>CM055122.1:58921451-63721451 GCA_029206835.1 Rana muscosa | reverse complement strand
TGCACATATGTGCCATCAGTCATCAGTGCCCATCCTTGTCATCAGTGCAAATCTGTGCCGCCAATCATTAGTGCACATTTGTGCCACCTCATCAGTGCAGGCTTATCAGCACACATCTGTGCAGGCTCATCAGTGCAGGCTTACTAGCACACATCTGTGCAGGCTCATCAGTGCCGCCTCATCAGTGTCCATCAGTGCAGGCTTATCAGCACACATCTGGGCAGGCTCATAAGTGCTCATCAGTGCCGCCTCATCAGTGCAGGCTTAGCACACATCTGTGCAGGCTCATCAGTGCAGCCTCATCAGTGCCCATCAGTGCAGGCTTATCAGCACACACCTGTGCAGGTTTATCACCACCAACAACAATAATGTCTAAAAAATCATTTTCCGTCGAGGAGGCGTACCAAATTCTTAGTGCGCCCGACGAGAACGGGGAGCGCTCTACTTTGGATTACTCTTCAAATTTGTATTCTGAGTATGATGTAAATTACGAGCCAGTCCTAAGCAGTGGAACAGTGACAGACTCAGAGGAGGAAGTTAATTTGCTCGCCAAACAAAGGTGTTCTGGTGTGGAGACAGTGGCATCCACCAGCACCGCAGTGCCATCCACCAGCAACGCAGTACCTCTGCAAGAAAAGCAAAGTACCAGTCGGGTGTCACCTCATCCCCAAAGGGTTAGGACCCATGCCAGCCTTCCCTATGCCCTTTAGTACCCCTTGTGGCCTCCTATTAACTCAGGAGGAGCTAACATTCCCCCTTTCACTGCCCAGCCAAGAATCCAGGTGGACACAGAGAAATTTTCCCCAATCGATTTCTTTGATTTAATTTTTACAGAGGTCATGCTAGCATCAATTGTGGCCTAGTGGCCTAGTGCAACCTGTATGCACAACAATTTATTTTGAGTAACCCCACGTCCTATTATTTTCATCACTATGAGTGCAGAGACCTAACAGTGGAGGAGTTTAAGATTTGTTTGGGCCTTACATTCTGTATGGGACTCACGAAAAAAAAAAAGAATTACGTTCATTTTTTCTGAAAAATTCCCCCAGTTTTTTTCCCCTAGACCAATGATGGCGAACCTTGGCACCCCAGATGTTTTGGAACTACATT
Organism: Rana muscosa; assembly: GCA_029206835.1. Classification (NCBI taxonomy): domain Eukaryota; kingdom Metazoa; phylum Chordata; class Amphibia; order Anura; family Ranidae; genus Rana; species Rana muscosa. The sequence goes on along the minus strand of CM055122.1, from coordinate 63,720,341 downwards.
TCCCATGATGCTCACCTACACTCCAGTCTGCATGAGCATCATGGGAAATGTAGTTCCAAAACATCTGGGGTGCCAAGGTTCGCCATCACTGCCCTAGACCAACACATATGTGTGGGTGAGTAACTTGCCAAATCAAGCAATTTTTCCCAGCAAAAGGGCCCGCGATGGAGTGAAAGTGTATAAATGATGTGACTGAGCCACAGGCTACACAGTGTATGAAGGGAAGGACACCCAGCTGCATCCCCTTAATTGCCCAGACTACTTAGGATCAAGGGGGAAAGTTGTTTGGGACCTCATATACCCACTACTGGAGAAAGGCTATCACTTGTATGAAGATAACTTCTACACGAGCCTGCCCCTGTTCCACAACCTTCAACGGAGGAAGACGCCAGCATGTGGCACCACGAGAAAGAACAGGAAGGGCTTTCCTCAAAGACTCGTCAATATGAAGTTAAGAAGAGGGGAGATGGTGAGTCTGCGAAACAAGGAAATTCTGGCAGTGAAGTGGAGTGACAGAAGGGATGTCTACATGCTGTCTTCGATCCACAATAACACCTACATGATAATTCCTAGAAGGAATGGCCCCATCCAAAAGCCAACATGTGTCCACGGACACAATTTGTAGATGGGGGGAGTCGACTTTAACGACCCTACCTTGCCACAAGACGAACATACCATTGGTATAAAAAAGTATACATTTTTTTTTTCATTTGGCCATATACAACTCTTATTTAATTTACCGCAATTCCACCGACAGCCCCCAACCCTTCCTTGGCTACCAGGAGGAAATTATGACTGCCCTTATGTTCCTGAACGGCCCACCAGAAAACATTCAATCTGATGTTCTTAGGAGACTCTCCAAACACCATTTTCCCAATAAAATCCGTCCCAGACCAACAGGCCAACAAAAACGTCAGAAAAAACCTAAGGTGTGTACCAGTGGAGGAGTTAGAAGAGACATCTCTTATTATTGTCCACAGTGTCCTTCCAAACCAGGCCTCTGCATTAGGGATAAGACCTGGGTGTTCGCCTGTTCGCCGAATAGCGAACAATTTGCGGTATTCGCGGCAAATTCGAAAGCCGCTGAACACCCTTTAAAAGTCTATGGGAGAAATCAAAAGTGCTAATTTTAAAGGCTTATATGCATGGTATTGTCAAAAAAGTGTTTTGGGACCTGGGTCCTGCCCCAGGGGACATGTATCAATGCGAAAAAAACGTTTTTAAAAATGACGTTTTTTCGGGAGCAGTGATTTTAATAATGCTTAAAGTGAAACAATAAAAGTGAAATATTCCTTTAAATTTCGTACTTGGTGGGTGTCTATAGTATGGCTGTAAAGTGGCACATTTTTCTCGTGTTTATAACAGTCCCTGCAGCAAAATGACATTTCTAAAGGAAAAAAAGTAATTTAAAACTGATCGCGGCTGTAATGAATTGTCGGGTCCTGGCAATACAGATAAAATTAATTGAAAAAAAACGGCATTGATTCCCCCCCCCCCCCCCCAGTCCATTACCAGGCCCTTTACTGATTACTGTATAAATGTGACTGGCAGTGAAGGGGTTAACCACTAGGGGGCGGGAATGAGTTAAGTGTGTCCTAGGGAGTGATTCTAACTGTTAGGGGGTGTGGCTTACTGTGACATGACACTGATCGCTGCTTCCGATGAGAGGAAGCAGACGATCAGTGACATGTCACCAGGCAGAACAGGGAGATGCCTTGTTTACAAAGGCATCCCCTCATTCTGCCGTTCCGTGACCCGATCGCGGGACAACGAGTCCGTGGGTCCCGCGGGCACGGTCACGAAGACCGCGGCGGGAACGGGCACGCACCCGCTAGGGGGCAGGTTTAAAGCAACGTATATTTATGCTGCTTTGCCTGCCTGTGCCATTCTGCCGACGTATATCTGTGTGAGGCAGTCGGCAAGCGGTTAAATAAATAATGTCCACCAATGTGAACAGAGGGGAGAGAGCTGAATCAAACAGTCCTGATATAATAGACAATATCAGTGGGTGAGCATCGCTGAGGCATCACTGGGAAGAAGAAGCATCAACAGAAATATAGGAACTTGCAAGGAGACCCACCACCAACTGTATGAAGGCTTACCGGAAACAATGGACTTAAAGGGGCATATACCTCTTAAGTCATGCAGGCTTATGGTGACATTCACTGTTTAAAGTGAAGATCCAGGTCGCTACGCTCACAGATCTCGATAAGAACAGCACTGGTCATCAGCAAGTTCACAGTGAAACATGCGGTAGAAATTCACATGGAGGGAAGGATGAAGGATATCTACGTACTCACACGATGCAACCAACAATTAAAGAAAGGTTCCACATAGTGTGATATTGTTTAAAAAATGTATTTAATATAAAAAGAGTAAAAAGGAACACTCACATTTCATAGGAAAATACAAGCTGTTGCAGAGACATGGAGTAGCGTAATGATGTTGGCAGGACTCGTCCCAACGCATTTCGTCTGCTTAGACTTCATCTGGGGTGTGATTAATTTTCCAAAACCATTGTGCTTATATTGCTTATGTGGCCCCAAATTGAATTACGTAACGGCCGGAAGTTCCCGTTTGAAAATTGCATCACTCCCGGTCTGGGAATTAGTTAAGATTGTTTCAATTAAGGTTAGCATATAAAAGACAAAAGAGATGTCTAGGAACAAAAATTGTTAGCTAGCTGATCAAAATATGTGATGGCGTGTTGGTTTGTCGGGTGAGTAAACACAAGAAAAAGAAAAAAGTATTAAGGCGCAACTGATACCTACTTTTCTTTTAACTCAGCGCTATGAGTTTACAATCAAAATTTGAATTAACCTCTTAGATCGCAATAAAAATATACAAATATCAGATTCTACTCATGAATATCTGTAAACAGTCAGCAGCCACATTAAAAAATAAACATGTATTTCAAAAATGACAAAAAATTAATATATAACACAAATGTGAATTACTCTAATTGTCATATGCGGCGCTCCTATCAAAACTAAATTTGATAAGGTTCCCTTTGTCCCTAGAGACAATGGTGTATGCAATCACCCGGTCTGTATATTGTATCACAAAGCAGAGTTCAATTTGTTTCACTTGTCAAGTATTCTTAAATGTTGTCTGCGGAATGTGCACCTTCCTCCAGATCACATGTAGACAGGTGTATGAGAAAAAACTCCCCTTAGGGATTGCACTCACCAGACTTCAGAAGTTATCGGGCCTCATACGAAAATCCAAGCAGGAGATCGAGAGCGTCCTTCTGTGGGCGTCCTTTTTATAGAGATACTCAGTTTTTCTCCAGGAGTAACAATATGGGGAGAGAGGAAAAAAACTCCACATAGTATAGTCCAGTTTTAAAACGATTTATTTATCTCCTTGCTAAAAATATATATTCATATATCTCTTTAAATTGAGCTTATTCCAGTATGTTCAGACACACTAATATGTCTGAGAGCCTGTGACAGCACGGGTTCCTTTTGATCCAGAAACTTGATATATACAGGAAACCCCAAAGCTTTGGAGATCGTATCGTTAAAAAAAGTTTTGGATCCCCCGGGCCGACTCCCCACTTTTTGGGATAGGGATGGATTTTTTTCTTGCAGAAAGTGTAAACCATGCAGGGATGTCTCCTGCCTAATGAGAGGTTTTGAGAGATTTACCGCTACATCCAATAATAATGAATTTCAAATTAAGGAATTCATCACCTGCAATACTACTCATTTAGTATACGCTTTACAGTGCCCTTGCGGGTTAATGTATATTGGAAGAACTAAGAGGATGCTTCGCATCAGGATCGCAGAACACATTAATAATATCATTATAGGCTACAAAGACCATAATGTGTCCCTTCACTTCAAGCTATTTCATCATCAGGACCCCTCAGGTTTGATCTTTTGGGGAATAGATCATATTAAACCTAACTGGAGAGGTTCTAACATAGTTCGGGAGTTGTCACAGAGAGAAACTCAGTGGATATTTTTAGCAGATACCCTTTCCCCTAAGGGGTTAAATATAGAATTAGATATAAACTGCTTTATAAGTGACCTGTGAGTATCAGTGTAGTCACGAGTGTTCTCTGTGGCAGATATTGGAAAAAAGGAGATCTTCAGAAATTGACCAGCATGCGGGCACTTTTCTATTGGAATATTCCCTCCTTCTATATTCCTCACTTACTGAATAAACTGACTAATGTTAGGGTGATTAATGGGTCAATATTATGTGCCGGAGAAGAAATCACCACTCTTTAGTAATGTAGTGGTGTTGTTCATGTTTTATTTGCTTTCTGGTGATACTGGCTGACATTTTTTTTTTTTATATATTTTTCATATTTTTATTTTTAATTTGATTTTGAGTTAGATGTCTGTTTGGAACAATGTAACATTGATTTTAATGCATTTTGATGTGTGTATTGTGTCTATTGGATTTTCTTATCATTAGTATTTAGACACAACAATATGAACTACTGTTGATTTTAAATTTAAATAGTGATATGTATTTGTGTTTATAGCATTTTTAAGATTGTAAAGATCTCAACTTGATGAGTGTTGATTCCAGTCAAGTGTGCTTTAATCAGACATATTTTAGTAATTTCTCTTGTGTTTGATCACCGCATTGTGCATCAGGAAGTGTTTTCTTTCCTGGTGGTGATCTCACAATGAGTTAACAGCCGTAATGAGCTGTATAATAAATACCGGGCTGTTACGCTGTAGGACCACGCCCTTTGACAAAATTGTGATGACGAAACACGTCAGGGCGTGATCCTAGAGCAACCGCAAGTGACGAGTGATGCTGTGCATTCCAAGGAACTAGCCAGAGAATCCGGAAGTGACATCGGGGGAACTGCTGGTCGGTAAGCCGAGATAGACACACGGTGGGACAAACAAATCCTCTCTCTTTGGCAATATTTGACTCCAGTCATACAAACATCAAGTTTCTGGATCAAAAGGAACCCGTGCTGTCACAGGCTCTCAGACATATTAGTGTGTCTGAACATACTGGAATAAGCTCAATTTAAAGAGATACATGAATATATATTTTTAACAAGGAGATAAATAAATCGTTTTAAAACTGGACTATACTATGTGGAGTTTTTCCTCTCTCCCCATATTGGTACTCCTGGAGAAAAACTGAGTATCTCTATAAAAAGGACGCCCACAGAAGGACGCTCTCGATCTCCTGCTTGGATTTTCATATGAGGCCCGTTAACTTCTGAAGTCTGGTGAGTGCAATCCCTAAGGGGAGTTTTTTCTCATACACCTGTCTACATGTGATCTGGAGGAAGGTGCACATTCCGCAGACAACATTTAAGAATACTTGACAAGTGAAACGAATTGAACTCTACTTTGTGATACAATATACAGACCGGGTGATTGCATACACCATTGTCTCTAGGGACAAAGGGAACCTTATCAAATTTAGTTTTGATAGGAGCGCCGCATATGACAATTAGAGTGACACATATGGTATCGCCATACTCAGGAGGAGCAGCAGAACGTATTTTGGGGTGTCATTTTTGCTATGTACATGCTATGTGTTGGAAATATCTTATAAATAGAGATTGCGTTTTAATTTTTATTCCACATTTTCCAAAAACTTCTGGAAAAAAATGAACCGTTCAAAAGACTCATTATGCCTCAGAATTTACGCTGGGGTGTTTTATTTCCAAAATTGGGTCATTTTGTGAATCTTTCCATTGTCCTGGTGCTCCAGGGCCTTCAAAAGTGTAATAGGTAGTCAACAAGTTAGATGTGTAATTTATGTTCCTAGAACACCTGATGGTGCTCCCTGCATGTTGGGCCTCTCTATTTGGCTAGGCTGTGAAAAAGGCCCACACATGTGGTATCGTCATACTCAGGAGGAGTAGCAGAATGTATTTTTGGGTGTCATTTGTGGTATGCAAAAAAATTAAATAAAAAATCTTAATTGTGGGAAAATTCGAAATTCTTTCCGAAATGTGTTCATTCTTTGGATGTTTACACTCTCCTGGCTTGCAAAGGACTCCACAAGTGTGTTGAAAGTCTCAAGGTGATCCTTAGATTTTGGGTCTTTAGACAAAAAAATCCCTTATTGTCAGAGAATGCCTATCAGACGTTTGGCTCGCAGAAATGCGCACTGCACTGGAGAATTTGCAGAACTGGATTGTCAAAAAAAAACAGGATGGACAAAAAATGAAAAACAAACATTTTTTCCCCAAAAATATACAGTATCAATACTAAAAATAGATAATATTGTACATATTAATAGTTATGATTAGAGTTACATAGATCATACTAACTAAAATCAGTCCCAAGCCCCTGTGACCCTATGCAAACAAGTTGGTAAACAAGCATCATTCATGTCAGAACCATTGTAAGAATGTTGCAATAATGAGTGGTCCATCAGTGTTTTAATAATAGGTAGCTGTCCTTCTTTGCTTTCTAGACACTCTTTAGAGATGTCTCCTACAAAACACACTTTCATTAAAAAAAAAAAACATTTATTTTTTTAAATGTATTTATGGTGTGCCCCAGCAATCTATATATTTTATTCTTTGTTTTTATTTTACAGTGTGTGATTGCTAAACCTTTTACAGGCTTTGCATGATAACCACAGATTATTAAATGAATTCTGTACAGCTGGCAGTAATGATAAATGACCTATGATGAAGAAAACGTCTTATGCAGATCTGCCGATTTTCTCTCTTTCTGTCCTTTATGTCCTTGTATGCATCCCTATGTTTAGCTGCCCCTATCTGTTGTTTGCTTGGCCCTAAGTTCATAGATGAGAAATAATTACTTTGGGATGTGCACATTTAAAATCCAACTTATCTGCTATATGCAATTATGCAGTTTGGCCTAATCTTAGTCAAATCATTAGGATTCAATGTGAAAATGTTGATAATCTTCTCTGAATATAATTTATGAGTATTGTTAAGTTAACTTTTAAATTCTTCTAAATTTGCAAGGATGGAGTGATCTGTTTTCAATTGCAGTGTTTATTTCTTTTATATCTATTGCAATTAGGAATACTGTATGTGTAAACAATTTAATATTTTACAGTAGATCTAACTCTGTCTAATAAGAGCTTGCAATAAAATCCCTAGGTAATCGGCCAAATAATCAGAAAGAGAATAACCATAACCTACAATTGACTAAACAGGTGCAAAGTTAGAAGCAATAATGAAGAAGAAATAACAGGTTCAGGGTGGCAAAAAACAAACAAAAGAAAACATGCATACACTGCAGAATAATGAAAGCTGGTCAAACATATTTTCTTCACAGCAATGTCACTGTGACTCAATTGGGGTAACATGTGGCTGCATAACATAGTCTCTATAAGGCTCTTTAACAACAGAGAGTTTAGCTGAGAATCACTACTTATTAAAACAGTAGACACCACAGCTACTTGCAATTATCCTTATAAATAGGGTCCATTACTGTGAAGGGTAGCTCTGGTAACACAGGTGAACAGCTGGAGGGATCTTAAGTGCAAGGATGAAGCGCCACCCCACTGGAACTGGAATAATTTGGTAGCAATAGGGGAGGGGCTTCCCACAGTAGCTGAGTCTCCTGGAGAAGCTGAGTGCTATTAGGCTCTGCTGCCTTTATGCCAGCTCTAACACTTGTGGGCCTCTCACCGCACTGCAGATGACTTGACCAGTTACCTTTGCCTCATCAGCCGCTGTCTCTCTAAGCAGCTGAGGAAAGCATATAGGTGAGTGCCAACTAAAGTCTGCTACCTCACTGTGTCATGTTCTGTTTTGAATTGCGTACTGTGTTGTGTCTTGCAACTGTCTGAGATGGCTGGTACATTCTGGTCAGTTGAGGGTTAAGTGCTTTAGACAGCTGACTCCCTTGTGTTTATAACACCACCCTTTGTGGTCAGGGGAAAGTGAAGTCAGCCTCTGGAGAGATTGTCCAGGGAAGTGTTAAGAGGACCTGTACCAGCATGTAAAAGGACTTTGCTCTTCAGCAGTCCTTTGGCAGAAACTCAGTCCTGGTTCCAGGAGATGGACATTTCTTCTGTATTGGACTTAACCAACCAAGGTATGGACTGGTTAACCAGGCAGGTTATCAAGGGGACAAGGAACAGCACTAGCTTGTATACTGTGAGAATATATTATGCTGTATTGTGAGACGATCTTTAATAAAGAATTTCATTGATGAAGATTTTTTGCCTGGTCTGCGTTTACGTAGGTCACATGAGTGGTACATGCACAGTCTATCACATATCAAATAATGGGGGAAACATTGCAGAATCCTTTTAAGACAGAGTACAAGAAGATCATGTACCTGACTGTGTGGCAAGGTGAACCCTTGCATGTGGTGTCCAGCGCTATACAAAGGTACAAGTGTCTAACAGATAGCAGCCAGCTGGTCTGGAAGCAGGTGACTTAGTGGAGGCGACGGAGGTTCCTGGCAGTGAAGGGATCAGTGTGCTTGGGTCCCTTCCCTAGCAGTTAACACCCCAACTTGGGTCTGACTGCAGTACGGGGTGTCCTAGGGACTTGGCCTTGGAGTCACAGGTGTGAGGCTGACGAAGTCCCGCTTACAGACGTAATGCGTACAGGGGGAGGAGCTACTTTGACAGTCACCCGCGGCCATCTTTGAATCTACGTTTTTATACCGATATGCCCAAACCGATCCAGTTGTCGGAAGTGCCTTGTTTGTAAGTTTATTTTATCCTTTTAAATAAAATTGGTGAGTTTATGAAGAGCACTAGATGTTCCTTTTTTCCATTTGCATATACATGACGGGTGGAGCCAGTGATATCTACATTGTGGATTGATCGTTGGGGGACATATCCCCATGGTGTGGGGAAAATTGCATGTTGACCGTTCTGGTCTCATGAAGGAGGTGAGAGGCTGATGTTGTCTTTGGTGGATGGGCTGGACTTACTCTTCAACACTTTTATATCTGTTATTCAACACATTTTCAACAGGGATACATATCCTAATTGTTTGTCATCCACCTGTATTACGCAGTGATTTTATGGACTCCCTCTCTACTGAATGTTTTTATATATATATATATATATATATATATATATATATATATATATATATATATATATATATATATATTGTGATATTGGGGTGTTTTAGCTCAAGTGGATAAATGCGTTTTTATGCAGTGAGTCCATATCAGACAGGCATTCTAGTTAAGGGCCTGGTAGCCCACGTTTATTTAAACAGAAAAAACAAAAGCAAACTGTCCCTTCAGGATTCCCACGCAGGGGTTTAACTTCATTTAGCAGTCCAAAAATAAGAAAAACATACCAAGCCTCCTGGCTCTCTTGTTAGCAGTTCCTCTGCTTGATTTAGGTACTGATACCTTTAAACCACCAGATCTTCCAGTCTCACAGTCTTGGATGCACACAGCTTTGGGCTTCCTAAACGCACACAGCTTGAAGTCCCTTAATGCACACAGCTTCTGGCTCCTTGGACGCACACAGCTTAAAGCCCTTCAACGCACACCGTGTTTGTCCTCACACAGAGACACTCACAAGCAGCCACTGCAGTTAGCAAGCTGCTCACCATCCTTCACACTCCTTCACTCTCACCAGCCCCTCATTATATTGGTTGTGTGCACCTGAGCACACACCATGCTGGCTGTCCACAAGACCCGGACACAGGGTTGGAGATCCCATCCCACCCAAGACTCTGAAGGATCTCCAAGCCATAGAAGCCCCATGTAGAAATAGCAAAATCTGAGAAAACTGCCAGAGCAGTTTTCTGTTTTTTTTAAATTTACGCTCTGTAGCTCTGCACTCAGCCGATATGCAGACTCTGTGTCCACTTTAACCCTTTTTTCACTGGGACAGAGCCTCGCTCTGCCACAATATATATATATATATATATATATATATATATATATATATTGTGATATTGGGGTGTTTTATCTCAAGTGGATAGATGCATTTTTATGCAGTGAGTCCACATCAGACAGGCATTCTAGTTGAGGGCCTGGTAGCCCACGTTTATTTAAACAGAAAAACAAAAGCAAAATGTCCATTCAGGATTCCCACGCAGGGGTTTAACTTAATTTAGCAGTCCAAAAATAAGAAAAACATACCAAGCCACCTGGATCTCTTGTTAGACGTTCCTCTGCTTGCTTTAGGTACTGATACCTTTAAACCACTAGATCTTCCAGTCTCACAGTCTTGGATGCACACAGCTTTGGGCTTCTTAAACGCACACAGCTTGAAGTCCCTTAATGCACACAGCTTCTGGCTCCTTGGACGCACACAGCTTAAAGCCCTTCAACGCACACAGCGTTTATCCTCACACAGAGACACTCACTAGCAGCCACTGCAGTTAGCAAGCTGCTCACCATCCTCCACTCTCTGCTCTCACCAGCCCCTCATTATATTGGTTGTGTGCACCTGAGCACACACCATGCTGGCTGTTAGGGATGAGCTTCGAGTTCGAGTCGAACTCATGTTCGACTCGAACATTGCCTGTTCGCCCGTTCGCCGAACAGCGAACAAATTGGGGTGTTCACGGCAAATTCGAAAAATCTATGGGAGAAATCTAAAGTGCTAATTATAAAGGCTTATATGCAAGTTATTGTCCTAAAAAGTGTTTGGGGACCCGGGTCCTGCCCCAGGGGACATGTATCAATGCAAAAAGAAGTTTTAAAAACGGCCGTTTTTTCGGGAGCAGTGATTTTAATAATGCTTAATATGAAAAAATAAAAGTGAAATATTCCTTTAAATTTCATACCTGGGGGGTGTGTATGATATGCATGTAAAGTGGCGCATGTTTCCCGTGCTTAGAACTGTCCCTGCAAAAAATTTAATTTTTGAAAGAAAAAAATGCATTTAAAACTGACTCGCGGCTATTAATGAATTGTCGGCTCCCGGCAATACATACAAAAGTCATTGATAAAAAAAAAAAAAAAGCGTGGGGTTTCCCCAGAATTCAATTACCAGGCCCTTCAGGTCTGGAATGGATATTAAGGGGAACCCCGCCGCAAATTTTAAAAAAAATTGACGTGGGGTTCCCCCAAATATTCATTCCAGGCCCTTCAGATCTGGCATGGATTTTAAGGGGAACTCCACCCCAAATTTAAAAAAAAAATGGCGTGGAGTCCCCCTAAAAATCCATACCAGACCCCTTATCCGAGCACGCAACCTGGCCGGCCGCAGGGGAAAAGGGGGGGGACGAGAGAGCGGCCCCCCTCCCTCCTGAACCGTACCAAGCCACATGCCCTCAACATGGGGAGGATGTCCCCATGTTGATGGGGACAAGGGCCTCATCCCCACAACCCTTGCCCGGTGGTTGTGGGGGTCTGCGGGCGGGGGGCTTATCGGAATCTGGAAGACCCCTTTAACAAAGGGGACCCCCAGATCCCGCTTCCCCCCCCTATGTGAATTGGTAAGGGGTACATTGTACCCCTACCATTTCACGAAGAAAGCGTAAAAAAATGTTTAAAAAAAACACACAAACACCTTGAAAAAGTCCTTTATTTAAAAAAAAAACAAAAAAACATTCCAGCGGTGAAATCCAGTGTCCCGCGGCGATCCCGATGTCCAGCGCTGTCCTTCATTGGTTGTGCCTGAGCGGACCTGATGGGGAACTCCCTCTCAGTATTTTAAATGTATAGACCCACCCCTTCTAAAGTTCCCCATCAGGTCCGCTCAGCGGACCAGATGCGGAACATGAGAAGGGGCGGGTCTATACATGTATAACCAAAGTGAGAGCAGTTCCCCATCAGGTCCGCCCCCTCGGTATGTCAGACCCGCCTACGTCATTGGCTTGAGCGGGGAACTTCCTTCACTGTGTAATTTAAATTTACATAGTGAAGGAAGTTCCCCGCTCAAGCCAATGACGTAGGCGGGTCCGACATACCGAGGGGGCGGACCTGATGGGGAACTGCTCTCACTTTGGTAATACATGTATAGACCCGCCCCTTCTCATGTTCCGCATCTGGTCCGCTGAGCGGACCTGATGGGGAACTTTAGAAGGGGCGGGTCTATACATTTAAAATACTGAGAGGGAGTTCCCCATCAGGTCCGCTCAGGCACAACCAATGAAGGACAGCGCTGGACTTCGGGATCGCCGCGGGACACTGGATTTCACCGCTGGAATGTTTTTTGTTTTTTTTTTAAATAAAGGACTTTTTCAAGGTGTTTGTGTGTTTTTTTAAACATTTTTTTACACTTTCTTCGTGAAATGGTAGGGGTAAAATATACCCCTTACCAATTCACATAGGGTGGGGCCGGGATCTGGGGGTCCCCTTTGTTAAAGGGGTCTTCCAGATTCCGATGAGCCCCCCGCCCGCAGACCCCCACAACCACCGGGCAAGGGTTGTGGGGATGAGGCCCTTGTCCCCATCAACATGGGGACATCCTCCCCATGTTGAGGGCATGTGGCTTGGTACGGTTCAGGAGGGAGGGGGGCCGCTCTCTCGTCCCCCCCTTTTCCCCTGCGGCTGGCCAGGTTGCGTGCTCGGATAAGGGGTCTGGTATGGATTTTTAGGGGGACTCCACGCCATTTTTTTTTTAAATTTGGGGTGGAGTTCCCCTTAAAATCCATGCCAGATCTGAAGGGCCTGGAATGGATATTTGGGGGAACCCCACGTCAATTTTTTTTTAAATTTGCGGTGGGGTTCCCCTTAATATCCATTCCAGACCTGAAGGGCCTGGTAATTGAATTCTGGGGAAACCCCACGCTTTTTTTTTTTTTTTATCAATGACTTTTGTATGTATTGCCGGGAGCCGACAATTCATTAATAGCCGCGAGTCAGTTTTAAATGCATTTTTTTCTTTCTAAAATGAAATTTTTTGCAGGGACAGTTCTAAGCACGGGAAACATGCGCCACTTTACATGCATATCATACACACCCCCCAGGTATGAAATTTAAAGGAATATTTCACTTTTATTTTTTCATTTTAAGCATTATTAAAATCACTGCTCCCGAAAAAACGGCCGTTTTTAAAACTTCTTTTTGCATTGATACATGTCCCCTGGGGCAGGACCCGGGTCCCCAAACACTTTTTAGGACAATAAATTGCATATAAGCCTTTATAATTAACACTTTAGATTTCGAACGTTGGAGTCCATTGTATTTAATAGGGTTCTAAAGTTTACACGAACATTTTGTCTGTTCGCAGGTTCTGGTGCGAACCGAACAGGGGGGTGTTCGGCTCATCCCTGCTGGCTGTCCACAAGACCCGGACACAGGGTTGGAGATCCCATCCCACCCAAGACTCTGAAGGATCTCCAAGCCACAGAACCCCATGCAGAAATAGCAAAATCTGAGAAAACTGCCAGAGCAGTTTTCTCTGTTTTTAAATTTACGCTCTGTAGCTCTGCACTCAGGGGATATGCAACCTCTGTGTCCACTTTAACCTAATTTTCATTGGGACAGAGCCTCACTCTGCCACAATATATATATATATATATATATATATATATATATATATATATTTTATTATTGTGCTTATTTTGTTTGCGCTGCACTAATTTCTGTCAGATACACAATGACTATAATTGCCCAAGTACAATAATAACAGAAGTAGAGGCTTCTTTGCCTTGGTGTCTACTAGATACACTGTAACCTATGAATGTTTCTGTTTCTAGCAGGCCTCACAATCACTGTGCATTCTAAGTTCTGTACACAGGCCACAAGGGCTTCACCTACCCTCTTACTACTGCAGGCCACGTCTAACTCTCTGTAGAGTGCCCTTCTTGATTGTCCCTCATGACCTGAATTCACTCTTCACTTGTATAGCACCTTTCTCTTCCGAAGACAGCCATATCCAGCCAGGGTTGTTAACACATGCAATACGCATATACACATGTAAGTGAAGTGCATGTATAGGCACCTCTAATATCAATGCACTTCTTAAAGTTTTTGAAGATAAATCTATTTATTTGGCTTTTTTTTTTCTGCCAGGTGTCTCTGCCTTCTGTCTTCCAGCAGGGCCGGTGGGTGGGCACTTGTGATACACAAGTCATGGGAGGGGTTGACGTGCTTGAACTAAAGTTCTCAATATTGAAGGACTGCAAGGGATGTTGTCAGTACTCCTTTGCAGTAGTGCACTAGCCTATGTCATTCTGCTTTTCAATTGGGAGAAGCAGGGGGATATCAACCCTATTACAAATAGAAGTGCTTTGTAGCATTTTTAGCCCTTCAAAAGTGTTGGTACAGAAACAAGCTCACTGGCAGGACCAAGAGGTAAATCAATTTGAGTCTACTCCTGACAGTGAAAAAAAATATTTTGCCTGGACATACATTTTAAAGTAGATGTAAACACTAAGTGAATAATGTTTAGTTTGCTATAGCACTGTGGTGGAGATTTAGGTTTGGTTTCCACTAGTGCAACTTGTCATGCGACTTGGGACTACAAAGTCGCATGCCAAGTCGTACCCCATGATTTCCAATGAGTACTGTTCATATCTGTGCGACTTCAAGTCGCAGTGACTTCAAAGTAGTCCCTACTAGTCCCTAAGTAGTAGGCACTACTATGGTCCCACTTTGATGCAACTTGAGGTCCATAGACCTCAAGAATACACAGACATTGCTTCAAGTCGCATCAAAATCATGACAAAAAATCATGACAAAATCGTGGCAACCTAGCCTTACTAAAATTTGAGCACTCAGAATCTGATGCAGCTGTGCATGGAAGCCATTCAGCTTCTAATTTCAGCTTATTCAATTAAGCTTTGACAATAAAACATGGGAGCTGATTGGTTTCTATACAGAACTGTGCCAGATTTTGCACGCTCCAATTTTAGTGAATCCCCCCCCCCCCGTGTATTTTAAACAATTTCCATGCTTTTTTAAATAAAATACAGATTCCACGTTTTCTTTTATACTCTAATGCCGCGTACATACGATCATTTTTCCCGTCGAGAAAAATGTAATTTTTCCCTTTGGGCGAGAAAAACGATCGTCTGTGGGCTTTTTGTCGTTTTTCTCGACGGGAAAAACGGCATTAATCACGACGAGAAAAATTAGAACATGCTCTAATTTTTCTCGTCGTGATTCCCGTCGTTTTTTGCCGTGGCAGTTTTCCCATAGGGAAGCCCACACACGGTCGTTTTTTTCGACCCAAAAAAAAATGTAATTTAAAACAGCCGTGTGTGTGGGGGAACAAGCTGTTCCTCGTTTTTCACGTCGATTTTCTCGACGGTGTTTTCACCGTCGAAAAAATCGATCGTGTGTACGCGGCATTATAGATTTCAGCACTCCTTATCTACTTCAGTCTTTAAACTACTTCCTTTCTGCAAACAATGTAAGTTTGCATAACCCCTCGAAGTCTCCACCAGGGGATAAGGTGATGATGTAAAAATACAACTACGCAACAGGGACAAAGCATTGTCATCCCATAACAGAAAGTACCAGATCAAGGACTTTCATGATAGGATTACCAGGTTTTATTTTTTTTTTAAGTTTTATTTTTTTTAAAGTTGCAGATTTCAGAAGATTGAAAATAACTTAAATTTCGGTCACCTAAGTCTAAATACAGTACCTTGAAAAAGTATTCATACCCCTTGACATTTTCCACATTTAGTCATGTTACAACCAAAAACTTAAATGTATTTTATTGGGATTTTATGTGATAGACCAACAAAAAGTGGCACATACCGTATTTATCGGCGTATAACACGCACTTTTTTCCCCTGAAAATCAGGGGAAAATCGTGGGTGCGTGTTATACGCCGATATCCACATCCCTGAGCTGTCTCCGCTGACTGGGAGCGGAGCGGAGCGAGATACACATAGCCGAATGTACTCGGCTATACTCGGCTTTTCTCGGCTCCGCTCACAGTCACGCCCAGTCCTGCCATTGGACCTGTGTTATGTCCATCATAGGGCGGGACTCGGCGTGACTGTGGGCGGAGCCGAGGAAAGCCGAGTATAGCCGAGTACACTCGGCTATGTGTATCTCGGCGGCGGCTCCGCCCAGTCCCTGCGTCCCTGCGTCCTCAGCGTTCTCGGCGACGTCCGCACAGTCTCGGCGCCAATTTTGAAATGCTGCACGGCGACTCTGGGGCAAGGCTGCACGGCGACTCTGGGGCAAGGCTGCACGGCGACTCTGGGGCAAGGCTGCAATGGACACTGACAAGGCTGCACTGTGACAAGGCTGCAATGGACACTGACAAGGCTGCACTGTGACAAGGCTGCAATGGACACTGACAAGGCTGCACTGTGACAAGGCTGCAATGGACACTGACAAGGCTGCACTGTGACAAGGCTGCAATGGACACTGACAAGGCTGCATTTAAATGTAAGTTATTTTTCCTTAAACTTCCCTGCTAAAAGTTTTTTTCCCTAAAATTTCCACCTAAACTTGGGGTGCGTGTTATACGCCGGTGCGTGTTATACGCCGATAAATACGGTAATTGTGAAGTGGAAGGAAAATGATAAATGGTTTTCATTTTTTTTTTTTTTACAAATAAATATGTGAAAAGTGTGGCGTGCATTTGTATTCAGCCCCTCTGAGTTAATACTTTGTAAAACCACCTTTCACTGCAATTGCAGCTGCAAGTCTTTTTGGGTATGTCTCTACCAGCTTTGCACATCTAGGGAGTGCCATTTTTGCCCATTCTACTTTGCAAAATAGCTCAAGCTTTGTCAGATAGCATCTGTGAACAGCAATTTTCAAGTCATGCCACGGATTCTCAATTGGATTAAGGTCTGGACTTTGACTGGGCAATTCTAACACATGAATATGGTTTGATCTAAACCATTCCATTGTAACTCTGGCTGTATGTTTAAGCTTGTTGTCCTGCTGGAAGGTGAACCTCCTCCCCAGTCTCAAGTCTTTTGCAGGTTTTCTTCTAAGATTGCCCTGTATTTGGCTCCGTCCATCTTCCTATAAATTCTGACCAGCGTCTTTGCTGAGGAAAAGGATGGTGTGTTCAGGGTGATGTGCAGTGTTAGTTGTATGCCGCACACAGCGTATTGCTTTTAGGCCAAAAAGTAAAATTTTGGTCTTATCTGACCAGAGCACCTTCTTCCACATGTTTGCTGTGTCCCCCGCATGGCTTCTCGCAAACTGCAAACGGGACTTCTTATGGCTTTCTTTCAACAATGGCTTGCTTCTTGCCACTCTTCCATAAAGGCCAGATTTGTGGAGTGCATGACTAATAGTTGCCCTGTGGACATATTTTCCCACCTGAGCTGTGGATCTCTGCAGCTCCTCCAGAGTTACCATGGGCCTCTTGGCTGCTTCTCTGATTAGTACTCCAGCCTGTCAGTTTAGGTGGACGTCCATGAGTTGGTAGGTTTGCAGTTATGTCATACTATTTCCATTTTCGGATGATGGATTGAACAGCGCTCCGTGGGATGTTCAAAGCTTCGGATATTTTTTTATAACCCAGCCCTGCTTTAAACTTCTCCACAAATTTATCCCTTACCTGTCTGGTGTGTTCGATGACAAAACCACTGAAAGTTAGTCAAATGACATCCACCTTGATTGATGAGAGGTTTGTGTAGGCATCATCGGCCCATAGTACGGGATAATTAGGTACTGATTTAAAGTGTTACTAAACCTATGGCAGTAAAATGAGTCTGTATATGCAGAAAAGCATGCTTGTTATACTCAATGTGGAACCTAAGGGGTTAATCCTCTGTATTGTGTAATAAGGCAGTTTGGTCCTGTCTTCTCTGGTCCTCCCCTTTTTTTACTGTCCCCTATCCACCTGCTGATTACACAGAGCACTAGGAGGCACGCTGCTTAGATTGGTGTGTATTTGCTAGAGTTATTTTTTTGTGGGGGGGGGGGGCAGGGTGCATGTGATTAGCACAGGGCCAATCAGCATTGTACAGAGATAGGGTCAGGGGTCATGCAGCCCTGTAGAACAATCAGAGAAGAATGAAAACTTCTCCTACAAGCTTTACCCAGTGCTCGACCAGACACTGATAGAAGTCACAAGAATGCTATATACAGTATTGCTGATGAGAAAAGGTACTTAGCAATTTACGTATAATAAAATAATTGCATTTCCATGTTCTGTGTACTGTAGGAGACCATATATTATTATTATACAGGGTTTATGTAGCGCCAACACTTTGTGCAATACTTTACAACATGGGGCCAAACAGTACAGTTACAATACAATTCAATAACAGGAGGGATCAGAGGGTCTTTAGAGATTTACATAGTGAAAGCAGGTTCCTGGGTCTAGTGACACTTTAAGTAAACAAGGGAGCACTTAAAATGCTTTATTCTGGCTATTCATTCCATTTCAAACAGCAAAGGAAGCACAGCTATAAAAATGTAATTGTTGTGAAAATTTGTGATTTGCCTTTTTTGTTGCCTGTGCCTTTTTGCATCACCTCTAAACTGTGGATAAAAGAAGTGTTTAGATAATTTGTAGAGTATTCTGTAGAATAATCATGCCCTTTTCTTCGACAGGTTCTTTAGTGTTGGACTCTGGCCTGGCAGATTCTGGCTTTATTTGTTTATTTGAATTTGAAAAATTTAAAGTCAGACCAGTCCCACTTTGTTATTGTATGCATTCATACTATATTTCCCAATACAGTGGAAATTCCTGCAAAAAAATGTAACATCTGCTTTCATTTGTCTACCTTAGTGCAAAGACATTAGAAAACATATTTAAACAGTGTGATATTACTTTTTATCTTTTCTGCACCCTGAGCAGGTGCTCCTATTGCCCTATCCTAGTTGCACCTCTGATTATTACAATTTTTCTCAGGACCTTTACCCATGTAACTTAAACCAAAGAGAAATTTGCCCCCTCAATAGACTTCTTATATATTTGCAAAAAATATTATAAATGTACTTACATATAAACAGTAGGCTGCAACATGTATGTGTTTGCATGAATCTAGGAAATTGTAGCCTAGTGTGATTATTATCCACTGAAGTACATGAAATAAAAATATAATCAATAGACATTACATATTTACAAGTTGTAACCAAAGACTAAAGCAGGACAAGTCAAATGCAAAATGCAGATGCCGGATTTTGGGCCTCTTTCAAGCCTTGGCTTTCAAATAAATTATAGCTTGAGGTCCTTTGACGTTTTTCACAAAAAGAGGCCTACATTTTGGACCTATGAGAATTGTCACACCCACCTATCAATTGCCACTCTTGTTTGGCCAGCCTATACTTAGGTGTGATCACTCCGTGAATTTTTGTAATATTAAACTTTCCATTTTACTAACAGTCTCTGTTAAAAATATGAGCAAAAAATGATTTAATATGCTGAATAAACTGTTCTCTTGATTCTGAGCACATTACACATTCAATGTAGCTGAAAGTGTCACCTAGCCCTAAACCTTTATTGGACACTAACCAAGTCAGCTAAATAACTCAGCTTTCTAAAATGCAGCATTTAAGTTTAATAGTGGCCTAGATAGCTCTAAGTAAAAACAAGTTTTACTTTGTTTTATTACACTATGGGGTTTTTGCATATAATTTTTTTATTTGAACAGGGCATCATAAAAGGGAATATGAAAAAATTATTGCAGATTCAATATGCATATTTAAATCTACTCGCCATTTCCCTGTTGTGAATTTGTGCTTAAATTGTAACTGTTAGGTAGTTATTTGGTCTCTAATGCAGGAAAATTATGCTATAGTTTACACCAATACAACCCTTTTCTTATTTTTTTAAGTCTGATAGATCACTCCATTTGCTCTCTTTTACCATTAATAAAAAATGTAATTTTCAGTTGGAAGTCTGTCTATTTTTTTTTTTTTACTAAACTGCTAGCAGATTTCCCAGCAACATTTTGTGCTTGTAGTTTTAAAATAATGTGACCACACTCCCCCTTCTCGTTTTTTTCTCATACTGTACAACCTATTTCTTAACTGTCCCTGTATGTATTCACACTAGGGATGAGCTTCGAGTTCGAGTCGAACTCATGTTCGACTCGAACATTGCCTGTTCGCCCGTTCGCCGAACAGCGAACAAATTGGGGTGTTCGTGGCAAATTCGAAAAATCTATGGGAGAAATCTAAAGTGTTAATTATAAAGGCTTATATGCAAGTTATTGTCCTAAAAAGTGTTTGGGGACCCGGGTCCTGCCCCAGGGGACATGTATCAATGCAAAAAGAAGTTTTAAAAACGGCCGTTTTTTCGGGAGCAGTGATTTTAATAATGCTTAAAATGAAAAAATAAAAGTGAAATATTCCTTTAAATTTCGTACCTGGGGGGTGTGTATGATATGCATGTGAAGTGGCGCATGTTTCCCGTGCTTAGAACTGTCCCTGCAAAAAATGTCATTTTTGAAAGAAAAAAATGCATTTAAAACTGACTCGCGGCTATTAATGAATTGTCGGCTCCCGGCAATACATACAAAAGTCATTGATAAAAAAAAAAAAAAAAGCGTGGGGGTTCCCCAGAATTCAATTACCAGGCCCTTCAGGTCTGGAATGGATATTAAGGGGAACCCCGCCGCAAATTTAAAAAAAAATTGACGTGGGGTTCCCCCAAATATCCATTCCAGGCCCTTCAGATCTGGCATGGATTTTAAGGGGAACTCCACCCCAAATTAAAAAAAAAATGGCGTGGAGTCCCCCCAAAAATCCATACCAGACCCCTTATCCGAGCACGCAACCTGGCCGGCCGCAGGGGAAAAGGGGGGGATGAGAGAGCGGCCCCCCCTCCCTCCTGAACCGTACCAAGCCACATGCCCTCAACATGGGGAGGATGTCCCCATGTTGATGGGGACAAGGGCCTCATCCCCACAACCCTTGCCCGGTGGTTGTGGGGGTCTGCGGGCGGGGGGCTTATCGGAATCTGGAAGACCCCTTTAACAAAGAGGACCCCCAGATCCCGGCCCCCCCCATGTGAATTGGTAAGGGGTACATTGTACCCCTACCATTTCACGAAGAAAGCGTAAATTTTTTTTAAAAAAACACACAAACACCTTGAAAAAGTCCTTTATTTAAAAAAATAAATAAATAAACATTCCAGCGGTGAAATCCAGTGTCCCGCGGCGATCCCGATGTCCAGCGCTGTCCTTCATTGGTTGTGCCTGAGCGGACCTGATGGGGAACTCCCTCTCAGTATTTTAAATGTATAGACCCGCCCCTTCTAAAGTTCCCCATCAGGTCCGCTCAGCGGACGAGATGCAGAACATGAGAAGGGGCGGGTCTATACATGTATTACCAAAGTGAGAGCAGTTCCCCATCAGGTCCGCCCCCTCGGTATGTCGGACCCGCCTACGTCATTGGCCTGAGCGGGGAACTTCCTTCACCATGTAAATTTAAATTTACATAGTGAAGGAAGCTCCCCGCTCAGGCCAATGACGTAGGCGGGTCCGACATACCGAGGGGGCGGACCTGATGGGGAACTGCTCTCACTTTGGTAATACATGTATAGACCCGCCCCTTCTCATGTTCCGCATCTGGTCCGCTGAGCGGACCTGATGGGGAACTTTAGAAGGGGCGGGTCTATACATTTAAAAATACTGAGAGGGAGTTCCCCATCAGGTCCGCTCAGGCACAACCAATGAAGGACAGCGCTGGACATCGGGATCGCCGCGGGACACTGGATTTCACCGCTGGAATGTTTTTTTTTTTTTTTTTAAATAAAGGACTTTTTCAAGGTGTTTGTGTGTTTTTTTTAAACATTTTTTTACGCTTTCTTCGTGAAATGGTAGGGGTACAATGTACCCCTTACCAATTCACATAGGGGGGGGGCCGGGATCTGGGGGTCCTCTTTGTTAAAGGGGTCTTCCAGATTCCGATAAGCCCCCCGCCCGCAGACCCCCACAACCACCGGGCAAGGGTTGTGGGGATGAGGCCCTTGTCCCCATCAACATGGGGACATCCTCCCCATGTTGAGGGCATGTGGCTTGGTACGGTTCAGGAGGGAGGGGGGGCCGCTCTCTCGTCCCCCCCTTTTCCCCTGCGGCCGGCCAGGTTGCGTGCTCGGATAAGGGGTCTGGTATGGATTTTTAGGGGGACTCCACGCCATTTTTTTTTAAATTTGGGGTGGAGTTCCCCTTAAAATCCATGCCAGATCTGAAGGGCCTGGAATGGATATTTGGGGGAACCCCACGTCAATTTTTTTTTAAATTTGCGGCGGGGTTCCCCTTAATATCCATTCCAGACCTGAAGGGCCTGGTAATTGAATTCTGGGGAACCCCCACGCTTTTTTTTTTTTTTTTATCAATGACTTTTGTATGTATTGCCGGGAGCCGACAATTCATTAATAGCCGCGAGTCAGTTTTAAATGCATTTTTTTCTTTCAAAAATGACATTTTTTGCAGGGACAGTTCTAAGCACGGGAAACATGCGCCACTTCACATGCATATCATACACACCCCCCAGGTACGAAATTTAAAGGAATATTTCACTTTTATTTTTTCATTTTAAGCATTATTAAAATCACTGCTCCCGAAAAAACGGCCGTTTTTAAAACTTCTTTTTGCATTGATACATGTCCCCTGGGGCAGGACCCGGGTCCCCAAACACTTTTTAGGACAATAACTTGCATATTAGCCTTTATAATTAACACTTTAGATTTCGAACGTTCGAGTTCATTGTATTTAATAGGGTTCTAAACTTTACACGAACATTTTGTCTGTTCGCAGGTTCTGGTGCGAACCGAACAGGGGGGTGTTCGGCTCATCCCTGATTCACACTTTCCAATTGTCAACATATATTACAAGTATCTGAATCTCAATCAAAAAGGCAAAAAAAAAAAAAAAAAACACCATCACACACACCAAATCCCATAAAAATGCAAATTCAGAAAATAAGTTTAGCGGGTATGTACTTTCCCGGGTGTAAATTTGAACTTGGCAGAGACATCAGTGATGTGTAATTCCCTGCAGCCCGGTGGGTGGCGCTGTCGCCCTGGGCTGGGGTTGAATCATTGCTGTGCCTCCTTTTTGTCCTCCCTCGGCAGCGGTATGGTGGGGTGGGGGAACCCGCCGTGCTTGCTGGGAGAGGGTATAAAGGGGCCGGCCATCTTGGTCGCGGGGTCGAAGTCCCAGGCACCTTCAGCTTGTGGACGGTGGTTCGTGTCGGTCCTCTGGGTGGCCTAGGCCTAGAAGACAACCGGAGGTCATGTTCCATCCCAGGCACCTATAGCCTGGGGTGAGGTACTCGGATGGAGGGCCGGAGCTCAGTGCCCAACACTAAGTTCCGCGAGGGAAGGAGATCCTAGGGAATCCGAATCCGGAAGGCGCAATGGACCGGGGGGAGCTCCTCACTTGAAGACCCAGTGCAGCATATTGCCGGTGACAGGTGAGCCTCTCGTCGGAGACCGCCTGGAAGGAAATTCCCCCTCGTGCGGAGACCGTAACCCACTTTCAGGAAGGAAAGTGGAGAACCAAATTGTGTCTGGGCCTATTCGCATCCACACCTCCTTTCCTGTTCTGTTAACCAAGGGAGTTCAACTGATTGTGTTCATTCGCAGAAGAATAAAGGAGTGTTGAACTTTAATGGTGTGGGGCTCATTTCCTAGCAGACATTGTTCAAGGTGACTCTTGGAGGGAGGATCCAGGTGCACAGCACTGACCCGAAGGTAATACAAGAACGTTGCTTAGACCGCACTGACACATGTGGTGGAAGCCAGGCGTGGTGTCCCCGCTCCCTCCCCTCTAAGATACCCCTAGACAAGAGACAGACGAGCTGAAGAGAAAGAGGGGAGTGAGGAGGGCGCTACATAAGAAAGGAAAGAAATACAACATTTGGGTGTGCAGATATACCACGTCTATTCATAAAATGTCACAATTAAGATTCATTTTGAATTTAGTGCAAAATATCTGAAAACAGAACTCTCAAATTAAAAAATTGAGTTCTCTCTCCCAGGAGACAGCAGTGATGGAGGTGGTGTTCTCTTTGATGCAGGGGGTGTTGCCAAAGGGACAATTTTGTACTCCTGAGTTTCTGGTACTACTTAGAACTACAGTGGTTCAAAAAGATCCTTGTATGGTTATAAGAGGGGTGAAGGGTTCTATGTTCATGCAAAATGAGTGCAAATCTACAGATAAGATCCAGATCCACTGTATGCACTGCACAAGTATCCTTAAGAAAGTGTATTTTTCCACAGAATGCATTGGATGGATAATTACATGTGCAATAATCTATATGTAAATCGTCATCTGTAAACATGTGCATGATATACTATTTGCTCTCTGGATACCTTAGGATACCTTATCAGTATACTTACCATGCTAAACAATGCATGTGGAACCCCCCTTTTTTTTTAATTTTTTTAAAATTAAGATCTCTATTTTTATAGGATGTTGTGATAAGGCTGCAAGCACACTAGTTTTCAAGACTAGGCTCTTGGAAACACAGGTTCAGTGTCCAGCTCTGCTGGACTTTACACATTTTTGTATGCAGGAAGAGGAATCACGGCTCTAGGTGAGACAGGGAAATCAATCCCGCAGCAGGTAATTCCAACAGGTGCTAGCCAGGCTCGCACCACGATACATAGAAGAACTCAAAATAGACAGCCGCACACCATAATGGAATACCAAACGTGAACTTCTTTATTGTAGGGTAGATAGATAAAGCCACAGGAATCCATGGATATAATAGTTAAGGCGTTTCACACAGCTTTGAGCCTAATCATAACATGTTATGTTCATGCATCCTATTACAGTGCTATCTATTCTGAGTTCTCCCATGTTCCTGTGTTTGTTCATAGAACTTGTATTTGGCCTGTTCAGTAAAGCATCCAGCCACCACATATTTTACCATCTCACATTTTTAATGGTCTGCTGGAAGCAGAGCTGGAAGCTGCACCTGTGTCCCAGGATTTGATGCTGATGGGCCAAACCACTCATGTGCATTAGGCCCAAAGGTAAAATGAGTTATAATTATGACCATTGATGTCCACGTGTTATATCTCCACATCCAAACATCCCAGTATGAGCTTCTGGGAGGGGAAACTTTAAAGCACAGCTGTTGATGTGCTCTGCATAAGTAAAGCACAGATTTGCTTTAACTTCTTCCTGTACAGCCATTGCATGTAAATGACCATCAAAGTGGCTGAATGTACCTGTACGCCCTCTCTAATTGGCTGCTCGTGCTCTGTTTACAGAGTGTGCAGCCGAGTGCCCTGGGATTGCTGGATCCCTGGACACAGTGGATCACTGGGCTGGGTACAGAGCCAATGAAATTGGCCCTGTACCATGTGATTGCATGTGACCAACCACAGCATTTACAGATGTAAATAAAAGGCCGCATGAATGCAGCCTTTGAACAGCCGATCTGTGAGTGGAAACCAATTGCTTACTACTGTCAACAGGACTGTAATAAGCAATCAGAGTGCAAAAAGAAAATGATCACCTCCTCCACCCATCTGAGCAGTACAGTATTACTATTGGGACACTGTACTGCTCTGCTGTACACTGGCAGGCTGCTCTGATATCACTGTATGTTAGTGCTGCAATCCATCATTTCTGATCACCTCCACAGCAGTACAATGACACCATACCAACACACCAGTCACAATGTTCCTGATAACCTCCACACCAGTACTATTGTCACCATAAAGACTCATTCACGTGTGTGATGCTCTCTGAGGAGCAGTCCCAAAACCACATTCCATCTCTGTAGCAAGGCATGAGGTAGGTGTGAAAGTCGGTGCTGCAGCTCGGGGTGCTGATCACTAGCAAGCAATACTAATCCAATATAGGAAGAAAGTCACTCGATATATGTCCTTGATAAAACATAGCTTTTTTTTTAGCACAACCAGTAAAATTACATATTTCGGCAAACAGCCTTTGTCATACAATGTAAGATAAAAAAAAGTCTGTTCCAACTTTATAGGAGCACACGATCCGGAAATGTAGATAAGGTGTATCTAGTTAAAAACACCTAGTCCAGATTTTCGGATCATGTGCTCCTATAAGGTTGGATTAGACTTTGTTTTAAACGAGGCTATGACTAAAGCTGTTTGCCAAAACATGTAAGCTTCTTTTGCTGTAATTTTACCAGTTGTGCTAATAAAAGTTTTTTGTTTTAGCAAGGACATATGTTGGGTGCATGCTTTCCTATATTGGATTAAGCCCTTTGAAGACCAATCTATGTTCAGTGAAGAGGCATTGTATTGCCTTCTCATAGCCTGGTTTAACCCCTTGGACCTCACACAAGCACCCCCATTCACTTGAATGGGTCACGATCAGTAGGCATACAGGTGGTATAATACCGCCATGGCTGAAAAGCAAAGCATTGCATGTGACATGTGTATAGCCCCAGCCGCCTCCTTTACAGCTAAATGGGGTAGTGGTTGGGGGCAGTAAAACTGCTATCCCACGGCAAGTCTTTACCACCTCCCAACCTCATGTGTGAACGAGCCCTAATTGTGCAGCCAGTCACAGTGTCTCCGATTACCACCACACCAGACACAGTGTAGCTAGAAACAGGGTTCACAATCACCACCACACCAGACCAGTGCAGCCAGCAACAGTTTTATTGATCTCTGCCACATCTGTCCCAGTGTCTTTAGACTAGTGTATGCCAGCAGTAGGATTCCTTATCACTTCCACACCAGCTGCAGTGTCACCAGACCAGTGTATTCCAGCAACAGTGTTCCTGTTAACTGCTACACATGTTCCAGTGTCAGCAGACCAGTGTAAGACAACAACGGTGTCCCTGATTGCTGCTACACCAGTGTGGTGTTGCCTCTGCCTGCTTCCTGTACTGACCCTGGCCTGTTTATTGACCACATTAATGCCTATTGCCTGGACTGACCATTTGCCTATTTGCTGACCATGCCTCTGTCTGCATGTTCAACTGATTATGTTCCTACAAGTTACCAATCCCAGCTATTCCCTGTGGACAGGTGCACTCCTGGAACTACAGGAACCTTTTTTGATTTTCCTTTCTTTGACCTCCTGTACTTCCTGGATTAAATCATTAAAAATCAGCAGGATGCAGACTGGTCCAGTAAATTCAAGACCAATCCTAAATGGCGTACCGCCAATGGTTGTCAGTTTTAATATTATTATTGTGCTAATCTAGTTATATATTGATTTGAATACATTTATCTCTAATAAAAGACAGAAAGCTAGGCTTACTTGGCTTATGGGAATGGGGAATGCTATAGGTGACATTACACTAAACAAAATGTCCAACATGATTGGTGATACGACCCAGTGCACATCTTGCTCCATGTATGCATTCCCTGAAGAGCCATTCAAGGGCGAATACTGCTGTGTGAGATGTGAGCGAGTTGT
This sequence comes from Rana muscosa, assembly GCA_029206835.1. Taxonomy (NCBI): domain Eukaryota; kingdom Metazoa; phylum Chordata; class Amphibia; order Anura; family Ranidae; genus Rana; species Rana muscosa. The sequence continues at coordinate 63,693,241 of CM055122.1, read as the reverse complement.
TTCTCTTGAAGCGCAGATCCTGGAGAATCAGATGACAACACTGAGAAGCATTGGCAACTTGGAAAGAAGATTAGACATAACCCAGCAGGTGCTGGAGGGGGCCAGTGTAGAGGTGGGTGGATATATGGAGGTACAGGAGTCAAAGGTAGGTAGCTGGGTGACAGTTAGGTTAGAAGGAGGGCTAGAGGGAAGAGTGCGAAGGATGCTAGTCCTGAGTTGGTGCACTCCAAGTTGCGTGATGTTGGTGATATCAGCTCAGGGGTAGCAGTGCTGGAACAGGCACCCTCCCCCAGCTGCCAGGGGAATGACTGCTCTGGTAAGGAGGGGGGCAAGGATACAGGCAAGTTTAGACAGGTACTGGTGGTAGGTGACTCAATTAGTAGAAGAACAGAGAGGGTAATCTGTCACAAAGACCTTGATCACCGAACGGTATGTTGTTTACTGTGGATCAGATGGACAGCTTATTGGGTGGGGCTGTGGAGGAGGACCCAGTTGTCATGGTACACGTTGGTACCAACGACAAAGTAGGAGGAAGGTGGAGCAAAAAATTATTTCAGGGACTTAGGGAATGGATTGAAGAGAAGGGCCTTCAAGGTGGTTTTCTCATAAATACTACCCTTTCCCTTGAGCCAGACCAGAAAGGCAGCAATAGCTTAGGGAACTTAACATGTGGCTGGGGAACTGGTGTAGGAAGGAGGGTTTCGGGTTCCTGAAGAACTGGGCTGACTTTTCAGTCGGTTACCGGCTCTTTAGTAGGGACGGGCTGTACCTTAATGGGGATTGTAACGACACCCCGTATATGAAAGGGGTTAAAGTCATTTAGGATATTCCTTTCCCGAACACAAGGCAGCTACCAGACACTCCAACGAGCCGAATAAGACCCCATACGAATAATTCTGCCCCAAATACAAGACGAAGCTCCGTGTTGAGGTTCAAACAGGAATATGAACTTTATTGGAAGGAATACAGGCTCTTTATATACACTTGAGAATACTGCAGTAACCATATGAAACAATGACCCGGATCCACCCACAACATCACACAATGGTTACATAACGAGCCCCCAATACACATTATTCTGAGTGTCAATACATCCCTTAGCAGACAACAGGTGAGTTCATTAACTAATCCCTTAGACAGCATAGGTGACTCATAGGCATGACCTTTGAGTTTCCTAGCCTGGCTGTCTCCTAAACTACAATACACATTATCACAGAACTCCTTCACACAATTACAGGGTCAATTAGCACAAGCCACAATGAAAGATACTCATTTACATTATAACAGACAGACAGGTGGCTGGAGTTGACATCGTCAGCCTCGTTAAGCAATAGACGGTCGGTCTGTTACCTTGACTTCCTGGAATGCCCATATTAGGAGCTACTGCCTGGAATTTCCAAATAAGGAGTTATACTTCCTGGGCATAGCCCTCATAGTGTACAGGGGATAACATCTTCATATTTCTTGAGAGATATTGTTAATGAATATTACTGTCCCATTTTAAGTAGTCCAAGATATATTTTCTCAGTTACCCTATGCCCCTACTGGACATAGGCTGATTTAGACATAAGAGGTGCATAGGGATCTGAAGCAAGGGTATCCCATACTTTCTAAGGGATTCTGGGCCTCCTGTTACAGGGATGGTGTAGCTCTGTTGGGAAAAAATGGGCAAGAAGTTGGAGGGGCTTTTAAAGTAGGTGTTGGGGGGGGCTCAGAGGAAGCGATAGCCAGCAGTGAGCAAAAGACAATGGGTACTAGTGAAGGCACTAGTGATAATATATCCATAACATCTCATCCCGGGGTAAATGAGTTGACAAATCAAAAACAAAGCCTGAGAAAACATCAGGAGAAAATAATATGCAGGCGTACAATACTGAGAGGCGTATACACAAATGCCAGGAGCCTAGCTAACAAAATGGAGGAAATGTAGCTGCTGTTACACTAGGAGGATTTAGACTTCGTGGGAAATTTGCTTTGACAGCTAAAATGACTGGCTGGCAAATATCCAGGGGTATTCCTTGTATCAGAAGGAGGGTAGAAGAGGGGGAGGGATGTGTCTATATATCAAGAATGATTTACGGGTGGAAGAGAGGAGTGACATTTTAAAGGGTATAAGGGTGAATCTAACAATCACAGGATGACAACAATTAGCGTAAATCATTGGAAAAGGAGGAACAAGGGTAGTACAAAAACACAAAATTTCAAACGAGCAAACTTCTCTGACCTGCGCTCAATACTACAAGACATCAATTGGGACCAAATCCTAGAAACATTGAACATGGAGGAAAAATGGGAATGCTTTAGGAACATATTAAACAAAGGTATGACCATGTGCATTCCAATGGGGAAAAAATATAGAAGAGTGAAGGTTAAAACTGGGTGGCTTACTGTAACGTAACACGTCATATTAAAGAGAAAAAAATGGCCTTTAAAAAATATAAAGGGGACGGGTCATTGTCAGCATTTCAACACTTTAATGAATGTGATAAGAAGTGTTAGAATGCAATCATGGCAGCTAAAATAACTTTGAGAGACACATAGCAGAGGAGAGCAAAAAAAATCCCTTTTTTTTTGTACATATATTAACCACTTAAGGTTTACCCCCTGTCATGGTTATGCAGTAATGTTTGTCTCTCAGCTTACCCCTTCTCCATGTGTTCACCTTAGAGGCCAGCCACTCTCACCTGGCTGCTTAAATAATCTCTCCTCCAAGCATGGCTCCACCCCAGGCCCTATCAGGGAACACTATATTAACCTGTGCACTGCAAGCCAGCCGTGCTGATCAACGTTGTTTGTTAAGCTATTGTGTGTTTGGGTTCCTGCTTGCCTTGTGCTACGTCTGTCTCTGTTTTACCGATCTTGGCTTGTTCTCGACTATGCCTGTCTGCTTGTGACTTTGACCTTTGGTTGTCCTTTGTTTATCCTTGTCTGCTAGTCACCCCGACGTTTGGCTTATCCCCTCACTATCTCTTGTATCCTGAGCTGCTGCTTCCCCTCTATCCTCTATAGCCTACTGTGAGCATGAGCTGGGGGACTCTGGGGGCCGCGACCTGGATCCAGTTGCAGCCCAGTCCATCCTCAGCACTAGAGGCTCTGGTGAACACCTGCTGGATCTTAGACTCCGCGCCCTGGGGAATCTTAGGCTCTAGCTCCCTGTGGGATCCCTGTTAGTGCTCCAGTGGACCTGCCTTCATTAATCACCCAGTGTTCCATCCGCAGCAGTCAGCTATAGGGTTCACTACCTTAGAGGTGCACTCCTGACCCCAACGGTGTGCATCTGTCACCTGGCTTCAGGTGACCTGACACCCCCCTTCATGACCAGGCAATTTTTTGTGATACGACACTGCGCTACTTTAACTAACAATTGCACTATCGTGCAACGCTGTACCCAAATACAATTACTGTCCTTTTTTTTTCTCATAAACAGAGTTTTCCTGATCACCTCTGCGTTTTCGTTTTTTTTTTGCGCTATAAACAAAAAAAAACAGATAATTAAATAAAAACAAACAATATTTTTTATTTTTGCTATAAAACTTACCCAATAAAAAAAAATAATAATCAAAATTTAGTCATCAATTGAGGCCAATATGTATTCTGCTACATATTTTTGGTAAAAAAATCCCAATAAGCGTTTATTGATTGGTTTTGCGCAAAAGTTATAGCTTCTACAAACTTTGGGATAGATTTATGGAATCTTTATTTATTTTTTACTAGTAATGGCTGAGATCAGAGATTTTTAGTGGGACTGCAACATTGCAGAGGACAAATTAGACAGTAAGTGACACTTTTTGGGGACCAGTGACACTAATACAGTGATCAGTGCTAAAAAAATGCACTGTCACTGTATTAATGACACTGGCAGGGAAGGGGTTAACATCAGCGGCGATCAAAGGGTTAAGTGTGCTCATAGGGAGTGCTTTCTAACTGTGTGGAGGATGGCTGAACTGGAGTCCTCAATGAACTCAGTCAGGTTATAGCCAGACCATTATTCCTAATCTTTTTGGACAGCATATTGACAGGAATGGTGTCAGCTAATTGGAGAAAAGCCCATGTGGTACTAATATTCAAAAAAGGGTAGAGAAATATACCTGGAAACTACAGGCCAGTCAGCCTAAGATCAATAGTATGTAAACTATTGGAGGGTATGATAAGGGATTATATCCAAGAATTTGCTGATGGAAACAGTATCATTAGCATAGCAGTAATCAGCATGGGTTTATGAAAGGTCGTTCCTGCTGGACCAATCTGTTAACATTCCACGAGGAAGTAAGCTGCCATCTAGATAGCTGAAGGCCTGTTCATGTGGTGTATCAGGATTTTGCAAAAGCATTTGATACAGCTCCCCATAAACACTTAGTCTACAAACTAAGATCTATAGGCATGGACCATAGAGTTTTTTCATGGATAGAAAACTGGATACAAGGGCGTGTCCAAAAGGTAGTGATAAAGAACGTGTACTCAGACTGGTATGGAGTGGTAAGTGGGGTACCTGGGGGCTCTGTCTTGGGACCAATTCTGTTTAATTTATTCATAAATTATATAGAGGTCTGTATAAATAGCGTAGTCTCAGTTTTTAAGGAGGACACAAAAATAAACAGGGCAATAACTTCACATCAGGATATAGAAATTTTACAGGAAGACCTGAATAAAATAATTGGGTGGAAAACTACATGGCAAATGAGGTTTAGTGTTGAAAAATGTAAAGTGATGCACTTAGGAGCTAAAAATATAAACGCAAACTACTCATTAGGGGGAGAACCTCTGGGGGAATCGAGGATGGAGAAAGATATGGTGGTCCTGGTAGAAGACAGATTGAGCAATAGCAGGCAATGTCAAGCTGCAGCAAGCAAAACCAGCAGACTATTAACTTGCATAAAAAAGGGAATTTACTCCAGAGATAAAACGATAATCCTGCCACTTTCTAAAACTCTTAGGTCCAGTTCTGGTCACCAGTCATCAGAGAGTGTCCAGAGGAGGGCAATCAGGTTAATAAGCAGACTGGAGGATCTCAATTACGAGCAACGACTACAAGCACCAAATTTATTCTCCCTGGAGAAGTGACGTTTGAGAGTCTTATACAAATAACTTAATGATGATCCCAGCATAGGAAGAAAACTTTTCAGGAGTGTAAGAGGACACGGGGCCATACAATCACAATGGAGGAGAAGCGGTTTAGCCTTAAGCTGCGTAGGTGCTTTTCACTGTTAGGGCGATAAGGATGTGGAACTCACTTCCAAAATTGGTGGTGTCAGCAGGGGAGAATTTATATTTTTAAAAGACTCTTGGACGTGCACAGGGGAGGGCTGGGCCAGGGGGCAGGGTGGCAATTGCCTCCCTGGCCGCCCTAACTTATGCTCAAAATGGCCGGCAGCCGCTGCCCGCTACCATTTTCTTTTTTATTCTGATCTAAGAAGTTGGGCCGGGGGCATAGCCATGGCGGCCGACCACTAGCTGTTGCATTCCGGGAGTTGTAGTCCGCACTCAAGCTTCTTGTGGGTGGAAAACACAGCAGCGCAGAGGAAACTACAACTCCCTGGGACCGGATTCTTGGAAGCAGGCAGAGGCAGGGCGTGCCAGTGAGTTGGGACGCAGGGCTGCAGGGCTGGGCGCTGGCTGCAACTTGACCCCAGGATCAGGAGCGTTACCCCTCCCAGGAAACCGTGGCGTGCAAGGACCTGCTGAGCTGAGATTGCTGAAGTGAGAGACACTGACACCCCTAGTTGACCCCCCATCTCCCCCCCATACACCCCATGTAACCTTTCCCAGTGATCAGGCTGCATTGATGGGCACTGAAGTTGGCTGCACTGATGGGCACTGGTGAGGCTGCATTGAAAAACCAGGTGGGCCATGGATGGTGAGCTGATTCAGCGGTTTAATGAGCCACTTGACTGGACTTGCCCCCCAGGCATAAGGCCACCAGCCCTCCCCTGGACGTGCAACATACAGGGATATGGGAAATGATTATCGACATACACCTACACAGGTTGAACTGGATGGACTATTGTCTTTATTCAACCTTACCTACTATGAAACTATGAAACTTTCTGTAAAAAAATTAATTTTAATTTTCTTTCAGCATTTCCAAAACTTGTGGCAAAAAAAATGAAGTCTTCAAAAGATGCCAAAAGATGTAAAAAAGTATTTAAGAGATTTAAGAGACACTGGGGTTTATTTACTAAAGCTGGAGAGTGCAAACTTAGGCTCACTTCTGCATAGAAACCAATCAGCTTTCATTTTTTTTGCCAAAGCTTAATTGAACAAGGTAAGGTTAGAAGCTGATTGGTTTCTATGGAGAGCTAAACCTGATTTTGCACTCTCCGCTTTAGTAAATAAACCCCCCATGTCTCTTAAAAAATACCTTGGAGTGTTGCTCCCCAACATGTAATTATTTGGTACTGTAGGTGTTTCTACTGTACTGGCCTCCACAAGTGTGAAAGGTAGTCAGGAAATTAGATACATAATGTATGCCCCTAGACAGACTGAAGGTACTCTTTGGATTTTGGACCTGTCTATGTGATTAGGCAGTGAAAAAGTCTTACACATATGGTATTTACTATATATGGGAGGGGTAGCAGAATGTGCTTTGGGGTTTAATTCTAAGTGTAATGAAAATAGGGGGAACTAATGCGCAAACCAAAAAGGGGGGGGGGGGTGAAAGGAATAAAGACTAAAACTAAAACTAAAATAAGTAGCAGCCACCTATTGAGTGTTCAATAACTCTGAACTAAATGAACTATGTAAAATATAGGCATGCATCAACCGTGAAACATAATTATTGATAGATAATTGGTCAACCAAAATTAATAATAATATCTTCAAAGCAGGTAAAAATGTGAATCAACCAAAAAAAGTGCAGCAATCCAGTGAAGTAAAAAGTCAGTGTGAGCAAAGTGAATATTGAGCAATATTCAATCAAAAATGTCCATAAATGCAAAGTGAGCAATGTTCAATCCGTAAAAAACAATAAATAATAAAAAATGGCAAAAAATGAAAATTAATAAAATAAAATAAATAAATAAAATTAAGAATCAATCGAATCAAAAAAAGGGGGCTTTTTTTAATTATATATAGCGTATAAAATGTATACAATATATAAAAAATAAAATAAAAAATATACTAAAGAAAAAAAAATTGAGATGAATAAATAAAAATAAAAAATAAAAATCAATATAGTAAAGTGCAACACAGCAATCAAAGTGTAGTGCAAAATTAGCAAGTCTTTGTGCTGGAAATTAATTCTCCAGGAAAATCCAAGTCCACAGTACAGTGCAAAAAACTCCAAAAAGTGCAAACTAGCGGTCTTCGCGAGGTCACAGTGATGTCCAATAAGGTGCAAGTGCTATTTCATCCAGTGCTGGTGCCAAACAATTTCCCCCAGCCTCTCACCTTAATAGGCTTAAAATAAGCCTTTCTGTGATATCCCTGCTCTTTTCTCATTGCGATCCTATTTCCTGGTTCACATGCTCAAAGAGAAGATATAAGGAACTCCATAGTGTAGGAGTTTCATAAAACGACTATTTATTATTAGATAAAACACTCACAGTTAGGGAGATAAAATCAGGCATAAACGACAGTACATCAGCAGGATAACTTCCGGCACCCGCAAATTACGTCACCACGGCTCCCTGTCCTCACGCAAATCGTGACTGTCCACGTCACTTTATCAAAGGATACGTTATATATAATTTTTAAAAAAGCCCCCTTTTTTTGATTTGATTGATTCTTAATTTTATTTATTTATTTTATTTTATTAATTTTAATTTTTTGCCATTTTTTATTATTTATTGTTTTTTACAGATTGAACATTGCTCACTTTGCATATATGGACATTTTTGATTGAATATTGCTCAATATTCACTTTGCTCACACAGACTTTTTACTTCTATTCTGCACTGGATTGCTGCACTTTTTTTTGGTTGATTCACATTTTTACCTGCTTTGAAGATATTATTATTATTAATTTTGGTTGACCAATTATCTATCAATCATTATGTTTCATGGATAATTCTAAGTGTGCCTATGGTGTGTGTGTGAGAAATAATGTGGTAAAATGACAACCTTGTATACAAAAAAAAACATCCTTGTGACAAAAATAAAATTTCATAAAACTCACCATGTCTCCTAATAAATATTGTCTACTTTCCAAAAAAGGGAAATTTTGGGGATATCTTTACTGTACTGCCATTTTAGGGCCTCAAGAAATGAGACACGCATTCAGATAATCAGGTCAGTTTGATCCAAATATATATACCATAGATTGTAGACTCTATAACTTTCATGTAGACTAAATATCATACACTGATTAATTTTTTTCACCAAAGAAATGCAGCAGAATAAATTTTGTCCCAAACTTAAGAAGAAAGATTTGTAACAGAAACTAAGTTGTTTTTTTCAAAATGTTAACTCTTTTTTCCTTTATATAACAAAAATAAATAAAAAATGATACAAAACTTATGAGTACAGTGTTGCATGACTGAGTAATTGCCATTCAAAGTGCTGAAAACTGGAATGGAAGGGGGTGAAACAGTCTAGTCTTCAGTGGGTAATTTACTACCTTTGAAAATTAGTCTAACTAGTATGACAGTTGTAGATAGTTGATGCACTGCCAACTGCCTGAGCTTATTCTTATAACACATGCTATCAACTGAGCATACATAACAGTGTCATGAAACAGAGTCCTGTGGTAGAAAAATAAGGTAAAGTGAACCTGTATCCAGATCATGCATACTAAAGTATTTACATATTCTGGGGGGCGTGGTCAAGCTGGCGGCCTGAGCAGACGTGTTTGAGCGGAGCTTCGTTCCTGCCTGTCTGTATTCATCCGAGTAACACGGGATCTGCCCCGATATTCACCCTTGCCGACATCCAGTGACAACCGGGTATGAAAAGTGGTAAATCAAGCTCGGGGAGGAAAGGTGGATCTATTTCCAAGGCATTCTTCGAGATTGTAAGCTCTAACGAGCAGGGCCCTCTGATTCCTCCTGTATTGTATTGTAATTGTACTGTCTTCCCCGATGTTGTAAAGCACTGCGCAAACTGTTGGTGCTATATAAATCCTGTATAATAATAATAATAATCCTCGCAGCAGCAGATGGCCCCTGTAGGCCGCACTCACATGGCGTCCCAAACCACCGCAGTAGATCCGGCGATGGTGGAGGAGGATCGCTTTCAGGCCCTTATGCAGGTGATCTCTGGCTGCCAGACAACCCTGATGGCGAAAATAGACACCCTGCAGATGGATTTCGGGCTGCTGAGGAGGGATATGGACAAAATGCGGGAACGGATGGGGGAGGCGGAGAGACGAGTGGGCGACTCTGAAGACCTCATCCGGGATCAACAAACATCTATCCATACCCTGCAGGTGAAGATAAGGGCCTGGAGTCGAGGGCAGAAGACAGTGAAAATAGGAGCCGCAGGAACAACCTGTGGGTGGTGGGATTACTGGAGGGGACCGAGGGCTAGGATCCCACAGCCTTTACAAAGACCCTGCTCCGCAGCCTCCTCCCACGAGTCCAGTTTTCCCCACACTTTGTCATGGAGAGAGCCCACAGGATGCCACCCGTGTGGGGCAAACCCGGCCCCCCCCACACCTTCATTTTCAGGCTACTAAATTTCTGGGACCGGGACCTGGCACAACATGAAGCCCACAGAATGGAAGATCTCCGGTTTGAAAATACGAAGATTATGCTGTTCTCTGATTACTCCGTCGACACCCAGAGGCTCTGCAGGACCTTTGACCATGTCAAAGCTCAACTCCGCACCAGAGGCCTGAAATACAGCATGCTGTTCCCGGTCCACCTGTGAGTGGTGGATGGGGAATCCACCCGTTATTTTACCTCACCAGAAGACGACTCTCACTGGCTGGACACCCTTCCTCAGGCCCGGTAACCCTATGTATACCTCCCTTGTTTATCCTTTTTCGGACTAGGCAAGGCCCACTCTATTCCCCTGACTCATTCAAGGCTGCTCCTGACTGAGAATGTCAGCCACACTGCTGGTTGGTCACTGTTTGTCTGGAACCCAATGATGGTGGCATGCCACTGACTCTGTAGTGAGAGGCAGCGTTGGCCTGGCTCCAAGACACCGAGCCTGCATATGTAAGCCCGCCATTTCTATACCTACATCACTCTTGCAGCAGTTAGTGAGACACCCTGACCGCTATGCCCGGCCTGGGATACCATCTGGCCACTCATTGACTCTTGCTGCTGATGCACTGAGGTGATTCTCCCTCCCTGAAGGTTGGAGGGAATAATGGGAAGATCCTTGTCCTGGGAGTTCAAAGTTGAAAAGTTTTTTTTGGTTATTAATGCTGTCTACTGTTAAGAAGTTTAAGCACGTGCCCCTAGCTAGCACTAGGTGTTTTTTTATTTTTCACATGTTAGCAGATCCCGATTGCATTTTTACTGTTATACAGGTTCGCAGGCGGTGACCTCCGGACTGAACTGAACTTGTGGTTTGCCCATGGGCTCCGTGGTCGCCCGCTTCTCCATCTGGCCCAATAGGGGAGATTCCTATTGTGTGATGGGTTTGGTTCGGGGTGTAAGCACTCTGAGTTCCCCAATGGACGTGCGTGGTGGGGGGTTGGATTTATGTGTTCTGGTTGTTTTCTTTTTTTCTTTTTTGCTTTTTTTTTAAGTTTGTTAATGATGTATGCAGTGGTTTATATTGGACATCTTCTCCAGCTCTTGTCATATATGAAGGCTGGGTGTCCAATGCTTCACAAATGGATAGCTATGTACTATATGGTGCATGCCTTGCCCCGGGTCAGACTTATCGATACTCCCCTCATGGCTATACACAGCTACTACCACCATGGCTCCCATAAGAATTATCTCTTGGAATGTCCGGGGACTAAATGACAAGGTGAAGAGGTCCCTGGTCATGGCCTACCTAAAGAAATACACCCCTCACATTTGTATATTACAAGAGACACACCTAGTGGGAAGTAAGGTTTTCAGTCTGAAAAAAACGTGGGTGGAACACTACTACCATTCCACGTACTTTGGGTATGCTCGGGGGGTTAGTGTACTAATCCATAAGACCCTGTCCTATACCCTGCTTGATGTTAAGACTGACCCGGAGGGCAGGTATATATTGCTATATGCTGTGGTGGACACTGTTGAGCTGTTGATTTTGGGCTTATATATACCTCCTCTAGCCACAGTGTCTCTCCTGAAATATTTGACTTCTATCCTGTCTAATTTGTTAGAAACTGACTGATACCAGACTCTAAAGTCTTTGTTGTGATCTTTGAGAATGAAAAACTTCATATTAAAAGCAGCTAGAGTGGGACAGTTTGTTTTAAAATTATTTATTGCTTGGAAAGACTATGTAAATAGTTTAATATCCTTGGCACAGGTGCACTATAAAAGATACAGTCAGTGCACTTATTCTATTTAGGCCCTTCCCCTTATCGCAGCACTTTTGTAATATATACTCAAATGTATCTCTCCAGAATTTTCACTGTGCAGCCTGCTTGACATATGTGTGGTACTTCTTTTCAGCATTCTTTCAGTTCTGCACCTCATCCCCTGTGCATGCATGGTCTGAATCCCACTAACCACAGAGGGACCCTATAACAGGTTGTCATGCTGCATATAGGCTTTCCACTCACATGCAGGTAGTCTGAGGTACACTTATGCAAGAGAGGAGATGCAGAGAAAGATAAACACTTATCACCTAATATGATATTAAATGCTATGGGGTCCTGTGCAGGGATGAGCCGAACACCCCCCTGTTCGGTTCGCACCAGAACCTGCGAACAGACAAAATGTTCGTGTAAACTTTAGAACCCTATTAAATACAATGAACTCGAACGTTCGAAATCTAAAGTGTTAATTATAAAGGCTAATATGCAAGTTATTGTCCTAAAAAGTGTTTGGGGACCCGGGTCCTGCCCCAGGGGACATGTATCAATGCAAAAAGAAGTTTTAAAAACGGCCGTTTTTTCGGGAGCAGTGATTTTAATAATGCTTAAAATGAAAAAATAAAAGTGAAATATTCCTTTAAATTTCGTACCTGGGGGGTGTGTATGATATGCATGTGAAGTGGCGCATGTTTCCCGTGCTTAGAACTGTCCCTGCAAAAAATGTCATTTTTGAAAGAAAAAAATGCATTTAAAACTGACTCGCGGCTATTAATGAATTGTCGGCTCCCGGCAATACATACAAAAGTCATTGATAAAAAAAAAAAAAAAAAGCGTGGGGGTTCCCCAGAATTCAATTACCAGGCCCTTCAGGTCTGGAATGGATATTAAGGGGAACCCCGCCGCAAATTTAAAAAAAAATTGACGTGGGGTTCCCCCAAATATCCATTCCAGGCCCTTCAGATCTGGCATGGATTTTAAGGGGAACTCCACCCCAAATTTAAAAAAAAATGGCATGGAGTCCCCCTAAAAATCCATACCAGACCCCTTATCCGAGCACGCAACCTGGCCGGCCGCAGGGGAAAAGGGGGGGACGAGAGAGCGGCCCCCCCTCCCTCCTGAACCGTACCAAGCCACATGCCCTCAACATGGGGAGGATGTCCCCATGTTGATGGGGACAAGGGCCTCATCCCCACAACCCTTGCCCGGTGGTTGTGGGGGTCTGCGGGCGGGGGGCTTATCGGAATCTGGAAGACCCCTTTAACAAAGAGGACCCCCAGATCCCGCCCCCCCCCCTATGTGAATTGGTAAGGGGTACATTGTACCCCTACCATTTCATGAAGAAAGCGTAAAAAAATGTTTAAAAAAACACACAAACACCTTGAAAAAGTCCTTTATTTAAAAAAAAAAAACAAAAAAAAAACAAAAAACATTCCAGCGGTGAAATCCAGTGTCCCGCGGCGATCCCGATGTCCAGCGCTGTCCTTCATTGGTTGTGCCTGAGCGGACCTGATGGGGAACTCCCTCTCAGTATTTTTAAATGTATAGACCCGCCCCTTCTAAAGTTCCCCATCAGGTCCGCTCAGCGGACCAGATGCGGAACATGAGAAGGGGCGGGTCTATACATGTATTACCAAACTTTGGTAATACATGTATAGACCCGCCCCTTCTCATGTTCTGCATCTCGTCCGCTGAGCGGACCTGATGGGGAACTTTAGAAGGGGCGGGTCTATACATTTAAAATACTGAGAGGGAGTTCCCCATCAGGTCCGCTCAGGCACAACCAATGAAGGACAGCGCTGGACATCGGGATCGCCGCGGGACACTGGATTTCACCGCTGGAATGTTTATTTATTTTTTTGAATAAAGGACTTTTTCAAGGTGTTTGTGTGTTTTTTTAAACATTTTTTTACGCTTTCTTCGTGAAATGGTAGGGGTACAATGTACCCCTTACCAATTCACATAGGGGGGGGCCGGGATCTGGGGGTCCTCTTTGTTAAAGGGGTCTTCCAGATTCCGATAAGCCCCCCGCCCGCAGACCCCCACAACCACCGGGCAAGGGTTGTGGGGATGAGGCCCTTGTCCCCATCAACATGGGGACATCCTCCCCATGTTGAGGGCATGTGGCTTGGTACGGTTCAGGAGGGAGGGGGGGCCGCTCTCTCGTCCCCCCCTTTTCCCCTGCGGCCGGCCAGGTTGCGTGCTCGGATAAGGGGTCTGGTATGGATTTTTGGGGGGACTCCACGCCATTTTTTTTTAAATTTGGGGTGGAGTTCCCCTTAAAATCCATGCCAGATCTGAAGGGCCTGGAATGGATATTTGGGGGAACCCCACGTCAAACGCGGCCGGCCAGGTTGCGTGCTCGGATAAGGGGTCTGGTATGGATTTTTGGGGGGACTCCACGCCATTTTTTTTTAAATTTGCGGCGGGGTTCCCCTTAATATCCATTCCAGACCTGAAGGGCCTGGTAATTGAATTCTGGGGAACCCCCACGCTTTTTTTTTTTTTTTTATCAATGACTTTTGTATGTATTGCCGGGAGCCGACAATTCATTAATAGCCGCGAGTCAGTTTTAAATGCATTTTTTTCTTTCAAAAATGACATTTTTTGCAGGGACAGTTCTAAGCACGGGAAACATGCGCCACTTCACATGCATATCATACACACCCCCCAGGTACGAAATTTAAAGGAATATTTCACTTTTATTTTTTCATTTTAAGCATTATTAAAATCACTGCTCCCGAAAAAACGGCCGTTTTTAAAACTTCTTTTTGCATTGATACATGTCCCCTGGGGCAGGACCCGGGTCCCCAAACACTTTTTAGGACAATAACTTGCATATAAGCCTTTATAATTAACACTTTAGATTTCTCCCATAGATTTTTCGAATTTGCCACGAACACCCCAATTTGTTCGCTGTTCGGCGAACGGGCGAACAGGCAATGTTCGAGTCGAACATGAGTTCGACTCGAACTCGAAGCTCATCCCTAGTCCTGTGTTTGATACTACTAAACTTAACAGCTTAAAGACAGCATGCGTTATGAACATATGTTCAGGTAGTTGACAGGTTAGCAAGTGTCACCTCTTAAACCCCTATATCTCAAAGGCCTTTTATAGTTAAAAAATGTATCCTTAGGCGAAGTAAGTAAAACAAAAAAATGAGTGTTGAACAAAAAAACATATATACATATTGTGAGGGGGTTAGCTCGGCAGCGGGTGTGTGTGACCCCCGGGATGGGCTCCCCACACAAAACAGGCCCAGCAAACGGAGGTTGTGGTTTTCAAAATCAAAAAGGTGCGGTTTATTTTCTATTTACAGTGACAAAACACAGCAAAGCAAAAGAAACATAACCAAAATAAATCCTGGTCAAGTTGACCTCTGACTAAACATACAGGTTTCCTAACTAACAACTGGGATCAGCCTAGTGCTGTCCTAGTCCCTAAGTCCCTGGTTTTAAATGTCCAAGCAAATAGCCACACAGGCTTTTTCTCACCGCACAGGGGTTCACTCTCCCTAGACAGTCCACACAGGTCTGGTTCCAGGCATGAGCCAACACCTAATGAATCTGGGAGTTTTTATAGAGGCCTTAAACGAACTGACAGGCTTCAGCTGGTCTCATCAACTCCCTGTCTCACGACGCCCAGCACTCTCCCTAGAGGTATGAGTCATCCATGAGCCCACTAGCCTTATACAACTCTCCACCTAGTTGTATAAGTCGGCGTAAAGCCTGAATCTGGGCGAAATATATCTACCCCCCTGGATGCAACCAGGTGACTTTACCTTCCTGCTGTCACATACCCCCCCCTCTTGTTTTAACCTCGGGGTTGGAACACCAGCAATCAGGCATTCATGTACTCGAGACAAAGCATCCACATTCCCCCTTTGAACGCCAGGGCGATGCTTTACTGTGAAGTTGAATTCCTGGAGGGCCAGGAACCACCTATTCACTCTTCTATTTGTTTCCTTGTTTTGAGCCATCCACTTTAACGGAGCGTGATCCGTAACCATGTCAAAGTGCCTACCTAGCAGGTAGTACCGAAGGGAATCTAGAGCCCACTTCACCGCTAAACACTCCTTTTCAACGGTGGCGTAATTTACCTCATGGGACTTCAACTTCCTGCTGAGGTAAATGACTGGGTGCTCTTCCCCGTTCCAGACCTGGGACAATACTGCTCCTAACCCCACATCTGACGCATCACTTTGTACGACAAAGTCTTTAGAGAAGTCGGGTGAGTACAACACTGGCTGGCTACATAAGGCTTGTTTCAAGAATTGGAATGCTGCCTCAGCCTCGGGGGTCCATTTAATCATGACCGACCTTTTCCCCTTCGTCAGGTTGGTTAGGGGCACAGCCTTAGAAGCAAAGTGGGGAATGAATCGCCGATAATACCCAGCGATTCCCAGAAAGGCTCGTACCTGCTTCTTGCTGTTGGGACGTGGCCAACTCTGGATGGCCTCGACTTTGTTGAGTTGGGGTTTTATTACCCCCCTCCCAATGGTGTACCCAAGATATTTGGCCTCCTCCTGCCCAATGGTACACTTCTTGGGGTTAGCCGTAAACCCCGCTTCCCGAACAGAGTCCAGGACTGCTTGCACTTTTGGCAGATGTGAGGCCCAATCTGTGCTATGGACAATTACGTCATCCAGGTAAGCCGCAGCATACTTCCGATGGGGCCTCAGCATCTGGTCCATTTTCCGCTGGAATGTGGCCGGCGCATTCTGTAACCCGAACGGCATTCTTTTATATTGGAACGCCCCGTCTGGGGTTACAAATGCGGTTTTCTCTTTGGCCGACTTGGCCAGGGGGATTTGCCAATACCCTTTTGTGAGGTCAAGAGTCGTCATGTATCGGGCTGTTCCCAGCCGGTCGATCAACTCATCTATACGTGGCATGGGGTAGGTGTCAAATTTTGTAACTTTGTTCAACTGACGAAAATCGTTACAAAATCGCCAGCTCCCATCCGGTTTAGGCACCAACACGATGGGACTAGACCAATCACTTTGGGACTCCTCTATCACCCCTAAGTTCAGCATTTTCTGTACTTCCTCCCGTATTGCCTCCCGTCGAGCCTCTGGGATCCGATAGGGTTTTAACTTCACCCTTTCACCGGGCGGGGTAATGATGTCATGCTCTACCCCCGATGTTTGTCCTGGCAGCTCAGAGAATACCTCCTTGTTGCGAAGCACAAACTCCTTAACCTCCTGTTGTTGGGGTTGTGACAAGGTGGCTGCTATTCCAACCTCAGGAATCACGCAACCAGTTTGAGCTGGTGACCAAGTGTCTGCGACTAGGGACTCTCTATCCCTCCAGGCTTTCAACAGATTAACGTGATAGATCTGTTCGGGCTTTCGCCTTCCTGGTTGTCTGACCTTGTAATTCACTTCGCTCACTTTTTCCATTATCTCGTAGGGGCCTTGCCATTTGGCAAGGAATTTACTTTCAACCGTAGGGACAAGTACCAATATCCTATCCCCCGGGGAAAAGGTACGGGTCTTGGCTCCACGGTTGTACACTCTCTGCTGTGCCAACTGCGCTTGGGCCAAATGTTCCTTCACGATGGGCATTACCTGTGCAATTCGATCTTGCATCAGGGCGACATGCTCAATCACACTCCTGTGGGGAGAACTCTCACTTTCCCAAGTTTCCTTGGCAATATCCAACAGCCCTCTTGGGTGTCTCCCATACAGTAACTCAAAGGGGGAGAATCCCGTAGAGGATTGGGGCACCTCCCTAATAGCAAACATCAAATAAGGAAGTAAACAGTCCCAATCCTTTCCATCTCTATCCACCACTTTCTTCAACATTTGTTTTAGGGTTTTGTTGAATCTTTCAACCAGCCCATCGGTTTGGGGGTGATACACAGACGTACGCAATTGCGTCACTTTGAACAATTTACACAGCTCTTTCATAACCCGGGACATAAAGGGTGTACCTTGGTCCGTAAGCAGTTCTTTACAAATACCCACCCGGCTAAAAACAAGAGATAGCTCTTTGGCTATGGTTTTGGCCGAGGTATTTCGGAGAGGGATCGCTTCTGGATAACGGGTGGCATAGTCCATTATAACTAATATGTACTGGTGCCCCCTAGCGGACTTGATTATAGGACCTACCAAATCCATGGCGATCCTCTCAAACGGGACCTCAATGATGGGTAGAGGGACCAGCGGGCTACGGAAATGTGGCATCGGGGCCAACCTCTGACACACAGGGCAGGAGGAACAATAATTTTCTACGTCCTTCATCACCCCCGGCCAATAGAATCTCTGTAATACCCTCTCTCGGGTTTTCTCTGTCCCCAGATGACCTCCAAGAATGTGCCCATGGGCCAACTCCAACACCAACTTCCTGTAAGGTTTGGGCACCACAAGCTGCTCAACGGTTTCTTCTGCCCTTTTTGCCACCCGATACAGTAGGTCCTTCTCTACGCTGAAGTATGGGTAAGTGCAGGTATTATCTGGGTTCACTAACTCGCCATCTATTTTCACTACGTTTTCCCGTGCCTTTATTAGGGCGGGGTCTTTCAACTGTTCTGTGGCAAAGTTTTCCCTGTGAACCTCAAGATCAGAAAACTCCACAGACGGTAGGTTTTCGTCTGAGGAGGTGGGCTCCTCTCCAGTTTCTTGAGTCTCCCCTGCCAATACTGATAAGGGAAATTCCGGAGAGTCCTCACCACTCTCAGGGGAGTTCTGGCTATCACATTCCTGGTACATAGGGGCACCAGTGAGGGGCTCAGGATCATCCCACAGTTCCCAGAACTTCGGAAAATCCCTTCCCACAATGGCGTCATGCGGTAACTGAGATACTAAGCCCACTGGATGAGAGAGGGTACCTTTGGGGGTCTCGAAACACACTGTAGTCACTGGATACTCTCGGGTGTCCCCATGCACACAAATAACAGCTACCTTGCTATTCCCAGAGACCTCTGTTTTAACTAACTCAGCCTTTATCAGGGTCACAAGGCTACCTGAATCCAGCAATACCACAACATTTCTACCATTAACACACATTTTGCATAAATGTTTCTCAGTTCCTCGAATGGCAGTGCATGCGACTGTCGCACACAGCGACTGACGTCTGCCCGTCAGAAAGTCACACTGCATGGGTTCCTCCACAACCGGGCAATTGGCTGCAATATGTCCCGCTTGCCGGCAGCGGTAGCAAACGATCCTTCTTGCCGCCTCTTGAGCCGCTGATTTCCCAGGCTGTTCTCGCCAAACTTGGGGTAGAGCTCCCACCCTCTCACTCTCTCCACCCTCACCCCTTGGAATCCTCTTATCCGCCCCTGGGGATGGTCTGGTCTTAGGGTGGAAAGTCCGAGTGTCTCTGGAAGAGGCCGTCAGGTTCTCTGTAGCCAAGTATTTCTCCACATGATCCACAAGACCATCGGCCGTCTCTGGGTCTCCATGGCTTACCCACTTTTGGATGGCAGTAGGAAGAGCTCTCAAAAACCGATCCATTACAACACGTTCCACAATCTTTGGTGCGGACAAAGTCTCTGGCTGTAGCCACTTTCTGCTCAGGTGAATGAGATCATACATTTGAGACCTGGGGGGTTTTCCAAGCTGGAAAGTCCAGTTATGCACACGCTGAGCCCGGACAGCCTGGGTGACACCCAGCCTTGCCAATATTTCAGCTTTTAGCATCACATAGTCTTTTGCTTGGTCAGGCTCTAGGTCATAGTAAGCCTTCTGCGATTCACCAGTTAACAGAGGAGCCACCAGTCCAGCCCACTGCTCCTCAGGCCACTTTTCTCTTTCAGCAGTCCTTTCAAATGTGGTCAAAAATACCTCTGGATCATCCTCTCCAGTCATTTTTGTCAATAAACGACTCACCCCAAAGGACGCGGTATTAGTGGGACGGCTTTCCTCACTGGTCTGCGGACGTTGCTGCATTACTGCTTCCATTTGTTGTAGTCTCTGCTCTTGCTTCTGTAACAGGTCTATGAAGCGGGCCTCAGATTGCTGCTGGGCTTGTTGATGAGCTTGCTGCTGGGCTGCAAGGCTCCTTTGCAAACCTGCATTTGTCTGCTGTTGATTGGCATTTGCTAGAGCCAGCTGTTTCAGTATCTCCTCCATGCTGGCTTAAAAAAACTGCCACTGGTTCTCCACCAACTGTGAGGGGGTTAGCTCGGCAGCGGGTGTGTGTGACCCCCGGGATGGGCTCCCCACACAAAACAGGCCCAGCAAACGGAGGTTGTGGTTTTCAAAATCAAAAAGGTGCGGTTTATTTTCTATTTACAGTGACAAAACACAGCAAAGCAAAAGAAACATAACCAAAATAAATCCTGGTCAAGTTGACCTCTGACTAAACATACAGGTTTCCTAACTAACAACTGGGATCAGCCTAGTGCTGTCCTAGTCCCTAAGTCCCTGGTTTTAAATGTCCAAGCAAATAGCCACACAGGCTTTTTCTCACCGCACAGGGGTTCACTCTCCCTAGACAGTCCACACAGGTCTGGTTCCAGGCATGAGCCAACACCTAATGAATCTGGGAGTTTTTATAGAGGCCTTAAACGAACTGACAGGCTTCAGCTGGTCTCATCAACTCCCTGTCTCACGACGCCCAGCACTCTCCCTAGAGGTATGAGTCATCCATGAGCCCACTAGCCTTATACAACTCTCCACCTAGTTGTATAAGTCGGCGTAAAGCCTGAATCTGGGCGAAATATATCTACCCCCCTGGATGCAACCAGGTGACTTTACCTTCCTGCTGTCACAATATATATTTTGTAGGTAAGCATGCAGACATAATGATTTGATTAAATAATCAGATTCTTGAAAAAGCCCAATGATGACTGGCTTTCTTAATTGCAATCCATGTGAAAAATGAAAAAAAGGCTGGTGCCATGGAAATCGACTAAAACATTGTTTTATTAATGCAGATAAATAATCCTTCAGTTGTTTCTGTTCTCCTTCTGAGTGGCAACAAGCTGCTTTGAGCTGCTTTTGTATTGCCGTTGATTGTATGGGGGGAAAACAGCTATGATGAATTTTACAACGGCAGAATCAGTTTTATACAATTGGGAAATCATTTTTTACACAGTAGCCACGAAACTCTCAGAAAACACCTGGAAACTTGAAATATTCACACAAACAGTGTCATAAAATTATTATATGCTGCTTTACCTTTCCCCAATGTAGTAGAAAACAATCTTTAAACCACTCTGCGGTTTTGTATCATTGGACATTTATTCTCTGTTCCATATGTTTTCTGAATGTGCCTTGGTCATTGTGTTTGAACGTTTGCCCACTAATCTTATATATATCCTGCCGTTAGTTGTGATGGTTAGTCTAAAATGCACTTTGTAGAAGTCTTTCTTTATCATTGAAAGGTTTAGTGTTTTGACAGTTCAAAGCTAAAAGACGATAAGGTATTGCTTTCGCTTACCTATTCCCTATGGGTCTCTATACTGAGTGAAAATTACATAATGACAGCTTCTGTGAGCACTGATGTTTTTTTTTATTTGCCCACTGTCTCGATTTTCTGAAGTTTATTTATCATTGGCCACCCAGGTCCATGAGTCTATTGAGCTTACTGAGTCTTGTATAGGATCTTCTGTTTAGATGAAAGTTTGTCTTTTTTTTTATAATAATCATAGCAATTTATTCTAGCTAACTGGAACCATTTTTTTCACATGGCTTCCAGTACCTATATGTTTAGATATAATTGCATGTTAATACTCTTAAATGCCAATCAATATATTTTTGCAATCAATACTTTAGCTGGGTTTGCCTTAGTTTATTTTTACATGTATGGTCATTTTATCTAAAAATGTGATGTGTTTGTGTTGGCAGAAAATTATTTGGAGGTTTCCCTAAAAGTGGAACTGTACTTTGGCCATTATGGGAAAAAATATGGGTTCACAGTACTGTGTAGAGCAGTGGTTCTCAACCTTTATAGTGATGTGACCCCTTGATAAAATTTCCCAAGTTGTGGGGACCCCTAACAGTAAAATTATTTTTGTAGCGTGGGTTGTCAGCACCCAAGGCAAGAAAAGTAATTTGCGCCCCTAACCCACGGATATTTAGCGCTCCCTGAGTCCCTTCCACTTGTGCAGTATTAAAACCCCTTATGGTACATGTTAGGATGTACCACTCTTTTTTTTTTGTTCTCCTTTCTTTCCCTTTTATCTCTCTCTATCTTAATTTCTTGTTTTTTTTCCCCTACCCTCTCTCTAGCCATCTTTCTTGTTCTTTCTCTTGTTCTTTCTCTCCCTTTTTCTTTGTTCCTCCCCCTCTTTTCCTCTCCCTTCCATGTATTCTCTATTTTTATCCTTCTATTACTTCTTGGTGGGGGAATGGGATGAGTGTCAATGCTGGTGGGGGGAATAGGATGAGCCAACCTAGGTGCTCTTGATCAAGGTCATCTGCTGATCTGAAAACTGTAGTGGGAACTTTTAATGGCAACTCTAATCACAGGTAGTGTTACTCACTGTGTCTCCGGCTTCACTGTGTCTCCACTTTGTGGTGTCTCGCAGCAGTGACACCTTTGCCAAAATCAGGAGATAGGGTCTCCTTCGGCCCCTCCCACTTCACATTCCTCACCAGTCAGCTGACCTCAAGTCTCTGCCCCTGAGCCACGCTGTGAACTGAATGCGTGGCTGCAAATAGGCTGGGTGGGCGGCCGCGGGCTCCAGGAACAGCCCAGCTGGGGGGCCGAGAAAAGGCTTGGAGAGCAGTGTGGGCTGGAAACCCCTGGCAAATCGTCATTTGACCCTTGAGGGGGTCCCGACCCCAGGTTGAGAACCACTGGTGTAAAGAATGTTCCCCTATGTTTCCCTATTTATGGAAGAACAGAAGAGGTGGGGGAATGGGTGGAAGGTATGGACTTTTACCTCATGCACCATGCAGTAAAGTAAACCTGCTATTTTCCCTGTAATTGGTAAAAAATCAACTTCACATTTTATATTCCTGACAACAAAAGGCATGCATGCTGCAAATGCATAAATACTGCATATGTACAGTTGTAAATTCATCAGATTCATTCAGATTGGGTGGGAAACTGCAAAAGATACTGATTTCATTTTAGGAAGCCTTTGACTTGAGTGCTATATCTCTGTGGTGGCTGTGCAAAATTTAAGTCTTGAGATATAAACAGCTGGGATATTATTTTCTTGCTCAAATATACTAAGTTAAAAGGCAGAATACTTGTATGGGATGCCTTACAGGAAAACTGTGGTGAAAGAATCATGGGGGCTGCCATTGCTACTCGACTGTCTATCTCTGGTTCCAATACTTTGACTCACTGGGTTGTCAGTGAAGCTAAGGTGAATTCATTGGGTGAATGAATTAGGGTAAATTTTTATATTTAATATTTTTTATTAAAGTAGAAGCAGAACAAGTTATAAAGAAAATACATTTCTCCAAGATAAGTCATGGAGGGGGATGAAAAGTTTTTCTGAATATCAGGATATAAAAAGTGTCTATATTTTGTTTGTTTTTAGTTTATACAGTGCCTTGAAAAAGTATTCATACCCCTTGAAAGTTTCAACATTTTGTCATGTTTCAACCAAAAACGTAAATGTGTTTTATTGGGATTTTATGTGATAGACCAACACAAAGTGGCACATAATTTTGAAGTGGAACGAAAATAATCAATTGTTTTCAACATATTTTACAAATAAATATGTGAAAAGTCATGAAGGCCAAGGAACACACCAGACAGGTCAGGGATAAAGTTGTGGAGAACGTAAAAGCAGGCTTAGGTTAAAAAAAATAGGATTTTTATAACAGCTTACCTGTAAAATCCTTTTCTTGGAGTACATCACGGGACACAGAGCGACATAGTCATTACTAATGGGTTATATAGATACCGTCAGGTGCTGGCACTGGCAACTTCCAAAACCGGAAGTACCCTCCCCTATATAAGCCCCTCCCATCCGGGAGCACCTCAGTTTTGTAGCAAAGCAATAAGTGTCCCCAAAGAGGGGCGGGAGCTCTGTGTCCCGTGATGTACTCCAAGAAAAGGATTTTACAGGTAAGCTGTTATAAAAATCCTATTTTCTTTCTCGTACATCACGGGACACAGAGCGACATAGTCATTACTAATGGGATGTCCTAAAGCAATGCCCAATGAGGGGGGGGGATACACCATACATAAGCTGAGCGCTATCAGACATGAGGATCTTTTGCGGCCTGCAACACACTGCGCCCAAAGGCGACATCCTCCTGACTTCTAACGTCCACCTGGTAGAACCTAGTAAACGTGTGTACTGAAGACCATGTTGCGGCCTTACAGATTTGAGCCAGGGAGGCCTGGTGATGCACTGCCCATGAAGTTCCAACTGCTCTCGTGGAGTGCGCTCTAACTTTGAACGGAGGTGGTCTCCTTCTCAAGCCATAGGCTTGTATTATGACCTGTCGAATCCACTTGGCTAAAGTAGATTTTGACGCTGCCTGACCCTTTCTGGGGCCTTCCGGCAGAATAAACAAAGTATCCGTTCTGCGAATCTGAGCAGTGGCTTTTAGATAAGCTTTAACTGCTCTTACTACATCCAAAGAATGCAATAACTTTTCCTCTACCGAAGTAGGTTTGGGGAAAAAAGAAGGAAGAAC
Source organism: Rana muscosa (assembly GCA_029206835.1). NCBI lineage: Eukaryota > Metazoa > Chordata > Amphibia > Anura > Ranidae > Rana > Rana muscosa. Next base: position 63,669,320 of record CM055122.1, on the reverse strand, counting down.
CACATCTTGGTTCAAATGAAACCTCGATACCACCTTAGGAAGAAAGGCTGGATGAGGACGTAACACTACTCTATCCTTATGGATAACCAGATATGGCTCCTTACAGGACATAGCTGCTAATTCCGACACTCTTTTAGCCGAACAAATGGCTACTAGAAAAATCAATTTCCTGGTGAGAAGCACCAAAGAAATATGCTGTAATGGTTCAAATGGTTGTTTCTGTAGAACCGACAGAACCAAGTTTAGATCCCATGGACATATGGGAATATTAACCGGAGGACTAATACGCATCACCCCTTGTATAAAGGCTTTGACTAGTGAATGCGAAGCCAAGGGCCTTTGAAAAAATATTGACAAGGCCGAAATCTGACCCTTGATAGTACTCAAGGCAAGCTTCCTATCTACAGCCCATTGTAGGAAGTCCAGAATCCTACCTATTACGTATTTACGTGGATGCCATTTCTTGGCCTCACACCAGGCGATGTACGCCTTCCAGATTCTATAGTAGATCTGCCTGGATACCGGCTTCCTGGCATTGATCATGGTAGATACCACAGCATTAGAGAGCCCTCTCTTTTTTAGAATGTGGGCTTCAATAGCCAGGCCGTCAAACCTAGGGCTGGTAAGGAAGGGTGGTATATCGGTCCTTGCGAAAACAGGTCCGGACGATGTGGGAGGGTCCAAGGACTCCCCACAGACATTTTTACAATCTCCGCGTACCATGCTCTTCGGGCCCACGCTGGAGCCACCAGAATCACTGGTTTCTTTTCTACCCTGATTCTGCGGAGTAATCGAGGTAACAATTGTGGCGGTGGGAATGCATATATCAGCTTGAACTGATCCCAAGGGAACACTAGGGCATCCGAGCCGCATGCTAGGGGATCCCTTGCCCAAGAGACAAACCTGTCCACTTTTGTGTTGAATCTGGATGCTAGCAGATCTACATCCGGTGTTCCCCACCGCTGACATATTGTCCGGAAAACCTCGGGATGAAGGGACCATTCCCCTGGGCATAATTGTTGGCGACTTAGAAAGTTCGCCTTCCAATTCTCCACTCCTGGAATGAATACCGCAGATATGGCTGGGACATATCTTTCTGCCCATCTCAGGATGTAATTTACTTCCCTTTGGGCTGCACGACTCCTGGTGCCCCCCTGACGATTGATATATGCCACTGCTGTGGCATTGTCTGATTGAATTCTGACAGGGGACCCTTGGAGTTTGGATGTCCATGCTACTAGGGCATACCGGGCTGATTGATGGGCAGGGATATTGATGGGCAGGGCCTTTTCCGCATCCGACCATCTGCCCTGGAGAGACCATTGCTCCAGTACTGCTCCCCAGCCTATAAGGCTGGCATCTGTAGTGACCACCTTCCAGGAAATCGGACTGAAGGATTTCCCTCTTTCCAGATTCTGGGGAACCAACCACCAGCGGAGGCTCTTGCGAACGGAAGGGGACAAGGACATTGGTAAGTCCAGAGCCTGAACTTTTTTGTTCCAGGCTGACAGTATGGCCCTTTGCAAATTCCTTGAATGGAATTGACCGTAGGGTACTGCTTCGAATGATGCCACCATTTTTCCCAGCAGCCTCATGCACAGGCGTATGGATGGCTGTCTTTTTGAACCCACTAAGTGGATCAAATCTCTCAAAGACGACCCCTTTTCTTGAGGCAAGAAAATTTTTCTCTGGTCTGAATCCAGCCTTAGCCCCAAGTATTCCAGACTTTTGACTGGTTTTAGGGCTGACTTGTCTCGGTTGATAATCCAACCGTGATATTCCAGATACTTGATTGTCTCGTGAACAACCACTTCTAGTTTTTCCACTGAGTGGTCTATCAGCAACAAGTCGTCTAGATATGCCATTATCGTTACACCTCGTGTTCTTAGATTGGCCAATAATGGGGCCAGAATTTTTGTGAACACTCGTGGTGCTGTGGCCAGACCGAAGGGTAAGACTCTGAACTGAAAATGGCGCCCTTCTACCGCAAAGCGTAGAAATTTTTGGTGGGCTGGAAAGATGGGAACGTGCAAATAAGCATCTTTGATGTCGATCGAGGCTAACCATTCCTCCCCTTGTAGGGCAGTGGCCACCGACCGGATCGACTCCATCCGGAAAGTCCTGATATGTAGGAATTTGTTTAGCCCTTTTAGATTTAATATGGGCCTCACGTCCCCGTTTGGCTTCGGGACTGTAAAGAGGTTTGAGTAAAACCCGAACCCCCATTCTTCCAGGGGAACCTCTATAATTACTGCTTGGAGCAATAATTGTTCTAGTGCCAACAGGAGGGATCCTCTCTTTTGGGGACCCCTTGGCACGTTTGACCTTATAAAGCGGGAAGGAGGGGAGTTTTTTAACTCCAATTTGTATCCCAGATTTACTGCGGAGAGCACCCATCTGTCTCTGATCGTGTCCCGCCAGGTCTCTGTGAACAACTGAAGTCTTCCCCCCACCCGATTGAGTGGGGGCAACCCTTCATGCATTTGACTTTGGGGGAGGTTTTGTACCTCTCCTGCTCCAGGGCTTCTTGTTACCCTGCAATTGTCCCTGATTTTTACCTCCGGGATTTGACCGAGGAGGCCGTCGGAACTGTTTCACAGCCGATGTCCTAGGGACTGGAGAAGCAGGCCTCTTAAAAGAGGGACCTCTAACTCTATTTTTAACCGGCAAAAGTGTACTTTTACCGCTGGAAATTCTCTGGATATATTTGTCCAGGTCTTCCCCAAATAAGCGTTCACCATGAAATGGGAAGCTGACCAGCAATTTTTTACAGGGAGCTTCAGCAGACCAGTTTTTGAGCCATAGAAGCCTGCGCATATGTACTACAGACAGCGTAAGGCAGGAGGCCTGATGGATTGAATCCTTTATAGCGTCCACCGCAAAGCATAAGGCTCTAGGTAGATCGGCTAGGGCAAGAGCCTGCTGATCTGGCAAGTCCCTTAAGATCTGCTTCAACTGATCCTTCACTGCTTGGCAGACCCCAATAGCTGCCACTGCTGGTTGTGTCACCAATCCTGCTGTAGAAAAAGCAGATTTTAATAAGGACTCCAATTTTTTATCTATTGGGTCCTTGAACATTTGGACATTATCCACTGGACATGTCAGTGATTTATTCACACAAGAGATGGCTGCGTCCACTGTAGGGACCCTCCATTTTCTGATGAACTTATCCTCCATGGGATAGACCACCGGAAATCTCTTGGGGGGAGTAAATATTTTATCAGGATGCTCCCAATCCTGGTAAATGAGCCCTTCCAGTAAAGGATGGATCGGAAAGGAACAAACAGTCTGGGGAGCTTTTAGCGACCCCAACGAGGAGACAGAAGTGGATGATGGCTCCGCAAGGGTCATTTTAAATGCTGATCGGACCATATTAGTCAGGGACTGAACCCATAACCTTTCAGCATGTGATGCTGAGAATGGCTCTTCCACTGTTGATTCCTCTACAACAGAATCGACCTCATCCTGATCCCCTTCAGGTAGGTCGATCCCTGTATGGGACTGTTGCTCTGTTAACAGGCACTCTGAGGGAGGAGACGGAGATCGGGCGCTTTTTTCCTGTGACAGGGAAGCAGCGATCAATGCTGACAATCTCTCTTCCAGCCCTCCCAGAGCTGAGGAAAAAACCTCCTCTGTTACATACACAGGAGCAGGTGAACTGAGGACAGCCACAGTACCAGGTACTCCTGAGGGTGCTCTACGGTCACTAACCTCTGATTCTTCAGGGGAGACTGGTGCAGCCGAAGCATGCCCAAGATCCTCAGAGCCCGATGGAGACCCCCTATGCTTCCTGGAATTTCTAGTCCCGGAGTTTTTAGACGGCATTATTCCTAAGCCCAAAGCTGAGGTATTCCAGCCGAAATACACCACTTACTGACAATAGTCTAGCATAAATGCTGCTATAAGAAACAGTTGGTGTCTACTAATGTGCCTTTCTAGGGGATGCCTGCATCAACCGCTTGCTGTATGCCTTTTTTAAATGTTGCCAGCTCTGTCTCTGCACTCTATAGCCAGCTCACAACACAACTTTGTGGTTTTTAACATGCTGGGACGCCCGCACATGCGCAGAAGCGCTGCGGCGCGCACAGAGCGTCATCCCCCAGGCTCCGCCCCCTTTTCCGGCTCACCTCTATATATAGAGGCGCGTGCACGCGCACGCGCGCGGCCACGTGCGCCTTCGGCGCTTATTTCGAAAATGGAAACCAGGGACAAGAGCCAGGGCCCCTCTTTGCCGCAGGCCGGGGGATGGACGAGCATTGCAACATGGCAGAGGAAGCAGTTTCCCATAAGAGAACTCACCATCTGCCTGGACTTGCTCTGATGAAAAGAAACTAGTCCACATGACAAGAAACGTTCCACAGCGGCCTCTAGTGGACAAACACAGGTACCGCAGTCTAATATATTAAATATATATATAAATTTTTTTTTTTTTCTTGACCACTATTAAAATTATTACATTTTTTTAGTAGTTACAGGCATGCACAGATATCAGCGGGAATACCGTTAGGTAACAGACAGACAAATTAGGCTTGGGGGTCCCCCAATAGAACCAAGTTCCTGGGGGCCCCCACTTACCTGTTCCCCGCCGCAGGACTTTGTTTGGTCCACAAAAGCCCAAACTTCACCTATCACGGCAGGCATTGTAATCAAACCTTCAGGGACCGGGTTCCCAAGGATTCCACTCCCCTGGACCTGTATAGCACCCTGCACAGAAAACATCTTGGTCGTGGGTATGACCAGAGCTCTGGATCCCAGGGTCCAGCTCTCCTAAGAGAAGCATTACAGGCAAAACCTTGCTCTTCTCTGCAAGGCCCAGGTACCGACCGTTTAGCTATGAAGCTTTTTTGGTCGGATCCGGAATAGCTTACTGAGGCCCAAAAGAACCTGTACGCAAGCTCAGTGAAAAACACATGTTTCTTCTTGGCCAACACCTTAGACACTGGCAAAAAACTGAGGTGCTCCCGGATGGGAGGGGCTTATATAGGGGAGGGTACTTCCGGTTTTGGAAGTTGCCAGTGCCAGCACCTGACGGTATCTATATAACCCATTAGTAATGACTATGTCGCTCTGTGTCCCGTGATGTACGAGAAAGAAAAAAATATCCCAAGCTCTGAACATCTCACAGAGCACTGTTCAATCCATTATCCGAAAATGGAAAGAGTATCACACAACTGCAAACCTACTGAGACATGGTCGTCCACCTAAACTGACAGGCCAGGCAAGGAGAGCATTAATCAGAGAAGCAGCCAAGAGGTCCATGGTAACTCTGGAGGAGCAGCAGAGATCCACAGCTCAGGCGGGAGAATCTGTCCGCAGGACAACTATTAGTTGTGTACTCCACAAATCTGGTCTTTATGGAAGAGTGGCAAGAAGAAAGCCATTGTTGAAAGAAAGCTATAAGAAATCCCGCTTGCAGTTTGTGAGAAGCCATGTGGGGGACACAGAAAACATGTGGAAGAAGGAGCTCTGGTCAGATGAGACCAAAATTTTACTTTTTGGCCTAAAAGCAAAACACCATGTGTGGCAGAAAACTTACACTGCACATAACCCTAAACGCACCATCCCCACTGTTAAACATGGTAGTGGCAGCATCATGTTGTGGAAATGATTTTCTTCAGCAGGGACAAGGAAGCTGGTCAGAGTTGATGGGAAGATGGACGGAGCCAAGTACAGGGCAATCTTAGAAGAAAACCTGTTAGAGTCTGCAAAAGACTTGAGACTGGGGCCGAGGTTCACCTTCCAGCATGACAAAGATCCAAAACATACAGCCAGAGCTACAATGGAATTGTTTAGATCAAAGCATATTCATGTGTTAGAATGGCCCAGTCAAAGTCTAGATCTAAATCCAATTGATTATCTGTGGCAAAACTTGAAAATTGCTGTTCACAGATGCTCGCCATCCAATCTGACAGAGCTTGAGCTATTTTGCAAAGAAGAAAGGGCAAAAATGCCACTCTAGATGTGCAAAGCTGGTAGAGACATCCCCAAAAAGACTTGCGGGTGTAATTGCAACAAAAGGTGGTTCTACAAAGTATTTACGCAGGGGGGCTGAATACAAATGCACGCCACACTTTTCACATACTGGTATTTATTTGTAAAAAATATCGAAAACCATTTTTCATTTTTTTTCCACTTCACAATTATGTGCCACTTTGTGTTGGTCTATCACATAAAATCCCAATAAAATACAATTAGGTTTTTGGTTGTAACATGACAAAATGTGGAAAATGTCAAGGAGTATGAATACTTTTTCAAGGCACTTTAAGTTGTCTACCTCAACTCAGATACAGAATATTACATTTATTGGAATTCCTCAAGAGAAACTTCATCCTCACATCCGTATTTTTATATCCCCTTTGTTGTGGAGATTTTTATGGAGATGTATTTAATATGTATTGTCATAGTGTCACCCAGTGTTAGTACTTCCGCAACCCGCTCTAAAAGAGCTGATTGGGGTAGTCTGAGGCTGGTTGAATCCCATCTGATAGGGGAAAACGTCTTGAGGTTGGAGTGTGATGTTTGCAGGGGGCGGATATGTCCACCAACGGGGGCCCTCTGTGCATTAGCATGGACGATCGTTAAGGAGGGGATATGCTCGCTCTGCAATGACATCATTGGTTATAGGCGGATGGGCGCTCTTGTCTCTGCTATGTCTGATCAACATTGGTTGGAATTCGTAGCGTGCGTCTGCAGATAGCCTCCCTCCCCCATTCAATAATAGTATAATCTTAATATGCGTTATTCTATGGAATAGCGCAGAATAAGAATTCCTATCAACGGTAACTTTAGCCAGCCTACGTTTATTGTATTCATGTATGACATCTCCTGTTGGAAGGAATGTCCAAGTATTGTCATTTTCCTGTGAGGAGGGAACATCCTGTGAGGTTCCCGCCCATGGGGGAGGGGATTGGTTTCTGCAGCCAATCACCTCCTGTGTGAGATCTTTTGAGTTTAATAAAAGCCTATGATTAGGCGTCGGCTGAACAGTCTTTGCTGGAATGGCCTGATAAGAAGATAAGCTTTTGTGGTGCTGCCTTTCTTGGATGAATGGGAATGAACGGTGAGTGGATCTTTAGCAAACTTAAAGATAGCATTATTGCGAAAAGATGAAAACTGATGTGTGCTTAGATAGCACAGGAATTATAGGCTGTGTGCTCTGTAAACAGCAGCCTGAAATTCCACAACAGTAATGGCGGGCCAGGATTTTGGGAATAGATGGAGTCCCTTTGGACATCGGATCGAGATGGGGGGAAGTGTGGATCTACGTTCCGATGTGGGGGGCTCTACTCTTTAAAAGAACATTTTTGTCTTTTTGAAATAATGCTTCAAGTTTGCAGCGTGTGTATGTGTGCCTGTGAATTTGATTGTGTGTGGGTATGCCTGCATGTGCCTGTGTGATTAGATTGTTTGTGCGATGTATTGAGCAGTTGGCTGCCAGCAATGGCTGCTGCATTGTTCTGGTCCTTGAGCCATGAGGTTTAGTGGGGGAAGGGGCAGGAGGCAGGAAGCATCTCAGTTACAATGGTAAAAGTCTGTGACTTTCTGTAAATAGCATGCAGAAGTTTTGTAGTGGGAGGGCCCTGAGAGATGATCTGATGGAAACTGTGGGCTGTAAGAGTGTAACTAAGCGAGAAATATAAACTGTATATTGTGTATGAAATGAAGGTATAGCTGTGGTATTTAGTGCACTGAGAAGTTTGTAAGTAGATTGTTTGTTTGGCTGCCATGTGCTTGAATGGGGGAAGGGCTTGCCCACTGTTTTGTGTTGCAGGGGCTGTGCCCTGAGGGAAAGACACTCTAAGCAAATGTTACAAGCAACAATATACTGTATGTGTGTGGTGTTTGTGATTTCTATGAAAAATAGAAATGGATAAATTGTGATTTTTGCCTTTATAGGGGACAAAGACACATGTCCCCATAAGTGTAAAAATATTTTAACAAAAGTGTTTGGTTTTAAAGTTGAAAGTTCCCGCCGCATATCCAAGTGGCCAGGCATTGCTAGAAGGCAGACATAGTATGTCTCTGCAATGGCTTGTTATGGAAGCTGAGGCCACTGTGTGTGTGAACTTTAGGTAGAGAAAAGTGGTGAATATCTCAGAGTATATGAACTTAGAGAAATGAATATGTTTTTAATATTATTCATGTAACTCACATTTATTGAATGTGCTGTTTAGTTGGCCAAAGGGAGGCTAAGTTTGTAAGTGTACATGTGGTCCTTGTAGAGTGTAGCTTACACCTTTTTCAGTGGATTTTGATGATAATTTAGAAAAGTTTCAATGGTGTAGTCAGTCTTTGTGGAGAAAAACATTTTTTTTTAAAGAGATGCTGGTTTTGGCGGGAAAAAGTAATGGCGCCATTCTTGGCTTTTGTTAGCCTTGCAGGTTTGTCTGCCATTTTGAGGCACAGTTTTTCCTTAGCCTGTGGGTATCCTATAAGGGAAGGTGCAGCCACCTTTCCTTTGGGTATGATATCATGTGACCATGCTGTGGCATTCGTCAGCTATGTTGCTGGTGGAATTTCTCAGCCTTTGGGGCAGATTTTGATGTTTGGTGCGAATATAGTGCAATCTTTTCTGCGTGGAACCTGGTGGAGGCAATTTGTGTTTTTCTTTGTGTAGGGGAACCAATGTGGTGTTCATTGTGACGTCCCATGCTGGTTTTGGCGGGAAAAATTGCATGCGTCAATGGCGCAATTTTTGTTGTCCATGAGGTGCTGTGGTGGGTCATCCACCATTTTGTAGTCCTGGCTTGTCGGCCATTTTGAGAGACGTTTACAGTTTGAGATAGGAAGTTCCAGTTTAGAAAACACGACTCCTGAATATGCTGTATTGGCATTTGTTGATCGGCGCAGTTTTCTTATGTTTTATGCGTTTACAGTTTGACCTGTGCACTGCTGGGAAGAGTAGTGAGACACCAGGGGGACATACTGAGAGACTGGTTTTTGTTTAATGAATTTGCTGGTTTAAATTGTTTTTCTAAGCATCGCCTTTTGAGTTGAGTGGTATCTTAAAATAGTGCGGTTTTACCCCGAGGGGCCACAACGTGCTTGCGGACACACGCACATGCTGGGGCCTATTTATGGATGGGATCTGGCTGGCCTACCAGCAGTTGGAGTGTGGGAGGAGGCCAACGCAGACACAGGGAGGACATGCAAACTCCATGCACATGATGTTAGGTTGGGGATTTCTCTGTTTTCATTTAATTGAATGTAAGCTATTGCAGGGTCAGCTGACTTAGCAGTATATGCGCGGCGTTTTTTTTGCATTGGATTTTGGTTTTAAGAAAAACTTCACTTTACACTGAATTTATATGGATTGTAAGACTAACAGAGTTTTTGTACAATGATGTGTTTTTATGTTTAAATATTTGGGAGTTTCCCAGAGAGCAATTAATTTTTTTGGGAACTTGTACTGTATAGCCATCTCTTGGCAGGAGTTTGTATTTTGAGTCCCAACTTATGGTCTGACTTCCAGGGAATGTGGGTCAGGGGGGATTCCCTCCCATTTGCAAAGGGGGGTTTACTCCATTTCCTTGACAAGGTTTTAAATGGTTGAAATATATAATGTGTAGCCATAGATTTTTTTGGAGTCTTGATAGACAAGGCAATTAAGGCCTCCCCTCCCCCTCCCTCTTCCTGAACAATTGATATGTAATTAAACCAGTTTTTTTTTAAGTAGCTGAGCATAACCAGAAGTTTCTTTTCAGCATTTATATATCAGCAGAAAGTTGGTGGGAGGAGCTTGGGGTTGTCTGAATGAGATTTGTGCTTGGAAGGAAAATGGAAAGCATTTTGGCGTTTAAAAGTCTTTTATATTTTGTTCCAGTTTTGTGAAGTTTTGTACTGCAATACAGTTTTGGTTGGAGAGCAAACAGGGGGTATCACCATTATTTTATCATCTAGATACAGAGAGAGAAGCCACATTGTTCTGCAGGTGGTAAACTGGCGTAAGTGTTCTGTGAGGTTTAGCCTGACAACGCAGTGTATGGGTGTATAGCGGAAAACGCTTGTGTATGCATACACTGTGAGGGGTAGAGGCCTAATTCGGGGGTTGATCTGTGGTTGTTGCTGTAGTTCCAAAAGTGTTGGGACAACAAGCCATAGAGTTGACGCCTCGGTTAGGGTTTCTAGTTGGAGGACTTGACCATATAGTGGTTGTAGTTCTGCAATTCACCGTATAAGAAGACACCGGGCGGTGATCTCCGAAATGGGTGCAACGGTTTAACCTGGAAGCAGGTTTAAGACGATAAGCCGATTCGAATCGCCATGGACACAAGGAGGTCTGTGAAAAGGGAAGGAATGGAGGCTTCCCATAGTCAGACGGTCACACAGTGCACGAAGCCTAGTTTTGGGGCAAAGGCCTTTGAACCCCAAAAAGATTAACATAGGTGGTCCAAGGATACTATTCTGGGTATCCCTCTGGAATGGATGTAGTTGAGCTGCGGCTTCAGAAATCTGTAATGATGAGGAACGGTGGCTCATGCCCGTTTGTTTGAACCTTGTATGGCTGGTACATGGAAGGTTCTCGAGCTGCTCTCATGGTTGTCCCATTGTATTTTTTTTTTCTATTGCTGAAAGAGTGAAGGTAGAATTCTGGCTGTTTTTGTTTTTTTTCATTTGTGGTTTTGGAAACTGGGAAGTATTTCCCCCACGTTTGTATCGGAATGTTTGTATGTAGTAACGTGAATATGTTCGAACTTACCGCGGCGATCCTCCGATGCGTCGCGGCTGTTGTATTTTTGTAGGAACGGGAAAAGTAAGGGTTACAGAGGGTTTTGTTTGAATCGGTTTTGAAAGAATGTCATTGACAATTTACCAATGTACAGGAATGTCATTATTATTTTACCATTCTTTGCAGGTTAAATATGAAGGATAGAGTAATGATTTTGCTTATAAGTATTTTTCAGGTCCAAGGAGTTTGTACACAGAGAACAGGTGTATGTAGACAGTGGTACATATGGATAAATCTAAGGGAGGTAAAAGTATCACAGGCTATTTCATTGTTTCTTTTTTCCTGCACCACGCATTTCTTCCTTCAGTCTGTAATGAGGAAGAAAAGGGGGGAGAATGATAAATGTAAGAGTGACAGTTTTTTTTTCAAACTAGTAATAACCTCTATAATTCTAACCAAGTTTGTGCCAAGACGGTCTTTCTTTTGATAGAATTTGAATTGGCAAGCAGCAGTCTGGTGAAGTAGGTTCCCATCCCAGAGGTTAAGAACCTTTTATCAATGGCTCCAGGTATTGTAAGCCACGCACAGGTTATGCAGTGACCACAGTCCCGATGTCTGGGTTATTGTCATATGAGGGTTGTTTGGAGGTCAATCAAAATCAGGGTGGTACTCTCCTCATTAGCTGTCACTTATATTCTCGGCTGATGGGGTGGGTGCAATCGTTGTGACATGAACTTCAAAATGTCCACCAAAAGGTTTTCACGAGTCCCTCCCGGACCCTGACTTAGTAATCAGTTTACATTCTTTCCAACCAGGTGACTGGGTCGTTGTAAAGAAGCTTGAGGGATGAGACCACGCCAACCACTGCAAGAAGCGGCTCAACCACACCAAAGAATGAGGAGTATCTTTGTTTATTTATATTTTTGTTGTTTAGTAAATTTTAGCGAGGGTAACGGTGAAAAGCATCCCAAGTTATTATTTAAAGTGTATGTCCTGACTAGCTCAGAAAGCGAACAGGACCGATGGTCTGTTCTGAGTCTTCACCGAGTTTTAGTCCCCAGCGATGACAGCGGTACATGCCATTTATGATGTTATTATGGGTATGAGGAGTTTTTGACAAACTAGTGAAGACTCCAAACAGACACTCGTCAATGGAATCTAACGATGTATTTTTAGAGGGTAAAATTGGTTTTAGTTTTAATGGCTCTGTCTCTTGTCGGTTTGGGTATCTAGGCAGCCCACAAGTGTGTTTGAACTTTAGTTTGGTGTTTATGTGGATCTGCAGCTTATAAAGGTAATTCCCCCAAAGCAAGAGGTTCATGCGCGATGGTGAAGCTGTCCCAACATTTTAAGTCGCGGCCGATCGCGAGGATCTGATGGCGCAGGAAATTAAGAATGGCAGGGACAGCTAGAAGGGATTTGTTCACCAATCCCGACCAGGTCTGGGCATGGGGTCCTGCATGTACAAGGTGGGGGCGGCTCGGGCTTGGGATACAATTGAACAATTCTCATCCGTTAAGGATAGGGTTCTTCATGTAATTGTTGAAGCCAGAGCTGTAGCTAAGTGAAGGTTGGGAGTCCTTTTTAAGGGTCTGGGAATCTTTGGGGATCTAATTTTTTATTTTACAGCGGATCGTGGTTAAAGGAAGTGGGAATATATATACTCATGTCGTTTTTATTTCTATTCTTTCTATGTCATGACGAGAGGCTCCTGTTGCCTGATTTGACGCGTGACCAGAGTTTCCTTGATGAGACGCCCCGAAGCCGGACCCACATACAAGACAGAGAATCACAGACGGATCGGCGATTACTACAGCTCACCATGTCGTGTCCTCCTTTATAAGTCATGCCCCTGAAGAGTAGAGTCTACATGTCAAGCCGTGTTTTCCTTTTTATGGACTAAGAACTGATTCATTTCCAGGTGTAAGAAGCATATCAACTCTCATCGATGGACACATGGGGTGCATATGACAAAAAAGGGAGGACTGTTGTGGAGATTTTTATGGAGATATATTTAATATGTATTGTCATAGTGTCACCCAGTGTTAGTACTTCCGCAACCCGCTCTAAAAGAGCTGATTGGGGTAGTCTGAGGCTGGTTGAATCCCATCTGATAGGGGAAAACGTCTTGAGGTTGGAGTGTGATGTTTGCAGGGGGCGGATATGTCCACCAACGGGGGCCCTCTGTGCATTAGCATGGACGATCGTTAAGGAGGGGATATGCTCGCTCTGCAATGACATCATTGGTTATAGGCGAATGGGCGCTCTTGTCTCTGCTATGTCTGATCAACATTGGTTGGAATTCGTAGCGTGCGTCTGCAGATAGCCTCCCTCCCCCATTCAATAATAGTATAATCATAATATGCGTTATTCTATGGAATAGCGCAGAATAAGAATTCCTATCAACTGTAACTTTAGCCATCCTACGTTTATTGTATTCATGTATGACATCTCCTGTTGGAAGGAATGTCCAAGTATTGTCATTTTCCTGTGAGGAGGGAACATCCTGTGAGGTTCCCGCCCATGGGGGAGGGGATTGGTTGCTGCAGCCAATCACCTCCTGTGTGAGATCTTTTGAGTTTAATAAAAGCCTATGATTAGGCGTCGGCTGAACAGTCTTTGCTGGAATGGCCTGATAAGAAGATAAGCTTTTGTGGTGCTGCCTTTCTTGGATGAATGGGAATGAACGGTGAGTGGATCTTTAGCAAACTTAAAGATAGCATTATTGCGAAAAGATGAAAACTGATGTGTGCTTAGATAGCACAGGAATTATAGGCTGTGTGCTCTGTAAACAGCAGCCTGAAATTCCACAACACCTTGTACCTGTTTTGGTGGGTTATCCTCAGAATTTATACTCACAGGTCTGGTGGATCTAACATTAACCTGTTGCAATCCACAGATTTTTCCGCTGCAAGCCAGTTCCCACTATGCCATCTTCATCAGGGGGCCGCTGTCTCTTCTGGGTTCTTGCATGATATGCACATGCACCATCGCATGTCATCTGGAGCTGTCTGAAAAACACAGGAAGAACCAAAAAAGCCAGCTGGCCACCCTGATGCATGCACAGTACAGTAACCAGATGCATCCTGATATCCTTGATATTAGTATCCCAGAAGGCTGTGGGCAAAGGGGACATCAATATTGTCTTGGTTAGAAAGCCATAAGTGCCAGAAGATGTTTCTCCAAGAAAGAGGTACTGAGTAAGGAGATTGCTAAGGGTGCTAAGTGCAAAAAGATTAAGGGTGTTAAGTTGATGAAGTAGGGGGGGTGAAGGTCCACTTTAAAGTTTAATCAACAAATAATAAAGTGTTGACCTGGAACCTAAAATGTAATGCCTCCATCCCTATTCACCATATACAATACAAACAATTACCGTATTTATCGGCGTATAACACGCACAGGCGTATAACACGCACCCTAACTTTAAGAGGGAAGTTTCAGGAAAAAAACTTTCCACAGCCCCCTGCGTATAACACGCAGGCACAGTTTACCCTCTATTTTCAGGGTAAAAAAGTGAGTGTTATACGCCAATAAATACAGTATTTATCATATAGCTGGGTTATGCATTATTGATCCATTCAACAACACATGAAGTTGTTAATACATACAGAGGGTTAAAAATAACAAATTGTTTTTTATATCTGACAAGCATCAACATACAGTATACAATTCTTAAAATAATCGTTCCATAGAATGTTTAAAAAAACACATGCAATCAAAAAGGGGTAATGCATCCTAAAACCAAACGCGTTTCGTGAACATTATCTTCACTTCCTCAAAAGTTAATGCCTTCCACATATTGTCTGTAAGCTACAAAATGGCAAAAAAATATATTTTTATATATGTTACATTATAATACTCTCCTATAATAAAGGGAAGTTCAATGCTATTTCAACTGTTATTGTTGGTTAATAAAATAGTACTTATAAGCCAGTATACAGTATGTATTGCCTCATTTAAAGTCCCACAGGCAAAATAATTTTTGTATTGTATACGCTTTAAAATTTAGCCACATAACTAAAAATCATTCTTGTCATAGGCCAGTGACTGGGGTCAGAAAGTCACTGGATCAGCACGGCAGGCAACCAACTACAAATTTGACAGATTAGTCACCATGGTTCCTCAGTACAGGTTCCCTTCAATGTAGGTGATAGTGATTCATGGGGAAATTCGTCATCAGACACAGAAAGTGATTTCAGCGACGATCCTGCGACTGGCCTCAGTGATGTGCAGACTTGGTGCTCTATTGACTGCGGTACGGATCACGCAGCGCCCCCAAGATTCCCATTTACTGGAGCACCTGGTATCAAAGTGGATGTTGAAGATGACAACCCCTTGGCATATATCCAACTATTTTTGACCAATGAGGCTATTGAAAAAATAGTTACGGAGACAAACCGGTACCAGGAGCAACAAGCTGCCACGCATCAGAGGTTTTCAAGGAGCAGAAAGTGGGAACTAGTGACCAAAGAGGACATTTGGAAATTTCTGGGCCTAATAATTCTTTGGGGAGTGCTGGGGAAACCCCTGCAGAAGTGGTATTGAACAACCAATAAATTACTAGCCACTCCATTCTTTGGCACGGTCATGTCGGAGTACAAATTTTCCCTGATAATGAAGTATTTGCACTTTGAAAATAATGAAGAATTTGATGAAACTACTCATCCATCACCAAAACTCATGAAGATTTGGGATGTATATGAAATGATTCAGAAAAATTTCCAACAGAGCTATGTGCCAGAGACATCAGCATAGACGAAAGTCTAATGGCCTACAAGGGAAGGTTCAGCTGGATACAATATATGGTAATGGTATCAAAGAGAGCACAATTTGGCACAAAATCCTTCATGCTTAGTGAATAGAGTACTGGTTACATTTGGAATTCTGTCCTATACACTGGGAAAGGAACCAAATTCAACCCAAAATACAGTAATTATGGAATGGCAACATCTTCAGTTCTTTCATTGATTGAGCCATTGCTAAATCAGGGCTATTGTGTAACTACAGACAATTTTTACACATCTCCTGAACTCTATGAGTTCCTTCTACAGAACAAAACGGATGCCTATGGAACCATTAGGGCGGACCGACGTGACATGCTGCCAATCTTTGGCAATAAGAAGCTCAAGACAGGAGAAATGGTTGCCTGGCAGAAAGGCAAAATGATGGCACTGCGAAGGCGTGAAAAAAAATATGTGTGCCTAATGAGTACAATTCATAACACCTTCACTGTCATGGTACACACAAAAGGTGGTAAAGACATCATAAAAACCACAAATGGTGATAGACTACAACAACACCATTTGACATTTTATCCAGCAATGAGAAAACAACAAAAAAAATATTATGCCCCATATATACGATCAGAAATTCCGACAAGTAAACCGTGGATTTTTTCTGACAGCATGTTGGCTCAAACTTGTGTTGCATACACACGGTCACACAAATCTTGTCTGAAATTCCGACCATCAAGAACGCGGTGACGTACAAGACGTACGATGAGCCGAGATCAATGAAGTTCAATAGGCAGTTCGGCTCTTCTGCTTGATTCTGAGCATGCATGTTTTTTTGCACGTCGGAATTGCATACAGACGAGCGGAATTTCCAACAAGAACTTTTTCCGTCTGAAAAATAGAGAACCTGTTCTCAATCTTTTGCTGGCGGAAATTCTACCAGAAAATGTTGGATGGAGCCTACACACGGTCGGAATATCCGACCAAAAGCTCACATGCAACTTTTTTTGACGGAAAATCCTATCGTGTGTACAGGGCATTACAAGAAGATCTTCAGGCATCTTCTTGAGCAATGCTTGTGGAATGCCTACATTCTGCTAAAAAAAAGAGTAACAAGCCTGTGGTTCATGCTGACTTTGTTTGGAAAGTTGACGAACTGATCTTTCTGAACCACCAAACACCAATTGTTGTAAATAGAGCTGGACGTCGTGCTGCTGGTGTTGTCAACCCGGAACGCCTGACTGGTCGTCACTTCATGGACCACATCCCACCAACTGAAAAAAAGTCAGCACCCACAAGGTTGTTGCTCAAAGCGTGATGACACTGGAAGGAAAATCCGAAAGGAAACCAGGTTCTATTGTCCTGATTGTGATGTCGGACTTTGTGCAGTCCCATGTTTCAAAATTTACCATACCGGGATGTTTACTGAAGCAATATGACTAGTAATATTGCACCCTTTTTTGGCCAAAAAAAATTCAGTGTTTTTGATTTGATTATATTATTGACTAAAATGTATTGAATAAAATGTATTATAATTATATTATTATTTGTTATTATTTATAGTTATTTATTATATTATAATTTATGATTTTGTGTTTCAAACTTTATCATACCCGAGATGTCTACTAGACTCTGGTTTGGACAGATTTAAGTAAGTTATTCCTAAAAATTACAAACCTACAATATAAAACGCCAAATTTCCATGCAAAATAATTGTACCGCTTTCAGCATCAAAAATCTGACATAATCATACCGCCAGGGAGGTTAAAAGTCAGCAGCTACAAAACGTGTAGCCTGCTGACTATTAATAACCAGACACTTACCTGTCCCACAGGCCAGCAATGCGCGTGGCCGGAGCCTCACTCCTCCCCCTCTTCTCTCCGCCGGCGCAGTCATAGCAACTGTGGGCACCCGGCCGTGACAGCTTTCGGCTTCGCGGCCGGCCGCACACTGCACATGCACGAGTCACGCTGCGCTCTGCTAGTGGCCAGGCAATATTCTGGGACCTGTGACATGCCCGAGAAGATTGGGGAGAGGAGGAGTCGCCTAGGAGACCAAGAGCAAGAAGGAGGAAGTGGGACAGGAAGTCCGATTTTAAACTAGGTACACACTCCCTCCCAGTACTTAAAGGGTAATTTCCACTTTTGAGTGGAACTCTGCTTTAAGAAGAGCATTTTTCTTCTTTACTATGACATTGATGCTTGTAAATAATGGATCATGGACCGACAAGTATTTGTGAAAATATGTAAACATGTATATTTAATATCAAAGACTGTCCAGCATGTAGATTAATATATTATTCTTTACATAACATGAGATTAATTTCCATAATACCTAAATTCCCTGACACTGCTTCTATTTGCTTGATAATATATATTTACCATGCATTTTAAAATGTTGTCATATAACTAAATATTTTTTTTTTTTTCTGCTGGGTCACAAATACTACATTGCACATGGCAGGGAGGGGGCAGGGGGTCTGCGTCTTTTAAGGCGTAATGTATGATTGTACAATTTTCTGACTACATCTGTCTGTAGTCCTGTCAAAAGTAATGGCAATTCATTAAGTCTATCTTTTTTTCCAATATAAAAATGATGGTTCTCAGACAGGCATCTTATATTGTCACCTTCCTGTTCCTACAGTACTTTCTTAAATATTTGGACCAATGACTCATATTAAGCTCTCTTGAGGACCATGTAGCTATTACATCTGTCAAACAAGGAGGATGGATTAATCAGACTGGTCCCCCTTGGTGGAGGATTACTTTCAGACATTCTGAATAATGCTGGGCTGTCAAAATAACATTTGACACTAAATTTTACCCACATTTTGGCTCAAAACATAGAAGAAGCTGAGACGGAGCAGATGGATTTTCTGAGCTGCTCAAAGGACACATGCACCAATATTCAAAGGCTTTTCACCACAAGCACAAAGCTAGATAAACCCTTTTCACAGCAAACTAGAGATATTGGGAGCAAAATAATGCAGTTCCTTTTTGCCTTGTTATTGCTGCATTTTGACGCCGAATACACAGCAGATTAAATAGTTTGTGTTATAGCTTGTAGATATTGTACATATTGAATTATGGAGGGGAATTAAATTGCTCCCATCAGCTGTGCGTGTACCTACATTTGATACAAAAATACATGATAAAAGGTGCTTTTAAATGGAAACACTTTTAACCTACAAGGGATACTAAGAACAAAACATACACTCATTTGCCTGGTTGTAAAGGAAAGTTCTTTGTTTACCCCAAGTCTGCAGAGTAAGAAAAAAAAATCTTTTACAATTATTATTTTTCCCTTTGCTCTTTCTGTACTTAGAAATATTTTCTTTGTGTATGCAATCTAGATAATTTTCTTTTCCTGGAAGAAAGCTATCTAGTCTGTTTTTATCTTACCTAACTGCAGGCAACACAGAACACTACATAGATAGAAAAATATAGTTTGAAATATATTGCTTTTTAACATGAAGAAAACTAATCATAACTTATTTTAAAAAAAATATGCACACATATAAAAAAAAGTGAATATAAATCTGTATCTCTCCTCTTGTGCATTTAAGAGTATTCCACTGTAATAGCTTGTACTAATTTTAGCTTTCATATTTATACTGCTTAAAAATATTTAATGTTCACAACAATAGGTGATCTTTTATTAAATTCTATGTAAATAATATATTTCAATTGACATAACAGTTACCCAGCTATAGGAGTAGCAGAAATAGCACTCCTAACAAGCCCAGGAGGGAGATCAGTCCAGACCATGACTTACATTTAGGTCCATAAATATAGGGACATCGACACAATTCTAATCTTTTTGGCTCTATACACCACCACAATGGATTTGAAATGAAACGAACAAGATGTGCTTTGGCTGCAGACTTTAAGCTTTAGTTTGAGGGTATTTACATCCAAATCAGGTGAACGGTGTAGGAATTACAACAGTTTGTATATGTGCCTCCCACTTTTTAAGGGACCAAAAGTAATGGGACAGATTAACAATCATAAATCAAACTTTCACTTTTTAATACTTGGTTGCAAATCCTTTGCAGTCAATTACAGCCTGAAGTCTGGAACGCATAGACATCACCAGACGCTGGGTTTCATCCCTGGTGATGCTCTGCCAGGCCTCTACTGCAACTGTCTTCAGTTCCTGCTTGTTCTTGGGGCATTTTCCCTTCAGTTTTGTCTTCAGCAAGTGTAATGCATGCTCAGGTCAGGTGATTGACTTGCATAACATTCCACTTATTTCCCTTAAAAAACTCTTTGGTTGCTTTCGCAGTATGCTTCGGGTCATTGTCCATCTGCACTGTGAAGCACCATCCATTGAGTTCTGAAGCATTTGGCTGAATTCTTGAGCTTTCAGACTGGTCTTTGGATTGTTGCAGGAAACCACTAGTGGAAAAACACATAAGAATCCAGGCCCTTTTGGGAGGGTCTATCCCCTGTGTCATTGATGGTGCTCAATAATTCACCTTGAAGAGTGTTCGGTGGCACAGAACCAGGAGAGGGAATTACTTACAGTCTCTTTTGCAGCCACATAGAAAAGTAAGGAAGTCAGCCTGGATATATAGACTGACAGGTCTGTGCAAATTTCCAGAATGGATGGACAGAAATACAAATCTTTTTCCAGATCATGGTGGTAACGAGGAATTCTGACCTACGCTGATTTGTGTTGCATATCATTGTTTGTAATCTGGTAAGCAGACATCATATTGGGTGGCGGTGCATGACATTTCCATACTCCACAATATCTCCCCTTTCTCTCTTTTTTTTTTGTATCTCTGGTAAGGAGACTATATGTGCGGTGAGGGTTCACTAATATAGGAATCACTCACTGGTGGTGTATCGTCTCCCCTACCCTATATCATTAGTCCCTGTTAGGGAGATTCTTTGTGGCAGGATTACACTATGTTTTTTTGCCTTTTTGTTTTTTCAATACATGCAATTTTTGGAACATTTACCCCATACTGCGGAGTACCCATCTATTGTCGTGACTCAACACTATTGGAGAAATTTATTTGAAGTGCATCTAAAGGCCTAGGCTGGGTTATAGCCATCCGTTCAATTTGGCTTATCTTCTGGTAAGCATACATCTTTACCAGTTCATAGGATCTACGTTTAGTGTTTCAATCTGACACTAGCCCTTTAAGCATTTCCATTTGGACTTTTTCACTATCCAGATAATAGAATTTTGGACTCATAGCGCAACCTTTTCTCTTCTATTACTTTTTGTGTTTATCTCATTATTGTTGCTGCTGGCAAGGGTCTAATTTTTAGTTATATTCTCGTTAATTGATTATATATTGTTCTCCTTGAATTTACACACAATAAGCGCGGTTTTGTTTTTTCATTTGGCTGAATATGAGCAGATAATATTGCCCGAAAAACTTCAGAATTCATCCTGCTGCTTTTGTCAGCAGTCACATCATCAATAAATACAAGACAACCAGTTCCATTGGCAGCCATACATGCCCACGCCATGACACTTCCACCACAATGCTTCACTGATGTCAGGGAATTAGTTGACCAGACTGTGTGGACTGCACAGAGAGAACCAAAAACCAATGTAAAGTGAATTATAATCATGTTTATTAAGATAGGTGATATATAAGCAAATACAAACAGTGCAAAACCAACCAAACAACCCACAAACAACAAATAGTATATACAGCAAATGACAGTACCAGAATCTTGAACGTAAGCCAGGCCAGGGTCATACACAGCAGATCAGGAGATGGACAAAGGGGTGTTCCAGAAGCATAAACGTAGCCAGGCCAAGGTCATACACTGGGAGTCAGCAGATGAGGACAGGGAACAAACAGGACAGGGAGAGGGCGGATGGATAGGCTGCAGGGCAGGGATCAAAGGAAATCAGGTATGCAAGGTAATCATGGGGACAGGTCCAGGATAAGCTCAGGATGGGGATCAGATCAGGTGAGGTAAGGTGAGGTACAGGCTCAAGGTCAGAATACAGGCAGCAAGGTCAGGGCTCAAGGAGAGAAATACCAAGGCAAAGTATGTGAGGGCTTGCCGGGTATTTATGAGACTGCAGTAATTGTCCTATGTAACACCTGAGTGGAAGAGGTGCTGCCTGCCCCACACTGCCGGAATACACCCGCTGGTGGACGCCGGTACTACGGCCCATTGATCAGACAGTGCCACCAGCAGGTGAGATCCTTTATCATAGATACTGGCTGCAAGAAGGCACCTGCTGGTGGACACTAGTACTGCAATCCATAGAACCAACAGCGCCACCAACGGGTGAACCCTTTCCTGACAGTACCCACCCTAAAGGAGCGGCCTCCGGACGCTCCAACCAGTCTTAACTGTCCATAGTCTATGGCTTTGTGTAGCACAAAGGATGAGGGTACTGGTCATCAGGCACTTTAAACTGGACAACGGTCACATCTGGGCAGACAGCAGGCACATCCGGGCAAACAGCAGGCACATACAGGCAGACAGCGGGCACATCCAGGCAGACAGCGGGCACATCCAGGCCGGCAGTGGGCACATCCAGGCCGGCAGCAGGCACATCCAGGCAGGCGGCGGGCACATCAAGCTGGGCAGCAGGTACGGGCACATCAAGCTGGGCAGCAGGTATGAGCACATCAAGCTGGGCAGCAGGTACGGGCACATCAAGCTGGGCAGCATGTACGGGCACATCAAGCTGGTCAGCAGGTACGGGCACATCAAGCTGGGCAGCAGGTACGAGCACATCAAGCTGGGCAGCAGGTACGGGCACATCAAGCTGGGCAGCATGTACGGGCACATCAAGCTGGGCAGCAGGTACGGGCACATCAAGCTGGGCAGCATGTGGGGCACGTCAGGCTGGGCAGCAGACAGAAGCTCTTCAGGCTGGGCAGCAGACAGAGGCTCATCAGGCTGGGCAGCATACAGAAGCTCATCAGGCTGGGCAGCAGACAGAGGCTCCGCAGGCCAGGAAACAGGCACCACACCCTCAGGCCGGGAAACGGGTACCACAACCTCAGGCCGGGAAACGGGCACTACAACCTCAGACCGGGAAACGGGCACCACAACCTCAGATCGGGACACTGGCTCTAGCTCTTCAGCGCTTATTCATTTATTATCTCTGCCAGTTAGGGATGAGCTTCGTGTTCGAGTCGAACATACGTTCGACTCGAACATCGGCTGTTCGATCGTTCGACGAAGATCGAACGATTTGGGCCGTTCGCGCCAAATTCGAGTGACGCGAACGGCCCACAATGCACTACGCCATCGCAGTGTCATCCAGGCGCTGTGATTGGCCAAGCATGCACTGTGACCCCGCATGCTTGGCCAATCACAGCGCCGGCAGCGAGGAGAGCAATGATTGGCCACAGGCAGGATGCCTGTGGCCAATTATTGCTGAGGGTGTTTAGTACACGCCCCACACTATAAAAGGCCGCCAGCACGGCGGCCTAGTGTAGTGTGTTCCGGAGCAGGGATAGAGCAGCATAGGCAGGGACAGTGACTGTTATTTCTTTCTTGCTTAACCTGGATTCCTTTAGTTTAGGGAAAGAGAAGGATAGGTAGGGAGAGTGTCAGTGTGTTTTGTGCTTGTGCTATAGTGTGCTTAAAAAAAACATTTATTCTAGGGACAGAAAACTGTAGGTAGGGACAGTGTCAGTTTCTTTCACTCTGCAAGTCCTTGTTTCCAGGGACCTGGAAGGACAGTGAGTGAATTGTCCTTGTGCTATATTGTGCTTAAAAAAAACATTTATTCTAGGGACAGAAAACTGTAGGTAGGGAGAGTGTCAGTTTATTTCACTCTGCAAGTCCTTGTTTCCAGGGACCTGTAAGGACAGTGAGTGAATTGTCCTTGTGCTATATTGTGATTAAAAAAAACATTTTTTCTAGGGACAGAAAACTGTAGGTAGGGAGAGTGTTTTTTTTCTTTCACTCTGCAAGTCCTTGTTTCCAGGGACCTGGAAGGACAGTGAGTGAATTCTCCTTGTGCTATATTGTGCTTAAAAAAAACATTTATTCTAGGGACAGAAAACTGTAGGTAGGGAGAGTGTCAGTTTATTTCACTCTGCAAGTCCTTGTTTCCAGGGACCTGTAAGGACAGTGAGTGAATTGTCCTTGTGCTATATTGTGATTAAAAAAAACATTTTTTCTAGGGACAGAAAACTGTAGGTAGGGAGAGTGTTTTTTTTCTTTCACTCTGCAAGTCCTTGTTTCCAGGGACCTGTAAGGACAGTGAGTGAATTGTCCTTGTGCTATATTGTGATTAAAAAAAACATTTTTTCTAGGGACAGAAAACTGTAGGTAGGGAGAGTGTTTTTTTTCTTTCACTCTGCAAGTCCTTGTTTCCAGG
Source organism: Rana muscosa (assembly GCA_029206835.1). NCBI lineage: Eukaryota > Metazoa > Chordata > Amphibia > Anura > Ranidae > Rana > Rana muscosa. The sequence goes on along the minus strand of CM055122.1, from coordinate 63,645,596 downwards.
GACCTGGAAGGACAGTGAGTGAATTCTCCTTGTGCTATATTGTGCTTAAAAAAAACATTTATTCTAGGGACAGAAAACTGTAGGTAGGGACAGTGTCAGTTTCTTTCACTCTGCAAGTCCTTGTTTCCAGGGACCTGGAAGGACAGTGAGTGAATTGTCCTTGTGCTATATTGTGCTTAAAAAAACATTTATTCTAGGGACAGAAAACTGTAGGTAGGGAGAGTGTCAGTTTCTTTCACTCTGCAAGTCCTTGTTTCCAGGGACCTGTAAGGACAGTGAGTGAATTGTCCTTGTGCTATATTGTGATTAAAAAAAACATTTTTTCTAGGGACAGAAAACTGTAGGTAGGGAGAGTGTTTTTTTTCTTTCACTCTGCAAGTCCTTGTTTCCAGGGACCTGGAAGGACAGTGAGTGAATTGTCCTTGTGCTATATTGTGCTTAAAAAAAAACATTTTTTCTAGGGACAGAAAACTGTAGGTAGGGAGAGTGTCAGTTTATTTCACTCTGCAAGTCCTTGTTTCCAGGGACCTGTAAGGACAGTGAGTGAATTGTCCTTGTGCTATATTGTGATTAAAAAAAACATTTTTTCTAGGGACAGAAAACTGTAGGTAGGGAGAGTGTTTTTTTTCTTTCACTCTGCAAGTCCTTGTTTCCAGGGACCTGTAAGGACAGTGAGTGAATTGTCCTTGTGCTATATTGTGATTAAAAAAAACATTTTTTCTAGGGACAGAAAACTGTAGGTAGGGAGAGTGTTTTTTTTCTTTCACTCTGCAAGTCCTTGTTTCCAGGGACCTGGAAGGACAGTGAGTGAATTGTCCTTGTGCTATATTGTGCTTAAAAAAAACATTTATTCTAGGGACAGAAAACTGTAGGTAGGGAGAGTGTCAGTTTATTTCACTCTGCAAGTCCTTGTTTCCAGGGACCTGTAAGGACAGTGAGTGAATTGTCCTTGTGCTATATTGTGATTAAAAAAAACATTTTTTCTAGGGACAGAAAACTGTAGGTAGGGAGAGTGTTTTTTTTCTTTCACTCTGCAAGTCCTTGTTTCCAGGGACCTGGAAGGACAGTGAGTGAATTCTCCTTGTGCTATATTGTGCTTAAAAAAAACATTTATTCTAGGGACAGAAAACTGTAGGTAGGGAGAGTGTCAGTTTATTTCACTCTGCAAGTCCTTGTTTCCAGGGACCTGTAAGGACAGTGAGTGAATTGTCCTTGTGCTATATTGTGATTAAAAAAAACATTTTTTCTAGGGACAGAAAACTGTAGGTAGGGAGAGTGTTTTTTTTCTTTCACTCTGCAAGTCCTTGTTTCCAGGGACCTGTAAGGACAGTGAGTGAATTGTCCTTGTGCTATATTGTGATTAAAAAAAACATTTTTTCTAGGGACAGAAAACTGTAGGTAGGGAGAGTGTTTTTTTTCTTTCACTCTGCAAGTCCTTGTTTCCAGGGACCTGGAAGGACAGTGAGTGAATTCTCCTTGTGCTATATTGTGCTTAAAAAAAACATTTATTCTAGGGACAGAAAACTGTAGGTAGGGACAGTGTCAGTTTCTTTCACTCTGCAAGTCCTTGTTTCCAGGGACCTGGAAGGACAGTGAGTGAATTGTCCTTGTGCTATATTGTGCTTAAAAAAACATTTATTCTAGGGACAGAAAACTGTAGGTAGGGAGAGTGTCAGTTTCTTTCACTCTGCAAGTCCTTGTTTCCAGGGACCTGTAAGGACAGTGAGTGAATTGTCCTTGTGCTATATTGTGATTAAAAAAAACATTTATTCTAGGGACAGAAAACTGTAGGTAGGGAGAGTGTCAGTTTATTTCACTCTGCAAGTCCTTGTTTCCAGGGACCTGTAAGGACAGTGAGTGAATTGTCCTTGTGCTATATTGTGATTAAAAAAAACATTTTTTCTAGGGACAGAAAACTGTAGGTAGGGAGAGTGTTTTTTTTCTTTCACTCTGCAAGTCCTTGTTTCCAGGGACCTGGAAGGACAGTGAGTGAATTGTCCTTGTGCTATATTGTGCTTAAAAAAAACATTTATTCTAGGGACAGAAAACTGTAGGTAGGGAGAGTGTCAGTTTATTTCACTCTGCAAGTCCTTGTTTCCAGGGACCTGTAAGGACAGTGAGTGAATTGTCCTTGTGCTATATTGTGATTAAAAAAAACATTTTTTCTAGGGACAGAAAACTGTAGGTAGGGAGAGTGTTTTTTTTTCTTTCACTCTGCAAGTCCTTGTTTCCAGGGACCTGGAAGGACAGTGAGTGAATTCTCCTTGTGCTATATTGTGCTTAAAAAAAACATTTATTCTAGGGACAGAAAACTGTAGGTAGGGAGAGTGTCAGTTTATTTCACTCTGCAAGTCCTTGTTTCCAGGGACCTGTAAGGACAGTGAGTGAATTGTCCTTGTGCTATATTGTGCTTAAAAAAAACATTTATTCTAGGGACAGAAAACTGTAGGTAGGGAGAGTGTTTATTTTCTTTCACTCTGCAAGTCCTTGTTTCCAGGGACCTGTAAGGACAGTGAGTGAATTGTCCTTGTGCTATATTGTGATTAAAAAAAAACATTTTTTCTAGGGACAGAAAACTGTAGGTAGGGAGAGTGTTTTTTTTCTTTCACTCTGCAAGTCCTTGTTTCCAGGGACCTGTAAGGACAGTGAGTGAATTGTCCTTGTGCTATATTGTGCTTAAAAAAAACATTTATTCTAGGGACAGAAAACTGTAGGTAGGGAGAGTGTTTATTTTCTTTCACTCTGCAAGTCCTTGTTTCCAGGGACCTGTAAGGACAGTGAGTGAATTGTCCTTGTGCTATATTGTGATTAAAAAAAAACATTTTTTCTAGGGACAGAAAACTGTAGGTAGGGAGAGTGTTTTTTTTCTTTCACTCTGCAAGTCCTTGTTTCCAGGGACCTGTAAGGACAGTGAGTGAATTGTCCTTGTGCTATATTGTGCTTAAAAAAAACATTTATTCTAGGGACAGAAAACTGTAGGTAGGGAGAGTGTCAGTTTATTTCACTCTGCAAGTCCTTGTTTCCAGGGACCTGTAAGGACAGTGAGTGAATTGTCCTTGTGCTATATTGTGATTAAAAAAAACATTTTTTCTAGGGACAGAAAACTGTAGGTAGGGAGAGTGTTTTTTTTCTTTCACTCTGCAAGTCCTTGTTTCCAGGGACCTGTAAGGACAGTGAGTGAATTGTCCTTGTGCTATATTGTGATTAAAAAAAACATTTATTCTAGGGACAGAAAACTGTAGGTAGGGAGAGTGTTTATTTTCTTTCACTCTGCAAGTCCTTGTTTCCAGGGACCTGTAAGGACAGTGAGTGAATTGTCCTTGTGCTATATTGTGATTAAAAAAAACATTTATTCTAGGGACAGAAAACTGTAGGTAGGGAGAGTGTCAGTTTATTTCACTCTGCAAGTCCTTGTTTCCAGGGACCTGTAAGGACAGTGAGTGAATTGTTCTTGTGCTATATTGTGATTAAAAAAAACATTTTTTTCTAGGGACAGAAAACTGTAGGTAGGGAGAGTGTTTTTTTTCTTTCACTCTGCAAGTCCTTGTTTCCAGGGACCTGTAAGGACAGTGAGTGAATTGTCCTTGTGCTATATTGTGCTTAAAAAAAACATTTATTCTAGGGACAGAAAACTGTAGGTAGGGAGAGTGTCAGTTTCTTTCACTGTGAAAGTCCTTGTTTCAAGGGACAGAGAAGGACACCTGAAGGTAGCCCTTATTGCTTTTTTCCCATCTCCCTGCAGGCCATCTATTAGAATGTCTGGAAGGCAAACAAGGAGAGGCAGACAGTCAGGAGGCAATAAAAGAGGGCAAGCAGGCTCTGTGTCTGGGGGCAACAGTGCTGGTCGTGGACGCGGTGCATTGTCATCAGCACATGGCCATGGGACACGCTTGTCCTTCTTTTCGGCAGCTGGACATGTTGAGCCACATCATGCCGAAGACTTGGTAGAGTGGATGACCAAGCCCTCCTCCTCCTCCTCATCCTCTCTCACCCAGGCTCAGGGTACTGGAAAAGCAGCTGCCAAAGCGTCGTCTTCCCTGGTATCAATGTCAGACAAATCATCAGTCACTCCTTCCCTAGACCCACCATGTCCTCCTCCTGAGGAGTCCCCCGAACTGTTTGAGCACAGTGTTGGGTACATGCTCCAGGAGGATGCCCAGCGTTTCGAAGGGTCTGATGATGAAACCCAGCTAGAGGAAGGCAGTAGCGTGAGAGCAGACAGAGGGGATGCTCAAGAAGGACACCAATCTGGCAGTCATGTTCCAGCAGCTGCAGCATACTGCCAGATTGGCTCCAGTGATGAGGAGGGAGGGGATGATGAGGTCACTGACTCCACGTGGGTGCCTAATAGGAGAGAGGAGGAGGAGGAGGATGAGGAGGAGGCACATCTCCAACGAGGCAGGATGCCCTTTGGTGGCCAGCGTAAGGGCAGTACACCGACGGAATCACACCGCAGAGCTCCGCCTGTGCAGGGCGCTGCCTCTGCCCGTCATTCAAAAAGTTCTTTGGTGTGGGCCTTTTTTGAGGCTAGTGCATCAGATCGCACAGCTGCTGTTTGCAACATATGTCTCAAGCGTATATCGCGTGGCCAAAACATCAGCCGCTTGGGTACCACATGCCTGACCAGACATATGTTGACCTGCCATGCAGCTCGTTGGCAAGCCTACCTCAAAGACCCACACCAAAGAACAAAGCGGACCTCTCCTTGCACCGCATCAGCTGGGATCTCCAACCCCACTATAACTTCAGTCCTCTCTGAAACATGCACTGAGAGGAATGAAGGTGTAGAATTAGGTGTGTCACAGCCAAGTACTTGCGCCCACTCTGCTAGCAGTACACCGACGTCCGATTCTAGCAGGCAAATTTCCCTGCCCCAGCTGCTGGACCGTCGAAAGAAGTTCACTCCCAGCCATCCACATGCCCAGCGGTTGAATGCTAGCTTGGCTAAATTGCTAGCGCTTCAACTGCTGCCTTTTCAGTTGGTAGACTCGGCCCCCTTCCGTGAGTTTGTGCAATGTGCGGTTCCTCAGTGGCAGGTTCCCAAACGCCACTTTTTCTCACGGAAGGCTATTCCGGCTCTCTACCGGCATGTGGAAGGCAATGTCTTGGCCTCGCTGGACAGGGCGGTCAGCGGTAAGGTGCATATTACCGCTGACTCATGGTCCAGCAGGCATGGACAGGGACGTTACCTTTCTTTCACGGCCCATTGGGTCACTCTTTTGGCAGCTGGGAAGGATTCAGGACAAGGTGCAGTAGTGTTGGAGGTTGTCCCACCGCCACGCCTCCAAAATGCTACTACTGGTTGTGACACACCTCTCTCCTCCACCCCCTCCTCTTCTTCTTCCTCCATGGCCTCTTCCTGTGGTTTGTCCTATGAACCAGCGGTGCTCCGTAGCCGTTCACGGGGCTACGCAAGTACGCAGGCAAAAAGATGCCATGCCGTGCTTGCGCTGGTGTGTTTGGGGGACAGAAGCCACACTGGGGCAGAGGTCCTGTCTGCTCTGCAGGGCCAGGCCGAGAGGTGGTTGACGCCACGCCAGCTTAAGCCAGGAATGGTGGTTTGCGACAATGGCACCAACCTCCTCTCCGCCCTCCGACAGGGACAACTGACCCATGTGCCCTGTGTGGCTCACGTCCTTAACCTGGTGGTGCAGCGGTTCTTGGGCAGGTACCCGGGCTTACAGGATGTCCTGAGGCAGGCCAGGAAAGTCTGTGTGCATTTCCGCAGATCTTATAATGCCAGTGCTCGCCTGGCTGAGCTGCAAAAGGAGTTGAACCTGCCCAAGAACCGCCTTATATGTGACATGCCCACCAGGTGGAACTCAACGTTGGCCATGCTGCAGCGGCTGCACACGCAGCAGAGGGCCATCAATGAGTACCTGTGCGACTACGGCACCAGGACAGGGTCAGGGGAGCTTGGTTTTTTTTCTCCACGCCAGTGGGGCATGATCAGGGATGCATGCACTGTCCTGGCACCATTTGAGGAGGCCACGAGGATGGTGAGCAGTGACAGTGCATGCATCAGTGACACTGTACCTCTTGTCCACCTGTTGGAGCACACGCTGCGTGGAATAATGGACAGGGCACTTGAGGCAGAACAGAGGCAGGAAGAGGAGGACTTCCTTGCCTCTCAAGGCCCCCTTTACCCAGACAGTGTTCCTTCTGTCCCACCCATCGCACAGGAAGAGGAGGAGGAGGAGGAGGAGGAGGATTGTGTCAGCATGGAGGTGGAGGCTGGCACTCAGCATCATCAGCAGCAGTCTTTTAGGGATGATTTACAGTCCCAAGAAACCAGTGGACTTGTACGTGGCTGGGAGGAGGTGGCTGCGGATCATGTCGTCCTTAGTGACCCAGAGGACTCCGGAGCGAATGCCTCAGCAAACCTACGCTGCATGGCCTCCCTGATCCTGCAAAGTCTGCGGAAGGATCCTCGTATTCTTCGGATCAAGGAGAGGGACCATTACTGGCTGGCCACTCTCCTTGATCCACGGTACAAGGGTAAGGTTGCGGACCTTATGTTACCGTCGCAGAGGGAGCAGAGGATGAGACAACTCCGGGAGGCCTTGCAGAAAGGTCTGTGCAACGCGTTCCCAGAGACTGGGAGGTTGCAAACTCCTGGTCCTGGACAACGAGTTGCTGAGGCTTCGGCCAGTCAAAGAAGGAGCGGTGGGGAAGGTGGCCGTCTGACCGATGCGTTCAGACAATTCTTTAGTCCGCAGCCCCAAAGTATGATCGGTTCCAGCAACCATCGCCAGCGTCTGATAAACATGGTGCAGGAATATCTAGGGGCAAGGTCAGACTTGGACACCTTCCCCACCGAAAATCCTCTGGCTTACTGGGTCTTGAGGATGGATCACTGGCCAGAGCTTGCACAGTATGCAATTGAGCTACTGGCCTGTCCTGCATCCAGCGTTCTTTCGGAACGCACATTCAGTGCTGCTGGAGGATTTGTCACGGATCACAGGGTGCGCCTGTCCACATACTCGGTTGATCGACTGACTTTCATCAAGGTGAACCAGTCTTGGATCACCACCAGCTACCACACACCTGATGCTGATATAACAGACTAATTGATTTTAACATGTCACATCCCTTCAAGACTGATGCTGATGCTGAGTGCCTGTGCTGTTATGTTGACTGGCTATCCTCCTCCTCCGAGTCCTCAATGATACGATTGATGATGATAGCTTGGAAGATCATTTTTGTTTATGGGTGCCGCCACCAGTGCCTAACGCCCAATTTTTCAGCCCCTGTTTAACAGGGGCGTGTAATTACAATTTTTGAAGCAATACTTTGCAACAGGGCTCATTGCTGTGCTCCAAGTACAGTATCTGTGAGGGGTTGCAGTGTTGTGCCACCAGTGCCTAAGGCCCAATTTTTCAGCCCCTGTTCAACAGGGGCATGTAATTACAATTCTTGATCTAATAATTCACAGCAGGGCCCATTGCTGCACCCACCAAGAGTAACTGTCAGGACTTACAGTGTTGTGGCACCAGCACCACCATCAAAGGCCCAATTTTTACTACCACTGTTCAACAATTATATGTAATTAAAATTCCTGATATAATAGTTGACAGCAGGGCGTTCCAGCACCAACCAAGAGTAACTGTGAGTGCTTACAGTGTTGTGCCAACACCAACAACTAAGGGGCCTATTTCTGCAGAGTATATACGGCAGGTCCCTACTTTCAAACATCCAACTTACAAACGACTCCTACTTGCAAACGCAAGAAGACAACAGGAAGTGAGAGGAAATCTACCACTAGGAAGGAAAATTCTCTCCTGTAAGAATAAATATGGGAGAAAGGTGTCTCCTCTGTACTGATGCTTTATCAGCAATCCTTGTTTCAAGAAAAACACCACATTTCAAAAACAGTTGTCATTGGGACGGAAAGTGAGGTGAAATGTTCTGAACAGGGGCACAGACAGCAAAACAAATGTTACAGGGGTGATAACCCTTACCTATGTTTTCCAAAAAGTTTAAAAATAGATTTTTGGTCTGGAGCTACACTTCAACAATGTACCTGTTCAAAATTACAAACAGATTCTACATAAGAACAAACCTACAGTCCCTGTCTTGTATGCACCGCCTGTATAGGGCTGTTCAGAGTATATAGGGCCTTTTTTATTTTATGTGCGGGGTTCCCCTTAATATCCATACAAGACCCAAAGGGGCTGGTAATGGGCTGGGGTAGGGGGGGGGGGGTCATGGGGTAGCTATGCCATTTTTCTTAAAGAATTTCATCCATATTACCGGGACCAGACATTACATTAAAGCCGCAAGCAGTTTTAAATGGCTTTTTTTTCCTTTAGAAGTGTCATTTTGTGCAGGGACAGTTCTAAACACGGGAAACACGTGGCACTTCACAGGCATACTTTAGACACCCCCCAGGTACGATATTTAAAGGAATATTTGACTTTTTTTTTTTCACTTTATGCATCATTAAAATGACTGCTCCCGAAAAACGACCGTTTTTAAAACTTCTTTTTGCAGTGATACATGTCCCCTGGTGCAGAACCCGGGTTCCCAAACCCTTTTTAGGACAATAACATGCATAATAGTTGTTATAATTAGCACTTTAGAATTCGAACGTTCGCATCCATTGTATTTAATAGGGTTCTAATGTTCGTTCGAACTTTCGGTCCGTTCGCGGGTTCTGGTGCGAACCGAACCCGGGGGTGTTCGGCTCATCACTACTGCCAGTATTTAAAAATCCTTAGCGCAGATTCACACACACCTACATAACAAATAGCATATACAGCAAAGGGCAGCACTGGCTCTTCAGGCTGGAACGCTGGCACTGGCTCTTCAGGCTGGGACGCTGGCACTGGCTCTTCAGGCTGGGACGCTGGCACTGGCTCTTCAGGCTGGGATGCTGGCACCCTGGGCTGGAACACTGGCATCTCGGGCTGGAACACTGGCACCTCAGGCTGGAACACTGGCACCTTGGGCTGGAACACTGGCACCTCAGGCTGGAACACTGGCACCTCAGGCTGGAACACTGGCACCTCGGGCTGGAACACTGGCACCTCGGGCTGGAACACTGGCATCTCGGGCTGGAACACTGGCATCTCGGGCTGGAACACTGGCATCTCAGGCTGGAACACTGGCACCTCAGGCTGGAACACTGGCATCTCGGGCTGGAACACTGGCACCTCGGGCTGGAACACTGGCACTTCGGGCTGGAACACTGGCACTTCGGGCTGGAATGCTGGCACCTCGGGCTGGAACGCTGGTACTTCGGACTGGAACAGATTGGTGGGGGTGGAGGCAGGTTGGGTTAATGGCAGGATCATTTTGGTTGGAAAAAACTTGTGCTTCTTTTTTGGCTTAGCCACTGCAGATTTATAAGTAACTGGAGGAATGTAAGAAAAGGAAGTAATTGGGCAAAAAGAAGGGCTGGAATGTGGTGGAGACATGAGGGCAGAGGCTGGAGGAGATTTTTGTGGAATTGTTACAGGAGGAAGGGAAGAGGCAGGTGGATTGAAGGCAGGATAAGTGCGGCAAGTAGAGACTGGGTAATAGTACTAGGTGGGAAGCTGAGTATACTGGGCTGTAGCTGAGATTGCCATGGGCGACGGAGAGATAGATACTTGGGAAGGCAGGTAACTAATGGCAGGTCTGGATTGTTGTTACTTGGCTAAATACAGGAGATCAGACCATGCCTACAGCACAGGCTGAACAAAAGTTGGTTCACACACACCCTGCTTAATCAGAGACTGCACTCAACAAATACAATCTTTTAACAACTGTTTGGAACAGGCCGAATAGTGCTCAAAAAAGGATGCAGAGTCATCATCCAACAGCCATACTAGGGACTCCACCTGATCAACACTGAAAGGGGGCGTGTAATCATCACAGTCCTTTGGAACACAGGACAGGGCTAGCTCAGTACACATTTGAATTAAGGGCTGAACTTCCCCAAATGGCATAAAGCCCTGATCAACCAGGGAGTGAATTAAACAAATACTCCCTAGCAGCTGATCACTGGTCCACTCTTTCGATGCCTGGTGTCAGTATTCACTACTCTCTGACGCCAGCAGAGCATAATAATTAACCTCATTGGCATTCATGTTTTCTCTGTGCAGCCACTTCTGGTCAGGGATTGGTCTTGATATACTGTCAGGGAATTAGTTGACCAGACTGTGTGGACTGCACAGAGAGAACCAAAAACGCATGTAAAGTGAATTATATTGATGTTTATTAAGATAGTTGATATATAAGTGTAGCGCTACCCCCAGTTAAGAGAGCCGCTGATATTGATTTGGGCCCTGCAGTGCACCGCTGTCAACCCCCGGCAATCGGCTCTAACCTCCCGTGGCACAGCTGGTGATAGAGAGATAGGACCGCGTGATCGCAACTGTTGGTGACGCAGTCCTATAACAAACATACACAGAATATACTTTAAAACTCCTATTAAAGTAAGCGGAACTGACACCAAATGTACTTTACCCAGATATTTTACTGAGGCTAATGGGCAAGTAATAAACAACAGTATAACAAGTTGCAGATCCCTGCAATAAACAGTAATAAAGATAAACAGAGTAATCAGAATAATAAAGTATTGCTATGCAACTCTAGCGCTGCCCTTTTACAGCTACTTCCCCTCATGGGTAGACTAACACCCAGCAATGTCTACCTATGCAGTCAGGCCTGACTGATCTAAATGGAAGTTCAGTGAAACAATATTCGCTAGCAATCTCTCGGTGGTGCACTTGAAGAACAACTTTGTAATCCCAACGAATAGTAAAGATAAAGTATCTGTCTTTAAACAGCTCTCACCACCTGGACAAGTCCAAGTCCGTTTCCTCCATCGATTCGTCTAGGAACAGGAATCCACCGACATCCAAGTCTTCAATCCTTCTGGTGTACTGCAGCAAGGAGGATTAGATGTCTCTAAGGCTCTGCTAGGCTGGCAGAGGGCTCTTTGGAAAGGAGCACACGGCCCGGGCTTCAGGCCTTGTGCACACAGCAGTTCAGCACAGACATCCTCTTGCTAGGAGAGGGGGGTCCAAAGAGGCCGACCAAAACTCTGCCTCCCCTTTATAAAGTCTGCCCCAGCAGTCTCTGTTCTGGAGCAATGCACCCTGGGTGCTGCAAGATGTACTGGGAGATGTAGTCTCTCTCTCCTCTGCTTTCACTTCCATAATGTCTCTTTACTTCCTCCCGACTCACCTCTCACCTGGAACTTCTTGTCTCTCTGCATTAAAGGGGAACACCCCGCTACACACTCCCCCCACTTGAACTCTTTGGTCCCCAAAGATAAACTTCAACAAATACTGTTTACCATTTTGGACAATGTCGAGCATGATGTTGGCATAGGGAATTCCCACCAAAACTTTGGGATGGAACTCTCTTGCCCACAGGTCACACTACCATGAGTGGCCTGCCTAACTGTGCCAGAGAGTGAGCTGGGGTTGCCCTCCACCAAATGGACGGTGGAAGGATCAGGTTGTTCAACACTTCTCCTAGCCGTTACAACAGAGTCCTCTGAGCTCGTCCCCATTTGGGGGTAAGTTCGTTTCTTGGGAGGCCTGATGACTCTGCGAGCCCTCTGCTCTCTTGGTGCTTCTGACTCTGGCACCACAGGCTCTTCTTCAGGAGTAAGTTCAGGTAACATTGCTGGTTCTGGAACCTCTGATTCAGAAGTCGACTGACGTATGGAATCTCTAGAGTCCTCCTCTGCGCAAGTGTCAGGAACATCTTCCCAGTAATCAGCTGAGGGACTGAAGGGTATGAATTCAGTAGCCTCCGGATTCAGCGTTGCATCTGGGGTATCCCCTCCATTTGGGAGATCTATGGCGGACGTTCCCAGAGTCGAGGAAGGCCACAGCCAGTCCAGTTCTCCACCTTCTTCTGTACTCAATTGGGAGGCCTCCCCATCTTTGGCTCGAGAGGTCTGGGACCGAGTGTTCGGCCTAGGAATATCCAGGATAGAGGCCGGTTCAGGGGAGTCTCTCACGGGAGGTATTCTGACTGCCTCAGCAAGTGGGAGCAGGTGGTTCCGATGCCACGTCTTCAGTGGACCCACCTTTCCTTCTGGCTTTAGTTTGTAGACAGGCAAACCGGGCAACTTCCTACAGACAACATAGGGCTCAGATCTCCACCTGTCGGCAAGCTTGTGTTTTCCAGGGACCCCCAGATTGCGTAGCAGTACTCGGTCCCCGGGCTGCAGATCTTGCACTCGAACCTTCAGATCAAAATTTCTCTTGTTGCGGGCCCCCCTTTGATCCGAAGCCGCCTGGGCTTGTTCATAGGCCACCTGCAAGCTACGTCTAAGTCTGTCCACGTATCTCTTGTGGGATGTAGCTGAGGTATTGTCTATAGAAGTGCCAAAGGCCAGGTCCACAGGTAGCCTTGCTTCTCTCCCAAACATAAGTCGATAAGGGGAGTAGCCAGTGGTGTCACTTGTGGTACAGTTATAGGCATGTACTAGGGCTGATATGTGCTGACTCCAGTGTTGCTTCTTCTCTGTTTCTAAGGTTCCCAACATGTTGAGCGGGGTCCGGTTAAATCTCTCCGGCTGAGCATCTCCTTGTGGGTGGTAAGGCGTGGTTCTGGTCTTCTTTATTCCTAATGAATCCAAAAGTCTTCGGATCAACCGACTCTCAAAGTCCCTTCCTTGATCTGAGTGGAGTCTCTGTGGTAGTCCGTAATGGACAAAATACTTCTCCATAAGTATCTTGGCCACGGTGGATGCCTTCTGGTCTTTGGTTGGGAAAGCTTGAGCATAGCGGGTGAAATGGTCGGTTATTACCAGAACATTCCCCAATCCACTCAGGTCGGGTTCGAGGCAGAGAAAGTCAATGCATACCAGATCCATTGGGCCTTGACTCTGTAAGTGGCCCATTGGGGCAGCTTGATGGGGTAGGGTCTTTCTCTGAATGCATCGTGCACAGGAATGGCAATACTCCTCTACTTCTGCCCTCATGCAGGGCCAATAGAACCGATTTCTGACAAGCTGGAAGGTCCTTTCTGCCCCTAGGTGACCATGATGGTCATGCAGGGCAATTAGTACAGTCTCTCGGTGCTTCTCTGGAAGAAATAACTGCCACTTATCTTCTGAGTCATCAGAGGGGCCCCTTCGGTAGACCACTCCCTGATGTACCTGTAGCCTGTCCAATTCCTTCCTCAACAGGCGAGCCTCCTTTGAGGGGTGATGTAGGAATTTGTTGGGATCCTGATTCTCCAGGGCTTCGAGGACCAATCTCCCCATGGGGTCTTCCAATTGGTCACACCTCAACTCCTTCTTGGACAGTCTCGGTAGGTTGTCTTCCTCCAGTTGAGTTACCCCACAATAGTGTTTGGGGACTCCTACCATGGTAACCCCTATTTCTTCTGCTCTGGAGCCTCCTCTGGCTTGGAATTCAGCCCCTTGACAAAGGGCCCACACCCCGTCCGGTGCCACTTGGGTCCAATCTTCCCAGTCATTTGTCGTGGCATGAGACCTCCGGGACAGGGCATCTGCATCCCTATTTCCGGCTCCTGGTCTGTACTTCAGACTGAAGTTGAATCCAGACAATGCGGCCAACCACCTGTGTCCGGTGGCATCTAGTTTCGCGGTGGTGAAGAGGTAGGTCAGGGGGTTGTTGTCTGTCTTCACAGTAAACTCTGCCCCATACAAGTAGTCTTTTAGCTTGTCTACTACCGCCCATTTGAGGGCCAGGAATTCCAGCTTATGAGTGGGGTAATTCTTTTCTGAGGGGGTCAGGCTCCTGCTCACATAGGCCACTGGTCGCAGTTGTCCTTCATTTTCTTGGTAGAGTACACCACCTAGACCCTCATGGCTGGCATCCACATGTAATTCATAAGGTCTGGTAGGGTCGGCGTAGGCCAGGACTGGGGCAGTGGTTAAGCTCCTCTTCAGAGCATGAAAGGCCTCTTCACACCTTGGGTTCCACTGATCTTGAACTGACTCACCAGGCCTCCTGGGCCCTGAGTCATCCTCTTCCCCTTCTGCCTTTAGCAATTCATTCAACGGGCGGGCAATCCGAGCAAACCCCTCCACAAACCTCCTATAATAGGAGCAGAACCCCAGGAAGGATCTGAGCTCTGTTACTGTGGTGGGTCGTGGCCAGGAAGTGACTGCTTCCAACTTCTCAGGATCTGTGGCCACCCCTTCTTCAGACACTATGTGCCCCAGATAGTTCACAGAAGACTGGTAGAACCGACACTTCTCGGGGGAAAGCTTAAGTCCCTCTTCGCTGAGTCTTCTCAATACTTTCTCCAACCTGGCTTCATGTTCTTCCAAGGTTCTTCCAAAGACAATGACATCGTCCAAGTACACAAGGACTTCTATAAGATTCATGTCTCCAACAGTCTTCTCCATAAGGCGTTGAAAGGTAGCAGGAGCTCCAGACAGACCCTGAGGCATCCTATTGAATTCGAATAATCCCACCGGGGTTATGAAGGCTGTCTTCTCCCTGTCTTCTGGATGCATAGGGATTTGATAGTACCCACTCTTGAGGTCCATCACACTGAACCATTTGGCTCCAGACAAACTTTGTAGGGCATCTTCTATCCTTGGCGTGGTGTATTGGTCAGGGATGGTTCTCCTGTTGAGAGTCCTGTAATCGATACAAAGCCTCAACGACCCATTCTTCTTTCTGACCACCACGATTGGGGAGGCATAGGGACTTCTAGACTCCCGGATCACACCAGTCTTCTTTAGTTCTACAAGTTGTTCCCTCAGATCCTCCAGATCTGCCAGGGGGACCCGCCTGACCCTCTCTCGGAAGGGCTTATCTTCTTGGAGGCGGATCCGATGGGTGGCACTTCTTGCACACCCCACATCGAATTCATCTTCGGAAAAGATCTTCTCCCACCTGGTCAGCTGGGCCTTGGCTCTTTCTTTCCAAGCCCTGGGTAGGTTCGGGTTTTCCACGGACAGTTTCTCCCAAACATCTCCTCCGTCACCCGTCCCCTTGACTTCGGACCAAGTGACCGGGGCAACAGGGCTCACCTGACCAAGCAACACTCTGGCAGGGATCTCCATGGGTCCTCCCGTAGTGTTCCTAACACTCACCGGAACTCTGCCATGGGCCTTCTTCAGGGCCTTGAACGGAATCACTTCTGGTATCACTTCCAGGCCTGAGGACTCTTCCCTTGGGTCTGATTCCAGCATGACAAAGGGGCCAGGTTGTTCCCACGAAAGCTTCACAGTGGCCCTAAGACAGGTTACTTCTCCGGGCTGTAGCACTACTCCTTCTCTGCCAAGTCTCCACACCTTCCCTATCCCCTCTCCCGGGGTCTTCTGCTCTAAGACCAGTCGTTGGTAGGCCGTCTTTAGCATGGGATGGATTTTGGTGGCTGAATGGTTTCTCTCTTTCACTAGAGGGGTCAGGAGTCTCCTGACTAGATCCGTGTTTGTCCCAATGATCAGGGAAATCTTGCTGGCTCCAGGCGGCCGGGGACACACAACTGCCAGGGTGTCAAACACTTCAGCCTTCCCAGCCACGGATGGGTCGAAAGTCATCTTTATGGGCAGGTACCCATCATAAGGGAAACTCTGGGTTCCAAGTCCCCATATCTCCAGCTCTTCTATCTTCTGGATAGGCAGATGACTCAAGTGCCTATCATAGAAGTCCCGGTATAGTAAAGTCACCTGTGCTCCGGTGTCCAAAAGAGCTTTAGTATAGACTCCTTCCACTTGAATGGGCACAGTAGGAGACGGGCCCACCAGTTCCTTTGGGTATGGCTGGACTGGGGTCACCTCTTTTTTTTGGCTTTCGACCCTTGCCCTGCTCCTTTTGGACTTTAATTTTTCCTGAGCCTGGCATGCATTGACTTTCTCCCTCTCAATGGGGGCACAAACCCGCTGAGGGATGTTATTGTTCCTTTTAGGTGGATGTTCCTTCTTTGGGGTGCTGTACTTCCACTGAGGGGTCTTGCCCCCTCCCTCTGGGGTACATCTTGGTGGGGGTGTACTATACCTCCTCCTAGGAGTTTTGTCTCCTCCATTCTTGGCCTTTTTTTTTAGTTTGGAGCGCACTGAAGATGATGGGCACCCGGTTGACTCCTTCACCGGGGCCCTTTGGAGTTTCCCGCCGGCTTGCAATTATCTGTTCTCTTCTTCTTTGGGCTGGAGCATACGTTAGCAAAGTGGCCACTCCCTCCGCAGTTATAGCAAATCACCTCTTCTCGGTCCTGTAGGGAGGCCGGTGCTGAGGTGTTCGGGAACAACTCCTTTCTTGGGCTTGGTTTCTCTCGTCTTCTCTGATCTTTCTCCATCAAAGAGGTCAGCATCTCCAACACTTGGGCCATTTGCGATTTCAGAGTGTCAACCTCCGCATCTCTTTCTGGGCTCTTGACCGAATGGACCAACACTGGTACAGGTGTGACATTCGCCTTGGCCACCTGCTGATCTTCCTGCAGCGCCTCTTCGTCCCTAATAATTTTTATTAGATCAGAGTAGGTTAGTGACATTCCTCCTCCTGAGGTTTTCAGGTGCAGCCAGACCGGGTCTGAGCGCCGTGCTCCCCTCATGATCTGCTTCATGCGTGCTTCATCTGCATCTTTGGGCAGCATTCCCTTCTTCAGTACAATCTTGCATAACTGCCTGTTCAGCCTTCTAACATATTCTGACAGTTTCTCATTCGGCTGCTGGAGAGTGTGTTCAATTTGATAAATCATCTCTGACACCTTCTCCAGCTGACCAAACTCTTCCTGCAGCATGGCCAGGCAATCTTGAGCTGTACAGTTTTCATTTCCAAACCGGAAGCTCTTCACCGCTTCTGCCGCGGCACCTTTCAGACTTTCTAAGACTCGCTGTCTCTTCTGTGCCTCAGGCACCTCCCATGCTTCTACTGCCTGCAATGCCTGTTCCACCCAAGTGTCAAAATCTTCCTCCCCCGCAGGGACGGGGAGCTTCCCTGAGAAGGTGCTAAGCTTCCGGTAACCGGCCTCCACATGCACCGTACTGCTTTTCTGGCACTTAATTACAAGGTCTCCTAGAGCATTCAACAATTCAGGCCCTATAGCGGCCAGCGGTGATCCCGGGCTTAATAGTTCCTTAAGCTTTTCTGCTTTAGGGGATAGTGGTGGAGATAATTGTGGGAGTGATGGCTTTGGTGTCTGAAACCATTCTTCCTTCACTGGCAGCGTATGTATCAAGTGATAGATCTGATTATCTATGGCTTGTATACTCTGACTTTTAAAATGCTCTGGGATTTCGTTTTTCCATTCTACCAGTGCGTATGTAAACGAGATCACTGGATCTGGCCTAAAATCCATCACCCATGCTTTGTGGCTCGGAGACAGTAACAATACGAGCTGTTTTATCTCCTCTTCCTTCCATCTTTCCCCCGGGAGTACAATGACTACCGCCGCGGTTGGATCGGCGCCAATCGCTGCGCACCACTGTGACATTGCCAGCGGGTCCATGCTGGTACTTCTGACCGGCTTGATTGCAGCGTGCAACGTACAAGGATCCCGGACTCGAGCCCCCACGTGTAGCGCTACCCCCAGTTAAGAGAGCCGCTGATATTGATTTGGGCCCTGCAGTGCACCGCTGTCAACCCCCGGCAATCGGCTCTAACCGCCCATGGCACAGCTGGTGATAGAGAGATAGGACCGCGTGATCGCAACTGTTGGTGACACAGTCCTATAACAAACATACACAGAATATACTTTAAAACTCCTATTAAAGTAAGCGGAACTGACACCAAATGTACTTTACCCAGATATTTTACTGAGGCTAATGGGCAAGTAATAAACAACAGTATAACAAGTTGCAGATCCCTGCAATAAACAGTAATAAAGATAAACAGAGTAATCAGAATAATAAAGTATTGCTATGCAACTCTAGCGCTGCCCTTTTACAGCTACTTCCCCTCATGGGTAGACTAACACCCAGCAATGTCTACCTATGCAGTCAGGCCTGACTGATCTAAATGGAAGTTCAGTGAAACAATATTCGCTAGCAATCTCTCGGTGGTGCACTTGAAGAACAACTTTGTAATCCCAACGAATAGTAAAGATAAAGTATCTGTCTTTAAACAGCTCTCACCACCTGGACAAGTCCAAGTCCGTTTCCTCCATCGATTCGTCTAGGAACAGGAATCCACCGACATCCAAGTCTTCAATCCTTCTGGTGTACTGCAGCAAGGAGGATTAGATGTCTCTAAGGCTCTGCTAGGCTGGCAGAGGGCTCTTTGGAAAGGAGCACACGGCCCGGGCTTCAGGCCTTGTGCACACAGCAGTTCAGCACAGACATCCTCTTGCTAGGAGAGGGGGGTCCAAAGAGGCCGACCAAAACTCCGCCTCCCCTTTATAAAGTCTGCCCCAGCAGTCTCTGTTCTGGAGCAATGCACCCTGGGTGCTGCAAGATGTACTGGGAGATGTAGTCTCTCTCTCCTCTGCTTTCACTTCCATAATGTCTCTTTACTTCCTCCCGACTCACCTCTCACCTGGAACTTCTTGTCTCTCTGCATTAAAGGGGAACACCCCGCTACATAAGTAAATACAAACAGTGCAAAATCAACCAAACAACCCACAAACAAACCTCAGCTGACCACCCACTGAGAATAGAAGTGTCACTTTCACCAAGCACTAAGCACGCATCAAAAAGCATCCAGCGCGAGGGAAAGAAATTTTCCAGGATTTGTGTTTTCACCTACCATAAATGGACTTGTTTACAGCTGTTTGATATATAGGATCACAAATGCACTTTAATATGCTTGCACCAGCTGTTTTGCATTGATTGCAGTGATTTATCATTTTTTACAGTTTTTAATAAATTTTTGTGATTTTTGTTTGCACATCAGTTTATTTACTGCACAGTAGCACTCATTTTTATTGTTCACTTGCATTATTTGCACCAAGCACTTATGCACTTTTGTACCATTTAATATCTGGACCATATACCGTATATACTCGAGTATAAGCCGAGTTTTTCAGCACTTTTTTTGAGCTGAAAATGCCCCCCTCAGCTTGTACTTGAGTCACCTTTTTGCGCCGTATCTCCCGAAATTTGGGGACGCGGTACCGGCCGGCCTTAGGTCTTCTTGACCCCAAACTTGGCACACATGTAGCCCAACTCTTCCTCTATAAGTTTGTTGTGCGGGGGACCTACGGCTGGGGAGCACCGATTTTTCAAAGCCGGGCACCCCTTCCATAGACTCCCATGTTAAATGGTCATTTC
Source organism: Rana muscosa (assembly GCA_029206835.1). Lineage (NCBI taxonomy): Eukaryota > Metazoa > Chordata > Amphibia > Anura > Ranidae > Rana > Rana muscosa. The sequence continues at coordinate 63,626,455 of CM055122.1, read as the reverse complement.
TCTGGTGAATTTGGGGACCCGGTACCGGCCGTACGTAGGTCCCCTGGACCTGAAACTTGTCACACATGTAGACCCATTTCCCCTCTATAAGTGTGCAAAGTTTTTTGTCTGGGGGACCTACGGCCAGAGAGCACCGATTTTTCAAAGCCGGGCACCCCTTCCATAGACTCCCATGTTAAACATCAGTCTAGTCATGGACACAGTGAGGCATGGACACAGTGAGGCACAGTGAGGCATGCAGATGGACACCCTAGGCTTATACTCGAGTCAATACATTTTCCCATTTTTGGGGGGTAAAAATAGGTGCCTCGGCTTATACTCGAGTATATACGGTATATATATATATATATATATATATATTTTTTATTTATCTATTTTTTACACCACATGATGTCTGTGTCATATTATACATTTTAGAATTTAGTGATTGATGGTATCACATAGAGCAGCGCCACACTCTACTATCTCTTTCTCTCCAATTCCTTTACTTCACTTTTGGTGATAGTAACCAGTAGAGGCTGCAGTTCTATTTACATATTTATTCATTTATTATCCCTGCCAGTATTTAAAAATCCTTAGCGCGGATTCACACACACCTACATAACAAATACTATATACAGCAAAGGGCAGTACCAGAATCTTGAACGTAAGCCAGGCCAGGGTCATACACAGCAGATCAGGAGATGGACAAAGGGGTGTTCCAGAAGCATAAACGTAGCCAGGCCAAGGTCATACACGGGGAGTCAGCAGATGAGGACAGGGAACAAACAAGACAGGAAGAGGGTGGATGGATAGGCTGCAGGGCAGGGATCCAAGGAAATCAGGTATGCAAGGTAATCAGGGGGGACAGGTCCAGGATAGGCTCAGGATGGGGATCAGATCAGGTCAGGTAGGTGAGGTACAGGCGAAGGTCAGAATACAGGCAGCGAGGTCAGGGCTCAAGGAGAGAGATACCAAGGCAAAGTATGTGAGGGCTTTCCGGGTATTTATGAGACTGCTGTAATTGTCCTATGTAACACCTGAGCGGAAGAGGTGCTGCCTGCCCCACACTGCCGGAATGCACCCGCTGGTGGATGCCGATACTACGGCCCATGGATCAGACAGTGCCACCAGCAGGTGAGATCCTTTATCATAGATACTGGCTGCAAAAAGGCACCTGCTGGTGGACACTAGTACTGCAATCCATAGAACCAACAGCGCCACCAATGGGTGAACCCTTTCCTGACAACTGATGAGGTGGTATGCTTTGGATCATGAGCAGTTCCTTTCCTTCTCCATACTCTTCTCTTCCCATCACTCTGGTACAAGTTGATCTTGGTCTCATCTGTCCATAGGATGTTGTTCCAGAACTGTGAAAGCTTTTTTAGATGTTGTTTGGCAAACTCTAATCTGGCCTTCCTGTTTTTGAGGCTTACCAATGGTTTACATCTTGTGGTGAACCCTCTGTATTCACTCTGGTGAAGTATTCTCTTGATTGTTGACTTTGACACACATACACCTACCTCCTGGAGAGTGTTCTTGATCTGACCAACTGTAAAGGGTGTTTTCTTCACCAGGGAAAGAATTCTTTGGTCATCCACAACAGTTGTTTTCTGTAGTCTTCCAGGTCTTTTGGTGTTGCTGAGCTCACAGGTGTGTATACACAGAGATCCGTGTCCTGTCAGGGAGAGAGGAGACCGATGCTGTGTCCCTTGTACATAGGGACACAGATCGGTCTCCTCCCCCAGTCAGTCCCCTCCCCCCACAGTAACAATCACCTAGCAGGGTACACATTTAACCCCTTCCCGCCCCTAGTGTTAACCCTTTTCCTGCCAGTCACATTTATACAGTAATAGTCGCTGTATAAATGTGAATGGTCCCAAAAATGTGTCAAAAGTGTCCGATGTGTCCGCCATAATGTCGCAGTCACAATAAAAATTGCAGATCACCGCCATTACTAGTAAAAAAAAAAATAATACAAAAAAATTTCATAATTCTATCCCCTATTTTGTAGGCGCTATAACTTCTGCGCAAACCAATCACTATACGCTTATTGCGATTTTTTTTTACCTAAAATACGTAGAAGAATACGTATCGGCCTAAACTGAGAAAAAAAAATAGTTTTTTTAATAAAAATGGGATATTTATTATAGCAAAAAGTAAAATAGATTGTGTTTTTTTTCAAAATTGTCGCTCTTTTTTTGTTTATAGCGCAAAAAATAAAAGTCGCAGAAATGATCAAATACCACCAAAAGAAAGCTTTATTTGTGGGAAAAAAAGGACGTAAATTTTGTTTGTGAGCCACTTCGCACGACTGCGCAATTGTCATTCAAAGCGTGACAGTGCCAAAAGCTGAAATTTTGCCTGGGCAGGAAGGGGGTTATGTGCCCAGTAAGGAAGTGGTTAAAGAGATTTGTATCTCTGTCCACTCATTCTTGAGATTTACATAGCTCCATCAAACAGCACAATGAGCCTGGTGACCTGACTTTTCTCTATTTCAGTTAAAGCGGTTTTAAAGTGTTACTAAACCCACAACAGTAAAATCAGTCTGTATATGCAGTAAAGCATGCTTGTTATACTCACTGTGGGACCTAAGGGGGTTAATCCTCCGTATTGTGTAAAAAGGCTGTTTGATCCTGTATGCAAAGATCCTCCACTTTTTCCACTGACTCCAAAATAGGTCCAGAGAACACAGTCTATGGAGTCAGGCTGCACATGCCCAGTTTGGTGTGTATTGCTAGAGAGTTTTTTTTTTCTTGGGAGAGTGCATGTGATCAGCACAGGACTAATCAGCAGTGTCCAGATAGAGGGTCAGGGGTCTTGGATCCTGATAGTACTGCTCAGTGCTGTATGAAATCTCCTCCTACAAGCTTTAAGCAGGCACTGATAGAAGTCAGAAGACTGCTATATACTGCTGATGGGAAAAGGTATTTGGCTGTTTATATTTACTAAAATATTTGCATTTTTAATGTTCTGTGTACTGTGGGAGACCAGATATAGCGAATGCAGGGTCCTGGGTTTAGTAACACTTTAAACCCAAAACCAAAAATGTAATATATTGCGGCTTACCAATCATTAGATGTGGTGGCATCAGTTTTTTTTTCTTTGGCTTTCCCCCCTCTGTTCTCATCTGGTGATCTGGCCAGTAACACACCTCCTGTATTAGTAAGGCACAGCTCTGGAGAAATGAGAAAGACATTACCAGACTGAGGGGGGGGGGAGGTGGGGGGAGGTTGGTTAAACCGTACTAGCAAATTTAAGATATACTAACAAATTGAAAATAAACTCTAGATCACACGTTAAAATCAGTTACAGCAAACAGTTTTTTTCCCTTTTGGGATAACGGCTTTGCATGAATAAATAAAAGCTAACCATTTCACAGCGTCTCCCCGCAGGGATGTGGTCCCAAGGTAGGGGACAAGCGCGCTGACTAACCCCCAGCCAGGACGGCTCGGATGATGGGGGCAAGCTTACTGAGGAGGAAAAGAAGTGAAAAATTCAGACAAAGAAAAAAAACATTTAGAAGGAACATCGAAGGAAAAGGTAAGTGAACCAACAATGTACTAGCTTAAAGGAACCTATTTAGAAAATTAAAAACAAACCTTTACAACCCCTTTAAATATTGAGGGGTCCAGGTATCCCCCTGCCCCTGGGATTTTTGTTGGTTAAAAATTTCTCGTCTTCTCCAGTGGAGAAGACATCAAAATATGGAATTCCTTCCGTCTTTCAGTAGAAGGGAAGGTAAACTTAATTAAGATGATACTCGTGCCCCAATTGCTTTATTTTCTTTACAATACCCTTATTGGTATCCCATTGAAGATCTTACATACCTTAATTTGGAATGATCGTACCAAATTAAGGTATTAGAACCAAATTAGAACATTTACAGTGACCTAAAGATGATGGTGGGCTAGCTTTACCCAACCCATGGTTGTACTATCTGGCGGCTCAGCTGCAGCATCATATTGGCACTTTCCATACAGAAGCTGAACTGGAAAGCTCAGTGTGCAGTTCCTCTTTATTGTGATGTTATACTCTACTCTAGGGATGAGCTTCAAGTTCGACTCGAACATTGCCTATTCGCCCGTTCGCCGAACAGCGTACAATTTGGGGTGTTCGCGGCAAATTCGAAAAGCCACGGAACACCCTGTAAAAGTCTATGGGAGAAATCTAAAGTGCTAATTTTAAAGGCTTATATGTAAGTTATTGTCATAAAAAGTGTTTGGGGACCTGGGTCCTGCCCCAGGGGACATGTATCAATGCAAAAAAAAAGTTTTAAAAACTGCATTTTAATAATGCTTAAAGTGAAACAATAAAAGTGAAATATTCCTTTAAATTTCATACCTAGGGTGTGTGTATAGCAGGGATATGCAATTAGCGGACCTCCAGCTGTTGCCAAACTACAAGTCCCATCATGCCTCTGCCTTTGGGTGTCATGCTTGATGCTGTCAGAGTCTCGCTATGCCTCATGGGACTTGTAGTTTGGCAACAGCTGGAGGTCCGCTAATTGCATATCCCTGGTGTATAGTATGCCTGTAAAGTAGCACTTGTTTCCCGTGCTTAGAACTGTCCCTGCACAAAGTGTCATTTCTGAAGGAAAAAAAGTCATTTAAAAGTACTCGCGGCTATAATGAATTGTCGGCTCCCGGTAATACAGAGAAAAGTCATTGAAAGTCATTGATTAAAAAACAAACAAATGCGTGGGGGTCCCCCCAAATTCAATTACCAGGCCCTTCAGGTCTGGTATGAATTTTAAGGGGAACTCCACCCCAAATCTTTTAAAAAAATGGCGTGGAGTTCCCCCCAAAAATCCATACCAGACCCTTTATCCGAGCACACAACCTGGCAGACCGCAGGAAAAGAGGGGGGACGAGAGAGCGGCCCCCCTCCTGAACCATACCAGGCCACATGCCCTCAAAATGGGGAGGATGCTTTGGGGGTCTGTGACCCCTCAAAGCACCATGTCCCCATGTTGATGGGGACAAGGGACTCATCCCCACAACCCTTGCCCGGTGGTTGTGGGGATCTGCGGGCAGGGGGCTTATCGAAATCTGGGAGACCCTTTTAACAAAGGGGACCCCCAGATCCCGGCCCCCCTATGTGAATTGGTAAGGGGTAAATTGTACCCCTACCATTTCACAAAGAAAGTGTAAAAATTGTAAAAAAAACACACAGACACCGTTGGGATAAGTCCTTTATTAAAAATAAAAAAATAAAAATAAAAAAAAGATACCAGCGGTGGTAATCCACTCTCGGTCTCCACTCCAACGCTGTCAGTATCCTGCGATGGATGCTCTCCTCTCCGGGGTCCAGCAGTGGATGAACTCCTCTTCATCCAGGTCCAGGCTCCAGCGATGAGATGTCCAGCGCGGCGCATCCTGTCTCCACCGGAGACACCCCGGGAATATAGCCTGACAGGTCTTATGTAGCTGAGGACGGGGCCACCCGTTACGTGACCCATTCCCCCTCTGACGCAAGGGGAAACCTGGGCTTTCCCAGTGACGTGCAGGTGACCCCGTCCCCCTGTAACGCAGGTTTCCCTTGCATCAGAGGGGGGCAGGGTCACCCGCACGTCACTGAGTAAGCCCGGGTTTTCCCTTGCATCAGAGGGGGGCGTGGTCACGTGACGGTTGGCCCCGTCCTCAGCTACATAAGACCTGTCAGGCTGCGGCGACGATATTCCTGGGGTGTCTCCGGTGGAGAAAGGATGCGCTGCGCTGGACATCTCATCGCTGGAGCCTGGACCTGGATGGAGAGGAGATCATCCAATGCAGGACCCCGGAGAGAAGAGCATCCATCGCAGGATACCGACAGTGTTGGAATGGAGACCGAGAGTGGATTACCACCGCTGGAATCTTTTTTTTTTTTTTAATAAAGGACTTACCCCAGGGTGTGTGTGTTTTTTTTTACAATTTTTTACACTTTCTTTGTGAAATGGTAGGGGTACAATGTATCCCTTAGCAATTCACATATGGGGGGTGGGATCTGGGGGGCCCCTTTGTTAAATGGGTCTTCCAGATTCCGATAAGCCCCCCCGCCCGCAGACCCCCACAACCACCGGGCAAGGGTTGTGGGGATGAGGCCCTTGTCCCCATCAACGTGGGACACAGTGCTTTGAGCGGTCACAGACCCCCAAAGCATCCTCCCCATGTTGAGGGCATGTGGCCTGGTACGATTCAGGAGGGGGGCGCTCTCTCGTCCCCCCTCTTTTCCTGCGGCCTGCCAGGTTGCGTGCTCGGATAAAGGGTCTGGTATGGAATTTCGGGGGGAGCTCTACGCCATTTAAAAAAAAAATGGGGTGGAGTTCCCCTTAAAATCCATACCAGACCTGAAGGGCCTGGTAATTGAATTTGGGGGAACCCCCACGCATTTTTTTTTTATCAATGACTTTCAATGACTTTTCTCTGTATTGCGGGGAGCCGACAATTCATTATAGCCATGAGTACTTTTAAATGACTTTTTTTCCTTCAGAAATGACACTTTGTGCAGGGACAGTTCTAAGCACGGGAAACACGCGCTACTTTACAGGCATACTATACACACCCCCTAGGAACGAAATTTAAAGGAATATTTCACTTTAATTGTTTCACTTTAAGCATTATTAAAATCACTGATGCCGAAAAAACTGATGTTTTTCAAACTTTTTTTTGCATTGATACATGTCCCCTGGGGCAGGACTGGGGTCACCAAATACTTTTTATGACAATAAATTGCATATAAACCTTTAAAATTAGCACTTTAGATTTTTCATGTTCGAGTCCCATAGACTTTAACGGTGTTCGGATTTTCGAACAAATTTGTTGCCTGTTCTGATGCGAACCGAACTGGGAGGTGTTCGGCTCATCCCTACTCTACTCATTGGGGGTGATTTACTAAAGACCTGCACCTGTGGTGCAGTGGAGAAATTGGAGCAATTGCACAAAAAACATTTATCAAAAATTATGGTGCACTTATATGCACCAAACCATATTTACATAGGAAGCGCTGTTGCGCACTTGCGCAATCTTTCGCGCCTACCATTAGCAAGCGCAGCCAATGTAATCTTCAACATTTTTGTCTGAATACTGTAGATAATTTTACTAGTTTACCATCTTCTGTTACCAGGCTAAATAGTATGTATATAATATTTTTAAATGCACAAATTCTGCCCAGAACATGTAGATCTGCCTTACACTAATCAAGCCTTTTTACACCCTTCTTTCAGCTTACTCAACAGAACATGTGCATTGACAAAGCACACCATTTTATGCTCGCCTGACAGGGCACACACGCTTTAGCTTGTTAAATATGTGTGGCGCATCTGCGTTCTCCAGAGTGCACAACTGCTTATACATTGAGCTTGTGCTCATTGTAATGCTGATCATGTTAATGAGCTTTTCCTTATCACATGGAGAATATTGCTTCCACTTTTATTCCTTTCATTCACTTATTTTTGAAACAACTCAATAATCATTCTAGAGATCTTCCTCCTATCAACAACTGTGCAGATGTTTACTGGACTTGTAATTGTGCATTTTATGGTGATAGTTTATAATCATTGGTGGAGCCAAAACTTCCATGAAAACATCTTCTCAATACATGTCTGTGTATTGTGCATTCTGGACAATTCTTTCCCCATACACTGTGCAATCTGATTACACAGTGTATGGGGAAATTAATTGCTCAGAGAAATGAGTGGATGTAAATGTCATCCAATCAGATTGGACAGTGTATGGGGAAAGAATTGTCCAGAATGCACAATACACAGACATGTGTTGAGAAGATGTTTTCATGGAAGTTTTGGCTCCACCAATGATTATAGACTATCACCATAAAATGCACAATTGCAAGTCCAGTAAACATCTGCACAATTGTTGATAGGAGGAAGATCTCTAGAATGAATATTGCGTTGTTTCAAAAAGAAATGAATGAAGGGAATAAAAGTGCAAGCAATATTTTCCATGTGATAAGGAAAAGCTCATTAACATGTTTAGCATTACAAAGAGCAAGTGCCCGATGTCTGTTTCATATTTAAGAATGTGTATGCGCCTGTCCGCGCAACGATTCTGCAAATCCGGCGCAAGTCGACAGAATATCGCAATAATTATTCCTGCCCGCGCAAATGCGCCAACATTTTCTTAAATCAGCCCCATAGGGTCCCTATCCCATAGTCTCTCGAGGATCGGGTTTTGGAAAATATCACAAACTCTATCCAACGTAAAACCTCATTCAGAAGGTATTGAATAAAACCAAGCACCTTCAGAAGAAAAACGTCTATACTGAATTCAGTCCCATTTGGTTAAATTATACCTATTTGGAAGTAGCCAAATAACAGTCTGGTGCTAGATGGAAAGAGTGTGGAGTAAAACATCTCAAACAAATATTCCACAATGGGGTACTTCTGACATTTAATGATCACTAGGCAATATATCATTTACCAACTTCTATGTATTTTTATTATCTTAAATTTCATCATGCCGTTAAAGTTCAGAGTAAATCATCTAAGTGGCATCTGTTCCCGATTCCGCTTTTCAGTCTCATTAGTGATGCTGAGTCTTCTAAAGGCTTCATATCACAAAGCTACACCATGCTCTTGCAGTCATATTTAAAACAGCATCCCTTGAGTAGTGGAGTGTTGGGATAGAGATGTTGGTCAGCTAGCGGGTGAACAATGGGAGGAGGCCTTTTAGTCAGTGATGATGTGTTAGCTGCAAAAGAGAAAGGTGCGCCAAACTAAGTGCAGTAAAACAGGCTTTAATGGCAAAATTATATAAAAACCAGCCAAATGGCTACTCACAGGATGCAGGACAAATAAAGGCATGTAAGGGGTTGATAGTGGTCCGGAGTCATCTAAGGCGGTCCTCAGGGGAGATGTAAGTTCCAGATGACAGAAGTTGCTGAAGATGGCTGAAGGCAGGAAGGCTGGAAGCAGGTTGCGGTGTCAGCAGGGGAAGTCAAGGCATCCGAGCTGCAGGTGATGTGAAAAGCCCTGTATCGCTGGGATGGACAGGAAACAACCAGGAAGCTGCAGTTCAGCGAGCGCTTCAGCGTGCGCTTCAGCGTGGAGCGCAGCGCGCCGTCGGACCGGAAGTGACGTGGGGATAGAACGGACCAATGGGATGACGCGTTTCACAGCATCCGCTGTTTCATCAGATCCATGGAAGGCATTATCATAGGTGGATGTAATATAGTTGAGAGACGTGGCGTGATTGGTTGAAAACATACTAGCAGGAGTATATCAGCAATGTGATTGGTTGAAGGAGAGGTAATGACACAGAGTTATGTGAGAAGTGCAGGGGGGGGGGAAGGAGGAGAGGGACAAGATAGAATGGTTGGCAAGGGATATTTCTGTATGGGAGATTTATATTATAGTGTAGCACTACCCCCGTAGGAGCTGCTGTTTGTTTGATTTGGGTCTACGTCCTGCCTATCAACCTCTGGAAGTGGCTCAAACCTTCCCTTAGCACAACTGATATGAATAAGGAGTGTGAGACCTATTGAGTATTAGGAGACACAATCCTGCATACATCACACAATAACCTGTAAATGTTATTACCTTTGCTAGTCACTAGTCCTTCTAAGTGACAGAGATACTTCACACAAGTTATATGCTTAATCAAAGGTACCTTTACTCAGTATAAAAGGGAAGGGTAAAGAATCACATTAATACACAGAGTTGACTCTGCATGCGCATTGCAGAGTCAATAAACCAATAAGGATAGGTATCACTGAGATTAGGTAAATAACAGGAAATAACATAAGCTATATATATGTACATGTATCTATATGTGTCTCTGCACGGCTAACTGGTTGCTCGCGAGCTCCCCCTTTGTTGCAATACCTTGCACGTGTTCATTCCCTATAATAGGTAAGCAAGGCCTATCTGCGTCCCACTCAAAGTTCCTTTCTCCAATGAAGTCTTCGCTAGCCACCGTCGGTGCACAAGTTAAATTGTAATCCACAGGGTTTCAACAAGATGCTGTAATTATCCGCAATATACCTGAGTACTCGTGTGCCTGCCACCCACTAATGACGGATGCACCAATCTCTGATCACATAGTCTCCAGTGAGATACACTAGGCCGCAAGCTGTGGCGTGATAGGTGAAGTGTGGCTGGCACTAACTAAATCACTTTCCTCTAAGGTAGTAGTCAATTCTGGGCAGGTGCCCTTCTCACCAAACAGGCCCGACTTTCAGATAGTCTCCTCTGGCTTGTCCCGGTCACTCGATCTCCACGCTTCTGCTTCAGCTGCAGTCTCCGGACTCCGTCACTAACAGCATATGGTGATGGACGACTCCGGTCTCTGCTGGGCAATCACAGGACGCTGTGGACGATCCTCTGCTGGAAATCACTCAGGCACTCCCGTAATTTAGGCCCAGGCTTCTGGCCTAATCCTTAGGAAGCAGGCCTCCGTGCCAACTTCCTGCTTGATTGAGAGCTGGATCATGAGCGAGAGATGCTGACCCCTCCCCTGGTTTAAGTAGTCTGCCCAGAATGCTCTGCGGTGTTGCAATGCACCCTGGGTAATGTAGTCTGTCTTTTACTAAAAGCAACAAAGTCTTTTCTCCTAGCTGATATCTGTCCCAAAGTGCATTAGTTGCATTGTAACACATATACCACCGGAGGGAGCCGGATTCCTTCTTACATATGGACATCCTGCTACACACTCCCCCCACTTAAAGTCTTTGGTCCCCAAAGAGGACAACAGTATGTAACCTAACACATACTTTGGCAATACCTGCAGGGAAATTTGTTAGTTTATGCATGACAATAAACAACTTGCCTTTTCATAAGCAGGATTTAAACTTAAACAGCTCATATCATAACACAGAGCCGACAGAGGAACCTCCCACCAATTATCACAAGGAGGGAGGTTGTCCTGTATACGGACCACCGACACTTGGGTGTCTGTTTCAGATGTGCTAGGGAGTGAGCTGGGGTTGTCTTCCACTGAATCTGAATCTGGAGTGGAAGAGCTAGACTGATCAATGGTTCTCTTAGAAGTGATGATGGCCTCCTCAGAGCATTCACCCAATTGGTCGTACGTCAATCTTTTTGGGGGGTGAATTACTCTTCTTTCCCTCTGCTCTTTAGGTATCATATTCTCAAGGACATTGGGGCTGGCTGTTTCTAGAAGCTCTTCAGGGGCTTCCTCATCTAGTTCAGGCATGTTGGGCTCCAGAACTTCAGGAGCGTCCCGCTCTCCTTCAGATAGAGACAACGACCCTTCTTCTGGGTCTTCCATTGACAAAGAGTCTGAGTCATCAGCTACCTCCTCAATGAGAATGTTTGAAGGCACGAATTCAGGAGCTTCTGCCCGAAGAGTTCCATTGTCAACTGTTTTGGGTGAGGTTTGGGAGGTGGTCATGGGTTCTGGCAATTGGGATGACCACAACCAGTCAGATTCTGCTTCTTCATCCTCTTGACCTTCATTGTCAGAGTCTCCATCTCTCACATCTGGAAGCACCTTTTGAGATCGGGTGATGGGTCTGGAACCTTGAGAAGTTGAAGGGGTTTCTTGTGAGTCAGATGCAGGAGGCATATGAACTGCCTCGGAGAGGGGCAACAAGTGATTCCTGTGCCAGGTCTTTAACGCTCCCACGCTTCCTTCTGGCCTAATTTGGTACACAGGAAGGTTTTCCAGATTCTTGCAGATAACATAAGGTTGGGATTTCCAACGGTCAGCCAACTTATGTTTTCCCGGAATTCCCAAGTTCCTCAACAGCACTCTATCTCCTGGCTGTAAATCTTGAATTCTGACTCTTAGGTCAAAGTTTCTTTTATTTCTCAGCCCCCGTTGGTCAGATGCTGCTTGGGCCTTTTCAAAAGCTGTCTTCAGACTCTTTCTCAATCGGTCTACATACCCCTTGTGGGATGCTGCTGAGGTATGATCCAGCGATATGCCAAAGGCCAAGTCCACTGGCAACCGAGCCTCCCGCCCGAACATCAAACGGTATGGGGAATACCCGGTGACATCACTGGCAGTGCTATTGTAGGCATGCACTATGGCAGCTACATGCTTGCTCCAATGCTGCTTTTTCTCTGAACTCAGAGTCCCCAACATATCCAAGAGAGTCCGGTTAAACCGTTCAGGCTGAGCATCTCCTTGTGGGTGATAAGGGGTTGTCCTGGTCTTCTGGATGCCTAACAGGTCTAATAACTTCTTTATTAATTTGCTTTCAAAGTCTCTGCCCTGATCTGAATGAAGGCGTTGGGGTAGACCATAGTGCACAAAGAATTTTTCTACCAGTACTTTGGCTACTGTTGAGGCCTTCTGGTCTTTTGTTGGGAATGCTTGAGCATATCTGGTAAAGTGATCTGTTATCACCAAGACATTCCCTTGACCACTCAGATCAGGCTCCAGGCAAAGGAAGTCAATGCACACCAGTTCCATAGGTCCCTGACTTTGCAGATGGCCCATTGGGGCTGCTTGACGTGGCAAGGTCTTCCTTTGAATGCATCGGACACAGGAATGGCAATATCCTTCCACTTCAGCCCGCATGCAGGGCCAATAGAACCTATCCCGTACAAGGTGAAAAGTCAGTTCGGACCCTAGGTGACCATGGTTGTCATGGAGGGCAGCTAGGACCGCTTCTCGATATTTGGCTGGTAGAAACAGCTGCCACTTCTCTTCTGAGTCGTCAGAGGGGCCCCTTCGGTAGACCACCCCTTGACGTATGTGTAGCCGATCCCACTCCCTGCGCAACAATCGGGCTTCTCTTGGGGAGTCTGTTTCAAGCATCTCGGGACGCTGGCTTTCCAGGGCCTTTATCAGGAGTTTCCCTAAAGAGTCTTCTTCTTGCTCCTTTCTCAAATCCCTTTTTGTCAGCTTGGGCAAGCCCTCCCCTTCGACTTGGGTCACACTGCAATAGCACTTCGGTACTCCCCTTCGACTTGGGTCACACTGCAATAGCACTTCGGTACTCCAACAGCTGAGACCCCAATTTCTTCGGCTCTTGACCCACCTCTGGCTTGAAGTTCTGTCCCCTGATATAGGGCTCGCACTCCCTCTGGGTCTAGTTGGGCCCATTCTTCGGTAGGGTCGGTGGGGGCATGAGACCTCCTGGACAGGGCATCTGCATCCCTATTTCCCACTCCGGGTCGGTACTTCAAGCTGAAGGTGAAGCTTGAAAGGGCAGCCAACCACCGGTGTCCCGTTGCATCCAACTTGGCAGTGGTCAGAAGGTAGGTGAGCGGGTTATTATCTGTCTTCACCACAAACTCCGCCCCATATAGGTAGTCTCTCAGTTTGTCTACCACTGCCCATTTCAAGGCCAGGAATTCAAGCTTGTGGGTGGGGTAATTCTTCTCAGCAGGTATCAGACTCCTGCTCACATATGTGACGGGTCTTAGGTAACCATCATGTTCCTGGTACAGCACCCCACCCAGCCCATCTCGGCTGGCATCTACATGCAGTTCATAAGGCTTCTTTGGATCAGCATAGGCCAGGACTGGTGCAGTGGTAAGACTCTTCTTTAACATCTGGAAGGCTTCCTCGCCACTGTCCACTGGTCTTGAATCGACTCTTTGGGCCTTCGGGGTCCCATGGTGAGTTTCACTGGTTTGACCAGCTCTGGAACATCATCTTCCCCTTCGTTTCTGAGTAACTCGTTCAGGGGTCTGGCAATCTTGGCGAATCCTTCTACAAATCTTCTGTAGTAAGAACAGAACCCCAGGAATGACCGAAGCTCAGTCACGTTGGTAGGTCTCGGCCAAGAGGTGACGGCATCCAGCTTCTCTGGGTCCGTGGCCACCCCTTCTGCAGAAACGATATGGCCCAGGTAATGGACTGAGGACTGGTAAAATTGACACTTCTCTGGGGAGAGTTTCAGGCCCTCTTCACTGAGCCTCTTCAGGACCTTCTCCAGTCTCTCTTCATGCTCTTCTAGGGTTCTCCCGAACACGATGACGTCGTCCAAATATACCAGTACCTCTATTAGATTCATGTCCCCGACGGTTCTCTCCATTAGCCTTTGGAAAGTGGCGGGGGCTCCTGATAACCCTTGAGGCATACGGTTGAACTCAAAGAACCCCACAGGGGTGATGAAGGCTGTCTTCTCCCGATCCTCAGGGTGCATGGGGATTTGGTAATATCCACTTTTTAGATCCATTACACTGAACCACTTGGCCCCTGACAGACTCTGCAGGGCGTGTTCAATTCGGGGAGTGGTGTATTGATCTGGGATGGTCCTTCTGTTTAGTGTTCTGTAGTCGATACACAGTCTCAGCGACCCGTTCTTCTTTCGGACTACCACTATTGGAGAAGCGTAAGGGCTCCTGGATTCTCGAATAATCCCCGTCCTCTTCAGCTCAGCCAACTGTTCCCGCAAGTCTTCTAAGTCACCCAGTGGGACCCGTCGAACTCTCTCTCTAAAGGGCTTATCTTCTTGTAAGCGTATCTTGTGAGTGGCACTCCTTGCGCACCCCACATCAAACTCATCTTTAGAGAAGATCTTTTCCCACCTTGCAAGTTGAGCTTTGGCCCTTTTTCTCCATTCTGGTGGGAGGGCCGTGTCTTCAGAACAGAGCTTCTCTATAGTGACTTCACCCCTTTCTTCTTTCTTCAATTCACACGGGGCAATGGGGGTGGCTGGATTCACCTGGCCCAACAGCATTCTGGCCGGCACCTTCACTGGTGTATTAGCAGTGTTCCTTATACTCACTGAAACCCTCCCATGGCTTTTCTGTAGGGCCTTCAATGGGATCACTTCGGGGATTACTTCAATCCCTTTCTGTCTTTCCTGTGGGCCTGGTTCGAAGACAATGAAGGGGCCTGGCTGTTTCCATGTGAGCTTGACAGAAGCCGTCAGGCAAGTCACCTCTCCCGGTTGTAATACCTTCTCCGTCTTGTCTAGCTTCCAAATCTTGCCAACTCCCTCAGCCGGGGCCTTCTGCTCCAGTACCAGGCGCTGGTAGGCTTGCCTTAACATGGGGTGGACTCTTGTGGTCGGGGCTTCTTCCTGTTGGGCCAACGGTGTCAGCAGTCGCCTGACTAGATCAGTGTTGGTCCCTATGATGAGTGAGCTCTTGCTGGCCCCTGGTGGGCGAGGGCACACTACTGCCAGAGTATCGAAGGTCTCTGTCTCCCCAGCCACTGAGGGATCAAAAGTCAACTTGATTGGCAGGTAACCGTCATAGGGAAAGCTCTGAGTTCCAATACCCCATATTTCCAGTTCCTCTAATTTCTGTAGGGGCAGATGTTTAAGATGTTTATCATAGAAATCCCTATACAGAAGAGTCACTTGAGCCCCAGTGTCAAGAAGAGCCTTGGTGTAGATCCCTTCTACTTGTATGGAGACTACTGGAGAAGGCCCCACTAACTTGGCAGGGAACTCCTTCAACACAGACTTCTTGCTGGGTTCAGTTACCTGTACCCTCACTTCTTTTTTTCTTGAGTTTCCGGTGGGTCTCAGTCCCTTCTGGGTCTGGTGTGCACTGGCCTTCTGTTCAACAGCAGCCTGAGTTGTGGGACGGGGCCTAATTGGCAGAGGTTTAGGTCCCTGACTCTGATGTTTTGGATCATTGGACTTCTTGAAGGAGTTTGTGGAAACTGGTGGGCGCCCGGCTGACTCCTTCACCGGGGCCCTCTGAAGTTTTCCGCCGGCTTGCGATATCTGGATGCAACTTCATCTGGGCTGGGACACACTGCTCTAACATGCCCGATTCCCCCACAATTGAAGCATGTTATCAATCTCTTAGGCTTCTGTACTAGTTCCATATTGGAGCTAGGAGGTTTTTTTGGTTCCTCTGACGTGTTCTTGTTGTGTGGCACAGAGGCCTGGCTAGTCAGCATGGACACCATTTCTACTAGTTGTGACACCTGGGTCTTTAGGAGTTCAACTTCTGAATCACCTTCTTCTGCACTTAACTTTCTGACTCGGGCAGTTGGTTCGGTGTGTTGACTCCTCCTTTTGTCTTCCAACATGGCCTCCTCCTCCCTGACTATCCGGATCAAGTCGGGGTATTCCAGGCTGCTCCCGTCCCGCCGGGTGCGTAGCAATAATGCGATGGGATCCAAGGGTTGAGCTCCCCTCAACACCTGCTGGGCACGGTCCTCATCCACTTTTCTTGGATCGATCCCTTTCTTCAGTAGGATCCGATGCAGGATCTTATCCAGGCTATTAACTTGAGGTTACGTATGGCCTCCAGAGCAGGCCCCTTTAAGCTTTCCACAATCCGTTGTTTTTTTTGTTGTTCTGGCACCTCCCATTCTTCTAGGGCCTGAGTGGCGCCATCTAGCCACTCTTCAAATCCATCTTCCACTGAAGGTACAGGTTTCTTCCTAGAAAAGGTCCTGAGTTTCCTGTATCCTGACATCAGGTAGTCTGGAGGGTCCTTTTTACACTTGGTCACAATCTCCCCCAGGACAGCGCACAATTCTGAGCTAAGGGTGGTCAATGGTGGTGAACCGGGACCCTTTTGTTGGGCGCTCCCTCCTGTGCTGGGGCCTCCTGAAGTAGTGGATGTGGGGCCATCTTTATTCTCTTCTGGGTGTATCAGGAGGAGT
Organism: Rana muscosa; assembly: GCA_029206835.1. Taxonomy (NCBI): domain Eukaryota; kingdom Metazoa; phylum Chordata; class Amphibia; order Anura; family Ranidae; genus Rana; species Rana muscosa. The sequence goes on along the minus strand of CM055122.1, from coordinate 63,609,989 downwards.
TCTACTTGGTTTGTAGTTTTTATGCTGGCACCCTTGAAGTAGTCAGAGATTCCGTTCCTCCACTCACATAATGCATAGGTGTGGGGATTTACAGTATCTGTCTTTATGTCAATCACCCATGGCTTCCTGTCCGTGGACAATGCTCTCAAGACTGGAGTTAGCTGCTCCTCTACCCAGGCCTCTCTCTGGATTTCAACCACCAGGCCATTTCCGGGTAGGATGCCTTCATCCCTGCACCACCGGGGTACGGCAGCAGGGTCCATTTCTGTGCTGTAAGGGTTCTGTCTAGGGGGAAAGTTGATTGCAGAACCGTAGAATATCCCGGACGAGCCCCCACGTGTAGCACTACCCCCGTAGGAGCTGCTGTTTGTTTGATTTGGGTCTACGTCCTGCCTATCAACCCCTGGAAGTGGCTCAAACCTTCCCTTAGCACAACTGATATGAATAAGGAGTGTGAGACCTATTGAGTATTAGGAGACACAATCCTGCATACATCACACAATAACCTGTAAATGTTATTACCTTTGCTGGTCACTAGTCCTTCTAAGTGACAGAGATACTTCACACAAGTTATATGCTTAATCAAAGGTACCTTTACTCAGTATAAAAGGGAAGGGTAAAGAATCACATTAATACACACAGTTGACTCTGCATGCGCATTGCAGAGTCAATAAACCAATAAGGATAGGTATCACTGAGATTAGGTAATAACAGGAAATAACATCAGCTATATATATGTACATGTATCTATATGTGTCTCTGCACGGCTAACTGGTTGCTCGCGAGCTCCCCCTTTGTTGCAATACCTTGCACGTGTTCATTCCCTATAATAGGTAATGTGAGGGGGTTAGCTCGGCAGCGGGTATGTGTGACCCCCGGGATGGGCTCCCCACCCAAAACAGGCCCAGCAGACGGAGGTTGTGGTTTTCAAAATCAAAAAGGTGCGGTTTATTTTCTATTTACAGTGACAAAAACACAGCAAGGCAAAAAAAACATAAACAAAATAAATCCTGGTCAACTTGACCTCTGACTAAACTTACAGGTTTCCTAACTAACGACTGGGATCAGCCTAGTGCTGTCCTAGTCCCTGGTTTTAAATGTCCAAGCAAAATATAGCCACACAGGCTTTCTCTCACCGCACAGGGGTTCACTCTCCCTAGACAGTCCACACAGGTCTGCTTCCAGGCATGAGCTAACATCTAATGAATCTGGGAGTTTTTTATAGAGGCCTAAATGAGCTGACAAGCTTCAGCTGGCCTCATCAACTCCCTGTCTGCACGACGCCCAGCCCTCTCCCTAGAGGTATGAGTCATCAATGAGCCCACTAGTCTCAGCTGGGCTTATACAACTCTCCACCTAGCTGTATAAGTCAGCGTAAAGCCTGAATCTGGGCGAAATATATCTACCCCCCTGGATGCAACCAGGTGACTTTACCTTCCTGCTGTCACATACCCCCCCCTCTTGTTTTAACCTCGGGGTTGGAACACCAGCAATCAGGCATTCATGTACTCGAGACAAAGCATCCACATTCCCCATTTGAACGCCAGGGCGATGCTTTACTGTGAAGTTGAATTCCTGGAGGGCCAGGAACCACCTATTCACTCTTCTATTTGTTTCCTTGTTTTGAGCCATCCACTTTAACGGAGCGTGATCCGTAACCATGTCAAAGTGCCTACCTAGCAGGTAGTACCGAAGGGAATCTAGAGCCCACTTCACCGCTAAACACTCCTTTTCAACGGTGGCGTAATTTACCTCATGGGACTTCAACTTCCTGCTGAGGTAAATGACTGGGTGCTCTTCCCCGTTCCAGACCTGGGACAATACTGCTCCTAACCCCACATCTGACGCATCACTTTGTACGACAAAGTCTCTAGAGAAGTCGGGTGAGTACAACACTGGCTGGCTACATAAGGCTTGTTTCAAGAATTGGAATGCTGCCTCAGCCTCGGGGGTCCATTTAATCATGACCGACCCTTTCCCCTTCGTCAGGTTGGTTAGGGGCACAGCCTTAGAAGCAAAGTGGGGAATGAATCGCCGATAATACCCAGCGATTCCCAGAAAGGCTCGTACCTGCTTCTTGCTGTTGGGACGTGGCCAACTCTGGATGGCCTCGACTTTGTTGAGTTGGGGTTTTATTACTCCCCTCCCAATGGTGTACCCAAGATATTTGGCCTCCTCCTGCCCAATGGTACACTTCTTGGGGTTAGCCGTAAACCCTGCTTCCCGAACAGAGTCCAGGACTGCTTGCACTTTTGGCAGATGTGAGGCCCAATCTGTGCTATGGACAATTATGTCATCCAGGTAAGCCGCAGCATACTTCCGATGGGGCCTCAGCATCTGGTCCATTTTCCGCTGGAATGTGGCCGGCGCATTCTGTAACCCGAACGGCATTCTTTTATATTGGAACGCCCCGTCTGGGGTTACAAATGCGGTTTTCTCTTTGGCCGACTTGGCCAGGGGGATTTGCCAATACCCTTTTGTGAGGTCAAGAGTCGTCATGTATCGGGCTGTTCCCAGCCGGTCGATCAACTCATCTATACGTGGCATGGGGTAGGTGTCAAATTTTGTAACTTTGTTCAACTGACGAAAATCGTTACAAAATCGCCAGCTCCCATCCGGTTTAGGCACCAACACAATGGGACTAGACCAATCACTTTGGGACTCCTCTATCACCCCTAAGTTCAGCATTCTCTGTACTTCCTCCCGTATTGCCTCCCGTCGGGCCTCTGGGATCCGATAGGGTTTTAACTTCACCCTTTCACCGGGCGGGGTAATAATGTCATGCTCTACCCCAGATGTTTGTCCCGGCAGCTCAGAGAATACCTCCTTGTTGCGAAGTACAAACTCCTTAACCTCCTGTTGTTGGGGTTGTGACAAGGTGGCTGCGATTCCAACCTCAGGAATCACGCAACCAGTTTGAGCTGGTGACCAAGTGTCTGCGACTAGGGACTCTCTATCCCTCCAGGCTTTCAACAGATTAACGTGATAGATCTGTTCGGGCTTTCGCCTTCCTGGTTGTCTGACCTTGTAATTCACTTCGCTCACTTTTTCCATTATCTCGTAGGGGCCTTGCCATTTGGCAAGGAATTTACTTTCAACCGTAGGGACAAGTACCAATATCCTATCCCCCGGGGAAAAGGTACGGGTCTTGGCTCCACGGTTGTACACTCTCTGCTGTGCCAACTGCGCTTGGGCCAAATGTTCCTTCACGATGGGCATTACCTGTGCAATTCGATCTTGCATCAGGGCGACATGCTCAATCACACTCCTGTGGGGAGAACTCTCACTTTCCCAAGTTTCCTTGGCAATATCCAACAGCCCTCTTGGGTGTCTCCCATACAGTAACTCAAAGGGGGAGAATCCCGTAGAGGATTGGGGCACCTCCCTAATAGCAAACATCAAATAAGGAAGTAGACAGTCCCAATCCCTTCCATCTCTATCCACCACTTTCTTCAACATTTGTTTTAGGGTTTTGTTGAATCTTTCAACCAGCCCATCGGTTTGGGGGTGATACACAGATGTACGCAATTGCGTCACTTTGAACAATTTACACAGCTCTTTCATAACCCGGGACATAAAGGGTGTACCTTGGTCCGTAAGCAGTTCTTTACAAATACCCACCCGGCTAAAAACAAGAGATAGCTCTTTGGCTATGGTTTTGGCCGAGGTATTTCTGAGAGGGATCGCTTCTGGATAACGGGTGGCATAGTCCATTATAACCAATATGTACTGGTGCCCCCTAGCGGACTTGATTATAGGACCTACCAAATCCATTGCGATTCTCTCAAACGGGACCTCAATGATGGGTAGAGGGACCAGCGGGCTACGGAAATGTGGCATCGGGGCCGACCTCTGACACACAGGGCAGGAGGAACAATAATTTTCTATGTCCTTCATCACCCCAGGCCAATAGAATCTCTGTAATACCCTCTCTCGGGTTTTCTCTGTCCCCAGATGACCTCCAAGAATGTGCCCATGGGCCAACTCCAACACCAACTTCCTGTAAGGTTTGGGCACCACAAGCTGCTCAACGGTTTCTTCTGCCCTTTTTGCCACCCGATACAGTAGGTCCTTCTCTACGCTGAAGTATGGGTAAGTGCCAGTATTATCTGGGTTCACTAACTCGCCATCTATTTTCACTACGTTTTCCCGTGCCTTTATTAGGGCGGGGTCTTTCAACTGTTCTGTGGCAAAGTTTTCCCTGTGAACCTCAAGATCAGAAAACTCCACAGACGGTAGGTTTTCGTCTGAGGAGGTGGGCTCCTCTCCAGTTTCTTGAGTCTCCCCTGCCAATACTGACAAGGGAAATTCCGGAGAGTCCTCACCACTCTCAGGGGAGTTCTGGCTATCACATTCCTGGTACATAGGGGCACCAGTGGGGGGCTCAGGATCATCCCACAGTTCCCAGAACTTCGGAAAATCCCTTCCCACAATGGCGTCATGCGGTAACTGAGATACTAAGCCCACTGGATGAGAGAGGGTACCTTTGGGGGTCTCGAAACACACCGTAGTCACTGGATACTCTCGGGTGTCCCCATGCACACAAATAACGGCTACCTTGCTATTCCCAGAGACCTCTGTTTTAACTAACTCAGCCTTTATCAGGGTCACAAGGCTACCTGAATCCAGCAATACCACAACATTTCTACCATTAATACACATTTTGCATAAATGTTTCTCAGTTCCCCGAATGGCAGTGCATGCGACTGTCGCACACAGCGACTGACGTCTGCCCGTCAGAAAGTCACACTGCATGGGTTCCTCCACAACCGGGCAATTTGCTGCAATATGTCCCGCTTGCCGGCAGCGGTAGCAAACGATCCTTCTTGCGGCCTCTTGAGCCGCTGATTTCCCAGGCTGTTCTCGCCAAACTTGGGGTAGAGCTCCCACCCTCTCACTCTCTCCACCCTCACCCCTTGGAATCCTCTTATCCGCCCCTGGGGATGGTCTGGTCTTAGGGTGGAAAGTCCGAGTGTCTCTGGAAGAGGCCGTCAGGTTCTCTGTAGCCAAGTATTTCTCCACACGATCCACAAGACCATCGGCCGTCTCTGGGTCTCCATGGCTTACCCACCTTTGGATGGCAGTAGGAAGAGCTCTCAAAAACCGATCCATTACAACACGTTCCACAATCTTTGGTGCGGACAAAGTCTCTGGCTGTAGCCACTTTCTGCTCAGGTGAATGAGATCATACATTTGAGACCTGGGGGGTTTTCCAAGCTGGAAAGTCCAGTTATGCACACGCTGAGCCCGGACAGCCAGGGTGACACCCAGCCTTGCCAATATTTCAGCTTTTAGCATCACATAGTCTTTTGCTTGGTTAGGCTCTAGGTCATAGTAAGCTTTCTGCGATTCACCAGTTAACAGAGGAGCCACTAGTCCAGCCCACTGCTCCTCAGGCCACTTTTCTCTTTCAGCGGTCCTTTCAAATGTGGTCAAAAATACCTCTGGATCATCCTCTCCAGTCATTTTTGTCAATAAACGACTCACCCCAAAGGACGCGGTATTAGTGGGACGGCTTTCCTCACTGGTCTGCGGACGTTGCTGCATTACTGCTTCCATCTGTTGTTGTAGTCTCTGCTCTTGCTTCTGCAACAGGTCTATGAAGCGGGCCTCAGATTGCTGTTGGGCTTGTTGCTGAGCCTCCAGACTCTGTTGTAAAGTTGCAAGGCTCTGTTGATGAGCTTGCTGCTGGGCTGCAAGGCTCCTTTGCAAACCTGCATTTGTCTGCTGTTGATTGGCATTTGCTAGAGCCAGCTGTTTCAGTATCTCCTCCATGCTGGCTTAAAAAAAAACTGCCACTGGTTCTCCACCAACTGTGAGGGGGTTAGCTCGGCAGCGGGTATGTGTGACCCCCGGGATGGGCTCCCCACCCAAAACAGGCCCAGCAGACGGAGGTTGTGGTTTTCAAAATCAAAAAGGTGCGGTTTATTTTCTATTTACAGTGACAAAAACACAGCAAGGCAAAAAAAACATAAACAAAATAAATCCTGGTCAACTTGACCTCTGACTAAACTTACAGGTTTCCTAACTAACGACTGGGATCAGCCTAGTGCTGTCCTAGTCCCTGGTTTTAAATGTCCAAGCAAAATATAGCCACACAGGCTTTCTCTCACCGCACAGGGGTTCACTCTCCCTAGACAGTCCACACAGGTCTGCTTCCAGGCATGAGCTAACATCTAATGAATCTGGGAGTTTTTTATAGAGGCCTAAATGAGCTGACAAGCTTCAGCTGGCCTCATCAACTCCCTGTCTGCACGACGCCCAGCCCTCTCCCTAGAGGTATGAGTCATCAATGAGCCCACTAGTCTCAGCTGGGCTTATACAACTCTCCACCTAGCTGTATAAGTCAGCGTAAAGCCTGAATCTGGGCGAAATATATCTACCCCCCTGGATGCAACCAGGTGACTTTACCTTCCTGCTGTCACAGTAAGCAAGGCCTATCTGCGTCCCACTCAAAGTTCCTTTCTCCAATGAAGTCTTCGCTAGCCACCGTCGGTGCACAAGTTAAATTGTAATCCACAGGGTTTCAACAAGATGCTGTAATTATCCGCAATATACCTGAGTACTCGTGTGCCTGCCACCCACTAATGACGGATGCACCAATCTCTGATCACATAGTCTCCAGTGAGATACACTAGGCCGCAAGCTGTGGCGTGATAGGTGAAGTGTGGCTGGCACTAACTAAATCACTTTCCTCTAAGGTAGTAGTCAATTCTGGGCAGGTGCCCTTCTCACCAAACAGGCCCGACTTTCAGATAGTCTCCTCTGGCTTGTCCCGGTCACTCGATCTCCACGCTTCTGCTTCAGCTGCAGTCTCCGGACTCCGTCACTAACAGCATATGGTGATGGACGACTCCGGTCTCTGCTGGGCAATCACAGGACGCTCTGGACGATCCTCTGCTGGAAATCACTCAGGCACTCCCGTAATTTAGGCCCAGGCTTCTGGCCTAATCCTTAGGAAGCAGGCCTCCGTGCCAACTTCCTGCTTGATTGAGAGCTGGATCCAGAGCGAGAGACGCTGGCCCCTCCCCTGGTTTAAGTAGTCTGCCCAGAATGCTCTGCGGTGTTGCAATGCACCCTGGGTAATGTAGTCTGTCTTTTACTAAAAGCAACAAAGTCTTTTCTCCTAGCTGATATCTGTCCCAAAGTGCATTAGTTTCATTGTAACACTTATACCACCGGAGGGAGCCGGATTCCTTCTTACATATGGACATCCTGCTACAATAGTATGTGGGAGAACAAATAGAAATAGGAAATAAAGATATATTAAGAATTATTAGTGTGGTGGTGAACAGCGCTAGGATGGAAAAATTATATAATAATAATGAATGTAAGTATTGTATTAATATATAGGAGAAAGAGCAGCACTATTATGGGGAACATATATGGATATTATTACAAGATTATTATAGGGGAACTATTAGGGGGTACATTTGAAAGGCTGTATATAGGATGGGAACGACTAGGGGTACAATATATATGGGTACAATATATATAGGATGGGAGCAAGAACAAGTTGGTGTGGACAAGGGAAAGGGAGGGGAATGGGGGGGGTGTTTTTTGGGGGTGGGGGGGAAAAAGGATAAGGGAAATTATGTATTATATTACGGGGGGAAAAAAAGGGGGGGAAAGGGGGGGGGGAAAGATGGAAGAAAGGACATGATGGGACATGATGGGAAAGCAGATGGGATAAATCAATGCAATGAATGATAAGCAGGGCTATCATGTATAAGTAGTAAAGGGGTATGATCATTACAAAAGTAAATATCTGATACATTGTATCGAAAGTGCACATACATATATATACATACACACATACACGCACACACATGTACAAAGAGAATATACACATATGTTATCTATACATATATATATATATATACATATACATACATATATATAAGGTGCATGCAGAATGCGCACAAGAAAATACAATATAACAAGTCAAAGCTTATTACCAAGAAAGGTGCATAACAAATAGTATAAGGGATATACCAAAGGAGCAAGCAGCATGAATAGTTACAGATCTACACGAGCAAAACGGTGTGCATATATGCATATAAATAGGCAAACATGCGAGTTGTGAAAAATATATATATATATACATACATACACATATACATATGCATATATATATACATCTCTGGTGGATATGGAATGGACGGGCAGCAAAGAGAAAAAATTGGTTATTTGGAAATGAAAGCTTATTATAAAGAGTTGTTATGTAAAATAGAATGATAATAATAAAATTTGAATAAAATCAAAAATAAAAAATAAAAGAATATTTTGGGATAAAAAGTATTAGAATCGAATAGAATGGACAAACTAGTGTATGGGTAAGAAGACGCACAAGAAATCGCACAGATGAAAAATTGCGATTTATAAAATGGTGGTAATGCAGGAATATTAGATAATGTTGTTGGTTTCAATTTCTTCGTTAAGGCCATTAGGTGACATGGTATTCAAAGAATAAATCCAATAAGTTTCCTGTCTGCACAGGCGTTGGAATCTTTCTATCGCAGTTGGAGTTTCTGGTATTGCCTCGATAGCCCAGACCTGGAGGGCGCTGATATCTTGGTGATGATGTGTTGCAAAGTGACGTGCCACGCTGTATTTGGGATTGTTCTTTTGAACTGCACGACGGTGTTCTCCAAATCTGGTACGTAGAGCTCTGATGGTTCTGCCTACGTATAGTAGGCCGCATGGACAGGAAATACAGTACACTACATACGTGGTAGAGCAGTTGTAAAAGGAGCTAAGATTAAAAGTCTTACTGTTGGCCTTAAAAGTTTTTTGGCCATGGGTAACATGAGAGCAGGTAAGGCATAGGGCCTTTTGAGAACAATCCCAAATACAGCGTGGCATGTCACTACCAGAAACTCCAACTGCGATAGAAAGATTCCAACGCCTGTGCAGACAGGAAACTTATTGGATTTATTCTTTGAATACCATGTCACCTAATGGCCTTAACGAAGAAATTGAAACCAACAACATTATCTAATATTCCTGCATTACAACCATTTTATAAATCGCAATTTTTCATCTGTGCGATTTCTTGTGCGTCTTCTTACCCATACACTAGTTTGTCCATTCTATTCGATTCTAATAATTTTTATCCCAAAAATATTCTTTTATTTTTGATTTTTGATTTTATTCAGATTTTATTCAGATTTTATTATTATCATTCTATTTTACATAACAACTCTTTATAATAAGCTTTCATTTCCAAATAACCAATTTTTTCTCTTTGCTGCCCGTCCATTCCATATCCACCAGAGATGTATATATATATGCATATGTGTATGTATGTATATATATATATTTTTCACAACTCGCATGTTTGCCTATTTATATGCATATATGCACACCGTTTTGCTCGTGTAGATCTGTAACTATTCATGCTGCTTGCTCCTTTGGTATATCCCTTATACTATTTGTTATGCACCTTTCTTGGTAATAAGCTTTGACTTGTTATATTGTAATTTTCTTGTGCGCATTCTGCATGCACCTTATATATATGTATGTATATGTATATATATATATATATATATATGTATAGATAACATATGTGTATATTCTCTTTGTACATGTGTGTGCGTGTATGTGTGTATGTATATATATGCATGTGCACTTTCGATACAATGTATAAGATATTTACTTTTGTAATGATCATACCCCTTTACTACTTATACATGATAGCCCTGCTTATCATTCATTGCATTGATTTATCCCATCTGCTTTCCCATCATGTCCCATCATGTCCTTTCTTCCATCTTCCCCCCCCTTTCCCCCCCCCCCTTTTTTCCCCCCCGTAATATAATACATAATTTCCCTTATCCTTTTTCCCCCCACCCCCAAAAAACACCCCCCCCATTCCCCTCCCTTTCCCTTGTCCACACCAACTTGTTCTTGCTCCCATCCTATATATATTGTACCCATATATATTGTACCCCTAGTCGTTCCCATCCTATATACAGCCTTTCAAATGTACCCCCTAATAGTTCCCCTATAATAATCTTGTAATAATATCCATATATGTTCCCCATAATAGTGCTGCTCTTTCTCCTATATATTAATACAATACTTACATTCATTATTATTATATAATTTTTCCATCCTAGCGCTGTTCACCACCACACTAATAATTCTTAATATATCTTTATTTCCTATTTCTATTTGTTCTCCCACATACTATAATATAAATCTCCCATACAGAAATATCCCTTGCCAACCATTCTATCTTGTCCCTCTCCTCCTTCCCCCCCCCCCTGCACTTCTCACATAACTCTGTGTCATTACCTCTCCTTCAACCAATCACATTGCTGATATACTCCTGCTAGTATGTTTTCAACCAATCACGCCACGTCTCTCAACTATATTACATCCACCTATGATAATGCCTTCCATGGATCTGATGAAACAGCGGATGCTGTGAAACGCGTCATCCCATTGGTCCGTTCTATCCCCACGTCACTTCCGGTCCGACGGCGCGCTGCGCTCCACGCTGAAGCGCACGCTGAAGCGCTCACTGAACTGCAGCTTCCTGGTTGTTTCCTGTCCATCCCAGCGATACAGGGCTTTTCACATCACCTGCAGCTCGGATGCCTTGACTTCCCCTGCTGACACCGCAACCTGCTTCCAGCCTTCCTGCCTTCAGCCAACTTCAGCAACTTCTGTCATCTGGAACTTACATCTCCCCTGAGGACCGCCTTAGATGACTCCGGACCACTATCAACCCCTTACATGCCTTTATTTGTCCTGCATCCTGTGAGTAGCCATTTGGCTGTTTTTTATATAATTTTGCCATTAAAGCCTGTTTTACTGCACTTAGTTTGGCGCACCTTTCTCTTTTGCATCATATTTTACAGAGCCTGCTTCTGCTCATGGTAGCTGCCGCTGGTGCTTACAACATTTATATTCATTGACTCTTTTTATTATTATATACTCTGCCTAGAACTCATTTTGCGCCATTTTTTCTTTTTTAATGATGTGTTAGCTGAATGTAACGGCTGACCCAACTGTACATATTGTTAAGGGTTTATCACACCCCCATAGGTTACACGCAGGGCCGCCATCAGGAATTTTGGGGCGCCTTACACAGCTTCAGGCATGGGCTCCCTGGAGCAGAGGAGAAGCCGCGAATTGAGAAGAGGGGGGTGCCTCGAATTGAGAAGCAGGGGGTGCTGCTGCCGCAAATTGTTGAGGTTGGGAGGGCTTTGGGTACTGACGATCAAAAAAAGAACCAAAAAAAAGGAGTGGGTTGCCATCCGGGGCACTGGGGACCTGCGGGCCTCTGGGCCCCTTACAAAAAAAAATAAAAAATTATTTATAAAGAAAAAATATTTTTATAAAAAAAAAGGGGGGTTGCCATCTGGGGCCCTGGGGACCTCTGGGCCCCTTACGAAAAAATAAATAAAATATATATATATATATTTTTTTAAATAAAAAATACATAAAAAAGGGGGGTTACCATCTGGGGCCTCTGGGGACCTCTGGGCCCCTTAAAAAAAAAAAAAATTATAAAAAAGATATATATATATTTTTATAAAAAAAAGGGGGGTTGCCATCCGGGGCCCAGAGGTCCCCAGAGACCTGGAGATCCCCAGGGCCCCGGATGGCAACTCTCCCTTTTTTTTGTTTTTATACAAATATATATATTTTTTTTATAATTTTTTATTTTTTTTGTAAGGGGCCCAGAGGTCCCCAGAGGCCCCAGATGGTAACCCCCCCCCCTTTTTATGTATTTTTTATTTTAAAAACCCCCCCTTTTTTTATAAAAATATATTTTTTTTATAAATAATTTATTTTTTTGGAAGGGGCCCAGAGGTCCCCAGTGCCCCAGAGGTCCCCAGTGCCCCGGATGGCAACCCCGCCCCCTTTTTTTTTTGTTCTTTTTTTGATCGTCAGCACCCAAAGCCCTCCCAACCTCAACAATTTGCGGCGGCAGCACCCCCCCACTTCTCAATTCGAGGCACCCCCGCTTCTCAATTCGCGGCTGCCCCCGCCTTACAAAAAATAAATAAAAATTAAATGTATTGTTTTAAAAATAAAAAATACATAAAAAGGGAGGTTACCATCCGGGCCCCTGGGGACCTCCAGGCCTCTTACAGGTGTACTGCCTGTACCCCCCTGATGGCGGCCCTGGTTACACGTGATGGGTTTGCAAGCAAAGTATACATGCTCTAGATGTAAGAGTGACCATGGTGACTTAATCCATCTTTTGTGGAGGTGTCCAAAACTACATTCTTATTGGACAGGGGTGGTGAATAAAGTTAACTCAGTATTTCCCTACCCCTAAATCTTGCCTGCTTGGTATACTAGAGGAATATGACTGGGAAAATTATATAACTAGAGTGCTATTCCAGACACGCAAATTAATCATGGTACATTGGAAGTCTGGGGACCCTCCCACAGTTAAGAATGTAGGTAAAATATTGAGAATGGAGACATTTATATATCAGCATAGGGGTTGCACGCTAAAATATGAGAGATTGTGGGCTCCTTGGATGGATGTTCCTGGGCTTGCCCCAGTGGATCTAATCATGGATAGATTACTTGGACTTAATTCCAGGTGAGGTTTCAGCCTCAATAAGTGAATGGGCTGTACCCTTTTCTTGTGGCAGCTCTGGCCAAAGGTTAGATGCCCGGGTTTAAATTGTAAGAAGATATTTACACATTGTTGTGGCTTACCTGTATATGTTAATGACTCTATTAGTAAGTATATTCACATTGTGAACTGTACTGCGTTGTGATGTCTGGCAATGCAAAGGCATCTTTAATAAAGTTATTTTTGGATAAAAAAAAAGAAAATTCACTTTGCAAAATTAACATGCTGTACGCCTTTGGTAAATTAACCCCAATATGATATAAAAAAGGGCATTTCAAATTAAAATAAAGCAAATATGTATTAGAAATGTACAGTAACAAGCATACATTATATATATATATATATATATATATATATATATATATATATATATATATATTGTTTGGCCTTTTAACCCTTTCACTGCCAAGTCATGTGCTCCATGTTTAACCTCAAGTTTTGCAAATTTACAATTTTGTTTTTCATTTTTTACTTACAGCTTTCAGAGTTTGTAAATGAATCCCCCGAAACATACATTTTCTGAAAGCACAGGGTCTATAGAATAAAAAGACTGTGCTACTGATTTCGTGAGTCCTGTGATAGTTGCGCAAATGTTTATCAAAAACGAAATTTTCAATAAATATACAATCAATATTAGCACTCACAAATAGGGATGAGCCAAACACCCCCCCCCCCCCGGTTCAGTTCGCACCAGAACATGCGAACAAGCAAAAAATTTGTTCGAACACGCGAACACCGTGAAAGTCTATGGGACACGAACATGAAAAATCAAAAGTGCTAATTTTAAAGGTTAATATGCAAGTTATTGTCATAAAAAGTGTTTGGGGACCCGGGTCCTGCCCCAGGGGTCATGTATCAATGCAAAAAAAAGTTTTAAAAACTTACGTTTTTTCAGGAGCAGTGATTTTAATAATGCTTAAGGTGAAACAATAAAAGTGAAATATTCCTTTAAATTTAGTGTATAGTATGCCTGTAAAGTAGCGCATGTTCCCGTGTTTAGAACTGTCCCTGCACAAAATGTCATCTAAAGGAAAAAAGTCATTTAAACTACTCGCGGCTATTCATGAATTGTTGGGTCCCGGCAATACAGATCAAAGTCATTGAAAAAAAACGGCATGGGTTCCCCCTCCCCAGTCCATTACCAGGCCCTTTGGGTCTGGTATGAATATTAAGGCGAACCCCGAACCAAAAAAAAAGCGTGGGGGTCCCCCCAAATTCCATATCAAGCCCTTCAGGTCTGGTATGGATATTAAGGGGAACCCCACGCCATTTAAAAAAAATGGCGTGGAGTTCCGCCCAAAAATCCATACCAGACCCTTCAGGTTTGGTATGGATTTTAAGGGGAACCCCGCACCAAAATAAAAAAAATGGTGTGGGGTCCCCCCCAAAAATCCATACCAGACCCTTATCCGAGCACGCAACCTGGTAGGCCGCAGGAAAAGAGGGGGGGACGAGAGAGCGCCCCCTCTCCTGAACCGTACCAGGCCACATACCCTCAACATTGGGAGGATGTCCCCATGTTGATGGGGACGAGGGCCTCATCCCCACAACCCTTGCCCGGTGATTGTGGGTGTCTGCAGGCGAGGGGCTTATCAGAATCTGGAAGCCCCCTTTAACAAAGAGGACCCCCAGATTCCGCCCCCCCATGTGAATTGGTAACGAGGTACATTGTACCCCTACCATTTCACAAAAGTAAGTGTCAAAAATGTTAAAAACCACACAGACACAGTTGGGATAAGTCCTTTATTAAAAATCAAAAAATAAAAAATAAAAAAACCATTCCAACGATGTATTCCATTCTCGATGTCCCGCGGTGATCCATTCTCCATGTCCCACGGTGATCCATTCTCCAGTGATGCTCCAGTCTCCACTCCACACGAAAACCCCCATGACGCGTAAGAGGGGGCGGGGTCACCCGTCCCTCGTCATTGGGTAACCCCCGGCTTGCCCAATGACGGGACGGGTGACCCGCCCCGTGACGTCATGGGGCGGGGTCACCCATCCCCATCATTGGGCAAGCTGGAGTTACCCAATGACGTGACATCGAGAATGGATTACATCACTGGATTGTTTTTTGTTTTTTTTTTATTTTAAAAAGGACTTATCCCAACTGTGTCTGTGTGGTTTTTAACATTTTTTACACTTTCCTTTGTGAAATAGTAGGGGTCATCCCTGCTCACAAACACCACATAACGTATAAAATTCCTACTAAATTCCCACTAAATCCAAGAGCTAAAACTGTATTGAGGTAATAAATAACAAATATTTGTAAATTTTAATTTGTGCCTATTTTATGAAACTTGGTAAATAGAAGGTATTCAAAATTGTAAGCGGCCCTCTGATTCCTCCTGTATTGAATTGTATTACGGTACATAGTTACATAGTTACATAATAGGTTACATAGTAGGTGAGGTTGAAAAAAGACACAAGTCCATCAAGTCCAACTTATGTGTGTGATTATATGTCAGTATTACATTGTATATCCCTGTATGTTGCGGTTGTACAGGTGCTTATCTAATAGTTTTTTGAAACTATCGATGCTCCCCGCTGAAACCACCGCCTGTGAAAGGGAATTCCACATCCTTGCCTCTCTTACAGTAAAGAACCCTTTATGCAGTTTAAGGTTAAACCTCTTTTCTTCTAATTTTAATGAGTGGCCACGTGTCTTATTAACCACTTAAGCCCCGGACCATTTTGTTTCTAAATGACCGGGCCACTTTTTGCGATTCGGCACTGCGTCGCTTTAACTGACAATTGCGCAGTCATGCAACGTGGCTCCCGAAAATTGGCTTTTTTTCCCACAAATAGAGCTTTCTTTTGGTGGTATTTGATCACCTCTGAGGTTTTTATTTTTTGCGCTATAAACAAAAATAGAGCGATAATTTTGAAAAAAATGCAATATTTTTTATTTTTTGCTATAATAAATATCCCCAAAAAATATATAAAAAAACATTTTCTTTCCTCAGTTTAGGCCAATACGTATTCTTCTACATATTTTTGGTAAAATAAATCGCAATAAGCGCTTATTTATTGATTTGCACAATAATAGGGGATAGTTTTATGGCATTTTTATTAATACATTTTTTTTTACTATTAATGGCGGCGATCAGTGATTTTTATCATGACTGCGACATTATGGCGGACACATCGGACACTTTTGACACCATTTTGGGACCATTGTCATTTTTATAGCAAACAGTGTTATAAAAATGCACTGATTACTGTAAAAATGACACTGGCAGTGAAGGGGTTAACCTGTAGGGGGTGCTGAAAGGGTTAAGTATGACCTAGGGAGTGATTCTTACTGTTTGGGGGCGTGGCTTGGCGTGACATGTCACTGATCGTGGTTCCCGATGTTCCCGGTTCCCGATGACAGGGAACAGATGATCACTGACAGTGTCACTAGGAAGAATGGGGAAAGGTTTGTTTACACTTACCTCTCCCCGTTCTTCAGCTCTGTGACCTGATCGCGGGACACCGGCGGCGATCAGGTCAGCGGGTCCCGCGGGCGTGGTCACGGAGCTCCCGACAGGGTCGCGAGCGTGCCGCCGGTGGCGCGTGCGCGACCTACGGCTCGCATCTTAAAGGGGACGTACCTAGACGCCCATGTGCGCAGCCGTGCCATTCTGTCGACATACATCGTCGTGCAGCGGTCGGGAACTGGTTAAACTCCCTTCCACTGAAAAGTTTTATCCCTATTGTGGGGTCACCAGTATGATATTTGTATCCAGCGTCTCTTCTCCAGAGAGAATAGGTTCAGTGCTCGCAACCTTTCTTCATAACTAATATCCACAGTCCCTTTATTAGCTTTGTTGCCCTTCTCTGTACTTGTCCCATTTCCACTACATCCTTCCTGAGGACTGGTGCCCAGAACTGGACAGCATACTCCAGGTGAGGTCGGACCAGAGTCTTGAAGAGCGGGAGAATTATCGCTTTATCTCTTAAGTTAATCCCCTTTTTAATGCATGCCAATATTCTGTTTGTTTTGTTAGCAGCAGCTTGGCATTGCATGCCATTGCGGAGCCCATCATCTACTAGGACCCCCAGGTCCTTTTCCATTCATGATTCCCCCAGAGGTTCTCCCCCCAGTGAGTAGATTGCATTCATATTTTTGCCACCCAAATGCATTATTTTAAATTTTTCCAAATTAAACCTCATTTACCATATAGTTGCCCACCCCATTAATTTGTTCAGATCTTCTTGCAAGGTTTCCACATCCAGCGGAGAAGTAATTGCCCTGCTTAGCTTAGTATTGTCCGCAAATACAGAGATTGAACTGTTTACCCCATCCTCCAGGCCATTTATGAACAAATTAAATTAAAGGATTGGTCCCAGCACAGAACCCTGGGGGACCCCTCTTTCCACCCCTGACCATTTCGAGTACTCTCCATTTATCACTACCCTCTGAACTTGCCCTTGAAGCCAGTTTTTAATCCTTGTACTCACCCTATGGTCCATGCCAACGGACCTTACTTTGTACAGTAAACATTTATGGGGAACTGTGTCAAATGCTTTTGCAAAATCCAGATACACCACGTCTACAGGTCTTCCTTTATTTAGATGGCAACTCACCTCCTCATAGAAGGTTAATTGGTAAATTGGTTTGCCAAGAATGATTCTTCATGAATCCATGCTGATTACTGCTAATGATACCGTTTTCATTATGAAAATCTTGTATATCTCCTCCAAGAGCTTGCATAGTATTGATGTTAGGCTAACTGGTCTGTAATTCCCAGGGATGTATTTTGGCCCTTTTTTAAATATTGGGGCTACATTGGCTTTTCTCCAATCAGCTGGTACCATTCCAGTCAGTAGACTGTCAGTAAAAATAAGGAACAATGGTCTGGTAATTACTTGACTGAGTTCCCTAAGGACCCTCGGGTGCAAGCCACCTGGTCCCGGTGACTTATTAATGTTAAGAAAGAAGTATTGTAACTGTCTGCCCTCATTTTGTAACAGACTGTACAAACTGTTGGCGCTATATAAATCCTGTATAATAATAAAAATAATAATAATCTTATGCTAAAAACCTGAAGGTTGGCTTCACAGTTATGTGATGTGATTACATTCTACAGTGCCATGTGTGCCCGCATTGGTGTACATTGCAATAGAATGATGCAGACATATGTGTTTTACATTGTGTGGCAATGCATCACAATGAGCTGCCAAACATTTAAACAGTTAAATGAAGGTAAAGAAAAAAATAACCATGTTTTGTGCCCACTGATGTGAATGGACTTTAGTGTATTGGTGCACATCACTATGTTTTCTAAGTGTACATGTGAAATAAATAGGGGTGGTTTCGGATTCCCTCTACCTAAATTATAACTATGAACTACAGTAAGGTACATAAATATTGGGACATCGACACAATTCTAATCTTTTTGGCTCTATACACCACCACAATGGATTTGAAATAAAACAAACAAGATGTGCTTTGACTGCAGACTTTCAGCTTTAATTTTGAGGGTATGCAAATCAGGTGAACAGTGTAGGAATTACACAAGTTTGTATATGTGCCTCCCACTTTTTAAGGGACCAAAAGGAATGGGACAGATTAACAATCATAAATCAAACTTTCACTTTTTAATACTTTGTTGCAAATCCTTTGCAGTCAATTACAGCCTTAAGTCTGGAACGCATAGACATCACCAGATGCTGGGTTTCATCCCTGGTGATGCTCTGCCAGGCCTCTACTGCAACTGTCTTCAGTTCCTGCTTGTTCTTGGGGCATTTTCCCTTCAGTTTTGTCTTCAGCAAGTGAATTGCATGCGCAATCACTTCTTTCCCTTAAAAAACGTTTTGGTTGCTTTCGCAGTATGCTTTGGGTCATTGTCCATCTGCACTGTGAAGCGCCGCCCAATGAGTTCTGAAGCATTTGGCTGAATATGAGCAGATAATATTGCTTGAAACACTTCAGAATTCATCCTGCTGCTTTTGTCAGCAGTCACATCATCAATAAATACAAGAGAACCCGTTCCATTGGCAGCCATACATGCCCACGCCATGACACTACCACCTCCATGCTTCACTGATGAGGTGGTATGCTTTGGATCATGAGCAGTTCCTTTCCTTCTCCATACTCTTCTCTTCCCATCACTCTGGTACAAGTTGATATTGGTCTCATCGGTTCATAGGATTTTGTTCCAGAACTGTGAAAGCTTTTTTAGATGTTGTTTGGCAAACTCTAATCTGGCCTTCCTGTTTTTGAGGCTCACTAATGGTTTACATCTTGTGGTGAACCCTCTGTATTCACTCTGGTGAAGTCTTCTCTTGATTGTTGACTTTGACACACATACACCTACCTCCTGGAGAGTGTTCTTCATCTGGCCAACTGTTGTGAAGGGTGTTTTCTTCACCAGGGAAAGAATTCTTCGGTCATCCACCACAGTTGTTTTCCGTGGTCTTCCGGGTCTTTTGGTGTTACTGAGCTCACCGGTGCGTTCTTTCTTTTTAAGGATGTTCCAAACAGTTGATTTGGCCACACCTAATGTTTTTGCTATCTCTCTGATGGGTTTGTTTTGTTTTTTTCAGCCTAATGATGGCTTGCTTCATTGATAGTGACAGCTCTTTGGATCTCATATTGAGAGTTGACAGCAACAGATTCCAAATACAAATAGCACACTTGAAATTAACTCTGGACCTTTTATCTGCTCCTTGTAAATGGGATAATGAGGGAATAATACACACCTGGCCATGGAACAGCTGAGCAGCCAATTGTCCCATTACTTTTGGTCCCTTAAAAAGTGTCAGGCACATATACAAACTGTTGTAATTCCTACACCGTTCACCTGATTTGGATGTAAATACTCTCAAATTAAAGCTGAAAGTCTGCAGTTAAAGCACATCTTGTTAGTTTCATTTCAAATCCATTGTGGTGGTGTATAGAGCCAAAAAGATTAGAATTGTGTCGATGTCCCAATATTTATGGACCTGACTGTATGTGATTTGGTGGCAAGTGGTTAAAGCACACTCACACACATCTAGGGTTGCACAATACCACTTTTTTAAGACTGAGTACAAGTACCGATACTTTTTTTTAAGTACTCACCGATACTTTTTTTAATGTCATGTAACAGTAGCACAAATATGCAGCACTGATGAGGCATAGACTGTGTCACCAGTTTTTTTATTAAAACATTTTACAATTTTTTTTTATTAATTTCTTACAATTTATATATATTTTTTGTTTGTTTTTTACAATGCTTTTTTTTTTGGGGGGGGGGGTGGACAATGTCAGTTTTTTTTAATAATTTTACAATTTTACTTTTAAATATTTATAAAAAAAATAATTTTCCTTTATCAACACTGTTGGGGGGGGGGGGGCTTTGGGGAGATATCAGGGGTCAGCGTCTCCTGTCCATTCATAAACTGAAGCATTGTACACATAGTTTACTATGCTCAGTTATGAATGGACAGAGTCAGTTATCACTGACTTTGTGCATTCGGAAAAGGAAGGAGCCGATAAATGACAGATTTATCGGCTCCTTCCTCTGCTCTCCATCCTGAAAGATCTGGGGTAGGGGGGAACCAGAGAGGGAGCGGGGAAGGAGCAGAGGAGGACATGGAGGGGGAGCGGAGAAGGAGCTAAGGAGGATACAGAGGAGGAGCAGGGGAGGACACGGAGGGGGACCGGAGGGTGAGAGGAGGAGGACACAGAGGCGGAGCAGAAGAGGACACGGAGGGGGAGCAAAGGGGGAGCAGAGGAGGAAAGAGGGGTACTGGAGGAGGACATGGCGGGAGACCTTAGGACGATCGGTGCGGTGGTGGTGGCCGTTACAAGCACCGATCTCCCTGTATAGATTTCAATAAAGCGGCTGTAAGCTGCAGGAGGGAGAGGAGGAGAAGCAGCTGTCAGCTGCTTTATTGAAATCTATACAGGGAGATCAGTGCTTGTAATGGCCCCCACCACTGCACAGATCATCCCCTGACTGCCCACGTATCAGATTAGGCATCAGAGAATTTGCACGAGTACAAATACTCGTGCAAAAGCTCAGTATCGGCACCAATACTAGTATTGGTGCAACCCTAAACACAACCCACACAAACACCCTTTGCCCGCCCTATGTAGTCCTCTGTCCAATGAGCTACAATCCGTGAGCTATAAGGGGCTGTCCTTCCTATCACCAGGAAGTATGTTATTACCCTGAACATTCTCCAGGAAGTATTTTGCTGTCCTCCACTAGGGGGCAGTGGCACCATGCGATCAAAATGCTTTGACCCAGGTCAACATTCCAGTCCACATCTGGTTTCTTTAATCTTATTGCAGGCCAGTAAATCAGGAATTTTAATCTCCGCCTCATCAGGAGGTCTGAGGTGAAGCTTTCTTATCTCCATGCCCCACTGATAGGGGGGTATGCCTGAATCCTGCTCCAGAGGCAGGATGCTGGTATGCAATTGTTTGTTACATGCACCCTGCTGTGTAATCTGATTCTCCTGGCATTCCAAAATGACTTACAGCAAGCCAGATGGCTCTTCGAAAACCAGACAGTAAAAATCCATAAATGATATTAAAACATGTTGCCTTCCAACAACATGTGAATGTTATGTACTGTATGTGTATAATTTGTATGTCTGTGGGGGTGTTTTAGGTCTCATTCATTGACAAATGCCCATACAGAGTCACAAAGATGAATGTTTCTGTGTCTGGGAGTCACGGGTGTTTTTGTACAGTTGCACCCAGCAGCCTGTACAAATTAATGGCAGGCTAACAGATATCATGGCTGTACGCATGTAACCACACATCTGAGCAGTTATTATAACCATTTAGGGATGTATGAATGTCCCAGTTTGCATCCAAGATTGGCCATGGATGCATGCAAACATCTGTGACTCCAGGGTGCAAAAACATGCTCTGTGTGTGAATGAAGTTTTATTTCTATATTTTTATCTATTGAATAGTTATTTCTTACTTTTTATACATTTTTGCATTTTTTACAGTCCCGTTAGAGGAAGAGCTTTTGGCAAAATTTCAGGGCTCTAAATAGGCCCTTGAGATTGAGGATAGGGTAATCTTCTTCTCCACTACAGCCACGGCTGTACTCAGTGAATGAACAGGAAGTTATCTGTACAGAGGCTCCCTGTTCATTCACAAACTGAAAACACAATAAACAATGTTTACAATGCTTCATTTATGAATAGGCACAGGAGTGATCAGTATCATTTACTCATTGTGTTCATTACCAACTTGTGTACTTCTTTATCCTGAAATCTGATTATTCCCTTGTGTGTAAGGAAAGCTAGAACAGTTACCCCTTGGGTGGGTGCTGAATGTCATGTATAATATCAGTATTACTACTGCTGAGTCCTAACAACCGGAGTGGTCAACAGCCCCTTTCACGTATTTAGCCTGGAATCCCTGGCCATGTAAGCAAAGTAGCTGGCAATTGTTTAAAAAACCTTCAGATCTGGAATACATTTTAAGTGCAACCTTATGAAAAAACAAAAGAAAAAAAACTGTTTACAGTTACCCCCAAGTTCTGTACAAGACCCTTTGTGTCTGGTATGGATTTTGAGGGGGAACAGAATGAAAGGGTTAAGGAAAAAAAACGGGGTCCCCCAAAAATCTATACCAGACCCCTTTCTAAGCATGCAGCCTGGTCGGCCAGACATGTTATAGTGGTCAGCTGTTTTCTTCTTTCGATAGGTCATCGGGCATCATGATTGATGTGAATGTACATTGTGGGACTTTTTAAAAAAAAAAAATATATTGGACTTGTTGAAACTATTGTTTTTTTTCTACACTTTACATTTTTTTTTTTTTATGAATAGGGTTGTTTGTACCCCTTAGCCATTCACATAGAGGGGAAGACAGGCCTCCAAAATCTGATTAACCACCACCTGCAGACTCCGACAACCACTAAGCCAGGGTTATGGGGAAGAAGGTCTGGTATGAATTGATGCATTTTTTTTGTAATGGGGTTTCCCTATTAACATCTATATCAGACCCTCATCTAGGATAAGGGTCTGGTTACAAACAGAACAAAACAAACAGGAGCTGTAATTTTTCTGGCAATTTAACACTTTTTTCTTTGTAAATGTCAGTTTTGCTGTAGTAGGCTGAATACATCGCACAGATGTGGCACTTCAAATGCAAGGTCAAGGCATCCCTCAGACATGTTATTTAAAATAATTTTACATTTTTTAATATTTCAGTTTACCAAACACCAAACAGAATTTTTAAAATTAAAAAAAATATATATTTTTTTCGTTTATTTATAGTGTATTTTTTTTTATTTCAGGTTTTTAGACGCTAGTAAAAAAGAAAACAAAATAGTAACTTGAGCTTTAACCGTCTCTTTATATGTAATCCTCAATTATCGACATTGGTGAGTCACTGTTCTTAAATAATTGCTTAGTCAGAATCCAATGAGTGGGCTTTGTTTTTATTTCAGCCCATATACAAGAACGCCATCATTCATGAGATTCAGACTCAGAATCTAATGAAGGGTACTTGTTTATAAATGGCCTTGAATGAAAATATTAGATTTTAAATGGGTACGCCAATTGAGGAAAATGGGGACTCATCAAAGTACTCATTTAACAGCAGAGCACTATTTAAATGGTCCATGTTTTCATACTACTGGCTGTTCATGTGTGGGAAAGCCAGTGATGGAGAGAGAGCAAGCTTTGTCTACTTAGCATCGTCATCTCTCACGATGAGTGGTCACAATGACTGTGTGCACACCTCAAAGTTATTGTCAACCAGTTACATGGAGAGCCTAGCTTTACAAGTGTAGGGCCCCTTTACTTTTCAGGGGTGCTATGTACTTAAATTTAGGGGTTGGTCTGAGCTAGTAGCCAGGCTCAGACCACTTTGATTTGTTAGTACCCGCTTCTGCCTATGTGATGTAACCTGATGTGCAGTTCCCTGTGGCCTGTAGGTGGCACTGCCATATCAGGTCAGGGTTGAACCGTGGGTGACATTGCTATGCCTTAGGGTGTCCTCTCTCGGCAGCGGTATGGTGGGCGTGGTTGGCCTGCTGTGCATGCTGGGAGAGGATACATAAGGGCAGATGCCATTCTTTTGGGGTGGAAGTCAGGAGTATGGAGTGTGAGCGGTTCACGCCACCCGGCCCTCCAGGCCAGGGGTGCGCGCGTGCATCAGTCTCAGGCACCTTTAGCCTGGGGCTGCAACTCCACTAGTAGGCCCAGCACCTTTAGCTGGGGCCTACCTCCAAAAGAAGAATCCCAGGGTGCCCGGGAAAGGGTGGACACGCTCTAAGAAGAGGAGACCGGGGGAGGACCTTTCTGATGGACCGGTGAGAGTTCACAGTGAAAGAGAGGCCTGGTTACCTTCTGGAGGGATTCAAAGATCCATCACACACCTTGCAACGTGCTATCACTGGCACCTGTCCTTGTGTTTCAACAGCTGAGAAGTTTGGGACTTAAAGATTCTGTGGCAGAGGATCTCCCGATCGTATCTCTAGCAAACCTAAAGTGAACATTCGAGCATCACTCCGGCTGCTAGGATCGGCTCTTACAGGGAACTATTCGGGTGAGCTAAACCTACTCGGGATCGAGTAGCGACTATCGTACCAGTTTGTGCCTGGACCTATCTCCCAAACCTTACTGTCCTTTCTCTCATCCACCTTTCCTGTCTGCTGAACTTGAACTTGCTTATAAAATAAACTCAGCGTTGGAGTTAAAGTGGTGTGGACATTGGCCTTCCTGGGGGAAAAATAGAGACTTGTCCCTATACTCTAGGAGACGAGAACCAGTCTGCTGGGAAACCTTGCTGCAGGACCCAAAATTGTTAACACCGCTCAACCTCCTCAAACAGGAGGGTACGGGCATATAGCGCCGTGTGCCTTGACCTGCAAGTGAGCCAAAGGTAGGAAAAGGTACACAAGATTCCCTGGTTTTCCAAAAAATTGCCACTCATCCCTAAATATGAGCAAGGCATAGAGTGGATACTACTCTTTCCATTTCTGACAGCTTTCACATGGAAGGTGAGAAACTGCTGCAGTTTATAAAACATTTGTTGTACAAATGTCACACATATATTCTGTTAGAAATAATTACCATGATCATCATCTCCATCTAATAGCCAAAATGTGGTATAGTTTTCAGAAAAGCCTCAATGAGAAAATAAATCCTGAATTTTGGCTGCTAGAAAGAGCTGACGATTATAAGAATTTTTCCAGTACAGAAAAAAGGGGGAACTTCATCCAGCCTGCATGAATGTGTGTGTCATTCATCTAAAGAATGTTTTATAAATAGACTCCCTAGAGCAGTGGTTCTCAACTCCTGTCCTCAGGACCCACTAACAGGCCAGGTTTGCAAGATAACTGAAATACATCACAGATGATATCATTTGCTGCTCAGTGATTGCAGTATTCTAGTCTGCATCTCCCCAAGGTAATACTTAAAATCTGGCCTGTTAGTGGGTCCCGAGGACTGGAGTTGAGAACCACTGCCCTAGAGTTAAAGGATCAGTAAAGGAATTAAAAAAAGAAATAAAAAAATAACAAACATGTTATACTTACCTCCACTGTGCAGCTCGTTTTGCACACAGTGGCCCCGATCCTGGTCTTCTGGGGTCCCTCGGCGGCTGTCTCAGCTCCTCCCCGCAAGGACTCCACACCTTCATGCGAGCTAGCTCGCATGGTGTGGAGTTATTGCGGGCGCGCTCCCATGATACAGCGGCGGCCATAGCCGCCGACTGTATCACTCGGCCCCGCCCCCCGGCACGCCGCGTCATTGGATGGCTGTGCTGCTTTCAATCCATCCAGTGTAGCCAATCGACGGCCAGGCTGAGAACAGAGGAGGATGACGGGGATGAGAGCGGGACATTTGAGGGGTAAGGTAAGTAAAACGGGGGCTTGGGGGGGGGTGGTACTGTCGGATGTTTTTTCACCTTAATGCATAGGATGCATTAAGGTGAAAAAACATTTACCTTTACAACCCCTTTAATTCACATAACAGGGTGCCTCTTTTAGCACTGCATATGGTTTATCTGCTTTCCTTGGAACATTTTCTGTGCAAACAGAATGCCATATGGTAGGTGTCATACATACCCCTAACACAGGTGGTCAGACACTATAGCTAGCTTCTGTGTTCTTCACCTATGGAACCCCCTTACCCATAAGGCAAGCAGGACTACTGATACTGGGTTGCCCCCCAGGCCTTATACACAATGATATAGTCCCTGGCCATCACGCCGGGGTAGGCACGAGCAAAGCAAACGAGTAATTGCGGTTGGCAGAGAGGCAGAGTGGTTCAATGATAGTCCAGGTACAAGGCAGGCAAGGTTCAGAATAGTCAGAGCCAATCCATAGTCAAAAGGCAGGCAGAGTTCAGAGAATAGTCGATATCCAATCCAAGGTGTCTAGCCTGCTTAGTGCATCCATGTGAGAGCTAACAAACTCATTGACTATTTAAACACAGACACTAATTATACAAAGACACTAATTGTTATTTAAAAAGACCACACATATGGGAAATTAACCTTTAATTACCATTTTAACCTGTGTCTGTACCAAGACCAAACATTCCAGGGTATGCCAACTTTTTATCAGGGCCATTTGGGTGATTTACGTTATCATTATGATTTAAAAAGTATCCAAAAAAACTATCTGATAATAAATGGCTTCATGTGATTGCTGTCCTTAAATAAAAGTTTTTTGGCATGATCAGTCATATTTTCAATATTAATGCCAAAATGTCACAATTTCTGCCAGGTTATGCAAACTTTTGAGCCCAACTTTAGGTAAAGTGGGACCTTCCTTATCCACTTGGTGTCCACAGGCCATATATAAGTGGTTAAAACAAGTTCATGGCTGCAGCTGGATCTTAACCACTTCAGCCCCAGACCATTTCGCTGGCCAAAGACCAGAGCATTTTTTGCGATTCGGCACTGCGTCGCTTTAACTGACAATTGCGACGTGGCCCCAAAACAAAATTGACGTCCTTTTTTTCCCACAAATAGAGCTTTCTTTTGGTGGTATTTGATCACCTCTGCGCTATAAACAAAAATAGAGTGACAATTTTGAAAAAAAAAGCTATATTTTTAAATTTTTGCTATAATAAATATCCCCAAAAAATATATAAAAAAACGATTTTTTTGCTCAGTTTTGCACTCAGAACGAACTGCACTCCTGAGATGCACAGGAGAAATATAGCTAATCGAGCTACATTTCCTGTTTACATAAATGTGTTCACTCAGATCACTCTTACAGAAAAGATGGTCCCCAGCTAAAAAAGGAACTGTACTTAACCGGTTCCCGACCGGCTCCTGAGCTTTGACCAGCACCTGGCTCAGCCTCAGCGGTGTTTGATTGCTCAGTTCTTACTCTTAGAGACAGCGGGGGACAGATGTAGTATCAGAATGATGCTGCATCCATCTAGGTAAGTAAGATTTAAGAAAACCTCAAACCCATACTTCTCATTAAGTAAGGTATTGCTATGTGTGAAGGAATGTAATGAACATAATGATAATCATAAAAATGCCTATTTTCTTATGTGTATACATGTTTCTATGCAACTCCTTACTTATTGTATAGTATACAGCTTAGCTTTGCTTTTGGAACTAACTATGGTGCCTACACCCTGCTGCCCACGCACTGAAGGAATGAGGAAGTAAGAAGACTGAACAAGTGACGAGCAAGCTTCAGCCAATTAGGATGTGCCTTTTTAGACTGACCACATTACATAGTAGTTACGTATACTCTATTGTTCTTTGTGTATAAAAGTTGGGTACCACCAAAAAAAATTGAGATGAGGAAGTGATTGAATGAACTGACGACGTGCTTACTTCCGACGTGCACATACATTCTCACTTTATAATTAGAAGCAGCAGCAGACATCCAGCCTGAGCCCTATTGTGGCTCTGATCTATCACAATGAACAGCAGAGCGAGTGCAATAGATATAGGGCCATAGTTTTTGGTTAACTCTAAACTGATGAACTGTAAATGCTCTTAGGACATAGGTGTGCGCAGCGTATTGCATTAGGGTGTGCACCCCAAAGCTCAAACACACACTACTCACATCACTCACCATGTTCATTCAGAAAGGGAAGGGGCTGATAAATACATATTTACCGGCCCCTTCCCTCACTCATCCTAAAACATCTC
This sequence comes from Rana muscosa, assembly GCA_029206835.1. Taxonomy (NCBI): domain Eukaryota; kingdom Metazoa; phylum Chordata; class Amphibia; order Anura; family Ranidae; genus Rana; species Rana muscosa. The sequence continues at coordinate 63,582,306 of CM055122.1, read as the reverse complement.
CGCAGCAACAGCCGGCAGGTGAGTAGAGTAGAGTAGAGTAGCCAAGCCAGAAGTGCTGCAGAGGGAAGGAGTGGAGAGCCAGGGCAGTAGGGGGAATCTGTGCTGCACAGGGTGATTAGGGTGTGCCTGGGCACAGCCGGCACACCCTGTGCGCACGCCTATGTCTTAGGACATTACCTTGAGCAATTTTGAGTAGGTTTTTGTCATTTCACAAGCTTGCCAAATTTTACAACTTGATATGTTTGGATTCTATTGAATAAACACAACCCCCAACTTTTATATTTTACCAAAAAATGGGTTTTATATTGTGTTTGTGTGCACTAACATTTTTTTTCTGAAAATATGCATTTGATAAACAATTGCACAACTGCAACAATAAAAAAATTGCATCTGCTCTCAGCCTCTGCTTTCAGAAATGCAGATTACTTGCAGACTGATAGACTGAACAACCCCTTCCTATTGTACCAAAAATTGGTAATTTGATATATTGTGTTTGTGTGCACTAAAATGAATTTTATTTTATTTTTTCCTGAAAATGTGCATTAGATAAACAAATGCACAAATATCAAGCAACATAAAAAGCTGCATGTAACATAAAAAAGTGCAGCTGCCACCATTTATTCTACAGAGCAGCTGCTTTCAGAAAACATATAAAGTGGATGTAAACCCTCACATATACCCAGTAAAGTGAACAGCCTCAGATTATACACAGGGATAAAACAAATCTCCCTGCATAAATTTTACATGTATATCTGCTGTCTTCAGCTTTATATACTGTTTAGAATGTGCACATCATGTTAGGAGATTTTCTCTTCTTGGTTAACACTGCAGTAAAGCCTGGGCATACAGCCAAGACAGCTGATTGGAGGAAAGGCACACTCCCCCTCTCCTCATAGGTAGAGACTTTCAGCTCTTTGTTGAATCGTTCAGCTCTGAGCTAATCTATTTATAGCATCCTCCCTAACACAAAACTCCGTCTGCCCTGTATTCCAGGCTCCACTTGCTGATCTGCGGGCCTGTAACTGACATGGTGGCTGCCGGCGGGTGGAGAGGAAGGAGAAGAGAAGATACACATCCGCTCTCCTCCCCTTCATGCTGTGACCCGGAAAGTGACCTATGTGATGTCACTTTTAGGTTAGCCTCTCAGTGTCCCTGGCTAGCCTAGCTGGGAGGGGATGTATTGCAAAGCGATCTGCATTGCAATATATTCAGTGGCGCCTAAAGGAGACATGCAGGGTCTTTCAGACTTTCAACTTTTTGTCTCCTATGTGATGGAAAAAAATAGTTAAGGAAAAAAAAAATGTTTGTAAAAAAATAAAGCTACACCCAAGCATATAAAATCCCCCCCAAATTTTTTGAGGCCCACCACCCCCACATATACACATGTACCAACGTAAACACATGTGTCGGGGGCACCTACGCGTAAAAACGTTGATTACGATACACATATTACATATCGCCATGCACACCGGAGTGAGAGCAATAATTCTAGCACTAGATCTCCTCCATAACAATAAACTAATGACCAATTGCCCTATAGGAGGCTTTTGAAGCATCGCCTATATAAATTTAGGGTACTGAAGTTTGTTGCCATTTCACGGGCACACAAAAATTTAAGGTTTGACATGCTGGGTATGTACTTACTCTGTGCAACCTCGTCTTTTACATTTTACCAAATATGTTAGTAGTTTATTGTGTTTGTTTGCCCTAAAATTCACTTTAGTTTGCTTCTTACTGCGGTAGTATTAAGTGACATGAAAAACTACCACTATTTTATTCTCTAGGTTGTCTGCTTTCAGAAAATATATAATGTTTAGTGTTTTATGTAATCTCTGGGCCTAAAATAATTTTTTAAACATGTGTTCAAAAAATGAAAATATAACTCTGGGAGCTGAAAGGTTAAAGTAAGTTGCTAGCAAAAAAAGGCATATTAAACATGTGTGAAAATAAAAATTGGATTAGTGCTAAGTCTGTTAAATGTTAATGCAATTTGCCAAACTTTTTTTGGCTGGCGCCCTAGCAAACCATTCATATTGGTTAGGTGTTTTTCCTGCAGATAGGCTTCTTTTTACAGTGCATCCGGAAAGTATTCACAGCGCTTCACTGTTTCCACATTTTGTTACAGCCTTATTTCAAAATAAATTTAATTAATTATTTTTCTCAAAATTCTACAAACAATACATAATAACAATGTGAAATAAATTTGTTTGAAATGTTTGCAAATTTATTTAAAAAATAAATAAAATAAATCTCATGTACATAAGTATTCACAGCCTTTGTCATGACACTCAAAATTGAACTCAGGTGCATTCTGTTTCCACTGATCATCCTTGAGATGTTTCTACAGCTTGATTGGAGTGCACCTGTGGTAAATTCAGTTGATTGGACATGATTTGGAAAGGCACACACCTGTCTATATAAGGTCCCACAGTTATCAGTGCATGTCAGAGCACAAACCAAGCCACGAAGTCCAAGGAATTTAATGTAGACCTCCGAGACAGGATTGTATGGAGGCACAGATCTGGGGAAGGGTACAAAAAAATGTCTGCAGCATTGAAGGTCCCTTGAGCACAGTGACCTCCATCATCCGTAAATGGAAGCAGTTTGGAACCACCAGGACTCTTCCTAGAATGGGTGTCGCCCAGCCAAACTGAGCAATCGGGGTGAAGGGCCTTAGCCACGGAGGTGACCAAGAACCCGATTATCACTCTGACAGAGCTTCAGCGTACTCTGTGTGTAGAGGAGAACCTTCCAGAAGAACAACCATCTCTGCAGCACTCCACCAATCAGGCCTGTATGGTAGAGTGGACAGACGAAAGATACTCCTCAGTAAAAGGCACATGATAGCCCGCCTTGAGTTTGCCAAAAGGCACCTGAAGGACTCTCAGACCATTAGAAACAAAATTCAATGGTCTGATGAAACAAAGATTGAACTCTTTGGCCTGAATGGCAAGTTATACGTCTGAAGGAAACCAGGCACCGTTCATCACCTGGCCAATACCATCCATTTTTCAGCGGCAGGAACTGGGAGACTAGTCAGGATTGAGATAAAGATGAATACAGCAATATACAGAGATATCCTTGATGAAAACCTGCTCCAAAGTACTCTGGACCTCAGACTGGGGCAAAGGTTCATCTTCCAACATGACAACAAGCCTAAGCACACAGCCAAGATAACAAAGGAGTGGCTACGGGACAACTCTGTCAAATGTCCTTGAGGGGCCCAGCCAGAGCCCAGACTTGAACCCGATTGAACATCTCTGGAGAGATCTTAAAATGGCACGCTCTCCATCCAAGCTGAAGGAGCTTAAAGCGGAGGTTCACCCAAATCACAAGACTATCTTCTCTGCATCATTGCACAACTAGAATAGACAATTGGCCAAAGATTTTTTATTTTGACATGTAAATACCTTAATAATTAAGACTTCCTGGGTTTCCCTCCCTAGGGAGTAGGCGTCTCCCCGGCGCCACAGTGATATACGGGAGCTCGCCACAGTGTGTACTGGGAGCACAGTGTCGTGCTTCCCAAGGTACAACACGAATGCCGTCCTTCGTAATCCCGCAAGATTTTTTACTAAGAAGAGATGCGTGACGGCGTTCACGTGATGGGGGCGTAGCTGATATCGCCATTTTAGAAAAGGGCATGCAGGGTGAATATCTTCACCGTTCTGAGCTGTGAGAGTCTTTTAAATTATTGTTGAATGCCATCACAACGGGGCATGTACTTTCAATGATGCCGCCCGTTGTGATGGAAACCAGGAAGTTTTGACGGCGCTGCTCGCCGTCAACACTGCTCATGCGCGAGATAGACTGGTGAATGCCGGGAGATGAGCATTCACCGCTTCCAGGAAGTCAGTGCTTGTGGGCTTCACAGTGCCCACAAGCAAAATGGAAAATGCTGATATCTTTTTTATAACTTATTCTTTTGAACGAAAATGGATAGGGGTTGTTTGCAGTCACCAAATTTGTGAGTATTAATTTGTTATAATGAAAGCCATTGAATTCAACAGAAGAAAAAAAAATTTGATTTGCAGCAGAACCTCCGCTTTAAGAGGTCCTGCAAAGAAGAATGGGAGAAACTGCCCAAAAATAGGTGTGCCAAGCTTGTAGCATTATACTCAAAAAGACTTGAGGCTGTAATTGGTGCCAAAGGTGCTTTAACTTTATTTTTTTTTCGTTTTATTTTTTATAAATTTGCAAAGATTTCAAACAAATGTCTTTTACATTGTCATTATGGGGTATACGCCACTATTATAACTATTAGGGAGTACAGCATGTCTATATCAGAAGTTAGTAATTGGCCCAACATTGCATATGTCCACAATTATGCTACAGTGATCTTACCCCCCCCCCCCCAAAATAAATAAATAAATAAATAAAATATCACAATTTTAAACACAATATTAGAATGATTTTCAAGCCTGTCTGTAAATTTGTTTTCTGCAAACCTAAACAAGGAGAAGCTGTGAAATAACTTTGCAAAGATTTAATTTGGAAACTTAGCTTACAACTTAGTCATAAAAGTCAGTTTTGCTGCTAGCTGATACTTCATCACCAGTTTTATTGATTGTAAACATAGAAAATATAACATAAGGATAGCAGCTGCATAATGGCAACCCCTTGCTGCTCTAAAAGGTGTACCTGAACAAGTTGCATACAAAACCACAACACACTATAATACTGGCAAAGCAATTTTTTTCTAAGCTAGGTTGTAAAATACTTGTTCTGTTTGCTAAACACATTACTTTCAACATATTAACAAAAGAGCCAAAATAATATGAATTGGCAGCAAAAACTGCATGTACAGGAATTTTATAATGTTTCGTTCAGTGACAAAATTCTAGTAGCAAATATTTCCAGTGACAACAGCCAAGGATGTAACTCTGCCTCAGAAAATCAGAAAAATATATTTTCAAAATTAAATTATATGTAAATATTCAGAATCAATATTCAAATGTATCTTTCTCATGTTCATCCTTAAGCCAAAACCTCCAGCAAGTGAGCAGCACAATAGAGTCATCACCAAATTTCACACCAAATCTCCTGAGAATAAAAGGCAGTAATGTCTTAGATTTCACACTGCAGATATACAGCCCAGGTACACTTGCATACCAGGAAGTGTGTCACTATTTTCCCAAAGAAGACAAAAAGTAAAATTTTCAGTGTACCAATTAGGCACAATTAAAGTATATCTAAGGCTGGGTTCACACTGGTACGACACGACAGTCGTACGACTGTGGATCCGACTTTGCCCTGCGATTTGAAGTCTGAATTCCATCCGACTTCAATGAATGGGATCTGACTTTGATCCCGACATAACTAGGCACTGTGTCTAGTATGATTCTTGAAGGGGAACCCAACGCCAAAATGTAAAAAAAATGGCATAGAGTTCCCTTTCCAAGACTCTAGCAGACCCCTCGATCTGGAATGGATTTTAAGGGGTCGCTCCTCAAAATCTATACCAGACCCTTATTCGAGCATGCAGCCCGGTAGGTCAGGAAAGGGGGTGGGGATGAGCAAGCACCCCCCTTCTGAACCATACCAGGCCACGCGCCCTAAACATGGGTGCTTTCAGACAGGGGGCCCTACGCCCCCCCACCCCAAAGCACCTTGTCCCCATGTTGATGGGGACAAGTGCCTCTTCCCGACAACCCTGGCGGGTGGTTGACAGGGTCTGCGGGCAGGTGAGCTTATCAGAATCTGGAAGCCCCCTTTAACAAGGGGGCCCTCAGATCCTGGCCCCCCACCCTATGTGAATGAGTATGGAGTACATTGTACCCTACCCATTCACCTAAAAAAAGTGTAAAAAATAAAAACAGTGAACAGGTTTTTGGCAAAGTAATTTATTAAAGCAGCTCCGGTGTCTCTTCTCCTTCTGATTTCTTCTTCCTCTGGCGATGTCTTCATCCTCTGAGTCTTCTCCCTCCGCTGATGAGATCTTCCTCCGGTTCTTCTCCCTCCGCTGATGTCTTCTTCCGCTGCTGGTTCTCTTCTCTCCGCTGTCTTCTCCCTCAGCCGGTTCTCCTCACTCGGGTGTCTTCTCCCTCTGTTCTTCCTCCGATCTTCTCTGGACGCTCACTGCCGCTGTAATGCTCGGTCCGTATGCCATTACTTATATAGCCATGAGGCGTGTCCACCTGGTGATGTCATATGTAGGCCCCACCCCCTTGTGATGTCACCATCTGGGGCATGATGGACATATCATAAACCAAAAGTTTATATATTGCAGCTTTCCAATCCTAAGATGTGGTAGCGTGACCTTAGAAACAATATAGGACTATAGAACTTCACCCCTCTCCTAATCTTCATAACATAGAGGAGCACAGTTCTGCCATCCTCAAAGGTAGCTGAGAATCAGCACAGAAAGTTGTAAGCGCACAAGATTTCTGGGAGAATCAATAGGCATTTTTTAAGCCTATCAAACATATATAACAAAGCACTTTCAACTATATATTTAACAGATCAAAAGGGACTAAATTAGAGAAGTTAATTGCGACGGTTTACATATACTTTAACATTTCAAAATGTTCCTTATAACATAGCAAATCTTTCCTTTTTTTAACTCAGGTCACCTTGCAAGTTTTTTTGTAAGGTGGAGGCTGTCACTTTTTCATCCTAGCCACGTTCTTTGATTTTACAGATTTATAATGGTTATCTAGTACTTATAAGTGAACTGGCAATGTAGATGTCAAGGCAATGTTCACCAAATGCCCCCCCATGGCATTTCCATAACATTGTAATAGCACTTTAATTTACTATAACCCTAAGAAACTTAGGGTGCTGCTCCAGGCAATCATCCTTTAACTCTGGTGACTCCTACTCAACAGTGTAGGTGGCTATCATCAAGTGCAGCCTATCCATCTTCTCTGTGGCATACACTGGAAAGGTAGAAACGCTGCCGCACACCAACATGGCCCAAAAGGTGAATCAACAAAATAGCTTCAGCCTTACTCCACCCAGGCTACGACCCTGATACATTTCACCCCACCCACTGGGCTTAATCATGGAGACCTTCAGGGCGTGGCCTGGGTGGAGTCAGGTAGAAGCCGTCTTGTTGATTCAGCCTTTTGGACAGGGTTGGTGTGAAGCAGTGTTTCTCCCTTTCCAGCACTTGGAGGCCTAAATGCCTAAAAAAACTCAACAGAAATATCTGTTTATAGATTTTAGTGCTGGTCGTGTGACCGCAAACCCTGGAATTATGTGTCTCCTTTTGTGAATGGGGCATCTCACGTAAGCCTACGAGCCTGTGCGCATACTGTATATATTGAAGTAATGTGTCTGATGTGCCCAATCAGTATGCCCAATCATATATAATGACCATTGTATATCCTGGCAATTGCAATGCAGGACCAAGAGACCAGGGTTAACTAAATAACAGTTTCTTCAGGAACATGAACATGTTTGCACCATATCTTAAGAAAAATATAACAAGGACTATCCTATGTTTACTGTAGTACTGAAGGCACTGTGAAAACTAGTACAGGTTTTGTTGAGCAGATGTTTAACCACTTTAAAACTTGTTGTTTGAAAGTTAAAATCATTTTTTTTGCTAGAAAATTACCCTCAAACATTATATATATTTTTTTTCTAACAGCCTAGATAATAAAATGGCGGTCGTTGCAATACTTTCTGTCACACCATATTTGCGCAGCGGTCTTACAAGCGCACTTTAAAAAAAAAAAAAAAAACAGTAAAGTTAGCCAAATTTTTTTTTATATTGTGAAAGATAATAGTACGCCGAGTAAATTGATATCCAACATGTCATGCTTCAAAGTTGTACCCGCTCGTGGAATGGCAACAAACTTTTCCCCTAAAAATCTCCATATGCAACGTTTAAAAAATTCTACAGGTTGCATGTTTTGAGTTAAAGGAGGTCTAGGGCTAGAATTATTGCTCTCGCTCTAACGATCGTGGTGATACTGTTTTGTTTTTTCTTATTTATTTTAGCTTTTATTTTTTATTTTTAGACTGTTCTTTAAAAAAAAATAAAAAAAAAAAATGTGTCACTTTTATTCCTATTACAAGGAATGTAAACATCCCTTGTAGTAGAAAAAAAGCCTGACAGGTCCTCTTAAATATGAGATTTGGGGTCAAAAAGACCTCAGATCTCATATTTACACTAAAATGCAATAAAAAAAAAATGTCATTTGAAAAAAATAAAAAAATGTTGCTTTAAGAGCTTTGGGCGGAAGTGACATTTTGACGTCGCTTCCGCCCTGCATTGGTATGGAGCTGGGTGGGGGCCTTCTTCCCCTCACTCAGTTCCATACCACAGAGGACACAGGATCCGATCGCCTCTGCCGGCAGCTCCGGTAAGCGGCGGAGTGGACCGGAGCGCACCGGGGGGGAGGCCCCTTCTCCTGCCGCCGATAAAAGTGATCTTGCGGCGAATCTGCTAGAGATCACTTTTATCTTAAAGCGGACCGCCCGCTGAAGAGGAGAATACTGGGGTTATGGCAGCTAGCTGCTGCCATAACAACGATATTCCTCTTCAAAGTACTCCCGTAAAATGACACCGGGCGGTCCGTAAGTGGTTAAACAGAGCAGAATTATGTTGCTAGAACCTGTAGGCACACAACCATTGGTGCAAATGGTGCAAAGATACAAAATTGGCTCCCGCTGCTGTCAAAGTCAGTCAGCCAATAGGGAGAGAAGAGGGTGGGGCTGGGCCACGGCTCCATGGCTGAATGGACACAGGGAGCTGTGACTCGGCTCGGGTGCCCCCATAAGTAAGCTGCTTGCTGTGGGGGCATTCAACAGGAGGGAGAGGCCAGAAGCATCTGCGAGTGACCTGAGAAGAGGAGGATCTGGGCTGCCCTGTGCAAAACCAACTGCATAGAGCAGGTAAGTATAACATATTTGTTATTTTCAACAACAAAAAAAACGAGACTTTACAATCACTTTAAGAAATAGAAACTAGAATATTTTATATCTCTGTCCTATAGTGTTCTGTCTAGAATGTCACGTGTTAAAAATGATTTAAATATACAGTATATATATTTGGTCACAATTATTAAAGTATAATTACATCCGAACATTTTTTTACATTTCTAATAGCATTGAAAATGATTAGAGCTGCTGTAAGCTTTTTTATTGCTATTTCTAGCCCTGTTACAACCACTTGCTTTCTTGATGACACAACAAAAATTAAAGAGCGGTCTTTAACCACTTAAGGACCCCCTCCTGTAGATATACGTTGTCAGAAAGGCTTGTACAGGCACATCAATGTACCTTTACGTTCCCTTTAACTGCCCGACGTCGGGGTTGTGCGCGCGCCGCCGGCAGCGCGCTCGCGACCCTGCTGCCTTCCCCGTAAGTCGGACCGCGGGTCCCGTGGACTTGATCGCAGCAGGGATCCCCGCGATAGTCTCACGGAGGCATACAGTAGAGCAGGGAGATGCTTGTGTAAACAAGCATCTCCCTGCTCTGCCTAGTGACAATGACACCGATCTCGGCTCTGTGTACTCGGAGCGGAGATCGGTGTCATGTGACACACAGCCCAACCCCCCCTCAGTTAGTAACACTCATCAGGGCACACTTAACCCCTTTAGCGCCACCTAGTGGTTAACCCCATTCATTGCCAGTGTCATTTTCACAGTTTCACAGCATTTTTATAACACTGATCGCTGTGAAAATGACAATGGTCCCAAAAATGTGTCAAAAGTGTCCGATGTGTCCACCATAATGTCACAGTCATGAAAAAAATCACTGATCGCCACCATTACTAGTAAAAAAAAAAAAAAAATATAAAAATGCCATAAAACTATCCCCTATTTTGTAAACGCTATAACTTTTGCGCAAACCAATCAATAAATGTGATTTATTTTAACAAAAATATGTAGAAGAATACATATCGGCCTAAACTGAGGAAAACATTTTTTTTTATATATATTTTTGGGGGATATTTATTTTAGCAAAAAGTAAAAAAATTGAATTTTTTTCAAAATTGTCACTCTATTTTTGTTTATAGCGCAAAAAATAAAAACCGCAGAGGTGATCAAATACCACCAAAAGAAAGCGCTATTTATGGGAAAAAAAGGAAAAAACTTTGTTTGGGAGCCACGTCGCACGACCGCGCAATTGTCAGTTAAATCAACGCAGTGCCGAATCGCAAAAAGGGGCCTGGTCTTTATGCTGCTAATTGGTCCGGGGCTTAAGTGGTTAACAAGGATAAAGACAGAAACCTGGTGGAGGTTATAACTCTTGCCCGCTTTATTCAAAACAAAACAAAAATTCTGTTGTTTTACGTTAGGTTTTACAATATAGAACGCTGGAGTGCAAGCCAACAAAGTAGCTTTAGTGTTACAATAATGATAAATTGTTCAATTCCCAATCCTCCAGTGAACTTTTCATTAAGTATAAAAGTAAAACACAAGTTTTAGCACAAACGTGAAAGCCAGCACTCTTCCAGACATACCAAATACAGACTTATGGAAAAATATTCAAACAAAAACATATTTTCTTCAGCAGTAATACTTATTACACAAAATGCATTGCCATGGAGAGACATAAACACAACTATATTTCACAATGACAGTTACAGTAAGAAAATCATAGGACAGAAAGGAATGTCAAGACAAAGTACTGTTCCCTTATACTGCAATGCAATAATATTGAGACCCCTTTGACACTGGGGCCGCGGCCGCATTAGCGCTAAAGCGCTGCGCTTTACTGCTTTTAACCCCAAAGAAGCTTTTCATTTCAATGGGAAAAGCGTTTTGGGAACGCTAAATACAGCGCTCCCAAACCACTCCAAAGATGCTGCTTGCAGGACTTTTTCTAACGTCCTGCAAGAGCACCACCCCAGTGTGAAAAGACACACTGAAATGAATGGGAGGCGGTTTTCAGGCACTATTTAGAGGCTATTTCTAGTGTTAAAACGCCTGAAAACCGCCTCAGTGTGAAAGGGGACTAATAATAATGGTAAACACACCTTACATGTACCACAGTATTTCCAACTGTTGATGTACATCCACAACATGTAATACAACGGGTAAAATAGGTATTGAACACATCACCATTTTTCAAGGTAAATATATTTCTAAAGGTGCTATTGACATGAAATTTTCACCACAAGTCAGTTACAACCCATACAGTCCATACATACAAAGAAACCAAAACAAATACTTCAGAAATTAAGTTATGTGTAATAAAATGGAATGACACAGGGAAAAAGTATTGAACATGCTAACTGAAATGTATTTAATACTTCGTACAAAATCCTTTGTTGGTAATGACAGCTTCAAGACATCTCCTGTATGGAGAAACTTTGGCCCATTCTTCCACACAAACAGTCTTCAAATCTTGAAGGTTCCGTGGGCCTCTTCTATGAACTCTGATCCTTAGTTCTTTCCATAGATTTTCTATTGGATTCAAGTCAGGTGATTCGCTGGGCCATTCTAGCAGATTTATTTTCTTTCTTTGAAAAGAATTGAGAGTTTCCTTGGCTTTGTGTTTGGGATCACTGTCCTCCTGAAATGTCCACCCTTGTTTCATCTTCATCATCCTGGTAGATGACAGCAGATTTTTATCAAAGAATTTCTTGGTACATTTTTCCATTCATCCTTTCTTTAATGACATGAAGTTTGCCAGTACCGTATGCTGAACAACAGCCCCACATCATGATGTTCCCACCTCCACTCTATTGTTGGTATGGTGTTTTTGGGGTGATGTGCAGTGCCATTTGACCTCCAAACATGGTGTGTATTATGGCATCCAAAGAGTTCAATTTTGGTCTCATCTGACCAGACTTTATTCTCCCAGTATTTCACAGGCTTGTCTAAATGTTGTGCAGCAAACATTAAATGAGCTTCAACATGCTTTTTCTTAAGCAATGGGGTCTTGCGTGGTGAGCATTCACACAGGCCATGAAAGTTATGTGCATTACTTATGGTTTTCTTTGAAACAAATGTACCTGCTTATTCCAGGTCTTTTTGAAGCTCTCCACAAGTGGTCCTTTGCTCTTGGACAACTTTTCTGATAATTCTTTTCACTCCTCTGTCAGAAATCTTGCGTGGAGCACCTGGTTGTGGCCAGTTTATGGTAAAATTATGTTCTTTCCACTTCCGGATTATGGCCCCAACAGTGCTCACTGGAACATTCAGAAGTTTAGAAATTTAGATTCTTAGTGCACTATAGGACAGCATAGCAGTATCTGCTTGCCTAAAGGCTAGCTTTGTCTAACTGAAAATTCAAAATTAGACAACTGATAAGATAAGAGTGGCTGCAAACATTCAGTTCTCTGTCTGATTTTCAGCTTGAACTATTGTTGTCTGTAAGCCATAGGCTTTTTGCACCATACTAATTGTCATAGTCCTAACCATTACAAAAAAATGAAAATAAAAAGTGTACAAAACCACAGTTCATTCCTTATAGGGCAATGGCAACCATGAGTTATGTGAATGATTTTCCATTATACAGGAACTTTGACAATTTGTGGACCTGCCTCATCAAGAATCAACTTAATTTGTGGATAATCTGTATCTACGTTTTTCTGAGCTAGATATGACTAGAAAGAGAATTGGATTTAAACTGAAACTGACTAAAACACAACGGTATAACAGTGATAGCAGTGCTACTGAAGGGAGGATACCTTGTGGTGTGTGCAAGTACTTGTGATAGTCCTAAGTTGATTCCCTTGTTCCTGTGAAGTCCATTTTATTTTAGCTGTACACAGGACCTCAATTACTATTCAAGTCAAAGTTTTATTTTATATGTTATTATTTACTCTTTTCTCTATATTTACATGCACAAAAAAGCTGTTCATCAAAAGTGACAGAGGTTGGTGTGAACTATATTATGGTCAGAGGTTCTTATAATGATCAACTTTTAGTGTCAAGTTGCGAGTTTATCTCTTTTGGAAAAAAAAAGGGGTTGATGCAACTGCTCAGGTCACCCTGGCAGTTATAGTTTGTTCCATTCCCAGTCACTGTCACTTTTGATGAAAGGGCAAAATGGAAAAATAAAAGCATGTGAAATAACTAAAAGACTTCAAAGGAAAGACCTAATGAGCATAGGGTAGTGGTTACTATTGCCATCTTACCCCTAGTGGTCAATTAGGAAAGGATGTGGATTGGACTTTTCGAGGCACTGATACGACGACAACAAAGTCATATAAAAATATATATTTATTACATAGAAAAAAGAAATATACACTTAAAGGATAGGCCAAACCCCACACAATGAAACAGCATAGGTCGGTAACGGAGCCACCGTTACAGTCTGTTAGGGGTGGAGAGAGGCCGGACCTCAACCGGTTTTGCGGTTAACACCGCTTCTTCAGGAGGGTCTGTACAATACATAATATACATTGTAAAAACACTAGCAAACATATCAATACAAAATATAAAAAAAAAAAAAAAATATGAAAAAAGAAAAATTACAACATTCGATAACATCAATGCAGCCAAAGTCGTGGCCTGTTAACTGCTCACCGTAGGACGTTCATGGACCAAACAACTGCCCGGATAGCCCCTCGTGGCGAACGAGGGGGAAATATATATGTGCTGCTATCTGGTAAAAATGGTAGATAGAATAGTATTTAATTGTAATATAACACGTTGTGGTGTGGAATTATTATTGGACACCAGGTGTGAGGATGAAAAGGAGAGAAAGGAGTGAAGGAGGGAAAGGAGGGAAAGGAGGGGGGGAAAGGAGGGGGGAAAGGGAAAAGCGGGGGGGAGAAGAAAAAGGGGGGGGTGGAAAAGAACCGGGGTGGGGGAAGGGAGAGCAGAAAAGGGAGGGGGGGTTGGGGGAAGGAAAAAAGGGGGGGGAGGGAAAATAGGAGGGGTGAAGAAAGGGGGGAGGGAGTTTGGGATGAGAAAGGGAGTGGGGGAGGGAAAAGATGGGGGAGGGAGGGGGATAAAAAATGAAGAGAGGCAAACCAGAAAACCCATAACCTAATTACTAGACTATATGACAATCACCAATATTAATATTGATAACTCTTACCACAATGGACAAGGCCAAGGTATACTGGGGTAATAAGGAGAAGAACCGTATGAAACTGAAGACAGCCAGAGAGTTGTAGAGTAGTGACCAAAGGATATTAAGCCCAGCATCAAATAAGTCTATCAGGGCGAAGTTATAAGCTATACAAAAGGCCAAAAATAAGTATGTTGATCAATAACCATGACCATGACCAAGCTGGATAAGAGTTCAGCCAAACAGTCATATGAAAACACTTACCTCGGTGTCTAGAGCAAAGCATACGGTACCCCAGAGAGAGTGTGCACCACTCACATTAGCGGCTTGTGGACAAGCCGCTTAAATGTGTTCCCAACCCCGCCCTCCAGTACGTCGCAAGTCGTGCGGCGTATGACGTGACGGGGTCATCCCTTCCACACTCTGCAGAGCTACTGCGCAAGTGCGCGCCGACAGACCCAAGGCCGTGGGGCCAGGTCTGTCGGCGCAAGAATGGGACGACGTAAGTCATCCCGGCCAGGAAGGGAACTCGTTCGCCAATAGGGTGAGAGCAGGAAGGTCGTCACGTCACATGACACGTCAGCAGACAGGAAGCAGGACATTGGCGGCATGGAAATATACACAGGGCATATAGTAACAATGTAAACATAAACATTAATGATTGTATCTAATATAACCATCAGAGAAGAACCGTCTGATGGTAAACACCAATTAGCAGTCCTAAGGAGGAAGGATCTCCTAAGAAAGGAAATATAAGAACCATAGATCATATCTCGCATTAATGACAGAATGGATTCAATATGTACAGGCGATAAAGGAGAGAGATGAGAGGAAAAAGAGAAAAAAGGCTGGGGGAAGGAGACGGGGAAAGGAGAAGGTGAGGGGGGAAAGGGGGATAAAGGTGAGGGGGGAAAGGGGGATAAAAGAAGGGAGGGGGAAGGGGGGGGAGGGACAAGAAAATTATTACATAGAAAATAATAATTTTATAGGAATGGTTTGTAGGAATTCATCTCATTAACCACTTAACGACCGCTCACTGTATATGTACGTCGGCAGAATGGCACCGACAGGCACAATCACGTACAGTGTACGTGATCGCCTTTGTACAGTTGGGGGGTCCGATCGGACCCCCCTCCTATACAGTGAGCGGCCGTTTATCGTTGGGGAGCGATCCGAGATGAGGGGGCGGCCATTCGATTCCGGCCAACCCCTTGCGATCGCTCCCGGTGAATGAAAATGCTCCCTCTGCCCGAGTAATGTAAACACAGGCAGAGGAAGCAGGAGGAAGTGATGTCATCTCTCCTCGCGGCGGTCTTTTCGTCCGCAGCGCCGAGGAGAGAAGACGCAGGTTAGTGCACCAACAGTCCACTGACACTTAGGTAGACATAGGCACATATTTCACCCCCTAGTCACCCCCAGATCACCCCCCAGGTCACCCCCCAGCCCCCAATCACAGTGTCACTGATTGCAGTGATCATTTATTTTACTGATCACTGCATTTAGTGTCATCTGTGACAGTAAAAAGTGTCAGGGCAGTTAGGTTTAGGCCCCTTTAGGTCCAGGGTAGCCCCCTAACCCCCCCTAATAAAGGTTTAACCCCTTGATCGCCCCCCAGGTAACCCTTTCACCCCCTAACGCCAGCGTCACTAAGCGATCGTATTTTCGATCGCTGTATTTAGTGCCGGTGGTGCCCTAGATAGCCAGTTATTTATTTTTAGTTTCGCCGCAGGTTTTTATAGCGTCAGGTACCCCCATATAATATTTTAACCCCCTGATTGCCCCTAGAGTTAACCCTTTCACCAGTGATCACCGTATAAGCGTCACTGGTGACACTGGTTACCCAGTTAGTTATTTAGGTAACCCGTCAGGTTTTTATATAGCGTCGGGTACCCCCATATTTAACCTAATAAAGGTTTTAACCCCCTGATTGCCCCTATTTAACCCTTTCACCAGTGATCACCATATAAAGGTTACGGGTGACGCTGGTTGGTTAGTTTGCTCTTTATAGCATCAGGGCACCCGCCGTATATAACCCAATAAAGGTTTAACCCCCTGATCGCCCGGCGGGTGATATCAATTAGGTTTTAGCACCAGAGAGGGTCTGCGTCGCCCCAGGCAGCGTTAGGTTAGTGCCAGTAACGCTAACACCCATGCGCAAAGCATACACCTCCCTTAGTGGTATAGTATCTGAACAGATCAATATCTGATCTGATCAGATCTATACTAGCGTCCCCAGCGGTTTAGGGTTCCCAAAAACACAGTGTTAGCGGGATCAGCCCAGATACCTGCTAGCACCTGCGTTTAGCCCCTCCGCCCAGCCCAGCCCACCCAAGTGCAGTATCGATCGATCACTGTCACTTACCAAACACAAAACACATAACTGCAGCATTCGCAGAGACAGGCCTGATCCCTGCGATCGCTAACAGTTTTTTTGTAGCGTTTGATATATTTGCTGACGACAGTCAGGTGCTTTTTTTCCTGTGAATCTTACTAGTGTACCCCTAAATTTAGAGCCCAAAATGGCAAGTCGAAGGTACACTAGTAAAGAGGCCTACGAGATTCTGAGCATGACAGATAGTGAAGAGGAGGTCACGTATCTGTCAGATTCAGGCTCAGAATATCTTCCTGTAGAAGACAGTGACGTCAGCGGCCCCACGTCAGATAGCTCTGACAACGAATTTGAGGTCCCTGCTAAGGTCAGGCGTACCCGATCCCGATCTTCTGAGGTTGTTGAGGAGCAAGAACTGCAGGGCTCTCGTATCATGGAGCAGAGTAGTACTAGCGCCGCTATTCCTTCTGGTGAATTGGCAAGCACCAGCGGCCTAGTACAGCCTGGGCGTACATCCAGCACTGCAGTATCACGTGGTGACGTGGCGAGTCCCATAAGTGCAGTTCAAGCTGGCGAGGTGGCAAGCACAAGTAGTGTCCTGCTGCCACCAATAAGAAGACAAAGGCAGGCCCGTCGTACCCATAGTGCCCTTCCTGCAGAATTCGCCTATCCTGATTGGGTCCCCACCACTTCTGCAGAACCCGTACTTCCCCCATTCACTGCCCAACCCGGTATTCAGGTGGAAACAGCTGATTTTATGCCAATTGATTATTATTCGCTGTTTTTCACGGAAGATCTCTATAGATCTATTGTGGACCAGAGTAATTTATATGCTGGTCAATTCATCGCCGCTAATCCCCAGTTGCCTTCCATTGCCAAAGATTGGAAACCAATTACGGTTTCCGAATTTAAGACCTTTCTGGGCCTTTCCCTCAACATGGGCACACATAAATTCCCGTCATTGCGTGCTTATTGGTCCACGCACCCAATTGACCACATGCCCGTGTTCTCTGCCTCCATGCCCAGGAAACGATACGAGCAGATTTTGCGGTTCATGCACTTCAACGACAATGAACTTTGTCGTCCACGTGGGGACCCTGAATACGACCGGCTCTATAAAATTCGGCCCCTCATAAACCACTTCAACGAACGTTTTGCAGCCTTGTTTATTCCCGATCAAGTTGTCTGTGTTGATGAGTCCCTGGTTAAATTTTCTGGCCGCTTGGCTTTCAAGCAGTATCTTCCCAGCAAGCGTGCCAGATACGGGGTCAAGCTCTATAAGTTCTGTGACAAGGCAACAGGCTATGTATGGAGCTTTATGGTTTATGAGGGAAAAGATAGTCAGGTTGAGCCGGTCAACTGCCCGGATTACATAGGGAGCGCTGGCAAGATAGTGTGGAAATTGGTGTCACCCTTATTCGGAAAGGGGTACCACTTGTTTGTGGACAATTATTACACGAGCGTGCCACTGTTTAGTCACTTGTTTGATCATCAGATTGGAGCATGTGGCACCGTGCGACCTAATCGCCGGGGCTTTCCCCAGCGGCTTGTAGATGCCCGTCTTAGGCTGGGGGAGAGAGCCTGCGTAAAGTGTAATAATTTGCTCGCTATGAAGTGGAGGGACAATAAGAATATTTTCCTTCTTACCTCCCTTCATGCAGACACGACAGTCCAAATTCCTACGGCGACTGGTGTTGTGGAGAAACCCCTCTGTGTCCACGAATATAGCAAAAATATGGGAGGGGTGGACCTCAACGACCAGTTGTTGGCGCCATATCTAATTGACCGTAAGGCGAGACGCTGGTACAAAAAAGTGTCTCTATCCTTATTTCAATTGGCTTTGCTGAACGCTCATGTGCTATACAAAGCTTCAGGCGGGACTTTATCTCTTCTAAAATTCCAGAATGAGATTGTCACAGAACTCCTGTATCCAGGCGGTTCTGCACCTCACCATCCCCAACCAAATGCAGTAAGCCGGCTGCATGAGAGGCATTATACGTATGTCCTCCCGAGTACCCCTACCCAACGAGCCCCCCAAAAAAGAGGTTGTGTCTGTAGCAAGCGCGGATTTAGGCGTGACACCCATCATTATTGTCCACTCTGTCCTGACAAGCCTGGTCTTTGCCTTGGTGAATGTTTTGAACGCTACCACTCAAAAGTGAAGTTTTAGCGTAGGGTACAGCATTTCACAGACTAGGACACACTTACACAGGGTCTCCCAAGATGCCATTACATTTTGAGAGACCCGAACCATTACAGTTGTTAAAGTTAAAAAAAAAAGTGTAAAAAAGAAAAAAAAAAAAAGGAAAAAACAAAACACAAAAAAAATATAAAAGAAAAAAACCAAAAACAGTTGTAGTTTTATTGTTCTCTCTCTCTCTCTCTCTCTATTTTCTCTCTATTGTTCTGCTCTTTTTTACTGTATTCCATTCTGCAATGTTTTATCATGCTTGCTTTTCAGGTATGTAATTTTTTGTTTTCAGGTGCGCCATTCAACTGCAGCGCGGAATTATTTATCTTGACAGCAACAGCGTTTGCTCCCACGATACATAAAGCCGTGACTCCAGTGCTGTAGGAGGTGATTTCACCACCACAGTTAAAAAAAAAAGAGCATATATGCCGAAGCATGGGGGCAGCAGGGGCGGAGGAGCGATTTTGCTCCTAATGCCGCGTACATACGGTCGAAATTCCGACGGAGGCTTGCCCGTGGAAAAGTCCAACCGTGTGTACGCGGCATAACCTTTTATGCCGCGTACATACGGTCGAAATTCCGACGGAGGCTTGCCCGTGGAAAAGTCCGACCGTGTGTACGCGGCATAACTTTTTTGCGGGAGGATGCCCCCATGCTTTCGCATATATGCCCATCATTAGAAGTGGGTGGATGAAGGGAGGTATTCTAATGGTGGGCATACCCACCGATTAATCTCTTTTTTTCATTCAGCCAACAGGCTGCATGAAAAAAAAGATTACAATACATGTCCAACAAGGACCAGCAACGTACTGGTATGTTGATGGACTTTGAATGTTTATACCAGAATGATGCCTGCAGGTTTAGGTATCATCTTGGTATCATTCTTTTCAGCCAGTGGCCGGCTTTCATGTAAAAGCAATTCTAGCAGATAATTAGCCTCTAGACTGCTTTTACAAGCAGTGGGAGGGAATGCCCCCCCCCCAGATATAAACAGCGCCATTGGGAAATTGGGAAAGCATTTTATCACACCGATCTTGGTGTGGTCAGATGCTTTGAGGGCAGAGGAAAGATCTAGGGTCTAACCCCCCAATTTTTTTCAAAAAAAGAGTACCTGTCACTACTTATTGCTATCATAGGGGATATTTACATTCCCTGAGATAACAATAAAAATGGTAAAAAAAATAAATATGGAAGGAACAGTTTAAAAATAAAATAAAAAAGCAAAATAAATAATAAAAAAAAAAAAAAAAAAAAAAAAAAGCACCGCTGTCCCCCCTGCTCTTGCGCAAAGGCGAACGCAAGCGTCGGTCTAGCGTCATATGTAAACAGCAATTGCATCATGCATGTGAGGTATCACCGCGAAGGTCAGATCGAGGGCAGTAATTTTAGCAGTAGACCTCCTCTGTAAATCTAACGTGGTAACCTGTAAAGACTTTTAAATGCTTTTAAAAATGAATGTAGTTTGTCGCCGCTGCGCGTTTGTGCGCAATTTTAAAGCATGTCGTGTTTGGTATCCATGTACTCGGCCTAAGATCATCTTTTTTATTTCATTAAACATTTGGGCAATATAGTGTTTTTTAGTGCATTAAAAATAAAAAAAAGTGTGTTTTTCCCCCAAAAAATGCGTTTGAAAAATCTCTGCGCAAATACTGTGTGGAAAAAAAATGCAACACCCACTATTTTAATCTGTAGGGCCTTTGCTTTAAAAAAATATATAATGTTTGGGGGTTCAACATAATTTTCTTGCAAAAATTTTTTTTTTTCATGTAAACAAAAAGTGTCAGAAAGGGCTTTGTCTTCAAGTGGTTAGAAGAGTGGATGATGTGTGACATAAGCTTCCTAATGTTGTGCATAAAATTCCAGGACAGTTCAAAACCCCCCCAAATGACCCCATTTTGGAAAGTAGACACCTCAAGCTATTTGCTGAGAGGCATGTTGAGCCCATTGAATATTTTTTTTTTGTCCCAAGTGATTGAATAATGACAAAAAGAAAAAAAAAATGTACAAAAAGTTGTCACTAAATTATATATTGCTCAAACATGCCATGGTTATATGTGGAATTGTACCCCAAAATACATTCTGTTGCTTCTCCTGAGTACGGGGATACCACATGTGTGAGACATTTTGGGAGCCTAGCCGCGTACAGGATTTCTATGGGTGTAAATTTTTGATTTCACTCCTCACTGCCTATCACAGTTTCGGAGGCCATAGAATGCCCAGATGGCACAAACCCCCCCCCCCCAAATGACCCCATTTTGGAAAGTAGACACCCCAAGCTATTTGCTGAGAGGTATGTTGAGTATTTTGCAGATCTCGCTTTTTGTCACAAAGTTTTGAAAATTGAAAAAAGAAAAAAAAAAAATATGTCTTTCTTCATTTTCAAAAACAAATGAGAGCTGTAAAATACTCACCATGCCTCTCAGCAAATATCTTGGGGTGTCTAGTAGACACCCCAAGATATTTGCTGAGAGGCATGGTGAGTATTTTACAGCTCTCATTTGTTTTTGAAAATGAAGAAAGACATATTTTTTTTTTTCTTTTTTCAATTTTCAAAACTTTGTGACAAAAAGCGAGATCTGCAAAATACTCAACATACCTCTCAGCAAATAGCTTGGGCTGTCTACTTTCCAAAATGGGGTCATTTGTGGGGGTTTTGGGCTATCTTGGCATTTTATGGCCTTCAAAACTGTGATAGGTAGTGAGGAGTGAAATCAAAAATTTGTGCCCTTAGAAATCCTGAAGGCGGTGCTTGGTTTTCGGGGGCCCGTACGCGGCTAGGCTCTCAAAAAGTCCCACACATGTGGTATCCCCGTACTCAGGAGAAGCAGCCAAATGTATTTTGGGGTGCAATTCCGCATATAACCATGGCATGTTTGAGCAATATATCATTTAGTGACAACTTTTTGTACATTTTTTTTTTCTTTTTGTCATTATTCAATCACTTGGGACAAAAGAAAATATTCAATGGGCTCAACATGCCTCTCAGCAATTTCCTTGGGGTGTCTACTTTCCAAAATGGGGTCATTTTGGGGGGTTTTGTGCTATCTTGGCATTTTATGGCCTTCAAAACTGTGATAGGTAGTGAGGAGTGAAATCAAAAATTTATGCCCTTAGAAACCTTGAAGGCGGTGCTTGGTTTTGGGGTCCCGTACGCGGCTAGGCTCCCAAAAAGTCCCACACATGTGGTATCCCCGTACTCAGGAGAAGCAGCAGAATGTATTTTGGGGTGCAATTCCACATATAACCATGGCATGTGTGAGCAATATATCATTTAGTGACAACTTTTTGTAATTTTTTTTTTTTTTGCAATTATTCAATCACTTGGGACAAAACAAAAATATTCAATGGGCTCAACATGCCTCTTAGCAATTTCCTTGGGGTGTCTACTTTCCAAAATGGGGTCATTTGGGGGGGGTTTTGTACTGCCCTGCCATTTTAGCACCTCAAGAAATGAGATAGGCAGTCATAAATTTAAAGCTCTGTAAATTCCAGAAAATGTACCCTAGTTTGTAAACGCTATAACTTTTGCGCAAACCAATAAATATATGCTTATTGACATTTTTTTTACTAAAGACATGTGGCTGAATACATTTTGGCCTAAATGTATGACTAAAATTTAGTTTATTCGATTTTTCTTATAACAAAAAGTAGAAAATATCATTTTTTTTCAATATTTTCGGTCTTTTTCCGTTTATATCGCAAAAAATAAAAATCGCAGAGGCAATCAAATACCATTAAAAGAAAGCTCTATTTGTGGGAAGAAAAGGACACAAATTTCGTTTGGGTACAACATTGCATGTCCGCACAATTTACAGTTAAAGCAGCGCAGTGCAAAATTCTGAAATCACCTCTGGTCCTTTAGCTACCAAATGGTCCGGGGCTTAAGTGGTTAAGCCCAGGAGGTATAGTGGCATTGAGATGTTCTATCCACAGGGTTTCCCTCTGTAGGATAGTTTTATCCCAATCACCACCCCTGGGACTACTGTAGGTTTATTAACTTCAAGAACAAGAAAACGCACAACAGACAAATCATAACGATGGTGTAGACCAATGTGTCATCCAATGGTAGTGAGTTTACCATTGCCAGAGTAATGCACATGATCTCCAATGCGTTGTCTGAACTCCCTAATAGTTTTACCCACGTAAAACGCTCTACAGGAGCATACCATCAGGTATATAACCCCCTTGGTGCCACAATTCGCATATGTGGAGGGGCAGAAGTGTTCTCCGTTAGGAAGAATAAAACTCCGGCCCTCCAGAATCCAAGGGCAACGGGGGCAATCCCCACATTTATAGGTGCCATTGGGTCCTAGTTTAGGAGCACTGTGAGAGGTATAATGACTGTGAGTCAAACGATCGCGTAGTGAGTGGGCTCTGCGAAAAACCATTTCTGGGTGGGGTTTTAGATGTTTTTGTAGGGTAGTGTGTTCAGTGAGTAAATGCCAGTGTTCACTGAGGATATTTTGAAGTGTGCAATGATGAGCAGAAAACGTAGTAACGAATCTAACCGATTCTTTGGTAGTTTTCAACCTGGGGGGGGGGTAGAGCAGGGATTGTCTGGAACGAAGGCAGGCCTTATTATAGGCCTTTCTCAGATTGGAACAAAAGTAGCCTCTTGATAGTAAACGTTCTCGTAGAGCATTTGCTTGTATTTTAAAGTCGCTTTGTAATGCACAATTCCTGCGAATGCGCAGGTATTGTGCAAATGGGATACTCCGTATCAATGGTTTGGGGTGGGCACTAGTAGCGTAGAGTAAAGTATTACCCGCAGTTGGTTTACGATAAAGATTGGTACTAAGTGTACCATCGGGTTGTTTGATGATGACCAGATCCAAAAATGGGATCTGGGCATTATCAAACTGTACTGTAAACGTAAGATTGAGATCATTTTTGTTAAGTAAATCCATAAACTGTAACAATTGTACACTAGTCCCAGTCCAAACCAGAAAAAGGTCGTCGATGTACCGATACCAGACCAACGCATGCTCAAGCAATTCTGTATATTGGTCATCCCTTTCCCCCCTCACCTTCTCCTTTCCCCGTCTCCCTCCCCCAGCCTTCTTTCTCTTTTTTCTCTCATCTCTCTCCTTTATCGCCTGTACATATTGAATCCATTCTGTCATTAATGCGAGATATGATCTATGGTTCTTATATTTCCTTTCTTAGGAGATCCTTCTCCTTCCTCCTTAGGACTGCTAATTGGTGTTTACCATCAGACGGTTCTGCTCTGATGGTTATATTAGATACAATCATTAATGTTTATGTTTACATTGTTACTATATGCCCTGTGTATATTTCCATGCCGCCCATGTCCTGCTTCCTGTCTACTGACGTGTCATGTGACGACCTTCCTGCTCTCACCCTATTGGCGAACGAGTTCCCTTCCTGGCCGGGATGACTTACGTCGTCCCGTTCTTGCGCCGACAGACCTGGCCCCACGGCCTTGGGTCTGCCGGCGCGCACTTGCGCAGTAGCTCTGCAGAGTGTGGAAGGGATGACCCCGTGACGTCATACGCCGCACGTCTTGCGACGTACTGGATGGCGGGGTTGGGGAACACATTTAAGAGGCTTGTCCACAAGCCGCTGATGTGAGTGGTGCACACTCTCCCTGGGGTACCGTATGCTTTGCTCTAGACACCGAGGTAAGTGTTTTCATGTGACTGTTTGGCTGAACTCTTATCCAGCTTGGTCATGGTCATGGTTATTGATCAACATACTTATTTTTGGTCTTTTGTATAGCTTATAACTTCACCCTGATAGACTTATTTGATGCTGGGCTTAATATCCTTTGGTCACTACTCTACAACCCTCTGGCTGTCTCCAGTTTCATACGGTTCTACTCCTTATTACCCCAGTATACCTTGACCTTGTCCATTGTGGTAAGAGTTATCAATATTAATATTGGTGATTGTCATATAGTCTAGTAATTAGGTTATGGGTTTCCTGGCTTGCCTCTCTTCATTTTTTATCCCCCTCCCTCCCCCATCTTTTCCCTCCCCCACTCCCTTTCTCATCCCAAACTCCCTCCCCCCTCTCTTCACCCCTCCTCTTTTCCCTTTACCCCCCCCCCTTTTTTTACCAAAAATATGTAGAAGAATACATATCGGCCTAAACTGAGATTTTTTTTTATTTTTATTGGGATATTTATTATAGCAGAAAGTTAAAAATATTGTGTTTTTTTTTTTTAAATTGTCAGACGTGATCAAATACCACCAAAAGAAAGCTCTATTTGTGGAAAAAAATTATAAAAGTTTAATAAAAACACCAAATTTAATGTTTTGAATTCTTGCTGGCCTTTTATTCAGATTGTTTGCTGCTGTTCCATCATACACTAAGGGCAGGAATTCCACTCTTGTTTATTTGACATTTTGGGAGCTAAAGTGTAAGGGCCAATTCACACCATAGAAACACAGTTTCAGATGCTTTTCTGCATGCGCGTTTTTGATGCGTTTTTGGTGCGTTTATGATGCAGTCCAGTGTTTTTTTCCCTCTTTTTCTTAACCATAAGGACTAGTGTTGAGCGGACCCGAACTGTAAAGTTCGGGTCCGTACCGAATTTTGGCTTTTTCCCGACCCCGGACCCGGATTTTGCGCTAAAGTCCGGGTTCGGGTTCGGATTCGGGAATTTAATGGCGCAGTTAGAAATGCTTCAAGGGCCAGCCAATCACCATTTGATTAGCTGGTGTGCCCTTAGAAGCCATCATAGCCATGCCTACTAATGGCATGGCTGTAATTGGTCAGTGCAACATGTGACCCAGCATGTGACCAGCTTCTATATAAGAAAGAGGCACACAGCACAGATCGTCACTCTGCTTTTAGACAGTGTAGGGAAAGGATCCTGGCTGCTGTTGCTGTGAGGGAGAGAATAGGAGTTAGTCCTGATTCTGCAATCTACTGATAGAAAAGATAGGGAGACAGTGTAGTGTAGTGTAGTGTAGGGGCAGGATCCTGTTTGTGCTTTCAGGGAGAGAGATTTAGATAGGAGTCCAGATTGAGAGATATAATAGCTCAGCGATCTGCATAGGTTTATCTGTTTGTGTTGCAAGCTCAGTGCACCAGCACTGCATTACGTTGAGTGATACACCTATTCCATACTGTGGCTGTATTGTGCTCTTGCTAAAAGACCTATTTTGGTCAGAAAAAAAAAAAAGGCACTTTATTGTGCTTTTGCTAAAAAGACCCATTTTTGGGCCCCAAAAAAAAAAAAAGGCACTTTATTGTGCTGTTGCAAAAAAAAAAACGGCACTTTGTTGTGCGCAAAAAAGACCTATTTTTGGGCAAAAAAAATATTTTGCAGTGTATATCTCTAGTTGTGTGAAATAACCAATTTCTATATATTTTTCTTGTACTATGCTATACTAAAAAAAAAACAAAAACTTTTTTTTGAATAGCATTCTCTGCAGCTGTGCGATTCAGCGGTTATATACTGTGGTTGTGTTGTGCTCTTTCAAAAAACGCCATTTAGGGGCACAGAAAATATTTTGCAGTGTGAAATACACATGTGGAGGTGTGTAAAATAAACAATTTCTATATATTGTACAGTGCTATACTAAAAAAAAAAACATTTTTTTTGAATAGCATTCTCTGCACTTCTATAGCTGTGCGATTCAGTGGTTAAATACTGTGGTTGTGTTGTGCTCTTTCAAAAAACGCCATTTAGGGGCACAGAAAATATTTTGCAGTGTGAAATACACATGTGGAGGTGTGTAAAATAAACAATTTCTATATATTGTACAGTGCTATACTAAAAAAAAAAAACATTTTTTTTGAATAGCATTCTCTGCACTTCTATAGCTGTGCGATTCAGTGGTTAAATACTGTGGTTGTGTTGTGCTCTTGGAAAAAACGCCATTTAGGGCCACAGAAAATAAATTGCAGTGTGAAATACACATGTGGAGGTGTGTAAAATAAACAATTTCTATATATTTTCCTTGTACTGTGCTATACTAAAAAAAACAACCTTTTTTTTTGAATAGCATTTTCTGTAGCTGTGCGATTCAGCGGTTACGTGCTGTGGGTGTGTTGTGGTCTGGCAAAAAACGCCATTTAGGGCCACAGAAAATATTTTGCAGTGTGAAATACACATCTGGAGGTGTGTGTAAAAAAACAATTTATATATATTTTCCTTGTACTGTGCTATACTAAAAAAAACAACCTTTTTTTTTTGAATAGCATTTTCTGCAGTTCTGTAGCTGTGCGTTTCAGCCATTACGTACTGTGGGTGTGTTGTGGTCTTCCAAAAAACGCCATTTAGGGCAAGATCCTAAATTTGGAAAATATGAGGGGAAGGTCAAAGGGACGTGGTGGCCCCAGTCGTGGTGCTGCTGGTGGAGCTCCTGTTGCAGGGAGAGGACGTGGTGGATCTGTGCCAGCTACACGCACAAGTGAAACACCTTCCTCAGGTGCGAGTAGGCGACCGAGCCTGCGGCGGTATTTTGTCATGCCTAATGAGGCTGTACCAATGTTTAGGCCAGGACAAGTACAGGCGATAGTAGATTGGGTTGCTGACAGTGCCTCGGGTTCCTTCACATTGTCTCCCACCCACTCTTCTGCTGAAAGATCAGAGTTGGCACCTGAAGCCCATGTCCATCAGTCTTTCACCTCACCCCCTTGCAAATCAGCCAAGCAGTCTGAGCCCCAAATCATGCAGCAGTCTCTTCTGCTTTTCGATGACTCTGTTAGCAGGGTTTCCCAGGGCCATCCACCTAGCCCTGCCCCAGAAGTGGAAGAGATTGAGTGCACCGATGCCCAACCACTTATGTTTCATGATGGGTACATGGGAGGACCATCGCAGCACGTCTCGGATGATGACGAAACACAGGTGCCAACTGCTGCTGCTTTCGCAATTGTGCAGACAGACATGGAGGGCAGGGGTGAAGACTGGGTGGAAGATGATGTGGAGGATGATGAGGTCCTCGACCCCACATGGAATCAACGTTATGCAGGTGACCAGTGTAGTTCGGAGGAAGAGGCGGTGGTCGCACAGAGCCACCAGCACAGCAGAAGAGGGAGCAGGGTGCAAAAACGGAGCATTCGTCCCCTAGACAGTACATCTGCTACTGCCCAACGCAGCAAGGGACCGAGCACACCAAAGCCAGGTCCAAGGACTTCCCTAGCGTGGCAGTTCTTCACACAGTGTGTTGATGACAAGACACGAGTGGTTTGCACGCTGTGCAATCAGAGCCTGAAGCGAGGCATAAACGTTCTCAACCTGAGCACAAGCTGCATGACCAGGCATCTAAGTGAAAAGCACGAGCTGCAGTGGAGTAGACACCTCAGAAACCAAGAAAGGTCTCTGGCTCCTCCTGCTTCCTCTTCTGCTGCAGTCTCGGCCTCTTCATCCACCTCTGTAGTGACAGTGGCACCTGTCACCACGCAAACAGAGGATCTGCCAGCAACACTACCACCTGGGTCACCGACCATCTCCACAATGTCCCATGGAAGCGTTCAGCTCTCTATCTCCCAAACATTGGAGCGGAAGAGGAAGTACCCCCCTAGCCACCCGCAATCCCTGGCCCTGAATGCCAGCATTTCAAAATTCCTGGCCTTTGAAATGCTGTCATTCCGTCTGGTGGAGACGCAGAGTTTTAAAAGCCTGATGGCATTGGCTGTCCCGCAGTACGTCGTGCCCAGCCGCCACTACTTTTCCAGGCGAGCCATCCCTTCCCTGCACAACCAGGTGGGGGACAAAATCAGGTGTGCACTGCGCAACGCCATCTGTGGCAAGGTCCACCTAACTACGGATGCGTGGACCAGTAAGCACGGTCAGGGACGTTATATCTCCCTAACAGCACACTGGGTAAATGCAGTGGCTGCTGGGCCTGAGGCAGATAGCGGTTTGGCGCATGTCCTTCCACCACCGAGGATTGCAGGGCGCTTCAGTTTGCCTCCTGTTGCTAACTCCTCCTTCTCCGCTTCCTCATCCTCTACCGCCTCCTCATCCATTCAGCGTAACACCTTCACCACCAACTTCAGCACAGCCAGGGGTAAACGACAGCAGGCAGTTTTAAAACTTTCCTGTTTGGGGGAAAATCCCCACACCGCGCAGGAGTTGTGGAGGGACATGGAACAACAGACCGATGAGTGGTTGCTGTCAGTGAGCCTCAAGCCCGGCCTGGTGGTGTGCGATAATGGGCGAAATCTCGTAGCAGCTCTGGGTCTAGCCGGTTTGACGCACATCCCTTGCCTGGCGCATGTGCTGAACTTGGTGGTCCAGAGGTTCCTTAAAAATTACCCCAATATGCCAGAGCTGCTGCAGAAAGTGTGGGCTGTGTGTGCGCACTTTCGGCGTTCTCACCCTGCTGCTGCTCGCCTGTCAGCGCTGCAGCGTAACTTCGGCCTTCCAGCTCACCGCCTCATATGTGACGTGCCCACAAGGTGGAACTCCACCTTGCACATGCTGGCCAGACTGTGCGAGCAGCAGCAGGCAATAGTGGAGTCTCAGCTGCAGCAATCACGCGTGAGTCGCTCTGTGGAACAGCACCACTTCACCACCAATAACTGGGCCTCCATGCGAGACCTGTGTGCCTTGTTGCGCTGTTTCGAGTACTCCACCAACATGGCCAGTGCCAATGACGCCGTTCTCAGCGTTACTATCCCAGTTCTATGCCTCCTTGAAAAAACGCTTCGTGCGATGATGGAAGAGGATGTGGCACAGGAGGATGAGGAGGAGGAGGAGGAAGCGGGATCATTTCAAAGGCTTTCAGGGCAGTCTTTCACAAGTGGCTACGAGGGTGGGTTCCTGCACCAACAAACGCCAGGTACACAATTGTCCGGCAGAAAGGGCACAGTTCTGGAGGATGACGAGGTGGAGGAGGAGATGGAGGAGGAGGAGGAGGAGGAGGAGGAGGAGCCATGTTCACAGCAGGGTGGCACTCAGACCAGCTCGTGGCCATTACTGGTGCGTGGCTGGGGGGATACAGAGGACACAGACGATACACCTCCCACAGAGGACAGCTTTTCTTTGCCTCTGGGCAGCCTGGCACACATGAGCGATTACATGCTGCAGTGTTTCCGCAACGACAGCCGAGTTGCCCACATTTTAACTGGTGCTGATTACTGGGTGGCCACCCTGCTGGATCCCCGTTACAAGGACAACGTACCGTCCTTAATTCCCTCACTGGAGCGGGATCGTAAGATGCGCGAGTACAAGCGCACGCTGGTAGACGCGCTGCTGGTGGCATTCCCACCTGACAGCGGGCGTACGGTGGAAGCACAAGGCGAAGGCAGAGGAGGAGGAAGAGGTCGCCAACGCAGCCGGGGCACCGGCAGCACCTCAGAAGGCAGGGTTAGCATGGCCGAAATGTGGAAAAGCTTTGTCAGCACGCCACAACAACCAGCACCACCAGCTGAGATGGAACGTCTTAGCAGGAGACAGCATTTCACCAACATGGTTGAGCAGTATGTGTCCACAGGCCTACATGTACTGGATGACGGGTCTGCCCCCTTTAACTTCTGGGTCTCCAAATTGGGCACATGGCCTGAGCTTGCCGTTTATGCCTTGGAGGTGCTGGCCTGCCCTGCAGCCAGTGTATTATCTGAACGTGTATTTAGCACGGCAGGGGGCGTTATCACAGACAAGCGCAGCCGCCTGTCCAGAGCCAATGTGGACAAGCTCACGTTCATTAAAATGAACCAGGCATGGATCCCACAGGACTTGTCCGTACCTTGTGCAGAATAGACATGTATACCGGTGTTGTGACAAAAACTGTCCGGCCATCGGATTGTGCCCGGCCCGTACTGCGCAGGCGCAGCGCTTGCGCAGTACAGAGGACAAGGAGATTCACAAAATCTCCGAAGATGAACGGCGCCTGCGCTGTGAGTGCAGGTTCAAGCCCCACCATCCAAGAGGACATACGGTAGCACATAGTAACAGGGCCCCTCACGGGCTCGCTTCGATCGCGGCCTTGCTTGGCTCGGCTTGAACCACGGATGGTGTGGCCTTCACCTGAACTCAACACGCAGGCGCCGTTAGTCTTGGGAGATTTTTGAAATCCCCTTGTCCTACATACTCAGCAAGCGCAGTACAGGGCGGACACTATTCGACAGGGGACAGAATTCGACACATCACCGGCCTTACCCAGCCATTGTTGTATTTTTGAACCAGTGTTGGCTACCTCGTCCTCCTCCACCGCCGCTTCCACCTACACAGCCACATCCACCGCCACCTCAACCTCCTACTCCATATGGACCTCGTCCTGCTAGGCCAAGATTAAAATTTTTATTTTATTTTTTTGTAGCGCACAGATCCTTTCCCCCTTACCTGCCTTTATGTTGTTGGCTCTTCGCAGGAGGGAGAAAGGCACACCGCACTACCAGCCCGTATCATCCTATATAAAGAGGTTGAGCGGTGTACTTGACGGGCCGTGTCCACAGCCGGAGTCAAAACTCCTCCAGAGGATGATTCTCACCTCTACTGTAGGTAGAGGCAAGTCCTTTAATTGCCAGTAAAGTCAATGTCCACACCAGCTGAAACTCCAACTCTTATTCTCTCATGGCAAAATAAACTGTACTCAGATAGAAAAGGTTAGAGCAAAGAAACAGGACAGCTTAAGGTGTGGAGGAGGTCCAGGCACAAACGTAGCACATTCACTTCACTGCTTAGGTTTCTCAAACAGTTTTTGGCGCACGGTCTCTGCCACAGACATTGAGGTTGGTCTCTGCCACAGACCGGGTGTACAAGGCCCCTGCCACGGGCCTGGAGAACTTTGGTCTCAGCCACAGACCAGGGTGTATAAGGCCCCTGCCACGGGCCGGTTGAATAAGGCCTCTGATACAGTCAAGGTGACCTTGAGCTTCTCCTTCTACGAACCTAGCCCATATCAAGGGGAAGACATCTCTCCAGGGAGTCAACAGACCATTCCTTCACCGTGACTCCCGCATCGGTCCATCAGAATGATCCTCCCTTCCCTGGAACAGGGTCCCCTACACGAGGCGGCTCTGGACTCCAGGCTTTACTCCCGCCCCTAGGCCTCCATACCCAGGGCAGCAAGAACTCCAGGATAGTACCTCACCCCGGGCTAAAGGTGCCCGAGATGGAACAGGAACACATGCACCCAGGCCGAAGGCACCTGGGCGCGGACCCCACTGGACATCAGCCCCCAGGCCAAAGGTCTGCCCCTTTTATATGCTCTCCCGGCATGCACAGCAGGTTCCCCGCCCCGCTGTACTACTGCCAAGAGGGGACACAAAAGGCGCCACCTGTAGGCCGCAGGGAACTGCACACCAATACTGTCCCCCGAGGACAAAATGGTCCATGAATCCTACAGAATTAGGGTATTTGAGCCTATTTACCACTCAAACACTTTCCTTAAATTTAGCACCCCGCTACATTTTTATTTCAAAGTATTTTATTTTCCCACTAGCTTATCCATTAAATTAAATAATTTATTCCAGAAAGGGCGTATTCTGGGGCATTCCCACCATATGTGTGGCATTGTGCCGTTGAGTTTCTGAGGTTCTTAATGACTTCCTGTACCTCTTCTGCTGAAAAGGGGGCCTCCAGCATATTTTTTTATTTTTTAATTTTTTTTATGTTCTTTTAAGTTATTTCCTATCCACATTTGTTTGCAGAGCACTTGCCATGTTCTTAACAACATTTTGCTGCCATTTGCAGCCCTCTAGCCCTTTCCATTACTTTTTTAGAGCCTTTTTAGTCGTCAGAAGTCCGGGTCCCCATTGACTTCAATGGGGTCCGGGTCCGGGTCCGGGTTCGGGTTAAAGTTCGGTCCCGAATCCGAACTTTTTTCCGAAGTTCGGCCGAACCCGCCGGACCCGAATATCCAGCTACCCGCTCAACACTAATAAGGACATGTGCATTCCAGTGCATTTTTAAAGCGTTTTACAGCGTTCAAGTACAGTCCAGTGCAGGAAAAATGCAGCATGTTCTACTTTTTTTTCTGGAACTGGAACACACTGGAACTGCAAGCACTGGTGTGAACTATGCCATTGAAAACCATATAACCTACTTTCCATGCATTTTTGATGCAGAAAAAAAAACGCACTGGACTGCAAGTGGTGTAAACTGGCCCTAAATCTTCAGAACCATCTGTCAAGATTTTACTGCTATCTGTGGGTCCAGTTATAATTGAGAATTTCCCCTTACTTACTGTAAAGGTGCCAATAGTTTTATCAAACAGGAAGTGAAGAAAACTCTACAAAAGGGACACAGTATTAAAAAACTGACAGGATTTTTAGCCTTATCCTATTCTACAAAAAAATATTTTATTGGTGTCTATGTCACTGTTGGAGATTTTCCCTAAGAATCTTGGATAGCAGTAAAAATTGACAGGGGGTTCAATCCTTCCTCACTCTATTAAAAAAAATTGAAAAGGGATTCTGTTGTACATAGACATTAAAGTAGAACTATAGGCAAAACTTTTTTTTTTTTCATTTTGGATAGAGCAAGGAAGGGTTATAACCACTGTCAGATTTTTTTGGTCATCTTTGTCCCATTGCAGAGGTTTCCCTTAACTTCCTGTCCCATAGTCAAACAGGACAAGAGAGGAAATCCCTGCAAATTAAGGGCATTCCTTGGGGACCCCAGGCCAACATAATTTGTGCCCCCATTGGAAAATTTCCCCTCTATTACTTTTCTGGGGACAACCCAAATTTTTCTTTTACTGACAAGCGTTCTAATCCCTTTCCCCTCTATCGAAAACTAAAACAAAAAGTTTTGCCTTTAGTTATAGTTTGATTCAAGTAGAGGGCATGGCCTAAAAAAAAGAATTTAAAACTATCTGTACCTTAGATCTAAGGGGGAAATGCAAAAACATGGGGTATGTTTTGAAGACCAAAAACAAGTGCCAGAAGATCCGTGCATGTAAGCACTGTTGTTATTTACTTAATTTTGGACTGGTTTGTTTCACTTTGAGGTATAACAGTGTGTTACAATGATAGACCCCTCCTTCCTGACTTTGAATGAACTATGAAAATTATCAGGCACCATATTAGGCATAGGTAACACTCATTTGAGACACAAGTTAAAAAAGTGTCCTAAACCCAATATCTCTACTACTAAACAAAACATGACATTATAAAGTGCCTTGAAAAAGTATTCCTACCCTTTGAAATTTTCCACATTTTGTCATGTTACAACCAAAAACATAAATGGATTTTATTGGGATTATATGTGATAGACCAACACAAAGTGGCACATAATTGTGAAGTAGAAGGAAAATGATAATTGGTTTTTAACATTTTTTACAAATAAATATATGAAAAGTTGGTGTGCATTTGTATTCAGCCCCCCTGAGTCAATGCTTTGCAGAACCACCTTTCGTTGCAATTACAGCTGCAAGTCTTTTTGGTTATGTCTCTACCAGCTTTGCACATCTAGAGAGTGAACTTTTTTCCCATTCTTCTTTGCAAAATAGCTCAAGCTCTGTCATATTGGATGGAGAGCTTCTGTCAGTGGCGGCTGGTGACGTTTTAGGATGGGGGGGCAAGATCCCGCCCCTACACGGTTGGTCCCTCCCACTTCTCATAAGCCACACCCCTTATAGAATCCACCCACTCCGTCTCCTGTATTCCACTCATAGTGTCAGCATTATACACCAGGCTCTGCACATCATATACTAGGCTGCACATTATTCACAGGGCTCTGCACATCATATACCAGGCTGCAGATTATACACCAGGCTCTGCACATCATATACCAGGCTGCACATTATACACAGGGCTCTGCACATCATATACCAGGCTGCACATTATACACAGGGCTCTGCACATCATATACCAGGCTGCACATTATACACAGGGCTCTGCACATCATATACAAGGCTGCACATTATACACAGGGCTCTGCACATCATATACAAGGCTGCACATTATACACAGGGTTCTGCACATCATTTAATAGGCTGTACATTATACACAGGGCTCTACACATCATATACCAGGCTGCATATTATACACAGGGCTCTGCACATCATATACCAGGCTGCACATTATACACAGGGCTCTGCACATCATATACAAGGCTGCACATTATACACAGGGCTCTGCACATCATATACAAGGCTGCACATTATACACAGGGTTCTGCACATCATTTAATAGGCTGTACATTATACACAGGGCTCTACACATCATATACCAGGCTGCATATTATACACAGGGCTCTGCACATCATATACCAGGCTGTACATTATACACAGGGCTCTGCACATCATATACCAGGCTACACAATATACACAGGGCTCTGCACATCATATACCAGGCTGCACAATATACACAGGGCTCTGCACATCATATACCAGGCTGCACAATATACACAGGGCTCTGCACATCATATACCAGGCTTCACATTATGCACAGGGCTCTGCACATCATATACCAGGCTGTACATTATACACCGGGCTCTGCACATCATATACCAGGCTGCACATTATACACAGGGCTCTGCACATCTTTAAGGATGAGTTCTGGCGCGTTCGCATACGCCACATGCAGAGCCCGCCAGGAAGTCGGCACGGCGCTGCGCTAATCACAGGCAGGGAGACATTTCCCTATCTCTGCAGCTGAGCATCGGGACAATGTCTCCCTGCCTGTGATTAGCGCAGCGCCGTGCCGACTTCCTGGCGGGCTCTGCACATGGCGTATGCAAACACGCCAGAGCTCATCCCTACATATCATATACCAGGCTGCACATTATACACAGGGCTCTGCGCATCATATACCAGGCTGCACATTATACAACTGACAAAGCTTCAATTTGTTTTAAAACCCAGATGATATCTGGAGATCACAGACTAGGAAATGGTTTAAACTTGCATTTTAAGTTCTGACTTTATTAACCCATTGCATAGCCTCTCTACAACATTAAATGTTAGACGACAGGGGTTGCATTTAAAAGGTAATTTCGCTTTTGTTAAGAAAAAAATGTAAGTACTACACTACATTTTGTATTTTTACAATTACAATTACCTATGTAGTTTCATCTGCTGCCCGCTATGACTCATAAAACTCGCAAATGTTTAAACATGGTGTACATGTAGGGTGGTGTTTTGTACACGGTCAATGTACAGAACACCAACTGTGTTATGTAAGTTTCAATACAAGCAATAACAAGTAGGGATCTGCAATGACATTTGCCAACTTACAACCTGGAAATATGCTTTGTTTTAGGTCCAAATGCAGGCAAAAACTCAGGCCCAATTCATCCCTGAAATAGAGAACAGGGACGCACCGGACCCCTGCTGAGAGCCTCTCTGCACAAGTGTGAATCTTGCCTGAACGGGGCCTTAAACTTACTCTGAAGCATGAATCGGACTGATGGTATATCAAGCACAGAGACTTGTGATGATCACTTAGGAATATGGCTACATGAGATTACAAAGGGCTCCGATTAAAGCTTAAAAAATACTGGCATTTGACATTTTTTTTCTCAGCCTGTAAAAGCACCTGTATGTTAGCTTAAGTGTCCATGTCCACACAGGCGTTTACAGACATATTAGAAGCAGAGCAATTACAGTCTGAAAAAAAAACAAACATGAAAAGCACGTTTAGGAGAAGCGCAGAAAAAAGCTAAAACACACTGAAACGCTAGACGCACTTAGGCGCATTTGAGAGGTAATGCATTTAAATGGCCAGAACAAATAAATATTTTGGCCAATAGGATACATTTACGATAAAACACATGACGCGCCTGCAGTGGGCTTTTCTCCTGCCAGGAGTTCTGATGTTTAGAGGAGCAAAGCAAACACCCTGTGTGCATAAGGTCTATTGGGTAGATTATGAAATTTTATGGACATTAGACTATTATTAAAGAAGTATTAAAGAAGTAGGGAATTCGCGCTCAGGAAAACACCAGACAGAGGTTGCAGCCCCCCTAAATATTCCCTAGGGAGAATAGGAAATAATATAAAAGAATGGAGTGTTGGCGCTACCTCCCACTATAGAGACCCACCGGGTCTAAGTGATCTCAAGTAAATGTATAAGGACAGGCTGTACTGAGTTCCGGGGTCTGTACACCTACAGTGCCCATTATGAGGGGTTCCCACCATCCCTGTACTGAGTTCCTGGGTCTGTACACCTACAGTGCCCATTATGAGGGGTTCCCACCATCCCTGTACTGAGTTCCGGGGTCTGTACACCTACAGTGCCCATTATGAGGGGTTCCCACCATCCCTGTACTGAGTTCCTGGGTCTGTACACCTACTTTGACCATTATGCGGGGTTCCCACAATCCCTGTGCAGAGTTTCTGGGTCTGTATACCTGAGGTGCCCATTATGAGGAGTTCCCACCATCCCTGTACTGAGTTCCCAGGTCTGTACACTCGCTGTGCCCATTATGAGGGTTCCTCCCACCATCCCTGTACTGAGTTCCCGGGTCTGTACACCCGCTGTGCCTATTTATGAGGGGTTCCCACCATCCCTGTACTGAGTTCCTGGGTCTGTACACCTGCTGTGCCCATTATGAGGGTTCCCACCATCCCTGTACTTAGTTCCTGGGTCTGTACACCTTCTGTGCCCATTATGAGGGGTTCCCACCATCCCTGTAACGAGTTCCTGGGTCTGTACACCTGCTGTGCCCATTATGAGGGTTCCCACCATCCCCGTGCTGAGTTCCTGGGTCTGTACACCTGCTGTGCCCATTATGAGGGTTCCCACCATCCCTGTGCTGAGTTCCCAGGTCTGTACACCTACTGTGCCCATTATGAGGGTTCCCACCATCCCTGTGCTGAGTTCCCGGGTCTGTATACCTGCTGTGCCCATTATGAGGGTTACCACCATCCCTGTGCTGAGTTACCGGGTCTGTACACCTGCTGTGCCCATTATGAGGGTTCCCACCATCCCTGTGCTGAGTTCCTTGGTCTGTACACCTGCTGTGCCCATTATGAGGGGTTCCCATCATCCCTGTACTGAGTTCCTGGGTCTGTATACCTGCTGTGCCCATTATGCAGGGTTCCCATCATTCCTGTGCTGAGTTCCTGGGTCTGTACACCTACTGTGCCCATTATGAGGGTTCCCACCATCCCTGTACTGAGTTCCCGGGTCTGTACACCTACTGTGCCCATTATGAGGGGTTCCCACCATCCCTGTAATGAGTTCATGGGTCTATACACCTGCTGTGCCCATTATGAGGGTTCCCACCATCCCTGTGCTGAGTTCCCGGGTCTGTACACCTGCTGTGCCCATTATGAGGGTTCCCACCACCCCTGTGCTCAGTTCCCGGGTCTGTACACCTGCTGTGCTTATTATGAGGGTTCCCATCATCCCAATACTGAGTTCCCAGGTCTGTACACCTACTGTGCCCATTATGAGGGTTCCCACCATCCCTGTGCTGAGTTCCCGGGTCTGTACACCTGCTGTGCCCATTATGAGGGTTCCCACCATCCCTGTGCTGAGTTCCTGAGTCTGTACACCTGCTGTGCCCATTATGAGGGTTCCCACCATCCCTGTGCTGAGTTCCTGGGTCTGTACACCTGCTGTGCCCATTATGAGGGTTCCCACCATCCCTGTGCTGAGTTCCTGAGTCTGTACACCTGCTGTGCCCATTATGAGGGTTCCCACCATCCCTGTGCTGAGTTCCTGGGTCTGTACACCTGCTGTGCCCATTATGAGGGTTCCCATCATCCCTGTGCTGAGTTCCTGGGTCTGTACACCTACTGTGCCCCCCCATCTGAATCGCGGCGGCCGATCTAATTTGCATAACAATGCCCGTGCGATTTACATGTGAATAATGTTAATTCAAGAACAATGCCTTTTGTTTCTCTATAGCAGATGAACAGGAAGGGGAGAAAAGTGAAGGTGTACTGACTTTCATTACATGGAGAGAGGTTGAAGTAAAGTTGGAGATTAAAATGCTGCTTTACAGTCTCTCAGGTGTCAGGACACAGTGATAATAGCCCCTTCTGCCCCCCTCCCCCTACAGTCCTGGCATGTAGAAATGTACCTGAAGATTTCTGTGTGATCCCTCACAGTCTGTGTCACAGGGATGAATGGAGCTGCCTCAGCTCCAGTGTCTGCCCTGACCAGTTCTCTTCTGCCTGTGATTTCCCCATCACTTACTGAAGGAGACAGTTAGAGTTTTCGTGGCTACAGCATTTGCGCCCCACACACACTATAAACTACGCCAATAGAGCTTCTTAGCCCCAATCACGTGTTTACATATGGGTCATGCCTCCAATAGCACCCCATGTCCGGCGCCCTTAACACACCCACTTAAAGGGACACTTTAAAAATATATATATATATATATATTTTTTAATAAGTAGCTTTGGGGAGGGGGGGCGGCGCCCCCTATTGATGGGCCGCCACTGGGCCATCTGTGAACAACAGTTTTCAAGTCTTGCCACAGATTTTCAGTTGGATCTAGGTCTGGACTTTGACTGGGCCATTCTAACACATGAATATGTTTTAATCGAAACCATTCCATTGCAGCTCTGGTTATATGTTTAGGGTCGTTGTCCTGCTGGAAAGGTGAACCTCTGCACTTGTCTCAAGTCTTTTGCAGACTCTAACAGGTTTTCTTCTAAGATTTCCCTGTATTTGGCTCCACCCATCTTACCTTTACCTCTGGCCAGCTTCCCTGTCCCTACCCAAGAAAAACATCCTAGCAACATGATGCTGCCACCACCATGTTTCACGGTGGGGATGGTGTGTTCAGGGTGATGTGCAGTGTTAGTTTTGTGCCACACATAGCATTTTGCTTTTAGGCCAAAAGGTACATTTTGGTCTCATCTGACCAGAGCACCTTTTTCCACATGTTTGCTGTTTCCTCACATGGCTTCTCGCAAACTGCAAACGGGACTTCTTATGACTTTCTTTCAACGATGGGTTTATTCTTGCCACTCTTCCATAAAGGCCAGATTTCTGGATTGCACAACTTGTAGTTGTCCTGTGGACAGATTCTCCCACCTAAACTGTGGATCTCTGCAGCTCCTCCAGAATTACCATGGGCCTTTTGGCTGCTTCTCTGATTAATGCTCTCCTTGCCCGGCCTGCCAGTTTAGGTGGATGGCCATGTCTTGGTAGGATTGCAGCTGTGCCATACTCTTTCCATTTTCAGATGATGGATTAAACAGTGCTCCACTTTTCAGATATTTCCTATTAAAAAAAATTGAAAACCATTTATCATTTTCCTTCCACTTCACAATTATGAGCCACTTTGTGTTGGTCTATCACAAAAAATCTCAATAAAATACAATTATGTTTTTGGTTGTAACATGACAAAATGTGAAAGAATTTCAAGGGGTATGAATACTTTTTTCAAGGCACTGTACATCCTTGGTAGGGAAGAGGTAAAAAAATGTAACATCTAAATCTTACAGCATTATTTTTGTCATTTATGTGTGTGTGCTGAGATACTAAATTTAACCTGTGTATTGTAAAGGCTAGAAACAGCCTCAAAGCTTCTTCAGACTGAGGAGACTATTTGTAGGAAAAGGCTTGAGTGTAAATAAAGCTTCTGCTCTATTTTGCTTCTACTCTGAAGCCCCTGCACTTCTAAATCTATCACTCTTTTTGGTGTTGTAGTATTTATGTTGCTATCCATATCCTGCTGACTTCACTCTTATCTTCATGGTCTTGAAAAGCTGCAAGACACTAATATGTGTTACAGTCACACTGTGAAAGCAGTAGCTGATGGAAGACAATGAAAGATTCATACCCAAATTTCTTACATGTGTTTTCTTTCCTGCGGGAAATGAAATAAGTATTATATGCCAAATAGTCAACAAATAGGCAACAAAGAAATTAAATTCTTCAAACAAATCCTGAAATGTTACCGGTTTCTACTGCACTTTACAATATTTGTCGAAGGTGGCACATATAGTAATAAAAGTGTTAAAAAATATACAAAGTTATGTTGCGTGCCAAAGTAATGGGAGAAGGAAAACTGACTTGCATTGCTAGCTCTTAAAAGTAAATATATATATATATTGCCCATATATTAAGACTACCAAAGTAATTTTATTGAAACATGTAGCCACTATAAGTACTGCAAGTCCAAATGAATTCTATTGTTTGGATAGTACACTTATGCTGTTTTTATGGGCGTCCACTGATTTTTTTCAGGGGGGGCATCATTTTAAGGTCATCCATGTTCGGTCCCTTTTTGACAATTTCATGAAGAGGAGGGGCTTAGTCATTATCACATAAAGCACAGGCATGCAAAGGTTTGAGAAACCTGATGCAACTATCAAGCAACTAGCAACTTTGAATAACAATATCTTAAAAAATGGAGTTCCTCTCAAGGAAATAACAACCCCCAGGATCAGTGCCAGATTCTGCAATAACAATCCCCAGCTTTGCTGTCAGTTTCCGCAATAAAAATCGCCAGCATTGGTGTCAGTAGCAACAATAATAACCCCCCACATCGGTGCAGATTTCTAGAATAAAAACTTCAGCATCTGTACCAGACAGTGTACATAATAATGACCCTCAGCACTGGTGTCAGTTTCCACACTAAAAACTCCCAGTGTTTGGTTTTCTGCAATAATTGCCCCCAGCATAGGTGGGAGGATATCAGGTTAGACACTTCTTAATGGCTCAGTCCCTAGGAACAGTAATGGATAATGGCCAACAGGCCCTCTTACCAGGCCTGGTGAAACCGCAACAGTTATCCCTCTGGCTGGACATTCGCTCACTCTGGGTTGCCCGGGGTAACTCTAGTCAGTAGTGTAGCATGTCTGTACCCTGGCAGTGGCTCTGTCTTTCTCCCTCTCTGATGGTGCGGGTACAGCGTGGCTCCCTCTCTGGTGGTGCGGGTACAGCGTGGCTCTCTGGTGGTGCGGGTACAGCGTGGCTCCCTCTCTGGTGGTTTGGGTACAGCGTGGCTCTCTGGTGGTGCAGGTACAGCGTGGCTCTCTGATGGTGCGGGTACAGCGTAGCTCTCTGGTGGTGTGGGTACAGCGTGGCTCTTTGGTTGGTGCGGGTACAGTGTGGCTCCCTCTCTGGCTTCCCCCAGCACAGTATTCTCTTTTCTCCTCTTGTAACACCCCCTCCACCCAGCAGAGTGCTTGCATGCTGGGGGCTGTAGCATGGTGTCTGTGGACACGCTGGGGCCACCACTCTTCAGGGACTACATTTCCCATGATGCCCCCAGTCCCCAGAGTCTTCTGATTGGCCCTCTGCTGTGGCTAATAATGGGGAGGAAAACAGCGGGCAGGAAGTGGGGCGGTGGCATGGAAAATCCAATTAGAGCCGCTCTCTCTCTCTTCTAGCTTCAGCTGACAGAGAGGGGGAGGGGGCGATCGGGGGATATATACAGACAGCCCACAACTCTCCTCTCCCTGTCACAGGGCCACTGCTTCATTTACCAGAGAACTCGGCAGCAGCACCGTGACAGGGATAGGAGAGCTGCGGGCTGTATGTATATCTCCCCCGATCGCCCCCCTCCCCCTTTCTGTCAGTTGAAAAGAGAGAGAGAGAGCGGCTCTAATTGAATTCGCCGTGCCGCCGCCTTGCTTCCTGCCCGCTGTTTTCCTCCCCGAGAATCACGGCACTGGATTTCAGGGGGGGGGGCAAACACCCTCTCTTGTCCTATGAAGCGGACGCCCAACGCTGTTTGCTCCCTTATATGGCTACTCCAACAGCCATGTGTGCATAAATAGTGCCCAAATGTAGTGTTCACCCCCGGAAGGGCCACAGGAAATAACCCAGGTCTCCCCTACTTGTTCAGAGGCTGCCAGACCAGGTACCAGTTCCTGAGCACACCTACAAAATTCAGGCACCATCTAGGGGTGCATTTTTGAAGGTTTATTGCAGTACTTGAACACAGGTCGATAAAGGGATGAGGGTGCAGGATATAGCAAAACACACACAGAAATTAGAGGACAGATTCTCAAGTCCTTCAGTAACAGTTTTAAGTATTGCTGAGGTAGAGGGAACAGCCAGCTAATTTGAGACTCTGTAAGAGCAGTCACAGTCCTTGTAGCTACCTCTAACCCTCAAAGCACAAGCATCCCTGGAGCTCTGGGCAAGGTCCTAATCACAATGTCCAGAGACAGCTTCCTACCAGCTTCCCTGCAACAATCTTAAGTGAAAGGGTTCCCTATTCCAGCTGAGCTTCAAAGGCAGTGTCTTCCAGAATGTTTAATTAATAGAGATGTATGTTTTTTTTTTTAATTATTCATACTTACCTAGGTGGATGCAGCATTGGCAGGGCTGGTGCAAGGATTTTTGACACCCTAGGCGAAACATAATTTTGCCACCCCCCATTGGCTCCACCCCTTTTGCCCTGCCCATGTATGTGGCGAGGGTGGCGTTTTTTTATGCCACCTCTCCACCTATTTCTTCATCCACCTGCGCCTCTGGAACCGGCCTGAAGACAAATAGTGGCAATAGAGCACCCCTTTGCAATACAGTGCCTGCTTTACATCACAAACCTCTTTGCATCCAAGTCCCCCAATTTAATCACAACCCTCTTTACAACAATTCCCTCTTTCCCCCTTTACATCAGTGTCCTCAGCCCCATTCCTTGCACCTCAGTCCCCTCCACAGCCCCCCTCCCTGTATACCAGTCTCTTCCACAGCCCCCCTCCCTGTATACCAGTCTCCTTTACAGCCCCCCTCCCTGTATACCAGTCCCCTCCACAGCCCCCCTCCCTGTATACCAGTCTCCTCCACAGCCCCTCTCCCTGTATACCAGTCCCCTCCACAGCACCCCTCCTTGTATACCAGTCTCCTCCACAGCCCCCCTCCCTGTATACCAGTCTCCTCCACAGCCCCCCTCTCTATATACCAGTCTCCTCCACAGCCCCTCTCCCTGTATACCAGTCTCCTCCACAGCCCCTCTCCCTGTGTACCAGTCTCCTCCACAGCCCCTCTCCCTGTATACCAGTCTCCTCCAAAGCTTCCCCCCTCCCCCTTACCTCACACAGCAGGTAGAAGACAGAGAATGCGGCATGTCCGAGCAGAGGGCAGGGGATGTTCAACTTTCCATTTAACAGACAGATAATTTGTTGCTAGGACCGCCCCTAGCAACCAATCACAGGCCTTTTAACTTGAAAAGTTGGA
Source organism: Rana muscosa (assembly GCA_029206835.1). Classification (NCBI taxonomy): domain Eukaryota; kingdom Metazoa; phylum Chordata; class Amphibia; order Anura; family Ranidae; genus Rana; species Rana muscosa. The sequence continues at coordinate 63,538,900 of CM055122.1, read as the reverse complement.
CAGCTCCTGCCTTCTGCTCGGACATTCTGTCTTCTACCTGCTGGATGAGAGGATGGGGAAGGAGGAATCACACGGGAGAGGAGAGGACACCCAGGCAGGCTGTTCTACAGGTTCACTGTCTCCTGCACATGCATCCCCCCCTCACTCTCTCTAGCAGTGATACTCTGCAGCAAGCACTGGACCTAGCAGTGCAGGGAGCGCAGTTTGCACTGCAGCGCCATCGCCGCCGCATCGTATACCTGAGCAGAAGAAGGCGGTGCAGTCATCGTGGAAGCAGCAGCACAAATGAAACACCCCACTGCTCACTCCTCACCGCCGCATGTAGCCAGCATGGCGCCCCCTACTGATGTGCGCTCTAGGCCATTGCCTACCTTACCTATTGGTAGTGCCGGCCCTGAGCATTGGTCCCCCCGGCACCTCCAACACTGTCAATCAGCAGCTCTCTGCTCTGCCTCCTCCTTGCTCACTGGAGCACTGGGCTGTGGAGGAGTGGGAGCAGCCAGCTCAGGCTCTCAGCGACATGCTGAGAGGCTGAGCCAGGTTCTGGTCCAGGCATGTGGGCAGTTCCCAACTCTATGGTCATGATGACGCCTGAGCCTGGACGGACTCTGTGACATCAGCAGACAGCGGAATTCAGCCCTCTCTCTGCTAAAAACGGGTCACAGCATTACAAAACGAACTGCACTCCTGTCAGTGTCGGCCCAAGACATTGTGCTGCCTGGTACCAAAAATGAAATGCTGCCCCCCCCCCAAAAAAAATCACGCCCACCAAAATGCCCCCACATCCATTATTTTATATTATGATAACTAAAGTGGACCTGTCATGGCTCTATACATGTATATAAGAGTGTAAAGAGGACCTGTTATGGCTCTATACATGTATATAAGAGTATAAAGTGGACCTGTCATGGCTCTATACATGTATATAAGAGTATAAAGAGGACCTGTTATGGCTCTATACATGTATAGGAGTGTAAAGAGGACCAGTCATGGCATTATACGTGTATATAGAAGTATAATAAGGACCTTACATGGCTCTATACATGTATGTAGGAGTATAAAGAGGACCTGTCATGGCTCTATACATGTATGTAGGAGTATAAAGAGGACCTGTCATGGCTCTATACATGTATGTAGGAGTATAAAGAGGACCTGTCATGGCTCTATACATGTATGTAGGAGTATAAAGAGGACCTGTCATGGCTCTATACATGTATGTAGGAGTATAAAGAGGACCTGTCATGGCTCTATACAGGTATATAGAAGTATAAAGAGGACCTGTCATGGCTCTATACATGTATATTGGAGTATAAAAGGACCTGTGCTTGGCCGGCGGCCGCAATGCCACCCACGATCGCTCCACAGAGAGCCAGAACGGGGATCTGTCAATGTAAACAGACAGATCCCCATTCTGACAGGGGAGGAGAGACAGATCTGCTGTTCCTAGTGATTAGGAACAGAGATCTCTCTCCTCCTCCAGTCAGTCCCATCCCCCCCAGTTAGAAACACCTCCCCATTTAACCCCTTTCCAGACAGTGACATTTACACAGTAATCAGTGCAGTTTTATAGCACAGATCGCTGTATAGATGTCAATGATCCCAAATATGTGTCAAAAGTGTCCGAACCTGTCCACCGCAATGTCGTAGATCACTGCCATTACTAGTAAAAAAGTTAATAATAAAAATGCTTGAAGTGCAGCGCGGAGTGGAGCAGGCAATTTGCCTCACAGTGCAGGGGGCAGTGCCGGGACAAAGTCAACCAGCACCCAGGGCGAACATGCCAAGCTGCGCCCCCCCATGACCAATTATCTTACACACACACACACACACACAAATACATTATATATATATATATATATATAGTGCAGAGGTCAGAATTGGATAGATTACAAAGTACAAGGATCAGGAGCAGTGTGTACAGTGTTCAGAGGTAGAGTATGTACAGTAATATACAATGTGCAGAAGTCAAGAGCAGTAAACTGCAGAGTACAGAGACCAGGAGTATATACACCCTAGTGCATAGCAGTAGCCCCTATAAATTATATCAAATTTAGTGTATGTGTCATTATCAAATCTTACCAAGTGAAATATATAGCACATGAATATGGAACCAAAATACCAGTGCTGCAAACAAAATTATGAAGGGGCGAATCCCAAAACATATAATGCGAACAACTCATAAATATTCAATTACATATCACATGTGGGACCAAAATCCCTGTGCTGCAAAAACATTTTGTGAGGGAACTGTAAATAAAAAATGTAAAATACTATAACATATAATGTGAATAACTCCCAAATATTCAAATAACTCTAGTCAAATTCTTATGGTTCATTTGTACACAATTTGGTTTTGGAGTTACTACCAAACTCCCAGTGCTGCAAATCAAACACACAGTGCAAAGTAATATTAAAGTGCACTATAAAAAAACAGTCCACTAGAGCAGTGGTCTCCAAACTGCGGCCCTGGGGCCAGATGTGGCCCTTTGCTTGCCTTTATCTGGCCCTTGAGGCATTATTCCTGCCAATGACACCAATGATGGGGCATAATTCCTTCTACTGACAAAAAAAGGGGCACTATTCCTCCCAACGACACCAGATCGCACATTGTTAACTCCCACTGGGCACAGTTCGGCCCCCCTGAAGTCTGAAAGACAGTAAACTGGCCCTTTAGGAGAGTTTGGAGACCCCTGCACTAGAGAGCAAGTGCTCTTGTGCACATTGCTGGATCGAGATGGGGCTCAAGCAAGTGGCTGACAGATTCCTCCATCCACACAAGTTGGATGGATGTGGGAATTGTATTCTGACAGCAGGGACTCTCCCCTATCAAAATACACTGATCAGCACTGCTTCCGTTTGGCTGCAAACAGCTAATCGAACAAGGATTTCCAGCAGAAGTGGATATAACAAATCGGTTTCTGTCTAACAGAGAGGGTTACACATCGATCAAAAATTCAGACCCTGCTGAACCCAATGAATTCTTTGCTGTGTATTCAGTTTTACCTTGTACTTTGCTTCAGCGGGCTCTCTGCAGTTCTGTTACTGGTCCCCTGCAGCTCCTGTGTCAGTTAGGAGTGACAATGGTCACACTCCAGCCTCCAATTTAGACCATACAGGGTTAATCTTCCTCTATATGTGATAGGGAGGAGGAGGAGAGCACTGGAGCTGGCTGAAGCATAGAATCAAGTAAAAAAAAAGACTATACAGTGCCCCCCTTCTCCCCCCTCCCCCACACTGCAAGAGTGGACTTTCTTGAAGTTGGGCTGGGATAAGAAATCACATCCTTTGCTGTGTAATGTTATATTCTTGAACAGGTTAGGGATTAGTGTGATATTTCAGGTGCTACATACTGTAGATGTAATCCACATACACATTATATCTTATTAAAAAATCATTCATTTTAGAAGATATAATGTGTATGTGGATTACATATAATGTAGCACCTGAAATGTCACACTAATTCCTAACCTGTTTAAGAATTTTACTTTCAATAAACCTGCAGTGAAAAGTTCAGGGCACGTTTATAATCACAGTATATGGAATGCAGAGCAGTCGGGACTCACAGTAGAAGAGGATCCAGCCTGTCATCCGTGATTTACACATCTTCACTCTGCTCTGGAGGAGGAGCGCTTTGCTGTGTGCTGGGCGGGAACCAAAGATCGATGCTGCAGTGTGAGGTTCTCTTTCTGCTCCGCCCACATGCACTTTCGCTGGGACTGTACCAGCTCCGATCCAGGGGGGGGGAGACTCATAGGAACTCAAGAAGGGAGCCTAGAAAGGGGTGCATCTGCTGCCGCAGAGCAGTGAGCAGGAGCGCATAATCCCTAAATTAGGCAGGCAACAGGGGCATACAAGTTTTACAGCTACATTTTGTGGATAGATTTTTCTGCTCACAGCTTTGCCGCCCCCCTAAAAGTGCCGCCTGGTACAATGGTACCACCTGGTCCCATGGTAGGGCCGGCCCTGACTCCTGTGATCCACAGGAAAAGTACAGCCAAACAAGCTAAACTAAGCTCATCCAGTCTACATCAGGGGCTACACAAATATTAGGACTGCCAAAGTAAGTTTATTGAAACCTTTTGCCATTATTAGTAGTGCAAGTCTAATTGAACCCCATTGTTTGAATAGTATGATAGATACTATATACTATATAACTAGTTGCTGTTATAAATTGCACATTTTCCTTTGGCAGATATAAGCACAGATCACAAATCAGCATCAGTTGGTAAAGTAGACTATATATTTTTTTGTTCATTCCATGGGGGTGTAAAATTCTGAATCTGAGGCCTCGTACACACGGCCGAGATTCTCGTCGAAAAAAACATGTCGTTTTTTTCGACGAGATTCTTGGACAAGAAAATTGTCCCGGCCGAGTGTACACACGCTCGATTCAAAGAACCCGCGGTTCTTTGAATGGAGCGTACGCAGTGACGTCATCGACTACGACGAGCATGCGCTCGTCACATTTGATGCCGTCGCCGCCATCTTGGTATACCCTATCTATGCCTAGGAAGCTACCGCGCATGCGTCAAATTCATTTCGAACATGCGCGGGCTTCCCGGCGGACAGGTAAGTGTACACACACACAATTTTCTCGTCGAGAAACAGGCTGACGAGAATCTCGACGAGAAAATAGAGAGCAGGTTCTCTATTTTCTCGTCGAGGTTACTTGACGGTTTTCTCGACGAGAAACCATACACACGAACGAATTTCTCGGCAAGACATCTCTGCCAGCAAGTTTCTTGCTCGTTCTTGCCGAGAAACTCGGTCGTGTGTACGAGGCCTTATGCCCCATACACACGATCGTTTTTCATGCCGTTAAAAATGCCATTTTTAAAAATGCCCATTAAAACCTATCGTGTGTATGCTCCAGAGCATTTTTAACGACGTGAAAAACGGCCATTAAAAATTTCGAACATGCTCTATTTTTTCACGTCGTTTTTCATGTTGTTTTTTTTAACGACGTGAAAAACGATAGTGTGTATGCTTTAACGACGTGAAAAAAAACGCGCATGCTCAGAATCAAGTATGAGACGGGAGCGCTCGTTCTGGTAAAACTAGCGTTCGTAATGAAGATAGCACATTCATCACACAGTAACGGACTGAAAAGCACGAGGCTGAAAAGCGCGAATCGTCGCTCAACAAACTTTACTAACATGAAGGGTGGCGCCATTCGAACGGAACTTCCCCTTTATAGTGCCGTCGTACGTGCTGTACGTCACTGCGCTTTGCTCGAGCGTTTCTTTTAATGATCGTGTGTACGCAAGATAGGCTTGAGAGAAAACATGAAAAAAAACGACAAGAAAAACGTCGGTTTAAAAAATGGCATGAAAAATGATCGTGTGTATGGGGCATTAGACTCTAATTCCAAAACATTTGGCCAATTGCCAGCAAAGAAAACTTGTAGTGAGTACTAAGAATTACTTTTTGTGTAAATTATATTTATGTTATAAAAGGTCATTCAAAGCCCATTCTTAACACAAATATTAATTTTGCTATTTGTTCTGGAAACCAACAATTAATATTTTTTTATTCAAATAAAGCTAAATGCCCCGTACACACGATCGTTTTTAATGTCATTTTTTAAACCAACGTTTTTCTCCTCGTTTTTTTTCATGTTTCCTCTCAAGCCTGCCTTGCGTACACACCATCATTAAAAAAAACGATCAAGCAAAGCGCAGTGACGTTCAACACATACGACGGCACTATAAAGGGGAAGTTCCATTCGAATGACGCCACCCTTTGGGACGCTTTTGCTAATTCCGTGTTACCGCGTGTTAGTAAAAGTTTGGTGAGAGACGATTCGCGCTTTTCAGTCTTCGTGCTTTGAAGATCGTTTTCGGGAGTTCAGTTTGCGCCTGTGGGTTCGTATCTGTTTAGCACTGCTTGTAGTCAGTTCGTATCTGTTTATTCAGTGCGGCCTGCTCTGCACGTTCGTGTTTTTCAGCTTGTTCTTCATAGGCCTTGCTGTTCTTCCGTGCGTTCTTCTAGTTCGTTCTGTTCAGCCGACCGTTATCTAGCCATGTTGCGGCTACGTACTCGTCGTAGAGTTCGTGCTGTAGTTGGTGCAGGGGTTCATGCTGTATCCCGACTCCATGCCATGAGCAGGGTCAGGAGGAGTTCATGGACCAAGAATTGGTTGCTCCAGCGGCACCAATACTGTCACATGCCTTTGTTGCGGGAGATCAGGGAGAATAATCCTGATGATTTCAGGAATTTTCTCAGGATGTCTGACCCCGTATTTCAGCATCTGTTGGCTTTGGTGTCCCCCTATATTACCAGGCAGGACACCGTTATGCGGGAAGCCATCAGTGCTGAGCAGAGGCTCATCGCCACGTTGCGATACCTGGCTACTGGGAGAAGCCTGCAGGACCTTAAGTTCTCCACAGGCATATCCCCCCAGGCTCTGGGGATCATTATACCAGAGACTTGTTCTGCCATCCTTCAAGTTTTGCAGGAGGACTATATTAAGGTAAGTGTTCTTCTTCAAAAATTCACATTGTATGGTTTTTATTTTTGGATATTTTTAATTTGCTTTATTTGCAGTCCCTAATTCACATGATTCTTAGCTGCAGGGAATGTCCCCTTTCTCCCCATGTTTTATTATTTAAAGTTTGGGGTTTGAGGCCTACCTGTAAATTTGGCTTACCTAACCTCTCCAGCATGCTATCCTGGGGCCATACCTACCTTTTCCATGTTTTTTATTCTATGTTCCATCGTAGTGCTTTATCCAAAACGCACCCTAAATTTTGCCTAGGAATGTTTCATTTTTGTTAACTTCAATACAGAGTGCTACAGCCTTCATGTGTGATATTCCCAACTCATCTTCAACCCCCCCCCCCCATAATTTTTTGGTTTGTTTGTTTTTTGTTGCTTCCAATTTTTTATGTTTTGAACAGTTTCTACCAATGTTGGCCATGAATGTGTGTATGAAATCAGCTTTCAATGTTTCTGACTCCAAGTATTCATTTATTATTTCTTTAATTCCACAGTTCCCTTCTTCGCCACATGAATGGCAGAATGTGGCTTCCGAGTTTGCCCAGCGATGGAACTTTCCGAACTGTGGAGGAGCCATCGACGGCAAACATGTTCGGGTCGTCCCACCACCCCATTCGGGATCCTTTTATTATAATTATAAGGGGTTCCACAGCGTCGTGATGATGGCAGTGGTGTCGGCCACCTACGAGTTCCTCTATGTGGACGTTGGCAAGAATGGCAGGATGTCTGATGGAGGAGTTTTTGCCCAGACGGAGTTTGGGGAACGGCTCCTTTTGGATCTGCTGGCCTTGCCACCAGCGGAGCAGAATGTGGAGGGACTACCTTTTGTCTTTGTGGCGGATGAGGCGTTTGGCCTGGGACCCCATTTGATGAGGCCATTCCCGCAACGCACCCTCACCCCTGAGAGGAGGGTGTTCAATTATCGGCTGTCCAGAGCCAGAAGGGTGGTGGAAAATGCATTTGGGATCATGGCCAGCCGATTTCGCCTCTTCCTTACCTCCATCCACCTTGCCCCATACAAATGGAACCATGTGGTTATGACGCGCTGTGTGCTGCATAATTTCCTAAGGGTGCATTCAACGAGTTATATATCTTTGAGTGGGCCTGAGGCCTCTTTAATCAATGCAGAAACTTTGGTGGCCCTGGAACCTGGCCGTCCTGTCTTGGCCCCCCCAACCGGATGTGAGGTCCGTAACCAATATGTGGACTATTTTATGGGTAGGGGGGCCATTGAAATGCCAGACAATCTTTAATAATTTTATACCAAAAAAATAAAACTTTTTCTTGAATAAAGATTGGTTTGGATTTTTCATTGCATAATGTTTGATGTTTCTGGTAGGTTTACCTAGTGCACTTGTTTTGCCATGTGGATTAAACAATCTTAATTAGCCTTCATTGTCAGTGTAAACACCAAACATTGATTAGTTCACTCAGCACCACATTTACATAATGAAGCCACAATTATTTGTTATGTAAAAATACCTTTATTTCTTTTTTTAGGTGGGAAACTGTGATGTTTGTGCTGGAACACTGTGTGACCCTTCACCTTTTTCTCCTGATGCATGCTGGGAAGGGGCTGTACCAGGAAGTAGTGAGAGTGGTGTGTGAGACTGGGAAGCAGCAGCAGCATGATATGCATAGATCTGGTAATGACAGAAGCCTGTTGTATTGGGACTCCTCCATGTAACAGTCATCATGTTCTGAGTGAGTAATAAACCCTTCCATGTTTAAGAAGTTCATCTGGCCTGTGTGTAACTTGCTGAGCAGATACTTTAGCATTGCTAGCAAAACTCTGAGAGACCCCGTGTCTAAGGGACATAACAGTGGCGACGAGCATTGTGGATTTTAGCACACATGGCCTTCATAGGGTTTATTCAACCATTTGATCCTGCTGCTGAATTATGGAGCTCCTGGGTGGAGAGGCTGGAGCAGTATATGGAAGCAAATAGTGTGGCTGCAGAAAAGAAAGTTGCAGTTTTCCTCACAATATTGGGTCAAGCTGCATATGGCACTCTCAGAGACCTCATTTCTCCAGACAAGCCGGCCTCTAAGCCCCTGCCTGAGTTAATTCAGAAGCTACATGAGCACTACAACCCAAAGCCATTAGAGATTGCAGAGCGGTTTAAATTCTACAGTAGAAGGCAGCATGCTGGGGAGGACATAAAAACTTATATCATTGCTTTACGTAAACTAGCTGCCACTTGTCAGTTTGGAGACTACCTGCAGACGGCTCTCCGCGACATGTTTGTTATGGGACTCTGCGACCCAGCCATACAGAAACGCTTACTCACAGAACCCGACTTGACTCTGACGAAAGCCACTGACCTTGCTACGGTCATGGAGTTGGCTACACGGGACGCCACCCTACTGAAGGCACCACCTGAAACTCCTGCAAGCCAGGGAGAGGAAATATTCCACTCTGCTATCACCCGACACCCAAGACGGTCGTCCCCAAATCTTCCTAAACCTCGCCACCCTAATTCTTCTGTCTCTAGGACACCAACTTGCTACCGTTGTGGTAACACTACTCACAGTGCACCTGCTTGCAAGTTCAAGGATGTCATTTGTTTTCTTTGTGGAAAGACTGGCCATATTGGGCGTGTTTGCCGCAGCTCATGCTCCCCGAACACTACCACAAAAGTTAAACATAAACAGACATTTCATATGGATACTGACAATCACGGCTCCAGCTCTGATGAGGAAACCTGTGTCCAGCATGTTGGACTGTTTCGGGTAGCTGGGAGTACTCCTGCGATTAAAGTGGATGTCACACTCAATGGCTGTCCTGTCTCCATGGATGTTGATACAGGGGCGGCAGTGTCTGTCATTTCATGGACTGATTTAAAGGCATCGGGTCTGTCCTTACCGCTCCAACCTACAAATCTCACACTACAAACCTACAGCAAGGAACTACTACAGCCCTTGGGTTATGTGAAACCCCTTGTTACATTAGGCAACTGCAGTCAAACTCTACGCCTTTATGTTGTCAATAAAGGAGGTCCTCCGCTGTATGGTAGGGACTGGATCAAAGCGCTGGGCATGCCTCCTCTTGCCATTGCCCAATGTACATTGCTTTCTGAGGTGGACCATTGGGTGGAATCCCTGAAGTCACGCTTTAAGGGGGTTTTTGAGGACTCTTTGGGCACAGTAAAAGGAAAAATGGCCCACCTCCTCTTGAAGCCAGGTGCTACACCTCGTTTTTGTAAGGCAAGATCAGTACCTTTTGCCTTGAGTAAGAAAGTGGAAGCAGAGCTGGACCACCTATTGGCGGAAAAGATCATAACTAAAGTGGATAGAAGTGAATGGGCATCGGCAATTGTGCCTGTCAAGAAAAAGAATGGAGACATTAGAATTTGTGGAGATTTCAGGGTTGCCCTGAACAACCAACTTCTTGTGGATCAATACCCATTGCCTCGACTTGAAGATCTATTTAGCTCATTGGCTGGGGGGCAAAAGTTTACAAAAATAGACTTAAAGCAAGCTTACCTGCAACTGCAAGTACACCCAGATTCACGCCATCTGTTGACCATTAACACCCATAAAGGATTATTCCAATATAATCGCATGGTTTTTGGCATAGCCCCAGCTCCAGCCATCTGGCAGCGAATCATGGATGAGGTCCTGGCAGGCATACCTTTCACTCAATGTCTACTAGATGACATGCTCATCACTGGTCCCACTGATGAAGAACACAGAAAGAATGTTGAAGCTGTGCTAGAGAGACTCCAAAGGTATGGTTTACGTGTCAATCTTTAAAAATGCGAATTTCTAAAGTCTCAACTGGAATTTTGTGCCCACACTGTGGACCGACATGGGTTACACACTACTGAAGAAAAGGTTAAAGCCCTTACCCATGCCCCTACTCCCCAGAATGTCACACAGCTCAGGTCCTACCTTGGCCTCCTAAATTACTACCACCGTTTCTTGCCGAACCTAGCACACCAGCTTTACCCATTACATCGCTTACTGGATGCAAGAGCTAAATGGATATGGACAGCCAAATGTGAAGAAGCTTTTCGGCTTTCTAAAGAACTCATTCTGTCTTCTCGAGTTCTGGTCCACTATGATTTAAAGAAACACGTCACCTTGGCTTGTGACGCCTCGCCTTATGGACTGGGTGCTGTGCTTTCCCATGTCATGCCAGATGGCACAGAGCGCCCCATTTCTTTTGCCTCCAGGTCTTTAACCTCAGCAGAGCAAAACTACTCCCAGATAGACAAGGAAGCTTTGGCCATTGTATGGGCCACAAAAAAATTTCATACGTACATCTATGGTCGGGAGTTTACACTTATCACTGACCACAAACCTCTGTTGTCAATACTGAACCCTCAGAAAGGAATTTCTACAACAACCGCATCTCGCTTACAAAGGTACACTTTATTCTTGGGAGCTTATACTTATTCTATCAGATACCGCTCCCATGATGCCCATGGCAATGCAGATGCGTTTTCCAGATTGCCAATTGGAGACCACTCACCAAGAGACGTACGCATAGTGGAAATACACAGGCCGAAATCCTGCATGTCCACCTCCTTAATTGCCAGACATACAGTCACAGATCCCATCCTCGTCGCCACTGTTATGTCCCTTAGACACGGGGTCTCTCAGAGTTTTGCTAGCAATGCTAAAGTATCTGCTCAGCAAGTTACACACAGGCCAGATGAACTTCTTAAATAGGGATGAGCTCGGTGTTCGAGTCGAACATACGTTCGACTCGAACATCGGCTGTTCGATCGTTCGACGAAGATCGAACGATTTGGGCTGTTGGCGCCTAATTCGAGTGACGCGAACGGCCCACAATGCACTACGCCATCGCAGTGTCATCCAGGCGCTGTGATTGGCCAAGCATGCACTGTGACCCCGCATGCTTGGCCAATCACAGCGCCGGCAGCGAGGAGAGCAATGATTGGCCACAGGCAGTATGCCTGTGGCCAATTATTGCTGAGGGTGTTTAGTACACGCCCCACACTATAAAAGGCCGCCAGCACGGCGGCCTAGTGTAGTGTGTTCCGGAGCAGGGAAAGAGAAGCATAGGCAGGGACAGTGACATTTTTTTTTCTTGCTTAACCTGGATTCCTTTAGTTTAGGGAAAGAGAAGGATAGGTAGGGAGAGTGTCAGTGTGTTTTACTGTGTGAATCCTTGTTTCTAGGGACAGGGAAGGACAGTGAGGGAAATTCTCCTTGTGCTATAGTGTGCTAAAGCATTGATCATCAACCATCTTTAAAAAATCATTTTTTCTAGGGACAGAAAACTATAGGTAGGGAGAGTGTCAGTGTGTTTTACTGTGATAATCCTTGTTTCTAGGGACAGGGAAGGACAGTGAGGGAAATTCTCCTTGTGCTATAGTGTGCTAAAGCATTGATCATCAACCATCTTTAAAAAAACATTTTTTCTAGGGACAGAAAACTATAGGTAGGGAGAGTGTCAGTTTCTTTCACTGTGATAATCCTTGTTTCTAGGGACAGGGAAGGACAGTGAGGGAAATTCTCCTTGTGCTATACTGTGCTAAAGCATTGATCATCAACCATCTTTAAAAAAACATTTTTTCTAGGGACGGAAAACTATAGGTAGGGAGAGTGTCAGTTTCTTTCACTGTGCTAATCCTTGTTTCTAGGGACAGGGAAGGACAGTGAGGGAAATTCTCCTTGTGCTATACTGTGCTAAAGCATTGATCATCAACCATCTTTAAAAAAACATTTTTTCTAGGGACAGAAAACTATAGGTAGGGAGAGTGTCAGTTTCTTTCACTGTGCTAATCCTTGTTTCTAGGGACAGGGAAGGACAGTGAGGGAAATTCTCCTTGTGCTATAGTGTGCTAAAGCATTGATCATCAACCATCTTTAAAAAAACATTTTTTCTAGGGACAGAAAACTATAGGTAGGGAGAGTGTCAGTTTCTTTCACTGTGATAATCCTTGTTTCTAGGGACAGGGAAGGACAGTGAGGGAAATTCTCCTTGTGCTATAGTGTGCTAAAGCATTGATCATCAACCATCTTTAAAAAAACATTTTTTCTAGGGACAGAAAACTATAGGTAGGAAGAGTGTCAGTTTCTTTCACTGTGATAATCCTTGTTTCTAGGGACAGGGAAGGACAGTGAGGGAAATTCTCCTTGTGCTATAGTGTGCTAAAGCATTGATCATCAACCATCTTTAAAAAAACATTTTTTCAGGGACAGAAAACTATAGGTAGGGAGAGTGTCAGTTTCTTTCACTGTGCTAATCCTTGTTTCTAGGGACAGGGAAGGACAGTGAGGGAAATTCTCCTTGTGCTATAGTGTGCTAAAGCATTGATCATCAACCATCTTTAAAAAAACATTTTTTCTAGGGACAGAAAACTATAGGTAGGGAGAGTGTCAGTTTCTTTCACTGTGATAATCCTTGTTTCTAGGGACAGGGAAGGACAGTGAGGGAAATTCTCCTTGTGCTATACTGTGCTAAAGCATTGATCATCAACCATCTTTAAAAAAACATTTTTTCTAGGGACAGAAAACTATAGGTAGGAAGAGTGTCAGTTTCTTTCACTGTGATAATCCTTGTTTCTAGGGACAGGGAAGGACAGTGAGGGAAATTCTCCTTGTGCTATAGTGTGCTAAAGCATTGATCATCAACCATCTTTAAAAAAACATTTTTTCTAGGGACAGAAAACTATAGGTAGGAAGAGTGTCAGTTTCTTTCACTGTGATAATCCTTGTTTCTAGGGACAGGGAAGGACAGTGAGGGAAATTCTCCTTGTGCTGTACTGTGCTAAAGCATTGATCATCAACCATCTTTAAAAAAACATTTTTTCTAGGGACAGAAAACTATAGGTAGGAAGAGTGTCAGTTTCTTTCACTGTGATAATCCTTGTTTCTAGGGACAGGGAAGGACAGTGAGGGAAATTCTCCTTGTGCTATAGTGTGCTAAAGCATTGATCATCAACCATCTTTAAAAAATCATTTTTTCTAGGGACAGAAAACTATAGGTAGTGTGAGGGGGTTAACTCGGTAGCGGGTGTGTGTGACCCCCTGGTTGGGCTCCCCACACAAAAACAGGGCCAGCAGACGGAGGTTGTGGTTTTCAAAATCAAAAGGTGCGGTTTATTTCTCTATGTACAGTGACAAAAACACAGCAAAGCCAAAAAGAAACAAACAAAATAAATCTTGGTCAGTTTGACCTCTGACTAAACATGCAGGTTTCCTAAACTAACAACTGGGATCAGCCTGGTGCTGTCCTAGTCCCTAAGTCCCTGGTTTAGTAAAAGTCCAAACAAATAGCCACACAGGCTTTGCCTCACCGCACAGGGGTTCACTCTCCCTAGACAGTCCACACAGGTCTGGTTCCAGGCATGAGCTAACCCCTAATGAAGCTGGGAGTTCTTATAGAGGCCTTAAACGAACTGACAGGCTTCAGCTGGTCTCATCAACTCCCTGCCTCACGACGCCCAGCACTCTCCCTAGAGGTATGAGTCGGCATAAAGCCTGAATCTGGGAGAAATATATCTACCCCCCTGGATGCAACCAGGTGACTTTACCTTCCTGCTGTCACATACCCCCCCCTCTTGTTTTAACCTTGGGGTTGGAACACCAGCAATCAGGCATTCATGTACTCGAGACAAAGCATCCACATTCCCCATTTGAACGCCAGGGCGATGCTTTACTGTGAAGTTGAATTCCTGTAGGGCCAGGAACCACCTATTCACTCTTCTATTTGTCTCCTTGTTTTGAGCCATCCACTTTAACGGAGCGTGATCCGTAACCATGTCAAAGTGCCTACCTAGCAGATAGTACCGAAGGGAATCTAGAGCCCACTTCACCGCTAAACACTCCTTTTCAACCGTGGCGTAATTTACCTCATGGGACTTCAACTTCCTGCTGAGGTAAATGACTGGGTGCTCTTCCCCGTTCCAGACCTGGGACAATACTGCTCCTAACCCCACATCTGACGCATCACTTTGTACGACAAAGTCTTTAGAGAAGTCGGGTGAGTACAACACTGGCTGGCTACATAAGGCTTGTTTCAAGAATTGGAATGCTGCCTCAGCCTCGGGGGTCCATTTAATCATGACCGACCCTTTCCCTTTCGTCAGGTTGGTTAGGGGCACAGCCTTAGAAGCAAAGTGGGGAATGAAGCGCCGATAATAACCCGCGATTCCCAGAAAGGCTCGTACCTGCTTCTTGCTGTTGGGACGTGGCCAACTCTGGATGGCCTCGACTTTGTTGAGTTGGGGTTTTATTACTCCCCTGCCAATGGTGTACCCAAGATATTTGGCCTCCTCCTGCCCAATGGTACACTTCTTGGGGTTAGCCGTAAACCCCGCTTCCCGAACAGAGTCCAGGACTGCTTGCACTTTTGGCAGATGTGAGGCCCAATCTGTGCTATGGACAATTACGTCATCCAGGTAAGCCGCAGCATACTTCCGATGGGGCCTCAGCATCTGGTCCATTTTCCGCTGGAATGTGGCCGGCGCATTCTGTAACCCGAACGGCATTCTCTTATATTGGAACGCCCCGTCTGGGGTTACAAATGCGGTTTTCTCTTTGGCCGACTTGGCCAGGGGAATTTGCCAATACCCTTTTGTGAGGTCAAGAGTCGCCATGTATCGGGCTGTTCCCAGCCGGTCGATCAACTCATCTATACGTGGCATGGGGTAGGTGTCAAATTTTGTAACTTTGTTCAACTGACGAAAATCGTTACAAAATCGCCAGCTCCCATCCGGTTTAGGCACCAACACAATGGGACTAGACCAATCACTTTGGGACTCCTCTATCACCCCTAAGTTCAGCATTTTCTGTACTTCCTCCCGTATTGCCTCCCGTCGGGCCTCTGGGATCCGATAGGGTTTTAACTTCACCCTTTCACCGGGCGGGGTAATAATATCATGCTCTACCCCAGATGTTTGTCCCGGCAGCTCAGAGAACACCTCCTTGTTGCGAAGCACAAACTCCTTAACCTCCTGTTGTTGGGGTTGTGACAAGGTGGCTGCTATTCCAACCTCCGGAATCACGCAACCAGTTTGAGCTGGTGACCAAGTTTCTGCGACTAGGGACTCTCTATCCCTCCAGGCTTTCAACAGATTAACGTGATATATCTGTTCGGGCTTTCGCCTTCCTGGTTGTCTGACCTTGTAATTCACTTCGCTCACTTTTTCCATTATCTCGTAGGGGCCTTGCCATTTGGCAAGGAATTTACTTTCAACCGTAGGGACAAGTACCAATATCCTATCCCCCGGGGAAAAGGTACGGGTCTTTGCTCCACGGTTGTACACTCTCTGCTGTGCCAACTGCGCTTGGGCCAAATGTTCCTTCACGATGGGCATTACCTGTGCAATTCGATCTTGCATCAGGGCGACATGCTCAATCACACTCCTGTGGGGAGAACTCTCACTTTCCCAAGTTTCCTTGGCAATATCCAACAGCCCTCTTGGGTGTCTCCCATACAGTAACTCAAAGGGGGAGAATCCCGTAGAGGATTGGGGCACCTCCCTAATAGCAAACATCAAATAAGGAAGTAGACAGTCCCAATCCTTTCCATCTCTATCCACCACTTTCTTCAACATTTGTTTTAGGGTTTTGTTGAATCTTTCAACCAGCCCATCGGTTTGGGGGTGATACACAGATGTACGCAATTGCGTCACTTTGAACAATTTACACAGCTCTTTCATAACCCGGGACATAAAGGGTGTACCTTGGTCCGTAAGCAGTTCTTTACAAATACCCACCCGGCTAAAAACAAGAGATAGCTCTTTGGCTATGGTTTTGGCCGAGGTATTTCTGAGAGGGATCGCTTCTGGATAACGGGTGGCATAGTCCATTATAACCAATATGTACTGGTGCCCCCTAGCGGACTTGATTATAGGACCTACCAAATCCATTGCGATTCTCTCAAACGGGACCTCAATGATGGGTAGAGGGACCAGCGGGCTACGGAAATGTGGCATCGGGGCCGACCTCTGACACACAGGGCAGGAGGAACAATAATTTTCTATGTCCTTCATCACCCCAGGCCAATAGAATCTCTGTAATACCCTCTCTCGGGTTTTCTCTGTCCCCAGATGACCTCCAAGAATGTGCCCATGGGCCAACTCCAACACCAACTTCCTGTAAGGTTTGGGCACCACCAGCTGCTCAACGGTTTCTTCTGCCCTTTTTGCCACCCGATACAGTAGGTCCTTCTCTACGCTGAAGTATGGGTAAGTGCAGGTATTATCTGGGTTCACTAACTCGCCATCTATTTCCACTACGTTTTCCCGTGCCTTTATTAGGGCGGGGTCTTTTAACTGTTCTGTGGCAAAATTTTCCCTGTGAACCTCCAGATCAGAAAACTCCACAGACGGTAGGTTTTCGTCTGAGGAGGTGGGCTCCTCTCCAGTTTCTTGAGTCTCCCCTGCCAATACTGACAAGGGAAATTCTGGAGAGTCCTCACCACTCTCAGAGGAGTTCTGGCTATCACATTCCTGGTACATAGGGGCACCAGTGGGGGGCTCAGGATCATCCCACAGTTCCCAGAACTTCGGAAAATCCCTTCCCACAATGGCATCATGCGGTAATTGAGATACTAACCCCACTGGATGAGAGAGGGTACCTTTGGGGGTCTCGAAACACACTGTAGTCACTGGATACTCTCGGGTGTCCCCATGCACACAAATAACAGCTACCTTGCTATTCCCAGAGACCTCTGTTTTAACTAATTCAGCCTTTATCAGGGTCACAAGGCTACCTGAATCCAGTAATACCACAACATTTCTACCATTAATACACATTTTGCATAAATGTTTCTCAGTTCCCCGAATGGCAGTGCATGCGACTGTCGCACACAGCGACTGACGTCTGTCCATCAGAAAGTCACATTGCATGGGTTCCTCCACAACCGGGCAATTTGCTGCAATATGTCCCGCTTGCCGGCAGCGGTAGCAAACGATCCTTCTTGCGGCCTCTTGAGCCGCTGATTTCCCAGGCTGTTCTCGCCAAACTTGGGGTAGAGCTCCCACCCTCTCACTCTCTCCACCCTCACCCCTTGGAATCCTCTTATCCGCCCCTGGGGATGGTCTGGTCTTAGGGTGGAAAGTCCGAGAGTCTCTGGAAGAGGCCGTCAGGTTCTCTGTAGCCAAGTATCTCTCTACACGATCCACAAGTTTACCGGCCGTTTCTGGGTCTCCATGGCTTACCCACTTTTGAATGGCGGTAGGAAGAGCTCTCAAGAAACGATCCATCACAACACGTTCCACAATCTCCGGTGCGGACAAAGTCTCTGGCTGTAGCCACTTCCTGCTCAGGTGAATGAGATCATACATTTGAGACCTGGGGGGTTTTCCAAGCTGGAAAGTCCAGTTATGCACACGCTGAGCCCGGACAGCCAGGGTGACACCCAGCCTTGCCAATATTTCAGCTTTTAGCATCACATAGTCTTTTGCTTGGTCAGGCTCTAGGTCATAGTAAGCCTTCTGCGATTCACCAGTTAACAGAGGAGCCACCAGTCCAGCCCACTGCTCCTCAGGCCACTTTTCTCTTTCAGCAGTCCTTTCAAATGTGGTCAAAAATACCTCTGGATCATCCTCTCCAGTCATTTTTGTCAATAAACGACTCACCCCAAAGGACGCGGTATTAGTGGGACGGCTTTCCTCACTGGTCTGCGGACGTTGCTGCATTACTGCTTCCATTTGTTGTAGTCTCTGCTCTTGCTTCTGTAACA
Source organism: Rana muscosa (assembly GCA_029206835.1). Lineage (NCBI taxonomy): Eukaryota > Metazoa > Chordata > Amphibia > Anura > Ranidae > Rana > Rana muscosa. Next base: position 63,520,734 of record CM055122.1, on the reverse strand, counting down.
GGTCTATGAAGCGGGCCTCAGATTGCTGCTGGGCTTGTTGATGAGCTTGCTGCTGGGCTGCAAGGCTCCTTTGCAAACCTGCATTTGTCTGCTGTTGATTGGCATTTGCTAGAGCCAGCTGTTTCAGTATCTCCTCCATGCTGGCTTAAAAAAAACTGCCACTGGTTCTCCACCAACTGTGAGGGGGTTAACTCGGTAGCGGGTGTGTGTGACCCCCTGGTTGGGCTCCCCACACAAAAACAGGGCCAGCAGACGGAGGTTGTGGTTTTCAAAATCAAAAGGTGCGGTTTATTTCTCTATGTACAGTGACAAAAACACAGCAAAGCCAAAAAGAAACAAACAAAATAAATCCTGGTCAGTTTGACCTCTGACTAAACATGCAGGTTTCCTAAACTAACAACTGGGATCAGCCTGGTGCTGTCCTAGTCCCTAAGTCCCTGGTTTAGTAAAAGTCCAAACAAATAGCCACACAGGCTTTGCCTCACCGCACAGGGGTTCACTCTCCCTAGACAGTCCACACAGGTCTGGTTCCAGGCATGAGCTAACCCCTAATGAAGCTGGGAGTTCTTATAGAGGCCTTAAACGAACTGACAGGCTTCAGCTGGTCTCATCAACTCCCTGCCTCACGACGCCCAGCACTCTCCCTAGAGGTATGAGTCGGCATAAAGCCTGAATCTGGGAGAAATATATCTACCCCCCTGGATGCAACCAGGTGACTTTACCTTCCTGCTGTCACAGTAGGGAGAGTGTCAGTGTGTTTTACTGTGATAATCCTTGTTTCTAGGGACAGGGAAGGACAGTGAGGGAAATTCTCCTTGTGCTATAGTGTGCTAAAGCATTGATCATCAACCATCTTTAAAAAAACATTTTTTCTAGGGACAGAAAACTATAGGTAGGGAGAGTGTCAGTTTCTTTCACTGTGCTAATCCTTGTTTCTAGGGACAGGGAAGGACAGTGAGGGAAATTCTCCTTGTGCTATAGTGTGCTAAAGCATTGATCATCAACCATCTTTAAAAAAACATTTTTTCTAGGGACAGAAAACTATAGGTAGGGAGAGTGTCAGTTTCTTTCACTGTGATAATCCTTGTTTCTAGGGACAGGGAAGGACAGTGAGGGAAATTCTCCTTGTGCTATAGTGTGCTAAAGCATTGATCATCAACCATCTTTAAAAAAACATTTTTTCTAGGGACAGAAAACTATAGGTAGGAAGAGTGTCAGTTTCTTTCACTGTGATAATCCTTGTTTCTAGGGACAGGGAAGGACAGTGAGGGAAATTCTCCTTGTGCTATAGTGTGCTAAAGCATTGATCATCAACCATCTTTAAAAAAACATTTTTTCTAGGGACAGAAAACTATAGGTAGGAAGAGTGTCAGTTTCTTTCACTGTGATAATCCTTGTTTCTAGGGACAGGGAAGGACAGTGAGGGAAATTCTCCTTGTGCTATAGTGTGCTAAAGCATTGATCATCAACCATCTTTAAAAAAACATTTTTTCTAGGGACAGAAATCTATAGGTAGGGAGAGTGTCAGTTTCTTTCACTGTGCTAATCCTTGTTTCTAGGGACAGGGAAGGACAGTGAGGGAAATTCTCCTTGTGCTATAGTGTGCTAAAGCATTGATCATCAACCATCTTTAAAAAAACATTTTTTCTAGGGACAGAAAACTATAGGTAGGAAGAGTGTCAGTTTCTTTCACTGTGATAATCCTTGTTTCTAGGGACAGGGAAGGACAGTGAGGGAAATTCTCCTTGTGCTATACTGTGCTAAAGCATTGATCATCAACCATCTTTAAAAAAACATTTTTTCTAAGGACAGAAAACTATAGGTAGGAAGAGTGTCAGTTTCTTTCACTGTGATAATCCTTGTTTCTAGGGACAGGGAAGGACAGTGAGGGAAATTCTCCTTGTGCTATACTGTGCTAAAGCATTGATCATCAACCATCTTTAAAAAAACATTTTTTCTAGGGACAGAAAACTATAGGTAGGAAGAGTGTCAGTTTCTTTCACTGTGATAATCCTTGTTTCTAGGGACAGGGAAGGACAGGGAGGGAAATTCTCCTTGTGCTATAGTGTGCTAAAGCATTGATCATCAACCATCTTTAAAAAAACATTTTTTCTAGGGACAGAAAACTATAGGTAGGGAGAGTGTCAGTTTCTTTCACTGTGCTAATCCTTGTTTCTAGGGACAGGGAAGGACAGTGAGGGAAATTCTCCTTGTGCTATAGTGTGCTAAAGCATTGATCATCAACCATCTTTAAAAAAACATTTTTTGTAGGGACAGAAAACTATAGGTAGGGAGAGTGTCAGTTTCTTTCACTGTGATAATCCTTGTTTCTAGGGACAGGGAAGGACAGTGAGGGAAATTCTCCTTGTGCTATACTGTGCTAAAGCATTGATCATCAACCATCTTTAAAAAAACATTTTTTCTAGGGACAGAAAACTATAGGTAGTGTGACAGCAGGAAGGTAAAGTCACCTGGTTGCATCCAGGGGGGTAGATATATTTCTCCCAGATTCAGGCTTTATGCCGACTTATACAACTAGGGAGTTGATGAAGCCCAGCTGAGGCTAGTGGGCTCATGAATGACTCATACCTCTAGGGAGAGGGCTGGGCGTCGTGCAGACAGGGAGTTGATGAGGCCAGCTGAAGCTTGTCAGCTCATTTAGGCCTCTATAAAAAACTCCCAGCTTCATTAGATGTTAGCTCATGCCTGGAACCAGACCTGTGTGGACTGTCTAGGGAGAGTGAACCCCTGTGCGGTGAGGCAAAGCCTGTGTGGCTATTTGTTTGGACTTTTACTAAACCAGGGACTTAGGGACTAGGACAGCACCAGGCTGATCCCAGTTGTTAGTTTAGGAAACCTGCATGTTTAGTCAGAGGTCAAACTGACCAGGATTTATTTTGTTTGTTTCTTTTTGGCTTTGCTGTGTTTTTGTCACTGTACATAGAGAAATAAACCACAACCTCCGTCTGCTGGCCCTGTTTTTGTGTGGGGAGCCCAACCAGGGGGTCACACACACCCGCTACCGAGTTAACCCCCTCACAGTTGGTGGAGAATGCGGGCAGTTTTTTTTAAGCCAGCATGGAGGAGATACTGAAACAGCTGGCTCTAGCAAATGCCAATCAACAGCAGACAAATGCGGGTTTGCAAAGGAGCCTTGCAGCCCAGCAGCAAGCTCATCAACAAGCCCAGCAGCAATCTGAGGCCCGCTTCATAGACCTGTTACAGAAGCAAGAGCAGAGACTACAACAAATGGAAGCAGTAATGCAGCAACGTCCGCAGACCAGTGAGGAAAGCCGTCCCACTAATACCGCGTCCTTTGGGGTGAGTCGTTTATTGACAAAAATGACTGGAGAGGATGATCCAGAGGTATTTTTGACCACATTTGAAAGGACTGCTGAAAGAGAAAAGTGGCCTGAGGAGCAGTGGGCTGGACTGGTGGCTCCTCTGTTAACTGGTGAATCGCAGAAGGCTTACTATGACCTAGAGCCTGACCAAGCAAAAGACTATGTGATGCTAAAAGCTGAAATATTGGCAAGGCTGGGTGTCACCCTGGCTGTCCGGGCTCAGCGTGTGCATAACTGGACTTTCCAGCTTGGAAAACCCCCCAGGTCTCAAATGTATGATCTCATTCACCTGAGCAGGAAGTGGCTACAGCCAGAGACTTTGTCCGCACCGGAGATTGTGGAACGTGTTGTGATGGATCGTTTCTTGAGAGCTCTTCCTACCGCCATTCAAAAGTGGGTAAGCCATGGAGACCCAGAAACGGCCGGTAAACTTGTGGATCGTGTAGAGAGATACTTGGCTACAGAGAACCTGACGGCCTCTTCCAGAGACTCTCGGACTTTCCACCCTAAGACCAGACCATCCCCAGGGGCGGATAAGAGGATTCCAAGGGGTGAGGGTGGAGAGAGTGAGAGGGTGGGAGCTCTACCCCAAGTTTGGCGAGAACAGCCTGGGAAATCAGCGGCTCAAGAGGCCGCAAGAAGGATCGTTTGCTACCGCTGCCGGCAAGCGGGACATATTGCAGCAAATTGCCCGGTTGTGGAGGAACCCATGCAATGTGACTTTCTGATGGACAGACGTCAGTCGCTGTGTGCGACAGTCGCATGCACTGCCATTCGGGGAACTGAGAAACATTTATGCAAAATGTGTATTAATGGTAGAAATGTTGTGGTATTACTGGATTCAGGTAGCCTTGTGACCCTGATAAAGGCTGAATTAGTTAAAACAGAGGTCTCTGGGAATAGCAAGGTAGCTGTTATTTGTGTGCATGGGGACACCCGAGAGTATCCAGTGACTACAGTGTGTTTCGAGACCCCCAAAGGTACCCTCTCTCATCCAGTGGGGTTAGTATCTCAATTACCGCATGATGCCATTGTGGGAAGGGATTTTCCGAAGTTCTGGGAACTGTGGGATGATCCTGAGCCCCCCACTGGTGCCCCTATGTACCAGGAATGTGATAGCCAGAACTCCTCTGAGAGTGGTGAGGACTCTCCAGAATTTCCCTTGTCAGTATTGGCAGGGGAGACTCAAGAAACTGGAGAGGAGCCCACCTCCTCAGACGAAAACCTACCGTCTGTGGAGTTTTCTGATCTGGAGGTTCACAGGGAAAATTTTGCCACAGAACAGTTAAAAGACCCCGCCCTAATAAAGGCACGGGAAAACGTAGTGGAAATAGATGGCGAGTTAGTGAACCCAGATAATACCTGCACTTACCCATACTTCAGCGTAGAGAAGGACCTACTGTATCGGGTGGCAAAAAGGGCAGAAGAAACCGTTGAGCAGCTGGTGGTGCCCAAACCTTACAGGAAGTTGGTGTTGGAGTTGGCCCATGGGCACATTCTTGGAGGTCATCTGGGGACAGAGAAAACCAGAGAGAGGGTATTACAGAGATTCTATTGGCCTGGGGTGATGAAGGACATAGAAAATTATTGTTCCTCCTGCCCTGTGTGTCAGAGGTCGGCCCCGATGCCACATTTCCGTAGCCCGCTGGTCCCTCTACCCATCATTGAGGTCCCGTTTGAGAGAATCGCAATGGATTTGGTAGGTCCTATAATCAAGTCCGCTAGGGGGCACCAGTACATATTGGTTATAATGGACTATGCCACCCGTTATCCAGAAGCGATCCCTCTCAGAAATACCTCGGCCAAAACCATAGCCAAAGAGCTATCTCTTGTTTTTAGCCGGGTGGGTATTTGTAAAGAACTGCTTACGGACCAAGGTACACCCTTTATGTCCCGGGTTATGAAAGAGCTGTGTAAATTGTTCAAAGTGACGCAATTGCGTACATCTGTGTATCACCCCCAAACCGATGGGCTGGTTGAAAGATTCAACAAAACCCTAAAACAAATGTTGAAGAAAGTGGTGGATAGAGATGGAAAGGATTGGGACTGTCTACTTCCTTATTTGATGTTTGCTATTAGGGAGGTGCCCCAATCCTCTACGGGATTCTCCCCCTTTGAGTTACTGTATGGGAGACACCCAAGAGGGCTGTTGGATATTGCCAAGGAAACTTGGGAAAGTGAGAGTTCTCCCCACAGGAGTGTGATTGAGCATGTCGCCCTGATGCAAGATCGAATTGCACAGGTAATGCCCATCGTGAAGGAACATTTGGCCCAAGCGCAGTTGGCACAGCAGAGAGTGTACAACCGTGGAGCAAAGACCCGTACCTTTTCCCCGGGGGATAGGATATTGGTACTTGTCCCTACGGTTGAAAGTAAATTCCTTGCCAAATGGCAAGGCCCCTACGAGATAATGGAAAAAGTGAGCGAAGTGAATTACAAGGTCAGACAACCAGGAAGGCGAAAGCCCGAACAGATATATCACGTTAATCTGTTGAAAGCCTGGAGGGATAGAGAGTCCCTAGTCGCAGAAACTTGGGCACCAGCTCAAACTGGTTGCGTGATTCCGGAGGTTGGAATAGCAGCCACCTTGTCACAACCCCAACAACAGGAGGTTAAGGAGTTTGTGCTTCGCAACAAGGAGGTGTTCTCTGAGCTGCCGGGACAAACATCTGGGGTAGAGCATGATATTATTACCCCGCCCGGTGAAAGGGTGAAGTTAAAACCCTATCGGATCCCAGAGGCCCGACGGGAGGCAATACGGGAGGAAGTACAGAAAATGCTGAACTTAGGGGTGATAGAGGAGTCCCAAAGTGATTGGTCTAGTCCCATTGTGTTGGTGCCTAAACCGGATGGGAGCTGGCGATTTTGTAACGATTTTCGTCAGTTGAACAAAGTTACAAAATTTGACACCTACCCCATGCCACGTATAGATGAGTTGATCGACCGGCTGGGAACAGCCCGATACATGACGACTCTTGACCTCACAAAAGGGTATTGGCAAATTCCCCTGGCCAAGTCGGCCAAAGAGAAAACCGCATTTGTAACCCCAGACGGGGCGTTCCAATATAAGAGAATGCCGTTCGGGTTACAGAATGCGCCGGCCACATTCCAGCGGAAAATGGACCAGATGCTGAGGCCCCATCGGAAGTATGCTGCGGCTTACCTGGATGACGTAATTGTCCATAGCACAGATTGGGCCTCACATCTGCCAAAAGTGCAAGCAGTCCTGGACTCTGTTCGGGAAGCGGGGTTTACGGCTAACCCCAAGAAGTGTACCATTGGGCAGGAGGAGGCCAAATATCTTGGGTACACCATTGGCAGGGGAGTAATAAAACCCCAACTCAACAAAGTCGAGGCCATCCAGAGTTGGCCACGTCCCAACAGCAAGAAGCAGGTACGAGCCTTTCTGGGAATCGCGGGTTATTATCGGCGCTTCATTCCCCACTTTGCTTCTAAGGCTGTGCCCCTAACCAACCTGACGAAAGGGAAAGGGTCGGTCATGATTAAATGGACCCCCGAGGCTGAGGCAGCATTCCAATTCTTGAAACAAGCCTTATGTAGCCAGCCAGTGTTGTACTCACCCGACTTCTCTAAAGACTTTGTCGTACAAAGTGATGCGTCAGATGTGGGGTTAGGAGCAGTATTGTCCCAGGTCTGGAACGGGGAAGAGCACCCAGTCATTTACCTCAGCAGGAAGTTGAAGTCCCATGAGGTAAATTACGCCACGGTTGAAAAGGAGTGTTTAGCGGTGAAGTGGGCTCTAGATTCCCTTCGGTACTATCTGCTAGGTAGGCACTTTGACATGGTTACGGATCACGCTCCGTTAAAGTGGATGGCTCAAAACAAGGAGACAAATAGAAGAGTGAATAGGTGGTTCCTGGCCCTACAGGAATTCAACTTCACAGTAAAGCATCGCCCTGGCGTTCAAATGGGGAATGTGGATGCTTTGTCTCGAGTACATGAATGCCTGATTGCTGGTGTTCCAACCCCAAGGTTAAAACAAGAGGGGGGGGTATGTGACAGCAGGAAGGTAAAGTCACCTGGTTGCATCCAGGGGGGTAGATATATTTCTCCCAGATTCAGGCTTTATGCCGACTTATACAACTAGGGAGTTGATGAAGCCCAGCTGAGGCTAGTGGGCTCATGAATGACTCATACCTCTAGGGAGAGGGCTGGGCGTCGTGCAGACAGGGAGTTGATGAGGCCAGCTGAAGCTTGTCAGCTCATTTAGGCCTCTATAAATAACTCCCAGCTTCATTAGATGTTAGCTCATGCCTGGAACCAGACCTGTGTGGACTGTCTAGGGAGAGTGAACCCCTGTGCGGTGAGGCAAAGCCTGTGTGGCTATTTGTTTGGACTTTTACTAAACCAGGGACTTAGGGACTAGGACAGCACCAGGCTGATCCCAGTTGTTAGTTTAGGAAACCTGCATGTTTAGTCAGAGGTCAAACTGACCAGGATTTATTTTGTTTGTTTCTTTTTGGCTTTGCTGTGTTTTTGTCACTGTACATAGAGAAATAAACCACAACCTCCGTCTGCTGGCCCTGTTTTTGTGTGGGGAGCCCAACCAGGGGGTCACACACACCCGCTACCGAGTTAACCCCCTCACAGTAGGAAGAGTGTCAGTTTCTTTCACTGTGATAATCCTTGTTTCTAGGGACAGGGAAGGGCAGTGAGGGAAATTCTCCTTGTGCTATACTGTGCTAAAGCATTGATCATCAACCATCTTTAAAAAAACATTTTTTCTAGGGACAGAAAACTATAGGTAGGGAGAGTGTCAGTTTCTTTCACTGTGATAATCCTTGTTTCTAGGGACAGGGAAGGACAGTGAGGGAAATTCTCCTTGTGCTATACTGTGCTAAAGCATTGATCATCAACCATCTTTAAAAAAACATTTTTTCTAGGGACAGAAAACTATAGGTAGGAAGAGTGTCAGTTTCTTTCACTGTGATAATCCTTGTTTCTAGGGACAGGGAAGGACAGTGAGGGAAATTCTCCTTGTGCTATACTGTGCTAAAGCATTGATCATCAACCATCTTTAAAAAAACATTTTTTCTAGGGACAGAAAACTATAGGTAGGGAGAGTGTCAGTTTCTTTCACTGTGATAATCCTTGTTTCTAGGGAAAGGGAAGGACAGTGAGGGAAATTCTCCTTGTGCTATACTGTGCTAAAGCATTGATCATCAACCATCTTTAAAAAAACATTTTTTCTAGGGACAGAAAACTATAGGTAGGAAGAGTGTCAGTTTTTTTCACTGTGATAATCCTTGTTTCTAGGGACAGGGAAGGACAGTGAGGGAAATTCTCCTTGTGCTATACTGTGCTAAAGCATTGATCATCAACCATCTTTAAAAAAACATTTTTTCTAAGGACAGAAAACTATAGGTAGGAAGAGTGTCAGTTTCTTTCACTGTGATAATCCTTGTTTCTAGGGACAGGGAAGGACAGTGAGGGAAATTCTCCTTGTGCTATACTGTGCTAAAGCATTGATCATCAACCATCTTTAAAAAAACATTTTTTCTAGGGACAGAAAACTATAGGTAGGAAGAGTGTCAGTTTCTTTCACTGTGATAATCCTTGTTTCTAGGGACAGGGAAGGACAGTGAGGGAAATTCTCCTTGTGCTATACTGTGCTAAAGCATTGATCATCAACCATCTTTAAAAAAACATTTTTTCTAGGGACAGAAAACTATAGGTAGGAAGAGTGTCAGTTTCTTTCACTGTGATAATCCTTGTTTCTAGGGACAGGGAAGGACAGGGAGGGAAATTCTCCTTGTGCTATAGTGTGCTAAAACATTGATCATCAACCATCTTTAAAAAAACATTTTTTCTAGGGACAGAAAACTATAGGTAGGGAGAGTGTCAGTTTCTTTCACTGTGATAATCCTTGTTTCTAGGGACAGGGAAGGACAGTGAGGGAAATTCTCCTTGTGCTATACTGTGCTAAAGCATTGATCATCAACCATCTTTAAAAAAACATTTTTTCTAGGGACAGAAAACTATAGGTAGGAAGAGTGTCAGTTTCTTTCACTGTGATAATCCTTGTTTCTAGGGACAGGGAAGGACAGGGAGGGAAATTCTCCTTGTGCTATAGTGTGCTAAAGCATTGATCATCAACCATCTTTAAAAAAACATTTTTTCTAGGGACAGAAAACTATAGGTAGGGAGAGTGTCAGTTTCTTTCACTGTGCTAATCCTTGTTTCTAGGGACAGGGAAGGACAGTGAGGGAAATTCTCCTTGTGCTATAGTGTGCTAAAGCATTGATCATCAACCATCTTTAAAAAAACATTTTTTCTAGGGACAGAAAACTATAGGTAGGGAGAGTGTCAGTTTCTTTCACTGTGATAATCCTTGTTTCTAGGGACAGGGAAGGACAGTGAGGGAAATTCTCCTTGTGCTATACTGTGCTAAAGCATTGATCATCAACCATCTTTAAAAAAACATTTTTTCTAGGGACAGAAAACTATAGGTAGTGTGACAGCAGGAAGGTAAAGTCACCTGGTTGCATCCAGGGGGGTAGATATATTTCTCCCAGATTCAGGCTTTATGCTGACTTGTACAACTAGGGTGGAGAGTTGTATAAGCCCAGCTGAGGCTAGTAGGCTCATGGATGACTCATACCTCTAGGGAGAGGGCTGGGCGTCGTGCAGGCAGGGAGTTGATGAGACCAGCTGAAGCCTGTCAGTTCGTTTAAGGCCTCTATAAAAACTCCCAGATTCATTAGGTGTTAGCTCATGCCTGGACCCAGACCTGTGTGGACTGTCTAGGGAGAGTGAACCCCTGTGCGGTGAGGCAAAGCCTGTGTGGCTATTTGTTTGGACTTTTACTAAACCAGGGACTTAGGGACTAGGACAGCACCAGGCTGATCCCAGTTGTTAGTTTAGGAAACCTGCATGTTTAGTCAGAGGTCAAACTGACCAGGATTTATTTTGTTTATGTTTCTTTTTGGCTTTGCTGTGTTTTTGTCACTGTACATAGAGAAATAAACCGCACCTTTTGATTTTGAAAACCACAACCTCCGTCTGCTGGCCCTGTTTTTGTGTGGGGAGCCCAACCAGGGGGTCACACACACCCGCTACTGAGTTAACCCCCTCACAGTTGGTGGAGAACCAGTGGCAGTTTTTTTTAAGCCAGCATGGAGGAGATACTGCAACAGCTGGCTCTAGCAAATGCCAATCAACAGCAGACAAATGCAGGTTTGCAAAGGAGCCTTGCAGCCCAGCAGCAAGCTCATCAACAAGCCCAGCAGCAATCTGAGGCCCGCTTCATAGACCTGTTACAGAAGCAAGAGCAGAGACTACAACAAATGGAAGCAGTAATGCAGCAACGTCCGCAGACCAGTGAGGAAAGCCGTCCCACTAATACCGCGTCCTTTGGGGTGAGTCGTTTATTGACAAAAATGACTGGAGAGGATGATCCAGAGGTATTTTTGACCACATTTGAAAGGACTGCTGAAAGAGAAAAGTGGCCTGAGGAGCAGTGGGCTGGACTGGTGGCTCCTCTGTTAACTGGTGAATCGCAGAAGGCTTACTATGACCTAGAGCCTAACCAAGCAAAAGACTATGTGATGCTAAAAGCTGAAATTTTGGCAAGGCTGGGTGTCACCCAGGCTGTCCGGGCTCAGCGTGTGCATAACTGGACTTTCCAGCTTGGAAAACCCCCCAGGTCTCAAATGTATGATCTCATTCACCTGAGCAGGAAGTGGCTACAGCCAGAGACTTTGTCCGCACCAGAGATTGTGGAACGTGTTGTAATGGATCGGTTTTTGAGAGCTCTTCCTACTGCCATCCAAAAGTGGGTAAGCCATGGAGACCCAGAGACGGCCAGTGGTCTTGTGGATCGTGTAGAGAAATACTTGGCTACAGAGAACCTGACAGCCTCTTCCAGAGACTCTCGGACTTTCCACCCTAAGACCAGACCATCCCCAGGGGCGGATAAGAGGATTCCAAGGGGTGAGGGTGGAGAGAGTGAGAGGGTGGGAGCTCTACCCAAAGTTTGGCGAGAACAGCCTGGGAAGTCAGGGGCTCAAGAGGCAGCCAAAAGGATTGTTTGCTACCGCTGCCGGCAAGCGGGACATATTGCAGCAAATTGCCCGGTTGTGGAGGAACCCATGCAATGTGACTTTCTGACGGACAGACGTCAGTCGCTGTGTGCGACAGTCGCATGCACTGCCATTCGGGGAACTGAGAAACATTTATGCAAAATGTGTATTAATGGTAGAAATGTTGTGGTATTACTGGATTCAGGTAGCCTTGTGACCCTGATAAAGGCTGAATTAGTTAAAACAGAGGTCTCTGGGAATAGCAAGGTAGCTGTTATTTGTGTGCATGGGGACACCCGAGAGTATCCAGTGACTACAGTGTGTTTCGAGACCCCCAAAGGTACCCTCTCTCATCCAGTGGGGTTAGTATCTCAATTACCGCATGATGCCATTGTGGGAAGAGATTTTCCGAAGTTCTGGGAACTGTGGGATGATCCTGAGCCCCCCACTGGTGCCCCTATGTACCAGGAATGTGATAGCCAGAACTCCTCTGAGAGTGGTGAGGACTCTCCAGAATTTCCCTTGTCAGTATTGGCAGGGGAGACTCAAGAAACTGGAGAGGAGCCCACCTCCTCAGACGAAAACCTACCGTCTGTGGAGTTTTCTGATCTGGAGGTTCACAGGGAAAATTTTGCCACAGAACAGTTAAAAGACCCCGCCCTAATAAAGGCACGGGAAAACGTAGTGGAAATAGATGGCGAGTTAGTGAACCCAGATAATACCTGCACTTACCCATACTTCAGCGTAGAGAAGGACCTACTGTATCGGGTGGCAAAAAGGGCAGAAGAAACCGTTGAGCAGCTTGTGGTGCCCAAACCTTACAGGAAGTTGGTGTTGGAGTTGGCCCATGGGCAAATTCTTGGAGGTCATCTGGGGACAGAGAAAACCCGAGAGAGGGTATTACAGAGATTCTATTGGCCTGGGGTGATGAAGGACATAGAAAATTATTGTTCCTCCTGCCCTGTGTGTCAGAGGTCGGCCCCGATGCCACATTTCCGTAGCCCGCTGGTCCCTCTACCCATCATTGAGGTCCCGTTTGAGAGAATCGCAATGGATTTGGTAGGTCCTATAATCAAGTCCGCTAGGGGGCACCAGTACATATTGGTTATAATGGACTATGCCACCCGTTATCCAGAAGCGATCCCTCTCAGAAATACCTCGGCCAAAACCATAGCCAAAGAGCTATCTCTTGTTTTTAGCCGGGTGGGTATTTGTAAAGAACTGCTTACGGACCAAGGTACACCCTTTATGTCCCGGGTTATGAAAGAGCTGTGTAAATTGTTCAAAGTGACGCAATTGCGTACATCTGTGTATCACCCCCAAACCGATGGGCTGGTTGAAAGATTCAACAAAACCCTAAAACAAATGTTGAAGAAAGTGGTGGATAGAGATGGAAAGGATTGGGACTGTCTACTTCCTTATTTGATGTTTGCTATTAGGGAGGTGCCCCAATCCTCTACGGGATTCTCCCCCTTTGAGTTACTGTATGGGAGACACCCAAGAGGGCTGTTGGATATTGCCAAGGAAACTTGGGAAAGTGAGAGTTCTCCCCACAGGAGTGTGATTGAGCATGTCGCCCTGATGCAAGATCGAATTGCACAGGTAATGCCCATCGTGAAGGAACATTTGGCCCAAGCGCAGTTGGCACAGCAGAGAGTGTACAACCGTGGAGCAAAGACCCGTACCTTTTCCCCGGGGGATAGGATATTGGTACTTGTCCCTACGGTTGAAAGTAAATTCCTTGCCAAATGGCAAGGCCCCTACGAGATAATGGAAAAAGTGAGCGAAGTGAATTACAAGGTCAGACAACCAGGAAGGCGAAAGCCCGAACAGATATATCACGTTAATCTGTTGAAAGCCTGGAGGGATAGAGAGTCCCTAGTCGCAGAAACTTGGTCACCAGCTCAAACTGGTTGCGTGATTCCGGAGGTTGGAATAGCAGCCACCTTGTCACAACCCCAACAACAGGAGGTTAAGGAGTTTGTGCTTCGCAACAAGGAGGTGTTCTCTGAGCTGCCGGGACAAACATCTGGGGTAGAGCATGATATTATTACCCCGCCCGGTGAAAGGGTGAAGTTAAAACCCTATCGGATCCCAGAGGCCCGACGGGAGGCAATACGGGAGGAAGTACAGAAAATGCTGAACTTAGGGGTGATAGAGGAGTCCCAAAGTGATTGGTCTAGTCCCATTGTGTTGGTGCCTAAACCGGATGGGAGCTGGCGATTTTGTAACGATTTTCGTCAGTTGAACAAAGTTACAAAATTTGACACCTACCCCATGCCACGTATAGATGAGTTGATCGACCGGCTGGGAACAGCCCGATACATGACGACTCTTGACCTCACATCTGCCAAAAGTGCAAGCAGTCCTAGACTCTATCCGGGAAGCGGGGTTTACGGCTAACCCCAAGAAGTGTACCATTGGGCAGGAGGAGGCCAAATATCTTGGGTACACCATTGGCAGGGGAGTGATAAAACCCCAACTCAACAAAGTCGAGGCCATCCATAGTTGGCCACGTCCCAACAGCAAGAAGCAGGTACGGGCCTTTCTGGGAATCGCGGGTTATTATCGGCGCTTCATTCCCCACTTTGCTTCTAAGGCTGTGCCCCTAACCAACCTGACGAAAGGGAAAGGGTCGGTCATGATTAAATGGACCCCCGAGGCTGAGGCAGCATTCCAATTCTTGAAACAAGCCTTATGTAGCCAGCCAGTGTTGTACTCACCCGACTTCTCTAAAGACTTTGTCGTACAAAGTGATGCGTCAGATGTGGGGTTAGGAGCAGTATTGTCCCAGGTCTGGAACGGGGAAGAGCACCCAGTCATTTACCTCAGCAGGAAGTTGAAGTCCCATGAGGTAAATTACGCCACGGTTGAAAAGGAGTGTTTAGCGGTGAAGTGGGCTCTAGATTCCCTTCGGTACTATCTGCTAGGTAGGCACTTTGACATGGTTACGGATCACGCTCCGTTAAAGTGGATGGCTCAAAACAAGGAGACAAATAGAAGATTGAATAGGTGGTTCCTGGCCCTACAGGAATTCAACTTCACAGTAAAGCATCGCCCTGGCGTTCAAATGGGGAATGTGGATGCTTTGTCTCGAGTACATGAATGCCTGATTGCTGGTGTTCCAACCCCAAGGTTAAAACAAGAGGGGGGGGTATGTGACAGCAGGAAGGTAAAGTCACCTGGTTGCATCCAGGGGGGTAGATATATTTCTCCCAGATTCAGGCTTTATGCTGACTTGTACAACTAGGGTGGAGAGTTGTATAAGCCCAGCTGAGGCTAGTAGGCTCATGGATGACTCATACCTCTAGGGAGAGGGCTGGGCGTCGTGCAGGCAGGGAGTTGATGAGACCAGCTGAAGCCTGTCAGTTCGTTTAAGGCCTCTATAAAAACTCCCAGATTCATTAGGTGTTAGCTCATGCCTGGACCCAGACCTGTGTGGACTGTCTAGGGAGAGTGAACCCCTGTGCGGTGAGGCAAAGCCTGTGTGGCTATTTGTTTGGACTTTTACTAAACCAGGGACTTAGGGACTAGGACAGCACCAGGCTGATCCCAGTTGTTAGTTTAGGAAACCTGCATGTTTAGTCAGAGGTCAAACTGACCAGGATTTATTTTGTTTATGTTTCTTTTTGGCTTTGCTGTGTTTTTGTCACTGTACATAGAGAAATAAACCGCACCTTTTGATTTTGAAAACCACAACCTCCGTCTGCTGGCCCTGTTTTTGTGTGGGGAGCCCAACCAGGGGGTCACACACACCCGCTACTGAGTTAACCCCCTCACAGTAGGGAGAGTGTCAGTTTCTTTCACTGTGATAATCCTTGTTTCTAGGGACAGGGAAGGACAGTGAGGGAAATTCTCCTTGTGCTATACTGTGCTAAAGCATTGATCATCAACCATCTTTAAAAAAACATTTTTTCTAGGGACAGAAAACTATAGGTAGGAAGAGTGTCAGTTTCTTTCACTGTGATGATCCTTGTTTCTAGGGACAGGGAAGGACAGTGAGGGAAATTCTCCTTGTGCTATACTGTGCTAAAGCATTGATCATCAACCATCTTTAAAAAAACATTTTTTCTAGGGACAGAAAACTATAGGTAGGGAGAGTGTCAGTTTCTTTCACTGTGATAATCCTTGTTTCTAGGGACAGGGAAGGACAGTGAGGGAAATTCTCCTTGTGCTATACTGTGCTAAAGCATTGATCATCAACCATCTTTAAAAAAACATTTTTTCTAGGGACAGAAAACTATAGGTAGGAAGAGTGTCAGTTTCTTTCACTGTGATAATCCTTGTTTCTAGGGACAGGGAAGGACAGTGAGGGAAATTCTCCTTGTGCTATAGTGTGCTAAAGCATTGATCATCAACCATCTTTAAAAAAACATTTTTTCTAGGGACAGAAAACTATAGGTAGGGAGAGTGTCAGTTTCTTTCACTGTGCTAATCCTTGTTTCTAGGGACAGGGAAGGACAGTGAGGGAAATTCTCCTTGTGCTATAGTGTGCTAAAGCATTGATCATCAACCATCTTTAAAAAAACATTTTTTCTAGGGACAGAAAACTATAGGTAGGGAGAGTGTCAGTTTCTTTCACTGTGATAATCCTTGTTTCTAGGGACAGGGAAGGACAGTGAGGGAAATTCTCCTTGTGCTATACTGTGCTAAAGCATTGATCATCAACCATCTTTAAAAAAACATTTTTTCTAGGGACAGAAAACTATAGGTAGGAAGAGTGTCAGTTTCTTTCACTGTGATAATCCTTGTTTCTAGGGACAGGGAAGGACAGTGAGGGAAATTCTCCTTGTGCTATACTGTGCTAAAGCATTGATCATCAACCATCTTTAAAAAAAACATTTTTTCTAGGGACAGAAAACTATAGGTAGGAAGAGTGTCAGTTTCTTTCACTGTGATAATCCTTGTTTCTAGGGACAGGGAAGGACAGTGAGGGAAATTCTCCTTGTGCTATACTGTGCTAAAGCATTGATCATCAACCATCTTTAAAAAAACATTTTTTCTAGGGACAGAAAACTATAGGTAGGAAGAGTGTCAGTTTCTTTCACTGTGATAATCCTTGTTTCTAGGGACAGGGAAGGACAGTGAGGGAAATTCTCCTTGTGCTATAGTGTGCTAAAGCATTGATCATCAACCATCTTTAAAAAAACATTTTTTCTAGGGACAGAAAACTATAGGTAGGAAGAGTGTCAGTTTCTTTCACTGTGATAATCTTTGTTTCTAGGGACAGGGAAGGACAGTGAGGGAAATTCTCCTTGTGCTATACTGTGCTAAAGCATTGATCATCAACCATCTTTAAAAAAACATTTTTTCTAGGGACAGAAAACTATAGGTAGGAAGAGTGTCAGTTTCTTTCACTGTGATAATCCTTGTTTCTAGGGACAGGGAAGGACAGTGAGGGAAATTCTCCTTGTGCTATACTGTGCTAAAGCATTGATCATCAACCATCTTTAAAAAAACATTTTTTCTAGGGACAGAAAACTATAGGTAGGGAGAGTGTCAGTTTCTTTCACTGTGATAATCCTTGTTTCTAGGGACAGGGAAGGACAGTGAGGGAAATTCTCCTTGTGCTATACTGTGCTAAAGCATTGATCATCAACCATCTTTAAAAAAACATTTTTTCTAGGGACAGAAAACTATAGGTAGGAAGAGTGTCAGTTTCTTTCACTGTGATAATCCTTGTTTCTAGGGACAGGGAAGGACAGTGAGGGAAATTCTCCTTGTGCTATACTGTGCTAAAGCATTGATCATCAACCATCTTTAAAAAAACATTTTTTCTAGGGACAGAAAACTATAGGTAGGAAGAGTGTCAGTTTCTTTCACTGTGATAATCCTTGTTTCTAGGGACAGGGAAGGACAGTGAGGGAAATTCTCCTTGTGCTATAATGTGCTAAAGCATTGATCATCAACCATCTTTAAAAAAACATTTTTTCTAGGGACAGAAAACTATAGGTAGGAAGAGTGTCAGTTTCTTTCACTGTGATAATCCTTGTTTCTAGGGACAGGGAAGGACAGTGAGGGAAATTCTCCTTGTGCTGTACTGTGCTAAAGCATTGATCATCAACCATCTTTAAAAAAACATTTTTTCTAGGGACAGAAAACTATAGGTAGGAAGAGTGTCAGTTTCTTTCACTGTGATAATCCTTGTTTCTAGGGACAGGGAAGGACAGTGAGGGAAATTCTCCTTGTGCTATAGTGTGCTAAAGCATTGATCATCAACCATCTTTAAAAAAACATTTTTTCTAGGGACAGAAAACTATAGGTAGGGAGAGTGTCAGTTTCTTTCACTGTGCTAATCCTTGTTTCTAGGGACAGGGAAGGACAGTGAGGGAAATTCTCCTTGTGCTATAGTGTGCTAAAGCATTGATCATCAACCATCTTTAAAAAAACATTTTTTCTAGGGACAGAAAACTATAGGTAGGGAGAGTGTCAGTTTCTTTCACTGTGATAATCCTTGTTTCTAGGGACAGGGAAGGACAGTGAGGGAAATTCTCCTTGTGCTATACTGTGCTAAAGCATTGATCATCAACCATCTTTAAAAAAACATTTTTTCTAGGGACAGAAAACTATAGGTAGGAAGAGTGTCAGTTTCTTTCACTGTGATAATCCTTGTTTCTAGGGACAGGGAAGGACAGTGAGGGAAATTCTCCTTGTGCTGTACTGTGCTAAAGCATTGATCATCAACCATCTTTAAAAAAACATTTTTTCTAGGGACAGAAAACTATAGGTAGGAAGAGTGTCAGTTTCTTTCACTGTGATAATCCTTGTTTCTAGGGACAGGGAAGGACAGTGAGGGAAATTCTCCTTGTGCTATAGTGTGCTAAAGCATTGATCATCAACCATCTTTAAAAAAACATTTTTTCTAGGGACAGAAAACTATAGGTAGGAAGAGTGTCAGTTTCTTTCACTGTGATAATCCTTGTTTCTAGGGACAGGGAAGGACAGTGAGGGAAATTCTCCTTGTGCTATACTGTGCTAAAGCATTGATCATCAACCATCTTTAAAAAAACATTTTTTCTAGGGACAGAAAACTATAGGTAGGAAGAGTGTCAGTTTCTTTCACTGTGATAATCCTTGTTTCTAGGGACAGGGAAGGACAGTGAGGGAAATTCTTCTTGTGCTATAGTGTGCTAAAGCATTGATCATCAACCATCTTTAAAAAAACATTTTTTCTAGGGACAGAAAACTATAGGTAGGGAGAGTGTCAGTTTATTTCACTGTGCTAATCCTTGTTTCTAGGGACAGGGAAGGACAGTGAGGGAAATTCTCCTTGTGCTATAGTGTGCTAAAGCATTGATCATCAACCATCTTTAAAAAAACATTTTTTCTAGGGACAGAAAACTATAGGTAGGGAGAGTGTCAGTTTCTTTCACTGTGATAATCCTTGTTTCTAGGGACAGGGAAGGACAGTGAGGGAAATTCTCCTTGTGCTATACTGTGCTAAAGCATTGATCATCAACCATCTTTAAAAAAACATTTTTTCTAGGGACAGAAAACTATAGGTAGGAAGAGTGTCAGTTTCTTTCACTGTGATAATCCTTGTTTCTAGGGACAGGGAAGGACAGTGAGGGAAATTCTCCTTGTGCTATACTGTGCTAAAGCATTGATCATCTACCATCTTTAAAAAAACATTTTTTCTAGGGACAGAAAACTATAGGTAGGAAGAGTGTCAGTTTCTTTCACTGTGATAATCCTTGTTTCTAGGGACAGGGAAGGACAGTGAGGGAAATTCTCCTTGTGCTATACTGTGCTAAAGCATTGATCATCAACCATCTTTAAAAAAACATTTTTTCTAGGGACAGAAAACTATAGGTAGGGAGAGTGTCAGTTTCTTTCACTGTGATAATCCTTGTTTCTAGGGACAGGGAAGGACAGTGAGGGAAATTCTCCTTGTGCTATACTGTGCTAAAGCATTGATCATCAACCATCTTTAAAAAAAAAATTTTCTAGGGACAGAAAACTATAGGTAGGAAGAGTGTCAGTTTCTTTCACTGTGATAATCCTTGTTTCTAGGGACAGGGAAGGACAGTGAGGGAAATTCTCCTTGTGCTATAGTGTGCTAAAGCATTGATCATCAACCATCTTTAAAAAAACATTTTTTCTAGGGACAGAAAACTATAGGTAGGAAGAGTGTCAGTTTCTTTCACTGTGATAATCCTTGTTTCTAGGGACAGGGAAGGACAGTGAGGGAAATTCTCCTTGTGCTATAGTGTGCTAAAGCATTGATCATCAACCATCTTTAAAAAAACATTTTTTCTAGGGACAGAAAACTATAGGTAGGGAGAGTGTCAGTTTCTTTCACTGTGCTAATCCTTGTTTCTAGGGACAGGGAAGGACAGTGAGGGAAATTCTCCTTGTGCTATAGTGTGCTAAAGCATTGATCATCAACCATCTTTAAAAAAACATTTTTTCTAGGGACAGAAAACTATAGGTAGGGAGAGTGTCAGTTTCTTTCACTGTGATAATCCTTGTTTCTAGGGACAGGGAAGGACAGTGAGGGAAATTCTCCTTGTGCTATACTGTGCTAAAGCATTGATCATCAACCATCTTTAAAAAAACATTTTTTCTAGGGACAGAAAACTATAGGTAGGAAGAGTGTCAGTTTCTTTCACTGTGATAATCCTTGTTTCTAGGGACAGGGAAGGACAGTGAGGGAAATTCTCCTTGTGCTATACTGTGCTAAAGCATTGATCATCAACCATCTTTAAAAAAAACATTTTTTCTAAGGACAGAAAACTATAGGTAGGAAGAGTGTCAGTTTCTTTCACTGTGATAATCCTTGTTTCTAGGGACAGGGAAGGACAGTGAGGGAAATTCTCCTTGTGCTATACTGTGCTAAAGCATTGATCATCAACCATCTTTAAAAAAACATTTTTTCTAGGGACAGAAAACTATAGGTAGGAAGAGTGTCAGTTTCTTTCACTGTGATAATCCTTGTTTCTAGGGACAGGGAAGGACAGTGAGGGAAATTCTCCTTGTGCTATACTGTGCTAAAGCATTGATCATCAACCATCTTTAAAAAAACATTTTTTCTAGGGACAGAAAACTATAGGTAGGAAGAGTGTCAGTTTCTTTCACTGTGATAATCCTTGTTTCTAGGGACAGGGAAGGACAGGGAGGGAAATTCTCCTTGTGCTATAGTGTGCTAAAACATTGATCATCAACCATCTTTAAAAAAACATTTTTTCTAGGGACAGAAAACTATAGGTAGGGAGAGTGTCAGTTTCTTTCACTGTGATAATCCTTGTTTCTAGGGACAGGGAAGGACAGTGAGGGAAATTCTCCTTGTGCTATACTGTGCTAAAGCATTGATCATCAACCATCTTTAAAAAAACATTTTTTCTAGGGACAGAAAACTATAGGTAGGAAGAGTGTCAGTTTCTTTCACTGTGATAATCCTTGTTTCTAGGGACAGGGAAGGACAGTGAGGGAAATTCTCCTTGTGCTATACTGTGCTAAAGCATTGATCATCAACCATCTTTAAAAAAACATTTTTTCTAGGGACAGAAAACTATAGGTAGGAAGAGTGTCAGTTTCTTTCACTGTGATAATCCTTGTTTCTAGGGACAGGGAAGGACAGTGAGGGAAATTCTCCTTGTGCTATACTGTGCTAAAGCATTGATCATCAACCATCTTTAAAAAAACATTTTTTCTAGGGACAGAAAACTATAGGTAGGGAGAGTGTCAGTTTCTTTCACTGTGATAATCCTTGTTTCTAGGGACAGGGAAGGACAGTGAGGGAAATTCTCCTTGTGCTATACTGTGCTAAAGCATTGATCATCAACCATCTTTAAAAAAACATTTTTTCTAGGGACAGAAAACTATAGGTAGGGAGAGTGTCGGTTTCTTTCACTGTGATAATCCTTGTTTCTAGGGACAGGGAAGGACAGTGAGGGAAATTCTCCTTGTGCTATACTGTGCTAAAGCATTGATCATCAACCATCTTTAAAAAAACATTTTTTCTAGGGACAGAAAACTATAGGTAGGAAGAGTGTCAGTTTCTTTCACTGTGATAATCCTTGTTTCTAGGGACAGGGAAGGACAGTGAGGGAAATTCTTCTTGTGCTATAGTGTGCTAAAGCATTGATCATCAACCATCTTTAAAAAAACATTTTTTCTAGGGACAGAAAACTATAGGTAGGGAGAGTGTCAGTTTCTTTCACTGTGCTAATCCTTGTTTCTAGGGACAGGGAAGGACAGTGAGGGAAATTCTCCTTGTGCTATAGTGTGCTAAAGCATTGATCATCAACCATCTTTAAAAAAACATTTTTTCTAGGGACAGAAAACTATAGGTAGGGAGAGTGTCAGTTTCTTTCACTGTGATAATCCTTGTTTCTAGGGACAGGGAAGGACAGTGAGGGAAATTCTCCTTGTGCTATACTGTGCTAAAGCATTGATCATCAACCATCTTTAAAAAAACATTTTTTCTAGGGACAGAAAACTATAGGTAGGAAGAGTGTCAGTTTCTTTCACTGTGATAATCCTTGTTTCTAGGGACAGGGAAGGACAGTGAGGGAAATTCTCCTTGTGCTATACTGTGCTAAAGCATTGATCATCTACCATCTTTAAAAAAACATTTTTTCTAGGGACAGAAAACTATAGGTAGGAAGAGTGTCAGTTTCTTTCACTGTGATAATCCTTGTTTCTAGGGACAGGGAAGGACAGTGAGGGAAATTCTCCTTGTGCTATACTGTGCTAAAGCATTGATCATCAACCATCTTTAAAAAAACATTTTTTCTAGGGACAGAAAACTATAGGTAGGGAGAGTGTCAGTTTCTTTCACTGTGATAATCCTTGTTTCTAGGGACAGGGAAGGACAGTGAGGGAAATTCTCCTTGTGCTATACTGTGCTAAAGCATTGATCATCAACCATCTTTAAAAAAAAAAAATTCTAGGGACAGAAAACTATAGGTAGGAAGAGTGTCAGTTTCTTTCACTGTGATAATCCTTGTTTCTAGGGACAGGGAAGGACAGTGAGGGAAATTCTCCTTGTGCTATAGTGTGCTAAAGCATTGATCATCAACCATCTTTAAAAAAACATTTTTTCTAGGGACAGAAAACTATAGGTAGGGAGAGTGTCAGTTTCTTTCACTGTGCTAATCCTTGTTTCTAGGGACAGGGAAGGACAGTGAGGGAAATTCTCCTTGTGCTATAGTGTGCTAAAGCATTGATCATCAACCATCTTTAAAAAAACATTTTTTCTAGGGACAGAAAACTATAGGTAGGGAGAGTGTCAGTTTCTTTCACTGTGATAATCCTTGTTTCTAGGGACAGGGAAGGACAGTGAGGGAAATTCTCCTTGTGCTATACTGTGCTAAAGCATTGATCATCAACCATCTTTAAAAAAACATTTTTTCTAGGGACAGAAAACTATAGGTAGGAAGAGTGTCGGTTTCTTTCACTGTGATAATCCTTGTTTCTAGGGACAGGGAAGGACAGTGAGGGAAATTCTCCTTGTGCTATACTGTGCTAAAGCATTGATCATCAACCATCTTTAAAAAAACATTTTTTCTAGGGACAGAAAACTATAGGTAGGAAGAGTGTCAGTTTCTTTCACTGTGATAATCCTTGTTTCTAGGGACAGGGAAGGACAGTGAGGGAAATTCTCCTTGTGCTATAGTGTGCTAAAGCATTGATCATCAACCATCTTTAAAAAAACATTTTTTCTAGGGACAGAAAACTATAGGTAGGGAGAGTGTCAGTTTCTTTCACTGTGCTAATCCTTGTTTCTAGGGACAGGGAAGGACAGTGAGGGAAATTCTCCTTGTGCTATAGTGTGCTAAAGCATTGATCATCAACCATCTTTAAAAAAACATTTTTTCTAGGGACAGAAAACTATAGGTAGGGAGAGTGTCAGTTTCTTTCACTGTGATAATCCTTGTTTCTAGGGACAGGGAAGGACAGTGAGGGAAATTCTCCTTGTGCTATACTGTGCTAAAGCATTGATCATCAACCATCTTTAAAAAAACATTTTTTCTAGGGACAGAAAACTATAGGTAGGAAGAGTGTCAGTTTCTTTCACTGTGATAATCCTTGTTTCTAGGGACAGGGAAGGACAGTGAGGGAAATTCTCCTTGTGCTATACTGTGCTAAAGCATTGATCATCAACCATCTTTAAAAAAAACATTTTTTCTAAGGACAGAAAACTATAGGTAGGAAGAGTGTCAGTTTCTTTCACTGTGATAATCCTTGTTTCTAGGGACAGGGAAGGACAGTGAGGGAAATTCTCCTTGTGCTATACTGTGCTAAAGCATTGATCATCAACCATCTTTAAAAAAACATTTTTTCTAGGGACAGAAAACTATAGGTAGGAAGAGTGTCAGTTTCTTTCACTGTGATAATCCTTGTTTCTAGGGACAGGGAAGGACAGTGAGGGAAATTCTCCTTGTGCTATACTGTGCTAAAGCATTGATCATCAACCATCTTTAAAAAAACATTTTTTCTAGGGACAGAAAACTATAGGTAGGAAGAGTGTCAGTTTCTTTCACTGTGATAATCCTTGTTTCTAGGGACAGGGAAGGACAGGGAGGGAAATTCTCCTTGTGCTATAGTGTGCTAAAACATTGATCATCAACCATCTTTAAAAAAACATTTTTTCTAGGGACAGAAAACTATAGGTAGGGAGAGTGTCAGTTTCTTTCACTGTGATAATCCTTGTTTCTAGGGACAGGGAAGGACAGTGAGGGAAATTCTCCTTGTGCTATACTGTGCTAAAGCATTGATCATCAACCATCTTTAAAAAAACATTTTTTCTAGGGACAGAAAACTATAGGTAGGAAGAGTGTCAGTTTCTTTCACTGTGATAATCCTTGTTTCTAGGGACAGGGAAGGACAGTGAGGGAAATTCTCCTTGTGCTATACTGTGCTAAAGCATTGATCATCAACCATCTTTAAAAAAACATTTTTTCTAGGGACAGAAAACTATAGGTAGGAAGAGTGTCAGTTTCTTTCACTGTGATAATCCTTGTTTCTAGGGACAGGGAAGGACAGTGAGGGAAATTCTCCTTGTGCTATACTGTGCTAAAGCATTGATCATCAACCATCTTTAAAAAAACATTTTTTCTAGGGACAGAAAACTATAGGTAGGGAGAGTGTCAGTTTCTTTCACTGTGATAATCCTTGTTTCTAGGGACAGGGAAGGACAGTGAGGGAAATTCTCCTTGTGCTATACTGTGCTAAAGCATTGATCATCAACCATCTTTAAAAAAACATTTTTTCTAGGGACAGAAAACTATAGGTAGGGAGAGTGTCGGTTTCTTTCACTGTGATAATCCTTGTTTCTAGGGACAGGGAAGGACAGTGAGGGAAATTCTCCTTGTGCTATACTGTGCTAAAGCATTGATCATCAACCATCTTTAAAAAAACATTTTTTCTAGGGACAGAAAACTATAGGTAGGAAGAGTGTCAGTTTCTTTCACTGTGATAATCCTTGTTTCTAGGGACAGGGAAGGACAGTGAGGGAAATTCTTCTTGTGCTATAGTGTGCTAAAGCATTGATCATCAACCATCTTTAAAAAAACATTTTTTCTAGGGACAGAAAACTATAGGTAGGGAGAGTGTCAGTTTCTTTCACTGTGCTAATCCTTGTTTCTAGGGACAGGGAAGGACAGTGAGGGAAATTCTCCTTGTGCTATAGTGTGCTAAAGCATTGATCATCAACCATCTTTAAAAAAACATTTTTTCTAGGGACAGAAAACTATAGGTAGGGAGAGTGTCAGTTTCTTTCACTGTGATAATCCTTGTTTCTAGGGACAGGGAAGGACAGTGAGGGAAATTCTCCTTGTGCTATACTGTGCTAAAGCATTGATCATCAACCATCTTTAAAAAAACATTTTTTCTAGGGACAGAAAACTATAGGTAGGAAGAGTGTCAGTTTCTTTCACTGTGATAATCCTTGTTTCTAGGGACAGGGAAGGACAGTGAGGGAAATTCTCCTTGTGCTATACTGTGCTAAAGCATTGATCATCTACCATCTTTAAAAAAACATTTTTTCTAGGGACAGAAAACTATAGGTAGGAAGAGTGTCAGTTTCTTTCACTGTGATAATCCTTGTTTCTAGGGACAGGGAAGGACAGTGAGGGAAATTCTCCTTGTGCTATACTGTGCTAAAGCATTGATCATCAACCATCTTTAAAAAAACATTTTTTCTAGGGACAGAAAACTATAGGTAGGGAGAGTGTCAGTTTCTTTCACTGTGATAATCCTTGTTTCTAGGGACAGGGAAGGACAGTGAGGGAAATTCTCCTTGTGCTATACTGTGCTAAAGCATTGATCATCAACCATCTTTAAAAAAAAAAAATTCTAGGGACAGAAAACTATAGGTAGGAAGAGTGTCAGTTTCTTTCACTGTGATAATCCTTGTTTCTAGGGACAGGGAAGGACAGTGAGGGAAATTCTCCTTGTGCTATAGTGTGCTAAAGCATTGATCATCAACCATCTTTAAAAAAACATTTTTTCTAGGGACAGAAAACTATAGGTAGGGAGAGTGTCAGTTTCTTTCACTGTGCTAATCCTTGTTTCTAGGGACAGGGAAGGACAGTGAGGGAAATTCTCCTTGTGCTATAGTGTGCTAAAGCATTGATCATCAACCATCTTTAAAAAAACATTTTTTCTAGGGACAGAAAACTATAGGTAGGGAGAGTGTCAGTTTCTTTCACTGTGATAATCCTTGTTTCTAGGGACAGGGAAGGACAGTGAGGGAAATTCTCCTTGTGCTATACTGTGCTAAAGCATTGATCATCAACCATCTTTAAAAAAACATTTTTTCTAGGGACAGAAAACTATAGGTAGGAAGAGTGTCGGTTTCTTTCACTGTGATAATCCTTGTTTCTAGGGACAGGGAAGGACAGTGAGGGAAATTCTCCTTGTGCTATACTGTGCTAAAGCATTGATCATCAACCATCTTTAAAAAAACATTTTTTCTAGGGACAGAAAACTATAGGTAGGAAGAGTGTCAGTTTCTTTCACTGTGATAATCCTTGTTTCTAGGGACAGGGAAGGACAGTGAGGGAAATTCTCCTTGTGCTATAGTGTGCTAAAGCATTGATCATCAACCATCTTTAAAAAAACATTTTTTCTAGGGACAGAAAACTATAGGTAGGGAGAGTGTCAGTTTCTTTCACTGTGATAATCCTTGTTTCTAGGGACAGGGAAGGACAGTGAGGGAAATTCTCCTTGTGCTATACTGTGCTAAAGCATTGATCATCAACCATCTTTAAAAAAACATTTTTTCTAGGGACAGAAAACTATAGGTAGGAAGAGTGTCAGTTTCTTTCACTGTGATAATCCTTGTTTCTAGGGACAGGGAAGGACAGTGAGGGAAATTCTCCTTGTGCTATACTGTGCTAAAGCATTGATCATCAACCATCTTTAAAAAAACATTTTTTCTAGGGACAGAAAACTATAGGTAGGAAGAGTGTCAGTTTCTTTCACTGTGATAATCCTTGTTTCTAGGGACAGGGAAGGACAGTGAGGGAAATTCTCCTTGTGCTATACTGTGCTAAAGCATTGATCATCAACCATCTTTAAAAAAACATTTTTTCTAGGGACAGAAAACTATAGGTAGGGAGAGTGTCAGTTTCTTTCACTGTGCTAATCCTTGTTTCTAGGGACAGGGAAGGACAGTGAGGGAAATTCTCCTTGTGCTATACTGTGCTAAAGCATTGATCATCAACCATCTTTAAAAAAACATTTTTTCTAGGGACAGAAAACTATAGGTAGGAAGAGTGTCAGTTTCTTTCACTGTGATAATCCTTGTTTCTAGGGACAGGGAAGGACAGTGAGGGAAATTCTCCTTGTGCTATACTGTGCTAAAGCATTGATCATCAACCATCTTTAAAAAAACATTTTTTCTAGGGACAGAAAACTATAGGTAGGAAGAGTGTCAGTTTCTTTCACTGTGATAATCCTTGTTTCTAGGGACAGGGAAGGACAGTGAGGGAAATTCTCCTTGTGCTATACTGTGCTAAAGCATTGATCATCAACCATCTTTAAAAAAACATTTTTTCTAGGGACAGAAAACTATAGGTAGGAAGAGTGTCAGTTTCTTTCACTGTGATAATCCTTGTTTCTAGGGACAGGGAAGGACAGTGAGGGAAATTCTCCTTGTGCTATAGTGTGCTAAAGCATTGATCATCAACCATCTTTAAAAAAACATTTTTTCTAGGGACAGAAAACTATAGGTAGGAAGAGTGTCAGTTTCTTTCACTGTGATAATCCTTGTTTCTAGGGACAGGGAAGGACAGTGAGGGAAATTCTCCTTGTGCTATACTGTGCTAAAGCATTGATCATCAACCATCTTTAAAAAAACATTTTTTCTAGGGACAGAAAACTATAGGTAGGAAAAGTGTCAGTTTCTTTCACTGTGATAATCCTTGTTTCTAGGGACAGGGAAGGACAGTGAGGGAAATTGTCCTTGTGCTATAGTGTGCTAAAGCATTGATCATCAACCATCTTTAAAAAAACATTTTTTCTAGGGACAGAAAACTATAGGTAGGGAGAGTGTCAGTTTCTTTCACTGTGCTAATCCTTGTTTCTAGGGACAGGGAAGGACAGTGAGTGAAATTCTCCTTGTGCTATAGTGTGCTAAAGCATTGATCATCAACCATCTTTAAAAAAACATTTTTTCTAGGGACAGAAAACTATAGGTAGGAAGAGTGTCAGTTTCTTTCACTGTGATAATCCTTGTTTCTAGGGACAGGGAAGGACAGTGAGGGAAATTCTCCTTGTGCTATACTGTGCTAAAGCATTGATCATCAACCATCTTTAAAAAAACATTTTTTCTAGGGACAGAAAACTATAGGTAGGAAGAGTGTCAGTTTCTTTCACTGTGATAATCCTTGTTTCTAGGGACAGGGAAGGACAGTGAGGGAAATTGTCCTTGTGCTATAGTGTGCTAAAGCATTGATCATCAACCATCTTTAAAAAAACATTTTTTCTAGGGACAGAAAACTATAGGTAGGGAGAGTGTCAGTTTCTTTCACTGTGCTAATCCTTGTTTCTAGGGACAGGGAAGGACAGTGAGTGAAATTCTCCTTGTGCTATAGTGTGCTAAAGCATTGATCATCAACCATCTTTAAAAAAAACATTTTTTCTAGGGACAGAAAACTATAGGTAGGGAGAGTGTCAGTTTCTTTCACTGTGATAATCCTTGTTTCTAGGGACAGGGAAGGACAGTGAGGGAAATTCTCCTTGTGCTATACTGTGCTAAAGCATTGATCATCAACCATCTTTAAAAAAACATTTTTTCTAGGGACAGAAAACTATAGGTAGGAAGAGTGTCAGTTTCTTTCACTGTGATAATCCTTGTTTCTAGGGACAGGGAAGGACAGTGAGGGAAATTCTCCTTGTGCTATACTGTGCTAAAGCATTGATCATCAACCATCTTTAAAAAAACATTTTTTCTAGGGACAGAAAACTATAGGTAGGAAGAGTGTCAGTTTCTTTCACTGTGATAATCCTTGTTTCTAGGGACAGGGAAGGACAGTGAGGGAAATTCTCCTTGTGCTATACTGTGCTAAAGCATTGATCATCAACCATCTTTAAAAAAACATTTTTTCTAGGGACAGAAAACTATAGGTAGGAAGAGTGTCAGTTTCTTTCACTGTGATAATCCTTGTTTCTAGGGACAGGGAAGGACAGTGAGGGAAATTGTCCTTGTGCTATAGTGTGCTAAAGCATTGATCATCAACCATCTTTAAAAAAACATTTTTTCTAGGGACAGAAAACTATAGGTAGGGAGAGTGTCAGTTTCTTTCACTGTGCTAATCCTTGTTTCTAGGGACAGGGAAGGACAGTGAGTGAAATTCTCCTTGTGCTATAGTGTGCTAAAGCATTGATCATCAACCATCTTTAAAAAAACATTTTTTCTAGGGACAGAAAACTATAGGTAGGGAGAGTGTCAGTTTCTTTCACTGTGATAATCCTTGTTTCTAGGGACAGGGAAGGACAGTGAGGGAAATTCTCCTTGTGCTATACTGTGCTAAAGCATTGATCATCAACCATCTTTAAAAAAACATTTTTTCTAGGGACAGAAAACTATAGGTAGGAAGAGTGTCAGTTTCTTTCACTGTGATAATCCTTGTTTCTAGGGACAGGGAAGGACAGTGAGGGAAATTCTCCTTGTGCTATACTGTGCTAAAGCATTGATCATCAACCATCTTTAAAAAAACATTTTTTCTAGGGACAGAAAACTATAGGTAGGAAGAGTGTCAGTTTCTTTCACTGTGATAATCCTTGTTTCTAGGGACAGGGAAGGACAGTGAGGGAAATTCTCCTTGTGCTATAATGTGCTAAAGCATTGATCATCAACCATCTTTAAAAAAACATTTTTTCTAGGGACAGAAAACTATAGGTAGGAAGAGTGTCAGTTTCTTTCACTGTGATAATCCTTGTTTCTAGGGACAGGGAAGGACAGTGAGGGAAATTCTCCTTGTGCTGTACTGTGCTAAAGCATTGATCATCAACCATCTTTAAAAAAACATTTTTTCTAGGGACAGAAAACTATAGGTAGGAAGAGTGTCAGTTTCTTTCACTGTGATAATCCTTGTTTCTAGGGACAGGGAAGGACAGTGAGGGAAATTCTCCTTGTGCTATACTGTGCTAAAGCATTGATCATCAACCATCTTTAAAAAAACATTTTTTCTAGGGACAGAAAACTATAGGTAGTGTGACAGCAGGAAGGTAAAGTCACCTGGTTGCATCCAGGGGGGTAGATATATTTCTCCCAGATTCAGGCTTTATGCTGACTTATACAACTAGGGTGGAGAGTTGTATAAGCCCAGCTGAGGCTAGTAGGCTCATGGATGACTCATACCTCTAGGGAGAGGGCTGGGCGTCGTGCAGGCAGGGAGTTGATGAGACCAGCTGAAGCCTGTCAGTTCGTTTAAGGCCTCTATAAAAACTCCCAGATTCATTAGGTGTTTGCTCATGCCTGGAACCAGACCTGTGTGGACTGTCTAGGGAGAGTGAACCCCTGTGCGGTGAGGCAAAGCCTGTGTGGCTATTTGTTTGGACTTTTACTAAACCAGGGACTTAGGGACTAGGACAGCACCAGGCTGATCCCAGTTGTTAGTTTAGGAATCCTGCATGTTTAGTCAGAGGTCAAACTGACCAGGATTTATTTTGTTTGTTTCTTTTTGGCTTTGCTGTGTTTTTGTCACTGTACATAGAGAAATAAACCGCACCTTTTGATTTTGAAAACCACAACCTCCGTCTGCTGGCCCTGTTTTTGTGTGGGGAGCCCAACCAGGGGGTCACACACACCCGCTACCGAGTTAACCCCCTCACAGTTGGTGGAGAACCAGTGGCAGTTTTTTTTAAGCCAGCATGGAGGAGATACTGAAACAGCTGGCTCTAGCAAATGCCAATCAACAGCAGACAAATGCAGGTTTGCAAAGGAGCCTTGCAGCCCAGCAGCAAGCTCATCAACAAGCCCAGCAGCAATCTGAGGCCCGCTTCATAGACCTGTTACAGAAGCAAGAGCAGAGACTACAACAAATGGAAGCAGTAATGCAGCAACGTCCGCAGACCAGTGAGGAAAGCCGTCCCACTAATACCGCGTCCTTTGGGGTGAGTCGTTTATTGACAAAAATGACTGGAGAGGATGATCCAGAGGTATTTTTGACCACATTTGAAAGGACTGCTGAAAGAGAAAAGTGGCCTGAGGAGCAGTGGGCTGGACTGGTGGCTCCTCTGTTAACTGGTGAATCGCAGAAGGCTTACTATGACCTAGAGCCTGACCAAGCAAAAGACTATGTGATGCTAAAAGCTGAAATATTGGCAAGGCTGGGTGTCACCCTGGCTGTCCGGGCTCAGCGTGTGCATAACTGGACTTTCCAGCTTGGAAAACCCCCCAGGTCTCAAATGTATGATCTCATTCACCTGAGCAGGAAGTGGCTACAGCCAGAGACTTTGTCCGCACCAGAGATTGTGGAACGTGTTGTAATGGATCGGTTTTTGAGAGCTCTTCCTACTGCCATCCAAAAGTGGGTAAGCCATGGAGACCCAGAGACGGCCGGTGGTCTTGTGGATCGTGTAGAGAAATACTTGGCTACAGAGAACCTGACGGCCTCTTCCAGAGACACTCGGACTTTCCACCCTAAGACCAGACCATCCCCAGGGGCGGATAAGAGGATTCCAAGGGGTGAGGGTGGAGAGAGTGAGAGGGTGGGAGCTCTACCCCAAGTTTGGCGAGAACAGCCTGGGAAGTCAGGGGCTCAAGAGGCAGCCAAAAGGATTGTTTGCTACCGCTGCCGGCAAGCGGGACATATTGCAGCAAATTGCCCGGTTGTGGAGGAACCCATGCAATGTGACTTTCTGACGGACAGACGTCAGTCGCTGTGTGCGACAGTCGCATGCACTGCCATTCGGGGAACTGAGAAACATTTATGCAAAATGTGTATTAATGGTAGAAATGTTGTGGTATTACTGGATTCAGGTAGCCTTGTGACCCTGATAAAGGCTGAATTAGTTAAAACAGAGGTCTCTGGGAATAGCAAGGTAGCTGTTATTTGTGTGCATGGGGACACCCGAGAGTATCCAGTGACTACAGTGTGTTTCGAGACCCCCAAAGGTACCCTCTCTCATCCAGTGGGGTTAGTATCTCAATTACCGCATGATGCCATTGTGGGAAGAGATTTTCCGAAGTTCTGGGAACTGTGGGATGATCCTGAGCCCCCCACTGGTGCCCCTATGTACCAGGAATGTGATAGCCAGAACTCCTCTGAGAGTGGTGAGGACTCTCCAGAATTTCCCTTGTCAGTATTGGCAGGGGAGACTCAAGAAACTGGAGAGGAGCCCACCTCCTCAGACGAAAACCTACCGTCTGTGGAGTTTTCTGATCTGGAGGTTCACAGGGAAAATTTTGCCACAGAACAGTTAAAAGACCCCGCCCTAATAAAGGCACGGGAAAACGTAGTGGAAATAGATGGCGAGTTAGTGAACCCAGATAATACCTGCACTTACCCATACTTCAGCGTAGAGAAGGACCTACTGTATCGGGTGGCAAAAAGGGCACAAGAAACCGTTGAGCAGCTTGTGGTGCCCAAACCTTACAGGAAGTTGGTGTTGGAGTTGGCCCATGGGCACATTCTTGGAGGTCATCTGGGGACAGAGAAAACCCGAGAGAGGGTATTACAGAGATTCTATTGGCCTGGGGTGATGAAGGACATAGAAAATTATTGTTCCTCCTGCCCTGTGTGTCAGAGGTCGGCCCCGATGCCACATTTCCGTAGCCCGCTGGTCCCTCTACCCATCATTGAGGTCCCGTTTGAGAGAATCGCAATGGATTTGGTAGGTCCTATAATCAAGTCCGCTAGGGGGCACCAGTACATATTGGTTATAATGGACTATGCCACCCGTTATCCAGAAGCGATCCCTCTCAGAAATACCTCGGCCAAAACCATAGCCAAAGAGCTATCTCTTGTTTTTAGCCGGGTGGGTATTTGTAAAGAACTGCTTACGGACCAAGGTACACCCTTTATGTCCCGGGTTATGAAAGAGCTGTGTAAATTGTTCAAAGTGACGCAATTGCGTACATCTGTGTATCACCCCCAAACCGATGGGCTGGTTGAAAGATTCAACAAAACCCTAAAACAAATGTTGAAGAAAGTGGTGGATAGAGATGGAAAGGATTGGGACTGTCTACTTCCTTATTTGATGTTTGCTATTAGGGAGGTGCCCCAATCCTCTACGGGATTCTCCCCCTTTGAGTTACTGTATGGGAGACACCCAAGAGGGCTGTTGGATATTGCCAAGGAAACTTGGGAAAGTGAGAGTTCTCCCCACAGGAGTGTGATTGAGCATGTCGCCCTGATGCAAGATCGAATTGCACAGGTAATGCCCATCGTGAAGGAACATTTGGCCCAAGCGCAGTTGGCACAGCAGAGAGTGTACAACCGTGGAGCAAAGACCCGTACCTTTTCTCCGGGGGATAGGATATTGGTACTTGTCCCTACGGTTGAAAGTAAATTCCTTGCCAAATGGCAAGGCCCCTACGAGATAATGGAAAAAGTGAGCGAAGTGAATTACAAGGTCAGACAACCAGGAAGGCGAAAGCCCGAACAGATATATCACGTTAATCTGTTGAAAGCCTGGAGGGATAGAGAGTCCCTAGTCGCAGAAACTTGGTCACCAGCTCAAACTGGTTGCGTGATTCCGGAGGTTGGAATAGCAGCCACCTTGTCACAACCCCAACAACAGGAGGTTAAGGAGTTTGTGCTTCGCAACAAGGAGGTGTTCTCTGAGCTGCCGGGACAAACATCTGGGGTAGAGCATGATATTATTACCCCGCCCGGTGAAAGGGTGAAGTTAAAACCCTATCGGATCCCAGAGGCCCGACGGGAGGCAATACGGGAGGAAGTACAGAAAATGCTGAACTTAGGGGTGATAGAGGAGTCCCAAAGTGATTGGTCTAGTCCCATTGTGTTGGTGCCTAAACCGGATGGGAGCTGGCGATTTTGTAACGATTTTCGTCAGTTGAACAAAGTTACAAAATTTGACACCTACCCCATGCCACGTATAGATGAGTTGATCGACCGGCTGGGAACAGCCCGATACATGACGACTCTTGACCTCACAAAAGGGTATTGGCAAATTCCCCTGGCCAAGTCGGCCAAAGAGAAAACCGCATTTGTAACCCCAGACGGGGCGTTCCAATATAAGAGAATGCCGTTCGGGTTACAGAATGCGCCGGCCACATTCCAGCGGAAAATGGACCAGATACTGAGGCCCCATCGGAAGTATGCTGCGGCTTACCTGGATGACGTAATTGTCCATAGCACAGATTGGGCCTCACATCTGCCAAAAGTGCAAGCAGTCCTAGACTCTATCCGGGAAGCGGGGTTTACGGCTAACCCCAAGAAGTGTACCATTGGGCAGGAGGAGGCCAAATATCTTGGGTACACCATTGGCAGGGGAGTGATAAAACCCCAACTCAACAAAGTCGAGGCCATCCAGAGTTGGCCACGTCCCAACAGCAAGAAGCAGGTACGGGCCTTTCTGGGAATCGCGGGTTATTATCGGCGCTTCATTCCCCACTTTGCTTCTAAGGCTGTGCCCCTAACCAACCTGACGAAAGGGAAAGGGTCGGTCATGATTAAATGGACCCCCGAGGCTGAGGCAGCATTCCAATTCTTGAAACAAGCCTTATGTAGCCAGCCAGTGTTGTACTCACCCGACTTCTCTAAAGACTTTGTCGTACAAAGTGATGCGTCAGATGTGGGGTTAGGAGCAGTATTGTCCCAGGTCTGGAACGGGGAAGAGCACCCAGTCATTTACCTCAGCAGGAAGTTGAAGTCCCATGAGGTAAATTACGCCACGGTTGAAAAGGAGTGTTTAGCGGTGAAGTGGGCTCTAGATTCCCTTCGGTACTACCTGCTAGGTAGGCACTTTGACATGGTTACGGATCACGCTCCGTTAAAGTGGATGGCTCAAAACAAGGAGACAAATAGAAGAGTGAATAGGTGGTTCCTGGCCCTACAGGAATTCAACTTCACAGTAAAGCATCGCCCTGGCGTTCAAATGGGGAATGTGGATGCTTTGTCTCGAGTACATGAATGCCTGATTGCTGGTGTTCCAACCCCAAGGTTAAAACAAGAGGGGGGGGTATGTGACAGCAGGAAGGTAAAGTCACCTGGTTGCATCCAGGGGGGTAGATATATTTCTCCCAGATTCAGGCTTTATGCTGACTTATACAACTAGGGTGGAGAGTTGTATAAGCCCAGCTGAGGCTAGTAGGCTCATGGATGACTCATACCTCTAGGGAGAGGGCTGGGCGTCGTGCAGGCAGGGAGTTGATGAGACCAGCTGAAGCCTGTCAGTTCGTTTAAGGCCTCTATAAAAACTCCCAGATTCATTAGGTGTTTGCTCATGCCTGGAACCAGACCTGTGTGGACTGTCTAGGGAGAGTGAACCCCTGTGCGGTGAGGCAAAGCCTGTGTGGCTATTTGTTTGGACTTTTACTAAACCAGGGACTTAGGGACTAGGACAGCACCAGGCTGATCCCAGTTGTTAGTTTAGGAATCCTGCATGTTTAGTCAGAGGTCAAACTGACCAGGATTTATTTTGTTTGTTTCTTTTTGGCTTTGCTGTGTTTTTGTCACTGTACATAGAGAAATAAACCGCACCTTTTGATTTTGAAAACCACAACCTCCGTCTGCTGGCCCTGTTTTTGTGTGGGGAGCCCAACCAGGGGGTCACACACACCCGCTACCGAGTTAACCCCCTCACAGTAGGAAGAGTGTCAGTTTCTTTCACTGTGATAATCCTTGTTTCTAGGGACAGGGAAGGACAGTGAGGGAAATTCTCCTTGTGCTATACTGTGCTAAAGCATTGATCATCAACCATCTTTAAAAAAACATTTTTTCTAAGGACAGAAAACTATAGGTAGGAAGAGTGTCAGTTTCTTTCACTGTGATAATCCTTGTTTCTAGGGACAGGGAAGGACAGTGAGGGAAATTCTCCTTGTGCTATACTGTGCTAAAGCATTGATCATCAACCATCTTTAAAAAAACATTTTTTCTAGGGACAGAAAACTATAGGTAGGAAGAGTGTCAGTTTCTTTCACTGTGATAATCCTTGTTTCTAGGGACAGGGAAGGACAGTGAGGGAAATTCTCCTTGTGCTATAGTGTGCTAAAACATTGATCATCAACCATCTTTAAAAAAACATTTTTTCTAGGGACAGAAAACTATAGGTAGGGAGAGTGTCAGTTTCTTTCACTGTGATAATCCTTGTTTCTAGGGACTAGGGAAGGACAGTGAGGGAAATTCTCCTTGTGCTATACTGTGCTAAAGCATTGATCATCAACCATCTTTAAAAAAACATTTTTTCTAGGGACAGAAAACTATAGGTAGGAAGAGTGTCAGTTTCTTTCACTGTGATAATCCTTGTTTCTAGGGACAGGGAAGGACAGTGAGGGAAATTCTCCTTGTGCTATACTGTGCTAAAGCATTGATCATCAACCATCTTTAAAAAAACATTTTTTCTAGGGACAGAAAACTATAGGTAGGAAGAGTGTCAGTTTCTTTCACTGTGATAATCCTTGTTTCTAGGGACAGGGAAGGACAGTGAGGGAAATTCTCCTTGTGCTATACTGTGCTAAAGCATTGATCATCAACCATCTTTAAAAAAACATTTTTTCTAGGGACAGAAAACTATAGGTAGGAAGAGTGTCAGTTTCTTTCACTGTGCTAATCCTTGTTTCTAGGGACAGGGAAGGACAGTGAGGGAAATTCTCCTTGTGCTATAGTGTGCTAAAGCATTGATCATCAACCATCTTTAAAAAAACATTTTTTCTAGGGACAGAAAACTATAGGTTGGGAGAGTGTCAGTTTCTTTCACTGTGATAATCCTTGTTTCTAGGGACAGGGAAGGACAGTGAGGGAAATTCTCCTTGTGCTATACTGTGCTAAAGCATTGATCATCAACCATCTTTAAAAAAACATTTTTTCTAGGGACAGAAAACTATAGGTAGGAAGAGTGTCAGTTTCTTTCACTGTGATAATCCTTGTTTCTAGGGACAGGGAAGGACAGTGAGGGAAATTCTCCTTGTGCTATACTGTGCTAAAGCATTGATCATCAACCATCTTTAAAAAAACATTTTTTCTAGGGACAGAAAACTATAGGTAGGAAGAGTGTCAGTTTCTTTCACTGTGATAATCCTTGTTTCTAGGGACAGGGAAGGACAGTGAGGGAAATTCTCCTTGTGCTATACTGTGCTAAAGCATTGATCATCAACCATCTTTAAAAAAACATTTTTTCTAGGGACAGAAAACTATAGGTAGGAAGAGTGTCAGTTTCTTTCACTGTGATAATCCTTGTTTCTAGGGACAGGGAAGGACAGTGAGGGAAATTCTCCTTGTGCTATAATGTGCTAAAGCATTGATCATCAACCATCTTTAAAAAAACATTTTTTCTAGGGACAGAAAACTATAGGTAGGAAGAGTGTCAGTTTCTTTCACTGTGATAATCCTTGTTTCTAGGGACAGGGAAGGACAGTGAGGGAAATTCTCCTTGTGCTGTACTGTGCTAAAGCATTGATCATCAACCATCTTTAAAAAAACATTTTTTCTAGGGACAGAAAACTATAGGTAGGAAGAGTGTCAGTTTCTTTCACTGTGATAATCCTTGTTTCTAGGGACAGGGAAGGACAGTGAGGGAAATTCTCCTTGTGCTATACTGTGCTAAAGCATTGATCATCAACCATCTTTAAAAAAACATTTTTTCTAGGGACAGAAAACTATAGGTAGGAAGAGTGTCAGTTTCTTTCACTGTGATAATCCTTGTTTCTAGGGACAGGGAAGGACAGTGAGGGAAATTCTCCTTGTGCTATACTGTGCTAAAGCATTGATCATCAACCATCTTTAAAAAAACATTTTTTCTAAGGACAGAAAACTATAGGTAGGAAGAGTGTCAGTTTCTTTCACTGTGATAATCCTTGTTTCTAGGGACAGGGAAGGACAGTGAGGGAAATTCTCCTTGTGCTATACTGTGCTAAAGCATTGATCATCAACCATCTTTAAAAAAACATTTTTTCTAGGGACAGAAAACTATAGGTAGGAAGAGTGTCAGTTTCTTTCACTGTGATAATCCTTGTTTCTAGGGACAGGGAAGGACAGTGAGGGAAATTCTCCTTGTGCTATAGTGTGCTAAAACATTGATCATCAACCATCTTTAAAAAAACATTTTTTCTAGGGACAGAAAACTATAGGTAGGAAGAGTGTCAGTTTCTTTCACTGTGATAATCCTTGTTTCTAGGGACAGGGAAGGACAGTGAGGGAAATTCTCCTTGTGCTATACTGTGCTAAAGCATTGATCATCAACCATCTTTAAAAAAACATTTTTTCTAGGGACAGAAAACTATAGGTAGGAAGAGTGTCAGTTTCTTTCACTGTGATAATCCTTGTTTCTAGGGACAGGGAAGGACAGTGAGGGAAATTCTCCTTGTGCTATAATGTGCTAAAGCATTGATCATCAACCATCTTTAAAAAAACATTTTTTCTAGGGACAGAAAACTATAGGTAGGAAGAGTGTCAGTTTCTTTCACTGTGATAATCCTTGTTTCTAGGGACAGGGAAGGACAGTGAGGGAAATTCTCCTTGTGCTGTACTGTGCTAAAGCATTGATCATCAACCATCTTTAAAAAAACATTTTTTCTAGGGACAGAAAACTATAGGTAGGAAGAGTGTCAGTTTCTTTCACTGTGATAATCCTTGTTTCTAGGGACAGGGAAGGACAGTGAGGGAAATTCTCCTTGTGCTATACTGTGCTAAAGCATTGATCATCAACCATCTTTAAAAAAACATTTTTTCTAGGGACAGAAAACTATAGGTAGGAAGAGTGTCAGTTTCTTTCACTGTGATAATCCTTGTTTCTAGGGACAGGGAAGGACAGTGAGGGAAATTCTCCTTGTGCTATACTGTGCTAAAGCATTGATCATCAACCATCTTTAAAAAAACATTTTTTCTAAGGACAGAAAACTATAGGTAGGAAGAGTGTCAGTTTCTTTCACTGTGATAATCCTTGTTTCTAGGGACAGGGAAGGACAGTGAGGGAAATTCTCCTTGTGCTATACTGTGCTAAAGCATTGATCATCAACCATCTTTAAAAAAACATTTTTTCTAGGGACAGAAAACTATAGGTAGGAAGAGTGTCAGTTTCTTTCACTGTGATAATCCTTGTTTCTAGGGACAGGGAAGGACAGTGAGGGAAATTCTCCTTGTGCTATACTGTGCTAAAGCATTGATCATCAACCATCTTTAAAAAAACATTTTTTCTAGGGACAGAAAACTATAGGTAGGAAGAGTGTCAGTTTCTTTCACTGTGATAATCCTTGTTTCTAGGGACAGGGAAGGACAGTGAGGGAAATTCTCCTTGTGCTATAGTGTGCTAAAGCATTGATCATCAACCATCTTTAAAAAAACATTTTTTCTAGGGACAGAAAACTATAGGTAGGAAGAGTGTCAGTTTCTTTCACTGTGATAATCCTTGTTTCTAGGGACAGGGAAGGACAGTGAGGGAAATTCTCCTTGTGCTATACTGTGCTAAAGCATTGATCATCAACCATCTTTAAAAAAACATTTTTTCTAGGGACAGAAAACTATAGGTAGGAAGAGTGTCAGTTTCTTTCACTGTGATAATCCTTGTTTCTAGGGACAGGGAAGGACAGTGAGGGAAATTCTCCTTGTGCTATACTGTGCTAAAGCATTGATCATCAACCATCTTTAAAAAAACATTTTTTCTAGGGACAGAAAACTATAGGTAGGAAGAGTGTCAGTTTCTTTCACTGTGATAATCCTTGTTTCTAGGGACAGGGAAGGACAGTGAGGGAAATTCTCCTTGTGCTATACTGTGCTAAAGCATTGATCATCAACCATCTTTAAAAAAACATTTTTTCTAGGGACAGAAAACTATAGGTTGGGAGAGTGTCAGTTTCTTTCACTGTGATAATCCTTGTTTCTAGGGACAGGGAAGGACAGTGAGGGAAATTCTCCTTGTGCTATAGTGTGCTAAAGCATTGATCATCAACCATCTTTAAAAAAACATTTTTTCTAGGGACAGAAAACTATAGGTTGGGAGAGTGTCAGTTTCTTTCACTGTGATAATCCTTGTTTCTAGGGACAGGGAAGGACAGTGAGGGAAATTCTCCTTGTGCTATACTGTGCTAAAGCATTGATCATCAACCATCTTTAAAAAAACATTTTTTCTAGGGACAGAAAACTATAGGTAGGAAGAGTGTCAGTTTCTTTCACTGTGATAATCCTTGTTTCTAGGGACAGGGAAGGACAGTGAGGGAAATTCTCCTTGTGCTATACTGTGCTAAAGCATTGATCATCAACCATCTTTAAAAAAACATTTTTTCTAGGGACAGAAAACTATAGGTAGGAAGAGTGTCAGTTTCTTTCACTGTGATAATCCTTGTTTCTAGGGACAGGGAAGGACAGTGAGGGAAATTCTCCTTGTGCTATACTGTGCTAAAGCATTGATCATCAACCATCTTTAAAAAAACATTTTTTCTAGGGACAGAAAACTATAGGTAGGAAGAGTGTCAGTTTCTTTCACTGTGATAATCCTTGTTTCTAGGGACAGGGAAGGACAGTGAGGGAAATTCTCCTTGTGCTATAGTGTGCTAAAGCATTGATCATCAACCATCTTTAAAAAAACATTTTTTCTAGGGACAGAAAACTATAGGTAGGGAGAGTGTCAGTTTCTTTCACTGTGCTAATCCTTGTTTCTAGGGACAGGGAAGGACAGTGAGGGAAATTCTCCTTGTGCTATAGTGTGCTAAAGCATTGATCATCAACCATCTTTAAAAAAACATTTTTTCTAGGGACAGAAAACTATAGGTAGGGAGAGTGTCAGTTTCTTTCACTGTGATAATCCTTGTTTCTAGGGACAGGGAAGGACAGTGAGGGAAATTCTCCTTGTGCTATACTGTGCTAAAGCATTGATCATCAACCATCTTTAAAAAAACATTTTTTCTAGGGACAGAAAACTATAGGTAGGAAGAGTGTCAGTTTCTTTCACTGTGATAATCCTTGTTTCTAGGGACAGGGAAGGACAGTGAGGGAAATTCTCCTTGTGCTATAATGTGCTAAAGCATTGATCATCAACCATCTTTAAAAAAACATTTTTTCTAGGGACAGAAAACTATAGGTAGGAAGAGTGTCAGTTTCTTTCACTGTGATAATCCTTGTTTCTAGGGACAGGGAAGGACAGTGAGGGAAATTCTCCTTGTGCTGTACTGTGCTAAAGCATTGATCATCAACCATCTTTAAAAAAACATTTTTTCTAGGGACAGAAAACTATAGGTAGGAAGAGTGTCAGTTTCTTTCACTGTGATAATCCTTGTTTCTAGGGACAGGGAAGGACAGTGAGGGAAATTCTCCTTGTGCTATACTGTGCTAAAGCATTCCTCATCAACCATCTTTGAAATCCTTGTTTTTTGGACAGTCAGGGAAATTGTCGTTGTGCTATTCTGTGCGAAAGCAATCATCCTCAACCATATTTAGAAATCCTTAAGTAAAGGGACAGAGAAGGACACCTGAAGGTAGCCCTTATTGCTTTTTTCCCATCTCCCTGCAGGCCATCTATTAGAATGTCTGGAAGGCAAACAAGGTGAGGCAGACAGTCAGGAGGCAATAAAAGAGGGCAAGCAGGCTCTGTGTCTGGGGGCAACAGTGCTGGTCGTGGACGCGGTGCATTGTCATCAGCACATGGCCATGGGACACGCTTGTCCTTCTTTTCGGCAGCTGGACATGTTGAGCCACATCATGCCGAAGACTTGGTAGAGTGGATGACCAAGCCCTCCTCCTCCTCCTCATCCTCTCTCACCCAGGCTCAGGGTACTGGCAAAGCAGCTGCCAAAGCGTCCTCTTCCCTGGTATCAATGTCAGACTCATCATCAGTCACTCCTTCCCTAGACCCACCATGTCCTCCTCCTGAGGAGTCCCCCGAACTGTTTGAGCACAGTGTTGGGTACATGCTCCAGGAGGATGCCCAGCGTTTCGAAGGGTCTGATGATGAAACCCAGCTACAGGAAGGCAGTAGCGTGAGAGCAGACAGAGGGGATGCTCAAGAAGGACACCAATCTGGCAGTCATGTTCCAGCAGCTGCAGCATACTGCCAGATTGGCTCCAGTGATGAGGAGGGAGGGGATGATGAGGTCACTGACTCCACGTGGGTGCCTAATAGGAGAGAGGAGGAGGAGGAGGATGAGGAGGAGGCACATCTCCAACGAGGCAGGATGCCCTTTGGTGGCCAGCGTACGGGCAGTACACCGACGGAATCACACCGCAGAGCTCCGCCTGTGCAGGGCGCTGCCTCTGCCCGTCATTCAAAAAGTTCTTTGGTGTGGGCCTTTTTTGAGGCTAGTGCATTAGATCGCACAGCTGCTGTTTGCAACATATGTCTCAAGCGTATATCGCGTGGCCAAAACATCAGCCGCTTGGGTACCACATGCCTGACCAGACATATGTTGACCTGCCATGCAGCTCGTTGGCAAGCCTACCTCAAAGACCCACACCAAAGAACAAAGCGGACCTCTCCTTGCACCGCATCAGCTGGGATCTCCAACCCCACTATAACTTCAGTCCTCTCTGAAACATGCACTGAGAGGAATGAAGGTGTAGAATTAGGTGTGTCACAGCCAAGTACTTGCGGCCACTCTGCTAGCAGTACACCGACGTCCGATTCTAGCAGGCAAATTTCCCTGCCCCAGCTGCTGGACCGTCGAAAGAAGTTCACTCCCAGCCATCCACATGCCCAGCGGTTGAATGCTAGCTTGGCTAAATTGCTAGCGCTTCAACTGCTGCCTTTTCAGTTGGTAGACTCGGCCCCCTTCCGTGAGTTTGTGCAATGTGCGGTTCCTCAGTGGCAGGTTCCCAAACGCCACTTTTTCTCACGGAAGGCTATTCCGGCTCTCTACCGGCATGTGGAAGGCAATGTCTTGGCCTCGCTGGACAGGGCGGTCAGCGGTAAGGTGCATATTACCGCTGACTCATGGTCCAGCAGGCATGGACAGGGACGTTACCTTTCTTTCACGGCCCATTGGGTCACTCTTTTGGCAGCTGGGAAGGATGCAGGACAAGGTGCAGTAGTGTTGGAGGTTGTTCCACCGCCACGCCTCCAAAATGCTACTACTGGTTGTGACACACCTCTCTCCTCCACCCCCTCCTCTTCTTCTTCCTCCATGGCCTCTTCCTGTGCTTTGTCCTCTGAACCAGCGGTGCTCCGTAGCCATTCAAGGGGCTACGCAAGTACGCAGGCAAAAAGATGCCATGCCGTGCTTGCGCTGGTGTGTTTGGGGGACAGAAGCCACACTGGGGCAGAGGTCCTGTCTGCTCTGCAGGGCCAGGCCGAGAGGTGGTTGATGCCACGCCAGCTTAAGCCAGGAATGGTGGTTTGCGACAATGGCACCAACCTCCTCTCCGCCCTCTGACAGGGACAACTGACCCATGTGCCCTGTGTGGCTCACGTCCTTAACCTGGTGGTGCAGCGGTTCTTGGGCAGGTACCCGGGCTTACAGGATGTCCTGAGGCAGGCCAGGAAAGTCTGTGTGCATTTCCACAGATCTTATAATGCCAGTGCTCGCCTGGCTGAGCTGCAAAAGGAGTTGAACCTGCCCAAGAACCGCCTTATATGTGACATGCCCACCAGGTGGAACTCAACGTTGGCCATGCTGCAGCGGCTGCACACGCAGCAGAGGGCCATCAATGAGTACCTGTGCGACTACGGCACCAGGACAGGGTCAGGGGAGCTTGGTTTTTTTTCTCCACGCCAGTGGGGCATGATCAGGGATGCATGCACTGTCCTGGCACCATTTGAGGAGGCCACGAGGATGGTGAGCAGTGACAGTGCATGCATCAGTGACACTGTACCTCTTGTCCACCTGTTGGAGCACACGCTGCGTGGAATAATGGACAGGGCACTTGAGGCAGAACAGAGGCAGGAAGAGGAGGACTTCCTTGCCTCTCAAGGCCCCCTTTACCCAGACAGTGTTCCTTCTGTCCCACCCATCGCACAGGAAGAGGAGGAGGAGGAGGAGGAGGATTGTGTCAGCATGGAGGTGGAGGCTGGCACTCAGCATCATCAGCAGCAGTCTTTTAGGGATGATTTACAGTCCCAAGAAACCAGTGGACTTGTACGTGGCTGGGAGGAGGTGGCTGCGGATCATGTCGTCCTTAGTGACCCAGAGGACTCCGGACCGAATGCCTCAGCAAACCTACGCTGCATGGCCTCCCTGATCCTGCAAAGTCTGCGGAAGGATCCTCGTATTCTTCGGATCAAGGAGAGGGACCATTACTGGCTGGCCACTCTCCTTGATCCACGGTACAAGGGTAAGGTTGCGGACCTTATGTTACCGTCGCAGAGGGAGCAGTGGATGAGACAACTCCGGGAGGCCTTGCAGAAAGGTCTGTGCAACGCGTTCCCAGAGACTGGGAGGTTACAAACTCCTGGTCCTGGACAACGAGTTGCTGAGGCTTCGGCCAGTCAAAGAAGGAGCGGTGGGGAAGGTGGCCGTCTGACCGATGCGTTCAGACAATTCTTTAGTCCGCAGCCCCAAAGTATGATCGGTTCCAGCAACCATCGCCAGCGTCTGATA
Organism: Rana muscosa; assembly: GCA_029206835.1. Lineage (NCBI taxonomy): Eukaryota > Metazoa > Chordata > Amphibia > Anura > Ranidae > Rana > Rana muscosa. Next base: position 63,476,245 of record CM055122.1, on the reverse strand, counting down.
AACATGGTGCAGGAATATCTAGGGGCAAGGTCAGACTTGGACACCTTCCCCACCGAAAATCCTCTGGCTTACTGGGTCTTGAGGATGGATCACTGGCCAGAGCTTGCACAGTATGCAATTGAGCTACTGGCCTGTCCTGCATCCAGCGTTCTTTCGGAACGCACATTCAGTGCTGCTGGAGGATTTGTCACGGATCACAGGGTGCGCCTGTCCACCGACTCGGTTGATCGACTGACTTTCATCAAGATGAACCAGTCTTGGATCACCACCAGCTACCACACACCTGATGCTGATATAACAGACTAATTGATTTTAACATGTCACATCCCTTCAAGACTGATGCTGATGCTGAGTGCCTGTGCTGTTATGTTGACTGGCTATCCTCCTCCTCCGAGTCCTCAATGATACGATTGATGATGATAGCTTGGAAGATCATTTTTGTTTATGGGTGCCGCCACCAGTGGCTAAGGCCCAATTTTTCAGCCCCTGTTTAACAGGGGCGTGTAATTACAATTTTTGAAGCAATAATTTGCCATAGGGCTCATTGCTGTGCTCCAAGTACAGTATCTGTGAGGGGTTGGAGTGTTGTGCCACCAGTGCCTAAGGCCCAATTTTTCAGCCCCTTACTACCACTGTTCAACAATTATATGTAATTAAAATTCCTGATATAATAGTTGACAGCAGGGCGTTCCAGCACCAACCAAGAGTAACTGTGAGTGCTTACAGTGTTGTGCCAACACCAACAACTAAGGGGCCTATTTCTGCAGAGTATATACGGCAGGTCCCTACTTTCAAACATCCAACTTACAAACGACTCCTACTTGCAAACGCAAGAAGACAACAGGAAGTGAGAGGAAATCTACCCCTTGGAAGGAAAATTCTCTCCTGTAAGAATTAATATGGGAGAAAGGTGTCTCCTCTGTACTGATGCTTTATCACCAATCCTTGTTTCAAGAAAAACACCACATTTCAAAAACAGTTGTCATTGGGACGGAAAGTGAGGTGAAATGTTCTGAACAGGGGCACAGACAGCAAAACAAATCTTACAGGGGTGATAACCCTTACCTATGTTTTCCAAAAAGTTTAAAAATAGATTTTTGGGCTGGAGCTACACTTAAACAATGTACCTGTTCAAAATTACAAACAGATTCTACATAAGAACAAACCTACAGTCCCTGTCTTGTATGCACCGCCTGTATACGGCTGTTCAGAGTATATAGGGCCTTTTTTATTTTATGTGCGGGGTTCCCCTTAATATCCATACAAGACCCAAAGGGGCTGGTAATGGGCTGGGGTAGGGGGGGGGGGGTCATGGGGTAGCTATGCCATTTTTCTTAAAGATTTTCATCCATATTACCGGGACCAGACATTACATTAAAGCCGCAAGCAGTTTTAAATGGCTTTTTTTTCCTTTAGAAGTGTCATTTTGTGCAGGGACAGTTCTAAACATGGGAAACATGTGGCACTTCACAGGCATACTTTAGACACCCCCCAGGTACGATATTTAAAGGAATATTTTACTTTTTTTTTTCACTTTATGCATCATTAAAATGACTGCTCCCGAAAAACGACCGTTTTTAAAACTTCTTTTTGCATTGATACATGTCCCCTGGTGCAGAACCCAGGTTCCCAAACCCTTTTTAGGACAATAACATGCATAATAGTCGTTATAATTAGCACTTTAGAATTCGAACGTTCGCATCCATTGTATTTAATAGGGTTCTAATGTTCGTACGAACTTTCGGTCCGTTCGCGGGTTCTGGTGCGAACCGAACCCGGGGGTGTTCGGCTCATCACTATTCTTAAACATGGAAGGGTTTATTACTCACTCAGAACATGATGACTGTTACATGGAGGAGTCCCAATACAACAGGCTTCTGTCATTACCAGATCTATGCATATCATGCTGCTGCTGCTTCCCAGTCTCACACACCACTCTCACTACTTCCTGGTACAGCCCCTTCCCAGCATGCATCAGGAGAAAAAGGTGAAGGGACTTCCTTAGAAATGTGGATGTTCCCTTAATTTCGGGTGTATTAAAACGCATGACCAGCCATGCATAAACAAACTATATTCGTCCAAATTTTGAAAAAGCTAAACATGTGCTAGTCATTAAAGGGTAAAATAACAATAATACTTATAAAACTCTGCAAGTAAAACGTTATTTGGTGTAAAAACATTAGACACGCCCAAGCACAGCCATGATATTTTGGAGCCTTTCCTCCACCCGCTTTGTATTTGCCCTGATCTCTAGCAAGTCTCCCTTAATTTTTTCGAGGTCACGACAGCAGACCATCAGGTATTGGATCAGGATCTGGGCACTGTGATGTGTCAACTTATTGGGGTCTTCGGCCAGAACTGCACCTAAATGTAAAAAGAAATATGTAGGATAGAATATGTAGGCCTACATCTATTTAACATGCATGTGTCTGGTTTCTCTCTGACCTGTGGTGGTGCCACTTTCCACTTCCACAACATCACATTCCTCTCCATCCTGGGGTTCTGGGGGTATTGTTGTAGGTGTTGCAATTATCGTCTCATCTGAGGTAGCTTTTCGAATCCCTAGGGAGATTGAAATAAAAGGAATAGTTTCATTAGTAGCGACTCAATTTTGCTAAAATAAGAAACATGAAAAAATACTTTGTAATCATTCTTTTGAAGCATGCTCCATTTTAAATTTTACCCCCTGTGCCAACCGGGAAAAATGATTGGATACATAGCCAAAACCAGAGCATATACATTTTTGAACACAAATTTGACACATTGTAACACCCCAAAGTATCTACACAGGATCACCTGTGTGTGACACCCTCAAGCTTTTTGGCTTTAGGCCCACACTTGTACTACTGCGTTCAGATGTTTCATCAGCTGCTGAGCATTCACTCCCTTAACATTACCATGCATATCGTTTTTTCTAACGAACAAATGTCCTTTGGATTAGCACCCAAAAAATAAGTGAGGCCCAAATTTACTCCCCCAAATAAACCAAAATACATGGGTGTTCACACTGGATGATCCTAAAACATCGTTTGAGGAACTGTACGGAGAAAGAGGTTTAATACGTCCGTTTACTGTGCGGACGAACCTGAAAGATGGTATCTTTCAGTGTACTATATGAAAGTTAAAAATACACGACAGAATACAAGAAAATAATATGTACCATGGAAACTAAAAAAAAATTACTTACTTTTTACTATAACTTTCTTGATTCTTTTATATTGGTCGGCCTCCCGCAACTTCAGATCTGACCATCGTTTTCTGAGCTGTTACTTCGTTCTGCACACCCCGAATTTTTTGTGAAGACTTTTGACCACTTTGCCCATAATTCTGGAATTGACCAGATTAGGCCTTTTATACGGACCATGCTTGGCATCATAATCCTCCTTCTTTAAAATGGCGACCATCTCCACCATTTCCTCGAATGACATGTTGGATGCCTTATATCTCCTGGGTCTTGATTTGGGCTCCTCTGGAATTTCATCCTCTGTAGAGGTAATCTCAGCCACCTGTGTCTCCGCCATGTTTTGTTCAGCACTACGAGCGAGAAGGGGCGGGGAAAGTACAATATTGAACGTCAGGGGCGGGGAAAGCGTGCAGAGTTTCACGCATGCGCTGTGTATATCAAGTGAAGATCCATGTCTGGGAAATACGTTCATTTGTCGGGAGAGGGAGGTAGCAACGAACGTCGTGATGAAGGTACCTAACAATTTTACTTTTTGAGGTTCATCAGACGAGGAGATTTGTGTGCTCAAAATATGTAGACAATGCACAGTTGAGGAATGTTGCCTGAAATATATATTTTTTTTGGTTTCTCGCTTCTACAGATATCATGAATACTTTTAAAAACCCAGACTTCATGGGGGAGTTCATCGACAAATGGCAAGAGCTCCCTATATTATGGCAAACAAAAAGTGGCGCTAATAAAAATAAAGACGCCAGGAAAGCAGCACTGGAGAGCCTGCTTGCATTTGTGCAAACAAAGATACCCACAACAACTCTCCAAGATGTCAAAACCAAAATTGCGACCATCAGAGGGACATACAGGACCCAGAGGACTATGGTCCTGAGGTCCCAGAGGTCAGGTGCACCAGCAGATAAGGTTTATAAACCCAGTCTGTGGTACTACAGTAAGCTTGCTTTTCTGGATGACCAGATGGAAGTGCGGGAATCTCTCTCCACCCTTCCCCCCAGAGGTCAATCCAGCCTTCCTTGTACCCAACCCTCCAGCCTTCCCTGCAGCCAGTCCTCTAGCCTTCCTGTCAACCCTGCTCTGGCTTCCTCTGAGGGTCAAGATCAGGGCCTTGAGGAGGCAGATTTGGACATATAGAGCCAGGTAAAGTATTGATATCTATATCTTACAAAATTGTTGAATTTAAATAGATGTTAGTATTGTTAAAGGTATGTACACTTCTACCAATAAAGTTTGTGAAGAGCAAGATACAGTAGTGGCCTAATTTTATGTGCACAAGACAACAAAACCAGGATGCGGAATCAATGAAAATGACATAACTTTTGGCATTGATTTCAACAATGTCTAGAGGTGAACAATGTCTGCGAATGATGATGTGGCAAAATAAATAATGTCCCTTTCTTTTTTTACAGCCAGAGCAGAGCCAGGAAGAGGGTGATGTTGGGGATCAGGAGGAGGCAGGGCCCAGCACAAGAGCCCAGATGCCTCCCCTGGTAGTTAAACCACGAGGGCCAAGAAGAGGTAGGCAGGTGGAGGAGGAAACCAGGGCCTTCCTCAGAGAGGCAACAGCGGCCCTCAGAGAGGCACCCTCTGTTGATGAGGGATTTGCCGCAGTCCTCGCCCACAAACTAGGGAAAATGGAGTTGCGGCAAAAAATTTACAGTGAGACCCTGCTATTGAAAGTCATCAATAAGGGCGTGCTGGGTGAACTCACTAGGTACACGGACATAACGGAGGTTGTCCCTACTCCTCCACCTCCTCCTCCTACTACTCCTCCTGCCACAACCTCTCCTCCTGATCCCCAGCCTCCAAGGAAGAAACCAACCAAGGCTGCAGAGAAGGCTGGAGAGAAGGCTACAAGGAAGAGGAGAAAATAATGCCTGCTGTAGTACCACAGACTGGGGACATATAGGACTTATCTGCTGTGGCTCCTGACCTCTGGGAGCTCAAGACAAGATTGGGCTCCTTTTTTTTGGGGATCTAATCTCTATTTTGGTTTTGACATCTTGGATGGTTGTTGTGGGGTCAAAGGGATGCACAAATGCAAGCAGGCTCTCCAGTGCTGCCTTTCACTTTAATTTGTTAATGTTCTGAAATAAATTTTGTTTTAGTGCCCTTAAAAAACTTGACTATGTGATTTGTATTTCAAAAGAGAGCTTGCTAGGGAGCAGGCAGGGACATCTCAAATTATATTATTGTTATTATCAGGGGACATAAACCTCCCTGAGGCCAAATGAGACACATTTGGAAGGTTGTTGTGGTAACTTTACACAAGAATAATTTAAGCCAAGATAATAAAAAAAAGGCCACAAAAAAAAAAACACAATAGTAAATATAATTTAAAGAAAAAAGGAGAATTACATTATTTTATTATTATTAGTATTATTTAGGAGGGAGGTGCGGCTTATAAATAATATTTTACAATCATTAGAGCAATTTGGAATTACTTTAGAAACAAGTTTGGCATAACTCTCAATGTCATTATCAAAAGAGGGTAATTTTAAAGCATTATCAAAAGAAGAACGGAATGTGCAGCATTAAAACTATGCTATTAATTCCACCGTGACGAATGTGCCATCTCCATTTCCAACATTAGCTTTACCAAAACGTCTCATAGTTGCTTCTGAGCATGCGCGTTTTTTTTCACGTCGTGAAAGCATACACACTATCGTTTTTCACGTCGTTAAAAAAAACGACATGAAAAACGACGTGAAAAAAGAGAGCATGTCCGGAATTTTTAATGGCCGTTTTTCACGTCGTTAAAAATGCTCTGGAGCATACACACGATCATTTTTCAGGGCCATTTTTTAAAATGGCAGTTTTGACGGCATGAAAAATGATCGTGTGTACGGGGCATAAGACTTATAGAACAACATGCCTTTCTACATACATCATGGCTAATGTAAAAAAAGCTTTGCCTGTTTTTTATTGGGTGCATCTGCTAAAAATATTTTCCCATTTAGTTTGGCCATATTGTTGAAAAACCCCACCCACCTAAAATTGTGTATATAGATAGATAGATAGATAGATAGATAGATAGATAGATAGATAGATAGATAGATAGATAGATAGATAGATAGATAGATAGATAGATAAATGGGATGGGTGTATCTGTCTAGGGGGTTTGCCAAATCCTATTTGAAATCAGAAAATCCTGAACTTAGCTGCAAATGCCAATAAAATTTATGGTGTGAATCTTGATACTAAATTTTGGCCACTTTCAAGGCTAGTAGGCAAGCTATTGTAAAAAAAATAAAAAATAAAATAAAAAAAGGAAAAGAAACTGGGCACCACCATAAATAATCCGTGTCAATGTCAAAACAAATTAAAAATAAAAATTGTCACTGGGGAAAGAGTCCTGATCATGCAACTTCAAGGGCAATATATAAACTACACATCTTATAAATGTTCAGTAATGGCAAGATACAATACAAATATATACTTACAGATAATTGCAGGCTTTTTATTCTTTGCATACATAATTTTTACAGTAGCCATTTTTATTGAGGGCAGATAAATTCATCTCCCTTTACTTCCTGGAACTCTACCTAGAACTCTGGGTCCGCCCCCTGGAACATGTGACAGGAAACTCTGAGTATGCAGCTGTAAGGCCAGGGTGACATAAGCAGTGCTTTAGTGCTTTAACCGCTTAAGGACCGCCTCCTGTATATATACGTTGGCAGAATGGCACAGACAGGCACAAGCACGTACCTGTACGTCCTCTTTAAGATGCCACCATGTGGTCGCCATTACTAGTAAAAAAAAAAATTATTAATAAAAATGCCATAAAATGACCCCCTATTTTGTAGACACTATAACTTTTGCGCAAACCAATCAATAAACGCTTATTGTGATTTTTTTTACCAAAAATATGTAGAAGAATATGTATCGGCCTAAACTGAGGAAAAATAAAAAAAATATATATATTTTTTGGGGTTATTTATTATAGCAAAAAGTAAAAAATATTGCATTTTTTTCAAAATTGTCGCTCTATTTTTTTTTATAGCGCAAAAAATAAAAGCCGCAGAGGTGATCAAATACCACCAAAAGAAATCTCTATTTGTGGGAAAAAAAGGACATCAATTTTGTTTTGGAGCCACGTCGCACGACCGCGCAATTGTCAGTTAAAGCGACGCAGTGCCGGATCGCAAAAAGGGGCCTGGTCCTTTAGCAACAAAATGGTCCGGGGCTTAAGTGGTTAAAGATACCAGGAAGTGGAAAAACAGCAACCGCTAGTAAAAAAATGTTTGTTCAACTACTGAAAGTAAGATGATTTTAACCACCTCCCAACCGTAGGAAGCTGTGTTACCATAGAGCTGTCCATGGCAATCGCTACGATCATGGGAGGTCGGGAGCGACGTCACGATGTCCCTTCTGGTTCTGGCAGATGTAAAAAATTCCCCTGGAAAGCAGAGATCTATGTTTTATTTTTTGGGATTTCATGCTTTCCAGGGTAGAGGAGATATCTAGGGTCTTGCTGACCCCATATGTCTCCATAAAGGGGATCTGTCATGCCTTATTCCTATTACAAGGAATGTTTACATTTTTGGTAAAAGGAATAAAAGTGATTAAAAAAAAATTAAAGAGGGACAGTGTGAATAAATAAAAAAAAATAAAAATGTAAAAACATTTTTAACCACTTGCCGACCAGCCGCCACAGTTATACTGCGGCAAGGTGGCTCAGCTGTGTGAATCGCTGTACCAGTATGACAGTTCATGCACTAGCTTCAGTGGGTGTGCGCACCAGTTGGCCAGCGGGGGAGCCAATCAGCAGCTCGATGTCCGCAGGCCGCCTGCGATCGTTCCCCCAGAGACAGAACGGGGATCTGCCAAAGTAAACAAGGCAGATCTCCGTCCTGACAGGGGATTACACTGAGATCCTGTCTTTCTGCTATGCAGGAAGACGGATCTCTGTGTTATCCCAGGCAGCCCATCCCCCATACAGTTAGTAAACACACCCAGGGAACACATTTAACCCCTTGATCGCCACTGATGTTAACCCCTTCCCTGCCAGTGTCATTAGTACAATGTCAGTGCAAATTTTTTATCACTGATCACTGTAATAATTTCACGGGTTCCCAAAAAAGTGTCAAAATGTCAGTTATGCCTTGTACACACAATCGGAATTTCCGATGGAAAATGTCCGACTTTCTTTTTCCATCGGAAATTCCTACCGTGTGTGTGCCCCATCGGAGAAATTCCGATGAATTCCATCGGAGTTTAAATATAGAACATGTTCTATTTTACTCCAATGGAATTCCGTCGGAATTCCGATGTGCTTTTGGCCGGGCAAAAGCCTGATCGTGTGTACAGGGCTTAAGATGTCCGATCTGTCCGCCGCAATGTCACAGTCCCACTAAAAAATCACTGATGGCCGCCATTACTAGTAAAATAAATAAATAATACAAATGCAATAAATCTATCCCCTATTTTGTAGACACTATAATTTTTGCGCAAACCAATCAATATACGCTTATTGGGGTTTTTTTTCTACCAAAAATATGTAGCAGAATACTTATTGGCCTAAATTGATTAAGAAATTAGAATTTTTTATTTTTTTGGGGTATGTTTTATAGCAGAAAAAATAAAAAATTTACTGTCTTTTTTTGTTTATAGCGCAAAAAATAAAAAACACATTAAATACCACCAAATGAAAGCTTTATTTGTGGGAAAAAAAAAGACATCAATTTTATTTAGGTACAGCCTCGCACGACTGCGCAATTGTCAGCTAAAGAAACGCAGTGCCGTATCGCAAAAAATGGCCTGGTCATTAAGCGGATAAAACCTTCCGGAGCTGAAGTGGTTAAAGTGCCCCTGTCTCCTCATGCTTGCATGCAGAAGCGAACACTCGCGTAGGTCGTGCCTGCATATGTAAACAACGTGTGCACCGCACATGTGAAGTATCTTCGCGAATGTTATAGCAAAAGCAATAATTCTAGTGCTAGACCTCCTCTGTAACTCTAAACTGGTAAGCTGTAAGAATATTTAAAGCGTCACCTATGGTGATTTTTAAGTACCATAGTTCAGTGCCATTCCACGAGTTTGCACAGTTTTAAAGTTTGACATACTAGGTATCTATTTACTCGGCATAACATCATCATCTAGATTTTATCACAAAATTGGGTTATATATTGTGTTTTTTTGCAATAAAATTCATTAAAGTGTGTTTTGTCCCCAAAAATTGTGTTCTGAGTAATTATTTCCTAGCAAAAAAATTATGACTTTACATGTAGGAGAGAAATGCCTGAATTGGCCTGATAGGGAAGTGGTTAAATCAGCATGCAGAGCTGTGTGATTTTAAAAGAGAAGTATGGGTTTCCTTTTTTTTGCTTACATCTATTCTATGTGAGCTGCTGATATCTATAAACCTTTCCAGCCCTCTCAGAAGTGCCCCAATTCTGTTAAAATCTAGCTAAATACCTGTGGGAGGTTCTACAGTCTTTCATACAGCATCATCCTGACAATGGTCTGGATATGAAGTCTGGATCCACCCCCTTTCCTGTCATTTTGAGTGATTGATGTCGGCTCTCCTCCCTCTGCTAGTTCCTGAAACTTCACAGAGCATAGCTGCTCCCCCCTCCCGTCTCACTCCTCCCTACTACCCCTCCCTCCTCCTCTGCAGCATGTTTCAATAGTCAGAAGAGTCGGCAGAGATTTCAGCACTTCAGTAAATGTAATGTGAGAGAAGTCACTGATAGTGCTGTGTATGAGAATCTACACTATATATTTCTATCTATCAGCACAGCCACGTCTCTTAGGGGAGGGGGGACAGAGGCAGGGGGTGTGTTGGTGGGTTGTTGAAGATGTACACACCCCCTGAAACTTTTCAAACTGAAAATGGACCGTTTTTGCCAGCTGAAGGAAAGTTCATGTGCACATGCTGTAAAAACTAAAAGAGGTAGGAAAAAAAGATTAGCTGATATGTGACTAATGTGATATGTACTAGTTATTTAACCCATCCCATACTTCTCCTTTAAGTTAAAGGGGAGAAAGGTCCACTTTAACCCTTTTTCTGTTGTTGCACACAAGTTAAAGTACCATTAAAGGTTTTATAATTTTTGTTTAAATTATAAACATGTCATATTTACCTGCTCTGTGCAATGGTTTTGCACAGAGCAGCCTCAATCCTCTTCTTCTGGGGTCCCCTAAAAATGCTCCTGACTCCTCCTCTTCGATTGGTGCCCCTATAGGAAGCCACTTACTATGGGGTCATTCATGCGGCCTCACTCCTGAGCTGCCTTATCTGCGTCTATTGACACAGACAGGGTGGTTTGGCCCCGCCCCCACTCAGTTGCCACAGAATTTGATTGACAGCAGCAGGAGCTACTATCAGCCTGTGCAGTAAGGCGGGACAGAGCCAGGAGAGCCATTGCTCTCATGCACATCGCTTGATCAGGATCGGGCATAGTTAAATATGAGGGGGAACACATACAGCATAGAATGCATTAAGGTAAAAAAATCCTGTAACATAAAATGGAGGCAGTTGCAGTGCTTATGTCATATAATAATTGCACTTTATCAAATCTATCATTTTAATCTAGGTTTTTGATTTTATTGGACCTTAATTTTTTTTTATTTACTTGCTATCACAATAGGGTGACCACATTTCCAAACTGCCATTCAGGGACACCCCCCCAAAAAAAAGATGATTTATGACATAATTTTTTGCCGATTTTTGGGGCAGGGGCGAATGAAATCAGCGGGCCCGTGTGCAAGATCAAAAGTGGGCCCTAGGCATTAAGAAGAACAACAATATGGCGCGCAAAGCACGTTGTGGTGAACAGTGGACATGTCTTAAATTGCGCTAAATATTGGCTTAAAGGGGGTGTTGTTAAAGAGAGTCTGAGATGACTTATATAGTGCAGAATGTGGTAATGTTAAATAGGGAATGCAGAGTGTATGGTGGTGAGTAGTATGTACAGGAGAGGAGTGCAGAATGTATGGCGGTGGGCAGGGCTTTTTTTCTCAGACAATAGGTGCAGGAACTCCCCCGTTCCGAGTCACCCCTTTTCTCCGGCCCTATCCACCTCCCAGTACCGTCCCTTTTAGACAATGTAGGACCAAGTATCATTTTGTGGTGCCAAGTAATTCGTATGGAATTTGGTAATGATATCAAGAAAAGCAGTAAAATAGATCCCCTGCAGCCAGCAACAATAGATCCCCCTAACAACAATGGACCACCCACAACAAAATTTCCCCACCAGCAACAATAGACTTCCGGCAGCGTCAACAGATCTCCGTACAGCCAGCAATAATAGACTCTCTGGCTGCCATCAACAATAGACCCTTCCCCAACAGTAGATCTTTTTCAGCAACAACTGACCCACCAGCAACAATGGACCTCCCCAGCAACAATAGAGCCCCCTGCAAAAATAGATCCCAAGCTGTGAGCATCAATACCCTGCAGCACAACCCAGCACCCCTTGTCATTACATACAGTCAGTCCAGGAGGTGCCGGAACTGCGTTCCCCCGCGTTCCCGCTGAAAAAAATCCCTGTGGGTAATATGTACAGGAGAGGGGTGTGGAGTGTATGGAGGTGGGTAATATGTGCCCCCCTACATCCCCCTCCAGAGTGCCCCCTTACATCAGCCTCCAGAGTGCCCCCTTACATCCCCCTCCAGAGTGCCCCCTTAGTACTACTGTACTAAGGGGCACTCTGGAGAAAGTAAAGGGGCACTCTGGAGAAAGTAAAGGGGAGGAAGTAAGGGAGCACTCTGGAGGCACACAGATAGTACCTCCAGAGTGCCCCCTGCAGAGAGTCCTGAGGAGTGATGGCCATTAATCCATGCCAGGTAAATGTTAGGAAAAGCAGAGCACACCACCCATCTCATGGTTGCCCTATTCCACTACTGCTTGCTCTCTCCCTGGCACAGCCCTGACATAAGCCCGGTCCAGCCTGTGGTATATGTCCCCATGTTATCTGTACCTGAATTACTGCAGTTCCTCCGGGGATGCTGCACCCACTGCTGCTCAGGTCAGGGTGGCCGGCGGTGAGGTCTTTTCCCACTCCCTCCTGGGCTGTTTGTTCTAGCCAGCCTCGTGCTGCTCACCGGGGCCGCCGTTGGCTGTTTCAGGATGCTGCTGCTGCTTTGTATTAACATAAAAGTGCAGCGCTAGAGAATTAATGTGATATCAAATTAATGATATATTCATCAATAAAATAAACAAAAAAAAGAAAAACAAATTCAACTGAATGAAAAAATAAACTTATAGATATTCCTGATAAAAACTAGAAATTATGAAAATGATAACGTCCCAGATAGTGAGTAAACACAATCAATAAGTGACTTGAAAGAATTTGATAGGAGATCCACCACCGTATGTCATAAGGCTTACCAGAGGGATTGAACCTAGATAAGCATCACTAGGTCAATAAAACTTGTAAGTCATTAGACCAAGAGAGGGATGTCAGCAGAAACACAGATTCCAGGAACTCAACGGTGGAACTTCCAGTGTTGTTTAAAGGTTGTAACGCCCAAACAGGTATTAGATGTGAATATAAAAAAAGAGGAAGACAGGAGGGCACATAGCGTAATTCTGTAAGATACCTCACAGTGGATTGATTAAAAGAGAGTAACACTCACATTTGAGATGATACAATAGCGCTTAGTAAAAACTGCTGCTGCTGCTTTAGCACCCCGCCGCCACTAGAAAAGTGGGGGACCGTCACTAGGATTGCCACCTGTTGTTCAAGTCAAACCCGAACACTTTTCTGGTGCACTGCATTATTTTTTGTAGTATACACTATATAGACAATAGGATTGTAGAAGACCTTGCATACCTTTGGGTGGCTTAAAGAGAGTAGTAACACAGTATGGCGAACAGAGGGTGTAGCCACATTGTGTTAACCATGTGTAGCGCCCTGCTACTTTTGAACAGGCGCTATTCTGTAAATTTAGGGGTATCTGAGCTGTGAATAGCTCAGAGTGATTATGTAAATTGTTGGTTTCTGTTCCAGCTTTGGTTGTTTGTGCGCATTTCCCACTGTTGGCAGGGGATTATCCAGGAGTTTCCATTTTTCACTCAAGTCTGTGGCAGAGACTTTGTCTGTGCTTCATACCGGCTGCTAGGTCGGTGTGAGAGGCATATCCGGTTGTTGCAAGAACCAGAGACTGAAAGCTGTTGTCATCTGGATTAAAGAACCACATTAGTGATTTGCAAAACCAAGGTATCTGAACTTCCCCTAACCCTTTATCCCCTACCTAAAGTTGTTTAATAAAGCAATTGAGAAAAAGGCTGACGTGACTGGCAATCACCTCTATTCTAATTATCACATAGACTCTTAAGTTCTGGGACGGTGAAATGTGGGGTAACGGCAGGACCCAAAATTAATCCAGCAGCTATTGCGGGGGTATCGCAACACATGGAAGGGGTCTACCTTACAACAACCCTTACTATCCACTGCACCCTTCCACTGACAGTTCAAAGTAGCCCATCCTACCTATAGCAACCCACACTATCAACACCACACCAAAGTGGCCCATTCTATCTCAACACTCCAAATCAGTCCATCATATCTAAGGCACCCCGAAGTGGACCACCCTAACCACAGCACCCCAAAGAACCCCACACCAGCGGGATGCACAGGGGGAGGCAGTGGGGTGGATGGGTGGGCTGTAGAGTGGTCAGGGGGGCCACAGAGTAGTCAGAGGGGCAGTGGGATGGACAGGAGGACAGTGGGATGGACCGTGGGATGGACAGGGGACCGTGGGATGTACAGAGAGACAGTGGGATGGACAGGGGGACCATGGGATGGACAGGGGGACCGTGGGATGGACAGGGGGACCGTGGGATGGACAGGGGGACAGTGAAATGATAGGGAGACCGTGGGATGGACAGGGGGACTGTGGGATGGACAGAGAGACGGTGGGATGGACAGGGGGACCGTGGGATGGATAGGGGGACTTTGGGATGGACAGGGGGACAGTGGGATGGACAGAGGGACAGTGGGATGGATAGGGGGATAGTCTCTGCATCTTCAGTCTCCTTCTTTAAGGAAAAATCAGGGAAGTACTATACCCCTATCATCACCTCTGCACTAATAAAGATGACTGAGCACAGATTGTGCCAGGGTTTTGCCAGTGTGAACCCAGATGTGCTCATAGCTGAGCACTGTCAGGTTCATGCTTAGCCAGGGAGATCATCAAATGGATGTTCATTGATATCCCACCACTCCCCATCCTGACACTTGCAATGGAGGTCCAGGGCACTCAAGAGGGACAGGTAAATTCTGGACACACGGCTGTGCGGTCAGATATGGGGGACACTAGTATTAGGAACCAGTATGATTTTAAGGGACAATCTCGGTCACAGTGTGTTTTAACAGCATATTTTTGGTTGAGAAGTTACAGACAGCAACAGCACTCCAATCTGCTTTCATTTGATTTATATCAGTTAAAAAATTACTTTTTAGGTGGTTTGACTGGTAAAAGTAGTAGCCCCAAAATAATGTCTTTTTTTTTAAGCTAAAAGCTGACATTGCTAATGCAATGGTTTTAAAAGCTTATGCCGCGTACACACGATCGTTTTTCACGTCGTTAAAAATGCCATTTTTTTAATTGGGCATTAAAAACGATCGTGTGTAGGCTCTAGAGCATTTTTAACAATGTGAAAAATGGCCTAAAAAAATGAGAACCTGCTCTATTTTTTCACGTCGTTTTTCAGGTCGTTTTTTTTAACGACGTGAAAAACGGTAGTGTGTATGCTTTTACGAGGGAAAAAAAACGCGCATGCTCAGAATCAAGTATGAGACAGGAGCGCTCGTTCTGGTAAAACTAGCGTTCGTAATGGAGATAGCACATTTGTCACGCTGTAATGGACTGAAAAGCACGAGGCTGAAAAGCGCGAATCGTTGCTCAACAAACTGTACTAACATGAAGGGTGGCGCCATTCGAACGGAACTTCCCCTTTATAGTGCTGTCGTACGTGTTGTACGTCACTGCGCTTTGCTTGAGCGTTTTTTTAATGAGCGTGTGTATGCAAGAAAGGCTTGAGAGGAAACAAGAAAAGTCGCGTCGAGAAAAACTTCGTTTTTTTTAAATGACATTAAAAACGATAGTGTGTACGCGGCATAACATTTTTTTTCCCCTTAATGTAGTCCCTGCATTAAAGCATAACAACTTCATAAAAAAAGAATGTTCTTTAGCAAGGAAAATACATTCCACACTTTAGATTGTAAGCTCCTTGAGGGCAGGGACTGATGTGAATGTACAATATCTATGTAAAGCGCAGTGGCGGCTGGTGAAGTTTTAGGATGGGGGGGCGCAAGACTCTGTCCCTCCATGATTGGTCCCTCCCACTTCTCATAAGCCACACCCCTTATAGAATCCACCCACTCTGTCCCCTGTATTACACTTGCTCCCACTCATAGTGTCAGCTGTATATTATACACAGGGCTCTGCACATAATATACCAGGCTGCACATTATACACAGGGTTCTGAACATCATATACCAGGCTGCACATTATACACCGGGCTCTGCACATCATATACCAGGCTGCACATTATACACAGGGCTCTGCACATCATATACCAGGCTGCACATTACACAGGGCTCTGCACATCATAACCAGGCTACACATTATACACAGGGCTCTGCGCATCATATACCAGGCTGTACATTATACACAGGGCTTTACACATCATATACCAGGCTGCACATTATACACAGGGCTCTGCACATCATATACCAGGCTGTACATTATACACAGGGCTCTGCACATCATATACCAGGCTTCACATTATACACAGGGCTATGCACATCATATACCAGGCTGCACATTATACATAGGGCTCTGCATATCATATAACAGGCTGTACATTATACACCGGGCTCTGCACATCATATACCAGGCTGCACATTATACACAGGGCTCTGCACATCATTAAGGATGAGCTGTGGGGTGTTTGCATACTCCATGTGCAGAGCCTGCCAGGAAGTCGGCACGGCGCTGCGCTAATCACAGGCAGGGAGACATTTCCCGATCTCTGCAGCCGAGCATCGGGACAATGTCTCCCTGCCTGTGATTAGCGCAGCGCCGTGCCGACTTCCTGGCGGGCTCTGCACGTGGAGTATGTGAACACGCCAGAGCTCATCCCTACACATCATATACCAGGCTGCACATTATACACAGGGCTCTGCACATCATATACCAGGCTGCACATTATACACCGACAAAGCTTCAATTTGTTTTAAAACCCAGACGGTATCTGGAGATCACAGACTAGGAAATGGTTTAAACTTGCATTTTAAGTTCTTACTTTATTAACCCATTGCATAGCCGCTCTACAACATTAAACGTTAGACTACAGGGGTTGCATTTAAAAGGTAATTTCGCTTTTGATAAGAAAAAAATTTAAGTACTACACTACATTTTGTATTTTTACAATTATAATTACCTATGTAGTTTCATCTGCTGTCCGCTATGACTCATAAAACTGGCAAATGTTTAAACATGGTGTACATGTAGGGTGGTGTTTTGTACACGGTCAATGTACAGAACACCAACTGTGTTATGTAAGTTTCAATACAAGCAATAACAAGTAGGGATCTGCAATGACATTTGCCAACTTACAACCTGGAAATATGCTTGGTTTTAGGTCCAAATGCAGGCAAAAATTCGGGCCTGATTCATCCCTGAAATGGAGAACAGGGACGCACCACACCCCTGCTGTGAGCCTCTCTGCACAACAGTGTGAATCTAGCCTGAACTGGGCCTTAAACTTACTCTGAAGCATGAATCGGACTGATGGTATATCAAGCACAGAAAAAGACTTGTGATGATCGCTTAGGAATATGGCTACATGAGATTACAAAGGGCTCCGATAAAAGCTTAAAAAATCCTGGCATTTGACATTTTTTTTCTCAGCCTGTAAAAGCACCTGTATGTTAACTTATGTGTCCATGTGCACACAGGCGTTTACAGACATATTAGAAGCAGAGCAATTACAGACTGAAAAAAACCCCATGGAAAGCACGTTTAGGAGAGGAAGTGCAGCGCAGAAAAAAGCTAAACACACTGAAACGCTAGACGCATTTAGGCGCATTTGAGAGGTAATGCATTTAAATGGCCAGAACAAATAAATATTTTGGCCAATAGGATACATTTACGATAAAACGCATGACACGCCTGCAGTGGGCTTTTCTCCTGCCAGGAGTTCTGACGTTTAGAGGAGCAAAGCAAACACCCTGTGTGCATGGGCATCTATTGGGTAGATTATGACATTTTATGGACATTAGACTATTATTAAAGAAGTAGGGAATCCGCGCTCAGGAAAACACCAGACAGAGGTTGCACTAAAAACTCCCTAGGGAGTATAGGATATAATATAAAAGAATGGGGTGTTGGCGCTACCTCCCACTATAGAGATCCACTGGGTCTAAGTGATCTCAAGTAAATGTATAAGGACAGGCTGTACTGAGTTCCCGGGTCTGTACACCTATGGTGCCCATTATGAGGGGTTCCCACCATCCCTGTGCAGAGTTCCTGGGTCTGTACACCTTAGGTGCCCATTATGAGGAGTTCCCACCATCCCTGTACTGAGTTCCCAGGTCTGTACACCCGCTGTGCCCATTATGAGGGTTCCTCCCACCATCCCTGTACACCTACTGTGCCTATTATGAGGGGTTCCCACCATCCCTGTACTAAGTTCCTGGGTCTGTACACCTGCTGTGCCCATTATGAGGGTTCCCACCATCCCTGTACTGAGTTCCTGGGTCTGTACACCTACTGTGCTCATTATGAGGGGTTCCCACCATCCCTGTAACGAGTTCCTGGGTCTGTACACCTACTGTGCCCATTATGAGGGTTCCCACCATCCCTGTGCTGAGTTCCTGCATCTGTACACCTGCTGTGCCCATTATGAGGGGTTCCCACCATCCCTGTGCTGAGTTCCTGGGTCTGTACACCTGCTGTGCCCATTAAGAGGGCTTCCCACCATCCCTGTACTGAGTTCCTGGGTCTGTACACCTGCTGTGCCCATTATGAGGGTTCCCACCATCCCTGTACTGAGTTACTGGGTCTGTACACCTACTGTGCCCATTATGAGGGGTTCCCACCATCCCTGTAACGAGTTCCTGGGTCTGTACACCTGCTGTGCCCATTATGAGGGTTCCCACCATCCCTGTACTGAGTTCCTGGGTCTGTACACCTACTGTGCCCCCCCATCTGTCTATTAATCTCTGCATTCTTATCTCCCATCAGTACAACTCTGCCCCTAACTCATCATCTGCTAACCTCTGTTCCCCAAACCCCTACTTTGCTAACCTCTGCAATCCAACCTTTCCTTCCCATCCACTCTGCACCTCTGTACACCACCTATGACTGCACACCTCTGCACCTCAAGCCCCTTTTTGATTACCTCTACATGCCCCCTATGGTCACCTGTATGCTGTCTAGGTGGGCGTCATGCAGAGGATGGGGCGTGATTTGCATATGAATCGCAGCAGCCGATCTAATTTGCATGACAATGCCCACGCGATTTACATGTGAATAATGTTAATTTAAGAAGAATGCCTTTTGTTTCTCTCCCTATAGCAGCTGAAGGCGGGGGAGAAAAGGGAAGGTGTACAGAAGTGCATTACATGGAGAGAGGTGAAGTAAAGTTGGAGATTAAAATGCTGCTGTACAGTCACTCAGGACACAGTGATAATAGCCCCTTCTGCCCCCTCTCCCTCCAGTCCTGGCATGTAGTGTACCTGAAGATTTCTGTGTGCACTGCTGGATGCGAGTCTGTGTCACAGGGAGATGAATGGAGCTGCCTCTGCACATCACTCCCTGTCTGCCCTGACCAGTTCTCTTTTGCTTATGATTTCCCCCTCACTTACTGAAGGAGACAGGCAGCCTGTGAGCCAATGACGCTGCAGGTCTGATTAAAGCCCCACCCTATGGACCCAATCAATTACAAGCACTGGAAACCTAATGCTAGAGGTAGAGTTTTCGTGGCTACAAGCTTTGTGCCCCGAACACACTCTAAACTACGCCAATAGAGCTTTTTAGCCCCAATCACGTGTTTACACATGGGTCATGCCTCCAATAGCACCCCGTGTCCGGCGCCCTTAACACACCCACTTAAAGGGACACTTTAAAAATAAAAATATATTTTTTTATTTTTGAATAAGTAGCTTTGGGGGGGGGGGGCGCGCCCCTGTGCCCCTATTGACGGGTGGCCACTGGTAAAATGACAGCGCTATATAAGTACCTATAATAAACCACTTGACCTCCGGAAGATTTACCCCGTTCCTAACCAGGCCATTTTTTTGCGATACGGCACTGCATATTTTTAACTGACAATTGCACGGTCATGCAATGCTGTAACCAAATAAAATGTATGTGCTTTTTCCCCACAAATAGAGCTTTCTTTTGGTGGTATTTGATCATCTCTGCCGTTTTTATTTTTTGTGCTATAAACAAAAAAAAGACAGACAATTTTGAAAAAAAAAACAATACTTTTTACTTTCTGCTATAAAGCATTTTTAATAAAAAAATTGAAAAAAAAATGTCTTCATTAATTTAGGCCAATATGTATTCTGCTACATATTTTTGGTAAAAAAAATCCCAATAAGCGTATATTGATTGGTTTGTGCAAAAGTTTAAGCGTCTATAAACTATGGGATATTGTTTTTAGTTTTTTACTAGTAATGACGACAATCACAGTTTATAGTGGAACTGCAATATTGTGGACACTACTACAGTCGGACACTACCTGACACTTTCTGGAGACCAGTGATACTAATACAGTGATCAATGCTAGCTAAACATATGCACATTCACTGTACTAATGACACTGGCTGGGAAGGAGTTAAATATCAAAGGGTTAACTGTTTTCCTAGCCAGTGTTTGTGTGTACTGTGGGAGGTGCTTTTACTAGGGGAAGAAATTGATCCTAGTCCCTGCTTTGCAGAGACACAGGATCCATGCCTTCCTCCTGTCAGAGCAGCGATCTGCCTTGTTTATATAGGCAGACCTCCATTCTGCCTCTGTGCTGGAGGATCGGCGGGTGATGGCAGATATTGAGTCCACAGTACCCACAGATCAGCTCCCACTGTGTATAATCACAGCGGGAGAGGGCAGCAGGTTGTGGCCCACGGACGTGTGCGCGCCCCCTACCCAGAAGTGTTGGATCACGTACTATGTGATCCGGCACAGCAGTGCCACCTTGCCACCGTATATGTAAGGTATGCAGTCAGAAGGGGTTATTAATTATGCTACCAACATGAGTGTGTGCTGTAAATTGCGTCCAGCGTTGTTCGTGTTTCTTCTTGCTGGAGGCTGCCATTTTTCTGAAGCCCAGAGCCCATTAACAGCAGTAAATCATAAAGCGGAACTAAACCCATCTGTTACGCCGGTATTGCTAACTGTCACACTTGCTTGTGTCCTCAACCACACTGTCTGTCAGTCCCTCAAATTGATGTGTGATAAGTGATCACATGTGCAGTACCATGGCAGTTGCGGATCAAACAGAAGCAGCTTTCTTGGCTGTAAAGAATAGGAGGGTTTCA
Source organism: Rana muscosa (assembly GCA_029206835.1). NCBI lineage: Eukaryota > Metazoa > Chordata > Amphibia > Anura > Ranidae > Rana > Rana muscosa. Next base: position 63,455,554 of record CM055122.1, on the reverse strand, counting down.
TTCTGCTTTAAGGTTGTCAGCAGATTGGCCTCTACAAATTTGTCAGTGCCTAAAAATAGAGAGCAACTGAGCATATGCAGAGCAGGATGAGACAGTGTATTACTGGATTTTAAACAGTATAGACACTATTTTTAATGTTTTACATAGCTATACATGCAAAAGGGGCCAGCCTGAAGTGGTCTAGCAGGACACAAAGTGCCCCCCCACCACCCCACAGTACTTAAACACTTCACTGGCTTCTGTCACCACTCTGGCGCTGTCCTGCCTACAGCACTACTCCTCCACTTCCTGATCTCACAAGTAACACAGGCAGCAGTGGAAGCTATAGGCTCCTGCTGCTGTCAGTTAAACCCCAGTGAAGAGGAAGGGGGCAGGGCTTACCAGCGCTGTGTGTGTCTATGGATGCACAAAGGAACATTCTTGCATAAGTACCCACATAGCACACAGCTGGCTCAGGAGGCATCTGCAGCAAGAAGAAGCAGACAGATCCGATGATGGACTGCCAAAAAAAAGGTAAGAGACTGCTCTAAGCAGGTAAGTATAGAGCAGGTAAGTATAACATTAAGTCAATACTTTGGACACAGGTAAAGGGAGGCACCCTGAGAACTGACAATGCAATATTCCCAACGCACACGTTTCTGCAGAAATGGCTGTATTTTCAGTTGGGTGCTGAAGTGACTGTCACATGCCTGATGAAGGGGTCCTGTGTGGCTCCGAAACGTTGCCTTCTTTGTAACTATGTGATCATTGGTTACAATTTTGGACTCAGCTTTGGAGATCCTGGTGTGCTGGTGACATTATGGGGGTTATTTACTAAAGGCAAATGCTCTTTGCACTACAAGTGTACTGAAAGTGCACTTGGAAATGCAGTCGCTGAAGATCTGAGAGGGACATGCAGGGAAAATAAAAAACAGCATTTTAGCTTGCACATGATTGGATGATAAAATCAGCAGAGCTTCCCCTCATTTCAGATCTTCCCCTCAGATTTAAAGCGACTGCACTTTCAAGTGCATTTTCAGTGCACTTGTTGTGCAGAGTGGATTTGCCTTTAGTAAATCAACCCCTATATCTCTATGACCCTGAGAACTGAGACAGGGAAAGACAAGGCCATCATGGCTTTGCTTACCCCTCAAAACAAGATGCAGGTTATGTTATCGTAGGGACAACTGGCTACTGTAGGAAATTTGTGTGCAATTACTGTATAGTTCCCTGGCTAAACCCATGACTGACTTAATTTAAAAGAAATTGCCCAAGCTGGTATCCTGGATGTCAGAGTGTGATTAGATCTTTAACGTTATGAAGAAGGGGGGGGCGTGGTGACCAAGCTCCAAGATGGATGCCTGATACAGGAGCTCCGCTCGTTCGCCGGAGTTAATCCAGTGCCATCCGCACCCACCGGCACCATCTGCCGCACAAAAAGCGGCTACGATACTGCCAGAACCCCGAGGAATAGAACGGGGATGTCGAGGCGCCGAAAACACCCGCAGCAGCCGCAGAAGCTAACAAGCTTTTTACCCTCAGAGCCGCGCGGGCTACAACAAAATGGCGGCGGCGCTCGGGAACAATGGCCAGTTCGCAAGACAGGAGAGATGAACGGGAGCCGCGGGATTCCTTCCACGGCACCCCATACGGACAGGCTGTGCAGTGAATCCTCCTCTGGGACATCCAGCCCCTCCACCAGAAGCCCAGCTAAAACAAAAAAGAGGAGGAACTCTCTGGATAGGCCACAGGCAGACCCAGACATGGAGGTAAGCAGCCCACAGCATCCTAACACAGCCCAGGCAGATTATGAGGGAGACCCTATAGCTGACTTCCCCACTTCTGATAAGCCCATCTCTGACATGATGCTGAAGGACATGCTTCTGTCCCTAATATCCTCACTACAAGCTGACATTGTCAGAGGAATTAAAAAATGTCAGAGGGAGGTCCAAGCCCTGGGCAATATAGTGGATCGTGTTGAACACAAAATGGAGGAATTTACCTCATCATATAACATGATGGTAGAAGCCCACACAGCACAGGGGGGAAGATATAAATTGGATGAAAGACAAAATTTCTGACTTTGAGCATAGATCCAGAAGGAACAATCTCAAACTGAGGGGTGTCCCTGAGTCTGTTCCACCTAATCAACTTCTGCAATACGCTCACACTCTGTTGTCCACACTAGTGCCATATCTGACACCACAGGATCTCATTGTGGATAGGATTCATAGGGTCCCTAAACCATCTTTTCTCCCCGATGAGACCCCAAGGGATGTATTGCTGAGGGTTCACTACTATCACATAAAAGAAAGAATTCTGCATGCATCACGCAAACCAGAAAATGTGCCACAGCAGTATACTACATTGAGGTTGCTCCCTGACCTATCCAGGCACACACTACAACGTCGCAGCAACTTAGTGACCATCACTAAAGCACGGAGAAACCACAAAATCCTCCATAAGTGGAAATACCCAGCTACTCTCTCTATCACTCACAATGGGACCACAATCTCAGTGTCCACACTGGAGGAAGGGATCACCGCTTCAAGACGATGGGATATACTCCCTGACCAGGATGCTCCACGCTCACCTCCACCAGGACCTCATGCAATACATAATGAGTGGCAAGTCGTATCCCACAAGCGTTCTCAAAAGAAAAACGCTGGTGGACATTCCTAAAGAAACCTCATGCTAAATCACAAATAGCTCCGGGGACAGGAGATTACATTTATTCTTCTCCAATTCCCCCTCCACAAGTTAATAGCAGTTGTATCTGCACATGGATCCGTTGAAAGATCCATTTCTTATGTTTCATATGTTGAACTTCTTTGTTCCTTGTTTCTTTTGTTTTCTATTTGGTCATAGGTGTGCGCAGCCTATTGCATTAGGGCGTACACCCCAAAGATCAAAAACATAGTACCAATCACTCACGATGAAAGGGAAGGGGCCGGTAAGTTACATATTTACCGGCCTCTTCCCCCACTCATCCTAAAACACCCCCGCAGCAACAGCTGGAGGGAGAGGAGAGTATGGAAGCCAGAAGCGCCTCGGGGGGAAGGAGGGGGGAACCAGGGCACTAGGGGGAATCTGTGCGCACGCCTATGTATTTGGTATATGCAGCCATGTCCGCAGAAACGTTTATCCGTGCACTGAAGATCTTGTATCCAGGATGCCTCTGCCACATCGCACCAAACGAGAGCAGAGCACATCCTGCAGTCGCAGTGAGTACCTACTATACGTTACCACACCACCAGCTACACCGCACCCTCTATGATGATCACATGCCTTTAAATTAACGCACGGGGGCTGAATCACCCTGCAAACCGATTTTCCCTATGGAAAAAGGCCTATATCGGCAAATATTGTGTGTGTACAGGACACCCACTTTCAACAAAACAAAGCTCCAAACTGCACACACAGGGATTATCCACATATACTTTTGGCTTGTACACCAAACCGCAAGAAAGGAGGAGTCCTACTAGCCATGAGGAATTCCCTATCTTTCCAACCCAAAGAGACTTTCCTAGACTCAGGATGACGGTATATTATAGCTACTGGAGACATCAACTCCAAACCATACACAATAGTTACACTGTACTCCCCAAACTCTCACCAACTTCAATTTATACGGAAGGTCATCAAAAAGGGCAATTCAATGAAATACGGACACCTAATGATGTGCGGAGACTTTAACATGGTATCTGACTCGTTACTGGACTCTACCGCGTGTAAACCTAAGAGTACGAAGTCCCTTCAAAACCTACTCCAATCTGAGGAACTGTTCGATGCGTGGAGATGCCTTCACGCCAACGAAAGGGACTATACCTTTTTTTCACATAGACATTGCTCATACTCACGCATTGACATGTTCCTGACAGATAAGATGCTTCTACAACTGATTGACACCACTAGAGTACATGACATTACGTGGTCTGACCAACTGCCATATCTATGTCTATTATAGAACAGGGAGTCTATTCTTCACCACCCATCTGGCGTTGTAATGTTAGACTGCTACAAGAAACCAGAACCCACACTACAATCTTTCAGCATCTCCAAAACTTCTTCTTAGACAACACTAAATCAGTTACTGATCCATATGTCCTTTGGAATGCACACAAGGCATATATGAGGGGCATACTCATCCAACTAGGGGCCAAAGAAAAAAAACGATACACGTCAAAACTAGATACACTGCTTTCGGACATTCATACTACGGAAACACAAAATAAAACATCGCCCACAGCAACCCTCACAAACAAACTGAATACACTTAGAGAGGAATTAAGAGAACGCCTTTCGCAACAATACAACAAACATTTTAGACGCCTGAAATGTACCCACTATGCTAATGCTGATAGAGCAGGTAAATACTTGGTAAACAGACTAAAATCTGCATGCACAAAAGCTAGAATAGCATACCTAAAGCACCCCACCCTACACCACAAAATAGTGAATCCACAAACCATAGCAAATCAATTCGCTGACTACTATGGATCACTTTATAACTTACACAGAGATCCCCATACACCTCAACCAACTGCAGAAAAAATAGACCCATGCCGCGTACACACGATCGTTTTTAATGTCATTGAAAAAAAACTGCATTTTTCTCGACGTGATTTTTCGTGTTTCCTCTCAAGCCTGCCTTGCCTACACACTATTGTGGAAAAAAATGTTCGAGTAAAGCGCGGTGACGTACAACACGTAAGACGGCACTATAAAGGGGAAGTTCCATTCGGGTGGTGCCACCCTTCATGTTAGTAAAGTTTGTTGAGAAACGATTCGCGCTTTTCAGCCTCGTGCTTTTCAGTCCGTTACAGTGTGACGAATGTGCTATCTCCATTAGGAACGCTAGTTTTACCAGAACGAGCGCTCCCGTCTCATACTTGATTCTGAGCATGCGCATTTTTTTTCACGCCGTTAAAGCCCACACACGGCCGTTTTTCATGACGAGAAAAACGACGATGTAAAAAACGACGTGAAAAATTAGAGCATGTTTCAATTTTTCTCGTCGTGATTCTCTGCGTTTTTCTCGTCGGGAAAAATGCTGGAAAGCCCACACACGATCATTTTTAATGACCATTTTAAAAAATTTCATTTTTCACGTCATTAAAAACGATCGTGTGTACACGGCATAATTCTTACAGGGACTAAACCTACCATCTCTTTCAGCACAACAACTAGCGGACCTAAATGCGCCAATTAAAAGCCAAGAAATAGAAACGGTCATAAATACACTACCTAATGGTAAATCACTGGGGCCAGACGGCTTCTCCAATGAATACTTCAAGTCATTTAAATCTGTACTATCGCCACACATGTGCGCAGTCTTTAATAAGGCCGAAAACTCTTCCAACTTTCCTCAGGAGATGCTGAGAGCACATATAGTAACTGTGACAGGAGGGTCACTTTGGACACAGGGTGAGCCAGGAAATAATGGACATTAAGAAATATATCTTGGACTACCTAAAATGGGTCTGTACTATTTATCCACCATATTCCTAAGGATATCTGTAAAGGACTATTTACTTACCCTGAACTCAACAGGTTAATTGGGAGATGTGTTACCTGCCTGTGTGATGTAAATGAATCTAGGATGGCGTCTAAGGATCTTTCATTGTGTTAATTAAGTCTATACTTATGTGTAATTGTACTCAGACAGACAGGCTACAAATCTTTTCATTGTGAGATGTGTATTGCAGGTCATGGGTCTGAGACAGCAGCTGTAGCTAATTGACTCATGTAAATTGGGTCTGATGGGTATTGGGAGACAAAAGCTAACCTGTTGTCTTTTAGGAGGTGGCAAAATAATGTGTATTGAGTCTTGTTATGTTGTGGGTGGAGCTGGACCATTGTTCATTTTAGGTTAATGCAGTATTGGATGGGTATAAAAGTTACAATGTTTTTCTCAATAAATTCATTAGATCCTAGGAAGATACAGAGTGCGTCTCGTTCTTTCAGAAGGATTAATTCCTATGGGAAGGGGTCGTCTGGCTGTGGAGGATCGACAGGGAATTTGTGTCCAGGAGAGGGAAGGGATCTTAACGGCGTTACCCCCTTTCGTATTTGGGGTGCCGTTACATTGGTTGGCAGCAGCGGGATTTTCCCTCCAGTTCCTGGGACACTCCAAGCCACCACAGTGACGCACCAGCTATGCAGTCTGCAGGAAAGCCACGCTGAAGGACCTACTTGAGAGCCGTGAAGGGACCAGTGGGACAAAGAACAAGGCCACCTTGATCAGGGAGCTAGCCGAGATGGACCAGAGAGACGGTGATGCAGGACCCCGGTCAGTTGAAGATTTGTTTCAGCAACGAGTGCAACAGCGGTTGGCATTATATGGTGCTAACCCATCAGAGACCGCCATACAGGAAGCCATTAGAGGCATCCAGCTGCAGGATGCGCGACAAAAGAGAGAACTAGAGTGGCAACAGGAGTGGAGAATGGCGGTAATATGACAATCTGAGATCGCCTACAGACAGCTGCTAGAATCTGCTCAGCAGCAGGGTGGTGCTACCTTTGCCTGGGACTATCAGGAAATACCAGTGGACAACTCTGAAATCCTGGCTGAAGAATCAGCAGTGGAAAATCTGAAGATTGCCATCCCTAAAGCCAAAGTGGATGATTTGGAGTTCCAGGGAGCTAGCCTGGCTGAAGAATCGGCAGTGGAAAATCTGAAGATTGCCATCCCTAAAGCCGAAGTGGATGATATGGAGTTCCAGGGAGCTAGCCTGGCTGAAGAATCGGCAGTGGAAAATCTGGAGATTTCTATCCCTAAAGCTGAAGTGGATGATATGGAGTTCCAGGGAGCTAGGGCAGTTGGCTCATCTCCCCAGCCACAGATTACAGAAGGTATGGACTTAAGGGACTGTTCAGAGGATGTTATGGATTATGCATCGCCTGTTCAAGTACTGGCAGCAGGACAAAGTACTACAGACCCCTACTCTACACCCGTGGCAGTTTTGGAGGCCCGAGGTGAGAAGGTGATGGTTCCTCTTTCCCAGGGGATTTCAGAGATGCAGGGGGGAGAAGCAGCCCTTTTCCCTCCCCAACAGTTAGCCAGAGCAGATGGTGTGGTGTCCCCAGCAGAAGTGCTGGCAACAGGGCAGAGTGCTAGCAACCTCTGCCCAGCACCGGAAACAACTGTGGAGTTTCAGGGAGCCGGGGCAGTTGGCCCCCCTCTCCAGCAACAAGCTGAGGTGGTAAAGCTTTTACCCCCAGCTGAATCACTGGCAGCAGGGCAGAATGTTACTGGCGTCTGCACACAACGGCAACTGGAGCTGATATCGGTGGATGGGACTGCGGTCTCCACTCACAGCAACCCAGCACAAGAGCTGGCAACAGAGCAGAGTGCCGCGGGCCTCTGCTCTCAACTAACAGAAGAGGTAGTTCCTGTGGTACCGGATGGGACTTCGGTCCTCACTGACACAACCCCAGAAAATGGTGTGACACTGGGACAGGAGAATGTCAGCCTTGCTTTGCAAGCACTGGGGGATTTTCACCTACCACAAGTGGATGGGACTTCAGTCTCCACTTGTATACCCCAGGGATGCTGGGCAGTCGGCCCAGATCCCCAACAGCATGACGGACTGAGCCCAGTCACCCTGTCTTCTCCCCAGCGGCGGGTATGTTCTCTGTGAGAGGCAGAGGTTGGTTGGGTAAGTAATGCTCTGTTTGGAGCAATTTATTTGGGGTACTGTGTGGATACCGGCATTAGAAGAATGGACCTATGGACTAACTTCGGAGTCAACCCGTCTGGGGTCACCTCCTGTGTTAGTCTCCTGCCGAAAGGGGAGATGTGTGACAGGAGGGTCACTTTGGACACAGGGTGAGCCAGGAAATAATGGACATTAAGAAATATATCTTGGACTACCTAAAATGGGTCTACTCTGTACTATTTATCCACCATATTCCCAAGGATATCTGTAAAGGACTATTTACTTACCCTGAACTCAACAGGTTAATTGGGAGATGTGTTACCTGCCTGTGTGATGTAAATGAATCTAGGATGGCGTCTAAGGATCTTTCATTGTGTTAATTAAGTCTATACTTATGTGTAATTGTACTCAGACAGACAGGCTACAAATCTTTTCATTGTGAGATGTGTATTGCAGGTCATGGGTCTGAGACAGCAGCTGTAGCTAATTGACTCATGTAAATTGGGTCTGATGGGTATTGGGAGACAAAAGCTAACCTGTTGTCTTTTAGGAGGTGGCAAAATAATGTGTATTGAGTCTTGTTATGTTGTGGGTGGAGCTGGACCATTGTTCATTTTAGGTTAATGCAGTATTGGATGGGTATAAAAGTTACAATGTTTTTCTCAATAAATTCATTCGATCCTAGGAAGATACAGAGTGTGTCTCGTTCTTTCAGAAGGATTAATTCCTATGGGAAGGGGTCGTCTGGCTGTGGAGGATCGACAGGGAATTTGTGTCCAGGAGAGGGAAGGGATCTAAACGGCGTTACCCCCTTTCGTATTTGGGGTGCCGTTACAGTAAATTTACACAAACCAGGAAAAGATCCTGACACGCTAGCTAATTTCACACCAATATCCCTGCTCAATTCAGACATCAAAGTATATGCCAAATTGCTGGCCAAAAGATTGTCTGATATTATTCCATCTCTTGTTAAACGCGACCAGATGGGTTTCATGAAGGGGAGACAGACCTTGGATGCTACCAGGAGAATCATAAATATAAATATATAGATGCAGAGAAGGCATTCGATAGGGTCCATTGGTCCTACATGAAAATGGTTTTATCCAAGTTTGGTTTCCAGGGTTTCATACTAACAGCTATACTGGCTTTATATTCCTGTCCATCTGCACAAGTATACTCAGCAGGTTTTCTGTCCACACCCTTTGATATAATGAATGGGACTCGCCAGGTGTGCCCACTGTCGCCAAGCATTTTCAATCTAAAAATAGAACCACTAGCCGAAGCGCTCAGATCACACCCCATGATCACAGGTTTCCAGTTTGGCTCTGGCACACATACTATCAATTTATTTGCAGACAATGTCATTCTACTTCTGACCAACCTGCTTAAATCCCTCACACAGGCTCACAAAATCCTTATGGCCTTTGGTGACATTTCATACTTTAAAGTTAATTTCACAAAATCCCTGATTCTGAACATAAATGTACCACCTCCGTAAAGAACACCTTACAAACACAATTACCATATACGTGGAGCGAAAGGGGTATCGCTTACTTGGGAGTAACTATCACTGACACCACTCGAGCACTAGCTAAAGCCAACTTAATCCCGCTAATTACCAAATTGGAAACCCAACTAAAAGAAATATCAAAAAGGGAAATATTGTGGTTTGGCAAAATACAAGCCTTCAAGATGTTAATATTACCACAAATCCTATATGTGTTTCGTACCTTACTGATTCCTATACCGAATCACTACCTCACAACCCTATCAAAATTGAGCTGGAAGTACATTTGGGGAGGCAAAAAAGCTAGATGTTCCCAAAATAATCTTTATTCTCACAGGAAAGTAGGAGGGGCGGGACTAGTGAACATATATGACTACTTATGGGCAGTCAGATTAGATCATATCAAGTCTTGGCTACACGATTGCAACACACCACTATGAGTAGACATAGAAGAATGGAACTCCCCAACACAACTTAACATCCTTACTCATGGGAGACATCTGGATACCATGGGACACAAAAAATCTTTCCCAAACCATGCAGGTCTCACTGACAGGATGGAGACACCTCCTGAGCCAAACGCAATCGCACACTAAGGAAATAGATTATAAGCCACCACTGCACATTCTAGAATCAAAAATTCCAATGTTATCAATTAAGGGCCTAGTAAAGCAGGGCATTACACACATATCAGACCTATATAATGGTTCTCAACATAAACCCATAGAACAAATAATGGAATAATACCAACTACCGAACACTTTACTGTTTCCTTGCTTGCGAATACTACACTTTCTTAAAGAACATCCCAATCCAAAAATTGAAATTCCATCCAAAATATGGCAATTTTATTCCACACCTACACAAAAACTAAAAGGAATATCAATACTTTACAACACCATTCATAACAAACTTACCTTTCAAAAAACAAAAGCAATGGAGAAATGGGAAACAGAATTAGGCACCACCTTTTCAGATGACCAATGGCAATATACCTTTTAGAGAAACACATAAAGCCTCGCATTGTATCAAACACTGGGAACTCCTGATCAAATAGCAAATAGATGGCACTACACTCCATATAGACTAGCGAGTTATTTCCCCAATTCATCGCCACACTGTTGGAGGGAATGCAAGCAAATAGGGAACCTTCCACATATGCTATGGCACTGCCCTAACATTAAAAGCCGATGGAATCAAATATTTAAACTGATCTCTTCTATCACAGGAATATTGACTCCACCAGATCCAGCGCTAGCCATCTTACACTTAGGTATAGAGAAATTCCCACAAGAATTCAGGCCAGTTATCACACATATTCTACGAGAAACGCGTGCACTGATTTTGCGTCACTGGAAAAGCAACACCACCTTAAACCTCTTGGATGTCAAAAAAGCAGTACACAGAAACTACACGTTTGAGCGTTTAATAGCCATCAACTCTATGCAATGTGTCCGATTTGACCAACAATGGTCCATATGGCCAAAATAACAGTAAAAATACAGAGCAATGACTCCTTATTTTACTAAACCTTCAAATCTCAGTCTCGTTATACTGATATGCTAAACATTTGTATGGTCTATGTTTTCTCTTCTTTTATTAACTGAATAAGCACCACAGTTCTCATTTGGGCAAACTCTGTATATATCAAATTGTCTTGTCTTGTATTTTATATAACATGTTTACTTTTGAAAATACTCAATAAAAACCATTGAATTAAAAAAAAAGTTATGAAGAAGGCCCTGGCCAGTGCTCTGATGCTACAGGCTCAAGAATTTACTCATCAGTTTCTGGTGCAAGCTTATATATGCCTCTACCTTTTGCTTATGTGCAGTTCTGAGGCAGGTGGCCACTGTCCCATGGTGCACTGTCCCGGCAAGTAGATAGGAGCATCTCATCCTTTTTCCTGGGGAGTACGTTGAAGCTTCGTGCTCAGAAAAAGGATGAGATGCTCCTCTTCTACTTGCCGGGACAGTGCACCATGGGACAGTGGCCACCTGCCTCAGAACTGCACATAAGCAAAGCACTGGCCGCATCCAGCTACAGTACGCAGAAAAAGAAGCCATGATGATGCGGGAGTTAGCAGAAAAGAAAGCTACCATAGCACAAGAAGAAGCAAAATTGCTCATCCTGAAGCGACAGACCGCTGCTGCAGCTGCTGAAGCTGAGGCCGCTGCCTACATGGGAACTAGTCGGTCAGGAAGTGAAAAATTGTATAAAGACCCAGAGGTTCCAGAAAAACCTCTATCCTCTACAGATCGTACAAGTAAGTACATCCAGAACCTTACTGATGCGCATGCGAAGGAAAAGCCTCTTAAACCTGAAGCAAAGGAATTCAGGCCGAGATCAACATGCCCCCTGAGCAGGCCCAATCAACCACATGAGGTCAGCAGCTGCCAGCAAATCAAGAGGGGAGCACCAGAAACCCCTAAGAACAAAAAACAAGTGTTCCCATCACCTCAACATATAGATTACATGGGCGAACAACAATGTGCAGTGGATGTCACCAAATATCTCATCCGCAAAGAAATGATTAGCTCAGGCTTTCTCCAATTTGATGACTGTCCTGAAAACTATTGGGCATGGAAATCCTCCTTTCTGAATGCAACTGAAGGTCTGAACTTTTCATCAGCAGACATACTTAATTTGATGATAAAATGGCTCGGTACCGAGTCAGCAGAGCATGCTAAGAGGATGAGAAGAGCAAACCTGTTCAACCCTGCAGCAGGACTCAATATGACCTGGAAAAGACTAGAAGAAACGTATGGAACCCCTGAGGTAATAGAAGGAGCACTGTTGAAAAAACTTGAAGTCTTTCCCAAGGTGGGCTACAGAGACAATGTGCGTCTACAAGAACTAAGTGATCTTCTATTGGAGATAGAATATGCCAAAGAGGATGGCTACTTGCCAGGACTTTCATATCTAGATACAGCTAGAGGCACCAATCCCATAGTAGAGAAACTACCCTCAAATCTGCAAGACAAGTGGATGTCTGTGGGAGGTAAATTCAAAGAAGATTATGGTGTTGCTTTCCCCCCTTTCTCTGTGTTTTCTAGATTTGTCCGACAGCAAGCGAAAATCCGAAGTGATCCTAGTTTCGCCTTCACCAGCAGTGGCAATCAATCGCACAGACCTGAGAAACCTCACAGACCTCACGGTAGGACTTCTGTATCCACACACAAAACAACTGTACCTTCAGAAGTCACAGACTATCAAAGCATCCACAAGGTACACACCATAGAAAACCCTGATAGACATTGCCCGATACACAAAAAAACACATCCACTAAAGAAATGCAAAGGCTTTAGAAGCAAACCCATTGCAGAGCGGATGTCCTTCCTTAAACAGAACGGCATCTGTTTCAAGTGTTGCGGATCCACTTATCACATTGCAAAATACAAGTAGAATGTACAGAATGTGGCAGTGAGAGACATATAGCAGCTCTACACCCAGGTCCTGCTCACGTCTCACTAGAGACTGTAGAACCCGGGAAAGATCAGGGCAGGGAGCAACAAGAGACCCCACTCTCCTCAGTGATGTCTAATTGCACTAAAGTATGTGGACAAGGCAAGAGTGCACGTTCATGCTCGAAAATCTGTTTAGTGACTGTGTATCCCACTGGCAAGAGAGAAAGGGCAGTGAAAATGTATGCAGTGCTAGATGAACAGAGCAACAGATCCCTTGCAAAGCCAGAATTCTTTGATATCTTTAATCTTAAAGCAAGTGCGGTTCCATACACTCTAAGGACATGTGCGGGGACAATTGATACCACAGGGAAAAGAGCTTCCGACTTTACCATTGAATCCTGCAATAAGAAAGTACAGCTCCCACTTCCTACCCTAATAGAGTGTGGCATGATACCTGACGACAAAACTGAGATTCCCTCTCCAGAAGTAGCTCAACACCACCCTCACCTCCGCTCAATTGCTCACCTTATCCCAGCTGTTGAGCCAGATGTTTCAATTCTACTACTTCTTGGGAGAGACATCCTTCAGGTACACAAGGTGCGCCAGAAAATCAATGGACCTTATAATGCCCCCTATGCACAGAGACTGGACCTGGGGTGGGTCATTGTAGGAGAAGTTTGCCTGGGAACAGTGCACCAGCCTGACAATATCAGCACTTTGAAGACGTCTGTGTTAACAAATGGACGCACATCTCTTCTCAGTCCCTGTCACAACAGCTTTGTTGTCAAGGAAAGCTTTGATAGGTCAACACAACTCTTGGACTCTCCTACACTATGTGGTGAAGAAGAAGTCAATTCCAACATTGAGACAGACAATCTAGGGATTACAGTGTTCCAGAAAACTAAAAATGACGATAAACAGGCCCTCTCTATAGAGGATCAGACCTTCTTGCAGATTATGGATAAAGAGGCTTACCAAGATGACAATCACAGTTGGGTAGCCCCTCTTCCCTTTTGCACACCAAGACGTGTTTTGCCTAGTAACAGGGCGCAAGCCATGAAGCGTCTGCATTCACTCAGCAAAACTCTGCAGAGAAGGCCAGAAGTGAAAAGTAGGATTTTTAAAACAGCTTACCTGTAAAATCCTTTTCTTGGAGTACATCACAGGACACAGAGCGGCATAGTCATTACTATGTGGGTTATATAGAATTACCTTCAGGTGCTGGCACTGGCAACTTCCAAAACAGGAAGTACCCTCCCCTATATAAGCCCCTCCCATCCGGGAGCACCTCAGTTTTGTAGCAAAGCAATACGTGTCCCCAAAAGAGGGGTGGGAGCTCTGTGTCCCGTGATGTACTCCAAGAAAAGGATTTTACAGGTAAGCTGTTTTAAAAATCCTACTTTCTTGTTCATACATCACGGGACACAGAGCGGCATAGTCATTACTATGTGGGACGTCCCAAAGCAATGCCAAATGAGGGGGGGGATATACCATACATAAGCTGGGCGCCATCAGGCATGAGGATCTTTTGCGGCCTGCAACACACTGTGCCCAAAGGCGACATCCTCCTGACTTCTAACGTCCACCTGGTAGAACCTAGTAAACGTGTGTACTGAAGACCATGTTGCGGCCTTACAAATTTGAGCCAGGGAGGCCTGGTGATGCACTGCCCATGAAGTTCCAACTGCTCTCGTGGAGTGCGCCCTAACTTTGAACGGAGGCGGTCTACTTCTCAAGCCATAGGCTTGTATTATGACCTGTCGAATCCACTTGGCTAAAGTAGATTTTGATGCTGCCTGACCCTTTCTGGGGCCTTCCGGCAGAACAAACAAAGAATCCGTTCTACGAATCTGAGCAGTGGCTTTTAGATAAGCTTTAACTGCTCTTACTACATTCAAAGAATGCAATAACTTTTCCTCTACCGAGCTCGGTTTGGGGAAAAAGAAGGAAGAACCACATCCTGGTTCAAGTGAAACCTCAATACCACCTTAGGAAGAAAGGCTGGGTGAGGACGTAATACTACTCTGTCCTCATGAATAACCAGATATGGCTCTTTACAGGACATGGCGGCTAATTCCGACACTCTTCTAGCCGAGCATATGGCTACTAAAAATATCAATTTTCTGGTGAGTAGAACCAAGGAAATGTGCCGCAAAGGTTCAAATGGCTGCTTCTGCAGAACCGACAGAACCAAATTTAGATCCCATGGGCATATGGGAGCTTTAATCGTTGGAATAATACGAGTCACCCCTTGCATAAAGGATTTGACAAGTGAATGCATAGCCAGGGGCCTTTGAAATAGTATTGATAAGGCCGAAACCTGACCCCTGATAGTACTTAAGGCAAACTTCCTGTCTACAGCCCACTGTAGGAAGTCCAGAATTCTGCCTATAACGTACTTACGTGGATGCCACTTTCTGGCCTCGCACCAAGTGATGTACGCCTTCCAAACTCTATAGTAGATCTGCCTGGATACAGGCTTCCTGGCATTGATTATAGTTGATACCACAGAGTTAGAGAGACCTCTCTTCTTTAAGATGTGGGATTCAATAGCCAGGCCGTTAAACTTAGAGTTAGTAAGGAAGGGTGGTATATCGGCCCTTGCGAAAGCAGGTCCGGATGACGTGGAAGGGTCCAAGGACTCCCCACAGACATTTTGATGATCTCCGCGTACCAGGCCCTTCGGGGCCACGCTGGAGCCACCAAGATCACCGACTTCTTTTCCAACCTGACTCTGCGAAGGAGTCGAGGCAACAATTGTAGCGGAGGGAATGCATATATCAGTTTGAACTGATTCCAAGGGAACACCAGAGCATCCGAGCCGCAAGCGAGGGGATCCCTTGTCCGGGAGACAAATCTGTCCACCTTTGCGTTGAATCTGGATGCTAGCAGATCTACATCCGGTGTTCCCCACCGCTGACATATTGCTCGGAAGACCTCGGGATGAAGGGACCATTCCCCTGGGCATAACTGTTGGCGACTTAGAAAGTCCGCCTTCCAATTCTCCACCCCTGGAATGAAGACAGCTGACATACATGGGACATGCTTTTCTGCCCATTCCAGGATGTGACTTACTTCCCTCTGGACTGCATGACTCCTGGTGCCTCCCTGATGATTGATATATGCCACTGCTGTGGCATTGTCTGATTGAATTCTGACAGGGGACCCTTGGAGTCTGGATGCCCAGGCTACTAAGGCATACCGGGCTGCTCGTATCTCTAAGAGATTGATGGGCAGGGTTTTTACTACATTTGACCATCTGCCCTGGAGAGACCATTGCTCCAGTACTGCCCCCCAGCCTATAAGGCTGGCATCTGTAGTGACCACCTTCCAGGATATCGGACTGAAGGGTTTTCCCTTCTGGAGATTCTGGGGGATCAACCACCAGCAGAGACTCTTCCGAACGGAAGGGGACAAAGCCATCGGGAAGTCTAGAGCCTGAATTTTTCCGTTCCAGGCTGACAATATGGCCCTCTGTAAATTCCTTGAGTGGAATTGGGCGTATGGCACAGCTTCGAATGATGCTACCATCTTTCCTAGCAGCCTCATGCACAGGTGTATGGACGGCTGTCTTTTTGCACAAAGCAGACGGACCAAGCCCCTCAAAGAGGATACCTTGTCTAGAGGTAAGAAAATCTTCCTCTGGTCTGAATCCAGCCGTAGCCCTAGATATACCAGGTTTTTCACTGGCTGTAGGGCTGACTTGTCCAGGTTGATGACCCAACCGTGAGATTCTAGATACTTGATTGTATCGACAATTACCACTTCTAGCTTGGCAACTGAGTGGTCCATCAACAACAGGTCATGTAGGTATGCCATTATCGTTACCCCTCGTGTACTTAGATCGGCCAACAGTGGGGCCAGAATTTTTGTGAACACTCGTGGTGCTGTGGCCAGACCGAATGGTAAGGCTCTGAACTGAAAATGGCGCCCTTCTACTGCAAAGCGTAGAAATTTTTGATGACCTGGAAAGATGGGAACATGCAAGTAAGCATCTTTGATGTCGATCGAGGCTAACCATTCCTCCCCCTGTAGGGCAGCGGTGACCGATCGGATCGACTCCATCCGGAAGGACCGGACGTTTAGAAATTTGTTTAGACTCTTTAGGTCCAATATGGGTCTTATGTCCCCGTTTGGTTTCGGGACTGTAAAAAGGTTTGAGTAGAAACTCAACCCCCACTCTTCCATAGGAACCTCCATAATTACTCCTTGGAGCAATAGTTGTTCTAACGCCACTAGGAGACACCTTCTTTTCAGAGGGTCTTTTGGCATGCCTGACCACATAAAATGGGAAGGAGGAGACTCTTTTAACTCCAACTTGTATCCCCGAGTTACTGCGGAGAGCACCCATCTGTCTTTGATCGTCTCCCGCCAGGTCTCTGTGAACAACTGAAGTCTTCCCCCCACCCGTTTGAGTGGGGGCAGCCCTTCATAGGCTTGACTTGGAGGCTGGTTTAGTACCTCTTCGGATCCAGGGCTTTTTATTACCCTGTGACTGTCCCTGATTTTTACCTCCTGAGTTTGACCGAGGAGGCCGTCGGAACTGCTTAGTAGCAGACGTCCCAGGGATAGGAGAGGTAGTCCTCTTAAAAGACGGACCCCTAGACCTCTTTTTAATTGGTAAGAGAGTACTTTTACCACTGGAAATCTTCTGGATATATTTATCCAGGTCTTCGCCAAAAAGGCGTTCTCCATGAAATGGGAAGCTAACTAAGAGCTTCTTACAGGGAGCCTCAGCAGACCAGTTCTTGAGCCACAGAAGCCTACGCATATGTACCAAAGACAGCGTGAGGCGGGAGGCCTGATGGATAGAATCCTTGATGGCGTCAACCGCAAAGCATAATGCTCTAGGCAGATCAGCCAGAGCCTGGGCCTGCTGGTCTGGCAAATCCCTCAGGACCATTTTCATTTGATCCTTTAAAGCTTGGCAGACCCCAATAGCTGCCACTGCTGGCTGAGTAACAGCCCCTGCTGTGGAAAAAGCAGATTTTAATAAAGATTCCAATTTTTTATCTACTGGATCTTTGAACATTTGAACATTATCTACTGGACATGTCAGTGATTTGTTCACAGAAGAAATGGCTGCGTCCACCGTAGGAACATTCCATCTCTGGGTGAATTTTTCCTCCATGGGATAGATCACCTGAAATTTCTTAGGTGGAACAAATAGTTTATCAGGATGTTCCCAGTCCTGGTATATAAGTCCTTCCAATAATGGATGAATTGGAAAGGAGCAATTAATCTGGGGAGCTTTTAGCGACCCCAACGAGGAGACAGCAGTAGTTGATGGTTCAACAAGAGGCATTTTAAATGCAGATCGAACCATGTCAGTTAGGGTCTGGACCCACAATCTTTCAGTCTGTGATGCTGAAAATGGTTCATCTACTGTCGATTCCTCAAAAACAGAGTTAACCTCCTCCTGATCCCCTTCAGGTAGGTCAGTCCCTTCCTGGGACTGTTGCTCTGCCAACAGGCACTCTAATGGAGGGGATGGAGATCTGGCGCGCTTTCTTTCCTGTAGAGAAGAAGCGATCAATGCTGCCAATCTCTGCTCCCATCCCTCCAGAGTTCAGGCAAAAACCTCCTCTGTTATATATGCAGGAGCAGGTGGACTGAGGACAGCCGCAGAACCTGGCACTCCCGGGGGTTCCTTATGGGTATTAACCTCTGATTTCTCAGGGGAGGAAGGTGCAGATGACTGCTCCAGATCCTCAGAGCCCGATGGAGACCCCCTACACTTCCTGAGAGGTATATCTCGGAGTTTTTTAGGCGGCATATTCCTTAGTTCAAAGCTGAGGTATTCCAGCCGCAATACACCCCTTTACTGAAATAGTCTAATGCAATTTGCTGCTATGTACATCAGTGGGTGTCTACTAATGCGTCTTTCTGGGGATGCCTGTATCAACCGCCCGCTGTAAGCCCCTATACCATGCTACCAGCTCCTTTTCATGCTCTGTGTCCATAGCAAGCAGCGTGGACTGAGTCCTTTTATCTTGCTGGGACACCCGCACATGCGCAGAAGCGCTGGGCGCACAGAGCGCGTCATCCGCCAGGCTCTGCCCCCTTTTTTGAAGCTAAATATTATAAAAAGAAAGCGTGTGTGCGCACGCGCGCGTGTGCACGTGTGCGCTCTTGGCACCATGTAGGGAGAGGAGCCAGGGTCCCTGTTTCACCAGGACTCAGGGATGGAAGGAAACTACTTGGCAGCATGACAGAGGAATGCAGCTTCCCTGATAGAGAGCTCACTCATCTGCCTGGACTTTCACCATGGAAGGAATAGTCCCAAGAAAAAAAGACGTTCCACAGCGGCCTCTAGTGGACAAACACAGGTACCGCACTTTTGTCTTTTTTTTTTTTTTTTAAAACCTCCTTTATGAAAAATATTTCTAGGTTTACAGTTTTTAAAACTTCCTTATGAAAAGACATTTCTAGGATTTCTTAGGCATATACAGCTATTAGCGGGAATACCTTTAGGTAACAGGCAGAAAGACATATTAGGCTTGGGGGTCCCCTCAATAGAACCAAGTTCCTGAGGGGCCCCCACTTACCTTTTCCCCGCCGCAGGACTTTGTTTGGTCCACAGAAGCCCAAACTTCACCTCTCACGGCAGGCATTGTACTAGACCTTCAGGGACCGGGTTCCCAAGGATTCCACTCCCCTGGACCTGTATAGCACCCTGCACAGATAGCCTCTTGGTTTTGGGTATGACCAGAGCTCTGGATCCCAGGGTCCAGCCCTCCTAAGAGAGGCATTACAGGCAAAACCCTGCTCTTCTCTGCAAGGCCCGGGTACCGACCGTTTAGCTATGAAGCTTTTTTGGTCGGATCCGGAATAGCTTGCTAAGGCCCAGAGAACCTGTACACAAGCCCAGATGAATACATGTTAACCTTGGCCAACACCTTAGACACTGGCAAAAAACTGAGGTGCTCCCGGATGGGAGGGGCTTATATAGGGGAGGGTACTTCCTGTTTTGGAAGTTGCCAGTGCCAGCACCTGAAGGTAATTCTATATAACCCACATAGTAATGACTATGCCGCTCTGTGTCCCGTGATGTATGAACAAGAAAGAGATTTCACTGAATTCATTAATGGGATGCTAGACAACAATCACGCTGAAGTGGCAGGGCCACTTGAAGCAGACAGGGAACACTGGTATCTACCAATGTTCAGTGTTTACCATCCACACAAACTCAACCAAATAAGAATAGTTTTTGATTCCAGCGCAGAGTATAAAGGAGTCTCTTTAAATGATGTACTGTTGAGTGGCCCTGACCTAAACAATACTTTGCTAGGTGTCCTCATGCGTTTCAGAAAAGAGCCCGTTGCCTTCACAGCAGATGTGCAACAAATGTTTTATTGCTTTCTTGTAAGAGAAGATCACAGAGACTTTCTAAGTTTTCTCTGGTACAAAGACCATGACATAGACAAAGAAATTGTCGAGTACAGAATGAAAGTACACGTATTTGGTAATAGCCCTTCTCCTGCTGTCGCTATATACTGCATGCCAAACATTTTGTATTGAGACATTTTTATGTAGATGATAGACTCGCTTCTACTAGCACACCTGAAGAGGCAATTTCTATCCTTAGTAAAGCAAAGCAAATGCTGTCAGAATCCAACCTGCGTCTTCATAAAATCACTTCCAACAGCCAAAAAGTAATGGAAGCCTTCCCTGTAGCAGACAGGGCTAAAGACCTTAAAGATCTTTGCTTGAGTACAGACACCCTTCCCCTGCAGAAAAGCCTAGGCCTAAGTTGGGATCTAGAAACGGATAGTTTCGTTTTCAGAGTTTCCTCAGGAGAAAAGCCTTTTACACGTAGAGGCATTCTATCCACCGTAAATAGCCTTTATGATCCCCTAGGATTTGTATCACCTGTAACAATAAGAGGCAAGGTCTTAGTTCGAGAACTGTCATCTGGAAAAAGTGAATGGGATGCATTGCTTCCACAAGAGAGACTAAGTGAGTGGGTTCAATGGACAGAATCCTTGCAAGCA
Organism: Rana muscosa; assembly: GCA_029206835.1. Taxonomy (NCBI): domain Eukaryota; kingdom Metazoa; phylum Chordata; class Amphibia; order Anura; family Ranidae; genus Rana; species Rana muscosa. Next base: position 63,435,006 of record CM055122.1, on the reverse strand, counting down.
TTAGAGCACCTAAAGATAGACCGATGCTATGTGCCAAAGTCTTTATCATCAGCTTGCAGGAAAGAACTGTGCATCTTCTCAGACACATCTACCACAGCTATAGGTGCAGTAGCCTACTTGAAATTAATTGATGCAGAAAATGTGTGTCATGTTGGATTCGTCATGGGAAAGTCCAAATTAAGCCCCAAACCAGCCCACACTATTCCTCGTTTAGAGTTGTGTCCTGCTGTGCTAGCAGTTGAAATGTCTGAGCTAATCACAGATGAACTAGACACTGACTTTGATGCTGTAAAATTCTTCACTGATAGCAAGACCGTCCTAGGATACATTTGCAGCACCACTAGGAGGTTCCATCTGTATGTCTCCAATAGGGTGAATAGAATCAGGCAATCTTCACACCCAGACCAGTGGTTCTATGTATCTACAGAGCAAAACCCTGCAGATTATGCCACTAGACCTACTCAAGCAGCATGCCTTCAAAACTCTATATGGTTCTCAGGCCCATCCTTCCTGTACCAACCACACTGTGAGCAAATAGACACTGCTAATGCTTATCCACTCATAGAGCCCGAAGCTGACCCCGAAATCAGATCGGAAATTACGAGTTTTAGCACCAAAGCTTCTGAAGCCACACTTCACCCACATTGCTTTGATAGGTTTTCTTGCTGGAAGATACTAGTTAAGACCCTAGCCAGACTCATCCATGTCACTAAAACTTTCCGGATAGAAACCAACAGCGATCAAGTCAGAAGGTGGGAAAGTTTCCATGAACAGGTTAATCTAGTAGAGCTGGCTCAGGCAAAGTCTGTTATAATTTCTTCTGTTCAAAACAAACATTTCCAGAAGGAAATTGACAGCATCAAAAAACAAAAGACGTTCCCAAAACAAAGCCGTCTTAGGAAGCTTAGTCCTTTTCTAGACAAGAATGGGTTGTTGAGAGTAGGTGGACGTTTGTCTCTTGCTGAAATTTCAGAGGAAGAGAAACAGCCTGTCATCATACCTTATGATCACCACATTGCAGCACTGCTTGTTAGGTACTATCACGAACAAGTAGTTCACCAAGGGCGACACATCACAGAAGGTGCAATTAGATCCGCAGGTTTCTGGATTCTTGGTGGCAAACGCTTGGTATCAGCTGCTATACACAAATGTGTCATCTGTCGCAAGCTGCGGGGAAGATTACAAAATCAAAGGATGGCAGAGCTACCAGAGGACAGAGTAATTGCTCAACCACCTTTCACCAATGTGGGCTTAGATGTATTTGGTCCATGGTCTGTTTTAACCCGTCGCACTAGAGGAGGCAGTGCAGACAGTAAACGATGGACAGTCCTTTTTACTTGTTTGTCTACCCGAGGTGTACACATAGAGCTACTTGAAGCCATGTCAACATTAAGCTTTATTAACGCTTTGAGGAGATTCTTCTCAATTCGTGGCCCAGCAAAACTGCTCCGTTCTGACAGAGGAACAAACTTTGTGGGAGCTTGCAAAGAACTTAACATTTGTGACAGTGAATCACAATTGCAAGACTTTCTCCAAGACAGAGGATGTACATGGGTCTTTAATCCTCCACACTCCTCACATATGGGTGGTGTCTGGGAGAGACTTATAGGTATTGCTAGACGAATCTTGGATGCTATGTTGCTACAAACTAAACCTGCTCACTTGACCCATGAGACTTTAAGCACCTTTATGGCAGAGGTTTAAGCTATTATGAATGCCAGGCCTATAGTTCCTGTGTCTTCAGACCCAGATACTCCTATGGTCCTTACCCCAGCAATGTTGTTGACTCAAAAGGTGAACTCTTTGTCTGCCCCATCTAGAACCATAAGTACAACGCAAGTTCATGCAAAACAATGGAAGCAAGTACAATGCTTGGCAGACACCTTTTGGAAAAGATGGAAGAGGGAGTATCTGTCAAATTTGCAACGCCGCAGGAAATGGACTGAGGATCGCCCAAATGTAAAAGTGGGTGATGTTGTTCTGTTAAAGGACAACCAAGAGAGCAGAAATGAGTGGCCCGTAGGACTTATTGTCAATGCTCTACCAAACAGAGATGGCAAGGTCAGAAAGGTGGAGGTCAAGATTGTGAAAAATGAGACCACCAGAATTTATCTCAGACCTGTAACTGACATTATAGTTTTGATCTCGGACTAGCTAGGATTCCATTTTCTTGTTTACATGTTTTTCTGCATAGCAGTGGTATTTATGTAATGACATAATAAATTATGCCAGGCAGGGAGTGTTCTGCCCATATAGTCATAGTAATATGTGCTATGTGCTGTTACAGATTATACTGCAATGTTGGGTTGACATTGTTGCCATCTAGTGGCCAGAGTTAGTTATTATTTTGTCACAGGAAAAGGAATTCCTTCACAGTTAAGGCAGTAACCTTTAACCTGGAACTGTATTTCCTTCATTTCATGTCTGCTCTCTGATCCAAGCAGACTGCATGTAGAAGAGCTCCTGTCTATTCTTGGACTAATGGTGGAATTGTCTGTGAGTACTTTCACTGGTAGAGTGAGGCTGCTGTATAATGTTTTATTGTACTGACACATATGTTTGTTTATGCTTATGTTGTAGTTTTACAAAGTTATTCGGAAAAAGAATACATACAGATTTGATGTCTCCCGTTTCTTGACTTCTGAATTATTGTTAAGCTGTCTGACTAGTGTTATACAACAGTTCAATAACGCGAAGCAGAACACATGCTGATCACAGGGTCTCTCTCTTTTCCTCAAAATGTACAAGTCAGCAACAGACAATTAGATTTAAAATCTTGTGTGTGAGACACATCCCATATCATGCCCCATTAAAAATACTCAGCTCTAGACAAGATCAAGGTGGAAGTAAAAAAACAAAACAAAAAAAAAACGCTCAGGTGTAGATGTCCTCTAGGTGGTTATCTCCTCCCAACAGCCAAAGGTGCAGGCAATGCAATTTCAGGCAAAACAAAAGATCAAGTCTTCTGGACTTCAGCCTCAGTGCCGCCTCCTGGCCACCTATATGCAACCAGCCTTGTTGATATATGTAGTCTGAGTTGGTCAGGCCTTAGGGCCTTACACATAGGGGATGTTGTCAGGAATTTCTTTCATTGGTATTTGATTGATTTTTTTTTAAAAGGATGGGGGGATGCTCTTTTAACAATACAATATACTGGACTGTATCATTATTTGGGTAATGGTGAGAAGTGGGCTCTCTAGCACACAGTGGGTTGGTGGGCATTGTATTATCTGTACACGCATGTGTATATTTCTATGCATGCGTGTGCGTATATGCCTTTTTGGGTGCATATGCACACATTTATGTATATTCAATAGGAACAATGTGGTTGGTCCTTTTTAGGTATATATTTAATACTTTTATGACTTTTTACATTTTCTTTTATATTTACATTTATAAAGATATGTATTTTATTGTATTGTACAATTTTATCTATATATTTTGCCTATTTAAGGGAAATTGTATGCCTATTGATATTCTAGGTAGCATTGATATAGTATGTGTGGCCTTATGGCCCACCTGGGGTTGCTGATCCCCAAGGATTGGGCTATTACTATTACCTATCTTTTTATGGATATATATATATATATATATTTTTTTTTTATTTTTATTTTTATACTTGGTCCATTTCCTCCTCAGGGGGTCCCAACCACTGTGTGCACCTCCGTTTTTGTGTGTGTGGTCGTGTGTTGAGGGTACTATAACTGGTTCAGCCCTTTGGTCTAGTAGTACACTTGAATGGGTTTGGTGCTGGCTAAAGTTAACCCCTGTCCCATAATTTTGACATAGGAATTCCTGCCTTCCCCGCCTTAGCCCACTAGAGGGAGCGGCGCTGCTGTGCTGAGCACATAATAGGATGCATAGTATGGGGAGCAGCAGGGGGAGGCCTTTAGACTGACCGGATGTGGCGGGTGGAACGCAAACACTCCCACACTTCCTGGGGCTGCTGTAAGATATGGACAGCTAGGGAGGAAGCGAATATGACGCCTTGGCTCTACCGGAAGTGCGGGCTGGAACGCAGGAGGCACTCGCACTTCCGGGTTATGAGACAGGATTTGCGGGGAGCATACAGAGTATACAGCTGCAATATGCATTGTGCCACGATGAGCTGGCCCTCTGTTTGGGGTAAGAGAGCGATATGCATGCATTTACATGCATGTATGTACTAAAGTCCTCTTGATCTGACTGTCTCTGCTCACGCTGGTGAACCCCCTGTGGTTTGGGGAGCCCGAGTCTTGAGTAGCTGTGCCTATTGGCGATGTGTGCCATTGGTAGCTGTGGTCAGAATGTTTAGAGAGCAAATTACTAATAGGTAGCAACAATAGAGGGTAGTTTTTTGGTGCCCACTCTCTTTTTCCCCTTTCCCTCCCCTTCCCTTTCCCCCCCTTTTCCTCCCCTTTCCCTCCCCTTTCCCCTCCCTTGTCCCTCCCCTTTTCCTTTTCTCTCCTTCCCTTCTCCTTCCCCTTCCTTCCCTTTGACCCCCTCCCCTCCCCCAGGTACTATGGTCTACATATGGTCTGCCTCCTATGGGGTGGGCTGACACTAGCCCCGTCCCTATGGGTGGGGCGAGCCAGCAGCAAGGGGTGGGAATTGGTAATTGCCGGCCACCTGAGCTGGGGCCTTCTTCACATGTACACACACATATAAATTGGAGGTTAGTGTGAGAGGTACTATGGACCACCTAGGCTCTGATGAAAGGAGTGCGCCCCAGAAACGCGTCAGCTTTCCGGATGTTTTGGGGTATCTTCTGACCCTCTTTGTTGTTGAGTCCAGTCGATGGATGCCAAGAATTCCAGCCCTTTGTCTAATAAGCTTGTACTAAAGCTCTGTCTGTGAGTAGGACTATTGCTTTTTTAATCACATTTTAATAAACCTTTAAGTGGTAATGCACTAGGTCGGTGCACCCTCCTTTTTTCTTTCTTTTTCTAGCCATATGAACACCCATCATTCTGAGGAGGGCTGCAAGATTCTAAACTTTGCCTCTAGAGAAAACCTCACCACCTGTTTTTGACGATACACCGAGAGCGCAGGAGATTTTTGTCTTACTGGTGACAAGTTCAGGACACTGTGCAGGCGAGAAATATTTTGGATTTTTTCATTAGAAACAAGAATACCAGTTGATTTAAACTTCGAGTGGGATGTATCCCATTATTATGATTAGTTTCCTTTCCTGCACAGTGTCCTGACAGTCGAGCCACATTAAAACATCTGTGTTTTTTCATTGCTACCCCTTCGGCATAGTATTATGCGGCACTGTGGATTTCCTTTTATTTCATATGCAGCACATGTCATTTTGTGCTGCAAACTTAGGAGTTCCTGCTATTACATATGTTTTTAGGTCTTAGGGATGCCCCAATATTCTCTATATTCTTCATATTCTCTATACACTTTAACATCTTTGCATGTTGACCGGAGGCTTCTCCGGTCATGATACATATAACATACACAAAGAGTATTGTTGAATAAGAAGTAACATATCAGAGTTCTACTGTTTATGAGTTTTTCTTTTTCTTTCCTTTCTCACAGTCTACAAAATTACAGTGACTTTTACGGAACAGAATAGATCTACTCATTTCCTGCACACATTACCCATCAATATGAGGTTGATCATATTATGTCATTGTGTTATATGAGTGAACTCTATACATTTTATAGATGTTTTATATTATTGGTTTTATTGTTTTTGGATGATTTGTTTGATGAAATTTACAGTTGTTTAGAACCCATATATGTGTGTTTTTCGGTTGCTTAGGTAACCACACACATCCGGGTATATATATTGACCACAACTTGTATAAATATACACTTTTTCATCTTTATGAAGTTGAAGTCTCAAAAGACTATATATAGGAAATATTGTGTCCATATGTGCTTTTACATTTAGCAATCTGATCAATGTTTTGGGGGGACTTTTGTGCTACATTTTCATATCATTTGATACATTGCAAGTGACGGCTGTTTATGTGGTCATATTAACTCGATTCCATCGCAATTTTCCTGCACTTGATCATATAGAACCACATATCCCCACACACCATAGATCTAATTTGATTGCATTTTGCCTTTAAATCGCACACAAATTTTATTTTTTATTATCTATATTAGATTTTAATATAACATATATTGGCCATGTATGGCCATATATTAACCATCATGGGCACATGCGTGTATGTTTAGACTTATTTAGACACACACGTCTATCCATTACATGCACGTTTACATTTCCACGTTTGAGCTATTCATTATCATCCATCCAATATATACGGCACTGATATATAGTCACTTTAGATTGGCAACTTAAAGGAATACTAGTAGGACAACTCTATCAGCGATATATGGCTATAAGCTCTTTTCTTCCTTTTTTTGCTAATCTTAGCATTTTTCATCATGCATATACACCACATGATTCTATTATTGATACATTACAATAGTTTTTGATTTTATCCCATCCCTCTCTGCGTTATATATATTTTTTACATTAATGTTCTATGGGGCATACTATTGATAACTATATACCACGGGGTTGTGGGCTGGTTATTTACACATAAATGTATTAATCTTTCTTGGTAAACTTTCTATATATATAATTTTCTTACATTACATTATGACACTTTTTGGTGAAGAAACTGACAATTTACCTTTACATCTTTCACTATTTGTGCGCTACGGATGCATTTGCCTTTGCTTGTGCATCCATTTCAGCACGTTGCACATGTATCATGTAAAGATTTAGGCGGTTCATCCATTGTGTTCTATATATTCACATCCATTTAATTTACACATTCCTCACTTTTTGCATCAATCACAAGGTTTTTTCACAATATTTAATTTGCTGCACACCTTTTCAAGGATATTATGTACATATATTTTTAGAATAGTTGGTACAATGAAACCACACACTTTTAAAAAAAACATTTACTTCTTGGACACAGGTTAGTCAGCATGTAATCAACTTTTAATTAACACTCGTTAGCACTTAATCACCTACACTTGTGGTTGGGTCATATGACCCTTTTGGGGTATATCATGGGAATCATTTGTGCACTAGGCAGCTATGATTAAACACTAAGAAAGTGTGAAGCTAGTCAGCTCTATACCAGAATTTTGTGACTTGCTGTGCTGTATTTGGATTTTTGAAGATTTTACATAATAAAGGCTTTTTATTGGAGTGCTGCTGTCCAGAAGACTTGATCTTTTGTTTTGCCTGGAAGTAAAAAAAGTACTAGCATACAGTAAATCTAGCAATCTAATTTTTAAGAGAACTGTCTGTCTGAACATTTGTCCTCCTGTCAGAACACAATAGCTCAGTGGGAAGATCGATATACTAACATTGCACAGTTAGTACAGCGAGCTCCTCTGGAACCCCCACCGGGCTGAACAAAAAAAAAATAATCACTGTGTGCACCAGGCTTAAGGAGCTGCCTGGTATTCACAAGAACATCCCACAAAAAGTGATGGAATTTACTGCAGAATGGTCCCAGGGGTACACTAAGGGGTATATTTATAAAGTAGTGAATGGCATTGGCAGTGATTGTACCACTGTGAAATTAAAAACACATGCACCAGGAAGATCCACCTGTAATGAATGCTAGGTGAATGTAAGATTAACTGCTTTATAAATACCGTATATGCCCGTAAAACTGGCATTTTTGTCAGAAAATAAAAGTTACTGTTGTGAGGCCCAAAGCACCTGCCCCTTGAGTCCCGTGTCGGCGGCAGTTTTCCCGGAGTAGCGGGTGCAGTTGAACCCCCCCTTGCTCTCCCAGCGCTCACAAGTGGCCACACTATGACAGGGAAGAGGCACAGCTGTGGGCTGCATGTGATAAAGCCTGTTCGTCCCACTCCCTCTGTCCCTCTGTCAGAAGCTGCAGGACTGGGAGTGAAGCAGAGCAGTGATCTGTGTTCCTCTTGCCCCCACCCCCGCCTGTCAGACTTGTGTAGCACAGAGCCGAGTGAAGTGTTCCGGCTGTGTGCTACATATCTGATAGGTAAGACTGCACTGTGTTGTGAAGCTTCTGTAAACAGGTGAGAAAGAACTGTGGAGAAAAGGGGGGAAGGGGTTGATTGTGCAGAGAATCAGCTGTAGTGAGGTTGGAGGTACAGTGAGGGGGGGGGGTGAATTTTCGAACAGATGTGAGAGTTGTGTAGGGAGGAGGCAGATTGTGTAAGCTGCTTCCTATTCACAGCTTGGGGTGTAATCTGGTACAGAGGTGAGCTGTTGATGGGGGGGGGTACAGAGGTGAGCTGTAGATTGTGGGTACAGAGGTGAGCTGTAGATGGGGGATACAGAGGTGAGCTGTAGATGGGGGGTACAGAGGTGAGCCATAGATTGGGGATACAGAGGTAAACTGTGAATGGGGGGATACAGAGGTGAGCTGTGAATGAGGAGATACAGAGGTGAGCTGTGGATGAAGGGATACAGAGGTAAGCTGTGGACAGGGGGGGGGGTGGAGGGATATAGAGGTGAACTGTGGACAAGGGATACAGAGGTGAGCCATGGATGGGGAAATACAGAGGTGAACTGTGAATGGGGAGGGGGGTACAGACTGGAACTGTGGATTGGAGACACAGAGGTAAGCTGTGGATGGGGGATACAGAGGTAAGCTGTGGATGGGGGATACAGAGGTGGGCTGTGGATGGGGGATACATAGGTGAGATGTGGATAGAGGGGTACTGAGGTGAGCTGTGGATGAGAGGGTACAGATGTGAGCTGTGAAAGGGGAATAATGCCGAGGTAAGCTGTGGACGGGGGATACAGAGGTAAGCTGTGGATGGGGAGCTGGTACAGAGGTAAACTGTGGATGAGGTATGCAGAGGTGAGCTGTGGATGGGGAGGGGGTACAGAGGTAAACTGTGGATGGGGGATACCGAGGCAAGTTGTGAATTGAGGATACAGAGGTGAACTGAAAATGGGGAGGGGGTACAGAGGTGAGCTGTGGATGGGGTTTACAGAGGTAAACTGTGGATGGGGGATACAGAGGTGAGCTGTGGATGGGGGGGACGGGTACAAAGGTGAGCTGTGGATGTGGAGGCTGTGAATGGGGGGGTACAAATGTGAACTGTGAATGGGGATCCAGAGGAGAGCTGTGGATGGGGGGATTCAGAGGTGAGTTGTAGATGGGTGGGTACACAGGTGAGCTGTGGATGAGGGAAACAGAGGAGAGCTGTGGACGGGGGATACAGAGGTGAGCTGTGGATAGAGGGGGTACAGAGGTGAACTGTGGATAGGGAATACATAGATGAGCTGTGGATGGGGCATACAGAGGTGAGCTGTGAATGAGGGGGAGTACAGTACAGAGGTGAACTATGGGTAGGGGATACAGAGGTGAGCTGTGGATGGGGAGGGGGTACAGAGGTGAGCTGTGGATAGGGAATACAGAGGTGAGCTGTGGATGAGATGATTCAGAGGTGAGTTGTGGATGGGGGTACAGAGGTGAGCTGTGGACGGGGGATACAGAGATGAGCTGTGGATGGGGGGTACAGAGGTGAACTGTGGATGGGGGTGCAGAGGTGAACTGTGAATGGGGGATACAGAGGGGGCAGGGTACAGTGGTGAGCTGTGAATGGGGGGAGGTACAGAAGTGAACTGTGGACGGGGGATAAAGAAGTGAGCTGTGGATGGGGGGTACAGAGGATAACTGTGGATGGGGGTGCAGATGTAAGCAAAGAGGTGTGCAGAGGTGAGCAATAGACTTACTTTGGGAGGGGATATGTAAGTACTGCCCCTTGTGCTGATTTTTTTTTTGTGATACAAACACCTCAGCACTGCACAGTATGCACTTCCAAGCCCTGTGTGTCATGCAATACTGAGTGCGGTACTCTCTTGCTCCTTGTGTACGTCACAGATTATTTGGCGCTGCTCTATGTCTCGCCGCAAGGAAGGGTGAGTTCCTGCACCTATTCCCTGAGAATAGAAGCGCTGGCTACCAGTAGTAAATCCCAGCTCGCCACCCCTGCTCTCTCCTCACCGCTGCAGAATGGACCAATCAAAGAGACCAGAAGCACATGATGGGACATATAGTCCCAGAGGGTGGACAGTGCATTAAAGTCAATGGGACATGGACTACAGCCCTCACCCAGCTTTGCGGCAGTCCTGTATGACTTCTTTATTCCTGGCCGGTCCTTCTACTGCAGGCAGCATAACTAGTCATTTTTTCCTGGCAGCCCGTTCTCGGGGCTGCTGCTCACATTGGATCTGTTCCTACCTGCTCTGCTTTGCTCGTTGATAATAACAAGTTCTAGGAGTTTTGTGTCTATGGCCTCGTACACACGACCGATTTTCTCGGCAAGAACCAGCAAGAAACTTGCTGGCAGAGAGGTCTTGCCGAGTAAATCGGTCGTGTGTACGCTGTTATCGGGTTTCTCGTCGAGAAAACCGACAAGAAACCTCGACGAGAAAATAGAGAACCTGCTCTCTATTTTCTCGTCGAGATTCTCGTCGGCATGTTTCTCGACGAGAAAAGTGAGTGTGTGTACACTTACCTGTCCTCCCGGAAGCCCGCGCATGTTCGAAATGAATTCGACGCATGCGCGGTAGCTTCCTAGGCATACGTAGGGTATACCAAGATGGCGGCGACGGCATCGAATGTGACGAGCGCATGCTCGACGTAGTCGATGACGTCACCGCGTATGCTCCTTTCAAAGAACCGTGGGTTCTTTGAAACGAGCGTGTGTACACTCGGCCGGGACAAGTTTCTTGTCCAAGAATCTCGTCGAAAAAAACAACATGTTTTTTTCAACGAGAATCTCGGCCGTGTGTACGAGGCCTATCGGTGCGTCCCCTCAGCTACCCAGTCCATGGTGTGTAGGCAGGAGTTGATGTGCTGTAAACTTCAGCAACCAATCAGTGAGCTGTCATGATGTGCTATAACCTCTAGCAAATAATCAGTGAGCTGTAATGATGTGCTGTGTCCTCTCGCAACCAATAAGTGGTAATGATGCACAGTACCCAATAGCAATCAATCAGTGAGCAGTAATAATGTGAATCAGTGAGTGGTAATTATGTGCTGTAACCTCTAGCAACCAATCAGTAAGGCTGGACCAATCAGAGAGTGTGGACCAGTTCTTATTGTTTACATTATTACTGTTTTTTGAGATTATTATTATTATACAGGATTTATATTGTGCCAGCTCTTTACAACATGAGGGCAGAGAGTACAGTTACAATACAATTCAGAGTGTCACTTTACATCACTGGCCTCTTACATCAGTGCCCCCAGAGTGTCCCTTTACACACACCTTCACCTCCGTCCTTGGCATGGGGGGCAGCTGGCAGGAAAAGGCCTTAAAAAAAATCTACTTGTTGCTGACTCTGAACTGCACATGTGCAGTTCTGGAGACAGCTGAATGATGAATTGCCGAACTCGGCCTTGGATCAAGCAGCAGTTTGCCATTCAGCTGCACAGTTAGGAGCCAGTGACAAGTGAATTTTTTTTTCAGGCACATTTCTTTTCTCTATAGACATTTAAAGGCAGGAGAAAAGTCCCTGTTTTTTTTAAACAAACGTCCATACATTTACGGACAGTTGGCAACACAATTGGAGTGTGTATCAGAATGAGCTTGTATCGTTCCAAAGAAGATCCACTTATATGGGTAAGTAGCCATATATCTCACTTGAATTACAATTGTTATAGTAAATATATATATATACTGTATAATGTGGCACCCAGTAAAAGGACTATCAAATAAACTATTGTCCTAGTTTATTCATTTTGGCCCATTTTATTTATACTACTGAATCAGCTACAAAAAAGAAGAACAAAGCGAAATCTTGCACCTGGTACTGCAGTACTGATCACTTATCTTTAACCCTTTGTGGAGTTCTTTCCAGAATACCACCTGATTGAGAAATAACATTGTAGAGAAATTTACTATACTAGCTGGTTTACCATATACTATTGTTATTCTTGTATACTGTATATATATTCTTCTAGAGTACTTTTTCTACATTTATATATAACAGGCAGGCTGAGCACTAATTTCATATATCTTATCTATTAAGCATAAGAATGTTTAGATTCTTGAGATTTAAGTTTGAGGCTACAAATAAAATTTAGACCTTTTAAAATTTGTATTTTAATCATGGGAACTGAAAACTCTTATACTGTACTACAGATTTCCTTAACAGATTTGTATTTATGTCTGTGTCCCTGTTTAGATTTTCTCTTAGTTCCTCTCCAGTAAAACCATTGCAGAACAGACAGAAATGGTGGGAATATCTCCCTAACAAAGCCCTGGACGGCAGTAAAAACTTGACAGACATTCCATTTCACACACTATACAAAAATAAAAATAAAACTTGTTTTGGGGAATTGTCCTTATTTGCTGGGTTCTGACTTTAATCTACACTGTTAATAAAACTTTTTCGGAGAGAATGAGTGACCAAAGTTTAAAGTTCGGATTTAAATATTATATAATCTTATTTTTACATTTAACTATTCATCAATGTTCAACTTTTTGGTGATGATGAAAAATCGTTTTTTTTTTATATTTGTATTTGCATTTTCCCTTATAACCATTTTATTAGAAATGCATTAGCTTATAAGGCTTATTACATACCAGTGTTAAATAAATATACAGTAAAATAAAAAAAGTTTATATTTAATATAGCTGTTGGGTCTGGTCTTGAAGAAAACTGAACTTCTAATCTTAAAGATTTAGTTTATGTAGCAGGGTCCCAACCTAGGGGAGTCGCTATGCTTCAATTTAGGGGTGACCTGAGCGGTAGTTGGCTCGGGTCTTCTAATTATTTGGACTCTGTCTTGCTGCTGTGTCACCTGGCGTGCAGTTCCCCTTTAGGCGTATAGGTGGTGTTGTCACTTATACCCGGGGTTGAACCACAGGTGATGGAGTGGCTATTGGATGTCCTCTCTTGGCTGCCGTGCGGTGGGCGGTTCCAGCCTGCTGTGCATGCCGGGAGAGGATATGTAAGGGGCAGACGCCATTGTTCAGTGAGGTAGTACCTGCGGACCTGTACCCGGAGGAGTGTGCCCCTCTAAGGGGGGGTGCGCCCAACTTTAACTGAGGAGTCTCGGGCACCTTTGGCCCAAGGCTGCGGAGTTCCAGGTGGGCCCAGTACCTTCAACTGGGTCTACAACCAGAAAGGAAACCCAGGGAGCCCAGGTGAGGGCAACCGCTCTGACATAGAGGAAACCGGGGGAGGATGGGTCCCATTAAGGAGGTGAGTAATACAAGATTGCTGTCTCGGGAGAGGCCTGGTGACCTGTCGGAGGGAAGGATTTCTTTCTGCCTTTGCGGAGTGTCATTAGTAAAGGAGGGATCTCCTCGACTTTGTCCTTGGAGCGGACTAAGTCACTGTTCAAGCTTCATGCCGGCTGCTAGTGCTATTGAGTGACTATCCAGGTGAGCTGTACCCATCCGGGACCAAGTGGCGACGAAGCCAAGAGTGTGCCTGAATCCATTCTATTCTGCTAACCCCTTTCCCCTCTTCAACTTTCTGGATAATCAAGCAAGTAAGAGAAAATAAACTCTTGTTGGAGTTGAAGTGTTGTGTGGACATTGACCTTCTTTGGGAAAGGTAAAGACTTGCCTCTATAATCTAGAGGGGAGAACCAGTGAAGGGAAGCAACTCGCTGCGGGACCCAAATATATAACACCGCCCGACCTCTAATCCAGAGGACGCGGGCATGTGGCATGGTGTGTCTGATCCCCTGAAAGGAAGGTAAGGGGGAAAAGGATCTGTGTGCTACATTTATATTAGCTAAATACATGTCTGTCACAAGGTGTCCAAAGTCTTAAAGTTTTTACAGTTTGGCCTCGTACACACGGCCGAGATTCTCGTTGAAAAAAACATGTCGTTTTTTTCGACGAGATTCTTGGACAAGAAACTTGTCCCGGCCGAGTGTACACACGCTCGATTCAAAGAACCCGCGGTTCTTTGAAAGGAGTGTACGCGGTGACGTCATCGACTACGTCGAGCATGCGCTCGTCACATTCGATGCCGTCGCCGCCATCTTGGTATACCCTACGTATGCCAAGGAAGCTACCGCGCATGCGTCAAATTCATTTCGAACATGCGCGGGCTTCCGGGCAGACAGGTAAGTGTACACACACTCACTTTTCAGGTTCTCTATTTTCTCGTCGAGGTTTCTTGTCGGTTTTCTCGACGAGAAACCCGCTAGCAGCGTACACACGACCGATTTACTCGGCAAGACATCTCTGCCAGCAAGTTTCTTGCTGGTTCTTGCCGAGAAAATCGGTCGTGTGTACGAGGCCTCAGAGTAGAAAAGTCTGTACTCTGCCATTGTGCTGAAAGGAAGGACCCCCCTTGCTCTCTGTGTGTGAAAGCAGTGATCTCTCTGCACAAGTCTGACATGCTTCCTGTTGACTCAGAGCTTTATGTAGACTCAGTATGGAGCATGTTGGACCTCTGCAGAGAGACCACTGCTTTTACTCAGAGAGCAAGTGTCCTTCTTTGCAGCTGCTGTCAGAGGATAGGCTTTTCTACTCAGGGTGTGGCTGCTTTAGAGTGTAAAGCTGTGTACACATGATCGGTTTTACCAATGAAAACAGTCCGATGGACTGTTTTCATCGGAAGAACCGATCGTGTATGGGCCCCATCGGTCTTTTTTCCATCGGTGTGAAAAAATAGAACATGCTTTAAATTTATGCAATGGGAAAAAAACCGATAGCAAAATCCAATCGTCTGTGTGGAAATCCATCGGATAAAAAACCCACGCATTGGAGTGTTTTTTACTCTTTAAACATTTTTACAAGTTACCAGTTTAGCGTTACAGAGGAGGTTTAGTACTAGAATGCTCTCATTATAACCCTTGTGGCGATACCTCACATGTGGTGTGAACGCCGCTTACATATGTGGGTGTAACCTTCACTTCTGCATGCGAGCACAGGGGTGGTGCTTCAGCTCCGAAAGATTTTACCTCCTTCCTGACCAGAGCACATTTTACAATTTGGCACTGCGTAGCTTTAACTGACAATTGTGCGGTCATGCGATACTGTATCCAAACTTTGCGTCCTTTTTGTCCCACAAATAGAGCTTTCTTTTGGTGGTATTTGTTCACCTTTGCGAAAAAAGTGCAAAAATTTTAAAAAATATAAAAATATTTTTAACTTTTTGCTATAATAAATATCCACAATTTAAAAAAAACAAAAACAAATTTATTCATTAGTTTAGGCCAATATGTATTCTTCAACATATTTTTGGTAAAAAACAATCGCAATATGCATATATTAATTGGTTTGCGCAAAAGTTATAGCATACAAAATAGGGGATAGATTTATGGCATTTTTATTATTATTATTTTTTACTAGTAATGGCGGCGAGCTGCGATTTTTATTAACATTTTTTATCATTTCTTTTATTTATTTATTTTTATTTTCACACTGTCTCTTGTAATTATATATATAAATTAAAAATCACTTTTATTCCTATTACAAGAAATGTAAACATCCTTTGTAATAGAAATAAGGCATGACAGGTCCTCTTTATGAAGACATTTGGGGTCAATAAGACCCCAGATATCTCCTCTACCCTGAAAAGCTTGAGATAAAAAAACAACAACATATATCTATGCTTTCCAGGGGCAAAAGCTGCCAGAATCAGAAGTGACATCATGATGGCCATCCGGTCCACAGCCAAATCTTTGTTAAACCGGTGCTGCCGGATCTGATCTCTGGCTTCCTGATTGCACAGGAGAGCCTGGAGAGGCACTGGAGCCTGAGAGGAACCGGAGAGGTACCTGCCTGTAAAAGCCATCCAGTGGCTGAACAGCTTGGGCAGACATCATCTAGATATCACCACTTTACCCTAAGGACTTCTTATGAAGTTCTACTGGTGGAAGTGGTTAAGCCACTCCCACTGTAAGGCATGACTTGGCCACTGTAACTTTTTGCACACCGCACACTCACAATAGACATGTGCAGAAAGACAAAAATGTGTTTAGTTTTGTTTCGGTTAAATTCGTTATGTTACTAAATTCATTTTGTTGATTCATTTTGGAATTTGCTTAATTTCATTTAATTTTGTTTTGTTTATTCATTATTTAATGAATTCCAAATTTTTGGAACAATTTGAATATGTATTGATCAAAAAATTATTGACCGATCCGAATTCTGTGTGAAGAATAGCTGGTTGTTAAGGAACGGGGTCCCCCCCGAAGCATCTTGTCCCCATTTTGATGGGAACAAAGGCCTCTTCCTCCCAACCCTGGCCCAGTGGTTGTGGGGGTCTGCGAGCGGGATGCTTATCGGATCGGCAAACCAAGACCCGGCACCCATGTAAATGAGTAGGGATGCAAAGTACCCCTACTCATTTACCTAAAAGTGCTCAAAGGGTTAATAAAAACACAACAACAGTTTTTGACAAGTCCTTTATTAAGAAAAACATAAAAACGCCAAACTGAATGAAAAAAATTACCCAAAGGCCCCCCGCCCCAAACCCCCCCCCATGTTGAGGCTCGCTCATCCCCCCTCTTTCCTGGCCTGCCGGGATGCATACTCGGATAAGGGTCTTGCAAGGATTTTGGGGGGACCCCACGCCAGTTTAAAAAAGAAATTGATGTGGGGTTCCCCTTTAAAACTATACCGGGGGGGCGTGGCCGGAAGCCGACTGAGATTGCTGCTTGCTAATACAACTCCAGAGAACGGCCACTCTACAGGGCAACAGCGACGATCAGAAACATCCACAGATAGCGACCAGCACAGTGCCTAACCACCCTGACTACCAGGACCATGTCCAAGAGGAGGAAGGATTGTTCAGCATCGAGGAAACTCACTGAATTCTACCCGGTTCCCGTCAGGAAAGCATTCCAAGATGGCACCGGCAGATATACGGCTGGAATCTGGGGGTCCCCTTTGTTAAAGGGGGCTTCCAGATTACGATAAGCCCCCCGCCCGCAGACCCCCACAACCCTTGCCATCAACATGGGGACAAGATGCTTTGGGGGTCACAGACCCCAAAGCATCCTCTCCATGTTCAGGGCATGTGGCCTGGTACGGTTCAGGAGGGGGGCCGCTCTGTTGTCCCCCCTCTTTTCCTGTGGCCTGCCAGGTCGCGTGCTCGGATAAGGGTCTGGTATGGATTTTTGGGGGAACACCACGCCATTTAAAAAAAAAAACGAATTTTGGCGCGGAGTTCCTCTTAAAATCCATACCAGACCTGAAGGGTCCCATGCCATTTTTTTTAAAATTACGCATGGTTCCCCATTTTTTTATTTTATTTTGGTTCCCTGCACAAAATTTTATTTTTGAAGGAAAAAAAGTAATTTAAAACTTGCGCTATTAATGAATTGTTGGGTCCCGGCAATACAGATAAAAGTCTTTGAAAAAAAAATGGCAGGGGTTCCCCTTAATATTCATACCAGACCCAAAAGGCCCGGTAATGGACTGGGGGGGGGGGCTGTAATTTTTTTCAATGACTTTTCTCTGTATTGCCAGGACCCGACAATTCATGAATAGCCGCGAGTAGTTTTAAATTACTTTTTTTCCTTCAGAAATGACATTTTGTGCAGGGACAGTTCTAAACACGGGAAACATTTGCTACTTTACATGCATACTTTAGACACATACTTGAAAACCATTTATCATTTTCCTTCCACTTCACAATTATCTGCCACTTTGTGTTGGTCTATCACATAAAATCCCAATAAAATACATTTACAGTTTTGGTTGTAACATGACAAAATGTGGAAAATTTTAAGGGATATGAATACTTTTTCAAGGCACTGTAGAATTAATGAAAGCAAAAATAACAGCTCTAGAGGATGGCTCTAGAAGAAATAACTCAAAAATAAGAGGCATACCAGAATCTATCCAGCAATCTGCATTTAAAGATTACTTCACGCAACTGATGACAGCTTTCCTCCCTGACAACCCCCCATAGGAGAACTGATCATTGATTGCATTCACCGAACTACCGAAACCACCGAACCTCCCAGAGACCATCCCGAGAGACACTATTCTTCGAATACACTTCTTCCATGTAAAAGAAAACTTAATGCGGGCCACATGCAACCATCCTGGCTATGCTCAGCCATATACCAATCTGTTTCTTTTGCGGACTTGTCCAAATACACTATGTTGCAGCATAAAAACCTGTCCACAATTACAAAGCCTCTCAGAAACCACCAGATACAGTACAAATGGGGCCACCCAGTTAAAATGATCATCAAAAGGACAACATATCCTATCCATCTGCACTTTGGATGAAGGCCTTTTGTTACTGCGTCAGTGGCACATACTGGAACCGTTGGAGCAACGACAGCACAATCGCAATCAACGAAACCACAATACAACCGACTGGGACGACTTTAACCCATCTGATGACATGACTACCTGATGGGTCCCACCAAGACCTAGCTTACAGAGACGCCCTGGAAGAACCACTGGAGCCTAGCTTGCCAGCCAATTAACCCCAATATTTGACACGGTGCAATCCGCTCACACAGAATTCTGCTGTTTTTATTTGTCACTTTTGTTTTTTGTTTTTTTTTGTTGGTAACACTACTATTCTGCTAGTTACTTAACATCCGAAATATTGACTTATCTTCATTCTCTTTTACAGTCAACTTCCTAACGCTTTCTCTTCACCAGCAATGGCAATTTAAATCGTAACCACCACACCCTGCCGCTATCAAGACACTACGAATTCATCGCTTCAAAGAGTAATGCCCTGTACACGCGATCGGTTTTACTGATGAAAGCAGTCCGATGGACTTTTTTCATCGGACAAACAGATCGTGTATGGGCCACATCTGTCTTTTTTCCATCGGTGAGAAAAAATAGAACATGTTTTAAATTTATCCGATGGAAAAAAAAAACTATAGCAAATTCCGATCGTCTGTGTGTAACTCCATCGGAGAAAAAACCCACGCATGCTCAGAATCAAGTCGACGCATGCTCAGAAGCATTGAACTTAATTTTTCTCGGCTCATCGGAGGGTTTTACATCACAGCGTTTGGGACGGTCAGATTTTTGACTGATGGTGAGTAGGCAAGACTGATGGAAGTCAGCTTCATCGGAATTCCATCGGAATTCCAATGGAAAAATCCATCGGATTTGAATCCATAGGAAATCCGATCGTGTGTACAGGGCTTTAGTCATCAATTTACCTACATCAGCACTTCTACATCTCCTCACTATACACTAATCTACCCATCCCCACAACAACTGCAATAGAAAGGGTTGACCTATTCCTGTATCCTTAGCACTAACCCATACACCAATATTCCTCTCAAAATAACATCAGCAACTGTTAAATCACCCATGGAAAAGATACCCTCTATAGTCCGAAGCCCGCAAACTCCACTGTGACATTCTATGTCTCCAAGAAACTAATTTCTGTCAGTATAATGCCCCAAACATGTCCCATAAAGACTATCCAAACTTATTTTTTTTTACCAACTCACAAAATAAAACAAAAGGAGTGCTCATAGGGATCAAAAACACAGTATTATTCAAGATGATCTCTATTGCTACTGAGTCTGACCCCCAAGGAAGATACCTCATTTTAGTCTGTGAAATAAACAATACTATTTACACCATTGTAAACATCTATGCCCCTAATACTGGCCAATTAACATAACAATAACAATTACGCTTCCTTCACAAAGTATGGAAGAAAGTTAACACCCTCAAACAAGATCAGACATTCATGTGCAGACACTTTAACCTTGCACCAGGCGCGTCCATAGACATCAAAGGCCCATCTCTTGACAATCTGCCCTAATACCATTCCTACAATCTAAGAGCTTGCTTGACATTTGGAGGTGCCAAAACGCCATGGAAAGGGACTTCACGTTTTTTTTCTAAACCCCATTACACATATTTCTAAATCAATCTGTTTGTAGGAGATAAACAGCTTCTCCAAGACGCTATTGAGACAGATATTCAAAATATAACATGGTCGGACCATGCGCCCATTTCAATGACTCTAGGGGACAAAACCACAAACTCCTTTGCCACCAACTGGAGGAATGATCCACACCTGATGGCAATTCCCTCCAACTCTACCTATCTACAAACCTGTCTGAAAGAATATTTTGATCTTCACAAATCTTCTGCTAATAACCCATCTACTCTATGGTTAACCCATAAGGCATTAATCCGTGGTAATCTCATTAAAATGAGCTTGCAAGCTAAGCGCCATAGGATACAGCAGATGACAGTACTATTAGACAGAATAAATACACTGGATCTAACAAACACAATCCCACACCAGATACTAGTGACAATATATTCCAAGTCAGAAATTACCTTAGAACTTTCCTTAACACAAAATACACCAAATTACTGCTAAAAAGATGCACACATTTCTATGCAGCAGGTAACAAAGCTCTTATCAAATCAAATCAAACAAAAAAAAACAAACAAAAAATTTCCTACATCTTACATCCCACTAACAATGACAAAATGTACAATCCGAAATATATAGCAAACGCATTTAGGGCATATTACCAGGCGCTATATAACTTAAAGGATGATCCATCTACCACTTAACCTATTGATAATATTATAGCGAAATTCCTGGATACTCTGAACCTCCCCAAAATTATCTACCGAACATTTATCATGTCTGAATGCCCCATTTACAACCAAAGATATTCTACAAGTCTACAAGCCATTTTAGCTCTCCCCAATGGCAAGGCCCCAGGCCCAGACGGCTTTTTGGCCAAATACTACAAACTATTAGATAATACCCTAGCCCCACAGTTATATCAATTGTTCAACACTGCTGTGTCATCTGGCGACTAGGGATGAGCCGAACACCCCCCCGGTTCGGTTCACACCAGAACTTGCGAACGGACCGAAAGTTTGCGCGAACTTTAGAACCCTATTAAATACAATGGATGCGAACGTTCGAAATCAAAAGTGCTAATTATAACGTTTAATATGCAAGTCATTGTCCTAAAAAGGGTTTAGGGACCCGGGTTCTGCCCCAGGGGACATGTATCAATGCAAAAATAATTTTAAAAACGGCCGTTTTTTCGGGAGCAGTCATTTTAATAACGCATAAAGTGAAAAAAAATATTCCTTTAAATATAGTACCTGGGGGGTGTCTAAAGTATGCCTGTGAAGTGCCACGTGTTTCCCGTGTTTAGAACTGTCCCTGCACAAAATTACATTTCTAAAGGAAAAAAAAGGTAATTTAAAACTGCTTGCGGCTTTAATGTAATGTCTGGTCTTGGCAATATGGATGAAAATCATTGAGAAAAATGGCATGGCTACCCCATCACCCCCCCCCCCAGCCCATTACATGCCCCTTTGGGTCTTGTATTGATATTAAGGGGAACCCCGTACCAAAAATAAAAAAAAGGCCCTATATACTCTGAACAGCAGTATACAGGCGGTGCAAACAAGACAGGTACTGTAGGTTTGTTCTTAAGTAGAATCTTTTTCTAATTTGGAACAGGTACATTTTTTAAGTGTAGCTCTAGCCAAAAAATCTATTTTTAAGCTTTTTGGAGAACATAGGGAAGGGTTATCACCCCTGTAACATTTGTTTTGCTGTCTATGCACCTGTTCAGAACATTTCACCTCACTTTCCGTCCCAATGACAAATGTTTTTGGAAAAGTGGGGTTTTTATTGAAACAAGAATTGGTGATAAAGCATCAGTAGAGAGGAGACACCTTTTTCCCATATTAACTTTTACAGGAGAGAATTTCCCTTCCTAGGGGTAGATTTCCTCTCACTTCCTGTTGTCTCCTTCCGTTTGCAAGTAGGAGTCGTTTGTAAGTTGGATGTTTGAAAGTTGGGGCCTGCCATATATACTCTGCAGAAATTTGCTCCTTAGGTGTTGGTGTTGCCACAACACTGTAAGCCCTCAAGGTTACTCTTGGTGGGCGCTGGAACGCCCTGCTGTGAACTATTATATCAGGAATTGTAATTACATGCCATTGTTGAACAGTGGTAGGAAAAATTGGGCCTTTTGTGGTGGTGCTGGTGCCACAACACTGTAAGCCCTCACAGTTACTCTTGGTGGGCGCATGAATGGGCCCTGCTGTGAATTATTAGATCAAGAATTGTAATTGCATGCCCCTGTTTAACAGGGGCTGAAAAATTGGGCCTTTGGTGGTGGCGGTGGTGCTGGTGCTACAAGACTGTAAGTCCTCACAGTTACTCTTGGTGGGCACAGGAATGGGCCCATCTGTGAAATATTAGATCAAGAATTGTTATTACATGCTCCTGTTGAACAGGGGCAGAAAAATTGGGCCTTAGGCACTGGTGCTGGTGCCACAACACTTCAAGCCATCACAGATACTGTATTTGGAGCGCAGCAATGAGCCCTGTTGCAAAGTATTAGATCAAGAATTGTAATTACATGCCCCTATTAAACAGGGGCAGAAAAATTGGGCCTTAGGCACAGGTGCCACAACACTGCTACCCATCACAGATACTGTATTTGGAGCACAGCAATGAGCACTGTTGCAAAGCATTGCATCAAAAATTGTAATTACACGCCCCTGTTAAATAGGGGCTGAAATATTGGACCTTAGCCACTGGTGCCACAACACTTCAACCCATCACAGATACTGTATTTGGAGCGCAGCAATGAGCCCTATTGCAAAGTATTGCATCAAAAATTTTAATTATACGCCCCTGTTAAACAGGGGCTGAAAAATTGGGCCTTAGCCACTGGTGGCGGCACCCAGAACCACAAATGTTCTTCCAAGCTATCGGCAGGATCATTGAGGAGGAATTTGATAGTAGTCAGTCAACATAACAGGACAGTCACTCAGTATCAGCATAGGCAGTCTTGAAGGGATGTGACATTTCAAAAATAATTATTCGGTTACATCAGCTTCAGGTGCTTGGTAGCTGGTGGTGATCCAAGACTGGTTCATCTTTATGAAGGTCAGTCGATCAACCGAGACGGTGGACAGGCGCACCCTGTGATCGGTTACAAAGCCACCAGCAGAACTGAATGTGCGTTCCGAAAGAACGCTGGATGCAGGACAGGCCAGTAGCTCAATTGCATACTGTGCAAGCTCTGGCCAGTGATCCATCCTCAAGACCCAGTAAGCCTATAAGGAAGCTGCTGGGAATCCGTCTGCGCACGCGCGCATTCATCAACAGTCTCGGAATACCGGGGCACGCACGGTCATCCCCGGGCCGCAGCAGCCTTTCTGGAGTATCATTGCGCATGCGTGTGCGCAATGTGCGCGTGCGCACGGGCAACGTGCGCACGCAGGAGAGCGCTCCTAATTCCCTTTGGCGCCAGCCTGCCTATTTAAAGGATGCTCTGACTTCTGACAAGTGCTGACTGGTCTTCAGCAAGTACCCTGATACCTGAACTCTGTTTAAACCTGGCTTGATCCCTGTTGCTGAACCTTGGCTTCCCTTTGACCTTGCTTCCGGACTTGAATACTTGATTACTGGTTCCTGATCTCGGCTTCCCATCTGACCTCCATCCTGCCTATGCCTTGTACCTCGCTGCCCGTCTGCTACCGAACCCGGCCATCCTTGTGATTCTGCACCAGCCTCCTGCTTGGCTTAACGCTGTCTCCAGTGCCTGTGCTGGCTGTCCTTCCTACCAGCTTTCCTGAGTCCAGTTCCTTACTTGATGCTCTGCCTGCATCTCCACGTCTGCAACTCAGCTGACAAGTTCTGCACGGAACTACTGGCACTCGTGTTCCTCCTCACCCTAGCCACCATCTGTCCCATCCTCAGTGGGGCTTGGGTCGGAGATACAAGGGAGGCCGACCTCGTCATTCCAGACTCCTACCAGGTTCGTGACAGTACCAGTCAGCCAGAGATGGAGTCTGGAAGGGAGGCCTCTCCACCGAAGGACATTTACCGAACTATTTCTGCGCTATTAAATATTGTGCAGAAGTTACAAGATAATCTTGGTCGCATGGAAGAGCGACTTCCGCATGAGGTGAACGTCGCATCAGCCTGTGCTCCTCTCACCGCCATGGATTCTTCTACTCAAACAGAGTCCGGTCTGTTCCGTGATGCCACTCCCCCTCCGGAACCCAAAGTGCCTATCCCTGAACGGTTTTCTGGAGAACGCAAGAAGTTTCGTACCTTCGGGAATTCTTGTGAACTTTACTTTTCTCTGCTACCCCGAACCTTTGCATCAGAGGACATCAAAGTGGGGTTTATTATTACACTACTACTGAATGAACCACTCTCCTGGGCTCATCACCTTCGGGAACAACATGACCCTGTTCTGACTGCCACTGGTTCGTTCTTCTCAGCCATGGCTCAGTTATACGCTGACCCCTTTTCCCAGCAAACTGCCGAATCCATGCTTGACAAATTACAGCAAGGGCCAAGGCCTGTTGAAGATTACGTGACTGACTTTCGTGTTTGGAGCGCAGATACCCAATGGAATCACTCTGCACTTCGTCACCAGTTCCGACTAGGACTTTCTGACACCGTAAAAGATGAACTTGCCAGAGTGGGAGTACCCGCGTCCCTGGAAGATCTGATAAATGTAACTATTCAGATCGATCGGCGGTTACGGGAAAGGCAATCGGAAAAATCTAAAGGGACTCTTTCTGTAGTTTCAAGGCCAGCCGCCCCTGCTCCTCTACCTGTTCCTCCCCCAGAAGGAGGGAACAGCATAAGGCACCTCACAGCAGTTTTCGTAGGTTACCTCTTTCTCCTGCTGAACGTCCACGTCGAGTACAAGGCAGTCTGTGTCTCTACTGCAGGGAGGTTGGCCACTTCATACGAACTTGTCCGGCAAAGACCTGCAGTGTCTCTTCCCGTCAGCCTCTTGTGATGCATCTCCCTGCGAAGGATCAGTCACATGTCTCTCTTCCCATCAAGCTTCGGCTCCCCGAAAAGACGGTTTCAGTACTTGCAATCATAGACTCTGGGGCCTGCAGCTGTTTTGTGGACTCTGCATTTGCTTCTCTTCAGCAGCTGCCCATGGGTACCAAGAGGAAAGGGTTCCATGTCCATCTGGCTGACGGCTCCAGTATTAAATCAGGCCCGGTTACTCAAGAGACCTTGCCTATTCTCTGCCAGACTTCTTCAGGCCATAGCGAACTCCTCCGTTTGGATGTCATAGCTTCTCCCATGTTTCCCGTTATCCTTGGCATTCCATGGTTGAAGGCACACAACCCTCACATTGATTGGCTTACCGGAGATATCTCTTTTTCATCCAACTACTGCCAGATGCACTGCCTCTTGGGAGGAACTGTCGACTCCATGCCCCTCCTGGGTATCCACCCTGACCATGAAGCCTCTAAACTGATCCCGGTTGCTTATCACAAATTCCTGGAAGTCTTTAATAAAAAGGGTGCAGACACTCTTCCACCTCATAGGACTTACGATTGTCCCATTGAACTTCTACCGGGAGCCGAGATCCCGTTTGGTCGGATTTACCCTCTCTCTGAGCCTGAATTGGAAGCCCTGTGTACCTATATCGACGAGAGTCTTGAAAAGCAGTTCATCCGGCCTTCTACTTCACCAGCAGGAGCCGGTATTTTCTTTGTTGAGAAAAAAGACCACACCTTGAGGCCCTGTGTGGACTACCGTGACCTTAACAGGGTCACTGTCAAGAATCGGTACCCTCTTCCTCTGATCCCCAAACTATTCCAGAGGCTGCGAGGGGCACGAGTGTTCTCCAAACTGGACTTGAGGGGTGCCTATAATCTTGGCAGAATCAGGGAGGGAGATGAATGAAAGACGGCCTTCCGGACACGCTTTGGCCACTTTGAGTATTTAGTCATGCCATTCGGGCTCTGCAATGCTCCAGCCACATTCCAGCATCTGGTAAATGATGTTTTTCGGGACTTTCTTAATTTATTTGTCATCGTGTATCTGGATGACATCCTTGTATTTTCTGAATCTTTAGAATCCCATCGGACTCATGTAAAAAAGGTATTAGCTCGGTTGCGGGAACACCGACTTTACGCAAAGGCTGAAAAATGCGAAAAGCAAGTTGTGCATTTCCTAGGACTTGTCATCTCCGCCGAGGGCATCTCCATGGACCCCCAAAAAGTCGCTTCTGTCTTGGAATGGCCTGCTCCTACTGACAAAAAAGCTGTGCAGAGGTTTGTGGGGTTCGCCAACTTTTATAGAAAATTTATTAAGGACTTTTCTGGCATCATCACTCCCATTACTCAGCTAATGAAAAAGCATGTTCCCTTTCGATGGTCCGCAGAAGCTCAGACAGCGTTTGAACAGTTGAAAGCCTTATTCACTTTAGCTCCCATCTTAAAGAATCCCGATCACTCCTTAGCTTATGTTTTGGAGGTAGACACCTCGGAAAATGCAGTTGGGGCTATTATTTCCCAACGCCAAGGTCTCAAATCATTGCTCCACCCTGTGGCCTTCTTCTCTAAAAAATTAAATCCTTCCGAAAGGAATTATGATGTTGGTGACCGAGAGCTACTGGCTATCAAGGCCGCTCTTGAAGAATGGAGTTACCTTTTGGAGGGAGCTTCTCACCCAATTCTCATCTTCACAGATCACAAAAATCTTGAGTATTTGAAGACAGCTAAACGTCTAAGACCTCGGCAGGCAAGATGGGCACTTTTTTTCTCTCGTTTCATGTTTCATATATCTTACCTTCCTGGCTCAAAGAACGGGAAACCAGATGCCTTGTCCCGCATGTTCGTGATCCAGTTGTATCCTCGGAACCTGATACTATTCTACCAGCCAAGAATTTTTTACTTCTTCATGCGGATCTGATGTCACAAATAAGAAAATATGTGGAAGACCAACCGCCTTCCAAGGACCTGGCTCTTCAACTAAGGGATGGCTTGTACTTTCATAAAAGGCAAATCTTTATCCCAGAACAGTTCAGAGTTGCCGTCCTAAGGCGATGTCATGATCATCCCCTAGCGGGTCACTTTGGGATTCACAAAATGGCTAATTTGATCTCCCGTACATTCTGGTGGCCAAACTTGATGAACGACTGCAAGAAATATGTAAGATCTTGTGTTTCATACCTTCGGAATAAGACAGACAGAGCCAGAACTTGGGGTCTACTTGAGCCCCTTCCTGTACCTGAGAAACCATGGAGCATGATCTCCATGGATTTTATCGTAGAACTTCCCCCATTTGAAGACTTCACTACCATTTTCGTTGTGGTTGATCGTTTGACCAAAATGGCTCACTTTGTACCTCTGCAAGGAACTCCTTCTGCCCCGGAGACTGCCTCAACTTTTATCAAGGAGATTGTAAGGTTGCATGGCATCCCTGACAGCATAGTTTCTGATCGAGGGGTGCAGTTCACTTCTAGATTTTGGAGGGCCTTATGTGAAACCTTGAACATTGAACTCCGCTTCTCCACAGCTTATCACCCACAAACTAATGGACAGACTGAAAGGGTCAATCAAACCCTTGAACAGTACCTACGATGCTTTTCTTCTTTTGCACAGGATGACTGGCTATCACTTCTCCCACTCGCGGAATTTTATTACAATAATTCCATCCATTCAGCAACCAGTCACCTTTTTTCGCCAATTATGGATACCATCCTTCTTTCTTGCCTGAGCTGCCCATTGATTCTTCTGTACCTGCCGTACAAGACAGGTTGAACTTCCTTAACTCCAACTTCCAATTACTGCAGGATACAATCTCCAAGACCCAGGCAGATAATAAAAAGTTCTTCGACAAGAAGAGAAGAGGCAATTTGAATCTTGAACCTGGAGATAAGGTCTGGCTTTCCACAGCGAACTTGAAACTAAGTTGCCTCTCGAGGAAGCTTGGCCCAAGATTTTTGGGGCCTTTTCCAGTCAAGAGAAAGATTAATGCAGTAGCATTCAAATTAGTGTTACCCAAGAACCTGAGAATCCACCCAGTATTCCATGTTTCTTTGTTGAAGCCTACAGTGCCAAATTCTTTCCCAAATCGGATTTCTGAAACCCCTCCACCGCTACTTATCGAAGGGAATGAGGAATTTGAGGTAGAGGCCGTATTGGACTGTAGGAGGAGAGGTAACCAAACACAGTTTCTCATTAAATGGAAAGGCTACGGGCTGGAAGAAAGTTCCTGGGAACCAGCTTCTGATGTGCATGCTCCAAGACTGGTACGAGCTTTCTTTCTACGCCACCCGGAAAAAGAGGTCCTGAGGGGCATCCGGAGGCTGCCCCTAAGGGGGGGGGCAATGTAAGGAAGCTGCTGGGAATCCGTCTGCGCACACGCGCATTCGTCAACAGTCTCAGAATACCGGCGCGCGCGCGCATCCCCGGGCCGCAGCGGCCTTTCCGGAGTATCATTGCGCATGCGCGTGCGCAATTTGCGCATGCGCGTGTGCAGGGGCAACGTGCGCGCGCAGGAGCACGC
The DNA here is from genome assembly GCA_029206835.1 of Rana muscosa. Taxonomy (NCBI): domain Eukaryota; kingdom Metazoa; phylum Chordata; class Amphibia; order Anura; family Ranidae; genus Rana; species Rana muscosa. The sequence continues at coordinate 63,406,781 of CM055122.1, read as the reverse complement.
TCCTAATTCCCTTTGGCGCCAGCCTGCCTATTTAAAGGATGCTCTGACTTCTGACAAGTGCTGACTGGTCTTCAGCAAGTACCCTGATACCTGAGCTCTGTTTAAACCTGGCTTGATCCCTGTTGCTGAACCTTGGCTTCCCTTTGACCTTGCTTCCGGACTTGAATACTTGATTACTGGTTCCTGATCTCGGCTTCCCATCTGACCTCCATCCTGCCTATGCCTTGTACCTCGCTGCCTGTCTGCTACCGAACCCGGCCATCTTTGTGATTCTGCACCAGCCTCCTGCTTGGCTTACAAAAACAGAACCCGCTCAGGTGTAGACGTCCTCCAGGTGACTATCTCCTCCCAACAGCCAAGGGTGCAGGCAATGCAATTTCAGGCAAAACAAAAGATCAAGTCTTCTGGACAGCAGCACTCCAATAAAAAGCCTTTATTATGTAAAATCTTCAAAATTCAAATACAGCACAGCAAGTCACAAAATTCTGGTTAGAGCTGACTAGTTTCACACTTTCTTAGTGTTTAATCATAGCTGTGATTAAACACTAAGAAAGTGTGAAACTAGTCAGCTCTAACCAGAATTTTGTGACTTGCTGTGCTGTATTTGGATTTTGAAGATTTTACATAATAAAGGCTTTTTATTGGAGTGCTGCTGTCTAGAAGACTTGATCTTTTGTTCTCCTGCTTGGCTTAATGCTGTCTCCAGTGCCTGTGCTGGCTGTCCTTCCTACCAGCTTTCCTGAGTCCAGTTCCTAACCGGATGCTCTGCCTGCATCTCTACGTCTGCACCTCAGCTGACAAGTTCTGCACGCAACTACAGGCACTCGTGTTCCTCCTCACCCTAGCCACCATCTGTCCCATCCTCAGTGGGGCTTGGGTCGGAGATACAAGGGAGGCCGACCTCGTAATTCCAGACTCCTACCAGGTACGTGACAAAGCCAGAGGATTTTCAGTGGGAAAGGTGTCCAAGTCTGACCTTGCCCCTAGGTATTCCTGGACCATGTAAATCAGACGCTGGCGATGGTTGCTGTAACCGATCATACCTTGGGGCTGCGTACTAAAAAATTGTCTGAACGCATCGGTCAGACGGCCACCTTCCCAACCGCTCCTTCTTTGACTGACCGAAGCCTCAGCAACTCGTTGTCCAGGACCAGGAGTTTGTAACCTCCCAGTCTCTGGGAATGCGTTGCACAGACCTTTCTGCAAGGCCTCCCGGAGATGTCTCATCCTCTGCTCCCTCAGCGATGGCAAGATAAGGTCCGCAACCTTACCCTTGTACTGTGGATCAAGGAGAGTGGCCAGCCAGTAATGGTCCCTCTCCTTGATCCGAAGAATACGAGGATCCTTCCGCAGGCTTTGCAGGATCAGGGAGGCCATGCAGCGTAGGTTAGCTGAGGCATTCAGTCCGGAGTCCTCTGGGTCACTAAGGACGACATGATCCGCAGGCACCTCCTCCCAGCCACGTACAAGTCCACGGGTTTCTTGGGACTGTAAATCATCCCTAAAAGACTGCTGCTGTTGATGCTGAGTGCCAGGTTCTACCTCCATGCTGACACAATCCTCCTCCTCCTCCTCGTCCTCTTCCTGTGTGATGGGTGGGACAGAAGGAACACTGTCTGGGTAAAGGAGGCCTTGAGAGGCAAGGAAGTCCTCCTCTTCCTGCCTCTGTTCTGCCTCAAGTGCCCTGTCCATTATTCCACGCAGCGTATGCTCCAACAGGTGGATAAGAGGTACAGTGTCACTGATGCATGCACAATCACTGCTCAACATCCTCGTGGCCTCCTCAAATGGTGCCAGGACAGTGCATGCATCCCTGACCATGCCCCGCTGGCATGGTGAAAAAAAAAAGGAGCTCCCCTGACCCTGTCCTGGTGCCATAGTCGCACAGGTACTCATTGATGGCCCTCTGCTGCGTGTACAGCCGCTGCAGCATGGCCAACGTTGAGTTCCACCTGGTGGGCATGTCACATATAAGGCGGTTCTTGGGCAGGTTCAACTCCTTTTGCAGCTCAGCCAGCAGCCAGCCACTGGCATTATATGATCTGCGGAAATGCACACAGACTTTCCTGGCCTGCCTCAGGACATCCTGTAAGCCCGGGTACCTGCCCGAGAACCGCTGCACCACCAGGTTAAGGACATGAGCCACACAGGGCACATGGGTCAGTTGTTCCTTTCGGAGGGCAGAGAGGAGGTTGGTGCCATTGTCGCAAACCACCATTCCTGGCTTAAGCTGGCGTGGCATCAACCACCTCTTGGCCTGCCCCTGCAGAGCTGACAGAACCTCTGCCCCAGTGTGGCGCCTGTCCCCCAAACACACCAGTGCAAGCACGGCATGGCATCTTTTTGCCTGCGTACTTGCGTAGCCCCTTGAATGCCTACGGAGCACCGCTGGTTCCGAGGACAAAGCACAGGAAGAGGCCATGGAGAAAGAAGAAGAGGAGGGGGTGGAGGAGAGGTGTGTCACAACCAGTAGTAGCATTTTGGAGGCGTGGCGGAACAACAACCTCCAACACTACTGCACCCTGTCCTGCATCCTTCCCAGCTGCCAAAAGAGTGACCCAATGGGCCGTGAAAGAAAGGTAACGTCCCTGCCCATGCCTGCTGGACCATGAGTCAGCGGTAATATGCACCTTACCACTGACCGCCCTGTCCAGCGAGGCATGGACATTGCCTTCCACATGCCGGTAGAGAGCCTGAATCGCCTTCCGTGAGAAAAAGTGGCGTTTGGGAACCTGCCACTGAGGAACCGCACATTGCACAAACTCACGGAAGGGGGCAGAGTCTACCAACTGAAAAGGCAGCAGTTGAAGTGCTAGCAATTTAGCCAAGCTAGCATTCAACCGCTGGGCATGTGGATGGCTGGGAGTGAACTTCTTTCGACGGTCCAGCAGCTGGGGCAGGGAAATTTGCCTGCTACAATTGGACGTCGGTGTACTGCTAGCAGAGTGCCCGCAAGTACTTGGCTGTGACACACCTAATTCTACACCTTTATTCCTCTCAGTGCAGGTTTCAGAGAGGACTGAAGGTATAGTGGGGTTGGAGATCCCAGCTGATGAGGAGCAAGGAGAGGTCCGCTTTGTTCTTTGGTGTGGGTCTTTAAGGTACGCTTGCCAACAAGCTGCATGGCAGGTCAACATATGTCTGGTCAAGCATGTGGTGCCCAAGCGGCTGATGTTTTGGCCACGCGAGATACACTTGAGACATATGTTGCAAATAGCAGTGGTGCGATCTGATGCACTCGACTCAAAAAAGGCCCACACCAAAGAACTTTTGGAATAACGGGCAGAGGCAGCGCCCTGCACAGGCGGAGCTCTGCGGTGTGATTCAGTCGGTGTGCTGTCCTTACGCTGGCCCCCGGAGGGCATCCTGCCTCGTTGGAGATGTGCCTCCTCATCCTCCTCCTCTCTCCTATCAGGCACCCATGTGGAGTCAGTGACCTCATCATCCCCTCCCTCTTGATCACTGGAGCAAACCTGGCAGTATGCTGCAGCTGCTGGAACATGACTGCCAGATTGCTGTCCTTCTTGAGCATCCCCTCTCTCTGCTCTCACGCTACTGCCTTCCTCTAGCTGTGTATCATCATCAGACCCTTCAAAACGCTGAGCATCCTCCTGGAGCATGTACCCAACACTGTGCTCAAACAGTTTTGGGGACTCCTCAGGAGGACATGGTGGGTCTAGGGAAGGAGTGACTGATGACATTGATACGAGGGAAGAGGACGCGTTGGCAGCTGCTTTGCCAGTACCCTGAGCCTGGGTGAGAGAGGATGAGGAGGATGAGGAGGGTTTGGTCATCCACTCTACCAAGTCTTCGGCATGATGCGGCTCAACACGTCCAGCTGCCGAAAATAAGGACAAGCGTGTCCCATGGCCACGTGCTGATGACAATGCACCGCATCCACGATCAGCACTGTTGCCCCCAGACACAGAGCCTGCTTTCCTTCTTTTATTGGCTCGTGACTGTCTGCCTCTCCTTGTTGGCCTTCCAGACATTCAAATGGCCTGCAGGGAGATGGGAAAACCAGCAATAAGGGGTAGCTTCAGGTGTATGCTGTGCAGGAGGCACACTATGCCCACTGTAACTGCTGCAGATGCCTGTCTGTGTTACACAACAGGAAAACACAGCAATAAGGGGTAGCTTCAGGTGTATACTGTGCAGGAGGTACACTACACCCACTGTAACTGCTGCAGATGCCTGTTAGTGTAACACAAAATAAAAAAACACGAGCAATAAGGGGTAGCTTCAGGTGTATACTGTGCAGGAGGCACACTACACCCACTGTAACTGCTGCAGATGCCTGCCTGTGTTACACAACAGGAAAACACAGCAATAAGGGGTAGCTTCAGGTGTATACTGTGCAGGAGGTTTAGCAAAAATGACACTGACACTGTCCCCTGCCTATCCTTCTCTGTCCCTGTATACCAACACACTGTAAATGCACAAGGTTAATGAAAGAATATCACTGCCACTGTCCCCTGCCTATCCTTCTCTGTCCCTGTATACCAACACACTGTAAATGCATAAGGTTAATGAAAGAATATCACTGACACTGTCCCTGCCTATTCTTCTCTGTCCCTGTATACCAACACACTGTAAATGCACAAGGTGCATGCTTGGCCAATCACAGCGCCGGCAATACACTGAGATGGTGCAGTGTATTGTGGGCCGTTCGCGTCACACGAATTTGGCGCGAACGGCCCATAAAGTTCTGGTTTCGCCGAATAGGCAAACAGCCGATGTTCGAGTCGAACATGCATTCGACTCGAACACCGAGCTCATCCCTACTGGCGACTTTCTGAGTTAAATGTTATCCGCAAATATTGTAACACTGCCTAAACCAAGTAAGGAGCCTGTCACCCCCTCCAACTTCCTCCCAATCTCTTTATTGAACACTGACCTTAAACTATATGCAAAACTTGTAGTGCAAAGGCTAGCCCCAATTATTCCCCACCGAATCCATCCCGATCAGGTTCGCTTCATAATGGACAGGACCTGGACACCAGACGAAAGATAACAAACCTCCTACATAAGACCCCTTTCACACTGAGGCAGTTTTTTGGTGTTTTACTACTAGAAATAGCACCTGTAAAGCTCCTGAAAACTGTCTCTCATTCATTACAATGGGTGCTTTCACACCTGGGCGGTGCGCTTGCGGTACGTTAGAAAAAGTCCTGCAAGCAGCATCTTTGGGGCGGTTTGGGAGTGCTGTACAGTGCTCCCGAAACGCCCCTACCCATTGCAATGAATGGGCAGCATTTCGGAAGCACCTAAAAAGTGCTTTGGAAGCACTGCAACACAGGAGTTTTTAACCCCTTTTTGCTAAAAGGAGCAGCGCTTTACCGGTAATGGCCGGCGCTTTCAGTGTGAAAGCAGCCTTATGCTGAGAATAAAAACATATCATCCTTGTTTGTAACATTAGATGCAGAGAAAGCATTTGATAGGATCCATTGGGGATACCTGAGACAAACCCTCACAAAGTTTGGCTTTCAGGGCAATAGATTATCAGCCATTCTGGCCTTATACTCCAATCCAACTGCCCGTGTCTTCTCAGAAGGGGTCTTCTCCGACCCCTTTGCCATTACTAATGGTACAAGGCAAGGATGTCCCCTATCTCCAATCATCTTCACACTATTGATGGGACCATTAGCCCAAAAAAAACATTCTTCAAATCTCATTCCCGGAATACAAATCAAAGACCAAGAATACAAAATGTCCTTATCTGCGGAGGACACAATTCTCACCCTAATGAACCTGGCTTCTTCCCTGGCAAATGTGTGTATTATCTTGAATACCTTTACCCCGTACTCATTTTACAAAGTCAATGATTTTAAATCCAATGCTTTTAGTAGTAAGATATCTGACACCACTAAACCCCTTTTAAAATCCATAGTCCCCTTTCAATGGGTAACTACCTCCATGTCTTTTGGGCATCTCCCTAACAACTCACTCAACCAACTTATACACCTGCAATTTCATACCATTCTTACAGGCTTGTAAGAAAGACTTCCAGCTAATCAACAAACAATATCTCTCATGGGCCGGCAGGGTAGCTGCCTTTAAAATGACCATTATCCCAAAGCTCTTATACCTATACAGAGCATTACCCCTAGAAATCTCAGAATCATTCTTCAGTAACCTTAAACCGTCCCTAAGCTCCTATGTTTGGCAAGATAGGAAACCTTGTTGTCCATATGCAACCATCATTAAACATAAAACTGCAGGAGGCTCGAGCTTCCCTGATATAAAAGATTACTATATGGCAGTAATTCTAGACCAAGTCAGACACTGGTTTACACCCACCTTTAATAAACAATGGCGTGCTATTGAATAAATGTTATCACCAAAGGAGACCTAAGCTCTCTCCTATTAGCCCAATCTTTTCTCAAAGAGATTAGGAAATTTAAACATCCCACAATTTCAGCAGCTGCATCAGCCTGAAGGTTCTTCTCTCTGAACCCCTTGCTAACAGAAGACAGTCAAATCATACCTACCCCGATAGAATCTCTTAAATTCATAAACCCAGAGCTATCTCTATCTCATTGGTCTCAAATTAGGTATCAGCCGTTGAGCTCCATAATGCATGATAACCATATTCTGCCATTCACAACTTTATTAAACAGGCATCATATTTCCCCATAAGGGGCATATACTTAGACAAATAGCTTCCTACCTTCAAAAAAACTCTATCCCGATTATTAATCACTTCAGCCCCGGACCATTATGCAGCTAAAGGACCAAGCCACATTTTGCGATTCTGCACTGGGCCGTTTAACTGACAATTGCGTGGTCGTGTGACGTGGCTCCCAAACAAAATTGGCATCCTTTTTTTCCCACAAATAGAGCTTTCTTTTGGTGGTATGTGATCACCTCTGCGGTTTTTATTTTTTGCTCTATAAACAAAAATAGAGCGACAATTTAAAAAAAAAAAAAATTCAATATTTTTAACTTTTTGCTATAATAAATATGCCCCAAAAATATATAAAACAACGTTTTTTTTCCTCAGTGTATTCTTCTACATATTTTTGGTAAAAAAAATCGCAATAGGCGTTTATTGATTGGGTTGCGCAAAAGTTATAGCTGCTACAAAATAGGGGACTGTTTTATGGCATTTTTAATAATTTTTTTTTTTACTAGTTATGGCGGCGATTAGCAAATTTTATTGTGACTGCGACATTATGGTGGACACATCAGACACTTTTGACACCATTTTGGGGCCATTGTCATTTTTACAGCGATCAGTGCTAAAAAAATGCACTGATTACTGTGAAAATGACACTGGCAGTGAAGGGTTTAACCTCTAGGTGGCGCTGTAGGGGTTAAGTGTTCCCTAGGAAGCGATTCTTACTGTAGGGGGGCATGGCTACACGTCACTGATCGTCTGTTCCGATGACAGGGAACAGACGATCACTGACATTGTTCTGTCTCAACTACAAAGCGATAAAGTTCATCTCCAGGTTTAAGTAGGCCTTACTCAAGCTGGTTTGATATTCATCCCTTGCATCGATACAGGCAGTTTAACTCAATGAATAAACTCACAGTTAGGATGACAGACGATGAATCCTTTCAAATGTTCCGTTTAATGATGGATATTCATAGATAGAAAAACGTTGCAGTTGTAAGTCACATGTAAGATGTTAGCATGGAAGAAATACAGGAGTAATGACCAGAATCAGGAAGTGGAGGAGATATATAAAGAACTACGGTGAGAGAGAGAGTTCAGCTAGAAATAAGGGGACAGATTTTAAAGACACAGAGCAAGAATAATCACATAGTGTAACACAACACTCCCCGTCTGAAATCTTTAGATTTCATAACCTCAAACTAAAATATATATTTTCAAAAAGTCCAATACTGACGAATGTCCTGGAACCTGTAATGAAAAACATGCAACAAGCAAATAATAAACGTAAGTTCAACAGGATGAAGAACATAAAGTCACAGTATGATGTCTTCAAATAATTCCAAAGTTCTGAGTAGAACCTGTAGATGGCAGCAATGTACTCCCCGCCGTGCCAACAGCATGGCTAGTCCTTGCACAAGTCACTCACCTGCCAAAAGGAGTACTAACTCTGTAATTGGTCGACTAAAGGTTCGTGTCGATCCTCCCTTGGTTACCTTGACTTCTACCTTCCGGACTTTGTTATCATCGCTGGGCATAACTTTTAGTAATAAGACCCATAGGCCACTCATTCCGACAAACTTCCTTGTCTTTTAGAAGGATGAGGTCTCCAACCTTAAGATTCGGCTTAGATGCTTGCCATTTGTTACGACCTTGAAGGTGATGAAGATACTTTTTCTTCCAGCGATGCCAGAACACATTGGCTAGATGCTGCACCTGCTTCCATTGATGCCTGTAATGGTGTGACCGCAGCTTCTGTTTTGTACTTACAGAAGTGTAGAGTGAGGTGTTCACAGTTCTTATTTCCTTATCATCTTCAGGGCTTACTAGTCCATAGGTGGTGTCGATAGTGGGTGAGTGGGAGTCCTCACACAGAAACCTTGGAGGTGACAGCCATAAGCTGTCCTGAAGAGCAGCAGGTGACACGGCTCTGGTCCCACAGTCAGCTGGGTTGAGTTCAGTGGGACCGTGATGCCATTGACTTGGTAGAGAGAATCTCTTGATACGTTCAACCCTGTTGCTGACGTACACATAAAATTGTTTTGTTTGGTTGTTTATGTAACCAAGTACTACCTTACTGTCTGTATAGAAGGTGAAAGAATCAATTCTAGTGTCCATTTCACTTCGTATGACCTCGGCAATTTCTACTGCTAGCACGGCTGCACAAAGTTCAAGTCTTGGTATGGTATGTGCAGGCTTGGGTGTGAGTTTTGCCTTGCCTAGGACAAAACTACAGTGTGATTCTCCATTCAGTTCAGAGGTCTTCAAATAGGCTACTGCAGCAATAGCTTCAACTGATGCATCAGAGAAAATATGAATCTCTCTCCGGTTAGCAGTTGAAGTGGATCCTGGAACATAGCAACGGGGAATCTGAAGTTTTTCTAGTGACTTCAAAGAATATCTCCACCTTTCCCACTTGTGTTGATTCTCACTAGGCAAGGGAGTATCCCAGTCTATGTTCTCAGTAGACAACTGTCTTAGTAAAATCTTACCTTGAATGGTAACTGGAGCAAGGAAACCCAGTGGGTCATAGATGCTATTCACCACGGACAGGACTCCTCTCTTAGTGAAGGGTTTGTCACAAGTTGACACTTGGAAGGTGAATTTGTCTTGCTTGATGTTCCACAACAAACCCAGACTTCGCTGTACAGGAGGCACATCTGTACCTAAGTCAAGGTTTTTTAGACTAGTGGCATAGTCCTCAGAGTGAAAGGCATTCATAAGTAGACATGTGCACTGCCAAAAAATTCGTTAGTTTTCGTTTTCGTTTCATTCGTTTTTGTTTTTTTTCGTTTTTCGGGTCATTCGTTATGATCGCAATTCGTAAATTCGTAAATTTGTACATTCGTAAATTTATACATTCGTAAATTTGTACATTCGTAAATTTATACATTCGTAATTTCGGAAATTTGGAAATTCGATATTTTCGAAAACCCGAAAATTTGAAAATCTGAAAAAATAACTATTAAATTATAGGTATTGTAATTTCCTTTCAAATTTGGCTGTTAGCGAACGTAACGAATACAAATTTATCTGAAGTTACGCATAACCTGAAATAACAAATGCCGCATCTAAACAAATGGAACGGAACAAATTAATAATAATAATAATAAAACGTTTTTATTATTATTATTGTTATTTATTATTATTATTAATTCATTACGTTCCATTCGTTTAGATACGGCATTCATTATGTCGGAAAACAATTCGTAACTTCGTTAAGTTCACTAACAGCCAAATTTGAAAGGAAATTACAATACCTATAATTGAATAGTTAGTAATAGTTAAGTTATTAGTTAATTATTATTTCAGATTTCCGAATTTACTAATTTACGATTGTACGAATGTACAAATTTACGAATGTACGAATATTCGGAAATTCGTAAATTCAAATTTACGAATTTCCGGATAGTTGTACATTCGTAAATTCGTGCATTGGTAAATTTGTATATTCGTAAATTCGTACATTCGTAAATTTGAATTTACGAATATTCGTTAAAATTCGTTAAATGAGTTTTCGTTAATTCGGATATTTCCGAATTAACGAATTTGTCGAAATTCGTTAAAAACGAATTCGGAACGAAACGAATTGCACATGTCTATTCATAAGTTCCTGGCTGTTGGATATAATCTTGTGCAGTCTAAGGTTTGCTACAGACAGCATCTCCTTTGTTCTGGTGAGAAGATCAATTGCTTCTTTAGCAGTTGGAAAGGACTCAAGTGCGTCGTCAACGTAGAAGTTTCTTTCAACAAATTGACGGGCATCAGATCCATATTCAACTTCTCCAGTCTGAGCTGTTCTCCTTAGCCCATAAGTTGCCACTGCTGGGGAAGGACTGTTACCGAAGACATGTACCTTCATGCGATAATCTATAACTTGCTTGTTGAGGTCATTGTCCTTGTGCCATAGAAACCTGAGGTAGTTTCTGTTGTCTTCTCTGACGATGAAGCAGTGAAACAACTTGAATGTCGGCCATTACTGCTACAGGCTCTTGTCTGAAACGAATCAAGACTCCTATTAGACTGTTGTTCAAGTTGGGTCCAGTAAGGAGCATGTTGTTAAGAGAAACACCTTCGTGCTGAGCACTGGAATCAAAGACAACTCTGATTTGGTCTGGTTTGCGTGGGTGATACACGCCAAAGGATGGAAGGTACCAGCATTGTTCTCCCTCCTTTAGTGGGGGAGCAGGCTCTGCATGATCTCTGTCAAATACATTTTGCATAAAGTCCACAAAGTGCTTTTGCATCTCTGGTTTCCTGCTTAAGTTTCGCTTTAAGGAGGAGAATCTACTGATGGCCTGCTGTAAGTTGTTGGGCAATCTCTCTCTTGGGAGACGAAAGGGTAGGGGTGCTACCCAGTTATTGGAGTCATCTTGAAAGAACTCATTGTCCATTACCTTGATGAATTCTTTGTCTTCCATTGAAGGAGCCAGTATGTCATCTTCACTGGTTGCATTAAACACTGTAGAGCCGAAGTCGCCATCATGGCAGGAGAAAGGGCTTGTGTCACCTGAGATACCATGTTGCCATTCGTGGCTGGCTATCTTCTCTTTCACCCAGTAGTGATGTGGGCATGGCTCAAAGTAAGTGTTTCGGCCATTTGGCAGAACATTTGTCTTGAATGACGAAATGTTGCTAGGTCTTTTCATTTTGCCTATGCAGACATTGCCTATGATGACCCACCCTAGATCCGTGCGCTGGGCAAATGGGGCATCTGGGGGTCCACTGACTTGTCTGTGTACCTTGTGAACTCTTAGAATGTCTCTTCCTAACAGAAGAAGGATCTGAGCATCTTTGTCAAGCGGCGGTATCTCATTTGCTATTACCTTGAGGTGAGGGTGATGGAAAGCAACAGCTGGAGTAGGGATTTCTTCCCTGTTAGCAGGTATCTGATTGCACTCAACAAGTGTAGGTAAGGGTAATTGCAAGTTACCTTTGAGAGAAGATACCATGAGTCCATGAGCCCTTCTTCCATAAACCTCTATAGTTCCACTACAGGTACCCAAGGTGTAAGGATGAGCTTCGCCTTTTATTTCAAATAGATTGAACAATTCCGATTTTGCAAGTGATCGATTGCTCTGATCGTCTAAGATAGCATATGCCTTTAGAGACTTTTCTGGTTGATCCTTGTGGTATATGTTCACCAAGCATATCTTAGCACAGGACTTACCACAGCGGTCTTCTCCACAAACTTCAGTGCAGGATGAAGAAATGATGGTAGAATTAGGCACTTGGTCTGTATTCTCCCCGCCATGCGTTAACCTGGGAGGAGTGTTGGCAGGTTGTGCAGAGCTGGGCTCAAGAGGATGGAGGGCTTGCACATGTTCTTCAGAGCCACACTCTATGCACTTGATGGACACATTACAGTCCCTTGCAAAATGTTCTGTAGAAGCACAGCACCTGAAACATACCCTAAATGTCTTTAAAAGCTCCTTGCGCTCTTCCAGAGGCTTTTTCTTAAAGCCGATACATTTATTGAGGGGGTGTGGCTTCTTGTGTATGGGACACTCTCTGTTAGGGTTTTCAATCTTCCTACTCTGTTTGTTCGTGGCCAGAACTGTGGTAGGAGTGGGAAGGATGTCAGTCTTTTTCACGGACACTGGGCCTCTATGGTTTCTATAGTTGCCCTGAAGACTGGTACTCTTAGGAAAGGGTGAGAAGAGACTGTACTCACCGTAGGAAAAACTTGGATCGTTCTTGGTCTCTGCAATTTTCCTGATGAATTCACAGAAGAAAGAGAATGGAGGGAAGGAAACCTTGTTCTCTCTTTTGTATGATGACCCTAGTGCAGTCCATTTCTCTTGCAAACCATACGGGAGCTTGGAGACAATTGGGTTTACCCCTCTTGGAGTGTCAAGGTAACTGAGTCCAGGTAGTTTTGGGCCTGTCTTGGCTAGCTGAAGCTCAAAGAGAAGGTCACTCAGTCTCTGGAACTCCTTGTTGTCCTTACCGGATATCTTTGGGAAAGTTTCCAGACGCATGAACAAAGCATTTTCTATAGCTTCTGGACTGCCATAACTTTGCTCTAGTCGCTCCCATGCAGCTGTGAGGCCTGCAGTAGGATTATCCATGAAAACCGATCTTAATGGCTTAACACGTGCAGCAGATAGAGGACCAAGCCATTTGATCAGCAGATTCAATTCTTGATCAGCTGTAATGCCAATATTGCTGATTGTAGTTCTGAAGGCACATTTCCAACTTCTGTAGTTCTCAGGTTGGTCATCAAAACTTGTAAGACCAGTCTTTGTGAGCTCTCTGCGAAGCATGTACCTCACAAACTCTTCTGTCTCAGTTGTCTCCGCCTTTATGTGAGATGCTGTTGGCTGTATGGTGCTGATTGCGTTATCTTTGACATTGTTGTTAAAGGACACAGGGAAATATGGTGCAGCAGATGCATCCAGGTGAGTTGCTTGATTGAAGTCAGTTGTTCCAATGGTACGTTGATTCAAGGCTGTACCAATGACTGGAGATTGATGACTTGCTTGAAGCTTGCGCTGATGCTCTGTGACGTATGAAGGCAGGCAAGGTAGGCAGGTAGGAAATGCAGTGGAGTGATTTTGAGTGCAGGAAGTTGCTGGAACCTCTTTAACTTGAAGCTGTGAAGGAGTCTCTATGTAGTCGGGAGCATTGGAGACAATGGAGTGTGCACTGCAGTGGCTTAGGACATAGTCTTTAGTGCGTTTGAGGGGGTCTTCCATATCTGCTATGTTTAGGTTAATGCTGTCTTTCTCACTTGCACCTTCGTCTGCACTGATAGCTTGCTGTAGGACCCTTAGCTTTGCCATAGCTGCGTCATGTTTACACTGTTCATTTAAGGTTTCCATTGTTGCTCTTTGTCGTGCTGACTGCGCTTCCAACTCTGCTCTTTTTTCTGCATATGCCACCTGCACTTTGCTGGCTTCCACTTCAGCGCGGGCATTAATAATTCGCTCACTGAGTGTTGAGTATCTTGAACTATGGGATCTTGACGAGTTTTTAGAACGTCTGGTGGAAACAGATCTGTGAGATGCAGTGTCCTGTAACAGCTTTATTTTTGCTTCTGCCTTTAATCTGGTTTGCTGGATAAAACTGTCTCGTTCAATATTGAGAGCATTGACGCTCTTTAATTGCATCATCGCACTTTCTGACTTCATGTTTTGTAAGACATTAGTGAATTTGATGCTGGTAAGCTGATAAAGCTCATATGAGGCAGAAAGTTGTTTAATGGCGCCCTCTAGTGTCAGTAGTTCACGTTCAACAGACACTGTATTGGCTTCAGCAAGGATTTTCTCCCAGACTAATTCCAAGCTATTTGACAATTCAGTCCTTGAAGCTTCATAATTCTCCATTACTTTCCAAGTGGGTTTAACTGAGCGTTTGGGTAACTCAGTTTCTTCAGGAACTTGTGAGGAAGGAGATATAAGTTCACATGCAGAAGCTTGGTCACTCATGATAGCAGACTGACTGTGAAAGCAGGCAGGATCTGTGTGCTGAAATATGACACTGTGCAGATTGTCTCAGGCTATAAGGCTGCCATGTGCTGCTCTGTCCCTTCTGTCTTGCTATGAGGGCAGTAAATCTTGTCTGTTTCAGTACTGACATGCAGAAATCTTGTAATTAGGCTGTGAAACTCAGTTTTTCTACTGTTCTGTCTCAACTACAAAGCGATAAAGTTCATCTCCAGGTTTAAGTAGGCCTTACTCAAGCTGGTTTGATATTCATTCCTTGCATCGATACAGGCAGTTTAACTCAATGAATAAACTCACAGTTAGGATGACAGACGATGAATCCTTTCGAATGTTCCGTTTAATGATGGATATTCATAGATAGAAAAACGTTGCAGTTGTAAGCCACATGTAAGATGTTAGCATGGAAGAAATACAGGAGTAATGACCAGAATCAGGAAGTGGAGGAGATATGTAAAGAACTACGGTGAGAGAGAGAGTTCAGCTAGAAAGAAGGGGACAGATCTTAAAGACACCGAGTAAGAATAATCACATAGTGTAACACAACAGACATGCCACGGAGAAGAATGGGGAAAGGTTTGTTTACACTCACCTCTCCCCGTTCTTCAGCTCTGTGACCCGATCGCGGGACACCGGCGGCGATCGTATCTGCGGGTCCCACACGGTCACGGAGCTCAGGACCGGGTCCGAGCGTGCCATTCTGTCAACGTATATCGTCGTGCGGAGGTCCTTAAGTGGTTAACCTACCAAGCAGAGCATGGTCCTTTTGGTCTTTTACGTCCCCCTAAATAAAAGGGATCACCACTTTGTACAATCTTTTTACATAATAAAGATATATTTATTAAATCCTTGGCATAGAAAAGATGGGAACGAGATCTCCAGAACACATTCTCTGATTTCCAATGCAGGAAGGCCATCCAGTACAGCCAAAAAGCCTCTAACTGTGTCATATATGGTACCTCACCCCAGTCCAACTACATACATTTGCAAACATAGACAACGGTCAGTGCTGGAGGGGATGCTCCTTTAAAGGCTGCCTGATCCATATACTCTGGGAATGCCCTCATATTACCCCCTTCTGAAGAAAAGTTTTCTATTTTTTCTCAGAACTTACGGGTATGTTATACAAACCCTCCCCATCCCTGGCTATCTTAAGCATAGGAATAGATCCATACCCTCAACAATTGAAAATAATGGTAAGGCACACACTGTTTGCAGAAAGACTGCTTATCATTAGGGATGAGCCGAACATCCACCGGTTCAGTTCGCACCAGAACCTGCGAACGGACCGAAAGTTTGCACGAACTTTAGAACCCTATTAAATACAATGGACTCGAATGTTCAAAATCAAAAGTGCTAATTATGTTGGCTAATATGCAAGTTATTGTCCTAAAAAGGGTTTGGGGACCTGGGTCCTGCCCCAGGGGACATGTATCAATGCAAAAAGAAGTTTCCAAAAACTGCCATTTTTTCGAGAGCAGTGATTTTAATGATGCTTA
This sequence comes from Rana muscosa, assembly GCA_029206835.1. NCBI lineage: Eukaryota > Metazoa > Chordata > Amphibia > Anura > Ranidae > Rana > Rana muscosa. The sequence continues at coordinate 63,391,218 of CM055122.1, read as the reverse complement.
AAGTGAAAAAAAAAAAAAGTGAAATATTCCTTTAAATATCGTACCTGGGGGGTGTCTAAAGTATGCCTGTGAAGTGGCACGTGTTTCCCGTGTTTAGAACTGTCCCTGCACAAAATGACATTTCTAAAGGAAAAAAAGTCATTTAAAACTGCTTGCGGCTTTAATGTAATGTTTGGTCCCGGCAATATGGATGAAAATCATTAAGAAAAATGGCATGGGTACCCCAGCCCACTACCAGCCCCTATGGGTCTTGTATGGATATTAAGGGGAACCCCGCACCCAAATTAAAAAAGGCCCGATATACTCTGAACAGCAGTATACAGGCGATACAAACGTGAGAAGGGGCGGGTCTATTCATGAATTACACAGTGAATGAAGTTCCCCATCGGGTCCGCTCAGGCCAATGACGTAGGCGGGGTCTGATATACGAGGGGGCGGACCTGATGGGGAACTTCCTTCACTGTGTAATACATGAATAGACCCGCCCCTTCTCATGTTCCGCATCTGGTCCGCTTAGCCTTACACCTAGTCATTGGCTGAGCGGACCTGATGGGGAACTTTAGAAGGGTCTATACATTTAATAGACTGCAGAGGAAGTTCCCCATCAGGTCCGCTCAGGCTCAGCCAATGACGGACAGCGCTGGACATCGGATCGCCGCGGGACACTGGATTTCATCGCTGGAATGTTTTTATTTTTATTTTTATTTATTTATTAATAAAGGACTTTTCCAAGGTGTTTGTGTGTTTTTTTTAAAAAAAAATTACACTTTCTTCATGAAATGGTAGGGGTACAATGTACCTCTTACCAATTCACATAGGGGGGGGCGGTATCTGGGGGGTCCCCTTTGTTAAAGGGGTCTTCCAGATTCCGATAAGCCCCCTGCCCGCAGACCCCCACAACCACCGGGCAAGGGTTGTGGGGATGAGGCCCTTGTCCCCATCAACATGGGGACATACTCCCCATGTTGAGGGCATGTGGCCTGGTACGGTTCAGGAGGGGGGGCGCTCTCTCATCCCCCCTCCTTTCCTGCGGCCTGCCAGGTTGCATGCTCGGATAAGGGTCTGGTATGGATTTTTGGGGGGACTCCACGCGATTTTTTTTTCAATTTGGGGTGGAGTTCCCCTTAAAATCCATGCCAGATCTGAAGGACCTGGTATGGATATTTGGGGGGAACCGCACGCATTTTTTTTTTTATTTGCGGCGGGGTTCCCCTTAATATCTATACCAGACCTGAAGGGCCTGGTAATTGAATTTGGGGGGACCCCCACGCTTTTTTTTTTTTATCAATGACTTTTCTATGTATTGCCGGGAGCCGACAATTCATTAATAGCCGCGAGTGAGTTTTAAATTACTTTTTTTCCTTCAGAAATGACATTTTGTGCAGGGACAGTTCTAAGCACGGGAAACAAGCGCAACTTTACAGGCATATTATACACACCCCCCCAGGTACGAAATTTAAAGGAATATTTCACTTTTATTTTTTCATTTTAACCATTATTAAAATCACTGCTCCCGTAAAAACGTCAATTTTTAAAACTTTTTTTTGCATTGATACATGTCCCCTGGGGCAGAACCCGGGTCCCCAAACACTCTTTAGGACAATAACTTGCATATTAGCCTTTATAATTAGCACTTTAGATTTTGAGCGTTCGAGTCCATTGTATTTAATAGGGTTCTAAAGTTCACGCGAACATTCTGTCTGTTCGCAGGTTCTGGCGCGAACCGAACAGGGGGGTGTTCGGCTTATCCCTGCCTGTAACATTTGTTTTGCTGTCTGTGCACCTGTTCAGAACATTTCACCTCACTTATCGTCCCAATGACAAATGTTTTTTGAAAATTTGGGTTTTTTATTGAAACAAGGATTGGTGATAAAGCATCAGTGGAGAGGAGATACCTTATCCCCATAATAACTCTTATGCCGCGTACACACGATCATTATTCACGGCGGTTAAAAAACCGCCGTGAATAATGTCATTAAAAATGAGGGAACGGCTTGTTCCCCACACACGGTCATTTTTCACGTCGTTTTTTCTCTTGTCGAGAAAAACGACCGTCTGTGGGCTCCACGGCAGTGTTTCCCTATGGGAAACACTGCCACGGAAAACATGTTGAAAAAAACGACGAGAAAAATTAGAACACGTTCTAATTTTTCTCGTCGTTTTTAATGCCGTTTTTCTCGTCGAAAAAACGACAGAAAGCCCACAGACTATAGTTTTTCTTGTCGAATGGGAAAAATTTTGTTTTTCTCGACGAGAAAAACGGCCGTGTGTACGCGGCATGACAGGAGAGAATTTCCCTTCCTAGCAGTAGATTTCCTCTCACTTCCTGTTGTCTCCTTCCGTTTGCAAGTAGAAGTCGTTTTTAAGTTGGATGTTTGAAAGTAGGGGCCTGCCGTATATACTCTGCAGAAATTTGGCCCTTAGATGTTGGTGTTGCCACAACACTGTAAGCCCTCACAGTTACTCTTGGTGGGCGCTGGAACGCCCTGCTGTGAACTAATATATCAAGAATTGTAATTACATGCCATTGTTGAACAGTGGTAGGAAAAATTGGGCCTTTGGTGGTGGTGCCGGTGCCACAGCACTGTAAGTCCTCACAGTTACTCTTGGTGGCTGCAGGAATGGGCCCAGCTGTGAAATATTAGATCAAGAATTGTAATTACATGCCCCTGTTGAACAGGGGCAGAAAAATTGGGCCTTTGGTGGTGGTGGTGGTGGTGTTGCCATAACACTGTAAGCCCTCACAGTTACTCTTGGTGGGCGCAGGAATGAGCCCTGCTGCAAAGTATTGCATCAAAAATTGTAATTACACGCCCCTGTCAAACAGGGGCAGAAAAATTGGGCCTTAGGCACTGGTGCCACAACACTGCAACCCCTCACAGATACCGTACTTGGAGCACAGCAATGAGCCCTGCTGCAAAGTATTGCATCAAAAATTGTAATTACAAGCCCCTGTTAAACAGGGGCAGAAAAATTGGGCCTTAGGCACTAATGCTGGTGCCACAACACTGCAACGCCTCACAGATACTGTACTTGGAGCGCAGCAATGAGCCCTGCTGCAAAGTATTGCATCAAAAATTGTAATTACACGCCCCTGTCAAACAGGGGCAGAAAAATTGGGCCTTAGGCACTGGTGCCACAACACTGCAACCCCTCACAGATACTGTACTTGGAGCGCAGCAATGAGCCCTGCTGCAAAGTATTGTATCAAAAATTGTAATTACAAGCCCCTGTTAAACAGGGGCAGAAAAATTGGGCCTTAGGCACTAATGCTGGTGCCACAACACTGCAACCCCTCACAGATAATCTATTAGGAGCGCAGCAATGAGCCCTGCTGCAAAGCATTGCATCAAAAATTGTAAATACACGCCCTTGCTAAACAGGGGCTAAAAAAATTGGGCCTTAGCCACTGGTGGCGGTGCCCAGAACCAAAAATGTTCTTACAAGCTATCAGCATGATCATAGAGGAGGAAGAGGATTGTCACTCAGCATAACAGGATAGTCACTCAACATCAGCATAGGCAGTCTTGAAAGAATCTGACATTTAAAAAAAAAATATTCTGTTACATCAGCATCAGGTGCTTGGTAGCTGGTGTTGATCCAAGACTGATTCATTTTTATGAAGGTCAGTCGATCGACCGAGTCAGTGGACAGGCGCACCCTGTGATCGGTTACAAAGCCTCCAGCAGCACTGAATGTGCGTTCCGAAAGAACGCTGGATGCAGGACAGGCCAGTAGCTCAATTGCATACTGTGCAAGCTCTGGCCAGTGATCCATCCTCAAGACCCAGTAACCCAGAAGATTTTCGGTGGGAAAGGTGTCCAAGTCTGATTTTGCCCCTAGGTATTCCTGCACCATGTAAACCAGACGCTGGCGATGGTTGCTCGAACCGATCATACCTTGGGGCTGCATACTAAAAAATTGTCTGAACGCATCGGTCAGATGGCCACCTTCTCCACCGCTCCTTCTTTGACTGACCGAAGCCTCAGCAACACGTTGTCCAGGACTAGGAATTTGTAACCTCCCAGTCTCTGGGAATGCGTTGCACAGACCTTTCTGCAAGGCCTCCCAAAGATGCTTCATCCTCTGCTCCCTCTGTGACGTCAAGATAAGGTCCGCAACCTTACCCTTGTAACGTGGATGAAGGAGGGTTGCCAGCCAGTAATGATCCCTCTCCTTGATCGCACGAATACGAGGAAACTTCCGCAGGCTTTGCAGGATCAGGGAGGCCATGCAGCGTAGGTTTGCTGAGGCATTTGTTGCAGAGTCCTCTGGGTCACTGAGGATGACATGATCCGCAGCCACCTCCTCCCAGCCACGTACAAGTCCATAAGTGTCTTGGGACTGTAATGGATCCCTTGAAGACTGCTGCTGATGCTGAGTGCTAGGCTCCACCTCTATGCTCACACAATAATCCTCCTCCTCCTCCTCCTCCTCCTCCTCTTCCTGTGTGATAGCCGGGCCAGCAGGAACACTCTCTGGATAAAGGGGGCCTTGAGAGGTAAGAAAGTCCTCCTCTTCCTGCCTCTGTTCTGCCTCAAGTGCCCTGTCCATTTTTCCATGCAGCGTGTGCTCCAACAGCTGGACAAGAGGTACAGTGTCACTGATGCATGCACTGTCACTGCTCACCATCCTCGTGGCCTCCTCAAATGGTGCCAGGACAGTGCATGCATCCCTGATCATGGCCCACGGGCGTGGGGAAAAATTCCAAGCTCCCCTGACACTGTCCTGGTGCAAAATTGCAACAGATACTCATTGATGGCCCTCTGCTGTGTGTGCAGCCGCTGCAGCATGGCCAACGTAGAGTTCCATCTGGTGGGCATGTCACAGATTAGGCGGTTCTTGGGCAGGTTGTAATCCTTTTGCAGCTCAGCCAGCCGAGCACTGGAATTATATGACTGGTGGAAATGCCCACAGAGTTTCCTGGCCTGCTTCAGGACCTCCTGTAAGCCCGGGTACCTGCCCAAGAACCGCTGCACCACCAAGTTAAGGATGTGAGCCAAACAGGGCACATGGGTCAGTTGTCCCTGTCGGAAGGCGGAGAAGAGGATGGTGCCATTGTCGCAAGCCACCTTTACTGGCTTAAGCTGGCATGGCATCAACCACCTCTGAGCCTGCCCCTGCAGAGCTGACAGAATCTCTGCCCCAGTGTTTCTCCTGTCCCCCAAGCACACCAGTTCAAGCACCGCATGGCATCTTTTTGCCTGCGTACTTGCGTAGCCCCATGAACGCCTACGGAGCACCGCTGGTTCCAAGGACAAAGCACAGGTAGAGGCCATTGAGGAAGAAGAGGAGGGGGTGAAGGAGAGAGGTGTGTCAGAATCACCAGTAGTAACATTTTGGAGATGTGATGGCGGAACAACCTCCAACACTACTGCACCTTGTCCTGCATCCTTCCCAGCTGCCAGCAGAGTCACCAAATGTGCCGTGAAAGATAGATAATGTCCCTGTTCATGCCTGCTGGACCATGAGTCAGCAGTAATAGGCACCTTACCGCTGACCGCCCAGCGAGGCCAAGACATTGCCTTCCACATGCCGGTAGAGAGCCGGAATCGCCTTCCGTGAGAAAAAGTGGTGTTTGGAAACCTGCCACTGAGGAACCGCACATTCCACAAACTCGTGGAAGGGGGCAGAGTCTACCAACTGAAAAGGCAGCAGTTGAGGTGCTAGCAATTTAGCCAAGCTAGCATTCAACCACTGGGCATGTGGATGGCTGGGAGCGAACTTCTTTTGGCGGTGCAGCAGCTGGGGCAAGGAAATTTGCCTGGTACAATCGGACGTTGGTGTACCGATAGCAGATAGCCCGCAAGTACTTGGCTGTGACACACCTAATTCTACACCTTCATTCCTCTCAGTGCAGGTTTCAGAGAGGACTGAAGGTATAGTGGGGTTGGAGATCCCAGCTGATGAGGAGCAAGGAGAGGTCCGCTTTGTTCTTTTTTTTTTTTTTGTCGCCAAAAATGATTTATTTAACATATTTTCAAGTAATAGAATCATTTCTGTTTGACTTGTACAAAAGGAATACACATTTTTTTTTTAAACTAAAAGTTAAAACCAGCATCAGTGTTCGTTCAAGACTGCCATCTCTGAAGCCAAAACTAGGAAAGTGGCTACAATCCTGTTCCAGAAACCAGGGTACTGTAACACCAATAAGCAGCAATACAAAGTATGATGTTGGGTCAGGGTCCCATGTTGGGCGAAGATTACTTATATAGCTTTCTGTTGTTCTTTCTTTCCAATCAGAGACTTGTGAATGTGAGGAATAACACCACCACCAGTAATTGTGGCCTTTATGAGGGCATCCAATTCTTCATCACCTCTGATGGCAAGCTGCAAGTGACGAGGTGTAAATACGCTTCACTTTGAGATCTTTAGAAGCATTCCCTGCCAACTCAAGCACCTAAGCAGTAAGATATTCCAAAATGGCTGCTGTGTACACTGCAGCAGTTCCACCCACACGTCCATGACTGGTTGTCTGGTTCTTCATAATTCGATGGATACAACCAATGGGAAACTGTAAACCAGCTTTGACAAAACGTGAAACAGAAGCTTCCTTGGCTTTGCCAGAGTCTTTACCAGCTTTACCACCAGCCATATTGTCTCAGAGTACAGATCACCAACGTCCACAGCACATCTCACAATAAAGCCAACTTGTCTACGGCCCCCGCTTTGTTCTTTGGTATGGGTCTTTTAGGTAAGCTTGCCAACGAACTGCATGGCAGGTCGACATATGTCTGGTCAAGCACGTGGTGCCCAAGCGGCTGATGTTTTGGCCACGCGAGATACGCTTTAGACATATGTTGCAAATGGTGCGATCTGCTGCACACATCTGAAAAAAGGCCCACATCAAAGAACTTTTGGAATGACGCGCAGAGACAGCAGCACCCTGCACATGCAGAGCTCTGCGGTGTGATGCAGTCGGTTGGCTGCCCTTAAGCTGGCCCCTAGAGGGCATCCTGCCTCATTGGAGATGTGCCTCCTCCTCCTCCTCTCTCCTATCAGGCACCCACGTGGAGTCAGTGACCTCATCATCCCCTCCCTCCTCATCACTGGAGCAAATCTGGCAGTATGCTGCACCTGGGGGAACATGACTGCCAGATAGCTGTCCTTGTTGGGCACCCCCTCTCTCTGGGCTCACGTTACTGCCTTCCTCCAGCTAGGTTCCATCATCTGAGCCTTCAAAACGCTGGGCATCCTCCTGGAGCATGTACCCAACACTGTGTTCAAACAGTTCGGGGGACTCCTCAGGGGGACATGGTGGGGCTAGGGAAGGAGTGACTGATGCCATTGAGCCTAGGGAAGTGGCCGGTTTGGCAGCTGCTTTGCCAGACAAAGTACCCTGAGCCTGGGTGAGAGAGGATGAGGTGGATGAGGACGGCTTGGTCATCCACTCTACCAAGTCTTGGGCATGTTGCGGCTCAACATGGCCAGCTGCCGAAAAGAAGGACAAGTGTGTCCCACGGCCACGTGCTGATGAGGATGCACCGTGTCCACGACCAGCACTGTTGCCTCTAAACACAGAGCCTGCTTGCCCTCTTTTATTGCCTCGTGACCGTCTGCCTCTCCTTGTTTGCCTTCCAGACATACTAAATGGCCTGCAGTGAGATGTAGCTGCACAAAGGTGGGATGTATATATATATATATATATATATATATATATATATATATATCTGTACTGATAATGCAGCTATCAGAATCAACTGCCTGCTGTGGTATTAGTATGGGAAAAGCAGCAATTGTTTTCAGTAAGTTTTAGGTGAAAACTGTGCAGAGGCCACAGTACACTAACTGAAAATACTCGCAGCTCTCTGCCTGTGGTTTTATTATGAGATCACCACTATTAGTCACTAACTGTATTCAGGTAAGCTTTAGGTGAACGCTATGCAAAGCACACAGTACACTAAGTGAAACACTGACTGCAGCTAGCACAATCACCTGCCTGCCTGTCACAGTATAGAGAATAACAGGAACGGATCTAGCTAAACTGAATACAGTGTATAAATATATATACAACACCTAGGATGCATATATATCCTCTACACACTGTAACTGCAGCTAACTGACTCGCCTGCCTGCTCTATCTAACTCAAATTAAATGACACTATCTCTCTCTCTGTCTTTAACCACCGCCACAACACAGTACACAAGGCCGCCACGCAGGCGGCCTTATATAGTGTGGGGCGTGTACTAAACCCCCTGAGACATAATTGGCCAAAGCCACCCTGGCTTTGGCCAATTATGGCTCTGAATTATGGGCCGTGACGCGCCACTTGAATTTGGCGCGAACGGCCCATAATGTTTGCAATTCGGTGAACAACCGAACAGGCTATGTTCAGGTCCAACATGGGTTTGACTAGAACACGAAGCTCATTCCTACTTATCATGCGCAAATGGAAAAGTTCTATAGCCCCAAACATTTCAGGTGTCAAACTTCAACTTCCTTAAGTGTAGCTCTGCATACAGAAATCCCTAAAACATTATCTTATATCCACCACGCACTCACGTCTCCACGCAAACTTCCATCCTAACGACACTAAAGCTTGAAAAAACTGGGAAAGAGACCTTTCCATGACCCTATCACAAGAAGAATGGGAACGAGTATACCTCAATATACACAAAGGTTCTGTAAATGTCTCCACTCAAGAGAATGAATACAAAATACAATCCCGCTGGTACCGTACCTCATTTCTTTTGCACAAAATTAAACCCACGTACCCAGAAGCTTGCTGGAGATGCCAAACGGACCGAGGCACAATATTATACATTTGGTGGTCCTGCCCACACAGCCAAAACTTTTGGTAGGAAGTTTGCCGCATAACTTTTCAGGTAATAACTTATGACTTGGCACTATCCCCAGCTCAATTCCTACTACACCACTCACCCATTGCACATAAAACCTACCATAAATCACTTACCATGCATCTGACTAATTCATCAAAACAATGTATCCAGATACACTGGCGCTCTACCACCCCCCATCAAGGAATGGTTCAACAGAATCGGCTTGCTGGAAACACTTCAAGTCAACCACAGAATTCTCTCGGCTGCATAATACGATAAAAGTGTTACCGCTCGATGTTTCTTGTTCTAAAGTTGTAACCTGTAAGACCCCTTTCACACTGAGGCAGTTTTCAGGCGTTTTAATGCTAAAAATAGCGCCTGTAAAGCGCCTGAAAACTGCCTCTTATGCCTCCCTAGTGTGAAAGCCCGAGTACACTGAGGTGACGGGAAAAATAGTCCTGCAAGTAACATCTTTGGGGCGGTGTGGGAGCAATGTATACAGCGCTCCTACACCGCCCCTGTCCATTGGAATGAATGGGCAGGGATTCTGAAGCACCTGTAAAGCGCTTCAGAAGTGCTGCAACATGGGCGGTTTTAACCCTTTCTTCGGCCGCTAGCGGGGGGTTAAAAGTGCCCCGCTAGTGGCCGAAAAGTGAAGCTAAAACTTCGGTAAAGCGCCGATAAAACTAGCAACACTCTACCACTAGCGGACCTGCCCCCCTGTGTGTTAAAGTAAAGATTTGCCCTCCACCCTATGATACAGCCTGTTCCCAAAAGGGTGTCTAGGTATGGAGGACATTACACTTACAGATCAATGTGCTTTAGTGGAAATGCATTTTCTTCTGTTTAAGTCAAAGCAAGACCTTTGTATGGTTTGTGTAACTTCTTATTAATCTTTTTGTGACATATCCAATGTATGTAAGACTTATCAAGTCTACAACGCTGTTAGTCCATGTAATCATTTTTACTTTGTTAAAACATCAATAAAAAATCTATTGAAAAAAAAAAAAAAAGAATCTATATCAGACCCAAAGGGCCTGGTATGGATAGAGGGGGGCTCCATGCTGTGTTTTTTTTTCTGAATTTTTAATTGCCGACAATTCCTTTCCTTACATTCAGATGTCAACAGGAAAATCCTGTACACTGTACTACTCTGGGGGTGATTAGGGATTTTTTTATGCTTTTATTGCTTACAACAGTGATGATCACTGTTATAAGCAGGGTTTTTTTTTTCAGCTGGGACTTGGTGGAACTCCGTTTGGCTTAGGCCCTCTGCTCCCTGCTCACCACTAACACTTGTAAACACAGAAGTCTGGCTTCTGTGTTTACAAGTGACCTCCTGCCTCCCAACCGCTCCCATAGATCTGTTCTCCTGAGTGGCTCACACAGAGTGCAGGATGGATGGGAACAAGAGATATGTAGGTTCCCGAGGTGCAATGCAAATGCAGACACCCCCACTGGATGATCTCAAGAAAAGTGAGAGGGGCAGAGCCAACTACAGTGTGCAAGGAGGTACTAGAGACTGAGTGCTTCAGCTTATTACAGCAGCAAATGTATAACATATGGAAGATAGTGGAGCTTTTAAGAAGGTGGGGAGAAGATGGGGGCAGTGGAGGGGGTTGCATGCAGAGGTCAGAGCTGAAGAGGGGTGAAAGATGTGGATGGGGGATGCAGATAAGCATCTGTGGACGAAGGCTAAACTCTGCATGCAGTGCCCCCGCCCCCCCCAAACCCTTTGTGTGTAACCTCTCCCAAACTCTGCACTCTGTATGCAATGCACTCCTGGTATTTAATGCCCCTTTAAGACACTTCCACTGTTAGTGAATTTTGACCACACCCACTATTTTATGTGGTTTGGAGGGTACGTATGTATGTGTGTGTGTGTGGGGGGGGGGTTGGAGGGTGATGGTTGAGTTCCTGTACCTATATTCTGAGGGGAAAAAAGCCCTGGTTATAAGCAAGAGGTAACTGTCATGAATGGCCTTCCATTCATGCCAGCTTTCTTACTGTTGACATGCTGTGATTGGTTAAACCTAATCACATAGTACAGGGTGCTGCAATTGGCCCAGGTGCCATGTGGGCCAATCACAGCAGCACAACAGTAAGCAAGCTGTTCATGACAGTTTGCTTACATAATATCATGTGATCTCTATGATTGGTCATAGCGATTACATGATACCCCGGCTGTTCACAGCACCAGTGTCATGATCAATGGATCGCACCCCTGAACTCCCCAGTGTGCATATACATTGCCTAGCCTAGCTGTGCCACCTGTCCGCAGGTAATGTACAGTGGGTGAGCGGCAAGCGGTTACATTTTTTTGTGACATAAGAATGAGAACATGTAACAAATATAAAAAAGGTTCTATCCCAATTTGGCTGCAAAAATGGAAATACACTCATTGTGAGTTAGGTTGAGTTACAAGCTGAATACATCCATTTTTAGTAAATCAAGAACAGGGATGGGAAACTAAAAATTTATGCCCAAAACCCCATGTGAGCATATGCAATTTACTATAGATTACCATTCTAAAAATTTGATTTTAGATTAGGTAAAGCAAACCAGGCTTAAGTGAATGCCATCACTTATAGAATCCAGTAGAAGTGGCACAGCCCTTGAAATTTCTATAAAGTGTTACATGGTATCATTGATTAGCTCATATTTATGCTAAAATTTGCACTCTCTGGCCTCGTACACACGGCCGAGATTCTCGTCGAAAAAAACATGTCGTTTTTTTCGACGAGATTCTTGGACAAGAAACTTGTCCCGGCCGAGTGTACAGACGCTCGATTCAAAGAACCCGCGGTTCTTTGAATGGAGCGTACGCGGTGACGTCATCGACTACGACGAGCATGCGCTCGTCACATTCGATGCCGTCGCCGCCATCTTGGTATACCCTACGTATGCCTAGGAAGCTACCGCGCATGCGTCGAATTCATTTCGAACATGCGCGGGCTTCCGGGAGGACAGGTAAGTGTACACACACTCACTTTTCTCGTCGAGAAACATGCCGACGAGAATCTCGACGAGAAAATAGAGAGCAGGATCTCTATTTTCTCGTCGAGATTCTTGACGCTTTTCTTGACGAGAAACCATACACACGGACAAATTTCTCGGCAAAAAATCTCTGCCAGCAAGTTTCTTGCTGGTTTTTGCAGAGAAACTCGTTCGTGTGTACGAGACTTCTGTCATAACATACTGTCATAGCAATGCAATGTGGTCAAAAAGAGTATCATCATGTTTTTAGTTTTTTTTTAAATGTTTTTTTTTCATGTTTTCATTAGGTGGAATGTCGTTGGAGTAAATTCATCTGAAAACAAAAGGTATAGTTAGTTCGAAAAAGTTTACACAAGGTCAAATGATTCTTGTTATGGTGAATATGTGAATTAAAAGCCTTTTTCCAGCATGCAATATTTTATTTACAAAAATCCTTTAGAATTACCTGTCACTGATTTAAACCATGGTTAATCCTGCATTATAGATATAGCAGTTTAATGATGTGGCAGCTGTTTTATTATTATTAGATCATTTCTGTATTTTCTCCAAATGTCTTTTAAACTTTATAACTTCCAAGCACTAAAACCATGTAATTCTGAAGTGTTAATTGCACGTACTGTATGCACTGAAAAAATGGCATTCTCAAAAATTGCTACAAATCTTTGTTGCAATATCTCTATATGTTTTTAAAAAGGTTTAAAAAATGTAAGTGTACTGTATCTAAACCCAAGAAAATGTATATATATATATATATATATATATATATATATATACAGTGGATAAAAAAAAGTCACACCCCTGGTAAAATGTCAGGTTTCTTTGATGTAAAAAAATTACACAAAGATAAATCATTTCAGAACTATTTCCACCTGTGACCTATAAACTGTACAACTCAGTTGAAAAACAACCCGAAATATTTTAGGGGGGAGGTAAAAATAAAAAAATAAAATAATGTGGTTGCATAGGTGTGCACATCCCCTTATAACTGGGGATGTAGCTGTGTTCAAAATTAAGCAATTACATTCAAACTCAGTACACACCTGTCAGTACACACCTGCCATCATTTAACCACTTCCCGCCCGGCCTATTGTTCAGTTATCCTAACTGGGCAGGATAAGCAGCGATTGCGCACCTGTGGGGGGCATGCAGCATGGCGATCGGTTGTGTGGCGTGTCAGTATGACACACCGCTAAATCGATCTTGGTAAAGAGCCTCTGACGGAGGCTCTTTACCACATGATCAGCCGTGTCCAATCACTGCTGATCACGGTGTAAATAGGAAAAGCCGTTTATTGGCTTTTCCTCACTTGTGTCTGACAGACACGAGTAGAGGAGAGCCGATCAGAGGCTCTCCTGACAGGGTGGGTCTGTGCTGATTGTTTATCAGTGCAGCCCCCCAGATGCACACCCAGGACCACCAAGGATACCGCCAGGACCACCAGGGTGCCCATCACATATTGATTAGCAGGTATGCCCCCATGGCCACCAGAGATGCCAAAAAGTGCCCTAAAATATGCCAATTAGTGGCCACAAACGGTGCCAGTCAGTGCCCACGATGAATGCCTGTCAGATGTCTCCTCATCAGTGGTGCCCAGCAGTGCCACCCGTCATTGTCCATCAGTGCCACCTACCAGTGCCCATCAGTGCCCACTTATCCGTGCCCATCAGTGCCCATCCATGCCACCTATCAGTGCCACCTATATGTATCCATCGGTGCAGCCTTTCAGTGCCCATCAGTGCTGCATACCAGTGCCGCTTATCAGTGCCCATCATCACTGCCACCTCATCGGTGCCACCTCATTGGTGCCACCTCATTAGTGCCCATCAGTGCCGCTTTATCAGTGCCCGTCAGTGCAGCCTCATCAGTGCCCATCAGTGAAGGAGAAACTGTACTTATTTACAAAATTTTAAAAACAGAAACAAAGAAAAACGTTTTTTTCTAAATTTTCTGTCTTTTTTTATTTGTTGTGCAAAAAATAAAAACCCGAGCAGTGATCAAATACCACCAAAAGAAAGCTCTATTTGTGGGAACAAAATTATAAAAAAATGTGTTTGGGTACAGTGTAGCATGACCGTGCAATTGTCATTCAAAGTGCGACAGTGCTGAAAGCTAAAAATTAGCTTGGGCCGGCAGGGGAGAAAGTACCTGGTATTGAAGTGGTTAAGGTGCATCTGATTAACCCAAAATAAAGTTCAGCTTTTCTAGTAGGTCTTTCCTGACATTTTCTTGGTCGCATTCTACTGCAAAAGCCATGGTCCGCAGAGAGCTTCCAAAGTTAAAAGGTATCAGTCAGGAGAAGGGTACAAAAGAATTTCCAAGGGATTATATATACCATGGAACACAGTGAAGACAGTCATCATCAAGTGGAAAAAATATGGCACAACAGTGAGATTACCAAGAACTGCATGTCCCTCCAAAATTTATGAAAAGACGAGAAGAAAACTGGTAAGGGAGGCTGCCAAGAGGCCTACAGCAACATTAAAGGAGCTGCAGCAATATCTGGCAAGTACTGGCTGTGTAGTACATGTGACAGCAATCTCCCGTATTCTTCATATGTCTGGGCTATGGGGTAGAGTGGCAAAGGCAAAGGCAAGTGGCCTTTTCTTACAAAGAAAAACATCCAAGCCTGGCTACATTTTGCAAAAACACATCTGCAGTCTCCCAAAAGCATGTGAGAAAATATGTTAAGCCTCGTACACACGATCGGATATCCTATGGATTCTAATCCGATGGAAATCCAATGAAGCTGACTTCCATCAGTCTTGCCTACACACCATCAGTCAAAAAACCGACCGTTCCAAATGCGGTGACGTAAAACACTCCGATGAGCCAAGAAAAATTAAGTTTAATGCTTCTGAGCATGCGTCGACTTGATTCTGAGCATGAGTGGGTTTTTTTATCTGATGGACTTGCCCATAGACTATCGGAATTTGCTATCAGTTTTTGATCCATCGGAAAAATGTAAAACATGTTCTATTTTTTAAAACCGATGGAAAAAAGACCGATGGGTCCCATACACGATCGGTTTGTCCGATGAAAAAAGTCCATCGGACTGTCCAAACCGATCGTGTGTACAGGGCTTTATGGTCTGATGAAACCAAGGTAAAACTTTTTGGCCATAATTCCAAAAGAAATGTTTGGCGCAAAAACAACACTGCACATCCAGGACCGTTTTTAAGGCAGGGCAAAAGGGGAAGCTTCCCCGAGCCCCATCATTGTTGTGGGGCCCAAAGCAGCTGCCTCATACTTGCCAACTATCCCAGTTTAAATTCTCTTATCTCTTGAAGTTTTAGTCCTGTGCTGCGTCCTGATATCTCAGTGTAAAGTTCTGTTGCTGCTGCCCAGCTCTGCCCTATTGCCATGTACAGATGACTCACCTGCAGACCCTGTGTTTACATGTAAATAACCTGCATTGATATGTAAATAGCAGTGGCATTAATATGTAAATAGCCGTGGACCGTTGCATTGGTATGTAAAAAGAGGCGGTATTCATATGTATATCATGTCCCCCTGAGGTAATATCTACCATCACTTCTGCTGAATTCTGCTCACTTGGGAGGTAAAGGAGCATGCTTGAAAGTCCTGCCTACAATAGTCATTAAGCCTAACATCAGCCTGTTCTTCAAAGGTAAGCAAATTGGAGGTGGAACCCTTTTTCAAAATAACATGGTGCCACAGCATCCTGAATTTTGGTGCATATGAATATGCACATCAACTAAAGGGCAGCATGTTTCTGTGGTGTCAGGAAAGTGATTTTGCATGTATTTCCGACACACAAATGTGAACGCAGGATAAATGTCTCAGTTACATTGGTGGATAGTGTAAATCTTTTCATTACATTGGGGCTTGATGTACAATCCTTTCATTCACACTAGTGGCCGGTGTGAAGGTCCCCCTTACATTGGTGGACAGTGTAAATCCCTCTTTACATTGGTGGTTACTGTGAATGATCCTATTACATTGGTGGTCACTGTAAATCACCAATACATTGGTGGCCAGTGTAGAAACGCCTCTTTATATTGGTAATCGTTAAAAAAATCCAAACTTGCATTTATGGTCAGTTTCGAATCCTCCCTTGCATTAGTGGTCCATGTAGAAGTCCCATTTAAATTGGTGCTGAGTGTAAATCCCCCTTACATGGTTTCTAGTGGTGTAGAAATCCCCCTTTATTGGCTGTTGATGTAAAATCCCCCATTACATTGGTTGTCAGTGTAAATTCTTAATAACATTGGTGATCAGTTTACATTTCCCTTTACATTGGTAGTAAGTGTAGAATTGCCCTTACACTGGTGGAAAGTGTAGAATTGCCCTTACACTGGTTGTCAGTGTAAATCCCAACTAACATTGGTGGTCTGTGTAGAAGTGTCACCTTACATTGGTGGTCAGTACAAATCTCCTCGACAATGGTTGTCAGTGTAAATTCCCCCTTACATGGAGGTCATTGTATATTCCCCCTTACACTGGTGGTTGGTGTAAATGCTCTTACTACATTGGTGTCAGTGTAGAAATCCCTCTTTTCTATTGGTGGGTGGTGTAAAATCCCCTGTTACATGGTGATCAGTGCAAATTCCCCCTCACATTGATGGTCAATGTAAATTCCCCCTCACATTGGGGGTCATTGTAAATTCCCCATTACATAGGCCCTCACTATATAACTGCCAAAGTTTTCCAGCTTTGCTCTACATGATTCAGAATTTGCCACAGTATACTGCCTCCTAACTAATCCCATCCCCCCACCACTGCCACTAATCCGATCAACCACCCAGCATTGCCACTGATCACCCCCCCAGCATTGCCAGTGATCCCAGGAGTCCTAGGATTCCTAGGAGTTTTCTGTCTATTGATGGGTCCCCTCACCGCCCCAGTCCATGGTGTGCAGCCAGTAAGGAGATGATGTGCTGTAATCTTTAGCAACTAATTAGTGAGCAGTAATGCTGTGCACTAACCTCTTGCAACCAAACATTGAGCAGTAAGGATATGCAGTAACCTCTAGGAACCAATCAGTGAGCAGTAATAATGAGAAGTTATCTCAACCAAGTAAAAACCAATTAGTAACTAATATATATGTCCAGTAACCTCCAGCAATCAATCAGTGAACAGTATTCATGTACAGTAATCTCTAGCAACCAATCAACAAGCAGAGCAGAACTCATGTGCTGTAACCTTTAGAAAATAAACAGTTAGCCATAATGTGTGCTGTAACCTCTAGCAGCCAGTCGTTTAGCGGTAATAATACACTGTAACCTCTGGCAACCAAGCGCAAATGATGCCTGATCTGATTCAGTAAACTGATTTTGAGTCCAGCTGCTATTTATTGTATGTCTCAAAGCATGTGGAGAGCGAAATTGCATGAAAGAGGGGGCCCAAGAAAATGTTTGTCCAGGGTCAAGTCAATATTAAAGCCGGCCCTGTGCACATCACCAAGAGAACAGCATACCCACAGTGAAGCATGGTGGTGGCAGCATCATGCTTTGGGGCTGTTTTTCTTCAGCTGGAACAGGGGCCTTAGTCAGGGTAGAGGGAATTATGACCAGTTCCAAATAATGATTTATCTTTGTCTCATTTTTTTTACACAACAGAAACCTGACATTTTATATCCACTGTATATATATATACTGTGAGGGGGTTAGCTCGGCAGCGGGTGTGTGTGACCCCCGGGATGGGCTCCCCACACAAAACAGGCCCAGCAAACGGAGGTTGTGGTTTTCAAAATCAAAAAAAAGGTGCGGTTTATTTTCTATTTACAGTGACAAAACACAGCAAAGCAAAAGAAACATAACCAAAATAAATCCTGGTCAAGTTGACCTCTGACTAAACATACAGGTTTCCTAACTAACAACTGGGATCAGCCTAGTGCTGTCCTAGTCCCTAAGTCCCTGGTTTTAAATGTCCAAGCAAATAGCCACACAGGCTTTGTCTCACCGCACAGGGGTTCACTCTCCCTAGACAGTCCACACAGGTCTGGTTCCAGGCATGAGCTAACATCTAATGAAGCTGGGAGTTCTTATAGAGGCCTAAATGAGCTGACAAGCTTCAGCTGGCCTCATCAACTCCCTGTCTGTACGACGCCCAGCCCTCTCCCTAGAGGTATGAGTCATCCATGAGCCCACTAGCCTTATACAACTCTCCACCTAGTTGTATAAGTCGGCGTAAAGCCTGAATCTGGGCGAAATATATCTACCCCCCTGGATGCAACCAGGTGACTTTACCTTCCTGCTGTCACATACCCCCCCCCTCTTGTTTTAACCTCGGGGTTGGAACACCAGCAATCAGGCATTCATGTACTCGAGACAAAGCATCCACATTCCCCATTTGAACGCCAGGGCGATGCTTTACTGTGAAGTTGAATTCCTGGAGGGCCAGGAACCACCTATTCACTCTTCTATTTGTTTCCTTGTTTTGAGCCATCCACTTTAACGGAGCGTGATCCGTAACCATGTCAAAGTGCCTACCTAGCAGGTAGTACCGAAGGGAATCTAGAGCCCACTTCACCGCTAAACACTCCTTTTCAACGGTGGCGTAATTTACCTCATGGGACTTCAACTTCCTGCTGAGGTAAATGACTGGGTGCTCTTCCCCGTTCCAGACCTGGGACAATACTGCTCCTAACCCCACATCTGACGCATCACTTTGTACGACAAAGTCTTTAGAGAAGTCGGGTGAGTAGAACACTGGCTGGCTACATAAGGCTTGTTTCAAGAATTGGAATGCTGCCTCAGCCTCGGGGGTCCATTTAATCATGACCGACCCTTTCCCCTTCGTCAGGTTGGTTAGGGGCACAGCCTTAGAAGCAAAGTGGGGAATGAATCGCCGATAATACCCAGCGATTCCCAGAAAGGCTCGTACCTGCTTCTTGCTGTTGGGACGTGGCCAACTCTGGATGGCCTCGACTTTGTTGAGTTGGGGTTTTATTACTCCCCTCCCAATGGTGTACCCAAGATATTTGGCCTCCTCCTGCCCAATGGTACACTTCTTGGGGTTAGCCGTAAACCCCGCTTCCCGAACAGAGTCCAGGACTGCTTGCACTTTTGGCAGATGTGAGGCCCAATCTGTGCTATGGACAATTACGTCATCCAGGTAAGCCGCAGCATACTTCCGATGGGGCCTCAGCATCTGGTCCATTTTCCGCTGGAATGTGGCCGGCGCATTCTGTAACCCGAACGGCATTCTTTTATATTGGAACGCCCCATCTGGGGTTACAAATGCGGTTTTCTCTTTGGCCGACTTGGCCAGGGGGATTTGCCAATACCCTTTTGTGAGGTCAAGAGTCGTCATGTATCGGGCTGTTCCCAGCCGGTCGATCAACTCATCTATACGTGGCCTGGGGTAGGTGTCAAATTTTGTAACTTTGTTCAACTGACGAAAATCGTTACAAAATCGCCAGCTCCCATCCGGTTTAGGCACCAACACGATGGGACTAGACCAATCACTTTGGGACTCCTCTATCACCCCTAAGTTCAGCATTTTCTGTACTTCCTCCCGTATTGCCTCCCGTCGAGCCTCTGGGATCCGATAGGGTTTTAACTTCACCCTTTCACCGGGCGGGGTAATGATGTCATGCTCTACCCCAGATGTTTGTCCCGGCAGCTCAGAGAATACCTCCTTGTTGCGAAGCACAAACTCCTTAACCTCCTGTTGTTGGGGTTGTGACAAGGTGGCTGCTATTCCAACCTCAGGAATCACGCAACCAGTTTGAGCTGGTGACCAAGTGTCTGCGACTAGGGACTCTCTATCCCTCCAGGCTTTCAACAGATTAACGTGATAGATCTGTTCGGGCTTTCGCCTTCCTGGTTGTCTGACCTTGTAATTCACTTCGCTCACTTTTTCCATTATCTCGTAGGGGCCTTGCCATTTGGCAAGGAATTTACTTTCAACCGTAGGGACAAGTACCAATATCCTATCCCCCGGGGAAAAGGTACGGGTCTTGGCTCCACGGTTGTACACTCTCTGCTGTGCCAACTGCGCTTGGGCCAAATGTTCCTTCACGATGGGCATTACCTGTGCAATTCGATCTTGCATCAGGGCGACATGCTCAATCACACTCCTGTGGGGAGAACTCTCACTTTCCCAAGTTTCCTTGGCAATATCCAACAGCCCTCTTGGGTGTCTCCCATACAGTAACTCAAAGGGGGAGAATCCCGTAGAGGATTGGGGCACCTCCCTAATAGCAAACATCAAATAAGGAAGTAAACAGTCCCAATCCTTTCCATCTCTATCCACCACTTTCTTCAACATTTGTTTTAGGGTTTTGTTGAATCTTTCAACCAGCCCATCGGTTTGGGGGTGATACACAGACGTACGCAATTGCGTCACTTTGAACAATTTACACAGCTCTTTCATAACCCGGGACATAAAGGGTGTACCTTGGTCCGTAAGCAGTTCTTTACAAATACCCACCCGGCTAAAAACAAGAGATAGCTCTTTGGCTATGGTTTTGGCCGAGGTATTTCGGAGAGGGATCGCTTCTGGATAACGGGTGGCATAGTCCATTATAACTAATATGTACTGGTGCCCCCTAGCGGACTTGATTATAGGACCTACCAAATCCATGGCGATCCTCTCAAACGGGACCTCAATGATGGGTAGAGGGACCAGCGGGCTACGGAAATGTGGCATCGGGGCCAACCTCTGACACACAGGGCAGGAGGAACAATAATTTTCTACGTCCTTCATCACCCCCGGTCAATAGAATCTCTGTAATACCCTCTCTCGGGTTTTCTCTGTCCCCAGATGACCTCCAAGAATGTGCCCATGGGCCAACTCCAACACCAACTTCCTGTAAGGTTTGGGCACCACAAGCTGCTCAACGGTTTCTTCTGCCCTTTTTGCCACCCGATACAGTAGGTCCTTCTCTACGCTGAAGTATGGGTAAGTGCAGGTATTATCTGGGTTCACTAACTCGCCATCTATTTTCACTACGTTTTCCCGTGCCTTTATTAGGGCGGGGTCTTTCAACTGTTCTGTGGCAAAGTTTTCCCTGTGAACCTCAAGATCAGAAAACTCCACAGACGGTAGGTTTTCGTCTGAGGAGGTGGGCTCCTCTCCAGTTTCTTGAGTCTCCCCTGCCAATACTGATAAGGGAAATTCCGGAGAGTCCTCACCACTCTCAGGGGAGTTCTGGCTATCACATTCCTGGTACATAGGGGCACCAGTGAGGGGCTCAGGATCATCCCACAGTTCCCAGAACTTCGGAAAATCCCTTCCCACAATGGCGTCATGCGGTAACTGAGATACTAAGCCCACTGGATGAGAGAGGGTACCTTTGGGGGTCTCGAAACACACTGTAGTCACTGGATACTCTCGGGTGTCCCCATGCACACAAATAACAGCTACCTTGCTATTCCCAGAGACCTCTGTTTTAACTAACTCAGCCTTTATCAGGGTCACAAGGCTACCTGAATCCAGCAATACCACAACATTTCTACCATTAACACACATTTTGCATAAATGTTTCTCAGTTCCTCGAATGGCAGTGCATGCGACTGTCGCACACAGCGACTGACGTCTGCCCGTCAGAAAGTCACACTGCATGGGTTCCTCCACAACCGGGCAATTGGCTGCAATATGTCCCGCTTGCCGGCAGCGGTAGCAAACGATCCTTCTTGCCGCCTCTTGAGCCGCTGATTTCCCAGGCTGTTCTCGCCAAACTTGGGGTAGAGCTCCCACCCTCTCACTCTCTCCACCCTCACCCCTTGGAATCCTCTTATCCGCCCCTGGGGATGGTCTGGTCTTAGGGTGGAAAGTCCGAGTGTCTCTGGAAGAGGCCGTCAGGTTCTCTGTAGCCAAGTATTTCTCCACACGATCCACAAGACCATCGGCCGTCTCTGGGTCTCCATGGCTTACCCACTTTTGGATGGCAGTAGGAAGAGCTCTCAAAAACCGATCCATTACAACACGTTCCACAATCTTTGGTGCGGACAAAGTCTCTGGCTGTAGCCACTTTCTGCTCAGGTGAATGAGATCATACATTTGAGACCTGGGGGGTTTTCCAAGCTGGAAAGTCCAGTTATGCACACGCTGAGCCCGGACAGCCTGGGTGACACCCAGCCTTGCCAATATTTCAGCTTTTAGCATCACATAGTCTTTTGCTTGGTTAGGCTCTAGGTCATAGTAAGCTTTCTGCGATTCACCAGTTAACAGAGGAGCCACCAGTCCAGCCCACTGCTCCTCAGGCCACTTTTCTCTTTCAGCGGTCCTTTCAAATGTGGTCAAAAATACCTCTGGATCATCCTCTCCAGTCATTTTTGTCAATAAACGACTCACCCCAAAGGACGCGGTATTAGTGGGACGGCTTTCCTCACTGGTCTGCGGACGTTGCTGCATTACTGCTTCCATCTGTTGTTGTAGTCTCTGCTCTTGCTTCTGCAACAGGTCTATGAAGCGGGCCTCAGATTGCTGCTGGGCTCGTTGCTGAGCCTCCAGACTCTGTTGCAAAGTTGCGTTTGTCTGCTGCTGGGCTGCAAGGCTCCTTTGCAAACCTGCATTTGTCTGCTGTTGATTGGCATTTGCTAGAGCCAGCTGCTTCAGTATCTCCTCCATGCTGGCTTAAAAAAAACTGCCTGCATTCTCCACCAACTGTGAGGGGGTTAGCTCGGCAGCGGGTGTGTGTGACCCCCGGGATGGGCTCCCCACACAAAACAGGCCCAGCAAACGGAGGTTGTGGTTTTCAAAATCAAAAAAAAGGTGCGGTTTATTTTCTATTTACAGTGACAAAACACAGCAAAGCAAAAGAAACATAACCAAAATAAATCCTGGTCAAGTTGACCTCTGACTAAACATACAGGTTTCCTAACTAACAACTGGGATCAGCCTAGTGCTGTCCTAGTCCCTAAGTCCCTGGTTTTAAATGTCCAAGCAAATAGCCACACAGGCTTTGTCTCACCGCACAGGGGTTCACTCTCCCTAGACAGTCCACACAGGTCTGGTTCCAGGCATGAGCTAACATCTAATGAAGCTGGGAGTTCTTATAGAGGCCTAAATGAGCTGACAAGCTTCAGCTGGCCTCATCAACTCCCTGTCTGTACGACGCCCAGCCCTCTCCCTAGAGGTATGAGTCATCCATGAGCCCACTAGTCTTATACAACTCTCCACCTAGTTGTATAAGTCGGCGTAAAGCCTGAATCTGGGCGAAATATATCTACCCCCCTGGATGCAACCAGGTGACTTTACCTTCCTGCTGTCACAATATATATATATATATATATATATATATATATATATATATATATATATATATATCGCAGTTTACCTGTTCTTAGATGTGATGGTTGCATTCTTTTTTCAGGCTTTTTCACTTAGTCATTCTGTCAGTAAATATTTCCTGTCCTAATGCCCCGTACACACGATCGTTTTTAATGTCATTTTTTAAACCAACGTTTTTCTCCTCATGTTTCCTCTCAAGCCTGCCTTGCGTACACACCATCATTAAAAAAAACGATCAAGCAAAGCGCAGTGACGTTCAACACGTACGACGGCACTATAAAGGGGAAGTTCCGTTCGAATGACGCCACCCTTTGGGACGCTTTTGCTAATTCCGTGTTACCGCGTGTTAGTAAAAGTTTGGTGAGAGACGATTCGCGCTTTTCAGTCTTCGTGCTTTGAAGATCGTTTTCGGGAGTTCAGTTTGCGCCTGTGGGTTCGTATCTGTTTAGCACTGCTTGTAGTCAGTTCGTATCTGTTTATTCAGTGCGGCCTGCTCTGCACGTTCGTGTTTTTCAGCTTGTTCTTCATAGGCCTTGCTGTTCTTCCGTGCGTTCTTCTAGTTCGTTCTGTTCAGCCGACCGTTATCTAGCCATGTTGCGGCTACGTACTCGTCGTAGAGTTCATGCTGTAGTTGGTGCAGGGGTTCATGCTGTATCCCGACTCCATGCCATGAGCAGGGTCAGGAGGAGTTCATGGACCAAGAATTGGTTGCTCCAGCGGCACCAATTCTGTCACATGCTTTTGTTGCGGGAGATCAGGGAGAATAATCCTGATGATTTCAGGAATTTTCTCAGGATGTCTGACCCCGTATTTCAGCAGCTGTTGGCTTTGGTGTCCCCCTATATTACCAGGCAGGACACCGTTATGCGGGAAGCCATCAGTGCTGAGCAGAGGCTCATCGCCACGTTGCGATACCTGGCTACTGGGAGAAGCCTGCAGGACCTTAAGTTCTCCACAGGCAGATCCCCCCAGGCTCTGGGGATCATTATACCAGAGACTTGTTCTGCCATCCTTCAAGTTTTGCAGGAGGACTATATTAAGGTAAGTGTTCTTCTTCAAAAATTCACATTGTATGGTTTTTATTTTTGGATATTTTTAATTTGCTTTATTTGCAGTCCCTAATTCACATGATTCTTAGCTGCAGGGAATGTCCCCTTTCTCCCCATGTTTTATTATTTAAAGTTTGGGGTTTGAGGCCTACCTGTAAATTTGGCTTACCTAACCTCTCCAGCATGCTATCCTGGGGCCATACCTACCTTGCCTAGTCATTTCCATGTTTTTTATTCTATGTTCCATCGTAGTGCTTTACCCAAAACGCACCCTAAATTTTGCCTAGGAATGTTTCATTTTTGTTAACTTCAATACAGAGTGCTACAGCCTTCATGTGTGATATTCCCAACTCATCTTCAACCCCCCCCCCCATAATTTTTTGGTTTGTTTGTTTTTTGTTGCTTCCAATTTTTTATGTTTTGAACAGTTTCTACCAATGTTGGCCATGAATGTGTGTATGAAATCAGCTTTCAATGTTTCTGGCTCCAAGTATTAATTTATTATTTCTTTAATTCCACAGTTCCCTTCTTCGCCACATGAATGGCAGAATGTGGCTTCCGAGTTTGCCCAGCGATGGAACTTTCCGAACTGTGGAGGAGCCATCGACGGCAAACATGTTCGGGTCGTCCCACCACCCCATTCGGGATCCTTTTATTATAATTATAAGGGGTTCCACAGCGTCGTGATGATGGCAGTGGTGTCGGCCACCTACGAGTTCCTCTATGTGGACGTTGGCAAGAATGGCAGGATGTCTGATGGAGGAGTTTTTGCCCAGACGGAGTTTGGGGAACGGCTCCTTTTGGATCTGCTGGCCTTGCCACCAGCGGAGCAGAATGTGGAGGGACTACCTTTTGTCTTTGTGGCGGATGAGGCGTTTGGCCTGGGACCCCATTTGATGAGGCCATTCCCGCAACGCACCCTCACCCCTGAGAGGAGGGTGTTCAATTATCGGCTGGCCAGAGCCAGAAGGGTGGTGGAAAATGCGTTTGGGATCATGGCCAGCTGATTTCGCCTCTTCCTTACCTCCATCCACCTTGCCCAATACAAATGGAACCATGTGGTTATGATGTGCTGTGTGCTGCATAATTTCCTAAGGGTGCATTCGACGAGTTATATATCTTTGAGTGGGCCTGAGGCCTCTTTAATCAATGCAGAAACTTTGGTGGCCCTGGAACCTGGCCGTCCTGGCTTGGCCCCCCCAACCAGACGTGAGATCCGTAACCAATATGTGGACTATTTTATGGGTAGGGGGGCCATTGAAATGCCAGACAATCTTTAATAATTTTATACCAAAAAAATAAAACTTTTTCTTGAGTAAAGATTGGTTTGGATTTTTTATTGTATAATGTTTGATGTTTCTGGTAGGTTTACCTAGTGCACTTGTTTTGCCATGTGGATTAAACAATCTTAATTAGCCTTCATTGTCAGTGTAAACACCAAACATTGATTAGTTCACTCAGCACCACATTTACATAATGAAGCCACAATTATTTGTTATGTAAAAATACCTTTATTTATTTTTTTAGGTGGGAAACTTCCTTAGAAATGTGGATGTTCCCTTAATTTCGGGTGTATTAAAACGCATGACCAGCCATGCATAAACAAACTATATTCGTCAAAATTTTGAAAAAGCTAAACATGTGCTAGTCATTAAAGGGTAAAATAACAAAAATACTTATAAAACTCTGCAAGTAAAACGTTATTTGGTGTAAAAACATTAGACACGCCCAAGCACAGCCATGATATTTTGGAGCCTTTCCTCCACCCGCTTTGTATTTGCCCTAAACTCTAGCAAGTCTCCCTTAATTTTTTCGAGGTCACAACAGCAGACCATCAGGTATTGGATCAGTATCTGGGCACTGTGATGTGTCAACTTATTGGGGTCTTCGGCCAGAACTGCACCTAAATGTAAAAAGAAATATGTAGGATAGAATATGTAGGCCTACATCTATTTAACATGCATGTGTCTGGTTTCTCTCTGACCTGTGGTGGTGCCACTTTCCACTTCCACAACATCACATTCCTCTCCATCCTGGGGTTCTGGGGGTATTGTTGTAGGTGTTGCAATTATCGTCTCATCTGAGGTAGCTTTTCGAATCCCTAGGGAGATTGAAATAAAAGGAATAGTTTCATTAGTAGCGACTCAATTTTGCTAAAATAAGAAACATGAAAAAATACTTTGTAATCATTCTTTTGAAGCATGCTCCATTTTAAATTTTACCCCCTGTGCCAACCGGGACAAATGATTGGATACATAGCCAAAACCAGAGCATATACATTTTGAACACAAATTTGACACATTGTAACACCCCAAAGTATCTACACAGGATCACCTGTGTGTGACACCCTCAAGCTTTTTGGCTTTAGGCCCACACTTGTACTACTGCGTTCAGATGTTTCATCAGCTGCTGAGCATTCACTCCCTTAACATTACCATGCATATCGTTTTTTCTAACGAACAAATGTCCTTTGGATTAGCACCCAAAAAATAAGTGAGGCCCAAATTTACTCCCCCAAATAAACCAAAATACATGGGTGTTCACACTGGATGATCCTAAAACATCGTTTGAGGAACTGTACGGAGAAAGAGGTTTAATACGTCCGTTTACTGTGCGGACGAACCTGAAAGATGGTATCTTTCAGTGTACTATATGAAAGTTAAAAATACACGACAGAATACAAGAAAATAATATGTACCATGGAAACTAAAAAAAAATTACTTACTTTTTACTATAACTTTCTTGATTCTTTTATATTGGTCGGCCTCCCGCAACTTCAGATCTGACCATCGTTTTCTGAGCTGTTCCTTCGTTCTGCACACCCCGAATTTTTTGTGAAGACTTTTGACCACTTTGCCCATAATTCTGGACTTGACCAGATTAGGCCTTTTATACGGACCATGCTTGGCATCATAATCCTCCTTCTTTAAAATGGCGACCATCTCCACCATTTCCTCGAATGACATGTTGGATGCCTTATATCTCCTGGGTCTTGATTTGGGCTCCTCTGGAATTTCATCCTCTGTAGAGGTAATCTCAGCCACCTGTGTCTCCGCCATGTTTTGTTCAGCACTACGAGAGAGAAGGGGCGGGGAAAGTACAATATTGAACGTCAGGGGCGGGGAAAGCGTGCAGAGTTTCACGCATGCGCTGTGTATATCAAGTGAAGATCCATGTCTGGGAAATACGTTCATTAGTCGGGAGAGGGAGTTAGCAACGAACGTCGTGACGAAGGTACCTAACAATTTTACTTTTTGAGGTTCATCAGACGAGGAGATTTGTGTGCTCAAAATATGTAGACAATGCACAGTTGAGGAATGTTGCCTGAAATATATATATTTTTTGGTTTCTCGCTTTTACAGATATCATGAATACTTTTAAAAACCCAGACTTCATGGGGGAGTTCATCGACAAATGGCAAGAGCTCCCTATATTATGGCAAACAAAAAGTGGCGCTAATAAAAATAAAGACGCCAGGAAAGCAGCACTGGAGAGCCTGCTTGCATTTGTGCAAACAAAGATACCCACAACAACTCTCCAAGATGTCAAAACCAAAATTGCGACCATCAGAGGGACATACAGGACCCAGAGGACTATGGTCCTGAGGTCCCAGAGGTCAGGTGCACCAGCAGATAAGGTTTATAAACCCAGTCTGTGGTACTACAGTAAGCTTGCTTTTCTGGATGACCAGCTGGAAGTGCGGGAATCTCTCTCCACCCTTCCCCCCAGAGGTCAATCCAGCCTTCCTTGTACCCAACCCTCCAGCCTTCCCTGCAGCCAGTCCTCCAGCCTTCCTGTCAACCCTGCTCTGGCTTCCTCTGAGGATCAAGATCAGGGCCTTGAGGAGGCAGATTTGGAGATATGGAGCCAGGTAAAGTATTGATATCTATATTTATATCTTACAAAATTGTAGAATTTAAATAGATGTTAGTATTGTTAAAGGTATGTACACTTCTACCAATAAAGTTTGTGAAGAGCAAGATACAGTAGTGGCCTAATTTTATGTGCACAAGACAACAAAACCAGGATGCGAAATCAATGAAAATGACATAACTTTTGGCATTGATTTCAACAATGTCTAGAGGTGAACAATGTCTGTGAATGATGATGTGGCAAAATAAATAATGTCCCTTTCTTTTTTTACAGCCAGAGCAGAGCCAGGAAGAGGGTGATGTTGGGGATCAGGAGGAGGCAGGGCCCAGTGGCACCCAGGAGGAGGCTGGGCCCAGTGGCACCCAGGAGGAGGCTTGGCCCAGCACAAGAGCCCAGATGCCTCCCCTGGTAGTTAAACCATGAGGGCCAAGGAGAGGTAGGCAGGTGGAGGAGGAAACCAGGGCCTTCCTCAGAGAGACAACAGCGGCCCTCAGAGAGGCACCCTCTGTTGATGAGGGATTTGCCGCAGTACTCGCCCACAAACTAGGGCAAATGGAGTTGCGGCAAAAAATTTACAGTGACACCCTGCTATTGAAAGTCATCAATAAGGGCGTGCTGGGTGAACTCACTAGGTACACGGACATAACGGAGGTTGTCCCTACTCCTCCACCTCCTCCTCCTCCTCCTACTACTCCTCCTGCCACAACCTCTCCTCCTGATCCCCAGCCTCCAAGGAAGAAACCAACCAAGGCTGCAGAGAAGGCTGGAGAGAAGGCTACAAGGAAGAGGAGAAAATAATGCCTGCTGTAGTACCACAGACTGGGGACATATAGGACTTATCTGCTGTGGCTCCTGACCTCTGGGAGCTGAAGACAAGATTGGGCTCCTTTTTTTTGGGGATCTAATCTCTATTTTGGTTTTGACATCTTGGATAGTTGTTGTGGGGTCAAAGGGATGCACAAATGCAAGCAGGCTCTCCAGTGCTGCCTTCCACTTTAATTTGTTAATGTTCTGAAATAAAAAAAAAATTTGTGCCCTTAAAAAACTTGACTATGTGATTTGTATTTCAAAAGAGAGCTTGCTAGGGAGCAGGCAGGGACATCTAAAATTATATTATTGTTATTATCAGGGGACACAAACCTCCCTGAGGCCAAATGAGACACATTTGGAAGGTTGTTGTGGTAACTTTACACAAGAATAATTTAAGCCAAAATAATAAAAAAAAGGCCACAAAAAAACACAATAGTAAAATATAATTTAAAGAAAAAAGGAGAATTACATTATTTTATTATTATTAGTATTATTTAGGAGGGAGGTGCGGCTTATAAATAATATTTTACAATCATTGGAGCAATTTGGAATTACTTTAGAAACAAGTTTGGCATAACTCTCAATGTCATTATCAAAAGAGGGTAATTTTAAAGCATTATCAAAAGAAGAACGGAATGCGCAGCATTAAAACGATGCTATTAATTCCACCGTGACGAATGTGCCATCTCCATTTCCAACATTAGCTTTACCAAAACGAGCGCTCCCGTCTCATAGTTGCTTCTGAGCATGCGCATTTTTTTTCACGTCGTGAAAGCATACACACTATCGTTTTTCACGTCGTTAAAAAAAAAACGACATGAAAAACGACGTGAAAAAAGAGAGCATGTCCGGAATTTTTAATGGCCGTTTTTCACATCGTTAAAAATGCTCTGGAGCATACACACGATCATTTTTCAGGGCCATTTTTTAAAATGGCAGTTTTAACGGCATGAAAAACGATCGTGTGTACGGGGCATAAGATGACAAAGCTCACTCGATGCACTGTATCTATGGAGGAGCAGTGTTATCATTCAAGAAAAGAAAGTGTATTAGGGTTACCGAACACCCTACTCTCTTTTTTGAAAAAAATAGAAGTGCAGCATGACTAGAGAGCATGAGAAATGTTTTATTTTTTTTTGCACTTCTTGAACAAACATAAAAAAATACTTTCAATGATATTTAATAGACCAAAGGAGATCAAAGAAGGAAAGTTAATTTTTACGGTTACACACACTTCAAATCAGTGTAATTAGTGTAACTGACCTTCATTCCTGCAGCACACAACCATGTACACCTGCTACTCATCCTTGGCTGAGGGTCATTTAAAGGAGGCTTGGACACCACAGTCCAATTGTCTATTGTGATATGTAGTTTGCTTCTGAGGGGGCATTT
Source organism: Rana muscosa (assembly GCA_029206835.1). Taxonomy (NCBI): domain Eukaryota; kingdom Metazoa; phylum Chordata; class Amphibia; order Anura; family Ranidae; genus Rana; species Rana muscosa. Next base: position 63,361,114 of record CM055122.1, on the reverse strand, counting down.
ATTACTACAGTTCTCTGTTGCTGGTCCTGCTTGTTCTGATTACAATCTAAACCAACCATTCTCTGTGAAACCCTAAAGTTCATCCAGAAGTTGATAGGGGCTCCTTGAGCTGTGGCTAATTGACCTCACATTTGATGGTGCCTACATTTATCTGGGGTCAATGCGACTTGGCAGAGTCAGCTGAATGACACCAATGATCTTTTTAACTGTCTGTAAGGGTGGCATTCTTACCACCACTGTAAGGGGTGCATTCTTTCTACTGGCCACTAATGTAAAGGGCTTTTTTTCCACTAGCCCCCAATGAACTGGTTTTAGCTGGAGTTCCCAAAAACCTGAAAATTATTTCAAGGGTTCCTCTGGGACAAAGAGGATGAGAAAGTAATGTCTAAACTAAAGCATATTCCAACCTTTGCTACTTATGAAATTTGACTTAAAATTCTGCCTGTTGATTTTCTCTCATCTGACCCCTTAGTACTGCTTCTACTCATTGGTCCTTTTGATTTTTTAATTTTCTTTGGCATTTTGGGTCACCTGAGATTGCACTTCATCTTAAACTGTGATCACACCCAGAACCTCCTTAAAGCGGAGCTCCGCAGAGAAAAATATATTAAAAGCCAGCAGCTACAGCTACAGCAGCTGTTGACTTTTAATATTAGGACACTTACCTGTCCTGGAGTCCAGCGACGTCCGCAGCAGAGGACGAGCAATCGCTTGTCACTCTGCTGCCCCCACCACCATCTTCGGTGAGGGAACCAGGAAGTGAAGCCTTGCGGCTTCACTGCCCGGTTCCCTACGGCGCATGCGCGAGTCTTGCTGCGCCATTCTGACTGGTCCCCGTGTGTTCTGGGAGCCGAGTGTCTCCCAGAACACAACGGGTATTCTGCGGGAAGTGACGTACTTCCCGCAGATTTCCCGCAGAGAGGACTCCCGGAAGTGGGTGCAAATACCTGTCTTAGACAGGTATCTGCAACCCCCTCCCCCATGAAAGGTGCCAATTGTGACACTGGAGGGGGGGGGGTTCCGATGAGTGGAAGTTCCACTTTAGGGTGGAGCTCCGCTTTAATCTGGATTTGATTGGTTAAAGGGGTTGTAAAGATTCATGTTTTTTCACCTTAATGCATCCTATGCATTAAGGTGAAAAAACATCTGATGTTTTCCGGCCCCCCAGCCCCCCGGTTTACTTACCTGAGCCCTCGAAAGTCAGATTGCGATTGATCTCGGCCTGGTCTTCACGGCTCTTCTCAGCTCCTCATTGGATAGATTGATAGCAGCGCAGCCATTGGCTCTCGCTGCTGTCAATCTACTCGAATGACGCAAGGGCTGGGGGGCGAGGCTGAGTCCTGTAGTTGGTGGCTATGGACGCCGAATACAGGACTCGGGAGCGTGCCCGCAAGGTAACCCCCTGGGGAGAGCGCTTCCAGAAGCTGGGAGGAGCCGAGACAACCACAGAGGGACTCCAGAATATGAGGATCGGGGCCACTCTGTGCAAAACGACCTGCACAGCGGAGGTAAGTATGACCTGTTTGTTATTTAATTTTTTATTGTTTTTTAAAGCTTTACAACCACTTTAAGCTAAAAGATAATGGATAAGCTAAATAAATGTTTTGACTTCATAAAAAAATTAACAGTTCTTTTGCCTAATGTGTGTCCTTACTTAAGACTCCTCTCTGTAGCAACACAGTATTTACCTCCAAATATACACTTTTTATCTTGTCGGTGAATATGTTGGCTTGGGGTAGAGGAAAGATCACAAAGGTAGAATGATGCATGTTGCAAAGCATTCTGAGAACTGTGTCCCAGAAAGTGTACTGTAGTGATGGCATGTGACAACTAACCTTGTCACATGGTCCCTGGCTGCCTACTGATAGTATGGGAATAGATGTATATCTGAAGGATTAAGAAGCCTCAAAAAATCACAGATTTTTGTGGGCATGGTTATTGTCAATGGAGATGGCATTTTAAGGATTGCCTGACAGACAATAATAATCGATAATGAACATTTCTGAGGAAGAGGGGTGTATTTATAAGGAGACAAGCTTTCCATGTTTATGCCTAAGTGGTGAGAAACACAAATTTACTTTCAGATTAAATTCCATTCATATTTTTAGAATTCCTTTTCTGCATAGAAAATAACTCCAACACATGACAAGCAAGCATTTGACATGTTTTAGACTAGTATTTGGATTCAGTTCTCTTACTTTCCTGACATGTTTTGTTTTGTCTTTCTCTGGACATAAAACTGATGGAGTAGTGAAAGGCTAAACTTGACAGCTGTGTCTTTTTCACCCATTAAACTATAATATGTAATGTCTGTATGTTATGGATGCCTGTATTTGTGTAAACACTACGTAGGCCCAGGACTAGGCCAACAACATTTCACATTATAACGTGCTGCCTCTTGTTTCAGTAATTTATCATGTAATCCTGCAAGGATGGGACAATACATTTTAAACAAGATGTGTGAAATGCTGTCAGAAAAAAAAAAAATAGCAATTTTGACAGTGCCACCATAAAATTGCAACATATTAACATACACAATGCTTGAAAACTGGCTTCATTGTCTATTCAATTTATTAGGCAGGCAGGCTGGCTGGGTATGCATTTAAATGCATTTTTTCACTTTCTTCCCAAACAGACCAAACACATACAAAATCATGAGTTAATAGTTTGTATTTTGGCAAAGATTAGTAAGCTTACCACCAACACCAAGGATCCTTTTGTCCTGTGAGTTCTACACTAATGCCGTGTACACACGATCGGAAATTCCGACAACAAATGTCCGATGTGAGCCTTTTGTCAGAAATTCCGTCCGTGTGTAGGCTCCATTGGACATTTGCTGTCGGAATTTCAGACCACAAAAATTTGAGAGCTGGTTCTCAAATTTTCCGACAAGAAAAGTTCTTGTTGGAAATTCCGATCGTCTGTATGCAATTCTGATGCAGAAAAAAACCGCATGCTCAGAATCAAGCAGAAGAGCCAAGCTGCCTATTGAACTTCATTAATCTCGGCTCATCGTACGTCTTGTACGTCACCGCATTCTTGACGTTCGGAATTTCCGGCAAGATTTGTGTGACCGTGTGTATGCAACACAAGTTTGAGCCAACATTCCGTTGGAAAAAAATCCACGGATTTGTTGTTGGAATTTCCGATCGTGTGTACGCGACATAACACTTTGCAAGGTACCAAAAAATGAATTTTTTTCCTGTCACGCTAAAACTGGCTTGTGATGGCATGTGACGTCACTAAATTCTTAATTCTTTTTTTTTTTTCACAATCAAAGGTTTTATTGAAAGATAATTAAAACATACAATTGACAATGTTGTAAAATTTGACAAGGAACATGAACTGAGAGACAATGTCTGTTGACAGTATAAAAGAAATACAATTGTAAATGCATAAAAACATTTGTATTAGTGAAATTATATTTACTAATTGAATTTGAAGGGTGAGAATAGTAATAGGGGGATAGATATGAGGGGTAGGGAAGAGTTGGGTCTAGAGGAAAGATAAGGGATTGAAAGAGGGAGATAGTTGGGGGAGGTTCTGTACCAAAACTTTATATATGCTTATATATATTTATTTATTCGTTGTTGTGGTTATATAAACAATACATTGGAGCTACATACCACAAAATAAGTTACTCAACTTCTCACATGTAAAGTGAACGATATTCACTTGAATATATGAATATTACCCAGGGTTGCCACATTTTATTGAAGCTTTCGATATTCTCGTTTTTCATTGCCACAATCTCTTCCATCTTATACAAGTATTGTACCCTGTCCAACCAATCCTTGACCGTCAGGACTTTGGTGGTTTTCCAATGCAGTGGGATAAGTGTTTTTGCTGCTGTTAAGAGGTGTCTGGTTAATGATTTCTTATATTTACTAAGCGTAAAGTGGTTAATATGTAACAGGCATGCATCTGCGTTCAGGTATATTTTGGTGTCTGTAATATGCTTTATCCATTTTGTGATCTGTTCCCAGTAGTCAAGGATTGGTAGACATTCCCACCAGATGTGCAAGAAAGATCCTGTTCCATTGTCACATCGCCAACAGGTACAGTGGGGCAAATAAGTATTTAGTCAGCCACCAATTGTGCAAGTTCTCCCACTTAAAAAGATGAGAGAGGCCTGTAATTGTCATCATAGGTATACCTCAACTATGAGAGACAAAATGTGGAAACAAATCCAGACAATCACATTGTCTGATTTGGAAATATTTTTTTTTGCTAATTATGGTGGAAAATAAGTATTTGGTCAATATCAAAAGTAGGGATGAGCCAAACACCCCCCGGTTCGGTTCTCACCAGAACCTTCGAACGGACCGAAAGTTCGCACGAACGTTAGAACCCTATTAAATACAATGGACGCGAACGTTCAAAATCTAAAGTGCTAATTATAACGACTAATATGCATGTTATTGTCCTAAAAAGGGTTTGGGGACCCGGGTTCTGCCCCAGGGGACATGTATCAATGCAAAACGAAGTTTTAAAAACGGCAGTTTTTCGGGAGCAGTCAATTTAATGATGCATAAAGTGAAAAAAAAAAAGTGAAATATTCCTTTAAATATCGTACCTGGGGGATGTCTAAAATATGCCTGTGAAGTGGCATGTGTTTCCCGTGTTTAGAACTGTCCCTGCACAAAATCACATTTGTAAAGGAAAAAAAGCCATTTAAAACTGCTTGCGGCTTTAATGTAATGTCTGGTCCCAGTAATATGTATGAAAATCTTTGAGAAAAATGGCATGGCTACCCCATCACCCCCCCCCCCCCTACCCCAGCCCATTACCAGCCTCTTTGGGTCTTGTATGGATATTAAGGGTAACCCCGCACCCAAAATAAAAAAAGGCCCTATATACTCTGAACAGCAGTATACAGGCAGTGCAAACAAGACAGGGACTGTAGGTTTGTTCTTAAGTAGAATCTGTTTGTAATTTTGAACAGGTACATTGTTTAAGTGTAGCTCCAGCCAAAAAATCTATTTTTAAGCTTTTTGGAAAACATAGGGAAGGGTTATCACCCCTGTAACATTTGTTTTGCTGTCTGTGCACCTGTTCAGCACATTTCACCTCACTTTCCGTCCCAATGACAAATGTTTTTGAAAAGTGGGGTTTTTATTGAAACAAGGATTGGTGATAAAGCATCAGTAGAGAGGAGACACATTTTTCCCATATTAACTCTTACAGGAGAGAATTTCCCTTCCTAGGGGTAGATTTCCTCTAACTTCCTGTTGTCTCCTTCCGTTTGCAAGTAGGAGTCATTTGTAAGTTGGATGTTTGAAAGTAGGGGCCTGCCGTATATACTCTGCTGAAATTTGCCCCTTAGATGTTGGTGTTGCCACAACACCGTGAGCCCTCACAGTTACTCTTGGTGGGTGCTGGAACACCCTGCTGTGAACTATTATATCAGGAATTGTAATTACATGGCATTGTTGAACAGCGGTAGGAAAAATTGGGCCTTTGGTGGTGGTGCTGGTGCTACAACACTGTCAGCCCTCACAGTTACACTTGGTGGGCGCATGAATGGGCCCTAATGTAAATTATTAGATCAAGAATTGTAATTGCATGCCCCTGTTGAAGAGGGGCAGAAAAATTAGGCCTTTGGTGGTGGTGGTGGTGGTGGTGTTGCCACAACACTGTAAGCCCTCACAGTTACTGTACTTGGAGCACAGCAATGAGCCCTGTTGCAAAGTATTGCATCAAAAATTGTAATTACACGCCCCTGTTAAACAGGGGCAGAAAAATTGGGCCTTAGGTACTGGTGCCACAACACTGCAACCCTTCACAGATACTGTACTTGGAGCACAGCAATGAGCCCTGTTGCAAAGTATTGCATCAAAAATTGTAATTACACGCCCCTGTTAAACAGGGGCAGAAAAATTGGGCCTTAGGCACTGGTGCCACAACACTGCAACCCCTCACAGATGCTGTACTTGGAGCACAGCAATGAGCCCTGTTGCAAAGTATTGCATCAAAAATTTTAATTATACGCCCCTGTTAAAAAGGGGCAGAAAAATTGTGCTTTAGGCACTAGTGCCACAACACTGCAACCCCTCACAGATGCTGTACTTGGAGCACAGCAATGAGCCCTGTTGCAAAGTATTGCATCAAAAATTGTAATTACACGCCCCTGTTAAACAGGGGCTGAAAAATTGGGCCTTAGGCACTGGTGCTGGTGCCAGGACACTGCAACCTCTCCCAGATACTCTAGTTGGAGTGCAGGAATGAGCCCTGCTGCAAAGCATTGCATAAAAAATTGTAATTACATGCCCCTGTTAAACAGGGGCTGAAAAATTGGGCCTTAGGCACTGGTGCTGGTGCCACGACACTGCAACCTCTCCCAGATACTCTAGTTGGAGTGCAGGAATGAGCCCTGCTGCAAAGCATTGCATCAAAAATTTTAATTACATGCCCCTGTTAAACAGGGGCTGAAAAATTGGGCCTTAGGCACTGGTGCTGGTGCCACGACACTGCAACCTCTCCCAGATACTCTAGTTGGAGTGCAGGAATGAGCCCTGCTGCAAAGCATTGCATCAACAATTGTAATTACATGCCCCTGTTAAACAGGGGCTGAAAAATTGAGCCTTAGCCACTGGTGGCGGCACCCAGAAACAAAAAAGTTCTTCCAAGCTATCATCAAGAATCGGATCATTGAGGAGGAGGAGGATAGTTAGTCAACATAACAGGACAGTCACTTAGCATCAGCATTAGTCTTGAAGGGATGTGACATTTGAAAATAAATTATTCTGTTATATCAGCTTCAGGTGCTTGGTAGCTGGTGGTGATCCAAGACTGGTTCATCTTTATGAAGGTCAGTCGATCAACCGAGTCGGTGGACAGGCGCACCCTGTGATCCGTGACAAAGCCTCCAGCAGCACTGAATGTGCGTTCCGAAAGAACGCTGAATGCAGGACAGGCCAGTAGCTCAATTGCATACTGTGCAAGCTCTGGCCAGTGATCCATCCTCAAGACCCAGTAAACCAGAGGATTTTCGGTGGGAAAGGTGTCCAAGTCTGACCTTGCCCCTAGGTATTCCTGCACCATGTATATCAGACGCTGGCGATGGTTGCTGGAACCGATCATACCTTGGGGCTGCGGATAAAAAATTGTCTGAACGCATCGGTCAGACGGCCACCTTCTCCACCGCTCCTTCTGCTACTGACCGAAGCCTCAGCAACTCATTGTCCAGGACCAGGAGTTTGTAACCTCCCAGTCTCTGGGAACGCGTTGCACAGACCTTTCTGCAAGGCCTCCCGGAGTTGTCTCATCCTCTGCTCCCTCTGCGACGGCAAGATAAGGTCCGCAACCTTACCCTTGTACCGTGGATCAAGGAGAGTGGCCAGCCAGTAATGGTCCCTCTCCTTGATCCGGGAGGCCATGCAGCGTAGGTTAGCTGAGGCATTCGGTCCGGAGTCCTCTGGGTCACTAAGGACGACATGATCCGCAGCTCCCTCCTCCCAGCCACATACACGTCCACAGGTTTGTTGGGACTGTAAATCACCCCCAAAAGACTGCTGCTGTTGATGCTGAGTGCCATGCTCCACCTCCATGCTGACACAATCCTCCTCCTCCTCCTCCTCTTCCTGTGTGATGGGTGGGAAACAAGGAACACTGTCTGGGTAAAGGGGGCCTTGAGAGGCAAGGATGTCCTCCTCTTCCTGCCTCTGTTCTGCCTCAAGTGCCCTGTCCATTATTCCATGCAGCGTATACTCCAACAGGTGGACAAGAGGTACAGTGTCACTGATGCATGCACTGTCACTGCTAGACATGGGAGCCGTCAAAAAATGTGTTTTGTTTCGTTCTGTTCCGTTCCGTTTCGTATTAAAAAAAAACGTAATTCTCAATTCATGTACGGAATTAAATTCGGATTCGTACGAAATACGAATTTTGTACGAATCGTTAATATTGAACTCTACGGACTCATGCCGACAACAAAACCGTGTATTTTTTTTCCGAAGGATGTTGGCTCAAACTTGTCTTGCATACACACGGTCGCACAAATGTTGTCGGAAATTCCGAACGCCAAGAACACGGTGACGTATAAGACGTACAGCGGCACTATTAAAGGGAAGCTCAAAACCATAATTCGTACTTTCGGACGGGGTAGAGTACATTGTTTTCGTTGATTCTGGACACAACTCCTACTTTCGTAACTTTTTTTTTGTTTGCTTTTTTTTGTTTGTTTCTTTCGTATTAGTTGAAAATCGTTATTTGGTAGTTTGGATTCGGATAATTTGGATCCGAAATTCGTAAACGAAATTTCGTATTTCGTACACAATTCGTATTCATAAAAATTCGTCATTCGGTTTCGTACAAATGTACGAATTTCAAAAAATTTGTACGAATTTCCGATTTGTACAAAACTAATCGCACATGTCTAGTCACTGCTCACCATCCTCGTGGCCTCCTCAAATGGTGCCAGGACAGTGCATGCATCCCTGATCATGCCCCACTGGCGTGGTGAAAAAAAACCTGAGCTCCCCTGACCCTGTCCTGGTGCTGTAGTCGCACAGGTACTCATTGATGGCCCTCTGCTGCGTGTGCAGCCGCTGCAGCATGGCCAACGTTGAGTTCCACCTGGTGGGCATGTCACATATAAGGCGGTTCTTGGGCAGGTTCAACTCCTTTTGCAGCTCAGCCAGCCGAGCACTGGCATTATATGATCTGCGGAAATGCACACAGACTTTCCTGGCCTGCCTCAGGACATCCTGTAAGTCCGGGTACCTGCCCAAGAACCGCTGCACCACCAGGGCGGAGAGGAGGTTGGTGCCATTGTCGCGAACCACCATGCCTGGCTTAAGCTGGCATGGCGTCAACCACCTCTCGGCCTGCCCCTGCAGAGCAGACAGAGCCTCTGCCCCAGTGTGGCTCCTGTCCCCCAAACACACCAGCGCAAGCACGGCATGGCATCTTTTTGCCTGCGTACTTGCGTAGCCCCTTGAATGCCTACGGAGCACCGCTGTTTCCGAGGACAAAGCACAGGAAGAGGCCATGGAGGAAGAAGAAGTGGAGGGGGTGGAGGAGAGAGGTGTGTCACAACCAGTAGTAGCATTTTGGAGGCGTGGCGGCGGAACAACCTCCAACACTACTGCACCTTGTCCTGCATCCTTCCCAGCTGCCAAAAGAGTGACCCAATGGGCCGTGAAAGAAAGGTAACGTCCCTGTCCATGCCTGCTGGACCATGAGTCAGCGGTAATATGCACCTTACCGCTGACAGCCCTGTCCAGCGAGGCCAAGACATTGCCTTCCACATGCCGGTAGAGAGCAGGAATCGCCTTCCGTGAGAAAAAGTGGCGTTTGGGAACCTGCCACTGAGGAACCGCACATTGCACAAACTCACGGAAGGGGGCCGAGTCTACCAACTGAAAAGGCAGCAGTTGAAGTGCTAGCAATTTAGCCAAGCTAGCATTCAACCGCTGGGCATGTGGATGGCTGGGAGTGAACTTCTTTTGATGGTCCAGCAGCTGGGGCAGGGAAATTTGCCTGCTATAATCGGACGTTGGTGTACTGCTAGCAGAGTGCCCGCAAGTACTTGGCTGTGACACACCTAATTCTACCAAAAATAAGAAGAAATCCGTGAAAAACCTGGTTATTAGTACCAGAGTGGTTGAAATCCACATTTATTTAATGTTTATATTCCTCCATTTCTACTTATTAAAGTGCATCAGGGAGGACATGCCCATTTACGTATAGGTATAGATTTTTTCTGATAAGGTAGCAACAAGTATAGTCAGCGGCCCGCGGAGAGTAGTTATCTATTTGGCCACAAGAGGGCTCTGCATAAGAGCAGATAAGGACCCACAAAGGATTACGTCACGTAATGGGATATATTCTCTAGCCCAAACATTGGACTTCCTGGGTTTACCATGTGACGCTCTATAGCCCCACCCATGGGAGGAATCCGCCGGCCGCTCGCTATATCAGGCGTGTAGCGTGATGGGACTGTATCGCCTCAGAAGAAGTCACATGACAAAACGCGTCAGTTGATTGGTCCACTGACGTCGACACGCCGATACGTCACTTCCGGTTCCCTGGTTCTGAGCGGTGGAACGCACGCCGAGCACACACCGCTGCTCTGACAGACGCAGGGACCAAGTGCGGCATTTTCGAATCTTTTACCTTCAGCAGTGAAGGCTCATAGATCAGCACCCTGATCTAGTTTCACCTTTTATCTCTCATTTTTATTTAATTTTTATTTAATATTTTTTTCAATACATATCTACCTGGTAGATGTTTGTTTTTTATTATGGATATTTACCTTTTTAAATAAATCTGGATTACACTATGGTGGCTCCTGCTCTCCTTTTTTCCCTGAGGAGCTTTGTTGTGCGCTGGAGCAGTCAGCCAAGGGACGCATAGGATCCTCGGGACCAGGAGAAATCCACGGCACTATCCCAAGTCATCAAACCACTCACCTACACGCTTTGTACCTCTGCAGGGGTTCCATCTTCTGGTGAGTAGGGTATCTTAAGGGGGAGCACAAGTGTCACCTGGATTGAACTACATGCAAGGACCCACACATAAGTCACCTGTTGAATTGTTCCTGATTGGACATTACTGTGGAAAAATTATATATTGTCTTAACTACCAGGATACCATACACAATTGTATGGTGGACTATTCTGCTTTATTGTCTCACACCGGGATATTTATTCCCATTGCTAACACTGTTTATATCTTCTTCATATCTGTTTTTACATCTGTTTTTTGGTATGGTTTAATATACTTCACACCATAGTTTGGCACAATCAAACACAGGGGTTTTTACCCCCCTTAATTTCTGCCACTAACACAGTGGCTGGAAAATATACACACATGCACCTAGCACTTCATAATTATTTATCAATATAAACTTGGGGTCAGGGAAAGGTCATTATTGCCCCATTCATCGTTATCTATCTATTTTGTGTTTTTGTTTTCTGTTTTTGGCTCACTGCCCTGGATTTCAACCACTATGGTACTAATAACCAGGTTTTTCAAGGATTTCTTCTTATTTTTGGTTTATATTTTACACACTTTTCACTGGGAGCGCCACTTACCCCACACACACACTAATCACTTTTCAAGCTCCTGTGTACAGGGGCCATATCGGGGGGGGCAGCAACCCACTAGTCCCAGTCCTAAGCGCAGGTATCTCCATATTATTTATTACACCTAATTCTACACCTTCATTCCTCTCAGTGCAGGTTTCAGAGAGAACTGAAGGTACAGTGGGGTTGGAGATCCCAGCTGATGAGGAGCAAGGAGAGGTCCGCTTTGTTCTTTGGTGTGGGTCTTTAAGATACGCTTGCCAACGAGCTGCATGGCAGGTCAATATATGTCTGGTCAAGCATGTGGTGCCCAAGCGGCTGATGTTTTGGCCACGCGAGATACGCTTCAGACATATGTTGCAAACAGCAGCGGTGCGATCTGATGCACTCGACTCAAAAAAGGCCCACACCAAAGAACTTTTGGAATAACGGGCAGAGGCAGCGCCCTGCACAGGCGGAGCTCTGCGGTGTGATTCAGTCGGTGTGCTGCCCTTACGCTGGCCCCCGGAGGGCATCCTGCCTCATTGGAGATGTGCCTCCTCCTCATCCTCCTCCTCTCTCCTATCAGGCACCCACGTGGAGTCAGTGACCTCATCATCCCCTCCCTCCTCATCACTGGAGCCAATCTGGCAGTATGCTGCAGCTGCTGGAACATGACTGCCAGATTGGTGTCCTTCTTGAGCATCCCCTCTCTCTGCTCTCACACTACTGCCTTCCTCTAACTGGGTATCATCTTCAGACCCTTTGAAACGCTGGGCATCCTCCTGGAGCATGTACCCAACACTGTGCTCAAACAGTTCGGGGGACTCCTCAGGAGGACATGGTTGGTCTAGGGAAGGAGTGACTGATGATGACATTGATACCAGGGAAGAGGACGCTTTGGCAGCTGCTTTGCCAGTACCCTGAGCCTGGGTGAGAGAGGATGAGGAGGGCTTGGTCATCCACTCTACTAAGTCTTCGGCATGATGCGGCTCAATGCGTCCAGCTGCCGAAAATAAGGACAAGCTTGTCCCATGGCCATGTGCTGATGACGATGCACCGCGTCCATGACCAGCACTGTTGTCTCTAGACACAGAGCCTGCTTGCCCTCTTTTATTGGCTCATGACTGTCTGCCTGTCCTTGTTGGCCTTCCAGGCATAGTGTTGGCCTGCAGGGAGATGGGAAAACCAGCAATTGGGTAGTGTATATTGTGCTGGAGGCACACAACACCCACTAACTCCAGCAGATGCCTTTATTAGAGAACAGCAATGACGGGTATATACAGGTGTATACTGTGCCACTAACTCCTGCAGATCCCTGTATTTGAGAACAGCAATGACGGATATACAGGTGTATACTGTGCCACTAACTCCTGCAGATGCCTGTATTTGAGAACAGCAATGACGGATATACAGGTGTATACTGTGCCACTAACTCCTGCAGATGCTGTATTTGAGAACAGCAATGACGGATATACAGGTGTATACTGTGCCACTAACTCCTGCAGATGCCTGTATTTGAGAACAGCAATGATGTATATACAGGTGTATACTGTGCCACTAACGCCTGCAGATGCTGTATTTGAGAACAGCAATGATGGATATACAGGTGTATACTGTGCCACTAACTCCTGCAGATGCTGTATTTGAGAACAGCAATGACGGATATACAGGTGTATACTGTGCCACTAACTCCTGCAGATGCCTGGATTATAGAACACCAATGACGGGTATATACAGGTGTATACTGTGCCACTAACTCCTGCAGCTGCTGTATTTGAGAACAGCAATGACGGATATACAGGTGTATACTGTGCCACTAACTTCTGCAGATGCCTGTATTATAGAACACCAATGACGTGTATATACAGGTGTATACTGTGCCACTAACTCCTGCAGATGCCTGTATTATAGAACAAAGAACACCAATGACGGGTATATACAGGTGTATACTGTGCCACTAACTCCTGCAGATGCCTGTATTTGAGAACAGCGATGAAGGATATACAGGTGTATACTGTGCCATTAACTCCTGCAGATGCTGTATTTGAGAACAGCAATGACGGATATACAGGTGTATACTGTGCCACTAACTCCTGCAGATGCCTGTATTATAGAACACCAATGACGGGTATATACAGGTGTATACTGTGCCACTAACTCCTGCAGATGCCTGTATTTGAGAACAGCAATGACGGATATACAGGTGTATACTGTGCCACTAACTCCTGCAGATGCCTGAGAAAATAAGACAGAACATAGAACACACTGTCCCTGCCTATGTATCTCTTTCCCTGCACGCCAACTGTGCCACTAACTCCTGCAGATGCCTGTATTTGAGAACAGCAATGACGGATATACAGGTGTATACTGTGCCACTAACTCCTGCAGATGCCTGAGAAAATAAAACAGAACATATAACACACTGTCCCTGCCTATGTATCTCTTTCCCTGCACACCAACTGTGCCACTAACTCCTGCAGATGCCTGTATTTGAGAACAGCAATGACGGATATACAGGTGTATACTGTGCCCCTAACTCCTGCAGATGCCTGAGAAAATAAAACAGAACATAGAACACACTGTCCCTGCCTATGTATCTCTTTCCCTGCACGCCAACACACTACACAAGGCTGCCTGCCTGCCTGTGTACTAAACTCCCCTGAGCTATAATTGGCCACAGGCATCCTGCCTGTGGCCAATTATGGCTCTCCTCGCTGCCGGCGCTGTGATTGGCCAAGCATGCGGGGTCACAGTGCATGCTTAGCCAATCACAGCGCCGGGATTGCACTGCGATGGCGCAGTGTATTGTGGGCCGTTCGCGTCACGGCCCAAATCGTTTGATCTTCGTCGAACGATCGAACAGCCGATGTTCGAATCGAACGTATGTTCGACTCGAACACGAAGCTCATCCCTAATCAAAAGTTCATCTCAATACTTTGTTGTATATCCTTTGTTGGCAATGACAGAGGTCAAACTTTTTCTGTAAGTCTTCACAAGGTTGTCACACACTGTTGCTGGTATGTTGGTCCATTCCTCCATGCAGATCTCCTCTAGAGCAGTGATGTTTTGGGGCTGTTGCTGGGCAACACAGACTTTCAACTCCCTCCAAAGGTTTTCTATGGGGTTGAGATCTGGAGACTGGCTAGGCCACTCCAGGACCTTGAAATGCTTCTTACGAAGCCACTCCTTTGTTGCCCGGGCGGTGTATTTGGGATCATTGTCATGCTGAAAGACCCAGCCACGTTTCATCTTCAATGCCCTTGCTGATGGGAGGAGGTTTGCACTCAAAATCTCACGATACATGGCCCCATTCATTCTTTCATGTACACGGATCAGTCGTCCTGTTCCCTTTGCAGAGAAACAGCCCCAAAGCATGATGTTGCCACCCTCATGCTTCACAGTAGGTATGGTGTTCTTTGGTTGCAACTCAGCATTCTCTCTTCTCCAAACACGACGAGTTTTACTTTGGTTTCATCTGACCATATGACATTCTCCCAATCCTCTTCTGGATCATCCAAATGCTCTCTAGCAAACCTCAGACAGACCCGTACATGTACTGGCTTAAGCAGGGGGACACGTCTGGCACTGCAGCGTAGTGTGTTACTGATAGTAGCCTTTGTTACGCTGGTCCCAGCTCTCTGTAGGTCATTCACTAGGTCCCCTTGTGTGGTTCTGGGATTTTTGCTCACCGTTCTTGTGATCATTTTGACCCCACGGGGTGAGATCTTCTGTGGAGCCCCAGATCGAGGGAGATAATTGTAAAAAGGGTAGAGACACTTGTAAAAACAATTAGAGTCTCCTTCCTAGGCATTTTGTTCCAAAATTCAATAGAGCCAGGTTATCTTCAACAACGGTTGTTTATTCTTCAGAAAGACAGGCAAAAGACAATGCTTACATAATGACAGCTGGTAACACATGGTAAGGTGGTTGCTTCAGAAGGATAAATGAGGTGTCAGATGGTATGATGGTATATCTTCGAGCAGGGTCCCCTGACCTTCCATAGTGAAGGGTCACTTCCCCACCATCTTCCTCTAGGGTCTCATCATCGACATTCCTAACTCATGTTCAAAACCCTTTGGTTCTTATACTGTTTGTAATGCTGAGGAAAGCATCATTTAGATATAGCATCGCTCCTAGAAAGGTGATACTACTGTCCACAGAAGTAACACCCACTTGTGTATATTAAGTAACATAACTCCACCCATTGTCCTGACATAGTTCCTTAGAATAGATGTAAATGACCTTTCTCTTGTCCTCAGCAACTCTCAAAATTAACATGTTTCAATAAAGATTAAAGAAACTTTTATCACTTAAAATAGTAATAAATTCAATATCTAACAATTCCCCCTCAATGCACTATTATTAACAAACAAAATAAGTGCATTCATCTTAAATAATAAATGTTTCTGATCCTCTTTTTTTCCAATAAATACAATACAATAAACATTCATACAATTAAGTGTTTCAGATATTGTACATAAGCTTTTCCAAAACCTATTCCTGTGAAATATTTAACCATTTCATTCCATCAAGAATCTATAAATTATTATATTATTTATTAATTTTAATTTATTCTCCATCTAAACTATGTAATATTAAAAATGTTCTTCCTTTACCTTCATAGATTTTACTTCTTATAACTTTAACCATATCATATAGCTATTTTAACCTAAAGGAGAAATTAATATCTTTGATATATAAAATTATATTGTTTTGTAATATAAATTATTAATTAATACAATTTCTTCCATTCTTTGAAATTTCAATAACCAAATAGTTTCTACAATATAAGTTTTTATACATTATCCTTGACACTGAAGAATTATACACATAATACGTAATCTACTCGTCTGTGGATACATAAAAACACAACTTTCCCATTATTTGATTGTCATATTTTTTATATACTATCTATTTTCCTATTTATTTTTCTATTTAACTATCTATCTATTTATCTATTTATCTATTCATCTATTTATCTATCCATGACCAACAATCAACTCCTTACATTTTCTTTTTTTCAACGTTCCATATTATTTAATTCAACAGTAACTCATTTTCTTCCACACAAGCCTGTATGCAGGGATGAGCCGAACACCCCCCTGTTCGGTTCGCACCAGAACCTGCGAACAGACAGAATGTTCGCGTGAACTTTAGAACCCTATTAAATACAATGGACTCGAACGTTCAAAATCTGAAGTGCTAATTATAAAGGCTTATATGCAAGTTATTGTCCTAAAAAGGGTTTGGGGACCCGGGTCCTGCCCCAGGGGACATGTATCAATGCAAAAAAAAGTTTTAAAAATTGACGTTTTTACGGGAGCAGTCATTTTAATAATGCTTAAAATGAAAAAATAAAAGTGAAATATTCCTTTACATTTCGTACCTAGGGGGTGTGTATGATATGCATGTAAAGTGGCGCATGTTTCCCGTGCTTAGAACTGTCCCTGCATAAAATGTAATTTTTGAAGGAAAAAAAGTCATTTAAAACTCACTTGCGGCTATTGATGAATTGTCGGCTCCCGGCAATACATACAAAAGTCATTGATAAAAAATAAAAAAAAGCGTGGGGGTCCCCCAGAATTCAATTACCAGGCCCTTCAGGTCTGGTATAGATATTAAGGGGAATCCCGCCGCAAATTTTTAAAAAAATGCGTGCGGTTCCCCCAAATATCCATACCAGGCCCTTCAGATCTGGCATGGATTTTAAGGGGAACTCCACCCCAAATGAAAAAAAAATGGCGTGGAGTCCCCCCATAAATCCATACCAGACCCTTATCCGAGCACGCAACCTGGCAGGCCGCAGGAAAAGAGGGGGGGATGAGAGAGCGCCCCCCCCTCCTGAACCGTACCAGGCCACATGCCCTCAACATGGGGAGGATGTCCCCATGTTGATGGGGACAAGGGCCTCATCCCCACAACCCTTGCCCGGTGGTTGTGGGGGTCTGCGGGCGGGGGGCTTATTGGAATCTGGAAGACCCCTTTAACAAAGGGGACCCCCAGATCCCGCCCCCCCCTATGTGAATTGGTAAGGGGTACATTGTACCCCTACCATTTCACGAAGAAAGTGTCAAAAAATGTAAAAAAAAAAACACACACACCTTGGAAAAGTCCTTTATTAAAAAAAAAAATGAATAAAAAAAAAACATTCCAGCGGTAAAATCCAGTGTCCCGCGGCGATCCGATGTCCAGCGCTGTCCGTCATTGGCTGAGCCTGAGCGGACCTGATGGGAACTTCCTCCACAGTCTATTACATGTATAGACCCGCCCCTTCTAAAGTTCCCCATCAGGTCCGCTCAGCCAATGACTGCGGAACATGAGAAGGGGCGGGTCTATACATGTATTACACAGTGAGGGAAGTTCCCCATCAGGTCCGCCCCCTCGGTATGTCAGACCGCGCCTAAGTCATTGGCCTGAGCGGGGAACTTCCTTCACTGTGTAATTTAAATTTACACAGTGAAGGAAGTTCCCCATCAGGTCCGCTCAGGCCAATGACGTCGGCAGAGTCTGACATACCGAGGGGGCGGACCTGATGGGGAACTTCCCTCACTGTGTAATACATGTATAGACCCGCCCCTTCTCATGTTCCGCATCAGGTCCTCAGCCTTACACCGACTCATTGGCTGACCGGACCTGATGGGGAACTTTAGAAGGGGTGGGTCTATACATGTAATAGACTGCAGAGGAAGTTCCCCATCAGGTCCGCTCAGGCTCAGCCAATGACGGACAGCGCTGGACATCGGATCGCCGCGGGACACTGAAATTCACCGCTGAAATGGTTTTTTTTAAATTTTTTTAAATTTTTTAATAAAGGACTTTTCCAAGGTGTTGGTGTGTTTTTTTTTTGTTTTTTTTTTACACTTTCTTCGTGAAATGGTAGGGGTACAATGTACCCCTTACCAATTCACATAGGGGGCGGGATCTGGGGGTCCCCTTTGTTAAAGGGGTCTTCCAGATTCCGATAAGCCCCCCGCCCGCAGACCCCCACAACCACCCGGCAAGGGTTGTGGGGATGAGGCCCTTGTCCCCATCAACATGGGGACATCCTTCCCATGTTGAGGGCATGTGGCCTGGTACGGTTCAGGAGGGGGGGCGCTCTCTCGTCCCCCCCTCTTTTCCTGCAGCCTGCCAGGTTGCGTGCTCGGATAAGGGTCTGGTATGGATTTTTGGGGGGACTCCACGCCATTTTTTTTTTAATTTGGGGTGGAGTTCCCCTTAAAATCCATGCCAGATCTGAAGGGCCTGGTATGGATATTTGGGGGAACCGCATGCATTTTTTTTTTAATTTGTGGTGGGGTTCCCCTTAATATCTATACCAGACCTGAAGGGCCTGGTAATTGAATTCTGGGGGACCCCCACGCTTTATTTTTTATTTTTATCAATGACTTTTGTATGTATTGCCGGGAGCCGACAATTCATTAATAGCCGCGAGTGAGTTTTAAATGACTTTTTTTCCTTCAAAAAATACATTTTATGCAGGGACAGTTCTAAGCATGGGAAACATGCGCCACTTTACATGCATATCATACACACTCCCTAGGTACGAAATTTAAAGGAATATTTCACTTTTATTTTTTCATTTTAAGCATTATTAAAATCACTGCTCCCGAAAAAACTTCAGTTTTTAAAACTTTTTTTTGCATTGATACATGTCCCCTGGGGCAGGACCAGGGTCCCCAAACACTTTTTATGACAAAAACTTGCATATAAGCCTTTATAATTAGCACTTTAGATTTCTCCCATAGACTTTTCGAATTTGCTTCGAACACCCTAATTTGTTCGCTGTTGGGCGAACGGGCGAACAGGCAATGTTCGAGTCGAACATGAGTTCAACTCGAAGCTCATCCCTACCTGTATGTACTCTAACTATATTAATACTTCAAATGTACACTTTATTGTACATTCTTGTAATAACAAACTATCCATCCAACTTTCCCAAGTTATGTGTTCTATAAAAATGAATAAAAAAATAAATAATTCTATGTGAATTAATATGTGTTCCTATAAAAGATTTAGAAACCAAAAAATATCAACCATATGTAAACTAAGCTAGTATCATTACTATTAGTTATTACTGTGATATCAATCTTTCAATGATCTACTAAACTAACAAAGATTGTGTAGGAGAAAGTATCAAATTTCAATGTCAACATAGAGTCAACTATTTTTCTGTATTTCAAAACATTCCTATATTAAAATTACATCCCAACTCCCCCTCACATAATGATCGACCGATCAATATGTCGTTTTTGATGTAAGTCCATATGAATAAATCATTGAAGTTCATCCAAAAATGATAGTCCTTGATAACATAATCAAAAAATTATTTTAAAAAAACAAGAAAATAACAAATTTAGCTGTGCTTGTGTCATGGTCATGTAAAAATCCATAAAACAAATAAAAATCCATAGAATAGAATAATTTCATTAATCAATATAAACTATTTTAGACTCCTAATCCTTTCTGTGTTTACCCATTTTATTCTTATTTTTACCCATTATTTTTATTTTTACCAATTATTTTGAAACAAAAATAATTATAATCCCTATTACCTTAAAAATAATAAAATAAACTTCCCAATTGAAATTCCAATTGATATCTCAGTTTGCATCTCTATTGGCATCCCTGGTACCTTCAGATCTATAATTCTTAACCATAACTTTAGCTACTGTAATAAATTATGAAACATACTCATAAGAAGTAGAAATCTTATTCAAAAACATAATTTCTATTAAAATTTAGCAAAGGTCTAGCCATATTTTGTGAACAAACTTCTGAAATTCCTATACCTGTACTTTTTCCTATACAACAGATTGTAAATAACTTAGTATGCTAATCTCAAAAGACATAGAAGAACTGACATTCTTCATCCTGTCATATAACTCAAAAAAATTAACAAACCCTATGTTTAGAAAATACTAAAGTTTTTAAACTGAAAATATAACAGGTAAAAAAGTCACCTAATCTTTACTTTTTCTTGAATCATCTTACCCTATTTAGATATTGTAATACTATTCATACGTTCTACAATACCTGGGCACTAAAGATGATAAGAAACATAAAAACTTTATTAAATAACTAAAATTGCATACTTGTCCTTCACTACCTGTCCTATAAAATAAAAAAAATCATTATCTGATTCCAAGGTTTGAAATCCAACCCCAATGGAATATGACATAAGTTCACAACAACTTAGCTTTTGTTAAAAATATAAATTTTTCCTAGAATTACCTCAATTAATTCATCAAAAAATAATATTAACTAAAGAAAAAAACATCCTTTTATCCTTCTTTAGCAGGTGAAAAACTAATATAATCAATCTACATAGATTGCCAAATCTCTCAATACTTTGTAGTATCAGGTTACTCTTTCCTTTTGAATTGTTTCATAAACAAATAAAACAATATTCAGAAGTTTGATGACAAAATGGTCCAACATAAAGTAGTTTCAAACTTCTTTCATTAGCTTAAACAAAAATCAATAAATCAATTAGTCAGTCAGTCAAGTACCTGGATATGCAAAAGGAAATATTTTCATTTAAAAATAACTTCATACATTATTGTCGGAATCAATTATTTTTACAATGAATTTTATCTCCATTATCAGTCTGTACTGATTCTAACTAAGACAAAATTTCATCGTCCCCCTCTTTATCCTGTGACTAAATAAAATTTTGTAAAAGTAATAATCTTACCAGATTATTGTATTTTTTTCTTTTACTACAATTTCACTTATAACTGCTTTAATTTTGTAAAAAACATTATTTTAGATTGGGCTTTCCTAAATGTTCTATTTCTGAAAGAAACTTAATCATGTTGAAGTACTATTTTTCAGAACCAATCATACAGTATGATTGAATGAACCACACGTGCTCCGTCGCTCTGACTGCTAAACAAACACAATGGCAGTCTTAAGTTCATCTTTCAGTGCAGACATATATGCAGAAAGTTTATTATTCCATTGTGCCAATATATGGATCCATTTATAAAAGCACAAAGAAACTCTTTCTCAATTAATGTCCACTAAAAGTTGACAAACTAACTTTTGCATGATTAACTTATACAACTGTGGCTTTTTCACACTGCATTATTTTAGTCATGATGTACTTTTATCTCACTTCAACTAACTTTCTTTAACAAGCTGTGTTTTGACACCTCCTGTTTGTCTTGAAATAACACCTTAAACAAATGGTGCAAAACCAACATGTTTTTTCAAAACAATTACTTTAGTAAGTAATAATACCTTTTTAAATATATTTTTTCTCATCCATGAACCCTCTTCCAGGTTTCTGGAAGTTTTAACACAAAAATGTTGTTCTCAGATTCACAGAAGTGAAAATTGTCGACTGTGTAACTCGATCTGCATTTCTCTGTTGACAGTACATTCCTTTACATGTCACACTCTTCAGAGACAGATCTGTTACTGTCAGTCTTAGCTACTATGCTTTGCATCCCTTCATTGTACAATTCGGTAACAATCTCATTTATCGCTTTTATCATTTTTAAACTTTTTTACCATTTTTTAAAACATATTTGGTTTGTACATCTGCCAAAAATCATGTACACTACGTTATATGACGTTCCTGATTATAGTAATGACAAAAAATAGTTTAGAGGACAATCTCGTGAAACTCACAGATTGGTTCCTGCCCATGAACTGCGATTGGCCATTTCCCTGAGAAAAATTCCTCCCTCAACCAAAGTCTTTACTTTTATCAGAAATACTCAATTACAAAAACTTTTAACATTAGGTTTTTTTTTTACAATTTTTGATAATTTTTTTAGATTGAACAAAACTTTCATATTTTAATATTTTCCTGGGTAGCCTTAAGTAAATTAGAACAATCTACTACTTTTAATTTAATAACCAAATCCTAGTGTGGAATATTTTGTAAAAATTGCTCAATCCTTAACTTATTATTTCCTACAACCAAAACTGTAGGATTTTTGTTAAACACTAAATACCATGTTGTTTTCCATTATCTCAATTTCCACAATTATAATCAATAGTTTTTCTTAAAACTTTGTTCTGCCCCTTTCTTGTGCTTTGAATGACCACATTTTGTAATAACACATTTTCTGTTGTTTAGGGCTTAAATATTCATAAACATTTTCATGCAGCGTTAAACTTAGTTTCCTTATTAAAGAACTTCTTTACACTCTGGCATTAATTACTTAATTACCCTACTACTGCTACATGCCTGTATTCCATATATATGGAATGTATTAATTCCCGATAGTACAGGGATATACTTCTGAGCTTTGAGATGTTAACCATCCCATGTTATCCACTCACTTAAATAAATAAACATATTTACCCCTTGTTTAGAATGATTGTCCTGTGTACACTTAAAAAAAACAAGAGATGAATAATGTTCTTTAGCTTTGTTGTTCGCTTCTTTTCATTTGTTTCTTTGTTCGTTGCTTTTATTCATTGCTTTTTCTTAGAAGAATATTGTCCTCATCTTTTTCTTTGAAGAATAGTTTTCTTGTAGCTTTTGCCTTGTTCCTTGACTCGTGTAAATGTAATGTTTCTGTAGGCTGTAAATAAGCCTAAGTAAACAAAATGTAAAGATGCGTGTGTATTGAAAATGTCTTTCTCCCTCCTGTGTATGTTGAAGGAATGAGATGTGTAGTGTTTGCCTTTATCCTTGGACCATCCAAAACATCAAAATCCGACTTTTCATATTAGCTCACCCAAAGAGTACATCTGCCTGTTGTATCTACAATGGTGGCCTTTATAAATAACGTGAAGTCTTAGCTCCCATTTCAACACTTCTTCTGTGAGACATTTTCTCACCTTTTGTAGGAACTTTCTTTGACAGAAATCTTCTTCACGTACGTAAACGTTTACGCTTTTCATCACAACCTGAAAGTCCTCGCTGGATTTCCTACGATATCTTGAAACATACTGTCCAAAAAGCCTTGTCAATCAACCTCATAAGCTGAGTCTTTGTTTTGTTTTTTCTTCTGCTTGCAAGTTTACAAGCGATCTGTAGGTGAGAAAACAGACAGAAAAAACTCACCCATGTGCTTTGGAGTCAAGATCAATAATTGGCTTTGTTTCACGGCTGCAATTCTTCTCGCCTTTAGCTGGCTCAGTTTCTCGGACCTTCTGTCCACGTCTGATGGAACACAAACGCCTTTTTCTTTCTAAGTTCTTTGGTTGTTTTTTTCCCAAGACTTGATCAATTGTTTTCGTCTCATCTGTTCATCTGAGTCCCTCCTGTTGTCAAGTAGTTAGGGAAAAACAAACAAATTCTGGGGCTCGCCACTGTAAAAAGGGTAGAGACACTTGTAAAAACAATTAGTGTCACCTTCCTAGGCATTTTGTTCCAAAATTCAATAGAGCCAGGTTATCTTCAACAACGGTTGTTTATTCTTCAGAAAGACAAGCAAAAGACAATGCTTACATAATGACAGCTGGTAACACATGGTAAGATGGTTGCTTCAGAAGGAGAAATTAGGTATCAGATGGTATATCTTCGAGCAGGGACCGCTGACCTTCCATAGTGAAGGGTCACTTCCCCACCATCTTCCACTAGGGCCTCATCGCCTGACATTCCTAACTCATGTTCAAAACCCTTTGGTTCTTATTCTGTTTGTAATGCTGAGGTAAGCATCATTTAGATTTAGCATCGCTCCTAGGAAGGTGATACTACTGTCCACAGAAGTAACACCCACTTGTGTATATTAAGTAACATAACTCCACCCATTGTCCTGACATAGTTCCTTAGAATAGATGTAAATGACCTTTCTCTTGTCCTCAGCAACCCTCAAAATTAACATGTTTCAATGAAGATTAAAGAAACTTTTATCACTTAAAATAGTAATAAATTCAATATCTAACAATTATCAGTGGTCTTGTATGTCTTCCATTTTCTAATTATTGCTCCCACAGTTGATTTCTTCACAGCAAGCTGCTTGCCTATTGCAGATTCAGCCTTCCCAGCCTGGTGCAGGTCTGCAATTTTGTTTCTGGTGTCCTTCGACAGCTCTTTGGTCTTCACCATAGTGGAGTTTGGAGTGTGACTGTTTGAGGTTGTGGACAGGTGTCTTTTATACTGATAACAAGTTCAAACAGGTGCCATTAATACAGGTAATGAGTGGAGGACAGATGAGCCTCTTAAAGAAGAAGATACAGGTCTGTGAGAGCCAGAAATCGTGCTTGTTTGTAGGTGACCAAATACTTATTTTCCACCATAATTTGCAAATAAATTCTTTCCAAATCAGACAATGTGATTGTCTGGATTTGTTTCCACATTTTGTCTCTCATAGTTGAGGTTTACCTATGATGACAATTACAGGCCTCTCTCATCTTTTTAAGTGGGAGAACTTGCACAATTGGTGGCTGACTAAATACTTTTTTGCCCCACTGTATCTGATGTTGTGTTTGACCATTTTTTGGCTTTCTGCTGGGTCATGTACCACTGTGTTAGTATTTTGTAGGAGATTTCCTGGTATTTTGTGCTAAGCGAGCATTTGTGTGCTAATATACATGATTTTCCCATTGGGCGTCGCGCAATCTGTGTCCTAGGGCATTTTCCCAGCTTTCTTTATGTTTGCTGCTAGCATCTGTTTGTGACTGATTCAACCAAGTATAAGCTAAAGAGGTCGTTTTTAAAACCTGGGTTCTGCTATAACAGATATGTTCTAGTGGAGTCAGTCTACTGCAGTATGTGTTTTTGTGTTTACTATTTACTAGGAAATCCTTCAGCTGCATGTGAAACCAAATACCTGGGAATGTTTCTCTGAATTCTGTTTTGAAAGCATCTAGCGATTTGACTCTGTTTCCAGTATAGCAATGAGTGACAAGGAATTTGGTGGTGTTGTTAGGAGACAGGGGGACTGGTTGATTCATACCCAGTAGAAAGTCGGGGTTGTTGGCAATCAGGGCTAACTTATGTGGGACGGCTGTCTTATGCCAAATTTTTAGCGTGGTGGCTACCAATGGGTGGGTTATTTTATTGATGTATTTTGAATGGGTGGACCAAGGATAATATAAGGTTTGTTGCTTATTCTTAATTCTTTAGCACACAATATTTATGGGTGAAAAATAAATCATTTATATTATATAGTACATCACAGTGCACAGAAAAATATTTGTTTCAGTATTACTTGATTAAACAATGACACCCTTGTACATTTACTGATTTAACTCAACATACATATCCACTGGACAGTGAATGTTGGTCAAGCGCAAAGAGCAAGGGAATAATGGCCTGGTGACCTTTAGTAGTTTCCCTGGTACATAATTGGGTATTCAAAGGGAAAATAGCTTCCTCTCAAAGCTAATTGAAAATTCACTTTGCTAAGTGCACAATCTCTATTCCTTTAGTAAATAAATCCAAAATATCTTCAAAAGAATATATTTTATGGAAGAAGAGTTTAAAGTATAAGAAGATATAAGATCCAGTAAGTAGAGTTGCAACACCACTCCCTCAGAAGATTGCTGAGATGAGGCCCCTCAGTAGCCAGTCCAGAAGATATATGAATAATTCATCCAAACTTTTCTAAGTACCGTATATACTCGAGTATAAGCCGACCCGAATATAAGCCGAGGCACCTAATTTTACCACAAAAACTAGGAAAACGTATTGACTCGAGTATAAGCCTCACTTTGCCTCACTGTGTCCATGACTAGACTGACGTTTAACATGGGAGTCTATGGAAGGGGTGCCCGGGTTTGAAAAATCGGTACTCCCCAGCCGTAAGTCCCCCGGACAAGAAACTTTGGAAACTTGTAGAGGAAGAGTGGGGCTACATGTGTGCCAAGTTTGGGGTCCAGAGGACACCTACGACCGGCCAGCACCGGGTCCCAAAAGTCACCAGAGAAATGACCGTTTAACATGGGAGTCTATGGAAGGGGTGCCCCGTTTTGAAAAATCGGTGCTCCCCGGCCATAGGTCCCCCGGACAAGAAACTTTGCACACTTATAGAGGAAGAGTTGTGCTATATGTGTGCCAAGATTGGGGTCCAGGGGACCTACGGCCAGCCGGTACCGTCTCCCCACAGTTCGGGAGATCAGGCGCAAAAAGGTGACTCGAGTATAAGCCGAGGGGGGCATTTTTTGCACAAAAAATTGTGCTTAAAAACTCGGCTTATACTCGAGTATATACGGTAAGTATATTCCAGTATATTCCAGGAGCAGAGTGAAAAAAAAGCCTTCCCAGGTTCATAGGGTAAAGTGCACATCCTTAAGAGTATTGTTGTGTATTAGCCATCAGAATTATTTTCTTCACACTTAATGTTTAGGTAAGCATTACTTTGATTACTTCATGCACAAGCTGCACCAGGTTTTACAACATGCAATTTCGTATTTCGTACCAAATCCAGTGAAAAGAATGTGTTGTAGGGAAGGAATGTTCAAATGTGGAATTTCATTTTTGTTTCCCTTATGGCCGATTGAATGTGAATATGTCTTCATAAAGTTTGACACTACAGCTGTATCTAGTACTTGAACAACATTTAAAATATTATAGGTTTGTGTCAGTTCATCTAGTATGCCCACTTCAATGCACAGGTCCCACTAAATAGATCTACATAATCAAACAGCTTTATTTATAGTTAACAAATTATTTATAGTTAACAAATGTAATGGAGCAAACACAAAGAGTAAAGTGCACTATCCTTGCATTGATTTATTTAAAAGTATGGTTGTGTTCTCAGGCCTAATTTACACTTGTAGCTGGAGGGTGATAAAAATTTCTCATAAAATAGGCCTGTATGCCGATGACAAGGGCCTGATCGCGGTAGCTCCTATAAATGTTGCCCTATTATACTACTCATAATTATATGTTACTGGCTTTCTTTTTTTTTTTTTTTTCAAATACTTTATTTCTACCATCAAGGGCGTATCCAGGTTTTCGTGACAATCATATATAAACAATACCATAGCAGATATACAGGTCCTTCTCAAAAAATTAGCATATTGTGATAAAGTTAATTATTTTCTGTAATGTACTGATAAACATTAGACTTTCATATATTTTAGATTCATTACACACAACTGAAGTAGTTCAAGCCTTTTCTTGTTTTAATATTGATGATTTTGGCATACAGCTCATGAAAACCCAAAAATCCTATCTCAAAAAATTAGCATATTTCATCCGACCAATAAAAGAAAAGTGTTTTTAATACAAAAAAAGTCAACCTTCAAATAATTATGTTCAGTTATGCACTCAATACTTGGTCGGGAATCCTTTTGCAGAAATGACTGCTTCAATGCGGCGTAGCATGGAGGCAACCAGCCTGTGGCACTGCTGAGGTGTTATGGAGGCCCAGGATGCTTCGATGGCGGCCTTAAGCTCATCCAGAGTGTTGGGTCTTGCGTCTCTCAACTTTCTCTTCCCAATATCCCACAGATTCTCTATGGGGTTCAGGTCAGGAGAGTTGGCAGGCCAATTGAGCACAGTAATACCATGGTCAGTAAACCATTTACCAGTGGTTTTGGCACTGTGAGCAGGTGCCAGGTCGTGCTGAAAAATTAAATCTTCATCTCCATAAAGCTTTTCAGCAGATGGAAGCATGAAGTGCTCCGAAATCTCCTGATAGCTAGCTGCATTGACCCTGCCCTTGATAAAACACAGTGGACCAACACCAGCAGCTGACATGGCACCCCAGACCATCACTGACTGTGGGTACTTGACACTGGACTTCAGGCATTTTGGCATTTCCCTCTCCCCAGTCTTCCTCCAGACTCTGGCACCTTGATTTCCGAATGACATGCAAAATTTGCTTTCATCCGAAAAAAGTACTTTGGACCACTGAGCAACAGTCCAGTGCTGCTTCTCTGTAGCCCAGGTCAGGCGCTTCTGCCGCTGTTTCTGGTTCAAAAGTGGCTTGACCTGGGGAATGCGGCACCTGTAGCTCATTTCCTGCACACGCCTGTTCACGGTGGCTCTGGATGTTTCTACTCCAGACTCAGTCCACTGCTTCCGCAGGTCCTCCAAGGTCTGGAATCGGTCCTTCTCCACAATCTTCTTCAGGGTCCGGTCACCTCTTCTCGTTGTGCAGCGTTTTCTGCCACACTTTTTCCTTCCCACAGACTTCCCACTGAGGTGCCTTGATACAGCACTCTGGGAACAGCCTATTCGTTCAGAAATTTCTTTCTGTGTCTTACCCTCTTGCTTGAGGGTGTCAATGATGGCCTTCTGGACAGCAGTCAGGTCGGCAGTCTTACCCATGATTGCGGTTTTGAGTAATGAACCAGGCTGGGAGTTTTTAAAAGCCTCAGGAATCTTTTGCAGGTGTTTAAAGAGTTAATTAGTTGATTCAGATGATTAGGTTAATAGCTCGTTTAGAGAACCTTTTCATGATATGCTAATTTTTTGAGATAGGAATTTTGGGTTGTCATGAGCTGTATGCCAAAATCATCAATATTAAAACAAGAAAAGGCTTGAACTACTTCAGTTGTGTGTAATGAATCTAAAATATATGAAAGTCTAATGTTTATCAGTACATTACAGAAAATAATGAACTTTATCACAATATGCTAATTTTTTGAGAAGGACCTGTAATCACTAATCAACAATCGATTATCATAGGATAGTAATCCCGTCCTTCATAGCCCCCTCCATACCCCCCTGAGGAGGATATCCTGCCGGTATTATGACAAGCAGGGGGCCACCCCCGCTTGCTGTATATGGAATCGCCCTATCCATTTTCCATTTTCTGAATTGTAAACAAAAAATACTAACCCCCTCCCAAAAAAAAAGGGGGGAGGGACAATAGGGGGGGGGGCTGAGGGATAAGGGTACCCTGAATAAATAATGGATACCTAATTATTAACTGTTTTAGTTATAATACCTATATCTGTCTATCCTGAGTTAAGCAAGGTCAAGCCTTCTTCAGAAGCAATAAACATATTCCACTGTCTCCATACGTCAGAATACTTTTCTTGTTGGTTTTGTGCTGAAAGTGTAAGATCTTCCATCTTGTTTATCTCTTCCACTTTATGAAGCCAGCATCCGACCGTAGGAGGTAGCGTATTTTTCCACCTAAGTGGAATACACGATTTGGCTGCGTTTACTAAATGTCGTAAGATAGATTTCTAATATTTTTTGACAGGGATATTCATAACATGTAATAGAAAGAAGGCTGGGTCGTCCGGTATCCTATAGTCTGTAAATTTTTGAATAATGTTCAGTACTTCCTTCCAGTAAAATGTTATTTTTGGGCATGACCAAAAAGTATGTAAGATCGTACCTCCCTCCTCTATACATCTCCAGGTTACTGGCTTTCTATTGTAATGTTTTTCTTATGACAGGTGTTTTGACTGGCATTCAGAGAGCTTTAAAAAAGCATGCCTGAAGCCATGTATTGAAGCAAGCGTAAACAAGCCCTACAGTGTTCAGAAGTGGTCCCCCTCCTACCATTGCCTGCCTCCATTCCTTGGGTTCACCTGTTCCACTGGGGAGCCCAGGATGCTGTAATCATTCGGGTCGGCTGTGCACAGAGGAGATGAAGGAACATCTGTTCCTTCATCTCCCCTGTGATGAGGGGGTGATGTGATGGGTCTGCTTCTTCGCAAAGAGAAGAAGCAGACCCAGCGTTCCGGGAACATGACAACTTTACTGCCCTGCCAAACCACTCTGACAAGGAAAATTGACTTTGACTATGCAGCTGGAGATGGGACTGATCCGCAAAGATATGGACAAGTTCCGGACTTGGCTGACAGAGGTTGAGCAATGCGTGGGGGATGCTGAAGACCTGCTGAGAGACCATTCCACCTCCCTCATACCCTTACTACTAAAGTGAAGGTGCTTGAATACCAAGCAGAAGACGTGGAAAACCGCAATCGGAGAAACAATCTCTGCATCTAATGCGGCGTACACACGATCGTTTTTCATGCCATTTTTTAAACCAACGTTTTTCTCTTCGTTTTTTTTCATGTTTCCTCTCAAGCCTGTCTTGCGTACACACGATCATTTTAAAAAACGTTCAAGAAAAGCGCAGTGACGTACAACACGTACAACGGCACTATAAAGGGGAAGTTCCGTTCGGATGGTGCCACCCTTCATGTTAGTAAAGTTTGTTGAGCAACGATTCGCGCTTTTCAGCCTCCTGCTTTTCAGTCCGTTACAGCGTGACAAATGTGCTATCTCCATTACAAATGCTAGTTTTACCAGAACGTGCGCTCCCGTCTCATACTTGATTCTGAGCATGCGCGTTTTTTTCACCTCGTCAAAGCATATACACCATCGTTTTTCACATCGTTAAAAAAAACGACATGAAAAACGACGTGAAAAAATAGAGCATGTTCGAAATTTTTAATGGCCGTTTTTCACGTAGTTAAAAATGCTCTGGAGCATACACACGATCGGTTTTAATGCCCATTTTTAAAAATGGCATTTTTAACGGCATGAAAAACGATCATGTGTATGGGGCATTAGGGCTTCCGGAGGGATCGGAGGACCCCAACCCTGCTGCCTTCACTGAACGACTCCTCCGCCAGCTGTTTCCACAGGCGGCATTCTCCCCTTTATTTTCAGTAGAACGTGCCCACAGAATGCCGGCTGCTCGTGAAGCCCCCAGGACCCTGCCGCGCACATTTATTCTCCGGCTCTTGAACTTCCGTGATAGAGATCTGGTGTTGAGGGAGAGCAGGAAGATTGAGGCCCTGCATTTTGAGGGATCCCGGTTTATGATTTTCATGGATTTTTACTTGGAAACAGAGAAGCAGCGCAAGTCTTTTGACCACGTGAAGCTCAACCTGAGATAGAAGGGCCTGAAGTATAGCATACTGTTCCCTGCCCGTTTACGAGTACAGAATGGAGAAACCCATCGCTTCTTCACATCTCCTGAGGATGCTTCTAACTGGCTGGAATCCCTTCCACAGCGCTGACACCATGGATAACAAGCGACCTTTCCTCCCTCTCTTCCCCTCTCCGATGGGTGAATTGCTCCACTGCCTCTTAAACATTGGAATGACCTGTCTTTTGGCTCAGCTCCATGTTGGAGCTGCCTGCATTGCTACCTGCTGATCCTTGCTTCAGGATGCCGGTACCGGGACTCACCCTGATACTGACACTGCAGTTGCAAATGTCAGCTAGCCCCACCATGAGCTGGAATCCTCTACAATTACTTCTCATGTAAGAGGTGGAATAGCTGTTGCAGTGATTACACAACCACCACGGAGTGGAGGGGGATGAAAACAAAAGTTCTGTTGTTGCAACCAGGTTTGGATAACTGACTATACTTCTGTAGCAATACCCCCGCAGGGGCCGCTGGTTTAATATTTGGGCCTACCGTTACCTTACTGCTCACCACGTCCGTCTAGGGGTCTTCCTTGAAGAGTTGTCATATAAATGCCTGCACCAAACACTTAAGCCCCGTACACACGATCGGTTTTACCGATGAAAACAGGACTTTTTTCATTGGACAAACCAATCGTGTATGGGACCCATCGGTCTTTTTTCCATCGGTTTTAAAAAATAGAACATGTTTTAAATTTTTCCGATGGATCAAAAACCGATAGCAAATTCTCATCGTCTATGGGCAAGTCCATCGGTTAAAAAACCCACGCATGCTCAGAATCAAGTCGACGCATGCTCAGAAGCATTGAACTTCATTTTTCTTGGCTCATCGGAGTGTTTTACGTCACCGCGTTTGGAACGGTCGGTTTTTTGACTGATGGTGTGTAGGCAAGACTGATGGAAGTCAGCTTCATTGGATTTCCGATGGACAAAACCATTGGATTAGAATCCATAGGATATCCGATCGTGTGTACGAGGCTTAAGTCTCTTTTTCTCAAGGGTTTATTTAAAAAACTTCAGACAGAGTGACGGAGGGTTGGGGAAATTCAGGTACCTTAGGTTTTTGCAGATCACGGGTACTTTCCTTTATCCAGAGGACCAATAACATCCACACTGGATACAGCATCCACCGGATAGGCCTCTCTCACTGACCTAGCAGCCGGTGCAAGCTCGTTCAAAAAGTCTCTGCCACAGACTTGTGTAACACACACTTGGTAAAGTTCCGAAAGACAACACACAGCGCCAGGATCTTTCAGCCAGGCCGGAAGCACTGTGAGCTAGATTTTCGATCCGGATGTGTCCTTCAATTGAGTCCTCAATTGCTCGGCCCCTTCCCGCAGGCAGTCCGACACAGGATCATCTCTGGATCAGTAGGCCCTAGCAACTTCTGAGCCTACTCGCAGTAATGGAGCCTCGGGGAGTACACATGCCCGAGGCATAAAACTGCTAACAAATCCCTGAGGCCAGGAGGGCCGTCAGGGCAGGATCGGAAGACCCTGCCAAAACGGTGTCTGCCCCTTAAGTACCCTCTCACAGAATGCGCAGCGGGGTGACCAAACCCAATGAGCTGCTTCTGGGCAAGAGGTACCCAATACATCCAGCCTGCTGCAGTTCCAACCTTGACCTGTGGTGACAACGACCCCCAGAGGAAGGTGGAAAATGTGCAACTCAGTTGAACTGGAACAGAGACCACTAATTTGGTATAATTATTCTGAGTTGAACTATAACTCAGACAACTAAATTTACACTAGCGCCTACCCAATAGGAGCAGGGCACTACACTTTATTTTCTGGTTTTCAATCTCATTAAGAAATGTGCCCCAGTATTACCTGGGTGAATACTTTCCCGCAGGGAGGACTATCCGTTATTCCCATATTAGCTTCTTCTTTACACACAGGCAGCACGGTTGCTGACCAGTTTGTGTGTGCTCTCTACTGTGCCTTCTAGGCGCCCTATTGGTACATTGCTTCCCAGAGACTAACAGTCATGTTCAGTTTGGGATATCAGACACACCCAAGTTTGGAGGGTGACGTGGGGTGGGGGGGGGGTTGGATTGTTATACCAGTTACTGTTTTTGTGTTTTGTTTTTTGTTTTGTTTTTCAATGTCATCTCTGAGTAATATGTGTGGGGTGAGGAGAATGCTGGATAGCATATCTTTGCATTTGATCTTACTGTGGGGTCTGGATGGAGATCTGGGCAGGAGAAGATGCGTCATTATTATGCCCCTTTCATTATGGCCCCTTTGAGATTACTCTCCTGGAATGTGTGGTGGTTGAATTCTAAATTCAAACGCTCTCTAGTTTTCTCCTACCTCCCGCACATCTGTATATTGCAGGAGACTCATCTTACTGGGTCCAATTCTAAAGGGATGCAGACACTGCAGCTTTCCCCATTAGAATACAGGAAGTGCATCACCTGATTAATAATGAACCAGACCCTCCCATACAGAATGAGTATGCAATCAGTCTAGTGAAACAACTAGCTACAGTATTTATTCACAACAACAAAAGATAGAAATCTGCTATAAAGTTTGTGAAAATCCTTGCAATCAGGGATGAGCCGAACACCCCCCTGTTCGGTTCGCACCAGAACCTGCGAACAGACAAAATGTTCGTGTAAACTTTAGAACCCTATTAAATACAATGGACTCGAACGTTCGAAATCTAAAGTGTTAATTATAAAGGCTGATATGCAAGTTATTGTCCTAAAAAGTGTTTGGGGACCCGGGTCCTGCCCCAGGGGACATGTATCAATGCAAAAAGAAGTTTTAAAAACGGCCGTTTTTTCGGGAGCAGTGATTTTAATAATGCTTAAAATGAAAAAATAAAAGTGAAATATTCCTTTAAATTTCGTACCTGGGGGGTGTGTATGATATGCATGTAAAGTGGCGCATGTTTCCCGTGCTTAGAACTGCCCCTGCAAAAAATGTCATTTTTGAAAGAAAAAAAATGCATTTAAAACTGACTCGCGGCTATTAATGAATTGTCGGCTCCCGGCAATACATACAAAAGTCATTGATAAAAAAAAAAAAAAAAAAGCGTGGGGGTTCCCCAGAATTCAATTACCAGGTCCTTCAGATCTGGCATGGATTTTAAGGGGAACTCCACCCCAAGTTTAAAAAAAAAATGGCGTGGAGTCCCCCTAAAAATCCATACCAGACCCCTTATCCGAGCACGCAACCTGGCCGGCCGCAGGGGAAAAGGGGGGGACGAGAAAGCGGCCCCCCCTCCCTCCTGAACCGTACCAAGCCACATGCCCTCAACATGGGGAGGATGTCCCCATGTTGATGGGGACAAGGGCCTCATCCCCACAACCCTTGCCCGGTGGTTGTGGGGGTCTGCGGGCGGGGGGCTTATCGGAATCTGGAAGACCCCTTTAACAAAGGGGACCCCCAGATCCCGCCCCCCCCTATGTGAATTGGTAAGGGGTACATTGTACCCCTACCATTTCACGAAGAAAGCGTAAAAAAATGTTTAAAAAAACACACAAACACCTTGAAAAAGTCCTTTATTTAAAAAAATAAATAAATAAACATTCCAGCGGTGAAATCCAGTGTCCCTCGGCGATCCCGATGTCCAGCGCTGTCCTTCATTGGTTGTGCCTGAGCGGACCTGATGGGGAACTCCCTCTCAGTATTTTAAATGTATAGACCCGCCCCTTCTAATGTTCCCCATCAGGTCCGCTCAGCGGGCGAGATGCAGAACATGAGAAGGGGCGGGTTTATACATGTATTACCAAAGTGAGAGCAGTTCCCCATCAGGTCCGCCCCCTCGGTATGTCGGACCCGCCTACGTCATTGGCTTGAGCGGGGAACTTCCTTCACTATGTAAATTTAAATTACACAGTGAAGGAAGTTCCCCGCTCAAGCCAATGACGTAGGCGGGTCCGACATACCGAGGAGGCGGACCTGATGGGGAACTGCTCTCACTTTGGTAATACATGTATAGACCCGCCCCTTCTCATGTTCCGCATCTGGTCCGCTGAGCGGACCTGATGGGGAACTTTAGAAGGGGCGGGTCTATACATTTAAAATACTGAGAGGGAGTTCCCCATCAGGTCCGCTCAGGCACAACCAATGACGGACAGCGCTGGACATCGGGATCGCCGCGGGACACTGGATTTCACCGCTGGAATGTTTTTTTTTTTTTTTTTTTTAATAAAGGACTTTTTCAAGGTGTTTGTGTGTTTTTTTAAACATTTTTTTACGCTTTCTTCGTGAAATGGTAGGGGTACAATGTACCCCTTACCAATTCACATAGGGGGGGGCCGGGATCTGGGGGTCCTCTTTGTTAAAGGGGTCTTCCAGATTCCGATAAGCCCCCCGCCCGCAGACCCCCACAACCACCGGGCAAGGGTTGTGGAATTGAGGCCCTTGTCCCCATCAACATGGGGACATCCTCCCCATGTTGAGGGCATGTGGCTTGGTACGGTTCAGGAGGGAGGGGGGGCCGCTCTCTCGTCCCCCCCTTTTCCCCTGCGGCCGGCCAGGTTGCGTGCTCGGATAAGGGGTCTGGTATGGATTTTTAGGGGGACTCCACGCCATTTTTTTTTAAATTTGGGGTGGAGTTCCCCTTAAAATCCATGCCAGATCTGAAGGGCCTGGAATGGATATTTGGGGGAACCCCACGTCAATTTTTTTTTAAATTTGCGGCGGGGTTCCCCTTAATATCCATTCCAGACCTGAAGGGCCTGGTAATTGAATTCTGGGGAACCCCCACGCTTTTTTTTTTTTTTTATCAATGACTTTTGTATGTATTGCCGGGAGCCGACAATTCATTAATAGCCGCGAGTCAGTTTTAAATGCATTTTTTTCTTTCAAAAATGACATTTTTTGCAGGGACAGTTCTAAGCACGGGAAACATGCGCCACTTTACATGCACATCATACACACCCCCCAGGTACGAAATTTAAAGGAATATTTCACTTTTATTTTTTCATTTTAAGCATTATTAAAATCACTGCTCCCGAAAAAACGGCCGTTTTTAAAACTTCTTTTTGCATTGATACATGTCCCCTGGGGCAGGACCCGGGTCCCCAAACACTTTTTAGGACAATAACTTGCATATTAGCCTTTATAATTAGCACTTTAGATTTCTCCCATAGATTTTTCGAATTTGCCGCGAACACCCCAATTTGTTCGCTGTTCGGCGAACGGGCGAACAGGCAATGTTCGAGTCGAACATGAGTTTGACTCGAACTCGAAGCTCATCCCTACTTGCAATGTACTTTGATCACCCACAGGGGTTTTTATTTATTTTTTCTCAACAAAAGTGGAGTGGAAAAGCAAAGCCTCAACCACTGTTGTTATTGTGTCTAGTGAATTAAGTGGAAAACTTAAAGCAAATAATTTAAGAGAAAAATCCGATGTTTAAACAATCAATTTTGCTAGACAACACTTTGCATATTGCATCTGAAAATGAAAAACTTGCAAATTGTCAGCATGTGTTTCTTGTAACCACTCACAAGGAAAAGGGGCACTCAAGATGCACAACAATCTTGTAATATCTAGTTCTCTGTCCTACTTACTAAATATTGCAAATGGTGTAGCTGATCAAATATGCTATAAAAGGCACTTTGATCTGAAAATACAATGTGTTCATGAACTCAGTTCTTAAGAGGTCACAAAAGAAATATCGCTTTGACAACAGCATGGGCTGGGCATAACGCAAAGTATGGAAACAGTGCATGGTCTCTAAGTTCAGCCACCTCCAGTGCTTCAAAGCTCCCTGCTATTCACTGAGAGCACACATTCCTTACCTAACATACTAGCATTCAGCTCATGATAAGAAGCTAGGTAATGCTTTCTTTTGCTGTTGGTTCCATAGCTAAAAGTATTCATGTACAGTGCAAAATAACATGCACACAACAGAGCCAGAAATGCTAATAATTGAAGCACATTGTTAAAAAATAAACAAAAAAACAATACACGTAACAGTTTTTTCAGTTTAATATCTGGCCAACCATTTAGGCCAAATAGTTAAAAATAAGAATTCAAGAGAGGAGCTGCCTCCTTAACCTGGAAAAAGATCCACAAAGTTCCTAACAACCTGTTTTACAGTATGTGATTCAAATATGAAGCTGATTTTTCAGCTGAAGTAGTCACTTCTTGACTAGCTTTTTGTAGCTTATACTTCACATCCTCTTACAAATGTGGCCCTCTCTTGTTTAGCCCACACCCGGCCTTGAATGTCTTCTATTGAAAAGCACTCATATATTTATTTATTTTTTAATAAGACATTACTTATAGCATGTATTGTGCAGCAAGATTCTCTAATTAACAATGCTGGGGGGCTGATTTAAAGAGTTGAGAATAATAACTGTGGGAATATTCACTTCAAATATCTATTTTTATGTATGGGGGTTGCACCACTTCAATGTGTCAGCAAGCAGTGCAAACAATTTTACACAGCCACAAAAAAAGAAAAAGCACTTCTAAAACAAAATGCACAAAAAAACTTGAGTATACAAAAATGCAAACAGTACACCCTAGCACACCACTTACAAACATCTAAAATTCTCTAATAATGTAAAAAGACAATTTCATGTTAACAGTAATACCCAATCACGTGCAGGTGCTTTTCACATGATTGGATGAGTGAGGTGAATAGTCACACAATTTCTTGCTTTAAGATTTTCAACTCCTTCAATAAATTAGTCCTAAACTTTTTTTTTTTAATCAGATATTACTACTTATTAAAGAAACTCTGCCACTAGGGATGAGCTCGGTGTTCGAGTCGAACATACGTTCGACTCGAACATCGGCTGTTCGACCGTTTGGCGAACATCGAACGATTTGGGCCGTTCACGCCAAATTCGAGTGACTCGAACGGCCCACAATACACTGCACCATCGCAGTGCAATCCCGGCGCTGTGATTGGCCAAGCATGCACTGTGGCCCCGCATGCTTGGCCAATCACAGCGCCGGCAGCTAGGAGAGCCATAATTGGCCACAGGCAGGTTGCCTGTGGCCAATTATAGCTCAGGGGGTTTAGCACACGCCCCACACTATAAAAGGCCGCCAGCGCGGCGGCCTTGTGTAGTGTGTTCCGGCGCAGGGAAAGAGTTACATAGGCAGGGACAGTGTCAGTGCTATTTGTACCTCAAACTTGTGTGTAGGGAGAGAGAAGGATAGGCAGGGAGAGTGTCAGTGTCATATACTTTGATAAACCTTGTGTGCAGGGAGAGAGAAGGATAGGCAGGGAGAGAGTCAGTGTCACATACTTTGCTAAACCTTGTGTGCAGGGAGAGAGAAGGATAGGCAGGGAGAGTGTCAGTGTCATATACTTTGCTAAACCTTGCGTGCAGGGAGAGAGAAGGATAGGCAGGGAGTGTGTCAGTGTCATATACTTTGATAAATCTTGCGTGCAGGGAGAGAGAAGGATAGGCAGGGAGAGTGTCAGTGTCATATACTTTGATAAAACTTGTGTGCAGGGAGAGAGAAGGATAGGCAGGGGACAGTGTCAGTGTCATTGTTGCTAAGCCTCCTGCACATTATACACCTGAAGTTAGCCTGTATTGCTGTGTTTTCCTGGTGTGTCACACCAACAGGCATTTGCAGCACTTACAGCGGGCGGAGTGTGCCTCCTGATCATATTACACCTGAAGTTAGCCCGTATTGCTGTGTTTTCCTGGTGTGTTACACCAACAGGCATTTGCAGCACTTACAGCGGGCGGAGTGTGCCTCCTGCACATTATACACCTGAAGTTAGCCTGTATTGCTGTGTTTTCCTGGTGTGTTACACCAACAGGCATTTGCAGCACTTACAGCGGGCGGAGTGTGCCTCCTGATCATATTACACCTGAAGTTAGCCCGTATTGCTGTGTTTTCCTGGTGTGTTACACCAACAGGCATTTGCAGCACTTACAGCGGGCGGAGTGTGCCTCCTGCACATTATACACCTGAAGTTAGCCCGTATTGCTGTGTTTTCCTGGTGTGTTACACCAACAGGCATTTGCAGCACTTACAGCGGGCGGAGTGTGCCTCCTGCACATTATACACCTGAAGTTAGCCTGTATTGCTGTGTTTTCCTGGTGTGTTACACCAACAGGCATTTGCAGCACTTACAGCGGGCGGAGTGTGCCTCCTGCACATTATACACCTGAAGTTAGCCTGTATTGCTGTGTTTTCCTGGTGTGTTACACCAACAGGCATTTGCAGCACTTACAGCGGGCGGAGTGTGCCTCCTGATCATATTACACCTGAAGTTAGCCCGTATTGCTGTGTTTTCCTGGTGTGTTACACCAACAGGCATTTGCAGCACTTACAGCGGGCGGAGTGTGCCTCCTGCACATTATACACCTGAAGTAAGCCTGTATTGCTGTGTTTTCCTGGTGTGATACACCAACAGGCATTTGCAGCACTTACAGCGGGCCGAGTGTGCCTCCTGATCATATTACACCTGAAGTTAGCCCGTATTGCTGTGTTTTCCTGGTGTGTTACACCAACAGGCATTTGCAGCACTTACAGCGGGCGGAGTGTGCCTCCTGCACATTATACACCTGAAGTTAGCCTGTATTGCTGTGTTTTCCTGGTGTGTTACACCAACAGGCATTTGCAGCACTTACAGCAGGCGTAGTGTGATTCCTGCAAAATATACTCCTGAAGCTAGGCCTTATTGCTGGTTTTCCCATTTCCCTGCAGGCCATTAGAATGTCTGGAAGACAAACAAGGAGAGGCAGACAGTCAGGAGCCAATAAAAGAGGGCAAGCAGGCTCTGTGTCTAGAGACAACAGTGCTGGTCGTGGACGCGGTGCATCGCCATCAGCACGTGGCCTTGGGACACGCTTGTCCTTCTTTTCGGCAGCTGGACGTATTGAGCCGCATCATGCCGAAGACTTGGTAGAGTGGATGACCAAGCCCTCCTCATCCTCCTCATCCTCTCTCACCCAGGCTCAGGGTACTGGCAAAGCAGCTGCCAAAGCGTCCTCTTCCCTGGTATCAATGTCATCATCAGTCACTCCTTCCCTAGACCAACCATGTCCTCCTGAGGAGTCCCCCGAACTGTTTGAGCACAGTGTTGGGTACATGCTCCAGGAGGATGCCCAGCATTTCGAAGCGTCTGATGATGATACCCAGCTAGAGGAAGGCAGTAGCGTGAGAGCAGAGAGAGGGGATGCTCAAGAAGGACACCAATCTGGCAGTCATGTTCCAGCAGCTGCAGCATACTGCCAGATTGGCTCCAGTGATGAGGAGGGAGGGGATGATGAGGTCACTGACTCCACGTGGGTGCCTAATAGGAGAGAGGAGGAGGAGGAGGAGGATGAGGAGGAGGCACATCTCCAACGAGGCAGGATGCCCTCGGGGGGCCAGCGTAAGGGCAGCACACCGACGGAATCACACCGCAGAGCTCCGCCTGTGCAGGGCGCTGCCTCTGCCCGTTATTCAAAAAGTTCTTTGGTGTGGGCCTTTTTTGAGTCGAGTGCATCAGATCGCACAGCTGCTGTTTGCAACATATGTCTCAAGCGTATATCGCGTGGCCAAAACATCACCAGCTTGGGCACCACATGCTTGACCAGACATATGTTGACCTGCCATGCAGCTCGTTGGCAAGCCTACCTTAAAGACCCACACCAAAGAACAAAGCGGACCTCTCCTTGCACCGCATCAGCTGGGATCTCCAACCCCACTATACCTTCAGTCCTCTCTGAAACCTGCACTGAGAGGAATGAAGGTGTAGAATTAGGTGTGTCACAGCCAAGTACTTGCGGGCACTCTGCTAGCAGTACACCGACGTCTGATTCTAGCAGGCAA
Organism: Rana muscosa; assembly: GCA_029206835.1. NCBI lineage: Eukaryota > Metazoa > Chordata > Amphibia > Anura > Ranidae > Rana > Rana muscosa. The sequence continues at coordinate 63,320,594 of CM055122.1, read as the reverse complement.
ATTTCCCTGCCCCAGCTGCTGGACCGTCGAAAGAAGTTCACTCCCAGCTGTCACGTACCTTTGGTGTGAGCCTGACGTGCAGAGGGAGACCTCCCGTACAACCCCGGCTCGGAGACCACTGGAGTGGGGACAGTGGTGGTAAGAGCGCGGTGAGGTAAGGGTGCCTGCTTGGTCCTCTTGGCTGGGTGTAGTAAAGCCAAGCGAAAGCTGGAACAGCTGGAACTGGGAGCAGCGGATGCAGGTCAGCAGGTGCAGGTATGCAGAGCAGCGGATGCAGGTCAGCAGGTGCAGGTATGCAGAGCAGCGGATGCAGGTCAGCAGGTGCAGGTATGCAGAGCAGTGGATGCAGGTCAGCAGGTGCAGGTATGCAGAGCAGTGGATGCAGGTCAGCAGGTGCAGGTGTGCGGGACCGCGGATGCAGGTCAGCAGGTGTAGGTATGCAGAGCAGCGCAGTCAGGCAAGCCACGTCATTCACATCAGGGTAAACAGCATAAACGGCAGGCAGAGAGTAGTCAGAGTCCAGGCTGGGTCTTGGCAACAGATGATCAGACAGGTAACTTAGCAGGGTCAAACAAGCCAGAGTCAGGACTGGAGATAGGAGGGAGGTCAGGAAGCCAGGTCAAACACAGGAACACGATACAGGCACAGAGTCAGGAACAGAAGCAGATCAAACCGCAAGGGGCAACATCTCTGGAACGTCTTTTATAGGAAGTTCATGGGAGGAGCAAGGGGTTCAGGGTTCAACATCAATCAAGACACCAAGCAGAGTAGTCTAATCCATTAGATAGGTTATCCAGCAGATCAGGCAGGGAACTGTCCAGCATCCCAGATAGCTCAGTGGGAAGAGTCAATGCCAGACACAGACGAGGTCCCAGGTTCAAGCCCAGTATGTCCCTGACAGTGCCCCCCCCTTAAGGGCAACCTCCGGGTGCCCAAGAGAGCTCTTTTCTGGGGGTGACTGCGAAAAAATGCCTGGATTAACTCTCGGGCATGAATGTTCCGTTGGGGTTCCCAGGAGTTCTCCTCCAGACCATACCCCTTCCACTTAATCAGGAATTGAAGTTGGTTCCCCCTTCTTCTACAGTCCAAGACGGCCTCCACCTCGAACTCTTCATCCCCGTCAACCATTACAGGTTCAGGCGGTCCTGATCCCCTGTTTGGGAAGGGATCCGGCACTGTAGGTTTCAGTAGTGACACGTGAAACACTGGGTGAACCTTCAATGAATCTGGTAAAGAAAGTTCATAGGAGACTTCATTTAATCTCCGTTTTACTGGGAAGGGGCCGATGAACTTGGGTGCCAGTTTCCTTGCGGGGCAGGTCATCCTAAGGTTGGCGGTAGACAGCCATACTTGATCGCCTTGTTGAAGGCATAATTCCCCTCTCCTCTTTCTGTCAAACATCCTTTTATTGGTTGCCTGCGCCTTGGTCAAGGCTTCCTGTAATATTTTGTTGTTACGGGTCAGGAAATCAACGGTACTCTGGACTGCTGGGACTGTTGAATCAGAAATTAGATCAGGTAGGAAGGTCGGGTGGAACCCGTAGTTGGAGAAAAACGGAGACTGACCTGTAGCCGAGTGACTGGCATTATTAAAGGCAAACTCCGCCAGGGGTAGTAGTGTTACCCAGTCATCTTGAACAAAGGTGGTAAAGCATCGGAGATATTGCTCGAGCGTTTGGTTCGTCCTCTCGGTTTGCCCATTGGTCTGAGGGTGATAGGCAGAGGACATGGACAGCTCGATCTTCAGGACCTTGCACAAAGCCTTCCAGAAGCGAGAGGTGAACTGCACCCCTCTGTCTGAAACAATGTCTGTTGGAACCCCATGTAACCTTACTATCTCTTTTATGAAGACCTGGGCAGTTTCCATGGCAGATGGCGTGCTCTTCAGTGGCACGAAGTGGGCCATTTTAGATAGACGGTCGACCACTACAAAAATGGCTGAGCAACCTTCTGACGGGGGAAGTTCCACTATGAAGTCCATAGCAATCCTTTGCCAGGGTCGATCAGGAACTGGTAAGGGTCTGAGCAGACCCCAGGCCTTGCTTCTAGCGGTCTTACTACGGGTACAGGTGGCACATGAATTTACATACTCCCTGCAGTTCCTTTCAAGATCCGGCCACCAAAATGTGCGTTGAATTAGTTCCTGGGTTTTATGCATTCCGAAGTGGCCGGCCAGGGGATGATCATGGCACAGATTTAATACTGTTACTCTGACATCTTCTGGTACAAAGATCTTGTTGTCTTTCCATAGTAACCCATCCTTGGGTAACAGGGTAATCCCAGGAGGCCCTGACATATTTGCTGAAGCTTGTTTCAAGCCGGACATTAGATTTGTTTGCAAGAGTAGAAAGTTACCTTCCGATAGAATGGTATCAGGGGCTGACACTTCTTTCGGATCATCGAACATGCGAGAAAGGGCGTCTGGTTTGGTGTTCTTTGAGCCGGGCCGGTAAGTTATGTGAAATGAAAACCTAGAGAAGAATAAGGCCCATCGTGCCTGGCGTGGTCTCAGACGCTTGGCAGCTCTCAAATACTCCAGGTTCTTGTGGTCTGTATAAATGAGTATAGGATGCGCTGCTCCTTCCAACAGATACCTCCATTCTTCAAGGGCGGACTTGATGGCCAGGAGCTCCCGGTCCCCCACGTCATAGTTCTTTTCGGCCGGAGTAAGCTTACGAGAGAAGAAGGCTATTGGGTGCATCAAGTCCTTGAGACCCTGGCGTTGAGAGATAACGGCTCCTAACGCTGTCTCTGAGGCATCTACCTCGAGTAGATAAGGTAGAGCAGGGTCAGGGTGACTCAGAATAGGAGCTGACGTGAACAGTCCTTTTAAATTTGTGAAGGCAGCCTGTGCCTCAGGATTCCAACAAAACCGGACATTCTGCTTGGTCAGCTGCGTAATCGGGGAAATAATAGCGGAGAATCCCTTGATGAACCTCCGGTAGAAGTTGGCAAAGCCAACGAAGCGCTGCACCCCCTTCTTGTCTGAAGGTGCAGGCCAATCCAGAATAGCTGAAACCTTTTGCGGATCCATCTTGAATCCCTCTGTTGAAATTACCAAGCCGAGGAACTGAATACTCTGTCGCTCGAATTCGCATTTTTCTGGTTTTGCGTACAGTCCATGTTGACGGAGTCGACAGAGTACAGCCTTGACATGTTCCCGGTGCTGCTCAATTGAAGTGGAAAAAATCAAAATATCGTCTAGATAGACAATTACGTAAATGTCCAGGCAGTCCCTAAAAATGTCGTTGACTAGATGCTGAAAAGTAGCAGGGGCATTACATAGGCCAAAGGGCATTACTAGGTATTCGTAATGGCCGAACCTGGTCCGAAAAGCAGTCTTCCATTCATCCCCTGCGCGGATGCGGACCAGGTTGTACGCCCCCCGCAGGTCTAGCTTGGTAAACACAGAAGAGGTCCTAAGCCTCTGAAAGAGTTCGGGTACCAGGGGCAGAGGGTACCGATTCTTGACTGTAATTTTATTTAATTCCCGGTAGTCCACACAGGGCCGGAGAGAATGGTCCTTTTTCTCCAAAAAAAGATTCCCGCCCCTGCTGGAGAAGTGGAAGGACGGATGAACCCCCTCTTTAGGTTTTCATCAACATACTCTTTCAGAACCTCTAGCTCCCGTTCAGATAAGGGGAAGATCCGTCCAAAGGGAATTTCAGCCCCAGGGAGAAGCTCGATTGGACAATCGTATGGACGATGAGGCGGAAGGGTCTCAGCTCCCCGTTTGCTGAAAACGTCCAGGAATCCATGGTATTGTTTGGGCACAGCTGCGCGTACATCTGAATCCGGCTCCAGGCATAACAGAGGACCAGAAGTGCTGAGACATGGAGGCATGCAGTGGTGTTGGCAATAAGGTGACTGGAACCTAATACTCCCGGACCCCCAATCGATCTGTGGGTTATGGGCCTGAAGCCAGGGTAGACCCAAGATGACTGGAAACAGAGGGGATGCAATGGCATTCAGGCTTAATAGTTCCTTATGATCTGTAGAGGTGGTTACAAGCAAAGGAGGGGTTTCTTGAGTCACTACTCCTGACTTAATACGGGACCCGTCTGCTAAAAAGATGGAAAGTCCCTGGGTCTTTGGCTGGAGTGGGATGTGCTGTTGTGCTGCAAAGTTAAGATCGATGAAACAATTACATGCTCCTGAGTCAATTATCGCGGTGACTGGTATTGTCCTTCCTGGCAATTGGAACGAGATAGGTAGGGCCAGGTGGGTGGTGTTGGCAGAGGGAGGTGGACCACTTGGAGAAGGGGTAGCTGGGACCTTGCGCAGCTTAGCAGGACATGAGGAAACGTAATGGCCGGCTCCTCCACAATATAAACAAAGATCATTCTGTCGCCGGCGAAGTCGTTCTTCGGCCGACAGGGAAGGTCTCATCAGTCCAAGCTGTCTCGGCTTTATGGTAACAGAAGTCTGATTGGCAGGTAAGGAGTTAACTGGAACTGAACTGGCAACAGCAGGAGATACACGGGGTAGCATCCAGGCCGGACGGAGCTGCTGAGTAGCCCTCTCTGTTCTGCGCTCCCGAAGTCGTCGGTCTATCTGAATAGACAGGGTGATTAAAGTCTCTAGGGCATCAGGAACACCGACCCGGGCTAACTCGTCTTTCAGTCCCTCAGAGAGACCGAGACGGAACTGGTGCCGTAGGGCTGCATCATTCCACTGGGCATCCGCGCTCCAGCGTCTGAAATCAGTCACATAGTCCTCGACCGCTCTGCGGCCTTGCTGGAGCGCGTGGAGGGCAGCCTCGGCGGTGGAAGTCCGTTGAGGGTCATCATAGAGTCGAGCCATGGCATCAAGAAAAGATGAGAGAGAGTCCAGAGCTTCATGGCGGACTTCCAGCAGATTGTGGGCCCAAGCCTGAGGTTCCCCCTGTAGTAGAGCGATAACAAACCCTACTTTGGTGACCTCTAATGAAAAAGTCAGAGGTAGTAAGGAAAAGTATAGTTCACATGCGTTGCGAAACGCCCGGAATTTGCTTCGATCCCCAGAAAACTTATCGGGAACGGGGACCCTAGGCTCAGGAGGTGGTGGCGTTCCAGAGGAGGAAGTTGGGACTGAAGGTGCGTCTGCAGTGATGGTCTGGGTTTGCGTCTGCCTATCCACTTGAACATAACTGCCTTGTAGAGACTTCACGACCCGGGTGAGGGCTGCGAGGTGCTGACTGACGTCATCCATAGGCGAGGTCCCTCTTGCAGGCTCAGACATGGCGGTTTGATACTGTCACGTACCTTTGGTGTGAGCCTGACGTGCAGAGGGAGACCTCCCGTACAACCCCGGCTCGGAGACCACTGGAGTGGGGACAGTGGTGGTAAGAGCGCGGTGAGGTAAGGGTGCCTGCTTGGTCCTCTTGGCTGGGTGTAGTAAAGCCAAGCGAAAGCTGGAACAGCTGGAACTGGGAGCAGCGGATGCAGGTCAGCAGGTGCAGGTATGCAGAGCAGCGGATGCAGGTCAGCAGGTGCAGGTATGCAGAGCAGCGGATGCAGGTCAGCAGGTGCAGGTATGCAGAGCAGTGGATGCAGGTCAGCAGGTGCAGGTATGCAGAGCAGTGGATGCAGGTCAGCAGGTGCAGGTGTGCGGGACCGCGGATGCAGGTCAGCAGGTGTAGGTATGCAGAGCAGCGCAGTCAGGCAAGCCAGGTCATTCACATCAGGGTAAACAGCATAAACGACAGGCAGAGAGTAGTCAGAGTCCAGGCTGGGTCTTGGCAACAGATGATCAGACAGGTAACTTAGCAGGGTCAAACAAGCCAGAGTCAGGACTGGAGATAGGAGGGAGGTCAGGAAGCCAGGTCAAACACAGGAACACGATACAGGCACAGAGTCAGGAACAGAAGCAGATCAAACCGCAAGGGGCAACATCTCTGGAACGTCTTTTATAGGAAGTTCATGGGAGGAGCAAGGGGTTCAGGGTTCAACATCAATCAAGACACCAAGCAGAGTAGTCTAATCCATTAGATAGGTTATCCAGCAGATCAGGCAGGGAACTGTCCAGCATCCCAGATAGCTCAGTGGGAAGAGTCAATGCCAGACACAGACGAGGTCCCAGGTTCAAGCCCAGTATGTCCCTGACACCAGCCATCCACATGCCCAGCGGTTGAATGCTAGCTTGGCTAAATTGCTAGCGCTTCAACTGCTGCATTTTCAGTTGGTAGACTCGGCCCCCTTCGGTGAGTTTGTGCAATGTGCGGTTCCTCAGTGGCAGGTTCCCAAACGCCACTTTTTCTCACGGAAGGCGATTCCGGCTCTCTACCGGCATGTGGAAGGCAATGTCTTGGCCTCGCTGGACAGGGCGGTCAGCGGTAAGGTGCATATTACCGCTGACTCATGGTCCAGCAGGCATGGACAGGGACGTTACCTTTCTTTCACGGCCCATTGGGTCACTCTTTTGGCAGCTGGGAAGGATGCAGGACAAGGTGCAGTAGTGTTGGAGGTTGTTCCGCCGCCACGCCTCCAAAATGCTACTACTGGTTGTGACACACCTCTCTCCTCCACCCCCTCCTCTTCTTCTTCCTCCATGGCCTCTTCCTGTGCTTTGTCCTCGGAACCAGCGGTGCTTCGTAGACGTTCAAGGGGCTACGCAAGTACGCAGGCAAAAAGATGCCATGCCGTGCTTGCGCTGGTGTGTTTGGGGGACAGGAGCCACACTGGGGCAGAGGTTCTGTCTGCTCTGCAGGGGCAGGCCGAGAGGTGGTTGACGCCACGCCAGCTTAAGCCAGGAATTGTGGTTTGCGACAATGGCACCAACCTCCTCTCCGCCCTCCGACAGGGACAACTGACCCATGTGCCCTGTGTGGCTCACGTCCTTAACCTGGTGGTGCAGCGGTTCTTGGGCAGGTACCCAGGCTTACAGGATGTCCTGAGGCAGGCCAGGAAAGTCTGTGTGCATTTCCGCAGATCTTATAATGCCAGTACTCAACTGGCTGAGCTGCAAAAGGAGTTGAACCTGCCCAAGAACCGCCTTATATGTGACATGCCCAGCAGGTGGAACTCAACGTTGGCCATGCTGCAGCGGCTGCACACACAGCAGAGGGCCATCAATGAGTACCTGTGCGACTACGGCACCAGGACAGGGTCAGGGGAGCTCAGGTTTTTTTCACCACGCCAGTGGGGCATGATCAGGGATGCATGCACTGTCCTGGCACCATTTGAGGAGGCCACGAGGATGGTGAGCAGTGACAGTGCATGCATCAGTGACACTGTACCTCTTGTCCACCTGTTGGAACATACGCTGCGTGGAATAATGGATAGGGCACTTGAGGCAGAACAGAGGCAGGAAGAGAAGGACTTCCTTGCCTCTCAAGGCCCCCTTTACCCAGACAGTGTTCCTTCTGTCCCACCCATCGCACAGGAAGAGGAGGAGGAGGAGGATTGTGTCAGCATGGAGGTGGAGCCTGGCACTCAGCACCATCAGCAGCAGTCTTTTAGGGATGATTTACAGTCCCAAGAAACCAGTGGACTTGTACGTGGCTGGGAGGAGGTGGCTGCGGATCATGTCGTCCTTAGTGACCCAGAGGACTCCGGACCGAATGCCTCAGCTAACCTACGCTGCATGGCCTCCCTGATCCTGCAAAGTCTGCGGAAGGATCCTCGTATTCTTCGGATCAAGGAGAGGGACCATTACTGGCTGGCCACTATCCTTGATCCACGGTACAAGGGTAAGGTTGCAGACCTTATCTTACCGTCGCAGAGGGAGCAGAGGATGAGACAACTCCGGGAGGCCTTGCAGAAAGGTCTGTGCAACGCGTTCCCAGAGACTGGGAGGTTACAAACTCCTGGTCCTGGACAACGAGTTGCTGAGGCTTTGGTCAGTCAAAGAAGGAGCGGTGGGAAAGGTGGCCGTCTGACCGATGCGTTCAGACAATTCTTTAGTCCGCAGCCCCAAGGTATGATCGGTTCCAGCAACCATCGCCAGCATCTGATATACATGGTGCAGGAATACCTAGGGGCAAGGTCAGACTTGGACACCTTCCCCACCGAAAATCCTCTGGCTTACTGGGTCTTGAGGATGGATCACTGGCCAGAGCTTGCACAGTATGCAATTGAGCTACTGGCCTGTCCTGCATCCAGCGTTCTTTTAGAACGCACATTCAGTGCTGCTGGAGGATTTGTCACGAATCACAGGGTGCGCCTGTCCACCGATGAACCAGTCTTGGATCACCACCAGCTACCAAACACCTGAAGCTGATATAACAGACTAATTTATTTTCAAATGTCGCATCCCTTCAAGACTGATGCCGATGCTGAGAGACTGTCCTGTTTTTTTTTTTATTTATTATCTTTTTTATTAATTTTCCAAAAACATATATAACACACATTACAATACATGAAACACATTTACAGTCTCAATATTTCCCATTACAAATAAAAAAAAAAGGGGGGGAAGAAAAGAGGAAGAGATGGGGAAATGGAGAGAGAGAGAGAGAGAGAAAAAAAAAGGGGGGGAGGGAGTGGTGATGATTTTAGAAGGGGGGGGATGGGGGAATACAGTCCCCCATACTCTCCCCCAAATATATTATGTGCTATCACTCTAGTGTTGATGTCTTCTAAAGTGGAATTAAATAATAAAGGGAGACAAAAAGTGGTTTCAAAAACTACTACAAACTAAAAAACAAGTGTTAAAATCTAAAAGTAGACAGTATAAAGGACTAGGGGATGAATTTATGAGTGACTGTACTGATAGAGTGTATATAAAGAGTAAAGTGAGAGGTAAAGTTATCGTCACCTGTGCCAAAAAAAAAAAAGGGGAAGAAAAGAAAGAGAGATGGGGAAAAGGAGAGGGGGAGAATGAGGGAGAGGAAAAAAAAGGGGGGGGGGGGAGTGGGGATGATTTTAGAAAGGGGGGGGATGGGGGAATATGATCCCCCATACTCTCCCCCAGATATATTATGTGCTATCACTCTAGTGTTGATGTCTTCTAACGTAAAATTAATTAATAAAGAGTGAAAAAAAAGTGATTTCAAAAACTACTACAAACTGAAAAACAAATGTTAAAATCTAAAAGTGGACTGTATAGAGGACTAAGGAATGAATTTACAAGTGACTTCACTGATGAAGTGACAAAACATGTATGTAGAGAGAAAAATAACAGGTAAAATTATCGTCACCTGTACCCCAAAAAAAAAAAAAAAAAAGGGGGGGGGGGGAGGGGGGGAGTAGGGGAAGCCTCAGGGAAGAACAAATCTAATCCCCCTCTCTCACTCTCTCAGAGAAAAGGAAGAGAACAAAAATAGGGGTGTAAAAAAGGAAAGAAAAGGGAGGAAAGGGAAGGCCGGCATGCATGGTATCCAATAAAATGTTTGTCACATTACATTTTAGTCTCTTAAGGGATAAGCCAAAGATTAACCACAGGGAATCATCCTTAAGATATAGATAGCTTATTCAATAGATGTAAACGGGTCTCAGTGGGATTGTGCAAGTATCTCTCTATAGGTTGTGGTGTCCTTGAACTCCATCCACGGAGTCCAAGTTAAAGTGTGTCGTTGAAAAGTGTCCTTGTTACAATGAGTGATATCTTCCATGAGATGGACCTCTGAAATTTTTGGAAACCACTTTTTCACGGATGGAGTCTCAGGCTGACCCCAAAGGGTAGGTATAAGTGCTTTAGCCGTATTAAGCAGATGTGGAACTAAAGAACATTTGTATTTTCTGACAGGTTCCTTGGTAGCATGGAAAAGAATGGTCCATGCATCAGCAGGAAGATTAATATTGGATATTTGTTGGATAATTCGAATAATGCTAGACCAGAAGGGGCGGATGAGTGGATACGACCACCATATATGAGCGTGGGTTGCTCTGTTCCCACAATTCCTCCAACACAACGGGGAGTTGTCGGGGAGCATCTGATGAAGCTTTGATGGGGTGTAGTGCCATCTGGTTAATAGTTTGTAATTGACCTTAGCCATCCTTGATGCAATTGAAGAGATATGAGTCAGCTGTAGGACTTTATCCTTTTGGCTGTCTGAGAGGCAGGATTCCAAGTCTGCCTCCCACTTAGCGAGAAAGGGAGGGTAAGTATCACCTTGGAGCTTGATGAGTAATTTGTAGAATACCGAGATACAATGTTCAGGTGGGTCCGTTGAATTAAAAACTTCCTCAATACTGTTTAAGTCCTGTATCCCTCTAAGCGGCTGAGGCAGAGTTCTAAGGAAACCTTGCAATTGATTATATCTCCATTTATCAAGAAACATAATGGGCTTGGAGCCGAGGATTTCCTTAAGAGGCTTAAGCGCATTTGCTCGAAGAACATGATGTAGTAGGAGAGGTTCTTCTGGCAACCACGTCCTATAGCCAGGATCTAATAGGCCAGGTAAGAAATAATCGTGGTCCAAAAGCGGTAACAGAGGAGAAGCATATGACCACGAGAACTTCCTATGTAAGGCATCCCATACATCAAGGGTGGAAGTGGTTAAAGTGGAGGTACTTAGAGCAAGGTGTCTATGTAAGCGTGGCAACCAGGGTGTAGTTGCTAGGTCTGTGTTATTAAGAGCATGTTCCAAACTCACCCAAAGTTTGGAATTAGCAGCATATTTCCATTCGGATATTCTAGACAGAATCACAGCATTATAATAAGCCTTAAAATTTGGAAGGGCCAGTCCCCCAGCTTCCTTGGAGCGAAATAATACTTCCTTAGATACTCTGGGGTGACTGTTCCTCCAAATAAAGCGGGAGACCATGGTCTGTAATAGGGAAAAAAATCCTATAGGCACACCCAATGGGATCATTTGAAAGAAAAAAAGAACTCTAGGCAGAATGTTCATTTTAATTATACTCACTTTACCCAACCATGAGTGTGTCAGCGTGTTCCACTTTTGTAGATCCCTTCTAATATTATTCAATAATGGGATGTAATTATATTTAAAGAGGGACTGAATGTGAGACACAAGATTCACTCCCAGATATTTCATACTTCGTTGAACCCATCTAAAAGGGAAGAGGGGTTTTAAATTTTCCACCTCCCTTCCAGGTAGATTAATATTTAGAATTTCAGACTTAGATAGGTTAATTTTAAAGTTGGAGAGTATCTGAAAAGTAGAAAACGCTGACATTAAATTAGGAAGCGAGATACGAGGCTGCTGGATAAAAAATTAAATATCGTCCGCATATGCCGCATATTTGTGCGTTTTATTACCTACTTGAATCCCATGTATATTTAAATTACATCTTATGGTTGCCAAAAAGGGTTCGAGGGTAAGGGCAAATAAAAGGGGAGAAAGAGGGCAGCCCTGTCTGGTCCCATTAAATAGTTGGAATGAGTCACTCAAAGTGCCATTTATGCGAATTTGTGCCATGGGGTTAGAATAGAGGGAGGTAATGCAGTAAAACATCTTGGGTCCCAGCCCAAAATGTCGCAGGGTCAGTTTTAAGTAATCCCAGTCCACCCTATCGAACGCTTTTTCAGCATCTGTAGATACGAATAGGGTGGACTGGGAAGACCTTTGAGCGTATTGTATAAGAGATATCGCCCGGAGAGAATTATCCTTGGCTTCTCTGTGTGGCATAAAGCCCGTCTGATCCGTAGAAACCCAACTAGGTATAAGAGGGAGTAGTCTGTTGGCCATTACCTTAGAATATAATTTGATATCAACATTTAATAGGGAAATTGGCCTATAGCTACTGCATTGAGTAGAGTCCTTATCTGCTTTAAGGATAACTGAAATATGGGCTGTAAGAGATTCCGGGCGTAGTCCCGAGGTCTGTGAGATTGAATTGGCATAAGCCGTAAGGTGGGGCAGAAGGATATCACTGAATGTTTTATAGTACTGGATAGTATAACCATCCGGTCCCGGGGCTTTACCTGTCGGTGAAGATTTCAGAGCCACCTGAAATTCCTCAACCGAAAGTTCAGATTCAAGTTCCCTGAGAGTCAAATTTGAAAGTTTGGGCAAATTTGCTTCTTTTAGATATGTAAGCATAAGGTTACGTCTCTCCTTCACAGTCAGAGACGGGGAGTCACACTGCACTTTGTACAAATCTGCATAATAGTCCCTGAAAGCTTTAGCAATGTGAGTGTCAGGGTCACCTGTGGCCAGGTGACAGATGCACACCGTAGGGGGACAGGAGTGCACCGCGAGGTAGTGAACCCTATGGCTGGCTTCTGTGGATAGGAAACTGGGTGGTTGTGGAAAGCGGGACCAGAGGAGCACAACCGGGATCCCAACGGAAGCGAGAGCCAAGATTCCCCAGGGCGCGGAGTCTAAGACCCAGCTGGTCTTCTCCAGGGCCTCTAGTGGTGAGGATGTTACGCTGCAGGCTGGGACCAGGTCGCGGCCCCTGGAGTTTCCTAGCTCACGCCCCGTAGGATAAGGGGAAGCAGCAGCACACGATAGAGAGAACCGAATAACAAGCCGAAGGTCAGGGGCCACAAGCAGACAAGGATAACGAAGAACGAGCCGAAGGTCAAGGGTCACGAGCAGACAGGGATGGTCGGGGACAAGCCAAAAACGTAACAGAGAGACAGACGTAGCACACGGCAGGCAGGAACCCAAACACACAATGCCTAACAAACACGTTGATCAGCAAAGCAGGCTTGCAGTGCACAGGTTAATATAGTGTTCAGTGATAGGGCCTGGGGTGGAGTCAGGCTGGGAGGAGATTATAAAGGAAGCCAGGTGAAGGAGGTCTGGTCTCTAGATGAACACATGAGGAGGAAGGTAAGATGGCAGACAGACATTAATGCATATCCATGACAGTACCCTCCCTCTTACGAGGCCTCCCCCTTCCCCGCCTGGGCCCAGGTTTAGAGGGAAACTTCAGATGAAACTCCTTTAACAGACGAGGTGCAAAGACCTCAGATGCAGTGATCCAAGACCTCTCCTCAGGACCAAACCCTTTCCAATGAACGAGGTACTGAAGAACGCCTTTACAGAGTCGGGAGTCCAGAATTTGACTGATCTCGTACTCCTGATTATCCTCAGAGACAGGCGCCACGGTAGGAAGAGGACGAGAGAATTTATTGAGGACTAAAGGCTTTAGAAGAGCAACATGAAAGGAGTTAGTGATTTTAAGGCTCTTAGGAATCTGGAGTTTGAAACAAACCGGATTCAGTTTAGCAGTTACCGTGTATGGACCGATGAATCGTGGAGCAAACTTCAGAGAAGGAACTCGGAGCTTGATGTTCCTGGTAGAGAGCCAGACTTTGTCCCCTGGCTGAAGAGAAGGCGGTTTACGCCTGCGGCGGTCGGCAAAGCCTTTGAATTTTTCAGCAGCTGCCCGGAGGGAATCATGAACGTGACCCCAAACGGAATTGAGAGACTCCTGAACCGAAGCCAAAGCTGGAATGTCTGGAGAACAGATCATAGGAAGAGGAAGTTGAGGGTGTTTTCCATAAACTGTGAAAAAGGGTGTCTTCTGCGAACTGGTATTCACATGATTGTTATGGGAGAATTCTGCCCACGGGAGTAGAGAGGACCAATCGTCATGGTGAGAAGACACAAAGGTGCGAAGAAAGACCTCTAACTCCTGATTAACCCTCTCAGTCTGTCCATTGGATTGGGGATGGTAAGAAGAAGAAAAATCCAAGACAATATTGAGGGATTTGCAAAAGGCTCTCCAAAAACGAGACGTGAATTGGACTCCCCTGTCGGAAACAATATGAGAAGGGACCCCATGTAGGCGGAGAATTTCTCGAATGAAAATGGGAACCAAGGCAGGGGCAGAAGGAAGACCAGGAAGAGGAACAAAATGAGCCATCTTGGAGAATCGATCGATTACCACCCAAATGACTGTATTATTCTCAGACAGTGGGAGATCGGTGATAAAATCCATGGCAATATGGGCCCAGGGTTCCTTAGGAATAGGCAAGGGCATGAGGAGACCAGCAGGAGCTTGTGTGGAGGATTTGGACTGAGCACAGACATGACAAGCTTTAACGTAGTCTTTGACGTCTGAGCGGAGATTAGGCCACCAGTAGTGACGACTGATGAGTAGGAAGGATCGGAGGAATCCAGAATGCCCTGCCACCTTGGAATCATGTCCCCAACGAAGGATCTTAGCTCTTAGCTCAGTGGGGACAAAGGTCTTACCAGGCGGAATTTTAGACTTCAGGGTGGTAGAGTGGGCAACAATGCATGAGGTGGGAATGATCGGCTCAGGTTCAGGGGCGGACTCCTCGTCCAAAGTGTCAAATGACCTAGAGAGCGCATCAGCCCGACCGTTGCAGGAACCAGGTTTGTAGGTAATCGTGAAATTAAAACGGGCAAAGAAGAGACTCCACCTGGCCTGTCTAGGATTCAGACGTTTAGCATTCTGTAGATACTGTAAATTCTTGTGATCGGTAAAGATCGTTATGGAGTGAGGGGAACCCTCCAAGAGATGACGCCACTCCTCTAACGCCAATTTAATTGCGAGAAGTTCCCGATCACCGATGGCATAATTCCTCTCTGCCTGAGAATTTTTTTTGGAGAAGAACGCACATGGTTGGCGTCTCTTCTCAAAGATTTGAAGAAGCACAGCTCCCACCCCCATTGAGGAAGCGTCCACTTCAATAAAAAATGCATTCCCAGGATTTGGTCTCCTCAAGAGGGGGCCAGAAACAAAGGCCTGTTTCAGGTTGTGAAATGCAGAGACAGCTTCGGGAGGCCAGTCTCTGGCATTCACACCCTTCTTGGTCAAAGCGATAATAGGCGCGGCAATGGAAGAGTAATTCCTTATGAACTGCCTATAATAATTAGTGAAGCCAAGAAAGCGCTGTGTGGCCTTGAGGCTAGCAGGAAGAGGCCAGTTGGTGATAGCCAAGACCTTCCCAGGGTCCATACGAAGCCCCGAACATGAGACAAAGCACCCCAAAAACAGGACCTCAGAACATTCAAAGGAACATTTCTCCAGCTTGGCATAGAGATTGTTCTCTCTAAGACGTTGAAGTACAGTGCGGACATGGTTTCTGTGGACGAGCAGATTTTCAGAAAAGATCAGAATGTCATCCAGATAGATGACAACAAACTGGTACAGCAGATCTCTGAAGATTTCATTGACAAAGTTTTGAAACACGGCTGGAGCATTACACAGACCAAAAGGCATCACCAGATATTCGTAATGCCCGTCTCTAGTGTTAAATGCAGTCTTCCATTCGTCACCCTCCCGTATTCGAATGAGATTGTACGCGCCTCTGAGATCCAACTTGGTGAAAATGGAGGCACCCTTCAACCTATCGAATAGCTCAGATATTAAGGGTAAGGGGTATCGATTTTTAATAGTAACCGCATTTAAACCCCGATAATCGATGCAGGGTCTTAAGGTACCATCCTTTTTGGCAACAAAAAAGAACCCTGCCCCTGCAGGCGATGAGGATTTCCGGATGAACCCTCTCTCCAGATTCTCTGCTACATACTCCGACATGGCCTGGGTCTCTGGGATGGACAGAGGGTAGGTACGACCCCTGGGTAGAGTTGCTCCGGGGACAAGATCAATAGCACAGTCAAAAGACCTGTGGGGAGGAAGCACCTCAGCTGATTTTTTACAGAACACATCCCGGTAATCGCTGTATGCGGCGGGAAGATCAGAAGAAACAGAAGTGGCAGCAACCGGAAGACTCTCCTTGGGGGTCACCTTGAGAAGACACGACGAGAAACATGAGGAACCCCAGGCCAGGATCTGCCCAGAGACCCAGTCCACATGTGGAGAGTGGAGCTGTAGCCAAGGGAGGCCCAATACAACTGGGGTAGAGGCCTTGGGTAGAATAAGAAAGGATATCCACTCCTGGTGGAGAATCCCTACCGACATCCTAATGGGTAGCGTCTGGAAGCGAATAGGGCCCCCTGGGAGAACAGTGCCATCAATTGCCGAGACTACCAATGGGGTAGTGAGAGGTGAAAGGGTAAGCTTCATAGAAGAAGCAGTTCTCCAATCCATGAAATTGCCGGCAGCCCCGGAATCCAGGTATGCAAGGGTTGACTGAGGAGAAGTGCCTACATGAAGGAACACCGGCAAGAGCAGGCGAGAAGGTGATGTTTCTGGGTCCAATACTCCACCTTCCAAATGTATTAGACCCGAGCGTTTCCCGGACGAAGCGAGCAGGAGTCACGAAAATGACCCTTGCCCCCACAATAGAGGCACAAGCCCAGAGTTCTGCGCCTAGCACGTTCTTCGGGGGTTAGTCTGGTCCGGCCCAGCTGCATAGGTTCTTCAGCAGGTAGAGGATGCTCCACGGAATGAAGGGAGGGGAGCTCAGACTGGCTAGGACCCAGAGAGTGCTGGCGTCTTTTTTCTAAGGACCTCTCTTGAAAACGAATGTCGATCTGGTTGCATAATGAAATTACATCGTCCAGACCGACGGGAATGGCTCTTCCCGCTAATTCGTCTTTCACTCGGTCAGAGAGGCCATGTAAAAAGGTAGCGACCAGGGCCTCATTATTCCAGCTCAATTCAGCTGTGTGGATACGGAACTGAAGAGCATATTGCCCCACTGAACTAGATTCTTGGCGAAGACGTAAGACAGCACTAGCCGCTGAAGAAGCCCGAGCCGGCTCTTCGAAGATATTACGAAAGAGCTTCAAGAATTCGGACAGACTGGAAACCACCGGATCGTTCCTCTCCCACAGGGGGGCAGCCCAGGCCAAAGCTTCACCGGAGAGGAGGGAAATGATATAGGCTACCTTAGCCCGGTCAGATAGGAAGCTTTGAGGCTGAAGCTCAAAATGAATAGTGCATTGGCTGAGAAACCCCCTGCAGGCCTTGGAGTCCCCAGAGAAACGGAACGGAGCTGGCAATCTTAGTGAGTGTGAGGCTGCGACTGGTGCGATAGGTACAGCCGCTGGTTGTACTTGGGGTTGCGGATTCGGGGTTCCCAAGGAGACCTGAAGCTGCTCGAATCGAGAAGCCAGATCCTGGAGGAATCGCATCACCTGGGTCTGATTTGATTCCTGGGTCTCAAGTCTGCGAACTATGCCCTGCAATGGATCATCCGCGGGAAGCGGGATGTCAGCCGGGTTCATGGCTGATCAAACTGTCAGGGTCACCTGTGGCCAGGTGACAGATGCACACCGTAGGGGGACAGGAGTGCACCGCGAGGTAGTGAACCCTATGGCTGGCTTCTGTGGATAGGAAACTGGGTGGTTGTGGAAAGCGGGACCAGAGGAGCACAACCGGGATCCCAACGGAAGCGAGAGCCAAGATTCCCCAGGGCGCGGAGTCTAAGACCCAGCTGGTCTTCTCCAGGGCCTCTAGTGGTGAGGATGTTACGCTGCAGGCTGGGACCAGGTCGCGGCCCCTGGAGTTTCCTAGCTCACGCCCCGTAGGATAAGGGGAAGCAGCAGCACACGATAGAGAGAACCGAATAACAAGCCGAAGGTCAGGGGCCACAAGCAGACAAGGATAACGAAGAACGAGCCGAAGGTCAAGGGTCACGAGCAGACAGGGATGGTCGGGGACAAGCCAAAAACGTAACAGAGAGACAGACGTAGCACACGGCAGGCAGGAACCCAAACACACAATGCCTAACAAACACGTTGATCAGCAAAGCAGGCTTGCAGTGCACAGGTTAATATAGTGTTCAGTGATAGGGCCTGGGGTGGAGTCAGGCTGGGAGGAGATTATAAAGGAAGCCAGGTGAAGGAGGTCTGGTCTCTAGATGAACACATGAGGAGGAAGGTAAGATGGCAGACAGACATTAATGCATATCCATGACAGTGAGGAGTCGCATGGACTAAATTTCCGTTTGATAACTTTATTTTAGGAATAAACAATCTAGTCTGTTTTTCTTTGAGGGATCTTGCTAATTGTCTGCTAGGTTTGTCCCCCCACTCATAGAATTTTTGCGAATATCGTTGGAATTTCCGAGCTGTATCGAGGTTAAGAAGATTTTTTAATTCCTCTCGTTTCAATGTGAGAGCTTCTAGCTGGGATGTGTGCAAAGTGAGTTTATGTTGTTTATCAAGTTCTGTTATTTGGTGCAGGACCTGTTCAAGTTGTTGACCACGCTCTCTTTTTTTCCTTGCCCCAAGTTCTATGAATCGGCCTCTCATTGTTGCCTTGTGAGCTTCCCATACAATAGCAGGGGATGTCTCAGAAGGTTTATTGTCTTTAAAATATTGCGATATATGAGAGGCAAACACAGAAACTTCTGTTGGGTTAGAAAGAAGAGAATCATTGAGTCTCCAATTATTGGAGCGCTGAGTCAAAGTGGGCATAGTCATACTCATCGACACAGGTGCATGATCTGACAGTGTCGCAGTACCTATATTCGCCGATTGTAATAATGGGAGGTGATAATGGTCTAAAAAGATATTATCTATTCGGGAATAAGACTGATGAGTCTTCGAAAAATGGGAAAAATCTTTTTCTTTTGGATGTAAAATACGCCATACGTCTATCAATTGTCGGTCTATTAGTCTCTTTTTAACAAAGGACAGGCGCTTAAAAGAGATGTTAGAGCGACCGTGGGATGTATCCAAAACAGGATCTAGAGACATATTTATGTCTCCTGCCAGTATGATTAGACCCTCAGCAAATTGTGATAAATCAGTAAGAATTTGAGAAAAAAAGGTAGGTTGATTTTGGTTCGGGCAGTATATATTTGCTAGAGTACATTGGGTAGTATCTAAAAAGCCCTTTAAAAAGAGAAAACGACCATGGTCATCCGCTTGCATATCTAAAAAACGGAAGGGTACGCTACTACTAAAACCAATAGCCACCCCCTTAGCTTTATTCGTATCTGAAAGGCTATAATACCACTGAGGAAAATAAAGCGAGGTCAATTTGACCTGCGTAGTATGGGTTAAATGTGTTTCCTGAAGAAACACAATAGAAGAGGCAAGTTTCCGTAATTCACGGATAACCTGATGCCGTTTTGCCGCAGCATTTAAACCCCTAAAATTATAAGAAGTAACTTTAAGTGTGGCCATTTATCACAGTAGAGCATAACCCTTGAACCTACTTAGCCATGCATGCCAGCCTTGATAGGGAAAATAAAACAAAAAAGAAACGGGTAAGTATTGAGAAAAACAAAAAGACAAATTTACATAAACAACAAAAACGTCCATCTGGACGCATGTGGGAAACCTTAATTTATCACGCAGATTTCTGCGGTGGTCCCTATGGGGGGAGAGAGCACGGGCAGCTGTCCAGAACTCCCGTAGGAGAACGGATAAGAAAACTCGAAGGCTACCCGCTCTCCACAACCCCAAAAGGAAAGAAGGGGAGGGGAACGTGTCGTATAAAAGACTCATAAGAGCATTGTGCTCCACCCGCATTCAGCTTGCGTCAGAGAATGTGCAGAGGAATACTTTTTGCTCCAACAGTAAACAATAAACCTTTTTATAACAAATATACTTTAGCGGCCAAGTCACATCTCATTAGATATAATAACTTACAGGCATACTCAACCAAAGAAAAAAAGGAAAGTACATAGGCATAATCACCCTTTACTCGTCTATGTTATTATACAGGACCTGACGCTGAAGAGTGCCCTTTTTTAGTAGTAGGAGATTTTTGCCAATGGGAGTCCTGAATATGCGAAAACTTAGGGACCGGATCATGCCAGCCCGGGAGGTCCACTGAGGGCAGATTAAGGTCCTTTAAAAATTGTAACAATTCCTCTGGGAACCGGAGGGTGTGGGAGCGACCATTTTTGGTAGCAATAAGGCACACCGGGAAACCCCATCTATAGGTAATCTCCTTAGAACGTAAATGTTCCAAAAGTGGTTTAAGGGCTCTGCAGCGGTCTAAGGTTTCTTTAGATAAATCCGAGAAAATATTGAGAGTCGCTCCATCAAAGTCAATGTTGGGAATGCTCCTCAACTTGACCATAATGGCGTTCTTATCTGTGAAATAATGTAGACGGCATATTACGTCTCTGTGTTGCTCAAGAGCAACGGTACGAGACCTAAGAGCCCGATTAACCCGATCAAAGCGCAACGGATCAGTGGGTTCATTTCCCAACACTGAATTAAATATACCTCTAATCTGCGACTCCAAATCTTTATCTCCAGTCACTTCGGGCAGACCTCTGATTCGTAGGTTGTTTCTGCGATTTCTATTCTCGAGGTCCTCTAACTTATATAGTGAGGCACGTTGAGCAAGGGCTAGCTGTGTGACAGTCTTTTGTAGTTCTCTTATAGCTGTTTCATGAGTATCTTGTCTCTGTTCTGTGCCCTCCACCCTATCGAGAATATGCGCCATATCTGTTCTTACCCCTGTGATTTCCTTTTTTATTGATTTTTCGAGTCCATGGAACATCCCGGCTAATTCTTTTCTGATGCCGCTCAGCAGAGACGCCATATTCAGATACAGGCTCAGGCCTGTAGGAGACTCAGGTTCTTCCATAAGGTCTGAGCAGTAAGATGATACAGGCGAACTTTCTCTTACTGAGGTTGCTAGTGAAGCGAGAGATGCGTTGCGTCTCGTGCGTCTAGCTTGACTGCTACATGCGCCAGGGCTGGTTCCACTGGCAACCAGGAATCGCTGTATGGAACTAGAGGTGGTTTGGTTAGTCGCCGTTCCTTTACTATGTGTCTTGGGAGTTGTAGAGCGGATTTTGTGTATCTTTGCTGGCATAGTTGGAGCTTCAGAACTGAATGCTAAGTGGAGCGCCCCTCAGTCTCATTCGCTTAACAACATGTGTACAGCGTAGTATGGAACATATGGTTATTCGGGCTCATGCTGAGCTTCATCTGCTGAATAGGGGTTGAGCTGGAGAGGACAGGGGTGACTGGGCCCTTGCTGCTGTTAGGCCTAGGGTGTAGCAAGCTGAGGCCTAGTGAGCGTGCCACTCCCTCCGAGCTGCTGCTGTATGGCTCTGGGTGTCTGACTAGTGCCTTTAGCAACCAAGTAGGGAAGATAATGATCCCAATGAGGCACTGAAACTGGGCCAGAGGGAGCTGTTCAGGGGGTGAGGTGGGATAAGGCTGGGGTGCCCGGAGTAGCAAGATGGCCTCCGACTACCGAGGGTAGGCCCAAGCCGCGGTCTTTCCTGGGAGAATAGGCCGACCTTAGGTGTTCCACTCAGATTAGGCCTACAGATTCCCCGCTCTGAGCCCCTCCGGTGCGCCCGTGAATAGTCTCTCTAGGGGTGTCCCGTTATGGCTAGATAGGGCTGCCGCCCTGTTACTCACTGTGCTCCACAGGCTGGGAAGTCCGGGATGGCAGGCCGCAAGATGGCGTCAGGCGGCTGGATGGATGTAGCTAGTGGCCGGGATCCACAGGTGTTTGAACGATGTAGTGTTCGTCCAGTGCCCTCCGGAGCTGCGGCAGCTGGTAGGTTAGAACCAGACAGTCGCTCCGGATCCGGATCGCGGGATTAGAGAGCGGGGAGCCTCGGAGGGTCAGCAGGCCTCAAGATGGCGCCGTATCCCTGCAGCCCAGCGCTGTGGGCGAAAAGAAACCCGGAGCTCCCACGAGACGATCCTCTGTGTGCGGACGGCACCCGGAAATCGGTATATGCTAAAATCCCTAGCCCCTAACTCAGGCTTCGAAACTGTCCTGTTATGTTGACTGACTATCCTCCTCCTCCTCCTCAATGATCCGATTGATGATGATAGCTTGGAAGAACATTTTTGTTTCTGGGTGCCGCCACCAGTGGCTAAGGCCCAATTTTTCAGCCCCTGTTTAACAGGGGCGTGTAATTACAATTTTTGATGCAATACTTTGCAACAGGGCTCATTGCTGTGCTCCAAGTACAGTATCTGTGAGGGGTTGCAGTGTTGTGGCACCAGTGCCTAAGGCCCAATTTTTCTGCCCCTGTTTAACAGGGGCATGTAATTACAATTCTTGATCTAATAATTCACAGCAGGGCCCATTCCTGCGCCCACCAAGAGTAACTGTGAGGCCTTACAATGTTGTGTCAACACCACAACCACCACCACCAAAGGCCCAATTTTTCAGCCCCTGTTCAACAGGGGCATGCAATTACAATTCTTGATCTAATAATTCACAGCAGGGCCCATTCATGCGCCCACCAAGAGTAACTGTGAGGGCTCACAGTGTTGTGGCAACACCAACATGTAAGGGGCAAATTTCAGCTGAGTATATACGGCAGGCCCCTACTTTCAAACATCCAACTTACAAACGACTCCTCCTTGCAAACGGAAGGATACAACAGGAAGTGAGAGGAAATCTACCTCTAGGAAGGCAAATTCTCTCCTGTAAGAGTTAATATGGGAAAAAAAGTGTCTCCTCTCCACTGATGCTTTATCACCAATTCTTGTTTCAATAAAAAAAACAAATTTTCAAAAAACATTTGTCATTAGGACGGAAAGTGAGGTGAACTGTTCTGAACAGGTGCACACTGCACAGACAGCAAAACAAATGTTACAGGGGTGATAACCCTTCCCTATGTTTTCCAAAAAGCTTAAAAATAGATTTTTTGGCTGGAGCTACACTTAAACAATGTACCTGTTCAAAATTACAAACAGATTCTACATAAGAACAAACCTACAGTCCCTGTCTTGTATGCACCGCCTGTATACGGCTGTTCAGAGTATATAGGGCCTTTTTTATTTTGTGTGCGGGGTTCCCCTTAATATCCATACAAGACCCAAACGGGCTGGTAATGGGCTGGGGTAGGGGGGGGGGGGCTGTGATGGGGTAGCTATGCCATTTTTCTTAAAGATTTTCATCCATATTACCGGGACCAGACATTACATTAAAGCCGCAAGCAGTTTTAAATGGCTTTTTTTCCTTTAGAAATGTAATTTTGTGCAGCGACAGTTCTAAACACGGGAAACACGTGGCACTTCACAGGCATACTTTAGACACCCCCCAGGTACGATACTTAAAGGAATATTTGACTTTTTTTTTTCACTTTATGCATCATTAAAATGACTGCTCCCGAAAAATGGCCGTTTTTAAAACTTCTTTTTGCATTGATACATGTCCCCTGGTGCAGAACCCGGGTTCCCAAATCCTTTTTAGGACAATAACATGCATAATAGTCATTATAATTAGCACTTTAGATTTCGAACGTTCGCATCCATTGTATTTAATAGGGTTCTAAAGTTCGTGCGAACTTTCGGTCCGTTCGCGGGTTCTGGTGCGAACCGAACCCGGGGGTGTTCGGCTCATCACTATCTGCCACCTGAGAAAGAAATTCAAATAATCTATTCAAAAGAAAATAATTACAGTAGTACTAAATCCTGGGTATTTTTAAGCTTAACACCTTCCTGCCACCGCCCCCTTTAAGAGAATCTAAATACTGTTAGGTGGAGGTGGGCATTCAGATCATGTGACCACTAAGATTGACTGTCACAGCAGTCACATGATCTGAAGCTCCCAACTGCAAGTATGCATTAGGAGATTTTTTTTTTTTCAAATATAATTTTTTATTGATTTTTTTTTTTAAAAGAGAGCCGAGTAAAGCCCCACAAGATACAATAAAGACACAAAAAACAGCGAAGGTCGCAGCCTCCAGAATCTACAGTACAGTAGGTTATGTTGAATAAGATTGCATTTCAGGTGTTCCTATCGTTAATACAGTTTTGCCTTGGTCTGGTAGGGCCTCCACCCATTATCAGAGAGTATTCTGTCTCATACACCCTCAAGTATACACCCTACGGAAAGCTTGTGTTAGATACGTTTGAGTCTACTGACAAGAGTAGAGAAAAAGAAAGTAGGAAAAGTAAGACAAGAAGAAGAGAGAAGTGGGATGAGGGGGGGAGGGGAATGGAGGGGGGGGGGGTGGGTGACAGGGTGGGGAAAGGAGGGGGGGTGGCATCTCTGGTATGTTAGTCTGTATTCTAACTTAGAGGTTGCTCAGGTTCCGAGAAGGGTTGTACCCTCGTCCGAGTAAATAAACATGTTCCACATAGTCCAAGTCTCTTTGTAAACTTCATGTCTGTCTTGGGCTGTCAGTATCAGATCCTCCAGTCTGTTTATATCTTCCACTTTCCGCAGCCACATTGCTATGGTCGGTGGAGTTTGTTGTTTCCATAGTATGGGAATACAAGACTTAGCTGCGTTTGTCAGGTGACGTAGTAGGGACTTTTTGTATGTTCTGTGGGAAAGGTTCGATACATGTAGCAGGAAGAAAGCTGGGTCATGTGGGATCTGGTATTCTGTGAATTTTTGGGATATAGTTCGGACCCCCGTCCAGAATGCTGCTAGCTTGGGGCAGGACCAAAATACATGCAGGAGTGTTCCCTTCTCTGTCCCGCACCGCCAACAGTATTCTGAGGTGTCTGGGAAAATCACATGTAGGCGGCTGGGTGTTAAATACCATCTCGTGAGAATTTTGTAATTTGTCTCCTGTATTTTCGTACATAGGGAGGACTTGAAAGAGAATCGTATTATACTTTGTACTTGAGGCGCCTTAAAGGTGCGGTTTAGGTCTGTCTCCCACTTTGTAATACCCGGAAGTTGTGGTTGCTGGGTTGGTGTATTGAGGAGAGAATACATTTTGGAGAGGACCCGGGGCAAAGGCTCCATCCCCGAGCAGTATTCCTCGAGCGTGGTCATGGGTCTGGAGTATTCTTGTGGGTGTAGGATTGTCTGAAGGAAGTGGTGTAGTTGAACCGCGTTCCAAAAGGGGAGTTGGAATGGGCCTGTTGCGTCCGTCAGTTCAGGAATGGAGGGCCATCTATCTCTTATCACATATTGAGACGCTGTAGTACGGCCCGCGGCTCGTAGTATCTGAAATTGTGTGGCTACCATTCCTGGGGAAAACCTGGGGTTTCCCAAGATCGGTGTTAATTGTGACAATTTGGTTGTCAGGGCAGTTTGTAAAGCTGCTTGTAGGCCTTGGCGAATAGTATTGCCTATCAGCGGGTGCAATTTTGTCTCTGATGTCAATGCTTCGCTACACCACATCGCTGTTCTTAATGGAATGTCAGCCTGGTGTTGTTCTATCTGTACCCACAACTTAAATTCTTGGTGGCGGCTCCAGTCTATAACCCTGCCTAAGTGTATTGCCTGTTAGTATCGCTTTATGTCTGGCAGTGCTAACCCTCCACATTGTTTTGGCATTGACAGCTGAGTACGTGAGATCCGTGGTTTTTTATGTGCCCAGACAAAGCGGGTAAACAAGGCCTGTACCCGCTTAAAGTATGAGGGTGGTATTTTAATGGGTAAGGTCTGGAAGAGGTATAAGAACTTAGGCAGTATGCACATTTTCAGTAAGTTACATCTTCCAAACCAGGAGTGAATTCCCTTGTGCCACGAGTCTAGGAGAAGTTTTACCTTTGACAGTAGAGGAGGGAAGTTCAGTTCATAAATTCCGGAAAATTCGGGTGTGATATTGGTCCCCAGATAAGTCAGGGAGGAGGATGTCCATTTAAATTGGAAATTTGATCGTACCGTAGGGATCATATGCAGTGGTATAGATATTGCCATTGCCTCTGACTTGGAAAAGTTTATCTTTAAATTTGAAATTTTCCCATATGTATCGAATTCTCTAAGCAGATTCGGGAGGGACACCCCTGGGTTGGTAAGTGAAAAGAGCATGTCATCTGCGTATGCTGATATCTTGTGTTGCGTTTGCCCTACAGTCACGCCTTGTATGTCGGGGTTCCGCATTAGGAGATTTTAATTATGTTTTAGTTGTGCTGGGAGCACAGGGTAAATATGCTCTTCGCACAGAAAGCCATTCCCTATGAATGCATATATGCAGCCACTCGGTGTTAAACAATAAAATACAATAAAATAAACATTCTCCAAAAATTTTTTTGTTAAGTAACACTAAACAATATCCTTATTCTCCAAAAGTAAACCATACACATCCTTTACTTATTGTGCCTATAGTTTTTCATTGAATTGTTTTTTACTGTGTTTTTCAGCCTCCTTCGTGATATCATGTGTAAGCTCCCAAACCTCTCACTTTTTGCACTGTAGTATGCGCACTACACAGCTCATAATCCCCCATCCATCTCAGGAACGACCAAGAGAAGGTGGCTATGCTCCTACATACAGTGGGACCATGGAAAATTAATGTAGAGACCCTCTAACAGGAAGTTAGATCATAACAAGAATTTGGAGAGGGCTAAGAGCAATAGAAGGTACTTTCTAAGTAAAGAAAAATATTTAAATATTTTTACTCTTTCGTCCATGGACCGACACAGCTTCTCTATTGACAAAGTGGGTATTATCCATTAATTAGGAGTGACTAGGCAGAAAACTTGTAAAAAGTGTTGCATCACATTTTCTACAGTACCACCCAGGGGGCGGACCCTCTGGGTATATCCCCTCAGTCTGCATCTCGCAGATCAGTTTTTTTCTGTCTAGCAAGGAGTAGGACATGGCTCCCTTCGGGCCCATTGGTCCGGGGGAAAAAGATATTTTTTTGCTACATTTTTTTGTTTCCTGCGATCTTCGATCAATTGCCGACTGGGTGACAGGCTGGATCCTCGATCCTTGTAGTCTCCCCAGTTTCGGCCATCGAGCGTGTGCCGACCCTAGCTACACGCTGGGTTTTCCACGACATGCCCGTCGCTCCACGGGTGGCCGGTGAGCCTACGTTCCAGGGCCTGCATCAGACCGCTCAGCTTTGGCTGACCTTACGGCCGAGTCGCAGCAGCCTGGCCGGTGAGCTTTCGCTCCAAGGCTTGCATCGGACCGCTCAGCTTCGGCTGACCTTACGGGTGAGCGTCACGCTCCAGGGCATACATATGATCGTCCCCTTGGGTCCAATCACAACATGCCTGGCCAACAGTCACCTTCTGTGCGCGGACGATGATCTGTTTGGAATGTCTTACAGCATAATACATGCAGGATAGGTAAGTAAACTCCCCTGCCTCGGCTGGGTGATTTGGCTGGACATTCCTGGAGAGACCAAGTAAGTGGTTGTGGCCCCTTTCTTCCCTCTCTCCCTGCCTTTCCCTCCTCCCTGGGCTTCTAGCTAAAGGTTGCTGGGTGCTGAGGGTCACCTAAGGGGTTCCACTGGAGGCGGTCCCATATGCTCAATACCACACTCGAGTGTTACAGAAGGAAGTTCTGTCCAGATGGAACAGATGTCCATCATCTCTGGATTATCAAATCCGAGTGAGCCACCTAGTCAGGAGATCCCTGGTATGGTGGCTGACAACACCGGCTCTAATGGCCGGGAAGTCATTTCTTCCGGTTTACTGGATAGTGATCACGACGGACGCCAGCCTTACAGGTTGGGGGGGGGAGTCTGGGGTGTTCAGTCGGCGCAAGGTCTCTGGACCCCAGAGGAAGCCCTCCTGCCGATCAATGTCCTGGAAATCTGGGCGATCAGGCTGTGCCTCTTCAAATGGTCTCAGAGGCTGCAAGGGCGTCCAGTCAGGATCCAGTCAGTCATATGTCAATCATCAAGGAGGAACAAGAAGCTCAGCTGCAGCATCAGAGGTCACTCGCATCCTGAAGTGGGCAGAGAGGAGCGTACCGGCACTGTCGGCCGTGTACATTCCGGGTGTGGAAAACTGGCAGGCGGACTACCTGAGCCGCCAGATGCTTGACCAGGGAGAATGGTCCTTACACCCGGAGGTGTTCCAACTCCTCTGCCAAAGATGGGGCACACCAGACCTAGATCTTCTGGCTTCCCGACTCAATCGGAAGGTATTGAGGTTTGTGGCCCGGTCAAAAGACCCATGGGCAGACGCAACGGAAGCGTTGGTGGCATTGTGGGGTCAGTATTGGCTAATCTATGCCTTCCCTCCCTTAAGGCTTCTTCCTCTTCTGCTCCGCAGAGTGGAGGCAGAGGGAATTCCAATGATCCTAATCACTCCAGATTGGCCTCAGCGTCCTTGGTACGCCGATCTAATACGTCTGGTAGCAGA
The DNA here is from genome assembly GCA_029206835.1 of Rana muscosa. Classification (NCBI taxonomy): domain Eukaryota; kingdom Metazoa; phylum Chordata; class Amphibia; order Anura; family Ranidae; genus Rana; species Rana muscosa. The sequence goes on along the minus strand of CM055122.1, from coordinate 63,292,925 downwards.
CGTCCCCTGGCGCCTACCACTACGGAAGGACCTGCTATCGCAAGGTCCCATACTCCATCCTGCTTTACGGTCACTGGCTTTAACGGCATGGCTGTTGAGAACCAGGTACTGAGAGACCGGGGCCTGTCAGATTCAGTAATCTCTACTATGAGAAGTGCTCGGAAACTGTCCTCTAGGAAGGTTTATCACCACACTTGGAAGGCCTACATCTCCATGTGTGAGGAAATGAAATGGCATCCGCGTACTTATTTGGTTTCCAGAATCCTGCTGTTTTTACAGCATGGGGTGGACCAAAGGCTTGCCCTAAGTACGATTAAGGGACAGATATCTGCCCTGGCTGTCTTTTTTCAGCGACCCCAGGTGACTCACTCTCTCGTGAGTACATTTGTGCAGGGGGTTCGACATGTGGCCCCTCCGGTCTGTCCCGTGCTACCTCCATGGGACTTGAACCTAGTCCTCTCGGTGCTTCAGAAGGCACCGTTTGAGAATATTAGAGATTTTCCTCTGTTGACACTTTCTCAGAAAGTGGTCTTTTTGGTGGCTGTTACGTCAGTTAGACGAGTCTCTGAGCTGGCAGCCTTGCCCTGCAAGGCTCCCTATTTGATTTTCCACAAGGATAAGGTGGTGCTGCGGCCGCAGCCTTCCTTTCTTCAGAAAGTCGTTTCGGCTTTTCATCTCAACGAAGACATTGTACTTCCATCCTTGTGTCCTCATCCGTCGAATCCTAAGGAGTCGGCGTTGCATTCCTTGGACGTTGTCCAAGCTTTGAGAGTATACCTATCTGCTACTTCCCTGTTCCGGAAGTCAGACTCACTGTTTGTTTCGGTGGCTGGTCCCAAGAAGGGCCAAGCAGTCTCGTCGGCCACCATCTCTAGGTGGATCCGACAGATAGTAATCCAGGCTTACGCCTTAAAGGGTCAAGCGCCCCCCTTTACGATCACGGCGCATTCGACCAGGGCAATAGGTGTCTTTTGGGCTTTCCGACATCAAGCGTCTGTTTCCCAATTATGTAAAGTGGCGACTTGGTCGTCCGATCACACTTTCACAAAATTCTACAAAGTTGATGTAGGTGCATCTTCGGATGCCTCTTTCGGCCGCAAGGTTTTGCGTTGTTTAGAGTTGCAGCTCCTCCATTGGAGGAGTGCTGTTTTGTGTTTGGGGTGAAGTTTATTTTTATGCTGTTACCACCCCTCGTTTTTTCTCTGACACTGCTTTGGGACATCCCACTTTGTCAGTAGAGAAGATTTGTCGGTCCATGGACGAAAGAGTAAATAGGATTTTTTACTCACCGTAAAATCCTTTTCTCTGAGTCCATGGACCGACACAGCACCCATCCCTCCTTTTAAGTTTGTTCAGCTTTTTGACGAACTGATCTGCGAGATGCAGACTGAGGGGATATACCCAGAGGGTCCGCCCCCTGGGCGGTACTGTAGAAGGTGTGATGCAACACTTTTTACAAGTTTTCTGCATAGTCACTCCTAATTAACAGATAATACCCACTTTGTCAATAGAGAAGCTGTGTCGGTCCATGGACTCAGAGAAAAGGATTTTACGGTGAGTAAAAAATCCTATTTTTTTAAACCAGAGTTTAGTGTCACTTTTAAATTCCTAGCCCCAGGAGTAGCAGTTTACAAATTGTAATGCTGCTGGCTCCTGCTCTCTCAGTGTTGTTTCTCTGAATTTCAGTATAAATCGAAATTTGGACAAAGTTTGCGTGATTCTGAGATTTGGATGGATAGTAACAAATTTAGACTAATCTGAAATAAATTGTAACCGAAACAACAAATTCATTCACATTCATTTGTTTTATTCAGATCACACGATGCAACAGTTTGGGCCTTTTGTTAAAGCGGAGTTCCACCCAAAAGTGGAACTTCCACTCATCTGATTCCTCCCCTCCTCCGGTTCCACAATTGGCACCGGAGGTAGGAGGGGGGACAGGACACCCGTCTTTGACATGTATCCTTTCCCATTTCCAGGTAGTCCGGCCGCGGCCCGTGACATCACCGCGGGGCTCCCTCCTCCTCCCCCGGCCGTCGGGCCAATAGGAGAGAGGAGCTGGGCCTCGCGCATGCGCAGTAGGGTTCCCGGCGTGAAGCTGAAAGGCTACACTGCCGGGCTCCCTTACCCGCAATGACGGCGGCAGCACCCGACAATTGATGGAAACATCAGCTGCAGGTGCCGACATCGTTGGACACAGACAATAGAACCACCACTGGTTATTGAGGAGGCTTACCAGAGTGAGAGGACTAAAATGGGCATATGCTCAGTGAGTCAACAAGGCTTATGGTGCAACCACCAAAATATGGGACCTCCATGTCTGGGTTCCAGATCAAGTTGTAAGGCAATCCAATTGGTCAAGAGATGTCACCAAGAAGCGGTCTTCAGAAGCAGCCAACTTGTCAGATCAAAAACTCTCAAGTGTTCAAAATAGCATGGCCAAAAAAGAAAATACTCCACATAGCGTGAATCCGTATAAACGTAAAATTTATTAAAAGAAAATTGGAAACACTCAGGCAGCGTACACACGACCGGTTTTCTCGGCAAAAAAGCTCTCCCAACAGTTTTCTTGTCTTTTTTGGTCGAGAAAACCGTTCATAGGTATGCTTTTCCGAGTCTTCAAAAACCATGCATGGTCAGACTCATTATGAGACGGGAGCGCACCTTCTTGTAAAACAAGCGTTTTGAATGGAGATAGCACATTCGTCACGCGTTACCAATTTTAGCCACGTTTAAATGCTGCACATTTAAATCTTCTTTAGAATACTACAATGATGATGTGCAATTTTGATCTTTTTTGGCTGCAGATATTCACGCATATTTAGGACTAATTTTTACCAACATTTCTGAATGCAGATCTCATGAATATGTTATTTTGGTTGATCGAGCAAGATTTTTTTTTTTTTTATTAATTAGTATGTTTTTATTCAGATATGCATTTTAAAATCTTCTTTAATTTCTAGTATTCTCCTTTTTTTTTTATCCGGTGTGAATTTGACATAAATAGTGTAGCGGGGTCTCCTTTAAGGCTCCGGGACTACAGTACCCAGAGCCCCATTCGGCCTCAGGGCGGAGGTTCCGCCGCAGAGACTCATGGGAGAGGTTACTTAAGAGAGGGGCGGGGAGAAGCTCGCTCTCTTGGGACAACGCGCTTCAAGCAACAAGTCATCCTGCGCGAATCTGCTGTGGGGTAAGGCCTAAAGCCTAAGGCCTTACCCGAAGTCCAAAGAGCCTTTCACCGTCCTGCGGAACCTGGGTGGATCCTGGATCGTCAGTGTAGGACTCCAGTTGGATCGGGGACCCGATCGGTTGCAGACGCTGTGTGCGACGGACACACGCGGTGGAAGACCCAGGCTGGGATCGCGCCTGGAGCGGTGAGCGGGCACCTGCCCATATCCATAGACTGAGTTATATTCAGGCCTATAGACTGCCTAGGCCCACTGTTCGCTCACCAGTGTTCTTTGGGGGTCCGGTAGTTGGGACATAGTTGAAGTACCTACCCCCCCTGTTTGCATACTGTTGTTACAAGTTACCACCCTTTTTGGATTACAATTGGTTCATTTCTGCAAGTGCACCAACGAAAGCTGGCCGGTGAAGAAAATATTACTCCTGCAAGGAAAGGGGACTATTTCATACGCTGTCAGGCCTGACATAGGTGGGGAAAGTTATAAAGTTTGTGTTGCTGTGTCTTAGGGCGCGAACGCCATAATAGCTCCGCGTGGTGGATACTGCACGGCACCATTTTATAGTGCTGCCTCTGTAGCATTGGTTGGTACAGGGTTTCTGCAGACCCATGTAAGTGTTGCATGTCATGTTTTTATGCCACCATTTTATAGTAAAGCTATTACTTATTCATATTCCTGCCTCAGAGTGTTGTTTGTCTATTTAGGAACTGTTAAGTATCATACACCTGAGAGTGATAGGAAGCTATCCCTAGACTAACTGTGCCAGAGTGGGTCGAGTCAGATTGCCGGGGGTTGGTGGTGCTGTATACAGGGCCCGAGAAAACAAACCAGCGGCTCTCTTAACTGGGGGTAGCGCTACACGTGTGGGCTCTCGAGTCCGGGATCCTGTTGCAGCAAATAGCAGCCAAGAGACACCAGCATGGATCCACTAGAAGTAGTAAAGTGGTGCGCAGCAGTAAAAACAGATCCGCATGAAGTAGTGATCATAGAACTGTCAGGGATCTGGCAAGAAGATGCAGTGAAACAGTTAGTGATGTCGCTGTCCCCGCAACAAAAAGCATATATAGTGGATGTCAGAACAGAACCTCCCTTGACATATGTACTGTTAAAATGGAAAGATGGAATCCCAGAAAACTTCAAGAAGCCGAGCATAGAAACGGCGGATAAACAGATCTTTAAGTTAATACGCGCTCCACCCGACTTAAAAGATGTCAAGAAAGAGATGAACCCTGGTCGCCACAAGGCGCTCTCAGCACAGAATTATGCGCAGTTCTAGGGGAAATCATAGCGCAATGCAAGAAAGACCCTGCAGATTACCAAATGTCGGGATACCGGAAACTCAGGATGTTTTCAGGAAGGAAGCCTGTGCCCTCAGGTAAAGAGGGGTTTGAGGAATGGTTAGATGGCGCTACTCAAGCCTTAGAGGAGTGGGAAGTCCCAGACCACAGAAAGAAGCAGAGGATTGCTGAGAGCTTAAAAGGGCCTGCCTTAGAGGCCATATGCAACCTTAAGATGAGCAAGAAAGACTGTGTTGCGCAGGACTATCTGGACATTCTGCAGAATGTGTTGGGAGGAACAGAAAAGATCACTGAGCTTACCTACCAACTAGAGCACTGCTACCAGAAGGCAGGGGAGAAGCTATCAGAGTTTATGATGCGCCTAGATAAAATACTGCACAAGATGATCTTAAAGAAGGGGATTGACCCGAAGAAGGTGGATGAGGCCCGGGTCCAGCAGGTCATGAGAGGATCTCAACCCCTGGATCCCATCGCACTGGCGCTACGCACAAGACAAGATGGGAAGAGCCTGGAGTACCCTGACTTGATCCGAGTAGTCAGAGAGGAAGAAGCTATGCTGGAGGAGAAGAAAAGGAGCCAACCAGTTGAGCAGGTGCAGCTCCCTCCAGTGATGGTCAGGGCCGCCACGACCTTAGAAAGAGACGCAGAGGTGGATACCTTAAAGTCACAGATGTCTCAAGTGTTGGGAATGTTGACCTCCCTGATGGAAAAGGAGTCAAGAGCACCTGAGAGGAACAGCCCAAGGAAGGAGTTGTTTCCAAATACTTCAGCACCCGCATCCCTGGAAGATAGGGGGGATATGATCTGTTTCAACTGTGGAGGAGTTGGTCATGCGGCCAGAGTGTGTTCCAGTCCCAAAAAGAGGAAGATGAACAACCGCAAGCTGCCGGAAAACTTCAGCGGGCCCCGGTGAAGGAGTCAACCGGGTGCCCATCATTCTTACGGAACTCCATACTGAATGCAGAAGCAACAGAGTTTATCCCTTCCTGTCCTTGGTTGGATGCTTGGGAAAGTACCAGTGAACCATCTGAAAAGGAAGATCCAAGAGAAGCCATGTACCTTCCTGCTCTGGAACTGGATGTTCCCGAGGAAGGGGGAAGTCCTGAGTTAGTAACAGAAGAAGAGTCTGCTCCAACAGAAAGCCCAAGAGGACAGAGGAAGCGGAGGGCAATTAAACCTCCCAGGAGACTAACTTACCCACAGATGGGTGAAAGTGCGGAAGACACTGTAGTCACTGCTAGAAGGAGTATGGAAGACCATGACCCTCCCGCTGTTCATTTGGTGGGAGGCAGCCCCAGCTCACTCTCTGGCACAGTTAGACAGGATACTAATATTAGTGTGTCCTGTGGGCAGGGGAGTTCACTACCTCGTTTTTGGTGGGAATTTCCTCTGCCGACATCATATGAAGGATTGATGGATGTTAGGAGATCTGTGGTTGGAGATTATGTTATCTTTGGGGACCAAAGAGTTCAAGTGGGGGGAGTGTGTAGCGGGGTCTCCTTTAAGGCTCCGGGACTACAGTACCCAGAGCCCCATTCGGCCTCAGGGTGGAGGTTCCGCCGCAGAGACTCATGGGAGAGGTTACTTAAGAGAGGGGCGGGGAGAAGCTCGCTCTCTTGGGACAACGCGCTTCAAGCAACAAGTCATCCTGCGCGGATCTGCTGTGGGGTAAGGCCTAAAGCCTAAGGCCTTACCCGAAGTCCGAAGAGCCTTTCACCATCCTGCGGAACCTGGGTGGATCCTGGATCGTCAGTGTAGAACTCCAGTTGGATCGGGGACCCGATCGGTTGCAGACGCTGTGTGCGACGGACACACGCGGTGGAAGACCCAGGCTGGGATCGCGCCTGGAGCGGTGAGCGGGCACCTGCCCATATCCATAGACTGAGTTATATTCAGGCCTATAGACTGCCTAGGCCCACTGTTCGCTCACCAGTGTTCTTTGGGGGTCCGGTAGTTGGGACATAGTTGAAGTACCTGTTTGCATACTGTTGTTACAAGTTACCACCCTTTTTGGATTACAATTGGTTCATTTCTGCAAGTGCACCAACGAAAGCTGGCCGGTGAAGAAAATATTACTCCCGCAGGGAAAGGGGACTATTTCATACACTGTCAGGCCTGACATAGGTGGGGAAAGTTATAAAGTTTGTGTTGCTGTGTCTTAGGGCGCGCACGCCATAATAGCTCCGCGTGGTGGATACTGCACGGCGTCATTTTATAGTGCTGCCTCTGTAGCATTGGTTGGTACAGGGTTTCTGCAGACCCATGTAAGTGTTGCATGTCATGTTTTTATGCCACCATTTTATAGTAAAGCTATTACTCATTCATATTCCTGCCTCAGAGTGTTGTTTGTCTATTTAGGAACTGTTAAGTATCATACACCTGAGAGTGATAGGAAGCTATCCCTAGACTAACTGTGCCAGAGTGGGTCGAGTCAGATTGCCGGGGGTTGGTGGTTCTGTATACAGGGCCCGAGAAAACAAACCAGCGGCTCTCTTAACTGGGGGTAGCGCTACAATAGTATTAAATTATCCTCTTTTTTTTGTTCTGCAAAGCGTTTTTTGGGTGTTATCTGTGGCATTTAAACTCTAGCTTTGGAGTTTAAGAAAATTACCTGCCTACTCACCAGCTAAATATGTAGCTTTAACAAAAACACATATGCAAGTATTAACTGGAACACAAAAAAACATTTATTCTGGTATACAAAATAATAATAACCAAACTAGAAGGCAGCGCCGGAGAGCCTGCTGCAATTTGTGCGACTGTGTGGACACCAAAATTGGAACCTTGAGAGGAACATACATTACTGAGCACAATCTGGTCTTGGACTCCCAGAGGTCAGGAACAGCAGCAGGTTAGATACATGTCCCAAGCCTGGGGAACTACAACAGGCTGCCTTCTGTCTGACCACATTGCAGCAAGGGAATCACTTCCTGGTCTTCTTGCTCCGCTTCCCTGCAGCCTTCTGGGTAGGCTTGCCTGCAGCCTTCTCTGCAGCCTTCTCTGCAGCTTTCCTTGTCCGCCTGGCTGGAGGCTGTGCCTCAGGAGGTGTACTCATGTCAGGAGGAGGAGGTGGAGCTGGAGAAGAAGGAGGTTGGGGAGAAGAAGAAGAAGGAGGTGGAGGAGAAGAGGAAGGAGGAGATGGAGGAGAAGAAGAAGGAGGTGGAGGAGAAGAGGAAAAAGGAGGTTGTGAAATTGGAGGTGGAGGTGGAGAAGAAGGAGGTGGAGGAGAATAGGAAGGTGCAGGAGGATGGCCGTGGTCACAGATAACAGTGCTCTCTGTGAGTCTGCCCCTCAACCCCTTATTTAAAAGGGTCATGAGCAGGGACTCACAAAGTAGCCTCTGTTAATTTTGCATCTGGGCCATTTTCATGCCCACCAATGCCGCATAGCCCTCATCAGGGTATGGGGGCTGCTGGAGGGTGGCATGGGCCTCTTTAATGAGGGCCAGTGCTGCCACACTCACAGCCCTATCCCTCCTGCCCCTTCTTGGTGGCATGCGGATTGGTGGCACCTGACACCTAGTCCTACTACTTGGACTAGCCACCTCCTCTCTGCCACTTGGACCAGGCACCTCCTCTCTGCCACTAAGCCCAGCCTCCTCCTGCCTGACATTTTCCGCCCTCTCATCTTGGCTGACCTCCTCCTGTGTAAAAAAAGGGACATATTTTAGATTTTGTTTTCATCAATCACACACAGGGGATTCGTTTGTAAAGGCAAATCCACTTTGCAATACAAGTGCAAACTACAAGTGCACTTGTAATTGCTTGGAAAGTGGACTTGGAAGTGCAGTTGCTGGAGATCTGAGGGGGACATGCAAGGCAAAGCAAAAGCATAAATTTAGCTTAAACATGATTGGAGATTAAAATCAGCAGAGCTTCCCCTCATTTCCGCTCTCCCCCTCTGATTTACAGAGCCTTTACTTCCAAGTTCTTTTTTGGTGAAATTTTAAGTGCTCTTTGCACTTGTAGTTTGCACTTGTAGTGCAAAGTGGATTACCTGTTCCTAAAGCAGCCCCACAATGTTCAGATCATTGCCTGTTGCAAATCCTTCAAAATGTGTGTGTATAATACTCTCGTTATGCCCCCATCATTTTCATATCTCCTCCCCCACTTTTTTGCCCACTAATGTCTATTGCTATGTCAATCCCTTTTTCTTGATTGCCTACCTTTTTACCCATCTTAACATCTATTTTACATCATTCACTTTTGACAAAGAAATGTGATAAAAATACTATACCTGGCTCCAGACGGACAGATCTGGGTCCTCATCCAAGATGGAAGGCTCCTCCTGATTAGGGATGAGCTCGGTGTTCGAGTCGAACATAGGTTCGACTCGAACATCGGCTGTTCGCGCGTTCGGCGAACAACGAACGATTTGGGCCGTTCGCGCCAAATTCGAGTGACGTGAACGGCCCACAATACACTGCGCCATCGCAGTGTAATCCCGGCGCTGTGATTGGCCAAGCATGCACTGTGACCCTGCATGCTTGGCCAATCACAGCGCCGGCAGCGAGGAGAGCAATGATTGGCCACAGGCAGGATGCCTGTGGCCAATTATAGCTGAGGGGGTTTAGTACACGCCCCACACTATAAAAGGCCGCCAGCGCGGCGGCCTCGTGTAGTGTGTTCCGGAGCAGGAAAAGTGAAGGATAGGCAGGGACAGTGTCAAATCCATTCTTTGCTAAACCTTGTGTGTAGGGACAGAGAAGGATAGGCAGGGAGAGTGTCAGTGTCATATTCTTTGCTAAACCTTGTGTGTAGGGAGAGAGAAGGATAGGCAGGGAGAGTGTCAGTGTCATATACTTTGATAAACCTTGTGTGCAGGGAGAGAGAAGGATAGGCAGGGGACAGTGTCAGTGTCATATTCTTTGCTAAACCTTGTGTGCAGGGAGAGAGAAGGATAGGCAGGTAGAGTGTCAGTGTCATATACTTTGATAAACCTTGTGTGCAGGGAGAGAGAAGGATAGGCAGGGGACAGTGTCAGTGTCATTGTTGCTAAGCCTCCTGCACATTATACACCTGAACTTAGCCTGTATTGCTGCTTTTTCCTGGTGTGTTACACCAACAGGATTTTGCGGCACTTACAGCGGGCGGAGTGTGCCTCCTGATCATATTACACCTGAACTTAGCCTGTATTGCTGCTTTTTCCTGGTGTGTTACACCAACAGGATTTTGCAGCACTTACAGCGGGCGGAGTGTGCCTCCTGACCATATTACACCTGAACTTAGCCTGTATTGCTGCTTTTTCCTGGTGTGTTACACCAACAGGATTTTGCGGCACTTACAGCGGGCGGAGTGTGCCTCCTGACCATATTACACCTGAACTTAGCCTGTATTGCTGCTTTTTCCTGGTGTGTTACACCAACAGGATTTTGCGGCACTTACAGCGGGCGGAGTGTGCCTCCTGACCATATTACACCTGAACTTAGCCTGTATTGCTGCTTTTTCCTGGTGTGTTACACCAACAGGATTTTGTGGCACTTACAGCGGGCGGAGTGTGCCTCCTGACCATATTACACCTGAACTTAGCCTGTATTGCTGCTTTTTCCTGGTGTGTTACACCAACAGGATTTTGTGGCACTTACAGCGGGCGGAGTGTGCCTCCTGACCATATTACACCTGAACTTAGCCTGTATTGCTGATTTTTCCTGGTGTGTTACACCAACAGGATTTTGCGGCACTTACAGCGGGCGGAGTGTGCCTCCTGACCATATTACACCTGAACTTAGCCTGTATTGCTGCTTTTTCCTGGTGTGTTACACCAACAGGATTTTGCAGCACTTACAGCGGGCGGAGTGTGCCTCCTGACCATATTACACCTGAAGTTAGCCTGTATTGCTGCTTTTTCCTGGTGTGTTACACCAACAGACATTTGCGGCACTTACAGCGGGCGGAGTGTGCCTCCTGACCATATTACACCTGAAGTTAGCCTGTATTGCTGCTTTTTCCTGGTGTGTTACACCAACAGGCATTTGCAGCACCTACAACAGGCGTAGTGTGATTCCTGCAAAATATACTCCTGAAGCTAGGCCTTATTGCTGGTTTTCCCATTCCCCTGCAGGCCATTAGAATGTCTGGAAGGCAAACAAGGAGAGGCAGACAGTCAGGAGCCAATAAAAGAGGGCAAGCAGGCTCTGTGTCTAGAGACAACAGTGCTGGTCGTGGACACGGTGCATCGCCATCAGCACGTAGCCATGGGACACGCTTGTCCTTCTTTTCGGCAGCTGGACGTATTGAGCCGCATCATGCCGAAGACTTGGTAGAGTGGATGACCAAGCTCTCCTCATCCTCCTCATCCTCTCTCACCCAGGCTCCGGGTACTGGCAAAGCAGCTGCCAAAGCGTCCTCTTCCCTGGTATCAATGTCATCATCAGTCACTCCTTCCCTAGACCAACCATGTCCTCCTGAGGAGTCCCCCGAACTGTTTGAGCACAGTGTTGGGTACATGCTCCAGGAGGATGCCCAGCGTTTCGAAGGGTCTGATGATGATACCCAGCTAGAGGAAGGCAGTAGCGTGAGAGCAGAGAGAGGGGATGCTCAAGAAGGACACCAATCTGGCAGTCATGTTCCAGCAGCTGCAGCATACTGCCAGATTGGCTCCAGTGATGAGGAGGGAGGGGATGATGAGGTCACTGACTCCACGTGGGTGCCTAATAGGAGAGAGGAGGAGGAGGAGGATGAGGATGAGGCACATCTCCAACGAGGCAGGATGCCCTCGGGGGCCAGCGTAAGGGCAGCACACCGACGGAATCACACTGCAGAGCTCCGCCTGTGCAGGGCGCTGCCTCTGCCCGTTATGCAAAAAGTTATTTGGTGTGGGCCTTTTTTGAGTCGAGTGCATCAGATCGCACAGCTGCTGTTTGCAACATATGTCTCAAGCGTATATCGCGTGGCCAAAACATCACCCGCTTGGGCACCACATGCTTGACCAGACATATGTTGACCTGCCATGCAGCTCGTTGGCAAGCCTACCTTAAAGACCCACACCAAAGAACAAAGCGGACCTCTTCTTGCACCGCATCAGCTGGGATCTCCAACCCCACTATACCTTCAGTCCTCTCTGAAACCTGCTCTGAGAGGAATGAAGGTGTAGAATTAGGTGTGTCACAGCCAAGTACTTGCGGGCACTCTGCTAGCAGTACACCGACATCCGATTCTAGCAGGCAAATTTCCCTGCCCCAGCTGCTGGACCGTCAAAAGAAGTTCACTCCCAGCCATCCACATGCCCAGCGGTTGAATGCTACAGTAGGTGCCGCCGATATTGTGTCAATCTCGCCGCTTCTAGCGGCGATATTGACACCCTATGAGCTCCGTCGCGAGAGCCAGCGCCGAGCTGTCTCGTCATCGGGAAAGGAAAAAATGTTCCTTTCACGATGAGCGACACGCATTGCCGATAGGCGGGGATCCGGAGCATGTGACTGTGACGTCATGGGACCATGTGACTGTGCCATCATGAGAAGCCTATATTAATCTCTGCGGACCGAAGATTTATCATTACTGCGAGAGGAAGCGACGAGTCAACATCGAGGAGGAGAAGAGGGAAGAAGACACCGACGGCGACGACGGGAAGACCGGCTCCTCCACTAGCAAAAGAACTACCAAGAAGTTAGTGGAGGGGCCGGCAGAAGGACAACAGAGAGCCGGACGAGACGATGGAGAAGACCGGGCCTCCACTAGCAAAAGAGCTAAAAAGAAGTTAGCGGAGGCTCGGTGGAAGAAAGAACCGGAGAGCGGGAGAAGAACCGGAGAGCGGGAGAAGAAGAAGGCGTCGGAGAAGACCGGGCCTCCGCTAGCAAAAGAGCTAAAAATAAGTTAGCGGAAGCCCGGCGGAAGAAAGAACCGGAGAGCGCGGCGACGACACCGGAGACCCCCGAAGTCGGAAGAAGACCTCCGGAGCGGTGCAATAAAATACTTTTAAAAACTGTGTTGTGTTTTTATTACCATTTTTTTTCCACCAGGTGAATGGGTAGGGGTACGATGTACCCCATACTCATTCACATAGGGTGGGGGGGCCGGGATCTGGGGGCCTCCTTATTAAAGGGGGCTCCCGGATTCCGATAAGCCCCCCACCCGCAGACCCCGACAACCAACGGCCAGGGTTGTCGGGAAGAGGCCCTGTCCTCATCAACATGGGGGCAGGGTGCTCTGGGGTGGGGGGGCCGCAGGTCGCCCCCCTGCCCCAGAGCACCAAACCCCCATGTTGAGGGCATGTGGCCTGGTACGGTTCAGGAGGGAGGGGGGCCGCTCTCGTCCCCCTCTCTTCCCCTGCGGCCTGCCAGGTTGCGTGCTCGGATAAAGGTCTGGTTTGGATCTTGAGGGGGACCCCCACGCCGTTTTTTCGGCGTAGGGTTCCCCTTCAAATCCAGACCAGACCCAAGGGCCTGGTATGCTCCTGGAGGGGGAACCCACACCGTTTTTTTCTTTAAAAATTGGCGTGGAGTTCCCGCTCAGGATTCATACCAAACGTAGTGCCTGGTATTGGCGGGAATCCGCGTCGGATCCCCGCTCAATACAGTGTCGCGTCTCCTCGCTATTGCAGCGAGCACGACACGTGTCGCCACCCTGCTGCCGAGATCTCGGCACTCCTGTCGCAGAGAATCTCGGCGATGGGAGCGCGATAGATATACAATATCGGCGGCACCTAATGTAGCTTGGCTAAATTGCTAGCGCTTCAACTGCTGCCTTTTCAGTTGGTAGACTCGGCCCCCTTCCGTGAGTTTGTGCAATGTGCGGTTCCTCAGTGGCAGGTTCCCAAACGCCACTTTTTCTCACGGAAGGCAATTCTGGCTCTCTACCGGCATGTGGAAGGCAATGTCTTGGCCTCGCTGGACAGGGCGGTCAGCGGTAAGGTGCATATTACCGCTGACTCATGGTCCAGCAGGCATGGACAGGGACGTTACCTTTCTTTCACGGCCCATTGGGTCACTCTTTTGGCAGCTGGGAAGGATGCAGGACAAGGTGCAGTAGTGTTGGAGGTTGTTCCACCGCCACGCCTCCAAAATGCTACTACTGGTTGTGACACACCTCTGTCCTCCACCCCCTCCTCTTCTTCTTCCTCCGTGGCCTCTTCCTGTGCTTTGTCCTCGGAACCAGCGGTGCTCCGTAGGCGTTCAAGGGGCTACGCAAGTACACAGGCAAAAAGATGCCATGCCGTGCTTGCGCTGGTGTGTTTGGGGGACAGGAGCCACACTGGGGCAGAGGTTCTGTCTGCTCTGCAGGGGCAGGCCGAGAGGTGGTTGACGCCACGCCAGCTTAAGCCAGGAACGGTAGTTTGTGACAATGGCACCAACCTCCTCTCCGCTCTCCGACAGGGACAACTGACCCATGTGCCCTGTGTGGCTCACATCCTTAACCTGGTGGTGCAGCGGTTCTTGGGCAGGTACCCGGGCTTACAGGATGTCCTGAGGCAGGCCAGGAAAGTCTGTGTGCATTTCCGCAGATCTTATAATGCCAGTGCTCGCCTGGCTGAGCTGCAAAAGGAGTTGAACCTGCCCAAGAACCTCCTTATATGTGACATGCCCACCAGGTGGAACTCAACGTTGGCCATGCTGCAGCGGCTGCACACGCAGCAGAGGGCCATCAATGAGTACCTGTGCGACTACGGCACCAGGACAGGGTCAAGGGAGCTCAGGTTTTTTTCACCACGCCAGTGGGGCATGATCAGGGATGCATGCACTGTCCTGGTACCATTTGAGGAGGCCACGAGGATGGTGGGCAGTGACAGTGCATGCATCAGTGACACTGTACCTCTTGTCCACCTGTTGGAACATACGCTGCGTGGAATAATGGACAGGACACTTGAGGCAGAACAGAGGCAGGAAGAGAAGGACTTCCTAAAATGAGAAAAAACCTCTAGTTGGTGGGATTTTGGAGGCAATATAAAAAATATGAAAAAAACTCAATTAAAATTTTGAAATATTCATTTATACACATGCCACATAACGCGGACACATATATGAAAAAAGAACAAATGGTACAAAAAGGCACATATATATGAAAATTCTACAGAAACTACATAGATCTGACATGATACAAATCTTCCGAAGATGAATACAATAGCCTGAGTTGACCGCTCCAGCCAGAAGCAGATCAAAGGAGGCTTGTCCAACGTTTCAAACTGTAAACGTCCTTCTTCAGGGAATTCAAATGCATTCACTTCTACAAGAATACATTTTCTATTAAATACAGAAACAATAAAATAATTTTCACTTTAATTTCAACTGTTATATGAAATACAGCGAAACAGCAAAAAAACTTACACAAAAAAACTCATATGAAAAAATGTTCCATCAATGCTCCCATATGTGCATCCCAGGTTCCAGTAACACTGTGTTGTGGAATCCCCGATACCAAACCAAGTTAAATGAATGTTCAATGAATTTGATGATGTTATTGCAGGAGGAGTATAGACAGCAGCTGGTTGTTTTGGATATAGAAATAGAATCACTATATGCTCGCCTCTCACTCCTAAAAACGCATAAAGAATACAGTAACTTTGAAAAAAATCTCAAGGAACATTTGGAAAATTTTGGCAAAACAATACTTGTGAAAAAAGAGAAAAAGTATTGGAGAGATAAAAATGCGTTCAGTGAGGGTCGAGCATATAGATGGAATCAAGAGAAAAAATATAAAAACAATCAATTTAATAAACATAAAAATCGAGGGGGAGATACTAATGCACAAAATGATTATTCGTCTGACACCCTGTCTAACTCTTCCTCCTCAGTCTCCTCAAACACAGGTCGTATGTTTGGGACTAAAAGAAAAGGTCCTTCACCTAGATCCAATGGAACTGATGGAGAGGTCCTACAATGCAACAAAAAAGCAACAACGGATTCCAAGGTATTCTCCACACAAAATGGAAGAGGGAGTGGACATAGTCGGGGTACATACAAAAATAACCCCAAGGGATCTACCACTCGAAGCAAAACGGCTTCTCAGAGGGAATTGGGGGCAATACCCAAATCTGGGGCCATCTCTCGAGTCCAGTCACTTCCAGTGGAGGATTTTTTAGAGAAGGGCAAAATACAACCTTTTCCACCCTCGCCCATGACACAATTAGTCATGGAACCCTTTGTGACCAAAATAACTCCGGGGGGAAAACTCAATATTATAAATCTATCCTCCTACAAGTTATCTGATTTGGAACATGAAGTATTGTCTTTGGGCCTTTCTTTTTGCCCAACCAGCAATACGGACAGTTTTGAAACAGTGAAGGATATTCATTTGTTTGCTCGTAAGCTCTTTTATAAGAGCTTGTATGCTAAACAAGAGAATCAAGAAAATGAAGTGGCACCGAATCTTAAAGCGGCCGACTTCAAGGCCTTGAGGGACCTAAATCTCCTACTCCAAGAAAACGCCCCTTTGAGTCAGATAGGGGAGGAGAATTTGGAGGAGGAGGAGAGTGATGATGGGGAAAATAATCAGACATTTTTCACCCCCAAAAAATTTAAAAGGAAGTCTCATAACTTCCCACCAATCAACCAGAATCCTGCTTTAGCTCTGTTTGTAAGACAAACATCTAAGGAAATTGAGGTCCTGAGGAAAGAGACTTTACATTGCAATCTCAATCCAGGGCAAAAACATGCCCTAAAAACCCTTAAGAACAATGTTTACATCACGATTAAAGGCTCAGATAAAGGGGGTAACATCGTCCTTATGGACAACCCAGATTACGAGGAGACGTGCATGAAAATTCTCAGGGATCCTAAATGCTATCGCAAAATCTCCTCATCCACAGTGGATAGAATGAATAGCGAATTCTATCAATTGGTTGATGAATCCTTCAGAGACGGTGCCATAAACCAAGATACCTGGGACTTTATTAGAACCCGACACCCACGTACCCCTACGATGTATGCACTTCCTAAAGTGCACAAAAACCTGTTGAGGCCACCAGGTAGGCCCATCATATCGGGTAATGGTTCCATCTCTGAAGGTGCTAGCCGAGTCATTGACCAGCACCTCAGACCCCATGTGATGGATCTCCCTTCGTACACTAAAGACACAATCCACCTTCTGCAAATATTGGAAGGTCTTGTCGTACCTCCATCAGCCTTTTTGGTGACTGTAGACGTAGAGTCACTTTATAACAGCATACCACACGATCTTGGTATTTTAGCTGTCCAAAGAGTGTTACGACAACGCCCAACCACTGACTGGAAGTTTAATCAATTCATCATACAGATGCTTGATTTTATTTTACATCATAATATTTTTTTATTTTTTTATTTCAGGGCTCCCACTACCTCCAGGTGCAGGGGGTGGCTATGGGGACGTGCTGTGCACCCTCATATGCCAACCTGTACCTGGGGGAGTGGGAGAAGGACTTCCTCCTGGGGGATGATGCGTCTATGTGTGCCTGCCACATTCTTATGTGGCAGCGCTACATAGACGACATCTTCATTATTTGGGATGGGCCTGAAGATATGCTCAAGAAAGTTTTGGAACTTATGAATACCAACAACCTAAATTTATTCTTTACTATGTCCTACGACTTTGAGAAAGTCAGCTTTCTCGATATCCTTATATCTAAAGATATACAGGGAAAAGTCCAAAGCAGACTGTTTAGGAAGGAGACGGCTGGCAACACGATGTTGCACGCAGCCAGTTTCCACCCAACAACACTCAAAGAATCCATACCTTTTAGCCAGTTCCTCCGAATCAGGAGGAATTGTACATCAGATGAGGATTTTCAATTTGAATCTAATGAGCTAAGTAACCGCCTACTAGCGAGAGGTTATAGCAGATCCACCTTAAAGAAAGCTTTCAACAGAGTAAAGGGAATGGAAAGACACACTTTGATTTTCAAAACTTCTAAGAAAAAGAAAAAAACTCAGGAAGATGATACTTCAAGGATAATTTTCAAATTCTCCAATGAGCATAAGAAAATCAGACAGATTCTAACCAAATACTGGCCCATCCTTACGGAGGATCCAATCCTTAAGACACTAGTACCATCCAAACCAGTGATCACCTTCAAAAAGGCAGAATCCATCGGTGGCATGTTGGTCAAAAGTGAATACAAGGGAGAGGCTAGAAAAGACCCATGCAAAATCTTTGGGACCTATCCTTGTGGGGCATGCTCTCAATGTACTGTCATTGGCGGAGGATCCACGCTCACTTTACCCAATGGGGAGACCTTCACATTTAGGCATTTTGCCAATTGTAAGACACAAGGTGTGGTCTACTTGATGGTCTGTCAGTGTGGATCCTTTTACGTCGGAAAAACAAGACAGGAATTAGGGAAGAGAGTGGAAAAACATATACATAGCATGAGGATAGGGAATCTCTATTTACCTCTTGGGAGACACGTAGCTAAAAAACATAGGTACAGAATGCCCAATGTAATTTTTTCAGTCATTGAAAGGATTCATATTCCATGTAGGGGGGGGGATTGGAATAAGGTCCTGCTCCAGCTAGAAATGCGCTGGATCAGGCAACTTAGGGCAACCACGCCCCCAGGTCTGAATGAAGTCGAAAGTTTTCGTCCATTCCTGGAGGGCTTTAGCTCTGGAAAGACTGATTAGTTTTGTTTCTGTTTCTGTTTTGGGTTTTTTCCTTTTATTGATATACCCTGATGTCCCACCCATCCTTGTTTGAAATTGATTTCTCAATTGTTAATTATCTTTGTTATTCCAGCTTTTCTCCATATCAATGGATACAGGATGATCTCTCTTTTTTCTAGACACATTGACACACATGTGGGGTTTGAGATATATATAGATTGTTGTTTATATGTATTTTGTATGTTGAATGTTCTTAACAGTCCTTTCTGCGGAGGTATATATGATCCCTTGGGCGGAAGGGATTTCTTGATATGCTCCCATGCATGCATCCAATTGGTCAGTGACACAACCAGAGGTATGTCTTTGGGGTGGCCCGTTATTTCTATCCAGTATTCCCGTTTTTCCGATTTTACATGTTCATATCCGGTGCCGGGGAGGGGGTTTTCCCCATGGGAAATTGCCCCCTATCAATTTTTTCCTTGTTAGGGACATATTCCTATCATAGGTTAAAAACGGCACCGGTGGTAATAGTCCATGGCCCACTCCCCGTCCATATTATTGTTCTGGGGGAAGGATCTATATCCTGGGTACCAGTTCACACTGTTACTCCATGTCTGACTGTCCCATCACAACCCAGCACCATCTTTTTTACCCTTTATATCGGTATCCCCTAAATTTGCCCACATTCAAGATGGCCGTCTCTGCACTTCCTGCGGTGCGGAACGGACCAGAATTGGGGCTGATCGGGCTTCTGTGGTCACTCATCATGCCCTTCTCTTCAGCGGGGCGCGATGGATGGCATCACATCGGGCATGTAATGGGACCGTGGACCAGTTTTCTGGCTTCGCTGCCTATTTTGCTGCCTCTATGCGCCGATGGCAGACGCGCCGCTGATTGGTGCGGTTGCGTCATGTGACCGGCGCTGGACGTGATCTGGCGTGGCAAATGCGGCGTATCCATGGCAACATGACGCTCTGCTCTATGAGCAGGTGCGTCATGTGACCCTGTCTGGACCAATCAGACACAGCAGAGGGATATATAGGACGCCAAAGAAGTTATATGGTGTCATTCTCTCCCTCTGCTGGTAGGCAGAGGATGTTTTTGTATGGACCTCTGTTGCATGGAACCTTTTCTGGATATCAATCGTGATTCTTGATCCTCTTGACAGGTAATATTCTAAAAGTTCCACCTAGGAGAGGGAGGAATTTCTTCTCTCTCTTTTTGATGGATAGAATAATTTTTATCCTATTTCATATATATTTTTTGATGTTTTAGGACATATATCTTTGGACTCAAGAATCCACTGGTTTTTTGTCCTCCTATATGAGTTATATTACCTGATGAATCCGAATTGTAGATTTCCACTTTCCATCTACAGGTACCATATCCATTTTCTTTAGGGAGATTTATTTTACTCCCCAATGGAATTACTTTCATACCTATGTATGTTATTTTTTATTTAACCACTTAACGACCGCCCACCGCCGATTTACGTCGGCAGAATGGCACGGACAGGCAGAATCACGTAGATCTACGTGATCGCCTTTGTGCAGTTGGGGGGTCCATCCGGACCCCCCTTCACTGCAGTGAGCGGCCGTTAAGTGTTCGGGAGCGATCAGGCATGAGGGGGCGGCCGCTCGATTCCGCCCCCCCTCGCGATCGCTCCCGGCCAATGAAAATGCTTCCTCCGCCATGTGATGTAAACAAGGCTGGAGGAAGTGATGTCATCTCCCTCGCCGCGGTCTTTTCGTTCCCGGCGCCGAGCAGAGAAGAAGCAGGTTAGTGCACCAACAGTCCACTGACACGTAGGTACACATAGGCACACAAATCACCCCCCAGTCACCCCCAGATCACCCCCCAGGTCACCCCAAAGCCCCCAATCACAGTGTCACTGATTGCAGTGATCATTTATTTTACTGATCACTGCATTTAGTGTCATCTGTGATTGTAAAAAGTTGCAGGGCAGTTAGGATTAGGCCCCTTTAGGTCCAGGGTAGCCCCCTAACCCCCCCCTAATAAAGGTTTAACCCCTTGATCACCCCCCAGGTAACCCTTTCACCCCCTAACTTCAGCGTCACTAAGCGATTGTTTTTTCGATCGCTGTATTCGTGTCGCTGGTGTTTTAGATAGGCAGTTATTTTTTTTTAGGTTCGCCGCAGGTTTTTATTAGTGTCAGGTACCCCCATATATTATTTTAACCCCCTGATTGCCCCTAGAGTTAACCCTTTCACCAGTGATCGCCGTATAAGCGTCACTGGTGTCACTGGTTAGCCAGTAAGTTATTTAGTTATTTAGGTTACCCGTCAGGTTTTTATATAGTGTCAGGTACCCCCATATTTAACCTAATAAAGGTTTTAACCCCCTGATTGCCCCTAGTTAACCCTTTCACCAGTGATCACCATATAAAGGTTACGGGTGACGCTGGTTGATTAGTTTGCTTTTTATAGCATCAGGGCACCCGCCGTATATAACCCAATAAAGGTTTAACCCCCCTGATCGCCCGGCGGGTGAGATCAATTAGGTTTTAGCGCCAGAGAGGGTCTGCGTCGCCCCAGGCAGTGTTAGGGTTAGTGACAGTAACGCTAACACCCACGCGCAAAGCATACACCCCCCTTAGTGGTATAGTATCTGATCAGATCTGATCAGATCTATACTAGCATCCCCAGCGGTTTAGGGTTCCCAAAAATGCAGTGTTAGCGGGATCAGCCCAGATACCTGCTAGCGCCTGCGTTTAGCCCCTCCGCCCAGCCCAGCCCAGCCCAGCCCACCCAAGTGCAGTATCGATCGATCACTGTCACTTACCAAACACAACACACATAACTGCAGCGTTCGCAGTGCTTGGTTTTTGGGGCCCTGTACGCAGCTAGGCTCCCAAAAAGTCCCACACATGTGGTATCCCCGTACTCAGGAAAAGCAGCAGAATGTATTTTGGGGTGCAATTCCACATATAACCATGGCATGTGTGAGCAATATATCATTTAGTGACAACTTTTTGTACATTTTTTTTTCTTTTTGTCATTATTCAATCATTTGGGACAAAAAAAAAATATTCAATGGGGTCAACATGCCTCTCAGCAAATAGCTTGGGGTGTCTACTTTCCAAAATGGGGTCATTTGGGGGGGTTTTGTGCCATCTTGGCATTTTATGGCCTTCAAAACTGTGATAGGTAGTGAGGAGTGAAATCAAAAATTTATGCCCTTAGAAACCTTGAAGGCGGTGCTTGGTTTTTGGGGTCCCGTACGCGGCTAGGCTCCCAAAAAGTCCCACACATGTGGTATCCCCGTACTCAGGAGAAGCAGCAGAATGTATTTTGGGGTGTAATTTCACATATGCCCATGGCATGTGTGAGCAATATATCATTTAGTGACAACTTTGTGCAAAAAAAAAAAGTTTGTCATATTCCCGCAACTTGTGGCAAAATATAAAATATTCCATGGACTGAACATGCCTCTCAGTAAATAGCTTGGGGTGTCTACT
The DNA here is from genome assembly GCA_029206835.1 of Rana muscosa. Lineage (NCBI taxonomy): Eukaryota > Metazoa > Chordata > Amphibia > Anura > Ranidae > Rana > Rana muscosa. Next base: position 63,271,457 of record CM055122.1, on the reverse strand, counting down.
TTCCAAAATGGGGTCATTTGGGGGGGTTTTGTGCTATTTTGGCATTTTATGGCCTTCGAAACTGTGATAGGTAGTGAGGAGTGAAATCAAAAATTTGCGCCCTTAGAAATCCTGAAGGCGGTGCTTGGTTTCCGGGGTCCCGTACGTGGCTAGGCTCCTAAAAAGTCCCACACATGTGGTATCCCCGTACTCAGGAGAAGCAGCAGAATGTATTTTGGGGTGCAATTCCACATATAACCATGGCATGTGTGAGCAATATATCATTTAGTGACAACTTTTTGTAATTGTTTTTTTTTTTGTCATTATTCAATCACTTGGGAGAAAAAAATAAATATTCAATGGGCTCAACATGCCTCTCAGCAATTTCCTTGGGGTGTCTACTTTCCAAAATGGGGTCATTTGGGGGGGTTTTGTACTGCCCTGCCATTTTAGCACCTCAAGAAATGAGATAGGCAGTCATAAATTTAAAGCTGTGTAAATTTCAGAAAATGTACCCTAGTTTGTAAACGCTATAACTTTTGCGCAAACCAATAAATATACGCTTATTGACATTTTTTTTACTAAAGACATGTGGCTGAATACATTTTGGCCTAAATGTATGACTAAAATGTAGTTTATTCGATTTGTCTTATAACAAAAAGTAGAAAATATCATTTTTTTTCAAAATTTTCGGTCTTTTTCTGTTTATATCGCAAAAAATAAAAATTGCAGAGGCAATCAAATACCATTAAAAGAAAGCTCTATTTGTGGGAAGAAAAGGACGCAAATTTCATTTGGGTACAACATTGCATGTCCGCACAATTTACAGTTAAAGCAGCGCAGTGCCGAATCCCAAAAACAGGCCTGGTCCTAATGGCCCGAAATGGTCCGGGGCTTAAGTGGTTAAGGCACCTATCTTGGACCAATTTTTTCATATGTCCGTACTTCTTATATGGACTTGTTTCTGATGGAAAAGTTTTCCTGGAACTTTGAGGGTATCGGGGATTCCACAACACAGTGTTACTGGAACCTGGGATGCACATATGGGAGCATTGATGGAACATTTTTTCATATGAGTTTTTTTGTGTAAGTTTTTTTGCTGTTTCGCTGTATTTCATATAACAGTTGAAATTAAAGTGAAAATTATTTTATTGTTTCTGTATTTAATAGAAAATGTATTCTTGTAGAAGTGAATGCATTTGAATTCCCTGAAGAAGGACGTTTACAGTTTGAAACGCGTTGGCCAAGCCTCCTTTGATCTGCTTCTGGCTGGAGCGGTCAACTCAGGCTATTGTATTCATCTTCGGAAGATTTGTATCATGTCTGATCTATGTAGTTTCTGTAGAATTTTCATATATATGTGCCTTTTTGTACCATTTGTTCTTTTTTCATATATGTGTCCGCGTTATGTGGCATGTGTATAAATAAATATTTCAAAATTTGAATTGAGTTTTTTTCATATTTTTTATATTGCCTCCAAAATCCCACCAACTAGAGTTTTTTTCTCATTTTATACATATTTGGGATGATGGCAATTACATGTTGGGTTGCATGAGGTGTTACATTTTTTCAGAGAAGGACTTCCTTGCCTCTCAAGGCCCCCTTTACCCAGACAGTGTTCCTTCTGTCCCACCCATCGCACAGGAAGAAGAGGAGGAGGAGGAGGAGGAGGAGGAGGATTGTGTCAGCATGGAGGTGGAGCCTGGCACTCAGCATCATCAGCAGCAGTCTTTTAGGGATGATTTACAGTCCCAAGAAACCAGTGGACTTGTACGTGGCTGGGAGGAGGTGGCTGCGGATCATGTCGTCCTTAGTGACCCAGAGGACTCCGGACCGAATGCCTCAGCTAACCTATGCTGCATGGCCTCCCTGATCATGCAAAGTCTGCGGAAGGATCCTCGTATTCTTCGGATCAAGGAGAGGGACCATTACTGGCTGGCCACTCTCCTTGATCCACGGTACAAGGGTAAGGTTGCGGACCTTATCTTACCGTCGCAGAGGGAGCAGAGGATGAGACAACTCTGGGAGACCTTGCAGAAAGGTCTGTGCAACGCGTTCCCAGAGACTGGGAGGTTACAAACTCCTGGTCCTGGACAACGAGTTGCTGAGGCTTCGGTCAGTCAAAGAAGGAGCGGTGGGGAAGGTGGCCGTCTGACCGATGCGTTCAGACAATTCTTTAGTCCGCAGCCCCAAGGTATGATCGGTTCCAGCAACCATCGCCAGCGTCTGATATACATGGTGCAGGAATACCTAGGGGCAAGGTCAGACTTGGACACCTTCCCCACCGAAAATCCTCTGGCTTACTGGGTCTTGAGGATGGATCACTGGCCAGAGCTTGCACAGTATGCAATTGAGCTACTGGCCTGTCCTGCATCCAGCGTTCTTTCAGAACGCACATTCAGTGCTGCTGGAGGATTTGTCACGGATCACAGGGTGCGCCTGTCCACTGACTCTGTTGATTGACTGATCTTCATAAAGATGAACCAGTCTTTGATCACCACCAGCTACCAAACACCTGAAGCTGATATAACAGACTAATTTATTTTCAAATGTCACATCCCTTCAAGACTGATGCTGATGCTGAGAGACTGTCCTGTTATATTGACTGACTATCCTCCTCCTCCTCAATGATCCGATTGATGATGATAGCTTGGAAGAACATTTTTGTTTCTGGGTGCCGCCTCCAGTGGCTAAGGCCCAATTTTTCAGCCCCTGTTTAACAGGGGCGTGTTATTAAAAATTTTTATGCAATGCTTTGCAGCAGGGCTCATTCCTGCACTCCAACTAGAGTATCTGGGAGAGGTTGCAGTGTCTTGGCACCAGCACCAGTGGCTAAGGCCCAATTTTTCAGCCCCTGTTTAACAGGGGCGTGTAATTACAATTTTTGATGCAATACTTTGCAACAGGGCTCATTGCTGTGCTCCAAGTACAGTATCTGTGAGGGGTTGCAGTCTTGTGGCACCAGTGACTAAGGCCCAATTTTTATGCCCCTGTTTAACAGGGGCATGTAATTACAATTTTTTATGCAATGCTTTGCAGCAGGGCTCATTCCTGCACTCCAACTAGAGTATCTGGGAGAGGTTGCAGTGTCGTGGCACCAGCACCAGTGGCTAAGGCCCAATTTTTCAGCCCCTGTTTAACAGGGGCATGTAATTACAATTCTTGATCTAATAATTCACAGCAGGGCCCATTCCTGCGCCCACCAAGACTAACTGTGAGGCCTTACAGTGTTGTGTCAACACCACCACCACCACCACCACCAAAGGCCCAATTTTTCAGCCCCTGTTCAACAGGGGCATGCAATTACAATTCTTGATCTAATAATTCACAGCAGGGCCCATTCATGCGCCCACCAAGAGTAACTGTGAGGGCTCACAGTGTTGTGGCAACACCAACATGTAAGGGGCAAATTTCAGCTGAGTATATACGGCAGGCCCCTACTTTCAAACATCCAACTTACAAACGACTCCTCCTTGCAAACAGAAGGATACAACAGGAAGTGAGAGGAAATCTACCCCTAGGAAGGCAAATTCTCTCCTGTAAGAGTTAATATGGGAAAAAAGTGTCTCCTCTCCACTGATGCTTTATCACCAATTCTTGTTTCAATAAAAACCCCAAATTTTCAAAACACATTTGTCATTAGGACGGAAAGTGAGGTGAACTGTTCTGAACAGGTGCACACTGCACAGACAGCAAAACAAATTTTACAGGGGTGAGAACCCTTCCCTATGTTTTCCAAAAAGCTTAAAAATAGATTTTTTGGCAGGAGTTACACTTAAACAATGTACCTGTTCAAAATTACAAACAGATTCTACATAAGAACAAACCTACAGTCCCTGTCTTGTATGCACCGCCTGTATACGGCTGTTCAGAGTATATAGGGCCTTTTTTATTTTGTGTGCGGGGTTCCCCTTAATATCCATACAAGACCCAAACGGGCTGGTAATGGGCTGGGGTAGGGGCTGTGATGGGGTAGCTATGCCATTTTTCTTAAAGATTTTCATCCATATTACCGGGACCAGACATTACATTAAAGCCGCAAGCAGTTTTAAATGGCTTTTTTTCCTTTAGAAATGTAATTTTGTGCAGGGACAGTTCTAAACACGGGAAACACGTGGCTTTTCACAGGCATACTTTAGACACCCCCCAGGTACGATATTTAAAGGAATATTTGACTTTTTTTTTTCACTTCATGCATCATTAAAATGACTGCTCCCGAAAAACGGCCGTTTTTAAAACTTTTTTTTGGATTGATACATGTCCCCTGGTGCAGAACCCGGGTTCCCAAACCCTTTTTAGGACAATAACATGCATATTAGTCATTATAAATAGCACTTTAGATTTCGAACGTTCGCATCCATTGTATTTAATAGGGTTCTAAAGTTCGTGCAAACTTTCGGTCCGTTCGCGGGTTCTGGTGCGAACCGAACCCGGGGGTGTTCGGCTCATCACTACTCCTGATCCTGGGAAGGAACATCTTGGCTGGAGGGAAGGCTGGAGGGAAGGCTGGAGGGAAGGCTGGACAGTGATTCCCCTTGCTGTAATGTGGTCATTCAGAAAGGCCAACCTGTCGTAGTACCACAAATGTGGGACATATACCTTCCCTGTTGCTGCTCCTGACCTCTGAGATGCCAGGACACGATTGCACGCAGTCCTATATGTTCCTCTCAAGGTCCCAATTTTGGTGTCAAGCTGCTCAATGGTTGCATGGGGCACCCTGGTCTGCACAAATGGGAGCAGGCTCTCCAGCGCTGCTCTCCGAACCCCTTTTTTTATGCTGTGGATTTTTGGTCTCCCACAGAGCGGGCAGCTCCCTTAATCTGTCAACGAATTCCGATAGAAATTATTTTTCCCCAAACACATTCATTCTTTCTGCAAGACAAAACACCAGACATAATTAAAAATGTCAATCACACTCTAAACTCGTGAAATCTTTATGCCCATATATGCCTCTCCAATCTCTATGCAGTATAGGCCACTGATGTACCAATTAGGAAATGATACCTTCGGTCTAAACGTTCGGTGCTCTAAACTCCTTCGGCCGCACACAGAACGTAGGTATGTCACATGTGTGTGTTAGCTTTATATACGCTACGCATGCGTGACACACGTCGCCCGCCCATGACGGTCTTTTCTCGATGTTTCCCCGCCCCTTCTCTTTCGGCGTGCAGGCAACATGGCGGAGTCACAGCAGGTGTCTGTGAATTCAGAGAATTCCAATGAGGAGACAAGCCCAGAGCGGGAAACGTCACAAACAAGGAGGCGCTACAAGGCATCTAATATGTCCTTTGAGGAGATGGCGGAGATGGTGGCCATATTGAACAATTCTGATTATGATGCAAAGCATGGGCCGTATTCCCACCCTAATCTTCAGAAGGACAAAATTATGAAGAAAGTAGTGAAAAGTCTAAAGAAGAATTTCGGTGTGAAAAGATCCAAGGAGCAGCTCAGAAAGAGGTGGTCTGACCTCAAACTGAGGGAGCCGGAGCAGTTAAGGAGCATTAACAGAATGCTTAAAAAAAGTAAGTACTTCTCCTGTGTCCCTATTGTTGTATTTCACAACTTGCATGTTGCTCCCTGTTGTGTTTTTTTCTTAATTAACATTCTTAAATGACATCTTCTACAATTTAGTGGGCACAGTAATCGGTCGATATAGACACATCGTTTGCACACTACATACGATGATTTGGCAATATCCGTTCTTTTTTATTTCCAAAAATAAATGTATGTTTAAAATCACTAAATGTTATGACATTGTTGTCTAGATGAAGTGTTTGAAACTAGAATGAAATGCAAACTTGAATCAATATAAAGGAGAGGACACTCAGCAGTTGTTTACACATCTGCACTCACAGGAGCACTATAGTGTGGTCCGCCATAAGAACCTTTTTAGGGTGTCCACCACAGGTGCTACAGTGTGTACTGGGGGGGGGGGGGGCATGTGATAAAATTGTCACCAAAATGTCTGTTTTTTAGCTTTGTATAGTACTCGAATCTGGTCTTCATCTTGGAACTGGGCCAGAACAGACAAGTGTAACCCACCTGCAAGCAATGTTTCATATTCCTAGTTATGACTTCATATATGTGTGTGTTAAGTGTACCATTTGTTTTAATCTCATAGGGGAGAGAAGACTGGGAGGACACGACTCCTCGGAGCCCAGGAACCCCACACCTTCTAAAGAACCCCAACCTCCCCAACAAGGCCAACCTGAGAATGTGGAGGATGTCGAATTAGATAAAGGAGAGGTGGAGGAAGGAGAAGTCGAGGAAGGAGAGGTGGAGGAGGTGGTGGAACTTGTCACTACAACAGGTCAGTATCTGTCACCCCAGCTTCAGGTTTACGAGATGTAGGCCTGGAGATTGATATATTTTTATTTTTATTTTAGGGGATGAATATTTTCCTGAAAGTCCACTATTCTCCAGGGATAGTGCACAAAGACTCATACAACAAGTAATGGATTGTAGTACTCAACTGGACTTCATTAAAAAAAGGATTCAGGATCTGGAGAATGCATTTAAGGACATCATAGATGTGTTGGGGAGAATAGACTAAAAAAAACTTTTAATCTCAAGTTTGTGTTCACTTTTGTAGCACTTTGCTGCACAAACAAATTTAGAAGATGCACACAGTGGGTCAACATGTGCTATCTGCCATCACGGGATCTCCATGTACGTGTTTTGGGGGTGCAACCTCTTCCTCAGAACTCAAGTAGGAGAAAGGAAGAAGGGGTTGCCCCCCCAAAACATGTTGAATGATCCCCCATGATGGCGGGTAGCACATGTTGACGAGAGGGATGAGGAAGTAACTAAACTATTTCCCCCCCCCCCCTAAAAATGTGTGCATCTTCTAAATTTGTCAGGTTCAGGGGTGACAACACTCCATTTTTGAGGAAGGGCAGATAGACATTTTTGTGGACAAAACATTTAACATTGTTGTATTTGGAGGAATGTTGAGGAGATTTTTTCTAAGTTCATTAGCAGCAAAATTTGCCATGTTAGGTGAAAAGGCGAAAATGGGTTTCTAAAATGTTCAGACACCAAAAATGTATACCTAACCATATGTGTGATTGAGTAAAATACAAGAAAATACAAAAAATTTCTTTTTTTTTTTAAAACCACTCTAACCTTTTTGGGATTTAGTTTTGTTGTTAGCAGTGAAATGTTTGTGGTTTACTAAGGAAAATACACTTGGCACTACAAGTACACTTAGAAAAAGTAGCACACAACTCAAATATAAACAAAGCAAAACTAATAATTGAAAGTTGATATTTTTTATTTTTTTATGGCAAAATTAGAATTCGGACAGATTCTCTGGCATTGGAATGACCCCCCTACCCATGAAATAATCAACATATTTCTGCCTGATTGCATGGGCACTTTGGGGGGGAAAGCCAGCATGGACAGGTTCCAGGCCCGGCAGGGCATTGTCCGCAGCAAGTCCTGGCTCGGGCCCAACTGTGGCCATATATGTAGGAGATTTCTTCCTCAAAAAATTGTGCAGTAGACAACAACAAAACACAATATAGTTCAATTTGTACTCCGCAAGATTAATAGGAGTCAGAAAAAGACGGAACCAGCTGGCCATTATCCTGAAGGCATTCTCCACAACTCTTCGGGCTCTGGCCAGCCGGTAGTTGAAGACCCTCCTCTCCGGGGTGAGGGTCCTCTGGGGGAAAGGCCTCATGAGATGCCGACCTAGGCCAAAGGCTTCATCAGCCAAAAACACAAAGGGGAGTCCTTCCACATTCCCTGCATCCGGTGGCAATGCAAGGTCATCACTCTGTAGACGAAGGGCAAACTCCGTCTGGGCGATAGCTCCCCCATCCGACATCCGGCCATTCTTCCCCACATCCACATAGAGGAATTCATACTGTGCTGACACCACCGCCATCAGCACAATACTATGAAACCCCTTGTAGTTGTAAAAAAAGGAGCCAGAACAGGGTGGTGGCATGATGCGGACGTGCTTTCCGTCAATGGCTCCTCCGCAGTTGGGGAAGTTTCACCGCCTGGCAAACTCCAATGCCACAGTCTGCCATTCCTGTGGCATGGAAGGAAGTTGGGGAATCAAACAAGAAAAAAATTAAGGCCTTTTGCTAATAACTTTGCAAGCAGATTAGACAAAAACATTCGTGGCCAACATAAGTATAACATTTTGGTTAAGGATTAGTAAAAAAAAGATAACCAAATTCACAATTTGCACATTGCTCACCCCCCTCTGATGGCTCATTTATTTTCTTGGGGGGGGCTAGATGTGTTTGGGACCCCACAAATTTTACAATCAGGAAATGTAATTAAGAATTGGAGGGGGGGCTACAAGGGATCTGCAAAAATACATTGTTAACAGACTAGGCTAGTGTCAGGGAAACATTCAACCCAGCCGTACCAGCCAGCGCCCAGTGCGCACGCGCGGTGTAACGACACTTCGGCGCATGCGCACGCACGGGTCAGTACTCCGGCATTCAAGGGTGCGCGCGCCGACGCAACGCCGCGTGCACGTGCGCGCTGTGGCGCCAATCAGATTGCAGGCGGGTATATTTAAAGAGGCATAAATCCACTGACAGGTTGCTGGTTTGTTGTCAGCTTTCCTGTGAATCCTGTTTCCTGAAAACCTGTTTGAAAGCCCTGTTGTGACCCGGATCGGCCTGACTACCTCTCTCATCTCTCCTGGACCCGAACCTTCTGCTTGTTTTACGGACTTCTGCCTTCTACCTGTGCTTGACCCTTGGCTTGTGACCCGGATCTGCTGTTTTCTCCAGCCCTTGACCCCCCTCTGCTTGCACTTGGATCCTCCTTGTAAATCCTCAACTCTGATCTGATCCCTGTACCTATCTGGACTTTTCCATCAGCAGCTTTAAAAGGAAAGGTGTACCGCTCAAAGGTTCCAGGTTCCTTCAATTAGCTCCCGCTCTGCTCCACTTCCAGGTGCTGGCTATGCTCTAATGCTTGAGGAGAAGAAGTTATCTGGACTGCCGCACTCTGGTTAAACGCTTTATTAATGAAGAAAATTAAAATGTCAAAAAAATCCAAAAAGAAATAAATAAACAATCCATCCAAAGGCAATCAAGGGTGAAGGGACATGCAGGGTGACAGCTAACGCGTTTCACATCAGGGTGTGATGCTTACTCATAGCTAAAGTGTAAGTGACCAGAACTGTGTATATAAGGTGATCTGAAAAACCTCTCAACCAATGAGAGCTATTGAACACAGTGGTAGAATATTAGGCACTAATTTAGGTCTATTACACTCCGTGTTTGTGAAGCACCTGTTAAATGCCAAAACCATTAATGAGAATTGGCACGTAAGATCTTACACATATGTGTAAAGTGCATAAAGGTATGTGAAAACTGAGTGAAAAGGAGTAAAAACTCCCGATCGAAAAAGATATATTAAATATATATGTGACTGCTTAGCGCAGGACAAGTGCTTTGAACAATTGTTTTATCTATACCGTGAACAACTATATATGACACGTGTATGGTGCATCCAAAATAGGGATGCTATAATGGAATAAAGAGCAAAAACAAAACAAAACACAACAAAGCCCCCAAAGTGCATGAGTAGTGTAAGTTGAGAAAAGTGGAAACTGGTCGGAACCAAAAAAGAGGTGAGCTGTACATAAATCTTAATATTGGCATTGAATTCATAATAAATAAAATAGATATGAATATGGATATAAATATCTAAAATCATAAATAATGAAAAAGATGAAAACAATAATAATAATCATGATTCTTTTTGTGTACAAAACCCTAGATGTTCCAAAAACTAGAATTAATACAACTAGATACTAAACATAAAACCACAATGAGTTAATGTTGTTGAGATGTATGTTAAAAATATGTGTGTAATTGTTGTTAAACTATAGATAAAACTTATTCATCCTGTGTAACTATTCTGCATGTCTATTTGAGGAGGGGCAAGATTATTAAAGTGTATGTGTTGATCAATATATGTGTCTAGTATTGATACTATAAAACATAAATTATGCTAACCTCCAGAAAGGCATGCAGATATAGTGGATGAATATGGAGGCAAACCACTAGCAATATATATACATGTAGATGATCGAATCGAAACACACCCATATATTTTATATATGTGCAAGTTATCGTTTACTTGTTTTATTTAATTAAATTCAAATTTGATTAGATTATTTAATTCTCATTTGATTTTATTTTTATTTTTATATTTATATTTAATTTTTATTTTTTATTTATTATTTTGGTTTTGAACACACACATGAATATTGTATATGAACTTTGTCAGTTTATGACATGCCCGTCCAGTGGCAAAATGTGTCAAAAATATATATACAATATTGTGTGTGTTAAATGGCTGGGATCAGCTGTAACCAAAGCCATATTGAAAAAACAAGAAAAAAGAGAGAAGATTCCACTGTATATGAAGATTAAGCAAAAAATGGGAAACAACAGAAGGAGAAACTAAGCGATGGTAATGTCCTGTATTAATAAATCAAATAATTAGTGCCAATTTTTTAATTCTTAATTTTAATTTTAATTTTAATTTTAATGTGGTTCAATTTTATACTTGATTGAATAAGAGATTTTAAGCAGGGCATGGATTCAAGTGTGGAGCCCAGGTGTGGAAAGAAATCCACACATGGGCCTCATCACTCCAATCGGATGATGCAATGAGCTCCAAGACAACAAAATAACAGGATAGAAATGCCATAACCATAGTCCATATGACTGTCATATGCATAATGTCACCTCCAAGTCTACAGGAAAAGTCCATAAGCTGCATTCTTTCATTAATTGCAACACACAATATGTTGTTTATGTTATTACATGCAACTTATGTTCAATCCAATATGTAGGCAGGACTACCAGGAGACTAAAAGATCGTCTATACGATCATCTCTACGATATCGACAAAAACCACACAACAAATGTAGCGCGACACTGGAATGTCGCTCATAACAAGGACACTTCCAGTTTAGTTGTACAAGGCCTAGAGAAAATTGCAAGACCTTTGAGAGGAGGCGACAAGTTTAACCTCCTGTGCAGACAAGAAGTGCAGTGGATTTTTATTCTAAATACTAGACGACCTTCTGGGTTGAATTTTGAGTGGGACATTTCCCACTTTTATTAACTTATCAATTCATCATGTTTTGGTCATTTTCCCCTTTTTTGTTTTCTACCGCACTCGCTGTCCGCTGTAGCCACCTTTTTGTAAATCATCTAAGGTGTTCATTCTTGTATACAAGGCTTATTGCGCATTCTACAGTTTTACAGTATTTAAATGCCACACCAGTTTCATACACTTATGACATTATGCATATGACAGTCATATGGACTATGGTTATGGCATTTCTATCCTGTTATTTTGTTGTCTTGGAGCTCATTGCATCATCCGATTGGAGTGATGAGGCCCATGTGTGGATTTCTTTCCACACCTGGGCTCCACACTTGAATCCATGCCCTGCTTAAAATCTCTTATTCAATCAAGTATAAAATTGAACCACATTAAAATTAAAATTAAAATTAAGAATTAAAAAATTGGCACTAATTATTTGATTTATTAATACAGGACATTACCATCTCTTAGTTTCTCCGTCTGTTGTTTCCCATTTTTTGCTTAATCTTCATATACAGTGGAATCCTCTCTCTTTTTTCTTGTTTTTTCAATATGGCTTTGGTTACAGCTGATCCCAGCCATTTAACACACACAATATTGTATATATATTTTTGACACATTTTGCCACTGGACGGGCATATCATAAACTGACAAAGTTCATATACAATATTCATGTGTGTGTTCAAAACCAAAATAATAAATAAAAAATAAAAATAAAATATAAATATAAAAATAAAAATAAAATCAAATGAGAATTAAATAATCTAATCAAATTTGAATTTAATTAAATAAAACAAGTAAACGATAACTTGCACATATATAAAATATATGGGTGTGTTTCGATTCGATCATCTACATGTATATATAGTGCTAGTAGGGCTCGCCTCCATATTCATCCACTATATCTGCATGCCTTTCTGGAGGTTAGCATAATTTATGTTTTATAGTATCAATACTAGACACATATATTGATCAACACATACACTTTAATAATCTTGCCCCTCCTCAAATAGACATGCAGAATAGTTACACAGGATGAATAAGTTTTATCTATAGTTTAACAACAATTACACACATATTTTTAACATACATCTCAACAACATTAACTCATTGTGGTTTTATGTTTAGTATCTAGTTGTATTAATTCTAGTTTTTGGAACATCTAGGGTTTTGTACACAAAAAGAATCATGATTATTATTATTGTTTTCATCTTTTTCATTATTTATGATTTTAGATATTTATATCCATATTCATATCTATTTTATTTATTATGAATTCAATGCCAATATTAAGATTTATGTACAGCTCACCTCTTTTTTGGTTCCGACCAGTTTCCACTTTTCTCAACTTACACTACTCATGCACTTTGGGGGCTTTTGTTGTGTTTTGTTTTGTTTTAGCTCTTTATTCCATTATAGCATCCCTATTTTGGATGCACCATACACGTGTCATATATAGTTGTTCACGGTATAGATAAAACAATTGTTCAAAGCACTTGTCCTGCGCTAAGCAGTCACATATATATTTAATATATCTTTTTCGATCGGGAGTTTTTACTCCTTTTCACTCAGTTTTCACATACCTTTATGCACTTTACACATATGTGTAAGATCTTACGTGCCAATTCTCATTAATGGTTTTGGCATTTAACAGGTGCTTCACAAACACGGAGTGTAATAGACCTAAATTAGTGCCTAATATTCTACCACTGTGTTCAATAGCTCTCATTGGTTGAGAGGTTTTTCAGATCACCTTATATACACAGTTCTGGTCACTTACACTTTAGCTATGAGTAAGCATCACACCCTGATGTGAAACGCGTTAGCTGTCACCCTGCATGTCCCTTCACCCTTGATTGCCTTTGGATGGATTGTTTATTTATTTCTTTTTGGATTTTTTTGGCATTTTAATTTTCTTCATTAATAAAGCGTTTAACCAGAGTGCGGCAGTCCAGATAACTTCTTCTCCTCAAGCAGCTTTAAAACCCTGGATCTGCATCTCCAGCCGCGACGGGTTTCCAACAATCCCTGCTGGACCTGATTATCTGGACTATTACCACTAAGTTCCGGTTTAACCCTGCCACCGCCTGGTGTCTAACCTCCAGCACCTTCACGGACTTCTCAAGCTATCTCAGCCTGCTTTTTCAAGTCTACTCCACCTGCTGGTCACCAGTGCCTCTTCTCGCCATTCTCTCCCTGTCTCACTTCCAGGGGGCGGAGTGCGTCAAGTTGCAAGGGTGAACCGCTCTCGGCATCTCGGCATCGGTAAGTACCTAACGTGACAGTACAAACCAGCCAGATGTCTGAGGCCGACAGAGCGCATTCCCCGTTCGAGAACCTCTGCCAGCAGGTGTCCGCACTGACCGACGCAGTTCAAAAATTACAAGAGGGATATACCCAGATGGATGGCCGCCTGCAGCAACTCCCCGGGCCTTTAGGTCTAGCATCCCCAGTCGCCACCGTCACCAATGCTGCCGCCACCTCACAAGCCACAGTGAGCCCCACTGTACTGATGACCACCCCTGAACCCAGGGTCCCCATGCCGGAACGGTTCTCGGGCATCCGCAAGAAATACCGGGTGTTCAAAAACGCTTGCTCCCTTTACCTCGCTCTTCAGCCCAGGACTTTTTCTTCTGAGGTGGTAAAGGTAGGGTTCGTCATTTCTCTCTTGACCGATGAACCACAAGCCTGGGCCCACGGTTTGATGGAGCAAAGTAGCCCTGTATTGAACTCTGTGGACACTTTCTTTGAGAATATGGCGCAGTTATATGACGACCCCCAACGCACAGCCACAGCTGAGTCTGTTCTTCACAACCTACTCCAGGGAAAAAGACCAGTGGAAGACTACACGGCGGAATTCCGGAAGTGGTCAGCTGATACCGGCTGGAATGAAGCAGCCCTCAAATACCAGTACCGCCAAGGACTATCCGAAGCTCTCAAGGATGAGTTGGCTAGGATTGGCACTCCCACTTCCCTGGAAGAATTGATCCAATCTGTCATACAACTTGACAGGCACTTGCGTGAGCGACGCTCTGAGCGTTTTCAGCCCTCCCGTCCCAACTGGACCCTTCCCAGATCAGGCCCTGCTCATCAACCCGTTCAGACTCCTGCAGCTTCATCCCTTCCTGAACCAGAGCCTATGCAACTCGGATTAGTCCGCCCTCCTCTCTCTCCCGAAGAAAAGCAGCGCAGGCGTCAAGCCAACCTATGCCTTTACTGTGGGAGCGCTGGTCACTTCCTTCGCAACTGTCCAGTGAGACCTAGTAAGCCTCCTCCTAAAGACATTCTGAATTACCAGGTTTCTGGCTTTCCACAAACTTATGTTGTCCTTTTTCTCTCCTTACAGCTACCGGAAGGAACAACCCGCCTACCGGCGATTATTGACTCCGGAGCCTGCAGTTGCTTCCTGGACTCTGCACTAGCTTCCAAGCTTCACTTCCCCCTGCAACCTAAGGACCACTCCCTTCAAGTGCACCTGGCAGATGGCTCACTGCCCCGTTCAGGACTAATCACACAAGAAACCAAGCCCCTCCTTGCTGTTATGGACTCAGGCCACAAAGAGTTTCTGCGCCTGGATCTCATTCCCTCTCCTATGTTCCCCATCATCTTGGGCCTCCCCTGACTACAGGCGCATGAGCCCCTTATAAATTGGGCCAGGAAGGAAGTCGACTTCACCTCATCATATTGTACCCAGCACTGTCTTCCCACAGCTCCTACCACTTGTGCCACCGTAGCAACCCTCTCGGACCACCTACGAAATGTTCCCCCTGCATACTTGGAATTCCGGGACGTTTTTGACAAGCAACAGGCCGAACAACTGCCACCTCATCGGCCATATGATTGCCCCATCGATCTTCTACCCGGGTCTGAAGTTCCTTTTGGCCGGATTTTTCCCTTGTCCGAGACTGAGTTAAAGGCTCTCAAAGCCTACATTGATGAGAACCTAAAAAATAAATTTATTCGTCCCTCTTCTTCTCCAGCCGGTGCAGGGATATTTTTTGTTGAAAAAAAAGATGGATCCCTGAGACCCTGCATCGACTATAGGGAGTTAAACAAAATTACGATCAAAAACAAATATCCGTTGCCCCTTATCCCGGAGTTGTTCCAGAGGTTCCGAACTGCCCGGATCTTCTCCAAACTGGATCTTCGGGGTGCCTATAATCTTGTCCGGATCAGGGCTGGAGACGAGTGGAAGACTGCTTTCAGATCCAGATTCGGGCACTATGAGTATTTGGTCATGCCATTCGGGCTATGCAATGCTCCAGCCACCTTCCAACACCTGGTCAACGATATCTTTCGTGAACATCTGGATGACTTTATGGTGGTATACCTGGATGACATCCTCATTTTTTCTGCCTCTGTTGAAAAACACCTGGTTCACATCACAAAGGTCCTTACCATCCTCAGGAAACATAGGCTCTATCTCAAGGCTGAGAAATGTGACTTTGAGAAGACCACGGTACAATTCCTGGGGTTTATCATCTCTACCGATGGGGTTGCAATGGATCCGCAGAAGGTCAAAGACATCCAAGAATGGCCGGCTCCAACTGACAAGAAGGGGGTACAACGATTCATTGGCTTCGCCAATTTTTATAGAAGATTCATTGTTGGTTTCTCTTCTGTGGTGGCTCCTATCACTCAATTGACACGTCAGGGTAAACGGTTCCATTGGACACAAGAGGCTCAGGAAGCCTTCACCAAATTGAAAGACATTTTCACCTCAGCACCTGTGCTACGGCATCCAGATCCTTCACTACCTTTCACATTGGAAGTAGACGCTTCCGAAACAGCCACTGGGGCCATTCTCTCTCAAAGGCTGGGTCCCAAATCCCTTCTACATCCAGTAGCCTTTGCCTCCCGGAAATTAACCCCTCCGGAACGAAATTACGACGTGGGAGACAGAGAACTACTGACCATCAAATTTGCTCTGGAAGAATGGCGGTACCTTCTGGAGGGCGCATCGCATCCGGCCATGATCTTCACTGATCATAAAAACCTGGAATATTTGAGGACGGCGAAACGTCTAAGACCCCGACAGGCCCGCTGGGCGCTCTTCTTTACCAGGTTTAATCTCCACATCACTTATAGGCCCGGCTCCAAGAATGGAAAAGCGGATGCACTCTCCAGGATGTTTTCTGAAGAGTCTCAAACAGGGGAACCCAGTTCCATTCTATCAGCACAAAACTTTCTATTGGTTTCTCAGACCGATCTATTAACCTCCATTAAGATCACCTCCAGACGCTGCTCTGACCAAGAAACCTCCTCTTTAGAAAAACGTAATGATTTGTTTTGGTCTCGAGGTAAAATCTTCGTTCCTCGAGAAACCAGACAACTGGTTCTAAAGACTTTTCACGATCACAAATTAGCAGGCCACTTCGGAACTCGGAAAACCACAGAGTTAGTTTCTCGCTCCTTTTGGTGGCCCGGTTGGAGACAGGATTGCAAAACCTATGTTACCTCTTGTACCCATTGCCAACGCAATAAGGGCCCGAACACCAAAAGCTGGGGTTTGCTCAAACCCTTAACCATCCCTGAACGTCCATGGGCAGACGTTTCAATGGACTTCATTGTTGATCTACCTGCCTCTGGGGGTTTTACTACAATCCTGGTCGTTATTGACCGACTCTCCAAGATGGCCCACTTCCTGCCAATGATCGGTACTCCCTCGGCTGCTGACACTGCTAAGATTTTTTTTAAAGAAGTAATCAGGCTCCATGGGGTACCCAAGAGCATCACCTCTGATAGAGGCACCCAGTTTACATCCAAATTCTGGAGAGAACTTTGCAAATCACTGGAAGTTAAGATCTGTTTTTCCTCTGCGTACCATCCTCAGAGCAACGGCCAGACAGAGAGAACCAACCAGACCCTGGAGCAATATCTCCGTTGCTTCTGCTCTGCTTCCCAGGACGACTGGTCTTCTTTGCTTCCATACGCTGAATTTGCGTACAATAACTCCATCCATTCGACCACCAGCCAGACTCCTTTTTGGGCCAACTTCGGTTTCCACCCTCCTTTCCTCCCTGATGACATTCCTGAAAGTCCCGTCCCTGCCGTTCAGGACCGGATAGCCTCTGTCCAATCTAACTTCCTAAAGTTGCAAGAAATGATGCAGAATGCTCAGAATGCCTATAAAAAATACTATGATAAAGGAAGGAAAGAAAATCCTGTTTTCAAAACTGGGGAAGAAGTGTGGCTTTCCGCTACCAACCTCAAACTACCAATCCCCTCACGGAAGTTGGGACCAAAATTCATTGGCCCTTTCAAGATCAAGCGGGCAATCAACCCTGTGGCCTTCAAATTGGCACTACCCGAATCTTACAGGATACACCCGGTCTTCCACACATCCTTGTTGAAGCCTGTTGTCCCCAACTATTTTCCAGGAAGAGAGGCTCCACCTCCTCTACCAGTAGAGGTAGATGGTGAATGTGAGTATGAAGTGGAATCTATTCTGGGGTGTAGAAAAAGAGGTAGGCAACTGCAGTATTTGGTCAAGTGGAAGGGGTATCCTCCTGAAGACAATTCTTGGGAACCATCTGTAAATCTCCATGCTCCCCGTTTAATCCGAACTTTTCACTTAGAGCATCCCGAATTGATTTCTAGTTTGGGCGTCCGGAGCCCGCCCCTCGGGGGGGGGGTACTGTCAGGGAAACATTCAACCCAGCCGTACCAGCCAGCGCCCAGTGCGCACGCGCGGTGTAACGACGCTTCGGCGCATGCGCGCGCACGGGTCAGTACTCCGGCATTCACGGGTGCGCGCACCGACGCAACGCCGCGTGCACGTGCGCGCTGCGGCGCAAATCAGATTGCAGGCCGGTATATTTAAAGAGGCATAAATCCACTGACAGGTTGCTGGTTTGTTGTCAGCTTTCCTGTGAATCCTGTTTCCTGAAAACCTGTTTGAAAGCCCTGTTGTGACCCGGATCGGCCTGACTACCTCTCTCATCTCTCCTGGACCCGACCTTCTGCTTTTTTTACAGACTTCTGCCTTCTACCTGTGCTTGACCCTTGGCTTGTGACCCGGATCTGCTGTTTTCTCCAGCCCTTGACCCCCCTCTGCTTGCACTTGGATCCTCCTTGTAAATCCTCAACTCTGATCTGATCCCTGTACCTATCTGGACTTTTCCATCAGCAGCTTTAAAACCCTGGATCTGCATCTCCAGCCGCGACGGGTTTCCAACAATCCCTGCTGGACCTGATTATCTGGACTATTACCACTAAGTTCCGGTTTAACCCTGCCACCGCCTGGTGTCTAACCTCCAGCACCTTCACGGACTTCTCAAGCTATCTCAGCCTGCTTTTTCAAGTCTACTCCACCTGCTGGTCACCAGTGCCTCTTCTCACCATTCTCTCCCTGTCTCACTTCCAGGGGGCGGAGTGCGTCAAGTTGCAAGGGTGAACCGCTCTTGGCATCTCGGCCTCGGTAAGTACCTAACGTGACAGTTAGATGTGTTTGGGCCCAGGAGAGCATGCTGGAGAGGTAAGTAAAGGTAACAATGCATGTAGGCCCAAAAATGACTTAAAAAAGGACAGCATGCATGGGGACAAAGGGGACATTCTCAGCATATTACAATCATGCTAATTAGGGAAGGATGAAAGAAATACAATACATCATCATTCATTAAATACAGAGAATGTGATATTATATACGAAAACTTACCCTCATATAGTCATCCTGCAGGACTTGGATGATAGCAGAACAGGTCTCTGGGATTATGACGCCCAGAGCCTGGGGGGAGATGCCTGTGGTGAACTTCAGGTCCTGCAGACTTCTCCCTGTCGCCAGGTAGCGCAACGTGGCGATGAGCCTCTGCTCAGCACTGATGGCTTCATGCATAACGGTGTCCTGCCTGGTAATATAGGGGGACACCAAAGCCAACAGATGCTGAAATACGGGGACAGACATCCGCAGAAAATTCCTGTAGTCCTCAGGATTATTCTCCACGATCTCCCGCAGCAGAGGAATGTGAGAGAATTGGTTGCGCTGGAGAAACCAATTCTTGGTCCATGAACTCCTCCTCACCCTGTTCATAGACTCGTCTTGGTCCAATACAAGAAGACCAACAGACACACAAAGTTGGTGCACAACACGATCTCTACGATGAGAACGTATCCGCAACATGGCTAAGAAATGGTCATCTGAACAGAACGAACTAAACAGAACGCACTGAAGAACAGCAAGGCCTATGAAGAACGACCTGAAAATCAGAAACGAGCGGACAAGAACGCACTGTAAAACAGATACGACCTGACTACTCGCCCTGAAAGACAAGATACGTACCCACAAGCACCAACTGAACCGCAGAAAACAAACTGAAAGCACGAAGTCTGAAAAGCGCGAATTGTCTCTTCCCAAACTTTAACTAACACGCGGCAACACGAAATTAGCAAAAGCAGCCCAAGGGAGGACGCCATGAAAATGGAACTTCCCCTTTATACTGCCGTCGTACGTGTTGTACGTCACCGTGTTTTTAGACCGACGAGATTTTGAAATGACAGTGTGTATGCAAGCAAAGCTTCACAAGAATCTTGTCAAACTTGACAAGAAAACCGACAAGAAAAACGACGTTTGTTTTACGACGAGAAACTCAGCCGTGTGTACGAGGCCTCACATTTAGAAAGTGGATCAACCGCTTAAAATTGAAGTTTGTGGGTAACTGTCATGTACCTGGTGTGAGGGGGTTAACTCGGTAGCGGGTGTGTGTGACCCCCTGGTTGGGCTCCCCACACAAAAACAGGGCCAGCAGACGGAGGTTGTGGTTTTCAAAATCAAAAGGTGCGGTTTATTTCTCTATGTACAGTGACAAAAACACAGCAAAGCCAAAAAGAAACATAAACAAAATAAATCCTGGTCAGTTTGACCTCTGACTAAACATGCAGGTTTCCTAAACTAACAACTGGGATCAGCCTGGTGCTGTCCTAGTCCCTAAGTCCCTGGTTTAGTAAAAGTCCAAACAAATAGCCACACAGGCTTTGCCTCACCGCACAGGGGTTCACTCTCCCTAGACAGTCCACACAGGTCTGGTTCCAGGCATGAGCTAACATCTAATGAAGCTGGGAGTTCTTATAGAGGCCTAAATGAGCTGACAAGGTTCAGCTGGTCTCCTCATCTCTGTCTGCACGACGCCCCACACTCTCCCTAGAGGTATGAGTCATCCATGAGCCCACTAGCCTTATACAACTCTCCACCTAGTTGTATAAGTCGGCATAAAGCCTGAATCTGGGAGAAATATATCTACCCCCCTGGATGCAACCAGGTGACTTTACCTTCCTGCTGTCACATACCCCCCCCTCTTGTTTTAACCTTGGGGTTGGAACACCAGCAATCAGGCATTCATGTACTCGAGACAAAGCATCCACATTCCCCATTTGAACGCCAGGGCGATGCTTTACTGTGAAGTTGAATTCCTGTAGGGCCAGGAACCACCTATTCACTCTTCTATTTGTCTCCTTGTTTTGAGCCATCCACTTTAACGGAGCGTGATCCGTAACCATGTCAAAGTGCCTACCTAGCAGATAGTACCGAAGGGAATCTAGAGCCCACTTCACCGCTAAACACTCCTTTTCAACCGTGGCGTAATTTACCTCATGGGACTTCAACTTCCTGCTGAGGTAAATGACTGGGTGCTCTTCCCCGTTCCAGACCTGGGACAATACTGCTCCTAACCCCACATCTGACGCATCACTTTGTACGACAAAGTCTTTAGAGAAGTCGGGTGAGTACAACACTGGCTGGCTACATAAGGCTTGTTTCAAGAATTGGAATGCTGCCTCAGCCTCGGGGGTCCATTTAATCATGACCGACCCTTTCCCTTTCGTCAGGTTGGTTAGGGGCACAGCCTTAGAAGCAAAGTGGGGAATGAAGCGCCGATAATAACCCGCGATTCCCAGAAAGGCCCGTACCTGCTTCTTGCTGTTGGGACGTGGCCAACTCTGGATGGCCTCGACTTTGTTGAGTTGGGGTTTTATCACTCCCCTGCCAATGGTGTACCCAAGATATTTGGCCTCCTCCTGCCCAATGGTACACTTCTTGGGGTTAGCCGTAAACCCCGCTTCCCGGATAGAGTCTAGGACTGCTTGCACTTTTGGCAGATGTGAGGCCCAATCTGTGCTATGGACAATTACGTCATCCAGGTAAGCCGCAGCATACTTCCGATGGGGCCTCAGTATCTGGTCCATTTTCCGCTGGAATGTGGCCGGCGCATTCTGTAACCCGAACGGCATTCTCTTATATTGGAACGCCCCGTCTGGGGTTACAAATGCGGTTTTCTCTTTGGCCGACTTGGCCAGGGGAATTTGCCAATACCCTTTTGTGAGGTCAAGAGTCGTCATGTATCGGGCTGTTCCCAGCCGGTCGATCAACTCATCTATACGTGGCATGGGGTAGGTGTCAAATTTTGTAACTTTGTTCAACTGACGAAAATCGTTACAAAATCGCCAGCTCCCATCCGGTTTAGGCACCAACACAATGGGACTAGACCAATCACTTTGGGACTCCTCTATCACCCCTAAGTTCAGCATTTTCTGTACTTCCTCCCGTATTGCCTCCCGTCGGGCCTCTGGGATCCGATAGGGTTTTAACTTCACCCTTTCACCGGGCGGGGTAATAATATCATGCTCTACCCCAGATGTTTGTCCCGGCAGCTCAGAGAACACCTCCTTGTTGCGAAGCACAAACTTCTTAACCTCCTGTTGTTGGGGTTGTGACAAGGTGGCTGCTATTCCAACCTCCGGAATCACGCAACCAGTTTGAGCTGGTGACCAAGTTTCTGCGACTAGGGACTCTCTATCCCTCCAGGCTTTCAACAGATTAACGTGATATATCTGTTCGGGCTTTCGCCTTCCTGGTTGTCTGACCTTGTAATTCACTTCGCTCACTTTTTCCATTATCTCGTAGGGGCCTTGCCATTTGGCAAGGAATTTACTTTCAACCGTAGGGACAAGTACCAATATCCTATCCCCCGGGGAAAAGGTACGGGTCTTTGCTCCACGGTTGTACACTCTCTGCTGTGCCAACTGCGCTTGGGCCAAATGTTCCTTCACGATGGGCATTACCTGTGCAATTCGATCTTGCATCAGGGCGACATGCTCAATCACACTCCTGTGGGGAGAACTCTCACTTTCCCAAGTTTCCTTGGCAATATCCAACAGCCCTCTTGGGTGTCTCCCATACAGTAACTCAAAGGGGGAGAATCCCGTAGAGGATTGGGGCACCTCCCTAATAGCAAACATCAAATAAGGAAGTAGACAGTCCCAATCCTTTCCATCTCTATCCACCACTTTCTTCAACATTTGTTTTAGGGTTTTGTTGAATCTTTCAACCAGCCCATCGGTTTGGGGGTGATACACAGATGTACGCAATTGCGTCACTTTGAGCAATTTACACAGCTCTTTCATAACCCGGGACATAAAGGGTGTACCTTGGTCCGTAAGCAGTTCTTTACAAATACCCACCCGGCTAAAAACAAGAGATAGCTCTTTGGCTATGGTTTTGGCCGAGGTATTTCTGAGAGGGATCGCTTCTGGATAACGGGTGGCATAGTCCATTATAACCAATATGTACTGGTGCCCCCTAGCGGACTTGATTATAGGACCTACCAAATCCATTGCGATTCTCTCAAACGGGACCTCAATGATGGGTAGAGGGACCAGCGGGCTACGGAAATGTGGCATCGGGGCCGACCTCTGACACACAGGGCAGGAGGAACAATAATTTTCTATGTCCTTCATCACTCCAGGCCAATAGAATCTCTGTAATACCCTCTCTCGGGTTTTCTCTGTCCCCAGATGACCTCCAAGAATGTGCCCATGGGCCAACTCCAACACCAACTTCCTGTAAGGTTTGGGCACCACAAGCTGCTCAACGGTTTCTTCTGCCCTTTTTGCCACCCGATACAGTAGGTCCTTCTCTACGCTGAAGTATGGGTAAGTGCAGGTATTATCTGGGTTCACTAACTCGCCATCTATTTCCACTACGTTTTCCCGTGCCTTTATTAGGGCGGGGTCTTTTAACTGTTCTGTGGCAAAATTTTCCCTGTGAACCTCCAGATCAGAAAACTCCACAGACGGTAGGTTTTCGTCTGAGGAGGTGGGCTCCTCTCCAGTTTCTTGAGTCTCCCCTGCCAATACTGACAAGGGAAATTCTGGAGAGTCCTCACCACTCTCAGAGGAGTTCTGGCTATCACATTCCTGGTACATAGGGGCACCAGTGGGGGGCTCAGGATCATCCCACAGTTCCCAGAACTTCGGAAAATCCCTTCCCACAATGGCGTCATACGGTAACTGAGATACTAAGCCCACTGGATGAGAGAGGGTACCTTTGGGGGTCTCGAAACACACTGTAGTCACTGGATACTCTCGGGTGTCCCCATGCACACAAATAACAGCTACCTTGCTATTCCCAGAGACCTCTGTTTTAACTAACTCAGCCTTTATCAGGGTCACAAGGCTACCTGAATCCAGCAATACCACAACATTTCTACCATTAACACACATTTTGCATAAATGTTTCTCAGTTCCTCGAATGGCAGTGCATGCGACTGTCGCACACAGCGACTGACGTCTGCCCGTCAGAAAGTCACACTGCATGGGTTCCTCCACAACCGGGCAATTGGCTGCAATATGTCCCGCTTGCCGGCAGCGGTAGCAAACGATCCTTCTTGCCGCCTCTTGAGCCGCTGATTTCCCAGGCTGTTCTCGCCAAACTTGGGGTAGAGCTCCCACCCTCTCACTCTCTCCACCCTTACCCCTTGGAATCCTCTTATCCGCCCCTGGGGGTGGTCTGGTCTTAGGGTGGAAAGTCCGAGTGTCTCTGGAAGAGGCCGTCAGGTTCTCTGTAGCCAAGTATTTCTCTACACGATCCACAAGACCACCGGCCGTCTCTGGGTCTCCATGGCTTACCCACTTTTGGATGGCAGTAGGAAGAGCTCTCAAAAACCGATCCATTACAACACGTTCCACAATCTCTGGTGCGGACAAAGTCTCTGGCTGTAGCCACTTCCTGCTCAGGTGAATGAGATCATACATTTGAGACCTGGGGGGTTTTCCAAGCTGGAAAGTCCAGTTATGCACACGCTGAGCCCGGACAGCCAGGGTGACACCCAGCCTTGCCAATATTTCAGCTTTTAGCATCACATAGTCTTTTGCTTGGTCAGGCTCTAGGTCATAGTAAGCCTTCTGCGATTCACCAGTTAACAGAGGAGCCACCAGTCCAGCCCACTGCTCCTCAGGCCACTTTTCTCTTTCAGCAGTCCTTTCAAATGTGGTCAAAAATACCTCTGGATCATCCTCTCCAGTCATTTTTGTCAATAAACGACTCACCCCAAAGGACGCGGTATTAGTGGGACGGCTTTCCTCACTGGTCTGCGGACGTTGCTGCATTACTGCTTCCATTTGTTGTAGTCTCTGCTCTTGCTTCTGTAACAGGTCTATGAAGCGGGCCTCAGATTGCTGCTGGGCTTGTTGATGAGCTTGCTGCTGGGCTGCAAGGCTCCTTTGCAAACCTGCATTTGTCTGCTGTTGATTGGCATTTGCTAGAGCCAGCTGTTTCAGTATCTCCTCCATGCTGGCTTAAAAAAAACTGCCACTGGTTCTCCACCAACTGTGAGGGGGTTAACTCGGTAGCGGGTGTGTGTGACCCCCTGGTTGGGCTCCCCACACAAAAACAGGGCCAGCAGACGGAGGTTGTGGTTTTCAAAATCAAAAGGTGCGGTTTATTTCTCTATGTACAGTGACAAAAACACAGCAAAGCCAAAAAGAAACATAAACAAAATAAATCCTGGTCAGTTTGACCTCTGACTAAACATGCAGGTTTCCTAAACTAACAACTGGGATCAGCCTGGTGCTGTCCTAGTCCCTAAGTCCCTGGTTTAGTAAAAGTCCAAACAAATAGCCACACAGGCTTTGCCTCACCGCACATGGGTTCACTCTCCCTAGACAGTCCACACAGGTCTGGTTCCAGGCATGAGCTAACATCTAATGAAGCTGGGAGTTCTTATAGAGGCCTAAATGAGCTGACAAGGTTCAGCTGGTCTCCTCATCTCTGTCTGCACGACGCCCCACACTCTCCCTAGAGGTATGAGTCATCCATGAGCCCACTAGCCTTATACAACTCTCCACCTAGTTGTATAAGTCGGCATAAAGCCTGAATCTGGGAGAAATATATCTACCCCCCTGGATGCAACCAGGTGACTTTACCTTCCTGCTGTCACACTGGTTGGAGGCCGAAATGCCAAGAGGGCTCCCCTTGCGGCTGAGTCCAGTACACCTCTGAGGTTGGGTACAGAGGGTGTAGTGCCCAGAGAAGCATAGGTTGCCAGATGAATCCAGGAGAGAAGAGCTGGTGAGTGCCTGAAGAATACTGGAGAATACAGGAAACATCGCTGGGCTGCAGTCTCTAGGAATCCTCGGTAACACTTGGCAAGGTGTGCACACGGAGCAACAGTGGAAGCCAGCTGGGGATCAAACCGCGTGGATCCAGGCAGGAGATGCAGGTTGCAGGAACGGAGACAAGCCAAAGGTCTGGTATTGGGAAACAGGCAGGAACAGATAACTGAGGCAAAGTCCGTGAAACAAGTCATTAAAGCAAGCCAGGAGGTCAAACCAGAAGAGCAGATCAGACAGGTCAGGAACAAGCCAGGTCACAACAGGAAATCCAAACAGCAGTAGTACAGAGGCTCAGGAACTCAAGAAGGCTTATGACAATCCAGCAATTTGGGTCAGACAGTGGCAGCCTTTTATAGGCCAGCAGGGGGATCCATCTGTCACATGTTGTGCCTATGGCATCCATTTCTTCTACTGGCAAGATTGTCAGTACTTCCACGGCCATTTCCCTGACAGTAACGCAATATCAACAAGGCTTATCCCGAAGCGTTTAGTCTAAAGAGATATCATCTGGGGTATGAGCCTGTTGAAACCAGGAAGTGCAGTGTCCAAAATGCAGGAAGCATCAATTATGATCACACGTTGGTAATTTTACTATTGGGCCTCATAAGATATATAAACGTGTGACTACAGCAGGCTCATACCCCAGATGATGTCTCTTTAGATGGAAAGCGTTGGGACGAGCCCTGCTGATGTCATTGCGTTACACACAAACTTAAATTATAAGCGCTTGATCCACTTTCTAAATGTGAGTGTTTACAATTTCTTTTAATAAATGTTATGTTTATACGGATTCACACTATGTGGAGCATTTTATTTTTTGGTCATGCTATTTTGAATACTTGAGAGGATTTGGTCTGACAAGTTGGCTGCTTCTGAAAACCGCTTCTTGGTGACATCTCTTGACCAATTGGATTGCCTAACAGCTTGATCTGAAACACAGATGTGGAGGACCCATATTTTGGTAGTTGTGCCATAAGCCTTGTTGACTCACTGAGCATATGCCTCACTCCGGTAAGCCTTCTCACTAACTGGTGGTGGTTCTATTGTCTGTGTCCTCACCTCAACATTGATGTCACGTGGAATCCCACTTCTAGTTACATAATTTGTTTTGTTTTCACAGTTTATTTAAAGACTGCTATGTTTATGTTTTAACCACCTCAATACTGGGCACTTAAACCCCCTTCCTTCCCAGACCAATTTTCAGCTTTCAGTGCTCTCGCACTTTGAATGACAATTATTCAGTCATGCTACACTGTACCCAAATGAAATTTTTATAATTTTGTTCACACAAATAGAGCTTTCTTTTGGTGGTATTTGTTCACAATTTAATTTTCAATTTTTTGCGATATAAGCGAAAAAAGAGCGAATATTTTGAAAAAAAAACAAAATTTTCTACATTCTGTTTTAAAAGAAATCCAAACAAATCAAATTTTGGCAAAAATTTAGGCCAAAATGTATTCTGCTACATGTCTTTGGTAAAAAAATCCTGATAAGTGTATGATAATTGGTTTGTGTGAAAGTTATAGAGTCTACAAACTAAGCTACGCATTATTGCAAATTGATCAATCCTAATGCACTGATGGCCTATCTCATGTCTTGAGGCCCTAAAATGTCAGGACAGTACAAATACCCCCCAAATGACCCCTTTTTGGAAAGAAGACAGTCGGAGGTATTTAGTAAGAGGCATCGTGAATTTTTTGAAGTTGCAGTTTTTTTCCCACAATGCCTTGGAAAATTAAGAAATATATATATATATATTTTTTTTCTTCACAAAGTTGTCAATTTAGAAGATCTTTCTAACACATAGTATGTACATAGCAAAAATAACACCCCAAAATACATTCTGATACTCATCCTGAGTATGGCGATACCCAGTGTGTGAGACTTTTCCACATCCTGGCCACATACGGAGGCCAAACATCCAAGTAGCACCATCAGGCGCTCTAAAGGCATAAATTACACATTTCATTTCCTGAGTACCTATCACATTTTTGAAGGCCCTGGAGAACAAAGACAATGGAATTACCCACAAAATGACCCCATTTTGGAAAGAAAACAACCCAATGTATATTCTATGAGGCATAATAAGTCTTTTGAACATGTAATTTCTTTCCAAAAGTTTTGGGAAAATGTGGAAAAAAAATGAAAACATTTTTTTTTTCACAAAGTTGTCAATTTAGAAGATCTTTCTAACACATAGTATGTACATAGCAAAAATAACACCCCAAAATACATTCTGCTACTCGTCCTGAGTATGGCGATACCACATGTGTGAGACTTTTCCACATCCTGGCCACATACGGAGGCCAAACATCCAAGTAGCACCATCAGGCGCTCTAAAGGCATAAATTACACATTTCATTTCCTGAGTACCTATCACATTTTTGAAGGCCCTGGAGAACAAGGACAATGGAATTACCCACAAAATAACCCCTTTTTGGAAAGAAAACAACCCAATGCATATTCTATGAGGCATAATAAGTCTTTTGAACATGTCATTTCTTTCCAAAGGTTTTGAGAAAATGTGGAAAAAAAAATAAAACTTTTTTTTTTTCACAAAGTTGTCAATTTAGAAGATCTTTCTAACACATAGTATGTACATAGCAAAAATAACACCCCAAAATACATTCTGCTACTCGTCCTGAGTATGGCAATACCCAGTGTGTGAGACTTTTCCACATCCTGGCCACATACGGAGGCCAAACATCCAAGTAGCACCATCAGGCGCTCTAAAGGCATAAATTACACATTTCATTTCCTGAGTACCTATGACATTTTTGAAGGCCCTGGAGAACCAGGACAATGGAATTACCCACAAAATGACCCCATTTTGGAAAGAAAACAACCAATTGTATATTCTATGAGGCATAATAAGTCTTTTGAACATGTCATTTCTTTCCAAAAGTTTTTGGAAAGTGTGGAAAAAAAATTAAAACATATTTTTTTTTCACAAAGTTGTCAATTCAGAAGATCTTTCTAACACATAGTATGTACACAGCAAAAATAACACCCCAAAATACATTCTGCTACTCGTCCTGGGTATGGTGATACCCCATGTGTGAGATTTTTCCACAGCCTGGCCACATACAGAGGCCCAACATGCAAGTAGCACCTTCAGGCTTCTAACACATAGCATGTACACACCAAGAATTACACCCCAAAATACATTCTGCTGAGCAAAAGGTAATAAAAAAAAGGCTCACCTATGGTTTTAGCAGGCAGGAATACCGTTCCAGAGCAGTCAAAGCATTGGTCCAGACAGCCATAGGAAATGTCCAGGAATTGTCCAGACAGCAGACAGAGATATGGAAACGTATGAACATGGTCCATGGTTTAGCAGGCAGTTCAGGTAACAGGCAGAGGCATGGCCAGTTCAGGAGGCAGGCAAAGGTATGGCCAGTTCAGGTGGCAGGCAGAGGCATGGCCAGTTCAGGTGGCAGGCAGAGGCATGGCCAGTTCAGGTGACAGGCAGAGGCATGGCCAGTTCAGGTGGCAGGCAGAGGCATGGCCAGTTCAGGTGGCAGGCAGAGGCATGGCCAGTTCAGGTGGCAGGCAGAGGCACGGCCAGTTCAGGTGGCAGCACTATAACATTTAGGCCTTGGTCAGGAAATACCTAAGGACAGGGGTAGAGGCTTCTTCCCACCCAAATCTCTACGAAGCCTCCGAGTCTCCAGACCCTAATCCGAGAAAAACAAAACCCGGAGAAAAACATTTTCTCCACTCGGAAACTCTTTTCTGGAGCCCCTCAAATATGTGAGACCCCTGTGCTGTACTCAAATGATCAGTTTAGGAGGCAGGCAAAAAGCATGGTCATTTAACAGGCCGAGGTCAATTCACGTTGAAGGCAGAAACATGGTTGGCAGAGGCATAGTCGAAAACAGTCCGGGTCATTCACAGAAATGGCAGATGGTGGAAACTGGAAAAAAAATCATCTTCACTTTACTAATAGTTTAGTAAAGTATGATAGCTCTGAAAGCACTTTCCAATAGACATGTGCACACTGAAATATTTCGTTTCGGAATTTCGTTTTCGTTTGAAAAATAAATTTATTTAGTTACACCCGAAAATCGTTTTTATTTATTTCGTTTTTCGTTAAAAATTGCATTCGTCCGAAAATCCGAAATAATTTAGGTCGAATCTGTCATTGAAGGCTTATATGGTGTGTGTGTGTTCTAAGAAGATTCGACGGAGCAGCTAAACTATTCGACGCAGCAATCGTACATTTTCGGTCGAATGTTCCGCCTACAAGCTAGCTATAGTAGAATTCTAATGTTGTATGACTAGTAATAATTATATTTATTAATTATTATTACTAGTCATTCAACATTAGAATTTTTCTATAGCCCATGAGCGGATGCATTTAACCGGAAATGTACGATTGCAGGAAGCATCGTACAGTGAGTTTAACTGCACCGTCGAATCAACTTAGAACTTTTGACAGACACCATAAGCCACAGATTCGACGTTTGTATTTTTTTCGATGCTGTGTCGAATCTTCGTCGAATCTTCGTCGTTCATGTGGAATGGATGGTCTATCCCAACAGTCAGCTAACTACTTTCACATTCGTTTGTGCACGTGCTCCAACGTTCTGTCAGTGTCGGATAATATGGAGACCCATTTCGACGACATGGAGGACGTTCCTGGGCCTTCTATGGAGGAAGCAGCAGCAACATCCCATTCCCCATCATCCAAAAAGCGTCGCTTGGGGACACAAGCTGCAACCAGCAGGAAGCGTAACCTTATGTGGACTCACATTGAGTCCCAGGTCCTTGTAAAGGAAACGCTTCCTTACTGGATACAGCTGTGTGGCCCCCGCTCCAGGGATACCACTCAGGAGTGGAAGCGTGAGAAGTGGGAGGAGATCTCCAAAAAAGTTGAGGGGATGTATCGCCATCGGCGTGACCCGACTGCCTGTCGGAAAAAATTCAGCGACATTAAGCGGTAAGTAACATGTCTGATTATTATTTTTTTTACATTTTAACCACTTCAGCCCCGGAGGATTTGGCTGCCAAATGACCAGGCCACTTTTTGCGATTCGGCACTGCGTTCTTTTTTTCCCCACAAATAGAGATTTCTTTTGGTGGTATTTGATAATCTCTGCGTTTTTTTTTTGCGCTATAAACAAAAAAAGAGCGACAATTGTGAAAAAAAACACAATTTTTTTTTACTTTTTGCTATAATAAATATCCCCAAAAAATATATAAAAAAACAAATTATTTCCTCAGTTTAGGCCGATACGTATTCTTCTACATATTTTTGGTAACAAAAATTGCAATAAGCGTTTATTGATTGGTTTGCGCAAAAGTTATAGCGTCTACAAAATAGGGATAGTTTTATAGCATTTTTATTATTATTATTTTTTACTAGTAATGGCGGCGATAAGCTATTTTTTTTTTTTCATACATTTTTTATTGTATAGTCACATATACAGGTTACATAACAGGTACAGTAAGGTATACAAGAATTCCACGATAAGTCAAGCACAGCGATATAAAGTACATAGTTCACTCGTAGAATATACCAACAACATTGATCAAACTAATACAGGCAATGTTTGTTATTAACTCTGTTACACCAGAGAAGAGTGGTGTCTTCCGAAACCCTCCCCTCACTTTACTAGCAATATATGCTCTACTCTAAGGGTTGTGGGAGGTGATCAAGTTCCCATTTGAGGGGGATATTCAGGGCAGGTTGAAGTGGCTAGGTGGCCTTTCATCAGTGGGATCATTCCCGCCCGCGCACCCCAAACAGGGTACTTGCTGTACGCGGGCAGGGATTCTTGTCAGACCCCAAGGGGTCAGGTCGTGTCTGGGCCAATAGTACAGTAATCTCTCCCTAACAGTTCGAGGGATGGTTTCGGATCAGATGAATACCCTTGTGCAACTTTCATAGGTGAACGTAGGTACAGAATGGCGTTCAGATAGTGTCACAATGTAGGAATATGTAATCTATATATTTCTGAGATGTAGGGGAAGGGAGGGAGAGTAGGGGGGAGGGTAGAGACGGAAGTTTCATGTTTCTGTGGCCAGAGTGGTCTCGTGATTCCCTGCACGCCCCCTCGGCGATCAGCGATTTTTATCGTGACTGCGACATTATGGCGGACACATCGGACACTTTTGATGCCATTTTGTGACCATTGTCATTTATACAACAATCAGTGCTCTAAAAATGTACTATTTTACACCATACACAGTTCAAACAAGCGCATAATTAGAAAGGTGGACTGGACATCTATATTTTATCAGCACAATCCCAATCCTTTCTTTTATATTTTATTGCACACCAAAAAAGCATACGTTTTTCTTAAAATAAATTTGGTTAATAAAAAAAATGTGCAAATCTTGTGCTACGTGAAAAAATGCGCCTAATCCAAAAATTCCATTTGCATTGTTTCATTCTACGGGTTCATTCTACATTTGTTTCATGTGTTGATGTAATTTTCAGATTACTATTGTAGTTTAATTATGGAACCTGTTTCTCTTCTCTTTTTGTTTTGCAGTTCCATAGCGCGTAAACGCAGGCAGACGGGGCGCAGAGGGAAGCAGGTGCCTCTCCTCACCCATGAGGCAGAGCTGTTAGCTGGTATAGGGGAGGATGAGATCACCCATCTCCTGGCTCATCAGGGTTGGTGTCAGCATTGCATTGTGCAGGACATTTTTTTTGTCAAGCATCCGTCATTTACCATATTGTGTTTGATTTTATTTAAAGATCGCATCCAGTCCCAGCGCCGCCGGAGGAGGAGGGCGGAGGAGCAGGAGTCCTCCACGTCATCAACGCCCAGTAAGTAGTGTAGTAGTGACACTAATACAGTGGGTCCTTTTCCATTTGTCTAGCCTTCCATTGTCGATTCCAGTGTCATTGCTTCTCGCTCAAGCAGTGACAGGTAGAGCCTCTGCAACCTTCTGTCAGGTAACGCAACCGCTTGCGTAACTTACGCAATCTGACAGAACGTCGCTGCTCTGAACTGAGGCACCTAATCAGTGGCGGTGCACCTAGCACTCGCCGCTGGAACCAGGACAGGTAAGTGCCTCTTTTTTTTTTTAGAGAGATTTTTTCTAAATGGTTGAATGCATGTCCCTGCCTTGTAGATAAACGTTAGTGACCTGACCTGTATTGCCATGCTAATGGATAATTAATTTTATCTATATACAGTATTTATTTATAGTAATTTGAAGCTTGAACATTGTAACGTTCATCATTTCTCCTTTATATTAAATAGGTGTCATCCAATCAGAGTGGGAGACTCAGGAGGAGGAGGCTGAGGCGGCAACGCCCACATGTAAGTTAGTATAATCTTGCTGGTGTCTGCTGAGTGATCATACATGTTTCAATGTTCTTGTACTAATGTGTGAGATTGTTGTACACTGCAGATTGTAATGTTCTTTTCTATATTAATCATAATCAACAGCTGCTGAGGCTGAGCAGGAGGTGGAGGAGACCTGCACTGTAGAGGCTGCTGGGGATGCGGAAGCTGGTGAACAGCCAGACGCGGCAGATCCAGGGAGTAAGTATAACTTTTTTTGTATTTTCCAGGCAAATATAGTATTTTAAATATGAAATGCTGATGGCAAACCTTGTCTAGAAATGGTTGTGATTTATTCTCCAAGGCTTCGGTTTAGCTGGAATTATTAATTATTAGTCCCCCTTTGCAGCTGATTCCAGTCTTCCCGTTAGCGTGACCTGTGCTTGTTATTTCCTCAATGTCACTTCCCTGATCACGCCAGCTTCTTGCTGCAGTTCAGGTTCCCAGTCTGAGCCAATCACTGTTAATCATCGTGAATAACACAGCAGGCTGGAAGGGGTGTGTCAGACAAGAATCTCCAGCTATTGCCTGGCAGTCCCTGGACATGGTCAATCTCCGGCATGCCCCTAATTCATGCATTAACACTTTCCTCATGATGTCTGGTGCCTCCTCTTTGGCATCATCTAAAGCAGGGGTCTCCAAACTGCGGCCCGAGGGCCAGATGTGGCCCTTTGGTAGCTTTTATCCGGCCCTTGGGGCACTAATTCTCCCACTCACACCAACAATGGGGCATTTTTTTCTTCTATGTATACTAATGATGGGATACTATTCCTCCTACTAATAGGGGCACCACTCCTATTGACCACCAACCCTGAGGCCATATTTATTCTCACTGATGATGGGCCCATGACATTTTCTGCCCCTGTTGGCCACAATCCGGCCCCCCTAGAGTCTGAAGGAAAATAAACTGGCCCTTTTTTTGAAAAGTTTAGAGACCCCTGATATAAAGCAAAAAATTGTAAATGACCTCGTAGATCTGTGTGCAGGCAAATATCTATAAGAAGTTGAGTCTTGCATAGGTCTTGAAGGCTCAGGGAGAGACCAGACCACTGCAGTAGCAGAGGGGAGCAGATGAAGCACCGGATATCGAAGGTTCAGTAATTGTAAATTCTCTGTTATACCTCCTAGCCTAGACCAGGAGTGAGTAACCTACCTAGCCTAGAACAGAAGTGGGGCTTATTCAATCAGTGGCTATATAAAATTATCAACTTTAAAAAGTAGCCTGCTATATTTTATTAAACAACTTTTTGTTAGGTCATCCCTAATGCAATGGCTTGAATGGCTTCTCTTTGGTGAGTGTAATGTTAATAGCTGGTATAGCTGATATGTTTTTCTGCAAGTGCAACTGATCTTCCATATTTGCGACAGTCAATCAGTCTGGATGAGGTAGAGTAGTTAGTGGTCAGTGTGACGGATCTCAGATACCCCAGGTGGGAACATCTGCCAGACCTGTGTCTCCTGTCCTCCAAATGCACATGCAGCCTGCAGATTCACCATAACCAGCCCTTAACCCCTCAATCACGAGACAATCCACACAGGTGTTCAGGGTTAAACATGCAGAGCATCAACAGTTTATTAAATCCAAAACATACACTTTTACACACAGTTATGGACACTCCCCTTAGCCTTGTCATAGAGGGGGGTAGGGGACAAGGAAGAACCAATGGTAACTGAACATTGAAACAGAGACTACAGTTAAACATAAAGGGATTATGGTAAGCAGGCAGCCCTTCAATACACATCCCCTGCGGAGAGATGTCTGCAGTCCAGACCATTGTCTATGTGCCATGAACCAACACAATTAAGCACAGCAACAAGAGGGGGGAATCGGGGGGGGAGAAGGGATGTAGCATTACATTACATTTTCTCAATACCAGCTTTCCCCAAGTCTCTCAGTGTCTTCTGGGCCATAATCTGTGGGTAAGAGGCCAGCCCTCAGTCCCTTCCAAAACACACAGTGACAGTGGGTTCTGTCACAGTCAGCACTTAGGCATCCATTACACCTTAAGATTTTCTCAAGCCGGCCGTGCGACCAAGCGGATAAAATCTTTGGGAGATTCTCCTTTACACTGCTCGATGTGTAGAGGGGAATCCCTTTTTTACTCTGGCCGGGGAGGACACTCAGCTCCGCCCCGGTAAGAGTACAGTAAAGTACTACACCTTCCTGCACAGCTCAGCAAACCTGGGATGACGCAGCAAATTGACACAGACACCACTATCTCCTACACACAAATTGATTAGGTGCATCTCACTGAATATCAAAAATGGAAAACTGGTATGTAGAAGTGAAAACATCTCAAGATGTTACATGATTGTCTACAAGCGTTTTGAGATAATTGTCTTTATATAATGTTAGGGTGAAGAAGTCATGTGTATTGTATTATCTATCTAATGTATTTTCTTTTCTTCACAGGTGAAGTCTTCATCCTTCACCTCCACCCGGTGGACGAAGGCCTGTACCTGCCCGCGTCTGGTGATTGTCCTTCCTCCCCAGCGGTTTCTACGGCGCATGTTATCCTCCACCCTTCACTATCCCCCCACCTGGACACACCCATTACTGCCTCCTCCCCAGTGCGTCCTGGTGAGGATTCTCCAGCCGCTACAGTACACATCTCCCCTCCAGAGCCACATGTGAATGTGTATCTGCGACGCATTGTGGAGGTCCAAGAGAGACAATATGCCGAAACCAGGAGGCTATGTCACTCTTTGGCCCTCCACAATCGCCGGCAGCTCCGTCACTATGTGGCTCTGGAGAGGTACCAACGCAGCCTTAGGAGCCAACTGGAGGCTACTAGGTACCTCGGTGAACAAATGGCTGGCATAAATATGTCCCTACAGCGACTGGTCACCAGGTTGGGGGAGAATCTTTTTTCCTAATTTTTATTTTTTTATTTTTTTTTATGTTAAAAATAAAAATGTTTTTGTTCAGAACTAATTGTTTTCTTGAATCTTGCTTTCCTTGTTAGGTTCATTAATCATTATGTGATGTTTATCTAAATGAACTAGTCCATTTATTGTTACTAACTTACTAGAGGCCTTATAATTGTCTTTTCTACATTTAACCATCAGGCTGAACTTAGAAAATTTAAGAGATTTCTTTCTACACTATTTCAATGTGCAAAGGGTAATTCCATTTATCTTGTGTCCAGTCACGCCGTTCAGCTTTCCCCCCACCAGAATACTAGGGATGAGCCGAACACCCCCCGGTTCGGTTCGCACCAGAACCCGCGAACGGACCGAAAGTTCGCACGAACGTTAGAACCCTATTAAATACAATGGATGCGAATGTTCTAAATCTAAAGTGCTAATTATAATGACTAATATGCATGTTATTGTCCTAAAAAGGGGTTGGGAACCCGGGTTCTCCCCCAGGGGACATGTATCAATGGAAAACGAAGTTTTAAAAACGGCCGTTTTTCGGGAGCAGTCATTTTAATGATGCATAAAGTGAGAATAAAAAAGTCAAATATTCCTTTATATATCGTACCTGGGGGGTGTCTAAAGTATGCCTGTGAAGTGGCATGTGTTTCCCGTGTTTAGAACTGTCCCTGCACAAAATGACATTTGTAAAGGAAAAAAATCCATTTAAAACTGCTTGCGGCTTTAATGTAATGTCTGGTCCCGGTAATATGGATGAAAATCTTTAAGAAAAATGGCATGGCTACCCCATCACCCCCCCCCCTACCCCAGCCCATTACCAGCCCCTTTGGGTCTTGTATGGATATTAAGGGGAACCCCGCACACAAAATAAAAAAGGCCCTATATACTCTGAACAAGTAGAATCTGTTTGTAATTTTGAACAGTAATATTATAGAACAGCAATGACGGGTATATACAGGTGTATACTGTGCCACTAACTCCTGCAGATGCCTGTATTTGAGAACAGCAATGACGGATATACAGGTGTATACTGTGCAGAAGGCTCAGCAAAAATGACACTGACACTGTCCCCTGCCTATCCTTCTCTGTCCCTGTACCAACACACTGTAAATGCACAAGGTTTAGCAAAGAATATCACTGACACTGTCCCTGCCTATCCTTCTCTGTCCCTGTACCAACACACTGTAAATGCACAAGGTTTAGCAAAGAATATCACTGACACTGTCCCTGCCTATCCTTCTCTGTCCCTGTACCAACACACTGTAAATGCACAAGGTTTAGCAAAGAATATCAATGACACTGTCCCTGCCTATCCTTCTCTCTCCCTGCACGCCAACACACTACACAAGGCCGCCGCGCTGGCGGGCTTTTATAGTGTGGGCCGTGTACTAAACCCCCCTGAGCTATAATTGGGCACAGGCATCCTGCCTGTGGCCAATTATGCCTCTCCTCACTGCCGGCGCTGTGATTGGCCAAGCATGCGGGGTCACAGTGCATGCTTGGCCAATCACAGCGCCGGGATTGCACTGTGATGGCGCAGTGTATTGTGGGCCGTTCGCGTCACTCGAATTTGTCGTGAACGGCCCAAAACGTTCTATCTTCGGCGAACGATCGAACAGCCGATGTTCGAGTCAAACGTATGTTCGACTCGAACACGAACCTCATCCCTTCAGAATACACAGCAGATAGTAACAGCAGGGGTTAACCATACAGTCCTCAACAGTTCACAGGGCATAGGTTGCAGGCTTGCAATCATGAGGGCAACAGTTAACCGGACAGAGGTTCCCAGGCGAGTGCAATCACAAGGGGCAACAGTTCAAAGGGCAGTCATCATTTCCAGGGCTTGAGTAACATGGCAGCAGGGTAGATTACTCACACTGGTGACTTCGGACAATTGCAGATGGTCATGAAACAGGTGGAGGATCAGAGAGGGCCCTGGTGTCCCCAGGGTCAGAGATGGCAAATGGGAGGGGTCCTGGGCATATGGATGCAGTTGAGCAGTGACCAACTAGTCTATCTTGCATAGAGTCACGTTTCCAGCTGTATGCTTCTTTGTTCTATGTTGTGTTGGTAACAAATTCTGATCCTTGAGTTGACAGTCTCTCCATCAAGAGGAACTGTCATGCTGTTGAGGTCATCTTTAATCATTGTCTCTTATTTCCAGACCATCATACAAAAATGGTTAAATTAGCACACGTTGCTATTTGTATTTACTAAGACAGCAACACGTGAGCAGTAGCGCCACGTCAAGGCTTCAACCCTTGCTACTGTCCATTCACACAACATTCATTGATACAATCACGCACGCTCTAGTCACTCTACACAACACTCATTACAAAAAAGGGTGATGGAAGGAATAAAGGGAAAAATTTGGATTGCTTAAAACAATATAATTCTATTTAAATCTTGGGGTCACACTAAAGACAACTGCTATTGTCAAGTGGTAAGAAAAAAAAAATGCATTTTCCTCAACATTTGGATGGTTCCTCTGAGTCCCATCTATCTTCACATGGTGATAATGATTCAGGTCTCACAAGTTAAGGGTAGGGTAACCAAGCTTGGGGAGGTTAAATTTCAGGAAAGTTATTTGTTCCATCAAATGGGGTGTCAGTTGTGCACGGTGTGGATTAAGGATGTTCCCAGTAATAGAGAAAACTCTCTCACTTTGCACAGTGGTTGGAGGACAGGATAGTAGTTGCTGGGCAACCAGACAAAGACCAGGCCACAAACTTTTCTTACTATCCCAATAGGTCAAAGGGTCCTCTGAAGGAAGCAAAGGTGCTTCATATAGGTAGGCCCTGACCATTTCAGAGGCACTGCTCTCTTCTCGATTACCTGCTGCTTGACCTGCATCCACCAGATTGTCAAGTGCCTCTACCCAACATGCAGATGCTCCACTTGGTTGTTTTTGAGTGATGGTGCCAGGTCTTGGAATAGCAGACATGGCAGGTGAATCTTCCAAACTGGCCTCATCCGGCATACATCTCTGTTGCTGCAAATTACGGACCCTTTCAATCAATTTTTCTTTCCAGTAGGAGAGGCTGTTGTCTCTGAGTGCCAGTTTACCTTTGATCCTGGGATCACATAGGGAAGCCAGCATGAGTTCAGGGCTTTTGCGGACACGATCATTTAGCCGATCTTTTAAGTTGGCTTGTAGTTTTCTGATGAAAGACGCTACATCGGCATGAAGTGGGCTGCCACAAAGAGGCTCACTGTTTTCTAGGAACGATCCCATCTTATCTATGAGATAGGTAAACAAGGGTATGACCTGTCCTAGGCTGGCATTGCTCTGACTCAAGTTTTCCGTCACATTCCGAAAGGGTTTTAAGACAGAAACGAGCTGCCCAATTATACACCAGTCATCACGTCCCAGTGTGGAATCAATCCCAATGCTGTGGCGGGATGATAGATTGTGGATGGCTGTCTTTTGCTCCAAAATGCGTTCCAGCATTTCCAGGGTATAGTTCCACCGGGTGCTGACATCTTGTTTCAGTCGATGTATGGGGAGCCCTGATTGTTCTTGCTCCTCCCTCAACAGTTGACTAGCCCGTACACTGCGGTGGAAATGCCCTGCAATCTTCCTGCAAAGGTCCAAGATTTGAGCAATCTTGTTGTTTTTCTCCACTGGGATTGCACCCTTGACCACTAAATGCAGTATGTGTGCAGAACAGCGGACACCGACAAAAGATCCATCTTGGAGCGCTTTAACCATGTTTGAACCTCCGTCTGTCACTATGAACCCAACAGAAACATTGGTGACTGCCAGCTCTCCAAACCAATTGGCCAACATTGATCTAATTGCTCGCAATATGTTGGCAGAGCTGTGTTTGTCATCACGGACTTCTGTGTGGAGCAGGAAAGCTTGATAACCCTGCTGGTCTTGCGCTGCAGACCGTCCTGATGAAGTTTGAACACTTACACTAGTGCCACCACCAACAGGCACAGTGGCCTGCCACCAGTGTGCAGTCAAAGACAGGAAAGCGTGTTGACCGCTGGGAGCTGTCCACAAATCAGTGGTCAAATGAATTGTCTGACCCTCGGCTTTGGCCATTCTTTCCTTTAATACTGCAACGCACGAATGGTATAGTGCTGGAATAATCTTTCTGCTGAAAGTTGTTCGTGCAGGAACAACGTATCGTGGAGCAAGGGCATGCATGAGCTGTTTAAACGGCTCCCCTTCAATCATGCGAAAAGAGGCTCCTCCAACAGCAATGAATTGGCCAATGAGGCGGGTGATCTTGTTGGCCTGCTGTTTTGACATGCCCTTGGAACTAAAGCCAACAAAACTATCTAGGGTAGGCTGATGATGTCCTTGGGAGGATGAGGAGCCTGATTGGGTCTGCAGTGGAACTACTGCACGTGTATGGCTTGTCTTAAACAAACCCTCTCTATTGGCTGTGCTCTGAGTAAGTGGTGTGGTTGAAGAGGTACCACCAGTACATTCAGAGTCCGTTATGCTGCTTCCTGCGCTACCATCTTCTTTTTCTGCCTCTGCCCGCAGTAAAGTAGAGTGGTGGTAATTTTTAATGTGTAGGTTCATACCAGCATTGGTTAAATGTCCCAACTTTTTACCCCTACTCACTTGCTTCCCACACAATTTGCACTTTGCAAAGAACCCGCCTTCCAATGTTTGAAAGTATTTCCAAACGTTGCTGCGGCGGGATGAAGCCCCTTGACCCTGTTGATCTCTAGTATGGGCTGATATAGCTGCAGCAGGTAGCACACCAGTGGTGGAAGCTGTTGCCACTACAGTTACACTTGGTGAACTAGTGCTAATGGCAGGGGTGCTGGGGAGGTCGGTGTTATCATCACAGGATTCTTCCTCTATAATAACAGAGGGAGAAGGGGAGTTAGCAGCAGATGAAAAAAGTGAACTGCTCCCTGTCCTACTCCTCACAGAAAATCCCTCTTGCACTTTCTCTAAGTCATGCTGTAACTCTTGTGGGGTAAGACTGTATAAAACGTCTGCAGTGGTTGGGGAAAGAGGAGCATCACATTCAAAATCATTCTCTTGGGGCAATGAAGAAAACGTCTCTGCTGATGTCTCCCTCAATTGCTTCTTTGGGGAGCTGGGCAGTGGCACTGGCACTGGCAGTGTCATTGGTGGTGGTGATTGTATCGGCAACTCCACTTGTTTTATAGTATGTTTCTTGCCTATCCCATAAAAATAGGAAGCCATGACAACTGTAGAAGAAGGCGCTGCACTGG
The DNA here is from genome assembly GCA_029206835.1 of Rana muscosa. Classification (NCBI taxonomy): domain Eukaryota; kingdom Metazoa; phylum Chordata; class Amphibia; order Anura; family Ranidae; genus Rana; species Rana muscosa. The sequence goes on along the minus strand of CM055122.1, from coordinate 63,230,604 downwards.
CAGTGGAAGCGGCAGCAGATGTTGGTGGTCTGGCAGGAGGAAAACTAATAGTAGAACTGGTGGTGGTGGAACTAGCTTTGCTGGTGGCAGTGGTGGTGACATCCACTGTTGTGGATAGCATGTTTGTGGCGGCAGAAGTGTCAGAGACACTAGTAGCAGAGACCTTGCCACTTTTTTTAGCAAGGCGTCCACCACGACTGCGACCATTACCTCTACCTGCCTTCACTTTTCTCTTAGAATGGTACATTGCTGTTGCTGTATATAGTTCAAATAGAAAATGGACTGGTGATAGTGATCACTGATCAGACAGGTAACAAGATAGGGTATATAGAACTTATATAGAATCTCAATCTATAATATAGAATCTATAATAATAAACCCCCTCCCCCTCCACAACACGGGCAGCCTCTGAGGCTATCACAATACTAGCAAGTTCACTAGTAGTTCACAACACTAACACAATAGCAGCAGATTATTATGAAAAAGTGAACTTGATCTGTAGCTTGTGCTTATGCTTAATTGCTAATAATTCAGGTTCTCTGAAAAACGGACCAGCAAGATTAACTGTCTTCTGAAATGATTCAGCGTGTGTGTCTCTCTCTGCTAGCAATCGTAAGTGAAAGTAAGTTGGCTGTACATGTGTACTTAGTTCCAGCTATTTTACTGCTCCTCCTCTTTGGTTACAATCAGCCAATAACATTCATCATCATCATTATTTTTAGTTTACTTCCCCCACCCAATTCCAGCAGCAAATTATCTTTTTTCCCTATATCGAATCTATTCTCTCTACAATGTCGAATCTATTCTCTATAATGTCGAATCTATTCTCTCTATAATGTCGAATCCTTTCTCTCTATGTTGAATCTTTTCTCTCTATAATGTCGAATCTATTCTCTATAATGTTGAATCTATTCTCTCTATAATGTCGAATCCTTTCTCTCTATGTCGAATCTTTTCTCTCTATAATGTCGAATCTATTCTCTATAATGTTGAATCTATTCTCTCTATAATGTCGAATCCTTTCTCTCTATGTCGAATCTTTTCTCTCTATAATGTCGAATCTATTCTCTATAATGTCGAATCCTTTCTCTCTATGTCGAATCTTTTCTCTCTATGTCGAATCTTTTCTCTCTATGTAGATTAATCTTGGAAGTTAAGGTTAGGCACATTCGACCACAGTTTCGATAGATACAGATTGTTATTGTTAGCGTCGTGTCGAATCTCCTATCTATATCGAACTGTTGTCGCAACGAAAACGAAAATAAAGCATTTGTTTATGTCGGATCTTTCGGTTTTCGTATTCTGTGCTTTCGTTTTCGTTTGTTAAAACGATAACGAAAATACCTGAAAATCGGACGAAAATGCATTCGGACGAAAACGAATGCACATGTCTACTTTCCAATACAAAGGCCTGGCTGGGAGGGACATTGCGGACAGTAGTATCGGGTGTCACGACGAATTCCTCTACTTGAACACACACAACATTTTTTTGGGGGTTTGCGACCTTTTTCGGTAAGAGGGAGGATTTCGGAGAAGTGCCTTTCGTGGAGTCTGGCTACTGCATCGGAGCGAATTAGTTGAGGGGCTTGGCCATGGGGATAGAGAAGGGCTTCGATCACGTCTTCTTGGAATTTTAGATAGGTTAGGGAACTTTGGGTGCACTTAGAAAAAATGATATAAGAATTGAACAGGGCTAGTTGCATCAAATAAATGGCAACTTTTTTGTACCAAAACAGTGATTTCCTGGTGGCCAAGTAGGGCTGCATCATCTGGTCGTTCATATCCACCCCCCCCCCCATGTAAAGATTATAGTCATGCACACATTTTGGCTTCTGGACGGGGCCTCTTCTTCTCTGCAGTTCCACCAAGGTGTCATCATGCATTGTGGAAAGGATGTAGACATCTCTTTTTTTATCTCTCCACTTCAATGCTAGGACCTCTTCAGTCCGCATACTGGCCATTTCCCCCTGTTTCAATTTCTTGCCAACCAATCTCTGTGGGAAGCCTTTACGGTTGGTCCGTGCTGTCCCACAGGCCACAGTTTTCTTTTGGTACAGATGGCAAAAAAGTGGGAGACTTGTATAGAAATTGTCAACGTATAGGTGGTAACCTTTCCCAAGCAATGGTTCAATCAGCTGCCAGACAATTTTGCCACTTGTTCCCATGTAGGTAGGGCATCCAGGGGGGTTTAGCTGTCTGTCTTTTCCCTCATAAATTATAAAATCATATGTGTAACCCGTGGCCCTGTCACACGCCTTATAAAATTTTACCCCACGTCTGGCTCTTTTACTGGGGAGGTATTGCTTTATTCCAAGTCTTCCTGTGAAGTGTACTAATGATTCATCTACACATATATTTACATCAGGGGTAAACATCCTCTTGAAGCTGGCGCAAAAAAAATTGATTAGGGGCCGAATTTTGAATAATTTATCATAATTGGGATGATTTCGAGGGAGGCATTGGGCATTGTCGTTGAAGTGTAGAAACCTCATTATCATCTCGTAACGGGTTCTTTTCATAAAAGATGAATAGATTGGCATGTGGTAGATAGGTCGGGTAGACCAGTAGGAATGGAGTTCATTTTTTTTTGTCAGCCCCATGTTGAGGGTTAGGCCAAGGAAAATTTTTAATTCTTCCACGGTGAGGGGTTTCCAAACAAAAGGACGGGCATAGGAAGAATTTGGATTGTTGGCTATATATTGACTGGCGTATAGATTACACTGCTCCACAATGTAGGTTAGGATATCATCAGTAAAAAATAATTCAAAATAATAAATCGGGGTAGCATTTTCCGACTGTATCTGAGGGCCTGGCTGGCCTGTAAAAGGGGGAATGACAGGTTCTACTGACGTATCGGGCAGCCATGTTGGATACAGTAGAAGATCGGGGAGGCTAGTATGGGCCCTGCCTCGTTGTTGATTGGACGCCCCGTTGCTAGCATTTGGCCTATCCTCTAGAAAAGTTGCAGAACTTCTGGTGGATGCCTGCCTATCCTGGCGTGCTGCGCTGCTGGTGGATGCCTGCCTATCCTGGCGTGATGCGCTGCTGGTGGATGCCTGCCTATCCTGGCGTGATGCGCTGCTGGTGGATGCCTGCCTATCCTGGCGTGATGCACTGCTGGTGGATGCCTGCCTATCCTGGCGTGATGCGCTTCTGGTGGATGCCTGCATATCATCATGGAGTCCTGCGCTGCTGGTGGATGCCTGCTGGTGGATGTCCTGGACTGCTGCGCTGCTGGTGGATGTTTGCGGCGCCTGATCATAACTCCTGATCTCACTTGTTATGATTCTATCCTCAGTTTCTATTTCAGAGCCACTACTTTCCTCTGGATAATATTCACTATCCGATTCTGACAGAGAGAGTTCCTCGCTACTCTCGTCCAACATACCCTGGAGTATCTGGAGAGCCTCCTCGCTGCTGTACAATCGTTTAGCCATGTGGGCAGATGTGCCAGATGTTGGCAGTCAGATGTGCCAGATGTTGGCGGTCAGATGTGCCAGATGTTGGCAGGGCAGATGTTGGCGGGCAGCTGTTGGCGGTCAGATGTTGGCGGCCAGATGTGTCAGATGTTGGCGGGCAGATGTGCCAGATGTTGGCAGGGCAGCTGTTGGTGGTCAGATGTTGTCGGCCAGATGTTGGCGGGCAGATGCCAGATGTCGGCGGCCAGATGTTGGCGGGCAGATGTGGCAGCTGTTGGCGGGCAGATGTTTACTGCCAGATGTTTACTGCCAGATGTTGGGAGTCAGATGTGCCAGATGTTGACAGGGCAGATGTTGGCAGGCAGATGTGCCAGCTGTTGGCAGGCAGATGTGCCAGCTGTTGGGGGGCAGCTGTTGGCGGTCAGATGCTGGCGATCAGATGTTGGCAGGCAGATGTGCCAGATGTTGGCGGGCAGCTGTGCCAGATGTTGGTGGGCAGCTGTGCCAGATGTTGGCGGGCAGATGCGCAAGATGTTGGCGGGCAGATGCGCAAGATGTTGGCGGGCAGATGATTTCACTGTTTTATGGACACTGTGTTTTGGGGACACTGTGTTTTGGGGACACTAGCTGGGTGATCAGTGGGTAAACAGCAGACAAACAGCTAAGCTAAAAACTCACTGATCTCCCGGCTGCAGCACAGATTGTCTCTTCCTCTCCTCACTGACAGGCTCTGTGTGAGGAGAGGAAGAGATCAGAGCAGTTACAACTGCTCTGTGTTTACATTACATAACGTCTGTCATTGGACAGCCGTCATGTCATCAGGAGGGCCAATCACATGGCCCTCCTGTCTGCACACATCTCCTATCTCTGGGGGGTACAGGCAGATCGGGATCGCGCCACTGCGCGTGCACGTGGCGGCGCGATCCCCTCACAAGTGCCAGCCCCCCCACTCTGTGTTTACATCACAATGGCTGTGATTAGACACAGCCATCGTGCCGATCAGGAGGGCCCTCCTGCTGTTCCGAGATGCGGCGTCTCCGCGGGACACACGCGCATCGGGATCGCGCGGATGCGCACGCGCGCGCGATCACGCTCCTTCTGAGGGACGTTCGGGAACGTCCACTCAGAAGGAGAGAGCACCCACTCGGCCGTATATATACAGTGGCCGGGTGGGAAGTGGTTAAAACAACTTTTGTATGATGGCACATGGACTTTAGTTTGGGTGTGAATTTCACATCTCATTTTCATTATTATTAGTTTTTGTGGTCATTGCACAGTGTACATTAGTTTGTGTGCATATGTATTTCCACGTTTTGAGCGTTGCACATAATTTCACTTATTATTATAGTAGTAACTAATTTGAACAAGAGCTATAACCCAACTAAGTGTAGTGGGTGTTTGAATTTAGGGGAGGCATCTGGGTGGTAGTGTAACCCAGATGCATTGATTGTCAGGGAATCTGAGACCCTTTTGTGGTTCTTGGAGGACTCTGGTGGTGTGGGGTTCCCTGCGGCCTGCAGGTGGCGCTGTCACCCTGGGCCAGAGTTGAACACTCACCGCAAGACTGCTTCCCTTTTTGTCCTTTCCTGGCGCTGGTACAGCGGGGCGGGGAACCTGCTGTGGCGCAAAGGGAAAGGAGATAAAAGGGGCGGACGCCCTGACCTTGGGGCTCAGAGTCGGAGGACGCAGCCGCGCCCAGGCACCTTCAGCCTGGGGCTGGGGTTCCGGAGTTCCGGGCCCAGGTGCCCTTGACCTGGCCGGAGCAGGAGATGGAGTCCATCTCAGGCACCTTTAGCCTGGGGTGAGGTACTATGGCGGAGGCCTGGAGCTCAGTACCTTCGACGAGGGTGGAGGAATCCGAGGGGGCCCTAACTCCCTGGGTGCCCGTGTCTGAGACGAGGAGGCCGGTGAGCGGAACTTCTCCGGAGAGTCCAGCGCAGCATTGCTGGTGACGGAGAGGCCTCCGGTAACTGTCTTGGATGGATGTCCTTCACCTGATAGGGGCTACGTTGGCAAAGGTAATTCATGTTCTGTTCAATATAGTCAGTGGCAGTGACTATTCGCCACTGGTGACACCACAGTGGTTAGCTCTATCTAAAAGAATTGTGCCTTGGCCTACTCCCCACGAATACTGAAGTGTTACATGGGTCTCAACCTGTCTGCGCTGAATGACTATTTATTGAGAAGAATAAATACGAGTTGGACCTTTTCAGTGTGTGAAACTCTGGTTACTAGGAGCAAAGGGGAGTCAATCCGAGGAGAGGATTTGACTCTGGGACACATACACAAAACCCAATAGTTCTGGCCTTCACCTCTACCCATTGGAGGACATGGGCCATGGTGCATCTCATCCCTCCCCCTAGTGTTAACCCCTAGACAAGACAGGCAAGCCGTGAATGAGAAGGGGTGAGAGGGGTGAGGTCGCTACACGTGGGGGCTCGTCTGGGATGTGTATGGTGTCTGAATTTGAACTTTGCTGCACGGAGGAGTTCCGAGTAGGTCGGCCATATTGGCCAACGCGCCACGAGGCAAACCATAGCTGCGCAGTTCGTGGGCGAGGAGAAGAAAATGCCCGCAAACAAATGCAGACTGTGGAAGGAGTCTGGCCATGTGGAAGGACACACGTGGAGATTCCGGTGCAAAGGGGTTAGTGCGCATTGGAGCAGCAAACAGTCAGGGTGACTTCAAATACTACGTGGATTTCTGCTTCTTCCATCACGGAGATGACTTCTTTTGCTGCCCAGATTATGGATACAAGAATAAGACTAAGGCCCCGGGGGCGGTTGGCTCTGTATACCTGCAGAGACATAGAGGCCCTCGGTGTGATCTGTCCCGGCTGTTCGGGACTGGTGGTCCAGTTGAAGCCATTCGGGCGATGTGAGGTCTGCAGAGTTCCTCTTCGAGGTGAAGCCATCTACAGAAAGGCCTCGCGCCTTCCACCTCAACTACCTCACAGGTACTGCCACTCCGGAGGGAGAGATCGATGCCTATGCGTTTCCTGTGCGCGCTGACCAGGGCGACGTGACAGCCCAAGCGGAGACAAAGAGAGAGAAATCCGAGGATGCTGCCTCGGTCACCACAACCTCCCTGCTCCCACCGCCGAAGATGAAAGTTGGCCTGGTGATGGCATCCTGTGGTCGTGGAAGAGCTTCGCCCCATCGCTTGCCTGGCCTGGATGGATCTGGAGGGAAGAGCCCTGGACATCCCTGTTCTTCAAAAGGCCCAGGTGAGCCAGTGTGTGTGAGACTGTGTGTGTGGTTGGAGGTGTCAGGAGCCCAGAGTCGGTGGAGCCCATCGAGGGGGGTGATTCCGTGTATACGGGGAATTACCTGCCCGCAGAGTGTTATGACACCTCCGACCTAGAGTCGCTATCTGATGCCAGTGATGATGGGGAGATAGATGAGATCTTCCACAAGAAGGCATAGGACAAGATGAAGTTACCCTCGTCCCGTGTCTTAAGGGACCCACCTATGTCCATTGGGGATAGTACACCCCGGGTGGAGGCCTCGGAGCCTAGGGAGGAATCTGGTAACCTGTCTATGATCCCACTTCTTGAGCCAGCAGCTGTTTCACCTGCTCCTGTTGCGGGAGTGCAACGGGCATCACTGTGGGCTCCTAGGGCCACATCTACAAAGGTGGTGACTGTGCCTCGTCATCCGTAGTCCATTGTTCTACCTGGAGTAGGAGACCGTGCCACAATGCCATCTCTGGCTAGGCTGCAGCGTCTCTTTTGTCAGAAAGTTGACCGAGAGTATGGGTGGGAATACCCATATTTACCCCGAGAATTGCTCTACGAGGTGGAAGTTTTTCGGCAGCGGTGGTACAATGATTTTGTCTGGACAAAGCTGAAAGTACCTCATGCACGCCGATACCTCTCATGCTCACCTACAGTCACCAGAAAGTTCAAGGACTGTAAGGCGGGGAGGATGGTGGGAAGACACATCCATGCGGACAAGGTGGTAATTTGTCAGAAGGATGGAGGGAACATTGAGTACAATGTGGAGGCTTTTGACCAGCACTTAAAGCCTTTGTTCTTGCCAAATCCCAAGTTCTATTTGTAGGAGAAAGAGACTCCTTTCCATTTTTTTTTTTTGTTGTCACTAAATTACAGGGACTGTGCTCTAATTTTTTCTTTGGGATGTTTTACTCTTTGGAGAAACGGGAGCTGTTGTTATTTGGTTCTCCCTCCTTCTCCTCCCATCAAGAAAAAAGAGAAATCAGTAGACATGTGCATTCGTTTTCGTCCGAATGCATTTTCGTCCGAATTTCAGCTATTTTCGTTATTGTTTTAACAAACGAAAACGAAAGCACAGAGTCCGAAAACCGAAAGATCCGACATAAACAAATGCTTTATTTTCGTTTGCGTTGCTACAACAGTTCGATATAGATAGGAGATTCGACGTGACGCTGACAATAACAATCTGTGTCTATCGAACCTGTGGTCGAATGTGCCTAACCTTAAAGGGGTTGCTCCACCGGAAAAAAAAAATTAAAAGCCAGCAGCTACAGCTACAGCAGCTGCTGGCTTTTAATATTTGGACACTTACCTGTCCTGGAGTCCAGCGACGTCCGCAGCAGAGGACGAGCGACCGCTCGTCGCTCTGCTGCTCCCTCCGCCATCCTCGCTGAGGGAACCAGGAAGTGAAGCCCTGCGGCTTCATGCCCGGTTCCCTACGGCGCATGCGCGAGTCGCGCTGCGCCGTTCTGATTGGTGCTCCTGTGTTCTGGGAGCCGAGTGTCTCCCAGAACACCAAGGGAAGTCTGCGGGAAGTGACGTAACTCCCGCAGATTCCCGGAGACAGGACTCCCGGATGTGGGTGAAATTACCTGTCTTAGACAGGTATCTTCACCCCCCTCCCCCCTGAAAGGTGTCAATTGTGACACCGGAGGGGGGGAGGGTTCCAAATAGCAAAAGTTGCTATTTAGGGTGGAGCTCCACTTTAACTCTATTAGTCCAAGATTATTCTACATAGGAGAGAAAAGATTCGACATTATAGAGAGAAAAGATTCGACATAGGAGAGAAAGATTCGACATAGGAGAGAAAAGATTCGACATAGGAGAGAAAAGATTCGACATAGGAGAGAAAAGATTCGACATAGGAGAGAAAAGATTCGTTATTATAGAGAGAAAAGATTCGACATAGGAGAGAAAAGATTCGACATTATAGAGAGAAAAGATTCGACATAGGAGAGAAAAGATTCAACATAGGAGAGAAAAGATTCGACATAGGAGAGAAAAGATTTGTTATTATAGAGAGAAAAGATTTGACATAGAAAGAAAAGATCACTGCTGGAATTGGGTGGGGGAAGTAAAATAAAAATAAAGTTGATGATGAATGTTATTGGCTGATTGTAACCAAAGAGGAGGAGCAGTAAAATAGCTAGAATGACGAAGATTCGACAAAGCATCGAAAGTTAGAAGATTCGACGGTGCAGCAAAACTGTACGACGCTGCAATCGTACATTTCCGGTCAAATGCATCCGCCCATAGGCTATAGAAGAATTCTAATGTTGGTTGACTAGTAATAGTAATGAATAAATATAATTATTACTAGTCATACAACATTAGAATTCTTCTATAGCTTGTGGGCGGAACATTCGACCGGAAATGTATGATTGCAGCGTCGTACAGTTTTGCTGCACCGTCGAATCTTCTTTGAACATTCGACAGACACCATAAGCCTTCAATGACAGATTCGACCTTAATTAATTCAGATTTTCGGACGAATGCAATTTCTAACGAAAAACGAAATAAATAAAAACGAATTTTGGGAGTAACTAAATAAATTTATTTTTCGGACAAAAACGAAATTCCGAAACGAAATATTTCAGTGTGCACATGTCTAGAAATCAGTGACTTTGGGGCTTAGCCAGTATAGGGTCACAGCACAGAGAAGCAGAAGTTCATCTGGATCTGACAAGTGCCTTTACTGCGGCATTGCCACCAGGTGGCGGTGTTGCGCAATGATTGTTTGCTTCACACTCTGCACTATATTTATTGGAGTGAATGGGTTTCTTTACGGATAGACCCATTCCTTCCAAGAAAACACATACATTATGTTAGGATGTGTGTTTCTTTGTTTTTTTTCCCCACTGCAATAGATTTCATCTATCAAGACTGCTGAGAATGGGGTGGTCCTTAGATAGTGAGGGGGGGGGGATTTCAATGTGTAAGGTCATTTAAAGTTTTTGATACTAAGTTCATTGTTTTATATTCCCGTTTCCCTTTCCCATTTTAGGTCCTGGCACAATTCATGACTAAATTGTTGGTTTTGGTCTCTGGGTCGAACTTATGTTACCACTCCTTGGGAGACATGGGTTTGCACGAGACACTGGGGACCAGTGTCAAATCACCAGGGGGAGAGTGTAGCAGATGTTTGAATTTAGGGGAGGCATCTGGGTGGTAGTGTAACCCAGATGCATTGATTTTCAGGGAACCTGAGACCCTTTTGTGGTTCTTGGAGGACTCTGGTGGTGTGGGGTTCCCTGCGGTCTGCAGATGGCGCTGTCGCCCTGGGCTGGGGTTGAACACTCACCGCAAGACTGCTTCCCTTTTTGTCCTTTCCTGGCGCTGGTACAGCGGGGCGGGGAACCTGCTGTGGCGCAAAGGGAAAGGAGATAAAAGGGGCAGACGCCCTGACCTTGGGGTTCAGAGTCGGAGAATGCAGCCGCGCCCAGGCACCTTCAGCCTGGGGCTGACGTTACGGAGTTCCGGGCCCAGGTGCCCTTGACCTGGCCGGAGAGGGAGATGGAGTCCATCTCAGGCACCTTTAGCCTGGGGTGAGGTACTATGGCGGAGGCCTGGAGCTCAGTACCTTCGACTGAGTTCCGCGAGGGTGGAGGAATCCGAGGGGGCCCTAACTCCTTGGGTGCCCGTGTCTGAGACGAGGAGGCCGGTGAGCCTAACTTCAGCGCAGCATTGCTGGTGACGGAGAGGCCTCCGGTAACTGTCTTGGACGGATGTCCTTCCCCTGATAGGGGCTACGTTGGCGAAGGTAATTCATGTTCTGTTCAATATAGTTGGTGGCAATGACTATTCGCCACTGGTGACACCACAGTGGTTAGCTCTATCTAAAAGAATTGTGCCTTGGCTTACTCCCCACGAATACTGAAGTGTTACATGGGTCTCAACCTGTCTGTGCTGTATGACTATTTATTGAGAAGAATAAATACGAGTTGGACCTTTTCAGTGTGTGGAACTCTGGTTACTAGGAGCAAAGGGGAGTCAATCCGAGGAGAGTTTTTGACTCTGGGACACATACACAAAACCCAATAGTTCTGGCCTTCACCTCTACCCATTGGAGTACATGGGCCGTGGTGCATCTCATCCCTCCCCCTAGTGTTCACCCCTAGACAAGACAGGCAAGCCGTGAATGAGAAGGGGTGAGAGGGGTGAGGTCGCTACATAAGCATTTGTATAGTGGCGGGCCAGAGCACATTAACATTCATCTCTCTTTCTTTGGGATTTGGGATATAGGACAGCAGGGGGGGCTGGAACGGCAAGTGCAGACACTAAACATATATGTATGTATATGTATATATATATATATATATATACACACAGTATCTCACAAAAGTGAGTACACCCCTCACAATTTTGTAAATATTTTATTATATCTTTTTATGTGACAACACTGAAGAAATTACACTTTGCTACAATGTAAAGTAGTGAGTGTACAGCTTGTATAACAGTGTCGATTTGCTGTCCCCTCAAAATAACTCAACACACAGCCATTAATGTCCAAACCGCTGGCAACAAAAGTGAATACAACCCTAAGTGAAAATGTCCAAATTGGGCCCAAAATGTTAATATTTTGTGTGGCCACCATTATTTTTCCAGCACTGCCTTAACCCTCTTATGCATGGAGTTCACCAGAGCTTCACAGGTTGCCACTGAAGTCCTCTTCCACTCCTCCATGATGACATCATGATGCTGGTGGGGAAAGGGAGATACTGCTCCAGGTGTGTCTGCTTGGTGATTAATCTCCTCTCAGAAGCCATGGGTGCTGGCAATGCGTATAGCAAAAAATAAAGAAATATATTTGGACAGCCACACTCCAAAAAATCTTTGTTGCCTTTAATAGTAAAACAGGATAAAAGAACTAAAAGCTACAGCAAAAATAGGACACAACTGACGCATTTCACAATAATACTTACTGCTTAGTCATAGCTAACACTCACAGAAATGCATTTCAAATAAATACTTTTACTTGGTGGTCATGTGACCAAAAAAACGTGGTAAACTTGGTCCAATTAACAAATTGGTGATTGAAACCCTATGTGTGCATGATCAAAAGATTGGACTACCATTGCAAATAGGTGAAGCAAATGAAAATGAATGTGTTCATGTAAAAAAATATATGTGTGTTTGTGACAATGTGTATATAAACACTAATTTAAAACATATATATGGATATCCAATAAATCGACATTTGGAAAAAGTATATAAGAAAAACCTGTAAAAAATATATATAGAAAAATATATATGCAAAGAGGTTTTTTCTCTGCATATATATGTAACAGTATATGAACCAGTGCAGAGATGTGTTTTAAAAAAAAATATATATATATATGTGAAGATGGGGGGGGGGGGGTTAGATGTATATCATATATGATTGCGGCGTATTCCAAAACGTGTGTAATTATATTTGTATAGTGTTACGTGAATACAAAAAATAACAAAAATAATACTAGGTAAGTGTGTGTAATAGATCTCCAACAGACTCTGTATGTGTAACATGTTCCAGATATAGATAAGAGTAAAAATATTAATAAAAAATAAAAATATAAATATAAGTTAATCTGGAACTTAAACCATAAATATGTGCATGACGATAGTAACGTTTCAAAGGAGTATTGGGAAGCCCTTAAATCAGATCAAATTGAATTGCTTTAATTGTTTTCTCTGGGGCTTAATAATACCGGTATAAAACTGATTGTGACGAACCCTCTGTCCTCAAACAGATCTAGGTCCGCCGTCAATGCTTCCTCTGTTAAGAACCAGCATTTATCCCAGACTCTTCAGCCATCCCAGTCATCAGACGACACCTCAGTGTAGGGTAAAACCAGCAGACTCTTTATTCAAGCACATGTTAACAGATATCTCTCACTTCAAAACACTCCCCCCACCCTTGGGAAACAGGGCGGGTTAAACTGTCCAATGACAATGGTGAAACAGGTCAGGCATGTTCCAACTTCTCATCAGTAAATAGTCTTAGCAGGGGGGTTACTGGAGGAATCCTGACCTCTTTCCTCACAGCAAGACACTTACACATCCCATAATAGTTAAGGCAGCCACAATAGACAATATAATAGTCACACCCCACCCCATCACAGCAAATAGTCCACAACAGCCAACACACAATATATACAATGTATACAGCATTGAGTCTAACTAGCACAGATCAGACTGGGGTTCTCATTCACCCTTTGCCCCTATTAGAGACTCAGGGTGATCTACACATAAGAGGCGTCGGGGAAGCTGGACAAAGAGCCTCCAGAACTCTCCAGGGCAAGCTGAGCCGCACAAATCCCAGACCCAAAGTCACTCCTGTCACACTGATCATGCACACATATGGCTATATAATAGGGCCACACATGACTATTGGATCCCAATAGAACAACCTGAGTATATACACTAAATGGTCAAACAATGCAAATATATAAATGGACGTGTCCTTGTTTAAAGTCATTGCTGGGGTACATATAAACCACTAAAACCATAAAATAAAAATATGGAACTAACCATATGTTATACATAAAAACATAAAACATGAACTCTGCACTGATGGATGAAAATGCATAAGAAAACGTCTTTGTCTTGTATGTGCCGTTTCTTGATTGTTTTTAGAGGGCTCAATATGGAAATGGGGGTGGTTCTTATATTACGTTAAAGAATCTTATTGTAACAATTCCCCCATCTAAGAGCCGAAGAAACAGTTAAACTAAAGAAAAAAAAAAAAAGGGGGGACAAAGTAACGTTTAGTATTGGCAGGACCCTCCTGCGGCGTATCTCTTACTCAAACATTAACCATATATGAACCACATGTGTCTATTCCCTTCATTTAAAACAGTGTTTCTCAACCGGGGTTCCGCGGAACCCTGGGGTTCCGCGAGAAGTCCCCAGGGGTTCCGCCGCGATTCAACATTGTGGCGGATGTATATCCGTCCAATGTTGTTTTCACTGTTCCCAATGCGCGCTGACAGTGAGAACAGTCAGCGCGCATTGATACCCGATGCTCTCTCTGTAGTTCCGGCTCAGAGAACTCAGAGAGCGGAAAGGCAGAGAGCGGGAGTTTTAAAATTCGGCGGGGAGCCGAGCAGTGGTTTTGCTGAGTGGGGGGTGCAGATCGCACCCGGGTGACGCCTGTGGGCAGCGGCATCACACGGTCCGCACACCCCTGCACTGATCTGTGTCTCTCACAGCGGAGCGGACTTAAGCCGCCTCCCCGAGTCCTCCCTCCTCTGTTTACATATACACAGGACAGGAGGAGGCAGTCCGAGGAGGGACACACCGCTATGTCTATGCTGCGCTGTTCTGAGGTCTGAATAGTGTATTTTATGGACATGTGCTGGGGGCGCTATGGGAGGGGAGAGGGGGGGACTACTAGCACAAGTGGGGGTGTCTATGCTGATGGGGGTCTATGCTGATGGAGGGGGTCTGCACTGAGGGGGGCTTTGCTGATGGAAGGGGGTCTGCACTAGGGGGTGTCTATGCTGATGGGGGTCTGCACTAGGGGGTGTCTATGCTGATGGGGGTCTGCACTGAGGGGGGCTATGCTGATGGAAGGGGGTCTGCACTAGGGGGTGTCTATGCTGATGGGGGTCTGCACTAGGGGGTGTCTATGCTGATGGGGGTCTGCACTGAGGGGGGCTATGCTGATGGATGGGGGTGTCTATGCTGATGGGGGTCTGCACTGAGGGGGGCTATGCTGATGGAGGGGGGTGTCTATGCTGATGGGGGTCTGCACTGAGGGGGGCTATGCTGATGGAAGGGGGTCTGCACTGGGGGGTATCTATGCTGATGGGGGTCTGCACTGAGGGGGGCTATGCTGATGGAAGGGGGTCTGCACTAGGGGGTGTCTATGCTGATGGGGGTCTGCACTGAGGGGGGCTATGCTGATGGATGGGGGTCTGCACTGAGGGGGGCTATGCTGATGGAGGGGGTGTCTATGCTGATGGGGGTCTGCACTGAGGGGGGCTATGCTGATGGAAGGGGGTCTGCACTAGGGGGTGTCTATGCTGATGGGGGTCTGCACTGAGGGGGGCTATGCTGATGGAAGGGGGTCTGCACTAGGGGGTGTCTATGCTGATGGGGGTCTGCACTGAGGGGGGCTATGCTGATGGAAGGGGGTCTGCACTAGGGGGTGTCTATGCTGATGGGGTCTGCACTGAGGGGGGCTATGCTGATGGAAGGGGGTCTGCACTAGGGGGTGTCTATGCTGATGAGGGTCTGCACTGAGGGGGGCTATGCTGATGGAGGGGGGTCTGCACTGGGGGTGTCTATGCTAATGGGGTGTGCACTGGGGGTCTATGCTGATGGAGGGGGGTCTACACTGGGGGGTGTCTATGCTGAAGGGGGTCTGCACTGAGGGCGGCTATGCTGATGGAGGTGGTCTGCACTTGGGGTGCCTATGTGGGGGGTCTATGCTGATGGAGGGGGGGTCTTCTCTGAGGTGGTCTATGCTGATAGGGTTTCTGCACTTGGAGGGAGGTCTATACTGATGGAGGGGGGTTTGTACTTAATGGGGGGTCTGTACTGAAGAGGGACTATAGTGGGTGGAGGGGGGTTGACACCAATTTTTTTCACACCGGGTGACACCAACCCTAGTGACGCCACTGATGGAGAGCGGGGAGCCGGGCATGGAGAGCTAGGCATGGAGAGCGGAGAGCCATGGGACCCGAGAATGAAGACTGGAGGCAGGGAGCACAGAGTGGGAGCCGTGAAGAGAGCCGAGAATGAGGACTACGGAGGCGGAAGCACCAGATCAGAAGGTGAGATCTGTCTCAATGGTAGCAGTAATGCACACTGTGGAGGGGGGGAGCAGAGAAAAGGAGCACATGGCTAGATTAGATAGAAGCTGAGTTCCTGTGTATGTCAGGGGTGAATGCAGACTGCTGGGGGAGGGAAGAGCAGAGAACAGGAGATGAGATCCTGTGTATAACAGCACTGATTGCAGACTGGAGGGGGGGGGGGGGGGTCAGAGAGTTGAGGCACACAGGCTGAATGTGACAGGAGGTGAGATTATAATAGCTTTATTTTGCCATATTTGTACATAATCCTATTATGATTCAGTCTCATCCAGCCACAGGCCCCTGCAGTCTGCATTCAGTCACTACCATACACAGGATCTCACCTCCTGCAATATTCAGCCATGTGCTTCCACTGTCAGCACTCTTCCTGGTACCACCCTCACAGGTTCAGAGGATCTGGAACTATAGAGGAGGCACCAGGTATTAATGCGCATTGACAGTACTCGCTGTCAGTGCACATTGAAATCAACATTGGTATCATGTGCATATTTTTTCTGCACAGAAATATGCAACATGTATGCATTTCTCTGCAGAGAAAAATACTCAAATGATACCAACATTGTGGTGTGAACAGGGCACATAGAAATCAGTTATTTTCTTTATGTTCTAGCAGAGACCTACGTTAGGAAAGTGCATGTCTCTCTGCACATGACATGGACAAGACCAAAGTAGTCTATGCAGATCAAATCTGCACCATCAATTCTTATGCATGAATGTTGTGAACAAGTCCCAACTGTTCCCGTAGTCTGCTACCCTATTTATCAGTTACAATATTTGAGAGTTTTGTTCAAGTTCAGTAAGGCCTCGTTCACAGCATATGTGCAAAAAATGGAAAATGTGTACAAATTTGACTTGCTTAAAATATTTTCGGCTTGTTGTAACGCAGGTCTCTGCAGGGACATAAAGAAAACAATTGATTTCTATGTGCACTGTTCACACTATAATGTTGGTGTCAGGTGAGTTCTAATTTTTATTCCACTATTTAAAGCTATTTCTACAATAAACGTGGTTATATCTACAGCTTGCTGATCAGATACGATGTTCCGAGAGCTGTAGATCTGATTTTTTTTTTTAGGGGTTCCCCGAGATCTCAGACTTTTCGCCAAGGGTTCCTCCACGGTAAAAAGGTTGAGAAACACTGATTTAAAAGGATGTGAGCAAATGGGTATTCATACTATCAACTTGAATAGTGTAGCGGAACACACGTGTATACATGGAAGTAGAAATGTCGGACAGTTTGATATGAGCATGATATCCAAAGCACAAAGCGACGGAAAACACTGATATCTCTCAAAACATCAGAGAATAATAGTGGGAAACGTCCCATTCAAAATTACAATCTCTTGACTATCTGTTGACACATAACTTTTTTATGTTTGACGTGGGCTATTATCTCCAGAGATGCGGCACCTCTATGGGAGCGAAATTTTCGCCCTCACTGGCCAACCTTTACATGGGTTGGTGGGAGAGGTCCCGCATCTTTGGACATGATAGCCCCCGCCGTTTGGATACTGTTTTCTTTTGTCGTTACAAAGATGACCTCCTGTTTGTTACATCAGACAGGGAGGTTAGTCTAGACACCTGGCCTATCTATTTGAATAATAACTCCTTAAATTTAAAATTCACTGGAGACTTACAGGTCATCACCATTGACTTTCTGGATGTCAAACTCTCAGGCGTCGTACACACGACCGGTTTTCCTGGCAGGAAAACTGCCATGAGAGCGTTTTGCCGGGAAAACTGGCCGTGTTTATGCTCCATCGCAGTTTTTCCGACAGGAAAACTACCGCAAATCGCAGCGGGAAAAAAGACAGCTGGTTCTCTATTTTCCCATCAGGATTCCCAGCGTTTTTTTTCCCCGCCAGATTTACTACTACTTTCCTATGGGAAACACTGCGAGGCAGTGCCGATGGAGCATACACACGGCCGGAATTCCCGGCCAAAGCTCTCATGGCAGTTTTCCTGCCTGGAAACCCGGCTGTGTGTAGGGGGAAAAAGCTAATGAGCAGGTTCTCGGTTTTCCCCGCGGTTTTTCCGGCAAAATTTTTACCCCTGGGAAAACTGTACGTGTGTACAGGGCTTCAGGCATAAATGGCACGGTGGTTACCGGCTTGCACAGAAAGTCCACAGCAAGCAATGTGCTTTTGAGAGCTGATTCAGCACATCCAGGACACACAATCAAAGGTGTGCCCTATGGGCAGTTCCTCAGACTCAAACTTCTTTGTACATCAGATAACTTCATAAAAGAAGCCACGAACATGACCCAAAGATTTAGAGATAGGGGCTACCCTAATAAAATCATTAATAGGGCCCTCTCAGCAGCCAGTGAGATCTCTAGAGATACCTTATTGTAAGAGAAAGCTGGTATACATGTCAACAAGCATTCTGCCATGCTCTTTGGTAATGTTCCTGGTTTTTCAACCCCTTATAGCTTAGAGTTCAACAAAATTAAACATACCACTACCAAATATGTAGCCAGGCACTGGAACTCCATACATTTTAAGTGTAGCACACACATCCCTAACTCCGCTGCTTACCTCCGCCAGCAGATGGGACACACCATATGCCACATGCCCAGTATCCTCCATCTTGTAGAGGGTGAGCGGTGTTAATAGTTTTGGGTCCTGCAGCGAGTTACCTCTTTCCATTGGTTCTCATCCCTAGAGTGTAGGGAAAAGTCTATTCTCTCTCTCTCTCTTTGAAGAAGGCCATTGTCCAGACAGTATTAAACCGAATAAAAGAGTTTATTTTACTTGCTTGCAACTTGACAGGAAAGATTGGAGATAGAGAAAGTTGATCAGGGAGGCAGGTTCAGGCACGCGTCACTTAATTACCCTCGTCGCCACTCAAGCCTGAGTGGGTTTTGCTCACCCGGATAGTCCCCTCTCACGGTCCTAGCAGCCGGTGTGGAGCACGAACATTCACTTTAAGTTCTTTTCCTAAGGATACGATCAGGATATGAACCTCTTAGTCCCGAACTTCCCAGCACTTGTAACACTTGAGAACTTTTATGCCAATAGGGAACGTTACAAGGCTTTTGGCGGATAATGGAATCCTTCCCTCTGACAGATAACCAGGCCTCTCCCGAGACAGTGACTTCCTTCACCGATCCCCTGGATAGGTCTTCCCCTGGTTCCCTCTCCTTTAGAGCGGTTCACCCTTCCACGGGTGCCCTGGGATTCTGCTTTTTGGGTAGGCCTCAGCCAAAGATGCTAACCCTACCTGGAACGATGCAGCCTCTGGCTAAAGGTGCCTGGGACTGAACACAGACATGCACCCCTGGCCTGGGGGGCTGGGAGGCGCAAACTGCTCCCCGAATAATGGCGTCTGCCCCTTATGTATATTCTCCCAGCATGCACAGCGGGCAGACCACGCCCACTGCACGGCTGCCGAGAGGGGACACCCAACAGCGCTGCAATGTCACCTGTGGTTCAACCCGAGACCTGTGCGACAGCGCCACCTACAGGTCACAGGGAACTGTACTGCCAGGCAACATCACAACAGAGCAGAGACCAATTTAGAGAATTCCAACAGCCTGAGCCTAACTATTTGCTCAGACTACCCCCTAAATTTAGGCATAACGACCCCAATTTTGGGGGGTCCGCTACATAAGGATGTCTCATGCCTTTCTATTCAAGGCATAGAGAGGATTATGAAGGAGATTTAGAATGCTATGTAAGCACGAGGTATATTGGATATTCTCTCTCCACACAAGAATACCGGGCTGAATTTTGAATGGGACGTTTCCCACTATTACGATTAGCCTCGCTATCTATATATACATTGCGCTTGCATCTCTCTGATGTTTTGAGAGATATCAGTGTTTTCCGTCGCTTTGTGCTTTGGATATCATGCTCATATCAAACTGTCTGACATTTCTACTTCCATGTATACATGTGTGATCCGCTACACTATTCAAGTTGATAGTATGAATACCCATTTGCTCTCATCCTTTTAAGTGAAGGGAATACACACATGTGGTTCATATATGGTTAATGATTGAGTAAGAGATACGCCGCAGGAGGGTCCTGCCAATACGTAACCGGGAATCAGCTGGCGGAATGTGTGATCACAGTTTTTCCTGTGATTTTTCTGCTTTCCTGAATTATGTTCCCAAGGGACAAGAAAGGGGATTATCTAATTGCCGCCAGCCATTGGTTCTCTCTGTTGGACCTCGTGTGAGCTGAGGATTGATCGTTTGGCCCCCTGAATCCAAGGACCCACTGTGTGCAGAGACTGGAGACGGATCTTATGTGCCCATTACCCCTGTAGGATCTGGTAAGTGGGGACACATGAGGGGATCACCGAAGTCACCCATTTTTCTGTTGAGAGCACTACCTCACCTTGGAAGCATTTGAAGACATATTTTGTTTTTCACCTATACAAAAGATTCAACTCCCCGGATGGAGATCAGGGATGAGCCGAACACCCCCCTGTTCGGTTCGCACCAGAACCTGCGAACAGACAAAATGTTTGTGTGAACTTTAGAACCCTATTAAATACAATGGACTCGAACGTTCGAAATCTAAAGTGTTAATAATAAAGGCTAATATGCAAGTTATTGTCCTAAAAAGTGTTTGGGGACCTGGGTCCTGCCCCAGGGGACATGTATCAATGCAAAAAAAAGTTTTAAAAACGGCCGTTTTTTCGGGAGCA
Source organism: Rana muscosa (assembly GCA_029206835.1). Taxonomy (NCBI): domain Eukaryota; kingdom Metazoa; phylum Chordata; class Amphibia; order Anura; family Ranidae; genus Rana; species Rana muscosa. Next base: position 63,210,496 of record CM055122.1, on the reverse strand, counting down.
GTGATTTTAATAATGCTTAAAATGGAAAAATAAAAGTGAAATATTCCTTTAAATTTCGTACCTGGGGGGTGTGTATGATATGCATGTGAAGTGGCGCATGTTTCCCGTGCTTAGAACTGTCCCTGCAAAAAATGTAATTTTTGAAAGAAAAAAAGTCATTTAAAACTCACTCGCGGCTATTAATGAATTGTTGATAAAAAAATAAAAATAAAAAATAAATAAAAAAAAGCGTGGGGGTTCCCCAGAATTCAATTACCAGGCCCTTCAGGTCTGGAATGGATATTAAGGGGAACCCCGCCGCAAATTTAATTTTTTTTTTACGTGGGGTTCCCCCAAATATCCATTCCAGGCCCTTCAGATCTGGCATGGATTTTAAGGGGAACTCCACCCCAAATTTAAAAAAAAATGGCGTGGAGTCCCCCTAAAAATCCATACCAGACCCCTTATCCGAGGGGACCCCCAGATCCCGCCCCCCCTATGTGAATTGGTAAGGGGTACATTGTACCCCTACCATTTCACGAAGAAAGCGTAATAAAAATGTTTAAAAAAAACACACAAACACCATGAAAAAGTCCTTTATTTAAAAAAAAAAAAAACATTCCAGCGGTGAAATCCAGTGTCCCGCGGCGATCCCGATGTCCAGCGCTGTCCTTCATTGGTTGTGCCTGAGCGGACCTGATGGGGAACTCCCTCTCAGTGTTTTAAATGTATAGACCCGCCCCTTCTAAAGTTCCCTATCAGGTCCGCTCAGCGGACCAGATGCGGAACATGAGAAGGGGCGGATCTATACATGTATTACCAAAGTGAGAGCAGTTCCCCATCAGGTCCGCCCCCTCGGTATGTCAGACCCGCCTACGTCATTGGCTTGAGCGGGGAACTTCCTTCACTGTGTAATTTAAATTTACATAGTGAAGGAAGTTTCCCCGCTCAAGCCAATGACGTAGGCGGGACCCACGAGGGGGCGGACCTGATGGGGAACTGCTCTCACTTTGGTAATACATGTATAGACCCGCCCCTTGTCATGTTCCGCATATGGTCCGCTGAGCGGACCTGATGGGGAACTTTAGAAGGGGCGGGTCTATACATTTAAAACACTGAGAGGGAGTTCCCCATCAGGTCCGCTCAGGCACAATCAATGAAGGATAGCGCTGGACATCGGGATCGCCGCGGGACACTGGATTTCACCGCTGGAATGTTTTTTGTTTTTGTTTTTTAAAATAAAGGACTTTTTCAAGGTGTTTGTGTGTTTTTTTTAAACATTTTTTTTACGCTTTCTTCGTGAAATGGTATGGGTACAATGTACCCCGTACCAATTCACATAGGGGGGGGCGGGATCTGGGGGTCCCCTTTGTTAAAGGGGTCTTCCAGATTCCGATAAGCCCTCCGCCCGCAGACCCCCACAACCACCGGGCAAGGGTTGTGGGGATGAGGCCCTTGTCCCCATCAACATGGGGACATCCTCCCCATGTTGAGGGCATGTGGCCTAGTACGGTTCAGGAGGGAGGGGGGGCCGCTCTCTCGTCCCCCCCTTTTCCCCTGTGGCCGGCCAGGTTGCGTGCTCGGATAAGGGGTCTGGTATGGATTTTTAGGGGGACTCCACGCCATTTTTTTTTAAATTTGGGGTGGAGTTCCCCTTAAAATCCATGCCAGATCTGAAGGGCCTGGAATGGATATTTGGGGGAAACCCACGTCAATTTTTTTTTAAATTTGCAGCGGGGTTCCCCTTAACCACTTCCCGACCGCGCCATGTACAAAAGACGTCCACAGCGCGGTCGAGTTATCCTGAGTGGACGTCCCAGGGACGTCCTCACAGAATCTTGCTCCCGCGCGCTCCAGGATATGTCCGTGACCGCCGGGTCCGGAAGACCCGGCGCATCACGGATCACGGTAGATGGCCGCTAATCGCGGCCGTTTACCACGTGATCGCTCCGTCAAATGACGGAGCGATCACTTGTAAACAGACCGGCGTCATTTGATGACGCCGGTTCCTCCCTCCCCTCTCTGTACCGATCGGTACAGTGTGAGAGGAGAGGGGAGGGAGCGGATCATGTCCGCTCCCTCCCCCATGTCAGCTGTGGGCTGGATCTGTGACAATTGCAGTCACAGATCCAGCCATCCATCCATCCATCCCTGCTCAGCCATCCCTGTGCAATACTCTGCAATACACCCTGTGCAATACTCTGCAATACACCCTGTGCAATACTCTGCAATACACCCTGTGCAATATTCTGCAATACCCTGTGCAATACTCTGCAATACCCTGTGCAATACTCTGCAATACCCTGTGCAATACTCTGCAATACACCCTGCCAATACTCTGCAATACACTGTGCAATACTCTGCAATACCCTGTGCCAATACTCTGCAATACACCCTGCCAATACTCTGCAATACACCCTGTGCAATACTCTGCAATACACCCTGTGCAATACCCTGCCCATACTGTGCAATACCCTGCCCATACCCTGCCATACTCCGCAATACTCCACAATACCCGGCAATACTCCACAATACCCGGCAATACTCCACAATACCCGGCAATACTCCACAATACCCGGCAATACTCCACATACCCGGCAATACTCCAAATAACCGGCAATACTCCACAATACCCGGCAATACTCCACAATACCCGGCAATACTCCACAATACCCGGCAATACTCCACAATACCCTGCAATACTCCACAATACCCTGCAATACCCCGCAATACCCCGCAATACTCGTCAATACCCGGCAATACCCGGCAATACTCCTCAATACCCGGCAATACTCCTCAATATGCGGCAATACTCCTCAATACCCGGCAATACTCCTCAATACCCGGCAATACTCCTCAATACCCGGCAATACTCTGCAATAACCACTTCCCGCCCGCCGGCCGTCATATGACGTCCTTGACTTTGTGCGGAGATATCTGAATGATGGGAGCAGCTACAGGCATCATTCAGATATTAGCTTTTTCAGCTGGCGATTCCCTACACCATAAGAACAATCATAGCGGCTGTTCCACCGCTTGATCGCTCTTACGGAAGGTGAGAGGGGATGCCCCCCCCTCCCGCTGCCCTCCGGTGCTTCTACCGACTCACCGCTACGATCAAAGCCAAGATTGTTTTTTTTTTGTTTTTTTTTTAGGCTTCCCAGCCTAGAGGTGAGATGTGGGGTCTTATTGACCCCATATCTCACTGTAAAGAGGACCTGTCATGCCATATTTCTATTACAAGGGATGTTTACATTCCTTGTAATAGGAATAAAAGTGCTAAAAAAAAAATTTGGGGCGGAAAAACATGTCAAACTAAAATAAATAAAGTAAAATGAACAATAAAATATATATTTTTTTTTAAAGCGCCCCTGCCCCCGCGAGCTCGCATGCAGAAGTGAACGCATACGTAAGCCCCGCCCACATATGAAAACGGTGTTCAAGCCACACATGTGAGGTATCGTTGCGAACGTTAGAGCGAGAGCAATAATTTTGGCCCTAGACCTCCTCTGTAACTCAAAACATATAACCAGTAAAAATATTTAAAGCGTTGCCTATGGGGATTTTTAAGTAGCGAAGTTTGGCGCCATTCCACGAGCGTGTGCAATTTTGAAGGGTGACATGTTAGGTATCTATTTACTCGGCGTAACTTCATCTTTCACATTATGTAAAAACACTGGGCTAACTTTACTGTTTTTTTTTTCTTTTAGGCACAAAACAGTTTTTTTCCGTAAAAAACGCGTTAGAAAAATTTCTGCGCAAATACCGTGCAAGATAAAAAGTTGCAATGACCACCATTATATTCTTTAACGTCTTTGCTAAAAAAACATATATAATGTTTTGGGGTTCTATGTAATTTTATAGCAAATAAATGATGATTTTTACATGTAGGAGAGAAATGTCAGAATTGGCCTGGGTGCTCCAAAACGCCTGAAGGTGCTCCCTGCATGTTGGGCCTCTCTATGGGGCCACGCTGTGTAAAAGTCTCACACATGTGGTATCGCCATACTCGGGAGGAATAGCAGAATGTGTTTTGGGGTGTAATTTGTGGTATGCATATGCTGTGTGTGAGAAATAACCTGCTAATATGACAATTTTGTGGAAAAAAAAAAAAGAAAAAAAAATCTTGATTTTTGCAAAGAATTGTGGGAAAAAATGACAACTTCAAAAAACTCACAATGACTCTTTCTAAATACCTTGGAATGTCTTCTTTCCAAAAAGGGGTCATTTGGGGGGTATTTGTACTTTTCTGGCATGTTAGGGTCTCAAGAAATGAGATAGGCCGTCAGTACTTCAGGTGTGATCAATTTTCAGATATTGGCACCATAGCTTGTGGACTCTATAACTTTCACAAAGACCAAAAAATATACACCAATTTGTACTTATTTTTACCAAAGATATGTAGCAGTATAAATTTTGGCCAAAATGTATGAAGAAAAAATACTAATTTGCAAAATTTTATAACGGAAACAAAGAAAAATTCAATTTTTTACAAAATTTTCAGTCTTTTTTCTCTTATAGCGCAAAAAATAAAAAACCCAACAGTGATTAAATACCACCAAAAGAAAGCTCTATTTGTGTGAAAAAAAGGACAAAAATTTCATACGGGTACAGTGTTGTATGACTGAGTAATTGTCATTCAAAATGTGAAAGCACCGAAAGCTGAAAATTCGTCTGGTTAGGAAGGGGGTTTAAGTGCCCAGTTGTCAAGTGGTTAATATCCATTCCAGACCTGAAGGGCCTGGTAATTGAATTCTGGGGAACCCCCACGCTTTTTTTTTTTTTTTTTTATCAATGACTTTTGTATGTATTGCCGGGAGCCGACAATTCATTAATAGCCGCGAGTGAGTTTTAAATGACTTTTTTTCTTTCAAAAATGACATTTTTTGCAGGGACAGTTCTAAGCACGGGAAACATGCGCCACTTCACATGCATATCATACACACCCCCCAGGTACGAAATTTAAAGGAATATTTCACTTTTATTTTTTCATTTTAAGCATTATTAAAATCACTGCTCCCGAAAAAACGTCCGTTTTTAAAACTTTTTTTTGCATTGATACATGTCCCCTGGGGCAGGACCCCGGTCCCCAAACACTTTTTAGGACAATAACTTGCATATAAGCCTTTATAATTAGCACTTTAGATTTCTCCCATAGATTTTTCGAATTTGCCGCGAACACCCCAATTTGTTCGCTGTTCGGCGAACGGGCGAACAGGCAATGTTCGAATCGAACATGAGTTCGACTCAAACTCTAAGCTCATCCCTAATGGAGATACAGCTTGAAATTTAATTAAGGACAGTTGGAAGCCACATCCTCTATATGTGTGTGTGTGACTGCTAAGCATTCAGAGCACAATTTATTTTGTGTTTACTTCACTGTCATATCTGTGTGCGGGAATGTCCTAGCACACAACACTTATTATACTGCCTACTGTATTGTCACATTTAATCAAGTATTGTTTTGTGTTATAATGCACTAATGGTTTGTGACACTGTTGATTTACACTAATGTTAGTGGTATCTGTTATCAACATTAGATATACTCACTCTAGTATTTATAGGGCTCATCACGAGACGCCACTATACCTCACCTGTCACTAAGTGATTGCGTGCCTGTCAGAGGCGTTTTCAGTCTGTCTCTGATTTAGTTTTATTCACTTATACACACTTTTATTTTATTTTTCTTTGGTCTTAGTCTTTAACCACCCAGACCTTTGGTCACACTAGTGCAGTGGTTCTCAACTCCTGTCCTCAGGACCCACTAACATGCCAGGTTTGCAATATAACTGAAATACATCACAGGTGATATCATTTGCTGCTCAGTGATTGCAGTTTTCTAGTCTGCATCTCCCCAAGGTAATACATAAAACCTGGCCTGTTAGTGGGCCCTGAGGACAGGGGTTGAGAACCACTGCACTAGTGGAAGGTAGCGCCATTACTCCCTTCTTTCCACCTTAATTTTCAATCCTCCTTAGGGAGTTTTTTTGGGGGGGGCTGCAACCTGTATGTAACCTACCTAAGCGCGGAGTCCCACTTTTACTAAACGTTACTTTGTCCCCCCCTTTTTTTATTTTCTTTAGTTTTACTGTTTCTTCGGATTTTAGATGGGGGAATTGTTACAATAAGATTCTTTAACGTAATATAAGGACCACCCCCATTTCCATATTGAGCCCTCTAAAAACAATCAAGAAACGGCCCATACAAGACAAAGACGTTTTCTTATGCATTTTCATCCATTAGTGCAGAGTTTATGTTTTATGTTTATGTTTTTATGTATAACATATGTTTAGTTACATATTTTTATTTATGGTTTTAGTGGTTTATATATACCTCAGCAATGACTTTAAACAAGGACACATCCATTTATATATGGCCATTTAGTGTATATACTCAGGTTGTTCTATTGGGATCCAATAGTCATGTGTGGCCCTATTATATAGCCATATGTGTGCATGATCAGTTTTATACCGGTATTATTAAGCCCCAGAGAAAACAAGTAAAGCAATTCAATTTGATCTGATTTAAGGGCTTCCCAATACTCCTTTGAAACGTTCGTCATGCACATATTTATGGCTTAAGTTCCAGATAAACTTATATTTATATTTGTATTTTTAATTTTTATTTTTACTCTTATCTATATTAGTGTTTATATACACATTGTCACAAACACATGTACAGGGCCGCCATTTTGGGGCCCCTTACACAGCTTTAGGCATGGGCCCCCTGGAGCAGAGGAGAAGCGGGGGGTTGCTGCCGCCGCAAATTGAGAAGCGGGAGGGGGCAGCCGCGAATTGAGAAAGCGGGGGCAGGGTTGTCAACTTTCAGTAAATATACAAACAGTTTGTAAAATCTGTACTTTTTGCATCAGTCCTTGAATGTCCATTGCGGACATGTAGGCTGCATGTCCGTAACTGACATTCATGGACAGATGAAACAATTATGGATTTTACAAACTGTTTGTAAATTTACTGAAAGTTGGCAACCCTGAGCGGGGGTTGCCACGAATTGAGAAGCAGGGGGTGCTGCCGCCGCAAATTGTTGAGGTCGGGGGGGCTTTGGGTGCTGACGAACAAAAAAAAACTTACGAAAAAAATAAATAATAATTTATAAAAAAAAAAAGGGGGTTGCCATCCGGGGCCCTGGGGACCTCTGGGTTCCTTACAAAAAATAAATAAAAATAAATAAAAAATAATATAATTTTTTTTTATAAAAAATACATAAAAAAGGGGGGTTACCATCCGGGGCCCCGGGGACCTCCGGGCCTCTGGGCCCCTTACAAAAAAAATAAAATAAAAAAATAAAGTAAAATAAATTATTATTATTATTTTTGTTTATAAAAATATACATAAAAAGGGGGGTTACCACCTGGGGCCCTGGGGACCTCTGGGCCCCTTACAAAAAAATAAAATACATTTTTTTTAAAAATAAAAAAGGGGGGTTGCCATCCGGGCCCCTGGGGACCTCCGGGCCCCTTACAGGTGTACTGCCTGTACCCCCCTGATGGCGGCCCTGCACATGTATATATATATTTTTCACATGAACACATTCATTTTCATTTGCTTCACCTATTTTCAATGGTAGTTCAATATTTTGATCATGCACACATAGGGTTTCAATCACCAATTTGTTAATTGGACTCAGTTTACCACCTTTTTTTGGTCACATGACCACCAAGTAAAAGTATTTATTTGAAATGCATTTCTGTGAGTGTTAGCTATGACTAAGCACTAAGTATTAGTGTGGAACGCATCAGCTGTGTGTCCTATTTTTGCTGTGGCTTGTAGTTCTTTTATCCTGTTTTACTATTAAAAGCAACAAAGATTTTTTAGAGTGCGGCTGTCCAAATATATTTCTTTATTTTTCGCTATACGCATTGCCAGCACCCGTGGCTTCTGAGAGGAGATTAATTACCAAGCAGACCCACCTGGAGCGGTAACTCCCTTTCCCTATCTGTTTCTGGACTTTACATTTATTGTTTAAAGGCTCGGAGGTCGTTTGGTTCCCCATCAACTGTTCAGGACCGCTGTATTTTCACTCAGAAGACCAGCCTAAAATGGATATTACTACACCTACTTTGCCGACAGCAGAATCTGGATACAGCAGGACCCTCACGACGCCATCCGACAACCCGTTGGCTTGTAGTTCTTTTTTCCTGTTTTACTATTAAAGGCAACAAAGTTTTTTGGAGTGCGGCTGTCCAAATATATTTCTTTATTTATCACGATGCTGGTGGATATTAGAGACCTTGCCCTCCTCCACCTTCCGTTTGAGGATGCCGCACAGATGCTCAATAGGGTTTAGGTCTGGAGACATGCTTGGCCAGTCCATCACCTTCACCCTCAGTTTCTTTAGCAAGATAGTGGTTGTCTTGGAGGTGTCTTTGGGGTCATTATCATGTTGGAATACTGCCCTGCGGCCCAGTCTCCGAAGGGAGGGGATCATGCTCTATTTCAGTATGTCATAGTACATGTTGGCATTCGTGGTTCCTTCAATGAACTGTAGCTCCTCAGTTCCAACATCACTTGCAGCCACAGACCATGACACTCCCACCACCATGCTTGACTATAGGCAAGACACACTTGTCTTTGTACTCCTCACCTGGTTGCCGCCATACACACTTAGCACCATCTGAACGAAATACGTTTAACTTGGTCTCATCAGACCACAGGACATGGTTCCAGTAATCCATGTCCTTAGTCTGCTTGTCTTCAGCAAACTGTTTGTGGGCTTTCTTGTGCATTGTCTTTAGAAGAGGCTTCCTTCTGGGACGACAGCCATGCAGACCAATTTGATGCAGTGTGCGGCGTATGGTCTGAACACTGACAGGCTAACCCCCCACCCCTTCAACCTCTGCAGCAATGCTGGCAGCACTCATATGTCTATTTCTCAAAGACAACCTCAGGCTTTGACACTGAGCACGGGGACTCATTTTCTTTGGTCGATCATGGCGAGTCCTGTTCTGAGTGGAACCTGTCCTGTTAAACCACTGTATGGTCTTGGCCACTGTGCTGCAGCTCAGTTTCAGGGTCTTGGCAATCTTCTTATAGCCTAGGCCATCTTTATGTAGAGCAACAGTTCTTTTTTTCAGATCCTCAGGGAGTTCTTTGCCATGAGGTGCCATGTTGAACTTACAGTAACCAGTATGAGAGCGTGAGAGCGATAACACCAAATTTAACACACCTGCTCCTCATTCACACCTGTAACAATTATGAGTCACGTGACACAGGGGAGGAAAAATGTCTAATTGGGCCCAATTTGGACATTTTCACTTAGGGGTGTACTCACTTTTGTGAGATACTGTATATGTATGTATGTATATATATATATATATATATATTTATTAAAATAAATAAATAAATATATATATATATATGGTCTTGGCCCTAAGACCGAGACAAATGTGGATCACATAAACACGCGACAAGACTCAACATAAATAGACCTGAGGTGTGGCTTTTGGTCGTCTGGTAGGTATGGCAAGAAAAAGGGCCATACCCAAGATAAGTAATGGATAATTGTGGAGGAGAATGTGCTGAGAAGTGCTGTAAAAAGGGGAATGGGAGAGAGGGTATTGTGCACTGGAACCGACAAAGAGGAAGGGGAAGTGGTCAGCTTAAATACCCTCTGGGCTTCTCCCATAAATTCAGGCCACCATGATGGTCTTCTAATATATATATATGTATATATATATATATATATATATATATATATATATATATATATATATATATATTAGGGCTGTTACTGATTAAAATTTTCGTGTTTGATTAATCGATTTTTTTTTTAAATCGATTAATCGACTAATTTTGATTAATTATAACGCACATACAGATCCAACTACTTTTAGCTGATCTCCTTGCAGGCCGATTCCCAGTGCAGCTACCAACCACTGGAAAAATGGATAGCAGCATACAAAAAACACACAAAGGCAATGTCCGATGGGAATAGCATTAAAACTTTTATAGACTTCAAGTAGGTAACAAAATAAATATTGCACTGGAGATAAAATCGATGTAGCTACATAAACTGTAAAAATGGTACGAGTAATACCAAACGGTAGCAAAAGCAGTCATAAAAACATGTAGCTAAGTATGATACTGGTATAAAAATGTGTATAACGATACCACTGCTGAATCCAGATGAGGAGGGGTTAACATCAGTCCGTCGGCATGTAGATGTCCCGTGAAGGGAACTATCACAACTCCCAGTGGATGGTTGTAGAATCCCAGGTTGATAGAGGGAAGTGATAGAGGGAAGTGTAACAGCCCTTGCGTGTGGCAGATAGTAAGGTCCCGCCGGCATGCAGATATGAAGGCACAGCAAAGGAGCCCTTCAGATGGACACTGCAAGCCCCGCCGCTGTCAGTGGCGTCACCGCATCTCCGACGGAACTCCCTGATGTCCGGAATTTTGATCGATCAAAAAAATTATTCGATTAATCGAGGAATTAATAGTTAATTTCCACAGCCCTAATATATATATATATATATATATATATATATATATCAGTTATTTTTCTTTTTTCTTTTGGACAGTAAGCATACACATAGCCTGCACTTACTGCATTTATTAACTGGGGTTTTTCTAGTCTTGTTTTGAATTATGTGATTACAATTTTTATTCTTTTTTTTTCAAAGACTGTCTTTTGGCGCTTTTTCTTATTACTCCTTTTCCTTTCCCCTACATGTATGTAGCTTGGAGTTCCTTTTAGGTTCCTTGTGGTCCCTATGGATTCTTCATTCTGGTATCTCTCATTTGTAAATATATATACTTCTTTAAAATGACTACATTGCTAATCTTTCTTTTGAGATTTGGTCTTCTGGTTTATAACTATGGATGTGTTATATTTGAACATCCAGACATGTCTACAATAGACCATATCATATTATAAGAGTGTTTTTAGCTCTTATATGCATTGTGTTCTTTTATTGTTTCTGTTTTGTATTCAGAACACCCTTCACCTAAAGAAGTACTTGCGTTGGATTGGAACTCCTCCACAGTCTATGTTTTCCACTTCTGTATAATTAGTATATTATATGCTGGCTATACATTTGGTTGGTCGAGGCTACAACCTCCTCTGGAGCAGATAAATGTATTCTATATGCATGTTCATGCTATGGATTAGTTGATATTTATGGGGTTCTGTTCATTTGAAACTCAGCACTGTTTTTGATTTTAATGTTTTCCTATATTTTAATATGACCAACCTGATGTTGGTTGAGTCAACTGTAATAAACTTTGGATTTTATATAAATTGGTGTATGTCAAAATTTTCTGAGAGATAACACAACTTAAAAATCCCAACTACTTTTCTGTTGTCCTTTGGGATGGATCTGTACTAAGTCTTTGTGTAAAACGATTTTCAAGATTTTGCTCAGTACAGATTTTACTAAATACCTTTACATCTATTAATTATATGTGAAAAATCTGCTAATTTAGTTATGCAACTGATTTGTTCTGTAGTCACCTTATTAATTAAGTGTGACTCAGTTTTTTTATTTTTAATATGGACAATTTTTAATACCTTCTTTATACTTTAGGTGTAAAGTCCTGGCAATATCTGCACAATGGAATAGAGGATGTAAATCCATTCCTATATAAAATATGGCTAAGGATAGTGTGTAGGTTAAAAGGAAAATTTTCAGGAAAGGAAAATATTTAAGTAATGGATCTGGAATTTAATTAGGCAGTGGAATCAAATAATTACACATTTGTGCCCATAACATTGTTTGTTACCGAAATGTAATACGTTTCTTTTTTTTTTAATTATTAATACAATGTATACAGTATAATAATGGTTTGTTTCATAACACATCCATTTGGCAAAATACAAACTAGAGTTTTTAATAAGGCTAGAATCACACTACTGCGGGTGGTTGCGGGTGCAGGACAGTGTGTAAATTGCACCTGTTCCAGCACCCGCAACCACCCGAAGCCAAAACGTGCTGCTCTTTTGCAGATGCATGGGGAGGCCATTCACTCTTAATGACACCCTCACACATCTGAAAATGCAGCATGTTCAAGTTAATGGGCTGATGTGCCTGCGTAAACGCAGTACGTATTTAACGCATAGGTGTGAACCTAGCGTTAAGACGTAAAACAATGAAAAATTAAAACATTTTACTGACTGAAAAAAGACCAATGTTTTACTATAGCTTAGCTAGCCTTTATCATTGTATCTGTCATGGTCTTCCGATTTTTTAAATTTAGTTTAAACTCATTTTTTTTTTTTAATATGGACAATTTTTATTACCTTCTTTATACTGTAGGTGTAAAGTCCTGGCAATATCTACACAATGGAATAGAGGATGTAAATCCATTCCTATATAAAATATGGCTAAGGATAGTGTGTAGGTTAAAAGGAAAATTTTCAGGAAAGGAAAATATTTAAGTAATGGATCTGGAATTTAATTAGGCAGTGAAATCAAATAATTACATATTTGTGCCCATAACATTGTTTGTTACCGAAATGTAATACGTTTCTTTTTTTGTTTTTTATTAATACAATGTATACAGTATAATAATGGTTTGTTTCATAACACATCCATTTGGCAAAATACAAACCAGAATTTTTATTAAGGCTAGAATCACACTACTGCGGGTGGTTGCGGGTGCAGGACAGTGTGTAAATTGCACCTGTTCCAGCACCCGCAACCACCCGAAGCCAAAACGTGCTGCTCTTTTGCAGATGCATGGGGAGGCCATTCACTCTTAATGACACCCTCACACATCTGAAAATGCAGCATGTTCACGTTAATGGGCTGATGTGCCTGCGCAAACGCAGTGCGCTTCTAACGCATAGGTGTGAACCTAGCGTTAAGACGTAAAACAATGAAAAATTAAAACATTTTACGGACTGAAAAAAGACCAATGTTTTACTATAGCTTAGCTAGCATTTATCATTGTTTTGTTTTTTTTATTTAATTTGACCTCCCTGCCTTCTGTTTGTCAGAATTGCTATAAAATCAGTGTTCCCTCACTTAAGTTAATTTATGTATTACTTCAGAGCTAACGAACCAGAGATCTTTTATATGAAAATAATTTGTCCTCTTCATAAAGACAGATAAAATCAGATGGTAAGGTGGTTGGTAGAGATTGGTGTCAAAACTTATGCTCTTCATCTGTATGTGTTAGAGAGAATTAATATAGAAAAAGCCTGAGATCATACCTATGTAATATATCAAAAGGAAAATACATTAATATGTGACTAAAAAGTGTGATTTAAATATGTACTCTTTGGGGTTGATTTATGTGATTGGGTATGCTTTGCAAAGTGGAAATTCGCTGCATTTACTAAGCTCTGGGGGAAATTTCCTTCTAAAAGGCAATCTAGCCTGTGTTGGAGACCTCGCTGGACTGACTGGTGTTGCCTTATGAGGAATTTTTATGAATAATTTCCTTGTAAATTGGGAATATCTGTAACATATATGTATATATATAATTTAGAGTAGGAAATATGTGGGTCTGCAAAGGGTTAAACTGGGCTGACAAGCTGGGCTTGAGGGCAATCTAATTACCTGTCCTCTTATTTGAATATGCATGAATGCAGGGTAACAAGAATTGCGGAGTCTTATGGTCTGACGAGATAACTTAGTATTCAAACAAACTAGAAAGAGATCGCAGATGAAAGAGACAGTCTATGCGGCACCGTTTTTATCCTCTAGATAAAGGCGTGTGTATTCTCCCATATTAACACCCATATCCATTTAAGGGGTAATTCTTCCTGGCTAGTTCCATGCATAGCTAAGCGCCCCTTCAAGGGAAGTTAACGACCTCCGGTTTAATTAATTTATCTTCAAATCCAATTATCACTAAAGAGTGGGCTAGGGTGGGAAATTAATATAACGGCAGGAAGGAGGAGAGAAATAACCACAACCAATCGTAGCCGCCCTGGGTTAGTCAATGGGAGAGGGCTCCATAAAAGGACCCCCCATCCAGTAGAGAGAGAGAGATGAGAGAACCTGGGCCCAGGATTCATTATAGGTAATTATTAAGACCATCTCCCAGCACTTACCCCTTATGCTTGCATTTTTCCTATGTTTGTCTGTCTATTTGTAATGTAATGTATATACGTTGTGTTTGAAACTAATATTTACTCCCTTGCCAAAGACTGTAAATGTTTGCGGTGTATTAGATAGACTAATAACCTTAATTCTTTAATAAATGCTTGTTATATTGAAGTTATCAAATCCTGTCAAAAAGAACTCTTATTTAAACCATATCAATAATCATAATAATATTAATTGAATATTAAATATTAAATATTAATATTTAAAAATCAACACTGGATTGGTCGCTGGTCCTGAGTGGGTATTCGTGTGGGCAAAAAGGAAGGAATATCTTCCGGTGGATAGTGCCCAGTGATAGATGGTGGCGATGGGCCCTCTCGGAGATTGGGCTGCTGCCTTTTCTGTGCGACCTTAAGGTTGTTTCAACATGTAGACTTATATAAAAAGGAAAGAGGGCCCAGTGTCAAAAGAAATGTGACTTCTAAAATATAAATAATTCTTTATTAACAATTAACAACATGTACATCAAGCCATCATGTTGTGGGAGAGGTAGGTTTTGGGCGAGGAGCAAGCTGAGGGAGGGGACTTGAGTGTTGGAATAGGGGGGGGGTGCTGGGATTATATACTGTTAGTGCCAAGGCAATGTCCCTTGCAAGGTGAGCTTCCTACTCGCTTTTAGTGAATCAACCCTTTTATCTTGCATGTGCTGTATTTGATAATTTTTTGTCTTATTAGTATTATAAGAAATATGTTGTTACATTTAACTCAGAGCCCAATGCCATTCTAAACACAATTGAAAGGATAAGTATTGCCAAAGCTCTTTTGGTCTTGCTTTTTTTATGGGTCACACAAGTGCACTTACCTGTGCTCTCCTGTGACCCAGAATCAGCCATCAGTGAGCTAAAGTTTGCTGTAGTCTGAAGTCACAAAGCCACTCCAGATGCCTTAACGACATCAACCCAGCGCTCAACCCAGATGCCTTAATGGCAGCCGTTCCCACCCCTCCACAGCCTGCTGCTCCAGTGAGTGCTGGGGGGGGGGACAAAGCAGAGAGCGATGACCGACAGTGATCAGAGTGGACCTAGAACTGAGCAATCAGTTGTCATGTGAACGCTCATTTCTTGGTCCCAGAGCTGGCGGGGGATAGCTGCAGCATCGGACCGATGCTGCAACCTTAGAGGTAAGTATGACAGTGACAGTGTCAGTGTAAAGTGACAGTGTCTTTTTCATTTACACTTCTAGCAAAGATGGCTCTGACTGTTGGCAAATAAACATTCAGCTCTCCTATGTAAAACTATTCCTGACCTCAGTTGTGTGCAACAAAGGTTTGTATCTTGTTCCTTATATTATGCTGTACTTATTGTACTTTGTTTTAAAATTGAAAGTTTAGTTCAAGCAAACGGAAAATTAGAAATGATGATGCATACAGTATAAAATGCAATATTGCTAAACTAAGAATTGCTAAGAATTGTGCCAATTACACTGGTAATTATAAAAATAAAAAAAAACAACAATAAAAACGCTTTTTAAATGTATGAATACTGTGTAGAATTCCATGATCATGACAGATCCTTGAGATTTACACAGTATAAGAGTCGTACATACATATAAAATGAGGTATTGTATTGCACAGAAAAGGGCATTGTATACAATCTTTTACTGATTTTCCTCAGACATAAAATCTATACCCTATTAAATGGTTGAGTATCTCTTGTATAAGATATGATTGAGTGTGTATATTGTCAAAAACACCCTTCTCAAGTTTTCTGTAGAGCTATCCATCATTACCAGTAGTTGTCTAGGTGCAAGTTCATGACTCCACAATGGCAGTCATGCAGTATCACACATGTAGCACTTAAAGCCTCCAGTCAATTCTACAGGCTTTTAAAAACCACATTACATAGATGTATTAACTATGTTTTTCTGAAATATTTAGCTACAACAGTAGCCCATTTAAAGCTATTTTTATAGACATAGAAAACAAGATAAACATAAATTCCAAAAATAATAAAACAAAATAAACTTTAATTTCTCTGTATTTTTGAATACAATTTATCTGAATAAAATATATGTATGTATGTATGTGTATATATATATATATATATATTGTGACAGCAGGAAGGTAAAGTCACCTGGTTGCATCCAGGGGGGTAGATATATTTCTCCCAGATTCAGGCTTTATGCCGACTTATACAACTAGGGAGTTGATGAAGCCCAGCTGAGGCTAGTGGGCTCATGAATGACTCATACCTCTAGGGAGAGTGCTGGGCGTCGTGAGGCAGGGAGTTGATGAGACCAGCTGAAGCCTGTCAGTTCGTTTAAGGCCTCTATAAAAACTCCCAGATTCATTAGATGTTAGCTCATGCCTGGACCCAGACCTGTGTGGACTGTCTAGGGAGAGTGAACCCCTGTGCGGTGAGGCAAAGCCTGTGTGGCTATTTGTTTGGACTTTTACTAAACCAGGGACTTAGGGACTAGGACAGCACCAGGCTGATCCCAGTTGTTAGTTTAGGAAACCTGCATGTTTAGTCAGAGGTCAAACTGACCAGGATTTATTTTGTTTGTTTCTTTTTGGCTTTGCTGTGTTTTTGTCACTGTACATAGAGAAATAAACCGCACCTTTTGATTTTGAAAACCACAACCTCCGTCTGCTGGCCCTGTTTTTGTGTGGGGAGCCCAACCAGGGGGTCACACACACCCGCTACCGAGTTAACCCCCTCACAGTTGGTGGAGAATGCGGGCAGTTTTTTTAAGCCAGCATGGAGGAAACCTGCATGTTTAGTCAGAGGTCAAACTGACCAGGATTTATTTTGTTTGTTTCTTTTTGGCTTTGCTGTGTTTTGTCACTGTACATAGAGAAATAAACCGCACCTTTTGATTTTGAAAACCACAACCTCCGTCTGCTGGCCCTGTTTTTGTGTGGGGAGCCCAACCAGGGGGTCACACACACCCGCTACCGAGTTAACCCCCTCACAGTTGGTGGAGAATACAGGCAGTTTTTTTAAGCCAGCATGGAGGAGATACTGAAACAGCTGGCTCTAGCAAATGCCAATCAACAGCAGACAAATGCAGGTTTGCAAAGGAGCCTTGCAGCCCAGCAGCAAGCTCATCAACAAGCCCAGCAGCAATCTGAGGCCCGCTTCATAGACCTGTTACAGAAGCAAGAGCAGAGACTACAACAAATGGAAGCAGTAATGCAGCAACGTCCGCAGACCAGTGAGGAAAGCCGTCCCACTAATACCGCGTCCTTTGGGGTGAGTCGTTTATTGACAAAAATGACTGGAGAGGATGATCCAGAGGTATTTTTGACCACATTTGAAAGGACTGCTGAAAGAGAAAAGTGGCCTGAGGAGCAGTGGGCTGGACTGGTGGCTCCTCTGTTAACTGGTGAATCGCAGAAGGCTTACTATGACCTAGAGCCTGACCAAGCAAAAGACTATGTGATGCTAAAAGCTGAAATATTGGCAAGGCTGGGTGTCACCCTGGCTGTCCGGGCTCAGCGTGTGCATAACTGGACTTTCCAGCTTGGAAAACCCCCCAGGTCTCAAATGTATGATCTCATTCACCTGAGCAGGAAGTGGCTACAGCCAGAGACTTTGTCCGCACCGGAGATTGTGGAACGTGTTGTGATGGATCGTTTCTTGAGAGCTCTTCCTACCGCCATTCAAAAGTGGGTAAGCCACGGAGACCCAGAAACGGCCGGTAAACTTGTGGATCGTGTAGAGAGATACTTGGCTACAGAGAACCTGACGGCCTCTTCCAGAGACTCTCGGACTTTCCACCCTAAGACCAGACCATCCCCAGGGGCGGATAAGAGGATTCCAAGGGGTGAGGGTGGAGAGAGTGAGAGGGTGGGAGCTCTACCCCAAGTTTGGCGAGAACAGCCTGGGAAATCAGCGGCTCAAGAGGCCGCAAGAAGGATCGTTTGCTACCGCTGCCGGCAAGCGGGACATATTGCAGCCAATTGCCCGGTTGTGGAGGAACCCATGCAGTGTGACTTTCTGACGGGCAGACGTCAGTCGCTGTGTGCGACAGTCGCATGCACTGCCATTCGAGGAACTGAGAAACATTTATGCAAAATGTGTGTTAATGGTAGAAATGTTGTGGTATTGTTGGATTCAGGTAGCCTTGTGACCCTGATAAAGGCTGAGTTAGTTAAAACAGAGGTCTCTGGGAATAGCAAGGTAGCTGTTATTTGTGTGCATGGGGACACCCGAGAGTATCCAGTGACTACAGTGTGTTTCGAGACCCCCAAAGGTACCCTCTCTCATCCAGTGGGCTTAGTATCTCAGTTACCGCATGACGCCATTGTGGGAAGGGATTTTCCGAAGTTCTGGGAACTGTGGGATGATCCTGAGCCCCCCACTGGTGCCCCTATGTACCAGGAATGTGATAGCCAGAACTCCTCTGAGAGTGGTGAGGACTCTCCAGAATTTCCCTTGTCAGTATTGGCAGGGGAGACTCAAGAAACTGGAGAGGAGCCCACCTCCTCAGACGAAAACCTACCGTCTGTGGAGTTTTCTGATCTGGAGGTTCACAGGGAAAATTTTGCCACAGAACAGTTAAAAGACCCCGCCCTAATAAAGGCACGGGAAAACGTAGTGGAAATAGATGGCGAGTTAGTGAACCCAGATAATACCTGCACTTACCCATACTTCAGCGTAGAGAAGGACCTACTGTATCGGGTGGCAAAAAGGGCAGAAGAAACCGTTGAGCAGCTGGTGGTGCCCAAACCTTACAGGAAGTTGGTGTTGGAGTTGGCCCATGGGCACATTCTTGGAGGTCATCTGGGGACAGAGAAAACCCGAGAGAGGGTATTACAGAGATTCTATTGGCCTGGGGTGATGAAGGACATAGAAAATTATTGTTCCTCCTGCCCTGTGTGTCAGAGGTCGGCCCCGATGCCACATTTCCGTAGCCCGCTGGTCCCTCTACCCATCATTGAGGTCCCGTTTGAGAGAATCGCAATGGATTTGGTAGGTCCTATAATCAAGTCCGCTAGGGGGCACCAGTACATATTGGTTATAATGGACTATGCCACCCGTTATCCAGAAGCGATCCCTCTCAGAAATACCTCGGCCAAAACCATAGCCAAAGAGCTATCTCTTGTTTTTAGCCGGGTGGGTATTTGTAAAGAACTGCTTACGGACCAAGGTACACCCTTTATGTCCCGGGTTATGAAAGAGCTGTGTAAATTGTTCAAAGTGACGCAATTGCGTACATCTGTGTATCACCCCCAAACCGATGGGCTGGTTGAAAGATTCAACAAAACCCTAAAACAAATGTTGAAGAAAGTGGTGGATAGAGATGGAAAGGATTGGGACTGTCTACTTCCTTATTTGATGTTTGCTATTAGGGAGGTGCCCCAATCCTCTACGGGATTCTCCCCCTTTGAGTTACTGTATGGGAGACACCCAAGAGGGCTGTTGGATATTGCCAAGGAAACTTGGGAAAGTGAGAGTTCTCCCCACAGGAGTGTGATTGAGCATGTCGCCCTGATGCAAGATCGAATTGCACAGGTAATGCCCATCGTGAAGGAACATTTGGCCCAAGCGCAGTTGGCACAGCAGAGAGTGTACAACCGTGGAGCAAAGACCCGTACCTTTTCCCCGGGGGATAGGATATTGGTACTTGTCCCTACGGTTGAAAGTAAATTCCTTGCCAAATGGCAAGGCCCCTACGAGATAATGGAAAAAGTGAGCGAAGTGAATTACAAGGTCAGACAACCAGGAAGGCGAAAGCCCGAACAGATATATCACGTTAATCTGTTGAAAGCCTGGAGGGATAGAGAGTCCCTAGTCGCAGAAACTTGGTCACCAGCTCAAACTGGTTGCGTGATTCCGGAGGTTGGAATAGCAGCCACCTTGTCACAACCCCAACAACAGGAGGTTAAGGAGTTTGTGCTTCGCAACAAGGAGGTGTTCTCTGAGCTGCCGGGACAAACATCTGGGGTAGAGCATGATATTATTACCCCGCCCGGTGAAAGGGTGAAGTTAAAACCCTATCGAATCCCAGAGGCCCGACGGGAGGCAATACGGGAGGAAGTACAGAAAATGCTGAACTTAGGGGTGATAGAGGAGTCCCAAAGTGATTGGTCTAGTCCCATTGTGTTGGTGCCTAAACCGGATGGGAGCTGGCGATTTTGTAACGATTTTCGTCAGTTGAACAAAGTTACAAAATTTGACACCTACCCCATGCCACGTATAGATGAGTTGATCGACCGGCTGGGAACAGCCCGATACATGACGACTCTTGACCTCACAAAAGGGTATTGGCAAATTCCCCTGGCCAAGTCGGCCAAAGAGAAAACCGCATTTGTAACCCCAGACGGGGCGTTCCAATATAAGAGAATGCCGTTCGGGTTACAGAATGCGCCGGCCACATTCCAGCGGAAAATGGACCAGATGCTGAGGCCCCATCGGAAGTATGCTGCGGCTTACCTGGATGACGTAATTGTCCATAGCACAGATTGGGCCTCACATCTGCCAAAAGTGCAAGCAGTCCTGGACTCTGTTCGGGAAGCGGGGTTTACGGCTAACCCCAAGAAGTGTACCATTGGGCAGGAGGAGGCCAAATATCTTGGGTACACCATTGGCAGGGGAGTAATAAAACCCCAACTCAACAAAGTCGAGGCCATCCAGAGTTGGCCACGTCCCAACAGCAAGAAGCAGGTACGAGCCTTTCTGGGAATCGCGGGTTATTATCGGCGCTTCATTCCCCACTTTGCTTCTAAGGCTGTGCCCCTAACCAACCTGACGAAAGGGAAAGGGTCGGTCATGATTAAATGGACCCCCGAGGCTGAGGCAGCATTCCAATTCTTGAAACAAGCCTTATGTAGCCAGCCAGTGTTGTACTCACCCGACTTCTCTAAAGACTTTGTCGTACAAAGTGATGCGTCAGATGTGGGGTTAGGAGCAGTATTGTCCCAGGTCTGGAACGGGGAAGAGCACCCAGTCATTTACCTCAGCAGGAAGTTGAAGTCCCATGAGGTAAATTACGCCACGGTTGAAAAGGAATGTTTAGCGGTGAAGTGGGCTCTAGATTCCCTTCGGTACTATCTGCTAGGTAGGCACTTTGACATGGTTACGGATCACGCTCCGTTAAAGTGGATGGCTCAAAACAAGGAGACAAATAGAAGAGTGAATAGGTGGTTCCTGGCCCTACAGGAATTCAACTTCACAGTAAAGCATCGCCCTGGCGTTCAAATGGGGAATGTGGATGCTTTGTCTCGAGTACATGAATGCCTGATTGCTGGTGTTCCAACCCCAAGGTTAAAACAAGAGGGGGGGGTATGTGACAGCAGGAAGGTAAAGTCACCTGGTTGCATCCAGGGGGGTAGATATATTTCTCCCAGATTCAGGCTTTATGCCGACTTATACAACTAGGGAGTTGATGAAGCCCAGCTGAGGCTAGTGGGCTCATGAATGACTCATACCTCTAGGGAGAGTGCTGGGCGTCGTGAGGCAGGGAGTTGATGAGACCAGCTGAAGCCTGTCAGTTCGTTTAAGGCCTCTATAAAAACTCCCAGATTCATTAGATGTTAGCTCATGCCTGGACCCAGACCTGTGTGGACTGTCTAGGGAGAGTGAACCCCTGTGCGGTGAGGCAAAGCCTGTGTGGCTATTTGTTTGGACTTTTACTAAACCAGGGACTTAGGGACTAGGACAGCACCAGGCTGATCCCAGTTGTTAGTTTAGGAAACCTGCATGTTTAGTCAGAGGTCAAACTGACCAGGATTTATTTTGTTTGTTTCTTTTTGGCTTTGCTGTGTTTTTGTCACTGTACATAGAGAAATAAACCGCACCTTTTGATTTTGAAAACCACAACCTCCGTCTGCTGGCCCTGTTTTTGTGTGGGGAGCCCAACCAGGGGGTCACACACACCCGCTACCGAGTTAACCCCCTCACAATATATATATATATATATATATAGTATTATTATAAAATAACAAATATCTGCAGTAGTTTCATGCACTATATAATATTTCATTTCCAAAGTTTAAAGCTGAAGCACTGAGGTCATTCATGTTAGGTCTTAACACTTTTGTATCTCCCATTCCAGTTCTACTGTTCAGTTTTTATATTAGGAAATTAGAAAACTGCCGAAACCACTGCTGGGTGGAGAAGCAGAATAGGCTAAACTGAAAGTAAATATATTTCTGCTGTAAACCTTAAGGATTATTTACTCCACAGTGTTTGCAGCTATAGAGGTCAGTGAGGGCTTCAAAGCATGTTTACAGCTTGTTTTAGGAATATATAAATAATTGAATATCCATAGAACAGTCACAGTTCTACTTTAAACAAGGTTAATAAAATCTAACACCACCTTGATCTTCCAAAGTTCAGTTCCTCTTTAAACTGGTAACCAGTGTAATACCCTTACATTTATGTTAAAGCGGTAGTAAACTTTGTTAAAAAAAATCACCCTGCAACTCAATGTCATAATGTGCTAGTCACATACTAGCACATTATGAGAGACTTACCTTAAAACGAAGCCCTCCAGCGGGGCACCGACACAGCTGGCAGGGCTTCCACCTTCACCCGGTCTTCCTTTCACATTAGTGGACTCCGGGCCATCTGACTGACCAATCTGCAATGATGTCACTCCTGCGCATGCACACACACTGTTTACAGCACAGACCTCTGAAGGAATGGCATGGTATGCTGTTCCTTCAGAGTGCATGCGCCGATGATGTCACAGGCTGTTGCTTCGTGGAATATTTCCTAAACTGTGCACGTTTAGGAGATATTTATTTTACCCACAGGTAAGCTTTATTATAAGCTTACCTGTAGGTAAAAATGGCAGACACAACTTACTTCCACTTTAAGTTGAAAAGTTCTTCTTTTGTACTGGTGGTAACCATCAGACAGACTAAATCTACATTGGCATTTAGTGACAAGAAAAAATGTGTACTGCCGTTAAGAGGAGCTCATGAATGTGCCAAAATGTGGCAAGACTAAATTTTAATAAATTAGCATGGGTGCTCAGTCGAAACGCTAACTGTGCAATAGTAGAAAAAATATTAGATTTGCATTGGTGCTCAGTGGAAAGAATAACTGAAAGATTAAACCTGGTACCATTTTATCTGCAGAAAAAAGTAGCCATGGCTAATTGTTTCATGCTGAGCACATCATTTTTAAGAATATTCTCTTCAGTTATCATAGGGATGTTAAATGGTGATCTGCATGATATGATTACAGCCACAGTGATGTCTAAATTTCACCCATGAGGGGTTGGCTTGTGATGTTGGAACAGTTAGTAGCTGACTACCTTAGGGAACAGTAATGCCGCATACACACGGTCGGAATTTCCGACAGCAGATGTTAGATGTGAGCTTGTTGTCGGAAAATCCGACCGTGTGTTTGCTACATCGGACATTTGCTGTTGGAATTTCCGACAACAAATGTTTGAGAGCTGGTTCTCAAATTTTCCGACAACAAAACTTGTTGTTGGAAATTCCGAGCGCATGTACACCATTTCGAAGCACAAAATTCCACGCATGCTCGGAATCAAGCAGAAGAGTCGCACTGGCTACTGAACTTAATTTTTCTCAGCTCGTCGTACGTTTTGTACTTCACCGCGTTCTTGACGTTCGGAATCCAGACATCAATTGCCCCCCAGAGAGTTCCAGCACTTGTGAATGTAACCATGTCTCTGGCGGCTACCAGTTTCAAGGATCAACGATCCCCTCCTCTCATTCAATCTAATGATTGCTCATTCTCTTTGTCATAAAGCATAACTTTTATTTTCAACTAGTTTATAAAAACTGGTATTAGAAATTATGTTATTAAAAAGTTAATAATAACAAGAATGAATTTTGTAAAAAAAAATACACATAGCATTGGGAAATTTTCTGCTAATGTATGGTCATTATTTAGATGATAAAAAGCAGGTGCACCAGTAGATGATAAGAAAAAAAATACATAAAACAAGTACTGTTCTGTGTTAATTATTTTGAGCGAAAGATTGGGGGCATTCCTGGAAATAAAGTGAGGTCTCTCAGTAAATATTTTGTCCCCCCAGGATGTTCCAGTTTTTTTTTTTTTTTACATGTTCCGTACTTTGTATACCTGTGATTTATAGTTCAGCAGCCAAGTGAATTCTGCAGTGTTACATATACTTTCCTTTTTATTCTTCTTACCGCTACTGTTTGTACTCATTTTCAGCAGTTTTTTGCTGCTTATGTTGTAGATTTCTTCCACATTTTTTGACAGTAATTCTTCTGGATACTCTTTCTACTTAAATTGATTAGTACGTCTTACTGCAGTGTCTCCTTAACCACTTCAGCCTCGGACCATTTTGCTGGTCAATGACCAGGCCACTTTTTGCGATTCGCCACTGCATCGCTTTAACTGACAATTGCGCAGTCGTGCAACGTGGCTTCCAAACAAAATTTACGTACTTTTTTTCCCACAAATAGAGCTTTCTTTTGGTGGTATTTGATCACCTCTGCGGTTTTTATTTTTTGCGCTATAAACAAAAATAGAGCGACAATTTTGAAAAAAATGCAATATTTTTTGCTTTTTGCTATAATAAAAATCCCCCAAAAATATATAAAAAAACACTTTTTTTTCCTCAGTTTAGGCCGATACGTATTCTTCTACATATTTTTGGTAAAAAAAATCGCAATAAGCGTTTATTGATTGGTTTGAGCAAAAGTGGTCTACAAAATAGGGGATAGTTTTATGGCATTTTTATTAATAATTATTTTTTTAGAATTAATGGCGGCGATCAACGATTTTTATTGTGACTGTGACATTATGGCGGACACATCGGCCACTTTTGACACCATTTTGGGACCATTGTAATTTTTACAGCGATCAGTGCTATAAAAATGCACTGATTGCTGTAAAAATTACACTGGCAGTGAAGGGGTTAACCTGTAGGGGGCGCTGAAGGTTTTAAGTGTGACCTAGGGAGTGCTTCTTACTGTTAGGGGGCGTGGCTTGGCGTGATATATCACTGATCGCTGTTCCCCATGACAGGGAACAGACGATCACTGACAGTGTCACTAGAAAGAACAGGGAGATGTTTATTTACACTTACCTCTCCCCGTTCTTCAGCTATGTGACACGATCACGGTACACCGGCGGCGATCATGTCCGCTTGTCCCGCGGGCGCGTTCGCGGAGCTCCGGACAGGGTAGTGAGCGTGCCGGCAGCGAGCGCGCAACCCGCATCTCGCATCTTAAAGGGGACGTACCTGTACACCCATATGCCCAGCCGTGCCATTCTGTCGACGTAGTGGTTAAGCTGGCCATAAATTAATCAAAATTCAGCCGGTTCATCAGGGACTGGCCAAATTTCGATCCATCTATGGCCATTCCCAATAGACGTCCTCGGCTCCTCCGGCCACTGGGGGCGCGCGCGCCCGGACGCGTCACTGACATGCCGATGCGCGTGCCTGGCGACCGCGATGTCCGCCAGGCACCCGCAATCGGTCGGTACACAGACAAGGACATGGATCTGTGTGTGTAATGATGGGGTGTAAACACAGAGATCCATGTCCTGTCAGGGAGAGGAGACTGATGCTGTGTCCCTTGTACATAGGGACACAGATTGGTCTCCTCCCCCAGTCACTCCCCTCCCCCCCACAGTAGTAATCACTCCCAGGGCACACATTTAACCCCTTCCTCCCCCCCCTAGTGTTAACCCCTTCCCTGCCAGTGTCATTTTTACAGTAACCAGTGCATTTTTATAGCATTGATCGCTGTATCAATGACAATGGTCCCAAAATGGTGTCAAAAGTGTCCGATGTGTCCGCCATAATGTCGCAGTCACAATAAAAAATCGCTGATCGCCGCCATTACTAGTAAAAAAAAAAAATATTAATAAAAATGCTATAAAACTATCCCCTATTTTGTAGATGCTATAACTTTTGCGCAAACCTTTTTGACCAAAAATATGTAGAAGAATACGTATCGGACTAAACTGAGAAAAAAAAAAATTGGGATATTTATTATAGCAAAAAGTAATAAATATTGTGTTTTTTTTCAAAATCGTCGCTCTTTTTTTGTTTATAGCGCAAAAAATAAAAACCGCAGAGGTGATCAAATACCACCAAAAGAAAGCTCTATTTGTGGGAAAAAAAGGACCTCAATTTTGTTTGGGAGCCACGTCGCACGACCGCGCAATTGTCATTCAAAGCGACGCAGTACCGAAAGCTGAAATTTCGCCTGGGCAGGAAGGGGGTTTATGTGCCCAGTAAGCAAGTGGTTAAATACAAAGGTGAGAGTTCTGGGAGACTGGTGTAGGATTCGCATGTGGGTTCAATACTTCAATTGTTCATCTATGACAGTGATTCATCTGACCCATCTTTAGGAATACTTTAACCGGAAATACCTATATGGGAACACCTGGAGACTGACATTTGTTCATGCTATATTAATAGCGATACTTGCTGCATTCAATAAAACATTTTTTGCATTTTGAATTTTGGGACTTGTTTTACCAATTGCAATATGGAACTTTACAGCAGTCACTTTTTGCACGTCCTTGTGATATAATTGATTGCACCTGCCATCTCACCAGCGCCCATCAAATACAGCCTCACCCGCGTCCAAATACAGCCTCACCCGCGCCCATCAAATACGGTCTCACCCGCGCCCATCAAATAATCCTCACCCGCGTCCAAATACAGCCTCACCCTCGCCCATCAAATACAGCCTCACCCGCGCCCATCAAATACAGCCTCACCCGCGCCCATCCTCACCCGCGTCCAAATACAGCCTCACCTGCGCCCATCAAATACAGCCTCACCCACGCCCATCAAATATGGCCTCACCCGCGCCCATCAAATACGGCCTCACCCGCGCCCATCAAATACGGCCTCACCCGCGCCCATCAATTACATCCTCACCCACGCCCATCCTCACCTGCGTCCAAATACAGCCTTACCCGCGCCCATCAAATACAGCCCGTCAATGCCGCTGCCTTCACCAGTGCCAATAAATGCAATCAATCCCTGGGGGGGGGGGGCATTTGGCAGATATTTTAATATACACATACATTTAAAAAAATGTCATTGTTATCACTTAATGTACAAAAGTTTTACTCACCACACCAACGTGAACGGTGACCCTGTGATTGCTGCCTGTTCCTCTCGCATCAACTCTGCTGCTGTACCTGCCTGCTGGCACCGCACGGTATCTCTTCCATGCTCCACCTGTCCCCAAAGCCCGGGAGCCGCCGTCAATAGCCCATGATGCATCGCAGTCTGACCAGACAGGAGAGGGGGGCTGGGCTGTGTGCTGCTGGACTGGACACTATGAAGAGCGGCCTCTGTGCTGTGTGGACACCAGGTGACATGTGATGTCAGTCACACAGACAGAGAGCAGAGAGGGAGGGGCTGCGCCTCAGCACCTGCTACTGCCAGTGTCAGTGATCACAGTGACACAACACTACACATCAGAGGCAGAGTGGAGGAGAGCGCCCTGGGGGGGGGGGGTTGCAGCCGGGACCCATAGATTGATGTCACTGCAGCGCAGGAGAACTCGAGCGAGCGAGCGAGCCGTGCTGGGGGGGGGGGGCGGCGCTGCTGCTTGACATGTCAGGGAACTGGTGGAGGACAGTGCGGCACTGTCTGTGCGGAGGAGTGCGGAAGTAAAATTACCAGCGGTCGGGCGCCCTAGGCGGCAGTGCGCCCTAGGCGGTCGCCTAGTCCGCCTAGTGGTAGCGCCGGCCCTGGCTACCACTACTTTGTGCTTTGTCGCTGTGTTGCTGCTGTTCTCCCTTTTTTGTTATTTTGGGTTGTTTATTTGTCTTCATTTAATAGTAGTTAGTTATATTTTATTTAAGCAGAAAAAGATTTAAAAAAGGATTTTATTTTGCTTTTATTGTTTGTTTGTTTTTGGTTTTTATTTACATCTTTTGTGTTTGAGCTTAATTTCATTGAGCTTTAATGTTTTATTAATTTGTTTATTTATTTATTTTTAAAGGGTCAGCAGCATCAGCAGCATCAACAACAGAATGAATATGTCACCACAATAACCATTCTTTGTTTACAGAGAAGCACAGCAGATTATTGAGGTGTTTTTTTCCACCAGAGCACCAGTGTTCCATGCACTCAAGCACCACAGTTCACAATGTGCCTAAGCACTAGTGATGAGCCGAAACACCCCCGGGTTTGGTTCGCACCAGAACCCACGAACGGACCGAAAGTTCGCACAAACTTTAGAACCCTATTAAATACAATGGATGCGAACGTTCGAAATCTAAAGTGCTAATTATAACAACTATTATGCATGTTATTGTCCTAAAAAGGGTTTGGGAACCCGGGTTCTGCACCAGGGGACATGTATCAATGCAAAAAGAAGTTTTAAAAACGGCCGTTTTTCGGGAGCAGTCATTTTAATGATGCATAAAGTGAAAAAAAAAAAGTCAAATATTCCTTTAAATATCGTACCTGAGGGGTGTCTAAAGTGCCTGTGAAGTGCCACGCGTTTCCCGTGTTTAGAACTGTCCCTGCACAAAATTACATTTCTAAAGGAAAAAAAGCCATTTAAAACTGCTTGCGGCTTTAATGTAATGTCTGGTCCCGGTAATATGGATGAAAATCTTTAAGAAAAATGGCATAGCTACCCCATCACAGCTCCCCCCCCCACCCCAGCCCATTACCAGCCCCTTTGGGTCTTGTATGGATATTAAGGGGAACCCCGCACACAAAATAAAAAAGGCCCTATATACTCTGAACAGCCGTATACAGGCGGTGCATACAAGACAGGGACTGTAGGTTTGTTCTTATGTAGAATCTGTTTGTAATTTTGAACAGGTACATTGTTTAAGTGTAGCTCCAGCCAAAAAATACATTTTTAAGCTTTTTGGAAAACATAGGGAAGGGTTATCACCCCTGTAACATTTGTTTTGCTGTCTGTGCAGTGTGCACCTGTTCAGAACAGTTCACCTCACTTTCCGTCCTAATGACAAATGTTTTTTGAAAATTTGGGGTTTTTATTGAAACAAGAATTGGTGATAAAGCATCAGTGGAGAGGAGACACTTTTTTTCCCATATTAACTCTTACAGGAGAGAATTTGCCTTCCTAGGGGTAGATTTCCTCTCACTTCCTGTTGTATCCTTCCGTTTGCAAGGAGGAGTCGTTTGTAAGTTGGATGTTTGAAAGTAGGGGCCTGCCGTATATACTCAGCTGAAATTTGCCCCTTACAGTACATGTTGGTGTTGCCACAACACTGTGAGCCCTCACAGTTACTCTTGGTGGGCGCATGAATGGGCCCTGCTGTGAATTATTAGATCAAGAATTGTAATTGCATGCCCCTGTTGAACAGGGGCTGAAAAATTGGGCCTTTGGTGGTGGTGGTGGTGGTGTTGACACAACACTGTGAGGCCTCACAGTTACTCTTGGTGGGCGCAGGAATGGGCCCTGCTGTGAATTATTAGATCAAGAATTGTAATTACATGCCCCTGTTAAACAGGGGCAGAAAAATTGGGCCTTAGGCATTGGTGCCACAACACTGCAACCCCTCACAGATACTGTACTTGGAGCACAGCAATGAGTCCTGTTGCAAAGTATTGCATCAAAAATTTTAATTACACGCCCCTGTTAAACAATTGGGCCTTAGCCACTGGTGCTGGTGCCACGACACTGCAACCTCTCCCAGATACTCTAGTTGGAGTGCAGGAATGAGCCCTGCTGCAAAGCATTGCATAAAAAATTGTAATTTCATGCCCCTGTTAAACAGGGGCTGAAAAATTGGGCCTTAGCCACTGGTGACGGCACCCAGAAACAAAAATGTTCTTCCAAGCTATCATCATCAATCGGATCATTGAGGAGAAGGAGGATAGTCAGTCAACATAACAGGACAGTCTCTCAGCATCAGCATCAGTCTTGAAGGGATGTGACATTTGAAAATAAATTAGTCTGTTATATCAGCTTCAGGTGTTTGGTAGCTGGTGGTGATCCAAGACTGGTTCATCTTTATGAAGGTCAGTCGATCAACCGAGTCGGTGGACAGGCGCACCCTGTGATCCGTCACAAATCCTCCAGCAGCACTGAATGTGCGTTCTGAAAGAACGCTGGATGCAGGACAGGCCAGTAGCTCAATTGCATACTGTGCAAGCTCTGACCAGTGATCCATCCTCAAGACCCAGTAAGCCAGAGGATTTTTGGTGGGGAAGGTGTCCAAGTCTGACCTTGCCCCTAGGTATTCCTGCACCATGTATATCAGACGCTGGCGATGGTTGCTGGAACCGATCATACCTTGGGGCTGCAGACTAAAGAATTGTCTGAACGCATCGGTCAGACGGCCACCTTCCCCACCGCTCCTTCTTTGACTGACCGAAGCCTCAGCAACTCGTTGTCCAGGACCAGGAGTTTGTAACCTCCCAGTCTCTGGGAACGCGTTGCACAGACCTTTCTGCAAGGCCTCCCGGAGTTGTCTCATCCTCTGCTCCCTCTGCGACGGTAAGATAAGGTCCGCAACCTTACCCTTGTACCGTGGATCAAGGAGAGTGGCCAGCCAGTAATGGTCCCTCTCCTTGATCCGAACAATACGAGGATCCTTCCGCAGACTTTGCAGGATCAGGGAGGCCATGCAGCGTATGTTAGCTGAGGCATTCGGTCCGGAGTCCTCTGGGTCACTAAGGACGACATGATCCGCAGCCACCTCCTCCCAGCCACGTACAAGTCCACTGGTTTCTTGGGACTGTAAATCATCCCTAAAAGACTGCTGCTGATGATGCTGAGTGCCAGGCTCCACCTCCATGCTGACACAATCCTCCTCCTCCTCTTCCTGTGTGATGGGTGGGACAGAAGGAACACTGTCTGGGTAAAGGGGGCCTTGAGAGGCAAGGAAGTCCTCCTCTTCCTGTCTCTGTTCTGCCTCAAGTGCCCTGTCCATTATTCCATGCAGCGTATGTTCCAACAGGTGGACAAGAGGTACAGTGTCACTGATGCATGCACTGTCACTGCTCACCATCCTCGTGGCCTCCTCAAATGGTGCCAGGACAGTGCATGCATCCCTGATCATGCCCCACTGGCTTGGTGAAAAAAAACCGAGCTCCTCTGACCCTGTCCTGGTGCCGTAGTCGCACAGGTACTCATTGATGGCCCTCTGCTGCGTGTGCAGCCGCTGCAGCATGGCCAACGTTGAGTTCCACCTGGTGGGCATGTCACATATAAGGCGGTTCTTGGGCAGGTTCAATTCCTTTTGCAGCTCAGCCAGGCGAGCACTGGCATTATAAGATCTGCGGAAATGTACACAGACTTTCCTGGCCTGCCTCAGGACATCATGTAAGCCCGGGTACCTGCCCAAGAACCGCTGCACCACCAGGTTTAGGACGTGAGCCACACAGGGCACATGCGTCAGTTGTCCCTGTCGGAGGGCGGAGAGGAGATTGGTGCCATTGTCGCAAACCACCATTCCTGGCTTAAGCTGGCGTGGTGTCAACCACCTCTCGGCCTGCCCCTGCAGAGCAGACAGAACCTCTGCCCCAGTGTGGCTCCTGTCCCCCAAACACACCAGCGCAAGCATGGCATGGCATCTTTTTGCCTGCGTACTTGCGTAGCCCCTTGAACGCCTACGGAGCACCGCTGGTTCCGAGGACAAAGCACAGGAAGAGGCCATGGAGGAAGAAGAAGAGGAGGGGGTGGAGGAGAGAGGTGTGTCACAACCAGTAGTAGCATTTTGGAGGCGTGGTGGCCGAACAACCTCCAACACTACTGCATCTTGTCCTGCATCCTTCCCAGCTGCCAAAAGAGTGACCCAATGGGCCGTGAAAGAAAGGCAACGTCCCTGTCCATGCCTGCTGGACCATGAGTCAGCGGTAATATGCACCTTACCGCTGACCGCCCTGTCCAGCGAGGCCAAGACATTGCCTTCCACATGCCGGTAGAGAGCCGGAATTGCCTTCTGTGAGAAAAAGTGGCGTTTGGGAACCTGCCACTGAGGAACCGCACATTGCACAAACTCACGGAAGGGGGCCGAGTCTACCAACTGAAAAGGCAGCAGTTGAAGCGCTAGCAATTTAGCCAAGCTAGCATTCAACCGCTGGGCATGTGGATGGCTGGGAGTGAACTTCTTTCGATGGTCCAGCAGCTGGGGCAGGGAAATTTGCCTGCTAGAATCGGACGTCGGTGTACTGCTAGCAGAGTGCCCGCAAGTACTTGGCTGTGACACACCTAATTCTACACCTTAATTCCTCTCAGTGCAGGTTTCAGAGAGGACTGAAGGTATAGTGGGGTTGGAGATCCCAGCTGATGTGGTGCAAGGAGAGGTCCGCTTTGTTCTTTGGTGTGGGTCTTTAAGGTAGGCTTGCCAACGAGCTGCATGGCAGGTCAACAGATGTCTGGTCAAGCATGTGGTGCCCAAGCGGGTGATGTTTTGGCCACGCGATATACGCTTGAGACATATGTTGCAAACAGCAGCTGTGCGATCTGATGCACTCGACTCAAAAAAGGCCCACACCAAATAACTTTTTGAATAACGGGCAGAGGCAGCGCCCTGCACAGGCGGAGCTCTGCGGTGTGATTCCGTCGGTGTGCTGCCCTTACGCTGGCCCCCCGAGGGCATCCTGCCTCGTTGGAGATGTGCCTCCTCCTCATCCTCCTCCTCCTCCTCCTCTCTCCTATTAGGCACCCACGTGGAGTCAGTGACCTCATCATCCCCTCCCTCCTCATCACTGGAGCCAATCTGGCAGTATGCTGCAGCTGCTGGAACATGACAGCCAGATTGGTGTCCTTCTTGAGCATCCCCTCTCTCTGCTCTAACGCTACTGCCTTCCTCTAGCTGGGTATCATCATCAGACCCTTCGAAACGCTGGGCATCCTCCTGGAGCATGTACCCAACACTGTGCTCAAACAGTTCGGGGGACTCCTCAGGAGGACATGGTTGGTCTAGGGAAGGAGTGACTGATGATGACATTGATACCAGGGAAGAGGACGCTTTGGCAGCTGCTTTGCCAGTACCCTGAGCCTGGGTGAGAGAGGATGAGGAGGATGAGGAGGGCTTGGTCATCCACTCTACCAAATCTTCGGCATGATGCGGCTCAACATGTCCAGCTGCCGAAAAGAAGGACAAGCGCGTGCCATGGCCACGTGCTGATGGCGATGCACCGCGTCCAAGACCAGCACTGTTGTCTCTAGACACAGAGCCTGCTTGCCCTCTTTTATTGGCTCCTGACTGTCTGCCTCTCCTTGTTTGCCTTCCAGACATTCTAATGGCCTGCAGGGAGATGGGAAAACCAGCAATAAGGCCTAGCTTCAGGAGTATATTTTGCAGGAATCACACTACGCCTGCTGTAAGTGCTGCAAATGCCTGTTGGTGTAACACACCAGGAAAACACAGCAATACAGGATAACTTCAGGTGTATAATGTGCAGGAGGCACACTCCGCCCGCTGTAAGTGCTGCAAATGCCTGTTGGTGTAACACACCAGGAAAACACAGCAATACAGGCTAACTTCAGGTGTAATATGATCAGGAGGCACACTCTGCCCGCTGTAAGTGCTGCAAATGCCTGTTGGTGTAACACACCAGGAAAACACAGCAATACAGGCTAACTTCAGGTGTAGAATGTGCAGGAGGCACACTCCGCTCGCTGTAAGTGCTGCAAATGCCCGTTGGTGTAACACACCAGGAAAACACAGCAATACGGGCTAACTTCAGGTGTAATATGATCAGGAGGCACACTCCGCCCGCTGTAAGTGCTGCAAATGCCTGTTGGTGTAACACACCAGGAAAACACAGCAATACAGGCTAACTTCAGGTGTAATATGATCAGGAGGCACACTCCGCCCGCTGTAAGTGCTGCAAATGCCTGTTGGTGTAACACACCAGGAAAACACAGCAATACAGGCTAACTTCAGGTGTAATATGATCAGGAGGCACACTCCGCACGCTGTAAGTGCTGCAAATGCCTGTTGGTGTAACACACCAGGAAAACACAGCAATACAGGCTAACTTCAGGTGTATAATGTGTAGGAGGCACACTCCGCCTGCTGTAAGTGCTGCAAATGCCTGTTGGTGTAACACACCAGGAAAACACAGCAATACAGGCTAACTTCAGGTGTATAATGTGCAGGAGGCACACTCCGCCCGCTGTAAGTGCTGCAAATGCCTGTTGGTGTAACACACCAGGAAAACACAGCAATACGGGCTAACTTCAGGTGTAATATGATCAGGAGGCACACTCCGCCTGCTGTAAGTGCTGCAAATGCCTGTTGGTGTAACACACCAGGAAAACACAGCAATACAGGCTAACTTCAGGTGTAATATTAATTCTCACTATTTGCGCAGCTTTATTACTTCTATTATCAAAGAATATGACACTGACACTCTCCCTGCCTATCCTTCTCTCTCCTTGCACACAAGGTTTAGCAAAGAATATGACACTGACACTGTTCCCTGCCTATCCTTCTCTCTCCCTGCACACAAGGTTTATCAAAGAATATGACACTGACACTCTCCCTGCCTATCCTTCTCTCTCCCTGCACACAAGGTTTAGCAAAGAATGTGACACTGACACTGTCCCCTGCCTATCCTTCTCTCTCCCTGCACACAAGGTTTAGCAAAGAATATGACACTGACACTCTCCCTGCCTATCCTTCTCTCTCCCTACACACAAGTTTGAGGTACAAATAGCACTGACACTGTCCCTGCCTATGTAACTCTTTCCCTGCGCCGGAACACACTACACAAGGCCGCCGCGTCATATAGTGTGGGGCGTGTGCTAAACCCCCTGAGCTATAATTGGCCACAGGCAACCTGCCTGTGGCCAATTATGGCTCTCCTAGCTGCCGGCGCTGTGATTGGCCAAGCATGCGGGGTCACAGTGCATGCTTGGCAAATCACAGCGCCGGGATTGCACTGCGATGGCGCAGTGTATTGTGGGCCATTCGCGTCACTCGAATTTGGCGCGAACGGCCCAAATCGTTCGATGTTCGCCGAACGGTCGAACAGCCGATGTTTGAGTCGAACTTATGTTTGACTCGAACACCGAGCTCATCCCTACTAAGCACCACGGTTTACAGTTCACCCAAGCACCACACTTTTCTCATTCAGCTCTTCCAGTAGCTGCAAATAAATGTAGGGAATAAACCCTTCACCAGTATCATATCTCGCAGGCCTACAGGGAGAGGCAGAGGCTCCCGTGAAGTTATGAGGGGGTAGCCTCTTTGTCCACAGGCCAAAGCAGTGGTTATGCATAATCTGTGGGATTATAGAATTTGTAAACCACCAATTCACAAACCAATGTTTTTTTGGGCAGTTGCTGATACAATGAATGTTTGTTAAAGCAGGGTCCATCTTGTGCACTGCAGGATTTTGTCTGTGGTGTTACATTGTTTTGACACCACCAGCACATAAAACCCATTTTTTCACATCTGTTCAACAGTTGCACATATAGTGAATGCTTGTTAAAACAGGGTCCATCCTGCATTTTCCTGTGGGTTTCATTGTTTGGCCACCACCAACACCCAAAACCCGATATTTTTGCAGGTGTGACAGTAATGGAAAATATATAATTTTTGCCAGGGTCAATCCTCTCCTCTGCAAGATTATTTGTGTTGGGTTAAGGTGCTTTATAGCTATTAATACCTAAACCTACAAATAAAGGAAAGGTTCCCATGGGGTTTTTCGAGGCAGCAAAAGGTTTATGGAAAAAATTGATCAATTAAAATAGACAATAAATCCACAGGCCTGGGCCAAATACAAAATACTGACCCTTAAACATATTATCACCAACGAAGAGCTCACCCCCTTTCACACTCTATGTACCAAATTTAATGTGCCTGCATGAGCCCATTGTAGGTATCTTCAAATTGCTCATGCCTACAGGTGTCAATTTTTAGGCCAACCAGTTGAATTGGTATACTCTGAGCTCGAGTCCACCCTCTGGGTAAAAGACCTGGAGAAACCCACTTCTCAGCTCTATGGATCCCTGTTGGTTGCTGCCATCCCCAAGTTGTCCTCCCTTCACAGGAAATGGGTGGGGGACATACCGGTGCTGGATGAGGACGACTGGAGGGAGATTTGGGACTTCCCCTTCTCCCCTCTGGTCTCAGCAAGGGACAAATTGGTCCAATACAAAATTGTACATAGAGCTCACTACACACCTCACAGTATGCACCAGATGTTACCAGCGCATTCTCCGGCATGCTGGCGTTGCTCCTATCAACCGGGGGACTTTTTCCAAATTTTGGGGGTTTGCCCGGCTATTGCACATTATTGGAAAGATGTACTCCAGGTGATTACTAAGGTCACTAAGACTTGTGTTCCTTATGATCCTATATATTGTCTGCTAGGACTAGTAGAACAAATGCCAATGATCAGAGCCAGGAAAATACTCATATCCCTGTTATTATATTATGCTCGTAAAGCCATTACGATGAACTGGAAACAATCGTCTCTCCCCTCTGTCGGATTCTGGAAAAGCCTAGTGAATGCCAGTTTGCCCCTATATAAAGCCACCTACTCGGGCAGGAGATGTCCACAAAAATTTGAGAAGGTATGGAGTTGTCGGCTGGATGATAATACCACGGCAAATGATGCAGTAACCAATGCCTAGATTGACAATATATCTTTAGTCTGTAAGTTTATTGACCCAACTATTCTCATGTTGCATTATCCTGTCGGTATCAATTTGAGCACAGTTTATATTGAACTGAACCTCTCCCCACAATAGGGTTATAATATAAGTTTAGATCGGTTGTTTGTGTTGTGTGTTGTGCCCTGTTGAGGTGTACTGCCGCAACAGAGGAACTGCCCCTGCGTGGGCAAATGTTCAGCCCCTGCGTGGGCTAATTTTGTATGTTGATATAAACTTCAATAAAAAAGATTTTGCAAAAAAAAAAAATAGACAATAAATAAAGTTTACATACTCTGGTTTAGGTCCACATACAGCATCATAAAACATCACTTATGGCAAAAAAAATCCTAAGTAAAAACATGGTTTGCCAATTAAATTTACAACATTACTATCCACATGAGTACCCCAATGCATTTCGACCATTTTGTTTCCAGTCTTCTTCAGGGGAATTTATATTCTAGGGAAATATATCAAAATATCTAATTAAGACATTTGACAGTGTATGAAACATTGGTAAAACATCTCGAATTGTGCAAAATTATATCTCCATATACATATATTGTAGAATAATATTCTCAACTTTATTTCATTCCATTTTAGTTTATCCTAATAACATTAAGAACCA
The DNA here is from genome assembly GCA_029206835.1 of Rana muscosa. Taxonomy (NCBI): domain Eukaryota; kingdom Metazoa; phylum Chordata; class Amphibia; order Anura; family Ranidae; genus Rana; species Rana muscosa. Next base: position 63,173,344 of record CM055122.1, on the reverse strand, counting down.
CATCAACACATAAATTAATCTATTTAGGAACCAATTACATAACGCAATGAATAGATAACTGTAATTTAACATGTATCTACTAATTGATTTAGTACCAGCCAGTCCGGAGCTGCAATGCACTTGTGGACACTCATATAACACCTGACGACTATTTATTGACAATTCTGCATGTCCTTTTGCAGGTGCCTTGCCCCCCGTCCCCCCTTTCGGGTCCATAAACGTGGCCCCTTGCAAGCTCGGTGGACTATGCGTTCACATGGAGTGCGCGGGGGGGAGATGACGGAGTCACCAAATTAAAAGATTTTTAGCTATCTGTTTTTTGCGATATACCCTCATTCTTTCATTCACCCAATGGTACATACACCTCTATGTATATGGAGATATAATTTTGCACAATTCGAAATGTTTTACCAATGTTTCGTACACTGTCAAATGCCTTAATTATATATTTTGATATATTTCCCTAGAATATAAATCCCCCTGGATAAGACTGGAAACAAAATGGTCGAAATGCATTGAGGTACTCATGTGGATAGTAATGTTGCAAATTTAATTGGCAAACCATGTTTTTACTAAAGCCCCGTACACATGGTCGGACTTTTGCCCAACAAACTTCATTTTAAGCAAGTTGGACCAACAATCCGACCGTGTGTACGCTCCATTGGACAAACTTTTTTTCGTTTGGTTTTGTTTTCATCGGACAAGAGTTGGGTCTGCAAACGGACAAACTTTTGCCCAACAAAAGTCCGATGGAGCAAAGTCCTACCGTGTGTACAGAAAAACATAGGACTTTTGTCTGATGGACAAAACAACTAATGTTAAAATCAACCAACAATAGCAGAAGTTGACCAAAGGGTGGCGGTAAAGAGCAGAAAAGAGCAGAAAAACCATGTGATGTTGCAAAAAGTTTTGGAAAAGTTTGCAGAAAAGTCCTGTGGTGTGTATGCTATGGGTGTGCCCGGCCAACTCCGTTCGGACAAAAATCCACGGAAAAGTCCAATGGAAGTCCGACCGTGTGTACGAGGCTTTAGGATGTTTTTTGCCATAAGTGATGTTTTATGATGCTGTATGTGGCCCTAAACCAGAGTATGTAAACTTTACTTATTGTCTATTTTAATTGATCAATTATTTTTTGATTTAATAAAAGATTGTTTACACAATTACTGTACCTTCCATAAACTTTTTGCTGCCTCGAAAAACCCCTGGGGAACCTTTCCTTTATTTGTTTGCTTTTGGGTTGTGCAGCTATTTGGGGACTCTCCTATTGTGTTTCTCTATTCTTAATACCTAAACCTAATTTTTACAAAGCTTATTTTATCCATGTTAGAAAGTTGTGAAGTTTGGAATATATGATATTTAAACTAATGTGGCCTAACAGTGATTCTTTACACCTTACACCAAAACCACCTGGTCTCATGCTTTACTTTTGAAATTCTGGCCTGTAAAACATGCTTTTATATATGTGCAGATAATTTCTCTAAACAATTTTCTCCTTTGTCCCAGGGAGAATGAAACATACTTTTGGGATTTAAAGAAGGAGCCTGCTTGCTCTCTTTTTCTTAAATTGCCTGTGATGAAAACTATATACATTCTGTCTTCTCTTAAAAAAGAAATGTTAATGTGCATCAAATCTTTAAACTATTTATATATATATATAGTGTGCCCTAAAAAAAAATCACTTTTTTTTTGTTGGCTGAAATAAGCCAATTCTCTGTGTGTATCAATGTGCACCTAAATACAGTTTCTGTTACAATTTCAGGCTGAAATTCTCCTAATTGGTCTCACATGGATGAGATTGTCTGTCTAAAATCTGTACAATATTTATTTTAATATCTCCACAAATCTACAATTTAAATTATTGTTTAAAGTTAAATATGCCACCTCTGTCCCTCAGAAATATCCATCCCACCAAAAAAAGGTATAAAAGCATTGCTAGCAAGTTTATTTTTTTGATTTTCTGTGTGAAAAAAAACTGTATAAATTTTTAGAAATTGTAAAATGCAATCTGTTTGCGTTCTCTTTCTCTCACAAATAGTGGTCACTCCTAAAAGGTTTAAAAAGGTGTGCATTAACTGTGTAAAGTGATGTACAATTTGTCCTTCCTCACTCTATGAAAAGGGAAGCCCGATTTTTTGAGAAATTGCAATCTGGTTACTCTCTCCTTTATAAAAATGCAACCTTGATAATGAAGGTTTGTGTTACAAAAATGTATGCTGTTCCTTTCAACATTATTAAATTTATAATTTTTTTTTTTTTTTTTTACATATGGTAAATACCTGCTCAGTCTCTAAAAATTAGAATATCATACTCTAATTGTTTTTCCTGGAAACATTGACTCATTTCCCCTTTTTACATTGTGACTTTGAGCCCCAATAAAACTGTTTGCATGTTCTCCAGCTAATGTGTGAATTTTTTTGCTTTTGTCTTTGAAACATGGCATTGTGACTTGTGGCATTTGTTCAACTTTGTACACAACACAGTGAGTTACTGAACAGAAGACCACAGCAAACTAAGCTCTGTGACTTGTTTTGTCCCAGTTAGCAATTTGGGGATGGCAGCACTTTTAATCATCTTTGCAATAAATCTTGTAAAAAATCTTTTAGAGAGGGGGCGTGGCCGGAACCTGACCTGAATGGCAGCATAACCTTGCAGCTCTCTCTCAGCCCACAGCTCCAAATCAAACAAAGGGTGCCATACCTCTCCAAAATGGGTGGATCCAGAGCGACCCGCTCCACGAAGCCTCGGGGGTCCTCGCAACCCCCCCCGGGTTCGTCATCCGACCTCCGGGAGTACTTTAATCACCCCGACCTCCCGCCGAGCACAATGATCAAGATGGCGCCGGCCGGCGCCACGGAGCAGGCCGCAGCCCTCCATCCGGACTCCATCCCGGCCTCCCAGCAACAACGGGATCCCCAGGGCCCAGGCACCTCACAGCAGACGACCGGGGAGCCGCCCCGGGTCCAGGGAGCGGTGAGTCCCCCCTCGGGCCAACGCTTCATCCCGCAGACAGCCGCCCCTCATCTCCGGCGGCCATCTTGGGACTCCCCACGAGGCCTCAGCCATACACCCAGTGCTCTGGGGCCTTCCCGCGGCTGCTCCGTACCGCCTCGGATCCGGGCCTAACGGAAACAGCTGCCAGCTCGCAGCCCTATGCTGGAGGAGGAGAGAACCATCCATCCCTGCCAAACCTCCCTCACACACCCCTGACCTGCGGATCGCCGGGAACTTTTACCCCCACTGAGTCCACCGTACCGGACCCCCTATCACCCAGGGCACAGAGGCAATCCAGGTCGAGGGCCCCTCCTCCACAAGGCCAACATGCAGCACCAGCCCTCTCCTATGCCCAGGCAGCAAGCCCCCCTCCCCCTCCTCAATCCCCGAAGTCCCCTGCCAGGAATCTTCCACCCCCGCAAAGCCTGGACTGGAGTGACCCGTGGGAATACCAGGGGGCCCATTATACCTCACCAAATCCCCTCTGGGGAGCCAGCCTATACCCCCACTATCCCCATGATCAGCCGAACAACAACCCCAGGGCACTGGGACAGGAGCACCCCCCCCAGATACCCCCGTCGTGGCAGGCATATCTCCAAGCAATGCCGACTAAGGACGATTTCAGACAACTAGTCGAGGAAGTGAAGTCCACCTGCAGATCAGAGATTCAAGCCCTCCAATCGGGGCTCAAACACTTAGCAGACAGGGTGGAGATGGCTGAGGAGGAAATCCAAGAATCCAAAATTGCAATACATAGAACTCAAGTTCAGGGGTCGGAACACCGTACCCTCCTCCGAGACATGCAGCGCCACGTAAAGGACCTGGACAACAGGGGGCGCAGGAACAATATCCATGTCCGGGGGGTCCCAGAAGCAGAGGGCCCGGAAGATGTCCAGAACACGCTACAATCTCTCTTTAATGACCTTATAGGGGCGGCCCCAAACCACACTATCGAAATGGATAGAGCACACCGAGCACTACGGCCCAAGGGCACCGCTGCCAGACCCCGAGATATTATTTGCAGGCTGTCATCGTACCCCTTAAAAGAAGATATCATGAGGCAAGCCCGCCTAGCACGCAAAGTAACCCTAGGAGACCACCACATCCAACTATTCCCGGACTTGTCCTGGATCACTTTGCTAAAACGACGGCTTCTCCAACCACTGTTGCGAGTGCTCCAGGAAGAGAACATACCTTACCGATGGGGATTCCCCTTCAGCCTCACAGCCAAACATCAGGGCAAGACGGCGACCCTGAGATACCCGGAGGACCTCGAGCCTTTTTGAAACACCCTGGAACTTAGAACACCCCAGCTTCCCGAATGGGACCTCATAGCCCCCCCGCCCCCACCGCCCACAGTGTGGCAGACGGTCCCTCCACCTAAACGCTCCAGAGGACCGGAGAGATCCCCGAGAGGCCGGGGATCACACCAGCGAAGATCATGAGCAAGTCACCCCACTAACTCATTGCATGCTTGAAGGACCGTTCCTTCGCCCCCTTTCTTCGTTTCTTTGTTTTTTCTTTTTTGCACATCCAGGTGGAGCATCCCTGGCATCAGGCCATTCACTGACCCACCTTTGGCACCCTAGCTATACCCAGATTGACACTATGGGCGAGTCTCGGAAGAGACTTTAGAGAGAGACTGTTCGAGTTACCCCTGCCTCTCCCCCCCCTATTTTTTTTTTCTCTTCCCTTTTTTGGATTACTGGACTACCAGAGCAAGCGGGTTTACAATGTCTTGCGTGGTGGACTTTGGATTCCCCTGGGTCCCCCTGGCTCACCCTGCTGGGGTGGGGGTGGGGGGGTCCACGGGAAGCCTTCTGGACCTAGGCCGGCTGGTCTCCTTAGGTCTGATAATGTTGTTTTTTATGTTCATACATAGATTTCTTGCACTAACTACTCTTCTCTTTTTCTTAGCTATTCTTCACCCCTTCCCTTCCTTTGTCATCACCTGGCTCCCCCACCGATACTCCCGGATCTCCTCCAGTGCAAAACCAGCTCCAAACCAAGGCAGCCCGGAACATCTCCGCCTCCACCAGATGAGTATATACACCCCCCACCCGAACACTCATGGCTAAGATATTATCTTTAAATGTCCACGGCCTGAACTCTAATCGTAAGAGACATCTGGCACTGAGGGAGTTTAGGCAGTCGGGGGCGAGTGTTGTAATGGTACAGGAAACCCACTTTGACAAGGAGGGCACCTTCGCGTTCGCCTCCAGGTATTACCCACAGGTTTATCTATCCTCAGGGCCCCACAAGAGAGCGGGTGTGGCCATTCTGATCAAACAGGGGTCCCCCTTCAGATACTCGTCCCACTATAGTGATCCTCAGGGCATTACCTTATTCTCCGGGGCCTGTGGCTAGACAGGGAGATCACGTTCTGTGTAGTTTATGTCCCAAATATCAGGCAGACGGGATTCCTTAATAGAGCGCTAGCTCGCCTCTTCCGCTCAGACCATGGAATATTAGTGGTGGGGGGGGGACTTTAACCTAACCCACTCGGAGCTGGCGGATCGCCAGGGGTTGGGCCCCAGGGCGCCTACTGCTCAAGCACTTAGAGACTCGAGGCTCTTCCGCCAAATAACTAGAAGGTACGCCCTCTTTGACGCCTGGCGGGCCCTCCACCCTGGTGACCGACAGTACACTTTCTATTCTGCCCCACACCGAACGCACTCCCATATAGACTACATTTTTGTTAATAATGCCACCCTGCACATGGCCCGAACGGCACAGATTCTGCCAATCTTGTGGTCGGATCACGCCCCGGTGGTGCTGACCCTGGACTTAGGCGCCCCGACGCGAGGACCATGCACCTGGCGACTAAACACATTCCTGCTGCAACACCTCCCCTCGAAAACAGAACTGTCCTCCACACTACAACATTATTTGGCAGAAAACAACACGGGGGATGTAACCGCATCCACTCTATGGGAAGCCCATAAGGCGGTGATGAGGGGCAGATGCTTGGCCCTCTCCTCTGCCATGAAACGGGACGCGCAGGCCTTGCAGACCCAGACAGAGAAAGAGCTTAGAACCCTTGAAAAACAACTCCAATCCAACCCCACTCTGACTCTCCTAAAAAGAATGACATCCCTTAGGGCAACCTTAAGTGACCTGGCCCTGGGCCGAGTTGAGAAAGCCCTTATCAAACTAAAGCAGAAGTTTTACGACAAGGGTAACAAAGCCCATACACTGCTAGCTCGGAAGCTCCGTGACAACACCCAGGCGTCGACCCCACATCAGATTCAAAACGGCTCAGGCGCCCTGGTTTCCCACCCTACGGACATAGCACAATCCTTTACGGTATTCTACGAGGCCCTGTATAACAATCCTGATATTCCCGCAAACCCCCCCACGCCCGAAACGGCCACGCGTATCCAGCAATACCTGGACCATAGTGGAATATCGCAACTCCGATCTACAGATCTTGACTCCCTGAACGCCCCGATAACACACGAGGAAATAGAACAGACAGTCAAATCCCTACCCAATCGTAAAGCCCCAGGCCCAGATGGCTTTCCTTATGAGTACTACAAGGAATTTCTCCCACTCCTGCTCCCCTCTATGGGCAGACTCTTTAATGCTTTCCTACATGACTCCCCGATCCCGAGGGATATGCAGAGTTCCTTTATCACAGTGATCCCCAAGCCCGGGAAAGACCCCTCCATCTGCGCTAATTATAGACCAATTGCCCTGCTCAATTCAGACTTTAAAATATTCACCAAACTCTTGTCTATACGCCTGAACACGGTCTTGCCCTCCCTGATCCATAAGGATCAGGTGGGCTTCATCCCCCTTCGCCAGGCAGGAGACAACACCAGGAAGATCATAGACTTGGTGGAGGTGGCGAACAGGGAGCGCACACAAGCCCTGTTACTGAGTCTAGACGCAGAAAAGGCGTTTGACCGCCTGGGGTGGCCCTTCCTGTTCGACACACTCCGCCACGTGGGATTTGGGGGACCCTTCTATAGAGCCATACAACACCTATACTCAAACCCCTTCTCCCAGGTCAGGACCCCCTTCGCCCTGTCAGCTCCACTACCGGTGCAAAATGGCACCAGACAGGGGTGCCCGCTCTCACCCCTGCTATTTGCACTGTGTGTGGAACCCCTTGCAGCCACAATCCGTAATAACCCGGACATTAAGGGCATAAAAGTACGAGACAGGGAGTTTAAAATCTCCCTGTTCGCAGACGACATTATTCTCTCATTAACCCAACCTAGAACCTCCCTCCCAAATCTCCACGCAGAACTAGATCGATATGGGGCTCTATCGGGATATAAAATTAATACCTCTAAGTCGGAGGCCCTTCCAATCAACACACCGGGGGAGGAGGTAGCACACCTGAAAGCCAATTTCCCCTATAGCTGGAAAACCACTGCCCTAAAATACCTAGGAATTAATATCACCCCACAATTCGCCACCCTTTACCGGGAGAATTTCCCTCCTCTTTTCCACAATATCAGAACCCTTCTCCAACAATGGAAAAAACACCACATCTCCTTGCTTGGAAGTATCGCGTCTGTGAAAATGACGATCCTCCCGAAATTACTGTACGTCTTCCAAACCCTACCTATCCCTGTTCCCTACGGCCAACTGAAACACTTACAAGCGGACCTACTGCAATTCACATGGAACTACGGGAGGCACAGAATCCCACGTTCAGTAATGCAAGCAGCTAGGTCTGACGGGGGCCTGGCCTTCCCTAGCCTGGTTAAATACTACCAAGCGGTACATCTGAGGGCGATAACTTCCTGGTTCACACTCCGCTCTTATAATAAATGGACAGAGATAGAGAAATTGTGGTTAGCCCCGATACACCCAAACAACCTGTTATGGAGCGCGAACGCGGAGGTGGACCCTGCCCGATTGCTAGGCCCGATGGCACAGCTCCGGAGGCTATGGCGTAAACTAACACGACAACACAAACTGTCATCGGACAGCTCGCTCCTGACCTCCTTTGCTTGTAACCCCGACATGCCAGATAGCTTAACCCACCAAATGTCCTCCCCCTGGACAACGAGAAACCTTTTCCACTATGGAAACTTGATAGACCCACGCACCCGTAAGCTACGCTCTTTTGAGGACTTGCAGTCACAATATGACCTCCCTAAACAGGCTTTCTACGGGTATCTCCAAATCCGCCACTATGCCCTAACGTTTGCTCCAAACCTGCATTTCTCCCCACCTACCCCTTTTGAGCGCCTTATTCTGGCAGGATCAGCTCAGAGAGGCCTGATCTCAGATATATACAAAATACTGAATGAGAGGCCCCTTGACTCAATGGGCAAACACAAATATATGATTAAATGGGAAAAGGCTTTGGGTGAGGAGATACCCGTGGACCAATGGCGGGCCATTTGGACCCAGGCGTCCAAGACATCGCTATGCACGCTCTACAAAGAAAATATTTACAAAATAATGTACTTCTGGTACATGACCCCAGATGTTCTCCATGCCATTCGCCCGGCCAGCTCAGATCGCTGCTGGCGATGCATGGGGGCAAAGGGGACTCTATATCATATTTACTGGGAATGCCCACTGATAGCCCCCTTCTGGACTTCTGTACACCAACTATTAATTTGTCTCCTTGAGACGGAGGTCCCCATGACCCCTACATTTTTCATACTAGGACTGATGTCTCTGAAGGCCCCACGCCCACATAAGAAGCTAGCTAGTCATGTCCTTACGGCAGCCCGCTGCCTAGTGGCACTGAACTGGAAGCGCAGCTCCCCTCCTTCGGAGGGAGCGCTGTATGCCAGGATTAGAGATGTAGAAGTAATGGAGAGGATGACCGCAAGAATTCAGGATCGTCTGGACGCGCATAACATGGTTTGGGAGCTATGGCACCGAAGGGAGGAACGCGGTGACTTGGAGCCAGGTATAACTTGACGACACCCCCCCATACCCCCTCTACCCCCACCCTACTATTATCTCTTCGCTCCCTCTCCCCCCCCTTTTCATTCTTCTATTTCTTTTCTTTTCTTCTCTTGTTTATTTTTCCCTGTTCATGGGAGCCCCTCTGGGACCCTCGCACTAATGCACATAACAACTATATTGGCTCGAAATTTGGTTGATAACATACCATGTTCCTGTTATGATAACTAGATAGGATTAGATAACAAAGCAGATAGCAGAGATACAGTGATTACACGCTCAGGAACAGTTGCGACCCTATACCCAGACGTGTTAACGTTTATCCTGTTGGTTGTAAAACTATTGCAATTGATTTGTATCCGATATGGCTTTCAATAAAAAGAGTTATTGATAAAAAAAAAAAAAATCTTTTAGAATAATTTTTCTTGTGTCTTTCTTGGGTGCCTAATAAAGTCCTCTATATTTACTCTAAAAAAAGCTTATATGATTCCTCTGAATGTGGCACACAAAGTTGGCACATGTAGTATTTCTGAATTTCTACATTAATTTGCTGAAACTGCAACGTTGGTACCCACTGCATTTATTGTAAACCCATGGTGGTGGTAAACCTGAACCACATCCCTATTCTCCACTGCCCACCACTAAAATGGGCATTACACTGACCTCTCTTCGAAGTGAATACCCTAGACATACTTCTGACTACTGACCTCAGTAGGCTATGCTTTACTTCACATACTTCTGACTTCTGTGCTCTGTAAGCTATGTTTTACTTTATATAGTACTGTCTGCTGCACTTTAACTTTGTCTTTTCTGTATATCTACATTTTGTGTGCAGATTAGCATTGCATAACAACAATTCTTTACTGTATCTTGATGGGGTTTTTTTTTGTGTCAGTGGAACTCTTGTTGGTGGCACAGTTTTCAAAGCATATTATATGGTTAATGACGTGTAGAAAGAGCATGGGGTTTTTTAGGCACCCAAAAAAACAACAAATATATAAAAGTAACAGCATTTTATTTGGCATAGTACTTTTAAAAACACATGCAGATAAAAAAAAAAGACCAAAACCCCCCTTTTTTTTTACACTCTTCTTTTTTTGTTTGCCAGTGAGGGTTTTCTTGGCATCCTCTGTGCCTCCAAAAATCCCATCCTCTTTTCTTCCTTAGGGTGCCCAAATTTTCCCCAGAACATGCACTCTCCTAGCAATGCCTGGGGCAAAAAAAAGGCAAATCAAAGAGGCAGTCATTTAACTTGCAACTAGGAGCAGATTTAAAGTGTTTGTAAACATATCACATACACCCAGTGTAATGAACAGCCTCAATAATACACAGAGATTAAACAAATCCTCCTACATAGGTTTTACTTTTTTATCTGCAGTATTCTCTTGCCTACACCTATTCAAAAGAGCAGAAAAGGGTTAAAATCCTTCTTCATCTGTCAGAGGCAAGGAGGAGGGGGTGGAGAGACTGCAGTAACAGTGTGCGAGAGCTGATTGGAGGAAAGACACACACCCCCCTCCACACAGCAGAAGAACTGTGAATAGACAAGCTCCGTTCTGAGTACTGTGTCAGGAAAACTTCTCAGAAGTGACTCATGCTTATAAGAGGGGAACAAAGACCCAGAGGGAACGGCACAAAATTCAGTCATACACATTCCTAATATTCCTAATATATAGTAGTAAATGCACCAACCACAATGTAGCAAAAACAGAGTCCAGGCCTGAGATATATTCCCATACAGTACGGCATACCCGTCAAATAACAAGATACCCAAATCGTAAAAGCTTGACCCTGAAATGCTCTGGCTTGATATCAAATAAATGGAGAACGTTCTCCAAAAAGAAGGGGACAGGACGACATCCATATCATCTGAGTATGGCCGATATCCCAATTGGGGAGGCCTATTATTGAGGCCCTGATGGATAATGCTGATGAAGGGTCCATAAGACCTGTTCCAATGTGTATAAATGTCCTCTCATATGTGCCCACAAAGTCCACCTATTTTTTGAGTCTCTCAATCCTTGTATATATATTTTGGATGTTGGCAAGGTAAGGGTCCTCCCTTCCTAAATTTAGGAAAGTTGATGCACAATTCAAACTATTAAAAGTATGGATCAGAGTAGTTGACAGATCTTCCCCAAGCAATCATTTTCCCAATAAAATATGCATAATCCAGGATACCAGGGTGTCAGAATAATTAGATATTTTTGCAGGGAAAGTGTAGTGTATTTTTAGCAAGCTTATATTTTTGTTATTATTATTATTAGTAGTAGTAGTAGTAGTAGTTTTACTAGACCAGGTCACAGATTGTCTCTAAAGCACTTTAGAAACATTCTGTCCTTTCAGAGCTAACAAAAGAAGACAACCCCTGCTTCCCCTAGAATCCTGTCATAGTAAACCAATATCTGTCTTATAATATTCATTTGATATCTGGTTATTTTGACTACAGGCATCCAACCTCTAGCTTGACCATGGCTTTGTCCATAGCTTTGTTTAGCATTGTCTTCAATTTGGCTTATGGCCTCTCATTCAAATATCATAAGCTTACACATAAGTCATGGGGACAAATGAATACTAGAGAAGGTATAAAGACCCGTAAGAAAGGCACTTGCCAAAACTAAAGCACACAGCTAGAATGATCAACTAACCTGACCTTGAGTGATGCCTCACAATTAGCTGTGCACCTAGACTGGCAAAAACTGCTATACCTTACAGTATGTTTTGTAAGAAGTCTACATACTTATTGACAGAAAACATTATTTTGCCATGTACTTTTTAGAACCTATAAGCCTATAACTTTTATCATAAGGTTATAGACTTGTGCAATAGCACAAACATCAGCATTATGGTAAGCTGACCAAAACTTTGATTTATATTCATATCCATTTAGCCCAAGTTCACGTTTTTTTGTTTTATAGTGCTGGCTGAGAAGGATGGGAGGGGTCTTTGAACTGTATTATGAGTGCTTTTCAGTCAAATCTGTTACCACTCAAAATTTTGACCCCCTCTGATCGAAAGAGTACAGGGCATGATTCTGCTCTATCTCATATACAGAGAGCACAGCAGCTGCAGGTAACCAAGTATTATGGCCAAGCTCTCACAGCTCCAGATGTGTTCACTTTCATACATAATTTGGTGTTGTTTGTCTGCATAGTCTCAAAAGGGAATGTCAGGCAAGATTCCAATAGCATTCTTTTCTTGATTCCACTTCTCATTTATGGGTATAGCTAAAAATCGGAAAAAGATAAATGTACTATTAAATGAATTATTATTTAAGCTGATTTTTTTTCCTAAGAGACAAAGTACTTTGTGAGAAAAGCTGATTAAATCTTAGGTGCCGAGCAGCCAATGTAAAACAATAAAGTTGGCATCTGTAATTTTAAAGCCTTCTTTTTTTGTTATGAACAGAATCACATGTTCCATGATTTCTTAAATATGCCTGCTGACTTAAGTAACTGGCTTCTAATCTCCAAAGCAATTAGTCCACACCTATTATTAATCCACAAGCCTCACAATGATGTGACTTTCCACATGCTTAAGCCTGGTACACACTATGTGGTTGATTTACTAAAACTGGAGAGTGCAAAATCTGGTGCAGCTCTGCACAGAAACCAATAAGCTTCCAGGTTCTATCGTCAAAGCTTAATTGAACAAGTTGACGTTAGAAGCTGATTGGCTACCATGCAGAGCTGCACCAGATTTTGCACTCTCCCAGTTTTAGTAAAACAATCCCTATGATTTTTTTTTCCAATCAATCAAGCGGGTTGAACGAGAAAAACTGTCAGCTTTGGTCGGGGTCGCTGTACTAACAATCTGACGTTAGTACAGCTATCAAAAAAATTGTGTTGCTCTGTGAATATACTCAAACAAACATAAATTCAAATAATCAAAATCATGTAGTGCTCATACACTGATGAGAATAAAGTTCTAAAAGTGCAAAAAAGGAAATTCATCCATATATACATGTAAAGCTGTAAACATGTGCATTCATAAATGATAGTATTCAATAAAGTGCCAGGTGAGATATACAGATTGCATTTTTTCAACTAAAGTGCCAATTATTCTGTGCAAAGTATAAAAAAAAACAAATGATGTTCATTCAAAATGCCAAATCTTCAAATGTGGCATAAAATTGGAGAATGATATAGACTGAAGAATTCCAATTTCAAATACTGGTGGTGACACAGCTGCTCAACACATGTTTAATTATAGTCCAAAAGTGCTCCAAGTGATCCCCTGTCTGTGCTCCACCATATATAATAATGATTGGATGCTTATCAGATGAAGAGACCACAAAAGAGGTCTAGCCACGCATTAGTGGGCAACACGCCCCCTCACACTCTGGGTATACAGGTAACACTCCCTTCACAGGACCCATATGTTAGATGTGTGATTTAAAAAGATCACCCGATAATGTGGCCGGTTAGTTGACGTCATTCATTAACCAGGCATGTGTATAAAAAAGGAACACAATCGCTCATTGTGCAATTTCCAAGCATAAGACATTTATTAATTAACAGTATTCTACTCACAAGAAAAATTAATACATCAGGCATTCAGAATTTATCGTTCTGTGCCCCGGCGGGCGTGCTGACGTCACCGATATGACCTCCAACCCGACGGTTCGTCTCAATAGACTACAATAGACTTTGTCACAGGGGCAATTTCTTTGTTAGTACAATGATCTCTCCTGCTGAGCTGTTGTGTTCTGACAGGTTGACGACCCCCACCCCCCCTCTCCTGCCAGAACATTCTGATCAGCACTCTGATCAGGAACCAGTCGGCTGGCTTCTGTTGGACCAGCTGCCGTACACATGGACCAAATGTTGGCTGGTTTTTATTTAAACGGCTGATTTCGCCTGGTATTCAGCCCATGTTTACAGGGCTTTCATGTAACGCTTGTGTTAAAAAGATGGACACAATATAAAGTTGATTTCTGGCATTGATAATTAGAGGTAACAAGAATATTGTTTATACTGTTAGCATTAAAATGTTTGAGCCTGTATGAAGATCATATAGCTAAACAGCCATATAAATAAGTGTACTGTTTTCTGGTTGTATGTTATGTAAGATTTAAGCAGTAGTTAACACTTTTTAACTTGCACCTACAGGTAAGCCTATAATAAGTACTGTGAATATCTTCTAAATTTGTTTTAGTTTAGGAGATATTTACACTTAAAGCAGCCAGTGGTGTCACTAGTGCACGAGCACTGCGCTCTGAACTGACAACACACTGAGTGTGCCGTAAATTTAGAAGCGTTGTGCCATGGCTGTGACTCCTGTGCACATGCATGGGAGTAATGTCAACGCGGCCCAGCCATTCAAACAACCAGAGAGCACAAACCCACAAAGAAGACTGGATTTTAAGGTAAATCTTCCATATGTGATGCATACTAGCACATTATGGCTTAAACCTCCCACATTTTTTTATTATTACAGGAGTTTACTACTGCTTTAATCCTTTTGCTGCCAGAGCTGTTTTTGCACAAACTCCCAAAACATGAAAGCAGACACCCTAAAGAACAACATAGCGGTAGGTCCAAGTTTTTTATATCACACAATATTACAGCAAAGGTCTAGGAAACGCATACTTTCAGTAAAAAATACACTAAAGTTAATTTTGGGGCACACCAATGCAATAAATTACCCATTTTTTTGGTAAAATACAAAAGAAGAGGTTGCACCAAGTAAATAGATACGCAACATTCCAAACCTTAAATTTGTGTGCAAAATGGTGACAGACTTCAATACCCTATACTTTGCATAGGTGATGCTTAAAAGCCCCCTATAGGTAATCAGTTTAGTGTTATGGAGGAGGTCTGGAGCTAGAAATGTTGCTCTCACTCTACTCTAACATGTGTCGCAATCAACATTCTCATGCATAGGTGCTCACAATGCGTGTGTTTATGTTCTTATGTGTGTATATGTGGGGGGCCTCAAAAAAATTGTTAGGGGGGATTTTATGTGCTTTAGTGTAGCTTACATTTTTTACAATTTAATTTTTTTTTATTTTACTTAACTTTTTTTTCATCGTGTAGGGGACAAAAAGTTCCCTATTTGATGATTTTTTGGTGACAGGATCTCTTTAATGAAGCATCCAGGGTCTAAAAGACTCTGGATGTCTCCCCTGTGCTCCACTGAATCTAATGCAGTACAGATTGCACTGCATTAGCTTCTTTCCCAGCCATGCCGGTTCAGCAACAAGAAGGGGAGGATGCATGTCTGTTCAGCTCCCTCCTCCCTACCCAGCGGCACTTGCTATGCCAGTCCCAGGCCTGCAGATGGGTAAGCGGAGCCCGGGATACATGGCAGAGGGGCGCGTGGGGGGCATTTGTTAAAGGGAGTCTGTAACTTACTGAGGCTCCAGACTGCTTGCAACTGACAGTCGTCTTGTCAGATTTACACACAATGTGTGTGTAAAACCCACTGCTGTCATGTCCGTACAATGTACGGACCTAGCAATAAAAGGGTTAAAGCTGTAAATATTAACAGATAGGTAGAATGAAAGATATCTTTAAATGTGTTCTTCATGCTTTTAAGTTTTCCACAAGATGGCATTTTAGGAAAAAATATTAACATTGAAGATTAAAAGATTAAAGGGCAAACATCTAAATACACAGATGAAATACATATAAGGGAGCTGTTCACCTGACAAAAAATTCACTCTCAAGATTTACAGTCCCGTCACACAACACAGCTACCTTCTCTGTTACAGTCCAGAAATACAGAATTATACCTCTCTACCCTGAGCCTGTAAATGGACAGTGAAGGAGCAGCATTTCACTGATGATATCATCTCTCTGCTCAAGCTAATCACTCCTCCTGTCAGGTTGTTTTTTGTCAACATACTTGCATGTATCATATCTGATTGGCTCTTAGTACTTCCTATACCTCACCTTGTCTGAGTGCTGATGTACAAAGATTCAGAGTACCCAAGGAAAGCTCAGGGAGAACATGCAAACTTATACCTACATGTGCGAGCAGCCCTGGTTATTGTATTTTTTTTATTTTTTGACTAGCTGATTTAATACAGGTCTGTACAGGTGTCCCCAACCCCTCCCCCCTTTTTTTCTCCCTTCCTTTCCCTATCTTAAATTTGATTTATGTTCACTCTTTTACTAGGGGTGTTCAATGTCATGTATGTAACCTGTATTGCTTTCATTCAAATAATGGTTGTCTCATGGACCCCCGTATTGCTTAGCTTATTTTACTAAACTGTTATAATGCTCTACCTAACATAAGCAGTCATGTGAACATTCAGACAGACCTCTCACTAAGTTACTTATTCGCAATTTTGAACTGTTGGAAAATTCATTAGCTTTTGATTATAAAAAAAAAGATAAGCCATTGTTTGTCAGTTGGACTTGATGTCCCCTCTTTTTTCACTTTTACTTTCTCCCAACTAGGGTTGTTTTCTCCCCTATTCCGTTCATCCTTTACCCTCTCCTACAATGTGTAGACCTTTTGGAATTCGTCTGTATATTGTTTTCACTTTATACATCTTAGGGGGGCAAAGGTACACTTATAAGTTAGTGTCTTGTGAGGTGCTTTGGTCTTTCCACATCTGTCATATGGCACCCGTGCTGACGATGGTGTGGGGTCAGGTGGGACTCCGAGGCACCTTTCTTTTGAATGTCTCTTGCCTTATCAGCCTGAGATCCTTAAATTACCCTTGTTGAAGTTGTTACCAATGTGCAACCTTGGTGTGGAATGTAAGCTTTTACACATTTGTGGACTTTAATGTTTTTGTTTATTATTTGCACTATTTGTACTCTTTGTACTTTTTGTAAAATTTCATTATATAAAGAACTTCATGTGTCCTGACCACAATATAAATTGGGGACCCCAGTGCTGCAGGGCAGAAATGATAACCACTAGCTGAATTGTATGTGCATTACCTTAAGATACAATTGGAAGTGAATGGTACTGCAACACACTCATGCAAAAAAACATGTTAATATGCTGTGCTTTAACATGCATGTTGACATAATTCAACACAATAGGACCTTATAATCTCCTTTAAAGGCTCTGCTTATTCCATTAATGTGTGCCACAATAACCATTTATAATTATAGAAAGACCATTTATCATTGTCCGAGCACTGGATGTCCTTTCCATAAAATGGAATGCTTGTGGTTAAAAGTACAGTTATCCTACTGCTGAAATTTTTTGGTAAAAGGTGAAATTGATCATTTTGCTGAGAAATCAAGTTCAGGAAATTGAATAAGTTCTGAGTCCACAATTGGTTAATTGGCCTAGTAAATAAATACAGCCAACACAAAATGGTAAACCAATTTCTGCTGGCAACATTGGGATATTATAAGTCTCAACATTTCAATACAGAGTAACATTTTGGCCAAGTAAAATAAAACTTTCAGGACCTATAAGAGTATGTAAATTCTACGAGCTCTGTGGTCACCCTGCCATTTATGGCAGTCAGTCAATCTATCACTTATGCACAAGTTGTCTAATGTAATTCATGATCAATCCCTCAGTCGGGGTGGGGTTTTTAAGGTGTCAAATTTAAGTCGATCCAAAATCATAGACTTGTACTTCATTACATACAGTATACAGACAGGAGACCATTAAAAAAAGCAATTTCTTACAATTCCATATCAAACGTTAATTTGTCTGTGACCTTAAAATGCAGGACTATATCTTATCTTGCCTTTCAATCACCACTTCTAAATGTGGGTATACCTGCAAACTATGTCCTACTCAAAATAATAAAGTATGCATTGTTCATTGTCTGAGTCTACTTTGCATATACTGTATGTACATAGAAGGTGGATGTATTCTCAATGCGTTTCACTATCCACTTCCTCAGGAACTTGAGGCAATCTAGGTCACAGAATCTTATAGATAAATAATTCCTATGTTTTACAATCCAAACAATGAATCATTTTGACACTTACATAAGAATAAAATCAAAAAAGAAGAAGATATTATAGCCTAATAGGACCAAAGGATTATGCTCACTTTGTGGTATAGATGTTCCTTGTGTGGGGGCTGTTAGGGGGTAAAAGAGCAGTCAAACTAGCCTCCAAGTCCTTAAATTTCTATATATGCTGTATGTCCAAATTGAAAGCATAATTAATACTCTGAAGTATATGTTACCCAAACAATTCATATTTCTGATATGTGTCTTTGTTACCAGGTACTGGTAACCCCCTACGACATTTTTTTAAATAAAATTTGGCGCAGGGTTATCCTTAATATCCATACCAGACCTGAAGGGCCTGGTATGGAATTTGGGGGGACCCTCACGCTATTTTAAAAAAAAAATGGTTTGGGGTTCCCCTTAATATTCATACCAGACCCAAAGGGCCTGGTAATGGACTGGGGGGGGAAACCCATGCCGTTTTTTTCAATTACTTTTATCTGTATTGCTGGGACCTGACAATTCATTATAGCCGCGAGTAGTTTTAAATTACTTTTTTCCTTTAGAAATGTCATGTTGTGCAGGGACTGTTCTAAACATGGGAAATTTAAAGGAATATTTCGATTTTATTGTTTCACTTTAATCATTATTATAATCACTGCTCCTGAAAAAATTGACGTTTTTAAAACTTTTTTTGCATTGATACATGTCCCCTGGGGCAGGACCCAGGTCCCCAAACACTTTTTATGACAATAACTTGCATATTAACCTTTAAAATGAGCACTTTAGATTTTTCACATTCGTGTCTCATAGACTTTAATGGTGTTTGCGTGTTCGAACTAATTTTTTACCTGTTTGCATGTTCTGTTGCAAACCGAACCGGGGGGGGGGGGTGTTTGGTTCATCCCTAGTGAGTAGTACAAAGACAAGTGTGTCTTGCCTACAGTAAAGCACGGTGGTGGTAGTGTCATGGTCTTGGTCTGCAAGAGTGCTGTCGTCCACTGGGGAGCTACAGTTCATTGAGGGAACCATGAATGCCATCAAGTACTGTGACATACTGAAGCAGAGCATGATCCCCTCCCTTCAGAGGCAGTATTCCAACATGATAACGACCCCAAACACACCTAAAAGATGACCACTGCCTTGCTAAAGAAGCTGAGGGTAAAGGTGAGGGACTGGCCAAGCATGTCTCCAGACCTAAACCCTATTAAGCATCTGTCGGGCATCCTCAAATGGAAGCTGGAGGAGCTTAAGGTCTCTAACATCTACCAGCTCTGTGATGTCATCATGGAGGAGTGGAAGAGGACTCCAGTGGCAACCTGTGAAGCTCTGGTGAACTCCATGCCCAAGAGGGTTAAGGCAGTGCTGGAAACTAATGGTGGCCACACAAAATATTGACGCTCCATTTGCAAATTTTCACTTAGAGGTGTACTTACTTTTGTTGCCAGCGGTTTACACATTAATGGCTGTGTGTTATTTTGAGGTAAAAGCAAATTTACTGTGTTATACAAGCTGTACACTCACTACTTTACATTGTAACAAAGTGTAATTTCTTCAGTGTTGTCACATGAAAAGATATAATAAAATATTTGCAAAAATGTGAGGGGTGTACTTACTTTTGCAACTACCCGGTTACTCCTGTGATGTATATACTACCTAAAATTTACAAAGACCGTAATAATCCACCTGGATGCCCAATAGTTTCGGGAATGGAATCGGTGACAACACCATTAGCACAATATTTGAATAAATGTTTGACCCTATTGTTGCTGGACACAAAGTCATATATTCGTGATACCAGCAACCAGCAACTTTCTAAAAAAAATAAGTATGATGGACTTGACATCTGATTCCATCCTTGTTACCTGGGATGTATCCAACATTGATACTGTGATCCCACATCTCGGCGGCTTCTGATACAATTCCATTGTTATGATAGTACAGTGGGGATCGAAAGTTTGGGCACCCCAGGTAAAAATGTGTATTAATGTGCATAACGAAGCCAAGGAAAGATGGAAAAATCTCCAAATGGCATCAAATTACAGATTAGACATTCTTATAATATGTCAAAAAAAGTTAGATTTTATTTCCATCATTTACACTTTCAAAATTACAGAAAACAAAAAAATGGCGTCTGCAAAAGTTTGGGCACCCTGCAGAATTTATAGCATGCACTGCCCCTTTGCAAAGCTGAGACCTGCCAGTGTCATGGATTGTTCTCAATCATCGTCTGGGAAGACCAGGTGATGTCAATCTCAAAGGTTTTAAATGGCCAGACTCATCTGACCTTGCCCCAACAATCAGCACCATGGGTTCTTCTAAGCAGTTGTCTAGAAAACTGAAACTGAAAATAGTTGACGCTCACAAAGCTGGAGAAGGCTATAAGAAGATAGCAAAGCATTTTCAGATGTCAATATCCTCTGTTCGGAATGTAATTAAGAAATGGCAGTCATCAGGAACAGTGGAAGTTAAAGCAAGATCTGGAAGACCAAGAAAAATATCAGACAGAACAGCTCGCAGGATTGTGAGAAAAGCAAATCAAAACCCACGTTTGACTGCACGATCCCTCCAGAAAGATCTGGCAGACACTGGAGTTGTGGTACACTATTCCAATATAAAGAGATACTTGTACAAATATGGTCTTCATGGAAGAGTCATCAGAAGAAAACCTCTTCTATGTCCTCACCACAAAAATCAGCGTTTGAACTTTGCAAATGAACATATAGACAAGCCTGAGGCATTTTGGAAACAAGTTCTGTGGACCGTGGAGGTTAAAATATAACTTTTTGGCCGGAATGAGCAAAGGTATGTTTGGAGGAGAAAGGGCACAGAATTTAATGAAAAGAACCTCTGTCCAACTGTTAAGCATGGGGGTGGATCAATCATGCTTTGGGGTTGTATTGCAGCCAGTGGCACAGGGAACATTTCACGAGTAGAAGGAAAAATTGATTCAATAAAATTTCTGCAAATTTTGGATGGTAACTTGATGCCATCTGTGAAAAAGCTGAAGTTAAAGAGAGGATGGCTTCTACAAATGGATAATAATCCTAAACACACCTCAAAATCCACGGGGGATTACATCAAGAGGCGTAAACTGAAGGTTTTGCCATGGCCTTCACAATCTCCTGACCTCAACATTATTGAAAACCTATGGATAGACCTTAAAAGAGCAGTGCGTAACAGACAGCCCAGAAATCTCAAAGAACTGGAAGACTTTTGTAAGGAAGAATGGGCAAAGATACCTCAAACAAGAATTGAAAGACTCTTGGCTGGCTACAAAAAGCATTTACAACCTGTGATACTTGCCAAAGGGGGCAGTACAAGATATTAACTCTGCAGGGTGCCCAAACTTTTGCAGACGCCATTTTTTTGTTTTCTGTAATTTTGAAAGTGCAAATGATGGAAATAAAATCTAACTTTTTTTGACATATTATAAGAATGTCTAATCTGTAATTTGATGTCATTTGGAGATTTTTCCATCTTTCCTTGGCTTCGTTATGCATATTAATACACATTTTTACCTGGGGTGCCCAAACTTTCAATCCCCACTGTAAGCAAATTGCCTTTTTCCTGGAACTGCTGGAAATGTTTTCTTTTTAAGGAAAATCACTATTTACAGTTGAAAGGGGCAGCGATGGGTTCCAATGTCGCACCTCCATATGCAAACTCGTTCATGAATATGACTGAAATGTCATTAATTTATAATATTAAAATACTTATGAAACACTGTCAGGGGCGGTTTAGATTTATAGTTGACCTTTTTGCTGTGTGGGGTGGCGACATTGGAACCATGTTATTATTTGACCAGTATTTAAATGATCTCATTCCGGGTTTGAAGTTTAATATTGTGTATAGCAGGGAGGAAATTTCCTTCCTGGATACATTGTTCAATGGGACCAGGATTGAAAGCGATCTATATGTTAAAAGCACAGATTGCAATCAGTTGCTACATTATAGTAGTTTTCATCCCCCCGGAGTATTTAATTCTATACCTAGAAGCCAACTAATCCGAGTTAAGAGAATAGTCAGTGATGCACAACGGTGTGAGGAAAAACTGGATGAGTTGGAGATTAGACTTATGGAAAGAGGTTATTCAGTAGCATCAGTTAATAAAGAACGTGTTAATTTAAGGAATAGTAGGACCCCAATATGAATATTAAAATAATTCCCTTTCTGCCACAGTTTCACCCATTTTCCTATCGAGTTTATAATATTATTAAGAAACATTGGGGGCTATTAAGAGAAAGTTACCCTGGTATAGATAAATTCCCATCCCCACCTTTGTCCTCATATAGGAAAAGTAGAACATTGAGATATCGATTGGTCAAATCTGACCAATATACCTTACCCAACCCAAGTATAACTTTTTTTTGGATCACGGAATACTGGATCATATCCATGTTTATCGTGTATACAGTGTAGTTCTGTGATAAAAGGGAAAAATATATCACATCCCCATAAAGGTTTTGATATTCCAATCAAAGGTTATACATGCCAATCCTCAAATGTGGTTTATGCTATAAAGTGCCCGTGTGGGTTACTTTATATTGGAGAAATTACTCAAAAGGTCAAGGACTGTATAGCTAGACATACATATTTAATTAGAGACAAATTAACACAATTACCATTAGCTAGACATTTTTTAGATAAAGGTCATTTGATTTCTCAGTTGAAATACATGGTGTTGGAGGGAACTAATAAGAGTAGGAGAGGAGATGATCAGGAATTAACTTTAAAAAAACAAGAAGTATATTGGATTCATTTTCTCAAGGGTTAAATACAAATATGGATTTATATTTATTTGTTTGAGTTATTGGGGATGGGGGACTGTTGATTATTGGTAATGTAATTTTTTTGATGATAATGATAATAATTTGTTTGAACAGATTGGTTCAATACAATTTTAAGTGCAGCAATCCTCTGGATTTTTCTTGTATATATGGTCGGTGGGAGGACCAGATTGCATTGCACTGACTACAAACCGGGTGCTACTTTCCCCAACAACGGTGAAGATATATATGTATATATATATATATATATACAGATAAATATATAAAAGGAGAAAATACACTTCAATTAATTTTAGTGCACAAAAACACAAATGTTTGGTAACATACAAAAGATAATGTTACTCTGAGCAAATAGATACCAAGCATGTCATGCTTTAAAATTGCGTAAGCCAAATGAACAGTGTCATATTACAGTATCTTTAAACCTTACGAAACCTGGCACTAGAATCATTGCCCTCACTCTGACATTCATGGTGGTACTGGAAAAAGAAAACAATTGCGCTATCCCATAGACCTCTACAATGGTGTTTAAACTTAAAAATTAATATATAAATTATAACACCAGTGAGTAAACCAAAAATTTGATCAACTCTAAATACCTTAAATTAATATTTACCACATGTGAAAACATACCATTAATGAACAGTGATTAACATATAATGAAAAAAACTTGTGTAAATTCATTAGTGAGCAACAAAACAGTGTCCAAATAAGAAACAGCAATGAAGTCCGTAATTCAAATTATGATCAAAACACCAGTGCTCTGTGAAGAAATTGTCCATATAGTGACTGCATTCAAAATAAACGTGTAGATCCACCACCATTTAGTAGAAGTTGCCTCTTACCAGCTGGTGTTGATCCCCCATAACAGAGAATCAAAAACCGCATATAACAGGTCCACTCTCCCCACCAATCAGCAGATGCAGATACGTGATAATAGGTAATGCCCAATCAACAGGTCATCAGCAGACATCCTCTCCTCGATGATCTCTCTGGTGACTTCTAGAATCTTCTTTTTATTTCTCTATTCTATCAGGGAGGGAGGTGGAGGCAATGTGATGGTCATTGATCTCCAGTAAATGTGTATATAGACTGAGCTCCTCTGCTGCTTCTTCCAACAATGTCTTCTCTCTACTTCCTCCCGGCTCACCTCAGAGGAGATCATATGACCATCACATTGCCTCCACCTCCCTCCCGGATAGAATAGAGAAATAAAAAGAAGATTCTAGAAGTCCCCAGAGAGATCATCGAGAAGAGGATGTCTGCTGATGACCTGTTGATTGGGACCTGTTATATGCGGTTTTTGATTCTCTGTTATGGGGGATCAACACCAGCTGGTAAGAGGCAACTTCTACTAAATGGTGGTGGATCTACACGTTTATTTTGGATGCAGTCACTATATGGACAATTTCTTCACAGAGCACTGGTGTTTTGATCATAATTTGAATTACGGACTTCATTGCTGTTTCTTATTTGGACACTGTTTTGTTGCTCACTAATGAATTTACACAAGTTTTTTTCATTATATGTTAATCACTGTTCATTAATGGTATGTTTTCACATGTGGTAAATATTAATTTAAGGTATTTAGAGTTGATCAAATTTTTGGTTTACTCGCTGGTGTTACAAATTATATATTAATTTTTAAGTTTAAACACCATTGTAGAGGTCTATGGGATAGCGCAATTGTTTTCTTTTTCCATTACTGTTTCTTGTATTTTTGTTTACATGTCAGTCGCAGCTCCCTTTCTACAACCGTGACGCCATTCACGGCTATCCAATTTTTTAATTAGCGCAGTTTTTTGTATTTTTTCCACATTCATGGTGGTACCTCAAATGTGTGGTGCAATTGCCATTTACATATGTGTGTCGGACCTACGTGTGCGTTAGCCTTTGCGCATGAGCACAGGGAAGCTTTAAACATTTTTTTTCATTTTATTATTTCTTTATTTTATTTTTTTCACTGTACCTTTATTATTTTATTTGTGCAACTTTATTTCTATCACATGAGATGAACAACATCCCTAGTAATAGCATGGGCTGTGGCAGGCCCTCATTATGGAGGGGCATGGGGCTTTTTAGAACCAAAATCTCCCCTCTGGCCTCTAAAGCATCTGATCAAACTAAAACCAGCTCTTCAGCTCTTAAAAAAGCTCTTTCTAACTCTTCATTCCCATTTACTACGGTGGACCGGCTTCCTTTGGTGAAATGACTAAGTGGAGCTGCTTTTGTAGAATCATTAGGCACAAACATCTCCTGTTTTATCCTACAATCCCTATAAAAGTCCAAACCAATTTTTTACACTAGCTAGGACCAACTTTTAATATCTTAAATTACATTTTGTCAGTAAGAGACTTGCTGAATCTCCCCACTCAATCCTGTAGCCCACATTCCAGACTTTTTCCTGATACACTTTTTTTTTTAGATTGTCTGTTAACCCAGTAGTTACAAACAGAATCCAAAACAGTAGCTTTCACTGGTACTTTAGGGTCACTTTATGCTCAGACAGCCCCCAATTTTACCAAAGGATACCAGCAGACTTCGAAAATGTGGTTGGGATGCAAGATTTACAAATTACTATTTTGTAATTACCATGCCAGAAAAATACTTCTTTTAGTTTTTTCTACCCCCCAAATGACCACCTAACATATGAGAATAGATCAGATACAATACCAACCTTGTGTGAGACTGGGGAACCACCAGCTGCTCCACAACTTGCATTCCTTCTTTGCATGACACAGTAGATCGTGCTATATTACAAAATATGTATATATATATATATATATATATATATATATATATATATATATATATATAAAAACACTTAGGTATTATAGTGAAAGCATTTTTCTGATTATTTCAGTGATAAGTTGAGGTTAAAATGTATGCCAAAAACCCTGAGAAAATCTTTACAGGGGTAGAGTTACACAATTATTTTTTTTTTTTTTTTACTATCCCATCACGGAGCTGTAATGAGTATGGAAAGCCAGGAACAAGACAGGCTGAGCTAATACAGGCCTCAGCAATCTTTGCATTTTAAGGAGAGACATTGCATGGTAAATTAAATTCACTTTACTTTCTTGCCAACATCTGGACATTTACACAGATGTAACTGTATTGTGCAGTAACTGCATGCACTTATTCATTACAGTTTTTCCATTCCGCCTAAAAAAAACTCAGTTCAGAATAATGAAATTACAAAACACAAAGGGAATACATTTACTGATTTTTTTCATAACAAGATTTTACTTCAAAATGATCCCATATAAATAATTTACATTCACTTTTTGATAAATTTTTGAAAAGTCCATATGTTACATTGTTTAAAAATTATGAGAAATTATCTAAGTTTAGGTCATGCTATTACTTTGTTAATGCGATGTAAACTTGATGTCCACCCAAATCACATTTTACCTAAAACATAAATGTAGAAAGAACATACAAATTAATGTAGATGATACAACGTGTTTAGTTCAATACATAGCAGGCTGCTAACCTGTCTGTCTGTAATGATGCAGTAGAATGAGAGGCATTTTGAACTAAACTGGACTTTCCTTAATAACCTTGTATATCTATTATGCCGCGTACACACGATCATTTTTCCAGTCGGGAAAAATTTCATTTTTTCTTTTGGACGAGAAAAATTACCGTGTGTGGGCTTTTTGTAATTTTTCCCGACGGGAAAAACGGCATTAATCACGACGAGAAAAATTAGAACATGCTCTAATTTTTCTCGTTGTGATTCCCGTCATTTTTTTCCGCGGCAGTTTTCCCATAGGGAAACACTGCCGGGGAGCCTACACACGGTCGTTTTTTTCGACCAAGAAA
This sequence comes from Rana muscosa, assembly GCA_029206835.1. Taxonomy (NCBI): domain Eukaryota; kingdom Metazoa; phylum Chordata; class Amphibia; order Anura; family Ranidae; genus Rana; species Rana muscosa. Next base: position 63,146,974 of record CM055122.1, on the reverse strand, counting down.
AAGAATGTAATTTAAAACGGCCGTGTGTAGGGGAACAAGCTGTTCCTCGTTATTCACGTCGATTTTCTCGACGGTGTTTTCACAGTCGAAAAAATCGATCGTGTGTACACGGCATTAGGGTAACCAAACACAAAAACATATGATCTCCCACTCTCCACATATATGGGATTTTCAACGACCACACTGAGTTAAAGAAATATGGCAAAGCTTAAAATATTGCTTAGAAATTAAAAAGGAGTTCTGCCCCCCCCCCCCCCAGCAAAAAATTGTAGCTGCTGACTTTTAATATTAGGATACTTACCTGCCCTGAATCCAGCGATGTCGGCACCCAAGCCGAGGTTTCCATCGGCTCTCGGGTGCTGCCACCGCCATTCGTAGTAAGGGAACCCAGCAGTAAAGCTTTCGGCTTCTCAGCTGGTTCCCTAATGTGCATGTGCGAAGCCCACTGCGCTTTCTTAAGAAACAGTGTATAGTGCCAAAAGTAAATGAAGAGCGATGAAATGTGAATACTGTGTTATAAATGAATAGCACATTGGAATAAAGTCCACAAAAGTAAATATATATATATATATATATATATATATATATATAGATATCCAATCTTGAATGGCAATCAACAATAAAAAAACAACATAGTGAAAAACTGATCAGCAATATAAACTTATTGGTGAAAACACAATAGTTCAGTGCAAAGATGGGCACAAAAAATTGGTGGTGACTTGAAAAGTGAAGAGGTGATCCAGTACAGTGCTCCAGAATCATCCAATAGACACTCACTGGAAAAGCTTGCTGCCGTTACAGCAGCAAACATGCGCTCAGTGTAGATCCACCATCTGTTGTGGGGAAGGCTGATCAGCAACTCGCACCATCCAGATGTAGCTGTAGTAAATAAAGCTCTCCGGGAGCCAGGTGAAGTCTCCATAGTGTAGAATTTATTGAATTTGTACGTTAAAAGACAAAATAAAATGAATCATAAAAACATATAACAATGGGTGCCACTGTCGACCCGGTATCCAACAGTAGCCTGGCGTCAGCACTAATGTCTCCTCCCCGATACATTTCATTTAATAGGACGTTATCAAGGGGTCCTCTAGTGTCAGACGTCAAACTAGTTTATATAGCATCTCAAAACTGCTCAAATCACGGTGTCTCCTTAGAGAAATTGCAAACAGGAAGTGATCAATCGGCCGTTTTGCACTGCGAATTTTGGAATGGCCCGGCAGCAGGGAAAGGAGGAGGGTGGCCGAATTTCCGAGTGATTGCGCCGCATCGTGATCTCCTGGAAGTGGGGACGTGTACATGTCAAAACAGGTTACCCCTTTCCCCCCGAAAGGTGCCAAATGTGGCACTGGATGGGGGGAGGAGTCAGATAAGCGGAGCTTTCACTTATGGGTGGAACTCCGCTCTAGCAATGAATTATGTGCTCCCTTTTGGTATTTTAAATATACCATTGAAAGCATTTTTGATATATATGTTTGTTAGGTGCAAAAAAAGTACTTATTGGTCGTGTCTGAAAATTCAGAGCTATCTCGTGACTGCATTCAGCATTTATCTGAAATGGTCATCCTAGTTCTTATTTTTCACTACAGGAAAATGAGTACCTATGCTGTGGAGATGAGTAGACTGTGAGGGATTTAATAGTTTAACAACAAACCACTAGACAGGGCTGACACCATTTTTTTGCAATTTACAAAATGGCATGTAATGATATTCCACAAGAGGACATTAGGAGCTGGGTGCATTTCTTGCAGATCAATAGATATCTTTCTGTACTTACAGGGTCATTAAGGAAAAAACATGAAGAACTATGAAAGTATTGCATTTTTTCCACCCTAATATGCTCCTTGATGTACGTATTTGTTCACATCAGAACTCTTTGGACAGTGCAGTATATTATGGCCATAATGTTACACAGGTCAATTGGCTGTACGTTTTCTAAGATTTCTATGGGTAAGGTTTCCCTTTAGATTAAGTTTTCAAAGGGATATATTACTAAACAATCACTGTCTACTTGGTGTGCAACTTCTACCCATGTATCATTTATCCATCTATGCACCCCATTCTCCTGGCATTAATTGCTGCATTCTTCCATATATCCATCCCTCATCTATCCAATCTATCTGCCCTTTCATTGCTTTTGTGTTTCACATCTTTATACTTTTTGCACTACTCACCCAATATAAATTTACATACATTTACATACATCCAATTTACAAAATGCACTGCTACAAATTCATATATTTAAAAATAAAAAAATATCCACAGTGTCCATTCACACTGCAGCCCGTATTTTACAGCCTAAAAAATGGTTTGCACCCTTAGTAGTTGTGGTTTGGGCAGACTCAGTAGTATGGCAGTACATCCATACCACTGCTTTTTTGTGTCAGTATCTAATGTTCACACTTGTGCATTGCAGGAATGGAAGCAAAATCAAAGATTGAATTTTTTAAAAAGGGTCAGGGACTTTGTTTCTCAAATGTAGGGCAGTCCATTGAAATTAATGGGCTGCCTCAACTGGTACATGCAGGAATGCACAATAATGCACATGCACTTCAAGTGGAAATCACAATAAGGCAGTAGTACTCAATTATAACACTCTTTACAAGAGGGTAGAGTGAATAATTAATAAACATTGGCAAATATTAAAACAAGATAAACAGTAATTCCAGAAAAAAACAAGGTTTATATGTAAAATAGGCTCCAACACAAGACAAATTGGTTAAGAATGTGAAATTGAAAATAATACCTGTCACCTGTATCTCATAGGCACCACATCCCTTCATTACGAAGCTATATAGGAATATGAAGGTATTGGGACTTTTAAGGTGCAACAACTACACAATATTCAATATAAAAAATATAATTTTATTACAAAAAAATATATGAAAATTCATATGTACAAATATACATGAACCATCAAAATAAACATAATAGAGTTTCCAAAGTGCATACAGACAAAATTCTCTACATGTTTCGCCATTTTGTAGGCTTCCTCAGGAGTTTGTCATGCAAATACTGGAAACAAAAAAAGAAAAATAATAAATACATAATATTATTTACTCAAATTTCAAACTCAAAATTACAAAACAGAATATTATTAAGAAAAAAAGGATAACTGAAAACCATAACCAGCCCAATGGTTGCTCAAAAGTTCATCTCAAAATTAGATCTATTTATTCAAGGTATATGACCTTATTAGTATCAGTTGTAAGTACATTACCTGTAAATTTTGATGGTACAATCTAAAATGAAGAATGACCAGATAGCCAATGAGCTATCCCACACGGGGGCGCCCGTAAGGAGGGGATCATATGGTGTATCATAGAGGGGGAGAAATACTGGCACAAATAACCACCCGGATATTACTAGCACAGGAACAGAGGGCCATCTGGGGGAAATTACAAAGAAAATTCGAATGAAGTCAAATAACAATCTATGTATAAGAGTAAAGGCGTCTAATCTAGTTATACGGCACATACCCCATCAGTATTTACCTGTTTATGGCTGTTGATAGTAAAAAATATAAATTAGAATAGGCAAAAAAGGGGGCAGTATCTCCAAAGTACCCCAATCAGTGTCCACTCTAAAGGAAACAGAAATAGTGGAAATTACTATAAATATATATAATAATCCCCTCTAGTTGGTAATCAGAATTTTAATTTTTAGCCATATACTTGCTAGCTGATATATACCTGGTTAATCCAATTGGATAAAGTGTGTCCACATTAGGGCATCTCTGCCGAAAAACTTGTTTTACAAAACCGATCAATCAGTTTACTGAAAAAATATAAAATATAATATATAAAAACCAATTGGGATTAAAGACCAAAGTAAACCAGACAACAGGATAAAAACCAATGTTGCCCATAAAGAGATCTAGTGCCTAAGTAATTTACCTTTGACTGATATCTAAGAACGTCTTCTCCCCAGAGTGTTGGTCATGCTACTGATTTACAAGGCTGCGATCCGGACTATATACCCCCCCTCCCCCTTCCCATTGGACGCACAATGGCGCCAAATCAATGGGCGGAGCGGGCACGTCAGTTCCGACATCCGCCCATCGTCAGATCCGACCCGGAAGTGACAATTCCACCACTGAAAAACCGGAGACGTCCGCCGGAAGCACTACCCCGCTCATCAGGAGAAAACATCCTGACGAGCTGGACGCACCATAAGATGGATCCGGAAGAGGAAAAAAAAAACATGCCTAAAGTATAGAAAAGGGCAGACTTCCTTTTAAAATCACGGCAGAAAGGGCACATTGGATGTTAAAAAATGGGGCCAGGATATCTGGTGGGCTTAGTCAGATGGCGCTCAGATTGTCTCCCAAAGGAGAACAAAGAGAAACGCCCTGGGCGCCCATATGATCACCAAATCCCCCCCAAAAAAGAAAAGGGAAACGCCACCCAAAAAAAATGTGGTAAACTCAATTGAAATCAATTACATATAATGTAGATTTATCAATGATTAAAGAGAGCCCCTATGGAATATAGAAATGGTACATTCAGTCACCTGTACATAAAGACAAATTTAATAAACAAAAATAAAAATAACAAAACAAAATTTAATTTGTTTTAAACAGAGTCTACATATACAGCATAACGATTTTTTTTTTTTCCCTACAAAAAGGGTTTGAAACTAATGGACTCATTTAACCCGGGATACATAGTAGCTCTCAAGGTATGTATCCATCTGGTTTCTCGTTGTAGGAGATTTTTGTCCACATCCCCACCTCTTTCATTAAGAGGTATGTATTCTAAAGCAAAGAATTTAATCTTTGACAGATCGAAGGAGTGGAAAAGACCACTATGTCTACTAATAGGCGTCTCCATTTTTTTCTTTTGAATGAGAGATACATGGTCTCTCATTCTGTGAAAGAAAGGCCTCTTCGTTTTACCAACATAGAAGGCCTTACAATCACAGATCATCAAATAAATTACGCCAATTGACTGGCAATTGCTAAAGAAATTTGGTCTATACGTAACTCCATTAGGGAGAACTATTTCAGTAGAATCATATATAAACCTGCAAAATTCACAATGACCACATGGGGCCGAACCCTTTCTACTCTCAACCCTCTTGATTTGGAGATGGCTATGAACTAGTTGATCTTTTAAAGACCTAGATTTTCTATAGGTAATTTGGGGAAATGGCTTAATATATTTGGAGATAATCTCATCTGTTGCTAGCAAAGGCCAGAATTTTTCAATAATTTTTCTTACTTTCTGATGTTCACCAGAGAACCTGGTAATTAATCGTACCGTTTGGTCAGTAGTTTGAGGTTTCTTAGGATGTATTAGATCTTTCCTGTTTTTATTTTTTGCTCGTTTATAAGCTTTTTTGAGGGTTGAACGACTATACCCTCTAGCAATTAGTCGAGATTGGAGGGCAGAGGCCTCCGTCTCGAAATCTACTTCCTTACTACAATTTCTTCGAATTCGTAAATACTGACTGTATGGGATACTTTGTACCAGAGTCCTGGGATGAGAACTTGTGGCATGCAGGATGGTATTGCCTGAAGAGGGCTTTCTATATAATGAAGAGCCCAAGGTGCCATCAGAGTTTAAGTAAATAGAAATATCCAGAAAATGTATCACATTCTGGTCACAAATCATCGTAAATTTGAGATTAAAGGAATTTACAGCTAATGAAGACATAAAAGATGTCAATTCCTCTAAGGAGCCAGTCCACACAACAAAAATGTTATCGATAAAGCGTCGCCATATCAAGACTTTATCAAAAAACATTTCAAATGATTCTAAAGAAAAAATCTCCCGTTCCCACCCCCCCAGGTACAGGTTGGCGTACGACGGGGCACACTTGGTCCCCATCGCAACACCCTGCACCTGGAGGTAGTGGGAACGGTCGAAAACAAAAATATTGTTGGTAAGTATGAACAGCAACAATTCCAAAATGAAATTGTTGTAGGGCCTGGCTCCAGGTCCTCTCTCAGAGAGGAAGCCGTCTATAACTTTAATACCCCTAGTGTGGGGGATAGCGTTATAGAGGGCTTCAACGTCTATAGCTACTAGCCATGACCCCGGTGGTACACATAGACCATCCAAAGATCTCAGTAGATCGGCGGTGTCTTGAATGTAGGAACTTAAAGAACCTACATGGGGCCTCAAATAGTCATCTACCAGCTTACTAGCTGGTTCTGTAAGGCAACCAATCCCTGACACAATCGGACGGCCAGGGGGATTTTCCAAATTTTTGTGCACCTTTGGCAGAGCATAAAACGTGGGAAGTCTCGGCTTATCAATAACCAAGAATTCACACGTCTTTTTGTCTATAAGGTTATCACAAAATGCCCGATTAATGAGAATACGGTATTTTGTCTCCGCATATTTTACCTGTGCAAAAGGAATAGAGCGATACCAACTTTTATTTGAAAGGAGGTTCATGACCATCTGCTTATATTTGTTTAAATCCATTACCACTATGTTACCTCCTTTATCCGAGGATTTTATCACTAATTGTTCGTTCTGTTTTAAAGATAACACAGCTTTTTGTTGGGATGGCTTAAGGTTGGTATTTCTTCTAAACCTTTTCCAATTGGTACTCTGTAATTCCTTTGTAACTTGTTGGGTGAATGCCCAAATGTTGGGGTTTCCTTGGAGAGTAGGAAAGGTCCTGGATTTCGGTTTATATAGATTAGGTGGAGGAAAAATTCTCTCCGTGGAAATCTCATCTACGAGGCCAGACTGGGGTTCCTCAAGGGGGTCATCTAGTGGATTACCTTCTTCCCATAATTCCATTAATTCATTTATTGCCTGAATCTCCTTAATTGTTTTATTTTGCCAAAGATCTTCCCCCATGGAATCCATGGGAGAACGTTGATAATCCCTGTCAAACATAATCTTAAAAGTAAGTTTTCTCGCAAAGAGGTTGACGTCCTTTATAATTTCAAAGGCATCAACCTCCTGATCAGGACAAAAAGTCAGGCCAAGGCCCAAAACCTCCGTCTGATCCGGTGTAAGTAAATGTGAAGACAAATTAATTACTTGGAAATTACTTTGGAAGTTGCTTTGAGTGCCTGTGAAGGAATGGGTGTCTTTTTGTTGTCCACAATTGGGGGTGGTGAAAAGATTGGCGCAGTGCGAAGATCCCCTATATTGGGGATTTGAAAGTCCCCCAAAGGGGTAACTATTGATTGATTTAACTTCGGTGCATTAAGAATATTAGAAAAACTGGGTGTGGATAAATTAAGGTGACCATCACCTGTGGGATGAGTGGGAGGGGGTACATTTTTGGACTGTGAACGTAAACCCTGACGATTCATGTCCTGTTGAGTACGTTTAGAAAGCGCTGACATCGAAGGTGCTCGATCAGTCTTTCTTTTATTAGAACTAGCTAACATGTTTGAGGCATTACCTGGTAGGGACGAGGAAGATAAAGATGATTCATCGGAATCAGTGGCTTCCTGATTTTTATTTGTTTGCTTACGAGCTGAGGATTTGGATTTCCTCCATTGGTTTTCAGTAGTCCACCGATAGGCTGTGTTTGATTCATATGCCAGACGATCCCTATAGTATTTTTTATCCTTAGTTTTAAGGATATTGGAGACAAAAGACTCCAAATGTTTTTCTAAGAGAGCCTCTCTATTAGAGAAGGTTTCCTCCGTAGTCAAGTTGGAATTTTCAACATACAATTTTTCTATGTCGTTATTGACTATCTCTAAATCTTTAGCATAGTTTTGGCAAAGAGCCTCCATCATCTTAAATGAACATGACTGTAAGTTTGATTCCCAGTCTAATTTGAATTCTGTCTCCACTTTAAATATATTAGGAAAAATCTGTATACGTAATCCCCACGGTACAATTTTATCCTCTAAATATTTCAAGAAATACCTGCGATTCCAAAAAATACGTGCTTTCTTTTCCAATAAACGTTGAAGGCTATTGAAAAAGCGTTCAAGGGTAATCCCACCAAATGTAGACCCTTGGGCTAGATGGATTTTAGTCATAAGGCCATCAAATGCCGACCCTCTATAGGTAGCCATGCTGATTGAAAAAAAGACTCTGTTATACAAAATAGAAACTATAAAAGGATTAATCTTTAAACCCAATTCAAAAGAATAATCTAATGAACTACAAAAATGATATAGAGGTGACAGGTAGAAAATTAGCGTTTGCCACCCGGTATAATCACAAGGAGAAATTGAAAATAATACCTGTCACCTGTATCTCATAGGCACCACATCCCTTCATTACGAAGCTATATAGGAATATGAAGGTATTGGGACTTTTAAGGTGCAACAACTACACAATATTCAATATAAAAAATATAATTTTATTACAAAAAAATATATGAAAATTCATATGTACAAATATACATGAACCATCAAAATAAACATAATAGAGTTTCCAAAGTGCATACAGACAAAATTCTCTACATGTTTCGCCATTTTGTAGGCTTCCTCAGGAGTTTGTCATGCAAATACTGGAAACAAAAAAAGAAAAATAATAAATACATAATATTATTTACTCAAATTTCAAACTCAAAATTACAAAACAGAATATTATTAAGAAAAAAAGGATAACTGAAAACCATAACCAGCCCAATGGTTGCTCAAAAGTTCATCTCAAAATTAGATCTATTTATTCAAGGTATATGACCTTATTAGTATCAGTTGTAAGTACATTACCTGTAAATTTTGATGGTACAATCTAAAATGAAGAATGACCAGATAGCCAATGAGCTATCCCACACGGGGGCGCCCGTAAGGAGGGGATCATATGGTGTATCATAGAGGGGGAGAAATACTGGCACAAATAACCACCCGGATATTACTAGCACAGGAACAGAGGGCCATCTGGGGGAAATTACAAAGAAAATTCGAATGAAGTCAAATAACAATCTATGTATAAGAGTAAAGGCGTCTAATCTAGTTATACGGCACATACCCCATCAGTATTTACCTGTTTATGGCTGTTGATAGTAAAAAATATAAATTAGAATAGGCAAAAAAGGGGGCAGTATCTCCAAAGTACCCCAATCAGTGTCCACTCTAAAGGAAACAGAAATAGTGGAAATTACTATAAATATATATAATAATCCCCTCTAGTTGGTAATCAGAATTTAAATTTTTAGCCATATACTTGCTAGCTGATATATACCTGGTTAATCCAATTGGATAAAGTGTGTCCACATTAGGGCATCTCTGCCGAAAAACTTGTTTTACAAAACCGATCAATCAGTTTACTGAAAAAATATAAAATATAATATATAAAAACCAATTGGGATTAAAGACCAAAGTAAACCAGACAACAGGATAAAAACCAATGTTGCCCATAAAGAGATCTAGTGCCTAAGTAATTTACCTTTGACTGATATCTAAGAACGTCTTCTCCCCAGAGTGTTGGTCATGCTACTGATTTACAAGGCTGCGATCCGGACTATATACCCCCCCTCCCCCTTCCCATTGGACGCACAATGGCGCCAAATCAATGGGCGGAGCGGGCACGTCAGTTCCGACATCCGCCCATCGTCAGATCCGACCCGGAAGTGACAATTCCACCACTGAAAAACCGGAGACGTCCGCCGGAAGCACTACCCCGCTCATCAGGAGAAAACATCCTGACGAGCTGGACGAACCATAAGACGGATCCGGAAGAGGAAAAAAAAAACATGCCTAAAGTATAGAAAAGGGCAGACTTCCTTTTAAAATCACGGCAGAAAGGGCACATTGGATGTTAAAAAATGGGGCCAGGATATCCGGTGGGCTTAGTCAGATGGCGCTCAGATTGTCTCCCAAAGGAGAACAAAGAGAAACGCCCTGGGCGCCCATATGATCACCAAATCCCCCCCAAAAAAGAAAAGGGAAACGCCACCCAAAAAAATGTGGTAAACTCAATTGAAATCAATTACATATAATGTAGATTTATCAATGATTAAAGAGAGCCCCTATGGAATATAGAAATGGTACATTCAGTCACCTGTACATAAAGACAAATTTAATAAACAAAAATAAAAATAACAAAACAAAATTTAATTTGTTTTAAACAGAGTCTACATATACAGCATAACGATTTTTTTTTTCCCCTACAAAAAGGGTTTGAAACTGATGGACTCATTTAACCCGGGATACATAGTAGCTCTCAAGGTATGTATCCATCTGGTTTCTCGTTGTAGGAGATTTTTGTCCACATCCCCACCTCTTTCATTAAGAGGTATGTATTCTAAAGCAAAGAATTTCATCTTTGACAGATCGAAGGAGTGGAAAAGACCACTATGTCTACTAATAGGAGTCTCCATTTTTTTATTTTGAATGAGAGATACATGGTCTCTCATTCTGTGAAAGAAAGGCCTCTTCGTTTTACCAACATAGAAGGCCTTACAATCACAGATCATCAAATAAATTACGCCAATTGACTGGCAATTGCTAAAGAATACTGATACTAATAAGGTCATATACCTTGAATAAATAGATCTAATTTTGAGATGAACTTTTGAGCAACCATTGGGCTGGTTATGGTTTTCAGTTATCCTTTTTTTCTTAATAATATTCTGTTTTGTAATTTTGAGTTTGAAATTTGAGTAAATAATATTATGTATTTATTATTTTTCTTTTTTTGTTTCCAGTATTTGCATGACAAACTCCTGAGGAAGCCTACAAAATGGCGAAACATGTAGAGAATTTTGTCTGTATGCACTTTGGAAACTCTATTATGTTTATTTTGATGGTTCATGTATATTTGTACATATGAATTTTCATATATTTTTTTGTAATAAAATTATATTTTTTATATTGAATATTGTGTAGTTGTTGCACCTTAAAAGTCCCAATACCTTCATATTCCTATATAGCTTCGTAATGAAGGGATGTGGTGCCTATGAGATACAGGTGACAGGTATTATTTTCAATTTCTCCTTGTGATTATACCGGGTGGCAAACGCTCATTTTCTACCTGTCACCTCTATATCATTTTTGTAGTTCATTAGATTATTCTTTTGAATTGGGTTTAAAGATTAATCCTTTTATAGTTTCTATTTTGTATAACAGAGTCTTTTTTTCAATCAGCATGGCTACCTATAGAGGGTCGGCATTTGATGGCCTTATGACTAAAATCCATCTAGCCCAAGGGTCTACATTTGGTGGGATTACCCTTGAACGCTTTTTCAATAGCCTTCAACGTTTATTGGAAAAGAAAGCACGTATTTTTTGGAATCGCAGGTATTTCTTGAAATATTTAGAGGATAAAATTGTACCGTGGGGATTACGTATACAGATTTTTCCTAATATATTTAAAGTGGAGACAGAATTCAAATTAGACTGGGAATCAAACTTACAGTCATGTTCATTTAAGATGATGGAGGCTCTTTGCCAAAACTATGCTAAAGATTTAGAGATAGTCAATAACGACATAGAAAAATTGTATGTTGAAAATTCCAACTTGACTACGGAGGAAACCTTCTCTAATAGAGAGGCTCTCTTAGAAAAACATTTGGAGTCTTTTGTCTCCAATATCCTTAAAACTAAGGATAAAAAATACTATAGGGATCGTCTGGCATATGAATCAAACACAGCCTATCGGTGGACTACTGAAAACCAATGGAGGAAATCCAAATCCTCAGCTCGTAAGCAAACAAATAAAAATCAGGAAGCCACTGATTCCGATGAATCATCTTTATCTTCCTCGTCCCTACCAGGTAATGCCTCAAACATGTTAGCTAGTTCTAATAAAAGAAAGACTGATCGAGCACCTTCGATGTCAGCGCCAGGGATGAGCCGAACACCCCCCTGTTCGGTTCGCACCAGAACCTGCGAACAGACAAAATGTTCGTGTAAACTTTAGAACCCTATTAAATACAATGGACTCGAACGTTCGAAATCTAAAGTGTTAATTATAAAGGCTAATATGCAAGTTATTGTCCTAAAAAGTGTTTGGGGACCGGGGTCCTGCCCCAGGGGACATGTATCAATGCAAAAAGAAGTTTTAAAAATGGCCGTTTTTTCGGGAGCAGTGATTTTAATAATGCTTAAAATGAAAAAATAAAAGTGAAATATTCCTTTAAATTTCGTACCTGGGGGGTGTGTATGATATGCATGTGAAGTGGCGCATGTTTCCCGTGCTTAGAACTGTCCCTGCAAAAAATGACATTTTTGAAAGAAAAAAAATGCATTTAAAACTGACTCGCGGCTATTAATGAATTGTCGGCTCCCGGCAATACATACAAAAGTCATTGAGAAAAAAAAAAGCGTGGGGGTTCCCCAGAATTCAATTACCAGGCCCTTCAGATCTGGCATGGATTTTAAGGGGAACTCCACCCCAAGTTTAAAAAAAAAATGGCGTGGAGTCCCCCTAAAAATCCATACCAGACCCCTTATCCGAGCACGCAACCTGGCCGGCCGCAGGGGAAAAGGGGGGGACGAGAGAGCGGCCCCCCCTCCCTCCTGAACCGTACCAAGCCACATGCCCTCAACATGGGGAGGATGTCCCCATGTTGATGGGGACAAGGGCCTCATCCCCACAACCCTTGCCCGGTGGTTGTGGGGGTCTGCGGGCGGGGGGCTTATCGGAATCTGGAAGACCCCTTTAACAAAGGGGACCCCCAGATCCCGCCCCCCCCCTATGTGAATTGGTAACGGGTACATTGTACCCCTACCATTTCATGAAGAAAGCGTAAAAAAAATGTTTAAAAAAACACACAAACACCTTGAAAAAGTCCTTTATTTAAAAAAATAAATAAATAAACATTCCAGCGGTGAAATCCAGTGTCCCGCGGCGATCCCGATGTCCAGCGCTGTCCTTCATTGGTTGTGCCTGAGCGGACCTGATGGGGAACTCCCTCTCAGTATTTTAAATGTATAGACCCGCCCCTTCTAAAGTTCCCCATCAGGTCCGCTCAGCGGACGAGATGCGGAACATGAGAAGGGGCGGGTCTATACATGTATTACCAAAGTGAGAGCAGTTCCCCATCAGGTCCGCCCCCTCGGTATGTCGGACCCGCCTACGTCATTGGCTTGAGCGGGGAACTTCCTTCACTGTGTAAATTTAAATTACACAGTGAAGGAAGTTCCCCGCTCAAGCCAATGACGTAGGCGGGTCTGACATACCGAGGAGGCGGACCTGATGGGGAACTGCTCTCACTTTGGTAATACATGTATAGACCCGCCCCTTCTCATGTTCCGCATCTGGTCCGCTGAGCGGACCTGATGGGGAACTTTAGAAGGGGCGGGTCTATACATTTAAAATACTGAGAGGGAGTTCCCCATCAGGTCCGCTCAGGCACAACCAATGACGGACAGCGCTGGACATCGGGATCGCCGCGGGACACTGGATTTCACCGCTGGAATGTTTTTTTTTTTTTTTTAAATAAAGGACTTTTTCAAGGTGTTTGTGTGTTTTTTTAAACATTTTTTTACGCTTTCTTCATGAAATGGTAGGGGTACAATGTACCCCTTACCAATTCACATAGGGGGGGGGCCGGGATCTGGGGGTCCTCTTTGTTAAAGGGGTCTTCCAGATTCCGATAAGCCCCCCGCCCGCAGACCCCCACAACCACCGGGCAAGGGTTGTGGGGATGAGGCCCTTGTCCCCATCAACATGGGGACATCCTCCCCATGTTGAGGGCATGTGGCTTGGTACGGTTCAGGAGGGAGGGGGGGCCGCTCTCTCGTCCCCCCCTTTTCCCCTGCGGCCGGCCAGGTTGCATGCTCGGATAAGGGGTCTGGTATGGATTTTTAGGGGGACTCCACGCCATTTTTTTTTTAATTTGGGGTGGAGTTCCCCTTAAAATCCATGCCAGATCTGAAGGGCCTGGAATGGATATTTGGGGGAACCCCACGTCAATTTTTTTTTATTTGCGGCGGGGTTCCCCTTAATATCCATTCCAGACCTGAAGGGCCTGGTAATTGAATTCTGGGGAACCCCCACGCTTTTTTTTTTTTTTTTATCAATGACTTTTGTATGTATTGCCGGGAGCCGACAATTCATTAATAGCCGCGAGTCAGTTTTAAATGCATTTTTTTCTTTCAAAAATGACACTTTTTGCAGGGACAGTTCTAAGCACGGGAAACATGCGCCACTTCACATGGATATCATACACACCCCCCAGGTACGAAATTTAAAGGAATATTTCACTTTTATTTTTTCATTTTAAGCATTATTAAAATCACTGCTCCCGAAAAAACGTCCGTTTTTAAAACTTCTTTTTGCATTGATACATGTCCCCTGGGGCAGGACCCGGGTCCCCAAACACTTTTTAGGACAATAACTTGCATATAAGCCTTTATAATTAGCACTTTAGATTTCTCCCATAGATTTTTCGAATTTGCCGCGAACACCCCAATTTGTTCGCTGTTCGGCGAACGGGCGAACAGGCAATGTTCGAGTCGAACATGAGTTCGACTCGAACTCGAAGCTCATCCCTAGTCAGCGCTTTCTAAACGTACTCAACAGGACATGAATCGTCAGGGTTTACGTTCACAGTCCAAAAATGTACCCCCTCCCACTCATCCCACAGGTGATGGTCACCTTAATTTATCCACACCCAGTTTTTCTAATATTCTTAATGCACCGAAGTTAAATCAATCAATAGTTACCCCTTCGGGGGACTTTCAAATCCCCAATATAGGGGATCTTCGCACTGCGCCAATCTTTTCACCACCCCCAATTGTGGACAACAAAAAGACACCCATTCCTTCACAGGCACTCAAAGCAACTTCCAAAGTAATTTCCAAGTAATTAATTTGTCTTCACATTTACTTACACCGGATCAGACGGAGGTTTTGGGCCTTGGCCTGACTTTTTGTCCTGATCAGGAGGTTGATGCCTTTGAAATTATAAAGGACGTCAACCTCTTTGCGAGAAAACTTACTTTTAAGATTATGTTTGACAGGGATTATCAACGTTCTCCCATGGATTCCATGGGGGAAGATCTTTGGCAAAATAAAACAATTAAGGAGATTCAGGCAATAAATGAATTAATGGAATTATGGGAAGAAGGTAATCCACTAGATGACCCCCTTGAGGAACCCCAGTCTGGCCTCGTAGATGAGATTTCCACGGAGAGAATTTTTCCTCCACCTAATCTATATAAACCGAAATCCAGGACCTTTCCTACTTTCCAAGGAAACCCCAACATTTGGGCATTCACCCAACAAGTTACAAAGGAATTACAGAGTACCAATTGGAAAAGGTTTAGAAGAAATACCAACCTTAAGCCATCCCAACAAAAAGCCGTGTTATCTTTAAAACAGAACGAACAATTAGTGATAAAATCCTCGGATAAAGGAGGTAACATAGTGGTAATGGATTTAAACAAATATAAGCAGATGGTCATGAACCTCCTTTCAAATAAAAGTTGGTATCGCTCTATTCCTTTTGCACAGGTAAAATATGCGGAGACAAAATACCGTATTCTCATTAATCGGGCATTTTGTGATAACCTTATAGACAAAAAGACGTGTGAATTCTTGGTTATTGATAAGCCGAGACTTCCCACGTTTTATGCTCTGCCAAAGGTGCACAAAAATTTGGAAAATCCCCCTGGCCGTCCGATTGTGTCAGGGATTGGTTGCCTTACAGAACCAGCTAGTAAGCTGGTAGACGACTATTTGAGGCCCCATGTAGGTTCTTTAAGTTCCTACATTCAAGACACCGCCGATCTACTGAGATCTTTGGATGGTCTATGTGTACCACTGGGGTCATGGCTAGTAGCTATAGACGTTGAAGCCCTCTATAACTCTATCCCCCACACTAGGGGTATTAAAGTTATAGACGGCTTCCTCTCTGAGAGAGGACCTGGAGCCAGGCCCTACAACAATTTCATTTTGGAATTGTTGCTGTTCATACTTACCAACAATATTTTTGTTTTCGACCGTTCCCACTACCTCCAGGTGCAGGGTGTTGCGATGGGGACCAAGTGTGCCCCGTCGTACGCCAACCTGTACCTGGGGGGGTGGGAACGGGAGATTTTTTTCTTTAGAATCATTTGAAATGTTTTTTGATAAAGTCTTGATATGGCGACGCTTTATCGATGACATTTTTGTTGTGTGGACTGGCTCCTTAGAGGAATTGACATCTTTTATGTCTTCATTAGCTGTAAATTCCTTTAATCTCAAATTTACGATGATTTGTGACCAGAATGTGATAAATTTTCTGGATATTTCTATTTACTTAAACTCTGATGGCACCTTGGGCTCTTCATTATATAGAAAGCCCTCTTCAGGCAATACCATCCTGCATGCCACAAGTTCTCATCCCAGGACTCTGGTACAAAGTATCCCATACAGTCAGTATTTACGAATTCGAAGAAATTGTAGTAAGGAAGTAGATTTCGAGACGGAGGCCTCTGCCCTCCAATCTCGACTAATTGCTAGAGGGTATAGTCGTTCAACCCTCAAAAAAGCTTATAAACAAACAAAAAATAAAAACAGGAAAGATCTAATACATCCTAAGAAACCTCAAACTACTGACCAAACGGTACGATTAATTACCAGGTTCTCTGGTGAACATCAGAAAGTAAGAAAAATTATTGAAAAATTCTGGCCTTTGCTAGCAACAGATGAGATTATCTCCAAATATATTAAGCCATTTCCCCAAATTACCTATAGAAAATCTAGGTCTTTAAAAGATCAACTAGTTCATAGCCATCTCCAAATCAAGAGGGTTGAGAGTAGAAAGGGTTCGGCCCCATGTGGTCATTGTGAATTTTGCAGGTTTATATATGATTCTACTGAAATAGTTCTCCCTAATGGAGTTACGTATAGACCAAATTTCTTTAGCAATTGCCAGTCAATTGGCGTAATTTATTTGATGATCTGTGATTGTAAGGCCTTCTATGTTGGTAAAACGAAGAGGCCTTTCTTTCACAGAATGAGAGACCATGTATCTCTCATTCAAAAGAAAAAAATGGAGACTCCTATTAGTAGACATAGTGGTCTTTTCCACTCCTTCGATCTGTCAAAGATTAAATTCTTTGCTTTAGAATACATACCTCTTAATGAAAGAGGTGGGGATGTGGACAAAAATCTCCTACAACGAGAAACCAGATGGATACATACCTTGAGAGCTACTATGTATCCCGGGTTAAATGAGTCCATCAGTTTCAAACCCTTTTTGTAGGGAAAAAAAAAATCGTTATGCTGTATATGTAGACTCTGTTTAAAACAAATTAAATTTTGTTTTGTTATTTTTATTTTTGTTTATTAAATTTGTCTTTATGTACAGGTGACTGAATGTACCATTTCTATATTCCATAGGGGCTCTCTTTAATCATTGATAAATCTACATTATATGTAATTGATTTCAATTGAGTTTACCACATTTTTTTGGGTGGCGTTTCCCTTTTCTTTTTTGGGGGGGATTTGGTGATCATATGGGCGCCCAGGGCGTTTTTCTTTGTTCTCCTTTGGGAGACAATCTGAGCGCCATCTGACTAAGCCCACCGGATATCCTGGCCCCATTTTTTAACATCCAATGTGCCCTTTCTGCCGTGATTTTAAAAGGAAGTCTGCCCTTTTCTATACTTTAGGCATGTTTTTTTTTTCCTCTTCCGGATCCGTCTTATGGTGCGTCCAGCTCGTCAGGATGTTTTCTCCTGATGAGCGGGGTAGTGCTTCCGGCGGACGTCTCCGGTTTTTCAGTGGTGGAATTGTCACTTCCGGGTCGGATCTGACGATGGGCGGATGTCGGAACTGACGTGCCCGCTCCGCCCATTGATTTGGCGCCATTGTGCGTCCAATGGGAAGGGGGAGGGGGGGTATATAGTCCGGATCGCAGCCTTGTAAATCAGTAGCATGACCAACACTCTGGGGAGAAGACGTACTTAGATATCAGTCAAAGGTAAATTACTTAGGCACTAGATCTCTTTATGGGCAACATTGGTTTTTATCCTGTTGTCTGGTTTACTTTGGTCTTTAATCCCAATTGGTTTTTATATATTATATTTTATATTTTTTCAGTAAACTGATTGATCGGTTTTGTAAAACAAGTTTTTCGGCAGAGATGCCCTAATGTGGACACACTTTATCCAATTGGATTAACCAGGTATATATCAGCTAGCAAGTATATGGCTAAAAATTTAAATTCTGATTACCAACTAGAGGGGATTATTATATATATTTATAGTAATTTCCACTATTTCTGTTTCCTTTAGAGTGGACACTGATTGGGGTACTTTGGAGATACTGCCCCCTTTTTTGCCTATTCTAATTTATATTTTTTACTATCAACAGCCATAAACAGGTAAATACTGATGGGGTATGTGCCGTATAACTAGATTAAACGCCTTTACTCTTATACATAGATTGTTATTTGACTTCATTCGAATTTTCTTTGTAATTTCCCCCAGATGGCCCTCTGTTCCTGTGCTAGTAATATCCGGGTGGTTATTTGTGCCAGTATTTCTCCCCCTCTATGATACACCATATGATCCCCTCCTTACGGGCGCCCCCGTGTGGGATAGCTCATTGGCTATCTGGTCATTCTTCATTTTAGATTGTACCATCAAAATTTACAGGTAATGTACTTACAACTGATACTAATAAGGTCATATACCTTGAATAAATAGATCTAATTTTGAGATGAACTTTTGAGCAACCATTGGGCTGGTTATGGTTTTCAGTTATCCTTTTTTTCTTAATAATATTCTGTTTTGTAATTTTGAGTTTGAAATTTGAGTAAATAATATTATGTATTTATTATTTTTCTTTTTTTGTTTCCAGTATTTGCATGACAAACTCCTGAGGAAGCCTACAAAATGGCGAAACATGTAGAGAATTTTGTCTGTATGCACTTTGGAAACTCTATTATGTTTATTTTGATGGTTCATGTATATTTGTACATATGAATTTTCATATATTTTTTTGTAATAAAATTATATTTTTTATATTGAATATTGTGTAGTTGTTGCACCTTAAAAGTCCCAATACCTTCATATGGTTAAGAATGTGGTTGACCCCCCTACGCAGAAACAATTCCAAATTTTCAAAGGTAAGGGATTTTATGCGTGCGGACAGTGGTAAGCTGTAGTAGAATTAGAAACAATATAAGAAGAAGAAGTAGCTTTACCAGTTCTGCCACAGGTAGAGAGTAAAGATTTTATCTCCTGTGATACAGAGGGGGTGGTTTATGCTCTAGTTTGTCCATGTGGGTACCAATATATAAAGAGGACAAAAACAGCAGTTAAAGAACGTATGAAAGAGCACATTTACAATATCAGTATTGTTATCCTAAACACCATTTGTCTAATCATTTTTTGACAGCACATGATAAGGACCCCTCAGGACTCCAATTTTGGGGAGTGGAAGTATACAAAGGTCATTGGATGGGGGGGGGGGGGGAATAAAATTAGGAAATTGAGCAAAAGAGAGTCAATTTGGATTCATGATCTTAAAACTTTGGCCCCACAATGTTTAAATAATGAGTTTTATTTGAATAATTTTTGAACGACGTTTGATTATATATACTGTATACAGTATATATATATATATATATATATATATATATATATATATATATTTACAGTATATATATATATATTGTGAGGGGGTTAACTCGGTAGTGGGTGTGTGTGACCCCCTGGTTGGGCTCCCCACACAAAAACAGGGCCAGCAGACGGAGGTTGTGGTTTTCAAAATCAAAAGGTGCGGTTTATTTCTCTATGTACAGTGACAAAAACACAGCAAAGCCAAAAAGAAACATAAACAAAATAAATCCTGGTCAGTTTGACCTCTGACTAAACATGCAAGTTTCCTAAACTAACAACTGGGATCAGCCTGGTGCTGTCCTAGTCCCTAAGTCCCTGGTTTAGTAAAAGTCCAAACAAATAGCCACACAGGCTTTGCCTCACCGCACAGGGGTTCACTCTCCCTAGACAGTCCACACAGGTCTGGTTCCAGGCATGAGCTAACATCTAATGAAGCTGGGAGTTTTTATAGAGGCCTTAAACGAACTGACAGGCTTCAGCTGGTCTCATCAACTCCCTGCCTGCACGACGCCCAGCCCTCTCCCTAGAGGTATGAGTCATCCATGAGCCCACTAGCCTCAGCTGGGCTTCATCAACTCCCTAGTTGTATAAGTCGGCATAAAGCCTGAATCTGGGAGAAATATATCTACCCCCCTGGATGCAACCAGGTGACTTTACCTTCCTGCTGTCACATACCCCCCCCTCTTGTTTTAACCTAGGGGTTGGAACACCAGCAATCAGGCATTCATGTACTCGAGACAAAGCATCCACATTCCCCATTTGAACGCCAGGGCGATGCTTTACTGTGAAGTTGAATTCCTGTAGGGCCAGGAACCACCTATTCACTCTTCTATTTGTCTCCTTGTTTTGAGCCATCCACTTTAACGGAGCGTGATCCGTAACCATGTCAAAGTGCCTACCTAGCAGATAGTACCGAAGGGAATCTAGAGCCCACTTCACCGCTAAACACTCCTTTTCAACCGTGGCGTAATTTACCTCATGGGACTTCAACTTCCTGCTGAGGTAAATGACTGGGTGCTCTTCCCCGTTCCAGACCTGGGACAATACTGCTCCTAACCCCACATCTGACGCATCACTTTGTACGACAAAGTCTTTAGAGAAGTCGGGTGAGTACAACACTGGCTGGCTACATAAGGCTTGTTTCAAGAATTGGAATGCTGCCTCAGCCTCGGGGGTCCATTTAATCATGACCGACCCTTTCCCTTTCGTCAGGTTGGTTAGGGGCACAGCCTTAGAAGCAAAGTGGGGAATGAAGCGCCGATAATAACCCGCGATTCCCAGAAAGGCCCGTACCTGCTTCTTGCTGTTGGGACGTGGCCAACTCTGGATGGCCTCGACTTTGTTGAGTTGGGGTTTTATCACTCCCCTGCCAATGGTGTACCCAAGATATTTGGCCTCCTCCTGCCCAATGGTACACTTCTTGGGGTTAGCCGTAAACCCCGCTTCCCGGATAGAGTCTAGGACTGCTTGCACTTTTGGCAGATGTGAGGCCCAATCTGTGCTATGGACAATTACGTCATCCAGGTAAGACGCAGCATACTTCCGATGGGGCCTCAGTATCTGGTCCATTTTCCGCTGGAATGTGGCCGGCGCATTCTGTAACCCGAACGGCATTCTCTTATATTGGAACGCCCCGTCTGGGGTTACAAATGCGGTTTTCTCTTTGGCCGACTTGGCCAGGGGAATTTGCCAATACCCTTTTGTGAGGTCAAGAGTCGTCATGTATCGGGCTGTTCCCAGCCGGTCGATCAACTCATCTATACGTGGCATGGGGTAGGTGTCAAATTTTGTAACTTTGTTCAACTGACGAAAATCGTTACAAAATCGCCAGCTCCCATCCGGTTTAGGCACCAACACAATGGGACTAGACCAATCACTTTGGGACTCCTCTATCACCCCTAAGTTCAGCATTTTCTGTACTTCCTCCCGTATTGCCTCCCGTCGGGCCTCTGGGATCCGATAGGGTTTTAACTTCACCCTTTCACCGGGCGGGGTAATAATATCATGCTCTACCCCAGATGTTTGTCCCGGCAGCTCAGAGAACACCTCCTTGTTGCGAAGCACAAACTCCTTAACCTCCTGTTGTTGGGGTTGTGACAAGGTGGCTGCTATTCCAACCTCCGGAATCACGCAACCAGTTTGAGCTGGTGACCAAGTTTCTGCGACTAGGGACTCTCTATCCCTCCAGGCTTTCAACAGATTAACGTGATATATCTGTTCGGGCTTTCGCCTTCCTGGTTGTCTGACCTTGTAATTCACTTCGCTCACTTTTTCCATTATCTCGTAGGGGCCTTGCCATTTGGCAAGGAATTTACTTTCAACCGTAGGGACAAGTACCAATATCCTATCCCCCGGGGAAAAGGTACGGGTCTTTGCTCCACGGTTGTACACTCTCTGCTGTGCCAACTGCGCTTGGGCCAAATGTTCCTTCACGATGGGCATTACCTGTGCAATTCGATCTTGCATCAGGGCGACATGCTCAATCACACTCCTGTGGGGAGAACTCTCACTTTCCCAAGTTTCCTTGGCAATATCCAACAGCCCTCTTGGGTGTCTCCCATACAGTAACTCAAAGGGGGAGAATCCCGTAGAGGATTGGGGCACCTCCCTAATAGCAAACATCAAATAAGGAAGTAGACAGTCCCAATCCTTTCCATCTCTATCCACCACTTTCTTCAACATTTGTTTTAGGGTTTTGTTGAATCTTTCAACCAGCCCATCGGTTTGGGGGTGATACACAGATGTACGCAATTGCGTCACTTTGAACAATTTACACAGCTCTTTCATAACCCGGGACATAAAGGGTGTACCTTGGTCCGTAAGCAGTTCTTTACAAATACCCACCCGGCTAAAAACAAGAGATAGCTCTTTGGCTATGGTTTTGGCCGAGGTATTTCTGAGAGGGATCGCTTCTGGATAACGGGTGGCATAGTCCATTATAACCAATATGTACTGGTGCCCCCTAGCGGACTTGATTATAGGACCTACCAAATCCATTGCGATTCTCTCAAACGGGACCTCAATGATGGGTAGAGGGACCAGCGGGCTACGGAAATGTGGCATCGGGGCCGACCTCTGACACACAGGGCAGGAGGAACAATAATTTTCTATGTCCTTCATCACCCCAGGCCAATAGAATCTCTGTAATACCCTCTCTCGGGTTTTCTCTGTCCCCAGATGACCTCCAAGAATGTGCCCATGGGCCAACTCCAACACCAACTTCCTGTAAGGTTTGGGCACCACAAGCTGCTCAACGGTTTCTTCTGCCCTTTTTGCCACCCGATACAGTAGGTCCTTCTCTACGCTGAAGTATGGGTAAGTGCAGGTATTATCTGGGTTCACTAACTCGCCATCTATTTCCACTACGTTTTCCCGTGCCTTTATTAGGGCGGGGTCTTTTAACTGTTCTGTGGCAAAATTTTCCCTGTGAACCTCCAGATCAGAAAACTCCACAGACGGTAGGTTTTCGTCTGAGGAGGTGGGCTCCTCTCCAGTTTCTTGAGTCTCCCCTGCCAATACTGACAAGGGAAATTCTGGAGAGTCCTCACCACTCTCAGAGGAGTTCTGGCTATCACATTCCTGGTACATAGGGGCACCAGTGGGGGGCTCAGGATCATCCCACAGTTCCCAGAACTTCGGAAAATCCCTTCCCACAATGGCATCATGCGGTAATTGAGATACTAACCCCACTGGATGAGAGAGGGTACCTTTGGGGGTCTCGAAACACACTGTAGTCACTGGATACTCTCGGGTGTCCCCATGCACACAAATAACAGCTACCTTGCTATTCCCAGAGACCTCTGTTTTAACTAATTCAGCCTTTATCAGGGTCACAAAGCTACCTGAATCCAGTAATACCACAACATTTCTACCATTAATACACATTTTGCATAAATGTTTCTCAGTTCCCCGAATGGCAGTGCATGCGACTGTCGCACACAGCGACTGACGTCTGTCCATCAGAAAGTCACATTGCATGGGTTCCTCCACAACCGGGCAATTTGCTGCAATATGTCCCGCTTGCCGGCAGCGGTAGCAAACAATCCATTTGGCTGCCTCTTGAGCCCCTGACTTCCCAGGCTGTTCTCGCCAAACTTTGGGTAGAGCTCCCACCCTCTCACTCTCTCCACCCTCACCCCTTGGAATCCTCTTATCCGCCCCTGGGGATGGTCTGGTCTTAGGGTGGAAAGTCCGAGAGTCTCTGGAAGAGGCCGTCAGGTTCTCTGTAGCCAAGTATTTCTCTACACGATCCACAAGACCACCGGCCGTCTCTGAGTCTCCATGGCTTACCCACTTTTGGATGGCAGTAGGAAGAGCTCTCAAAAACCGATCCATTACAACACGTTCCACAATCTCTGGTGCGGACAAAGTCTCTGGCTGTAGCCACTTCCTGCTCAGGTGAATGAGATCATACATTTGAGACCTGGGGGGTTTTCCAAGCTGGAAAGTCCAGTTATGCACACGCTGAGCCCGGACAGCCAGGGTGACACCCAGCCTTGCCAATATTTCAGCTTTTAGCATCACATAGTCTTTTGCTTGGTCAGGCTCTAGGTCATAGTAAGCCTTCTGCGATTCACCAGTTAACAGAGGAGCCACCAGTCCAGCCCACTGCTCCTCAGGCCACTTTTCTCTTTCAGCAGTCCTTTCAAATGTGGTCAAAAATACCTCTGGATCATCCTCTCCAGTCATTTTTGTCAATAAACGACTCACCCCAAAGGACGCGGTATTAGTGGGACGGCTTTCCTCACTGGTCTGCGGACGTTGCTGCATTACTGCTTCCATTTGTTGTAGTCTCTGCTCTTGCTTCTGTAACAGGTCTATGAAGCGGGCCTCAGATTGCTGCTGGGCTTGTTGATGAGCTTGCTGCTGGGCTGCAAGGCTCCTTTGCAAACCTGCATTTGTCTGCTGTTGATTGGCATTTGCTAGAGCCAGCTGTTTCAGTATCTCCTCCATGCTGGCTTAAAAAAACTGCCCGCATTCTCCACCAACTGTGAGGGGGTTAACTCGGTAGCGGGTGTGTGTGACCCCCTGGTTGGGCTCCCCACACAAAAACAGGGCCAGCAGACGGAGGTTGTGGTTTTCAAAATCAAAAGGTGCGGTTTATTTCTCTATGTACAGTGACAAAAACACAGCAAAGCCAAAAAGAAACATAAACAAAATAAATCCTGGTCAGTTTGACCTCTGACTAAACATGCAGGTTTCCTAAACTAACAACTGGGATCAGCCTGGTGCTGTCCTAGTCCCTAAGTCCCTGGTTTAGTAAAAGTCCAAACAAATAGCCACACAGGCTTTGCCTCACCGCACAGGGGTTCACTCTCCCTAGACAGTCCACACAGGTCTGGTTCCAGGCATGAGCTAACATCTAATGAAGCTGGGAGTTTTTATAGAGGCCTTAAACGAACTGACAGGCTTCAGCTGGTCTCATCAACTCCCTGCCTGCACGACGCCCAGCCCTCTCCCTAGAGGTATGAGTCATCCATGAGCCCACTAGCCTCAGCTGGGCTTCATCAACTCCCTAGTTGTATAAGTCGGCATAAAGCCTGAATCTGGGAGAAATATATCTACCCCCCTGGATGCAACCAGGTGACTTTACCTTCCTGCTGTCACAATATATATATATATATATATATATATATATATATATATACCGTCATACCGTTGGGGGGATTATTTCCTCTGTATCATACATTTTGTATTTTTCAAAGTATTTTTTAAATTCTTCTTATCTTTTTAATTTGTTTTAATCACGTTTTATAAATGTTATATGTAGATTTTTTATTATAGTTTTAATAAAATGGATTTCATATGATTTCAGATATACCATATGGATTGTGAATGCACATAGTTAATATATTTTGTATAAAATGCATGCATAATGTATCCATAATCAAAGTGCATAATATGGTGATGGTACTGTATGCAAGGGTGTAGGATTTTGTGCAATATCTAGCTGGGTAATATATATAAGATGCTTTGAATTAAAGAAATTTGCACATGGGAATGTTATTTTACTAATCTATCGCAAAAAGTTTGACCCGCATTTGTAAAAAAGGAATCTCTGCCACTTAGTTTATATTCCTATGGACTACATAGTTATGGTGCCAAAATTAAGTAAGTGTCTATGCGGATGGACTACACATTGATGATTGAGTTTGAGTAAAGGTGAAACATAACAAAATGGCCCCCAATAATTTTTTATGGAGACAGATTACAACGATATGTTCTAAAGAACACTATATAAATAGTGAGCAGCAGACTGTCTAATCAATCCCCCTGAGGATGTGCCCTGCGAAAAAATGCATAGAGGCGGGGCTTGGATGACATTACGATGCTAAAGACACTTTCACACACGGACATTGGGGGCGTCGGTGGTAAAGCATAGCTATTTTTAGCGGCGCTTTACCGTAGTTTTTTCCCGCACTTTTCGATCACTAGCTGGGCGCTTTTAACCCCCGCAAGCAGCCAAAAAAGGGTTAAAAGTGCCTGCAAAGCGCCGCTGCAGTGACACTTTGGCGGTGCTGCCCATTGATTTCAATGGGCAGGGGCGCTTTTGAAGCGGTGTATACACCGCTCCTAAAGTGCTTCAAAGATGCTGCTTGCAGGACTTTTTTTAGCGTCCTGCCAGCACACCACTCCAGTGTGAAAGCCCTCGGACAGGAGATGCGCTTTACAGGCACTTTGCAGGCACTAATTTTAGCGCTATAGAGCCTGTAAATCGCCTCAATGTGAAAGTAGCCTTACTCGGCAAGTGTGGTTATTTAAAAAAGCGATATTGCACAAAATTGCTATACTTACAGAAAGGCTGGAAATATTTGGTGCGAATGAGGACCCATACAATATAGGTGCATTTTATCTGCATTTGGAAGCTAATAAAATATATTAAGTATTTTATTTGCATGGTGTTTGCACGGAGCAAAAGAAGGAGGAGAGTACCAAACTGAGGAGAACCCTCATTGAGTGCACCGATGATTATAGATCATAGTCCAGTTTAAAGAGGTTGTAATCGCATACTAGCTCATTATGAAATACTTACCTTAGAACGATTCCCCTCCGAGTATAGCGTGGACATCTTCCATCTGAGTTACTTCCGGGTTCGCAGCTCTGGTGCTGTGATTGGCGCTGTGATTGGCCAGAGCCACAATGACGTCACTGTCGCTCATGCGCACGGGAGCCGCCGGTAACGGCAGGACTTCTGAAGAAACTGCACCAGCGGTCCGTTTCTTCAGTTAGCCTGCGCCGATGATGTCGGCAGCAGCGCATATACTGAATATCTCCTAAACTGTGCAAAGTTTAGAAGATACTTAAGGTACCTACAGGTAAGCCTTTTTATAGGCTTACCTGTTGGTAAAAGTGGTGTAACAGGGTATGCAACCACTTTAAGGTACACTAGTGCTATTTGACTGAGCATTAACATGTGAGGTCAAAGCATTGAGGTGAGAATACATCTGGTAGTGGTTGAGCACAGTGTGTATTAAAGAGCACGAAGGTGGAATTTACCTAGAAAATACACATAGGCAATAATTGCATTCAAAGGGGTCTCTCTTGTTTTTGAGGATATAATTGCATTGGAGCTGTTATATATGGATGCACCTCATATTTTTTCACTTTTTATATTAGTTGTTTTATTGAGTTTATATATGATTGATGGGAAGTTTGTTAATGAACACACTAGCACAGCACTGTTTTTAATGTTATTTATGTAATGATGAGTATGAGAATCACATGGTGCACAGCAGCTGGTATACATTAATTATCTTTTAGTTTCATCAAAGATAGATTTAATGTATTAATATTATATTATATATATATATATAGGACACAGGTGGGTTAGAGACCTATAGAAATCAATATACTGTAGCAGCTTGCAAGGTATGTAGTTATACCTGCGAGTGAATGGAGCCTACGTGTCCTTAGATACAAGGAGCTTTACACTGACTGTACAGTAATTTATTACTACCTGATGGTAAGTGCTTGGCAACCTAGTATACGGGAAAAATCTGAAATCAGATACACATACAGAAAAAATCTGACAGTGGTTCTAGCCTTCCTCTACTCTACTAAAGAAAAGCCTTTTTATTTCTTTGTTGCTGTTGTGAGTTCCCTTTAATTAGTGGCTGGAAAAACGATGCCAGCAGGACAGGAAGTGAGGAGAAATATCTCTAATAGAACCTGGGATAGCAGTATAAACTGAAATGGGTTTTAATCCGTCTTCATTCTATCCAAACTAAGAAAAAAGTTGCTTTGATCAATCACAGCGATCACAGCGATCACAGTAGTAAATAAAGGGTGCATGAATGCAGTCTTTGTTTACTACCACTATTGTGATCGCTGTGAATGGTCACAGAAATCACATGGTACAAGGCCAATGAAAAGATTAATTAGGTGTTATGTTTCAAAATGTTGTCTTTTTCCTCTATATGGTATAAAAATAAAAATCCCAGTAGTTAATAAATAACACCAAAAGAGTATGTCTCAAGAAATGGTATAAAATTTATTTGGGTACACTATTGAATGACTGAGTAATTGTCAGTCAAGCTATTACAGCACCGAAAATTGAAAAATGGCTTGGAAAGCATAGGGGTGTAACATTCTGTTATTGAGGTAGTTAAGTGAATATGGAGGCTTCCATTGAATAAATCTCAGTCTGCTAATACTTGAGTCATGCTGACTCTGTTACTTCAGTACTTTCTGAGTTGTGCTGATCCAATGGGACTTCTATACTTTCTGGGACACTGACCTTAAACACGGATACTGATTACGATAGTTGTTCTAACTTCACTCTTTTTTGATCTGCATGCTTATCCTGGGTAGGGATGAGCTCGTTGTTCGAGTCGAATATACGTTCGACTCGAACATCGGCTGTTCGACCGTTCGGCGAACATCTAATGATTTGGCCCGTTCGCGCCAAATTCGAGTGACGCGAACGGCCCACAATACACTGCGCCA
This sequence comes from Rana muscosa, assembly GCA_029206835.1. Classification (NCBI taxonomy): domain Eukaryota; kingdom Metazoa; phylum Chordata; class Amphibia; order Anura; family Ranidae; genus Rana; species Rana muscosa. The sequence continues at coordinate 63,118,591 of CM055122.1, read as the reverse complement.
TCGCAGTGCAATCCCGGCGCTGTGATTGGCCAAGCATGCACCGTGACCCTGCATGCTTGGCCAATCACGGCGCCGGCAGCTAGGAGAGCCATAATTGGCCACAGGCAGGTTGCCTGTGGCCAATTATAGCTCAGGGGGTTTAGCACACGCCCCACACTATAAAAGGCCACCAGCGCGGCGGCCTTGTGTAGTATGTTCCGGCGCAGGGAAAGAGAAGGATAGGCAGGGACAGTGTTGATATTCTTTGTGCTATTCTTGTGTGCAGGGAGAGAGAAGGATAGGCAGGGGACAGTGTCAGTGTCATATTCTTTGCTAAACCTTGTGTGCAGGGAGAGAGAAGGATAGGCAGGGGACAGTGTCAGTGTCATATTCTTTGCTAAACCTTGTGTGCAGGGAGAGAGAAGGATAGGCAGGGGACAGTGTCAGTGTCATATTCTTTGCTAAACCTTGTGTGCAGGGAGAGAGAAGGATAGGCAGGGGACAGTGTCAGTGTCATATTCTTTGCTAAACCTTGTGTGCAGGGAGAGAGAAGGATAGGCAGGGGACAGTGTCAGTGTCATATTCTTTACTAAACCTTGTGTGCAGGGAGAGAGAAGGATAGGCAGGGAGAGTGTCAGTGTCATATTCTTTGATAAACCTTGTGTGCAGGGAGAGAGAAGGATAGGCAGGGGACAGTGTCAGTGTCATTGTTCCTAAGCCTCCTGCACATTATACACCTGAAGTTAGCCCGTATTACTGTGTTTTCCTGGTGTGTTACACCAACAGGCATTTGCAGCACTTACAGCACTTACAGCGGGCGGAGTGTGCCTCCTGCACATTATACACCTGAAGTTAGCCCGTATTGCTGTGTTTTCCTGGTGTGTTACACCAACAGGCATTTGCAGCACTTACAGCGGGCGGAGTGTGCCTCCTGCACATTATACACCTGAAGTTAGCCCGTATTGCTGTGTTTTCCTGGTGTGTTACACCAACAGGCATTTGCAGCACTTACAGCAGGCGGAGTGTGCCTCCTGCACATTATACACCTGAAGTTAGCCCGTATTGCTGTGTTTTCCTGGTGTGTTACACCAACAGGCATTTGCAGCACTTACAGCAGGCGGAGTGTGCCTCCTGCACATTATACACCTGTAGTCAGCCCGTATTGCTGTGTTTTCCTGGTGTGTTACACCAACAGGCATTTGCAGCACTTACAGCAGGCGGAGTGTGCCTCCTGCACATTACACACCTGAAGTTAGCCCGTATTGCTGTTTTCCTGGTGTGTTACACCAACAGGCATTTGCAGCACTTACAGCGGGCGGAGTGTGCCTCCTGCACATTATACACCTGAAGTTAGCCCGTATTGCTGTGTTTTCCTGGTGTGTTACACCAACAGGCATTTGCAGCATTTACAGCGGATGGAGTGTGCCTCCTGCACATTATACACCTGAAGCTAGCCCGTATTGCTGTTTTCCTGGTGTGTTACACCAACAGGCATTTGCAGCACTTACAGCAGGCGTAGTGTGATTCCTGCAAAATATACTCCTGAAGCTAGGCCTTATTGCTGGTTTTCCCATCTCCCTGCAGGCCATTAGAATGTCTGGAAGGCAAACAAGGAGAGGCAGACAGTCAGGAGCCAATAAAAGAGGGCAAGCAGGCTCTGTGTCTAGAGACAACAGTGCTGGTCGTGGACGCGGTGCATCGCCATCAGCACGTGGCCATGGGACACGCTTGTCCTTCTTTTCGGCAGCTGGACGTGTTGAGCCGCATCATGCCGAAGACTTGGTAGAGTGGATGACCAAGCCCTCCTCATCCTCCTCATCCTCTCTCACCCAGGCTCAGGGTACTGGCAAAGCAGCTGCCAAAGCGTCCTCTTCCCTGGTATCAATGTCATCATCAGTCAATCCTTCCCTAGACCAACCATGTCCTCCTGAGGAGTCCCCCGAACTGTTTGAGCACAGTGTTGGGTACATGCTCCAGGAGGATGCCCAGCGTTTCGAAGGGTCTGATGATGATACCCAGCTAGAGGAAGGCAGTAGCGTGAGAGCAGAGAGAGGGGATGCTCAAGAAGGACACCAATCTGGCAGTCATGTTCCAGCAGCTGCAGCATACTGCCAGATTGGCTTCAGTGATGAGGAGGGAGGGGATGATGAGGTCACTGACTCCACGTGGGTGCCTAATAGGAGAGAGGAGGAGGAGGAGGAGGATGAGGAGGAGGCACATCTCCAACGAGGCAGGATGCCCTTGGGGGGCCAGCGTAAGGGCAGCACACCGACGGAATCACACCGCAGAGCTCCGCCTGTGCAGGGCGCTGCCTCTGCCCGTTATTCAAAAAGTTCTTTGGTATGGGCCTTTTTTGAGTCGAGTGCATCAGATCGCACAGCTGCTGTTTGCAACATATGTCTCAAGCATATATCGCGTGGCCAAAACATCACCCGCTTGGGCACCACATGCTTGACCAGACATATGTTGACCTGCCATGCAGCTTGTTGACAAGCCTACCTTAAAGACCCACACCAAAGAACAAAGCGGACCTCTTCTTGCACCGCATCAGCTGGGATCTCCAACCCCACTATACCTTCAGTCCTCTCTGAAACCTGCACTGAGAGGAATGAAGGTGTAGAATTAGATGTGTCACAGCCAAGTACTTGCGGGCACTCTGCTAGCAGTACACCGACGTCCGATTCTAGCAGGCAAATTTCCCTGCCCCAGCTGCTGGACCGTCAAAAGAAGTTCACTCCCAGCCATCCACATGCCCAGCGGTTGAATGCTAGCTTGGCTAAATTCAGTTGGTAGACTCGGCCCCCTTCCGTGAGTTTGTGCAATGTGCGGTTCCTCAGTGGCAGGTTCCCAAACGCCACTTTTTCTCACGGAAGGCGATTCCGGCTCTCTACCGGCATGTGGAAGGCAATGTCTTGGCCTCGCTGGACAGGGCGGTCAGCGGTAAGGTGCATATTACCGCTTACTCATGGTCCAGCAGGCATGAACAGGGACGTTACCTTTCTTTCACGGCCCATTGGGTCACTCTTTTGGCAGCTGGGAAGGATGCAGGACAAGGTGCAGTAGTGTTGGAGGTTGTTCCGCCGCCACGCCTCCAAAATGCTACTACTGGTTGTGATACACCTCTCTCCTCCACCCCCTCCTCTTCTTCTTCCTCCATGGCCTCTTCCTGTGCTTTGTCCTTGGAACCAGCGGTGCTCCGTAGGCGTTCAAGGGGCTACGCAAGTACGCAGGCAAAAAGATGCCATGCCGTGCTTGCGCTGGTTTGTTTGGGGGACAGGAGCCACACTGGGGCAGAGGTTCTGTCTGCTCTGCAGGGGCAGGCTGAGAGGTGGTTGACGCCACGCCAGCTTAAGCCAAGAATGGTGGTTTGCGACAATGGCACCAACCTCCTCTCCGCCCTCCAACAGGGACAACTGACCCATGTGCCCTGTGTGGCTCACGTCCTTAACCTGGTGGTGCAGCGGTTCTTGGGCAGGTACCCGGGCTTACAGGATGTCCTGAGGCAGGCCAGGAAAGTCTGTGTGCATTTCCACAGATCTTATAATGCCAGTGCTCGCCTGGCTGAGCTGCAAAAGGAGTTGAACCTGCCCAAGAACCGCCTTTTCTTTTTCGTACATCACGGGACACAGAGCGACTTAGTCATTACTAATGGGTTATATAGTTTACCTTCAGGTGCTGGCACTGGCAACTTCCAAACCGGAAGTACCCTCCCCTATATAAGCCCCTCCCATCCGGGAGCACCTCAGTTTTTTGCCAGTGTCTAAGGTGTTGGCCAAAGAGTAACATGTGTTTTCACTGGGCTTGCGTACAGGTTCTTTTACGGGCCTTAGTAAGCTGTTCCGGATCCCACCAAAAAAAGCTTCATAGCTAAACGGTCGGTACCCGGGCCTTGCAGCAGAAGAGCAAGGTTTTGCCTGTAATGCCTCTCTTAGGAGGCTGGACCCTGGGATCCAGAGCTCTGGTCATACCCACGACCAAGATGTTGTCTGTGCAGGGTGCTATACAGGTCCAGGGGAGTGGAATCCTTGGGAACCCGGTCCCTGAAGGTTTAATTACAATGCCTGCCGTGATAGGTAAAGTTTGGGCTTCTGTGGACCAAACAGAGTCCTGCGGCGGGGAACAGGTAAGTGGGGGCCCCCAGGAACTTGGTTCTATTGGGGGACCCCCAAGCCTAATTTGTCTTTCTGTCTGTTACCTAACGGTATTCCCGCTAATATCTGTGTATGCCTGTAACTACTGAAAATGTAAAATTTTAATAGTAGTCAAGAAAAAAAAAAAGAGGACCGCGGTACCTGTGTTAAACCACTAGAGGCCGCTGTGGTCCATTTTTCTTGTCATGTGGATCTTTGGTTTTCTCAAGTCAAAAGATCCAGGCAGTTGGTAAATTTCTCTGTGGGAATCCACTTCCTCTGCCCTGTTGCTGCGTTCATCCACCGCACAGGCCCTCCGGCAAAAAGGGCCCTGGCTCCTAGTCCCTGTTTGATTTTCGAAAAGGGCGCCAATGGCGCACGGGCGTGCGCGCGGGCGCGTGCACGCGCCTCCTATGAAAAAAAAGGGGCGGGGCGGGTGGATGACGCTCGATGCGCCCTACGGCGCTTCTGCGCATGTGCAGGCGTCCCAGCTTGTATAAAGACACAGTACAAGTGTCAGCTGGATGCAAACAGAGCTAGCAACAAACAGTGGCACACAGAGGCGGTTGATGCAGGCATCCCCATAGAAAGGCACTTTAGTGGACACCAGCTGGTATATAGCAGCATCTGTGTTTGACTATTACCAGCAAAATTGGTGTATGACGACGGGAATACCTCAGCTTTGTGCTTAAAGGATATGTCGTCCAGACGCTCCGGAAATAAGTCTTCCAGGAAGCCAAAGGGGTCTCCATCGGGCTCTGAGGATATTGGGCATGCTTGTACTGCACCAATCTCCCCTGAGAATTCAGAGGTCAGTAGCCGTAGAAACCCCGCAGGAGTGCCTGGTGCTGCGGCTGTCCCCAGTCCACCTGCTCCTGTATATATAACAGAGGAGGTTTTATCCTCAACTCTGGGAGGATTGGAAGAGAGATTAACAGCATTGGTCGTTGCTTCCCTGTCACAGGGAAAGCGCGTCCGATCTCCGTCTCCTCCTTCAGAGTGCCTGTTAGTGGAGGAACAGCCCCACACAGAGATCGACCTACCTGAAGGGGATCAGGATGAGGTTGATTCAGTTATGGAGGAATCAACAGTGGAAGAACCTTTCTCAGCATCTCAGGCTGAAAGATTATGGGTTCAGTCTCTGACTAACATGGTCCGATCAGCATTTAAAATGCCTCTGGCGGAACCATCAACCACTACGGTTTCCTCGCTGGGGTCGCTAAAAGCTCCCCAGGCTGTCTGTTCCTTCCCAATCCACCCTTTATTAGAAGGGCTTATTTACCAGGATTGGGAGCATCCTGATAAAATATTTGCTCCCCCCAAGAGATTTCCGGTGATCTATCCCATGGAGGATAAGTTCATAAAAAAATGGAGGGTCCCTACAGTGGACGCAGCCATCTCTTCTGTGAACAAATCACTGACATGTCCAGTAGATAATGTTCCAATGTTCAAAGACCCAATAGATAAAAAATTGGAGTCTTTACTAAAATCTGCTTTCTCTACAGCAAGCATGGTGACACAACCTGCGGTAGCAGCGATTGGAGTCTGCCAAGCAGTGAAAGATCAGTTGAAACAAGTCTTGAGGGACTTACCAGATCAGCAGGCTCTTGCCCTAGCTGACCTTCCTAGAGCCTTGTGTTTTGCGGTGGACGCCATAAAGGATACAATCCAACAGGCCTCCCGCTTTACGCTGTCTGTAGTACATATGAGTAGGCTCCTGTGGCTCAAAAACTGGTCTGCTGAAGCTCCCTGTAAGAAACTGCTGGTTAGCTTCCCATTTCATGGAGAACGCTTATTTGGAGAAGATCTGGACAAATATATCCAGAAAATTTCTGCCGGTAAAAGTTCACTCTTACCGGTTAAGAACAAGAGTAGAAGTCCTTCTTTTAAGAGGCCTACTTCTCCAGTCCCGGGCACATCGGCTGTGAAACAGTTCCGACGGCCTCCGCGGTCAAATTCAGGGGGCAGAAATCAGGGACAATCACAGGGTAACAAGAAGCCCTGGATCAAGAGAGGTACAAAACCTCCCCCCAAGTCATGAAGCATTGCCCCCACTCAATCGGGTGGGGGGAAGGCTTCAGTTGTTCACAGAGACCTGGCGGGACACCATCAGAGACAGATGGGTGCTCTCCGCAGTAAGTCTGGGATACAAGCTGGAGTTAAAAGGCACTCCTCCTGCCCAATTTATGAGGTCAAACGTGCCAAGAGATCCCCAGAAGAGAGGATCCCTCCTTCTGGCACTAGAACAACTATTGCTCCAAGGTGTAATCATGAAGGTTCCCCTGGAAGAAAGCGGATTCGGGTTTTACTCGAACCTTTTCACAGTCCCCAAACCAAATGGGGACGTGAGGCCCATATTAAATCTAAAAGGGCTAAACAAGTTCCTAAATATCAGGACTTTTCGGATGGAGTTGATCCGATCGGTGGCCACCGCCCTACAAGGGCAGGAATGGTTAGCCTCGATCGACATAAGAGATGCTTATCTGCATATTCCCATCTTTCCGGCCCACCAGAAATTTCTACGCTTTGCAGTAGAAGGGCGCCATTTTCAGTTCAGAGCCTTACCTTTCGGTCTGGCCACAGCACCACGAGTGTTCACAAAGGTTCTGGCCCCACTATTGGCCAATCTAAGAACACAAGGTGTAACGATAATGGCATATCTAGACGACCTGCTACTAATAGACCACTCAGTGGAAAAGCTGGAAGTAGCTATTCACAAGACAATCAAGTATCTGGAATATCACGGTTGGATTATCAACCGGGACAAGTCAGCTCTAAGACCAGTCAAAAGTCTGGAATACTTAGGGCTAAGGCTGGATTCAAATCAGAGAAAGATTTTCTTACCTCCAGAGAAGGTGTCGTCTTTAAAAGATTTGACCCACTTAGTGGGTACAAAAAGAAAACCATCCATACGCCTGTGCATGAGGCTGCTGGGAAAAATGGTGGCTTCATTCGAAGCAGTACCCTACGGTCAATTCCATTCAAGGAATTTGCAAAGGGCCATACTGTCAGCCTGGAACAAAAAAGTTCAGGCTTTAGACTTACCAATGTCCCTGTCCCCTTCCGTTCGCAAGAGCCTCCATTGGTGGTTGGTGCCCCAGAATCTGGAAAAAAGGAAACCCTTCAGTCCGGTTTCTTGGAAGGTGGTCACTACAGATGCCAGCCTCATAGGCTGGGGGGCAGTACTGGAGCAATGGTCTCTCCAGGGCAAGTGGTCAGAAGCAGAAAAGGCCCTGCCCATCAATCTCTTAGAGATACGAGCAGCCCGGTATGCCCTAGTAGCATGGACATCCAAACTCCAAGGGTCCCCTGTCAGAATTCAATCAGACAATGCCACAGCAGTGGCATATATCAATCACCAGGGTGGCACCAGGAGTCGTGCAGCCCAGAGGGAAGCAAATTGCATCCTGGAGTGGGCAGAAAGATATGTCCCAGCCATATCCGCGGTTTTCATCCCAGGAGTGGAAAATTGGAGAGCGGACTTTTTAAGTCGCCAACAATTATGCCCGGGGGAATGGTCTCTTCACCCCGAGGTTTTCCAGGCAATATGCCAGTGGTGGGGAACACCGGATGTAGATCTGCTAGCATCCAGATTCAACGCAAAGGTGGACAGATTTGTGTCTCGCACAAGGGATCCCCTAGCTTGCGGCTCAGATGCCCTAGTGTTCCCTTGGGATCAGTTCAAGCTGATATATGCATTCCCACCGCCACAATTGTTACCGCGATTAATCCGCAGAATCAGGGTAGAAAAGAAACAGTGATTCTGGTGGCTCCAGCGTGGCCCCGAAGGGCATGGTACGCGGAGATTGTAAAAATGTCAGTGAGGAGTCCTTGGACCCTCCCACATCGTCCGGACCTGCTGTCGCAAGGACCGATATACCACCCTTCCTTACCAGCCCTAGGTTTGACGGCCTGGCTATTGAAGCCCACATTCTGAAAAAGAGAGGGCTCTCTAATTCTGTGGTATCTACCATGATCAATGCCAGGAAGCCGGTATCCAGGCAGATCTATTATAGGATCTGGAAGGCGTACATTACGTGGTGTGAGGCCAAGAAATGGCATCCACGTAAGTACGTGATAGGTAGGATTTTGGACTTCCTACAGTGGGCTGTAGATAGGAAGCTGGCCTTGAGTACTATCAAGGGTCAGATTTCGGCCTTGTCAATATTTTTTCAAAGGCCCTTGGCTTCGCATTCACTAGTCAAAGCTTTCATACAAGGAGTGATGCGTATTAGCCCTCCGGTTAGTATTCCCATATGTCCATGGGACTTAAACCTGGTTCTGTTGGTTCTACAGAAACAACCGTTTGAACCATTGCAACACATTTCCTTGGTTCTTCTCACCAGGAAATTGATTTTCTTAGTAGCCATTTGTTCGGCTAAAAGAGTATCGGAATTAGCCGCCTTGTCCTGTAAGGAGCCATATCTGGTTGTCCATAAGGACAGAGTAGTATTACGTCCTCATCCAGCCTTTCTTCCTAAGGTGGTATCGAGGTTTCATTTGAACCAAGATGTGGTTCTTCCTTCTTTTTTCCCCAAACCTAGCTCGGTAGAGGAAAAGTTATTACATTCTTTGGATGTAGTAAGAGCAGTTAAAGCTTATCTAAAAGCCACTGCTCAGATTCGCAGAACGGATACTTTGTTTATTCTGCCGGAAGGCCCTAGAAAGGGTCAGGCAGCATCAAAATCTACTTTAGCCAAGTGGATTCGACAGGTCATAATACAAGTCTATGGCTTGAGAAAGAGACCGCCTCCGTTCAAAGTTAGGGCGCACTCCACAAGAGCAGTTGGAACTTCATGGGCAGTGCATCACCAGGCCTCCCTGGCTCAAGTCTGTAAGGCCGCAACATGGTCTTCAGTACACACGTTTACTAGATTCTACCAGGTAGACGTTAGAAGTCAGGAGGATGTCGCCTTTGGGCGCAGTGTGTTGCAGGCCGCAAAAGATCCTCATGCCTGATGGCGCCCAGCTTATGTATCCCTCCCCTCATTTGGCATTGCTTTGGGACGTCCCATTAGTAATGACTAAGTCGCTCTGTGTCCCGTGATATACGAAAAAGAAAAAGGGATTTTTATAACAGCTTACCTGTAAAATCCTTTTCTTGGAGTACATCACGGGACACAGAGATCCCACCCCTCTTTTTGGGACACTTATTGCTTTGCTACAAAACTGAGGTGCTCCCGGATGGGAGGGGCTTATATAGGGGAGGGTACTTCCGGTTTGGAAGTTGCCAGTGCCAGCACCTGAAGGTAAACTATATAACCCATTAGTAATGACTAAGTCGCTCTGTGTCCCGTGATGTACTCCAAGAAAAGGATTTTACAGGTAAGCTGTTATAAAAATCCCTTTATATGTGACATGCCCACCAGGTGGAACTCAACGTTGGCCATGCTGCAGCGGCTGCACACGCAGCAGAGGGCCATCAATGAGTACCTGTGCGACTACGGCACCAGGATAGGGTCAGGGGAGCTCAGGTTTTTTTCACCACGCCAGTGGGGCATGATCAGGGATGCATGCACTGTCCTGGCACCATTTGAGGAGGCCCCCTTTACCCAGACAGTGTTCCTTCTGACCCACCCATCGCACAGGAAGAGGAGGAGGAGGAGGATTGTGTCAGCATGGAGGTGGAGCCTGGCACTCAGCATCATCAGCAGCAGTCTTTTAGGGATGATTTACAGTCCCAAGAAACCCGTGGACTTGTACGTGGCTGGGAGGAGGTGGCTGCGGATCATGTCGTCCTTAGTGACCCAGAGGACTCCGGACCGAATGCCTCAGCTAACCTACGCTGCATGGCCTCCCTGATCCTGCAAAGTCTGCGGAAGGATCCTCGTATTCTTCAGATCAAGGAGAGGGACCATTACTGGCTGGCCACTCTCCTTGATCCACGGTACAAGGGTAAGGTTGCGGACCTTATCTTACCGTCGCAGAGGGAGCAGAGGATGAGACAACTCCGGGAGGCCTTGCAGAAAGGTCTGTGCAACGTGTTCCCAGAGACTGAGGGGTTACAAACTCCTGGTCCTGGACAACGAGTTGCTGAGGCTTCGGTCAGTCAAAGAAGGAGCGGTGGGGAAGGTGGCCGTCTGACCGATGCGTTCAGACAATTCTTTAGTCCGCAGCCCCAAGGTATGATCGGTTCCAGCAACCATCGCCAGCGTCTGATATACATGGTGCAGGAATACCGAGGGGCAAGGTCAGACTTGGACACCTTCCCCACCGAAAATCCTCTGGCTTACTGGGTCTTGAGGATGGATCACTGGCCAGAGCTTGCACATTATTCAATTGAGCTACTGGCCTGTCCTGCATCCAGCGTTCTTTCAGAACGCACATTCAGTGCTGCTGGAGGATTTGTGACGGATCACAGGGTGCACCTGTCCACCGACTCGGTTGATCGACTGACCTTCATAAAGATGAACCTGTCTTGGATCACCACCAGCTACCAAACACCTGAAGCTGATATAACAGACTAATTTATTTTCAAATGTCACATCCCTTCAAGACTGATGCTGATGCTGAGAGACTGTCCTGTTATGTTGACTGACTATCCTCCTCCTCCTCAATGATCCGATTGATGATGATAGCTTGGAAGAACATTTTTGTTTCTGGGTGCCGCCACCAGTGGCTAAGGCCCAATTTTTCAGCCCCTGTTTAACAGGGGCATGTAATTACAATTTTTTATGCAATGCTTTGCAGCAGGGCTCATTCCTGCACTCCAACTAGAGTATCTGGGAGAGGTTGCAGTGTCGTGGCACCAGCACCAGTGGCTAAGGCCCAATTTTTCAGCCCCTGTTTAACAGGGGCGTGTTATTACAATTTTTTATGCAATGCTTTGCAGCAGGGCTCATTCCTGCACTCCAACTAGAGTATCTGGGAGAGGTTGCAGTGTCGTGGCACCAGCACCAGTGCCTAAGGCCCAATTTTTCAGCCCCTGTTTAACAGGGGCGTGTAATTACAATTTTTGATTCAATACTTTGCAACAGGGCTCATTGCTGTGCTCCAAGTACAGTATCTGTGAGGGGTTGCAGTGTTGTGGCACCAGTGCCTAAGGCCCAATTTTTCTGCCCCTGTTTAACAGGGGCATGTAATTACAATTCTTGATCTAATAATTCACAGCAGGGCCCATTCCTGCGCCCACCAAGAGTAACTGTGAGGCCTTACAGTGTTGTGTCAACACCACCACCACCACCACCAAAGGCCCAATTTTTCAGCCCCTGTTCAACAGGGGAATGCAATTACATTTCTTGATCTAATAATTCACAGCAGGGCCCATTCATGCGCCCACCAAGAGTAACTGTGAGGGCTCACAGTGTTGTGGCAACACCAACATGTAAGGGGCAAATTTCAGCAGAGTATATACGGCAGGCCCCTACTTTCAAACATCCAACTTACAAACGACTCCTCCTTGCAAACGGAAGGAACAGGAAGTGAGAGGAAATCTACCCCTAGGAAGGCAAATTCTCTCCTGTAAGAGTTAATATGGGAAAAAAAGTGTCTCCTCTCCACTGATGCTTTATCACCAATTCTTGTTTCAATAAAAACCCCAAATTTTCAAAAAACATTTGTCATTGGGACGGAAAGTGAGGTGAACTGTTCTGAACAGGTGCACACTGGGCAGACAGCAAAACAAATGTTACAGGGGTGATAACCCTTCCCTATGTTTTCCAAAAAGCTTAAAAATGGATTTTTTGGCTGGAGCTACACTTAAACAATGTACTTGTTCAAAATTACAAACAGATTCTACTTAAGAACAAACCTACAGTCCCTGTCTTGTATGCACCGCCTGTATACGGCTGTTCAGAGTATATAGGGCCTTTTTTATTTTGTGTGCGGGGTTCCCCTTAATATCCATACAAGACCCAAAGGGGCTGGTAATGGGCTGGGGTAGGGGGGGGTGTGATGGGGTAGCTATGCCATTTTTCTTAAAGATTTTCATCCATATTACCGGGATCAGACATTACATTAAAGCCGCAAGCAGTTTTAACCACTTGACCACTGGGCACTTAAACCCCCTTAATAACCAGACCAATTTTCAGCTTTCGGTGCTCTCACATTTTGAATGACAATTACTCAGTCATACAACACTGTACCCATATGAATTTTTTGTCCTTTTTTTCACACAAATAGAGCTTTCTTTTGGTGGTATTTAATCACTGTTGGGTTTTTTATTTTTTGCGCTATAAGAGAAAAAAGACTGAAAATTTTGTAAAAAAATTATTTTTTTTTCGTTTCTGTTATAAAATTTTGCAAATTACTATTTTTTCTTCATAAATTTTGGCCAAAATTTATACTGCTACATATCTTTGGTAAAAATAAGTACAAATTGGTGTATATTATTTGGTCTTTGTGAAAGTTATAGAGTCCACAAGCTATGGTGCCAATATCTGAAAATTGATCACACCTGAAGTACTGACGGCCTATCTCAATTCTTGAGACCCTAACATGCCAGAAAAGTACAAATACCCCCCAAATGACCCCTTTTTGGAAAGAATACATTCCAAGGTATTCAGAAAGAGGCATTGTGAGTTTTTTGAAGTTGTCATTTTTTCCCACAATTCTTTGCAAAATCAAGATTTGTTTTTTTCTCTTTTTTTTTTTCACAAAATTGTCATATTAGCAGGTTATTTCTCACACACAGCATATGCATTCCACAAATTACACCCCAAAACACATTCTGCTATTACTCCCGAGTATGGCGATACCACATGTGTGAGACTTTTACACAGCGTGGCCACATACAGAGACCCGACATGCAGGGAGCACCTTCAGGCGTTCTGGAGCACCCAGGCCAATTCTGACATTTCTCTCCTACATGTAAAAATCATCATTTGTTTGCTAGAAAATTACATAGAACCCCAAAACATTATATATGTTTTTTTAGCAAAGACCTTAGAGAATATAATGGTGGTTGTTGCAACTTTTTATCTCGCACGATATTTGCGCAGCAATTTTTTTAACGCGTTTTTTACGGAAAAAAAATGTTTTGTGCTTAAAAAAAAAAACAGAAAAGTTAGCCCAATGTTTTTGCATAATGTGAAAGATGAAGTTACGCCGAGTAAATAGATACCTAACATGTTGCCCTTAAAAATTGCACACACTCGTGGAATGGCGCCAAACTTCGCTACTTAAAAAATCCCCATAGGCGACGCTTGAAATATTTTTACTGGTTACATGTTTTGAGTTACAGAGGAGGTCTAGGGCCAAAATGATTGCTCTCGCTCTAACGTTCGCAGAGATACCTCACATGTGTGGTTTGAAAACCGTTTTCATATGTGGGCGGGACTTACGTATGCGTTCACTTCTGTATGCGAGCTCACGGGGACAGGGGCGCTTTAAAAAAAAAAAAAAAATTATTCTTCATTTTACTTTATTTATTTTAGTTTGACATGTTTTTCCGCCCCAAACATTTTTTTGATCACTTTTATACCTATTACAAGGAACGTAAACATCCCTTGTAATAGGAATATGGCATGACAGGTCCTCTTTACAGTGAGATATGGGGGGGGGGTGTCAATAAGACCCCACATCTCACCTCTAGGCTGGGAAGCCTGAAAAAAAAAAAAAAAAAAAACAACAATCCTGGCTTTGATCGTAGCGGTGAGTCGGTAGAAGCACCGGAGGGCGGCGGGGGGGGGGGGACATCCCCTCTCGCCTCCCGTAAGAATGATCAAGCGGCGGAACAGCCGCTATGATTGTTCTTATGGTGTAGCGAATCGCCGGCTGAAAAAGCTAATATCTGAATGATGCCTGTAGCTGCTCCCATCATTCAGATATCCCCGCACAAAGTCAAGGACGTCATATGACGGCCGGAGGGCGGGAAGTGGTTATTGCAGAGTATTGCCGGGCATTGCGGAGTATTGCCGGGCATTGCGGAGTATTGCAGGGCATTGCGGAGTATTGCGGACTATGGCAGGGTATTGCGGTGTATGGCAGGGTATTGCACGGGTATTGCACAGGGTATTGTGGAGGGTATTGCACAGGGTATTGTGGAGGGTATTGCAGAGTATTGTGGAGGGTATTGCAGAGTATTGTGGAGGGTATTGCAGAGTATTGTGGAGGGTATTGCAGAGTATTGTGCAGGGTATTGCAGAGTATTGTGCAGGGTATTGCAGAGTATTTTGCAGAATATTGCGCAGGGTATTGCAGAGTATTGCGCAGGGTATTGCAGAGTATTGTGCAGGGTATTGCAGAGTATTGCGCAGGGTATTGCAGAGTATTGCACCAGAGTATTGCAGAGTATTGCACCAGAGTATTGCAGAGTATTGCACCAGGGTATTGCAGAGTATTTTGCAGGGTATTGCGCAGGGTATTGCAGAGTATTTTGCAGGATATTGCGCAGGGTATTGCAGAGTATTGCGCAGGGTATTGCAGAGTATTGCGCAGGGTATTGCAGAGTATTTTGCAGGGTATTGCAGAGTATTTTGCAGGGTATTGCAGAGTATTGCGCAGGGTATTGCAGAGTATTGCACCAGGGTATTGCAGAGTATTGCACCAGGGTATTGCAGAGTATTGCACCAGGGTATTGCAGAGTATTGCACCAGGGTATTGGCAGGGTATTTTGCAGAGTATTGGCAGGGTATTTTGCAAAGTATTGGCAGGGTATTTTGCAGAGTATTGGCAGGGTATAGCACAGGGATGGCTGAGCAGGGATGGATGGATGGCTGGATCTGTGACTGCAATTGTCACAGATCCAGCCCACAGTGCTTCTGCTGCCATCCGCTCCCTCCCCCTCCCCTCTCACACTGTACCGATCGGTACAGAGAGGGGAGGGAGGAACCGGCGTCATCAAATGACGCCGGTCTGTTTACAAGTGATTGCTCCGTCATTTGACGGAGCGATCACGTGGTAAACGGCCGCTATCAGCGGCGATTTACCGCGATTCGTGATCCGCCGGGTCCTCTGGACCCGGCGGTCACGGAGTTTCCCGTGTGCGCGCCCCAGGGGGCGTGCGGGAGCGCGATTCTGGGAGGACGTTATATAACGTCCTCCCAGAGTTAAGCAACCACCTTGTCGACGTTATTTGTCGGCAGGTGGTTGTTAAGTGGTTAAATGGCTTTTTTTCCTTTAGAAATGTAATTTTGTGCAGGGACAGTTCTAAACACGGGAAACACGTGGCACTTCACAGGCATACTTTAGACACCCCCCAGGTACGATATTTAAAGGAATATATATATTTTTTTTTTCACTTTATGCATCATTAAAATGACTGCTCCCGAAAAACGGCCGTTTTTAAAACTTATTTTTGCATTGATACATGTCCCCTGGTGCAGAACCCGGGTTCCCAAACCCTTTTTAGGACAATAACATGCATAATAGTCGTTATAATTAGCACTTTAGATTTCGAACGTTCGCATCCATTGTATTTAATAGGGTTCTAACGTTCGTGCAAACTTTCGGTCCGTTCGCGGGTTCTGGTGCGAACCGAACACGGGGGTGTTCGGCTCATCACTAATCCTGGGTCAGTAATTTGAGACATAATGAAGCCAGAAAAAGACAAATAACTAGCATTTTCAGAAGGAAATCTTCAATGGAAAGCCTCATACTTCTTTCTATTAACAGGGTTCTTTTCATATAATTACCACCTGATTGCTACCGTATTTTTTTCTTAATAGATTTATGGATAAAGACTCATTTCCATCAATCAGTTTTGTTGTATTGCTACCAATTTGTTATCAGTGCTAAAAAAAAGTATATGCAACATAATCATAGAACAATACTCATTCATATTTTTAACCAGGTTAAAGATTGTAAGCAAAATTAATAATTTCTCTCTCCTCACTGGCTCAGAGGCAGCAGCGGGAGCCATTGGAGGAGGTAGCAGGGGCGGGGCTGAGCCACACTATGACACAGGACTTGCTATGGGGGCACTCTGCGGGGGTCAGGAGCACCAACGGGGGACTGGAGAAGAGGAGGATCATGGCAGCTCTGTGCAAAACCATTGCACAGGGCAGGTAAATATACAATGTTTGTTGTTTAAAAACATCCCTTTAAAGTGTCTTTAAACTCACATCAGTAAAAACGATCAATAA
This sequence comes from Rana muscosa, assembly GCA_029206835.1. Classification (NCBI taxonomy): domain Eukaryota; kingdom Metazoa; phylum Chordata; class Amphibia; order Anura; family Ranidae; genus Rana; species Rana muscosa. The sequence continues at coordinate 63,102,459 of CM055122.1, read as the reverse complement.
ATGCTGTATTACATGCTGTTCATACTCACTTAGTCACTATGGGATTCATTTTCTGCAAAAAAAACTGGTTGATCCTGCTCTTTTCTGTCTCTCCCTCCTGTCCATGTCCACTGCAGTTGTGAATTTCGCAGAGCAGTGTTGTCAGTGTACATGCTCAGTTTCAGTGTATTTTCTAACCTGAGCTTTTCCTCCTTATCACATCTGAGCAGCACGTGTGACTATACACAGTGGTAAATAACAGCCCACCCCCTCCCTCCTCCCCATGCCCACTAACCAGCTATAAACAATGGGGGTAGAATATTAAATCTTAACTGATGGAGGCATCACCTCCCTGTTATTCTGAGACACAGGCTGGAGGGGCATGACATAGTCTGTGTCTGTCCACACCATGCTATTGCCAAATACATGTAGCGGCCTCACCTCTCTCTCTTGCTTTATCGGTTATGTGGCTGTTGTCTAGGGGTACCTGGGAGAGAGAGATGATACACACCACGGCCCGTGTCCTCCTCACCTAGGAGATGAAGGCCAAATGATTGGGCTTTCGTGTAGATGTCCTAGAGTCAAGTCCAGTCCTTCATCCCTGACTCCTTTGCTTAGTAACCCAAGTTCCACACAGTGAATAGGTACAACTCAGTTTTATTCTTCTTGCCAAGCAATAAAACAATCATTCTCCTTTTGAATAATGGGGGGGACAGATCGAGGCACAATCCTTTCCCTTCTTGCTGCTGCCCACTGTGCTGTCACCAGTGGTGAATAGTCACTGCCACTGACTAGGTAATATAGAACGTGGATTACCTTCACTCACTCTGCCCAAGGGAGAAGTGGAGGCCTCTCCATCACCAGCGATGCTGCGCCAGACTCTTCGGAAAAGTTACTGCGCACCAATCCTCACGAACTCAGAGACGGGCACCCAAGGCATTAGGGCCCCCTCGGATTCCTCCACCCTTGCGGAACTGTACTGTACTGAGCCCCAGGCATCCGCCATAGTACCTCACCCCAGGCTAAAGGTGCCTGAGATGGACTCCATCTCCGCTCCAGCTAGGCCAAGGGCGCCTAGGCCTAGAACACCGGAACGCCAGCACTCAAGCTGAAGGTGCCTGGGCGCGGCCACGTCCTCCGACTCTCTCCCCAAAAACAGGGCCTCCGCCCCTTTTATGACCTCTCCCTTTGCATCACAGCGGGTTCCCCGCCCCGCTGTACCAGCTCCAGGGGAGGACAAAAAGGCACGGTTTGCGGTGTGTGCTCAGCTCGGGCCCAAGGCAACAGCGCCACCCAGGGACTCCAAGGAACTTCACACCACCAGAGTCCTTACCAAACTCAAATACCCGCTACATACATAATATATATTTGATTTCAATTATACAGTATATATGTATGGCAATTTTAAACCGTGTATTGATATTAATGAGCTATTTTTACTGTGTGTCCCAAAGGCTGTTTTTTTATTTTGAACATGTGGCCATTATACAGCACCATTCATTTATACAGTGCTTTAGTCCCCACTCTCAGGGAGCCTACAATCTATGCTGTGTCTATGCATATTACATGCAGGTAGTGTCCTGGTAGTGTATTTAAACCAATGACCCTAGTGTTGCAAGGCGGGGGCTAACCACAAAGTCACTGTGCTGTCTGATAGGTAATCAGTTTATTTGTATCTTTATTAAAAATGTTTTTATTGAGATTCATTACATTTGAACAATGCAGATCTGTATGGTCAAAAATATGACAGCACCTTTTCTTGACAATAGTATTTAATGAAAACAGCAAACTCATCACAAAAAATAATGTAGTATTAGAAGTGGATCTGTATATTTTAACTTCCTTGATGCAATACAGTCATAAAGTTGTTGCCCACAAGTCTAGGTGGATAATCGCTACTCCGTCTGGATCATTACCATTAATCGCTCTTTTTTTTTCTAAGGAAAGAGCTGCTTTGTCAATTAAAAGAAAGGTGATGATCCTACTGAGACTGTCAGACATTTCCTGAAAAACCAGTCTATCTGTTTTCATAATGTGTTACAATTACAACAAGTAGCAATAATTGGTAGTTAACCAGTATGACCTCTGGTTTTATTTTATGCTCCCATTGTTTCCATTTAATTTCATCACAGACGTTAAAATAATTCCATGTCCACAAATACAAAGAAACAAACAAAACTTTATTTGACACAAGCAATTTGAATTAAATAGGTGCAAAGACCAATGTTTTAAAAGTTCCAGCATACAAACTTTTAACAAGCCTTTTCATTGCAATGTTTTTCTTCTTATTCACCATTAATTCTAACCATAATCTCCTGTCACTGCCAGATAGAGAGTCAAAATGTAAGAACTATTTATTACAGATAAAGTTCAACAGACATAAAACACAGTGCATATCACAGCTAACACCAACCAATATAAAAATAGAAATACCTTTACCCCATCCACTAAATTTGGAACAAAATCTAGATAGACTGCTGGAGAGTTAAACCATCTAACATCTTGGTGGGACCCCTGAACTTGAACGTCTGGGTCTGCATACCTACTGTTGTCAATGTTATTTTGTATTATGAAGAATGCAGAGGATGACGGGAAAGAAATCTGCCACCTGACTACATCCTCTAAGCATAAAGGTAGATCCAGTTTGCTGGTGTAATTGAAGGTCACGCGCATGTCTGCAAGCTCTCTCCACTTGTGCAGTGTTAGTTAACCACTTAAGCCCCGGACCATTTGGTAGCTAAAGGACCAGAGGTGAATTCAGAATTTTGCACTGCGCTGCTTTAACTGTAAATTGTGCGGACATGCAATGTTGTACCCAAACAAAATTTGCGTCCTTTTCTTCCCACAAATAGAGCTTTCTTTTAATGGTATTTGATTGCCTCTGCGATTTTTATTTTTTGCGATATAAACGGAAAAAGACCGAAAATTTCAAAAAAAATGATATTTTCTACTTTTTGTTAAAAGAAAAATCGAATAAACTCAATTTTAGTCATACATTTAGGCCAAAATGTATTCAGCCACATGTCTTTAGTAAAAAAAATGTCAATAAGTGTATATTTATTGGTTTGCGCAAAAGTTATAGCTATAGTTATTTACAAACTAGGGTACATTTTCTGGAATTTACACAGCTTTAAATTTATGACTGCCTATCTCATTTCTTGAGGTGCTAAAATGGCAGGGCAGTACAAAACCCCCCCAAATGACCCCATTTTAGAAATTAGACACCCCAAGGAAATTGCTGAGAGGCATGTTGAGCCCATTGAATATTTTTTTTTTGTCCCAGGTGATTGAATAATGACAAAAAAAAAATTACAAAAAGTTGTCACTAAATGATATATTGCTCACACATGCCATGGTTATATGTGGAATTGCACCCCAAAATACATTCTGCTGCTTCTCCTGAGTACGGGGATACCACATGTGTGGGACTTTTTAGGAGCCTAGTCACGTACGGGACCACGGAGACCAAGCACCGCCTTCAGGATTTCTAAGGGCGCAAATTTTTGATTTCACTCCTCACTACCTATCACAGTTTTGAAGGCCATAAAATGCCAAAATAGCACAAAACCCCCTCAAATGACCCCATTTTAGAAAGTAGACACCCCAAGGAAATTGCTGAGAGGCCTGTTGAGCCCATTAAATATTTTTTTTTGTCCCAAGTGATTGAATAATGACAAAAAAAAAAAAAAATACAAAAAGTTGTCACTAAATGATATATTGCTCACACATGCCATGGTTATATGTGGAATTGCACCCCAAAATAAATTTTGCTGCTTCTCCTGAGTACGGGGATACCACATGTGTGGGACTTTTTAGGAGCCTAGCCGCGTACGGGACCCCGAAAACCAATCACCGCCTTCAGGATTTCTAGGCACAAATTTTTGATTTGACTCCTCACTACCTATCACAGTTTCGAAGGCCATAAAATGCCAAAATAGCACAAAACCCCCCCAAATGACCCCATTTTGGAAAGTAGACACCCCAAGCTGTTCGCTGAGAGGCATGGTGAGTATTTTACAGCTCTCATTTGTTTTTGAAAATGAAGAAAGAAAATTTTTATTTATTTTTTTCAATTTTCAAAACTTTGTGACAAAAAGCGAGATCTGCAAAATACTCACCATACCTCTCAGCAAATAGCTTGGGGGGTCTACTTTCCAAAATGGGGTCATTTGGGGGGGTTTTGTGCCATCTGGGCATTCCATGGCCTCCGAAACTGTGATAGGCAGTGAGAAGTGAAATCAAAAAATTACACCCTTAGAAAGCCTGAAGGCGGTGATTTGTTTTTGGGGTCCCGTACGCGGCTAGGCTCCCAAAAAGTCTCACACATGTGGTATCTCCGTACTCAGGAGAAGCAACAGAATGTATTTTGGGGTGTAATTCCACATATGCCCATGGCATGTTTGAGCAATATATCATTTAGTGACAACTTTGTGCAAAAAAAAATACAAAAATAAAAAAAATTCTTTTTTCCGCAACTTGTGTCAACATATAAAATATTCCATGGACTCGAAATGCCTCTCAGTATATAGCTTGGGGTGTCTACTTTCCAAAATGGGGTCATTTGGGGGGGGGTTTTGAACTGTTCTGGCATTTTATACACAACATTAGGAAGCTTACATCCACTCTTCTAACCACTTGAAGACAAAGCCCTTTTTGACACTTTTTGTTTACATGAAAACATATTTTTTTTTGCAAGAAAATGATGTTGAACCCCCAAACATGATATATATTTTTAAAGCAAAATCCCTACAGAATAAAATGGTGGGTGTTGCATTTTTTTTTCTACGCAGTATTTGCGCAGCGATTTTTCAAACGCATTTTTTGGTGAAAAAATACACTTTTTTTTATTTTAATGCACTAAAACACACTATATTGCCCAAATGTTTGATGAAATAAAAAAGATGATCTTAGGCCGAGTACACAGATACCAAACACGACATGCTTTAAAATTTCGCACAAACGCACATTGGCGACAAACTACATACATTTTTAAAAGCCTTTAAAAGCCTTTACAGGTTACCCCGTTAGATTTACAGAGGAGGTCTACTGCTAAAATTACTGCCATCGATCTGACCTTCGCGGTGATACCTCACATGCATGGTGCAATTGCTGTTTACATATGACGCCAGACCGACGCTTGCGTTCGCCATTGGGCAAGAGCAGGGCAGGACAGGGGTGTTTTTTTTTTTTTTTTTTTTATTATTAATTTTGCTTTTTTATTTTATTTTTAAATTGTTCCTTCCATATTTATTTATTTTTATAATTTTTATTGTTATCTCAGGGAATGTAAATATCCCCTATGATAGCAATAGGTAGTGACAGGTACTCTTTTTTTGAAAAAACTGGGGTCTAGACCCTAGATCTTTCCTCTGCCCTCAAAGCATCTGACCACACCAAGATCGGTGTGATAAAATGCTTTCCCAATTTCCCAATGACGCTTTTTATATCCGGGGGGGGGGGGACATTCCCTCCCACTGCTTGTAAAAGCAGTCCAGAGGCTAATTAGCCACTAGGATTGCTTTTACATGAAAGCTGAAAAGAATGATACCAAGATGATACCTAAACCCGCAGGCATCAATCTGGTATAACCATTCAAAGTCCAGCAACATACCAGTACGTTGCTGGTCCTTGTTGGACATGTATTGTAATCTTTTTTTTTCATGCAGCCAGGGGCTGAACGAAAAAAGAGATTGATTGGTGGGTATGCCCACCATTAGAATACCGCCCTTCATCCACCCACTTCTAATGATGGGCATACATGCACCATTTATATATGCCGAAGCATGGGGGCATCCTCCCGCAAAGAAGTTATGCCGCACACACATGGTCGGACTTTTCCACGGGCAAGCCTCCGTCGGAATTTCGACCGTATGTACGCGGCATTAGGAGCAAAATCACTCCTCCGCCCCTGCTGCCCCAATGCTTCGGCATATTTGCTTTTTTTTTAAACTGTGGTGGTGAAATCACCTCCTACAGCACTGGAGTCGCAGGGATCAGGCCTGTCTCTGCGAACGCTGCAGTTATGTGTGTTGTGTTTTGTAAGTGACAGTGATCGATCGATACTGCACTTGGGTGGCCTGGGCTGGACGGAGGGGCAAAACGCAGGTGCTAGCAGGTATCTGGGCTGATCCCACTAACACTGCGTTTTTGGGAATCCTAAACTGCTGGGGACGCTAGTATAGATCTGATCAGATCAGATATTGATCTGTTCAGATACTATACCACTAAGGGAGGTGTATGCTTCACGCGTGGGTGTTAGCGTTACTGGCACTAACCTGACGCTGCCTGGGGTGTGACGCAGACCCTCTCTGACGCTAAAACCTAATTGATATCACCCGCCGGGCGATCAGGGGGTTAAACCTTTATTGGGTTATATACGGCGGGTGCCCTGACACTATAAAAAGCAAACTAACTAACCAGCGTCACCCGTAACACTTATATGATGATCACTGGTGAAAGGGTTAACTAGGGGCAATTAGGGGGTCAAAACCTTTATTAGATAATATATGGGGGTACCTGACGCTATAAAAACCTGCGGCGAACCTAAAAAAAATTACTGGCTACCGATCTGAATCACCGACGCTAAGACAGCGATCAGAAAAATGATCACTTAGCGACAGTGGTGATAGGGGGTGAAAGGGTTACCTGGGGGGCGATCAAGGGGGTTAAACCTTTATTAGATAATTTATGGGGGTACCTGACGCTATAAAAACCTGCGGCGAACCTAAAAAAAATTACTGGCTACCGATCTGCATCACCGACGCTAAGACAGCGATCAGAAAAATGATCGCTTAGCGACAGTGGTGATAGGGGGTGAAAGGGTTACCTGGGGGGCGATCAAGGGGGTTAAACCTTTATTAGATAATTTATGGGGGTACCTGACGCTATAAAAACCTGCGGCGAACCTAAAGAAAAAATACTGGCTACTGATCTGCATCACCAACGCTAAGACAGCGATCAGAAAAATGATCGCTTAGTGACAGTGGTGATAGGGGGTGAAAGGGTTACCTGGGGGGCGATCAAGGGGGTTAAACCTTTATTAGATAATTTATGGGGGTACCTGACGCTATAAAAACCTGCGGCAAACCTAAAAAAAATTACTAGCTACCGATCTGCATCACCGACACTAAGACAGCGATCAGAAAAATGATCGCTTAGCGACGGTGGTGCTAGGGGGTGAAAGGGTTATCTGGGGGGTGATCAAGGGGTTAAACCTTTATTAGGGGGGGTAGGGGGCTACACTGGACCTAAAACTAAATGTAGTGACACTTTTACAGTCACAAATGTCACTGATTGCAGTGATCAGTAAATAAATGGTCACTGCAATCAGTGACACTGTGACTGGGGGCTGGGGGGTGATCTGGGGGGGCCTGGGGGGGTGATTTATGTGCCTATGTGTGCTGGTGTTAGTGTAGTGTTTGTGCACTAACCTTGATGTCTTCTCTTGTACGGCGCTCGGTATATGTGAGCGCCGCACAAGAGATGACATCACTTCCTCCTGCTTCCTCTGCCTGTGTGTGCATTCGACAGACAGAGGGGGCATTTCCATTCGCCGGGAGCGATCGCGGGGGGGTGGCCAGAATCGAACGGCCGTCCCCTCATGTCGGATCGCTCCCCAACGAATTCCGACCGCTCGCTGTACAGAAGGGGGGTCCGATTGGACCCCCCAACTGTACAAAGGCAATCACGTATGCTCTACGTGATTGTGCCTGTCGGTGCCATTGTGCCGACGTATATATACAGTGAGCGGTCGTTAAGTGGTTAAGGAATTAAACTTTTCTTTGACTCTGAAATTTGGAAAGATTTATGGACAGCAATTCAGAGTATCATCTAGAGATCAACTTGGATTAATCATTATATAGGAGAGGTTTTTCCAACTCTGGATGATCAAGGTCAACAGTGAGGGATCAAATATGGACCTTGACTGCGTATAGTAATAGGTAATTTAAATAAAGTTTGGGTGAGACTCCATATTCCTCCTGAAGTTGATGGAACCTCCCTTCCTTTAATATATGATGTAGACAATAAATGCCAAGTGAGCACCAGTAGTTAGCATTAGATAAAGTAAAAAAATATCTTTTATGGGGCCAATGGGGGATTTAGGCCAATGTTTAGTTATACATGTGTGCCTATTTGGAGTTTTCCTATAGACTTGTATATTGTTTTGTATGATAAGGTTATCACAGCCTCCGTGAAAGGGCAGGCATTATGTTTGGATGGAACAAGCCATTTGTGTATAATAACTAGTTGTGCAGCAAGAAAGTAAAGATAAAAGTTGGGAAAAGCTAATCCTGATGATTACTGGGAAAGTTGTAAAGTTCCTAATGACATTCAAGAGGTCTATGGATTCCAACTCAAAGTGGTACTGGTGGATTTAATAAAAAATTCTCAAAAGGCACCAGACAGGCGGAGTTGGAAAGAATATAAAGCAGCTTTGGAAAAATGAATGGCTACATATTGTTTAAGTGGGAGTTTCACTAGACTCCAAGATATCTAATCTATTTACAATTTTTTTTTTTTTTTGTAATTCTTTTATTATGGCAAAGCATCTTAGATACAACAAGTCAAGTCATTTTCACAAATAAGGAAACACTTAATAGGCAGACACCAAATACCGAAAACAGACAAGACCTTTGAAAACTTTTGCTGACAGTTTATGTAATTTGCATATACTATAGCATATATAATCAGTGAAGTCAAGGGGCCTAAAGGCCCATAAGTACACGTACCAAAGAATCAAACATTGAAGTTACAACAAATGAGATTGAGTAAATCTAGTGATAAAAGAAAACAGTTAGATATGCTAGCATTTCTAACTTTGTGCATCGTTTGTTCGTCTACAAATGATATCTTATAACTCGCATCTGTCGAGAAGTGTAACGATTTTTAGATATGCCATTACAACGGCTAAGTCGCAGAAATTTAGCAGACACTAAAGGAAGAAAAAGGGGGAGGGAGGGAGAAAAAGCAAAACAAAGCAGATGGGTCATACTTTAGCAAAGTAGCCACCTCCTACAGGTAAGCTTCTGTATAAGTGAAATGTCTCCAGGGCATCCACTTGTCTCTAAATTGTTCTACCGTATTATGAAGTGTAGCTGTCAGTTCCTCCATATGGAGAATGTAATTAATTTTAGAGTACCACAGCACCCTGGTTGGTGGTTGAGACTACCTCCACAACGCAGGGACACAGGCCCTTGCTGCATTGATGATTTGCATAGTAAGAGTTTTCTTTTTTTGTCATTTAAGTTTTTTATTTTTCATCAGAAAAAAATCATTACAGAATCATAAATATTAAAGATGATTACAATTGACTTCAACAAAAATCTCAGGTATTATTACCATAGAAACTTAGACAAATTATTATCGTAAAAACCAATACTGACAATGTTTAAACAAAAAGTAATAATATCTATCCTCATCTTGGTCAAGTATATAATCAAGTAATCTTATAAACTGATAATAACTTATATTAAGAAAATCTAGTTCCCACAAAAATAAACCGAAAATATGAAGGGCTCCTACTCCCCTCCCCAGCCACCCCTAACGGGAACACACTGTGACTGGGAAGGAGAGAACGTCCCCTGCCCGTCCTTCCTGTCACCACCAACAATCGTCGGTAGAGACAACTGGAGAGATATAATAGAAAAAATGTCATTTGTTCATGCCAAAAAAAACACAATACTCGACCTAAGTATGAAAATTAAGAGTTGTTCTCAGACTTGTTAGAGCTAAGTTCAACAGTCCAAGCCTCAAACAATAAAAAAAGGAATCTGAGCCTGAAACTATTATATTTTATCTGATGTAATAAAACAATAAACATACTATGAAATAATAAAAGCCAAAACCGAGAGAATAAAGTATAGGATAAAAATAAAGAAGAGAAAGAAAAAGAGGAGAGAGAAAGAGAAAAAAAAAATTCTCAAAGATATGAAGTGAAAAGATTATAGAATGCCTACAAACCAAATATACATTCTAAAGATCAGTGATTGGTGTTGATGACCAAGTTATGTGACAAAGAGATTCCCATAAATCGCGCCCAAGGTTCCCATATGGCTTCAAAATTTGAGGTCTCGTCTAACAAGAAGCTAACCAGTTTTTCTTGTTCCATAATCCAGGAAACTTTTCGTTTCATGGATAATATAGATACCGAAGGTTTCTTCCATGCCCTTGCAATAGTTAGTTTTGCTCCCGTTAAAATAAACAAAATTAGTTTACGAGTGGCTTTAGGAATATGAGGTAAATGTCCATTGAGTAAAGCAATTGTGGGAGATTGATGTATCGGGCAACCTGTAATATTGCGTAAAATGTGAAATACCTTATTCCAAAATCCACTAATTCTTGGGCACTCCCACCATATGTGGATCATAGTACCCAGTCCCTGACATCCCCTATAACAAAGAGGTGAAACAGAGGGGTACATAACAGTCAATCTCGTGGGAACTAGATACCATCTTGTAAAAAGTTTTATATTGGCCTCTATGAGCGAAGTATTGCAGAGGCCTGAAGTCGAGCGAGAGTAGCTTGCATGCCAGTCTACAATATTTCTATCAATTAGGAGTTCCTTCTCCCAGGCCAACATGTATGGTAGTTTCACTAAATTGGATGCCAGTGACTTGTAGATCACAGAGATCCCCCCCTTCGCTCCACTGTCTGTCCACACCAATTTTCATAATCTGTAAAGTCTCGGGATGAATATCCAGTTTTACACCTAGAATGAATTAAATTAGCGATTTGATGAAATCTCGGTTTTTCGGATAAAGGGAGATCTAATTTGTTCATAAAATATTCAACAGGTAAAGGGCCTATAGAGGAAAAAAATTGACCAATGCGGTACAACCCCTTGTCGTACCACCATTTAAAGGTTTGAAGGTCCAAACCTTGATGAAAAAAGGGGTTTTTGAACACCAGGGTCAAAGGTTGAGCTTTAGAGACCAGCGAGGGAAGTTTCCAAAGTGAATCCCATAAAGATAAGGATTGTGAGAGTGATGGTGATAAGATGGGAGGTCTATTTCTGGGAGGGCACCACAACAGGTGTATTAGTGATGAGGATGGAACAGCTTGATTTTCAATTGATATCCAATCAGGAAGTTCTGTGTTAAAATATAAAGCAGATAGTTGTGCCAATCGTGCTGCTTGGTAGTACCATAAGAGATTCGGAAGACCTAACCCACCCTGTTTGGAAAGGTTGAATAAGCATCTGTTTGAGAGTCGTGGACCTTTATTGTTCCAAATGAATTTAGTGAGCTTACTTTGAAAAGATTTCAAATGATCTCTTTTGATTGGAATAGGAAGTGAACGAAATAAATATAAAAGCCTGGGCAAAAGGGTCATCTTGACTGAGTTAATCCTGCCAATCCAAGAAATACTGTGCGACTCCCAGTCTTTGAGATCGAGTTCGAGTTTCTTGTACATAGGAGGGTAGTTAGCTTGGTATAGATTTTCAAATTTAGATGTAACATTAATTCCTAAGTACTTAATGAATGAGCTGCTCCACTTGAATTGGTAAGTTATCTGTAAATCGGACACTATAGAATCTGGGAGAGACACGTTAAGAGCTTGAGATTTAGACATATTAATTCTGAGACCTGAAAGAGTCGAAAACGTATTAAGCAATGAGCAAACCTCCGGTAAAGAAGACCGTGGAGAAGTGACAAAAAGTAAAAGGTCATCTGCGAATAAGGCACATTTATGGGTATCTTGACCACATTGCACCCCCCTGATATTCGGATTACTACGAATGGCAATGGCTAAAGATTCGATCATAATAGCGAATATCAGGGGGGATAGGGGGCAACCCTGACGTGTACCTCTTCCAATCTGAATAGGGTCGGAAAAAATTCCTTGCATTCTGATTCTGGCCTTAGGATTAGAATAAAGGGCTTCTAAAATTCCTAACATATTCTGTCCAAATCCCCAGCGTTTAAGTACAGCGAATAGATATGTCCACGACACCGAATCGAATGCCTTCTGGAGGTCCAGTGACAGTAACATACCCTCCTGTTTATGACCTCCCTCCCAATTAGATTGTAGGATTGATACTAGGTCAACCGCTCTTCGCACCTGATCAGGACCTTGCCTACCGGGTATAAAACCGACCTGGTCTTTGTGAATATAAGATCCTATAAAAGAAGCAAGTCTGTTCGCTAATATCTTGGTTAATATTTTAAGATCATTATTGATTAAGGAGATTGGTCTGTAGTTTTCTATTTGACTAGTATCTTTATCCGGTTTTGGGATCACAGAAATATAAGCCATATTTAGTTGATTATCTATCGGGGAACCTTTAGACATAAAATTAAAAAGTCTAGTTAGGTAAGGAGTTAGTATCTCTGAAAATGTTTTGTAATATGGTGTGGAAAAACCATCAGGTCCAGGAGCTGTTCCCCCCTTTAAAGCTTTTATGACATCTGAAACCTCTTCATTTGAAATAGGAGCATCCAATTCCTCTTTATGAGTTTCTGTTAATTTCGGAATATGTAATTTATCCAAGAATTCCTCTAACTCGGTAGAGACAGAGAGATTTTCAGCCATATATAACTTAGAATAAAAATCCTGGAATGCCTTAATAATATGTTGAGAATTCATGGTAAAAGAGCCATCTGCCTGTTTAATCTTTGGGAGAGCTTGTGAACGGAATCTGGGTGAAAGTTTACGTGCCAACATAGGACCCAACTTGTCTCTCATCTGGTAAAATTTTGCCCCAGACCATTTAATGGATTTTTCAGCCTTCGCTGTTAGAGCCAAGTTAAGAGCTACTCGTGCTGCATCCAGTGTGGATATAGATACACTAGAATGACTTCTCTTATGTTTTTTGCACAACTCAGCGAACTCTTTCTCCAATCTCTCAATCTCGACCACCCTCTCTCTCTTCTTTCTGGCCGCTATTTGGATCAACTTGCCTCTAATAGTAACCTTATGAGCTGCCCATAAAGTTTCTGGAGAGACCTCCCCTCCATCATTAAAGAAAAATAATCCTTCAAAGCTCCCTGAATTTCCGCCACTACTGCGGGATCCTTCAATAAAGACTGATTGAGAGTCCAATGTGAGGTCTGTGTACTAGGGATATCCCTTCTAATAGCCAATAGAATCATCGAATGGTCTGACCAAGCAGCTTCCACTATAGAAGAAGAAAGAGCTAGTGGAATATGGTGAGTAGAGATCCAAATGTGGTCAATACGGGAATAGGACTGGTGCGGATTAGAGTAGTGTGTAAAATCTCATTTTTTTGGATGGAGTTCCCTCCCAATATCCGTCAATCTAGATTGAAAGATTAATCGAGCAATTTGAACACTTGTTTTATTGGGCCTAACAACTTGTGATCTTAAGGGTTTGGATTTGTCCAGACTAGAATCAAAAGCTGTGTTAGAGTCCCCCCCATAACTATGATCCCCTCCATAGATGGTCCAAGTGACTGGAACAATTGTTTAAAAAACTGTTTTTGTCTTCTGTTAGGGGCGTAGTAAGATATAAAGGTATATAGCTTATTATCGATAGTTCCCTTGACCAATAGGAACCTTCCCTCCTGGTCTCTGAGTTCCAACTCAAGATTGAATTTGCAATTCTTAGAAAACAATATTGCCACTCCCTTGGTCTTATCTTCAGCCTTAGACAAGTAAAAAACTGGAAAATGGGCATGAAGAAACAATGGGGTGTACCGCTGAGGGAAATGGGTCTCTTGTAAGAGTACTACATCAATATGACGGGATCTATAGGCTTGGAGGGCTTTCCTTCTTTTGACTGGGGAATTTAATCCCTGGGTGTTGTGAGACACAACACGAAGGGGTAAAGAGTTAGTGTTAGTGCCGGCCATGGAGCAAAAGGGGGAGAACTCCAAATAACCCACAGCCATCTACCTTCCTCCAGGAAGAACCAAGGGCATATAATGAAAGGTCTTTCACTATGTTAGAGGAGGATATACATAGCATCACTTCACAGGTAAATCTCAATGACATGTAGGCTGAAAAAGAAAAAAAAGTTAGAATGAAAGAAGAAGAGTAAAAAAAATATTCAAATAAAAATAATATCAGTTGTAAAACGCAGTGTAACGAAAGGCCTATAAGCGGCCCAGAATGGGAGGAGGGGTATGGCTCCCTCCCCTCATTCAGAAAAAAATAAGTAGTATAGCCCAGATGTAGGGCTATATACCTACCCCTCAGCATGGTTTACAACCAAACTGAGCGGTAGGTGGAGGCACAATGCAGTAGCACCAGCCAGTGACAGCACTCAAACTAACAATGTAATATTAAATGAACGGAATCAAACATCCCTGGATTTCCAATATAGTAGCAATTAAGAATAGTTTAACTATTAGATTTTTTCTAAACAAGAGAGAAGAAGAAGAAAAAAAAAAAAAAAAACATTATCTATTGAAAATTTAGCAACAGAACTATGTGTGGGAAAAAAATAAAAATAAAAACATTATCTATTGAAAATTTAGCAACAGAACTATGTGTGGGGAAAAAAAAAAAAAAAAACCATTATCTATTGAAAATTTAGCAACAAAACTATGTGTGGGAAAAAAAAAAAAACCCATTATCTATTGAAAATTTAGCAACAGAACTATGTGTGGAAATTTTTTTTTTTTTAAAAATTAATAAAATAAAATAAAAAAATTAACCCCCATTGTCTATTGACAGTTTAGCAACAGAACTATGTGTCAAAAAGAGTTGCACAGGAAATCCAAGAGTCAATGTAATGAATTGTGTTTCCTCCCAAGGAACCTACAGGGGGGAAGAAAAAGATGAAATACAGTAAAGTCATGTAAATCCTCTTCATGGGGGGATGTTATCCTTTACTCTCTTAATTTTGGACATCTCCCAAAGTGGCGCAGTCGGGCTCGGAGGCGATTGGCGTTTAGATGACCCCTGCATAGAGGGAGAGGTATCCATATTTGAATCCAGCGTAATGAGTCTCAAGTCAAGTAACAGGCGTTCTCCTTCTGGGAAATTGTGAAAAACATGTTGCTTCCCATTGTACGTAAATTTCAGGGCAAAAGGGAATGCCCACCGGTATTTAATATCCTTTTTGGTCAGGGCTGCAAGGAGGGGTTTCAAAGATCTCCTCTTTTGGATGGTGTATGGGGATATGTCAGAAAAGATTTGAATAGAAGCACCTTGGAACTGTATCTGATCTTGTTGGCGGGATATTTTCATCACTTCTTCCTTGACAGAAAAAAAGTGGGGTTTTACTATAATGTCCCGTGGAGAGCCATCTTTCCTGAGGGGTCCCAAGGATCTATGCGCTCTATCCAATTCCAGTTTATTAGCTGGAATCGAAGGGAGTAAATTTTTAATAAAATCTTTCACAGTTGTATGAACATCAGTGATTGATTCAAGCAGTCCTCTAATGCGAAAGTTTTCCCTTCTTGAACGATTCTCGAGGTCGTCTATTCTGGCTTGAGCGGTATCAAGCTGATCCTGCAAGAACTGCAAGTGCTCAGAATTTTGGTTTGTCTTAGTTATAGTAAAATCCAACTTATGTTCAATATGCTCTATTCTGCTTCCCAGGTTCTGAAAGTCTGCTTTAATTTCTCCTGTGATCCTGTCAGCATTTAAAGCTAACCTTTTGTCCAGCATATCAGAAATCATGTTAAAAAGTTCAGTCATATTAAAAGACATATCAGGAGCCTGTTCAGGATGTGTATTGAGAGAGCCTATGTGAGGTAAATTCACTTCATGAGGTGGATGACCCTCAGATCCCACATAGTTCTCCTTTAGGTTTAATTTAAGCTCAGAAGGTTGTAAGGTAGCAGAGGAGTCTAAGCTCAAAAACTGTGAGCTAAATGGGAGAGTTGCAGGCTGAATAACTTGCCTGCTAGTTGAGGAGACATCATTAGCAGTCTGTATCTTATTCTGAGGTGCGGCAGCCATTTTGGATTTCTCCCGTTTTTCAGAGAGCTTGTAGTTCTGTTTCTGCGCTTTTTTATATGCCTTACCTGGCATAGGTAGGTGCCTGGCACTATTCGCTGCCTTTCCCTGTAGTTTTTAACCGCAATGTGGCTTCTTTTTCCGCCGCTATTAGCGCTGTTTAGCTGGTGCTGAGCAGAGCTCCGGTCCTAAGCCTCCATCACAGGAGTCCCCGCCCCTAGTAAGAGTTTTCTTATACTTCCAAAGAGGTCTTTCTGTCAGGTGTAGGAGACATGCGGCCTGATTCCCATTCAAATCTACTGAGGTCAAATGTTTAATAGTTGTTGTCACCTCCTCCCAAAAAGGTCTCAAGGTAAGGCAGGACCAAAAGATGTGGAATATCGTACCGCCTTCTGCATTGCACTGCCAGCACGTGTCAGGAGAAGCCCTATCCATCTTGTGAAGTATGTAAGGAACTCTATACCATCGGAGTAAGATTTTATACCTGGTATTATACTTGGTATTGCTATGGAGGATTTATGTGCCAAAAGGAGAATTTTTTCCACTTGTCGTGGTGTAAACTGAGTATCTAAGTCAACTTCCCGATGGCGAACAAATGTTGGGGTCAGTCCATCAGCATGGGCTGTCAGGCCAAATAGCAGAGACAACGTGTGCCTAAAGGGTTCCTCCAAACTACACAATGATTTAAAGAGAGTGTTTACAATTTTAATTTGGGATGGACTTTGCAGGTGGTCTCAGGATCTATGGTAAACAAAAAATATTAACTCCAATTGACTCTGAATGAATCTATAAGTTTTAATAAAGGAAAAGGGGATTGGCTTTGGTCAGTCAAGTATATCAAGGTGTCGTCCACATATAAAGATATGTGTAGCTCCATGGTATTTGGTATAGCTCCATGGTATTTCTACTTAATCTTTTGATGTGGGGAGACCTGCAGTTTAGGACAGAAAGAAGTTCCATTGTGAGCACACAAATAAAGGGGGAGAAGGAGTACCCCTGACTCATGCCTCTGCAAGTTTATAATGGTTTCAATAAGACATATTAATGTTGATTTTAGCTACAGGGTCATTGTATAAAATGTTGATCCACCAGATCCATTTTAGACTAAATTCAAAAAGTTGGTGGATCTTGAGGCGGTAGAGTCACTGTACTCTCTCACTGCCCTTCTACCAGAGTGGTCATGTGGGAACTGTAGGTTTGTGAATAGTCTATTAATATTTATCCAGGTAAGTTTTCCAGGAATGAAGCTGGTCTGATCACAGACTGCTTTTTACCCACTGTTTTGGACTACTTTTCCTACTCTTCATCAACACTTTTGTCATAGGCTTATGTTTTTACTTTATATGTTGTTATATTTAATAGTTTTGGCTCAGGCAAAGAAGGGAAAGGGAAAACCAAAACTTACAATTGTGTATATTAGTCCTAACAAACTTCCAAAACAGGGTAAACAGTCAAGTGGATTCTTGGTTCCCATGAATCTCCCCATAAGAAATTAGGATAAAGGAAAACAAAAGCAGACCTCCAAACGGTCTGTATAGTTCTCCCTGGGGCTGTGGAGGGGAGGGGGCCAGCCAGACAGGCAAACGTCCAAAGAGATGACCAGGGGTCACGATGGTCAGGGGTCAGTATTCATGTAGCAGTTAATGCACTTTAGTGCAGTTTATTGCTGACTTTTCTGGTTCATTAGTTATTTACAGTTTACAGAACTCTATTCTAGGTTACCTTGGCATAGTGATTATATTGTCTAGCAGACTGTGTTTGAACCTAACTTCTGTATGCTCATTTATGCTCAAACCACCATTTACTCTAACCCATACCAATACATTGAGTTAATTTACCACTAAACAATCTTGTGTCTATTTCCTAATATTATTTCACAGTCAAGTTAAAGGTATCCACATTTGTGTTTCTATAAGTGCTTGCAGTAACTTTCACTCAACCAGTTGTGCCAGACGGGCTGAGATTATTAGAGATGAGGTGCAGAACAGAGAACCAAAATTACCAAGTAGCTCCAGAGGTAGCACTACATGTAAATAGACAGCATGGCAGCCTTGCAGCTTGTGTTGTTTTAAAATTTTTGAAGGAGTGTTTTTGTTTTTAATAATTGTGGATGAGAATTACATTTTTTTTAAATCAGTCAGTTTAGGAAATAAGTTGTGTTTCTTATTTGGAGAGTAACTTGTTATGTCAGTCTACACATATCCTCATATATTTTCAACAGTAAAATGAAAACAGTATACAAGTGATCAATCCTGTGCAGGTCATGTCTGAGTTTATGCAGATTATGCATAATATTATAATAAAAGAAACTATAACAATCTTTGTTTAGGACATATGCATATAGGGAACAACTTTTTGCGGGGACCCTTCTGATGGTTTCATCTTTCCAGCTAAGAATCCAGTTTGCTTTGTATGATGTTTGAAAAGGAGTCAGTTTCCTTCCCCTTACTCATTCAACTATTCAACCGTATGTGTTCTGTGATAAAGAGAAATAACACAAAATTTAATTACCCATACTAGTAAAATGACTGCAGAAGTAGTTTAGAACTGACTCAAGCTGCCTGCACGTGGTGAATATAAAATTATAATATACAACATTTCACATGTACCTGACTAAAA
The DNA here is from genome assembly GCA_029206835.1 of Rana muscosa. NCBI lineage: Eukaryota > Metazoa > Chordata > Amphibia > Anura > Ranidae > Rana > Rana muscosa. The sequence continues at coordinate 63,083,995 of CM055122.1, read as the reverse complement.
ATAAATAAACGTTTTTTATTTTTTAGTCCTGCTAATGCATGCAGAAAATATATTAAAAAAAAATATGTTTCTTTAAAGCATCAATATAAGTTCTATATGCATTTTTTATAATGCATATTATTGCTAAAATTTCTGCATTTTTATCCCAATTATATTTAGAATTCCTGCTAAGAAAATAAATTACACTAAAACAGATGAAATTTTAATGTATTGTGTCAACATAAATTTGTGTCATCTGTATGAAGGAAAGTGGAGTTTGAAGACAAGTAGATATTAAAGAAATTCAAAAAATAAGGGTTATGCTAAACCATGAATTCTAGGAAAAAATCAACTGGCAAATTGTTATGTAGCATGGCAAATTATTTATGCACAGTCATAAAAACATATATCCATGTCCTGTAATGTTCCATGTGCTGTGCAGAACCAGATACACTATTTCCATCACTAAGAAAACGTATGCCTGAATCTCATCTCTAGAAAGTATTTGTTGATTGGGCTTAATGAGCTACCCCACCCAAAGTGTTTTCTCAGTTTTTTTATAGAGTCAGGGCAGAGCTTGCTGGAGAGATCTTCATCCACACTGACATACTAGAACACATTGGGAACCCAGCTAAAAACTTAGGTGCTTGTTGTCAATCTGTGTGTTATTTTTTTATTCCTAGAAAATAATGAATTACAGGGTGTGATAGGGATGGAATCCATTTTAAAAATGATTGCTCTTTTTTTCTTTAGTAATCGCATACTTTAAGTAACTATTACAATGTTTACATGAAAGTAGTTTTAGCATACTTGGCATATTTTTATAAGTTTGCACTACTTTATTTTATTATTTTAGTAAAGCGTATTTAAGCCCATGAACACAAATTTAATACTATGTATATTGCAGCTAATTCAGTGTATCTATGGAGGAAACTGTGGTTGTCACACAAACTGGACTTCAAACAGCTTTCAAAATATAATATACCCCATATAAACCTTATAATAAAGTGTATATGGGGTACACTGCTAAAATGTTATAGATCCAATAAACAATGGAAGTCTGAATTACATCTAGAAAGTTTAGTGAGGTCCCATGTTAAAAATAAATAAAATGAGACATGAAGGTCCACTTTATGAAGGTGACAAACAATTTTAAAAACATTGGCTATTTTGTTATTTGCAATATATTACATTTTAGATTTTTGGGTTTAGATACATTAAAGAAAGACAATGTAGTGGATATTTCCTGTTGGCATACACACACATACACACACATTGGCTGATTTAATAGATTAATTGAGAATCATACCCAATCATACACAGATAAAATAAGTAAACGAGAATTTGCTTTACACATGATTGGAAAATTAAATGGAACAATTCTCAATTTCTTTACTAAATTAGCCTCACAGTGCACAGGCATAAAAGTTATTCGGCAATGTATAAACGTAGTATAAAGTTGGACACTAAGGGTTGATGCATTTTCAACATTAATCTCCTAACTTACAAAAACCATGAGGATGTCCAGCTTTTAAGCATCCCACAAACTAAATATAACAAAAGTAAAAACAGGAAATATATATCATATCACCTCACCTCTGCACGACGCATCCCCAAGAAGTGACATCACTTCCAGGGTAAATGGCAAATGGCCTCCGGGCTTCACCCATTGCTTAAACCAGGAAATAGGTAGCTGATATGCTGTGGCCCAAAACCCCATGTTCATGTGCCCACCCACTGTGCTCTCCAATCTGGAGTGCAATGCTGCAGTGTCATCTTGGCCCCACCAATGATACATAACGCATGCCATGTTAAGGTGCATAACATTGGCATCATGCTGCAAACCACTAGTTCTCAAAAAAATATACTAAGCTGGTTGTACAAACACTTTTCTATATATACTTTTTTGTATGCATTTTATATTCTATGTGTATCCAGGTCCACAACCATGGGTTTTTATAAAATAGAGTGGACGTTTCCCTCCCTGTCTTTTTGTATCATTATCTCTGTAATAAATATGTTTTATATTTTTTCTGCATATAGTATATGGTATATATTTCCAGTTTTTCCATTTTCTTTATTTATGTTGTGGAGTGCTGATAAGCTGGACAACATTGTGGTTTTTGTAAGTTAGGAGATTCTCATGTGTAAGAGGTGATCAGCACCACAATATCATTTCTAAAAACCTTTATATTAACAGCCTATATTTTTTTTTTTTTTGCACTTTGAACATTGTCAAATATTCATAATGTGTTTCTTTTTATTTGCATACTGTATGTGTATACATTGTACATAAATAAACATAGTTAGGGTAGAAATATGGCTAGGGCATAAGCATAAAAGCCCTGTACACACGATCGGATAACCTATGGATTTTCGTCCGATGGATTTGACCATCGGAAATCCGATGAAACTGTTTTTCATCAGTCTTGGCCACACACCATCAGTTAAAAAACCGACGGCAAGAAAACGACGGCACGTACAAAACGTACAACGCGCTATAAGAGGGCCGAACAAATCTAATGGCGCCACCCCTTGGGCTGCTTTTGCTGATTTTGTGTTACCGCATGTTAGTAAAAGTTTGGTGAGAGCCGATTCGCGCTTTTCAGTCTCTGTGCTTTGCAGATCGTTTCCTGGTGTTCCACTGGGAAAGGACGCCTCTTACGACGAAACGCAGCGTCGGGTGGAGCTAACGAACGTGACGTCACTACGCTACAGCTGATCGGCACAGACCGCAGCTGAGTACCAGCATTCGTTTCTTTGGAGTTTTGCCACTCTTGTTTTGAAAACCTGCTGGATGTCATTTTTTACCCAGGATAAATAAAGGGAATCCTATTTTATTAGGAATACTGCACCATGAGGTTTTATTTATTTTTCTTCCATATCAACATTCATTTTGCTGCATGAGCCAATTACATCAGCGGATACCTGGAGGGAGAGCTCTTTTCTTGGAATAAATACCCAGGAGGAGGAGGACATCGTTCGATTCCAGTGTTTCGTGGCTGAATGTCCGGTGGGATCACCATATGAATCTGAGCCCCTATAGATCTCCGTGACAGAGATCTATTATATTTGGTAAGCTGCTATTTCTTCTATAATTCGTTTGAGCAAGTTGGATGTGGATATTTCGCCTACAGCTACATCAGGATTTACCTTGAAGTTGTGGTGACAGACACTGACCTGTTGTGCTGATAAGCTCCACCTCTCCTTCCTCCACCTCCCCTTCCTCCACCTCCACTTTCTCCCCCTCCGCTTCCTGAACTTGCTGAACTTGGTCTGCTTTGGGATCTTCGGGGAGTTTCTGTGGTGTTGGGTTCCTCGTCTCCTGAGCATGGTGTCCTCCCACTCTCCTCTCCCCTATGGGAATAGAAAAAAAAAATGTATCCTTTAGCACACAGACTTTTTAGGCCTGAAAATGGATTCTCAATGTTTTAAAGTGGGGTCCAATTGATATTTGGCCTTAGTTTCAAGATGAACATATGAGATCTTGCAAACTCAACAAAGCAACATGTTATTTTGGAGGACACTCACAAATACACTTGGATAACCACCAAGGTATCCACTGGACCACCTGTGTGTGACACCGTTAAGAAATTTGGTCATGTGGCCCAGAGTATAGTATCTTGATGAAGAACAAAAAAGAGTACACAACTGCTGGAGTGGCATCTCCTTTACCCAGAATACAGTTTATCCTTTCATTCACATTCTACATTTCCTTACAACAAATCATCTAGCCAACAATGTGTAGATAAACATTGTTGAAGTAAAATGAGGCATGCCCACATGTAGTTTACGTGGATATGTGCCAAACATGTTTGGGGGAAGAGCAGCAATTTTTTTTTCCACACATTTAGCAAATAAGTGGACTCTCCACTTAACATAAAAGTTGAGATTTTAAAATGTGAAACCAGTCAAGCCAAGCACATGTTGCAAAACATGGAAGAATACATATTACAATGTGAAAGAACACAGTAAAATATACTTACTTTTTTCAATGCTTTTTATAAGCTTCCTATACTGCTCCGGCTCCCTGAGCTTCAGGTCCGACCACCTTTTACGGAGTTGTTCCTTGGATCTCCTGACCCCATATTTTTTATAGAGAGTCTTCGCCACTTTGTCCATAATTTGTGACTTCCGGAGATTAGGGGTGTCGTATGGGCCATGCTTGCTGTCGTAATCCTTCCTCCGCAGAATGTCCACCATCTCCGCCATCTCCGAAAAAGACATATTAGTCGCCTTGTATCTTTTTTTACTGGATCGGGACGTTTCCGCCTCCGGGCTTTCCTCGTCGGTAATTTCAACGAAAGAAGCCACCTGTGTCTGCGACATGTCGCCATCTCACACTGTGCGCCGATCGTTAAGGGGCAGGGAAATGCTGAAAAAGTCCGTCATGGGCGGGCGACGAGGGCGGAGTTACACACATGCGCAGGGTATAAAAAGGGGAAAGAAGTTATTAGGGATGCACGGAGTAAGGACGATCGGAATTGAACCAACAAAGTGAACTAAGGTAAGAAGGGAACTCGGGCCTGCAGTGGCCTATAATGGTTCATGATTGTAAAGGGCAATATTGTGATAAGTTGAGGAGAATCAATTCTGATCCTTTTTCTTTTTTTTTTCTTTTTTTTTAACTTGCTGATCCAAAAAGATGCATAAACTACGAGAGCCGGAGGTGATGCTGACATTTATTGAAAAATATAAGGAACAGCGCAACCTGTGGGAACTGAAACACCCTGCGTACCACAAGAGTGATGTACGTCGGGCAACTATTACCAAATTAGCAGAGGATATGAAGCCATGGATCCCAGATGCAGACTACACTATGATCAATAATAAAATCAACAACCTGCGTAATTCCTATAAAAAAAAATACAAGGAAGTGCGCCAGTCAAAGAGATCAGGAGCAGCAGCCGACGATGTAGTAAAGCCCAAGCTGTGGTACTACAGACATCTTCAATTTCTGGATGACCAGATCGAGGCCAGGGAATCTATTTCCAGCCTTCCCTCAACCCTTCCTTCCACCCTACCCTCCAGCGGTCATTCCACCCTTCCCTCCACCCCTGCAGAGGCGGAGGAGGAGCCTCCCGAGCTAGAAGAGCCAGATCTTCGCATCTTCAGCCAGGTATAGTATTTTTGATCATAATTATTGTCCACTAAGTAATATTGTGTTGAACTGTTTGGATTAGCCATAAATGATATCACCCCCCCCCCCCCAAAAAAAAAAACAGTAATGAGATCAAAATTGTGTGTGATAGATTCCCCGAATAATCCAATTTTTCTTTTTATTGTAAAAACAGGATGAGGCAAGCCAGGAGGAAGAGGGTCAGGAGTGTGGCAGGCAGGAGGAGGCAGGGCCAAGTGGGACTCAGCAGGTCCCCAGGCCTAGTGGCAGCACCGTCTCCCAAGTGGCTCCCCTCCACGTCAGACCGCCAAAACAACGGCGGATGACACAAGTGGAGGAGGAGTCACTAAAGATTATTCAGGAGGCTGCTGCCATTATGAGGGCCCCCCTCAACCCTACGGAGGGCTTTAGCACCTATCTGGCGGATAAGTTGCTCAGAATGGAGGCGGGACAACGGGCCCTTTGTGAGCACCTCATATATATGGCCGTACACATGGGGGCGAGGGGGCTGCTGACTGAGGCCACCCATATCTCGCAGCAGGCCAATCCCTCTCCTCCTTCTCCTTCTCCTCCTGCCACATCACCACCAACAGTGGCCCAGCCTGCAAGGGCGCGTGGACGGGGCCGTGGAGAGAACGCTGCAGAGAGGCGTGGAAGGAAGGCTACAGGGAAGAGCAGGAGGTGATTCCCTGGCCTCGAGCTGCTCATCCAGAAATTGAAGGTTGATGGAGTACCACAGCTTGGGATGATGTATGTCTTTGGCTGCTGCTCCTGATTTCATGCTGTTGTTGATTTTATTATTGATCATAGTCAGGTCTGCATTTAGGATCTAATGACTTGATATTCTCTGCTAATTTCTGAATAGTTGCCCTTCGGTTTTTGTTTGTTTTTTTTCCGAAATAAAGGGAAATTTGATTTCAGCCAACATACATGCCTGATGTGGTTTTTTTTGAAGTAGCAATAAGATTTCATAAATACAATGTGTAATTAATAACAAGGGACACCAACCTCCATGAGTAAAAAATAAAAAAAATATGTTGTTCGGAGAAATTGACACACCAAAAAATGCACAACAAATTTTAAGACAAAAACCAAAAAAAAGGTGTAATTTGTGAGGTCGGCCTTGAAGAATTAAACTAATTATTCCTAAGATCACAAGAAAGAAGAAAGACATACGTTTCTCAGAACTCATGAGAAAGATCTGCTGCCAAAATGACATTTTAAAGACCGTTCTAAAGCAAAAAAACATGCGCTGCATTAAACGAAGCAATAACTTGCAGAATGACGAATGTGCTCTCTCCATTAGGAACGCTAGTTTTACCAGAACGAGCGCTCCCGTCTCCTAATTCAGTCTGAGCATGCGTGGGTTTTTTGACCGATGGACTTGCCCATAGACGATCGGAAATTCCCATCGGTTTTTTATCCATCGGAAAATTTTAAAACAAGTTCTATTTTTTCCAACCGATGGAAAAAAGACCGATGGGTACCATACACGATCGGTTGGTCTGATGAAAACCATCCATCGGACGGTTTTCATCAGTCAAAACGATCGTGTGTACGGGGCTTTAGTGCTCACTTCATTATTGTGTATTGGGTATTAGGCAACAGAAGTTTTCTTCAAAAGCTGTGCATTCTCTTAGAAAACAAAGCAAGTTACACATTGATTACAAGTATGATTTTCAAAGAGAGTGTTAGCAAGCCCATGTTCTGGCATCACATATTTTGGATGTGTAACTGACTTTTTACTTTCACATTACTGCATGGTCTAAATACAGCAGCAATAGCACCTAATATGATTCATTACAACTTACCATAAATAAATCAGCTTTTTTAGGTCGTTTTGGCTGTCCCCCTTCTTTTTTTTTTATCCAACAATAAAAGGCCTGATTTGAACACTGGGAGAAGCAGACACTACAGACCTACAAGCTATAGTAGAATGTACTCTTAAAAATCAATTTAAAGCCCTCAACCTAATTTTAGTTGATCATTGGTAAATCTGTTTCATAGTATACCTTGTGATATTTTTTTGCAGTAACACACTGTAGGGTCTTAAAAGTTTAATAAAATGTCAAACAGAGCATACAAAAACACTTCAAAACTACAACTCCGCATTCCAAATAAAAGGTGTATTATTTTACTTTAGACACAACAGTCAAGCATACTGTATAGACTTTCTGCACATAATATAAGCAGTTTTACTAGGCTTCAATTTCAGAGGGAGAGACTAGGCAGGTTTTATCATGAAATAAAAATTTGAGTTTAGTATTTCAATGAGACAATGGTCAGAAATAGTGTACAAACTTGCTGCACAGTATGTGATATGGGAAGTTTCCACCGCTAGGGGTTTTCAAAGGCAGCAAAAATTGAAATCATATTGGTAAAAAAGGGATTTCTTTATTGGTGGTGAAAACAATTGTTTGTACCGGTAAAAATCAATCAAAACATGAGCTCTGGTACATGAATAAATTCGACATACAAAACAGTATAAACATTATGTAACACATAACATTGCTGCTAAAATGCAATGGGGGTGACTACATGTATCTTGACGCGTTTCGACCCTGTGGGGTCTTCTTCAGAAGATATGTTAACTGTAAGGGAAAATGCATTTAGTATATCATACAAGAAATTTGAAAGACCCTAATAGTAGCAATCATGAGATTATTTAGCATATTTACCGAACAAGACTGTTGTGTATATCATCACATGACCAGAGGTCCTTCCCTTTAAAAAGGAATCCTCCTACGATCCTATACCCGGCCAGCCGATCAGCAAAGGAACCTCCACTGGATATGGGGTACCCCACTAAATCGTACCTGACTTGCAAGGAGTCATCACATGAAAACAGGATCCCACGCCTGGTATGGCGTGGGAACAGGGAGGCCACCACACCTGAAGCGGATCATAACGAGACATCATTAAGAATAAAATAGATGCATGCGCCACAAATTTATTATGCGAATGCAAAAGATAATAATATAGTCAGTAGTTTGGGAAAGGAGTTGAAGCGAGCTGATAGTGAAAGTCAGATAATCCTTTGTAGGTGTAAATTGGTATTAATATAACTAACATAGTCAAGGTTGGGATAGTTAATCAGAAGGAGGATAAGTAAATGTGAATATAGAGGATGAGTAAATGTGAATATAAGATGGGTGCCTCTGTGCAATAGACGGGGAGAAAAAGAAAAAGGAAGTGAAAGAGATACACAATGATGAATAATGTGGGGGGAAAGACATGAAAGGTGAACGTGACAATTGCAGGGGATGGAGATGTGAAGTGGGCAGTGGGTGTTAAAATGGGATGAAAATGGAATGAATGAATTAAATTAAAAACAATGAGAATATAAAAGTGAAAATGTCGAAAAGGTGAAAAATCATGGGAAAAAACAATAGTGAAACTGAGTTAGATACAGTGTAAGGTGGGTGGAAATGACTGTGTAGGCAAGTGATATGAATAGGGAACGTGAAATGAGGGGGAGGGAAGCAATCCGTGGGGGGGTGGGGGGAAACAAGAGAAAAGAAAAAGAGAGAAAAGGAAGCAGACAAAGAAAAAGAAGGATAAAAAGGGAAAAAAGAGAAGAAAAAGGAGGAACAAGGGGAAGAAAAGAGGGGGTAAAAAAGAAAAAAACAAATAAAGGGAAAAGAGGAATAAATTAAAGACAGAAAGAGGGAGCAAAAGAGTGTGTGAAAGGGGAGGGGAAGAAAAACTAAAAAAGAATGTGTGAAGCGTGCGGTGAAAAGTGAGAAATATAAAATTAAAAGGGGGAACAAGAGGAAAGAAAAAAGAGAAAAAAGGAGAAAAATAGAAAAAGATAAAGGGGATAGGTATAAAGAGCTGGAGCAGTGAAAGGGAAAGAGATAAGTGAAATAAAGAAGGAGTGAATGAGATTAGTGTAGCAATGTGCAATAGGTTGATTAAGATAATGCTGACCGTGTGAAGAAAAAATGTATGTATGGAACTTGTGAATGACCAGTGAATAACAAAATACAAATAAATAAAGTGTAGTGATGCTGACCTTGGTTGAAGAAGGAGGAAATAATTATCCAAATTGGCAGAATATGGTGTTTATGGATCAATGGATAAATCCCTAGGTGGATATAGAGGGGTAATAGTAATAGATTAGAACGGTAACAAAAAATGGACTCCCTCTGAAGGTTACAGGGAAAGTGAAAGTTACCTTATCTGACAAGCCTACAGACGCACAGCCACATCCGTCAAGAGCCGGGGATCGACTATTGAAGTCAGATAACCCACGGTTTAAATAGGAGATTAGATGATGTCTGATCCACGCCAGGTGAGTGATGAGCCCCCCCATACTCACTACTGAGGACATACCAAAGGTGAGGTTTTCGTGGTGACTCCCTCGGCGTTCTGGAAGATCGTAGTCTCGGTGTCCCCCGTCGTCTCCGCCGTAAGAATGCAACGTCGTGACGTCACGCGTGCGCAACTAGTGCGCGCGCGGGCACAGTCACGGCGTTCGGAGAGGATCCAGGACGCCGCTGGCAGAGAAATGCGACGCTGCTGTGGGCGGAAATGATCCACCCCCTAGCGGATGTTGAGGGGAGCAGCAACCCGCCCGGTACCCGGAGAGGGCGGATCAATCCACCATCAAACGGGCCATGGGCAGGAAAGAGGCCCCCTCACTCTGCCAGGAAGGCAGGACGGGAGGGGGAAAAAAGAAAACCCCCAAAGGGAGGACCAGAGACAGGTGGCGAGCCGGGACAGGGCCACAGGAATCCCTAATCAAAAAGGGAGGAGAAGGATGAAAAGGTTAATACAATTGATGTTCTGCACTAGTTATAAATCACAGTTTAAGCAATTAAATATTTGTGTCAATATGCAAAGTTGTAAAAATTCAAACAAAGCTGATACAGTCGTGGTGATCATACAGACGTTCATAGTAACATGTATAGAAATGATCAAAAGGATGAAACACAGATTTTAACAATTGTAGGTTTGATGTTTTGAATTTTTTAAAACATTATAGAGTTATATTTTCAAGAGTTATATTTTCAAGATCATGCCCAGTAACATTCAAGGCAAGAAACAAAGCCCAAAAATCCGGGACAAGGGCATATAACATTAAAGAAATAACATAACATAACAGATCATATATATAGTATTGTTAGTAGAGTATTGTATTGAAAGTGTCACTGTGTCTTCCCAGAAGAAAAACCTTTTAGAAAAGGAGCAAATGAGATGGCTTCGTTGAGGCCAGGAAAGGCAGTGGCATGCAACCGAAAAATCCACCTCTGCTCAACTTGCAATAAGGTTTTATTCCAATCGCCACCACGGTTAGGTATGTGGGTGCGATGGAGTGCTGAGAAGGTGACCTTGGGTACTGCATAATTGTGTGTGAGCACAGCATGTCTTCCAATGGGGAGATAATAATTGCAGATTTGCATAATGTAAATGTGTTTAGATATACGCCGCCAGAATTCTTGCTTAGTCTTGCCGATGTAGTAGGCACCACATTCACACTCCATAATATAAACCACCCCACGGGTCTGGCAATTTACGAAGTGCGAAGGTTTGAAGGTTTCCCCATTGGGGAGAGTGAATATTTTTTTTCCCTTATTAATGGGCAGTGAGAACAGTGCCCACAAGGAAAGGAGCCCAAAGTTGGGCAATGTTTAAATCGTTTGTGTTCATCCTTGAACTCACTTTGGACGAGCATGTCTTTGATAGACCTAGCTCGTTTGTACGTAATGGATGGGTACAGAGGTATGTGAGGTCTAATTGTAGGATCATCAATTAAGATGGTCCAATGCTTTACCAGGATATTTTTAATGGCAACGTGTTGACGAGAAAATCGCATAATAATTTGTGTGATATCAGAATGGGTTTCTGCTTTAGGTTTAAATTTGGATAAAAGGTCTGATCTCAATTTAAGACAAGTTTGCTGGTAGGCTCTGCGTAAGCAGGTTCGGCTATATCCCCGTATTAGGAGTCTATTTTGAAGTTTCCCAGCTTCCTCCCTAAAGAGGATGTCGTTAGAGCAATTTCGCCTAAGGCACAAATATTGCCCGTATGGGATGGAATTTTTTAATGGAGAGGGATGAAAACTTGCGGCGTGGAGCACCGTGTTTCCGGCAGTGGATTTGCGAAACAGGGTGCTGCACAATTGGTTCTCAGAGTCAATGTACACTTTTACATCCAGAAAAGTGATGCTGTGATGGTCATAGGTCATCGTGAATTTCAAATTCCGATCATTTTTGTTCAATAATTCAAAAAATTCCAACAGCTTCTCCTCCGGTCCCTCCCAGATGGCAAAGACATCGTCGAATTACCATAGCCACTTGGAGATGTGGCTCGTGTATTCGACAGGGCCTCCGCCACCCAGGAGGGACTCCTCCCACTCCCCTAGGTACAGGTTGGCGTAGGATGGGGCACAGCAGGTCCCCATCGCTACGCCTTGCACCTGGAGGTAGTGGGAATGGTTGAAGCTGAAATAGTTATGGTCCAATATGTATTTTAGACCGTCCAAGAGAAAATCATTCAAAGCATGATCATGTAGTTTACCTGTTTGCAAAACTCTCTGTACAGTCGCCAAACCCATGGAGTGGGGAATGCAGCTGTACAGAGCCTCGACGTCGATGGCGACGAGGATACAGTGGTTAGGTAGCTGAAGTTAGTCAATAGTCTGTAGGAACTAAATAGTATCTCTAACAAAAGAGGGCAATGAAAGAACATAAGGTTGTAAGTAGGCATCAATGACGCGACTGAGATTCTCAGAGATTGACCCATTTCCGGAGACTATTGGTCGACCGGGAGGGTTTTTCGGGTCCTTGTGAATTTTTGGAAGGCTATAAAAGGTAGCCGTTTTGGGGTATTTGGTTCGTATAAATTCAAATAAATTGGTTGGAATAGCCCCTTTAATATAATGGTGATCCACCATCCTATAAAAGTTAGCGTGGTATTGGCCTATACTAAGTATGGAGATATTTTTATACCAATCTGTATTATTTAATATCTTTTCACACATAGTGATGTAGTTTTGGTTATCCATAATAGTTACATTTCCACCCTTGTCAGAGGGTTTCACCACTAGCGTGGCATCTTTAGAAAGAGTTTTCAAAGCTTTAAATTCCTCTACAGTCAAATTTTGCGGATTACATGCGGCATTAGAAAGTTTTCCAATGTCGCGTGTCACTAATTTTAGAAAGGTGGCTACATTCGAGTTGATATTGGCTGTGGGATTCTCAGTTGAAGGATTAACGCCATTCAACAAAAGTTTCAAGATCGATTTGATCTATTAAATCAATAGTATTATTTTCTTGATATAAAAGGGTTAAGTCATGTAGAGCCTTGAATTCCCTCATAGAGAGAGGTACCCCATCAACAGCAACATTTTCTGGAGTGTTGTGACTATGTAGAGATTTGAGGAGTAGCTTACGAACAAAAAGTTGAATATCTGTATGAACCTCAAAAAGGTCGTAGTTTTGTTCCGGACAAAAGGTTAGTCCACGTGATAAAACACAAGACTCAGCCGAGGACAGTTGGTGTGAGGATAGGTTAACTATACTTAAGTTTTGGGATGAGTTCGCACCACAAATGGATCTAAGCCCTTTCTTTTGTTTATTTGAGGGGAAAAGGGACCCCATTTTGGGTTTAAAGATTTCTGAGGTACAGGAACTGCACCGCTAGACAGAGCAAAATCGATATTTGGAGTATCAAGGAGTGGAGAATCTGGTGTGCTTGACGAAGCACATGTTGTTAAATCCTGATTATTAGATGTAGCATGATCCTCACTGCTGGGGTCTGTCTGCCCATAGTCAGCAGGATTATCAGTGGTACGTTTTTTACTATCTTGTTCTACAGACCCCCTATTGGTGCGATTTCTCTTTGGTTTACGAGGACCTTGTTTGGGGGACGTGGCAGCACGTTCCCCATGGGTCGTCGTTTTTGAAGTATTATTATTAAATTTGGTCCTTGATGAGTCTTCTGCTAAAAGTTTTTTTTGGGGGTGAGCAATATTTGAACTCCATCTATAGGCACGCCCTTCGGAGAAAGCTGCTTTGTCTCTCTTGAATTTAGTTTCTTTATCCTGCAAAATGTTTTTATTGAAAACTGACAGGCCATCAGCGAGGCTGGTCTGTAATTCCAAAAATAGAACATTTTGCTTATGTGGTAGCAAAGCTGTTTGCAATTTATTGATTTCAATATCTAATGTAGCAATCTGACGTTCATATTCTCTAGTGAGAATAGCCATCATCTCATGCGAACATTGTTTCAGATTAGCTTCCCATTCTGCTTTGCATATACCACTAATTTGGTCTGCAATGGGGAATATCTGTACACGTAGACCAAAAGGACTAATGTTTTCACTCATATATCTACTAAAAGATTTTATGTGCCAAAATAAAGATGAGACTTTGCTAAGCTTTTGAATCAGGGAGGAGATCGTCATATCGATCTGATCCCCCTTCTCAAATTGAGTTTCATAGTTCTGCATTAGATTGGCCCATTCCTCGCCTAAAAAGTTAGCCATCATATCATATAAAGATTATAAATTAGAGAATAAATGAATAGGTAAATGGTAAATGTAAATGTAAAAAAATTAAAGAATGAAAAAGCCCTAAAGCATGACCAGCACGATTGCAGAGCTCATATCTTGACTCCAGAGACGTCAAAAAGGGGGAGCGGGTGTTTAACCACCCAGTAGAAATGGGAGACACTCATGGAGGACAAGGAAATTATGCTGCACACCCTGGTAAAGGAGATATGGGAAGTTTCCCCCGCTAGGGGTTTTCAAAGGCAGCAAAAATTGAAATCATATTGGTAAAAAAGGGATTTCTTTATTGGTGGTGAAAACAATTGTTTGCACCGGTAAAAATCAATCAAAACATGAGCTCTGGTACATGAATAAATTCGACATACAAAACAGTATAAACATTATGTAACACATAACATTGCTGCTAAAATGCAATGGGGGTGACTACATGTATCTTGACGCGTTTCGACCCTGTGGGGTCTTCTTCAGAAGATATGTTAACTGTAAGGGAAAATGCATTTAGTATATCATACAAGAAATTTGAAAGACCCTAATAGTAGCAATCATGAGATTATTTAGCATATTTACCGAACAGACTGTTGTGTATATCATCACATGACCAGAGGTCCTTCCCTTTAAAAAGGAATCCTCCTACGATCCTATACCCGGCCCGCCGATCAGCAAAGGAACCTCCACTGGATATGGGGTACCCCACTAAATCGTACCTGACTTGCAAGGAGTCATCACATGAAAACAGGATCCCACGCCTGGTATGGCGTGGGAACAAGGGGGCCACCACACCTGAAGCGGATCATAACGAGACATCATTAAGAATAAAATAGATGCATGCGCCACAAATTTATTATGCGAATGCAAAAGATAATAATATAGTCAGTAGTTTGGGAAAGGAGTAGAAGCGAGCTGATAGTGAAAGTCAGATAATCCTTTGTAGGTGTAAATTGGTATTAATATAACTAACATAGTCAAGGTTGGGATAGTTAATCAGAAGGAGGATAAGTAAATGTGAATATAGAGGATGAGTAAATGTGACAGTATGTAAGTCTTTGCACTAGACTATACTTTAACCACTTAAGCCCCGGACCATTTCGGGCCATTAGGACCAAGCCTGTTTTTGGGATTCGGCACTGCGCTGCTTTAACTGTAAATTGTGCGGACATGCAATGTTGTACCCAAATGAAATGTGCGTCCTTTTCTTCCCACAAATAGAGCTTTCTTTTAATGGTATTTGATTGCCTCTGCGATTTTTATTTTTTGCGATATAAACAGAAAAAGACCGAAAATTTTGAAAAAAAATGATATTTTCTACTTTTTGTTATAAGAAAAATCGAATAAACTCAATTTTAGTCATACATTTAGGCCAAAATGTATTCAGCCACATGTCTTTAGTAAAAAAAATGTCAATAAGCGTATATTTATTGGTTTGCGCAAAAGTTATAGCGTTTACAAACTAGGGTACATTTTCTGAAATTTACACAGCTTTAAATTTATGACTGCCTATCTCATTTCTTGAGGTGCTAAAATGGCAGGGCAGTACAAAACCCCCCAAATGACCCCATTTTGGAAAGTAGACACCCCAAGGAAATTGCTGAGAGGCATGTTGAGCCCATTGAATATTTTTTTTTGTCCCAAGTGATTGAATAATGACAAAAAAAAAAAAAAAATTACAAAAAGTTGTCACTAAATGATATATTGCTCACACATGCCATGGTTATATGTGGAATTGCACCCCAAAATACATTCTGCTGCTTCTCCTGAGTACGGGGATACCACATGTGTGGGACTTTTTAGGAGCCAGCCACGTACGGGACCCCGGAAACCAAGCACCGCCTTCAGGATTTCTAAGGGCGCAAATTTTTGATTTCACTCCTCACTACCTATCACAGTTTCGAAGGCCATAAAATGCCAAAATAGCACAAAACCCCCCCAAATGACCCCATTTTGGAAAGTAGACACCCCAAGCTATTTACTGAGAGGCATGTTCAGTCCATGGAATATTTTATATTTTGCCACAAGTTGCGGGAATATGACAAACTTTTTTTTTTTTGCACAAAGTTGTCACTAAATGATATATTGCTCACACATGCCATGGGCATATGTGAAATTACACCCCAAAATACATTCTGCTGCTTCTCCTGAGTATGGGGATACCACATGTGTGGGACTTTTTGGGAGCCTAGCCGCGTACGGGACCCCAAAAACCAAGCACCGCCTTCAAGGTTTCTAAGGGCATAAATTTTTGATTTCACTCCTCACTACCTATCACAGTTTTGAAGGCCATAAAATGCCAAGATGGCACAAAACCCCCCCAAATGACCCCATTTTGGAAAGTAGACACCCCAAGCTATTTGCTGAGAGGCATGTTGACCCCATTGAATATTTTTTTTTTGTCCCAAATGATTGAATAATGACAAAAAGAAAAAAAAATGTACAAAAAGTTGTCACTAAATGATATATTGCTCACACATGCCATGGTTATATGTGGAATTGCACCCCAAAATACATTCTGCTGCTTTTCCTGAGTACGGGGATACCACATGTGTGGGACTTTTTGGGAGCCTAGCCGCGTACAGGGCCCCAAAAACCAAGCACCGCCTTCAGGATTTCTAAGGGCGTAAATTTTTGATTTCACTCCTCACTACCTATCACAGTTTCGAAGGCCATAAAATGCCAAAATAGCACAAACCCCCCCCAAATTACCCCATTTTGGAAAGTAGACACCCCAAGCTATTTGCTGAGAGGCATGTTGAGTCCATGGAATATTTTATATTTTGCCACAGGTTGCGGGAATATGACAAACTGTTTTTTTTTTGCACAAAGTTGTCACTAAATGATATATTGCTCACACATGCCATGGGCATATGTGAAATTACACCCCAAAATACATTCTGCTGCTTCTCCTGAGTACGGGGATACCACATGTGTGGGACTTTTTGGGAGCCTAGCCGCGTACGGGACCCCAAAAACCAAGCACCGCCTTCAAGGTTTCTAAGGGCATACATTTTTGATTTCGCTCCTCACTACCTATCACAGTTTTGAAGGCCATAAAATGCCAAGATGACACAAAACCCCCCCAAATGACCCCATTTTGGAAAGTAGACACCCCAAGCTATTTGCTGAGAGGCATGTTGAGCCCATTGAATATTTTTTTTTTGTCCCAAATGATTGAATAATGACAAAAAGAAAAAAAAAATGTACAAAAAGTTGTCACTAAATGATATATTGCTCACACATGCCATGGTTATATGTGAAATTACACCCCAAAATACATTCTGCTGCTTCTCCTGAGTACGGGGATACCACATGTGTGGGACTTTTTGGGAGCCTAGCCGCGTACGGGACCCCAAAAACCAAGCACCCGCCTTCAAGGTTTCTAAGGGCATACATTTTTGATTTCACTCCTCACTACCTATCACAGTTTTGAAGGCCATAAAATGTCAAAATAGCCCAAAACCCCCACAAATGACCCCATTTTGGAAAGTAGACACCCCAAGCTATTTGCTGAGAGGCATGGTGAGTATTTTACAGCTCTCATTTGTTTTTGAAAATTAAGAAAGACATTTTTTTTTCTTTTTTTTTTTCTTTTTTTACATTTTCAAAACTTTGTGACAAAAAGCGAGATCTGCAAAATACTCAACATACCTCTCAGCAAATAGCTTGGGGTGTCTACTTTCCAAAATGGGGTCATTTGGGGGGGTTTTGTGCCATCTGGGCATTCCATGGCCTCCGAAACTGTGATAGGCAGTGAGGAGTGAAATCAAAAATTTACACCCATAGAAATCCTGAAGGCGGTGCTTGGTTTTTGGGGTCCCGTACGCGACTAGGCTCCCAAAAAGTCCCACACATGTGGTATCCCCGTACTCAGGAGAAGCAACAGAATGTATTTTGGGGTGTAATTCCACATATGCCCATGGCATGTTTGAGCAATATATAATTTAGTGACAACTTTTTGTACATTTTTTTTTTTTTTTTTTTGGTCATTATTCAATCACTTGGGACAAAAAAAAAAAATATTCAATGGGCTCAACATGCCTCTCAGCAAATAGCTTGAGGTGTCTACTTTACAAAATGGGGTCATTTGGGGGGGTTTTGAACTGTCCTGGCATTTTATGCACAACATTAGGAAGCTTATGTCACACATCATCCACTCTTCTAACCACTTGAAGACAAAGCCCTTTCTGACACTTTTTGTTTACATGAAAAAAAAAATTTTTTTGCAAGAAAATTATGTTGAACCCCCAAACATTATATATTTTTTTAAAGCAAAGGCCCTACAGATTAAAATAGTGGGTGTTGCATTTTTTTTTTCCACACAGTATTTGCGCAGCGATTTTTCAAACGCATTTTTTGGGGGAAAAACACACTTTTTTATTTTTAATGCACTAAAAAACACTATATTGCCCAAATGTTTGATGAAATAAAAAAGATGATCATAGGCCGAGTACATGGATACCAAACACGACATGCTTTAAAATTGCGCACAAACGCGCAGCGGCGACAAACTACATTCATTTTTAAAAGCATTTAAAAGCCTTTACAGGTTACCACGTTAGATTTACAGAGGAGGTCTACTGCTAAAATGACTGCCCTCGATCTGACATTCGCGGTGATACCTCACATGCATGATGCAATTGCTGTTTACATATGACGCTAGACCGACGCTTGCATTCGCCTTTGCGCAATAGCAGGGGGGGACAGCGGTGCTTTTTTTTTTTTTTTTTTTTTTTTTATTATTTATTTGGCTTTTTTATTTTATTTTTAAACTGTGCCTTCCATATTTTATTTTTTTACCATTTTTATCGTTATCTCAGGGAATGTAAATATCCCCTATGATAGCAATAGGTAGTGACAGGTACTCTTTTTTTGAAAAAAATTGGGGGGTTAGACCCTAGATCTTTCCTCTGCCCTCAAAGCATCTGACCACACCAAGATCGGTGTGATAAAATGCTTTCCCAATTTCCCAATGGCGCTTTTTATATCCGGGGGGGACATTCCCTCCCACTGCTTGTAAAAGCAGTCTAGAGGCTAATTATCTGCTAGAATTGCTTTTACATGAAAGCCGGCTGCTGGCTGAAAAGAATGATACCAAGATGATACCTAAACCCGCAGGCATCATTCTCGTATAAACATTCAAAGTCCAGCAACATACCAGTACGTTGCTGGTCCTTGTTGGACATGTATTGTAATCTTTTTTTTCATACAGCCTATTGGCTGAACGAAAAAAAGAGATTGATTGGTGGGTATGCCCACCATTAGAATACCTCCCTTCATCCACCCACTTCTAATGATGGGCATATATGCCGAAGCATGGGGGCATCCTCCCGCAAAAAAGTTATGCCGCGTACACACGGTCAAGCCTTCGTCGGAATTTCGACCGTATGTACGCGGCATAAAAGGTTATGCCACGTACACACGGTCGGACTTTTCCACGGGCAAGCCTCCGTTGGAATTTCAACCGTATATACGCGGCATTAGGAGCAAAATCGCTCCTCCGCCCCTGCTGCCCCCATGCTTCGGCATATATGCTCTTTTTTTTAACTGTGGTGGTGAAATCACCTCCTACAGCGTTGGAGTCACGGCTTTATGTATCGTGGGAGCAAACGCTGTTGCTGTCAAGATAAATAGATCCGCGCTGCAACTGAATGGCGTACCTGATAAGCAAATGGTGGTTAACATTAAAACAAAGTAACATTACAGTACAACAATAAGACCTTACCATGCCATACCTGCAAAGCAAATACCAAAACAAAACCTAGTAAAAAATAAAAAAATGTTTTAACGCAACCTGTGCCTAAAATATATATATGCCGAAGCATGGGGGCATCCTCCCGCAAAAAAGTTATGCCGCGTACACACGGTCGGAATTTTCCACGGGCAGGCCTCCGTCGGAATTTCGACCGTATGTACGCGGCATTAGGAGCAAAATCGCTCCTCCGCCCCTGCTGCCCCCATGCTTCGGCATATATGCTCTTTTTTTTAACTGTGGTGGTGAAATCACCTCCTACAGCACTGGAGTCACGGCTTTATGTATCGTGGGAGCAAACGCTGTTGCTGTCAAGATAAATAATTCCGCGCTGCAGTTGAATGGCGCACCTGAAAACAAAAAATTACATACCTGAAAAGCAAGCATGATAAAACATTGCAGAATAGAATACAGTAAAAAAGAGCAGAACAATAGAGAGAAAATAGAGAGAGAGAGAGAACAATAAAACGACAACTATTTTTGGTTTTTTTATTTTATATTTTTTTTGTGTTTTGTTTTTTACGTTTTTTTTTTCTTTTTTACACTTTTTTTTGTAACTTTACAACTGTAATGGTTCGGGTCTCTCAAAATGTAATGGCATCTTGGGAGACCCTGTGTAAGTGTGTCCTTGTCTGTGAAATGCTGTACCCTACGCTAAAACTTCACTTTTGAGTGGTAGCGTTCAAAACATTCACCTTGGCAAAGACCAGGCTTGTCAGGACAGAGTGGACAAAAACTACGGGTGTCACGCCTAAATCCGCGCTTGCTACAGACACGACATCTTTTTTGGGGGTGGCTTTGGGTAGGGGTACTCGGGAGGACATACGAATAATGCTTCTCATGCAGCCGGCTTACTGCATTTGGTTGGGGATGGTGAGGTGCAGAACCGCCTGGATACAAGAGTTCTGTGACTATCTCATTCTGGAATTTTAGAAGAGATAACGTCCCGCCTGAAGCTCTGTATAGCACATGAGCGTTCAGCAAAGCCAATTGGAATAATGATAGAGACACTTTTTTGTACCAGCGTCTCGCCTTACGGTCAATTAGATACGGCGCCATCAACTGGTCGTTGAGGTCCACCCCTCCAATATTTTGGTTATATTCGTGGACACAGAGGGGTTTCTCCACAACACCAGTCGCCGTACGAATTTGGACTGTCGTGTCTGCATGAAGGGAGGTAAGAAGGAAAACATTCTTATTGTCCCTCCACTTCATAGCGAGCAAGTTATTACACTTCAAGCAGGCTCTCTCCCCCAGCCTAAGACGGGCATCTACAAGCCGCTGGGGAAAGCCCCGGCGATTAGGTCGCACGGTGCCACATGCTCCAATCTTATGATCAAACAAGTGACTAAACAGTGGCACGCTCGTGTAATAATTGTCCACATACAAGTGGTACCCCTTTCCGAATAAGGGTGACACCAAGTTCCACACTATCTTGCCAGCGCTCCCTATGTAATCCGGGCAGTTGACCGACTCAATCTGACTGTCTTTTCCCTCATAAACCGTAAAGTTCACTACATAGCCTGTTGCCCTGTCACAGAACTTGTAGAGCTTGACCCCGTATCTGGCACGCTTGCTGGGAAGGTACTGCTTGAAAGACAAGCGGCCAGAAAATTTAATCAGGGACTCATCAACGCAGACAACTTGATCGGGAGTAAACAAGGCTGCAAAACGTTCGTTGAAGTGGTTTATGAGGGGCCGAATTTTATAGAGCCGGTCGTATTCAGGGTCCCCACGTGGACGACAAAGTTCATTGTCGTTGAAGTGCATGAACCGCAAAATCTGCTCGTATCGTGCCCTGGACATGGAGGCAGAGAACACGGGCATGTGGTCAATTGGGTGCGTGGACCAATAAGCACGCAATGGCGGAAATTTATGTGTGCCCATGTTGAGGGAAAGGCCCAGAAAGGTCTTAAATTCGGAAACCGTAATTGGTTTCCAATTTCTGGCAATTTTAGGCAACTGGGGGTTAGCGGCGATAAATTGACCAGCATATAAATTACTCTGGTCCACAATAGATCTATAGAGATCTTCCGTGAAAAACAGCGAATAAAAATCAATTGGAATAAAATCAGCTGTTTCCACCTGAATACCGGGTTGGGCAGTGAATGGGGGAAGTACGGGTTCTGCAGAAGTGGTGGGGACCCAATCAGGATAGGCGAATTCTGCAGGAAGGGCAGTATGGGCACGACGGGCCTGCCTTTGTCTTCTTGGTGGCAGCGGGACACTACTTGTGCTTGCCACCTCGCCAGCTTGAACTGCACTTATGGGACTCGCCACGTCACCAAGTGTTACTGCAGTGCTGGATGTACGTCCAGGCTGTACTAGGCCGCTGGTGCTTGCCAGTTCACCAGAAGGAATAGCGGCGCTAGTACTACTCTGCTCCATGATACGAGAGACCTGCGGTTCTTGCTCCTCAACAACCTCAGAAGATCGGGATCGGGTACGCCTGACCTTAGCAGGGACCTCAACTTCGTCGTCAGAGCTATCTGACGTGGGGCCGCTGACGTCACTGTCTTCTACGGGAAGATATTCTGAGCCTGAATCTGACAGATACGTGACCTCCTCTTCACTATCTGTCATGCTCAGAATCTCGTAGGCCTCTTTACTAGTGTACCTTCGTCTTGCCATTTTGGGCTCTAAATTTAGGGGTACACTAGTAAGATTCACAGGAAAAAAAGCACCTGACTGTCGTCAGCAAATATATCAAACGCTACAAAAAAACTGTTAGCGATCGCAGGGATCAGGCCTGTCTCTGCGAACGCTGCAGTTATGTGTGTTGTGTTTGGTAAGTGACAGTGATCGATCGATACTGCACTTGGGTGGGCTGGGCTGGGCTGGGCGGAGGGGCTAAACGCAGGCGCTAGCAGGTATCTGGGCTGATCCCGCAACCTTTATATGGTGATCACTGGTGAAAGGGTTAACTAGGGGCAATCAGGGGGTTAAAACCTTTATTAGGTTAAATATGGGGGTACCTGACACTATATAAAAACCTGACGGGTAACCTAAATAACTAAATAACTTACTGGCTAACCAGTGACGCTTATACGGCGATCACTGGTGAAAGGGTTAACTCTAGGGGCAATCAGGGGGTTAAAATAATATATGGGGGTACCTGACACCAATAAAAACCTGCGGCGAACCTAAAAAAAAAATAACTGCCTATCTAAAACACCAGCGACACGAATACAGCGATCGGAAAAACAATCGCTTAGTGACGCTGAAGTTAGGGGGTGAAAGGGTTACCTGGGGGGTGATCAAGGGGTTAAACCTTTATTAGGGGGGGTTAGGGGGCTACCCTGGACCTAAAGGGGCCTAATCCTAACTGCCCTGCAACTTTTTACAATCACAGATGACACTAAATGCAGTGATCAGTAAAATAAATGATCACTGCAATCAGTGACACTGTGATTGGGGGCTTTGGGGTGACCTGGGGGGTGATCTGGGGGTGACTGGGGGGTGATTTGTGTGCCTATGTGTACCTACGTGTCAGTGGACTGTTGGAGCACTAACCTCTGTCTTCACTCCTCGGCGCTGGGAACGAAAAGACCGCGGCGAGGGAGATGACATCACTTCCTCCAGCCTGTGTTTACATCACATGGCGGAGGAAGCAATTTCATTGGCCGGGAGCGATCGCGAGGGGGGGGGCGGAATCGAGCGGCCGCCCCCTCATGCCTGATCGCTCCCGAACACTTAACGGCCGCTCACTGCAGTGAAGGGGGGTCCGGATGGACCCCCCAACTGCACAAAGGCGATCACGTAGATCTACGTGATTCTGCCTGTCCGTGCCATTCTGCCGACGTAAATCGGCG
The DNA here is from genome assembly GCA_029206835.1 of Rana muscosa. Lineage (NCBI taxonomy): Eukaryota > Metazoa > Chordata > Amphibia > Anura > Ranidae > Rana > Rana muscosa. The sequence continues at coordinate 63,060,830 of CM055122.1, read as the reverse complement.
GTGGGCGGTCGTTAAGTGGTTAAAGTGTTACTAAACCCACAACAGTAAAATCTGTCTGTATTTGCAGTAAAGCATGCTTGCTATACTCACTGTGGAACCTAAGGGGTAATCCTCTGCATTGTGTAAAAAGGCTGTTTGATCCTATCTCCTCTGATCCTCCCCTTCTTCCACAGTTTCCAAACTAACTCCAGATAGAACAGAGCCTTGGGGGCAAGCTGCACATGCTCAGTTTGGTATGCTTTGCTAGAGAGTTTTTTTTTAATGGGAGAGTACATGTGATCAGCACAGGGCCAATTAGTGCTGTCCAGACAGAGGGTCAGGGGTCCTGCAGCCTCATTGGACAATCAGGGGAGAATAAAAACTCCTCCTACAAGCTTTACTGAGACACTGATAGAAGACTGCTCTAACTGCTGATGAGAAAAGGTATTTAGCAGTTTATATTTACTAAAACTATTGCATTTCCGTGTTCTGTGTACTGTGGGAGACCAGATATAGTGAATGCAGGGTCCTGGGTTTAGTAACACTTTAAAAGGAATAGACAAGGCAGGTTTTATCATGCATAAAAAATATATTGTGTATTATTTTAGAGAGAAAAGTCAGCAATATTGTACAGACTTAATGCACACTATGTTGGCAACTTTAGTAGGTCTCACTTTTCAGAGAGATAGAGAGGTCAGGCAGGTTTTTTCATGAAATAAAAGATAGAGTGTATTACTTTGGAGACAATAGCTAGACCCAATGGGGGTTATTTACTAAAGGCAAATCCACTTTGCACTGCAAGTGCACTTGAAAGTGCACTGAAGGTGTACTTCCAAGTGCAGTCGCTGTAGATCTGAGGGGGACATGCAAGGCAAATAAAAAACAGCATTTTAGCTTTCACATGATTGGATGATAAAATCAGCAGAGATTCCCCTCATTTCAGATCTTCCCATCAGATCTACAGCGACTGCACTTCCAAGTGCACTTTCAAGTGCACTTGCAGTGCACTTGTAGTGCAGAGTGGATTTGCCTTTAGTAAATCAACCCCAATGTGCTGTAAGCAATACTTATTACTAGGCCCAACATTCAGAGGGAGAGATCATATAGATGTTTATCATGACTAGGGATGAGCCGAACACCCCCCCGTTCGGTTCGCACCAGAACCTTTGAACGAACCGAACGTTCGCACGAACTTTAGAACCCTATTAAATACAATGGACGCGAACGTTCGAAATCTAAAGTGCTAATTATAACGACTAATATGCATGTTATTGTCCTAAAAAGGGTTTGGGGACCCGGGTTCTGCCCCAGGGGACATGTATCAATGCAAAACGAAGTTTTAAAAACGGCCGTTTTTCGGGAGCAGTCATTTTAATGAAAAAAAAAAGTGAAATATTCCTTTAAATATCGTACCTGGGGGGGTGTCTAAAGTATGCCTGTGAAGTGGCACGTGTTTCCAGTGTTTAGAACTGTCCCTGCACAAAATGACATTTCTAAAGGAAAAAAAGCCATTTAAAACTGCTTGCGGCTTTAATGTAATGTCTGGTCCCGGCAATACCCCATCACCACGCCCCCCACCCTACCCCAGCCCATTACCAGCCCCTTTGGGTCTTGTATGGATATTAAGGGGAACCCTGCACCCAAAATAAAAAAAGGCCCTATATACTCTGAACAGCAGTATACAGGCGGTGCAAAAAAGACACGGACTGTAACTTTGTTCTTAAGTACAATCTGTTTGTAATTTGGAACAGGTAAATTTTTTAAGTGTAGCTCTAGCCAAAAAATCTATTTTTAAGATTTTTGGAGAACATAGGGGAGGGTTATCACCCCTGTAACATTTGTTTTGCTGTCTGTGCACCTGTTCAGAACATTTCACCTCACTTTCCGTCCCAATGACAAATGTTTTTGGAAAATTTGGGGTTTTTATTGAAACAAGGATTGGTGATAAAGCATCAGTGGAGAGGAGACACCTTTTTCCCATATTAACTCTTACAGGAGAGAATTTGCCTTCCTAGGGGTAGATTTCCTCTTACTTCCTGTTGTCTCCTTCCGTTTGCAAGTAGGAGTCATTTCTAAGTTGGATGTTTGAAAGTACGGGCCTGCCATATATACTCTGTAGAAATTTGCCCCTTAGGTGTTGGTGTTGCCACAACACTGTAAGCCCTCACAGTTACTCTTGGTGGGCGCTGGAACGCCCTGCTGTCAACTATTATATCAGGAATTGTATTTACATGCCACTGTTGAACAGTGGTAGGAAAAATTGGGCCTTTGGTGTTGGTGCTGGTGTCACAACACTGTAAGCCCTCACAGTTACTCTTGGTGGGTGCAGGAATGGGCCCTGCTGTGAATTATTAGATCAAGAATTGTAATTGCATGCCCCTGTTGAACAGGGGCTGAAAAATTGGGCCTTAGGCACTGGTGCTGGTGCCATAACACTGCAACCCCTCACAGATACTGTACTTAGAGCGCAGCAATGAGCCCTGTTGCAAAGTAATGCATCAAAAATTTAGGCTTTAGGTGAATGCTATACAAAGCACACAGTAGTACACTAAGTGAAACACTGACTGTCTGCAGCTAGCACAATCACCAGCCTGCCTGTCACAGTATAAAGAATAACTGTATCCAGGTGAGATTTAGGTGAATGCTATGCAAAGCACACAGTAGTACACTAAGGCCCCTTTCACACGATCCGTGTCCGTGTGCGGGCTCCACTTTTCTCAGCGGGGATCGCTCCGTCGATCCCTGCTGAGCAGGCAGATGACAGGTCTGTCTCCGCACACTGTGCAGGGACCGACCTGTCAGAGCGCCGCTCTCCCCTATGGGGGATCGGATGACGACAGACCGTAGAGTCCGTTGTCATCCGATCCGATCCGCAGACGGATGGAAAAGTAGGGTTTTCCTCCTTCACACTTTGGCGGATCGGAGCGGGTCGGATGTCAGCGGACATAGGGGTACATGGAGCATCCGTTCAGGTCCGCCTAAAAAACTGACCGGCAGACCTAAATGGTCCGTCCGTGTGAAAGAGCCCTAAGTGAAACACTGACTGTCTGCAGCTAGCACAATCACCGGCCTGCCTGTCACAGTATAGAGAATAACTGTATCCAGGTGAACTTTAGGTGATCGCTATGCAAAGCACACAGTAGTACACTAAGTCCCCTTTCACACAATCCGTGTCTGTGTGCGTGCTCCGCTTTGCTCAGCGGGGATCGCTCCGTCGATCCCCGCTGAGCAGGCAGATGACAGGTCTGCCTCCGCACACTGTGCAGGGACCGACCTGTCAGAGCGCCGCTCTCCCCTATGGGGGATCGGATGACGACAGACCGTAGAGTCCGTTGTCATCCGATCCGATCCGCAGACGGATGGGAAAGTAGGGTTTTCCTCCGTCACACTTTGGCGGATCGGAGCGGGGCCGTGGCTCCATAGGGGTACATGGAGCATCCGTTCAGGTCCGCCTAAAAAACTGACATGCAGACCTGAACGGTCCGTCCGTGTAAAAGAGCCCTAAGTGAAACACTGACTGTCTGCAGCTAGCACAATCACCTACCTGCCTGTCACAGTATAGAGACTAACAGGAACGGATCTAGCTAAACTCAATACAGTGTATAAATATATATACAACACCTAGGATGCATATATATCCTCTACACACTGTAACAGCAGCTAACTGACTCGCCTGCCTGCTCTATATAACTCAATATAAATGACACTGTCTCTCTCTCTCTGAAACTGCCTCTTACACAAATGCCAACACACTGCACAAGGCTGACTTCCAGGCGGCCTTATATAGTGTGGGGTGTGTACTAAACCCCCTGAGCCATAATTGGCCAAAGCCACCCTGGCTTTGGCCAATTACGGCTCTCCGTTTTTTCCGTGCTGTGATTGGCCAAGCATGCGGGTCATAGTGCATGCTTGGCCAATCATCAGCCAGCAATGCACTGCGATGCCGCAGTGAATTATGGGCCGCGTCGCGCTACACGAATTTAGCGCGAACGGACCGTAACGTTCGTTGTTGGGCGAACGGCCGATGTTCGAGTCGAACGTGTGTTCGACGCGAACTCGAAGCTCATCCCTAATCATGACTCATGAGATAGATTATTGTATTATTTTAGAGACAACAGCCAGAAATGTTGTATAGACTCAATGCACAGTATGTATGCCTTTTGGCTATGCTACAATTAAAGAGGAAGAGACCAACAGGTTTATCATGAACTAAAAATTAGAGTGTATTATTTCCAAATAGGTATTTATTTTCTTCCTTACACTTGCATTGTTTAATTAATTTAGCCAGATATACACTAGCTTTATTGGCTTGCAAGTAGTAGTTCAATCTAAATCTTTTAAATATATAATCAAATGTATGTGATAACACTTGACCTAGGATGCTTAATAGTGGTTTGTGATATCGGGGACTTATTCAAGTGTTTCAGCGAGTGAACTCAGTAACAGCCTGAAGTCATCTTTTCTATTGGTGTGAAGGTGTGAAGCAACTTTTAGCCAAATTCCCCTCATGTAAACTTTATGGGAATTCCCAAAAAACAAAATCACTAATGCCATTAGTAGCATTACACTGAAAGACACTCAAAATGCGTGAATTGAATGAGTGGGGATTAGGGATGAGCTCGGTGTTCGAGTCGAACATAAGTTCGACTCGAACATCGGCTGTTCGCAGCGTTCGGCGAACAACGAACGATTTGGGCCGTTCGCTCCAAATTCGAGTGACGCGAATGGCCCACAATACACTGCGCCATCGCAGTGTAATCCCGGCGCTGTGATTGGCCAAGCATGCACTGTGACCCTGCATGCTTGGCCAATCACAGCGCCGGCAGCGAGGAGAGCAATGATTACACCTGAAGTTAGCCCGTATTGCTGCTTTTTCCTGGTGTGTTACACCAACAGGCATTTGCGGCACTTACAGCGGGCGGAGTGTGTCTCCTGATCATATTACACCTGAAGTTAGCCTGTATTGCTGCTTTTTCCTGGTGTGTTACACCAACAGGCATTTGCGGCACTTACAGCGGGCGGAGTGTGCCTCCTAATCATATTACACCTGAAGTTAGCCTGTATTGCTGCTTTTTCCTGGTGTGTTACACCAACAGGCATTTGCAGCACCTACAGCAGGCGTAGTGTGATTCCTACAAAATATACTCCTGAAGCTAGGCCTTATTGCTGGTTTTCCCATTTCCCTGCAGGCCATTAGAATGTCTGGAAGGCAAACAAGGAGAGGCAGGCAGTCAGGAGCCAATAAAAGAGGGCAAGGAGGCTCTGTGTCTAGAGACAACAGTGCTGGTCGTGGACGCGGTGCATCGACATCAGCACGTGGCCATGGGACACGCTTGTCCTTCTTTTCGGCAGCTGGACGTGTTGAGCCGCATCATGCCGAAGACTTGGTAGAGCGGATGACCAAGCCCTCCTCATCCTCCTCATCCTCTCTCACCCAGGCTCAGGGTACTGGCAAAGCAGCTGCCAAAGCGTCCTCTTCCCTGGTATCAATGTCATCATCAGTCACTCCTTCCCTAGACCAACCATGTCCTCCTGAGGAGTCCCCCGAACTGTTTGAGCACAGTGTTGGGTACATGCTCCAGGAGGATGCCCAGCGTTTCGAAGGGTCTGATGATGATACCCAGCTAGAGGAAGGCAGTAGCGTGAGAGCAGAGAGAGGGGATGCTCAAGAAGGACACCAATCTGGCAGTCATGTTCCAGTAGCTGCAGCATACTGCCAGATTGGCTCCAGTGATGAGGAGGGAGGGGATGATGAGGTCACTGACTCCACGTGGGTGCCTAATAGGAGAGAGGAGGAGGAGGAGGATGAGGAGGAGGCACATCTCCAACGAGGCAGGATGCCCTCGGGGGGCCAGCGTAAGGGCAGCACACAGACGGAATCACACCGCAGAGCTCCGCCTGTGCAGGGCGCTGCCTCTGCCCGTTATTCAAAAAGTTCTTTGGTGTGGGCCTTTTTTGAGTCGAGTGCATCAGATCGCACAGCTGCTGTTTGCAACATATGTCTCAAGTAGTGTTGAGCGGACCCGAACTGTAAAGTTCGGGTCCGTACCGAATTTTGGCGTTTTCCCGACCCCGGACCCGGACCCGGATTTTGCGCTAAAGTCCGGGTTCGGGTTCGGATTCGGGAATTTAATGGCGCAGTTAGAAATGCTTCAGGGGCCAGCCAATCACCATTTGATTAGCTGGTGTGCCCTTAGAAGCCATCATAGCCATGCCTACTAATGGCATGGCTGTAATTGGTCAGTGCAACATGTGACCCAGCATGTGACCAGCTTCTATATAAGAAAGAGGCACACAGCACAGATCGTCACTCTGCTTTTAGACAGTGTAGGGAAAGGATCCTGGCTGCTGTTGCTGTGAGGGAGAGAATAGGAGTTAGTCCTGATTCTGCAATCTACTGATAGAAAAGATAGGGAGACAGTGTAGTGTAGTGTAGTGTAGGGGCAGGATCCTGTTTGTGCTTTCAGGGAGAGAGATTTAGATAGGAGTCCAGATTGAGAGATATAATAGCTCAGCGATCTGCATAGGTTTATCTGTTTGTGTTGCAAGCTCAGTGCACCAGCACTGCATTACGTTGAGTGATACACCTATTCCATACTGTGGCTGTATTGTGCTCGTGCTAAAAGACCTATTTTGGTCAGAAAAAAAAAAAAAAAGGCACTTTATTGTGCTTTTGCTAAAAAGACCCATTTTTGGGCCCCAAAAAAAAAAAAGGCACTTTATTGTGCTGTTGCAAAAAAAAAAAACGGCACTTTGTTGTGCGCAAAAAAGACCTATTTTTGGGCAAAAAAAATATTTTGCAGTGTATATCTCTAGTTGTGTGAAATAACCAATTTCTATATATTTTTCTTGTACTATGCTATACTAAAAAAAAAAAAAAAACTTTTTTTTGAATAGCATTCCCTGCAGCTGTGCGATTCAGCGGTTATATACTGTGGTTGTGTTGTGCTCTTTCAAAAAACGCCATTTAGGGCCACAGAAAATATTTTGCAGTGTGAAATACACATGTGGAGGTGTGTAAAATAAACAATTTCTATATATTGTACAGTGCTATACTAAAAAAAACAACATTTTTTTTGAATAGCATTCTCTGCACTTCTATAGCTGTGCGATTCAGTGGTTAAATACTGTGGTTGTGTTGTGCTCTTTCAAAAAACGCCATTTAGGGCCACAGAAAATATTTTGCAGTGTGAAATACACATGTGGAGGTGTGTAAAATAAACAATTTCTATATATTGTACAGTGCTATACTAAAAAAAAAAACATTTTTTTTGAATAGCATTCTCTGCACTTCTATAGCTGTGCGATTCAGTGGTTAAATACTGTGGTTGTGTTGTGCTCTTTCAAAAAACGCCATTTAGGGCCACAGAAAATATTTTGCAGTGTGAAATACACATGTGGAGGTGTGTAAAATAAACAATTTCTATATATTGTACAGTGCTATACAAAAAAAAACAACATTTTTTTTGAATAGCATTCTCTGCACTTCTATAGCTGTGCGATTCAGTGGTTAAATACTGTGGTTGTGTTGTGCTCTTTCAAAAAACGCCATTTAGGGCCACAGAAAATATTTTGCAGTGTGAAATACACATGTGGAGGTGTGTAAAATAAACAATTTCTATATATTGTACAGTGCTATACTAAAAAAAACATTTTTTTTGAATAGCATTCTCTGCACTTCTATAGCTGTGCGATTCAGTGGTTAAATACTGTGGTTGTGTTGTGCTCTTTCAAAAAACGCCATTTAGGGCCACAGAAAATATTTTGCAGTGTGAAATACACATGTGGAGGTGTGTAAAATAAACAATTTCTATATATTGTACAGTGCTATACTAAAAAAAACAACATTTTTTTTGAATAGCATTCTCTGCACTTCTATAGCTGTGCGATTCAGTGGTTAAATACTGTGGTTGTGTTGTGCTCTTTCAAAAAACGCCATTTAGGGCCACAGAAAATATTTTGCAGTGTGAAATACACATGTGGAGGTGTGTAAAATAAACAATTTCTATATATTGTACAGTGCTATACTAAAAAAAAACATTTTTTTTGAATAGCATTCTCTGCACTTCTATAGCTGTGCGATTCAGTGGTTAAATACTGTGGTTGTGTTGTGCTCTTTCAAAAAACGCCATTTAGGGCCACAGAAAATATTTTGCAGTGTGAAATACACATGTGGAGGTGTGTAAAATAAACAATTTCTATATATTGTACAGTGCTATACTAAAAAAAAAAGGGATTTTTATAACAGCTTACCTGTAAAATCCTTTTCTTGGAGTACATCACGGGACACAGAGCGACTTAGTCATTACTAATGGGTTATATAGTTTACCTTCAGGTGTTGGCACTGGCCAATTCCAAACCGGAAGTACCCTCCCCTATATAAGCCCCTCCCACCCGGGAGCACCTCAGTTTTGTAGCCAAGCAATAAGTGTCCCAAAAAGAGGGGTGGGAGCTCTGTGTCCCGTGATGTACTCCAAGAAAAGGATTTTACAGGTAAGCTGTTATAAAAATCCCTTTTTCTTTTTCGTACATCACGGGACACAGAGCGACTTAGTCATTACTAATGGGACGTCCCAAAGCAATGCCAAATGAGGGGGGGGTACATAAGCTGGGCGCCATCAGGCATGAGGATCTTTTGCGGCCTGCAACACACTGCGCCCAAAGGCGACATCCTCCTGACTTCTAACGTGTACCTGATAGAATCTAGTAAACGTGTGTACCGAAGACCATGTTGCGGCCTTACATACTTGAGCCAGGGAGGCCTGGTGATGCACTGCCCATGAAGTTCCAACCGCTCTTGTGGAGTGCGCCCTAACTTTGAACGGAGGCGGTCTCTTTCTCAAGCCATAGGCTTGTATTATGACCTGTCGAATCCACTTGGCTAAAGTAGATTTTGATGCTGCCTGACCCCTTCTGGGGCCTTCCGGCAGAACAAACAAAGAATCCGTTCTGCGAATCTGAGCAGTGGCTTTTAGATAAGCTTTAACTGCTCTTACCACATCCAAAGAATGTAATAACTTTTCCTCTACTGAGCTAGGTTTGGGAAAAAAGAAGGAAGAACCACATCTTGGTTCAAATGAAACCTCGATACCACCTTAGGAAGAAAGGCTGGATGAGGACGTAATACTACTCTGTCCTTATGGACAACCAGATATGGCTCCTTACAGGACATAGCTGCTAATTCCGACACTCTTTTAGCCGAACAAATGGCTACTAAGAAAACCAATTTCCTGGTGAGAAGAACCAAGGAAATGTGTTGTAATGGTTCAAACGGTTGTTTCTGTAGAACCGACAGAACCAGGTTTAAGTCCCAAGGACATATGGGAATACTAACCGGAGGGCTAATACGCATCACTCCTTGTATAAAGGCTTTGACTAGTGAATGCGAAGCCAAGGGCCTTTGAAAAAATATTGACAAGGCCGAAATCTGACCCTTGATAGTACTCAAGGCCAGCTTCCTATCTACAGCCCACTGTAGGAAGTCCAGAATCCTCCCTATCATGTACTTACGTGGATGCCATTTCTTGGTCTCACACCACGTAATGTACGCTTTCCAGATCCTATAATAGATCTGCCTGGATACCGGTTTCCTGGCATTGATCATGGTAGATACCACAGAATTAGAGAGCCCTCTCTTTTTCAGAATGTGGGCTTCAATAGCCAGGCCGTCAAACCTAGGGCTGGTAAGGAAGGGTGGTATATCGGTCCTTGCGACAGCAGGTCCGGACGAAGTGGGAGGGTCCAAGGACTCCTCACTGACATTTTTACCATCTCCGCGTACCATGCCCTTCGGGGCCACGCTGGAGCCACCAGAATCACTGTTTCTTTTCTACCCCGATTCTGCGGAGTAATCGCGGTAACAATTGTGGCGGTGGGAATGCATATATCAGCTTGAACCGATCCCAAGGGAACACTAGGGCATCCGAGCCGCAAGCTAGGGGATCCCTTGTGCGAGACACAAACCTGTCCACCTTTGCGTTGAATCTGGATGCTAGCAGATCTACATCCGGTGTTCCCCACCGCTGGCATATTGCCTGGAAAACCTCGGGGTGAAGAGACCATTCCCCCGGGCATAATTGTTGGCGACTTAGAAAGTCCGCTCCCCAATTTTCCACTCCTGGGATGAAAACCGCGGATATGGCTGGGACATATCTTTCTGCCCACTCCAGGATGCAATTTGCTTCCTTCTGGGCTGCACGACTTTTGGTGCCACCCTGATGATTGATATATGCCACTGCCGTGGCATTGTCTGATTGAATTCTGACAGGGGACCCCTGGAGTTTGGATGTCCATGCTACTAGGGCATACCGGGCTGCTCGTATCTCTAAGAGATTGATGGGCAGGGCCTTTTCTGCTTCTGACCACCTGCCCTGGAGACCATTGCTCCAGCACTGCCCCCCAGCCGATGAGGCTGGCATCTGTAGTGACCACCTTCCAAGAAACCGGACTGAAGGGTTTCCCTCTTTCCAGATTCTGGGGCACCAACCACCAATGGAGGCTCTTGCGAACGGAAGGGGACAAGGACATTGGTAAGTCTAAAGCCTGAACTTTTTTGTTCCAGGCTGACAGTATGGCCCTTTGCAAATTCCTTGAATGGAATTGACCGTAGGGTACCGCTTCGAATGAAGCCACCATCTTTCCCAGCAGCCTCATGCAGAGACGTATGGATGGTTTTCTTTTTGTACCCACTAAGTGGGTCAAATTTCTTAAAGACGACACCTTCTCTGGAGGTAAGAAAATCTTTCTCTGATTTGAATCCAGCCTTAGCCCTAAGTATTCCAGACTTTTGACTGGTCTTAGAGCTGACTTGTCCCGGTTGATAATCCAACCGTGATATTCCAGATACTCGATTGTCTTGTGAATAGCTACTTCCAGCTTTTCCACTGAGTGGTCTATTAGTAGCAGGTCGTCTAGATATGCCATTATCGTTACACCCTGTGTTCTTAGATTGGCCAATAATGGGGCCAGAATTTTTGTGAACACTCGTGGTGCTGTGGCCAGACCGAAAGGTAAGGCTCTGAACTGAAAATGGCGCCCTTCTACTGCAAAGCGTAGAAATTTCTGATGGGCCGGAAAGATGGGAATATGCAGATAAGCATCCCTTATGTCGATCGAGGCTAGCCATTCCTGCCCTTGTAGGGCGGTGGCCACTGATCGGATCGACTCCATCCGAAAGGTCCTGATATTTAGGAACTTGTTTAGCCCTTTTAGATTTAATATGGGCCTCACGTCCCCATTTGGTTTGGGGACCGTGAAAAGGTTCGAGTAAAACCCGAATCCGCTTTCTTCCAGGGGAACCTTCATGATTACCCCTTGGAGCAATAGTTGTTCTAGTGCCAGAAGGAGGGATCCTCTCTTTTGGGGATCTCTTGGCACGTTTGACCTCATAAATTGGGCAGGAGGAGTGCCTTTTAACTCCAGCTTGTATCCCAGACCTACTGCGGAGAGCACCCATCTGTCTCTGATGGTGTCCCGCCAGGTCTCTGTGAACAACTGAAGTCTTCCCCCCACCCGATTGAGCAGGGGCAATACTTCATGCCTTAGGGGGAGGTTTTGTACCTCTCTTGATCCAGGGCTTCTTGTTACCCTGTGATTGTCCCTGATTTCTGCCCCCTGAATTTGACCGCGGAGGCCGTCGGAACTGCTTCCCAGCCGATGTGCCCGGGACTGGAGAGGTAGGCCTCTTAAAAGAAGGACTTCTACCCTTGTTCTTAACCGGTAAGAGTGAACTTTTACCGGCAGAAATTTTCTGGATATATTTGTCCAGATCTTCTCCAAATAAGCGTTCTCCATGAAATGGGAAGCTAACCAGCAGTTTTTTACAGGGAGCTTCAGCAGACCAGTTTTTGAGCCACAGAAGCCTACGCATATGTACTATAGACAGCGTAAAGCGGGAGGCCTGTTGGATTGTATCCTTTATGGCGTCCACCGCAAAACACAAGGCTCTAGGCAGGTCAGCTAGGGCATGAGCCTGCTGATCTGGTAAGTCCCTTAAGACTTGTTTCAACTGATCTTTCACTGCTTGGCAGACTCCAATCGCTGCTACCGCAGGTTGTGTCACCATACTTGCTGTAGAGAAAGCAGATTTTAGTAAAGACTCCAATTTTTTATCTATTGGGTCTTTGAACATTGGAACATTATCTACTGGACATGTCAGTGATTTGTTAACAGAAGAGATGGCTGCGTCCACTATAGGGACCCTCCATTTTCTTATGAACTTATCCTCCATGGGATAGATCACCGGAAATCTCTTGGGGGGAGCAAATATTTTATCAGGATGCTCCCAATCCTGGTAAATAAGCCCTTCTAATAAAGGGTGGACTGGGAAGGAACAGACCGCCTGGGGAGCTTTTAGCGACCCCAGCGAGGAAACCGTAGTGGATGGTGGTTCCGCCAGAGGCATTTTAAATGCTGATCGGACCATGTTAGTCAGAGACTGAACCCATAATCTTTCAGCCTGAGAAGCTGAGAAAGGTTCTTCCACTGTTGATTCCTCTATAAGTGAATCAACCTCATCCTGATCCCCTTCAGGTAGGTCGATCTCTGTGTGGGGCTGTTCCTCCACTAACAGGCACTCTGAAGGAGGAGACGGAGATCGGACGCGCTTTTCCTGTGACAGGGAAGCAGCGATCAATGCTGTTAATCTCTCTTCCAATCCTCCCAGAGTTGAGGATAAAACCTCCTCTGTTATATATACAGGAGCAGGTGGACTGGGGACAGCCGCAGCACCAGGCATTCCTGCGGGGTTTCTACGGCTACTGACCTCTGCATTCTCAGGGGAGATTGGTGCAGTGCAAGCATGCCCAATATCCTCAGAGCCCGATGGAGACCCCTTTGGCTTCCTGGAAGATCTATTTCCGGAGCGTCTGGACGACATATCCTTTAAGCACAAAGCTGAGGTATTCCCGTCGTCATACACCAATTTTTGCTGGTAATAGTCTAACACAGGTGCTGCTATATACCAGCTGGTGTCCACTAAAGTGCCTTTCTATGGGGATGCCTGCATCAACCGCCTCTGTGTGCCACTGTTTGTTGCTAGCTCTGTTTGCATGCAGCTGACACTTGTACTGTGTCTTTTAACCATGCTGGGACGCCCGCACATGCGCAGAAGCGCCGCGGCGCGCATCGAGCGTCATCCACCCGCCCCGCCCCTTTTTTTTCATAGGAGGCGCGTGCACGCGCCCGCGCGCACGCCCGTGCGCCAATGGCGCCCTTTTCGAAAACCAACAGAGGACTAGGAGCCAGGGCCCTTTTTGCCGGAGGGCCTGTGCGGTGGATGAACGCAGCAACAGGGCAGAGGAAGTGGATTCCCTCAGAGAAACTTACCAGCTGCCTGGATCTTTTGAGTTGAGAAAACCAAAGATCCACATTTACAAGAAAAATGGACTACAGCGGCCTCTAGTGGTTTAACACAGGTACCGCGGTCCCTGTTTTTTTTTTTTTTTCTTGACTACTATTAAAATTTTACATTTTCAGTAGTTATAGGCAAACACAGATATTTAGCGGGAATACCGTTAGGTAACAGACAGAAAGACAAATTAGGCTTGGGGGTCCCCCAATAGAACCAAGTTCCTGAGGGCCCCCACTTACCTGATCCCCGCCGCAGGACTTTGTTTGGTCCACAAAAGTCCAAACTTCACCTATCACGGCAGGCATTGTAATTAAACCTTCAGGGACCGGGTTCCCAAGGATTCCACTCCCCTGGACCTGTATAGCACCCTGCACAGACAGCGTCTTGGTCGTGGGTATGACCAGAGCTCTGGATCCCAGGGTCCAGCCCTCCTAAGAGAAGCATTACAGGCAAAACCTTGCTCTTCTGCTGCAAGGCCCGGGTACCGACCGTTTAGCTATGAAGCTTTTTTGGTGGGATCCGGAACAGCTTACTAAGGCCCAAAAGAACCTGTACGCAAGCCCAGTGAAAACACATGTTACTCTTTGGCCAACACCTTAGACACTGGCAAAAAACTGAGGTGCTCCCGGGTGGGAGGGGCTTATATAGGGGAGGGTACTTCCGGTTTGGAATTGGCCAGTGCCAACACCTGAAGGTAAACTATATAACCCATTAGTAATGACTAAGTCGCTCTGTGTCCCGTGATGTACGAAAAAGAAAAAACATTTTTTTTGAATAGCATTCTCTGCACTTCTATAGCTGTGCGATTCAGTGGTTAAATACTGTGGTTGTGTTGTGCTCTTTCAAAAAACGCCATTTAGGGCCACAGAAAATATTTTGCAGTGTGAAATACACATGTGGAGGTGTGTAAAATAAACAATTTCTATATATTGTACAGTGCTATACTAAAAAAAAAAACATTTTTTTTGAATAGCATTCTCTGCACTTCTATAGCTGTGCGATTCAGTGGTTAAATACTGTGGTTGTGTTGTGCTCTTTCAAAAAACGCCATTTAGGGCCACAGAAAATATTTTGCAGTGTGAAATACACATGTGGAGGTGTGTAAAATAAACAATTTCTATATATTGTACAGTGCTATACTAAAAAAAACAACATTTTTTTTGAATAGCATTCTCTGCACTTCTATAGCTGTGCGATTCAGTGGTTAAATACTGTGGTTGTGTTGTGCTCTTTCAAAAAACGCCATTTAGGGCCACAGAAAATATTTTGCAGTGTGAAATACACATGTGGAGGTGTGTAAAATAAACAATTTCTATATATTGTACAGTGCTATACTAAAAAAAACAACATTTTTTTTGAATAGCATTCTCTGCACTTCTATAGCTGTGCGATTCAGTGGTTAAATACTGTGGTTGTGTTGTGCTCTTTCAAAAAACGCCATTTAGGGCCACAGAAAATATTTTGCAGTGTGAAATACACATGTGGAGGTGTGTAAAATAAACAATTTCTATATATTGTACAGTGCTATACTAAAAAAAAAAACATTTTTTTTGAATAGCATTCTCTGCACTTCTATAGCTGTGCGATTCAGTGGTTAAATACTGTGGTTGTGTTGTGCTCTTTCAAAAAACGCCATTTAGGGCCACAGAAAATATTTTGCAGTGTGAAATACACATGTGGAGGTGTGTAAAATAAACAATTTCTATATATTGTACAGTGCTATACTAAAAAAAACAACATTTTTTTTGAATAGCATTCTCTGCACTTCTATAGCTGTGCGATTCAGTGGTTAAATACTGTGGTTGTGTTGTGCTCTTTCAAAAAACGCCATTTAGGGCCACAGAAAATATTTTGCAGTGTGAAATACACATGTGGAGGTGTGTAAAATAAACATTTTCTATATATTGTACAGTGCTATACTAAAAAAAAAAACATTTTTTTTGAATAGCATTCTCTGCACTTCTATAGCTGTGCGATTCAGTGGTTAAATACTGTGGTTGTGTTGTGCTCTTTCAAAAAACGCCATTTTGGGCCACAGAAAATATTTTGCAGTGTATATCTCTAGTTGTGTGAAATAACCAATTTCTATATATTTTTCTTGTACTATGCTATACTAAAAAAAAAAAAAAAACTTTTTTTTGAATAGCATTCTCTGCAGCTGTGCGATTCAGCGGTTATATACTGTGGTTGTGTTGTGCTCTTTCAAAAAACGCCATTTAGGGCCACAGAAAATATTTTGCAGTGTGAAATACACATGTGGAGGTGTGTAAAATAAACAATTTCTATATATTGTACAGTGCTATACTAAAAAAAACAACATTTTTTTTGAATAGCATTCTCTGCACTTCTATAGCTGTGCGATTCAGTGGTTAAATACTGTGGTTGTGTTGTGCTCTTGGAAAAAACGCCATTTAGGGCCACAGAAAATAAATTGCAGTGTGAAATACACATGTGGAGGTGTGTAAAATAAACAATTTCTATATATTTTCCTTGTACTGTGCTATACTAAAAAAAACAACCTTTTTTTTTTAATAGCATTTTCTGTAGCTGTGCGATTCAGCGGTTACGTGCTGTGGGTGTGTTGTGGTCTGGCAAAAAACGCCATTTAGGGCCACAGAAAATATTTTGCAGTGTGAAATACACATCTGGAGGTGTGTGTAAAAAAACAATTTATATATATATTTTCCTTGTACTGTGCTATACTAAAAAAAACAACCTTTTTTTTTGAATAGCATTTTCTGCAGTTCTGTAGCTGTGCGTTTCAGCCATTACGTACTGTGGGTGTGTTGTGGTCTTCCAAAAAACGCCATTTAGGGCAAGATCCTAAATTTGGAAAATATGAGGGGAAGGTCAAAGGGACGTGGTGGCCCCGGTCGTGGTGCTGCTGGTGGAGCTCCTGTTGCAGGGAGAGGACGTGGTGGATCTGTGCCAGCTACACGCACAAGTGAAACACCTTCCTCAGGTGCGAGTAGGCGACCGAGCCTGCGGCGGTATTTTGTCATGCCTAATGAGGCTGTACCAATGTTTAGGCCAGGACAAGTACAGGCGATAGTAGATTGGGTTGCTGACAGTGCCTCGGGTTCCTTCACATTGTCTCCCACCCACTCTTCTGCTGAAAGATCAGAGTTGGCACCTGAAGCCCATGTCCATCAGTCTTTCACCTCACCCCCTTGCAAATCAGCCAAGCAGTCTGAGCCCCAAATCATGCAGCAGTCTCTTCTGCTTTTCGATGAATCTGTTAGCAGGGTTTCCCAGGGCCATCCACCTAGCCCTGCCTCAGAAGTGGAAGAGATTGAGTGCACCGATGCCCAACCACTTATGTTTCATGATGGGTACATGAGAGGGCCATCGCAGCACGTCTCGGATGATGACGAAACACAGGTGCCAACTGCTGCTGCTTTCGCAATTGTGCAGACAGACATGGAGGGCAGGGGTGAAGACTGGGTGGAAGATGATGTGGAGGACGATGAGGTCCTCGACCCCACATGGAATCAACGTTATGCAGGTGACCAGTGTAGTTCGGAGGAAGAGGCGGTGGTCGCACAGAGCCACCAGCACAGCAGAAGAGGGAGCAGGGTGCAAAAACGGAGCATTCGTCCCCTAGACAGTACATCTGCTACTGCCCAACGCAGCAAGGGACCGAGCACACCAAAGCCAGGTCCAAGGACTTCCCTAGCGTGGCAGTTCTTCACACAGTGTGTTGATGACAAGACACGAGTGGTTTGCACGCTGTGCAATCAGAGCCTGAAGCGAGGCATAAACGTTCTCAACCTGAGCACAAGCTGCATGACCAGGCATCTAAGTGCAAAGCACGAGCTGCAGTGGAGTAGACACCTCAGAAACCAAGAAAGGTCTCTGGCTCCTCCTGCTTCCTCTTCTGCTGCAGTCTCGGCCTCTTCATCCACCTCTGTAGTGACAGTGGCACCTGTCACCACGCAAACAGAGGATCTGCCAGCAACACTACCACCTGGGTCACCGACCATCTCCACAATGTCCCATGGAAGCGTTCAGCTCTCTATCTCCCAAACATTGGAGCGGAAGAGGAAGTACCCCCCTAGCCACCCGCGATCCCTGGCTCTGAATACCAGCATTTCAAAATTCCTGGCCTTTGAAATGCTGTCATTCCGTCTGGTGGAGACGCAGAGTTTTAAAAGCCTGATGGCATTGGCTGTCCCGCAGTACGTCATGCCCAGCCGCCACAACTTTTCCAGGCGAGCCATCCCTTCCCTGCACAACCAGGTGGGGGACAAAATCAGGTGTGCACTGCGCAACGCCATCTGTGGCAAGGTCCACCTAACTACGGATGCGTGGACCAGTAAGCACGGTCAGGGACGTTATATCTCCCTAACAGCACACTGGGTAAATGCAGTGGCTGCTGGGCCTGAGGCAGATAGCGGTTTGGCGCATGTCCTTCCACCACCGAGGATTGCAGGGCGCTTCAGTTTGCCTCCTGTTGCTAACTCCTCCTTCTCCGCTTCCTCATCCTCTACCGCCTCCTCATCCATTCAGCGTAACACCTTCACCACCAACTTCAGCACAGCCAGGGGTAAACGACAGCAGGCAGTTTTAAAACTTTCCTGTTTGGGGGAAAATCCCCACACCGCGCAGGAGTTGTGGAGGGACATGGAACAACAGACCGATGAGTGGTTGCTGTCAGTGAGCCTCAAGCCCGGCCTGGTGGTGTGCGATAATGGGCGAAATCTCGTAGCAGCTCTGGGTCTAGCCGGTTTGACGCACATCCCTTGCCTGGCGCATGTGCTGAACTTGGGGGTCCAGAGGTTCCTTAAAAATTACCCCAATATGCCAGAGCTGCTGCAGAAAGTGCGGGCTGTGTGTGCGCACTTTCGGCGTTCTCACCCTGCTGCTGCTCGCCTGTCAGCGCTGCAGCGTAACTTCGGCCTTCCAGCTCACCGCCTCATATGTGACGTGCCCACAAGGTGGAACTCCACCTTGCACATGCTGGCCAGACTGTGCGAGCAGCAGCAGGCAATAGTGGAGTTTCAGCTGCAGCAATCACGCGTGAGTCGCTCTGCGGAACAGCACCACTTCACCACCAATAACTGGGCCTCCATGCGAGACCTGTGTGCCTTGTTGCGCTGTTTCGAGTACTCCACCAACATGGCCAGTGCCAATGACGCCGTTCTCAGCGTTACTATCCCAGTTCTATGCCTCCTTGAAAAAACGTTTCGTGCGATGATGGAAGAGGATGTGGCACAGGAGGATGAGGAGGAGGAGGAGGAAGCGGGATCATTTCAAAGGCTTTCAGGGCAGTCTTTCACAAGTGTCTACGAGGGTGGGTTCCTGCACCAACAAACGCCAGGTACACAATTGTCCGGCAGAAAGGGCACAGTTCTGGAGGATGACGAGGTGGAGGAGGAGATGGAGGAGGAGGAGGAGGAGGAGGAGGAGGAGCCATGTTCACAGCAGGGTGGCACTCAGACCAGCTCGTGGCCATTACTGGTGCGTGGCTGGGGGGATACAGAGGACACAGACGATACACCTCCCACAGAGGACAGCTTTTCTTTGCCTCTGGGCAGCCTGGCACACATGAGCGATTACATGCTGCAGTGTTTCCGCAACGACAGCCGAGTTGCCCACATTTTAACTGGTGCTGATTACTGGGTGGCCACCCTGCTGGATCCCCGTTACAAGGACAACGTACTGTCCTTAATTCCCTCACTGGAGCGGGATCGTAAGATGCGCGAGTACAAGCGCACGCTGGTAGACGCGCTGCTGGTGGCATTCCCACCTGACAGCGGGCGTACGGTGGAAGCACAAGGCGAAGGCAGAGGAGGAGGAAGAGGCCGCCAACGCAGCCGGGGCACCGGCAGCACCTCAGAAGGCAGGGTTAGCATGGCCGAAATGTGGAAAAGCTTTGTCAGCACGCCACAACAACCAGCACCACCAGCTGAGATGGAACGTCTTAGCAGGAGGCAGCATTTCACCAACATGGTTGAGCAGTATGTGTCCACAGGCCTACACGTACTGGATGACGGGTCTGCCCCCTTTAACTTCTGGGTCTCCAAATTGGGCACATGGCCTGAGCTTGCCGTTTATGCCTTGGAGGTGCTGGCCTGCCCTGCAGCCAGTGTATTATCTGAACGTGTATTTAGCACGGCAGGGGGCGTTATCACAGACAAGCGCAGCCGCCTGTCCAGAGCCAATGTGGACAAGCTCACGTTCATTAAAATGAACCAGGCATGGATCCCACAGGACTTGTCCGTACCTTGTGCAGAATAGACATGTATACCGGTGTTGTGACAAAAACTGTCCGGCCATCGGATTGTGCCCGGCCCGTACTGCGCAGGCGCAGCGCTTGCGCAGTACAGAGGACAAGGAGATTCACAAAATCTCCGAAGATGAACGGCGCCTGCGCTGTGAGTGCAGGTTCAAGCCCCACCATCCAAGAGGACATACGGTAGCACATAGTAACAGGGCCCCTCGCGGGCTCGCTTCGATCGCGGCCTTGCTTGGCTCGGCTTGAACCACGGATGGTGTGGCCTTCACCTGAACTCAACACGCAGGCGCCGTTAGTCTTGGGAGATTTTTGAAATCCCCTTGTCCTACATACTCAGCAAGCGCAGTACAGGGCGGACACTATTCGACAGGGGACAGAATTCGACACATCACCGGCCTTACCCAGCCATTGTTGTATTTTTGAACCAGTGTTGGCTACCTCGTCCTCCTCCACCGCCGCTTCCACCTACACAGCCACATCCACCGCCACCTCAACCTCCTACTCCATATGGACCTCGTCCTGCTAGGCCAAGATTAAAATTTTTATTTTATTTTTTTGTAGCGCACAGATCCTTTCCCCCTTACCTGCCTTTATGTTGTTGGCTCTTCGCAGGAGGGAGAAAGGCACACCGCACTACCAGCCCGTATCATCCTATATAAAGAGGTTGAGCGGTGTACTTGACGGGCCGTGTCCACAGCCGGAGTCAAAACTCCTCCAGAGGATGATTCTCACCTCTACTGTAGGTAGAGGCAAGTCCTTTAATTGCCAGTAAAGTCAATGTCCACACCAGCTGAAACTCCAACTCTTATTCTCTCATGGCAAAATAAACTGTACTCAGATAGAAAAGGTTAGAGCAAAGAAACAGGACAGCTTAAGGTGTGGAGGAGGTCCAGGCACAAACGTAGCACATTCACTTCACTGCTTAGGTTTCTCAAACAGTTTTTGGCGCACGGTCTCTGCCACAGACATTGAGGTTGGTCTCTGCCACAGACCGGGTGTACAAGGCCCCTGCCACGGGCCTGGAGAACTTTGGTCTCAGCCACAGACCAGGGTGTATAAGGCCCCTGCCACGGGCCGGTTGAATAAGGCCTCTGATACAGTCAAGGTGACCTTGAGCTTCTCCTTCTACGAACCTAGCCCATATCAAGGGGAAGACATCTCTCCAGGGAGTCAACAGACCATTCCTTCACCGTGACTCCCGCATCGGTCCATCAGAATGATCCTCCCTTCCCTGGAACAGGGTCCCCTACACGAGGCGGCTCTGGACTCCAGGCTTTACTCCCGCCCCTAGGCCTCCATACCCAGGGCAGCAAGAACTCCAGGATAGTACCTCACCCCGGGCTAAAGGTGCCCGAGATGGAACAGGAACACATGCACCCAGGCCGAAGGCACCTGGGCGCGGGCCCCACTGGACATCAGCCCCCAGGCCAAAGGTCTGCCCCTTTTATATGCTCTCCCAGCATGCACAGCAGGTTCCCCGCCCCGCTGTACTACTGCCAAGAGGGGACACAAAAGGCGCCACCTGTAGGCCGCAGGGAACTGCACACCAATACTGTCCCCCGAGGACAAAATGGTCCATGAATCCTACAGAATTAGGGTATTTGAGCCTATTTACCACTCAAACACTTTCCTTAAATTTAGCACCCCGCTACATTTTTATTTCAAAGTATTTTATTTTCCCACTAGCTTATCCATTAAATTAAATAATTTATTCCAGAAAGGGCGTATTCTGGTGCATTCCCACCATATGTGGCATTGTGCCGTTGAGTTTCTGAGGTTCTTAATGACTTCCTGTACCTCTTCTGCTGAAAAGGGGGCCTCCAGCATATTTTTTTATTTTTAAATTTTTTTTATGTTCTTTTAAGTTATTTCCTATCCACATTTGTTTGCAGAGCACTTGCCATGTTCTTAACAACATTTTGCTGCCATTTGCAGCCCTCTAGCCCTTTCCATTACTTTTTTAGAGCCTTTTTAGTCGTCAGAAGTCCGGGTCCCCATTGACTTCAATGGGGTCCGGGTCCGGGTTCGGGTTAAAGTTCGGTCCCGAATCCGAACTTTTTTCCGAAGTTCGGCCGAACCCGCCGGACCCGAATATCCAGCTACCCGCTCAACACTAGTCTCAAGCGTATATCGCGTGGCCAAAACATCACCCGCTTGGGCACCACATGCTTGACCAGACATATGTTGACCTGCCATGCAGCTCGTTGGCAAGCCTACCTTAAAGACCCACACCAAAGAACAAAGCGGACCTCTTCTTGCACCACATCAGCTAGGATCTCCAACCCCACTATACCTTCAGTCCTCTCTGAAACCTGCACTGAGAGGAATGAAGGTGTAGAATTAGGTGTGTCACAGCCAAGAACTTGCGGGCACTCTGCTAGCAGTACACCGACGCCCGATTCTAGCAGGCAAATTTCCCTGCCCCAGCTGCTGGACCGTCAAAAGAAGTTCACTCCCAGCCATCCACATACCCAGCGGTTGAATGCTAGCTTGGCTAAATTGCTAGCGCTTCAACTGCTGCCTTTTCAGTTGGTAGACTCGGCCCCCTTCCGTGAGTTTGTGCAATGTGCGGTTCCTCAGTGGCAGGTTCCCAAATGCCACTTTTTCTCACGGAAGGCGATTTCGGCTCTCTACCGGCATGTGGAAGGCAATGTCTTGGCCTCGCTGGACAGGGCGGTCAGCGGTAAGGTGCATATTACCACTGACTCATGGTCCAGCAGGCATGGACAGGGACGTTACCTTTCTTTCACGGCCCATTGGGTCACTCTTTTGGCAGCTGGGAAGGATGCAGGACAAGGTGCAGTAGTGTTGGAGGTTGTTCCACCGCCACGCCTCCAGAATGCTACTACTGGTTGTGACACACCTCTGTCCTCCACCCCCTCCTCTTCTTCCTCCTCCATGGCCTCTTCCTGTGGTTTGTCCTCGGAACCAGCGGTGCTCCGTAGGCGTTCAAGGGGCTACGCAAGTACGCAGGCAAAAAGATGCCATGCCGTGCTTGCACTGGTGTGTTTGGGGGACAGGAGCCACACTGGGGCAGAGGTTCTGTCTGCTCTGCAGGGGCAGGCTGAGAGGTGGTTGACGCCACGCCAGGTTAAGCCAGGAATGGTAGTTTGCGACAATGGCACCAACCTCCTCTCCGCTCTCCGACAGGGACAACTGACCCATGTGCCCTGTGTGGCTCACGTCCTTAACCTGGTGGTGCAGCGGTTCTTGGGCAGGTACCCGGGCTTACAGGATGTCCTGAGGCAGGCCAGGAAAGTCTGTGTGCATTTCCGCAGATCTTATAATGCCAGTGCTCGCCTGGCTGAGCTGCAAAAGGAGTTGAACCTGCCCAAGAACCGCCTTATATGTGACATGCCCACCAGGTGGAACTCAATGTTGGCCATGCTGCAGCGGCTGCACACGCAGCAGAGGGCCATCAATGAGTACCTGTGCGACTACGGCACCAGGACAGGGTCAGGGGAACTCAGGTTTTTTTCACCACGCCAGTTGGGCATGATCAGGGATGCATGCACTGTTCTGGCACCATTTGAGGAGGCCACGAGGATGGTGAGCAGTGACAGTGCATGCATCAGTGACACTGTACCTCTTGTCCACCTGTTGGAACATACGCTGCGTGGAATAATGGACAGGGCACTTGAGGCAGAACAGAGGCAGGAAGAGGAGGACTTCCTTGCCTCTCAAGGCCCCCTTTACCCAGACAGTGTTCCTTCTGTCCCACCTATGACACAGGAAGAAGAGGAGGAGGAGGATTGTGTTAGCATGGAGATGGAGCCTGGCACTCAGCATCATCAGCAGCAGTCTTTTAGGGATGATTTACAGTCCCAAGAAACCAGTGGACTTGTACGTGGCTGGGAGGAGGTGGCTGCGGATCATGTCGTCCTTAGTGACCCAGAGGACTCCGGACCGAATGCCTCAGCTAACCTACGCTGCATGGCCTCCCTGATCCTGCAAAGTCTGCGGAAGGATCCTCGTATTCTTCGGATCAAGGAGAGGGACCATTACTGGCTGGCCACTCTCCTTGATCCACGGTACAAGGGTAAGGTTGCGGACCTTATCTTACCGTCGCATAGGGAGCAGAGGATGAGACAACTCCGGGAGGCCTTGCAGAAAGGTCTGTGCAACGCGTTCCCAGAGACTGGGAGGTTACAAACTGCTGGTCCTGAACAACGAGTTGCTGAGGCTTCGGTCAGTCAAAGAAGGAGCGGTGGGGAAGGTGGCCGTCTGACCGATACGTTCAGACAATTCTTTAGTCCGCAGCCCCAAGGTATGATCAGTTCCAGCAACCATCGCCAGCGTCTGATATACATGGTGCAGGAATACCTAGGGGCAAGGTCAGACTTGGACAATTTCCCCACTGAAAATCCTCTGGCTTACTGGGTCTTGAGGATGGATCACTGGCCAGAGCTTGCACAGTATGCAATTGAGCTACTGGCCTGTCCTGCATCCAGCGTTCTTTCAGAACGCACATTCAGTGCTGCTGGAGGATTTGTCACGGATCACAGGGTGCGCCTGTCCACCGACTCTGTTGATCGACTGACCTTCATAAAGATGAACCAGTCTTGGATCACCACCAGCTACCAAACACCTGAAGCTGATATAACAGACTAATTTATTTTCAAATGTCACATCCCTTCAAGACTGATGCTGATGCTGAGAGACTGTCCTGTTATGTTGACTGACTATCCTCCTCCTCCTCAATGATCCGATTGATGATGATAGCTTGGAAGAACATTTTTGTTTCTGGGTGCCGCCACCAGTGGCTAAGGCCCAATTTTATCAGCCCCTGTTTAACAGGGGCGTGTTATTACAATTTTTTATGCAATGCTTTGCAGCAGGGCTCATTCCTGCACTCCAACTAGAGTATCTGGGAGAGGTTGCAGTGTCGTGGCACCAGCACCAGTGGCTAAGGCCCAATTTTTCAGCCCCTGTTTAACAGGGGCGTGTAATTACAATTTTTGATGCAATACTTTGCAACAGGGCTCATTGCTCTGCTCCAAGTACAGTATCTGTGAGGGGTTGCAGTGTTGTGGCACCAGTGCCTAAGGCCCAATTTTTCTGCCCCTGTTTAACATGGGCATGTAATTACAATTCTTGATCTAATAATTCACAGCAGGGCCCATTCCTGCGCCCACCAAGAGTAACTGTGAGGCCTTACATTGTTGTGTCAACACCACCACCACCACCACCAAAGGCCCAATTTTTCAGCCCCTGTTCAACAGGGGCATGCAATTACAATTCTTGATCTAATAATTCACAGCAGGGCCCATTCCTGCGCCCACCAAGAGTAACTGTGAGGCCTTACAGTGTTGTGTCAACACCACCACCACCAAAGGCCCAATTTTTCAGCCCCTGTTCAACAGGGGCATGCAATTACAATTCTTGATCTAATAATTCACAGCAGGGCCCATTCATGCGCCCACCAAGAGTAACTGTGAGGGCTCACAGTGTTGTGGCAACACCAACATGTAAGGGGCAAATTTCAGCTGAGTATATACGGCAGGCCCCTACTTTCAAACATCCAACTTACAAACGACTCCTCCTTGCAAACGGAAGGATACAACAGGAAGTGAGAGGAAATCTACCCCTAGGAAGGCAAATTCTCTCCTGTAAGAGTTAATATGGGAAAAAAGGTGTCTCCTCTCCACTGATGCTTTATCACCAATTCTTGTTTCAATAAAAACCCCAAATTTTCAAAAAACATTTGTCATTAGGACGGAAAGTGAGGTGAACTGTTCTGAACAGGTGCACACTGCACAGACAGCAAAACAAATGTTACAGGGGTGATAACCCTTCCCTATGTTTTCCAAAAAGCTTAAAAAAAGATTTTTTTTTGGCTGGAGCTTCACTTAAACAATGTACCTGTTCAAAATTACAAACAGATTCTACATAAGAACAAACCTACAGTCCCTGTCTTGTATGCACCGCCTGTATACGGCTGTTCAGAGTATATAGGGCCTTTTTTATTTTGTGTGCGGGGTTCCCCTTATTATCCATACAAGACCCAAAGGGGCTGGTAATGGGCTGGGGTAGGGGGGGGCTGTGATGGGGTAGCTATGCCATTTTTCTTAAAGATTTTCATCCGTATTACCGGGACCAGACATTACATTAAAGCCACAAGCAGTTTTAAATGGCTTTTTTTCCTTTAGAAATGTAATTTTGTGCAGGGACAGTTCTAAACACGGGAAACACGTGGCACTTCACAGGCATACTTTAGACACCCCCCAGGTACGATATTTAAAGGAATATTTGACTTTTTTTTTTCACTTTATGCATCATTAAAATGACTGCTCCCGAAAAACGGACGTTTTTAAAACTTTTTTTGGATTGATACCCTGGTGCAGAACCCGGGTTCCCAAACCCTTTTTAGGGCAATAACATGCATATTAGTCGTTATAATTAGCACTTTAGATTTCGAACCTTCGCATCCATTGTATTTAATAGGGTTCTAAAGTTCGTGCGAACTTTCGGTCCGTTTGCGGGTTCTGGTGCGAACCGAACCCGTGGGTGTTCGGCTCATCACTAATGGGCACTGATGTGGCTGCACTGATGGGCACTGATGTGGCTGCACTGACGGACACTGATTGTGATAGGTGGCATTGATGAGGCGGCATTGATGGGTACTTATGAGGTGATTGAACACAGCTGATCACATGAGAAAGGGCCGCTGTGATTGGCCCTTTACTGCGATCTGTGGACTCTGATGTAAGAGGGGCACTGAGAACCCTGATTGTAAGGCAGAAATGTTAGGAACTTTGATGTAAAGGGAAATTTCATTTTGAAAGGGAGGGTGTGGTGGGAGTACAGTGGGGGGGACCAAAATACACCTTTGCCTGTGTAGACAAAAATCCTTGCACCAGCCCTGGTCACACATACCGCACTGAACTTTTTGAAATGCCCGGCGGCGCTGTAACAAAGTTCCGCCTCCTAGACCGGGCTCCTGTAATAGACGGCACACTGATCCAATGCCGTGATATTGAATCAGTGTGACGTGTATCATAGGAGCCCACAAGTTTGAATCCAAGCTCCGTGACAGCAGGAGATCGCTGCTCTGTGTGATCCATCTAAGGACACTGGTAGGCTGCAATTGGTGTGCACTGGTAGGCTGCAATTGGTGGGCACTGGTAGGCTGCAATTGGTGGGCACTGGTAGGCTGCAATTGATGGACACTGATAAGGCTGAAATTGGTGGGCACTGAAAAGGCTGCAATTAATGGGCACTAGTAGGCTGCATTCTATGGGCACTGATAAGCTACATTTGATGGGCACTGATGAGGCTGCATTGATCTCTTGTATCATTTCCACAGTCTCTGACCATCTCCTGTAAGTATGTCTGCAGTATGTCTGGGGGCTCTTTCTAACAGACTCTAACAGAGGCCCTCTCTGTGTCCATTAGAGAGACCCCCCTCCAGGTCCCATTGGAGTACTCTGTTTCTATTCCTGTATTTTTTTATTGTTAAGAGATTGTGGGAAGATCCCAGGGTAACGAAGACTCCTTAGGGGAGCATCTCGGTGAGTCATTGCCATAGAAACATAATGTAAAGGGGAGGAGTTAGCAAGATGACCACACCCATGTGGGGGCGCCAGAAATATTTCTGCACCCAGGCGTCTGTGACCCTAGGATCGGTCCTGGTTTTTACTTTTCATTACATATACAATGGTAGCACAATATTGGAGTAGTGAATAGAGAACACATTATCAACATGTTTCACAGCTTTGCTTCCTCGTGAAAGCTAAAGAGCATAGATTTGTGAATTTATAAAACATATCAGTCAATCACATATACCAATTAAAACACAACTGTATATAATTATACAGTTGTGTTTTACTTTTACTTTCATGTTTTTCTTTTACGTGAAAGAAAGTATTTACCCCAAAGTAGATCCTTCAGATCAGTAGCCCAAACATTGGCCCACCAATGTTGAGGAGGGGGCAAGCTGCCTGGAATACCAAATAAGGGTCCAGGATCTTGGAGTATCAACAAAAGGAATACATATCCTACAAAAAATACATAAATTCAACCTATTAGGAGGAGATGGCTCACCATACATTAAAGCACCAAACTGAAAACAACATTCAGCGTCAATCAAAACTGAGAGACAAAAAATTCTGCTCCAGACACCTGATTGTATCCCATTTTGTTGCAGAGCATCAACTTTTCATGGGAAGTTTTTTTTATCACCTGTTATTTGCTGAGTTTTATATATCCCCACAGGCTTTTAAAAAGTAACTTAGAGTATATTCTCTTGTATGTGTATACATGATTTATTAACATACTTTAAAAAGAGAGTACCATTAGCAATTTTCAGTGCTAGACACAGATCTCTGCAGGTGTTTGTTTTGGGACTTGGATGTTTATGCTCTTGCATTTAAAGCCCTACAACAATAATAATTCTCCTTAGATTAATATTCCACTTCATATTGGATGTCTATTATTGAAAAAATCCTTGAGACTATTTTGATACTCCTACAGTACTCCTAGTAAATGGTAAGGAGACTTTTCATATTTTTTGGGTGCTTTGATGTTGGGGGGTGATTTTAACCTGTTTGGATGAATATATTTATTTTTTTAGGATATGTAAGGTCCTGGGCAGGGATGAGCCGAACACCCCCCTGTTCGGTTCGCACCAGAACCTGCGAACAGACAAAATGTTCGTGTAAACTTTAGAACCCTATTAAATACAATGGACTCGAACGTTCGAAATCTAAAGTGTTAATTATAAAGGCTAATATGCAAGATATTGTCCTAAAAAGTGTTTGGGGACCCGGGTCCTGCCCCAGGGGACATGTATCAATGCAAAAAGAAGTTTTAAAAACGGCCGTTTTTTCGGGAGCAGTGATTTTAATAATGCTTAAAATGAAACAATAAAAGTGAAATATTCCTTTAAATTTCGTACCTGGGGGGGGGGGGGGTGTATGATATGCATGTAAAGTGGCGCTTGTTTCCCGTGCTTAGAACTGTCCCTGCAAAAAATGTCATTTTTGAAAGAAAAAAATGCATTTAAAACTGACTCGCGGCTATTAATGAATTGTCGGCTCCCGGCAATACATACAAAAGTCATTGATAGAAAAAAAAAAAAAGCGTGGGGGTTCCCCAGAATTCAATTACCAGGCCCTTCAGGTCTGGAATGGATATTAAGGGGAACCCCGCCGCAAATTAAAAAAAAAATTGACGTGGGGTTCCCCCAAATATCCATCCCAGGCCCTTCAGATCTGGCATGGATTTTAAGGGGAACTCCACCCCAAATTTAAAAAAAAATGGCGTGGAGTCCCCCTAAAAATCCATACCAGACCCCTTATCCGAGCACGCAACCTGGCCGGCCGCAGGGGAAAAGGGGGGGACGAGAGAGCGGCCCCCCTCCCTCCTGAACCGTACCAAGCCACATGCCCTCAACAAGGGGAGGATGTCCCCATGTTGATGGGGACAAGGGCCTCATCCCCACAACCCTTGCCCGGTGGTTGTGGGGGTCTGCGGGCGGGGGGCTTATCGGAATTTGGAAGACCCCTTTAACAAAGGGGACCCCCAGATCCCGCCCCCCTATGTGAATTGGTAAGGGGTACATTGTACCCCTACCATTTCACGAAGAAAGCGTAAATTTTTTTAAAAAAAAACACACAAACACCTTAAAAAAGTCCTTTATTAAAAAAAAACAAAAAAACATTCCAGCGGTGAAATCCAGTGTCCCGCGGCGATCCCGATGTCCAGCGCTGTCCTTCATTGGTTGTGCCTGAGCGGACCTGATGGGGAACTCCCTCTCAGTATTTTAAATGTATAGACCCGCCCCTTCTAAAGTTCCCCATCAGGTCCGCTCAGCGGACCAGATGCAGAACATGAGAAGGGGCGGGTCTATACATGTATTACCAAAGTGAGAGCAGTTCCCCATCAGGTCCACCCCCTCGGTATGTCGGACCCACCTACGTCATTGGCTTGAGCGGGGAACTTCCTTCACTATGTAAATTTAAATTACACAGTGAAGGAAGTTCCCCGCTCAAGCCAATGACGTAGGCGGGTCCGACATACCGAGGGGGCGGACCTGATGGGGAACTGCTCTCACTTTGGTAATACATGTATAGACCCGCCCCTTCTCATGTTCCGCTGAGCGGACCTGATGGGGAACTTTAGAAGGGGCGGGTCTATACATTTAAAATACTGAGAGGGAGTTCCCCATCAGGTCCGCTCAGGCACAACCAATGAAGGACAGCGCTGGACATCGGGATCGCCGCGGGACACTGGATTTCACCGCTGGAATGTTTTTTTTTTTTTTTTTTTTTTAAATAAAGGACTTTTTCAAGGTGTTTGTGTGTTTTTTTAAACATTTTTTTACGCTTTCTTCGTGAAATGGTAGGGGTACAATGTACCCCTTACCAATTCACATAGGGGGGGGCCGGGATCTGGGGGTCCCCTTTGTTAAAGGGGTCTTCCAGATTCCAATAAGCCCCCCGCCCGCAGACCCCCACAACCACCGGGCAAGGGTTGTGGGGATGAGGCCCTTGTCCCCATCAACATGGGGACATCCTCCCCATGTTGAGGGCATGTGGCTTGGTACGGTTCAGGAGGGAGGGGGGCCGCTCTCTCGTCCCCCCTTTTCCCCTGCGGCCGGCCAGGTTGCGTGCTCGGATAAGGGGTCTGGTATGGATTTTTAGGGGGACTCCACACCATTTTTTTTAAAATTTGGGGTGGAGTTCCCCTTAAAATCCATGCCAGATCTGAAGGGCCTGGAATGGATATTTGGGGGAACCCCACGTCAATTTTTTTTTAAATTTGCGGTGGGGTTCCCCTTAATATCCATTCCAGACCTGAAGGGCCTGGTAATTGAATTCTGGGGAACCCCCACGCTTTTTTTTTTTTTTTATCAATGACTTTTGTATGTATTGCCGGGAGCCGACAATTCATTAATAGCCGCGAGTCAGTTTTAAATGCATTTTTTTCTTTCAAAAATGTCATTTTTTGCAGGGACAGTTCTAAGCACGGGAAACAAGCGCCACTTTACATGCATATCATACACCCCCCCAGGTACGAAATTTAAAGGAATATTTCACTTTTATTTTTTCATTTTAAGCATTATTAAAATCACTGCTCCCGAAAAAACGGCCGTTTTTAAAACTTCTTTTTGCATTGATACATGTCCCCTGGGGCAGGACCCCGGTCCCCAAACACTTTTTAGGACAATAACTTGCATATAAGCCTTTATAATTAGCACTTTAGATTTCTCCCATAGATTTTTCGAATTTGCCGCGAACACCCCAATTTGTTCGCTGTTTGGCGAACGGGCGAACAGGCAATGTTCGAGTCGAACATGAGTTTGACTCGAACTCGAAGCTCATCCCTAGTCCTGGGTTCTTTTGGCTTTCTAGGTGGATTGTTGCTCCCCACCCTTCTAACATTGGTGGGTCCACTGTTTGGGCTGTGGATCTAAAGGGTTTACACTGGCGTGAACACTTTCATGTAAGTAAGACAATTTACCTATAATTTGATACAATTTTTTTTACTAGGTATATGTGACTGATTCATATGTTTTATGATTTCATCAAACTATTTTCATTGCTCTCCTAATGCCCTAATGGATTTTTCCGTCAGAATTCCGATGAAGCTGACTTTCATCAGTCTTGCCTACACACCATCAGACCAAATTCCGACCGTCCAAAACGCGGTGACGTAAAACACTCCGACGAGCCGAGAAAAATTAAGTTCAATGCTTCCAAGAATGCGTCGACTTGACCGATGGAGTTCCCCACAGACATCGGAATTTGCTATCGTTTTTTTTTTCCATCGGTAAAATTTAAAACATGTTCTATTTTTTTACACCGATGGAAAAAAGGCTGATGGGGCCCACACACGATTGTTTTTCCGATGAAAAAAGTCCATTGTTTTTTTTTTCATAGGAAAAACGATCGTGTGTACGCGGCATAAGGAAGAAAAGCTGCATATTGTGTAAGAATTGTGTCCCTTATTCACCACTCCAATATTCTATTTAATATGAATTGTTGAGTCCAATCCAGTATTTACACGTGGATGCGAAGAGAAGGGATTTCATGAGGGACTAGAAGGCGGATGTAATTATGTAAATTGTAATATGTGATCTATTCATATGTAAATGAATATATATATATATATATATATATATATATATATATTGAACATACATTGTTTACTATTTTTGTCATCTTAAAAATACTATGCAAAATGTTTTCATGTTTGGTGTGTGTTAATTATGATTGGGGTGTGGTGGTAAGACACACACATTCATCTCCACCATATAGAAAGAATCTTCCTTGTAAAATACACTCATTTTTTTATTTTTTTAAATTAACTGGTTGTTTTGTAAGAGAGGTACAGATTTCAGCCAACTCTGCAGTGCAATTTCATTTAAATGGAAAATAAATTGCATTTAAGAAACTGCATTTTTCACAATTGCTGTAATATTATAGTTTGAAACAGGAAAAACCCTCTTTAATCTGAGTTTCAAGATGTTAGATTTCTATAGTTTGTTTTCGTTTTGGATCTTTTCTTTCTTAAATGATTTTTCAAATATTGCTATTTGTTTTAGCTAATGCTAATTTATCATATTTAAAACAAATTTGTACGTGTCTCATCACTTACAATGACATATCTATTACCATTCCCATGTAAATAGTAAAACAATAAATGATTTACAAGATTAGCTGATAAGGTTGTTAAAATAGTTTTTGTTGCCAATTCTCAATTTTTCTCAATGAGTTGCTTAGGCAAAATTTTGATTGAAGAAAATCAACTTTTTTTATTTGCAATGTATTTTTA
Organism: Rana muscosa; assembly: GCA_029206835.1. Classification (NCBI taxonomy): domain Eukaryota; kingdom Metazoa; phylum Chordata; class Amphibia; order Anura; family Ranidae; genus Rana; species Rana muscosa. The sequence continues at coordinate 63,028,485 of CM055122.1, read as the reverse complement.
GGGTGTCCTTAGGGTAGTTTAGTTTATTTAGTGTCCTTTTGTATTTGTGTGTTTTCCTATTTTTTGTGTATGTGATCATTATTTCTATACAACCGCAACTACAATTTAAAGTTTGTATCATTATGAATATGTTTAACAATACATCTCTATTATGTGGCTATTTACAGTGACACCGCTGATTGAAGTAAAGATGGAGTTTAGAAGAAAATGAGCAGGAAAACAATGAGAAGATACAAACAACAATTGAAATTGTGGCGCAAACAAATGCTAATGCACCATCCACATGAGTTAGCTTCTACCCCCCAAGATAAATGTGAAGATAAGCTTGTGTAGCAAAACTAGTTTATAAAATGTCCACGAGGAGTTAAAAAAATAAAAAAAAGGAACAAAAGGGGGTGCCAGCTAAGTGCAGTATCAATGTGTTGTTAAAAAGCCAAATGTAAACTCACTGAAATATAAAATAAAATAGCTTATCTGTAGCCATGGCACATTAGATGGACGCCATCCACCGGAAGAGCCGCTTGTGACAGCAAATAGCGTGTTGTCAGTGAGGAAACCAAGTCCAATGTTCCAGGAAGTGAGGAGAGCCACTGTGGGACACAAGACAGGATGTGATGTTACACCTGGGGTGGGCTGGTTGCTATATGGTAGCACATTTCAGAACTCCTATTGGCTAATTTTTTCAAACCACTGAAATTCCTAGACGGGCAAGCTCTATTTAACAGAGGTGATTGGTGGTGGATATTGGGGCTCAGCCAATCGTAAAACAATCAGCAATAAAGAGGCAGTGCAAAGGTGGAAAGAGAGGAAAGGAAAAACAAACACAAAACCACATCTACTGCATATAATGCCGCTGTGGAGCTGTGGAACTACTGAGCCCGTTGGTGACACGGTACATGCAACCAATTCATAATAACAGAAAAAGAGGAGGTTATAACAAAACTAATTTTAAGAATATATGGCAAGTACATATATAATGCACATGTATATAAAAAAATACACATATAAAATAAATGCATACATGAAAATGCATGTATAAAAACTGCATGCATCAACCTAAAACAATACTCAGTTGGTATGTATGCTAGGCAGTCTTGCCCCCATTATAGCTCTAATAAGTACCAAAGTGTTTGTTTTTTTATCAATATTAAGAAGTAGGGAAGCCCTGAAAGTTACACAATTTCTGAAGAATTTGTTATTCAAAGGCAAGTACTTTTGGAGATGACAGAGAATACTTTGTCTTAGTATTCATTGAGTGCGTGGCAACTCATCATACATGAAACTTTGTTCCTCTTTCCAGAGATCAGAGATGTCAGGAAAATAAGTTTTAATAAGGTGAGGGTTTTATACTTTTATATCATCCAGATCTGATTTTGTTAGCATTTGTCCTGTGGTGGAGATGAAACACTTTGTTCATAGCAGGCATGTTCTGTAGAAAAAAATGTTATTATGTTTGCCCTAGATTTTTCAAAAGATGTACATTTGCCATTTACATGATGCATGAGAAGCTTATATATAAGGTTAAGACCAGAAGTATGGGTTTCTTTGAGATTACATACTTCCTGCAGAGATTGTACATCTATTACAATAGCCCCAGATTTCTTCACTTTTTAGTAAAAGTGTTTGAACTCAACACGTTTAAAATCTATTCTTTGCAAGAGTCTTGTTTGATACAAGATTGTTAGTAAATGTTGTTGTTGTGAGTTACAGTAGATCTATACAATGTCCGTGAATTAGAGATGAGCTTCGAGTTCGAGTCAAACTCATGTTCGACTCGAACATTGCCTGTTCGCCTGTTCGCCGAACAGTGAACAATTTGGGGCAAATTCGAAAAGTCTATGGGAGAAATCTAAAGTGCTAATTATAAAGGCTTATATGCAAGTTATTGTCATAAAAAGTGTTTGGGGACCCGGGTCCTGCTCCAGGGGACATGTATCAATGCAAAAAAGAGTTTTAAAAACTGCAGTTTTTTTGGGAGCAGTGATTTTTAATAATGCTTAAAGTGAAACAATAAAAGTGAAATATTCCTTTAAATTTCGTACCTGGGGGTGTGTATAATATGCATGCAAAGTCGCGCTTGTTTCCCGTGCTTAGAACTCTCCCTGCACAAAATGTCATTTCTGAAGGAAAAAAAGTCATTTAAAACTCACTCGCGGCTATTAATGGATTTTCGGCTCCCGGCAATACATAGAAAAGTCATTGATAAAAATAAAAAAAAAGCGCGGGGGTCCCCCCAAATTCAATTACCAGGCCCTTCAGGTCTGGTATAGATATTAAGGGGAACCCCGCCGCAAATTAAAAAAAAAAATGCGTGCGGTTCCCCCCAAATATCCATACCAGGCCCTTCAGGTCTGGCATGGATTTTAAGGGGAACTCCACCCCAAATGTAAAAAAAAAAAATGGCGTGGAGTCCCCCCAAAAATCCATACCAGACCCTTATCTGAGCACACAACCTGGCAGGCCACAGGAAAAGAGGGGGGGACGAGAGAGCACCCAGCCCTCCTGAACCGTACCAGGCCACATGCCCTCAACATGGGGAGGATGTCCCCATGTTGATGGGGACAAGGGCCTCATCCCCACAACCCTTGCCCGGTGGTTGTGGGGGTCTGCGGGCAGGGGTCTTATCGGAATCTGGAAGACCCCTTTAACAAAGGGGACCCCCAGATCCCGGCCCCCCCTATGTGAATTGGTAAGGGGTACATTGTACCCCTACCATTTCACGAAGAAAGTGTAAAAATTTTTTTAAAAAAAACACACAAACACCTTGGAAAAGTCCTTTATTAAAAAAAAGCAACAAAAAAACATTCCAGCAATGAAATCCAGTGTCCCGTGGCGATCCGATGTCCAGCGCTGTCTGTCATTGGCTGAGCCTGAGCGGACCTGATGGGGAACTTCCTCTGCAGTCTATTAAATGTATAGACCCGCCCCTTCTAAAGTTCCCCATCAGGTCCGCTCAGCCAATGACTAGGTGTAAGGCTAAGCGGACCAGATGCGGAACGTGAGAAGGGGCGGGTCTATTCAAGTATTACACAGTGAAGGAAGTTCCCCATCAGGTCCACTCAGGCCAATGACGTAGGTGGGGTCTGACATACGAGGGGGCGGACCTGATGGGGAACTTCCTTCACTGTGTAATACATGAATAGACCCGCCCCTTCTAAAGTTCCCCATCAGGTCCGCTCAGCCTATGACTAGGTGTAAGGCTAAGCGAACCAGATGCGGAACATGAGAAGGGGCGGGTCTATTCATGTATTACACAGTGAAGGAAATTCCCCATCAGGTCCGCCCCCTCGTATGTCAGACCCCGCCTACGTCATTGGCCTGAGCGGACCTGATGGGGAACTTCCTTCACTGTGTAATACATGAATAGACCCGCCCCTTCTCACGTTCCGCATCTGGTCCGCTAATATTCTAGTCAATGGGCTAAAGTTTTTAAGTAGCTTGTGTTGTCTTATTACTCCCAAGCAATAAGTATTGCTTCTATTAGAAGAGCAAATTCTATTTTGTGAAAAAATAAAAGCACCCAGCTGTAGTAATTGGTCCGGATGTGATTTTTCTATTTTTCAACACATTTTGGGGGCTATGCACAAACCCCCTTCTTCAGGGCTTAGATCTGTTTTGCTTAGATGTATTCATATCTAGACCAATCCCTGATGCCTGGTGCTCTCGTCCCTTAAATCCATACAAGCTGACTCCTTTAAGAAACATCATTGGTACTGTATCAGCCAGTGGAGAGCTGCCATACACTAGCAATAATTTAATTAATTCAGAACCTACACCAAACTTGGAGTCCAGCTCTCCAGCTCCCAAATTTTTAAATTTTATAAAGATGGCATTGTTGTGGAGCCAATCAGGAAAGATATATTGCAGAGATGGCCACTAGGCCTTCCTCCAATGAAGAAAAGTATTTATTTTGTATTATGCTGTCAGTCTGGTTATCTGCTCTAACATGTGCTATACACTCTTATTAAATTAGACAAGATCACTTCTGCAGTGAATATCTCTTCCACCCATTTTTATTGTATTGATTTAGCTTTTTATCCATCTACCTATAGGGCCACCTCATATCTAGCTAGCAGTCTTTCAATGCTATACTTCTATGTACAATGCATCCCATTACTCATCACATGTCCTGTTTAATTTCATTCTACTTTGCCTTCTATCTCTTCACAAGCACCCATGTATCCATTTGCAGATATATGTGCACGCAAAGCACGCTTCTACAAAAAGTTTCTTTATATCTCTCCACAGACACCCATTCATCATCGATCAGCCATCTGTGTCTTCAGGAGCTCAAATATTCATCCACACATCATGCTCCTAACTGTTCCTAAAAATTAAACACCTCCTTCTTATTGGACATACATTTTTATTATTATTATTTTTCATTTTATTTTTCATTTTATAAAATTATAATAATTTTTTTTTACTCATGCAAAGATACATAAGACACATCACAAACAACAAAAAAAAGCAACAAATTACATATTTAATAGTCATCCCACAAGCATAATCATAGCAAAAAAATAAATAAAATAAAAAACTTAAAAGAGCTGCAATGCACAAAGAAAGAAAAGAAAAAAAAGAGAAAAACCATCAATCCAAACCTACTCTGGTAGTTATACACCTGAATGGCAGACTGAGCATAATCATAGCAAAAAATAAAATAAAATAAAAAACTTAAAAGAGCTGCAATGCACAAAGAAAGAAAAGAAAAAAAAAGGGAAAACCATCAATCCAAACCTACTCTGGTAGTTATACACCTGAATGGCAGACTGAGCCTGAAGCCTCGTACACACGACCGAGTTTCTCGGCAAGAACCAGCAAGAAACTTGCTGGCAGAGATTTCTTGCCGAGAAATTCGTTTGTGTGTATGGTTTCTCGTCAAGAAAAGTGACAAGAATCTCGACGAGAAAATAGAGAACCTGCTCTCTATTTTTCCGTTGAGATTCTCGTCAGCCTGTTTCTAGACGAGAAAATTGAGTGTGTGTACACTTACCTGTTTGCCGGGAAGCCCGCGCATGCTCGAAATGACTTCGACGCATACGCGGTAGCTTCCTAGCCATAGGTAGGGTGAACCAAGATGGCGGCGACGGCAACGAATGTGACGAGCGCATGCTCGTCGTATTCGATGACGTCACCGCGTACGCTCCATTCAAAGAACCGCGGGTTCTTTGAAATGAGCGTGTGTACACTCGGCCGGGACAAGTTTCTTGTCCAAGGATCTCGTCGTAAAAAACGACATGTTTTTAACTACGAGATTCTCGGCCGTGTGTACGAGGCTTCATATATAAGTTTGGGCTTAAATATTCCTCACTCAAAAAAAACATAGGAAGTAGATATTTGTATATATTACCATATATTACCATCTTTTATAACTCTTCAATACTGGCTATCTCACCTGCCCCCCCCCCAACAGAAAACAACTGGATTAAGGAGTTTAATGTCTCTTTCTTTGGGGAACAATGGATGTATTAAAAAAGAGGATGCCCTAATAAATTAAAAAAAATATAGTTTGCATGGCTAAAAGTGCCTCAAGCTACCCTACTTGAAGGTATCTGAGATAGGTATCCGTACATATAGTAAAATTTATACAGTATTTCTTTATCTACTTGTTCTTTCTGCCTCCTTTGTTCTCCTGCCTCCTTGCAGAAGTATGGAATTTGCCTCCTAGAGAAGTATAAGATTAGATTTGGGAAGGAGGATATACCACGCTTAAATGGATGAAGAGAAATAAAAAATGAATAGATTGATGAACCCTAAAAATGCAGCAAACTCACACGTGTAGACCAAACACCAATATGCAGAAAAAAAGGAAAAAAGAGCTGCGCAAACCTGTATACAGTGAATATACAATCTAACAATAATCTGGAAATATTGTGCAATAACTATAACTTAATATAGTGACAAAAAAATAGTGACAAAAATATAATAATGTATGGTATGATATGATAAACCGACACATTAATCGAGTTTGACCCCAAAGGAATAACGGTTAATCATATAAATGTCCATATAAGAGTCCATATAAATTCTGAATAAATTCTGAACATAAACGAATTGCAATGCAAATTGGAAGAAGGGTGAACTCTTAAATTGCACCAAAAGAATGCACACGTGCACCACCACCAAAATAATGTGCTTACCAGAGGCAAGCTATTGGAATGCCAAACTATGAATCACTCGCTTCCTTGCAGTAGATGGATATCCAAGGATGGAAAGGAACTCTTTCGATATTGGAACTCAGTATTCACCAGTCATAAAATGAGAAGGGGAAACCACATCGTGTATATCGTCCAAACAGCATTTATTCAAATAAAAAGGTGGTAACTTACATCAAGTAGGTAAAATTCAGGCATAAAAACATGGGAAGAGCCGGCCGGCATGCAGTCTCCCGTTCAGCGATGACATCAGCGCGTCAATCTCCCGACGTATGTTTCACTATAGGTAGCGTCGTCCATTCCCCAGACGACGCTACCTATAGTGAAACGTACGTCGGGAGGTTGACGCGCTGATGTCATCGCTGAATGGGAGACTGCATGCCGGCCGGCTCTTCCCATGTTTTTATGCCTAAATTTTACCTACTTGATGTAAGTTAGCACCTTTTTATTTGAATAAATGCTGTTTGGACGATATACACTATGTGGTTTCCCCTTCTCATTTTTATGACTGGTGAATACTGAGTTCCAATATCGAAAGAGTTCCTTTCCATCCTTGGATATCCATCTACTGCAAGGAAGCGAGTGATTCATAGTTTGGCATTCCAATAGCTTGCCTCTGGTAAGCACATTATTTTGGTGGTGGTGCACGTGTGCATTCTTTTGGTGCAATTTAGGAGTTCACCCTTCTTCCAATTTGCATTGCAATTCGTTTATGTTCAGAATTTATTCAGAATTTATATGGACTCTTATATGGACATTTATATGATTAACCGTTATTCCTTTGGGGTCAAACTCGATTAATGTGTCGGTTTATCATATCATACCATACATTATTATATTTTTGTCACTATATTAAGTTATAGTTATTGCACAATATTTCCATAAGATTAGATTTGCTTTTTCTTTTAAATCATACTTACCTAGCTGGATGCAGCATCGGGCCAATGCTGCATCTGTCCCCCGCTGGCTCTAACAATGAGAATCGAGCGATCAGACACCACCGATCACTCGGTTATCAGTGCCCCGTGAGCAGAGAGCTGGCATCTGGCTCAGGCTCTCAGCTGCTGAGAGGCTGAGCTGGGTGCTAGTCCAGGCATGTGGGTGGATCCTGACCATATGGTCGCAATCCTTAATCGTACCCAAGCTTGGACTGGCTCTGTGACATCAGCCTACAAGCTCATCATTAATCCCACTCTTGCACTCAGGTGTGACCAGACAAAAAAGCTCTGAACCAGTGTTGCAGCCTTCACTTTATTAGGATCTTTGCAGCCATCCCTTGTATTTACCAAACAAGGACTGGATACTCTAAACAAAAGACAATAGACCAGGGAAGATCATGCCCTAGTAGTGCAAAAAAACTCTTTATTAAGCAAAAATAAAATGACACATGTGGGGAGCAGACACTGCAGTACCAGCTTTTACATGTGTATTTTACTATTATTACCTTGTTTTTATCATGTATTAATTAAAGTTTGTAAATTTTATTATCATGATAGATTCTGTTTTTGGCACCATTATATTCCCACTAGTCATTCCTTTAACCGTTATAAAATGACACATAATGCACTCACCTGCTCTCAAAATAACACCAGCTGTGAGAATCCACCTTCAGAACCACTAGATGCAATCCACTCGGCTAAAGCCTCCTCCATGTCTGTGTGTTAGGAAAGAAAGTGAAGAGTGGGGAGCTGGGTGCAATAGCATCTTATGAATGACAGGCACCGGGATTATAAAGGACCTGAAATCATTCAGTAGAGCGGCGTGCACCCAAAGGAGGCTATGCGGGTTGCCATAAGTTTGAGATCACGGGCCACATCAGACGGATTTGAGGGCCACATTTAGCCCATGGGCCACAGGTTGAGCATACCTGAGTCAAATTGATTAGAGCAACGGCAAAAAATTTCTAAAAATGTCACATCCAAATAACTATAACTAAAAAAACAGCCGCCAGAAAACTGGTGCAGAATATGATGGAATTTACAGGCACAACCTGAGACAAACCACTTTTATATAAGAAGACAATTCTTTATTGTAAACATAGTTAAAATCCTATTGTATACTAAATAAAAAAAAAAAGTCCATAAGCAGACTATACTCCCTCTATGTAAACAAATTCCCTTCAAATAGATTTGGGACAGTAGTGACCATCGACACAGATAGTGGATCAACATTCCGTATAGTCCAAATGATCTAGTAAGATCTTGCAAAGGTCAACACGTTTTGCTGATTAGCTTCTTCGGGACCATGTGTTTTTGAGGGGGGCAAATACTAGTATCATCAAACAAGGACAAAAGTTAAAGTCATATATAATTATACATCATCTTCTAGTTATATCAATCGTATTCCCAATAGATATAGAGACTGCATCACTTACGCGGAAATGGAGACAACAGGTAGAATCCAAAAAACTGTCTGAGGGGTGGGCACAGGAGACCCAGGCGTACCCACAGAGAAGATATATAGCGGTGGGACAAGCACACCAATGATGTGCAGAGAAAACGTAGCACATATACCATGATTTTATTATATTCCAATATATAGAGGTGACATAGATATAATGAGTATAAAATCAGTCTGATATATTAAGAAGGACTAAAGCAAACACTGGGTGGTAGTGGTAAGAAAAGATTAGTAGAAAATGAAGCAGCACACAATCACACTATATCTCACTCGCAAGCACAAGTCACATGTTCTGGGGATAATACCCTGAGAAACTTTAGGGTTCCGACACATGGTGGAGGCACGATGGTGACACAATATTCTAATAGAATATAAATAGCCTGATGCGCAAAACCAATCAAATAAATATATTTAAAGTGGCAGCTAACATAAGCAAATGTGTCCCCACAAATAAATAGTATTGATCATAATATATGTGGCGCTAAATCAATATGAATAAAGAAATATTTTGTATACATCAATCAAACATAATAAGGACTTCAAATTAATCAGTGTAAAAAGTCCAATAAATAACTTCATGTCAATGAAAAATCATAAATTTATAAGTGCAGAAAAATACATGTGCAAACAAAAATCTTCAGTGTCCACAGGACGTGCAATATAAAGTGCAGTAATCTATAAAAAATAAGCTTCAATTCTTAATGTGTAGTCACAAACTCCTCCACTATCATCCGTAATCCACCACAAGTGTGCCCCAGCCTCTCACGTCAAGAAGAAACCTCAATAGGTCTAATGGCGCTTCAGGTAGATAAATTAGATTCCAAATCTTCTCCTTGGAGTGTCAGATACGGTTTCAGTATATAGTAATGGCGGTGGATAGGAACAATGTTCTTTCTCTAGGTAAATATATCCTTCTTAGACTCCTCCACTCTCCTCCTTTTACAACTCATAAAATGTAAAGGAAATCTCCATAGTGTTGTGTTTCAATAAAATCACATTTATTTAACAGCAGCAACTTACATATAAAATCAGAGTATTCAGCATCAATCTAATCAAGAACTTCTTGATTAGATCGATGCTGACTACTCTATTTTAGAATTTTGTATACAATAGGATTTTTTTTCACAATAAAGTATTGTCTTTTTACATAAAAGTGGTATATCTCACATGGTGCTTTTAAAGTCCATCATATTCTGCACAAGTTTATTGGCAGCTTTTTTAAATAAGGCAACTCTTTTGGACTAATGATTTAACTTTATATTGAGATGGAGTCTTAAATGAACTGTGACCTTCTCCTTTCAAATACTTGTATGAGGGGCGTAGCCAAAGGTGATTATCATAATTTTTAAGGAAAGTTTTGCAAAACGTCTTTAGTTCTTTTATTTCCAATTTTTTATTTTTTTTCATTTGGCAGAATAATTTCCAATCTATTTAAAAACATAAGAAAAGTACAGTCTAATATTCAAGGAATTCATTAACAAAATAACACTTTAAATTCCATTATAGCTTAAGGGCTTCTTTTTCAACTGACGTCCTTTATTTCCTGTGTTTCTAAAACACATGCATTTTTCATATCATTTACAGAGAATATAGAATCATTCACATTAGTCTTTGTCTCTAAATAATGTTATAGTCTTTTTTATTTTGCAAAACTTTTCAGATTTAAAAGTAAAAAATATAGCTTCCCATAATGGAAATCCAGTGTCTAACATTATTGTTGGGATAGAAATATGTGCTCTTCTTAGTAGGGACATCAACCGTCTCAACATCATTACTCAAAGCAAAAGAAGGAAGATGCTGGGCCAAAGAAGCAGCAGAGAAGATGGCAGCAGTTACAGAAAGAGCGTCAATCGAAATCACGCAACTGTCAGCGCTGGGAGAGGGTAAACACAGTTTAGAGCTGGCCATACACTGATCAAAATTTTACTGTTTCAGCAGGGAATGGCTGAATTGCAATCAGTGTATGGCTGTCCTCACTCAACAGAAGTTGATCATTTGATCAACTTTTGTCTAAAGGACATGCTAGAAAACTTCTGATGGCAGTGAGTCCCACTATTAGAATACAACCCTTCAACTGTGGGTATAGAATTGTGTATATGGGATTGTACGATATTTTTTATTTAATTTTTTAATGGTTGAACTGGATGGACTTTTGTATGGTAGCTGCCAGGCAGGTATATTTAGGCAGGCCTATGCTTCAGGCTAGGCCTGCTTGTTTTGATCTGGGGGCAGGGGGTGGTTAGTGTAGCAGTGGTCTTGGGCGCCTCCCCTTCTTCCAGAGGAGAATGTTCTGGAAGAGGGGCAGGGCTGGGAGCTGGAGTGATAGGGAGCTCATGTGAGGAGCCCTGACCAATCCCCAACTGTAATTGGCAGGGGGCAGGCCTCCCATATAAACTCAGGTCCAGCCCACTGGAGGGAGTCATCGGCTGGGAGAAGTAAAGAATAGAGTGCTATATCACAGCAGGAGGCCCATCCTCATCTGGGGGGGTGCATGCCTCGGCAGAGGAGCCCAGGATCTGGGAGGCCGCCTCATCCTTACACGGTCATGGAAGAGGTGTCCTGGAACAGAGGGGCTGGAGAAGTGATTGGAACGCATGTCCAGTTAAGTTCTTTACCATGGACTCAGGGCGGGAGAATGTCGGTGAGTGTGACACAGTGGATATCTGGAAGAGGCATGCCAGGTGAGGTGGGTGCAAGGCCAGAGGAGAGACTGTGGGTTTTTGTGTCAAGTCAATGCGGCCTGCGGGCGCAGGATTTGCAAGTCGAGCTAGCTGGGATCAGTAGTCCACCAACTAATGCAAGCTGCTTATCAACTGGGCCACAAGTAGGGGGTACTGCAGGCCCCCGGCCTATTAACAAGTCAGCCAGTACAGCCAGTGCAGCCAGCATCTGGGATTATTCAGAGTGATTCCTTGTGTAAAGCGAAGATGATGGGACAAGAGGACTAATAGTTAACATTGGAAGTTTTGTGCAGGAGGAGAGGAGTCCTGGGAGTAACAGTCTGCAGGAGTTTGTGCAGAGGAGGAGCGACAGTCTGCATGAGCTATGCAGGGGAAGTGACTGTGAATATTAGGGTCCGTCAGTTCTTCAAGGCTCAATTCATTTAATCAATTCTGTAATCATGATAGCAAAGTGATCGTAACTATGGGCATCCCATATCCCCTTTTCCCAACCAAGTTATATCCCCTAATAAACAATAACAAAACAAAGCAAATGACTGTTCATTGTCTCTGATAGTGATATATGGAAGTCTGGCAGCAGGGTGATATGGTGGATGATAGTAACTAGTAGCAACCATCTGCTATAAGAGCATACATAATATAACGAGTTTCAAGTCGGGCAGATATAAATGTAACTGAGAGGGTGCAGTGGTAGATATCTTCAATGTTCCCAGTCTATATAGAAAAGGGCTAACTTAGTAATACAACCCTGTGGGATATAGATTGAGGAATACCAGGGTCAGGAGAGATCCCCTGGTGGCCAGTATAACCCAATAAGGGAGCAAGGTCTCTGAAAAAATTATTTGAAACATAGCACCACTGAAATGACCTGCTTTGTGCCAGACTATCAGTAAAGGATTGTTCGTCACATCAATAACAGAAACTGTGTACAAGGTTCAATTCTGCTGCTATCAAAATTCCTCAGCTAGTACATAATTGAAATTATGGTTGAAAAACCTCCAAGAGTAAAGATGTTTGGTGATTTAAAGGGGTTTTACCTGTGTAAAAAATTTAAGATTTGTGGAAATCGTGATACCGTCTGGACTGCATCCTTTTCCACTAATGTCACTTCCAAGCTATATGCAATACATTTATTACTCGTTCTACTAAAGGTGTCCTTTATCTTCTTCAGTGCCCATTTAGCCTGCAATATGTGGGCCGTACCACACGGACACTGAATATAAGGATTGGTCAGCATCTTACTAATATTCGTAATGGATTCAGGGGACATAGCCTCTCCAAACATTATCTTCAACATCACACAAGAATCCCTCCTCTCTGCAATTGATAGGATTGGAAAAATTAACTCCCTATTGGCAAGGTAGTGAACTAAAAAGACAAATATCACAGGGGAAAAACCCGCTGGACATTTGATCTTAAAACATTTGGCCCTTTCTGACTAAATGCTGATTGGGATATCAACTGTTATATTGATAACAGCTTATCACCAGGACTGTAAATGTTTGCTTGTTAACTGCAGTAGTTTGTAACAAGTATTGTCATTTTAAGATATATTTATGTGTCATTATTATGTATTTTTATTTTATACATGGAACGTATATGTATCTCGGAGCAAACTGCTTTTTTTGATGAATTGCCACTAGGGGATATTTTTTCTCTCTAGTGGGGTAATTTTATGAAGTAATCTGGTTTATTATTTTTTGGAAGTACTATTGATATATTTTATTATGATTAGGTTTTGATGAGTATATACTGTATATTGATGATAATGCTGTTTACATTGGCAGTTAGCGGTTTGCTCTGGGCTTGTGGCTGGTATTTAAGTAACACATCTGATGTCCCAGACCAGTGTCCTTTCCTGATAACAGTATATTCAGTGTTTATCTGGCACTCCAAATGGAGTAATCCTTGAGGGTATAGTCTGTGGCTGTAATAGCTGGATGGTGACGTTTTCCTTAGGTTGGGTGCTAGAAAAAGAAAGGGGTATTAATTTTATATGAGATGCACGGCAACATGCAACTCCATCCCTTACTCTATCCATACCATATATACTCGAGTATAAGCCAAGTTTTTCAGCCCTTTTTTTAGGCTGAAAATTCCCTCTCGGCTTATACTCGAGTCTGTGCACCTGAGTTCGTGACATGCATATTCAGACGGCGGGCGTCCAGAGTTAAAAAGTCGCGCCTCCTCCTCGTCCTGTTCCGTGATAGGCGGAACTCTCAGTTTTCCAGCAGACACTGTGCTCGTCCGTGATCTACTATATAATGTAGTAGATGGAAAACGTCCTCCACATAAATCAATCACCTGGGACAACATATATCAAAGTGTTTACAATGTATTAGAGTTAAAAATTATTGATTATAAAATATGTAGAGCCAACGCTATTTTCAGCTCTGGATTTCAGCTATATGCAATTTAAGGCTTCTACACTGTGAGTTTATTTTCACCTTTCACTTTTATGTGCAACATCAGTTTAATAATTATTTTTGATTGGAATTGGATTTAATAAAATTTTATTTTAATCATAGTTATTTTTAATTAGTTAATTAACTTTAAGATAATTTCACCATCACATTTTCAAATACTTCACCACACCTCCTATGTCACTACAATTCATACCCTTTTACTATATTTAAGATCACGATCTAATGACCAACATTAACCTCTAATTATTACCACTGGGTATTTTTTATTCCCCTTTATCTAATTTGCTCCACTTCTCTAATTATATTAATTAAATTAAATTAAAATTCTAAGTAATTATATTAGTTATAGACACATACATTTCCAATTATAATAATTATTTAATTATATTAATTATATACATACATATACTACTATAAAACGTTATATATTGTTTATTATTTATTTAAATTTACAGAAGTGGAGCCCTTGGTATAACTTTCCTGGATAATTTTTTTTGGGGATCCCAATAGTGCTCCTCTGCGTCCCTTTACCTCAGCTTCCGTGGGAGACTTTTTTCAGTGGTCCTTGCCCTCAGGTAGCACGGTCCTGGCCAGCGTGAGTATACAAAGGGATATATACTGCCCTCTATGCTCATCGCTCATATTTCCCTGGGCCAATCATGAGACCATGGTGATATTAATTATATGTTTTATTATAGATATATGCAGCATCCGCCCCTGAAGAGTGGGCATACATCCCACGAAACACATCGGACATTCACAGATGCTACATGCCTTATAAGTTGGCTCTACATGTTTTATAATCAATAATTTTTAACTCTGATACATTGTAAACACTTTGATATATGTTGTCCCAGGGGATTGATTTATGTGGAGGACGTTTTCCATCTACTACATTATGTAATCATTTTTGATATTGTTGACATGTTTTATTAATTGGCTGCATGGTCTTGCTATACAATGCTTGTCCATGTAATTATGTATGACATTATTGTAAAAAACATTGTGTCATTTACGGTTGTAGAAGAATAAAACTTATTTGTTCTACATGTACTGCTTGTTAGCCTTGTATCCATGCCTCACTAAAAGTCCTAAAACCCTTCTATTCTAAGAAAGGGGTATTATGGGTTAAAAAAGGAAGGCAACCATCCTTCAGAATGTGTCCAGAACTCTGCAAAACATGTAAGGAAAAAACAGAGGGGGGTGTAGTATTAAAATGATGACTTTAATAGGATAAGATTAAAAACACTTACAAGATGATAGAAGATGCAAGCTCATCAAAGTAAAGTGCAGTCCTGGCATTCCACATGGCTCTGCGGGCCCCACCGCTGTTCCAGATAGCTGGAAAGGATTAGGCAGCTGGCTGGAATGGATCATAGTTTTTCTCCAGGAGCAAGGAACCAGGAAGCTCCACACTGACCATCATGGACTGTGGAACAGGAAGTGATGTCACCGGCGTCTGATTGGACCAAGTCAGGGCTGGAATCTTGTCAATCAGGGCTGAAGTGGTGAAGGCTACGCACTCGGAGCTGGCTGCTCCTTCTATTGGAATATTGAGTAGAGTTTACTTGGAGTATAGTACCACCTAGTCAAAACCATAAAGTTATTGTAAAGGTATATATTTTTTTCCTAAAATAAAGACATTAGATCAATAGTATACATATATCATGTACTAGATGTCTACATCAATCAATGTAAAGTGAAAACTGACAGCAGCATTTATTAATATTATACACCAATATCCAAAACAATCTAACACATTAAAAATATGTTGTGCTGTCAAAAAATAAATAATATTACAACTAGGGATGAGCCGAATATCCCCCCGGTTCGGTTCGCACCAAGACCTGCGAACAGACCGAAAGTTTGCGCGAAATTTAGAATCCTATTAAATACAATGGGACTTGAACGTTCAAAATAAAATGTGCTAATTATCAAGGCTAATATGTAAGTTATTGTCCTAAAAAGGGTTTGAGGACCAGGGTCCTGCCCCAGGGGACATGTATCAATGCAAAAAAAAGTTTTAAAAACAGCCGTTTTTTCGGGAGCAGTGATTTTAATGATGCTTAAAGTAAAAAAAAAGTAAAATATTCCTTTAAATATCGTACCTGGGGGGTGTCTATAGTATGACTGTGAAGTGGCACGTGTTTCCTGTGTTTAGAACTGTCCCTGCACAAAATGACATTTCTAAAGGAAAAAAAGTCATTTAAAACTGCTTGCGGCTTTAATGTAATGTCTGGTCCCAGCAATATGGATGAAAATCATTGAGAAAAATGGCATGGGTACCCCCCCACCCCCACCCCCTCAGCCCATTACCAGCCCCTGGGTCTAGTATGGATATTAAGGAGAACCCCGCACACAAATTAAAAAAAGGCCCTATATACTCTGAAGAGCAGTATGCAGGCGGTGCAAACAAAACAGGGACTGTAGGTTTGTTCTTAAGTAGAATCTGTTTGTAATTTGGAACAGGTACGTTTTTTAAGTGTAGCTCCAGCCAAAAAATCTATTTTTAAGCTTTTTGGAAAACATAGGGAAGGGTTATCACCCCTGTAACATTTGTTTTGCTGTCTGTGCACCTGTTCAGAACATTTCACCTCACTTTCCGTCCCAATGACAAATGTTTTTTGAAAATTTGGGGTTTTTATTGAAACAAGGATTGGTGATAAAGCATCAGTGGAGAGGAGACACCTTTTTCCCATATTAACTCTTACAGGGGAGAATTTCCCTTCCTAGGGGTAGATTTCCTCTCACTTCCTGTTGTCTCCTTCCGTTTGCAAGTAGGAGTCGTTTGTAAGTTGGATGTTTGAAAGTAGGGGCCTGCCGTATATACTCTGCAGAAATTTGGCCCTTAGGTGTTGGTG
Organism: Rana muscosa; assembly: GCA_029206835.1. Classification (NCBI taxonomy): domain Eukaryota; kingdom Metazoa; phylum Chordata; class Amphibia; order Anura; family Ranidae; genus Rana; species Rana muscosa. Next base: position 63,011,959 of record CM055122.1, on the reverse strand, counting down.
TTGCCAAAACACTGTAAGCCCTCACAGTTACTCTTGGTGGGTGCTGGAACGCCCTAATGTGAACTATTATATCAAGAATTGTAATTACATGCAATTGTTGAACAGTGGTAGGAAAAATTGGGCCTTTGGTGGTGGTGCTGGTGCCACAACACTGGCCCCTAAATCACATTTAACCACCCCCGGGCCCTTTAAATGGGTCTAAAGGCAGGTTGGTGGGTCTGGCTTCCCAATCATGTGACCTCTGTGATTTGCTATCAAAGTGGTCACATGATCAGAAGCCCATCCTGCCAGCTCCTGATTATGACTGAGACTGGGACCTGTCGGTTACAGCTTGATCATTGTGCTGTGAGTGAGCAGTGAGCCTGCTCCCAGCACTGTAACCTCAGCCACCATGGATGCATATGAGTGGCATGTGGGCACCAGAACCTGCGAACAGACAGAATGTTCGCGTGAACTTTAGAACCCTATTAAAAACAATGGACTCGAACGTTCGAAATCTAAAGTGCTAATTATAAAGGCTTATATGCAAGTTATTGTCCTAAAAAGTGTTTGGGGACCCGGGTCCTGCCCCAGGGGACATGTATCAATGCAAAAATACGTTTTAAAAACGGCCGTTTTTTTGGGAGCAGTGATTTTAATAATGCTTATCCTTTAAATTTCGTACCTGGGGGGTGTTTATGATATGCATGTAAAGTGGCGCATGTTTCCCGTGCTTAGAACTGTCCCTGCATAAAATTTAATTTTTGAAGGAAAAAAAGTCATTTAAAACTCACTCGCGGCTATTAATGGAATGTCGGCTCCCGGCAATACATACAAAAGTCATTGATAAAAATAAAAAATAAAGCGTGGGGGTCCCCCCAAATTCAATTACCAGGCCCTTCAGGTCTGGTATAGATATTAAGGGGAACCCCGCCGCAAATTTAAAAAAAATGCGTGCGGTTCCCCCAAATATCCATACCAGGCCCTTCAGATCTGGCATGGATTTTAAGGGGAACTCCACCCCAAATTTAAAAAAAAATGTCGTGGAGTCCCCCCAAAAATCCATACCAGACCCTTATCCGAGCACGCAACCTGGCAGGCTGCAGGAAAAGAGGGGGGGATGAGAGAGCGCCCCCCCCTCCTGAACCGTGCCAGGCCACATGCCCTCAACATGGGGAAGATGTCCCCATGTTGATGGGGACAAGGGCCTCATCCCCACAACCCTTGCCCGGTGGTTGTGGGGGTCTGCGGGCGGGGGGCTTATCGGAATCTGGAAGACCCCTTTAACAAAGGGGACCCCCAGATCCCGGCCCCCCCTATGTGAATTGGTAAGGGGTACATTGTACCCCAACCATTTCACAAAGAAAGTGTCAAAAAATGTAAAAAAAAACACACAAATACCTTGGAAAAGTCCTTTATTAAAAAAAAAAAAACATTCCAGCGGTGAAATCCAGTGTCCCGCGGCGATCCGATGTCCAGCGCTGTCCGTCATTGGCTGAGCCTGAGCGGACCTGATGGGGAACTTCCTCCGCAGTCTATTACATGTATAGACCCGCCCCTTCTAAAGTTCCCCATCAGGTCCGCTCAGCCAATGACTAGGTGTAAGGCTGAGGACCTGATGCGGAACATGAGAAGGGGCGGGTCTATACATGTATTACACAGTGAAGGAAGTTCCCCATCAGGTCTGCCCCCTCGGTATGTCAGACCCCGCCTACGTCATTGGCCTGAGCGGGGAACTTCCTTCACTGTGTAATTTAAATTTACACAGTGAAGGAAGTTCACCATCAGGTCCGCTCAGGCCAATGACGTAGGCGCGGTCGGGCGAACAGTCAATGTTCGAGTCGAACATGAGTTTGACTCGACCTCGAAGCTCATCCCTAGTGGGCATTAGGCCCACCCTTCCTGTCACTGCACATATGTGTTAAGTAACTTTGTGTTAAGTAACTTTGTAATAAGTAAAGCACAAAGAGTCCCATTATTTTTTACCAGGCCCTGCTCAGCAACATTCAACCACGTAATATAAGTGTAGCACACGGACCCTTTTATCCTGCCTACCTTCTCCTTGCAGGGATAAAGGCACACCATGCCACATGCCCGGATCCTCCTGTTTTAAGAGGTTGAGCGGTGTTCTTACAATTTTGGGTCTTGCAGCGAGTTACCTCCCTCCATTGGTTCTCGTCCCTAGAGTATAGGGAAAAGTCTGTGTTCTTCCTCCCAAAGAAAGCCAATGTCCAAACAGCGTTTAAACTCCAAACAGACGAGTTTATTTTATCTTGCTTGAAACAGATTTGGGAATAGGTTGAAAATAGAGACAAAGTAGGTAAAGGGACAGGTTCAGGCACACGACACCCAACTACCCTATTCTTCACTCAAGCCTGAGTATGAATTGCTCACCTGGATAGATCCCTCTCACAGTTCTAGCAGCCGGAGTGAAGCACGAACAGTTCCTTTAAGTTAGTCCCCTTCACGGAAAAGTCTAAGTAATTCTCTGCCACAGAATCCTTTAGTGATTGAGTTAGAACTTTGAAACTCCAATAGATTAATAGAGACCATAGGTGTCAATGGGACACGCTACAGGAGCTATGCTGCAACACACAAATCCTTCCCTCTGACTGATAGGTAAGCATGCCTCTCCTTCACCATGAATTCCTTCACTGATCCATCAGACAGGTCCTCCCCCGGTTTCCTCTCCTTCAGAGCGAGCCACCCTCACACAGGTTCCCTGGGACTCCAGTGTGTTGGCTGCAGACCCAGTTGAAGGTACTGGGCCTACCTGGAACGTTGTAGCCTCGAGCTAAAGGTGCCCGAGACTCCTCGACCAGTTCACACACCCCACAGCCAGCAAGGCCACAGGGCGCGACTTCGCCACCAGGGGTCCTTGGAATCCCCCTGGCACACCACCCCCATGGGGCACACACACTCCTCCTCTCTCCTGGTGTCTGCCCCTTATGTACCCTCTCCCGGCATGCACAGCAGGCAGAACCCGCCCACCACACGGTAGCCGAGAGAGAACACAAAATCACACCACAACGCCCCCTGCTGTTCAACCCGAGACCTGGACAACAGCGCCACCTCAGGCCCAGGGGAACCATACACCAGGCAACAACATGGCAGAGAAGAGTCCATATTAAACAGCATTGTAGATCTGAGCCATACTATTGCCCAGACTGCCCCTAAATTTACAGCATAGCGACCCCATTTTTGGGGGTCCCGCTACACAAGTGATCATTTAAAATGCATGAATTTCTATGGTCTTATGCATTCAAACATACAATAGCTTGTTTTTTTTGTTTTGTTTTACTTTATTTTTATTTTAGACATTGTAATAGTAAATGGGACCAAATAGTTTTTGCAGTGCTATTGATTGCCTTTTATATTTTATAGTGTGCATAATTTTCATCTGCAGTTTTTATAATTTTCCTAAATTTGGAAACCCATTGCCTAAATTTTTCTTTCTACCTTACATATAAAACTGTGGTTGTATGTCAGTAGGCGGTTTGAAATACAAGCAAAATTTTCCATTACCAAATTCTGTATGATCTTCTGGGTTTCCAGCCCTGTCACTGCTGTGTGAAGGAAATCCAATGGTAAGATAAAGACTGTTAGAAAAGGTTGATGTACAAATCAATGGATGAGAACGCTTTCATCACCCACATTCCAAAGGTAGCAACTCGACAGGTTATTGCTATTCCTCCTCCACAGTGTTACACACCATTAGGTCTTTGTTGTGAAAGTGCTTCGGTTGTATCTCATTGCAGAGACTCTGAACATGATGGTGCTGACCTGTGGGTCAACTGCTTCAAGCTCTGAGTTCATTAAATAAAGTCTGAACACAGCAGTTCCACTTACAGTCCCCCAATGCAGGTAGGGTATATATGCTTAAGAATGGGGGCTGTACATGCTAGAAGAAAAATGAAAAGGTACCGCTGTTTATTAAGACATTGATAAGAAAGTACTGCTGTGCAATTCTAAAGAGATTTGCATTGTTTTTAGTGGACGAACAAGACCATAGCAAGTCCCATGTGCAAGGACTGCAAACGCAGAGCCTACAAATTTAAAGTCAGATACTTGTTAATTGGTCCATTTTATGCTTTAGACACCTGTCCCCCTACTGTTTCCTTTGAAGCTGCAATCCAGTTCTGAATAAAAACTGTTCCAGTTCTTTATTCAACAAAAAGACCATTATTACATGTATTTATACATGTAAGACCTTCTGCACAATAGGATTTGCAATGGTCTGAGCCAATTAGGTTATACTGCATTGTACAGTGCTGTTTTTCTATCTTCCTAAACAACAGGAGGAGGGGACAGGGAGAAGACCCCCTTCATTGTTTTGTTGCAACTTCATTATTCAGTCAGTTGGTGGAGGTGGTTGGAGTAACCTAGTGATGACCTGTATGGCTTAACTATAGAATAAAAAAGTGATGTAATTGACCTAGATATGCTGTGTCACAGAACTATCTAGATCACAAGAGCAGCTAAACAGAACAAGGACATATGTGAGTAGGTATGGTAGATCACATACGTATTTTAGCTTTACATTTAGCTGTTTACTTTTAATATATGTGTTCTGCTGCAGTAGTCTTATGCCGCGTACACACGGTCGGAATTTCCGACAAAAAATGTTCGATGTGAGCTTGTTGTTGGAAAATCCAACCATGTGTATACTCCATCGGACATTTGCTGTCGGAATTTCCGACAACAAATGTTTGAGAGCTGGTTCTCAAATTTTCCGGCAAGAAAAAAAAAAAAAATTTTCTCGGCTCGTTGTACGTCACCGCGTTCTTGACGTTCACAATTTCCGACAACATTTGTGTGACCGTGTGTATGCAAGACAAGTTGTCGGAATGTCCGATCGTCTGTTCGCGGATTATTATTTTTTTACAATTCAACTTTTATTAAAGATTTGTTTACATAAAAATTTCACAACATTTAACATTCCTTATCATAATCCATACATTCACTTTCCCTTTGGGGGGGGAGGTCACTCCTCCGCTGCCATTTTGCCTCACCACTCCTTCCCAACGCTATACTTCCAGGAAAAAGAACCCCCCCTTTCCCCTCTCTTTTAGTTTAATTCCCCCCATTGTGTTCCTCATTAATTGTTCTTGTCATGTTCTTACAATGTGCTCAACCCTATCCGTGTATTATAATTTCCCCCGTACCCTTTTTCTTTCTTTTTTTCCCTCTTTTCTTTCCCTTTCTGTGTTTCTCCTATTTATCCTGTGTTTGACAATTTGATTGTTTGACAAAAAAAAAAGGGGGGACCCCCCCCCTGTGAATTTAGTGTACTTAACATTCCCCTATTTATTGTGTTACCCATTCTTCTTAGGTGTATACCATTCTATTTACTTTGTGTTTAATGTGTAATGTATTTCCCTCATTAATTGTTCTTTTCCTGTTCTTACACTGTGCTCGACCCTCTCCGTGTTATATTATTTCCTCCATACATATTTTTTCTTTTTTTCTTTTCTTTTCCCTCCTCCTCTTTCTCTGGTGTTTCTCTTATTTATTCTTTGTTTGACGAGGAAAAAAAAAACACCCCCCCCCCACTTTCCCCTCTCTTTTAGTTTAATTCCCCCCATTGTGTTCGTCATTAATTATTCTTGTCATGTTCTTACAATGTGCTCAACCCTATCGTGTATTATAATTTCCCCCGTACCCCTTTTCCTTCTCTTTCCCCTTTCCTTTCCCTTTCCCTTTCTGTGTTTCTCCTATTTATCCTGTGTTTGACAATTTGATTGTTCGACAAAACCCCCCCCCCCCCTTACTTCCCCCTTCCTTTCTTTTTTTTTTTTTTTCCTTCTCCTCCCCTCCCTCCCTTCCTTCTCTTATACCCCATATTATTCTTAAAGGGGTTTCGCGTACAAGGGAACCAGTGGTGAGGTGCCAGGGGAGGAGATTCCAACCCCTCCAATTCTACCATACTTATCAAAACATTTTAGTACTATTGTAGTTTATCCCGTCTCTATATTGTATATCCTACCGTCACCCTTTGGAGGGTAAAGGGGATGTTTTTCCCTTTCCTCCTCAAGTATAATTATTTTTCCTGTTTCCTTTCTTTTCCCTTTTCCTTCCTTTCTGTCCTCCTCTCCCTCTCTCCATTCCCCTCTCCCTCTCCTCTTCCCCTAAGCTCTTTCTATTTCTAGTGCCAAGGTTCTCCAGCCCTTCCATATTTCTCTATATTTCCTCTGTTGATCTCGTATTTTATGTATCCACCTTTCTGCTTCCATTATTATCTCCACTTCCCTCTTCCATTCTTTAATGGTGGGAGATTCTTCTTTTTTCCAGTACTTAGGGATTAATTTTTTCACTGCGTTCAATAGATGTGGTATTATGCTTTTTTTATATTCTTTTGCTGGGCCGATGGTTCCATGAAACAAGATATGCATGGATGTTGGGTCTATAGGTATTTTAGCTATTTTCCTGATCCACGGGATTACCTCATCCCAAAATTTCCTTATTACCTTGCTCCTTGCACCCCCTCCAGCATTGACCATCTGCTGTCGGGTAAATTTGCGCTATTCTCATCGGTGTTTCGGTACCATCTGGTCATAAACTTATATGACATCTCTTTGGTGGAAGAGCATATTGAAGATGAATATGTCATTTCTATAAAAAAAATTTTTGTATTGTGGTAAATATTTGTCCCAATTCCTTTTCCCATTCCCTAATGAAGTAGGGAGTTATTAATTTTCTTTCGATCAGGACCAGTTATATACATTCGTGACAGCATGTGCTGAGGTTCTCCTCTCCTCACACACACTGCCTCGTACGTTGTCAGTGAGTCCAGTGCCCTAATCCGAGGTTCTAATTTATTAAAGAAGTTGTTTATTTGGCCATATCACCATCTTGCCATCACCATGTCTTCCTGTGATGCTATCAGCTCTGATTGTGACATCAAATGGCATACCGTGCGCACATTGTATTGCCGTACGCGGAATTAGAGTTAATATGCAAACCTGCAATGCAGCCTAACTTATATCAATATTTATGATACCCCTTTGTTTCCTCTTAGAGATGTTTCATTTACATAAGCTCATAAATCTGTTTACTTACCATAACTGCATATGTTATATGTTTTAGACCAGGTGGTTGAGCCATCTAAAGTCTAAAATACAGCCAGGGAGCACATGTTCACATTTAATATGGCATGTAGAGTTGAAAGACGCTACCCCCTGTCAAACCCAGCCATTCAAGTCAATGAGGCTGTACTCTACAACTGAAAGAGGCTGCGTAGCTGCACTCTGAAAGGCAATCTACCGAGGCTGGACACACTTTGTTCTTTTAGAGGCTTGCCAGCACTTTGACATCATCAGAGGCATAACCACTTCTGCCTCTGATTTCTTAATTACACTGATCAGGAGGCAAGGTCTATTAACAGGAAGAGCTGCCCAGTGATAGCTTTCACCCTCTAACAATATGGCAGTTGCTTCTTAAATTCCCATTGATGTGCAATAGATAAAAAAGGTCTAGGCAATATAGTAGGTTCAATAGTAAAAGTAAAAAATCTGCGCTGCCCCCTATAAAGTGAATAAGTGTAGAAAGTGAATATCTACTGCTACAGAAGTGGGTGGAGGGATAGAACCCTCATCTACAAAGCATGTGGGTGCTGCAATTTAATTAGCCTGAATAAGGCTCGCAAACAGTGGTAAAAAAAAATTAAAAAATGCGCAACCCAAAACAAATTGATACTAAAAAAATTGATATTACAGGTGTCATAAATATTGATGAAAGAAACCAATGTGTTATATACCATGAGAAACACAAGTAAAAATGATATGTATATACATGTGTATAATACCACAACACAATGGGCATTAAGTGATTAAAGTCCACAAGATAGAAAAACTAAATGTGATAAGAGTCCAAAATAAAACTCCATATAAGTGCACAATGTTGCTGTGAAGATAATTTCATGTCAAACAAAAACGTCACTGGTAAGCTGGTTGATGTCATACAATTATATCCGACTTTCTACTGATAAGTAAATGGCCGCTTACCATATAGATGATAGTATTGGGCTCAATACTAGGCCGACCTTCCCTTGGGGGAATCCTTTCAGATGCTCCACACACGGATCGGTCATAGGCTCCGGAGCTGGACGCTGTGAGGATGGCTTCCAAACGGCTGCAGATCACTCCAAGCTCCCTTGGACACAGTGGTAAATTTTCCTTGGTTGGTGTGCTTCCGTATGTTAAGTCGCGATTTCCACAGAACAACCCAAATAATTTTACCTCCGTGAAACGGCAATCAGTTACCACAGGAAGGGAAGAAGAAAAAATCTCATGGTGCAGTATTCCCGTAAAAAAGTATTTATTGCACAGACTTCGTTACATGCTAACATCCATAAGACTGAAACGACTTTTCAAACTTAGCCACGGCTCACACCAGCTGGCTAAAACGTGATGATGTCAGAGACTTGCTGCTCCACCCTACACGTTTCCTCGTATAAGGATTCTACTGGGAGCCTCCTAGGCTCAATATGGCTCAACTAGTGGGTCATCTACTAACAGTTTGGGACATTTACCCACCCATTCCACTGTGCCTAAGCGTGGTGCACTTGCCACCAAATCCTCTAGGGGGGTGGGTATCCACCCTATCTGTCACCCCGGAGAGGTCGTAGTGGTAATAGGGGTGATTCTTTGCAATATGGGCCCTCTAGACCATCAGGCCCTTCAAGGCCTACTCAAGGTGCAGATTATGATCAAGGACCTTACTATTTGGGCCCACCCTCTAAGCAGAGAGGGCAACCCTCCCATGGGAGAGGATGGGGACAGTATAATCAACGAGGAAGAGACTCTTATGTGGATAGTCTGGAAGGGTGGAGACAGGGTCCCAGTAATGATTGGGACCCTCGGTCTCCCTCTTGTAACCTGTCAGATGGCTGGAATTACAATGTCTCTACCCACAATTCATTCTTTCCCCTTAGGGATAGAGATGGCCCTGAGAATGAATCATGGTTTGGGGGTCCTCAATATTATCAACAAGGTGATAGGACCAATACTAATCTCGCACACCAGGGATCTGATAGGAATCTCCCACCTAGGGGGGCACCCGGGCTACCTACCTTTAGTGGCCAAGGAAGTTGGGGCTTTCATAGACCCACCCAAGGGACAAAAAGGCAAGGAGAAAGAGGCGAGGAACCAGAGGGGGGAGGCGGGCACGAGCAACTAAAACGACCGCGAATGTAAAAGGACAGGGTATTTTTAATCTAAGCAGTTATGCCGCATACACACGATCATTATTCACGGCGGTTAAAAAACCGCCGTGAATAATGACAGGAAAAACGAGGGAACCGCTTGGTTCCCTACACACGGTCGTTTTTCCCGTCATTTTTTCTCTTGACGAGAAAAACGACCGTCTGTGGGCTCCGCGGCAGTGTTTCCCTATGGGAAAACTGCCGCGGAAAAAAATGCTGGAAAAAACGATGAGAAAATTTAGAACATGTTCTAAATTTTCTCGTTGTTTTTTATGCCGTTTTTCTAGACGAGAAAAACGACATAAAGCCCACAGACGATCGTTTTTCTCGGCGAAAAAAAAATGCTGTTTTTCTCGTCGAGAAAAGCGGTCGTGTGTACGCGGCATAAGACATTATCGGAATCTGAAAAATTGATTTTAGATAAGGGCCTTAAATTTGCGCCTCCTAAAGGCTTTGATAAATTCCATACCTTTATGGATATACATAAATTTGTATGAAAGTTAAGCATAAAACGTTATATGATGGGTATTACACCCAGTGTTCAGTTAGGGCATACTGATTTTGTTAATTCGGGTATGTCTAATGCATATCTCTTCAACCCCCCTGGTTCCCTTGCACCATCATTGAAAGTATTTTGAGATGTACTTATTAGGGACCTTGATGCCTTAGAGATAAAAAAGGCGAAAATTAATAAAACCTTACAGCAAGGGCTAGATTCCTTGTGTAACAATAAGGATTTGGTCATCAGGCTTGTGATTGTGGTCCTGGACAGGGCTGACTATATGGCTGAAATGTACAACATTGTCGGTGATGCCAGCACTTACACAAGTTTGCCTTCTGACCCTAAGGCCAAATATATTAGGGACCTGGAGGCTCTAGTTTCTATGGGGTTCTATGAGGGGATCCTCAGTCCTAAAGAGAGACTCTATTTGATCCCACGAGCTCCCCGCACCCCTACGATTTATTACTTCCCGAAACTGCATAAGAATCCTGTCTGCCCCCCAGGACATCCCATAGTTAGTGGAATCGATTCTGTAACGTCCCGGGTTGGCAGATATATTGATTTTTATTTGCAGCCGCTTGTGCGGAAAATGCCTTCCTTTGTTAAGGATTCCAGACATATTATCAATCTATTGTCTGGGATCTCTCCATGGAATGGTATATGGATGGTTACGGTAGACGTGACGTCCCTATATACCATCATTCCGCATTAGTTGGGGTTCAGTGCAGTACAGGGTTTTTTAGAATGGGACTCAGACCTCCCTCAGAAACAGGTGGCCTTCTTGATGTCATTACTAAGATTTGCTGCCTCGTCTAACTATTTTTGGTTTGACAACCAATTTTATAGGCAGGACACAGGGGTGGCGATGGGGGCTAAATATGCCCCCAGTTTGGCCAACCTGTCCATGGCCAAGTGGGAGGAGGATGTCATCTATACTGGTAATATACCACAATTGTTTTTTTGGGCCAGGTATATTGATGACATCCTCCTCCTATGGGATGGCCAATATCAAGAACTTGTAGAGTTTATGGAGTCCCTTAATCTAGGTTGTCAAACCTTAATCTAAACCAGAGGGGGATACATCTCCAATACGAGGAGAGTCAGGCGAAAGTTTACTATCTGGACCCTAGGGTGGAGATCAAGGAAGGTTCCTTTGTCACCTCTACCTTTTTTAAGGAGACAGATAGGAACTCCTTCATTCCTTCATTCCAATTGGTAGCTGTCACCATGACCCTTGGCTCAAGGGAGTTCCTAAGAGTCAGTACTTTAGGCTATGCAGGAATTGTTCCGATCCACATAAATTTTTAGTACAGGCAGAGGTCCTCACTAATAGGTTCCTGGAAAAGGGATATCAGAGGGATTTTCTGGGGGATACCCTTGAAACCGTTAGGGCTATCAAGAGGGAGGATCTATTGGTGGAAAAGGAACCTCGTGTCAATAAGCTCAATTCTCTGGGGGTTCCGTTTGTCACCTCTTATTCATTACAACATAGGAGCATTAAGAATTAAATTAACAAGCATTGGCACATTGCCACACCATCTCTGCGTAATCAGGTAGCTCCCAACGTTCTTGACCCACCGGTCATTACACAAGGTTTTTTTGACCAATTAACTAGTGTAGGAAGTGTAGGGTTTGCTAATTAAATGTGTCCAGGGAGAGACGGGTTACCACTTTTTCATCTACTGTCACCCAAGGACGGTTTACTATTAAACCCTGTATTACATGTGCCACCACTGGTAAGCGCTCTCTACAAGTCTGCCTTAATGAGCATATCACAAACATTAAGGTAGGGTTTAAAAACCATTCAGTGTCCAAGCATTATTTGCTTAAACACAATCGAGACCCCTCTGGGACCCTTTTCTTGGGTATTGACAAATTGGAGGGGGAGTTTGTTAGTCAGGGAGATCTCTAGAATGGAGATGGCCTTGATTCATAGACTCAAGTCCTACGCCCCCTATGGGTTGAACATTGAGACAGATGTTAATGCGTTTATCAATAATGCATAGATGTTATAACTCAATGTGTAATGCTAGGATGGATCTAATTTTTATGTAAAGAATTTTTATCAATTTTTTTTATCAATTTTTTTATCTATGCTGCTACACTCCTTATTCACTATATATATTTTTCACACATTATTTAATATTAATTGGCTTATTCACCTTTGCTAATTTTTATTCATCTTTTCGTTATTTCACAAATTTTATTATCAATTGAATTTATCAATAACATTTTCACTTATTACTATTAATTTGTGCAATCATTCTGTACATCTATTTAATTTTTAATATGCACATTTTGCACTCTATTAGGATGATATGTGTTGTCCTAATACATATGGACAGCGCTAGTGTGTGATAAGTCTGTTGTTTCACTATTTATTTATAGTCCAGTTGTGTCATTTACCTGGGCTGTTTGCATTCAACCAGCTCCTATTAGTTCAAGGAGTTGGTTTAATGGTCGCTAGTTGCTTTTTAAACATTAATTTAGAGATTTTAATTCCATTATGTCAGTACTGGCTTTTATACGGCGGTACTGGCAGTATGCCCATTTTCAATATGGAGCTTATGATCCGATCCTCGCATTTCACAATGAGGCTTGGCTTTAAATAGTGATGTGTCAAAGCGTTGCCCTATCCCCATTGAGAACGTCTGCTGTGATGAAACGCGTATGGGAGCGACGTGCTGACATCACCACGCTTAGCAGAGGTGAAGGGCTTCTGTTCATTGCCGGCCGGCTTTATTTTAATGATTTTAAATGTCCATCTTGATGTAAGTGTTCTACAAATTGTACTTATTAAATGCTTTCGTGGTGTCACACTATGGTCTGTGTCCTTTCCTCCCCTTGGTTTAACGCTATAGCTACATACATGTTGTGATCGAGTGGAATATCATCCCATTGGTTCCTGCCTCCCGGGGTCACCGCGGTTCCTGATTAGTACCGGTGTTTCCACACACAAGCCAAAGGCCGCGGCTGGGTTACAGCCGACTGCTTTCGTGGGCTTGCCTCTGGTAAGCAGATACCTATTACGGTGGTGGGCACCTCCTGTTTGTTTGAGTCACCGGGTGATGTGCATCTGGATTATCATCATATTTGAATTTATTTGGATTTATCTCTGCAACCTATCCAGTTTCAATGACTATTTCTAGTTTAGTTTTGTTTGCCTTATTTCCAACATACATATGCACACATTTGGATTTTCTTCTACTTTATACGTACTTTGTTGTGCAAATTGGGCCTCTTCACAACTGGTGCTGGTGTCAATTGTGTACTGTTTTTTGTATACCAGTCCCTGGATGCTAACCTCATTTATATATATTGGCGCAGATTTTTATGTTTCGTTTTTACCTTCTTCCACATGTTTTCTGTGTCCCCCACATGGCTTCCCGCAAACTGCAAACGGGACTACTTATGGCTTTCTTTTAACAATGGCTTTCTTCTTGCCACCCTTTCATAAAGGCCTGATTTGTGGAGTGCGCGACTAATAGTTGTTCTGTGGACATATTCTCATACCTGAGCTGTGGATCTCTGCAGCTACTCCAGACTTACCATGGGCCTCTTGGCTGCTTCTCTGATTAATGCTCTCCTTGCTTTTGCCTTGCATATGCCATGTAGTTGCCCTCCCCATTATTTTGTTCAGGTCTTCTTGTAAGGTTTCCACATCCTGCGTAGAAGTTATTGCCCTGCTTAGCTTAGTATTGTCCTCAAATACTGAGTTTGAGCTGTTTATCCCAACCTCCAGATCATTTATGAATAAATTAAACAGGATTGGTCCCAGGACAGATCCTTGGGAAACCCCACTTTCTACACCAGACCATTCCGAATACTCAGCATTTTTCTCAACCCTTTGGACTGTAGCCAGTTTTCAATCCAGGAACTCACCCTATGGTCCATGCCTACATACCTTTTGTACAGTTTGTGGGGAACTTTATCGACTGCCTTTGCAAAATCCAGATAAACCACATCAGCATGCCTTTCTTTAGCTCCGCCTCCCCCTCCTCCCTCTGGTTAAGGGGCCTATGGTATAAGCCCAGTATTACTTTCCCCTTAGTTTCCTCACTTTGAAGCTCTACCCACAAGGATTCCACCTCTTCCCTAGCTCAATTAGTGATGTTGTCCCTCACATTTACTTGCACATAATTCTTGATATACAGGCATACCCCTCCCCCCTTTTTATCCTCCCTATCTTTGCGAAATAGGGAACACCCCTGAATGGTTGCCAGCCATTAATGAAAGCTGTCAAATCAAGTCTCTGAAATCCCCACAAAATCAAAATCCTCCTCGTACATCAACAGCTCCAGTTCTCCCATCTTGTTGGCCAGACTTCTAGCATTAGTGTACAAGCCTCGTAATCACAAAATTTATGGTAAATGTATCAATAAAAAAAAGGGGTGTAAGGCACGCCCCCTAATGCTAGAATTTTTTTGTATTGTACTATTGCCATTATTATGTCCAATGAGCCACTATGGAAGAACAGGAGAACTGGTGCCAACATTTTTGTTTATTGAGGACCTAGGCGACATTTCTTTTTTATTGAGTACCTTATATAATTGCTTTTTTAAATGTTATAAGCTCCATAATTTGGTGTACAAAAGAAGGTTGATGAAATATCATAATTATATGTTTAAGCAGCCTCTGAAATGACAGACATTTATAAGCCATGGGGCTTAATTTAAATGCTGGACATAAAACTCACGAAAACTTATGAAAGAACTTTAATAATATTCAGAATCTAAAGTCATTAAACATATTTTTTTCACTATTTTGGGACATATAAACATATCAACATTCTCCAAAGTATTTCATTTCTAGAAAGGTAGTGCTAACATGGTGCTGAATTTGAGAAGCACTGCTTAATAAAATTAATTTGTAGCATAGTTTTGTGCTATGCCGCTTGTATCTGTATTAATGAATGGTTTATTATAGCAAAAGAAAACCCATGTCCTTCCTCTTATTTATGTTGGCTGATGAATCATGAGGCCTCAAAGTGTGACATGATCTGCCAGCCAAAAGGACAGTATTAATGGAAGCGAACACACTTGTGCTTTATGTGCACAACTTTTCTAGCAGCCAGAAAACACCATGCCTCAAATCTCTTGTCACACTGCCCGGCTACATCTGTCTTACATAAACAAAGTCAGGTCTGAGTTTAGGGATTCCAGGGGATGACTTAGAAGCTGAGAATTGGCCCTGCCATTAAACACACCTTTTGTTGCAGCTACTGCTAATGTAGAATATATTTTATTTCTTAACATTGTAGGGTCAAAATAAAACATTTAAATATTTGTAATCAGATACATATAACTATTGTATTGTTGTTATGCAGCCTTATATCTACTCGCGGGTGAAGCTTTAGATGGGTCCAGCTGGACACTCATTCTTGCAGTTGTGCACAATTTTCACATTATATTGCAACAGCTTACTATATACTTACAGGATTTAGGGTCTGTAAACACAGACATTGCTGCTAGCAGAGCAGGTCTTCATTTTTCCCTACTCCTCTAGTCTCCAGTCCTAGGTGTGCTGATATGGGAAACAAACTGTCCTTTTCATTTTGTGACAAGTTTGAAACGCAATAAAAATATTGAACAAGAATAAACTGGGATTTTTGTTCAGTCTCTTTGGCCAAAATGTCAGTGTTACTTGCGAGATTCTAAAGCTAGCTAGGTGACTGGGGTAGAAGTGAGTGACACAAGACTTTTGTCTCAGGAGGGCTGGAGATACAAATCCAGCCCTGTGGCCAGTGCATTCTTTTTGTCGCCCGTCCATGTGTACAATATTTGATGTAATACAGCACCAGCATGCATTAAGGAGGATCCAAAACTGTGGAAACTGTGGCCCCCAAAAAAGGCAAAGGACTATTCACCAGTTTATCTTGTGGTCTGCCTGCAGCTGATTGTTTTCCCTTTGCTAAATTAAAGGTGTTGTAAAGCTTTAATTTTTTTTTAAATAACTTACCTCCACTGTGCAGCTCGTTTTGCACAGAATGGCCCCAATCCTTATCTTCTGGGGTCCCTCGGCGGCTGTCTCGGCTCCTCCCCGCTTCTGGTAGCCCCCTTGGGAAGCGCTCTCCCAAGGGATTTACCTTGCGGGCGCGCTCCCGAGTCCTGTATGATCGTCACTTCCGGGTTGTAGGGTCAGCGGGGAGGTGCGCGCTTTCGAAGCATGCGTGCTTCTTCGTCAGGCTCTGAGCTTCGAACGCGCGCACCTCCCCGCTGATCCTACAACCCGGAAGTGACGACATCTGGTGCTGTGCTCCAAGGAAAACTGTCTCCCGTCCCCGCTTGCCGTGAGTGCTGGGTTCCACCACCGCTGCCGACATCTGAGAGGACATCCAGAGAACCTCTGTCCCCCTACACCAGGACAACATTGATCTCCCCTGCTGTTTTATTGTGTTCTGACAGAACACTTCAGTCAGTGCTCTCAGCCCGAGCATTGATTGGGAGCCAGTTGGCTTCTGGTTTTACAGCGGGCCATAAAGACATGCCAAATGGCGGCAGGTTTTAATTGAAATGGCCGATGTCGCCCAACAATGTGTACATGGCTTTGCTATGTCCTTGCTCCAAACTGTGTCTCCATGTGGAGACAGTTATCTTAGTTGAGGAACAGTCCTTTGCTTCTTCATGTCTGAGCAAACCCCCTGGAGATCTGGTAACTGGTAGGGGTGTATTAAAGAAGCATAAGGAGAGGTTCAGAAAGTACATATTTACAGAGTGGATAAAGAGATATGCAGGTCCTGCTGGTGTAGCTTCCTCTCCTTCCTCTCCATAGGAACAGTGAGAACCACAGTACCAACATCATCACATCTCATGAGACTAGCAGCAACAGACATCAGTGCCTTAGATAACCTTACACTGAAGATGTACAGTTATACAGTTAGTGTACAAGAAGTGCACTGCTTTTTTTTCCTGAAGGAATCTTAGGCAAAAAATTTTTTTTCTAGGTTACAGCTTTAACAAATGTACATTTATAGGAGCTCCTTATAACATAGCAAATCATAGCAAACACACCAGGTCTGAAACCCTTTCCTATTCTAAGTTGGCTGCCTCACCCATCAGCCCTTGCCATACCAAAAACATAAATCTTTTTATGCTGTATATTTCTTTTCACCTTACTGAGAAATCAGCAGGTTTATATCCCAATATATATATGCCTAAGAGAAATAAGAAGCCAGTACACAATTCACCCTAATAGTGTCCATCCATAATTTTTGTGTGGAATGACCTTTTCATTTAATATTTTCTCTATTCTAGAAATGGGTGATACTCTGCAATAATTCTTTTCTATTTATAATACCCCAGGCTATATTTCAGGTTAGAGAACAGGCATGTTGTCTTTGTAACATAGTACGTTTTATAAATCTTACTTACAAATGCTGTGTTCCCTGTGGAATCGAACGTCTGCAGCTTTCTATATTTTTACCAAAGGTGTCAAAATCTGCTAGAGTGAATGCCTTTAAGAGAGAGCATTTTTGTAGCCAAATGCATTGCCAAAGTTTGCCTGATTTACATTCGGGAGGATATGAGTCACACATCTTTGTTCCACTGCACAACATAGCTGAATCCTGCATGCACATCAGCTTTCAGTCACCCCAGGATACTAGAGGCTTGACTGAATCCATCAGAACAAAACTTTTACTTGCTGTTCTATAAATCAGACAAATTGTGCTGCTCTGTGGGCTCATGCCAGCAGGAGTAGAGTTGCACAGAAGGCTTCCACAAGTTTATACGTTGTTAATTTATAGGACCTCAGTAAACACTACACTTAGACTAGTTAAAGCGTGGAACACATTGTCCAATGAGTCATTCTAAGGTTAAAATAAACTTAGATTATAAAATTCTGTTGGCAGATTGAACAGTAAAGGTTCTTTTATAGTCTCCACAAATAAAATTGTTGCCAAGAAAGACATTTAAATTATGGATTATCTAAATACTTGAAGATGATGCGATAGGGGGTCATCTGACAGAGGTGGAAACACATCTCCACAGGTTCTAAAGCTGTGATAAAATAGGGTTCCCAAAATACTTCTTTATAGCCAGTGAAGACTGACACACCTTCAACTGGCATACACAGTACTTCCTTTCCCTTACTACCATATTAACCTATCTAGATATAGAATACCAAAAAAGAAAGCTTACAGTGGAGACCATACAACTCTACAAATGACATCATAACCCTGATAAAGCAGATGGACTTCATAAAATGCATAGACTCTTTGGATGTATCCTACTAATTGATTAACACTAGTGAATAAACTTAATAGGTTGATTAATGATGACTACTGCACACAATGGACTTTTGTCATTTGATCCAAAATATTTATAATGTATTGCATGCACTGCATTTCCTCCTTAACCACTTAACGACCGCTCACTGTACATATACGTCAGCAGAATGGCACCTGGAGGCACAATCACGTACCTGTACGTGCCTGCCTTTGTATGGGTGGGGGGTCCGATCGGACCCCCCTCCAGTACAGTGAGCAGTGGTTTTCCGTTCAGGAGCGATCCGTGATGAGGGGGCAGCCATTGGTTTCAGGCCACCCCCTCGCAATCGCTTCCGGCGAATGATATGCTTCCTCTGCTGTGTAAATGTAAACACAGGCAGAGGAAGTGATGTCATCTCTCCTCGTGGCGGTCTTTTCGATCCGGCGCGAGGAGAGAAGTAAGTGCATCAACAGCCCACTGACACCAGCACACATAGGCACACTTTTCACCCCCCAGTCACCCCCAGATCACCCCCCAACCCCCAGTCACAGTGTCACCGATTGCAGTGATCATTTATTTACTGATCACTGCATTTAGTGTCATCTGTGACAGTAAAAAGTTGCAGGGCAGTTAGGTTTAGGCCCCTTTAGGTCCAGGGTAGCCCCCTAACCCCCCCTAATAAAGGTTTAACCCCTTGATCGCCCCCCAGGTAACCCTTTCACCCCTTATCGCCAGCGTCACTAAGCGATCGTTTTTCCGATCGCTGTATTAGTGTCGGTGGTGCCCCTAGGTAGCAAGTTATTTTTTTTATTTTTTTTAACATTATTTTTATTAAAGTTTTTCAACACATACAACATACACAGCTTAAGCACCTACAGTACAGAAAAGGAGCAAGTACAAAAATAATAATACCATTTGCAATGCGAACCTAGCGAAACAAGCATAACAATGGAAGGGTGCAGCAACACCGCCAAATAGAATCCAGAAGGCCATATATTATCATAAACCCATTAGTCCTTAAGAACACATAAGAAGACATCGGAAGAAAAGCAAGGTATAATAGCAAGACATGACCTAGATATGATGACCCTGTTCACCCCAAACTCACTAAGCCATTTCAGGCTCGGCTAACCAAGTGCGCCAGACCTTGTCATACTTCAGTGGGCAGCCCAGATTGGCATAAGTATCCCTGTATAAAGGAAGGCTATTCTTCACCAAGCATTTCCATTGCTTCAGAGAGGGGGGGGCAGGCTTCTTCCACTGCATAGCAATGTTCTTACGAGCATAGAAGAGCAGCAGGGTAATCAGCGCGCGTTTGGCAGAGGATGGTACAATGGTCTCAATGAGCCCCAAAAGGCACACCTCCATTGCCAAAGGCACAGTGACACAGGCAACTCTATTAATCAAATCCAGCACCATTTCCCAATACCGCTGGACCCCCGAACAATGCCAGAAGATATGGGAGAAGTCTCCCGGTGAGGCGCCGCATCTCCAACACTCTGAGGAATGAGCAGGGTCCATCTTGTGGAGTCTGTGGGGGGTGAAATAAGCCCTATGAACAATCTTGTATTGCACCAACCTGTCGCGCATGGAGACTAGGGTGTTGAAAGGGAGGTCCCACACATCATCCCAGTCATCATTGTCTAACGTGGGGATATCAGTCTGCCATCTAGTCCAGAGTTTGTCAAGGGGTGGAAAAGACACAAGGATCAAATACGCATAGAGATGTGAGGTGGGCTTTTCTGCACAGCTAAATCTAAGTGTCCTCTCCAGTTCCGACTGCGCCACAATACATGAAGATTGTGGAAACTGTGCCGCAAATGCATGGGACAGTTGAAGATATCTGAATAGGAAATGGTTAGGTAGGTTGTACTGGGAGGAAAGGTGCGAGAAAGGGAGCAAGGAATTTTGGGACACTACGTGTGATACTAGTTTGATACCGTATTTTGTCCACGCGTAAGGGTCAGGGATTTTGTATATGTGGGATAAGCTAGGGTTCAGCCAGATAGGGGCATTGGGGGAGATTTCAGACTGTTTACATTTCTCAATGGCTAATCCTGTCCGCCATGCCCGCAGGGTGGTAAACATAGAGGGGGTCAGAGGATAAGGGGCACGAGGGCCCCTAAAAAGTAACAATTGAAGAGCTTCCAGCGAACCGACCACTGCCGCTTCCAGCACAGTTGACGTGTTCGCTCTGTCCGGCTGTAACCACCAAGCTGCTGTCACCAGCTGCGCAGAGAGGTAATACTTATAGCAGTCCGGGAATGCCATGCCACCCTGCGTTCATGGCCTCATTAAAGTCGTCAGTCGATACCCGGGAGGAGAGGGGCCCCATAGGAAGGAGGAAAAAATGCGGTTCAGTTTCTTAAAAAAAGACTTGGGCACCCATTGTGGGGAGTGGCGGAAAAGATACGTTAGTTTGGGAATAATCTTCATTTTTATGAGGTTAACTCGCCCCCATAATGACAGAGGCAGGTTACTCCATGATTTAAGCTTCGTCTGGGACTCTAAAAGCACCGGGGCGAGATTCAAAGAGATAAAGTCCGAGGCTGAACCAGAGACATGTACCCCTAGGTATTTAAAGGAGTCCACCCACAGGAGGGGGCAATCAGGAGGTGATGTGGACCTGGCCGCTGGATTAATCGGGAATAGGAGGGACTTAGACCAATTTACCCTAAGACCGGTGACTTCGGCAAAGGTGTTCAGAATACTGAGCGCTCCCTGCAAGGACGGGCCAGCATCATTCAGGAAGAGCAGCATGTCATCTGCGTACAGGGCAACCCTCTCCTCCAGCAATCCGAGTCGGAGACCCTTAATGTGCGGTGAGGTGCAAAGTGCCTCCACCACCGGTTCAATAGCGAGGGCAAGCAAAGCTGGAGAGAGAGGGCAGCCCTGCCTCGTTCCCCTGGTAAGCCCGAAGGGGACAGACAGTCCACCCCCCAAGCGCACCGAGGAAGTGGGGCATTTGTAGATCACCTGGAGCCACCTGATGAACAGCAAAGGAAATCCCATCCTACGTAATGTTTCCCACAAAAAGGGCCACTCGACCGTATCGAAGGCCTTTTCTACGTCTAGAGATGTCACTGCCCGGGAACCCATATTGAGGTGGTGAGCGTGTATGTTAGTGTACAGCCTTCTGAGATTAACATCTGTGGACCTACGGGGCATGAAACCCGTCTGGTCTGGGTCTATCACTGAGGGTAGCATGGGATATAACCGAAGGGCCAGAAGCTTAGTCAGAATTTTAAAGTCGGAGTTAAGTAAGGCAATAGGGCGGTAAGAAGCACAGGAAGTGGGGTCTTTGGGAGCCTTATATATCAGGGTCAAGTAGGCATGGTACATAGAACCAGGCAGACCACCGTTTGCTAGACATACAGTATATAATTGTGCCAACAGGGGCGCTAAGAGTTCCACATGAGCCCTATAAAAGTCCATCGGAAGCCCGTCCGGCCCCTTGCCAGGGGGGAAGGACCGGATAGCCTTTATGACCTCCAGAGCCGTAAATGGTTGGACCAATGTCTCTCTGTCATGGTCAGAGAGCCAGCCAAGTGCCAACGGATCCAGCAGGCCGTTCAGCGACTCTGGCTGAAAATATGAGGGTAGACCGGACGAATATAAAGCGCCATAAAAGGAGTTAAACGTCTGCAAGATATCAGAAGGGGAGGACACCGTCCCGCCCCCGATGTCTGTAGGGTAGACACAAGGGTAAGGGATCGGTCATCTTGTGTCATCATGGCCAGCAGGCGGCCATTTCGATCACCTTGTTCAAAGGCCCTCTGCTTACCCCTATAGGAGTCGAGTCGCGTGACCTCAGCCAGGTGTAACTGAAGTTCCCTCCGAGCCGCCATCAGCAGATCAAAGTGAACAGGGGTGGGGTCACCACCATATGTAGCAGTGTGGACATCAACAGTCTTCTGCAGCGCCAGAGTCGCAGCTGACTGCTGTTTTTTAATGCTGGCAATAGCAGAGATATACTGTCCCCTTGTGAAAGCTTTAAAGGCATCCCAGACAATGTCGGGAGAAGAGGATTCCTTATTATTTTCCCAGAATTCAGACAGCAGGGGCGGCAGTTTGTCAGTAAGGTCAGGATGAGAGACCCATTGTGTACCCAACCTCCAGAGCGCAGCATTCCGGGAAGCCGGGGAGCGGAGCACCACCACCAGGGGACTATGATCAGACAGCCCGCTGGGCAGATAGGACGTCTCCAATACGTCCGCTAACAGTGCGGGGTTGGAGAAGGCCAGATCTATCCGCGAAGCAGTCTTATAGGATGCCGAAAAACATGAGTAAGTCCTTGTGGTAGGGTGCTTCCACCTCCAGACCTCCACCAGCCCCACCGCCTGAGCCCAGGCAGAGAGGTCTATGCATTGTTTCCTAGGCGGGGTAGGTCTATCTAGGTCGGGCGACAAAATGGCATTGAAGTCTCCCATAATCAGAACCTTCCCCGGGCAGAAGGGCGAAATCTTTTCTAGGACCTCATACAATATTGCAGATGAAAACAGGGGAGGGATGTACAGATTTATAATGATATATCTTACAGACCATAACGTAAACACCACTATCACAAATTTACCCTGGGGATCCGTCCGGACCTCTTCAATAACACAGGGGAAACTCTTGTGGATAAGGACCGATACACCCCTGGCGTATGTGGAATACGCTGTATCCAAGGCCTTTTAAAAATCAAAATCTTACTGCCCATGAGGTGAGTCTCCTGAAGGAGAATAAGCTGGGGGGAGTGAGATTTTAAGTATTGAAATAAAAGGGCTCGCTTGAATTTTGAGTTAAGACCTCTGACATTCCAGGAAAGGACGGTAAAGGAGTCAGCTAGTTGACTAGCCATCGGGCAATGGGGAGAAATAATTGAGGAGATACACTAGAGGGCATGTACCAGTGCACCCCATGAGCAGCAAGATCTCGGTCTCAGTGCAAAAAATACTGACAGTACTTAAGCATACCACAAAACAAAACAAAACAGAGAAAAAAAACAAAAAAAAAACAACATAAGAGCAAGGAACAACTAGATCCTTAATCAAACTTCCCAGGCACGAGTGCCTATCCTACTATATCCCAGCCTTCCTCCAAACAGGGGGGAAGGTCTGGGAATAGTTTTTACCCAGAAAAGAACTTTAACTACAGGTGCCAGTGAACCCCTCAACTGGGGGCACTACACTACCGGTGCCAGTCCACCCACTCTGCTGACAGGTATTGACTCTTCCGTCTTGTAAAAACAGGGAGCAGAGGGACGGGGGATATTGATCCCAAAAATCAGTGGCACCAAAGTCAGCGACTTGATAGAACAGTGGGCAAGGGTGAGGGACGTGAATCCCAATACAGCGAGAAGGGCTGAGCAATCCAGAGGGGGGTGGGTTGTCATTCCTCCAGCTATTTGGTACCTCCAAAAGAGTGGAGGGCACCAGGCCTATCTCAACTCACACAACACTAAACCGTGAGGGTCAAGTGCAAGTCACGTGTAAAAGTGCGTTCGTGTTTGCTCCGGTAATTGCCGAATGTTTGTAGGATGAATCAAGCAAGGATATGGAAGATCCGTGCATCAGGCAAGTATGTACTCACAGGACAGTTTAGTAGGATATCAGGGCGCAGGAAATCCACGCAGTAGATCAGGGAATGGGTCTTCAACGTAAGGTGGTCAGCCAGTCATCAGCATCCGCTGGGTTGTCAAAGAATCGGATTGTTCCATCGTGTTGGACTCGCAGGCGGCTGGGGTAAAGCATGCCATATTTTTTGTTCTTCTCCCTGAGCCGTCTACGGACATCGTTGAAAGTCTTCCTTTTCCGCTGCAGATCAGCCAAAAAATCGGGGAAAAGAAAAACAGAGGCGTTGCCGTATTTGAGAGTGGGATGTTTGCGGGCCTCAGAGAGAATCCTGTCTCTGTCTCGATAATTAAGGAAGCGTACCAAGAAGGGCCGGGGGAGATTTCCTGGGATGGCGCGGCCGGTGGGCACCCGATGAGCTCTTTCAACCACATAGGTAGGAGAAACATCTGTGAAGCCCAGTAGATCCTTAAAGAACCCCTCCGCAAATTCTGCCGGCGGTCCCCCTCCTCCCCCTCAGGTAGCCCCAGGACTCTGACATTGTTGCGTCTGAGTCTGTTCTCAGCGTCATCAGATTTTGCGACAAGGGACTGTACCATGCGCTGCAGTTCAGCAATGGACGAGGCATGAGTGGCAGTAAGATCTTCGGTATCGGATATCCTGGTCTCAGTTTCAGTTATCCTCCCCCTAATTTTGTCGAGGTCATTTCTGATAAGATTGCACTCCTCAGCAAGGTGGTCGATGCGCACAAGCAGTGAGGTCTTGCTCTGCTCGATCGCGGCAAGGATTGTGGCCGTACTATCCTGCGATGGCGGGGTCCGCTCCGCCGCCGGCACCTCACCGGGACCCATCTCCAAGTCAGCCAACAGGGCCCGGAGTTGTCCAAGCAGTATTGGGTCTGGCTGCAATGAGGGGGGATGAGGCTGCCGGGGGGACGAGCCCACCCCAACTGCCCCAGAGGATTTTTTCCCCTTCTTGGAAGAGGAGGACATCTGGTGGGTCACTAAAAGGGGGGCCCCAACAGAGGAGCAGCACACTCCAAGATCAATGTCCCGTAGGCAGCAGAGGGTAGCACAGATGGGTAATGGGAGAGTGTCCCAGGAGAGCCCAGTCTAGGCTAACAGTCAGCAAGAGCATAAAGCAAGAGCATACAGCCCCCCAGCACACAGTGATCAGCAAGGTATAATTAGTCCAGGAGGTTGGCAGGCAGAGAGTGCACTTAAGACATGGTCAGAACAGGGGGACACAGGCAGAATAGCAGAGTCACTAGGCCCCTGGGCACCTACAGCAGCCCACACAGATTGGTCCCCACAGATCAGCACAGCAGGTCCCCACAGGGAGGAGGATGAGTCACATGGCCGCGGGATCCGGTCGGCGCACTACCGCGGGGTAGCCGCTCAGGAAACAGCGGTGTCCGTCAGGCTCCACTAGGCCTCACTAGGCCGCAGCCGCCGCGAGCGCTCCCCGCGGCTTAGCAGGCCATCAGAACACGCCAGGCAGTGGAGGGGGTAGGCAGGAGGAAGGAGAACAGTCCAGGGGATGTAGGATGGTTTCTTACCCCACTGTTAGGCAAGGATCAGCTCCCACAGGTCGGACACAGGCCAGCAAGATGGCGGCGGCTGCAGGCAGAGTACTGGATGGCTTCCCGGGCGTCCACGACTGGATCCCCACTCAATACTTGGTCAGGGCCCAACAGGGAACAGGGAGGAACAGGTAGGCAAGGCGGCTTGAGCTGTGTAGGCCAGTGGATGCATGGATGGCAAAGGATTGTGTTAAGGATACCTGGAGCTCCTCTCAAACACGTCCGCCGCCGCTCACATCCGGACATGCCCCACCGCAAGTTATTTTTTTTAGGTTCGCCGCAGGTTTTTATAGCGTCAGGTACCCCCATATATCATCTAATAAAGGTTTAACCCCTTGATCGCCCCTAGAGTTAACCCTTTCACCAGTGATCACTATATAAGTGTCACTGGTTAGCCAGTTAGTTATTTAGGTTACCCGTCAGGTTTTTATATATCGTCAGGTACCCCCATATATTACCTAATAAAGGTTTTAACCCCCTGATTGCCCCTAGTTAACCCTTTCATCAGTGATCACCGAATAAGTGTTACGGGTGACACTGGTTGATTAGTTTGCTTTTTATAGCATCAGGGCACCCGCCGTATATAACCCAATAAAGGTTTAACCCCCTGATCGCCCGGCGGGTGATATCAATTAGGTTTTAGCACCAGAGAGGGTCTGCGTCGCCCCAGGCAGCGTTAGGTTAGTGCCAGTAACGCTAACACCCACGCGCAAAGCATACACCTCCCTTAGTGGTATAGTATCTGAACAGATCAATATCTGATCTGATCAGATCTATACTAGCGTCCCCAGCTGTTTAGGGTTCCCCAAAACGCAGTGTTAGCGGGATCAGCCCAGATACCTGCTAGCACCTGCGTTTAGCCCCTCCGCCCAGCCGAGCCCAGCCCAGCCCAGCCCACCCAAGTGCAGTATCGATCGATCACTGTCACTTACCAAACACAACACACATAACTGCAGCGTTCGCAGAGTCAGGCCTGATTCCTGCGATCGCTAACAGTTTTTTTTGTAGCGTTTGATATATTTGCTGACGACAGTCAGGTGCTTTTTTACCTGTGAATCTTACTAGTGTACCCCTAAATTTAGAGCATAAATGGCAAATCGAAGGTACACTAGTAAAGAGGCCTACGAGATTCTGAGCATGACAGATAGTGAAGAGGAGGTCACGTATCTGTCAGATTCATGCTCAGAATACCTTCCCGTAGAAGACAGCAGCTCCATGTCAGATAGCTCTGACGACGAAGGTGAGGTCCCTGCTAAGGTCAGGCGCACCTGATCCCGATCTTCTGAGGTTGTTGAGGAGCAAGAACCGCAGGGCTCTCGTATCATGGAGCAGAGTAGTACTAGCGCCGCTATTCCTTCTGGTGAACTGGCAAGCACCAGCGGCCTAGGACAGCCTGGGCGTACATCCAGCACTGCAGTATCACTTGGTGACGTGGCGAGTCCCATAAGTGCAGTTCAAGCTGGCGAGGTGGCAAGCACAAGTAGTGTCCCGCTGCCACCAAGAAGAAGACAAAGGCAGGCCCGTCATGCCCATAGTACCCTTCCTGCAGAATTCGCCTATCCTGATTGGGTCCCCACCACTCCTGCAGAACCCGTACTTCCCCCATTCACTGCCCAACCCGGTATTCAGGTGGAAACAGCTGATTTTATGCCTCTTGATTTTTATTCACTGTTTTTCACGGAAGATCTCTATAGATCTATTGTGGACCAGAGTAATATATATGCTGGTCAATTCATCGCCGATAATCCCCAGTTGCCTTCCATTGCCAGAGATTGGAAACCAATTACGGTTTCCGAATTTAAGACCTTTCTGGGCCTTTCCCTCAACATGGGCACACATAAATTTTCGTCAATGCGTGCTTATTGGCCCACACACCCAATTGACCACATGCCCGTGTTCTCTGCCTCCATGCCCAGGAAACGATACGAGCAGATCTTGCGGTTCATGCACTTCAACGACAATGAACTTTGTCGTCCACGTGGAGACCCTGAATACGATCGGTTCTACAAAATTTGGCCCCTCATAAACAACTTCAACGAACGTTTTGCAGCCTTGTTTATTCCTGATCAAGTTGTCTGCGTTGATGAGTCCCTGATTAAATTTTCTGGCCGCTTGGCTTTCAAGCAGTACCTTCCCAGCAAGCGTGCCAGATACGGGCTCAAGCTCTATAAGTTCTGTGACAGGGCAACAGGCTATGTATGGAGCTTTACGGTTTATGAGGGAAAAGATAGTCAGCTAGAGCCGGAGAACTACCCAGATTACATAGGGAGCGCTGGCAAGATAGTGTGGAACTTGGTGTCACCCTTATTCGGATAGGGGTACCACTTGTATGTGGACAATTATTACAGGAGCGTGCCACTGTTTAGTCACTTGTTTGATCATCAGATTGGAGCATGTGGCACCATGCGACCTAATCGCCGGGGCTTTCCCCAGGGGCTTGTAGATTCCCATCTTAGGCTGGGGGAGAGAGCCTGCTTGAAGTGTAATAATTTGCTCACTGTGAAGTGGAGGGATAATAAGAATGTTTGCCTTCTTACCTCCCTTCATGCAGACACGACAGTCCAAATTCGTACGGTGACTGATGTTGTGGAGAAACCCCTCTGTGTCCACGAATATAACCAAAATATGGGAGGGGTGGACCTCAACGACCAGAAGTTGGCGCTGTATCACATTGCCCGTAAGGCGAGACACTGGTACAAAAAAATGTCTCTATCCTTATTCCAATTGGCTTTGCTGAACGCTCATGTGCTATACAGAGCTTCAGGCGGGACTTTATCTCTCCTAACATTCCAGGATGAGATAGTCACAGAACTCCTGTATCCAGGCGGTTCTGCACCTCACCTCCCCCTACCAAATGCAGTAAGCCGGCTGCATGAGAGGCATTTTCCTTATATCCTCGAGAGTACCCCTACCCAACGAGCCCCCCAAAATAGATGTCGTGTCTGTAGCAAGCGCGGATTTAGGCGTGATACCCGTTATTTTTGTCCACTCTGTCCTGACAATCCTGGTCTGTGCATTGGTAAATGTTTTGAACGCTACCACACAAAAGTGAAGTTTTAGCGTAGGGTACAGCATTTCACAGACTAGGACACACTTACACAGGGTCTCCCAAGATGCCATCGCATTTTGAGAGACCCGAACCGTTACAGTTGTGTAAAATAAAAGTGTAAAAAAAAATGTATAAAAACAAAACACAAAAAAATATAAAAAAAAAAAATAGTTGTCGTTTTATTGTTCTCTCTCTCTCTCTATTTTCTCTCTATTGTTCTGCTCTTTTTTACTGTATTATTTTCTGCAATGTTTTATCATGCTTGCTTTTCAGGTATGTAACTTTTTGTTTTCAGGTGTGCCATTTAGCTGCAGCGCGGATTTATTTATCTTGACAGCAACATCGTTTTCTCCCACGATACATAAAGCCGTGACTCCAGTGCTGTAGGAGGTGATTTCACCACCACAGTAAAAAAAAAAGAGCATATATGCCGAAACATGGGGGCAGCAGGGGCGGAGGAGCGATTTTGCTCCTAATGCCGCGTACATTGTCAAAATTCCGACGGAGGCTTGCCCGTGGAAAAGTCTGACCGTATGTATGCGGCATAACCTTTTATGCCGCGTACATACGGTTGAAATTCCGACTGAGGCTTGCCCGTGGAAAAGTCCAACCGTGTGTACGCGGCATAACTCAAAAAAATAAATCAAAAATTTACGCCCTTAGAAATCCTGAAGGCGGTGCTTGGTTTTCGGGGTCCTGTACGCGGCTAGGCTCCCAAAAAGTCCCACATATAATCATGGCATGTGTGAGCAATATATCATTTAGTGACAACTTTTTGTATTTTTTTTTTCTTTTTGTCATTATTCAATCACTTGGGACAAAAAAAAAAAAATATTCAATGGGCTCAACATGCCTCTCAGCAAATAGCTTGGGGTGTCTACTTTCCAAAATGGGGTCATTTGGGGGGGGGGTTTGTGCCATCTTGGAATTTATGGCCTTCAAAACCGTGATAGGTAGTGATAGGTAGTGAGGAGTGAAATCAAAAATTTATGCCCTTAGAAATCTTGAAGAGGGTGCTTGGTTTTCAGGGTCCCGTACGCGGCTAAGCTCCTAAAAAGTCCCACACATGTGGTATCCTCGTACTCAGGAGAAGCAGCAGAATGTATTTTGGGGTGTAATTTCACATATGCCCATGGCATGTGTGAGCAATATATCATTTAGTGACAACTTTGTGCAAAAAAAAAAAAAAAAGTTTGTTATATTCCCGCAACTTGTGGCATAATATGAAATATTCCATGGACTCAACATGCCTCTCAGTAAATAGCTTGGGGTGTCTAATTTCCAAAATGGGGTCATTTGGGTGGGTTTTGTGCTATTTTGGCATTTTATGGCCTTTGAAACTGTGATAGGTAGTAAGGAGTGAAATCAAAAATTTGCGCCCTTAGAAATCTTGAAGGCGGTGCTTGGTTTTTGGGGTCCCGTACGCGGCTAGGCGCTCAAAAATCCCAACACATGTGGTATCCCTGTACTCAGGAGAAGCAGCAAAATGTATTTTGGGGTGCAATTCCACATATAACCATGGCATGTTTGAGCAATATATCATTTAGTGACAACTTTTTGTACATTTTTTTTTGTCATTATTCAATCACTTGGGACAAAAAAGAAAATATTCAATGGGCTCAACATGCTTCTCAGCAATTTCCTTGGGGTGTCTACTTTCCAAAATGGGGTCATTTGGGGGGGGGTTTGTACTGCCATGCCATTTTAGCACCTCAAGAAATGAGATAGGCAGTCATAAATTAAAAGCTGTGTAAATTCCAGAAAATGTACCCTAGTTTGTAGACGCTATAACTTTTGCGCAAACCAAACCAATAAATATACGCTTATTGACATTTTTTTTGACATTGTTTTTACTAAAGACATGTGGCTGAATACATTTTAGCCTAAATGTATGACTAAAATTGAGTTTATTCGATTTTTCTTATAACAAAAAGTAGAAAATATAATTTTTTTTCAAAATTTTCAGTCTTTTTCCCTTTATATCGCAAAAAAAAAAAAATTCGCAGAGGCAATCAAATACCATTAAAAGAAAGCTCTATTTGTGGAAAGAAAAGGACACAAATTTGGTTTGGGTTCAACATTGCATGTCCGCACAATTTCCAGTTAAAGCAACGCAGTGCCAAATTGTGAAATCACCTCTGGTCATTATGGTCCGTATTGGTCCGGTCTTTAAGTGGTTAAAGAGTATGTCAACATTCCATATTCCTGATATGTGCCTTCTGTACCATGTACAGTACGTGTATGAAAAAGTATCCTGTTCTCTTTTTATTGCTTACTTTGTGTGAAATCCCTGGTGTTCCTGCCAGTCCCTCTGCTTTCCTATTAAAAAAACTGACCACACTAAACAGGAGAACACATTGTCGTCAGTTCTCTAGCTATGCTGGGAACTCAGCCCGCTCTCCTCCAATGATCAGACATGTCCTGACACACACCCCTATACAGTCTTTCACTGGGAAGCTTAGTGTACTGTTGCTCTTATGCAACAGAGGAAATGTGATCACTTTTAACCACTTCCTGACCGGCCAATGAAGCTTTGCTGCTACAGGGCATCCGCTCTGTACAGAATCATATATAAAAAGGTGATTTCCAGGTAATGGGCGTGTATGCGCTGCTGGCTGTGGTGTGGTGTGTTGTTAGACACAGCACAAGCCAATCAATGAGTGCCAGACAATGGATGACAACCAGCATCCGCTGATCAGTGAGGAGGAAGACAGGACAGTGCTCTGCCTATGTAAATAAGGCAGAGCTTGGTCCCTTCAGTAGGGATATGGTGATTTTTGTTTCTCTGCAAAGCAGGGAATAAAAACCGTCACACTCCTTAGTAAAAGCACCTCACAGTACACACATTAACACTGGTTAGGCACACATTTAACCCTTTGATTGCCATAGATGTTTAACCAATTCCCAGCCAGTGTCACTAGTACAGTGACAGTGCATGTTTTTAGCACTGATCACTGTATTAGTGTCACTGATTCCCACAAAGTGTCAGTTAGTGTCAGACTTCCTGCCATACTATCATAATCCCACTAAACGTCGTTGATCACCACCACTACTAGTATAAAAAAAAAAGAGGAGAAGCTTTTAGCCCTTTGAAAATCAACCTACGCCAAATATTATACTACCTGGTCTATATGGCTTCACAACCCCAACTGTACCGTTAATTTCTGATATTTGAATATGCCTAGGAGCATGCATTTCCTTAATGACTGAAAGTAATTGTGTCCTCCCTGATTTTTACCCTCCTTTCCCCTCCCCCTTCCACCTCTCCAACCCCCCTCCCTTCTTTACCTTTCCTTCCCCCTCTCTCTACCCCCCGTGTTCACTATAATGACATGCATCAAAACATATTGAATGTTAAAAGCGACATGATATTGTTTTTCTCCTACTAGTCTACAGCAGACCCCATTATTGATCTCTGTTACTAATGCTTCAGGGAACCTGATTGTTACGTTTTCTGTATTATTGAAAAAACGTAATAAAGACAATTTTGAAGTAAGAAAAAAGAAAAGAAAATTCCAGTGTTTATGCTGTGACGTTCGCGTAAACCAATGAATATACACTTATTGGGATTTTTTTTTACCAAAGACATGTAGCAGAATACATATTAGCCTACATTTAAGGAAAAAAAAATTTATAGCAAAAAATAAAAACCCAGTGGCAATCGAATACTACCAAAAGAAAGCTCTATTTGTGGGAAAAAAATTATATAAATTTTGTTTGAGTACAGCGTTTCATGGCTGCCCAATTGTCAGTTAAAGTAACGCAGTGCCAAAAAGCAAAAAATTGCCTGGTCACGAAGTGGGTTAAATTTTCCGGAAGGCAAGTGGACAAAAAAGGGGAAATAAAGGTCTATACAAAAATGTTTTGCCTTTGATTTCTATTTTAAACTGAATGAGTTGTTTTACAAGGTGATCATTTACAATCACTTTAAAAATATATTTTTATATGTGTTAATAAAGTTATAACGTTGCATAAAATGTATTGTTGCGGTTGTCCTGTGGCAGGTGCTGACATTTAAATTGCATGAATAAACGTATTTTTGTGCTAGACAAGTACGTGCAGAAACAGGTGGTCACAGTACAGGTTGCTATGTTCACTTCTGCCCAAAGTTCAATGACCTCACTGTTTTTATAAAGTTTTACATTATGTATGTAAGGTCTAAATTATCATAGCTGAGAAAAACAGCAACATGTATGTCAGTAGCAGGCTATTACTAAAATTTAAAAATATATCCCTCATCTATAAATTTTGCTTGTGTGGCCAATTAAAAAACTTCTTCAAAAATCATAATGAAATCAAAGGTCTCAGTTACATACATTTAGAAATATATGTAGGCCTGACACAAAGATTCCATTGGAGCATACTGGACCCTATCAAAACTCTTCTGACAGGGCAATACACAGCACCATATACAGCTCAGAAAGCATGAGGGGGGAGCTGTTCCTTGGGGATTTTACATTTACATTTCCGGCAAGCTGCAAACATTTATATGGCTTGCTGCTTCCTGCAGGCAAAGGCTCCATGCATGTGTAGCGATACCCCCGTAGGAGCTGCTGGTTTAATTTTTGGGCCTGCCGTTACCTTACTGTTCCATACGCTTGTCTCAGGGGTTCTCCTTGAAGAGTTGTCCTGAAGAAAGTCCCCACCAACACAATGTCTCTTTCAAGGGGTTTTATCGATTAAAGTTTCCAACAGAGGGGGGTGAAGGGATTGGGAGGACTCAGGTACTTTAATTGCGGATCACAGGTATTTTCTTAGGTCCAGAGGAACAACTATCTCCACGCTGGACTCAGCAAACTCGGGATAGGCCCAATCTCACTGGCCTAGCAACCGGTGCGTCGCTTGATCACAGATAGTCTCTGCTACAGACTTGTGAAAGTAGAATTTGTTCAGTAGTCTCTGCCACAGACTTGTGAAAGTAGAATTTGTTCAATAGTCTCTGCCACAGACTTGTGCAACCACTCACTGGGTTACCTTCTGATAAAAAAGAACACAGCTCTCAGTGCCAGGATCTTTCAGCCGTTCCGGCAGCACTGTGAGGTAGATTTTGATCCAGATACATCCTCCAATTGAGTCCTCAACTGCTCAGTCCCTTCCCACAGGCAAGGCGACACAGGATCATCCCTGGATCAGTAGGCCCCAGCGACTCCTGGGCCTACATCTCAGTAACAGAGCCTCCGGACGACGTGGCCCCGAGGCGGAATCTGCCAGCACTTCCCTGAGGCCAGAAGGGCCCTCAGGTTGGGATACGGGTGGCGCTCACCACCCGCAAACGAACCCCACAAAAATGGTGTCTGTCCCTAAAGTACCCTCTCCCAGTATGCACAGCTGGTTGACCACGCCCCCTGGGCTGCTTCTGGGAAAGAGATACCCATTGCATCCAGCCTGTTGCCTTTCCAACCCTGACCAGTAGTGACAGCGACACCCACCGTCAGGGGGGAAAATCATGCAACCAGCTGAACTGAAACAGAGGTACAATTTGAATACAATCCTTCTGAGCCAAACTATTGCTCAGATAACTATAATTTTAACACATAGCGCCCACTCATTGGGAGCAGGGCGCTACACATGTAAATTGTTTTTCTATGTATTATTTGTTTATTAAACCATAAAAATTATGAATAAGGATGGGCAAAGCCATTTTGGCACAACTGGTGTCACTGCAAAATTACTGATTATGCCATCGGTGAGATTTTGAAGAAGCAAAAACTCTTGTTTTTACTTTTTTGAGTATTCACATCTTCACTACATTTATTCCTGAGATTTCCACAGCCCTGCTAAACAGCAGGACAAGACTGGTGCCCTGACTTTCTTCTCTTTCAATAAGGTAATGCAATAAGGTCATCTCTCCACCCCCCCAGCTTGTGAATGGACAGTGAAGAAGAAGCACTAGACCGATGACGTCATCTCTCTGTCCTCCTTTTATCAGCATGTTACTTGTCAGCACATGAGTATTGCAAATGATTGGCTCCTAGTGCTGTTCATCTGACCTCTGCTGTACAGGGGATTGTAAAGTCTGATACCAAGAGAGATTTCGATATTTCGATTTTTTCTTTTATTTAAAAAAAAAATACATTCATGTTTTTTTAAATAGCATATACCTCCAGAAATGCATGTTTATTTTTATATCTACCTTTAATTCAACTTATTTATTTATTTATCTCCCTGTTTTTTTCTTCTGTAAAAATGGAAATAACAAGACTAATGAGGGGTTGAACAGATCCAGAACAGTTAAAGCATCCTACTGTCAATTCAAGAATGCTAAAAACACCTGAAATACTGGTCTTGAAGAAACAAATTTGTCAAAAGCTTGCTAGCTGATCTGTTTTACAACAGGTAAGCATGTGATCACATGACCATGCTCGACAGGATTTCAAAACTATGAATTTCTTTAAGGCCAGTAAGTATTATAGGGATTCTTTTGATATATTTGGCTTTGGGACAGTGGAGTGGACAGGAAGGGTTAATGTACTGTAAAAACTATTTTCAATGTTTTAAACTTGCAATGATAAACTGAACTGAAGGTTATCTGGACACAAAAAAAATTCAAAGAAACTATATACTGTACAACTTTATTTTAGTTTCTCATTTGTTTCCGTACTTTATGAGTCCGAATGTCTTTTAACCACTTCCCGCCCAGTCAATAGTGAATTGACGTCCGGGAAGTGGTTGCAATATCGATACTGGACGTCATATGACGTCCTGCAGGATATTGCCTTGCGCGCGCCCGCGGGGGCGCGCAGCGCGGTGATCGGGGACGGCATGTGTCCCTCGGACACAGCGTTTCCCCGATCACAGTAAACAGCCAATTTCATTGGCTGTTTACCATGTGATCGGCTGTGTCAAAGTCACAGCCGATCACCTGTCAAAACAAACTCGGCGGCGCGCTCCGTGCGCGCCGCCACAGGCTTGCAGAGCGGGGATCGGGGAAGGCGAGTGTCCCTTGGACACAGCGCGTCCCCGATCAGAGTAAACAGCCAATGAATTGGCTGTTTACCACGTGACCTGCTGTGTCCAATCACAGCCGGTCACAAATGTAAACAAACTGCAGGAGTTACTACCTGATCCCTGCTCTCTCCTCACACACCGATCTGTGAGGAGAGAGAAGAGATCAGTAAGTTAGCTCAGTGTAGTTTGTCTACATAAGTTTACAGTGCACAACACGCCCCCCCCCATAAAGAGGACCTGTCACACAGCCCAGCACATCAATCAGCCCATCTGTCAATCAGCCCATCTGTCAATCAGCCCATCTGTCAATCAGCCCATCTGTCAATCAATCAGCCCATCTGTCAATCAATCAGCCGATCTGTCAATCAATCACCCCACCTGTCAATCAATCACCCCATCTGTCAATCAATCAACCCATCTGTCAATCAATCAATCAGCCCATCTGTCAATCAATCAGCCCATCTGTCAATCATCTGTCACAGGCCCACCTCCATCGGTACCGCCATTGGCACCGCCACACAGGCTACCAGTACCGCCATCGGTACCAGTACCACCACCAGTACCGCCACCGGGCCCAGCATCTATACTGCCACACAGGCCCGCTACCAGTATCACCACTAGTGCCGCCATCGGTACCACCACCAGTACCACCACCCGTACCACCGTCGGTAGTGCCACCACCACCTGTACCACCACCTGTACCGCCATCGGTACCATCACCACCCGTACCGCCATTGGTACCACCACCACCTGTACCGCCATCAGTACCACCACCACCTGTACCGCCATCGGTACCACCACCACCCATACCGCCATCGCTACCACCACCACCCGTACCGCCACCTGTACCGCCATCGGTACCGCCGCCACCACCACCACCCGTACCGCCATCGGTACCACCACCACCACCTGTACCGCCATTGGTACCACCACCACCCATACCGCCATCGGTACCACCACACAGGCCCACCACTAATACCTCCATCGGTACTACCACACAGACCGCCACCACTACCACCAGCAGTACCATTACACAGGCCCACCAATAAGCACTGCCATAATGTCCCAAAGGGTTTACACACCTGAGGAGGCATATGCCATTCTTGCCATGTTGGATGATGAGAGCAGCGGGGAGCTCCCATTATCCGATTCTGGTTCGGAATACGAGCCAGTGGAGGATAGTGGCTCAGAGTCCGAGTCCCCGGAGGAAACCGTCCCTCCCAAAAGAATGCGATCGGCACCAAGATCAGCACCAAGATCAGCATCAAGATCAGGAGAACTGCCCACCACCAGCAGCGCCATACCCCAGGAAGAGGAGCCCAGTACAAGCAATGGAAATGCACGCCCAACCCGAAGAATCCAGCCCCAATCCTACCTTCCTGATGCCCTGGCAAACCCCTTATGGTTGCCGGCCAACTCAGGATCCGCTATCATCCCCCCTTTCACCGCACAGCCAGGTGTGCAGCCCGACACTACAAATTTTTCTAAATTTGATTATTTTTGTTTATTTTTCCCACAAGATTTGCTGCAGAATATAGTGGATCAAACGAATCTGTATGCATCCCAATTTATTGCTGCCAACCCCGATTCTTCCTACGCCCGCATGTTCCAGTGGCGGTGTCTAACATTGGAGGAATTTAAATTATTTTTGGGCCTTATGTTCAATATGGGGCTTACAAAAAAGAACGAAGTCCATTCATATTGGTCCAAATGCCCCATCCAACACATGCCCATATATTCCGCTGTCATGTCCAGGAAAAGATACGACATGATTATGCGCTTTCTCCACTTCAATGACAATTCACAGTGCCCTCCCCGAGATCATCCCAACTATGACAAATTGTACAAGATACGCCCCCTAATCAATGCCTTTTCCCAGCGATTTGAAGAAGTTTTCATCCCAGACCAAAAAATTTGTGTGGACGAGTCCCTCGTACATTTCACCGGCCGACTGCAGTTCAAGCAGTACATACCAAGCAAGAGAGCCAGGTATGGGTTAAAATTAAATAAATTATGTGATCGAGCCACTGGATACGTCTGCAAATTCAGGATCTACGAAGGCAAAGACTCCCAGCTCCAGCCCCATGATTGCCCCACATATATTGGAACCAGTGGGAAAATTGTCTGGGAGTTGGCATACCCCCTGTTCGGAAAAGGTTACCATTTATATGTTGATAATTATTATACCAGCCTGCCCCTTTTTCGCCACCTTTACAGTAAACAAACCCCGGCCTGCGGTACCTTAAAAAAAAAACGGAAGGGATTCCCACAAAATTTATTGACAAAAAAATTGCGACCTGGAGAATCGGCATCCATGAGGAACGAGGAGGTGTCGGCTCCATTGTAAAGCCTGAATGTGTCCACGACTACAATTTGTACATGGGGGGGTGGATTTAAACGACCAGATGCTACAGCCCTACTTATCAACCAGAAAGTCCCATTATTGGCACAAAAAAGTTGCGTTTCACCTGTTTCACATGGCCCTTTTTAAATCGTTTGTCTGCTACCAAAAAGCAACTCAAAATCACCGACTCCACTACCTCCAACATATCGAAGATATCATCGATGCCCTCATTTACCAACAAGATCCCGCCCCAAGAAGCATTCGCTCTGATAGTGTGAGTCGGCTTCACGAGCGACACTATCCCTTTAGCATCCCCCCCACAGAATCTGGAAGAAGACGCCAAAAGAAATGCCGTGTATGCAGCAGAGGAGGAGTAAGAAGAGACACCAGCTATTATTGTCCCGATTGTCCCTCCCAACCTGGCCTGTGCATCGGAAATTGCTTCAAAAATTATCATACATCCATTAGTTCCCCTTATTATTAACAGACTGCCATTTCCCTATTTGCCTGCTACCATGTTACTAACTACCTTCCATGTTAATTAACTGACCCTGGCCTGTTTACCGACGATGCCTCTGCCTGCCGATTTAAACCACGTTTCTGACTTCCACGTGTACCGACCTTGGCCTGTTAATCGACCATGTTTTTGCCTGCCACTTGGACTGATCTTTTGGCCATCTACTTTTAGTACACAGGGGTCTCACATATGTGAGGGGCTTCAGAATAGCGTTCTGAGTAGAGAAAACCAGTTTTTCGTTTTCTGTGCTCCAAGAACAGGGTCTGGTTGCCCGGAGGCTTCAAAGCGATTTGGGTGGGAGAAGCCTCTACCCCTGTCCCCCTGGCCCTAAGCTTGATGGTCCTTCCTGCTGCCTGGACCAATAATTTGGCTGTGCTGACCATATTACTGCCTGTAATGACCCATGACATTATGGACCATGTTTCTTCCTGCTGCTTGGACCAATACTTTGGCTGTGTTGACCATATATCTGCCTGCTGCCTCTACTGACTTTGGACAGCATTTCTGCCGGGACACCTCTGCCTGCTACCTGGACCTGTGCTTTGGCTGTGCTCTGGCTGTGCTGACAGTATCTCTGCCTGTGCGAACTATGGACAGTATTCCTGCCTGCTGCCTGGATGATTGCTTTTGCTGTCGCTGACCTCATCCCTGCCTGCTGCCTGGACCGATGCTCTCCTCTGTGGACCACTGCACTTCTAAAACCGCAGGTAATCTTTTGTTATTTGGTATGTACCTGCTATGTGTTAGATATATGAAGGGCCTTCAAAAATGTGATCGGTAGTCAGAAAATGATATGTGCAATTAATGCTGCTAGAATGCCTGGAGGTGCTACTTGGATGTTGGGCCTCTGTATGTGGCCAGGCTGTGTAAAAGTCTCAAACATGTGGTATCGCCATACTCAGGAGGAGTAGCAGAATGCATTTTGGGGTGTAATTTTTGCTATGTACATATTATGTGTTAGAAATATCTTATAAATTGACAACTTTGTGTAAAAAAAATGCATTTTAATTTTTTTTCCACATTTTCCAAAACCTTCTGGAAAAAAATGAACCGTTCAAAAGACTCATAATGCCTCATAGATTATAGGTTGGGGTGTGTGCTTTCAAAAATGGGGTCATTTTGTGGAAAATTCTATTGTCCTGGTGCTCCAGGGCCTTCAAAATTGTAATAGGTGGTTGAGAAAGGATATGTGCGATTTATGCTTGTAGAACGCCTGAAAGTGCTACTTCAATGTTGGGCCTCTGTATATGGCCAGGCTGTGTAAAAGTCTCACACATGTGGTATCGCTATACTCAGGAGGAGTAGCAGAATGCATTTTGGGGTGTTATTTTTGCTATGTATATGCTATGCGTTAGAAATATCTTATAAATGGACAACTTTGTGTAAAAAAAATGCATTTTCATTTTTTCTCCACATTTTCCAAAACCTTCTGGAAAAAAATGAACCGTTCAAAAGACTCATAATGCTTCATAGATTATACGTTGGGGTGTGTGCTTTCCAAAATGGGGTAATTTTGTGGAAAATTCTATTGTCCTGGTGCTCCAGGGCCTTCAAAATTGTAATAGGTGGTTGAGAAAGGATATGTGCGATTTATGCTTGTAGAACGCCTGAAAGTGCTACTTCAATGTTGGGCCTCTGTATATGGCCAGGCTCTGTAAAAGTCTCACACATGTGGTATCGTTATACTCA
The DNA here is from genome assembly GCA_029206835.1 of Rana muscosa. Classification (NCBI taxonomy): domain Eukaryota; kingdom Metazoa; phylum Chordata; class Amphibia; order Anura; family Ranidae; genus Rana; species Rana muscosa. The sequence goes on along the minus strand of CM055122.1, from coordinate 62,972,385 downwards.
GGAGTAGAAGAATGCATTTTGGGGTGTTATTTTTGCTATGTATATGCTATGCGTTAGAAATATCTTATAAATGGACAACTTTGTGTAAAAAAAAAGCATTTTCATTTTTTCTCCACATTTTCCAAAACCTTCTGGAAAAAAATGAACCGTTCAAAAGACTCATAATGCTTCATAGATTATACGTTGGGGTGTGTGCTTTCCAAAATGGGGTCATTTTGTGGAAAATTCTATTGTCCTGGTGCTCCAGGGCCTTCAAAATTGTAATAGGTGGTTGAGAAAGGATATGTGCGATTTATGCTTGTAGAACGCCTGAAAGTGCTACTTCAATGTTGGGCCTCTGTATATGGCCAGGCTGTGTAAAAGTCTCACACATGTGGTATCGCTATACTCAGGAGGAGTAGCAGAATGCATTTTGGGGTGTCATTTTTGCTATGTATATGCTATGCATTAGAAATATCTTATAAATGGACAACTTTGTGTAAAAAAAAATGCATTTTCATTTTTTCTCCACATTTTCCAAAACCTTCTGGAAAAAAATGAACCGTTCAAAAGACTCATAATGCTTCATAGATTATACGTTGGGGTGTGTGCTTTCCAAAATGGGGTCATTTTGTGGAAAATTCCATTGTCCTGGTGCTCCAGGGCCTTCAAAAGTGTAATAGGTGGTTGAGAAAGGATATGTGCGATTTATGCTTGTAGAACGCCTGAAAGTGCTACTTCAATTTTGGGCCTCTGTATATGGCCAGGCTGTGTAAAAGTCTCACACATGTGGTATCGCTACACTCAGGAGGAGTAGCAGAATGTATTTTGGGGTGTAGTTGCAATTATGCATATGCTGTGTGAGAGAAAAAAACTGTTAATATGACCAGTTTGTGTAAAAAAAAATAAAAAAAAATTTTTTTTAATTTTCCCAAGAATTGTGAGAGAAAAATACAACTTCAAAAAACTCACCACGCCTCTTAGTAAATACCTTGGACTGTCTACTTTCCAAAAAGGGGTAATTTTGGGGTATTTGTACTTTCCTCGCTTGTTAGTGTCTCAAGAAATGAGATATCCCTTCAGTACATCAGGCGTGATCAGATGTGATAAATCTTCAGTGATTGCCACCATAGTTTGTAGACTCTATAACTTTCACAAAGACCAAATAATATACACTAATTTGGGTTCATTTTACCAAAGATATGTAGCAGTATACATTTTGGCACAAATTTATGAAGAAAAATTACTTATTTGCAAAATTTTACAATAGAAACTAAAAAAAAGTGTTGTTTTTTTTAAAAAATTGCTGTTTTTTTGCTTATATCACAAAAAATAAAAAACCCAGTGGCGATTAAATACCACCAAAAGAAAGCTCTATTTGTGAGAAGAAAATGATAAAAATTTTGTTTGGATACAGTGTAGCATGACCAAGTAATTGTCATTCAAAGTGTGAGAGTACTGAAAGCTGAAAATTGGTCTGGGCGGGAAGGTGCATAAGTGCATGGTATTGAAGTGGTTAAAATATTTCACACAAAGAATACAATAAACTTCTATTCCAGGGGATATATGCAATTTAGCTTCAAGCTCTGAGCAAACTTCTGGGAACAGCTGTGAAGCAATTACCTTAGCAGGGCCAGAGGATGTACACTGAGTTTTTTTGGCAATAACAGAAAAGAAGTGAATGTGTTGCAGTCTTAGAAATTCATACCTGCCTGCAAGTTTAATAGAAAGGTAATTTCAAATAACATTTAGTTCCAAAATGTCTTCTAACATATACAGTATATATACGGTATATATATATATATATATATATACAGTGGGTACGGAAAGTATTCAGACCCCCTTAAATTTTTCACTCTTTTTTATATTGCAGCCATTTGCTAAAATCATTTAAGTTCATTCTTTTCTTCATTAATGTACACACAGCACCCCATATTGACAGAAAAACGCAGAATTGTTGAAATTTTTGCAGATTTATTAAAAAAGAAAAACTGAAATATCACATGGTCCTAAGTATTCAGACCATTTGCTCAGTATTTAGAAGCACCCTTTTTATCTAATACAGCCATGAGTCTTTTTGGGAAAGATGCAACAAGTTTTTCACATCTGGATTTGGGGATCCTCTGCCATTCCTTCTTGCAGATCCTCTCCAGTTCTGTCAGGTTGGATGGTAAACGTTGGTGGACAGCCATTTTTAGGTCTCTCCAGAGATGCTCAATTGGGTTTAAGTCAGGGCTCTGGCTGGGCCATTCAAGAACAGTCACAGAGTTGTTGTGAAGCCACACCTTCGTTACTTTAGCTGTGTGCTTAGGGTCATTGTCTTGTTGAAAGGTAAACCTTCGGCCCAGTCTGAGGTCCTGAGCACTCTGGAGAAGGTTTTCGTCCAGGATATCCCTGTACTTGGCCACATACATCTTTCCCTTGATTGCAACCAGTCGTCCTGTCCCTGCAGCTGAAAAACACCCCCACAGTATGATGCTGCCACCACCATGCTTCACTGTTGGAACTGTATTGGACAGGTGATGCGCAGTGCCTGGTTTTCTCCACACATACTGCTTAGAATTAATAACAAACTAAGGCCAAAAAGTTCTATCTTGGTCTCATCAGACCAGAGAATCTTATTTCTCACCATCTTGGAGTCCTTCAGGTGTTTTTTTAGCAAACTCCAGGCGGGCTTTCATGTGTCTTGCACTGAGGAGAGGCTTCTGTCGGGCCACTCTGCCATAAAGCCCCGACTGGTGGAGGGCTGCAGTGATGGTTGACTTTCTACAACGTTCTCCCATCTCCCGACTGCATCTCTGGAGCTCAGCCACAGTGATCTTTGGGTTCTTTTTTACCTCTCTCACCAAGGCTCTTCTCCCCCGATAGCTCAGTTTGGCCAGACGGCCAGCTCTAGGAAGGGTTCTGGTCATCCCAAACGTCTTCCATTTAAGGATTATGGAGGCCACTGTGCTCTTAGGAACCTTAAGTGCAGCAGAATTTTTTTGTAACTTTGGCCAGAGCTGTGCCTTGCCACAATTCTGTTTCTGCGCTCTTCAGGCAGTTCCTTTGACCTCATGATTCTCATTTGCTCTGACATGCACTGTGAGCTGTAAGGTCTTATATAGACAGGTGTGTGGCTTTCCTAATCAAGTCCAATCAGTATAATCAAACACAGCTGGACTCAAATGAAGGTGCAGAACCATCTCAAGGATGATCAGAAGAAATGGACAGCACCTGAGTTAAATATATAAGTGTCACAGCAAATGGTCTGAATACTTAGGACCATGTGATATTTCAGTTTTTCTTTTTTAATAAATCTGCAAAAATGTCAACACTTCCATGTTTTTTCTGTCAATATGGGGTGCTGTGTGTACATTAATGAGTAAAAAAAAATGAACTTAAATGATTTTAGAAAATGGCTGCAATATAACAAAGAGTGAAAACTTTAAGGGGGTCTGAATACTTTCCATACCCTCTGTATATAGATATATATATATATCTATAGATATATATATATCTGAAGTGCAGTTTTCCTTTTATATCCCATAACTTCAAGAAAATAATGGCTTTGGAGATGCGGTGGATGTCCAGGTAATCTTATGTTGCTGACTTCTAACTATGGAAGATTTTCTGTTACCTTTAATTTATTTGACACTCATATTTGACAGTGCGTAATAAATAACACCCTCTGTGATCAAAAGAAAAGGACTGAAAGAAGGAACCTAGTTAATGTATCTGTAGCAAATAATTCCTAGGTATGGGAAAATAATATATCTACAGAATTTGCTGAGTGTGAAGAAACCTTTTGTAAAATATAGAGTGTGGTTATAAAACATGGACAGGACAAGAAGGAATTGACAGATTTATAACATCTTCACAAACAAAAGAAAAACACAATTTCTAAAAAAGTTCTTCAAGGCTATATTAATGATGCAAAGTATAATTAATAATATATATACTGTGTGTGTATATATATCTATATATATATATAGATAGGTATAATAACTTTGCTATTTAACAGTATAACAAATTATTGCCTAAATGCCCATACATCTTAAAGTAAACATTTCACAAACCTGGACTATTCATACTGAAGATATGATGGAAAAATGCAGTTGTAGGCATCTGCAACCGTCGTAGCTGTACGTCGGGCCCTTTAAGCGGGATAGCAGGCACGCGCCGCCGGAGGCACACGTACGCGCCCTCTGCTCTGCAGGAGTTCCAATGCGCGTGGCCGGCGGTCGCGATGACCGCCGGCCATGCGCGATCGCGGTCACAAGAAGCAGAACAGGGACGTGTGTGTGTGTAAACACACACGTCCCTGTTCTGTGAGGAGCGGAAAGGCAGATTGTGAGTTCCTACAAGCTAGGAACCACGATCTGTCAATTCCTCCAGTCACTTATATCCCCCATACATTTATAACACACACTAGGCAACACAGTTAACCTCTTGATCGCCCCCTTGTGTTAACCCCTTCCCTGCCAGTGACATTTACACAGTAATCAGTGCATTTTTATAGCACTGATTGCTGTATAAATGCCAATGGTCCCAAAATGGTGTCAAAAGTGTCAGATGTGTCCGCCATAATGTCTCAGTCCTAATAAAAATCACAGATCACCTCATTACTAGTAAAAAAATTATAATAATAAAAATGGCATAAATCTATCCCATATTTTGTAGACGCTATGACTTTTGCGCAAACCAATCAATATACACTTAGTGCGATTTTTATTACCAAAAATATGTATGAGAATACATATCGGCCTAAACTGAGGAAAAAATTTGCTTTTTTTAAAAAGAAATTGGGATATTTATTATAGCAAAAAGTACAAATTGTACAAATGTTTTTTTCAAAATAGTCGCTCTTTTTTTTTTTATAGCACAAAAGATAGACACCGCAGAGATGATCAAATACCACCAAAAGAAAGCTCTATTTGTGGGGAAAAAAGGACGTCAATTTTGTTTGGGTACAACGTCGCACGACCGCGCAATTGTCAGTTAAATTGACGCAGTGCCGTCTCGCAAAAAATGGCCTGGTCATTGAGCAGCCAAATCTTCCGGGGCTGAAGTGGTTAATGTTATAGATGGCCTTAGTAAACAATAGGGTGGCTCATGCAGTGGGATAAGGTGGTATCAAATTTTGTATTAAAAGTCTGAGATATATAACAGTTACCTACATATATTTGTTTCTTGAATGTTTTCTAATGGTTTCCTCTTATGCATTTTTTATGATCTGTTTGGTCTTCTAACTGTTACTTTAAAGTCGTTGTACAGCCTATTTTTTTATTAACATAAAAATGATGTTATACTCACCTGCTCTGTGCAATGGTATTGCACAGGGCTGCCCCTTGCCTGTCGGCACTGTCCGCTCCTCCCTCAACCATATGGACACACAGTGTGGTTCGGCCGTGCCCCCCACTCTCTAGTCACTGGATTTGACAGACAGCAGCAGAAGCCTATGGCTCCTGCTGCTCTCAGTGAGCGGTGCTGCACACAGGGACAGCGCTGGATTGAGAGAGGACTTGGGTAAGAGTTTAGGGAAAAGGGTGGAACAAACAGATATTTGAAGGTTTTTTACTGTAATGCAGAGCATGCATTTGGATAAAAACCTTGAAAGTTTATAACCACTTTAAGATATGGCTGTTCAAAACAAATTTACTCCATATATTGATTTGTACATATGGCAACATTTTCAAGACATTGGCATTTTAAATCTAATACCAGCATTCAGATAACATAAAAGGTAACAGAAATGGCCATGCAAAGCCATTTTAATTACTGTGCTTTCAATTGATGGTGTCATGTGACCCACAATAGACCTGGGTCTTGTGCTGGAGGTCTATCAAGCTTACACACCACCAGAATATGCTGTGTTTGAGTAGATTGTAGGGTCTAACTAGAAACCGAGCCTGTCTGCTGTTTAGAGAATGGGCAAATAAATTGGCCATATTTGGCCAGTTTGCCTGCCAAAACCTCCAGTTAATTTTTGGAAACAAAATCTGGTGCTGCTGGAATGTAAACAACAGTGCCGGGGATCCTGGGAGACATCATTGATCAAATATGGCCATTAACCTTATTTGGTCAATGACATCACATGGGACCCCCATTGCTATGTTTACATTTTAGCAGTGCTGGGAATCTTTCATTTGCAATAAGGACCGGGGCAGGTCAGCATCATTGTCAGAAGGTCTGCTTCATCAGGCATTGCACATTGATTGAACTGGATCTTCATCACTGGATTACATGATTGATGTTCGATTGGGGTGTTTTTTCCCCTAAAAAATGTCTTTCCAATAACGTGGGTGGTTTTATTTACTATTTACCTTTTTTGTCTGTGAAAACAGCAGGTACTGTACTATGCATCCACTCCTTATTCATGTGGGGGGGGGGTGCAGATATCTGGGGACACCCTTATTCTAAAGGGGTTCCTGTATGTCTCCCTGCAAACCTCCATATAATTTTTGGGGGATAGGGGATATGGGAGTAAGGCCCTTGTCCCCATCAATATGGAAACAAGGTGCCTTGCAAGGGCAGGAGGCTTTGCTGTCCAATAAGCTGACAGGGATCTGTCATTTTTATGGCAGTAGTGATACTGTCTCTAAATGATAAGTCCTCTGTTTTGTTTACAAATGGAAGCCAGCCAAGCATCTTACATTTATAGATGGTAGTGCTACCACTGCTAAATTAATGATCCTTAGCCACTGTTTGTAAAATTGAAGTGTCATTTTTAAAGCAGTACATCCTGCTACACCTACAGCTCCACAAACAGATTTAGGGCATCCCCAAAGCATTCTATTTAAAGGTTTTGTGTATTTTTAATGTTGCCATGACAGGTGTCCTGCTACTCATGCTCTTTTTAACAAAAGCTAGAAAAGGCCAAAAAAATTATAAGATTCGATACCCATAAAATGTATTGAGGTTCTGTGCTATTTGGGTTTAGTTGACTTTCTTCTGGGTTTGACGAATCTCCTTCAAACTGTGTTCAGTTCACTAACCCCTACTCCTTAGTGATAAGAGCATTGCTTGGTTTCGGAATTCAATGTAAAAAATATCACTCAGGGTTGCATTTTGAATAACACTTCATATCTGAAAAATGCTTGTGATTAACACAAAGGAAGTTTCCAAAAGTGGAGAGGAGGAAGAATGTGCAAACATTGGTTCACTGATTCTACCACTTTTTGTGAATCCAGAAATGCTCTGGTCTGAGAATGTCTGGGTTCATGTCTGTTAGATTCTGGCCAGCAGCCAGGAATGTAAGCACATTGAGTACTGTTTAAGCTCAGTTTGTTTAAAAGCAGTTCAGGAGAGACATCGGGGGTCTACAGACACCTAATGTCTCTGAAAACAGGTAAAGAATACTATCACATAATAGCTTGTCAGTCCCCCTGTGATATAAATAAAGTTAAGTGAAAGAAAAATCTAATTATTATAATAAATTAAATAAAAAATACAAGATCTCCACCCACCATGCACCAAACCTAGGACATTTTGTAAGTAAATAACGATTAGCTAACATATCCTGGATACCGCTGTGCACACCAGAGTGAGAGGATCAGTGGCGTCTCCAGCTTTCATATTTAGGGGGGGCACATGGGGGGACAGGGACAAAAGTAGGGGGGCCAACTATAAAATGCAATTATATATATATATATATATATCCTGGGCCCTTTACTACAATCCCACAACGGGCCCTTTCACATGTTCTGCCGTGAGCTCCCTTCCTACTATACTGGGGCCACCCAGGGTGGCAGAAAACAAGAGATATATGTCACCAGCACACCAAGAAAATATAAGGGTCCAAAGCAGTGGGAGAACTATCAGGCCACATGCCAACGGACGTTTTTACAGCTTAAAAACGCCTGTCCATGTTATTGTATAAATTTTTCGACCGTATTTTTTTTGAAAAAAAAAACCCGCCAGAGCTTAAAAACGCGATTCCGTTGTTTTTGCGCGTTTAACGCTTCGCGTTTTTTTTATGCCTAACACCAACGCTGCGGAACGCACTGGTCCTGTTTTTTTTTTACAGCTTAAAAACGCCAATGCTATTTGCAGCTCAAAAACGCCTAGGTGGGCATGAAGCTATAGACTAACATGGACAGGTGTTTTTAACCTGTAAAAAACGCTCAAAAACGCGTCTGTAAAAACGTCCGTGGGCATGAGGCCTCAGGGTTGTAAAGGTTGTCTTGCCACCGAGCCCTGGTGTTCTGCCACTGTGGGGTTCCCCAGCTGTCCTGTCCCTGCTATTGACAGCACTGGTCTGGCATCTGTCTCCTTGGCAGCGACGGCAGTCTATTAGGAGCTAGTGCTGGTGAAATTATGGGTGCATGCAGGGGAAGGCTGGCACTATTGGTTATAGAGAACTGAGCCCCCAGCAGCAGTAATGCTGTATAACCTTCTCTGTTGACATGCTGATCGGGATGTGATCCTGTTGATGCTCCCAGTCAGATCTAATAAACACAGTATTTATTAGCATCAAGAGTACAACCACATATATATAATCAACCGTATGTTCAGCAGCCATGTGGGCTCTATGCCTGTAAAGTGTGGGCTTTGATCAATAAAATCACTGATATTTAACACTAGGATTTGACTAAGAGCATCACCTGGATTGCATCCCGATCAGCATGTCAGAGAAGGCTCCACTGCTGCTAAGCAACCTGCAGGGAGCTCAACTGTCTACAACCAATAGATGGGCTCGGGTGTGTTTGAAATCCCACATGCCCGATCTCCCGCCAGGAAGCCGACACTCCACAGTGCTAATCACAGCCAGTGAGACATTTCCTGATCTGTGCAGCTGCGGGCCGGGAAATGTCTCACTGCCTGTGATTAGCGCTGTGCAGTGTGGGCTTCCTGGCAGGCTCTGGCATGTGGAATTTTGAACATGCCCAGCCCATCTCTAACAACAAATTGTGCTGGCCCTCCTGTATAATATCCGCAGTCTCTCTCCTGTATAATATCCGCAGTCTGATCCTCTCCTGTATAATATCCGCAGTCTCTCTCCTGTATAATATCCGCAGTCTCTCTCCTGTATAATATCCGCAGTCTCTGACCGTCTCCTGTATTATAGCCGCAGTCTCTCTCCTGTATAATATCCGCAGTCTCTCTCCTGTATAATATCCGCAGTCTCTGACCGTCTCCTGTATAATATCCGCAGTCTCTGACCGTCTCCTGTATTATATCCGCAGTCTCTCTCCTGTATAACATCCGCAGTCTCTGACCGTCTCCTGTATTATATCCGCAGTCTCTGACCATTTCCTGTATAATATCCGCAGTCTCTGAACATCTCCTGTAGTATGTCTGCAGTCTCTGACCATCACTCTTTCCAAAACGCACTCCTGAACCTTGCACTCTCTACATAGCATCCTCTTGAGCCCTGCATCCAGCACCCACCTGCACTCTGCATGTAGCACCAGCATACAGGGGGCTCACTGACCACCAATATGCATGGCCAGTGGTTACCAGTATACAGAGGACATAACAAATCAGGTAAATCAATTACCATGCAACTAAAAATATCTCAAAAGCAATAAGAGAATCTTTTTAGCTGGTTCCCTCATCTAACGCTAATCAATAAAAAGCAAAAAATGCAGCGCTTCCCTATACTTCATCTATAAAATTGTACAAATGAACTTATAAGTGCAATAGTAAAACCTATAAATGACTATCCAGTGAAAATCAACCAATTTATTGCAATATAGTAGTGATGGTGTCACCCCCTCTGCAAAAATATTTTGAGAAATTGCAGAGCTTCAATGTGCAAATAGCGGTGACACCCCCTACATATAATAATAATAACAAAGACACAAATCAACCCATGTATTAGAACATAGTAGTGATGTTGTCACCCTCTCTGCAAGAGGTAATACATTTTTTAGAGCTGCAATGTGCAAATAGTGGTGAAAACACCTATATATAATCATAATAATAAAATTTAAAATATATACATCAAGTGTACATTTTATTATTATCATTATTATGATTATATATAGGTGGCTTTACCACTATTTGCACATTGCAGCTCTGCAATATTTCTTACCTTTTGCAGAGAGGGTGACACCATCACTACTGTATTCTAATACATGGGTTGATTTGCGTCTATTATTTTTGTATGTAGGGGGTTTCACCATTATTTGCTCTGCAAATTCTCAAAATATTTTTGCAGAGGAGGTGACATCATCACTACTAAATTGCAATACATTGGTTGATTTGCATTGGATATTCATTTATAGGTTTTACCATTTCACTTATAAGTCCATTTGTAGAAATGTAGAAATGAAGTGTAGGGTTGTGCTGCATTTTTTGGCTTTTTATTGGTATACAGAGGCCAGGACATACTGATCATCATTGGACGCCATGATGAAACCGTCACTTGCTGGCCACTCCCACAAGTGTGTGGTAGCGCACCGCATTAGCACCCTCAGTCTTACTTAAAGCACCACCATAGCACCCAAAAAAAACATTGTCTGGAGCCACCCCTGCCTGGATTGGATTTAAATTTTGGGACCCCATCCCTCCCAAGTTTTTCTCTATCTTCTCTTCATAACATTTGGTAGTCATATCCCCAAAAATTCTAAGAAGTATTTTTTTTTTTTTTTCATCTCATGGACGAAATGTGGGAAAGAACGTATATATCACACAATCATTCCATAAACACCACATACACTGCATATATCATTTGAGGAAAATATGCTTATAAAATAGTTTACCATTAGCCAATAAAAAAATAAAATATGTCCCCGGATTTCATTTTAAAAATCTGGTCACCTTACTGTACATCAGCCCCATAAAGTAACCAGCACTGGGTTCCAATGTGCTGCCGCCGCTACCATGGAGACAGAAACCAGCGCTGTGAATAGCCGGGACAGGACAGCAACTCTGGTTGTTCCAGCACTGGTCCACACTGGGAACATTCCCCCATCCACCTATAATGTGTAGATGGGGGAATTGGATCATTTCTTTTTTTTTTCATTCAACCTAATAATTGAATGAAAAAAGTGATCAATGTATGGGCTGCCTAAGGCTGGGTTCACACTGGTATGACACGACAGTCATACAACTTTCATCCTACTTTGCTCTGCGACATCAGTCCTACATTGATCCTACATTGGTCCGACATCCATCCAAATTTCATGAACAGGATACTACTTTGATCCGACTTTGTGCTAGTCTGACTTATCCTTTGACCAATCAAAACAATCCCAGTGTGAAATAAATTCCTTTTACTGCTGCTGTAATCACCATGTCAGATGTCAAAAGTCAGATGGTTAGGACAAGTATCCTACTTTGATCCGACTTCAATTATATTCAATGGGCTGAAGTAGGATCAATGGTGGACCAAAGTAGTGCAGGGAGCATTTTCAAAGTCGGACCGACTTGTGTCGGACCAGTTAAGACGGCTCTCATAGGGAAACATTGATTTTCACACGTCATGCGACATGAGCTCCCAATGTCGGAGCGTTTGTCGGACAAGTGTGAACCCGGCCTAAGAGCTAAGACCAGACATAGACAGTTTAAATCTCAGCTGGTTCAGCAGGAACTGGCTGAGATTTGAACCATTAATGAGCAGATTCTCTTAAGATTATCATCAGTGGTTGCTATAGCCACTAGTGATAATCACTGTTTGTCGGGAATATACAACTGCTGGGCAGGAGAGATATTCCCCTGTCACCACTGTCTGTGTTGATGGGGGAATCATGCAAGTTTATTTCCTGCAATCTGTGGATCCAGGAAAGAAATTTGCACCATATATTACCTGCCTAACTGAAAGTGAAAGTAAATTGTGAAGGTCTTAAAAGAACAGAAGAGGGGGAGGGAGACAGAGATGGGGGAGAGAAGGGATGGAGATAATGCAGTTCAGTGATTACAGTGTACTGCAGTGCACACACTTACCCACGGTCCAGGCTAGAATCTCAGGCATCAGTCACACACAGCCAGGAATGCTGCTGATTTTCATATTTCCCGCCCACACGTCCCCTCTCTTCAGATACAGCACGCCGGGATAGTGTGGGCGGGACTGGAAGGAGGAGCTGTATTCCTCCCTGCTCGTATGTGAGGAGAGTGAGGGGGGGGGCTGGACTCGATGGGCTGTGAAAGAGTGTCATAGACGGACACTCGGCTCAGCTTGCAGTCACCACTCTCAGAATTTACAGGCTGGTTCTCCTGTCCTAAGGACGGGAGAAATCAGTCTGTTTTTTCAGTAACTGAGATGAAGGCTTGTGCCCCCCCCCCACAGTGCTCGTGGAGTCCTTCCTGCAACTCGCTCTTCTCCGTGCCAATGAGGATGCAGGGGAAGGAGCAGATCGGGTGGCTGTGTGAGCGCTCTCATTATGCAGTGTCAGCAAGCAGAGGGAGGGGTGAGGAATCCCCCACAGGAGCTGACTGGGGACACTCTCCCTCTCAGGAGAGACTGTTACCCCAGGAGCAGCCCGAGCAAAATACAAAAATGGGGGGGCACATGGTGGGGCACAGCATAATGTTGGGGGGGCCAAGGCCCCCTCTGCCCCCCCTAGGGACGCCATTGGAGAGGATTAATTCTAGGGTCTTTTTTTTTCCTTGTAATTATAGTGTACCTATCCATAAATATTTTTTTATATGTGTGTGTTCACATATGCATATTTTATAAATCATAGACTATGTCATTTTAATGCACTTCTTCCATCTTACATACCTGTTTGATCCTGACAGTCACCTTTCTTCCTCATTCTAAACTGACCACACAAAGCATAAAAGCTGACCTGTGTTAACATGGTCACTTTGCATCATTTGGCTGGCCATTCAGAGGTACGAGACACTGTGCAGACACACAGAATGCCTGTATTCGGTAGTTTGTTCAGCCACCATGTCCTTCAACCAACACAACCTGCCAACCTCCAACCAATCATAGCTTGCCCTTGCTCAAACACAGCCTGCATCTTGCCTTAAGCTGAAAAGACTACGGAATGCAGGCACACTGTGTGTTTTCACAATTTCCTGTAACCCGCCCTTCACTATCAGGAAATAGAGATGCATGGTCACATGAAAGAACTTTTTAACCATGTAAAAAAAGGTAAGAAGGATCATTGTATTATGGTACCTGCATTGGTACTAGGAAGTGCCTATAGCATTGTATGTTCACAACTACTTTAATTCTGAACTCTAAACTTATGTGCTTTAAAGGTTTTTAAAGTGTTGCCTATTTCAGTTTGGTAATTTTTTACTGTCTCATTGGCGCATGCAATTTAAGGGCTTGATATACTGGGTATATTTAAAAACCAGTCACATAAACATCATGCTAGATGCAATATAAAAATTTGTAACTACTTTCTTTTTATTCTCCATGTTCTATGCTTTCAAAAAATATACGATGTTTGAGGTTTTAAGAATATTTTCTGGCTTAAAATATGCATTTTAACATGCAACACATTTTATATTCAACTTTTTTTGCAAGTGTAGCGGGTATATACTTTTCTATCATGTTTAAAACTGGCAGAGACACCAGTGATGTATAGTTCCCTGCGGCCCAGCAGGTGGCGCTGTCCCTGTGGGCTGGGGTTGAACCATCGCTGAGTGCCGTACCCCTTTTTGGCCTCTCGCAGCGGTTGTACGGCGGGGCGGGGAACCCACCGTGCATGCTGGGGGAGGGTATAAAGGGGCTGGCCATCTTTGTCACGGGGTCTTTGAGTCCCAGGCACCTTTAGCCTGAGGGCTGCTGTCCGTGGTCGGTGTCCAGGCGGCCTAGGCCTGGACACCAGGAGTTCGGGAGCCACCCCAGACACCCTTGGTCTGGGGTGAGGTACTTTATTCCAGGCCTGGGGCCCAGCTACTTCCACTGGGTTCCGCCCGGGAGGGATCATCCTAAGGTACCCAACGGACCGGGTACCTGAATCTAAGACGCAATGGACCGCGCAGATGACCTTCCCGTAGATCTGGTGCAGCATATTGCCAGTGCCGGGACAGGGCCTCCGGAGACCGTCTGGATGGATGCCTTCACCAAATAGGGGCCTTATTCACACGGAAGGTGGTTCATACACTACAAGGTTGGTGGCAGAGACCGTTACTTTCAGGCCTGTAGCAGGGGCTGCAACAGTTCACCCGGTAGGTGGCAGCTACCAATTCACGGTCGGTGGCAGAGACCGTGCGCCAAGCCTATTCGCTAGAAAAGGAATAGGAGAGTTCATTGTGCCTGGGCCTACTCGTACCCACACCCCCTGTCTGTTTGTTGAGGGAGTCTAACTGATTGTGTTTCATACTGACATTGGAAAATAAAGGAGTGTTGGACTTTTATTGGTGTGGGGCTCATTTACTGGCAGACACTGTTCCACAGAAGAAGCGGAGGCTCCAAACACCGAACACCGGCCCGAAGGTAAAGAAACTTTGCTCACACCACACAAACATCTGCGGTGAAAGCTTGGCATGGTGACCGCGCACTCTCTCCTCCAAGGTACCCCTAGACAAAAGCCAGAGAGAAAGAAACCGGAGCAAGAGAGAGAGAGAGAGTGGAGGGCGCTACACATGTTTTTGCAGGAGAAAAGGTAATGCTAAGGAGGTTAACAGGCCATGATGCATCCAAAGAAATGCATCACGACACAAAGCTTTTGATCTGCAATGTGAACTGCTTAATTAATGTCAGTGGGATTTTGCTGATTTTAGTTTGAGGTAAGTTCCAAATGAAGGAAAATAATGTTCATTGACATTAGCCTGTAGGCAGGTTGCCTACAGAAAAGTTAGGTCAGTTGGTGGCAGGCCCAGGCTGGGGGGAAAGAGTTAAGTGGCGTGCTGTTGTTTCTGGGCTTTTTGGATCCTGCCTGACCACCTGTAATTTAAAAAGGGGGAAGGGCCGCTCTTAGCCATACATGCTGTGAGTGCGTTTGAGGAGGAATGCTGCGCCTTGCAGTCTGTCAGAGGCACTGGGGATCCAGAGATCAGCCAGGACTGGAGAATGCCTAACAATGGACTAATACCTTTTGGAGGTATGCCTGGGCTGCCAAGTAGAGATAGATAGGGACATTTTATGTTTTGTTGAACTGTATGGCCAAGACTTTGAAGGAAAGTAGCATCAACTGTTCTGAGCCTGGTCTGAAGTTATTTAAAGGGGTGAATGATTGTTCTGGCGTATGAAAGAGCATGGTCAGTAAAGCGCATGTGGGGTATGAAGCAAAGCCACTACAAATGGTCTACTCAGCAAGTCAAGCAGGAGGAGTAATGCAGTTGCTATGGGTAACCAATCACTAGTGCAATGTACATCGCATCCGGTCATAAAGTGCGGTACCTGGTGCAGGTGATGGGTTCTCTAGTAGCGAGGGGATGGATTTCTCTTCAGAAAAAAAATGCTGGGTCATCTGCTGCATAATGTTATATATTGACTATAACTCGCTGATAGCACTGGTTTCTAACACTTCCATGACATAGTTTTGGTATTGTGTTACTATCTTGCCATCTGATTACGTTTTTCACCCCTCCAGTTGTTTCAGCAGTGTTCAATAAATGTTTCTGAATGCATTCTTTATTTTACAAGCACAGTATACAACTGTGCTGACAAGAATAGTATTTTGGTAAGCAGCTGAAAAGTATACTGAACTAGTAAAATCCTATATCAGTTGATTACACTGCATGCTTACGCTGGGACTCGTGGGGCCATTTCAAAATTGAAAAATATAATTGTGGGACTTGTATGTTAAAAGGCTAACAAGGTACTGTAACTGAAAATGATCAGAATTGTGTTGTGCTTATGAGTGTCATATGACCCAGCTCTTTCGATCTAATTTAATTTCTTGTGTCCCCTTCTAAACCTTGTCATTTTAGGGAAATTATCGCAATTCCATTTTTTATCTACAGTATACCTTGTTAAACTTAAAGGAGTCTCATATTTTACGGAGGAAAGTCATTTAATATGCTTGAATTGTGCAGGTTCTCAGTGGACTACCAGTTGCTCAACTACTGCAAAGAGCTTCAATCCGTCCAAAAATCATATTTTTTTTTTTGGTGGAGATTGTTTGGCTGAGTCAACCCCTACTTTCGTATAGGTCTCCAATACAGTTAGCGCTCTCTGAATAGGTCCTTGGGAATTCATGGTATCTTTGTCTCTGTCCACCTTTGCATTCTTCAACACCCCCTGCTTCAGTCTTGATAATAGGAAAAAAAGGAATCATAAAAACTCTTCATAATGGTTACAGCAGGTGTGCAGACCCAGGAGATCCAACTTAGGCCCCTTTCACACTGAGGAGTTTTTCAGGCGTTTTGCGCTAAAAATAGCGCATAAATAACGCCTGAAAAACTCCTGCCCCAGTATGCTCAATGTGAAAGCCCGAGGGCTTTCACACTGAGGCGATGCGCTGGCGGGAGGAGAAAAAATCTCCTGCAAGCCACATCTTTGGAGCGGTGTGTATACCGCTCCTTTACCGCTCCTTCCCATTGAAATGAATGGGACACCGCGGTAATACCGCCCGCAAACCGCGGCTGTAGCCGCGGTTTGCGGGTGGTATTAACCCTTTTTCGGCCGTTAGCGGGGGTTAAAACCGCACCGCTAGCGGCCGAATAGCTCAACAATCCCGACGTTATAGCGCCGCTAAAAATAGCGGCGCTATACCGCCACTGCACCCACCGCCCCAGTGTGAAACCAGCCTAAGAGAGTCCCCAAAAGACAAAAAAAAACTGTTGCATAGTTTAACTCTTAGTTAAGTTAGGTAGACTGACCTTGTAACGTGAAATCAAAAAGTAAGAAAACTGGAATAAAAATTTACTTTCAGTGTTTCTACTCAAGCTGTGGTAGAAAGTAGAAAATTACATCAGCCACTTATAACAGGCCATATTTCCCTGTAACTCGAGGTGTAACTATAGTAGAGCTGCACGATTCTGGGAAAAATGAGAATCGCGATTCTTTTGCTTAGAACAAAGATCACGATTCTTTAAAATGGTAAATTAAAAAAAAAAAAAAAATAATTTGCTTGTCGTTTTAACTTTTTTTTTTGCATAATTTTCTTATTTTTAATATTTTTCTTATTCTTTACTTTTTAATTACTTTATTTTATTAAATTAATTATTATTTCTTTTTTTTTTTATCTTTTTTTTTCACTTAACTTTATAGGAGAAAACAATTCCCTGTGTGATAGCAATTGGAGGAGACAGGTTCTCTTTATTGACCCTGTCACTTCCAAAAACAGTAGTCCTGTCCTGTAGCCCTGTCACAGCTGAGATGGGAAGAGCACAGCTCTCCCCTCACTCTGTACATAGGCGGCAGGGACAGGAGACAGACTCGGCGGCCAGGGGGAGGGGGGGGAGGACGGAGTCCCAAAGACAGCGCCAGCAAAGTGTGGTTTGTGGGGGGGAGAGGGGAGAGAGGGGAGGCAGTGGCGTCTCCAGCTTTCATATTTAGGGGGGCACATGGGGGGACAGGGACAAAAGTAGGGGGGCCAACTATAAAATGCAATTATATATATATATATATATATATATATCCTGGGCCCTTTTCTACGATCCCACAACGGGCCCTTTCACATGTTCTGCAGTGAGCTCCCTTCCTACTATACTGGGGCCACCCAGGGGGGCAGAAAACAAGAGATATATGTCACCAGCACACCAAGAAAATATAAGGGTCCAAAGCAGTGGGAGAACTATCAGGCCTCATGCCCACGGACGTTTTTACAGCCGCGTTTTTTTACAGCTTAAAAACGCCTGTCCATGTTATTGTATACATTTTTCGACCGTATTTCTTTTGAAAAAAAAAAAACGCCGGAGCTTAAAAACGCAATTCCGTCGTTTTTGCGCGTTTAACGCTTCGCGTTTTTTTATGCCTAACACCAACGCTGCGGAACGCACTGGTCCTGGGTTGTTTTTACAGCTTAAAAACGCCTATGCTGTTTGCAGCTCAAAAACGCCTAGGTGGGCATGAAGCTATAGACTAACATGGACAGGTGTTTTTAAGCTGTAAAAAGCGCTCAAAAACGCGTCTGTAAAAACGTCCGTGGGCATGAGGCCTCAGGGTTGTAAAGGTTGTCTTGCCCCCGGGCCCTGGTGTTCTGCCACTGTGGGGTTCCCCAGCTGTCCTGTCCCTGCTATTGACAGCACTGGTCTGGCATCTGTCTCCTTGGCAACAGCGGCAGTCTATTAGGACCTAGTGCTGGTGACATTATGGGTGCATGCAGGGGAAGGCTGGCACTATTGGTTATAGAGAACTGAGCCCCCAGCAGCAGTAATGCTGTATAACCTTCTCTGTTGACATGCTGATCGGGATGTGATCTTGTTGATGCTCCCAGTCAGATCTAATAAACACAGTATTTATTAGCATCAAGAGTACAACCACATATATATAATCAACCGTATATTCAGCAGCCATGTGGGCTCTATGCCTGTAAAGTGTGGGCTTTGATCATAAAAATCACTGATATTTAACACTAGGATTTGACTAAGAGCATCACCTGGATTGCATCCTGATCAGCATGTCAGAGAAGGCTCCACTGCTGCTAAGCAACTTGCAGAGAGCTCAACTGTCTACAACCAATAGATGGGCTCGGGTGTGTTTGAAATCCCACATGCCCGATCTCCCGCCAGGAAGCCGACACTCCACAGTGCTAATCACAGCCAGTGAGACATTTCCTGATCTGTGCAGCTGCGGGCCGGGAAATGTCTCACTGCCTGTGATTAGCGCTGTGCAGTATGGGCTTCCTGGCAGGCTCTGGCATGTGGAATTTTGAACATGCCCAGCCCATCTCTAACAACAAATTGTGCTGGCCCTCCTGTATAATATCCGCAGTCTCTCTCCTGTATAATATCCGCAGTCTGATCCTCTCCTGTATAATATCCGCAGTCTCTCTCCTGTATAATATCCGCAGTCTCTGACCGTCTCCTGTATTAAAGCCGCAGTCTTTCTGTATAATATCCGCAGTCTCTCTCCTGTATAATATCCGCAGTCTCTGACCGTCTCCTGTATAATATCCGCAGTCTCTGACCGTCTCCTGTATTATATCCGCAGTCTCTCTCCTGTATAATATCCGCAGTCTCTGACCGTCTCCTGTATTATATCCGCAGTCTCTGACCATTTCCTGTATAATATCCGCAGTCTCTGAACATCTCCTGTAGTATGTCTGCAGTCTCTGACCATCACTCTTTCCAAAACGCACTCCTGAACCTTGCACTCTCTACATAGCATCCTCTTGAGCCCTGCATCCAGCACCCACCTGCACTCTGCATGTAGCACCAGCATACAGGGGGCACACTGACCACCAATATGCATGGCCAGTGGTTACCAGTATACAGAGGACATAACAAATCAGGTAAATCAATTACCATGCAACTAAAAATATCTCAAAAGCAATAAGAGAATCTTTTTAGCTGGTTCCCTCATCTAACGCGAATCAATAAAAAGCAAAAAATGCAGCGCTTCCCTATACTTCATCTATAAAATTGTACAAATGGACTTATAAGTGCAATAGTAAAACCTATACATGAATATCCAGTGAAAATCAACCAATGTATTGCAATATAGTAGTGATGGTGTCACCCCCTCTGCAAAAATATTTTGAGAAATTGCAGAGCTTCAATGTGCAAATAGCGGTGACACCCCCTACATACAATAATAAGAATAACAAAGACACAAATCAACCCATGTATTAGAACATAGTAGTGATGTTGTCACCCTCTCTGCAAGAGGTAATACATTTTTTAGAGCTGCAATGTGCAAATAGTGGTGAAAACACCTATATATAATCATAATAATAAAATGTAAAATATATACATCAAGTGTACATTTTATTATTATCATTATTATGATTATATATAGGTGGCTTTACCACTATTTGCACATTGCAGCTCTGCAATATTTCTTACCTTTTGCAGAGAGGGTGACACCATCACTACTATATTCTAATACATGGGTTGATTTGCATCTATTATTTTTGTATGTAGGGGGTTTCACCATTATTTGCTCTGCAAATTCTCAAAATATTTTTGCAGAGGAGGTGACATCATCACTACTAAATTGCAATACATTGGTTGATTTGCATTGGATATGCATTTATAGGTTTTACCATTTCACTTATAAGTCCATTTGTAGAAATGTATAAATGAAGTGTAGGGTTGTGCTGCATTTTATGGTTTTTATTGGTATACAGAGGCCAGGACATACTGATCATCATTGGACGCCATGATGAAACCGTCACTTGCTGGCCACTCCCACAGGTGTGTGGTAGCGCACCGCATTAGGACCCTCAGTCTTACTTAAAGCACCACCATAGCACCCCAAAAAAACATTGTCTGGAGCCACCCCTGCCTGGATTGGATTTAAATTTTGGGACCCCATCCCTCATAAGTTTTTCTTTATCTTCTCTTCATAACATTTGGTAGTCATATCCCCAAAAATTCTAAGAAGTATTTTTTTTTTTATCTCATGGACCAAGTGTGGGAAAGAACGTATATATCATACAATCATTCCATAAACACCACATACACTGCATATATCATTTGAGGAAAATATGCTTATAAAATAGTTTACCATTAGCCAATAAAAAAATAATAAAATATGTCCTCGGTTTTCATTTTAGAAATCTGGTCACCTTACTGTACATCAGCCCCATAAAGTAACCAGCACTGGGTTCCAATGTGCTGCCGCCGTTACCATGGAGACAGAAACCAGCGCTGTGAATAGCCGGGACAGGACAGCAACTCTGGTTGTTCCAGCACTGGTCCACACTGGGAACATTCCCCCATTTACCTATAATGTGTAGATGGGGGAATTGGATCATTTCTTTTTTTTTTCATTCAACCTAATAATTGAATGAAAAAAGTGATCAATGTATGGGCTGCCTAAGGCTGGGTTCACACTGGTATGACACTACAGTCATACAACTTTCATCCTACTTTACTCTGCGACATCAGTCCTACATTGATCCTACATTGGTCCGACATCCATCCGACTTTCATGAACAGGATACTACTTTGATCCGACTTTGTGCTAGTCTGACTTGTCCTTTGACCAATCAAAACAATCCCAGTGTGAGATAAATTCCTTTTACTGCTGCTGTAATCACCATGTCGGATGTCAAAAGTCAGATGGTTAGGACAAGTATCCTACTTTGATCCGACTTCAATGATATTCAATGGGCTGAAGTAGGATCAATGGTGGACCAAAGTAGTGCAGGGAGCATTTTCAAAGTCGGACCGACTTGTGTCGGACCAGTTAAGACATATATATAAGTGAAAAAACTGCGCTAAACCAAGAGTGGTAAGAAGCTGCTGGCACTCAAACAAACAAAGCAAAAGACAAAATGGATTCAAAATAGTGCAGCGCTACAATACAAATATAAAGAAATGGCTACAGACCGTAGCTCAAATATGTGATACACTGATAACCACAGTGAATTGAAATCAATACATAGAGTTCATGAACAGTCCATTCCAATGGGTGATCTCTAATATGAGCTATCCTCCATGGTAACTGAGGAACATACCCCTATGAGTGAATATAGAATGAATGCAAGATTTAAACATAAAATAGTCCAAAATATGTTAAAGAGGATGTCTATTCATGGATAACACCGTCACAGCATGGAAGGACCATAGGACCCAAATGTTGATGGTGGAAACACAAAAGAAGGGCACAGTAGATACAGTCGGGTACTCTTACCGGAAACGGTGGACAGTGGGTAAATCGAGCTTGATGGTCGCCGTGACCAGGAGATGGAACTAGATAACCTGGGTGCCTACGACCGATTCCAGCAGGATGATGAATGGTCAGCTCACACGATGGTAGTCCCTCCGATCGTACAGGTTCCAAATCGTTCCAAAAATGGACACAAGGGTGGGAGAAAAGGAAAAACTCCAGATAGTGCAGGTCAATATAACCGATCAAGGTTTATTGAATACATTTTTGTCTTAACAAGCATGAAGACAAATAAAAAATGTCACGTGATAAAAATGGTAAAAGTAATAAAAGCAATGTGGGGTACTTGCTACCGCTGTCCGCTGTCGTTGACCGCTGTCAATTTTGGTCATATCTGACCAGAGCACCTTCTTCCACGTGTTTGCTGTGTCCCCCACATGGCTTCTCGCAAACTGCAAATGGGTCTTCTTATGGCTTTCTTTCAACAATGGCTTTTTTCTTGCTACTCTTCCATAAGGGCCAGATTTGTGAAATGCACGATTAATAGTTGTCCTGTGAACAGATTCTCCCACCTAAGCTGTGGATCTCTGCAGCTCCTCCAGAGTTACCATGGACCTCTTGACCAGGGATGAGCCGAACACCCCCCTGTTCGGTTCGCACCAGAACCTGCGAACAGACAAAATGTTTGTGTAAACTTTAGAACCCTATTAAATACAATGGACTCGAACGTTCGAAAGTGTTAATTATAAAGGCTAATATGCAAGTTATTGTCCTAAAAAGTGTTTGGGGACCTGGGTCCTGCCCCAGGGGACATGTATCAATGCAAAAAGAAGTTTTAAAAACGGCCGTTTTTTCGGGAGCAGTGATTTTAATAATGCTTAAAATGAAAAAATAAAAGTGAAATATTCCTTTAAATTTCGTACCTGGGGGGTGTGTATGATATGCATGTAAAGTGGCGCATGTTTCCCGTGCTTAGAACTGTCCCTGCAAAAAATGTCATTTTTGAAAGAAAAAAAATGCATTTAAAACTGACTCGTGGCTATTAATGAATTGTCGGCTCCCGGCAATACATACAAAAGTCATTGATAAAAAAAAAAAAAAAGCGTGGGGGTTCCCCAGAATTCAATTACCAGGCCCTTCAGGTCTGGAATGGATATTAAGGGGAACCCCGCCGCAAATTTAAAAAAAAATTGACGTGGGGTTCCCCCAAATATCCATTCCAGGCCCTTCAGATCTGGCATGGATTTTAAGGGGAACTCCACCCCAAATTTAAAAAAAAAATGGCGTGGAGTCCCCCTAAAAATCCATACCAGACCCCTTATCCGAGCACGCAACCTGGCCGGCCGCAGGGGAAAAGGGGGGGAGGAGAGAGCGGCCCCCCCCTCCCTCCTGAACCGTACCAAGCCACATGCCCTCAACATGGGGAGGATGTCCCCATGTTGATGGGGACAAGGGCCTCATCCCCACAACCCTTGCCCGGTGGTTGTGGGGGGTCTGCGGGCGGGGGGCTTATCGGAATCTGGAAGACCCCTTTAACAAAGGGGACCCCCAGATCCCGGCCCCCCCCTATGTGAATTGGTAAGGGGTACGTTGTACCCCTACCATTTCACAAAGAAAGCGTAAAAAAATGTTTAAAAAAACACACAAACACCTTGAAAAAGTCCTTTATTTAAAAAAAATAAAAATAAAAAACATTCCAGCGGTGAAATGCAGTGTCCCGCGGCGATCCCGATGTCCAGCGCTGTCCTTCATTGGTTGTGCCTGAGCGGACCTGATGGGGAACTCCCTCTCAGTATTTTAAAAAAATTGGAAAAGGGGTGCCCCTGGGATTGTGTGGATTGGAGTAAATTATGGATTGCCACCAAGTATATATAGAAAAATATAAAGAATTTTATTTATACATAATACACTTATATATCAAAAATGGTTTAAAATCAAAGAGAGAAACAGACATATACAGTCATTGAAAAACAATTGCATGAAGACACCTTACTACTTGAGACATATAAGTCATATAGCTAGTGGTGACACAACCGACATGTTTCGGATACTCGAGCTATATCTGTGATAGCCTCCATTATTTCCTTCTTCAAGGTTCATGCAATAGTTTGAAGACAATTTAGTCTCTATATAAGAGAAAAAACAACATAGTATGTGATAGCTATATAATACACAACAGTGTATTGACATGATTAAATTATTTTGAATTTCTCCCATATGTGGGCAGCTAGAAGGTAGACATTGTTGCAGAGAGAAAATAAAATAAACTAAAATGAACAATAAGAAAAAAAGAAAAGAAAAAAAGAAAAAGGCGGGGAAGAGAAACAAAGGAAGAGAAAAAGAAAAAGAAGAATAAATATACATGGAGGTTCATTTAAGAATACATGAATGCATATATACATTGTATAATTGTATGTCTATAGGATACAGTACATCTATATCAAATAGTGTTGCATACATACATTTCCAATGGTGATATAAACATCAGCCGTTTGGAGGAATTATCCCGGTGATATAAGGCCCAAACGTATATGGTGCGAGTTTGCTGGTCGCATAAAGACAAATATAGCGGCCAAAGAAACACTGCAGGCAAGATGACAGAGCCACGGGGAAATATGTAGGAGGACCAACCCAAAAACGCCCCTCAAAGCTCACAGGGAAGCCTCAAATTGCAGCGGAAAGACTGCCACGGCCTCTCTGTAAAAACATACACAAAAGGATTATAGTTTATAGGTCGCAGACTAGCCCTGTAACTAGGCATCCCATAACTATGATGAAGTGTTTGAAAAAAAGGGGCTTGGTACCTGTCAATGTGGCGCAAAGACATCCACACTCTGGCTGTGCAGCAATTGGCCAAGTCAGGTGGGACTTTTTATAGAGCTGTCGCTGGTGTTGCAGCCAATCAGCTCAAATGGCGCCAAGGGTGAAGCTGTAAAAGGAAGGAATTCAGCCAATGAGGTAGAGCGTGGGAGGCCACAACAGGGCTAGACTGTGCGTCCGGGTAGAAACCCAATTAACTACGTATTGAAAATGAATAGAGAGGCTCTTACCGGACAGGCACCGCATACAGAGGCCGCCCTCGATCCCGGCGGCGTCCGGCGTCATCGCGCACCCACACAAATGTGAAGGACGTCCACGACGCCGGCGCGGTGACGTCAGACGTCGACCCGACCGCCAGCACAACGAAAAGGGCGGAAGTGCTAAAAGGAAGATCACTCCGTTGCCCGCACCAGACCCAAAAAGGTCAGCGCAAAGGCAGCACAATTGTGTGTGCTGCGCCAAACGGCGCCATCGGAGGAATGGGGAAAAAATGACTAATCCAAAACCCCATGGGTAGTAAACAGTGTAACATGAATGCCCTCCGTCCCATATGTGTGTGATTCTTAGGACAGGGAGAGAAATTTATTTATATGCACATAGCCGTCCATTTGCTCAAATATGAGCAATCAGCCCCCGATTATCAAAATAGCCGGGGGCTGTTTTTGTGCTGGGGAGCGTCAGTGGGCCCAATGGGTGGTCCCCAAATCCCCGGGCTCCAATATGTCAAAAAGTGCAGGATACAATTATCGTTTGATTAATTTCTAAATAATGAACAATGATCAACAATATAATAAATAAGCACTAATCTCCAGTGGGCAAATCATCAGGTAAAGTTCCACCAATTGGATCCAATCTTGTTTATTTAAAAGGATTTTTTTGGTTTTTACATGAATATCTAACCGGCATACATCAGAAACATTAGTACACATGTTATACAGCTGGCATAATTCATACATATTTATTTATTTTTCCTTCAAAAAAAAAAAAAAAATAATACAAACTAGGTATAAACAGCTTGTTGAGCTCAGTTTAGCAGATCCCTATCAAACTTAGCAGATGTAAAACCTGGTAAGAAGGGTTTAAAGTTAATTGCCTGGTTCAAGCCAGGGGGTGAGGTGGCGTTGAGGATCGAGATCCATCTCAGCTCCCTTTGAAGAAGGTGCTTGTTAAGGTCACCTCCGCGGGGGCTGCGGTGGACCCTGTCCAAAACTAACACCTCAAGGTTTGGTACGCAATCTCCATGAACTTGGGCAGCATGTCTGCCAAGAGGGAGATCAGGATTTTGTTCCTTCATCCCTTTTAGATGCCGGTAAATTCTCTGCCACAATTTTTGTATAGTTTTCCCTACATAGAAGAAGTTACAACTGCAAATAATGAGATATACTACGTCCGTAGTTTGACAGTTTGCATAGTGTTTTGGTCGAAATTTTTGGCCATTCGGTAACCGAATGTTCTTTCTAGTGTTCATATATTTACAGTATGTGCAATTACCACATTGGAAAGTTCCCAGGTCCTTACATGGATCTCCCCTATTGGTGTTCTCAAATTCACTCTGCACTAGCATGTCCTTCAGGGACGTTGCTCGTCTATAGGTAATATTTGGCCTGGGGGGTACTAGTGGTCCTATCACAGGATCTGCTGTAAGTAGATGCCAGTGCTTTTGGTAGATTTTAAGAAGTTCAGCGTGATCATCAGAATAAGTATTAATAATACGATGATCACTTTCACTTTTTTTAGATTTAGATATTAGTAACTCGTGTCGATTTAAATTTGAAGTGCGTTTAAAGGCCTTTTTGAGGCATTTATGGCTGTATCCCCTTGCTAGAAGTCTTTGCCTTAAGTTATTGGCTTCTCTTTTATAATCGACCTCGTTAGAGCAATTTCTTTTTATTCTCAAATATTGTCCATAGGGAATAGATTCAACTAGGGATTTAGGGTGAAAGCTAGAAGAATGTAAGATTGTATTGCCTGCACTTGGTTTACGGAACAGCTTACATGATAACATGTTTTGCTTGTCTCTGAAGATCTCCACATCAAGGAAGGTTATGGTATTTGGGTCCGATATCATTGTAAACTTAAGATTAAAAGTATTTAAGTTTAGGGCGATGAGACACTCATCCAAACATTGCTGGGAGCCCGTCCATACGATGAAGATGTCATCAATGTACCTGTGCCATAGAGCTACATGGCACAGGTACATTGAGAGATCCCCGCTGGAGAAGATTGCATGCTCCCATTCCCCCAGGTACAGGTTGGCGTAGCCAGGGGCACAACTGGTGCCCATGGCTACGCCCTGTACCTGGAGGAAACATTGACCATCGAAAGTGAAGACATTGTGTCTCAGTATGAAATCCAAAGACTGGATTATAAATTCATTGAACAAACGTTCATGGTGGCTGGTTTGTGATAGAATATGTCTAATACAAGCAATACCTAAAGAATGAGGAATCGAGCTGTAAAGTGCCTCCACGTCGATACTGACAAGTATCGAATCTATAGGAATTTGTACTCCCTCGATGATGCGTAATAAGTGAGGTGTATCTTTAACATAAGAGGGGATGCTCTGAACAAAAGGTTTTAGATGCTCATCAATGAGTCGTGAAAGATTTTCAATAATGGCTCCGTTTCCAGATATAATAGGACGTCCTGGGGGATTTAGGGGATCCTTGTGGATTTTGGGGAGTGAGTAGAATGTTGGTGTGCGGGGAAAGGAAGTGCGAACAAATTCCCAAGTTTGTTTAGAAATGACATTATTTTGAAAAGCTTCATCTACCAAAGTGTAGAATTTTTTATTAAAGGC
The DNA here is from genome assembly GCA_029206835.1 of Rana muscosa. Lineage (NCBI taxonomy): Eukaryota > Metazoa > Chordata > Amphibia > Anura > Ranidae > Rana > Rana muscosa. Next base: position 62,945,233 of record CM055122.1, on the reverse strand, counting down.
ATCTACAACACCCCTACTGACAGGGCGATACCACTCATGATTTCTTAATATGTTGAAGCACATTTCAAGATATTGGGGGTTGTCCATAATGACAATGTTTCCTCCTTTATCCGATAATTTAATCGTAATTTGATGATTTTTGGATAGATTTTTTAAGGCCATCTTTTCAGTAGGAATAAGATTTGTATGTTTAGGTGTTATAGGTACTAGGTTATTTATTTCTTGGCTGATATTTTTAAGAAAATTAGATACACCTGGATTTGAGCTAGGCACTGGGTAAAAAGTTGATGTTTTTTTAAGGGAAGTTTGTTTTAGGGTACTGGGGATCTCGGTGTCAATTGTGCTGGCATTGGCCAAAAGTAAGTCAAGGTCCAGGGTGTCGATGAGGTCTTTGGATTCATTTTCCTCAAGTAAAGATTTGAGATTACCCAGAGCTTGACGTTCACTATACGTGTGAAATTCCCGTGTATCTGGGTCGCTCTTTTCAAAAATGCTTTTGAGTAGCAATTTGCGGGCGTATAAATGAAGATCTTTAATGGTCTCAAATTTGTCTATAGGTTTATTAGGGCAGAAAGTTAATGCTTTTGAGAGGACTGAGATCTGATCGACACTCAGGACATATGATGACAAATTTATAATATTAAAAGCCGAGGCTATGTCGTAGTCGGGTTGTGGGGAGTGAGTGAGTTTCCCGAGTTCTTAGAGAACATCAAGGGAACCTTAGGCGTGACAAAAGTGCCCATATTTTCAAGTGATTCATGTGCACTGACGGTGACATCCGAGGCCGTCAATGTGGAAGTGTTGGGGACTGATGAGAGCAGAGTACGAGGGTACTGTTTAGGGGGACGTTTTTTAGTAGTATTACTATTAGAGGAATTTTCAAAGTCACGATTTCTTTTAGATGGTTTTGTGCGTTTTCCTTTCATCGGTGCATATGACATGTTAGACGAAACCGAAGAGGTATCAGACGTGTCCAACTGTGTGGAACGATGATTGTCGTTCTTATATTGGACTCTAGGTCTAGTTGAAAAAGCCCATCTATATGCTCTGCCTTCTTCGAAGGCTTGTTTATCCCGCATATATTTAAACTCTTTTTTTGCTAAGATCGATTTGTTGAATAGTTCAATATGGATTTTAAGTTTCTCATTTAGATCTTTGTATGAGGAATGGGCTTGTAGGGGTTTAATTCTAGAATAGATTTTTTCAATGTTCGTGTTGATATAGACGAGACGTCTCCGATATTCATCAGAAAGAAGCCTCATCATACCAGCCGAGCATGATTTTAAATTCGTTTCCCATGCTTGTTTGAACGTCGGGTCCAGATCCTCAAAAGTTGGGAAGATCTGGACTCGAAGTCCAAGTGGGTTTAAATCATCTCTTATGTACTCATCAAACGTTTTTATATGCCAATGCATGGAAGATTTCCTCTCCAACCATTTAGTTAGGTTGGAGAAAAGAAAGGTTAGCTCAGATTCCAAGGATTCATTTTTACCATAGTTTGATTGTAATTGTTCAGTGAAAACCTCCCATGATTCACTGTAAAGTTCAGCCATGATGATGGTGTCACTGAGCTCTACACAAATGGGTATACCAACACAATAAGACAATAACAAAAATAACAATAACAAAAAAAAAAAAGAATTGCAGCAATGCGTTTTCAAAATAATTGCTCATACAATAGGGAGCAAGCAAGAAATTAATTCAGTAAATTGTTTATGTAGATAACGCTGGAAAGCTTCAAATATGGATGGGGACTAAGGGGTATTTGCTACCCAAAAATAGAATATATTAATTAGGGGAAGATGAAGCCATTAGCCAGCAGATACAGGGCAAGTTACCATTTTTACCAATCACATCCCGGTAATTTTGAAAAAATTGGAAAAGGGGTGCCCCTGGGATTGTGTGGATTGGAGTAAATTATGGATTGCCACCAAGTATATATAGAAAAATATAAAGAATTTTATTTATACATAATACACTTATATATCAAAAATGGTTTAAAATCAAAGAGAGAAACAGACATATACAGTCATTGAAAAACAATTGCATGAAGACACCTTACTACTTGAGACATATAAGTCATATAGCTAGTGGTGACACAACCGACATGTTTCGGATACTCGAGCTATATCTGTGATAGCCTCCATTATTTCCTTCTTCAAGGTTCATGCAATAGTTTGAAGACAATTTAGTCTCTATATAAGAGAAAAAACAACATAGTATGTGATAGCTATATAATACACAACAGTGTATTGACATGATTAAATTATTTTGAATTTCTCCCATATGTGGGCAGCTAGAAGGTAGACATTGTTGCAGAGAGAAAATAAAATAAACTAAAATGAACAATAAGAAAAAAAGAAAAGAAAAAAAGAAAAAGGCGGGGAAGAGAAACAAAGGAAGAGAAAAAGAAAAAGAAGAATAAATATACATGGAGGTTCATTTAAGAATACATGAATGCATATATACATTGTATAATTGTATGTCTATAGGATACAGTACATCTATATCAAATAGTGTTGCATACATACATTTCCAATGGTGATATAAACATCAGCCGTTTGGAGGAATTATCCCGGTGATATAAGGCCCAAACGTATATGGTGCGAGTTTGCTGGTCGCATAAAGACAAATATAGCGGCCAAAGAAACACTGCAGGCAAGATGACAGAGCCACGGGGAAATATGTAGGAGGACCAACCCAAAAACGCCCCTCAAAGCTCACAGGGAAGCCTCAAATTGCAGCGGAAAGACTGCCACGGCCTCTCTGTAAAAACATACACAAAAGGATTATAGTTTATAGGTCGCAGACTAGCCCTGTAACTAGGCATCCCATAACTATGATGAAGTGTTTGAAAAAAAGGGGCTTGGTACCTGTCAATGTGGCGCAAAGACATCCACACTCTGGCTGTGCAGCAATTGGCCAAGTCAGGTGGGACTTTTTATAGAGCTGTCGCTGGTGTTGCAGCCAATCAGCTCAAATGGCGCCAAGGGTGAAGCTGTAAAAGGAAGGAATTCAGCCAATGAGGTAGAGCGTGGGAGGCCACAACAGGGCTAGACTGTGCGTCCGGGTAGAAACCCAATTAACTACGTATTGAAAATGAATAGAGAGGCTCTTACCGGACAGGCACCGCATACAGAGGCCGCCCTCGATCCCGGCGGCGTCCGGCGTCATCGCGCACCCACACAAATGTGAAGGACGTCCACGACGCCGGCGCGGTGACGTCAGACGTCGACCCGACCGCCAGCACAACGAAAAGGGCGGAAGTGCTAAAAGGAAGATCACTCCGTTGCCCGCACCAGACCCAAAAAGGTCAGCGCAAAGGCAGCACAATTGTGTGTGCTGCGCCAAACGGCGCCATCGGAGGAATGGGGAAAAAATGACTAATCCAAAACCCCATGGGTAGTAAACAGTGTAACATGAATGCCCTCCGTCCCATATGTGTGTGATTCTTAGGACAGGGAGAGAAATTTATTTATATGCACATAGCCGTCCATTTGCTCAAATATGAGCAATCAGCCCCCGATTATCAAAATAGCCGGGGGCTGTTTTTGTGCTGGGGAGCGTCAGTGGGCCCAATGGGTGGTCCCCAAATCCCCGGGCTCCAATATGTCAAAAAGTGCAGGATACAATTATCGTTTGATTAATTTCTAAATAATGAACAATGATCAACAATATAATAAATAAGCACTAATCTCCAGTGGGCAAATCATCAGGTAAAGTTCCACCAATTGGATCCAATCTTGTTTATTTAAAAGGATTTTTTTGGTTTTTACATGAATATCTAACCGGCATACATCAGAAACATTAGTACACATGTTATACAGCTGGCATAATTCATACATATTTATTTATTTTTCCTTCAAAAAAAAAAAAAGAAAAAAAAATAATACAAACTAGGTATAAACAGCTTGTTGAGCTCAGTTTAGCAGATCCCTATCAAACTTAGCAGATGTAAAACCTGGTAAGAAGGGTTTAAAGTTAATTGCCTGGTTCAAGCCAGGGGGTGAGGTGGCGTTGAGGATCGAGATCCATCTCAGCTCCCTTTGAAGAAGGTGCTTGTTAAGGTCACCTCCGCGGGGGCTGCGGTGGACCCTGTCCAAAACTAACACCTCAAGGTTTGGTACGCAATCTCCATGAACTTGGGCAGCATGTCTGCCAAGAGGGAGATCAGGATTTTGTTCCTTCATCCCTTTTAGATGCCGGTAAATTCTCTGCCACAATTTTTGTATAGTTTTCCCTACATAGAAGCAGTTACAACTGCAAATAATGAGATATACTACGTCCGTAGTTTGACAGTTTGCATAGTGTTTTGGTCGAAATTTTTGGCCATTCGGTAACCGAATGTTCTTTCTAGTGTTCATATATTTACAGTATGTGCAATTACCACATTGGAAAGTTCCCAGGTCCTTACATGGATCTCCCCTATTGGTGTTCTCAAATTCACTCTGCACTAGCATGTCCTTCAGGGACGTTGCTCGTCTATAGGTAATATTTGGCCTGGGGGGTACTAGTGGTCCTATCACAGGATCTGCTGTAAGTAGATGCCAGTGCTTTTGGTAGATTTTAAGAAGTTCAGCGTGATCATCAGAATAAGTATTAATAATACGATGATCACTTTCACTTTTTTTAGATTTAGATATTAGTAACTCGTGTCGATTTAAATTTGAAGTGCGTTTAAAGGCCTTTTTGAGGCATTTATGGCTGTATCCCCTTGCTAGAAGTCTTTGCCTTAAGTTATTGGCTTCTCTTTTATAATCGACCTCGTTAGAGCAATTTCTTTTTATTCTCAAATATTGTCCATAGGGAATAGATTCAACTAGGGATTTAGGGTGAAAGCTAGAAGAATGTAAGATTGTATTGCCTGCACTTGGTTTACGGAACAGCTTACATGATAACATGTTTTGCTTGTCTCTGAAGATCTCCACATCAAGGAAGGTTATGGTATTTGGGTCCGATATCATTGTAAACTTCAAGCTCTGGGTAATCTCAAATCTTTACTTGAGGAAAATGAATCCAAAGACCTCATCGACACCCTGGACCTTGACTTACTTTTGGCCAATGCCAGCACAATTGACACCGAGATCCCCAGTACCCTAAAACAAACTTCCCTTAAAAAAACATCAACTTTTTACCCAGTGCCTAGCTCAAATCCAGGTGTATCTAATTTTCTTAAAAATATCAGCCAAGAAATAAATAACCTAGTACCTATAACACCTAGACATACAAATCTTATTCCTACTGAAAAGATGGCCTTAAAAAATCTATCCAAAAATCATCAAATTACGATTAAATTATCGGATAAAGGAGGAAACATTGTCATTATGGACAACCCCCAATATCTTGAAATGTGCTTCAACATATTAAGAAATCATGAGTGGTATCGCCCTGTCAGTAGGGGTGTTGTAGATGCCTTTAATAAAAAATTCTACACTTTGGTAGATGAAGCTTTTCAAAATAATGTCATTTCTAAACAAACTTGGGAATTTGTTCGCACTTCCTTTCCCCGCACACCAACATTCTACTCACTCCCCAAAATCCACAAGGATCCCCTAAATCCCCCAGGACGTCCTATTATATCTGGAAACGGAGCCATTATTGAAAATCTTTCACGACTCATTGATGAGCATCTAAAACCTTTTGTTCAGAGCATCCCCTCTTATGTTAAAGATACACCTCACTTATTACGCATCATCGAGGGAGTACAAATTCCTATAGATTCGATACTTGTCAGTATCGACGTGGAGGCACTTTACAGCTCGATTCCTCATTCTTTAGGTATTGCTTGTATTAGACATATTCTATCACAAACCAGCCACCATGAACGTTTGTTCAATGAATTTATAATCCAGTCTTTGGATTTCATACTGAGACACAATGTCTTCACTTTCGATGGTCAATGTTTCCTCCAGGTACAGGGCGTAGCCATGGGCACCAGTTGTGCCCCTGGCTACGCCAACCTGTACCTGGGGGAATGGGAGCATGCAATCTTCTCCAGCGGGGATCTCTCAATGTACCTGTGCCATGTAGCTCTATGGCACAGGTACATTGATGACATCTTCATCGTATGGACGGGCTCCCAGCAATGTTTGGATGAGTGTCTCATCGCCCTAAACTTAAATACTTTTAATCTTAAGTTTACAATGATATCGGACCCAAATACCATAACCTTCCTTGATGTGGAGATCTTCAGAGACAAGCAAAACATGTTATCATGTAAGCTGTTCCGTAAACCAAGTGCAGGCAATACAATCTTACATTCTTCTAGCTTTCACCCTAAATCCCTAGTTGAATCTATTCCCTATGGACAATATTTGAGAATAAAAAGAAATTGCTCTAACGAGGTCGATTATAAAAGAGAAGCCAATAACTTAAGGCAAAGACTTCTAGCAAGGGGATACAGCCATAAATGCCTCAAAAAGGCCTTTAAACGCACTTCAAATTTAAATCGACACGAGTTACTAATATCTAAATCTAAAAAAAAAAAAAAAAAAAAAAGTGAAAGTGATCATCGTATTATTAATACTTATTCTGATGATCACGCTGAACTTCTTAAAATCTACCAAAAGCACTGGCATCTACTTACAGCAGATCCTGTGATAGGACCACTAGTACCCCCCAGGCCAAATATTACCTATAGACGAGCAACGTCCCTGAAGGACATGCTAGTGCAGAGTGAATTTGAGAACACCAATAGGGGAGATCCATGTAAGGACCTGGGAACTTTCCAATGTGGTAATTGCACATACTGTAAATATATGAACACTAGAAAGAACATTCGGTTACCGAATGGCCAAAAATTTCGACCAAAACACTATGCAAACTGTCAAACTACGGACGTAGTATATCTCATTATTTGCAGTTGTAACTGCTTCTATGTAGGGAAAACTATACAAAAATTGTGGCAGAGAATTTACCGGCATCTAAAAGGGATGAAGGAACAAAATCCTGATCTCCCTCTTGGCAGACATGCTGCCCAAGTTCATGGAGATTGCGTACCAAACCTTGAGGTGTTAGTTTTGGACAGGGTCCACCGCAGCCCCCGCGGAGGTGACCTTAACAAGCACCTTCTTCAAAGGGAGCTGAGATGGATCTCGATCCTCAACGCCACCTCACCCCCTGGCTTGAACCAGGCAATTAACTTTAAACCCTTCTTACCAGGTTTTACATCTGCTAAGTTTGATAGGGATCTGCTAAACTGAGCTCAACAAGCTGTTTATACCTAGTTTGTATTATTTTTTTTTATTTTATTTTTTTTGAAGGAAAAATAAATAAATATGTATGAATTATGCCAGCTGTATAACATGTGTACTAATGTTTCTGATGTATGCCGGTTAGATATTCATGTAAAAACCAAAAAAATCCTTTTAAATAAACAAGATTGGATCCAATTGGTGGAACTTTACCTGATGATTTGCCCACTGGAGATTAGTGCTTATTTATTATATTGTTGATCATTGTTCATTATTTAGAAATTAATCAAACGATAATTGTATCCTGCACTTTTTGACATATTGGAGCCCGGGGATTTGGGGACCACCCATTGGGCCCACTGACGCTCCCCAGCACAAAAACAGCCCCCGGCTATTTTGATAATCGGGGGCTGATTGCTCATATTTGAGCAAATGGACGGCTATGTGCATATAAATAAATTTCTCTCCCTGTCCTAAGAATCACACACATATGGGACGGAGGGCATTCATGTTACACTGTTTACTACCCATGGGGTTTTGGATTAGTCATTTTTTCCCCATTCCTCCGATGGCGCCGTTTGGCGCAGCACACACAATTGTGCTGCCTTTGCGCTGACCTTTTTGGGTCTGGTGCGGGCAACGGAGTGATCTTCCTTTTAGCACTTCCGCCCTTTTCGTTGTGCTGGCGGTCGGGTCGACGTCTGACGTCACCGCGCCGGCGTCGTGGACGTCCTTCACATTTGTGTGGGTGCGCGATGACGCCGGACGCCGCCGGGATCGAGGGCGGCCTCTGTATGCGGTGCCTGTCCGGTAAGAGCCTCTCTATTCATTTTCAATACGTAGTTAAATTGGGTTTCTACCCGGACGCACAGTCTAGCCCTGTTGTGGCCTCCCACGCTCTACCTCATTGGCTGAATTCCTTCCTTTTACAGCTTCACCCTTGGCGCCATTTGAGCTGATTGGCTGCAACACCAGCGACAGCTCTATAAAAAGTCCCACCTGACTTGGCCAATTGCTGCACAGCCAGAGTGTGGATGTCTTTGCGCCACATTGACAGGTACCAAGCCCCTTTTTTTCAAACACTTCATCATAGTTATGGGATGCCTAGTTACAGGGCTAGTCTGCGACCTATAAACTATAATCCTTTTGTGTATGTTTTTACAGAGAGGCCGTGGCAGTCTTTCCGCTGCAATTTGAGGCTTCCCTGTGAGCTTTGAGGGGCGTTTTTGGGTTGGTCCTCCTACATATTTCCCCGTGGCTCTGTCATTTTGCCTGCAGTGTTTCTTTGGCCGCTATATTTGTCTTTATGCGACCAGCAAACTCGCACCATATACGTTTGGGCCTTATATCACCGGGATAATTCCTCCAAACGGCTGATGTTTATATCACCATTGGAAATGTATGTATGCAACACTATTTGATATAGATGTACTGTATCCTATAGACATACAATTATACAATGTATATATGCATTCATGTATTCTTAAATGAACCTCCATGTATATTTATTCTTCTTTTTCTTTTTCTCTTCCTTTGTTTCTCTTCCCCGCCTTTTTCTTTTTTTCTTTTCTTTTTTTCTTATTGTTCATTTTAGTTTATTTTATTTTCTCTCTGCAACAATGTCTACCTTCTAGCTGCCCACATATGGGAGAAATTCAAAATAATTTAATCATGTCAATACACTGTTGTGTATTATATAGCTATCACATACTATGTTGTTTTTTCTCTTATATAGAGACTAAATTGTCTTTAAACTATTGCATGAACCTTGAAGAAGGAAATAATGGAGGCTATCACAGATATAGCTCGAGTATCCGAAACATGTCGGTTGTGTCACCACTAGCTATATGACTTATATGTCTCAAGTAGTAAGGTGTCTTCATGCAATTGTTTTTCAATGACTGTATATGTCTGTTTCTCTCTTTGATTTTAAACCATTTTTGATATATAAGTGTATTATGTATAAATAAAATTCTTTATATTTTTCTATATATACTTGGTGGCAATCCATAATTTACTCCAATCCACACAATCCCAGGGGCACCCCTTTTCCAATTTTTTTCAAAATTACCGGGATGTGATTGGTAAAAATGGTAACTTGCCCTGTATCTGCTGGCTAATGGCTTCATCTTCCCCTAATTAATATATTCTCAGTATTTTAAATGTATAGACCCGCCCCTTCTAAAGTTCCCCATCAGGTCCGCTCAGCGGACCAGATGCGGAACATGACAAGGGGCGGGTCTATACATGTATTACCAAAGTGAGAGCAGTTCCCCATCAGGTCCGCCCCCTCGGTATGTCGGACCCGCCTACGTCATTGGCTTGAGCGGGGAACTTCCTTCACTATGTAAATTTAAATTACACAGTGAAGGAAGTTCCCCGCTCAAGCCAATGACGTAGGTGGATCCGACATACCGAGGGGGCGGACCTGATGGGGAACTGCTCTCACTTTGGTAATACATGTATAGACCCGCCCCTTCTCATGTTCCGCATCTGGTCCGCTGAGCGGACCAGATGGGAAACTTTAGAAGGGGCGGGTCTATACATTTAAAATACTGAGAGGGAGTTCCCCATCAGGTCCGCTCAGGCACAACCAATGAAGGACAGCGCTGGACATCGGGATCGCCGCGGGACACTGGATTTCACCGCTGGAATGTTTTTTTGTTTTTTTTTTAAATAAAGGACTTTTTCAAGGTGTTTGTGTGTTTTTTTAAACATTTTTTTACGCTTTCTTCGTGAAATGGTAGGGGTACGATGTACCCCTTACCAATTCACATAGGGGGGGGCGGGATCTGGGGGTCCCCTTTGTTAAAGGGGTCTTCCAGATTCCGATAAGCCCCCCGCCCGCAGACCCCCACAACCACCGTGCAAGGGTTGTGGGGATGAGGCCCTTGTCCCCATCAACATGGGGACATCCTCACGTCACGTAAATTTTTTTTTAAATTTGCGGCGGTGTTCCCCTTAACCACTTAACGACCGCTCACTGTATATATACGTCGGCAGAATGGCACCGACAGGCACAATCACGTAGAGCATACGTGATTGCCTTTGTACAGTTGGGGGGTCCGATCGGACCCCCCACCTATACAGTGAGCGGTGGCTAAGTGTCCGGAAGCGTTCCAGGATGAGGGGGCAGCCATTCGTTTCTGGCCACCCCCTCGCGATCGCTTCCGGCGAATGGAAATGCCCCCTCTGTCTGTGTCAGACAGAGGGAGCAGGAGGAAGTGATGTCATCTCTGGTGCGGCGCTCACATATACCGAGCGCCGTACAAGAGAAGACATCAGGTCAGTGCACACAACACTACACTCACACATAGGGACATAAATCGCCCCCCCAGGCCCCCCAGATCACCCCCCAGATCACCCCCCCAGCCCCCAGTCACAGTGTCACTGATTGCAGTGACCATTTATTTAGTGATCACTGCAATCAGTGACATTTGTGACTGTAAAAGTGTCACCAAAGTTTAGTCTTAGGTCCAGTGTAGCCCCCTAACCCCCCCTAATAAAGGTTTAACCCCCTGATCACCCCCCAGATAACCCTTTCACCGCCTATCACCACTGTCGCTTAGCGATCATTTTTCTGATCGCTGTCTTAGCGTCAGTGATGCCGATCGGCAGCCAGTAATTTTTTTTAGGTTCGCCGCAGGTTTTTATAGCGTCAGGTACCCCAATATATTATCTAATAAAGGTTTAACCCCCTTGATCGCCCCCCAGGTAACCCTTTCAGCCCCTATCACCACTGTCACTAAGCGATCGTTTTTCTAAACGCTGTCTTAGTGTCTGTGATGCAGATCGGTAGCCGGTAATTTTTTTTAGGTTCGCCGCAGGTTTTTATAGCGTCAGGTACCCCAATATATTATCTAATAAAGGTTTAACCCCCTTGATCGCCCCCCAGGTAACCCTTTCACCCCCTATCACCACTGTCGCTAAGCAATTGTTTTTCTAAACGCTGTCTTAGTGTCGGTGATGCAGATCGTAGCCAGTAATTTTTTTTAGGTTCGCCGCAGGTTTTTATAGCGTCAGGTACCCCAATATATTATCTAATAAAGGTTTAACCCCCTTGATCGCCCCCCAGGTAACCCTTTCACCCCCTATCACCACTGTCACTAAGCGATCGTTTTTCTAAACGCTGTCTTAGTGTCTGTGATGCAGATCGGTAGCCGGTAATTTTTTTTAGGTTCGCCGCAGGTTTTTATAGCGTCAGGTACCCCAATATATTATCTAATAAAGGTTTAACCCCCTTGATCGCCCCCCAGGTAACCCTTTCACCCCCTATCACCACTGTCGCTAAGCAATTGTTTTTCTAAACGCTGTCTTAGTGTCGGTGATGCAGATCGTAGCCAGTAATTTTTTTTAGGTTCGCCGCATGTTTTTATAGCGTCAGGTACCCCAATATATTATCTAATAAAGGTTTAACCCCCTTGATCGCCCCCCAGGTAACCCTTTCACCCCCATCACCACTGTCGCTAAGCAATCGTTTTTCTAAACGCTGTCTTAGTGTCGGTGATGCAGATCGGTAGCTGGTAATTTTTTTTAGGTTCGCCGCAGGTTTTTATAGCGTCAGGTACCCCCATATATTATCTAATAAAGGTTTTAACCCCCTGATTGCCCCTAGTTAACCCTTTCACCAGTGATCACCATATAAGTGTTACGGGTGACGCTGGTTAGTTAGCTTGCTTTTTATAGTGTCAGGGCACCCGCCGTGTATATAACCCAATAAAGGTTTAACCCCCAGATCGCCCGGCGGGTGATATCAATTAGGTTTTAGCGTCAGAGAGGGTCTGAGTCACACCCCAGGCAGCGTCAGGTTAGTGCCAGTAACGCTAACACCCACACGTGAAGCATACACCCCCCTTAGTGGTATAGTATCTGAACAGATCAATATCTGATCTGATCAGATCTATACTAGCGTCCCCAGCAGTTTAGGGTTCCCAAAAACGCAGTGTTAGCGGGATCAGCCCAGATACCTGCTGGCACCAGCGTTTTGCCCCTCCGTCCAGCCCAGGCCACCCAAGTGCAGTATCGATCGATCACTGTCACTTACAAAACAAAAACACACATAACTGCAGTATTCGCAGAGACAGGCCTGATCCCTGCGACTCCAGTGCTGTAGGAGGTGATTTCACCACCACAGTTAAAAAAAAAAAGCAAATATGCCAAAGCATTGGGGCAGCAGGGGCGGAGGAGCGATTTTGCTCCTAATGCCGCGTACATACGGTCGAAATTCCGACGGAGGCTTGCCCGTGGAAAAGTCCGACCATGTGTGTGCGGCATAACTTTTTTGCGGGAGGATGCCCCCATGCTTCGGCATATATAAATGGTGCGTGTATGCCCATCATTGGAAGTGGGTGGATGAAGGGCGGTATTCTAATGGTGGGCATACCCACCGATCAATCTCTTTTTTCGTTCAGCCAACTGGCTGCATGAAATAAAAAGATTACAATACATGTCCAACAAGGACCAGCAACGTACTGGTATGTTGCTGGACTTTGAATGTTTATACCAGAATGATGCCTGCGGGTTTAGGTATCATCTTGGTATCATTCTTTTCAGCCTGCGGCCGGCTTTCATGTAAAAGCAATCCTAGCGGCTAATTAGCCTCTGGACTGCTTTTACAAGCAGTGGGAGGGAATGCCCCCCCGGATATAAAAAGCGCCATTGGGAAATTGGGAAAGCATTTTATCACACCGATCTTGGTGTGGTCAGATGCTTTGAGGGCAGAGGAAAAATCTAGGGTCTAGAAGACCCCAGTTTTTTCAAAAAAAGAGTACCTGTCACTACCTATTGCTATCATAGGGGATATTTACATTCCCTAAGATAACAATAAAAATGATAAAAAAAAAAAATACTTGGAAGGAACAATTTAAAAATAAAATAAAAAAGCAAAATTAATAATAATAAAAAAGAAAACAAAAAAAAAAGCACCCCTGTCCTGCCCTGCTCTTGCCCAATGGCGAACGCAAGCGTCGGTCTGGCGTCATATGTAAACAGCAATTGCACCATGCATGTGAGGTATCACCGCGAAGGTCAGATCGAGGGCAATCATTTTAGCAGTAGACCTCCTCTGTAAATCTACTGGGGTAACCTGTAAAGGCTTTTAAAGGCTTTTAAAAATGTATGTAGTTTGTCGCCAATGCGCGTTTGTGCGAAATTTTAAAGCATGTCGTGTTTGGTATCTATGTACTCGGCCTAAGATCATCTTTTTTATTTCATCAAACATTTGGGCAATATAGTGTGTTTTAGTGCATTAAAATTAAAAAAAGTGTATTTTTTAACCCAAAAAATGCGTTTGAAAAATCGCTGCGCAAATACTGTGTAGAAAAAAAAATGCAACACCCACCATTTTATTCTGTAGGGCCTTTGCTTTAAAAATATATATAATGTTTGGGGGTTCAACATAATTTTCTTGCAAAAAGAAAAAAATGTTTTCATGTAAACAAAAAGTGTCAAAAAGGGCTTTGTCTTCAAGTGGTTAGAAGAGTGGATGTAAGCTTCCTAATGTTGTGTATAAAATGCCAGAACAGTTCAAAACCCCCCCAAATGACCCCATTTTGGAAAGTAGACACCCCAAGCTATATACTGAGAGGCATGTCGAGTCCATGGAATATTTTATATGTTGACACAAGTTGCGGAAAAACGAAATTTTTTTTTTTTTTTTTTTTTGCACAAAGTTGTCACTAAATGATATATTGCTCAAACATGCCATGGGCATATGTGGAATTACACCCCAAAATACATTCTGTTGCTTCTCCTGAGTACGGGTATACCACATGTGTGAGACTTTTTGGGAGCCTAGCCACGTACGGGACCCCAAAAACCAAGCACCGCCTTCAGGCTTTCTAAGGGTGTAAATTTTTGATTTCACTTCTCACTGCCTATCACAGTTTCGGAGGCCATGGAATGCCCAGATAGCACAAAACCCCCCCCAAATGACCCCATTTTGGAAAGTAGACACCCCAAGCTATTTGCTGAGAGGTATTGTGAGTATTTTGCAGATCTCGCTTTTTGTCACAAAGTTTTGAAAATTGAAAAAAATATATATATATATATATATATTTTCTTTCTTCATTTTCAAAAACAAATGAGAGCTGTAAAATACTCGCCATTCCTCTCAGCAAATAGCTTGGGGTGTCTATATTCCAAAATGGGGTCATTTGGGGGGGTTTTGTGTGATTTTGGCATTTTATGGCCTTCGAAACTGTGATAGGTAGTGAGGAGTGAAATCAAAAATTTGTGCCTAGAAATCCTGAAGGCGGTGCTTGGTTTTCGGGGTCCCGTACGCGGCTAGGCTCCTAAAAAGTCCCACACATGTGGTATCCCCGTACTCAGGAGAAGCAGAAAAATGTATTTTGGGGTGTAATTCCACATATAACCATGGCATGTGTGAGCAATATATCATTTAGTGACAACTTTTTGTAATTTTTTTTTTTTTGTTTTTTTTTTTTTGTCATTATTCAATCACTTGGGACAAAAAAAATATATTCAATGGGCTCAACAGGCCTCTCAGCAATTTCCTTGGGGTGTCTACTTTCTAAAATGGGGTCATTTGGGGGGGGTTTTGTGCTATTTTGGCATTTTATGGCCTTCGAAACTGTGATAGGTAGTGAGGAGTGAAATCAAAAATTTGCGCCCTTAGAAATCCTGAAGGCGGTGCTTGGTTTCCGGGGTCCCGTACGCGGCTAGGCTCCCAAAAAGTCCCACACATGTGGTATCCCCGTACTCAGGAGAAGCAGCAAAATGTATTTTGGGGTGAAATTCCACATATAACCATGGCATGTGTGAGCAATATATCATTTAGTGACAACTTTTTGTAATTTTTTTTTTTTTTTTAGTCATTATTCAATCACTTGGGACAAAAAAATAAAAAATTCAATGGGCTCAACATGCCTCTCAGCAATTTCCTTGGGGTGTCTACTTTCCAAAATGGGGTCATTTGGGGGGGTTTTGTACTGCCCTGTCATTTTAGCACCTCAAGAAATGAGATAGGCAGTCATAAATTTAAAGCTGTGTAAATTTCAGAAAATGTACCCTAGTTTGTAAACTCTATAACTTTTGCGCAAACCAATAAATATACGCTTATTGACATTTTTTTTACTAAAAACATGTGGCTGAATACATTTTGGCCTAAATGTATGACTACAATTGAGTTTATTCGATTTTTCTTATAACAAAAAGTAGAAAATATCATTTTTTTTCAAAATTTTCGGTCTTTTTCCGTTTATATCGCAAAAAATTAAAATCGCAGAGGCAATCAAATACCATTAAAAGAAAGCTCTATTTGTGGGAAGAAAAGGACGCAAATTTCGTTTGGGTACAACATTGCATGTCCGCACAATTTACAGTTAAAGCAGCGCAGTGCAAAATTCTGAATTCACCTCTGGTCCTCTAGCTACCAAATGGTCCGGGGCTTAAGTGGTTAATATCCATTCCAGACCTAAAGGGCCTGGTAATTGAATTCTGGGGAACCCCCACGCTTTTTTTTTTTTTTTTATCAATGACTTTTGTATGTATTGCCGGGAGCCGACAATTCATTAATAGCCGCGAGTCAGTTTTAAATGCATTTTTTTCTTTCAAAAATGACATTTTTTGCAGGGACAGTTCTAAGCACGGGAAACATGCGCCACTTTACATGCATATCATACACACCCCCCCAGGTACAAAATTTAAAGGAATATTTCACTTTTATTTTTTCATTTTAAGCATTATTAAAATCACTGCTCCCGAAAAAACGTCCGTTTTTAAAACTTCTTTTTGCATTGATACATGTCCCCTGGGGCAGGACCCGGGTCCCCAAACACTTTTTAGGACAATAACTTGCATATAAGCCTTTATAATTAGCACTTTAGATTTCTCCCATAGATTTTTTGAATTTGCCGCGAACACCCCAATTTGTTCGCTATTCGGCGAACGGGCGAACAGGCAATGTTCGAGTCGAACATGAGTTCGACTCGAACTCGAAGCTCATCCCTACTCTTGACTGCTTCTCTGATTAAAGTTCTCCTTCCCTGGCCTGTCAGTTTAAGTGGAGGGTCATGTCTTGATATGTTTTTTCTATTTTTAGATGATGGATTTAAACAGTGCTCCTTTACGGAGATACGGGGCTCCATGTGCAGCCTGTCAGAAGCTACATACAGAGCGTCCAGTTTAAATACAAGCTGGCACTCTCTGTTGGCAGCAGACTGAGAGAATGAGTTCACAGTGCCTCTCACTTCTTGTCAGAAGTGCTGAGCCTAATAGACAGCTTGGAGACTTGGACCAATGGTAAAGCACTATTGGAACAAACTGTCCAATAAAATACTGCAGTGGAGGATGTCCTCCCACTGCAGTGTCATAGAAGGGGGCATGTGTCTAAAAGACCAATGCTCCCTTCCAGCCCAGCCCTCATAATTAGAAGGAAACAGCATGCGTTTATGGGTATAAGATTTACTCATAATCCTGTGTTTTTCTCACACAGTTAAGCAGGAGAATGAGAATCTGCTGCCTGCTGAAAAGGAACTGTTTTAATCAAGTCAAATCATATATTATTATGCTAAATGTTATAATATAATAATTTATTATTTATCTATTTACTGTAAAATTACTTCAGTAATTTGTCCATTAAGCCATCTACTTGAGTACAGTTTTTGAAAATATAGTAAATTACCTTAAAAACACTATATAATAAGTATTTATATACTACTTACTTATGGTAATTAATCACTTGCCACCCAGGCCAATTCTGACACTTCTCTCCTACATGTAAATATCATAATTTTTACGCTAGAAAGTTACTCAGAACCCCCAAACATTAATTATATAGATATTTTTAAGCAGACACCTTAGGGAATAAAATGGTGGTCGTTGTAACTTTTTATGTTACACTGTATTTGTGCAACAATTTTTCAAGCCCGATTGCAGAAAAGATGTTTTCATGGAAGTTTTGGCTCCACCAATGATTATAGACTATCACCATAAAATGCACAATTACAAGTCCAGTAAACATCTGCACAGTTGTTGATAGGAGGAAGATCTCTAGAATGATTATTGAGTTGTTTCAAAAAGAAATGAATGAAAGGAATAAAAGTGGAAGCAATATTCTCCATGTGATAAGGAAAAGCTCATTAACCACTTAACAACCACCTGCCGACAAATAACGTCGACAAGGTGGTTGCTTAACTCTGGGAGGACGTTATATAACGTCCTCCCAGAATCGCGCTCCCGCGCGCCCCCTGGGGCGCGCACACGGGAAACTCCGTGACCGCCGGGTCCAGAGGACCCGGCGGATCACGAATCGCGGTAAATCGCCGCTGATAGCGGCCGTTTACCACGTGATCGCTCCGTCAAATGACGGAGCAATCACTTGTAAACAGACCGGCGTCATTTGATGACGCCGGTTCCTCCCTCCCCTCTCTGTACCGATCGGTACAGTGTGAGAGGGGAGGGGGAGGGAGCGGATGGCAGCAGCAGCACTGTGGGCTGGATCTGTGACAATTGCAGTCACAGATCCATCCATCCATCCATCCATCCCTGCTCAGCCATCCCTGTGCTATACCCTGCCAATACTCTGCAATACACCCTGCCAATACTCTGCAAAATACCCTGCCAATACTCTGCAATACCCTGGTGCAATACTCTGCAATACCCTGGTGCAATACTCTGCAATACCCTGGTGCAATACTCTGCAATACCCTGCGAAATACTCTGCAATACCCTGCGAAATACTCTGCAATAACCTGCGAAATACTCTGCAATACCCTGGTGCAATACTCTGCAATACCCTGGTGCAATACTCTGCAATACCCTGGTGCAATACTCTGCAATACCCTGGTGCAATACTCTGCAATACCCTGCACAATACTCTGCAATACCCTGCACAATACTCTGCAATACCCTGCAAAATACTCTGCAATACCCTGCAAAATACTCTGCAATACCCTGCGAAATACTCTGCAATACCCTGGTGCAATACTCTGCAATACCCTGGTGCAATACTCTGCAATACCCTGGTGCAATACTCTGCATTACCCTCGTGCAATACTCTGCAATACCCTGCACAATACTCTGCAATACCCTGCACAATACTCTGCAATACCCTGCAAAATACTCTGCAATACCCTGCAAAATACTCTGCAATACCCTGCGCAATACTCTGCAAAATACTCTGCAATACCCTGCACAATACTCTGCAATACCCTGCACAATACTCTGCAATACCCTGCACAATACTCTGCAATACCCGCCACAATACTCTGCAATACCCTCCACAATACTCTGCAATACCCTCCACAATACCCTGTGCAATACCCTCCACAATACCCTGTGCAATACCCGTGCAATACCCTGCCATACACCGCAATACCCTGCCATACACCGCAATACCCTGCCATAGTCCGCAATACTCCGCAATGCCCGGCAATACTCCGCAATGCCCGGCAATACTCCGCAATGCCCGGCAATACTCCGCAATGCCCAGTAATACTCCGCAATGCCCGGCAATACTCTGCAATAACCAC
This sequence comes from Rana muscosa, assembly GCA_029206835.1. NCBI lineage: Eukaryota > Metazoa > Chordata > Amphibia > Anura > Ranidae > Rana > Rana muscosa. Next base: position 62,926,548 of record CM055122.1, on the reverse strand, counting down.
TTCCCGCCCTCCGGCCGTCATATGACATCCTTGACTTTGTGCGGGGATATCTGAATGATGGGAGCAGCTACAGGCATCATTCAGATATTAGCTTTTTCAGCCGGCGATTCCCTACACCATAAGAACAATCATAGCGGCTGTTCCGCCGCTTGATCATTCTTACGGGAGGCGAGAGGGGATGTCCCCCCCCCGCCGCCCTCCGGTGCTTCTACCGACTCACCGCTACGATCAAAGCCAGGATTGTTGTTTTTTTTTTTTGTATTTTTTTCAGGCTTCCCAGCCTAGAGGTGAGATGTGGGGTCTTATTGACACCCCCCCCATATCTCACTGTAAAGAGGACCTGTCATGCCATATTCCTATTACAAGGGATGTTTACGTTCCTTGTAATAGGTATAAAAGTGATCAAAAAAATGTTTAGGGCGGAAAAACATGTCAAACTAAAATAAATAAAGTAAAATGAAGAATAAAATATTATTTTTTTTTAAAGCGCCCCTGTCCCCGTGAGCTCGCATACAGAAGCGAACGCAAACGTAAGTCCCGCCCACATATGAAAACGGTTTTCAAACCACACATGTGAGGTATCTCTGCGAACGTTAGAGCGAGAGCAATCATTTTGGCCCTAGACCTCCTCTGTAACTCAAAACATGTAACCAGTAAAAATATTTAAAGCGTTGCCTATGGGGATTTTTTAAGTAGCGAAGTTTGGCGCCATTCCACGAGTGTTTGCAATTTTTAAGGGCGACATGTTAGGTATCTATTTACTCGGCGTAACTTCATCTTTCACATTATGCAAAAACATTGGGCTAACTTTACTGTTTTTTTTTTTTTTTTAAGCACAAAACATTTTTTTTCCGTAAAAAACGCGTTAAAAAAATTGCTGCGCAAATATCGTGCGAGATAAAAAGTTGCAACAACCACCATTATATTCTCTAAGGTCTTTGCTAAAAAAACATATATAATGTTTTGGGGTTCTATGTAATTTTCTAGCAAATAAATGATGATTTTTACATGTAGGAGAGAAATGTCAGAATTGGCCTTGGTGCTCCAGAACGCCTGAAGGTGCTCCCTGCATGTTGGGCCTCTGTATGTGGCCACGCTGTGTAAAAGTCTCACACATGTGGTATCGCCATACTCGGGAGTAATAGCAGAATGTGTTTTGGGGTGTAATTTGTGGAATGCATATGCTGTGTGTGAGAAATAACCTGCTAATATGACAATTTTGTGAAAAAAAAAAAAGAGAAAAAAAAAATCTTGATTTTGCAAAGAATTGTGGGAAAAAATGACAACTTCAAAAAACTCACAATGCCTCTTTCTGAATACCTTGGAATGTCTTCTTTCCAAAAAGGGGTCATTTGGGGGGTATTTGTACTTTTCTGGCATGTTAGGGTCTCAAGAATTGAGATAGGCCGTCAGTACTTCAGGTGTGATCAATTTTCAGATATTGGCACCATAGCTTGTGGACTCTATAACTTTCACAAAGACCAAATAATATCCACCAATTTGTACTTATTTTTACCAAAGATATGTAGCAGTATAAATTTTGGCCAAAATTTATGAAGAAAAAATAGTAATTTGCAAAATTTTATAACAGAAACGAAAAAAAAATCATTTTTTTACAAAATTTTCAGTCTTTTTTCTCTTATAGCGCAAAAAATAAAAAACCCAACAGTGATTAAATACCACCAAAAGAAAGCTCTATTTGTGTGAAAAAAAGGACAAAAATTTCATATGGGTACAGTGTTGTATGACTGAGTAATTGTCATTCAAAATGTGAGAGCACCGAAAGCTGAAAATTGGTCTGGTTATTAAGGGGGTTTAAGGGCTCAGTGGTCAAGTGGTTAACATGATCAGCATTACAATGAGCAAGTGCCCGGTGTCTGTTTCATATTTAGGAATGTGTATGCCCCGTACGCGCAATGATTCCGCAAATCCGGTGCAAGTCGACAGCATGCGCCATGTCGCAATAATTATTCCTGCCGGCGCAAATGCGCCAACATTTTCTTAAATCAGCCCCAGTGTGTCAACATGTGCTATCTGCCGTCACAGGATATCTATGTCCCTGTTTGGTGGGTGCAACCTCTTCCTCGCTACTCAAGTAGGTGAGAGGAAGGGTTTGCACCCCCAAAACACGTCCATTGATCCCCCATTATGGCAGATAGCACATGTTGACTTTAGCCATGGGATCAGGATGAAAATACCCATTTTGTCACACAAACTGTGTGCATCTTCAAATTTGGGATGGTTCAGGGGTGACATCACCCCATCTCATGTTTATCTTTAAGGTTGAACTTTGTAACTTTCATTGTTTTTATATGTTTTCTTTTTTGACACATGCATGTTTCTGCAAACCAAAAATAAAGAAAAAAAAATGCTCAAAAATTTTGAGCCAAAAATGTCAAAATTTTATTTTCTAAATAAAAATAACGCACATGTTGTGCACAGAGTAAAAAAAAAAAATTGCACACTCAACAATGTGTGGCTTGTTCTTTCTATGCTCAATAGCAGTTATAGAAAATGTCAAAGTTCATGTTTTACTGTGACAATTGTGGCTATTTACTAAAGACAAATACACTTGGCACTACTACAAAAAGTGTACTATGAGAACCTGGGAGACACATAATTAAAAAAAAAAAACAATAATGACAAAACAAGTTTTTTAAATATATATATATATATATTTTTTTTATTTTTTCAAAAAAAGGTTCATATATGGTCTGGCATAGCGATGGCCCCCCTACCCGTGAAGTACTCAACGTATTTATCACGTACTTCACGGGCGCTTTGGGCGGCCAAGAAAGTACGACCAGTGTCCAGGCCTGGCAAGAAGTTTGTTTCGGAAATACCGGCCTCAGGCCCAACTTTGGAAAGATAAGAAATAGAGTATTTGCGCATAAAATTGTGCAGTATGCAGCAGCTGGGTCCTTTGGGGAAACAACCGCATCAGGTGGGGTCCCAGTCCAAAGGCTTCATCCGCAAGAAACACAAAAGGAAGTCCCTTCACATTGTCCGCATCACGTGGCAGTGCCAAGCCCCCAGACTGCAGATGGTGGGCAAACTCCGTCTGTGCAAACACTCCGCCATCGGACATCTGGCCATTCTTCCCCACGTCCACATATAAGAACTCATAGCGTGCCGACACCACCGCCATTAACACAATACTATTAAAACCTTTATAATTATAATAGTACGACCCCAAACGGGGTGGTGGCACTATGCGGACGTGTTTCCCATAGATTGCCTCTCCGCAGTTGGGGAAGTCCCACCGCTTGGCAAATTGGGAGGCCACAGTCTGCCATTCCTGTGGTGATGAAGGAAACTGTGGAGTGAAACAAAAATAATAAATTAGTACTTTTGCACGCAGATTACCCAAATACATTCTTGGCCAACGTCAGTATAACATTTATTTGAAGGAGTATTTAAACACAAAAATAGAAGGCCCACTTATCAGATGACTCACCCCCTCTGATGGGCCATTGGAAAAAAATAAGGGGGGGGAGGGGGTTAAAGCTGATTTTGTGCCTCGCAAAAAAAGCCTCTACCACTCTGCTGAACTTGAATGTGCAATAAAACATTTGGACACATTTTAGGGGGGGTTCAAAACTACAATGGAGCTGACAAAAAACATTGTTAATAACAGACTAGTCTAGGTGTGTTTGAGCACAGGATAGCATGCTGGGGAGGTTAGTGAAGGGAAATATGCATGTAGGCCAAAAAAATAGGATTTTTATAACAGCTTACCTGTAAAATCCTTTTCTTGGAGTACATCACGGGACACAGAGCGACATAGTCATTACTAATGGGTTATATAGATACCTTCAGGTGCTGGCACTGGCAACTTCCAAAACCGGAAGTACCCTCCCCTATATAAGCCCCTCCCATCCGGGAGCACCTCAGTTTTGTAGCAAAGCAATAAGTGTCCCCAAAAGAGGGGTGGGAGCTCTGTGTCCCGTGATGTACTCCAAGAAAAGGATTTTACAGGTAAGCTGTTATAAAAATCCTATTTTCTTTCTCGTACATCACGGGACACAGAGCGACATAGTCATTACTAATGGGATGTCCTAAAGCAATGCCCAACGAGGGGGGGGATACACCATACATAAGCTGAGCGCTATCAGACATGAGGATATTTGCGGCCTGCAACACACTGCGCCCAAAGGCGACATCCTCCTGACTTCTAACGTCCACCTGGTAGAACCTAGTAAACGTGTGTACTGAAGACCATGTTGCGGCCTTACAGATTTGAGCCAGGGAGGCCTGGTGATGCACTGCCCATGAAGTTCCAACTGCTCTCGTGGAGTGCGCTCTAACTTTGAACGGAGGCGGTCTCCTTCTCAAGCCATAGGCTTGCATTATGACCTTTCGAATCCACTTGGCTAAAGTAGATTTTGACGCTGCCTGACCCCTTCTGGGGCCTTCCGGCAGAATAAACAAAGTATCCGTTATTAACCGGAGGACTAATACGCATCACTCCTTGTATAAAGGCTTTGACTAGTGAATGCGAAGCCAAGGGCCTTTGAAAAAATATTGACAAGGCCGAAATCTGACCCTTGATAGTACTCAAGGCAAGCTTCCTATCTACAGCCCATTGTAGGAAGTCCAGAATCCTACCTATTACGTATTTACGTGGATGCCATTTCTTGGCCTCACACCAGGCGATGTACGCCTTCCAGATTCTATAGTAGATCTGCCTGGATACCGGCTTCCTGGCATTGATCATGGTAGATACCACAGAATTAGAGAGCCCTCTCTTTTTTAGAATGTGGGCTTCAATAGCCAGGCCATCAAACCTAGGGCTGGTAAGGAAGGGTGGTATATCGTTCCTTGCGAAAGCAGGTCCGGACGACGTGGGAGAGTCCAAGGACTCCCCACTGACATTTTACAATCTCTGCGTACCACGCTCTTCGGGGCCACGCTGGAGCCACCAGAATCACTGGTTTCTTTTCTACCCTGATTCTGCAGAGTAATCGAGGTAACCATTGTGGCGGTGTGAATGCATATATCAGCTTGAACTGATCCCAAGGGAACACTAGGGCATCCGAGCCGCAAGCTAGGGGATCCCTTGTCCGAGAGACAAACCTGTCCACCTTTGCGTTGAATTTGGATGCTAGAAGATCTACATCCGATGTTCCCCACCGCTGACATATTGTCCAGAAAACCTCGGGGTGAAGGGACCCTTCCTCTGGGCATAATTGCTGGCGACTTAGAAAGTCCGCCTTCCAATTCTCCACTCCTGGAATGAATACCGCAGATATGGCTGGGACATATCTTTCTGCCCATTTCAGGATGTAATTTACTTCCCTCTGGGCTGCACGACTCCTGGTGCCCCCCTGATGATTGATATATGCCACTGCTGTGGCATTGTCTGATTGAATTCTGACAGGGGACCCTTGGAGTTTGGATGTCCATGCTACTAGGGCATACCGGGCTGCTCGTATCTCTAAGAGATTGATGGGCAGGGCCTTTTCTGCATCCGACCATCTGCCCTGGAGAGACCATTGCTCCAGTACTGCTCCCCAGCCTATAAGGCTGGCATCTTCTGTAGTGACCACCTTCCAAGAAATCGGACTGAAGGATTTCCCTTTATCCAGATTTTGGGGAACCAACCACCAACGGAGGCTCTTGCGAACGGAAGGGGACAAGGACATTGTAAGTCTAGGGCCTGAACTTTTTTGTTCCAGGCTGACAGTATGGCCCCTTGCAAATTCCTTGAATGGAATTGACCGTAGGGTACTGCTTCGAATGATGCCACCATTTTTCCCAGCAGCCTCATGCACAGGCGTATGGACGGCTGTCTTTTTTGTACCCACTAAGTGGATCAAATCTTTCAAAGACAACACCTTTCCTTGAGGCAAGAATATTTTTCTCTGGCCTGAATCCAACCTTAGCCCCAAGTATTCCAGACTTTTGACTGGTTTTTAGGGCTGACTTGTCTCGGTTGATAATCCAACCGTGAGATTCCAGATACTTGATTGTCTTGTGAACGACCACGTCTAGTTTTTTCACTGAGTGGTCTATCAGCAACAAGTCATCTAGATATGCCATTATCATTACACCTTGTGTTCTTAGATTGGCCAATAAAGGGCCAGAATTTTTGTAAACACTCGTGGTGCTGTGGCCAAACCGAAGGGTAAGGCTCTGAACTGAAAATGGCGCCCTTCTACTGCAAAGCGTAGAAATTTTTGGTGGACTGGAAAGATGGGAATGTGCAAATAAGCATCTTTGATGTCGATCGCGGCTAACCAATCCTCCCCTTTTAGGGCAGTGGCCACTGATCGGATCGACTCCATCGGAAAGTCCTGATATACAGGAATTTGTATAGCCCTTTTAGAATTAATATGGGCCTCCCGTCCGCGTTTGCTTCGGGACTGTAAAGAGGTTTGAGTAAAACCCGAACCCTCATTCTTCCAGGGGAACCTCCATAATTACTCCTTGGAGCAATAGTTGTTCTAGTGCCAACAGGAGGGACTCTCTCTTCCGGGGATCCCTTGGCACGTTTGACCTCAAAAAATGGGAAGGAGGAGAGTCTTTTAACTCCAAACTGTATCCCAAACATACTGCGGAGAGCACCTATCTGTTTTGATCGTGTCCCGCCAGGTCTCTTGCGAACAACTGGAGTCCTCCCCCCACCTGACTGAGTGGGGGCAACCCTTCAATGAATTTAACTTTGGGGGAGGTTTTGTACCTCCCCTGACCCAGGGTTTCTCATTACCCTGCTATTGTCCCTGTTTTTTACCCCCGGGAATTGACCGAGGAGGCCGTCGGAACTGTTACACAGCCGATGCCCCAGGGACTGGAGAAGCAGGCCTCTTAAAGAGGGACCTCTAACTCTGTTTTTAACCGGCAAGAGCGTATTTTTACCGCTGGAAATTTTCTGGATATATTTGTCCAGGTTTTCCCTGAATAAGCGTTCACCCTGAAATGGGACGCTAACCAGCCATTCTTTACAGGGAGCTTCAGCAGACCAGTTTTTGAGCCATAGAAGCCTACACATATGTACTATAGACAGCGTAAGGCGGGAGGCCTGATGGACTGAATCCTTTATGGCGTCAACCGCAAAGCCTAAGGCTCTAGGTAGATCAGCTAGGGCAAGGCCTGCTGATCTGTCAAGTCCCTCAAGACCTGTTTCAACTGATCCTTCACTGCTTAGCAGACCCCAATAGCTGCTACTGCTGGTTGTGTCACCAAGCCTGCTGTAGAAAGAAGCAGACTTTCATAAGGACTCCAATCTTTTATCTATTGGGTTCTTGAACATTTGGACATTATCCACTGGACATGTCAGTGATTTATACATACAAGAGATGGCTGCGTCCACTGAAGGGACCTTCCATTTTTTTTTTTTTTTTTTTTTGATGAACTTATCCTCCATGGGATAGACCACCGGAAATCTCTTGGGGGAATAAATATTTTCTCAGGACGTTCCCAATCCTGGTAAATGAGCCCTTTCAGTAAAGGGTGAAGTGGAAAAGAACAGACAGTCTGGGGGCTTCTAGCGACCCCAACGAGGATACAGTAGTGGTTGATGGTTCCGCAAGGTGCATTTTTAATGCTGATCGGACCATGTTAGTCAGAGACTGAACCCACAATCTTTCAGCTTGAAATGCTGAGAAAAGGTTCCCCCACTGTTGATTCCTCTATAACAGAATCAACCTCATCCTGATCCCCTTCAGGCAGGTCGATCCCTGTATGGGACTGTTGCTCTGCTAACAGGCACTCTGAAGGAGGAGACGGAGATGGGGCGTGCTTTCCCTGACAGGGAGGCAGCGATCAATGTTGACAATCTCTCTCTAATCCTCCCAGAGCTGAGGAAAAAACCTCCTCTGTTACATACACAGGAGCAGGTGAACTGAGGACAGCCACAGTACCAAGTACCCCTGCGGGGTCTCTACGGTCACTTACCTCTGAACTTCAGGGGAGACTGGTGCAGCAGAAGCATGCCCAAGATCCTCAGAGCCCGATGAGACCCCCTTCGCTTCCTGGAAGATTCAGTTCCGGAGCTTCTGGACGGCATATTCCTAAGCCTAAAGCTGAGGTATTCCAGCCGTAATACACCACTTTTACTGAGAATAGTCTAGCACAATTGCTGCTATATCACAGTTGGTGTCTACTAAAGTGCCTTTCTAGGGGATGCCTGCATCAACCGCCTCTGTGTGCCTTTATACTGTTGCTAGCTCTGTCTGTGCACTTCAATAGCCAGCTATAATGTGCTTTAAAACACGCTGGACGCCCGCACATGCGCAGTAGCGCCGCGGCGCACACCTGAGCGTCATCCACCCGCTCCGCCCCTTTTTCCAGATCGCCTCTATGAATAGAGGCGCGTGCACGCGCGCGGGCACGTGCGCCTTCGGCGCCTTTTTTGAAAACAACAAGGAGCTAGATGGGAGCCAGGGTCCCTTTGCCGCAGGGCCCGGGGATGGATGAGCGCAGCAACAGGGCAGAGGAGACAGCTTCCCAGGAGAGAACATACCAACTGCCTGGATTTGATTCTGGACGAAAAAAATCCACATTACAAGAAAAAGAACCATAGCGGCCTCTAGTGTCTAACACAGGTACCGCGGTCTTACATTTTTTTTTTTCTTGCCTACTATTAAAATTTTTACATTTTCTCAGTAGTAACAGGCATACACAGAATATTAGCGGGAATACCTTAGGTAACAGGCAGAAAGACAAAATAGGCTTGGGGGTCCCTCAATAGAACCAAGTTCCCGAGGGCCCCCACTTACCTTTTCCTCGCCGCAGGACTCTGTTTGGTCCACAGAAGCCCAAACTTCACCTATCACGGCAGGCATTGTAATCAAACCTTCAGGGACCGGGTTCCCAAGGATTCCACTCCCCTGGACCTGTATAGCACCCTGCACAGAAAACATCTTGGTCGTGGGTATGACCAGAGCTCTGGATCCCAGGGTCCAGCTCTCCTAAGAGAAGCATTACAGGCAAAACCTTGCTCTTCTCTGCAAGGCCCGGGTACCGACCGTTTAGCTATGAAGCTTTTTTGGTCGGATCCGGAATAGCTTACTGAGGCCCAAAAGAACCTGTACGCAAGCTCAGTGAAAAACACATGTTTCTTCTTGGCCAACACCTTAGACACTGGCAAAAAACTGAGGTGCTCCCGGATGGGAGGGGCTTATATAGGGGAGGGTACTTCCGGTTTTGGAAGTTGCCAGTGCCAGCACCTGAAGGTATCTATATAACCCATTAGTAATGACTATGTCGCTCTGTGTCCCGTGATGTACGAGAAAGAAATTAGCATTTAAAAGTAACAACATGCACAGGGAGAAAGGGGACATTCCCAGCATATTACAATCATCTCCCCCCAGAGCCTGGGGGGAGATGCCTGTTGTGAACTTGAGGCCCTGCAAGCTCCTCCCAGTCGCCAGGTATCTTAACGTGGCAATAAGCCTCTGCTCGGCAGTGATGGCCTGGCGCATCACAATGTCCTGCCTCGTGATATAGGGGGACAGGAAATACAACAGACAGTGAAAAAAGGGGTCCGTCGCCTGGACATAATTCCTGAAATCATGAGGATTATTCTCCTGGATTTCCCGCAGCAGAGGCATATGAGAGAATTGGTCCCGCTGGAGCAACCAATTCTTGGTCCATGAACTCCTCCTCGCCCTGTTCATGGACTGAGCTTGGGTAACAGTATTAACGGCTACACCAAGCCCATATGCAGCACGAGCTCTACGATTAGAACGTACTTCCAACATGGCTTTAAACCGGTCGGCTGGTCAGAACGAACTTAAACAGAATGCACCGAGGAACAGCAAGGCCTGTGAAGAACGACCTGAAAAACAGTAACGAGCGGCCAAGAAGGCACTGCAAGACAGAAACGACCTGACTGCATGCACTGAAAGACAAATACGAACCCACAAGCACAAACTGAAACGCAGAAAACGATCTGAAAAGCACAGAGACTGAAAAGCGCGAATCGGCTCTCACCAAACTTTTACTAACACGCGGTAACACGAAATCACAGGGTTTTGGACGATCGGTTTTTTGACTGATGGTGTGTAGGCAATAGCGATGAGCTTCGAGTTTGAGTCGAACTCATGTTCGACTCGAACATTGCCTATTCGCCCGTTCGCCGAACAACGAACAATTTGGGGTGTTCGCGGCAAATTCGAAAAGTCTATGGGAGAAATCTAAAGTGCTAATTATAAAGGCTTATATGCAAGTTATTGTCCTAAAAAGTGTTTGGGGACCCGGGTCCTGCCCCAGGGGACATGTATCAATGCAAAAAAAAGTTTTAAAAACTGCAGTTTTTTTAGGAGCAGTGATTTTAATAATGCTTAAAATGAAAAAATAAAAGTGAAATATTCCTTTAAATTTCGTACCTGGGGGGTGTGTATGATATGCATGTAAAGTCGCGCATGTTTCCCGTGCTTAGAACTGTCCCTGCACAAAGTGTAATTTTTGAAGGAAAAAAAGTCATTTAAAACTCACTCGCGGCTATAATGAATTGTCGGCTTTTATCAATACATAGAAAAGTCATTGATAAAAAAAAAAAAAAAAAAAAGCGAACGAAGTTCCCTATCAGGTCCGCCCCCTCGGTATGTCCGACACCGCCTACGTCATTGGCCTGAGCGAGAAACTTCCTTCACTGTGTAAATTTTAATTACACAGTGAAGGAAGTTCCCCGCTCAGGCCAATGACGTAGGCGGGTGCGGACCTGATGGGGAACTTCGTTCTCTGTGTAATACATGAATACACCCGCCCCTTCTCGCGTTCCGCATCTGGTCCGCTGAGCGTACCTGATGGGGAACTTTAGAAGGGGCGAGTCTATACATTTAAAACACAGCGGAGGAAGTTCCCCATCAGGTCCGCACAGGCACAACCAATGACGGACAGTGCTGGACATCGGGATCGCCGCGGGACACTGGATTTCATCGCTGGAATGTTTTTTTTTTTAAATAATTTTTTTATTTTTTTTATTTTTTAATAAAGGACTTTTCCAAGGTGTGTGTGTTTTTATTTACATTTTTTGACACTTTCTTTGTGAAATGGTAGGGGTACAATGTACCCCTTACCAATTCACATAGGGGGGGTGGGATCTGGGCAAGGGTTGTGGGGATGAGGCCCTTGTCCCCATCAACATGGGGACATCCTCCCCATGTTGAGGGCATGTGGCCTGGTACGGTTCAGGAGGGAGGGGGGGCCGCTCTCTCATCCCCCCCTCTTCCCCTGCGGCCGGCCAGGTTGCGTGCTCGGATAGGGTCTGGTATGGATTTTTGTGGGGACTCCACGCCAGTTTTTTTTTATTTGGGGTGGAGTTCCCCTTAAAATACATGCCAGATCTCAAGGGCCTGGTATGGATATTTAGGGGGAACCCCACGCCATTTTTTTTTAAATTTGCGGCGGGGTTCCCCTTAATATCCATTCCAGACCTAAAGGGCCTGGTAATTGAATTTGGGGGAACACCCACGCTTTTTTTTTAATTTTTTTTATCAATGACTTTTCTATGTATTGATAAAAGCCGACAATTCATTATAGCCGCGAGTGAGTTTTAAATGACTTTTTTTCCTTCAAAAATGTCACTTTGTGCAGGGACAGTTCTAAGCACGGGAAACATGCGCGACTTTACATGCATATCATACACACCTCCCAGGTACGAAATTTAAAGGAATATTTTACTTTTATTTTTTAATTTTAAGCATTATTAAAATCACTGCTCCCGTAAAAAACATCTATTTTTTAAACCTTTTTTTGCATTGATACATGTCCCCTGGGGCAGGACCCGGGTCCCCAAACACTTTTTAGGACAATAACTTGCATATTAGCCTTTATAATTAGCACTTTAGATTTTGAACGTTCGAGTCCATTGTATTTAATAGGGTTCTAAAGTTCACACGAACATTCTGTCTGTTCGCAGGTTCTGGTGCGAACCGAACAGGGGGGTGTTCGGCTCATCCCTGGTAGGCAAGACTGATTGAAGTCAGCTTCATCGGATTTCCGATGCAAAAATCCATTGGATTAGAATCCATAGGAAAACCGATCGTGTGTACAGGGCTTTAGTGTACTGTGTCCTTTGCCTAGCGTTCACCTAAAGCTTACCTGAATACAATTAGTGGTGTTCTCATAACAAAACCACAGGCAGGGAGCTGCATTCATTTAATATAGTGTATCCTTTGCACAGTGTTCACTTAAAGGAACCTGAATACAATTGGTGGTGTTCTTATAATAAAACCACAGGCAGAGAGCTGCAAGTATTTTCAGTTAGTGTACTGTGGCCTCTGCACAGTGTGCACCTAAAACTAACTGAAGACAATTGCTGCTTTTCTCATACTAATACCACAGCAGGCAGTTGATTCTGATAGCTGCATTATAATCAGTATATATATATATATATATATATATACACATCCCACCTTTGTGCAGCTACATCTCACTGCAGGCCATTAGTATGTCTGGAAGGCAAACAAGGAGAGGCAGACAGTCACGAGGCAATAAAAGAGGGCAAGCAGGCTCTGTGTCTAGAGGCCGTGGGACACACTTGTCCTTCTTTTCGACAGCTGGCCATGTTGAGCCGCAACATGCCCAAGACTTGGTAGAGTGGATGACCAATCCATCCTCATCCTCCTCATCCTCTATCACCCAGGCTCAGGGTACTTTGTCTGGCAAAGCAGCTGCCAAAGCGACCTCTTCCCTCAGCTCAATGGCATCAGTCACTCCTTCCCTAACCTCACCATGTCCTCCTGAGGAGTCCCCCGAACTGTTTGACCACAGTGTTGTGTACATGCTCCAGGAGAATACCCAGCGTTTTGAAGGCTCCGCTGATGGAACCCAGCTAGAGGAAGGCAGTAACGTGAGCCCAGAGAGAGGGGGTAGTAACATGTGCCCAGAGAGAGGTGGTACCCACCAAGGACAGCTATCTGGCAGTCATGTTCCCCCAGCTGCAGCATACTCCAGTGATGAGGAGGGAGGGGATGATGAGGTCACTGACTCCACATGGGTGCCTGATAGGAGAGAGGAGGAGGAGGAGGAGGAGGAGGAAGAGGAGGCACATCTCCAATGAGGCAGGATGCCCTCCAAGGGCCAGCTTAAGGGCAGCACACCGTCTGCATCACACCGCAGAGCTCCGCATGTGCAGGGCGCTGCTGTCTCTGCGCGTTATTCCAAAAGTTCTTTGGTGTGGGCCTTTTTTTCAGACGTGTGCAGCAGATCACACCATTGCCATTTGCAACAAATGTATGAAGCGTATCTCACGTGACCAAAACATCAGCCGCTTGGGCACCACGTGCTTGACCAGACATATGTCGACTTGCCATGCAGTTCAATGGCAAGCATACATAAAAGACCCACACCAAAGAACAAAGCGGACTTCTCCTTGCACCTCATCAGCTGGGATCTCCAACCCCACTATACCTTCAGTCCTCTCTGAAACCTGTACTGAGAGGAATGAAGGTGTAGAATTAATATAAAAAGAACTACATTTTGGGGACTTTGAATTGAAGCGTGCAGCCAGGAAAATAGCATTGCATGGTACAATAATGCTGTCTGGTGGTGGAGCCATCTATAGTGCCATATAGTAAATGCATAGACATGTAGTAACCATGTCTATGTATTTACTATATGGCACTATAGATGGCTCCACCACCAGACAGCATTATAGTACCATGCAATGCTATTTTCCTGGCTGCACGCTTCAATTCAAAGTCCCAAAAATGTAGTTCTTTTTATATCAACCTATCGGGGATGGAGGTACATCTAGCTAGCCTCACCTAAAGTCCCAACCTCTTAGTTTCAATTCAATAAGGTGTAGAATTAGGTGTGTCACAGCCAAGTACTTGCGGGCAATCTGCTATTGGTACACCAACGTCAGATTGTACCAGGCAAATTTCCCTGCCCCAGCTTCTGCACCAGCCATCCACATTCCCAGTGGATGAATGCTAGCTTGGCTAAATTGCTAGCACTTCAACTGCTGCCTTTTCAGTTGGTAGACTCTGCCCCCTTCTGTGAGTTTGTGGAATGTGCGGTTCCTCAGTGGCAGGTTCCCAAACGCCACTTTTTCTCACAGAAGGCGATTCCAGCTCTCTACCGGCATGTGGAAGGCAATGTCTTGGCCTCGCTGGACAGGGCGGTCAGCGGTAAGGTGCATATTACCGCTGACTCATGGTCCAGCAGGCATGGACCGGGACGTTACCTATCTTTCATGGCGCATTGGGTGACTCTGCTGGCAGCTGGGAAGGATGCAGGACAAGGTGCAGTAGTGTTGGAGGTTGTTCCGCCACCACGCCTCCGAAATGCTACTACTGGTGATTCTGACACACCTCTCTCCTCCATTCCCTCCTCTTCTTCTTCCTCCATGGCCTCTTCAAGTGCTTTGTCCTCAGGAACCAGCGGTGCTCCGTAGGCGTTCAAGGGGCTACGTAAGTACGTAGGCAAAAAGATGCCATGCGGTGCTTGAGCTGGTGTGCTTGGCGGACAGGAGCCACACTGGGGCAGAGATTCTGTCAGCTCTGCAGGGGCAGGCTTAGAGGTTGTTGACGTCACACCAGCTTAAGCCAGGAATGGTGGTTTCCGACAATGGCACCAACCTCCTCTCCGCCTTCCGACAGGGACACCTGACCCATGTGCCCTGTTTGGCTCACGTCCTTAACTTGGTGGTGCAGCGGTCCTTGGGCAGGTACCCGGGCTTACAGGAGGTCCTGAGGCAGGCCAGGAAACTCTGTGGGAATTTCCGACGGTCATATAATGCCAGTGTTCGGCTGGCTGACCTGCAAAAGGAATACAACTAGTGTTGAGCGGACCCGAACTGTAAAGTTCGGGCCCGTACCGAACTTTAGCTTTTTCCCGAACCCGAACCCGGACTTTGCCCAAAAGTCCGGGTTCGGGTCCGGGTTCGGCAATCTAATAACGCATTTAGAAATGCTTCAGGGGCCAGCCAATCACCTTTTGATTAGCTGGTGTGCCCTTAGAAGCCATCATAGCCATGCCTACTAATGGCATGGCTGTGATTGGTCAGTGCAACATGTGACCCAGCTTCTATATAAGCTAGAGGCACACAGCACACATGACACTCTGCTTCAGAATAGATAGGGAGAGGATCTAGTCTGCTGCTGCTGCTTTTAGGGAGAGATAAAAAGATAGAAGAGGTAGTCCTGATTCTACAATCTGAGGGAAAAGATAGAGAGATAGTGTAGTGTAGGGCCAGGTTCCTGTGTTGGTGCTTTCAGGGACAGAGAATATTATATAGGAGTCCAGATTCAGAGATTAAAATCAGCGATCTGCATAGGTCTACCTATTTGTGTTGCAGTGCAGTCTTTTTACACTGCCATGAGCCCAGTGTCATAGAAAATCTAACTTTTAGGGGAAAAAAAGGCACTTTATTGTTCTCTTTTCCAAAAGACCCATAGGGCAAAAAAAAAAAAAAAAAGCATTTTATTTTGCTCGTGCAAAAAAAGACCCGTTTAGGGCAAAATAAATAAATAAATAAATAATTTGCACTTTAATGTACGCTTGCAAAAAACGCCGTTTAGGGGCACAAAAAAAAGTTTGCAGTGTGTTATACATATTTTGAGGTGTGTGAAATAAACAATTTCTATATAGTTTTCTCCTACTGTGCTATACTAAAAAAACAACATTTTTTTTGAATAGCATTTTCTGCAGTTCTGTAGCTGTGCGATTCAGCGGTTACGTACTGTGGGTGTGTTCTGCTCTTCCAAAAAACGCCGTTTAGTGGCACCAAAAAAAGGTTGCAGTGTGTTATACATATTTTGAGGTGTGTGAAATAAACAATTTCTTTATAGTTTTCTCCTACGTTGCTATACTAAAAAAACTTTTTTTTTTAATAGCATTTTCTGCAGTTCTGTAGCTGTGCGATTCAGCGGTTACGTACTGTGGGTGTGTTCTGCTCTTTCAAAAAACGCCGTTTAGTGGCACCAAAGAAAGGTTGCAGTGTGTTATACATATTTTGAGGTGTGTGAAATAAACAATTTCTATATAGTTTTCTCCTACTGTGCTATACTAAAAAAACAACATTTTTTTTGAATAGCATTTTCTGTAGCTGTGCGATTCAGCGGTTACGTACTGTGGGTGTGTTCTGCTCTTCCAAAAACACCCATTTAGGGCAAGATCCTAAATTTTGAAAATATGAGGAGAAGGTCAAAGGGACGTGGTGGCCCCGGTCGTGGTGCTGCTGGTGGAGCTCCTGTTGCAGGGAGAGGACGTGGTGGATCTGTGCCAGATACACGCACAAGTGAAACACCTTCCTCAGGTGCGAGTAGGCGACCGAGCCTGCGGCGGTATTTTGTCGCGCCTAATGAGGCTGTACGAATGTTTAGGCCAGGACAAGTACAGGCGATAGTAGATTGGGTTGCTGACAGTGCCTCAGGTTCCTTCACATTGTCTCCCACCCACTCTTCTGATGAAAGAACAGAGTTGGCACCTGAAACCCATGTCCATCAGTCTTTCACCTCACCCCCTTTCAAATCAGCCAAGCAGTCTGAGCCCCAAATCATGCAGCAGTCTCTTCTGCTTTTCGATGACTCTGTTAGCAGGGTTTCCCAGGGCCATCCACCTAGCCCTGCCCCAGAAGTGGAAGAGATTGAGTGCACCGATGCCCAACCACTTATGTTTCATGATGAGTACATGGGGAGGACCATCGCAGTACGTCTCGGATGATGACGAAACACAGGTGCCAACTGCTGCTGCTTTCGCAATTGTGCAGACAGACAAGGAGGGCAGAGGTGAAGACTGGGTGGAAGATGATGTGGAGGACGATGAGGTCCTCGACCCCACATGGAATCAACGTTATGCAGGTGACCAGTGTAGTTTGGAGGAAGAGGCGGTGGTCGCACAGAGCCACCAGCACAGCAGAAGAGGGAGCAGGGTGCAAAAGCGGAGCGTCTGTCAGCTAGACAGTATGTCTGCTACTGCCCAACGCAGCAAGGGACCGAGCACACCAAAGCCAGGTCCAAGGAGTTCCCCAGCGTGGCAGTTCTTCACACAATGTGCTGATGACAAGACACGAGTGGTTTGCACGCTGTGCAATCAGAGCCTGAAGCGAGGCATAAACGTTCTCAACCTGAGCACAAGCTGCATGAACAGGCATCTAAGTGCAAAGCACGAGCTGCAGTGGAGTAGACACCTCAAAAACCAAGAAAGGTCTCTGGCTCCTCCTGCTTCCTCTTCTGCTGCAGTCTCGGCCTCTTCATCCACCTCTGTAGTGACAGTGGCACCTGCCACCCCGCAAACAGAGCATCTGCCAGCAACACTACCACCTGGGTCACCAACCATCTCCACAATGTCCCATGGAAGCGTTCAGCTCTCTATCTCCCAAACATTGGAGCGGAAGAGGAAGTACCCCCCTAGCCACCCGCGATCCCTGGCCCTGAATGCCAGCATTTCAAAACTCCTGGCCTTTGAAATGCTGTCATTCCGTCTGGTGGAGACGCAGAGTTTTAAAAGCCTGATGGCATTGGCTGTCCCACAGTACGTCGTGCCCAGCCGCCACTTTTTTTCCAGGCGAGCCATCCCTTCCCTGCACAACCAAGTGGGGGACAAAATCAGGTGTGCACTGCGCAACGCCATCTGTGGCAAGGTCCACCTAACTACGGATGCGTGGACCAGTAAGCACGGTCAGAGACGTTATATCTCCCTAACAGCACACTGGGTAAATGCAGTGGCGGCTGGGCCTGAGGCAGATAGCAGTTTGGCGCATGTCCTTCCACCACCGAGGATTGCAGGGCGCTTCAGTTTGCCTCCTGTTGCTAACTCCTCCTACTCCGCTTCCTCATCCTCTACCGCCTCCTCATCCGGTCAGCGTAACACCTTCACCACCAACTTCAGCACAGCCAGGGGTAAACGACAGCAGGCAGTTTTAAAACTTTCCTGTTTGGGGGAAAAACCCCACACCGCGCAGGAGTTGTGGAGGGACATGGAACAACAGACCAATGAGTGGTTGCTGTCAGTGAGCCTCAAGCCCGGCCTGGTGGTGTGCGATAATGGGCGAAATCTCGTAGCAGCTCTGGGCCTAGCCGGTTTGACGCACATCCCTTGCCTGGCGCATGTGCTGAACTTGGTGGTCCAGAGGTTCCTTAAAAATTACCCCAATATGCCAGAGCTGCTGCAGAAAGTGCGGGCTGTGTGTGCGCACTTTCGGCGTTCTCACCCTGCTGCTGCTCGCCTGTCAGCGCTGCTGCTCGCCTGTCAGCGCTGCAGCGTAACTTCGGCCTTCCAGCTCACCGCCTCATATGTGACGTGCCCACAAGGTGGAACTCCACCTTGCACATGCTGGCCGGACTGTGCGAGCAGCAGCAGGGGATAGTGGAGTTTCAGCTGCAGCAATCACGCGTGAGTCGCTCTGCGGAACAGCACCACTTCACCACCAATAACTGGGCCTCCATGCGAGACCTGTGTGCCTTGTTGCGCTGTTTCGAGTACTCCACCAACATGTCCAGTGCCAATGACGCCGTTCTTAGCGTTACTATCCCAGTTCTATGCCTCCTTGAAAAAACGCTTCGGGCGATGATGGAAGAGGATGTGGCACAGGAGGATGAGGAGGAGGAGGAGGAAGCGGGATCATTTCAAAGGCTTTCAGGGCAGTCTTTCACAAGTGGCTACGAGGGTGGGTTCCTGCACCAACAAACGCCAGGTACACAATTGTCCGGCGGAAAGGGAACAGTTCTGGAGGATGACGAGGTGGAGGAGGAGATGGAGGAGGAGGAGGAGGAATTTCCACAGCAGGGTGGCACACAGACCAGCTCATGGCCATCACTGGTGCGTGGCTGGGGGGATACAGAGGACACAGACGATACACCTCCCACAGAGGACAGCTTTTCTTTGCCTCTGGGCAGCCTGGCACACATGAGCGATTACATGCTGCAGTGTTTCCGCAATGACCGCCGAGTTGCCCACATTTTAACTGGTGCTGATTACTGGGTGGCCACCCTGCTGGATCCCCGTTACAAGGACAACGTACCGTCCTTAATTCCCTCACTGGAGCGGGATCGTAAGATGCGCGAGTACAAGCGCACGCTGGTAGACACGCTGCTGGTGGCATTCCCACCTGACAGCGGGCGTACGGTGGAAGCACAAGGCGAAGGCAGAGGAGGAGGAGGAAGAGGTCGCCAACGCAGCCGGGGCACCGGCAGCACCTCAGAAGGCAGGGTTAGCATGGCTGAAATGTGGAAAAGCTTTGTCAGCACGCCACAACAACCAGCACCACCAGCTGAGATGGAACGTCTTAGCAGGAGGCAGCATTTCACCAACATGGTTGAGCAGTATGTGTCCACAGGCCTACACGTACTGGATGATGGGTCTGCCCCCTTTAACTTCTGGGTCTCCAAATTGGGCACATGGCCTGAGCTTGCCCTTTATGCCTTGGAGGTGCTGGCCTGCCCTGCAGCCAGTGTATTATCTGAACGTGTATTTAGCACGGCAGGGGGCGTTATCACAGACAAGCGTAGCCGCCTGTCCAGAGCCAATGTGGACAAGCTCACGTTCATTAAAATGAACCAGGCATGGATCCCACAGGACTTGTCCGTACCTTGTGCAGAATAGACATGTATACCGGTGTTGTGACAAAAACTGTCCGGCCATCGGATTGTGTCCGGCCCATACTGCGAAGGGGCAGCGCTTGCGCAGTACAGAGGACAAGGAGATTCACAAAATCTCCGAAGATGAACGGCGCCTGCGCTGTGAGTGCAGGTTCAAGCCCCACCATCCAAGTGGACATACGGTAGCACATAGTAACAGGGCCCCTCACGGGCTCGGTTCGATCGCCACGCTTCGGGTATGGCCTCACTTGGCTCGTCTTGAACCACGGATGGTGTGGCCTTCACCTGAACTCACCACGCAGGCGCCGTTCGTCTTGGGAGATTTTAGAAATCCCCTTGTCCTACATACTGAGCAAGAGCAGTACAGGGTGGACACTATTTGACGGGGGACAGAATTCGACACATCACCGGCATTACACAGCCATTGTTGTATTTTTGAATCAGTGTTGGCTACCTCGTCCTCCTCCACCGCCGCTTCCACCTACACAGCCACATCCACCGCCACTTTAACCTCCTACTCCATATGGACCTCGTCCTCCTAGGTCAAGATTTTTTTTTTTTTTTTTTTTTTAGGTTATTTTAAGTTATTTCCCTATCCACATTTGTTTGCAGAGCACTTGCCATGCTCTTAACAACATTTTGCTGCCATTTGCAGCCCTCTAGCCCTTTCCATTACCTTTTTAGAGCCTTTTTAGTCCTTAGAAGTCCGGGTCCCCATTGACTTCAATGGGGTTCGGGTCCGGGTTCGGGTTAAAGTTCGGTCCCGAACCCGAACTTTTTTCTGAAGTTCGGCCGAACCCGTCGAACCCGAACATCCAGGTGTCCGCTCAACTCTAAATACAACTTGCCCAAGAACCACCTAATCAGTGACATGCCCATCAGGTGGAACTCTACGTTGGCCATGCTGCAGCGGCTGCACATGCAGCAGAGGGCCATCAATGAGTATCGGTTGCAATATGGCACCAGGACAGGGTCAGGGGAGCTTGGATTTTTTTCCCCACGCCAGTGGGCCATGATCAGGGATGCATGCACTGTCCTGGCACCATTTGAGGAGGCCACGAGGATGGTGAGCAGTGACAGTGCATGCATCAGTGACACTCTCCCTCTTGTCCACCTGTTGGAGCACACACTGCGTGGAATAATGGACAGGGCACTTGAGGCAGAACAGAGGCAGGAAGAGGAGGACTTCCTTACCTCTCAAGGCCCCCCTATATCCAGACAGTGTTCCTGCTGGCCCGGCTATCACACAGGAAGAGGACAAGGAGGAGGAGGAGGATTGTGTCAGAATGGAGGTGGAGCCTAGCACTCAGCATCAGCAGCAGTCTTCAAGGGATCAATTACAGTCTCAAGACACCCATGGACTTGTACGTGGCTGGGAGGAGGTGGCTGCGGATCATGTCGTCCTGAGTGACATAACGGACTCCGGACCAAATGCCTCAGCAAACCTACGCTGCCTGGCCTCCCTGATCCTGCAAAGCCTGCAGAAGGATCCTCGTATTCGTGCGATCAAAGAGAGGGATCATTACTGGCTGGCAACCCTCCTTGATCCACATTACAAGGGTAAGGTTGCGGACCTTATCTTGCCGTCGTAGAGGGAGCAGAGGATGAAGCATCTTCGGGAGGCCTTGCAGAAAGGTCTGTGCAACGCATTCCCAGAGACAGGGAGGTTACAAATTCATGGTCCTGGACAACGTGTTGCTGAGGCTTCGGTCAGTCAAAGAAGGAGCAGTGGAGAAGGTGGCCGTCTGACCAATGCATTCAGACAATTTTTTAGTCCGCAGCCCCAAGGTATGATCGGTTCCAGCAACCATCGCCAGCGTCTGTTTTACATGTGCAGGAATACCTAGGGGCAAGATCAGACTTGGACACCTTTCCCACTGAAAATCCTCTGGGTTACTGGGTCTTGAGGATGGATCACTGGCCAGAGCTTGCACAATATGCAATTGAGCTACTGGCCTGTCCTACATCCAGTGTTCTTTCGGAACGCACATTCAGTGCTGCTGGAGGCTTTGTAACCGATCACAGGGTGCGCCTGTCCACCGACTCGGTCGATCGACTGACCTTCATAAAAATTAATCAGTCTTGGATCACCACCAGCTACCAAGCACCTGATGCTGATGTAACCGAATATTTTTTTTGAAATGTCAGATCCCTTCAAGACTGTCTATGCTGATGCTTGCTGAGTGACTATCCTGTTATGCTGAGTGACTATCCTCTTCCTCCTCAATGATCATGCTGATAGCTTGTAAGAACATTTTTGGTTCTGGGCACCAATTTTTTAGCCCCTGTTTAACGGGGGTGTGTAAATAACATTTTTGATGCAATACTTTTCAGCAGGGCTCATTCCTGTGCTCCAAGTAGATTATCTGTGAGGGGTTGCAGTGTGGTGGCACCAGCACCAGTGCCTAAGGCACAATTTTTCTGCTCCTGTTTAACAGGGGCATGTAATTACAATTTTTGATACAATACTTTGCAGCAGGGCTCATTGCTGCACTCCAAGTACAGTATCTGTGAGGGGTTGCAGTGTTGTGGCACCAGTGCCTAAGGCCCAATTTTTATGCCCCTGTTCAACAGGGGCATGTAATTACAATTCTTGATCTAATAATTCACAGCAGGGCCCATTCCTGTGCCCAACAATAGGTAACTGTGAGGGCTTACAGTGTTGTGGCAACACCACCACCACCATCTCCAAAGGCCCAATTTTTCTGCCCCTTTTCCACAGGGGCATGTAATTACAATTCTTGATATAATAGTTCACAGCAGGGCGTTCCACCACCCACCAAGATTAACTGTGAGGGCTTACAGTGTTCTGGCAACACCAACACCTAAGGGACAAATTTCTGCAGAGTATATACGGCAGGCCCCTACTTTCAAACATCCAACTTACAAACGACTCCTACTTGCAAACGGAAGGAGACAACAGGAAGTGAGAGGAAATCTACCCCTAGGAAGGGAAATTCTCTCCTGTAAGTGTTAATATGGGAAAAAGGTGTCTCCTCTCCACTAATGCTTTATCACCAAACCCACATTTTCAAAAAACATTTGTCATTGGGTTGAAAAGTGAGATGAAATGTTCTGAACAGGTGCACAGACAGCAAAACAAATGTTACAGGGGTGATAACCCTTCCCTATGTTTTCCAAAAAGCTTAAAAATAGATTTTTTGGCTGGAGCTACACTTAAACAATGTACCTGTTCAAAATTACAAACAGATTCTACTTAAGAACAAACCTACAGTCCCTGTTTTGTTTGCACCGCCTGCATACTGCTCTTCAGAGTATATAGGGCCTTTTTTTAATTTGGGTGCGGGGTTCTCCTTATATCCATACAAGACCTAAAGGGGCTGGTAGTGGGCTGGGGGGGGTACCCATGCCATTTTTCTCAATGATTTTCATCCATATTGCCGCGACCAGACATTACATTAAAGCCGCAAGCAGTTTTAAATGACTTTTTTTCCTTTATAAATGTCATGTTGTGCAGGAACAGTTCTAAACACGGGAAACACGTGCCACTTCACAGGCATACTTTAGACACCCCCCATGTACGATATTTAACCACTTAAGCCCCGGACCATTTTGTAGCTAAAGGACCAGAGCTGTTTTCAGAATTTTGCACTGCGCTGCTTTAACTGGAAATTGTGCGGACATGCAATGTTGTACCGAAACTAAATTTGCGTCCTTTTCTTCCCACAAATAGAGCTTTCTTTTAATGGTATTTGATTGCCTCTGCGATTTTTATTTTTTGCGATATAAACGGAAAAATACCGAAAATTTTGAAAAAAAATTATATTTTCTAATTTTTGTTATAAGAAAAATCTAATAAACTCAATTTTAGTCATACATTTAGGCCAAAATTTATTCAGCCACATGTCTTTAGTAAAAAAAATGTCAATAAGCGTATATTTATTGGTTTGCGCAAAAGTTATAGCGTCTACAAACTAGGGTACATTTTCTGGAATTGACACAGCTTTTAATTTATGACTGCCTATCTCATTTCTTGAGGTGCTAAAATGGCAGGGCAGTACAAAACCCCCCCAAATTACCCAATTTTGGAAAGTAGACACCCCAAGGAAATTGCTGAGAGGCATGTTGAGCCCATTGAATTTTTTATTTTTTTTGCAAGTGATTGAATAATGACAAAAAAAAATAAAAAATTACAAAAAGTTGTCACTAAATGATATATTGCTCACACATGCCATGGTTATATGTGGAATTGCACCCCAAAATACATTTTGCTGCTGCTCCTGAATACGGGGATACCACATGTGTCGGACTTTTTGGGAGCCTAGCCGCGCACGGGCCCCCGAAAACCAAGCACCGCCTTCAGGATTTCTAAGGGCGCAAATTTTTGATTTCACTCCTCACTACCTATCACAGTTTCGAAGGCCATAAAATGCCAAAATAGCACAAAATCCCCCCAAATGACCCCATTTTAGAAAGTAGACACCCCAAGGAAATTGCTGAGAGGCCTTTTGAGCCCATTGAATATTTTTTTTTTTGTCCCAAGTGATTGAATAATGACAAAAAAATAAAAAAATTACAAAAAGTTGTCACTAAATGATATATTGCTCACACATGCCATGGTTATATATGGAATTACACCCCAAAATACATTTTGCTGCTTCTCCTGAGTACGGGGATACCACATGTGTGGGACTTTTTGGGAGCCTAGCCGCGTACGGGACCCCGAAAACCAAGCACCGCCTTCAGGATTTCTAGGCACACATTTTTGATTTCACTCCTCACTACCTATCACAGTTTCGAAGGCCTTAAAATGCCAAAATAGCACAAAACCCCCCCAAATGACCCTATTTTGGAAAGTAGACACCCCAAGCTATTTGCTGAGATGCATGGTGAGTATTTTACAGCTCTCATTTGTTTTTGAAAATGAAGAAAAAAAAATTTTTTTTTTTTTTTTTTTAATTTTCAAAACTTTGTGACAAAAAGCGAGATCTGCAAAATACTCACCATACCTCTCAGCAAATAGCTTGGGGTGTCTACTTTCCAAAATGGGGTCATTTGGGGGGGTTTTGTGCCATCTGGGCATTCCATGGCCTCCGAAACTGTGATAGGCAGTGAGAAGTGAAATCAAAAATTTACACCCTTAGAAAGCCTGAAGGCGGTGATTGGTTTTTGGGGTCCCGTACGCGGCTAGGCTCCCAAAAAGTCTCACACATGTGGTATTCCCGTACTCAGGAGAAGCAACAGAATGTATTTTGGGGTGTAATTCCACATATGCCCATGGCATGTTTGAGCAATATATCATTTAGTGACAACTTTGTGCAAAAAATAAAAAATAAAAAAATAAATTGTCTATTTTCCGCAACTTGTGTCAACATATAAAATATTCCATGGACTCGACATGCCTCTCAGTATATAGCTTGGGGTGTCTACTTTCCAAAATGGGGTCATTTGGGGGGGTTTTGAACTGTTCTGGCATTTTATACACAACATTAGGAAGCTTACATCCACTCTTCTAACCACTTGAAGGCAAAGCCCTTTTTCACACTTTTTGTTTACATGAAAACATTTTTTTTTTTTGCAAGAAAATTATGTTGAACCCCCAAACATTATATATATTTTTAAAGCAAAGGCCCTGCAGATTAAAATGGTGGGTGTTGCAATTTTTTTTTCTACACAGTATTTGCGCAGCGATTTTTCAAACGCATTTTTTGGGGAAAAAATACACTTTTTTTAATTTTAATGCACTAAAACACACTATATTGCCCAAATGTTTGATGAAATAAAAAAGATGATCTTAGGCCGAGTACATAGATACCAAACACGACAAGCTTTAAAATTTCGCACAAACGCGCATTGGCGACAAACTACATACATTTTTAAAAGCTTTTAAAAGCCTTTACAGGTTACCCCGTTAGATTTACAGAGGAGGTCTACTGCTAAAATTACTGCCCTCGATCTGACCTTCGCGGTGATACCTCACATGCATGGTGCAATTTCTGTTTACATATGACGCCAGACCGACGCTTGCGTTCGCCATTGGGCAAGGAGCAGGGCAGGACAGGGGTGCTTTTTTTTTTTTTTTATTATTAATTTTGCTTTTTTATTTTATTTTTAAACTGTTGCTTCCATATTATATTTTTTTTTATCATTTTTATTGTTATCTCAGGGAATGTAAATATCCCCTATGATAGCAATAGGTAATGACAGGTACTCTTTTTTGAAAAAACTGGGGTCTATTGGACCCTAGATCTTTCCTCTGCCCTCAAAGCATCTGACCACACCAAGATCGGTGTGATAAAATGCTTTCCCAATTTCCCAATGGCGCTTTTTATATCCGGGGGGGGGGGACATTCCCTCCCACTGCTTGTAAAAGCAGTCCAGAGGCTAATTATCCACTAGGATTGCTTTTACATGAAAGCCGGCCGCTGGCTGAAAAGAATGATACCAAGATGATACCTAAACCCACAGGCATCATTCTGGTATAAACATTCAAAGTCCAGCAACATACCAGTACGTTGCTGGTCCTTGTTGGACATGTATTGTAATCTTTTTTTTCATGCAGCCTGTTGGCTGAACGAAAAAAAAAGATTAATCGGTGGGTATGCCCACCATTAGAATACCGCCCTTCATCCACAGACTTCTAATGATGGGCATACATGCACCATTTATATATGCCGAAGCATGGGGGCATCTTCCCGCAAAAGTTATGCCGCGTACACATGGTCAGACTTTTCCACGGGCAAGCCTGCGTCAGAATTTTGACCGTATGTACGCGGCATTAGGAGCAAAATCGCTCCTCCGCCCCAATGCTTTGGCATATATGCTTTTTTTTTTAACTGTGGTGGTGAAATCACCTCCTACAGCACTGGAGTCGCAGGGATCAGGCCTGTCTCTGCGAACGCTGCAGTTATGTGTGTTGTGTTTTGTAAGTGACAGTGATCGTTCGATACTGCACTTGGGTGGCCTGGGCTGGACGGAGGGGCAAAACGCAGGTGCTAGCAGGTATCTGGGCTGATCCCTCTAACACTGCGTTTTTGGGAACCCTAAACTGCTGGGGACGAAAGTATAGATCTGATCAGATCAGATATTAATCTGTTCAGATACTATACCACTAAGGGGGGTGTATGCTTCACGCGTGGGTGTTAGCGCTACTGGCACTAACCTGACGCTGCCTGGGGTGTGACGCAGACCCTCTCTGACGCTAAAACCTAATTGATATCACCCGCCGGGCGATCAGGGGGTTAAACCTTTATTGGGTTATATACGGCGGGTGCCCTGACACTATAAAAAGCAAACTAACTAACCAGCGTCACCCGTAACACTTATATGGTGATTACTGGTGAAAGGGTTAACTAGGGGCAATTAGGGGGTTAAAACCTTTATTAGGTAATATATGGGGGTACCTGACGCTATATAAAAACCTGACGGCGAACCTAAAAAAAAAGACTGGCTACCTATCGGCATCACCGACACTAAGACAACGATCATAAAAACGATCGCTTAGCGACAGTGGTGATAGGGGGTGAAAGGGTTACCTGGGGGGCGATCAGGGGGTTAAACCTTTATTAGGTAATATATGGGGATACCCGACACTATAAAAACCTGCGGCGAACCTAAAAAAAAATACTGGCTACCGATCAGCATCACCGACGCTAAGACATCGATCAGAAAAATGATCGCTTAGTGACGGCGGTGCTAGGGGGTGATCAAGGGGTTAAACCTTTATTAGGTAATATATGGGGGTACCCGATGCTATAAAAACCTGCGGCGAACCTAAAAAAAATTACTGGCTACCGATCAGCATCACCGACGCTAAGACATCGATCAGAAAAATTATCGCTTAGTGACAGTGGTGATAGGGGGTGAAAGGGTTACCTGGGGGCGATCAAGGGGGTTAAACCTTTATTAGGTAATATATGGGGGTACCCGACGCTATAAAAACCTGCGGCGAACCTAAAAGAAATTACTGGCTACCGATCAGCATCACCGACGCTAAGACATCGATCAGAAAAATGATCGCTTAGCGACGGCGGTGCTAGGGGGTGAAAGGGTTATCTGGGGGGTGATCAGGGGGTTAAACCTTTATTAGGGGGGGTTAGGGGGTTACACTGGACCTAAAACTAAGAGTAGTGACACTTTTACAGTCACAAATGTCACTGATTGCAGTGATCACTAAATAAATGGTCACTGCAATCAGTGACACTGTGACTGGGGGCTGGGGGGTGATTTGGGGGGCCTGGGGGGGCGATTTATGTGCCTATGTGTCCTGGTGTCAGTGTGCTGTTTTGTGCACTAACCTGCATCTTCTCCTGTACGGCGCTCGATATATGTGAGTGCCGCAGGAGAGATGACATCACTTCCTCCTGCCTGTGTAAACAGTACACAGGCAGGGGAAGCTCTCTCATTCGCCGGGAGCGATCGAGAGGGGGGGCCGGAATCGAACGGCCGTCCCCTCATGCCGGATAGCTCCCGAAGGTAAAACGACCACCCACTGTAAAGAAGGGGGGTCCAATCGGACCCCCCAACTATACAAAGGCAATCACGTATATGTACGTGATTCTGCCTGTCGGTGCCATTCTGCCGACGTATATTTACAGTGGGCGGTCGTTAAGTGGTTAAAGGAATATTTCCCCTTTTTTTCACTTTAAGCATCATTAAAATCACTGCTCCCGAAAAAACTGGCGTTTTTAAAACTTTTTTTTTGCATTTGGGGACCCGGGTCCTGGGGCAGGACCTGGGTCCCCAAACCCTTTTTAGGACAATAACTTGCATATTAGCCTTTATAATTAGCACTTTTGATTTTGAACGTTCGAGTCCATTGATTTTAATAGGGTTCTAAAGTCCGCTCGAACTTTCGGTCCGTTTGCAGGTTCTGGTGCAAACCGAACCGGGGGTGTTCAACTCATCCCTAATGTGGACCTCCAATGAACTGGCAGGCATAGTCTAGCGGCATTAATCATATGCATAGCCACTGATTTGTGGTATCTTTTCCTGGATATTTTGGAGAGGTGAAGGAGGTACTGTGCTGGTGAAAACTCAGAAGGGAGCAGGGAAATCGCGGTCATCGCATCGTGTACCCTACGCCAGTACGGCTGAATCCGAGGGCATGTCCACCATATGTGGAGGAAGGTACCGAAATCCTGTCCACATACCCAGCATCGATCCAGCACTGTCGGGATAAATTTATGCAACAGATCTGGCGTCTTGTACCATCTCGTTTTGATTTTATACCCATTTTCCTGGGTGTTCACGTTCAGCGATCCTTTGTGGATAAACCAGTGGACACGGTCCCAGCTCGATTCCTCGATCACAGTGTCCAGCTGGGCCTCCCAAAAGGCATGCTCAGCTTGCAAAGATGCGTAAGGTTTCCTGAACATTGATGCATAAAGCATCGAGATCACATGCCTCTGGGGAGACAATCTGGAGCACAGCGACTCAAAGGCAGTAGGAGCTTTTGTGAAGCCTCCTCTGTTTGCCAGGTTGTCGAGAAAGTGTTTCAGTTGGATATAGGTCTAGAAAGGGAAGGATTTGGTCAGAGACATTGCTGCCAGCTCACTTTGGCGAAGAAATCTGCCCCTGACAAAGAAATGTTTAGCTTGTATCTCAGTATAAGTCCATTCAGCCGCCAAGTAGGTTCTGCCCATACCTGAAGGGAGCTCCTCTCCTTTGTAATATGATCTAAGATTTGTAAGATTGTTAAATAATTTGTAATAAAATTTGTTATTTTTCTATGATATTTTGTACTGCTTTACTTGGGCACCACAATAATCCCACTTCCTCCGTTCCCTTTTATACATGCCTATTATGGGAAGGACAGGGTGCAAACATGTTGACTTTAACTGAGTGATTATTGGAAAACCTTGATTTGGCAGAGCAGACTACATTAATTACTCCACTGTATTTGTTTCCCCCAGCGTAAAAGTTATTGTAAAAAGTGGTCCATAGAACTACCTATCAATTCACAACTGAATGCAGCATGTGTAGGGACAACATTGCCCTAAAAAAAAAGTGTATTTCCTTTTTGGGATATAACTCCTTGCCCCATAACTAGTGCTGAACAAATCTAGTAACATTTTATTCATCTGAACTTTGGCAAATTGCATTGAAACCCAGGGCGGTGAATCCAGATAGTCAATGGTGGCTCATTTTAGGGCTTAGAGGCAATCTATTGTCAAAAAAAGGCACGAAAGCCAGGAAGTTCCATGGGTGATGTGTGCAAATGGTAATTTTTTTTTTAAGGCCATACAGTGGGGAAGGGGTCCTTTTCATACAGCTTTAAGTTTTAAAATTAGTTTGGCTTGTAAACAGCAGTAGCACCCCAGTATATTACTATCTAAATTATATGAGTTAAAAAAGTGTTTTTTAGCAACAACATATGTGTTAATCAATTGGTACTAGGCCTACAGTAACAGCTACAACAGGCGTAAAGGCAGAGTAGAAAGCCAGAGACAGATAAAGCTAAATGTAAAAACAGAGTGCATAAAAACACTTTTCTACCCCATCATAGACCTCAGCTTTGGCTTAGTAGAAATTGACCAGCTGCAGGACATTTTTGTAATAGTACGAACAGTCCCAAATGCAGAAATACAAGGCTTAAACAAGTGTTTTCTTAAAGTGAATCTAAACTGTATCTGAGCACCACAAACCGAAAATTCTATCTAAATAATTTTTAATATTGAAAACAAACTCATCCATCCATCCATGTCTCCATGCTAAATACAATTGTGAAATAACTTTGTAAAACACCCTCTAGCATTTCTAGCAGTGGTGGCCATCTTGAGTAAGGACAGATGACCCATTTACTTCCTGGAATCCATCTGTCCTTAGCTCAGGCATGTAGGCAGGATGGTGTGCTTAGCTCAGAAAAACCCTCCTTCTCACCTCCAGATAAAAGAATAAAATGCCCATGATGACTCCTGGGATTGTCACGTACCTGGTGGAGATCGAGCTGTAGAGGGGGCTTCTCTTGCACCTCCTGTCCAACACCCCTGATAGTGGTGACAGGGAGTGGAGGAAACAGAGTGGCACAAGGGCCAATGTAGCAGATGGCTCTGGCTGGGACTTGGCAGGAACCAGGTAGCTGGAGAGCGCTGGGCCGGAACTGAGAACAGGAGTTCCGTGTCGCTGGATCAGCAGCTAGAAGCGTAGCCAGGACGTAAGCCAGTGGGTCATCAACAGCTGGACAGAGCAGGTACCGAGATGTGAGGCAGAGGCAAAGACAGGACACAGGCCAGGTTCGGTACACAGTCGGGCAATGAGGTACAGGAACATCAGGCGGAGGCGGAGTCAAGCACAAGCCGGGGTTACAAGTAGGCAGGCGGAGGTCAAGAGGAAGGTTCAGGCAAGCCGGGTCAGGTTTACAGGAAACTGATACAAATCAGGTAAGTCAGGCACTAGCTGAAAAACCACTCAGCAAAGTGTGCATGTCATTGGCATGTTTAAGAAGGCAGATCGGCGCCAATGCGCGCACGCGCGCCAAAACATGTCCTTTCTTGTGCATTTTTTTGGAAAGTGCACGTCTGCGCACGGCTGCGTGCTTGTTCTCCGGGTTTCTCTTACAGGGATGCATGACATCATTTTGGCCTAAGCCAGAAACCAGGAAGCAACTAAAGAAATATAAAAAATAAAATAAAACAAGTAAATATAATATACCTTCCTATCTATTTACTAATGCTAGCAGCATAAGGATTAAAAATAGTTAATGCTAAATGACAGTTTAGTTCCACATTAAAAAATATTAGAACATTAGCTTTCAGATATAGGCTGATGCCATGGAAGTCAGCTAAAACATAATTTTATTATTGCATGTGAACAACAGTCAATAAAGACAACGTGTTTCGGCCCTCATCCATTCATATTTCGATTACAGAACAGGGATATTTCAGTGTCGTAAGAGGGACTGCCTAACATGTCAGTTTATTTCCCATCGCAAATCTATTTTCGGTAATAATGGGCAAGTGTTCATGATTAAGCAATTCACAACTGTTCGTCCGAATACGTGATATACGTACTTTGGTGCCCTTGTCATCTACTATACGTTGAAAAATATATAGAAAACCCGCGCCAAAAAGCTGCTAATATAACTATTTAAATATAAAGAAAGCTTCTCCTCAAAAAATCAGTGGTATGCTGAAATAAATGTGAAAAATGTGACAAGTGAGGGCGCTTAAAATGAGTCCCAAAAAATAATGTGAAGACCCCTGTAAACAATAACCACCTAAGTAAATGCACTAAAAATATTACACCCGCATGCAAAGTATGTATGTATATAATAAGTACCAGACCATATAAATCCCAAAGGATGTGAGATAATAGAACACTGTCCTATCAAACAAATAAGTGCAGATTGATATCCACAGTCAAGATACCAAAATCCATGACTAGTGAGACAATGCAAAGAAATTATGATGTACAATAAAGGAAATGTGCAAACAGTCCAAATGTAAACACAAATATCCCCACAACAATAGTGAACAGTCTTTTCAAAAGGACTTTGCATGTGTTGAAAATCCTCCAAGTGCTTGATATTCCATTATGTGATAAATGAAATCAAATCTTGTGATTATGAGATCCACCTTCACCGTATTAGATATCACCCAATAGTGCTATGGATAAAGATGGCAGCTTACCCCAAAGAATTGACCCTTTTAACTAAAAAAGAGGTCAAATGCGCTTTCTGCAAGTATAACTTGCTGGATAGTATAGGAGATGGTGTCAGCTGGACGGCAATGCTGGACTTATAGATATGGATAACTCTGGTGGTATGGTATGCCAAATTAGAAGAGAGAAGCCAAGAATAGTGTAATCCTATTTATTAAATGAATCAATATAAAAAGCCAAAGACTCGCTTACTGTAGAAGTGCCCCAAACCCGGCACTGAGGCTGAAATGGCGTGAAACAATGGATGGATGTCCCAAACGCATAGGAACTGGCGTGCGTTCCACCTCCAGGAACAGACACATCTACTATACGTTGGTCGCACCATGCGTATATTATGTAAACGTATATTATGTAAACGGGTGAGCGAACATAGGAGGATCATCAAAGGTGGATGCGATAAGCATAGTGTGCCCCGACATTAAATGTCTAGAAGTTATGGCGATCGAATACATCTCAGATATAACATTGAGACCCCTTTCACACTGAGGTGGTTTTCAGGCGCTTTCGCGCTACAAATACCCTCTGAAAAGCGCCTGAAAAGAACCTCCCATTCATTACAGTGTGTCTTTTCACACTAGGGTGGTGCGCTTGTGGGATGTTACGGAAAGTCCTGCAAGCAGCATCTTTGGGGCGGGTTGGAAACGCTGTAAATAGCGCTCCTAAAACGCCCTGTCCATTGCAATGAATAGGCAGCACTTCCAAACTGCCTTAAAAGTGCTTTGAAAGCGCCACAAAACTAGACTTTTTTTACTTTGTTTTTAAGGTAAAAACCACCCCACTAGCGGCCGAAAAGCTCTGCTAAAACAGTGCTGAAGCGCCGCAAAAACTAGGTGCGCTTTAGCACTAACGGCCAAGCACTGCAATGTGAAAGGGGTCTAACGGATAAAGAGAAATTTTCTCAGCTTTGTAAGAAGGAGGCGTTTTGAATTTTCAAGCTAAATACTCTGTCCCCCAATGGGTTGAGCGAAGAGTTAGAAACACACAGCCTAACATAAATAACCTTTACCCTCCTTTCTTTGTGCTTCTTCGGTCTTACCTTGTCCTTTCTTTCTCTAAGTGGTTTATGTTCATAACCTAATATTGTGTATGGTTCATAAAATTCATCTTATTTAATTTATATTTTATTCCTGAGGATTCTGATTAATTCATCAGGTTATATAAACTACAGCTTGAAACTCTAGAACATGGTGTTCTTGAAATGGCATATTTGTACTAACATTAAATCTAATTTTTGCACTGAATTAAATAATTTACATATTAATGTTAGCACAGTGCACTTTGTGTTCTGTGCTATACTGCCCCGCGTGTATTCTCATTGTGGTTGTGGTAGTGCATGTATATGTATACATGTGATTGTGTACTGTATGTACTATTTCTGGCCTTTCCATATCGGTTATTATAATGTGATTTTATACATATATATATTTTTTATATGAATTAAATTGTGTTTCTTAATGTGCATTGAGCTGAAATCACAATGGTCAAGTTTCCCGGAGGGAGATGTCAGGGGTCCAAGGCTAATTACGCCAATCCAAACCCCTCTATAATTTTTAGACACACACCTGTCTATATAAGGTCAAACAGTTAACAGTGCATTTCAGAGCACAAACCAAGTCACGAAGTCCAAGGAATTGTCTGTAGACCTCCGAGACAGGATTGTATAAAGGCACAGATCTGGGGAAGAGTACAGAAAAATTTCTGCAGCATTGAAGGTCCCAATGAGCACAGTGGCCTCCATCATTCGTAAATGAAAAAAAAGTTTGGAACCACCAGGACTCTTCCTATAGCAGGCCGCCCAGCCAAACTGAGCAATCGGGGAGAAGGGCCTTAATCAGGGAGGTGACCAAAACCCGATGGTCACTCTGACAGAGCTCCAGTGTTTTTTCTGTGGAGAAAAGAGAACCTTCCAGAAGAACAAACATCTCTGCAGCACTCCACCAATCAGGCCTGTATGGTAGAGTGGCCAGACGGAAGCAACTCCTCAGAAAAAGGCACGTGACAGCCTGCCTGGAGTTTGCCAAAACGCACCTGAAGGACTCTCAGACCATGAGAAACAAAATTCTTTGGTCTGATGAAACAGAGATTGAACTCTTTGGCCTGGATGGCAAGCGTCATGTCTGGAGGAAGCCAGGCACCACTCATCACCTGTCCAATACCATCTCTACAGTGAAGCATGGTGGTGGCAGCATCATGCTGTGGGGATGTTTTTCGGCATCAGGAACTGGGAGACTAGTCAGGTTCAACAGAAAGATGAATGCAGCAATGTACAGAGACATCCTTGATGAAAACCTGCTCCAGTGCGCTCTGGACTTCAGACTGGGGTTAAGGTTCATCTTCCATCAGAACAACGACTCTAAGCACACAGCCAAGATAACAAAAAAATGGCTATGGGTCAACTCAGTGAATGTCCTTGAGTAGCCCAGCCAGAGCCCAGACTTGAACCCAATTGAACATCTCTGGAGAGCTCTGAAAATGGCTGTGCACCGAAGCTCCCCATCCAAACTGATGGAGCTTGAGAGGTCTTGCAAAGAAGAATGGGAAAAACTGCCCAAACATAGGTGTGCCAAGCTTGCAGCATCATACTCAAAAAGACTTGAGGCTGTAATTTGTGCCAAAGGTGCTTAAAAAAAGTATTGAGCAAAGGCTGTGAATACTTATGTACATGTGATTTTTTGTAATACATTTGCAAAGTTTTCAAACAAACTTCCTTCATGTTGTCATTATGGGGTATTGTTTGTAGAATTTTCAGGAAAATATTGAATTTAATCAATTTTGGAAAAGGCTGTAACATAACAAAATGTGGAAAAAAAGTGAAGCGCTGTAAATACTTTCCGGGTGCACTGTGTATTCTATCTGGATCCAATCCCTTTGGAGTGTGGGCTTTCTGCCTGTGGGGGCTATGCACCCTCTGCACTTAAGAGTGAATTATACATGGTTTTTGGACCAATTTTCCTGTTCACTAAGCAGATTGGATCTGCTGGCAAAGAAAATCTAAATTTTAAGTGAACCAGCCAGTTTCACTGTGAGTTCTGACTCATCCCCTTTACTGGGCACTGAATAATTTTATGTTTTCGGAGAGAAGTATACGTTGTTGCAACTATTATTTGGAGGAAGTAATTGAACACTTTGCAGCTGATTTATTAAAATGAGAAAAGAGAGAACAAGAAGAGCTGCCTATATTTTATTCATAATTCTTGTTTCATTTTAAATAAAACAACGACTGTAGTTGGATTAGCTGCTTTTAACAAAAGCTAATTTTTTTTAAATCTTCTTTTCTCAAGTTTTAATAAATCGTATGCATTGTATTATCTTTTCGTGTATTTACTTGTTTGTTTCATTTATGTTTCTTATATGTAAAAATTGCTTTTCATTATTGATTATAGAGGCAGTATCTAACATGATATGCAGATTTGTGCAACAAAAACAAGTTTTTGGTAATCTATGGTATTGTCTTTTAAAAATGTTAAACAAAATGGTACTTTTTAGGTGAGGACGGTAAACAAGGAGCTTTAAAATTGTTTTATCAAATTTTATGTTATAACTTTGAAGCTGTTTTGTTTTGTGTGGGTATTCATGTAAAGTAAGGCACTTCGGTAGCAGGGGGCTGCATTTCATATCTCAAGGGGGCCTAATCATATTTGGCTGCAGTTGAAAGCATATACTTAGAAAAAAGAAATAAGGACCCCATTCATTTTGAGGTAGCATCAATGCACCTCTGATGTTATAACAACGAGGGCACTGAGCACCTCTATGGTGAATAAAATCCCAAAAAATAAAAAATAAACAGTTTGGAAACTTCTTAATGGATTTTAACTTGATAACATTGATGCTTAACATAGTTTACAGTGATTTTCCACTGCTTACACATTTATTTCTTATACTTGCTCTTTTCTTACACAAGAAAATAAGAAGCTGATTCATTTAAAGCATGCTACCTTCTCTGCTCCCCCTCTTATTCATTCTACAATTTCAGGCAATTACTGCCATTGATAAAATGGAGCCAAGCCAACCATTATCCTATGAGCAGTGACACGCTCTGCAGGTCTCACTAGCAGTGAAAGGATTAAGACTTGAGTCTGCGTAGCAACCAGCACTCATATAAACTCTAATATTAAACTTCTAGTCTGCATCAACATATTACGTCAACAGTTGGTTTTGGAACAGAATATGCCTTATAAAAATACATGCACTCGATTTCAGGAATCTCAGGGTACGTATTTTCTTCTTCAAACACTCTTTTATTTCCCTTTTGATTACTATATAAAATACTATCCTAAAGCATTTTGGTACAAGGGAATAATAGCCCAGTCAAGTCATTGCTTTTCACTTTCATCTTCCAGACTAAACTCTGGAAATATTTCATTTTTATTTTGTTAATAAAGTCATGGCACATACCTATCAACCTATTTACTTATATACCTGTAAATATTTCTTATAAAACAGATCGATGCCCAAGATGTCTAAAGAAGAATTACATTCTAAACTAAAACATTTCTCTTTTATTCTCAAGCCACAGCCATATTTCTAAATGTATTTGTGTCTTAGTTTCATAATCTGGTAAGATTGCTTATTTGGTGCTTTATTAACATTGGGAGTCACTGGGAGCCATGCTGTGGTTGCACCGACAGCCACTATTGCTTCATCTTGATTGACAAGGGGGGTGATTTACTATAAACAGTGCGCTGCGCCGGTTCATACCTTAATTGGTGCGCCGGATAAATCCTTAATTGAGCGCAGGAACCGGCGGCGCACTGCTATAGTAAATAAAAATTTGAGCGGCGCACTATTCAAAATGAATGGTTTCCTATGGGAGCCCATTGATTTGAATAGAGGTCGCCCGGGAAGTCGAAAGAAGACGATCCGACTCGCGGGGCGACTCGTGTTCCGGTTGACAGGGGGACAGCGCGACTTTGCGAGGCAACTTGGACACGACTTGAGCGTGAAGCAGCCGCTCAAGTCGTGTCCTAGAGGCAACTACCTGGCCGAGAATGTCTCCAGCGCGATGGCATCGCGCTGGTTCTTGGCACAGGGTACTGCAAGCCTCGCGCTCGCTGTCCCCTGTGTTTGGTATGAATCATGAAGGGGAACTCCACGCCAAATGTAAAAAAAAAATGGCGTGGGGGTTCCCCACAAAATCCGTACCAGGCCTTTCAGGTCTGGTATGGATTTTAAGGGGACCCCCGGGCCAAACTTAAAAAAAAATTGCGTGGGGGTCCCCCTAAAAATCCACACCAGACCCTTATCCGAGCACGCAACCTGGCAGGCCACAGGAAAAGAGGGGGGGATGAGAGAGCGCCCCCCCTCCCTCCTGAACCGTACCAGGCCACATGCCCTCAACATGGGGAGGATGCTTTGGGGGTCTGTGACCCCAAAGCACCATGTCCCCATGTTGATGGGGACAAGGGCCTCATCCCCACAACCCTTGCCGGTGGTTGTGGGGGTCTGCGGGCTTATCGGAATCTGGAAGACCCCTTTAACAAAGGGGACCCCCAGATCCCGGCCCCCCCTGTGTGAAATGGTAATGGGGTACAAATGTACCCCTACCATTTCACAAATAAAAATGTCAAAAATGTCAAAAATTACAATAGCCGGTTTTTGACAATTCTTTTATTAATGTCTTCTCTTTTCTTCCATCTTCTTCCTTCTTCTTCTTCCAGCTTCTTCTTTTCTCCATTCGGGTTTCTTCCTCCATCTTGTTCTTCATCTTACTCTTCATCTTCCTTCTTCCTTCGGTGTTCTCGTCCGCATCTTGCTCCGGCTTCTTGTTCCCTTCTTCTTTCTCCGGCCGCTCAGTTTGAATTCGAGGTTCCCACTGTGTGACGCTTCAGTTCTTCAGTTCTCCTCTGGGTCCGCTGCCACCCGGTGACCCCGCTCCCCTCTGACGCACATGGATTTCACTGGGACTTTCCCCGTGGTGTCAGAGGGGGCGGAGCCACCGGTTGGCAGAGGACCCAGAGGAGAACTGAAGAACTGAAGAGTCACACAGCGGGAACCTCGAATTCAAACGGAGCGGCTGGAGAAAGAAGAAGGGGAACAAGAAGCCGGAGCAAGATGCGGACGAGAACACCGAAGGAAGAAGGAAGATGAAGATGAAGATGAAGAGGAAGATGAAGAACAAGATGGAGGAAGAAACCCGAATGGAGAAAAGAAGAAGCTGGAAGAAGAAGGTGGAAGAAGATGGAAGAAAAGAGAAGACATTAATAAGAGAATTGTCAAAAACCGGCAATTGTCATTTTTTTTAAAAAAATTGTAAAATGGTAGGGGTACATTTGTACCCCATTACCATTTCACACAGGGGGGGCCGGATCTGGGGGTCCCCTTTGTTAAAGGGGGCTTCCAGATTTCGATAAGCCCGCCGCCCGCAGACCTCCACAACCACCGGGCAAGGGTTGTGGGGATGAGGCCCTTGTCCCCATCGACATGGGGACATCCTCCCCATGTTGAGGGCATGTGGCCTGGTACGGTTCAGGAGGGAGGAAGGGCCGCTCTCTCATCCCCCCCTCTTTTCCTGCGGCCTGCCAGGTTGCGTGCTCGGATAAGGGTCTGGTGTGGATTCTTAGGGGGACCCCCACGTAATTTTTTTTTTAATTGTCGCGGAGTTCCCCTTAATATCCATACCAGACCTGAAGGGCCTGGTAATGGAATTTGGGGGGACCCCACGCATTTTTTTTTTATCAAAGACTTATAATGACTTTTCTCTATATTGCTGGGAGCCGACAATTCATTATAGCCGCGGGTGCTTTTAAATGCTTTTTTTTTCCTTTAGAAATGTCATTTTGCTGGCGCACTGTTATATAATGGGAAGTTCAGAGCTGCGCCTGTTCAACTTATGCAAATTGATTTACGTGACTTGACATTTACGAAGATTTTGCCGGCGCAGTGTCCCGGCGCGTTTGAATGAGGGAAATTCCCGCGCTGAGCTCAAAAAAACCTCTCGCAGTTCTAAACGTACTTGCCGGCGCAGCGGGCTGGTTCAGAAAAAGTTACTTTCTCACTCTATTTTGGGCATATTTGTTACTTGGGCAGGGGTGTCCCTACACTTCCTCACATCACCCCATGTCACCCCCATTATATTGGCACTTCCAGCTTCTTTATATTTAGATTTTAAGATGCCGTGCGCCAGGTCCATAGTGGCGCACTGAGCGCCTCCTCCCATCCACCGAGAACACTATAGTAAATGGGAAATAGCGCTGCGCTACCGGCGCAAATGTTTTGTAAATACCAAAACAGCCGTTGCGCATGCAGATGCGCCGATACTCATGGCGCAAACGTTTCGTAAATCAGCCCCACGGTGTCTTAGGGATGGGAAGACATGATCGGGCAATGAACTGCAAGAATTTAAATTTGCTCAATTGTAACATGAAAAGAAGGAGTGGGCATACACAGAACCTTTTTATTTTTTCAAATTCTTTTTTCACATTTTTTAATTTACAACAAGGAATGTGCAACAGTACACTAAAGAGAATAGTATTCTAGTCGCTGCAGCCAAAGACAAGCAAGCATACAAAAACGTGATGTTAGAAGATCAACACTGATAGAATTCTACGGGCATTGTATATTATGTACTGTAGAATAGGGATGAGCCGAACACCCCCCGGTTCGGTTCGCACCAGAACATGCGAGCAGACAAAAATTTTGTGCGAACATGCGAACACCGTTAAAGTCTATGGGACACAAACGTGAAAAATCAAAACTGTTAATTTTAAAGGCATATATGCAAGTTATTGCCATAAAAAGTGTTTGGGGACCCAGGTACTGTATCAATGCAAAAAAACGTTTTTAAAACAGAAGTTTTTTTCACGAGCAGTGATTTTAACCACTTACGGACCGCCCGCTGACATTATGCGTTGGTACTTTGAAGAGGGATATCGTTGTTTTGGCAGCAGGTACCTGCAATAACCCCAGTATCCTCTTCTTCAACGGGCGGTCCGCTTTCAGATAAAAGTGGTCTCTGCGGCGGATTCGCTGCAAGATCACTTTAATCGGCAGCGGGAGAGGTGCCCTCCGCCGCTTACCGGAGCCAACGGTAGCGGCGGAGGCAATCGGGTCCTCTGCAGTGTGTGGTATGGAAACGAGTGAGGGGAAGTAATTTTCTAGCAAAAAAATATTTTTTTATCACCAAATCTCAGAAAGAGGCTCGGTCCTTAAGTGGTTTATAATGTTTAAAGTGCAACAATAAAAATGAAATATTCCTTTAAATATCATACCTGGCAGACCCCTTAGTCTGCCTGTAAAGTGGCGCATCTTTCGCATGTGTTTTACTGAGTTGCAGCAAAATGACATTTACAAAGGAAAAAATGTAATTTAAAATTGCTTGCGGCTGTAATGTATTGCTAGATCCCGGCATTATAGATAAAAATCTATAAATAAATTGGGTCTGGTATGGATATTAAGGGGAACTCCACGCCAATTTTTTTTAAAAACACAGTGTAGGGTCCCCCCCAAAATCCATAACAGGCCCTTTTCGGGTCTGGTATGGATTTTAAGGGGAATTCCACGCCAAAGGTTTTTTTAAAAATCCATACCAGACCCTTATCCGAGCAAGCAGCCATGGCAGGACAGGAAAAAGGGGGGAAAAGCAAGCGCCCCCGAACCATGCCAGGCCGCTTGCCCTCAACATGGGGAGCCCCAAAGCACCTTGTCCCCATGTTGATGGGGACAAGGGCCTCATACCCACAACCCTTGCCCGGTGGTTGTGGGGGTCTGCGGGTAGGGGGCTTATCAGAATCTGGAACCCCTTTTGAATAATGGGGCCCCCATATCCCGCCCCCCCTATGTGAATGGGTATCGAGTACATTGTACCCCTACTTATTCACCAAAAAACGTGTCAGTTTTTTTTTTGGGGGTCGTCGGGTGCTGTGATTGAAGATAAATTGACATCAAGGGACACTTTTTTTTTTTTATAAAATAATTCACATAGGGGAACGGGATAAAGGGGCCCCCCTGTTAAAGGGAGCTTCCAGATTCCGATAAGCCCCCCTGCCCGCCGACTCCCACAATCACCAGGCAAGGGTTGTGGGGATGAGGCACTTGTCCCCATCAACATAAAGACAAGGTGCTTTGGGGGGCATCAAAGCACCCTCCCAATGTTGAGGGCAACCGGCTTGGTGTGGTTCAGGAGGGGGTTCCCCTTAAACTCCATACCAGACCTGAAGGGCCTGGTATGGATTTTGGGGGGGCCCCCACGCCATTTTTTTTTATTTTGGCACGGGGTTTCTCTTAAGATCCATGCCAGACCTGAAGGGCCTGGTATGAATTTTGGGGGGGACCCCCACGCCATTTTTTTTCAAAAATTTTGCATGGGGTTCCCCTTTACCACCTAAATACACTGTGTTATATACAGTATTTTACAAAAGTGAGTATACCACTCACATTTTTGTAAATATTTTATTATATCTTTTCATGTGACAACAATGAAGAAATTACACTTTGCTACCATGTAAAGTAGTGAGTGTACAGCTTGTATAACAGTGTAAATTTGCTGTCCCCTCAAAATAATTTAACACACGGCAATTAATGTCAAACTGCTGGCAACAAAATTGAGTACACCCCTAAGTGAAAATGTCCAAATTGGGCCCAATTAGCCATTTTCCCTCCCTCCTGTTATGTGACTCGTTAGTGTTACAAGGTCTCAGGTGTAAATGGGGAGCAGGTGTGTTAGATTTGGTGGTTTAACAGGACAGGTTCCACTCAGAACAGACCTCGCCATGGTTGACCAAAAAAGTTGAGTGCACGTGCTCAGCATCATATCCAGAGGTTGTCTTTGGGAAATAGACATATGAGTGCTGCCAGCATTGCTACAGAGGTTAAAAGGGTGGGGAGTCAGCCTGTCAGTGCTCAGACCATATGCTGCACACTGCATCAAATTGGTCTGCATAGCTGTCATCCCAGAAGGAAGCCTTTTCTATAGATGATGTACAAGAAAGCCTGCAAACAATTTGCTGAAGACAAGCAGACTAAGGACATGGATTACTGGAACCATGTCCTGTGGTCTGATGAGACCAAGATATACTTATTTGGTTCAGATGTTGTCAAGCGTGTGTGGCGGCAACCAGGGGAGGAGTACAAAGACAAGTGTGTCTTGCCTACAGTCAAGCATGGTGGTGAGAGTGTCATGGTCTGGGGCTGCATAAGTGCTGCCGACACTGGGGAGCTACAGTTCATTGAGGGAACCATGAATGCCAACATGTACTGTGACATACTGAAGCAGAGCATGATCCCCTCCCTTCGGAGACTGGGCCGCAAGGCAGTATTCCAACATGATTACGACCGAAAACACACACCTCCAAGATGACCACTACCTTGCCAAAGAAGCTGAGGGTAAAGGTGATGGACTGCCAAGCATGTCTCCAGACCTAAACCCTATTGAGCATCTGTGGGGCATCCTCAAATGGAAGATGGAGGAGCGTAAGGTCTCTAACATCCACCAGCTCCGTGATGTCATCATGGAGGAGTGGAAGAGGACTCCAGTGGTAACCTGTGAACCTCTGGTGAACTCCATGCCCAAGAGGGTTAAGGCAGTGCTGGAAAATAATGGTGGCCACATTTTTGTAAAAGTCCCTCTTTGCCATGAAAATTAACTTAATCCCATAAAACAAATTTCCCCTACATTTGTGAAGAAGGCTTCAGGGAGCCCAAGAAAGTCCAGCAAGCGCCAGGAGCATCACCTACAGTTGATTTAGCTGCAGGATCAGGGCTTTACCAGTGCAGAGCTTGCTCAGGAATGGCAGCAGGCAGGTGTAAGTGATGCAAAGGCTTTTGGGGGATAACCTGGTGTCAAGAAGGGCAGCAAAGAAGCCACTTTTCTCCAGGAAAAACATCAGGGACAGACTGATATTCTGCAAATATACAGGGATTGGACCGCCCAAAGACTGAGTTAGTCATTTTCTCTGATGAATCCTCTTTCTGATTGTTTGGGGCATCCAGGAAAAAAACTTAATCGGAGATGAAAAGGTGGGTGCTACCATCAGTCTGTGTCATGCTAACAGTAAAGCAGCCTGGGACCATTCATGTGTCGGTTTGCTTCTCAGCCAAGAGAGTGGGCTCACTCACAATTTTGCCTAAGAACACATCCGTGAATAAAGAATGGTACATGCCTTTTCCAGCATTATGGAGCACCTTGCCATAAGGCAAAAGTGATAACTAAGTGGCTTGGGAAGCAAAACATCAAAATTTTGGGTCCATGGGCAGGAATCTCCCCAGA
This sequence comes from Rana muscosa, assembly GCA_029206835.1. Taxonomy (NCBI): domain Eukaryota; kingdom Metazoa; phylum Chordata; class Amphibia; order Anura; family Ranidae; genus Rana; species Rana muscosa. The sequence continues at coordinate 62,883,231 of CM055122.1, read as the reverse complement.
CCTTAATCCCATTGACAACTTGTGATCAATACTCAAGCGGCAGGTTAAAAAAAAAGCACAAATTCTGACAAACTCCAATCATTGATTATGCAATAATGGGCTGACATCAGTCAGGATGTGGCCCAGAAGTTGATTAACAGCATGCCAGGGCAAATTTCAGAGGTCTTGAAAAAGAAGGGTCAGCACTGCAAATAATGATGTTGTGAAGGTGCGCTGACTGTGTAAAAAGTAGGGGAAACCCACAGTGAACACTACAGAAAAATAATAAAATATTAGCCTGTGTAGAAAAAGAAAGAGGGTATAAATATACACAATGTGTCAGCGCTTCACAACATCAATCACTTTTTATTCCTGGCACTCATGGATTTCAAGTGCAGCAGACGATTAACTATTGAACTGTCAGTGCTTCCCTTCACTTATACACACAGAACACTGCAAATATTGACTCTTTGCATAAACCTAATGTAATTGTCAATAAAAGCCTTTGACACTTATGAAATGCTTGTAATTAAACTTTAGTATACCATAGCAACATCTGACAAAAAGATCTAAAAACACTGAAGCAGCAAACTTTGTGAAAATTAATATTTGTGTCATTCTCAAAACTTTTGGCCATGGTTGTACAGTCTATCCATGCATTCAAAAGGGGGCCAACTCCCCACTGGTAACATCTGATTAGGGCTGGAACTCCAAAACATAATCCAACAGGTTATCGTCCCTTCCATCCACAGAAACTTGGCTACCACCATAATCCAACTCTTTTCGAAAGTCCAGAAACCTTCTTTATCGGGGAGGGGGTGGGGAGGGATTCGGAAGCGCTGTAATTTTTCATTGAAGCCTTATCAGTATGTGTTGATGTAGTTCTTTTAGTTCACACACACGAAAGTGAAGCTAGGCATCCTTGCCCCTTTTTCTCAAGAAAGGCTGAGAAGAACTATTTCATCGGAGATTGGGAATTATGCACAGTTAGGCCCCTTTCACACTGGGGCGGGCAGGAGCAGTGGCGGTATAGCAGCGCAATGTTCAGCGCTGCTATACCGTCGTTCTTACCGCGGTATGCGGTCGCTAGGGGGGTGAATTTAACCCCCGCTAGCGGCCGAAAAAGGGTTAATACCGCCCGCAAACCGCGGCTATTGCCGCGGTTTGCGGGCGGTATTACCGCGCTGTCCCATTGATTTCAATGGGAGACCGCGGTAAAGGAGCGGTGAACACACAGCTCCTTTATCGCTGTAAAGAAGCGGCTAGCAGGACTTTTGGAGCGGTCCTGCTAGTGCACCGCTTCAGTGTGAAAGCCTTCGGGCTTTCACATTGAAGGCTAAAGGGCATGATTTTTTCATGCGGTATAATAGCGCTAATATTAGCGCTAAACCGCATGAAAAACGCCCCAGTGTGAAAGGGGCCTTAAGCTGGCCCATGTGGAGTAACGGTACCTCTTAGAAGGTCAAGTCATCACATTACAAATTTTATGGCTCACAATATTCCCTTGGCATCAAAAGCTGGCATTCTCCTATAGAGACTACTTCTGTACTTCTCCATTTAATTTTCTTTTCAGATGTAAGAAGTTTGGATTTCTTTGTATAAACTGCCAGTTTCAAAACTTCAATAGGAATCAGGATTTTGACTAGGGTAGTCCATAACCCTCTATTGTTAATGTTTGAGCCATTCCTTGGTGGATTTGCTAGTGTGCTACATATCATTATGGTGTTGAAAGATCCATTTCTGGTTCGACTTCAACTTTTGGACAGATGGCCTTTAATTATGATCAATCACACTTTGACTTGATGACAGAGTGCTGCACAGGCCGTGAAGCCGGAAAGCAAACCCAAACAATGGCATCTACACCACCATGCATCACAGTTGTTATGAGGTTCCCCTGAAAGACTGTCTTCAGTTTGCAGCAAACTTTATTGTTGATTGCTCAATGCCTATATGTACTGTAAAAGGCAAACTGTAATCTTGCTCTAAAGTTCTTTTTGGACAGCAAAGGCTTTTTCTTAGCATATCTCTCAAGCGCATTTCAATGGTGCAATCCTTTCTGATTGTAGATGCATGCATTTTGACCCCAACTGTTGCAAGAGTTACCTGAACACCCTGAGGTGAAATTGGGGGTTTTTGGGAGACTTTATTAGCATCAAACCCTCAGCTCTTTGGTTGCATTTGCTGCACTGGCCAGTCATGGACAGATTAACAGTTGTTTGAAATCTATACCGCTTTTTTTTCTTACAATGGAAGAATTGATTGTGAGTCATTTGGTGATCTACAAAGTTGTTTTTGAAGGACTTTGAGAGCTCTCTTGATCTTGGCACAATGACACCACACATGTCAACAGCAAAGAAAACACTAGACCCTAGAGTTTTAAAGACAGACAGGTTCCACCTGCATACTCCCTATGGGATTTGTAATCCTTGGCACCTCATTTGGAACACTGGGTTATATTGTAATGGGTTTCAAGTGATGATAAATGTAAGGGTTGACTTACTTTCTCTATATGACAAATCTGCATTTTGTTAATTGACACATTTTATATTGTTCTCTCAGATTGGGTATATATATTTTTATAGACTAGAAGAACATATGTCTTACATATATACAATAAGTATATATATATATATATATATATATATATATATATATATATATATATTACATACACACACACAAACACACAATGTTGATTATATTTTAGGTCACCTACCATATATTATTGAAGAAGTTGAAAGCATCAATGAAACACGTAGTACTTTTGATCATGAAGTCTTACAACACTTCTATTCCGAGTTAACATAATGGATTTATGTACTGATTATACCATTGTGATTATGTATTTACAGGGTGATGCTGAGATATGAGCAGAGAAAACATTGAGCTTGATTTACTTAAACTGGAGAGTGCAAAATTTGGTGCTGCTCTGCATAGAAGCCAATCAGCTTCCAGGTTTTTTTCTCAAGGCCTAATTGAACAAGCTGAAGTTAAAATCTGATTGGCTACCATACACAGCAGCACCAGATGTTGCACTCTCCAGTTTTAATTAATTAATCCCATAGTATTTTTGGGAGGAAAATTTTACCCTAAAGTTGAACTGAGCTGAGCAATACCCTGGCAAATTCATCTATCAGATTTGTGTCTATGTTAAAGCCTTACAACATGACATTTTTTTGCATACCCAAACCCTCTAATAATACCAAGAAGTGGCAGCATTTAGTCATAATAGGAGGGTGTAACCTAAAATGGTGATTGCTAAGTCTGGATCTGCTAAGTAACAGCCTTTTGCACATTACCCGTTTTGGATTGCAACCTAAACACATGCAGTTATGGCATCACTGCGTAGTGTTTTGTATTTTTTTCCTACACAAAACATTAGAAATAATGAGCATGTCAAGTAGTATGCAGAAATGTAATATGGAAGTGTTTATTACATCAATGACATAGAGCTTTATACCCAATTACAGATGCAATATTTTAATTTAAACCATGTTCTTGAATATTATTATATATTGTGACCTCTTTAAAAACGCAGAGGTATTTACTGCTAGAGTTTGTGTGCATGTGTGTATTTCAAATGAGATTCCAAGTAGTTGAAACAAGTCACTCTGGGCTCTTGATACAAAATACCCAGAAGCTTTGTTTCTAAAATGTGTTCTATATGTGCTGATAAAACAGTTGAGAAGACCAATAAAAAAAGGCCTAACATGACACTTTATTGGCAAGGCCAGTACTTTACAGGCCAATATTTTGCCTGTTCATTTTCACCCAACTAAGGTGCTGAAAAGGACCACTTGAGCTCAGCATATGGCTTTTACTAAATGGATTATCAAAGTTCACACAACGGACAAAGTGGAAAAATATCAAAAAGAAAACATGGCATTCTATTTTTTTATACTAATAAAATGAAACATTGCTTCTCAGCATGAAACCAGTGCTCATTATGGTAAAATTGTTATGAAAATGTGCTGTAATACTGAGTTAACCTTTTCGTTGCACAGTGTTACCTCTTGGACAAATCATCATCTGTCTGGACCAACTGTGGGTATATGATTGTGTATATGGGATTGTATTTATTTTATTTTTTTGGTCTTTTGAACTAGATGGACTTGTGTTTTTCTTCAACCTGACTAACTAACTATATATATATATCTATATATATATAGATATATATATATATATATATATAAAACAACGGTATAAGAATAAAACAGTTCAGTCTCTGTGATATTAACCACTTAAGCCCCGGACCATTTCGGGCCATTAGGACCAAGCCTGTTTTTGGGATTCGGCACTGCGCTGCTTTAACTGTAAATTGTGCGGACATGCAATGTTGTACCCAAATGAAATTTGCGTCCTTTTCTTCCCACAAATAGAGCTTTCTTTTAATGGTATTTGATTGCCTCTGCGATTTTAATTTTTTGCGATATAAATGGAAAAAGAACGAAAATTTTTAAAAAAAAAGATATTTTCTACTTTTTGTTATAAGAAAAATCGAATAAACTCAATTTTAGTCATACATTTAGGCCAAAATGTATTCAGCCACATGTCTTTAGTAAAAAAAATGTCAATAAGCATATATTTATTGGTTTGCGCAAAAGTTATAGCGTTTACAAACTAGGGTACATTTTCTGAAATTTACACAGCTTTAAATTTATGACTGCCTATCTCATTTCTTGAGGTGCTAAAATGGCAGGGCAGTACAAAACCCCCCCAAATGACCCCATTTTGGAAAGTAGACACCCCAAGGAAATTGCTGAGAGGCATGTTGAGCCCATTGAATATTTTTTTTTTTTGTCCCAAGTGATTGAATAATGACAAAAAAAATAAAAAATTACAAAAAGTTGTCACTAAATGATATATTGCTCACACATGCCATGGTTATATGTGGAATTGCACCCCAAAATACATTCTGCTGCTTCTCCTGAGTACGGGGATACCACATGTGTGGGACTTTTTGGGAGCCTAGCCACGTACGGGACCCCGGAAACCAAGCACCGCCTTCAGGATTTCTAAGGGCGCAAATTTTTGATTTCACTCCTCACTACCTATCACAGTTTCGAAGGCCATAAAATGCCAAAATAGCACAAAACCCCCCCAAATGACCCCATTTTGGAAAGTAGACACCCCAAGCTATTTATTGAGAGGCATGTTCAGTCCATGGAATATTTTATATTTTGCCACAAGTTGCGGGAATATGACAAACTTTTTTTTTTTTGCACAAAGTTGTCACTAAATGATATATTGCTCACACATGCCATGGGCATATGTGAATTTACACCACAAAATACATTCTGCTGCTTCTCCTGAGTACGGGGATACCACATGTGTGGGACTTTTTGGGAGCCTAGCCGCATACGGGACCCCAAAAACCAAGCACCGCCTTCAAGGTTTCTAAGGGCATACATTTTTGATTTCACTCCTCACTACCTATCACAGTTTTGAAGGCCATAAAATGCCAAGATGGCACAAAACCCCCCCAAATGACCCCATTTTGGAAAGTAGACACCCCAAGCTATTTGCTGAGAGGCATGTTGACCCCATTGAATATTTTTTTTTTTTGTCCCAAATGATTGAATAATGACAAAAAGAAAAAAAAAATGTACAAAAAGTTGTCACTAAATGATATATTGCTCACACATGCCATGGTTATATGTGGAATTGCACCCCAAAATACATTCTGCTGCTTTTCCTGAGTACGGGGATACCACATGTGTGGGACTTTTTGGGAGCCTAGCCACGTACAGGGCCCCAAAAACCAAGCACTGCGAACGCTGCAGTTATGTGTGTTGTGTTTGGTAAGTGACAGTGATCGATCGATACTGCACTTGGGTGGGCTGGGCTGGGCTGGGCTGGGCGGAGGGGCTAAACGCAGGCGCTAGCAGGTATCTGGGCTGATCCCGCTAACACTGCGTTTTTGGGAACCCTAAACCGCTGGGGATGCTAGTATAGATCTGATCAGATACTATACCACTAAGGGGGGTGTATGCTTTACGCGTGGGTGTTAGCGTTACTGTCACTAACCTAACACTGCCTGGGGCGACGCAGACCCTCTCTGGCGCTAAAACCTAATTGATCTCACCCGCCGGGCGATCAGGGGGGTTAAACCTTTATTGGGTTATATACGGCGGGTGCCCTGATGCTATAAAAAGCAAACTAATCAACCAGCGTCACCCGTAACCTTTATATGGTGATCACTGGTGAAAGGGTTAACTAGGGGCAATCAGGGGGTTAAAACCTTTATTAGGTTAAATATGGGGGTACCTGACACTATATAAAAACCTGACGGGTAACCTAAATAACTAAATAACTTACTGGCTAACCAGTGACACCAGTGACGCTTATACGGCGATCACTGGTGAAAGGGTTAACTCTAGGGGCAATCAGGGGGTTAAAATAATATATGGGGGTACCTGACACTAATAAAAACCTGCGGCGAACCTAAAAAAAAATAACTGCCTATCTAAAACACCAGCGACACGAATACAGCGATCGGAAAAACAATCGCTTAGTGACGCTGAAGTTAGGGGGTGAAAGTGTTACCTGGGGGGTGATCAAGGGGTTAAACCTTTATTAGGGGGGGTTAGGGGGCTACCCTGGACCTAAAGGGGCCTAATCCTAACTGCCCTGCAACTTTTTACAATCACAGATGACACTAAATGCAGTGATCAGTAAAATAAATGATCACTGCAATCAGTGACACTGTGATTGGGGGCTTTGGGGTGACCTGGGGGGTGATCTGGGGGTAACTGGGGGGTGATTTGTGTGCCTATGTGTACCTACGTGTCAGTGGACTATTGGTGCACTAACCTGCTTCTTCTCTGCTCGGCGCCGGGAACGGAAAGACCGCGGCGAGGGAGATGACATCACTTCCTCCAGCCTTGTTTACATCACATGGCGGAGGAAGCATTTTCATTGGCCGGGAGCGATCGCGAGGGGGGGGCGGAATCGAGCGCCCCCCCCCTCATGCCTGATCGCTCCCGAACACTTAACGGCCGCTCACTGCAGTGAAGGGGGGTCCGGATGGACCCCCCAACTGCACAAAGGCGATCACGTAGATCTACGTGATTCTGCCTGTCCGTGCCATTCTGCCGACGTAAATCGGCGGTGGGCGGTCGTTAAGTGGTTAAAATACACAAAACAGTGCTTAAAAATCAATAATGATAGACTCGTGGAAAAACCACTGAATAAAAAAAGTCTTAGATGTAGTCAAGGTGATGTAAACAATCCAAAGTGCTGAATGGTGTCTTAGTAGTAATCCTAGTGTGCACCTTCCACCAGGGAGAAACAATAATCTCAATCCACCGCGGGATGCACTCTCCCCAAGGGGGTTAAACTCACCAGAAGATTAAAAAATCAGAGCCTTAAACAGAAACACCAGCCACTTTTCCATGGACCATCACCAGCAGGTGGGGACAGCAGGCACAGGAGCCCCACACAAGGTCATAAAAACAAGGAACAGCAATATAGTGTAATCCTGTTTAATATTCCCAAGTAGTCCATACACTGAAAGCCCCCTTAAACCTATCTACGTACATCAAATCACAAAAAATTTGCATAAAAGTGACCCCAGAGGGCGAATCGTCGCTCAACAAACTTTACTAACATGAAGGGTGGCGCCATTCGAACTGAACTTCCCCTTTATAGTGCCGTCGTACGTCACTGCACTTTGCTTGAGCGGTTTTTTTAATGAACGTGTGTATGCAAGACAGGCTTGAGAGGAAACAAGAAAAATCACGTCGAGAAAAACGCCGTTTTTGAAAATGACATTAAAAACGATCGTGTGTACGCGGCATTAGACTTTTTTTATTCAGTGGTTTTTCCACGAGTTTATCATTGATTTTTAAGCGCTGTTTTGTGTATTTTAATATCACAGAGACTGAACTGTTTTATTCTTATACCGTGGTTTTATTTTTATTTTAATTTTTAAACGGCTGCTCAGTGGTTTTATATTGAAAAATATTTTTACTATTTTTTAGCTCTGTTTGTACTGCTTAGAGGTCTGTGGGTTTGATCTGGCGCTGAGTATATGTTCTGCAGGCCTTTATTTACACCCTTTATACATACATATATATATATCATACTCTGCAACACAACAGGAAAAACAAGCATTTGAAAACTTTTATTCTACCCAAGTTGATTTATACATTCCTACAGAATAAAGATTTTTTATTTGTTACGTGAATCACCTAGTATCACCTGAGCCTTTTTTCATATAACTCTTATATTTAGAAAGTAGAATCATTCAGCTATAGAAATAACTGTTCTCTAAAACAAATGGTGGTGTCAGTACTCACTGGATGGGCACACAGCTGAGCACTGGATGTGCCCCAAATACTATTTCACTGGATTTAGCAGTGGCATGCAAAGCATGAAACATTCTACACCCTAATAATGTGCACACTACTAATGTGCACACTACTAATGTGCAAATCCCTGCAGGTCAGTGTTAAGCCTCGTACACACGGTACGATTGTTGGACGATCAAGCTTCTGATTTTTGTCAAACGGGCGTGTGCCAGGATCTTAACCTTGCATACTAACGGTATGCAAATTGTCCTTTGACAAACACGAACGTAGTAACGAACTATGAGTGTATAAAGAAGTTAATTTCTCAAGCACCACCCTTTAGGCCCCTTCTGCTAATTCCGTGTTAGTAAAAGTTTGGTGAACGTTGATTCGTGATTTTCAGATCATACAAAACAAATGCCTTTTAAAATAAGTTTGCTATAACTACATGCAAAGCAGCTTCATTATTATCCCATTAAAGAAGATGAGAATTTTGACATTTCATCAATTGCCGCGTCACGAATGTTAATTCTAGATTACGAATGGTAGTTTACAAGACCAAACTCTTCTCAGTAGTTCCTTGATTCCTTGCATGCGTGTTTGTACTTTCGACTTTTGTGTGATGGATTTGTGTACCGACCATCCAAAAATCAGACGTAGAGCCGTCGGTCGCCAAAAATTTACTAGCCTGTAATCCAACATTTATGGCCGAAAATTGGAAAACAATTGTCTAAAGGAGCGTACTAACAGTAAGAATTTTGAACAACAGCCTGTCAAACGACAATCCCCTTCTGATTTTCGTACCCTATGTACGAGGCTTAAGTCAGGTATGCCCATAATTTGTACCTACTACATTTAACTATTCAGCAGGGACCTCATACAAAATATTAGATATTCAGTGAGTATTAATGTTGGAAAGATGCTGCAGATATGATTCTTACCAGTCAAGATTGTACTGGGAAACAGATGGCTGAGCCCTTCTTGTTTTTGTTTTTTGGAAACAACCACACAGGAAAAGGAAATTACATCATAATCATGTAGTCCCACTAGAAAGAACCCTAAATTACACAAGCATTAAAAATAACACTACTGCTTAGTGGCAGAACTACAAAAACGTAGTATAAATTATGAGAATGGTTGTTGCACCTATGTATGTCTGTATGAATATTCAACAATTACCTCCCATGTAAGTCCCATTTTCTTTTGGCATTCTTTAGACATGAGTTTTGGTAGTAGTTTTGTCATAACATCCATTATCATATTATCAGTTTCACAGTATTCAAGCACAATCACATTTGATTGCATGAGATCTCAAGTTATTGGCGCCTGACACCAATGTGCTTGGTTCTACCTTTGATCTTATCATACTGCAACTTTTATATGCCCTTGATTGTTCTAATGCAAGACCATTGCTTCTCCAGGATATTCCAGCATGTTGCTTCTGTAGAAGACAATAGCACTAAGAGTTTGGCCATTATATTATTCATGTTTATCTGGAACTTTATCTTTGCTGTGTAAAAGGAAGAGCACAATATACACTGTCATTACACCTAATAAGTCATGAATGTGAGCTTTCATAGGCCCACATAGACCTGAGTGAATCAATTTCAGAGGCTGTTGGACTTTTATGTTGCGGTTTCCTTGTCATTGTTCTATTTTTGCAACTAGTACACTGCATGGATCTGCATAGGACATAGATGCTCAACCTGTTGCCCTCCAGCTGTTGTGGAACTATGAGGCATTGCAAGGCTGACAGTTACAAGCATGACTCCCAAAGGCTGATTCATGTTGGTAATTGTAGTTCTGCAACAGCTGGAGGGCCATAGGTTGAGCACCCATGGCATAGGCCATTTTATTGTATACTGCCATGATGATCTTCAACTACCTTCTTAATATTTTCAGGATTCCTATGTCAAAGATGACAGTGTCAGGTGGATTTCCTTGCTTAGTGATTTTCTTCACTGACAAGATATTACTTTCAAAAGAAGGAATATGTAGTGCATTTTTGATGGAAGGAAGTGCATATAGCATTCCCCTACTTCTTCTGAGACTATATACTGTTCATAAACTGGTGAAATTTTTTCTGTCTTGCTTTAATCAAAGTGAGTGAAGACATTTTTATTGATGGTCATATGACTTGCAGTTCCAGAGTTAATGCTCCAGGTGAAAAAGAAAGACACACTCAATATATAAAACATCTTCTATTTGTTTTTTAACATTTTTACCCTTTGTTGTTTAGCTTGTCTCTTTGCTGATTACTTTTAGCTTTCCATTTTCCGCAGTTTGCTTTACATTATTTTTTGCACACAAAACATCCACGTTTCACACGGCACATTGTACAGTTATTGTGGCATTTGTCTCTCAGTGTAGAGTTAGAGCCTTTTTCACTGTTTGTATTTTCTATTTTTTGCCTGCATTAATTCACAAGCTTGCCTTTAACATGTTTCATGGCAGTGGCGTCTGGTGGTAAAAATTTTTGGGGGGGCGTCAAACAGTTGGGTTGGGTTGGGTCGGGTTGGTCGGTCGGTGCACTTACCTCATTCATGACGGGCAATCATGGGTGGCTTCCCTGGCTCTCCTCCGCAGGCATTAAAAGAAGCTTCTCCTTCCCCTGCTTGGTGGCTTCCGTTTTCTCCCTACTCCTTGGAGACTAATAGGAATGCGTCTCCTTTCGGCCAATCGAAAAAACATGTCTCAGAGCCACGCTTCCTGATTGGTGGAGAGGCGATTCAGTGTGAGAATAGTGAATATTCATTCGCTATTCTAACACACCTGGGTGGGCTCTGAGCGCAATGCCTCTGGCTCAAATCGGTGCTTCAAAAAAACACTCCTGCCACTGTAATTCATGCGCCCGGCATCCTGAAAGTAGCCAGACGCATGGATAGGCGTGGTGGCGGCATGGATAGGGAAGGCAGCGCCCATGCGCCCTTAATGGATGGGCCGCCCCTGTTTTCAAGGTAAGCTCATCATCTGACCGAGCATAATGTGCAGTACCAAGTGTCTCATAGCTGTCTGGGAGACCACTGAATAATAGTGCTGTTTTATGAAAGCTCTTTATTTATTCTATAGCTTGCAGGAATTCAACCCTTTTTTAAGTTATACCTTTTAAAGTACTGCATGTGCTGGTCACTCATTAGCTTAGTCTGGTATAGCTTTCTAATTAAGTACAGTGTACAAGTGAATGTGAGAGATGACATCACTAGGGAGGAGGTGGAATCCTTATGGGTAGAGCTCCAAAGGGATGAAGCTAAGGGGAAAATAATACTGGGAGTATGCTATAGGCCCCCTAACCTGAGGGAGGAGGGGGAAACAGATCTCCTATCACAATTTGGATTAGCAGCAAGGATGGGAAGTGTTATCATAATGGGGGATTTTAATTATCCAGACATAGCCTGGGTGGAGGGAACCATGCACTCATCTAAGGCTCGACAGTTCCTAAATGTCTTGCAGGACAATTTTATGGGTCAAATGGTAGACGCACAAACTAGAAATAAAGCGTTACTGGATCTACTGATTACCAACAATAAAGACCTGATCACGGATCTGGAAATACGGGGCAAATTAGGTAACAGCGATCACGGGTCAATTGGCTTCAGTATACAGTGCCTTGCAAAAGTATTTACCCCCCTTGGGTTTTTACCTATTTTGTTACATTACAGTCTTTAGCTCAATGTTTTTTTAATCTGACTTATATGTGATGGATCAGAACACAATAGTCTAAGTTGGTGAAGTAAAATTAGAAAAATATATAAATAAAAAACTGATAATTGGCATGTGCATATGTATTCACCCCCTTTGTTATGAAGCCCATAACAAGCTCTGGCGCAACCAATTACCTTCAGAAGTCACATAAGTAGAGAAATTATGTCTACCTGTGTGCAATCTAAGTGTCACATGATCTGCCATTACATATACACACCTTTTTGAAAGGCCCCAGGGGCTGCAACACCTAAGCAAGAGACACCACTAACCAAACACTGCCATGAAGACCAAGGAACTCTCCAAACAAGTAAGGGGCAATGATGTTGAGAAGTCAGGGTTAGGTTATAAAAAAATATCCAAATCTTTGATGATCCCTAGGAGCACCATCAAATCTATCATAACCAAATGGAAAGAACATGGCACAACAGCAAACCTGCCAAGAGACGGCCGCACACCAAAACTCACGGACCGGGCAAGGAGGGCATTAATAAGAGAGGCAGCACCAAGACCTAAGGTAACCCTGGAGGAGCTGCAGAGTTCCACAGCAGAGACTGGAGTATCTGTACATAGGAAGACAACAAGCTGTACGCTCCATAGAGTTGGGCTTTATGGCAGAGTGGCCAGAAGAGAGACATTACTTTTAGCATAAAACAAAATGGCACGTTTTGAGTTTGTGAAAAGGCATGTGGGAGACTCCCAAAATATATGGAGGAAGGTGCTCTGGTCTGATGAGACTAAAATGTAACTTTTTGGCCATCAAAAAAAACGCTATGTCTGGCGCAAACCCAACACATCACGTCACTCAAAGAACACCTTCCCCAAGGTGAAACATGGTGGTGGCAGCTTCATGATGTGGGGATGTTTTTCAGCAGTCGGGACTGGGAAACTTGTCAGAGTTGAGGGAAAGATGGATGGTGCTAAACACAGGGATATTCTTGAGCAAAACCTGTACCACTATGTGTGTGATTTGAGGCTAGGACGGATGTTCACCTTCCAGCAGGACAATGACCCCAAACATACTGCTAAAGAAACACTTGAGTGGTTTAAGGGGAAACATGTAAATGTGTTGGAATGGCCTAGTCGAAGCCCAGACCTCAAGTTAATAGAAAATCTGTGGTCAGACTAAAGGATTGCTGTTCACAAGTGCAAACCATCCAACCTGAAGGTCCTGGAGCAGTTTTGCAAGGAGGAATGGGCAAAAATCCCAGTGGTAAGATGTGGCAAGCTCATAGAGACTTATCCAAAGCGACTTGGAGCTGTGATAGCCGCAAAAGGTGGCTTTACAACGTATTGACTTTAGGGGGGTGAATAGTTAGGTACATTGACTTTTTCTGTTATTGTGTCCTATTTGTTGTTTGCTTCACAATAATAATAAAAAAATCTTCAGAGTTGTGTGCATGTTCTGTAAAATTATGCAAATCCTCAAACAATCCATGTTAATTCCAGGTTGTGAGGCAACAAAACACGTAAAACGCCAAGGGGGGGGGTGAATACTTTTGCAAGGCACTATAAATCACACAAATAGGAAACATAAGGGAAATACAAAGACACTGAATTTTAAAGGAGCCTACTTCCCTAAACTACGAACTTTGCTAGAAGGCATAAATTGGGATAAAATCTTAGGAACAAAGAACACGAAGGAGAGATGGGTTTGCTTTAAGAGCATATTAAATAAGGGCATTGGCCAATGCATCCCATTGGGTAATAAATTTAAAAGAGCAAACAAAAGTCCTGGATGGCTTAACTCCAATGTTAAAATGCATATAAAAGCAAAGGAGAAGGCCTTCAAAAAATACAAGGTTGAGGGATCATCATCAGCATTTAAACTTTATAAAGAATGCAACAAGAAATGTAAGGGTGCAATTAGGATGGCTAAGATAGAATATGAAAGACACATAGCGGAGGAGAGCAAAAAAATCCCAAGAAATTCTTGCAGTATGTAAACAGTAAAAAAGGGAGAACAGACCATATTGGCACCATAAAGAATGAGGAAGGACATCTGGTTACAAAGGATGGGGAGATTGCAAAGGTATTGAATTTATTCTTCTCCTCAGTCTTCATGAGGGAATCGGGGGGCTTCAGTAACCAAAACTGCAGTGTTTATCCTCATGACACATCACAGGAAGCACTTCCATGGTTAACTGAGGACAGAATTAAAATTAGACTTGGGAAACTTAACATTAATTAATCATCGGGACCAGATGGCTTGCACCTGAGGGTACCTAGGGAACTCAGTCAAGTAATTGCCAGACCATTGTTCCTAATTTTTACTGACAGTCTACTGACCGGAATGGTACCAGTGAGAAAAAGGCAGTGTAGCACCAATATTTAAAAAGGGCCCAAAATACATCTGTGGGAATTACAGACCAGTTAGCCTAACATCAATAGTATGTAAGCTCTTGGAGGGGATGATAAGGGACTATATACAAGATTTTAGTAATGAGAACGGTATCATTAGCAGTAATCAGCATTGATTCATGAAGAATCATTATTGTCAAAAAAATCTATTAACCTTCTATGAGGAGGTGAGTTGCCATCTAGATAAAGTAAGGCCCGTAGACGTGGTGTATCTGCATTTTTCAAAAGCATTTGACACAGTTCCCCATAAACGTTTAGTGTACAAAATAAGGTCCAATGGCATGGACCATAGGGTGAGTACATGGATTGAAAACTGGCTACAAAGGCGAGTTCAGAGGGTGGTGATAAATGGGAGTACTCGGAATGGACAGGGGTGGGTAGTGGGATCCCCCAGGGTTCTGTGCTGGGACCAATCCTGTTTAATTTGTTCATAAACGACCTGGAGGATGTTCAATCTCTGTATTTGCGGACTATACTAAGCTAATAAGGGCAATAACTTCTACGCAGGATGTGGAAACCTTGCAAAAAGATCTGAATAAATGAATGGGGTGGGCAACTACATGGCAAATGAGGTTCAATGGAGAAAAATGTAAAATAATGCATTTGGGTGGAAAAAATATGAATGCAATCTATAGACTGGGGGGAGAACCTCTGGGGGAATCTAGGATGGAAAAGGACCTGGGGGTCCTAGTAGATGATAGGCTCAGCAATGGCATGCAATGCTAAACAGCTGCGAACAAAGCAAACAGAATATCAGCATGCATTAAAAAGGGGATTAACTCCAGAGATAAAACGATAATTCTCCTGCTCTACAAGACTCTGGTCCGGCCGCACCTAGAGTATGCTGTCCAGTTCTGGGCACCAGTCCTCAGAAAGGATGTACTGGAAATGGAGCGAGTACAAAGAAGGGCAACAAAGCTAAAATTGCCCAGTAACACCACAGTTGGATTATTTGCATTATTTGGCATTGAAGCTATATTTGCAGCTCACACCTGTACCTTAATCAAGAATGGTTAAACTGAATTCAGACTATTCAGCCTTTGATCTTTGATATTTTAACAAAGTAAACTTTATTCAAAGTCAATAGTTGCATGTTAGTTCACAACTTATTGCATAATAAACAAAAATGCACAAGTATTAGTAGTGTACATTTCATACATACATCCGTACAGTATTCAGCTTACAGTCATATCTTATATAGCGAGAAACAAAACAAAAGAGAATGAGGTTAACAGATCTAGCCAGGAGAATATTCTCACCCGGACCTGTGAGTCTTGGATCAACTTAGGGGGGGAGAGGGGGGGAGGGAAGGGGGGGGAGGCAAGGAAGGAGAAGGGAAGAAAGGGCAGGAGATCACCAAAGGGGGTAGGAAGGGGGGGTGCGCAGGTGACCCTCAGATCGTGGTCCACCCAGTCCTAGGCAGCATTAAACTAAGGATCCTCATCCGGATTGGATGGAGCCACATCGAACTGTAAAGATCCCCAGGAATCTATCCAGGAGGACCAGATCTTATCAAACTTGCTCGGACAGTTCCTGTTGATGTATGTTATTTTGTACAGGGGTAATACAGCATTCAGGGTATTCCTCCCAGCAGTGGTGGTGGGTGGTGTCCCACTCTTCCAGCACAGCAAAATTTCCCTGCGGGCATAGAAGGTAGAATATGCTATAAACAATTTGGTGTACTTTCTCACCGTGGGGTCAACTGTCACATTCAACAGCATAATTTCTGGAGTCAGGGGGAGAGAGGTCCTGGCTGCCTGGTAATATCCTCCAAGATCTTGTCCCAGAACCCCCGCAGGCAGGGGCAAGGCCATGTCATGTGCAGAAAGGAGGCCTCCGTGTCCCCACATCTAGGGCAGGAAAGGGACCTCTCCGGGTAAATGGCAGCCAGCCTGCGTGGTGTATAATAAGCCCGGTAAGAGAATTTTAGTTGTATAAAACCATCTCTAGCAGAAATCATATTGGACACATATGAGGAGACACAGTCTTCCCAGGCCTCCTCCGTGAGGGATGGGATATCCTGCTTCCATTTTGTAAAGGCTTTAGTTAACTTAGCGGGTGAGGGGTCCGAGAGCATAGTTGCCAACATTGCAAAAAAAAATCCAGGACACTTTTTTGCATGTAGGCGGAACCTTGTTATAATTAGGGGACGGGGCATTCATGTATAGGCGTGTCACATAATAATATGAAAAATGGGCGTGGTTTACGCATGATAGCGGGCGTGGCTTACATGGGCGTGGTTCGGAAGGGGTGTGGTTAGAGTCCGAGAGGAAGGAAGGAAGATCCTACACCACAATGGAAATATGTCTATTCCAGAAAGTTTAACAAAATCGGCAGATAAAGATACTCCAAAACACCTGTTGTTGGCGCTTCAGTCATCCCAGCACCATGGTTGTTATGGTGTCAGGATGATTGAAGCGCATTATTTATATTATTACATTGTAATATAAAATGAAATCATTCAACTCACCATAATGCCGAATCAGTGGGACCCCTAAGCATGTCACCTGCCACTTCGCCTGCCACCAGATGCCATCAGGTGCCCCCAGCAGAGTCCGTCCCTACATCAGGTGCCCCCAGCAGAGTCCATCTTTACATCAGGTGCCCCCAGCAGAGTCCGTACTTACATCAGGTGCCCCAGCAGAGTCCATCCTTACATCAGGTGTCCCCAGCAGAGTCCGTCCTTACATCAGGTGTCCCCAGCAGAGTCTGTCCTTACATCAGGTGCCCCCAGCAGAGTCCGTACTTACATCAGGTACCCCCAGCAGAGTCCGTCCTTACATCAGGTGCCCCCAGCAGAGTCCGTCCTTACATCAGGTGTCCCCAGCAGAGTCCATCCTTACATCAGGTGCCCCCAGCAGAGTCCGTCCTTACATCAGGTGCCCCCAGCAGAGTCCGTCCTTACATCAGGTGCCCCCAGCAGAGTCTGTCCTTACATCAGGTGCCCCCAGCAGAGTCCGTCCTTACATCAGGTGCCCCCAGCAGAGTCCATCCTTACAAACTCTCCACTCTCTTGTGTACGGCAGTGGCGTCACTAGGGTTGGTGTCACCTGGTGCGGTAAAACATGGTGTCACCCCCCCCCCCGTCTAGGCTGCCCAGCTCCATTCAGGTAGCGCACGGTCACAGGGCGCACGCCAAACCAGCCCCTGTAAATGATAGAAATGATAGTATAGGGTGGTATAGTGGCAGATTAGGGTAAAATAGGGTGGTATAGTGGCAGGTTGAGGTGGTATATGACAGGTTAGGGTGGTACAGGGCAGGTTAAGGCGGTATTGGGGTGGTATAGGGCAGGTTGAAGTGGTATAGGGCAAGTTAGGGTGGCACAGGGCAGGTTGAAGTGGCACAGGGAAGCCTTGGGTGGCAAAGCGCAGGCTGTGGTGGTATACTGCAGGCTGAGGTGGTATAGGGCAGGTTGGGGTGGTACAGGCAGGCTCGGGTGGTATAGGGCAGATTAGGGTGGTACAGGGCAGGCTGGGGTGGTACAGGGCAAGTTAGGGTGGCACAGAGCAGGTTGGGTAGTATAGGGCAAGGTAGGGTGGTATAGGGCAGGTTGGGGTGGCACAGGGCAAGTTAGGGTGGCATAGGGCAGGTTGGGGTGGCACAGGGCAGGTTAGGTTGGCACAGGGCAGGCTGGGGGGGTATATGGCAGGTTGGGGTGGCACAGGGCAGGCTGGGGTGGTATAGGGCAGGTTGGGGTGGCACAGGGCAAGTTAAGGGGGCACAGGGCAGGTTGGGGTGGTATAGGGCAGGTTGGGTTGGCAAAGGGCAGGCTGGGTGGTATATGGCAGGATGGGGTGTTATAGGGCAGGCTGGGGTGGTATAGCGCAGGCTGGGGTGGTACTGGACAGGTTGGGTGGTATAGGGCCGGTTGGGGTAATACAGGGCAGGCTGGATGGTACAGGCAGGCTGGGGTGGTATAGGGAGGTTGGGGTGGAACAAGGCAGGTTGGGGTGGTACAGGGAAGGCTGGGGTGGCACAGGGCAGGTTGGGGTGGTACAGGGAAGGCTGGGGTGGCACAGGGCAGGCTGTGGTGGTACAGGACAGGTTGGCGTGGCACAGGTCAGGTTGGGGTGGCACAGGGCAGGCTGGGGTGGCACAAGGCAGGTTGGGGTGGTACATGGTCCAAAAACGAAGAAAATTTATATAATTGAAGATCAGATGTGGCACTACATGTCTCAGCAGCAGGTAATAAGGTGTGTGAGTGAGGATCAGCTGTGGCACTACATGTCCCAGCAAGCCTGATGGCAGGTTGCCCTGTGTTGTGTAGGTAGGGGTGGAAATGCTATGCTTGGTGCCCATTATCCCCGGAGCTGGCAGCACACACACTCACTGTTGAGCAGAGCTCTCTCTCTCTCTCTCCCCCTCCGGGGCTGGTGTCCTCCTCGGGGAGTAGCAGTGTGATGACAGTCAGGTGTAAATAGAATACGATGAGCCGATCTCATACACCTCCTCTCTATAGCCGAGCACATGCACACTGGTACACTCACGGGGTGCGCTCCCGGATGTAGGCAGCCTCCATGGCCCCAGCTTTCGCTTCGGCCTCCTGCAGCGCCCTACGAGCCCCTTTTTGGACCGTCCCAATGTGCTCCTGGAAGCTACCCCTCATACTGGCTTTGAAGGCATCCCAGGTGACTGGAACGGGGTAGACCTGTCCCGCGTGTTCCAGAAGGAAATCATATCAGCCCTACATGGCATCTCCACCCTCGAGTCAGACAGCGAGAACATAGAGAGTCGCCACAAGCCCTCCGAAGGTGGGCGGGACAACTCCAGCTGCAGGGAAACCGGGGCATGGTCCGGGACCTCCCTGGGCAGGATAGTGATGTCTCTTATCCTGGACAGAACAGACCCCAGGTCAATCCTGGAAAACGTTCTGTAGGTAGCAGAGTGGCATGTAAAGGCCCTCAGCTGGGGATGTTTCCATTGCCAGACATCCGTGAAGTTAAATGCATCCGCCCATGCTTTCAATTCAGTGGCAGAGCCGGATGTCTGGGATAGTCTGTCCATCCCGGGGTCCGGGACCATATTAAAATCCCCCAACAGCAGGATATTGTCAGTAGCATATTGCAGGAGCTTGGACACCACCTGATAGAGGAAGGAAATGGAGGCAGGAGGAAGCACATACAATCCCACAATGACAACTTCAATATTCATTGTATTAGCATAAATGATCACATAGCACCCCCCAGAATCCACCTCAAGCGCCAGTAGGCGAAAGGGCAGGGATTTGCGTATCAATATGCTAACTCCTCTCGAAAGGTTAGAATAGGTTGAGTGATAAGAGTGACCCACCCACAGCCTTCTAAGACTCAGGAGCTTTCCCCCCGTCAGGTGGGTCTCTTAGAGAATGCATATGTGGGGCGACTGACGCTGCAGAAACAGAAACACCAGTGACCTTTTAATCTTGGAATTCAGGCCCCTGGTGTTCCAGGACACTATTTTACGCATGGACATAGGGTGGGGCTGGCCCCGCACCACACCACCATTCCTAAGCACATATAAAAGATTCCCAGAGTAAAACACTAAACATGTAATGCAACAAGTATACTGACTCATGTATGCAGAAATAAAATAGTAAAACAGAAACCCAAACAATAACCAAAACAAACCCCCCAACCCCAACCGGAGGGGGCCTTTTACCCAAAACAGATTAGGGCAACATGCCCTCGTGGGGATGCGATGTACAAGAGGGCACCGGAGTCCCGTCCTCTGGAACACAGTACATGGAACTGGTCGTAGAGACGGATAAATGAATCGGTGCAGTCTCCCAGCATAAGCTGGGGGTACAAACTTAAAGTTGCAATGGAACTTTGGCAACATGAATTAATAGCAACCAAACAATGGGCATCCGCCCCTGCTACAATGGGAAGGCTGCAGAAAGGGATCTGTGGGGCCAACCTACCCCCCCGGAGAGCCCCCAAGGCAGGCAGTGAGGCAAGCAAGGATCCACTACAGAGGGGAGCAGAAATCGCAGCAATACCCCAAGGTATAGGGCACCCCACATAGCCCCCACTGAGACCATGTAGGGGCTAAAGGATGACACAGTCACCTGGTGTCCCCCCCTCACTTCCAGGGTTCAAACTGACATGTCCAGGTTGCAAACAGCGAGGAGACCATAAATCATCAGGCCTAAAAAACAGTTCCGTAGTACCATCAATTAGCAGGGGTCTCCCAGGGAGAGATCGCCAACAGTCATGCAGGGAGGAAGATGCTATTTAGTGTCTGCGTACCGTCTCTATCCAGGATGAAGTCTCCTTTGGGGAAGTAAATAAACAAACTGTCTCCCCATCCTCCACCCGCAGCCTGGCAGGGAAAAGCATGCTATACTTGAGGCCCTTTGCACGCAGTTTGGCGCGCACCGTGTAAAAGGATTTGCGCTGCCTCTGGGTTTCCATGGAGTAATCAGGGAATATCATCAGTCTGGTGTTCTCAAACCGCAGCTCCTGCAAGGCCTCCCTTGAAGTGCAACAGTTTAAAGATGAACGTGCGGGAAGGAGAGCCTGGGGGCCCATGTGCAGCTGGCATACAATGGGCCCTCTTTACTGTGAAGAAGGGGGAGAACTTGGCCTTGGGGATCAGCTCTTTGAGAAGGTGTCCAATAAATTTGGTCGGATCTTTACCTTCAGCTCCCTCCGGGAGGCCGATGATTCGCAAATTGTTGCGCCTGTTGCGATTCTTTGCGTCCTCGGCATGAGTTTCCAGGGCCTTCACCTTAACTTTCAATGTATGCAGGTCCCCATGGTGCTCCCTAAAACTGTCCTCCGTCGCCAAGACCCACTGCTCCACCTCCGCCACCCGGCCGCGGAAGGAGTCCAGGTCCCGGCGGATGAAGTCCACATTCGTCTGTATATGGTCAATCTTGTCCATGAGTGCTGCCTGACCCATAGCAATGGATTGCATGGCAGTCACAAGGTCCGCCGCTGTGGCAGGGGGAGATTCCAACGCCTCCGTCTGGGACGCCAGTTGGCCAGTAATGGCTGCCTGGCCTCTTGTCGCGGCTCTGTCCACGGAGGCTGCAGCTGACTTTGAGCGACGGTTTTTGCCACTGGGCATGACCCGGAACCCCCGCTATTCAACTGGGGTCATTCCACTGCTCTGTAACAGCCTCGGCACCTGGTAGTGACAGGATAAGCAGTGGGACTCCAGGAGCACTGTTACTGGGCGTCCTCTCCAGTCGCCATCCTGGACACTCCACCCTTTGATCTTTGATCTTGGTTTTGACACTTCCTCAATGATAATATCACTATAGATTTTCTCTTGAAATGTTTTAATAAGAATAAGGCCCTGTTCATTATAATCCTGTAATTATGTACATTTGTACAAAATTTCAGTTTTGTACAAAACAGACCCAAAAACACGTTTTGGATCTATTCAGGGTGGTGGTTGCTCATAGCAAATAAATACAAATTGCCTTCCTGTTAGTATCTTTTGGCTGCCCAGGTGAGAAGGGGTTAAGCTAGGCTTAGCATTTTCCAGTGTATTTCTGAGCTCTGCCCTCCACCCTGTGCTGTCAATAAATAGGGGGACATCTCTGCTTGCGGGCTCGCTTTGTGTCCTGGCCTGAATGGGAAGAATCAAGAGGCCAAGCCTGAAGATGTAACCACCAGCAACATCTGGAGTGCACTTTAGGAAAGTCTGCTTGAATGAGGATTTTACCTTGTATTGACTCTCACCTTTGGGAAGGGATGCAATTGGTAGCCTGGGTCTAGCATGTTAGGAATGAACTATATTGCACTGTTGGACTGTATTATCGAGTTGTCCAGTAAAGTTTGTTCAGCTGATTTCTGAGTTGGTGGGTGGGAATTAAATAGCAGCCAGACAGCAAAGAATGGTACCAGGCATGGATGACAGGTCCTCTGGTAGCGAGAGGCTTGGTGCTCTGGCCCCCTCCTTGGCAGTTGGCTCCCCAAAAGCAATTGGGACCAAACTCATGACATGGAGACCTCGTGGAGCTAGTCACATGGTTTGGGAAAGCTAAAGGAGTTAATTAAGTGCACGCATGAGGTCCGCGCTTAGTGCACGACGGGAATCAATTCTGTCCCTGAGAGTGAAGTGGCAGAGGAAAACTGGAATGGTGTCCCTCTCTAAATGCTACATTCTGCATGAAAAGGTTTTCAGCAATCAGGGATGGAGTGTTTCACAATAGGACTCTGCATGTTGTTACACAGCTGCGCAAGAGATGCGGCTCACTTATATTCCAGGGTTCCACCCTAATGTTGAACTTCATTTGACCACAGCGCCACCTGGTCCCAAACATTAGTGAGCAAGTACACAATGAAAGATAACCCCCATGTGCAGGGTGAGTAGGCCCCCCCCTACAACCGGGCTTAGTCCCCATCCACAGGGTGTGTAGACCCATGCCCACACGCTGTCACTTTAAAATGGGTTCTAAAGATGATCTTAATATCAATGTTAAATCTCAATTCAAGATTTAAAAATACTAGGTGATTGGAATCTATATGTGTGAACTCGATGGGAAGGGGATTGGCTTGACAGTTGGTTTGCTGCTCCACAGGTTTTAATGCTCTTTGTTTTGTTTTGGTGTGCAATATGTCCCCTCCTTTCTTTATGGGTGGGGCTTACATTCAATTGTCTCTTCTAGATTGATTTTTTATGTGTAGCGGCCTCACCCCTCTCTCCCTTTCTCATACTCGGCTTGTCTTTCTTCGTCCAGGGGTTTCAGTGCTGGGGAGAGGGATGAGATACACCACGGCCCATGTCCTCCATAGCTGAGAGGTGAAGGCCAGAAGATTGGGTTTTGTGTAGGTGTCCTAGAGTCAAGTCCAGTACTTCGTTCCTGACTCCTTTGCTCCTAGTAACCAGAGTTCCACACAGTGAATAGGTCCAACTCAGTTTTATTCTTCTTGCCAAACAATAAACAGTTTCTTCCACTGAGTAGTAGGGATGAGCTTCGAGTTCGAGTTGAACTCATGTTCGACTCGAACATTGCCTGTTCGCCCGTTCGCGGAACAACGAACAATTTGGGGTGTTCGCGGCAAATTCGAAAAGTCTATGGGAGAAATCTAAAGTGCTAATTATAAAGGCTTATATGCAAGTTATTGTCCTAAAAAGTGTTTGGGGACCTGGGTCCTGCCCCAGGGGACATGTATCAATGCAAAAAAAAAGTTTTAAAAACGGACGTTTTTTTAGGAGCAGTGATTTTAATAATGCTTAAAAGGAAACAATAAAAGTGAAATATTCCTTTAAATTTCGTACCTGGGGGGTGTGTATGATATGCATGTAAAGTGGCGCATGTTTCCCATGCTTAGAACTGTCCCTGCACAAAGTGTCATTTTTGAAGGAAAAAAAGTCATTTAAAACTCACTCGCGGCTATTAATGAATTGTCGGCTTTTATCAATACATAGAAAAGTCATTGATTAAAAAAAAAAAAAAAAGCGTGGGGGTTCCCCCTAAGAATCCATATCAGGCCCTTGAGATCTGGCATGGATTTTAAGGGGAACTCCACCCGGAATGAAAAAAAAAATGGCGTGGAGCCCCCCCAAAAATCCATACCAGACCCTTATCTGAGCACGCAACCTGGCCGGCCGCAGGGGAAGAGGGGGGGGACGAGAGAGCGCCCCCCCTCCCTCCTGAACCGTACCAGGCCACATGCCCTCAACATAGGGGGGATGTCCCCATGTTGATGGGGACAAGGGCCTCATCCCCACAACCCTTGTCCGGTGGTTGTGGGGGTCTGCGGGCGGGGGGCTTATCGGAATCTGGAGGACCCCTTTAACAAAGGGGACCCCCAGATCCTGGCCCCCCCTATGTGAATTGGTAAGGGGTACATTGTACCCCTACCATTTCACAAAGAAAATGTAAAAAAATGTAAATAAAAACACACACACCTTGAAAAAGTCCTTTATTAAAAAAAAAATAATAATAAAAAAAAAAAAAACATTCCAGCGATGAAATCCAGTGTCCCGCGGTGATCCCGATGTCCAGCGCTGTCTGTCATTGGTTGTGCCTGTGCGGACCTGATGGGGAACTTCCTCCGCTGTGTTTTAAATGTATAGACCCGCCCCTTCTAAAGTTCCCCATCAGGTCCGCTCAGCGGACCAGATGCGGAACATGAGAAGGGGCGGGTCTATACATGTATTACACAGCGAACAAAGTTCCCCATCAGGTCCGCCCCCTCGGTATGTCCGACCCCGCCTACGTCATTGGCCTGAGCGGGGAACTTCCTTCACTGTGTAAATTTAAATTACACAGTGAAGGAAGTTTCCCGCTCAGGCCAATGACGTAGGCGGGGTCCGACATACCGAGGGGGCGGACCTGATGGGGAACTTCGTTCGCTGTGTAATACATGAATAGACCTGCCCCTTCTCTCGTTCTGCATCTGGTCCGCTGAGCGGACCTGATGGGGAACTTTAGAAGGGGCGGGTCTATACATTTAAAACACAGCGGAGGAAGTTCCCCATCAGGTCCGCACAGGCACAACCAATGACGGACAGCGCTGGACATTGGGATCGCCGCGGGACACTGGATTTCATCGCTGGAATGTTTTTTTTTTTTTATTATTTTTTAATAAAGGACTTTTTCAAGGTGTGTGTTTTTATTTAAATTTTTTGACACTTTCTTCATGAAATGGTAGGGGTACAATGTACCCCTTACCAATTCACATAGGGGGGGGGCCGGGATCTGGCAGTCCCCTTTGTTAAAGGGGTCTTCCAGATTCCGATAAGCCCCCCGCCCGCAGACCCCCACAACCACCGGGCAAGGGTTGTGGGAATGAGGCCCTTGTCCCCATCAACATGGGGACATCCTCCCCATGTTGAGGGCATGTGGCCTGGTACGGTTCAGGAGGGAGGGGGCCGCTCTCTCATCCCTCCCTCTTCCCATGCGGCCGGCCAGGTTGCTTGCTTGGATAAGGGTCTGGTATGGATTTTTGGGGGGACTCCACGCCATATTTTTTTTCAATTTGGGGTGGAGTTCCCCTTAAAATCCATGCCAGATCTCAAGGGCCTGGTATGGATATTTAGGGGGAACCCCACGCCATTTTTTTTTAAATTTGCGGCGGGGTTCCCCTTAATATCCATTCCAGACCTAAAGGGCCTGGTAATTGAATTTGGGGGAACCCCCACGCTTTTTTTTTTTTTTATCAAAGACTTTTCTATGTATTGATAAAAGCCGACAATTCATTAATAGCCGCGAGTGAGTTTTAAATGACTTTTTTTCCTTCAAAAATGACACTTTGTGTAGGGACAGTTCTAAGCACGGGAAACATGCGCCACTTTACATGCATATCATTCACACCCCCCAGGTACGAAATTTAAAGGAATATTTCACTTTTATTGTTTCATTTTAAGCATTATTAAAATCACTGCTCCTAAAAAAACGGCCGTTTTTAAAACTTTTTTTTGCATTGATACATGTCCCCTGGGGCAGGACCCAGGTCCCCAAACACTTTTTAGGACAGTAACTTGCATATAAGCCTTTATAATTAGCACTTTAGATTTCTCCCATAGACTTTTCGAATTTGCCGCGAACACCCCAAATTGTTCGTTGTTCAGCGAACGGGCGAACAGGCAATGTTCAAGTCGAACATGAGTTTGACTCAAACTCGAAGCTCATCCCTACTGCTGAGTAGTAATGGGGAATAGATCGAGGCACAATCCCTTCCCTTCTCCTGCTAACCACTGTGATATCACCAGTGGCGGGTAGTCACTGCCACTGACTATTTTTGAGTAGAATGTGAATTACCTTCGCTAGCACAGCCCCTGTCAGGGGAAGGAGATCCGTCCAAGGGAGAAACAGGAGGCCTCTCTGTCACCAGCAATGCTGCGCTGGACTCTTCAGAGAAGTTCCGCACACCAGTCCTCACAAACTCAGACACGGGCAACCAAGGAGTTAGGGCCCCCTCGGATTCCTCCACCCTCGCGGAACTCAGTCAAAGGTACTGAGCCCCAGGCCTCCGCCATAGTACCTCACCCCAGGCTAAAGGTGCCTGAGATGGACTCCATCTCTCGCTCCGGCCAGGTCAAGGGCACCTGAGCCCGGAACTCCGGAACGCCAGCACCCAAGCTGAAGGTGCCTGGGTGCGGCCGCATCCTCCAACTCTCTCCGAACTCTGACTCTGAACCCCGTGGTAAGGGCGTCCGCCGCTTTTATCCCCTCTCCCTTCGCGCCACAGCGGGTTCCCCACCTGGCTGTACCAGCTCCAGGGGAGGACAAAAAGGTACAGTCTTGCAGTGTGAGCTCAGCTCCGGTCCAGGGCAACAGCGCCACCTACGGACCACAAGGAACCTCACACTACCAGAGTCCTCCAAGAACCAGAAAAAGGTCCTGGATCCCCTAGCAATTAGTGCATCTGGGTTACACTACCACCCAGATGTTTCCCCTAAATTCAAATACCCGCTACACTCTCCCCCTGGTGATTTGACACTGGTCCCCAGTGTCTGGTGCAAACTCATGTCTCCAAAAGAGTGGCAACATAAGTTCAACCCAGAGACAAACTACCCAATCTAACCCTGGATTGTGCCAAGACCTAAATGGGAAAGGGAAAACATAAAACAGTACAACTATAAAACTTTTCAATAAAACACTTTAAACATCTCACACATTTACATTCTTCCCTCCCCCTGGCTATCTAAGGACCACCCATTCTCAGCAGCCTTGATAGACGAGTCTCCTGCAGAGGGAAAGAAAAGAAACATACATCCTAACAATACATGTGTGTCTGCTTGGAATGAATGAGTCTATCCGAAAAGAAACCCATTCGCTCCAATAAGTGCTGCATAATGTAAAAAAAAAAAAAACAATCGTTGCACAAAACTGCCACCTGGTGACAATGCCGCGGTCAAGACACTCATCACTTCCAGATGAACTTTTTTTTCTCTGTGAATCTACACTGACTAAATCCCCAAAGTCACTGATTTCTCTGAAGTGCAAGGAGAAGGAGGGAGAACAAAACAAGAACAGCTCCCATTTTCTCCAAAGAGTAGAACTGCCCAAATGCAAAGAAAAACTAGGGCACAGTCCCGGTGTTCCGGTGAAGGCACTCCGGAAAGTTCTGCAATGAACAGCAAAAGAACACACAGGAGTCTTTCCTTTCTCCTAAAGGTAAAACCTTGGATGCGGTAGGAACACAGGCTTCAAATGTCTGTCCAAAGCCTCCACATGGTACCCAGCATTTCCACCTTCCTTGCGTAAAAAACCACTCTGTCCGCATGGATATGCCTTCCCAGCATCCACTTAGCTTTACAGTCCTGGAAATTCTTGGTGACCGTTGGTGAACAAGAAAGGTATCGCTGTGCTTGCGGTACTTTAAGTTTGTCCCACACAAAAGTATCATACCATCTTTGGCGAAAAACTTCCACCTCATAAAAGCAATTCTCGAGGCAGGTACGGATATTCCCACCCATACTCCTGGGCAACCTTCTGGCCGAAGAGACGCTGCAGCCTTGACAAAGGTGGCATGATGGCCCGGTCTCCTTCTCCAGGCAGAATAATCGTTTCTGGGTGGCGAGGTGCATTCACCACCTCGGTAGATCTGGGCCTAGGAGCCCGCAGTGACTTACGTTGTACTCCCGAACCAGGAACAGGTGAAATGGATGTTGAGTCCAGAAGAGGAACTTCGGACAGGGGACCAGATTCCTCCCTAGGCACCGAGGCCTCCACCCGGGGTGTACTATCTCCAGTAGACATGGGCAGGTCCCTTGTGACACGGGACGAGGGTAGCTTCATCTTGTCCCATCCCTTCTGATGGAAGATTTCGTCTATATCCCCATCATCGCCATTGTCAGACAATGAGTCCAGGTCAGAGGTGTCGTAGCATTCAGCGGGCAGATAATTCCCAGTCACGGAACTATCCCCCTTGACGGCCTCTACCGACTGTGGGCTTCCGCCACTTTTAACCACACAGACAGTCCCAACCCCTGGCTCACCTGGGCCTTCAGAAGAATAGGGAAGTTAAGGACTCATCTCTCCGGATCCATCCAGGCCAGGCAAGCATCGGGGCGAAGCTCTTCCACGACCACATGAGGCCATCACTAGGCCGACTTTCCTCTTCGGTGGTCGGAGCAGGGAGCTGCTGGTGACCGAGGCAGCATCCTCGGATTTTTCTCTTTTCATCTCCGCTTGGGCAGTCACGATGCCCGGATCAGTGCGCACGGGAAACGCACCAGCATCGATCTCTCCTTCCGGAGTGGCAGTCCCTGTGAGGTAGTTGAGGTGGAAAGCCCGAGGCTTTTCTGTGGATGGTTCCACCTCAAAGAGAAACTCCTTGCAGACCTCACATCGCCCGAATGGCTTCAGCTGGACCACCAGTCCCGAACAGCCGGGACAGATCACACCAAGGGCCTCCATGTCTCTGCAGGTGTACAGAGCCAATCGCCCCCGGGGCCTTAGTATTATCCCCGTATCCATGATCGGAGCAGCCAGAGAAGTCATCTCCATTCCCGTAGAAACTGAAATCCATGGAGTAGTTGAAGTCATCTTCTCTCTTCGCTGCTCCATTGCGCACTGACCCACACGCGCCGGAATCTCCACGTGCGTACGTCCACATGGCCAGACTCCTCCCACACTCTGCACTTGTTCGCAGGCTTTCTCTTCTCACCGCCCACGAACTACGCAGCTATGGTTTGCCTCGTGGCGCGTTGGCCAATATGGCCGACCTACTGCAAAGTTCAAATTCAGACACCATACACATCCCGGATACGATGCCCCCACGTGTAGCGGCCTCACCCCTCTCTCCCTTTCTCATACTCGGCTTGTCTTTCTTCGTCCAGGGGTTTCAGTGCTGGGGAGAGGAATGAGATACACCACGACCCATGTCCTCCATAGCTGAGAGGTGAAGGCCAGAAGATTGGGTTTTGTGTAGGTGTCCTAGAGTCAAGTCCAGTACTTCGTTCCTGACTCCTTTGCTCCTAGTAACCAGAGTTCCACACAGTGAATAGGTCCAACTAAGTTTTATTCTTCTTGCCAAACAATAAACAGTTTCTTCCACTGAGTAGTAATGGGGAATAGATCGAGGCACAATCCCTTCCCTTCTCCTGCTAACCACTGTGATATCACCAGTGGCGGGTAGTCACTGCCACTGACTATTTTTGAGTAGAATGTGAATTAACTTCGCTAGCACGGCCCCTGTCAGGGGAAGGAGATCCGTCCAAGGGAGAAACAGAAGGCCTCTCTGTCACCAGCAATGCTGCACTGGACTCTTCAGAGAAGTTCCGCACACCAGTCCTCACAAACTCAGACACGGGCACCCAAGGAGTTAGGGCCCCCTCGGATTCCTCCATCCTCGCGGAACTCAGTCAAAGGTACAGAGCCCCAGGCCTTCGCCATAGTACCTCACCCCAGGCTAAAAGTGCCTGAGATGGACTCCATCTCTTGCTCCGGCCAGGTCAAGGGCACCTGAGCCCGGAACTCCGGAACACCAGCACCCAAGCTGAAGGTGCCTAGGTGCGGCCGCATCCTCCAACTCTCTCCAAACTCTGACTCTGAACCCCGTGGTAAGGGCGTCCGCCCCTTTTATCCCCTCTCCCTTCGCGCCACAGCGGGTTCCCCGCCCCGCTGTACCAGCTCCAGGGGAGGACAAAAAGGTACAGTCTTGCAGTGTGAGCTCAGCTCCGGTCCAGGGCAACAGCGCCACCTGCGGACCACAAGGAACCTCACACCACCAGAGTCCTCCAAGAACCAGAAAAAGGTCCCAGATCCCCTAGCAATTAGTGCATCTGGATTACACTACCACCCAGATGTTTCCCTTAAATTCAAATACCCGCTACATATGCTTGAAGTTTTCTAGTTTTGTTAGTATATTGGCATTTTATTGTTCCTATTAAAAATGTTTATGGTAATGCACTTGGCCCTCACTTTTTGTCTTTGTTTCAGAAAAACATGCATGTACAGTAGGTGCCGCCGACATTGTATATTCATCGCGATCCTATCGCGGAGATTCTCGGCGACAGGGGTGCCGACATCTCGGCAACAGGGTGGCGACACATGTCGCGCTCGCTGCAATAGCGAGGAGACGCAGCACTGTATTGAACGGGGATCCGACGTGGATTCCCGCCAATACCGGGCACTGCGTTTGGTATGAATCCTGAGCGGGAACTCCACGCCAATTTTTAAAGAAAAAACCGACGTGGGTTCCCCCTCCAGGAGCATACCAGGCCCTTGGGTCTGGTCTGGATTTGAAGGGGAACCCTACGGCGAAAAAAACGGCGTGGGGGTCCCCCTCAAGATCCAAACCGGACCCTTATCCGAGCACGCAACTTGGCAGGCCGCAGGGGAAGAGGGGGGGGACGAGAGAGCGTCCCCCTCCCTCCTGAACCGTACCAGGCAGGCCGTACATGGGGGGTTTGGTGCTCTGGGGCAGGGATGCGACCTGCGGCCCCCCCACCCCAGAGCACCCTGCCCCCATGTTGATGAGGACAGGGCCTCTTCCCGACAACCCTGGCCGTTGGTTGTCGGGGTCTGCAGGCGGGGGGCTTATCGGAATCCGGGAGCCCCTTTAATAAGGGGGCCCTCAGATCCCGGCCCCCCCACCCTATGTGAATGAGTATGGGGTACATCGTACCCCTACCCATTCATCTGGTGGGAAAAAAATGGCAATAAAAACACAACACAGTTTTTTTAAGTATTTTATTGCACAGCTCCGGGGGTCTCTTCCGTCTTCGGGGGTCTCCGGTGTCGTCGCCGCGCTCTCCGGTTCTTTCTTCCGCCAGGCCTCCGCTATCTTCTTGCAGCTCTTTTGCTAGCGGAGGCCCGGTCTTCCCCGTCGTCTCGTCTGGCTCTCCGTTGTCCTTCTGCCGGCCCCTCTACTACCTTCTTGTAGCTCTTTTGCTAGTGGAGGGGCCGGTCTTCTCCGTCGTCGCCGTCAGCGTCTTCTTCCCTCTTCTCCTCCTCGATGTTGACTCGTCGCTTCCTCTCGCAGTAATGCTAAATCTTCGGTCCGCAGAGATTTATATAGGCTTCTCATGACGTCACAGTCACATGTTCCCATGACGTCACAGTCACATGCTCCGGGGCCACCCAGAGCATGTGACTGTGACGTCATGAGAAGCCTATATAAATCTCTGCGGACCGAAGATTTAGCATTACTGCGAGAGGAAGCGACGAGTCAACATTGAGGAGGAGAAGAGGGAAGAAGACGCCGACGGCGACGACGGGAAGACCGGACCCTCCACTAGCAAAAGAGCTACAAGAAGGTAGTGGAGGGGCCGGCAGAAGGACAACGGAGAGCCGGACGAGACGACGGGGAAGACCGGGCCTCCGCTAGCAAAAGAGCTGCAAGAAGCTAGCGGAGGCCTGGCAGAAGAAAGAAAGAACCGGAGAGGAGAAGAGGGAAGAAGGCGACGGGGAAGACCGGGCCCCACTAGCAAAAGAGCTGGAAGAAGATAGTGGAGGCCCGGCGGAAGAAAGAACCGGTGAGCGCGGCGACGACACCGGAGACCCCCGAAGACGGAAGAGACCCCCGGAGCTGTGCAATAAAATACTTTAAAAAACTGTGTTGTGTTTTTATTGCCATTTTTTTTCCACCAGGTGAATGGGTAGGGGTACCATGTACCCCATACTCATTCACATAGGGTGGGGGGGGCCGGGATATTAAAGGGGGCTCCCAGATTCCGATAAGCCCCCCGCCCGCAGACCCCGACAACCAACGGCCAGGGTTGTCGGGAAGAGGCCCTGTCCTCATCAACATGGGGGCAGGGTGCTCTGGGGTGGGGGGGCCGCAGGTCGCCCCCCTGCCCCAGAGCACCAAAACCCCCCATGTTGAGGGCATGCGGCCTGGTACAGTTCAGGAGGGAGGGGGGCCGCTCTCTCGTCCCCCCCGCTTCCCCTGCGGCCTGCCAGGTTGCGTGCTCGGATAAGGGTCTGGTTTGGATCTTGAGGGGAACCCCCATGCCGTTTTTTCTGCGTAGGGTTCCCCTTCAAATCCAGACCAGACCCAAGGGCCTGGTATTCTCCTGGAGGGGGAACCCACGCCGTTTTTTTCTATAAAAATTGGCGTGGAGTTCCCGCTCAGGATTCATACCAAACGCAGTGCCTGGTATTGGTGGGAAACCACGTCGGATCTCCGTCTATCGGCAATGCGTGCCACTCATCATGAAAGGAACATTTTCCCTTTCCCGATGATGAGACAGCTCGGCGCTGGCTCTCGCGACGGAGCTCATAGGGTGTCAATCTCGCCGCTAGAAGCGGCGAGATTGACACAATATCAGCGGCACCTACTGTATAAGGTACAGTGAGCACCCCTTAACCACTTGCCGACCGCCTCCTGTACTTATACGTCAGCAGAATGGCACGGACAGGCATATCAACGTACCTGTACGTCCCATTTAAATGCCTGTCCATGTGGTCGCGCGCACCGCCGGCGGCACGCTCGCGACCCTGCCGCCATCTTCGTGATTCGGACCGCGGGTCCCGCGGACTCGATCGCCGCGGGTATCCCCGCGATCGTCTCACGGAGGTATAGAGCGGGGAGATGCTTGTGTAAACAAGCATCTCCCCGCTCTGACTAGTGACAATGACACTGATCTCGGCTCCATGTACACGGAGCGGAGGTCGGTGTCATGTGACACAGAGCCCATCCCCCTACAGTAAGAAACACTATGCAGGGAACACTTAACCCCTACAGTGCCACCTAGTGGTTAACCCCTTCACTGCCAGTGTCATTTTCACAGTAATCAGTGCATTTTTATAGCACTGATCGCTGTGAAAATGACAATGGTCCCAAAAATGTGTCAAAGTGTCCGATGTGTCCGCCATAATGTCGCAGTCACGAAAAAAATCACTGATCGCCGCCATTACTAGTAAAAAAATTTTTTTTATAAAAATGTCATAAAACTATCCCCTATTTTGTAAACGCTATAACTTTTGCGCAAACCAATCAATAAACGCTTATTGCGATTATTTCTTACCAAAAATATGTAGAAGAATAAACTGCCTAAACTGAGGGGAAAAAAAAGTTTTTTTATATATTTTTTGGGGATATTTATTATAGCAAAAAGTAAAAAAATATAGAATTTTTTTCAAAATTTTCGCTCTATTTTTGTTTATAGCACAAAAAATAAAAACCGCAGACATGATCAAATACCACCAAAAAAAAGCTCTATTTGTAAGAAAAAAAAGGACGTAAATTTTGTTTGGGAGCCACGTTGCACGGTCGCGCAATTGTCAGTTACGTAAGTGCCGAAAAGCACTGGGAAATATGGTAGAAATTCGGCACATTTTATACAGCACAGACAGTGGGGAACACATCATTATTAAAACAGAGGTGGTTGTACAGTAGAACATATTACAGATTATGAAAGCAGAAGGAGGGGAAGGGGTGGAGAGCAGAGTCATCAGAGGGAGGGGGACAAGAGGACAGAGGAGAGCTGTGGATGATGGGAGGCACCTAAGCTGACCAAGGTGTCAGCAGCCATGATAAACGTGGTCAGTTTACAGGGGGGAGGGCAGAACCAGGCAGGATCAGCCAGGTATTTTATATGAAAGAGGGGGCCAAATCACACAGCACAAGCACTGTGCTGCATAACATGCTTTAAGGGAACAGAATCATTTTAATGTAAAAAACGCTTTAAGTTAAATAACAGTTCAGAAATACATACAAGAATTGAGTTCCCAAAATGGAAAAATGAGAAGGATAACGGAGTCAGACCCTGGTGAAAAGGAGAGGAGGAGGAGGAAACAAAAAACAATGTTTCAGAGTGGGAAAGGGGTTCTCATTATTCCATTTTGGGTAATCAGTTATTGTATATATTTCTGAACATCAGCTGCTATACGACTTAACATGACTTGTATTTTGTTGGTTGGAATTAACAGCGGAGTCGTGACAAAGACGTAGGCAGGACAGAACACACGCAGAGAGCAGGAGTGATCACAAGGTTCTTAATTGGGCCGACAGAGAATTGGGCAAGGATAGGTTCACAAGAGCTGTACAGGCATAGACAGGAAATCAGTGCAATCTAGCACAACAAATGTTTAGTCCAGTGTCATAAGGCAGTAAACAAGGCACAGGGGGCAGTAGGGCAGTAATCCAGGCACAGCAGGGTAGGCTGCAATGTGGCACAGCAAGAGGTAAGTTCAACACACAGGGCAGTAATCCACAGCAAGGGTCAGATGACTCACAAGCCGACAGCAGCCTCAGCCAAGGGGTTCAAGGTAGGTTGGCAGGGTGAAGAGGTCCAAAGGACAGAAGGCAAACAACCACCCCCCCCCCCGATGTCTGTCGGTCGGTTCGGCACTTACACCATCTATGTGGTGGGTGGCGGGCAGAGGGCAGAGGCTCCTGTGTCCTCTCCTCCATCATGTCGGCTTCCGCCGTGTGGCTCCTCCCCTCCTCCTAGGCATCCATTAGGATCAGTGACGCTCAGTGACGTCACCACGCTCGAGGAGTGAGGCTCCCGGTATGCCGGCCGGCAACTATATTGTTACATGCTGTTTTTATCGTTCTATTCTGTAATTTTTAATTAAACTTTGATAAACGGAGTTATACTATTGGTCTGCCCCTTTTTATCTATTCTATGTTTGGGGGCTTACGATCTGGATGTGTGTGGGGTTAACTCGAACGAAGTTCGCCTGCTGACTAAGGGAGGATTACTGCTACAGTATCAAAGGCCGCGGCTGGGTTACAGTCGAATGTCCCAAACCGCTTGCCTTCTGGTAAGCTGCTTCCCTATTTTGGTGGTGGATACCTCACATTAACTTCTTCAGACCTGGGCCATGTACAAAATACGGCCACAAGGTGGCACTAGAAATCCGGGAGGCCGTCTTTTTACGGCCTACGCTCCTCCGGCCACTGGGGGGCACGCGAGCGCCGGTGGCGGCGCCCGTGCGTGCCTGGCGTGTCACTGACATGCCGATGCGCGTGCCTGCCGGCCGCGATGTCCGCCAAGTACACGCGATCGGCTGGTACAGAGACGAGGACGTGGATCTCTGTGTGTAAACACAGAGATCCATGTCCTGTCAGGGAGAGGAGACTGATGCTGTGTCCCTTGTACATAGGGACAGAGATTGGTCACCTCCCCCAGTCAGTCCCCTCCCCCCACAGTAGTAATCACTAATAGGGGACACATTTAACCCCTTCCTCGTCCCCTAGTGTTAAGCCCTTCCCTGCCAGTCACATTTATACAGTAATCAGTGCATTTTTATAGCACTGTTCGCAGTATAAATGTGAATGGTCCCAAAATAGTGTCAAAAGTGTCCGATGTGTCCGCCATAATGTCGCAGTAACGAAAAAAATCACAGATCGCCGCCATTACTAGTAAAAAAATTAAAAAAATAAAAATGCCATAAAACTACCCCCTATTTTGTAAACGCTATAACTTTTGCGCAAACCAATAAATAAACGCCGATTGCGATTTTTTTTTACCAAAAATATGTAGGAGAATACGTATCGGACTAAACTGAGGAAAAAAATATTTTTTTTAAAAAAAATTGGGATATTTATTATAGCAAAAATCCAAAAATATTGTGTTTTTTTTCAAAATTGTCGCTCTTTTTTGTTTATAGCGCAAAAGATAAAAACCACAGAGATGATCAAATACCACCAAAAGAAAGCTCTATTTGTGGGAAAAAAAAAGACGTTAATTTTGTTTGGGAGCCACGTCGCACGACCGCGCAATTTTCATTCAAAGCGTGACAGTGCCGAAAGCTATAATTTCACCTGGGCAGGAAGGGGGTTTATGTGCCCAGTAAGCAAGTGGTTAAGATTTGAGTAGTCACTGTGGTGCTGTACTCAGTGTTTTCCTGACATAAGGATTTGTGGACTTTTTTCAGACCATTCACGGTGCAATATTTGTTGGACTCTAATTGGTGCAATATTTGTTGGACTTTTTATCCTGATTACCTACCAAGTTAACATTTTTTAGGTGTTGGAATGGGTTTGGGCTAAGAGGGTTGGCGCAGTTTTTTTCCTTTTATCCAGTAGGATCGCCTGTCCTTTCAGCCAATCGGGTGACGGCTCTCTAGACCCACTTCCTGATTGGCCAGGAGGAGGATCAGTGTTACAATAGCGAATATTAATTTGCTATTGCAACACACCTGGGTGGGCTCAGTTTGCATTGTCTGCGCCCCGACCCCACCCTTTTTTGAAGCCTATTAGAGCCTCTGGCTCTAATCATGTGCGTCAAAAAACACCCCCTCATTGGAATCCATGCATCCTGCAAGGGGCCAGATGCACGGATAGGGGGGCAGCGCCTGTGCATCCTTAACCACTTAAGGACCACCGCCTGTACATATACGTCAGCAGAATGGCACGGCTGGGCATAAGCACATACAGGTACAACCCCTTTAAGATGCCCAGCCGTGGGTCGCACACGCCACTGACCGCGCGCTCGCGACCCGGTCATGAGCTCCGTGACCGCACCTGCGGGACCCATGGACCCGATCGTCGCCGGTGTCCCGCAATCGGGTCACAGAGCTGAAGAACGGGGAGAGGTAAGTGTAAACAAACCTTTCCCCGTTCTTCCTAGTGAGAGTGTCACTGATCGTCTGTTCCCTGTCATAGGGAACGATGATCAGTGACATCACACGCCAAGCCACGCCCCAACACAGTAAGAATCACTCATTAGGTCACACTTAACCCCTTCAACGCCCCCTACAGGTTAACCCCTTCACTGCCGGTGTCATTTTCACAGTAATCAGTGCATTTTTATAGCACTGATCGATGTAAAAATGACAATGGTCCCAAAATGGTGTCAAAAGTGTCCGATGTGTCCGCCATAATGTCGCAGTCATGATAAAAATCGCTGATCGCCGCCATTACTAGTAAAAAAAAAATATTAATAAAAATGCCATAAAACAGTCCCCTATTTTGTAGACGCTATAACTTTTGCGCAAACTAATCAATAAACGCTTATTGCAAAAAATTTTACCAAAAATATGTAGAAGAATACGTATCGGCCTAAACTGAGGAAAAAAAGTTTTTTTTATATATTTTTTGGGGATATTTAATATAGCAAAAAGTAAAAAATATTGCATTTTTTTCACAATTGTCGCTCTATTTTTGTTTATAGCGCTAAAAAAAAAAAAAAAACGCAGGAGGTGATCAAATACCACCAAAAGAAAGCTCTATTTGTGGGAAAAAAAGGACGTCAATTTTGTTTGGGAGCCACGTCACACGACCGTGCAATTGTCAGTTAAAGCGACGCAGTGCCGAATCACAAAAAGTGCTCTGGTCTTTAACCAGCCAAAATGGTCCGGGGCTGAAGTGGTTAATGGACAGGCCGCCCCTGCTCCAGAACCTCTGGGCACAGGAACTCACTAATCAATTATGTATATCAGCTAACTTATTTACGCACTACTGACTGATAAATTTTCATATAGAAAATGTTCTTTTTAGAAGTTTTTTATTTTTTTATTTCACAAAATCTAATATTT
The DNA here is from genome assembly GCA_029206835.1 of Rana muscosa. NCBI lineage: Eukaryota > Metazoa > Chordata > Amphibia > Anura > Ranidae > Rana > Rana muscosa. The sequence goes on along the minus strand of CM055122.1, from coordinate 62,845,577 downwards.
CTGATCTACATTCGAGGAGCGAACCCCTATTATGCTTGATGTGATATGACATACAATTATACAATAGGTACAAAAATCCAAGTATGTATATGCCCAATACAAACTTATTGCTAAAGCATTTTTGTTATGTGGTGTGCTTACTCTATATCTACAGTATTTTAACCAGGGATCCTCAAACTACGGTCCTCCAGCTGTTGCGGAACTACACATCCCATGAGGCATTGTAAAACTCTGACATTCACAGACATGACATAATGGGAATTGTAGTTCCTGAACCACTGAAGGGCCATAGTTTGAAGACCCATGATTTAAACTATTGTGCAGATCGATACACTGTAGAGGGGTTTAAAGTGGTTCTTCACCCTGAAAACAAAAAAATTCAATATCAGAAGCTACGAACACTGTAGTTGCTGACTTTTAATATTAATAGGACACTTACAGTATCTTGCAAAAGTGAGTACACCCCACACATTTTTGTAAATATTTTATTGTATCTTTTCAAGTGACAACACTGAAGAAATTACACTTTGCTACAATGTAAAGTAATGCGTTTACAGTTTGTATGACAGTGTAAATTTGCTGTCCCCTCAAAATAACTTAACACACAGACATTAATGACTAAACCACTGGCAACAAATGCGAGTACACCCCTAAGTGAAAATGTCCAAATTGGGCCCAATGTGTCAATATTTTGTGTGGCGACCATTATTTTCCAGTACTGCCTTAATCCTCTTGGGCATTGAGTTCACTAGAGCTTCACAGGGGGAGTCCGGTTCCACTCCTCCATGATGACATCACTGAGCATTTTATACACAACATTAGGAAGCTTACATCCACTCTTCTAACCACTTGAAGACAAAGCCCTTTTTGACACTTTTTGTTTACATGAAAACATATTTTTTTTGCAAGAAAATTATGTTGAACCCCCAAACATTATATATATTTTTAAAGCAAAGGCCCTACAGAATAAAATGGTGGGTGTTGCATTTTTTTTTCTACACAGTATTTGCGCAGCGATTTTTCAAACGCATTTTTGGGGAAAAAATACACTTTTTTTTATTTTGATGCACTAAAACACACTATATTGCCCAAATGTTTGATGAAATAAAAAAGATGATCTTAGGCCGAGTACATAGATACCAAACACGACATGCTTTAAAATTTCGCACAAACACGCATTGGCGACAAACTACATACATTTTTAAAAGCCTTTAAAAGCCTTTACAGGTTACCCCGTTAGATTTACAGAGGAGGTCTACTGCTAAAATTACTGCCCTCGATCGCGGTGATACCTCACATGCATGGTGCAATTTCTGTTTACATATGACGCCAGACCGACGCTTGCGTTCGCCATTGGGCAAGAGCAGGGCAGGACAGGGGTGCTTTTTTTTTTTTTTTTTTTTATTAATTTTGCTTTTTTATTTTATTTTTAAACTGTTGCTTCCATATTTTTTTTTTTTTTTATCATTTTTATTGTTATCTCAGGGAATGTAAATATCCCCTATGATAGCAATAGGTAATGACAGGTACTCTTTTTTGAAAAAACTGGGGTCTATTGGACCCTAGATCTTTCCTCTGCCCTCAAAGCATCTGACCACACCAAGATCGGTGTGATAAAATGCTTTCCCAATTTCCCTATGGCGCTTTTTATATCCGGGGGGGGACGACATTCCCTCCCACTGCTTGTAAAAGCAGTCCAGAGGCTAATTAGCCACTAGGATTGCTTTTACATGAAAGTCGGCCGCTGGCTGAAAAGAATGATACCAAGATGATACCTAAACCCACAGGCATCATTCTGGTATAAACATTCAAAGTCCAGCAACATACCAGTACGTTGCTGGTCCTTGTTGGACATGTATTGTAGTCTTTTTTTTCATGCAGCCTGTTGGCTGAATGAAAAAAAAAAGATTGATCGGTGGGTATGCCCACCATTAGAATACCGCCCTTCATCCACCCACTTCTAATGATGGGCATACATGCACCATTTATATATGCCGAAGCATGGGGGCATCTTCCCGCAAAAGTTATGCCGCGTACACATGGTCAGACTTTTCCACGGGCAAGCCTCCGTCGGAATTTCGACCGTATGTACGCGGCATTAGGAGCAAAATCGCTCCTCCGCCCCTGCTGCCCCAATGCTTCGGCATATATGCTTTTTTTTTTTTAACTGTGGTGGTGAAATCACCTCCTACAGCACTGGAGTCGCAGGGATCAGGCCTGTCTCTGCGAACGCTGCAGTTATGTGTGTTGTGTTTTGTAAGTGACAGTGATCGATTGATACTGCACTTGGGTGGCCTGGGCTGGACGGAGGGGCAAAACGCAGGTGCTAGCAGGTATCTGGGCTGTTCCCGCTAACACTGCGTTTTTGGGAACCCTAAACTGCTGGGGACGCTAGTATAGATCTGATCAGATCAGATATTGATCTGTTCAGATACTATACCACTAAGGGGGGTGTATGCTTAACGCGTGGGTGTTAGCGCTACTGGCACTAACCTGACGCTGCCTGGGGTGTGACGCAGACCCTCTCTGACGCTAAAATCTAATTGATATCACCCGCCGGGCGATCAGGGGGTTAAACCTTTATTGGGTTATATATACGGCGGGTGCCCTGACACTATAAAAAGCAAACTAACTAACCAGCGTCACCCGTAACACTTATATGATGATCACTGGTGAAAGGGTTAACTAGGGGCAATTAGGGGGTTAAAACCTTTATTAGGTAATATATGGGGGTACCTGACGCTATATAAAAACCTGACGGCGAACCTAAAAAAAAATTACTGGCTACCTATCGGCATCACCGACACTAAGACAACGATCATAAAAACGATCGCTTAGCGACAGTGGTGATAGGGGGTGAAAGGGTTACCTGGGGGGCGATCAGGGGGTTAAACCTTTATTAGATAATATATGGGGGTACCTGACGCTATAAAAACCTGCGGCGAACATAAAAAAAATTACTGGCTACCGATCTGTATCACCGACGCTAAGACAGCGATCAGAAAAATGATCGCTTAGCGACAGTGGTGATAGGGGGTGAAAGGGTTACCTGGGGGGCGATCAAGGGGGTTAAACCTTTATTAGGTAATATATTGGGGTACCTGACGCTATAAAAACCTGCGGCGAACCTAAAAAAAATTACTGGCTACCGATCTGCATCACCGACGCTAAGACAGCGATCAGAAAAATTATCGCTTAGTGTCAGTGGTGATAGGGGGTGAAAGGGTTACCTGGGGGGCGATCAAGGGGGTTAAACCTTTATTAGGTAATATATGGGGGTACCTGACGCTACAAAAACCTGCGGCGAACCTAAAAAAAATTACTGGCTACCGATCAGCATCACCGACGCTAAGACATCGATCAGAAAAATGATCGCATAGCGACGGCGGTGCTAGGGGGTGAAAGGGTTACCTGGGGGGTGATCAAGGGGGTTAAACCTTTATTAGGTAATATATGGGGGTACCCGACTCTATAAAAACCTGCGGCGAACCTAAAAAAAAATTACTGGCTACCTATCGGCATCACCGACACTAAGACAACGATCATAAAAACGATCGCTTAGCGACAGTGGTGATAGGGGGTGAAAGGGTTACCTGGGGGGCGATCAGGGGGTTAAACCTTTATTAGATAATATATGGGGGTACCTGACGCTATAAAAACCTGCGGCGAACATAAAAAAAATTACTGGCTACCGATCTGTATCACCGACGCTAAGACAGCGATCAGAAAAATGATCGCTTAGCGACAGTGGTGATAGGGGGTGAAAGGGTTACCTGGGGGGCGATCAAGGGGGTTAAACCTTTATTAGGTAATATATTGGGGTACCTGACGCTATAAAAACCTGCGGCGAACCTAAAAAAAATTACTGGCTACCGATCTGCATCACCGACGCTAAGACAGCGATCAGAAAAATTATCGCTTAGTGTCAGTGGTGATAGGGGGTGAAAGGGTTACCTGGGGGGCGATCAAGGGGGTTAAACCTTTATTAGGTAATATATGGGGGTACCTGACGCTACAAAAACCTGCGGCGAACCTAAAAAAAATTACTGGCTACCGATCAGCATCACCGACGCTAAGACATCGATCAGAAAAATGATCGCATAGCGACGGCGGTGCTAGGGGGTGAAAGGGTTACCTGGGGGGTGATCAAGGGGGTTAAACCTTTATTAGGTAATATATGGGGGTACCCGACTCTATAAAAACCTGCGGCGAACCTAAAAAAAATTACTGGCTACCGATCAGCATCACCGACGCTAAGACATCGATCAGAAAAATGATCGCTTAGCGACGGCGGTGCTAGGGGGTGAAAGGGTTATCTGGGGGGTGATCAGGGGGTTAAACTTTTATTAGGGGGGGTTAGGGGGCTACACTGGACCTAAAACTAAATGTAGTGACACTTTTACAGTCACAAATGTCACTGATTGCAGTGATCACTAAATAAATGGTCACTGCAATCAGTGACACTGTGACTGGGGGCTGGGGGGTGATCTGGGGGTGTCTGGGGGGGCCTGGGGGGGGGCGATTTATGTGCCTATGTGTCCTGGTGTCAGTGTGCTGTTTTGTGTACTAACCTGCATCTTCTCCTGTACGGCGCTCGGTATATGTGAGCGCCGCAGGAGAGATGACATCACTTCCTCCTGCCTGGCAGGCAGGGGAAGCTCTCTCATTCGCCGGGAGCGATCGAGAGGGGGGGGCCGGAATCGAACGGCCGTCCCCTCATGCCGGATCGCTCCCGAAGGTAAAACGACCACCCACTGTAAAGAAGGGGGTCCGATCGGACCCCCCAACTATACAAAGGCAATCACGTATATGTACGTGATTCTGCCTGTCGGTGCCATTCTGCCGACGTATATTTACAGTGGGCGGTCGTTAAGTGGTTAAGCACCCTAAAAAATTATTTATTACTGATTGCTTAATGATATAGATAACAGTGGTGTATAGACTGATATTGCTATTTACACTGATCCTTGGCCTTGGTCGGTATTTTGGGTCATGCTTTTGTTTGCCGCCTGGTTTAACCTGTGGTCTGACCACACAAACTGAATATATATGAATGTAGCGATACCCTCAACTTAAGAGAGCCGCAAGTTTTGATTTGGGCCCTGAGTACAGCTTCCCCAACCCCCCGGCAATCTGCTCTACCCGCTCTGGCACAGTTAACCCACAGCAATTTCACATAAACAATCACTTATGCTGTAAATGTGGGTGTGTGGATTGATAACTCAGACTCATAGACAATGTTGTAAATAATAACTGACTTTACTGCTAGTGGTAAGATAAAAGGAGATAACATGCATGTAACATTTGGTTCACAACACATAAGCAGGTCCCTGCAGTTATAAATCACAATACTGTGTGTGTGTGTGTACCAGCAATGGAAAGGGGACGGAACGCCACGTGGGGCGACCGTTACCTAAACACCCTGTGGTGTGATAACTAACTTATAACTATCTAACGGATCAGGCCTGATCCCTAACCATGAAACTCAGTCTTAGAAGAAACACAAATCTTCACCGGCACAGGATCTGTAAAGGTGGTGCACTTGAAGTATTTAAAACCATGTATTTGTAATCCAATAGGGGGGGGGGGTAATTCTCCCTCACCGGAGGTGTTAGGCCTCGGAAGTCTAGTAGGCACAAAGTATAAAAGTAACAGTTTAAAGATGAGCTTTCGCTCGCTCACCACTCCGGAACACTTCCCTCAGTCCGGAACTTCCACCGGCTGTGTCGGTCCTCGTCCACAGCGGCTTCTGCGATCGGATCCCCGATCCAGATAACTTTAGAAGAGATGAGTCTGAATGCCACCCAGGCTCGCAAAGGGGGTGGAAGGCTCTTTGGTTCACAGGCCACAGGCTTCAGGCCTGGAACAGCACAGATCCACACAGGTGTATCTCTCTCTGCCTCCCCGTGTCCAAAGAGAAAGAGCTAGGCCTCACCCCCTCCTTATATTCCTTCCCCCATGAGTCTCTGGGGCATAACTCAAAACATCCTGTAAACCAGTGGAGCTCTGGGAACCGTAGTTCTTTCTCCTAATTAAAGGGGAAACACCCCGCTACACACTCCCCCCACTAAAACTCTTTGGTCCCCAAAGATAAACAATTTAACAACAATTCTGAACCAATCTACTGAATGCGGAGTATGATGTTGGTACAGGGAATTTCCACCAAAACTCAGAGGTGGGGTTCCCTGTACCACAGGTCACGCTAGCATGGGTGGCCTGTCTAACTGTGCCAGAGAGTGAGCTGGGGTTGCCTTCCACCAAATGAACAGTGGAAGGATCTGAGCACTCAGTACTTCTTCTGGCAGTGGCAACAGAGTCCTCTGAGCTTTTTCCCAATTGAGGGTAGGTTAATTTCCTGGGAGGCCTCACGACTCTGTAAGTTCTTTGCTCCCTTGGGACTTCAGGCTCAGGTACCACAGGCTCTGTGTCAGGAACACTTTCTGACATCATCACTGATTCTGGGGCCTCTGTCTCTTCTTCATCTGAGTACAGACCCGGAATATCTTCCCAGCATTCAGGCACGCCACTGGATGGAATGAACTCTGTAGCTTCTGGGTTCAGGGTCCCATCCTGCATATCCTCAGTGGGTGGAAGGTCTATGGTGGGATTTTCCGGGGTTGGGGAAGGCCATAGCCACTCCAGTTCTCCTCTCCCATCTTCACTTGGTTGAGAAGCCTGTCCACCTCTAGATCGAGAGGTCTGAGACCGAGTGTTGGGTCTGGGAGTATCCAAGATGGAAACAGATTCCGGTAGGTTCCTCACTGAAGGTATCCTGACTGCTTCTTTAAGCGGGAGTAAGTGGTTTCTGTGCCAGGTCTTCAAGGGTCCCACTCTCCCCTCTGGCTTTAACTTGTACACCGGTAGTCCAGGGAGTTTCCTACAAATAACGTACGGCTCAGACCTCCACCTATCAGCAAGTTTGTGCTTCCCTGGGATCCCTAGGTTGCGTAGCAGAACACGGTCTCCAGGCTGCAGGTCTTGCACTCGAACCTTCAAATCATAGTTCCTTTTATTTCGGGCCCCTCTCTGGTCTGAGGCCGCTTGGGCTTGTTCATAGGCCGCTTTCAAATTATACCTAAGTCTGTCTACATATCCTTTGTGGGAGGTAGCAGAGGTATAGTCTAGAGAAATGCCAAAGGCCAGATCCACTGGCAATCTTGCTTCTCTCCCAAACATGAGGCGGTAGGGAGAGTAACCCGTCACATCACTGGTGGTGCAATTGTAGGCATGCACCAAAGTGGATATGTCAAGAAAAGGCAGGTGATCCATTGAGACCCATAAATGCCATACCCATGCCTCCATCCCTGGTACATTGAAAATGAAAAGAGAAAATGGGCTGTGGGACTTTAAATGAGGCATGGATGGGCGTAGGAAAAAGTCTAGGATATCAAGAATGAGTAGACATCACTGTCCCGTTGGGGAATAGTCTGTAGCCATATATACATGCTGCATAGTCAGTCTAAAGAATGGAGATCAAGGCATGGATATAAATATAAAAATGTATTGTATCATGGTAAAAGTACACATGGATCATGCAAACAAAGGCATAGTATAAATAGGGGTTATCACAAAAACATGATCAAAATTCACTGTTGAGACATGGCTGAAGCAAGTAATGACAGTTAAATGGACATACAGAAACAGTGAAAATGATTATCCGGTTAAAAAGTCAAGAATACACTTAATAGATTCATAGTTGGGCAAGCTTTACTTGACATGCCAGAGCATGGACTCATGGATGGGCATGGGGAAAAGGGTCTAAGATATCAAAAATTGGTAAACATCACTGTCCCGTTGGGGAGTGGTCTGTAGCCAGGTATACATGCTGCATAGTCAGTCTAAAGAATGGAGATCTGTATCATGGTAAAAGTACACATAGATCATGCAAACAAAGGCATAATGTAAATAGAAGTTATCACATAGACATAATCGCAATTCATTGTTGAGACATGGCTGGAGCAAGTAGTGACAGTTAAATGGACATACAGAAACAGTGAAATTAATTATCCAATTAAAATGTCAAGAATACACTTTGTAGATTCGTAGTTGGGCAGGCTTTACTTGGCATCCCTGAGCATGGACTCGACGCGTTTCTTGGCGTTTAAAGCCAGTCATCAGGAGTGGGGTGCATGTCATTTGACTACAAGGGGAGATGGATAGACAGATCAAATAAAGTCTTGAAAAAATTATGTCATATTTGAAACAGAATAAGGTAGTCTGATACGTTACCAATGGCAAAACCCGGAATGGGGTTGTCCCAAGCATTTGAAATATGGCGTAGAATGGTGGTCCTGGATACAGTGTCTCACCCGGGGCTGAGGCGGGGAAGGCCCCCCAATAAACACTTCAACGGCCACTCGATCAAGAGGAGAGTCAAAGAGAAGATGGCATGGGACATCCATCAAGGAGAAACCCGGACAGCCACGGCACAGCACCAAACTGACGGAGAGGCACAGACAGGGTGCAAGGGCAGAATGCTGGTGAAGGGATGGAGAAATGAAAATGAGCAATGAGTGAAAAAGAAGGTTGAATGGTTTGAGAACCTCCCAGCACCCATTACACATTATTCCCATTAGGCATCCACCAGCACATCATTTACATATTCACTCCCCTCTTCCTTTGCTCCCTTTTTGTTTTTTGTTTTTTGTTTTTCCTTCCCCTCCCTTCCCCCAATCACATTCTAATTTTGGTTCTCAAACCATTCAACCTTCTTTTTCACTCATTGCTCATTTTCATTTCTCCATCCCTTCACCAGCATTCTGCCCTTGCACCCTGTCTGTGCCTCTCCGTCAGTTTGGTGCTGTGCCGTGGCTGTCCGGGTTTCTCCTTGATGGATGTCCCATGCCATCTTCTCTTTGACTCTCCTCTTGATCGAGTGGCCGTTGAAGTGTTTATTGGGGGGCCTTCCCCGCCTCAGCCCCGGGTGAGACACTGTATCCAGGACCACCATTCTACGCCATATTTCAAATGCTTGGGACAACCCCATTCCGGGTTTTGCCATTGGTAACGTATCAGACTACCTTATTCTGTTTCAAATATGACATAATTTTTTCAAGACTTTATTTGATCTGTCTATCCATCTCCCCTTGTAGTCAAATGACATGCACCCCACTCCTGATGACTGGCTTTAAACGCCAAGAAACGCGTCGAGTCCATGCTCAGGGATGCCAAGTAAAGCCTGCCCAACTACGAATCTACAAAGTGTATTCTTGACATTTTAATTGGATAATTAATTTCACTGTTTCTGTATGTCCATTTAACTGTCACTACTTGCTCCAGCCATGTCTCAACAATGAATTGCGATTATGTCTATGTGATAACTTCTATTTACATTATGCCTTTGTTTGCATGATCTATGTGTACTTTTACCATGATACAGATCTCCATTCTTTAGACTGACTATGCAGCATGTATACCTGGCTACAGACCACTCCCCAACGGGACAGTGATGTTTACCAATTTTTGATATCTTAGACCCTTTTCCCCATGCCCATCCATGAGTCCATGCTCTGGCATGTCAAGTAAAGCTTGCCCAACTATGAATCTATTAAGTGTATTCTTGACTTTTTAACCGGATAATCATTTTCACTGTTTCTGTATGTCCATTTAACTGTCATTACTTGCTTCAGCCATGTCTCAACAGTGAATTTTGATCATGTTTTTGTGATAACCCCTATTTATACTATGCCTTTGTTTGCATGATCCATGTGTACTTTTACCATGATACAATACATTTTTATATTTATATCCATGCCTTGATCTCCATTCTTTAGACTGACTATGCAGCATGTATATATGGCTACAGACTATTCCCCAACGGGACAGTGATGTCTACTCATTCTTGATATCCTAGACTTTTTCCTACGCCCATCCATGCCTCATTTAAAGTCCCACAGCCCATTTTCTCTTTTCATTTTCAAAGTGGATATGTGTTGACTCCAATGCTGCTTCTTCTGTCTCCAGAGTCCCCAGCATGTTTAACAAAGTCCGATTAAACCTCTCAGGCTGGGCATCTCCTTGTGGATGATAAGGGGTAGTCCTGGTCTTTTCCACTCCCAGGGAGTCCAGTAGGTTCCGGATCAGGCGACTCTCAAAGTCCCTTCCTTGGTCGGAGTGGATTCTCTGTGGTAATCCATAGTGGACGAAGTATTTTTCTAGAAGCACCTTAGCTACAGTGGAAGCCTTCTGGTCTCTGGTGGGGAACGCCTGTGCATAACGGGTGAAATGATCGGTTACCACCAGAACATTTCCCAATCCACTCAAATCGGGTTCGAGGCAGAGAAAGTCAATGCATACCAGATCCATTGGGCCTTGACTCTGTAGGTGGCCCATTGGGGCAGCTTGATGGGGTAGAGTCTTCCTCTGGATGCATCGTGCACAGGAGTGGCAATATTCCTCCACTTCAGCCCTCATACAGGGCCAATAGAACCGGCTTCTGACAAGTTGGAAGGTTCTTTCAGCTCCCAGGTGACCATGCTGGTCATGTAAGGCAACCAGCACAGTCTCTCGGTGCTTCTCTGGGAGAAACAACTGCCATTTATCCTCGGAGTCATCAGAGGGGCCCCTTCGGTAGACCACTCCCTGATGGACCTGTAGCTTGTCTAGCTCTCTCCTTAGCAGACGAGCCTCCTTGGAGGGGTGATGTCGAAGTTTCTCTGGACTCTCGTTTTCCAATGCTTCAAAGACCAATCTCCCCATGGGGTCTTCCAATTGGTCGCACCTCAGTTTCTTCTTAGACAGCTTCGGTAAGCATTCCTCTTCAAGTTGAGTCACCCCGCAGTAGTGTTTTGGGACTCCCACTGTGGTAACTCCTATCTCCTCGGCTCTGGAGCCCCCTCTGGCTTGAAATTCAGCCCCCTGACAAAGGGCTCGCACTCCCTCCGGTGCTACCTGAGTCCAGTCCTCCCAGTCATCAGCCATGGTATGAGATCTTCGGGACAGGGCATCTGCATCCCTATTTCCAGTCCCTGGTCTGTATTTAAGACTGAAGTTGAACCCAGATAATGCAGCCAGCCACCTGTGTCCTGTGGCATCCAACTTGGCAGTGGTGAATAGGTAAGTCAGAGGGTTGTTATCTGTTTTTACTGTAAACTCTGCCCCATAGAGGTAGTCTCTTAGTTTGTCCACCACTGCCCATTTGAGGGCCAAGAACTCCAACTTATGAGTGGGGTAGTTCTTCTCCGAGGGGGTCAGACTCCGACTCACATAGGCCACAGGTCGCAGTTGCTCTTCATACTCTTGATAGAGCACTCCACCTAGGCCTTCATGACTAGCATCAACATGTAACTCGTATGGTCTGGTGGGATCAGCATAGGCCAATACTGGGGCTGTGGTGAGGCTCCTCTTCAGGGTTCTGAAGGCCTCTTCACACCTGGGGGTCCACTGATCTTGAACCGACTCCCCGGGTCTTCTGGGTCCCTGGCCATCCTCTTCCCCTTCAGTCTTGAGCAGTTCATTTAGGGGCTTGGCAATACGGGCAAACCCATCCACAAACCTCCTATAGTAGGAGCAGAAGCCCAGGAAAGATCTAAGTTCAGTGACTGTTGTGGGTCTTGGCCAGGAGGTAACTGCCTCCAACTTCTCAGGATCAGTAGCCACCCCCTTTTCAGACACTATGTGTCCCAGATAGTTCACCGAAGACTGGTAGAACCGACACTTCTCGGGGGAAAGCTTTAGTCCCTCTTCACTAAGCCTATTTAACACTTTCTCCAATCGGGCCTCATGTTCCTCCAAAGTTCTCCCGAAGACAATGACATCGTCCAGGTACACGAGGACTTCTATGAGGTTCATATCTCCGACAGTCTTCTCCATGAGACGTTGAAAAGTAGCTGGGGCCCCAGATAGGCCCTGAGGCATTCTATTAAACTCAAAGAACCCCACAGGAGTTATGAAAGCGGTCTTTTCTTTATCCTCTGGGTGCATGGGAATTTGATAGTACCCGCTCTTGAGGTCCATCACGCTGAACCACTTGGCTCCAGACAAACTCTGTAAGGCGTCCTCTATCCTCGGCGTGGTGTACTGATCAGGGGTGGTCCTCCTGTTGAGAGTTCTGTAGTCAATGCAGAGCCTCAACGACCCATTCTTCTTCCTGACCACCACTATTGGAGAGGCATAGGGGCTTCTGGATTCTCGAATCACCCCAGTCTTTTTCAGTTCTGCAAGCCGCTCCCTCAGATCCTCCAGATCTGCCAGCGGAACCCGCCTGACTCTCTCCCTGAACGGTTTGTCTTCTTGCAGGCGGATGCGGTGGGTAGCACTCCTCGCACACCCCACATCGAACTCATCTTTGGAGAAAATCTTCTCCCATCTAGTCAGCTGGGCCTTGGCTCTCTCTTTCCAGGCTCCAGGTAAATTCGGGTTCTCCATGGAAAGTTTTTCCCAAACATCTCCTTCTTCACCCGTCCCCTTTACTTCTGACCAGCTGACTGGGACAGCAGGACTCACCTGTCCCAACAGCATCTGGGCAGGGATCTCTATGGCCCTTTCTGTAGAGTTCCTCACACTCACCGGGACTCTTCCCCTGGCTTTCTTCAGGGCCTTGATTGGAATCACTTCCGGTATCACTTCCAGGCCTGAGTGATCTTCCCTTGGGTCGGATTCCAGCATGACAAAGGGACCAGGCTGCTCCCAGGTGAGCTTCACAGTGGCCCTGAGGCAAGCCACTTGTCCGGGCTGCAGCACCACTCCTTCTCTCCCCAGTCTCCACACCTTCCCTATCCCCTCTCCTGGGGTCTTCTGCTCCAACACTAACCGTTGGTAGGCTGTCTTCAGCATGGGATGGATGTTTGGATCTTGATGGCTCCTCATCTTCACCAGGGGCGTCAGAAGTCTTCTCACTAGATCCGTATTGGTGCCTATGATGAGGGACATCTTGCTGGCCCCGGGTGGTCTAGGACACACAACTGCCAGGGTGTCGAACACTTCTGTCTTCCCAGCCACAGAGGGGTCGAATGTCAGCTTTATGGGCAGATAACCATCATAGGGGAACCTCTGCGTTCCCAGGCCCCATATCTCCAGCTCTTCTATCTTCTGTATAGGCAAATGGCTTAAGTGCCTATCGTAGAAGTCTCTGTACAACAAAGTCACTTGAGCTCCAGTGTCCAGGAGGGCCTTCGTATATACTCCTTCCACCTGGATAGATACAGTGGGGGACGGGCCGACCAATTCTTCTGGGTACGGCCGGGTTGAGGTCACTTTCTTCTGAGGACTTGTCTTCATCCAGTTTGTTTTTGACTTTATTCTCTCTTGAGCCCGGTATGCATTGACCTTCCCCACCCTAATGGGAGTACAAACCCGCTGAGGGATGTTATTGTCTCTTGGTTGTAGGCATTCCTTCTTGGGAGTGCTAAATTTCTTCTGAGGGGTCTTGTCCCCTCTCTCTGGTGTGTATCTTAGTTGAGAGACCCTAGATTCCTTCTGAGGAGTTTTGTTCTCTCTTTTGCTTCCTTCCATTCAGTTTGGAGCTCACTGAAAGAGATGGGCACCCGGTTGACTCCCTCACCGGGGCCCTCTGGAGTTTCCCGCCGGCTGGCGATTATCCATTTTCTTCTTCTTGGGACTGGAACACCTACTGGCAAAGTGGCCACTGCCCCCGCAGTTGTAGCATAGCATCTCTTCTCGGTCCTGTATGGAGGCTGGTTCTGAGGTATTCGGGAACAACTCCTTTCTTGGACTTGGTTTCTCTGCTCTTCTTTGATCTTTCTCCATCAAAGAGGTCAGCATCTCCAACACTTGGGACATTTGTGATTTCAAAGTGTCGACTTCTGCATCTCTTTCCGGGCTCTTGACCGAACTGACCAACACTGGTACAGGGGTGACACTCACCCTGGCCACCTGCTGATCTCTCTGCAGCGCCTCTTCGTCCCTAATAATTTTTATTAGATCAGAGTAGGTCAGTGACATTCCTCCTCCTGAGGTTTTCAGGTGCAGCCAGACTGGGTCTGAGCGCCGCGCTCCCCTCATGATCTGCTTCATTCGTGCTTCATCCGCATCTTTGGGCAGCATTCCCTTCTTCAGGACGATCTTGCATAACAGCCTGTTCAACCTTCTAACATACTCTGACAGTTTCTCATTCGGCTGCTGGAAAGTATGTTCAAATTGGTAGACCATCTCTGTCACCTTCTCCAGCTGTCCAAACACTTCCTGCAGCATGGCCAGACAATCTTGAGCTGTACAGTTTGCATTTCCAAACCGGAAGCTCTTCACCGCTTCTGCCACGGCACCTTTCAAACTTTCTAAAACTCGTTGTCTTTTCTGTGCTTCAGGCACCTCCCATGCCTCTACTGCTTGTAATGCCTGTTCCACCCAAGTGTCAAAATCTTCCTCCCCCGCAGGGACGGGGAGCTCCCCCGAGAATGTTTTTAGTCTCCGGTAGCTAGTCTCTACGTGCACTGTGCTTGTCTTCTGACAGTTTGTTAGTAGATCCCCTAACGCCTTTATCAGTTCGGGTGATATGGCCGTGGCGGGTGCAGGCGTCACCGGAGGTGTCGCTCCGTCTTTCCTCTCTGGCGGGGTACGGGCCGCAACCTGCGGTGATCCCGTTGGTGATAGCTCTTTCTTAATAGCGTGCGCCAAACTATAAGATCTGTTATCCGGCATCCGCGCATATTTGCATTTACAAGCCTCTGGCTTCCTATCTGAATATTCCACTAGAGTATACTGGTGTGAGGTGTCTGGGTCTGACTTCATTAACCCTTCCATCGTTTCGGTCGACCATTCCTGACCCGGAATGTTAATGACCACTGACTGGCTTGGATCTGTCTTAGCTACTTCACACCACGTTCTGATGTCTTTCGGGTCCATGCCGGTAAGTCTTGGCGGGCTCTCACCGCTGTCTCAGTAATCCCGGACGAGCCCCCACGTGTAGCGATACCCTCAACTTAAGAGAGCCGCAAGTTTTGATTTGGGCCCTGAGTACAGCTTCCCCAACCCCCCGGCAATCTGCTCTACCCGCTCTGGCACAGTTAACCCACAGCAATTTCACATAAACAATCACTTATGCTGTAAATGTGGGTGTGTGGATTGATAACTCAGACTCATAGACA
Source organism: Rana muscosa (assembly GCA_029206835.1). Lineage (NCBI taxonomy): Eukaryota > Metazoa > Chordata > Amphibia > Anura > Ranidae > Rana > Rana muscosa. The sequence continues at coordinate 62,830,533 of CM055122.1, read as the reverse complement.
ATGTTGTAAATAATAACTGACTTTACTGCTAGTGGTAAGATAAAAGGAGATAACATGCATGTAACATTTGGTTCACAACACATAAGCAGGTCCCTGCAGTTATAAATCACAATACTGTGTGTGTGTGTACCAGCAATGGAAAGGGGACGGAACGCCACGTGGGGCGACCGTTACCTAAACACCCTGTGGTGTGATAACTAACTTATAACTATCTAACGGATCAGGCCTGATCCCTAACCATGAAACTCAGTCTTAGAAGAAACACAAATCTTCACCGGCACAGGATCTGTAAAGGTGGTGCACTTGAAGTATTTAAAACCATGTATTTGTAATCCAATGGGGGGGGTAATTCTCCCTCACCGGAGGTGTTAGGCCTCGGAAGTCTAGTAGGCACAAAGTATAAAAGTAACAGTTTAAAGATGAGCTTTCGCTCGCTCACCACTCCAGAACACTTCCCTCAGTCTGGAACTTCCACCGGCTGTGTCGGTCCTCGTCCACAGCGGCTTCTGCGATCGGATCCCCGATCCAGATAACTTTAGAAGAGATGAGTCTGAATGCCACCCAGGCTCGCAAAGGGGGTGGAAGGCTCTTTGGTTCGCTCCACAGGCCCCAGGCTTCAGGCCTGGAACAGCACAGATCCGCACAGGTGTATCTCTCTCTGCCTCCCCGTGTCCAAAGAGAAAGAGCTAGGCCTCACCCCCTCCTTATATTCCTTCCCCCATGAGTCTCTGGGGCATAACTCAAAACATCCTGTGAACCAGTGGAGCTCTGGGAACCGTAGTTCTTTCTCCTAATTAAAGGGGAAACACCCCGTTACATGAAAAAATACTAACTTAACAAAATGATTTCCTAAAAACTAAATACAATATTAAAATTATTACATTATTACTAAGCTATGGTCTAGTTGGCCTAGCAATAATAATAAATACAAGTTACAGTAAATTGATATTATAAATTTCATGGGGTATCATAACATTACTTATTGATTATGATTACCATAATCTATCACCTTTACAGAGCAGGACTGTCTTGAGAAGGCTTTTGCCCCCTCCTACCTCCATGCCAGCAATGCTGCTTCTGTCATTAGGCCTGACAGTCACTTTGAGCACATTTGTATGTATAGTGTTACATTTTATTGTTAACTATAGGAGCCTAAAGGAAGAGCACATGGGATAACAATTAAACTTTCGGTAGCAGCAGTTTGGTGTTGCTGAAAGATAGGACAGAAAGATAGCAGAAGAAAATATTGGGATAACTAGGCAGAAGGACTAACTTAGCATGAAAAGTGGTATAGAGGAAAAAAAGTATAAAGTAGTTTAAAAAAATGCAAGGCAAGCACAAAAGCAGAGATTCAACAAAAGTTAGGGACAGAGCATGTAAAGATGGCAAAGACCAGCTTGATAACAAAGTGTGAAGCAACCGATCTAGGTCACAGGGTGGTAAAATATTTGAACTTTTGAAGAAATAGCTTCCAGTTATCCATCACTTCTTTCACATAACTAAGAGATTACCCTTTCAGCACTGATATGATATATTGCATTTACAGGAGTGTAGACATTTCATGTAAGTTATTTGATTTTTACAATAAAAGTCAGAGACTTTAAACTCAATTCACAAAAACATACCTATACTCTATTTCTGCAATGTATTTTTTCTTTTGGTTTTGCAAACAATAAAGATTTTTAATTCTGTTAAACACATTGCCACACAGATCAGCCAATTTATTACATAGGCAATCAGTTCTTAAAAGGCCACTATTTTTGGCTGGCAATAGCTATGAGTTTCAAAGTAAATTTTTTTTTTACTTAAATCGCTTGTTTAAAATATATACACTGTACGTATATACAGTAAGTGTCAATGTCTTACACTGGAATAATCGTCGCCATTAAATCATATTCATATTAGAATCCACTATGCTAGCTATACATAAATAGGGGCAAAGCCCCTGAAACATGTAACAGCCCGCCCTTCTTCCTGGTCTCCGGTCAGTGGCAGGAGTTTGCAGAGGGTCCTCTCCCTGGTGGGTCCTCTCCCATGCACAGCAGCTTCCTGTGAGACAAACTGGATCGCTGTCCTGTGTTTTGCTTTCCATCACTCGCTGCCTCTGGAGCTGCAGTAAAGCTGCTTTATAATTAAGGGTGCCTTTGCAATAAAGTGATGATTTTTATGCAACATTAAAGCAGTTGAAAAAAGAAGCTTCTGTTCTGTAACGACAGGGGTTAACGTAGTTTAAGATATTTCATTCCCGAACACACGGCAGCTACCAGACACTCCCAACCAGCCGAATAAGACCACATACAAATAATTCTCCCTCCACAAACGAGACAACGCTCTGTGTTGAGGTTTCCAGCAGGTCTGACAATCTTTATTGAGAAAGCAGGTTCTTATATACACTAAAAGAATACTGTAGTCCAATTGAACAATGACCCAACTCCACCCACAACATCACACAATGGTTACATAACGAGCCCCCAATACACATTATTCTGACATCCCTTAGCAGACAACAGGTGAGTTCATTAACCACCGTATTTATCGGTGTATAACACGCACCCTAACTTTAAGAGGGAAGTTTCAGGAAAAAAACTTTCCACAGCCCCCTGCTTATAACACGCAGGCACAGTTTACCCTCTATTTCCAGGGTAAAAAAGTGAGTGGTATATGCCAATAAATACAGTAATCCCTTTATACAATTACAGAATTAATTATCACAATCCACAATGAAAAGATCTTTAGAAGTTAGCCTGGACACATTTACATTACACAGGCAGCCAGGTGGTTGGAGGTGATGACATTAACATCTTTTAATTAATCTGTTGTGTTCAGAATCAACAGCCAGTAAATAGTTCATTAATTATATCCAGGGAGATATTGTGGATAAATATTACAATCCCATTTTAGGTAGTCCAAGGTATATTTCCTCAGTCACCCTATGCCCAAAGTGACTCCCGTTACATGTTCCCTTAAGGTATGAGCTATAGTATAGTGCTTGTGCCATGTAATTTGTCCCTTTCTTTGATATAAAACACCTGGTTGATCTTGCTTATTCATGTGTTCCCCTGTGTGTGCTGTCCACGGCAATCATGGCCAGTTTACGTGTCACCAACATCTGGCTGTCTGCTCCATGCTCTGAGTCTCTCCCTCTCCCCCTCCCTCCCTGCCTGTCAGTTCCGAAGCCTGCGTGTGAGAGCTGATCTCCTCCCCGCCCCTCCCCTCAGCTGCTCTTCCCTGTGGCTTGAATATACCATTTATAAATAACTGCCATCCCCTCTGTTTTTATCAAGCTCTAAAGTACTGTCAATTTTTTTTTATTCCAATCCTAAATACCTTCTCTCACAGCACCTGTGTGGTCACCTAACCTTCCTCTGCTGGCCAGCTGATCTTGATAAAACAAAATTATTTATTATCCTAACTTTACAACCACTTTAATCCTCGTGCCCTGCTGTTGTCTATTTCCATATTTCACTGAGAGATTCTTCCCAGGTCTACTTACCAGGGGCTGCATGAATATTTTTGGACTTCACATTCTTCTTTAACACTTTTTGGATCTTATGGACTTTATGAACTTACATCCTTGGTGTCTGGAGTGCAAATTCTGGATGGTACTTTATTGTACATAGTATTGTTTTTATAAATGAATTGCTATTCTGCTCTCCTGTGGGCAAATATTACTTTTGAAGTCCTGCCCATTATTGCTGACAACAAATCATGAAGTGAATCCTCACATTCACCTGCCTCCTAATTACCACATTTTATTATTGGATGGTCAGCGTGGTTCCACTTATTGTTTATGGACAAATACAAAAACACAATAGTTGGTAGGCCCTAACCCAGGTTCAGTGACTGAATTTGGTTTTTGCATAAGCACTTTGAGAATCTTAAAACCCAGAGTGATTATGATTATGTTTCAGGCACCTCTACAACCCTGTGAAGGCTCTAAGTCTAAACAACACTTATGATGTTCTGGTAATTCATTGTTGTGATGAATATGAAAAGCACAAAATTTGTCTAGTTATAAAGGCTTCCAGCAGTGAGATGTTCCCTGGTCATTGTTCAGAGAAGCACTCACAAATATGTACTTGTGCAATGATTGTAAGTGCTGGGTGTGAATGATGACATGGTTATTTATGATTGGCTGTAGGAGAGGGCGGGCAAGGCATACTGAGGCTAGGAACGATCCAAGGCAACATAAGGGAACTGACCAAATACGACTACAATGTAAAAATGTTGAAAGTTTAATGTAAAAATCTACATAGGCCACAGCAACTTTTTGGTGTGCCATCTCAAGTGAATTTTCCTGATATAGGTTAGATCTAGAACTGTGCAGACTAAAATTCTCACCTACATATTTTAACATTAAGGTCTCAATTACATCAAAATATAAGTTCTCTAACATTGTTGGTTTTGCAGCAAGCTGGGGTCAGTCAGTTATACCCCCAGTCATCAGGCTATACGCGAGCAAATGCTTGTTAAATAGTGTACATGCTTCCTTCTAATCTGCTAAGTGGCGGTTCACACAGGGGCAACCTGACTTACAGCCCGACTTTGCAAGGCGACTTCAGCGCGACTTGGAGCAACTTACAACACGACTTAAAGTTGCCTCCAGGACAGGCAACTTTGGCTGTGGCCAATCACAGAATAATCAGCACTGTGGGAGGGAGGGGTTTGCCTTAGTAAACTATTTTCTTTTCCTGTAAAGTTGCTTCAGTTAAGACAGTGATCTGACTTTGGAGCAGTGGCGGGATTATCGTGGTCGCAGCAGTCGCAATTGCGACTGGGCCCCGCAGTTCCGCTACTTTAGGGGGGCCCTCGGGCCCCCCTTCGTCCGTCCGCCAGTGTGAAGTGACCACGGGCCCCCCCTGCCCGTCGATCTGCCAGTGTGAGGGGCCCGCCAGTTAGCTACGCCGCGGGAGGAGGGGGGGTATTGTCCGCCGATAATAAGGATGAGGAGGGGAGAGAAGGCAGAGCTGAGACAGTGGACCGCCCCGCCCCTATCCAGAGAGAATGATGTCGGGGACTCGGGAGGCGAGGGCGGTCACTGAAAAAGAAAGTCAGCTGACCAGCTGACACCAATCGCGTGAAGGGGGAGGAGGCTGCTCTCTCCTGCGATCACAGTGCCCATGAGGAAAAGGCATCCCTGGGCTCACCGTGTGACAGAGTTCTGAGGAGGAATCGATTGCCTGAACGAAGTAAGTGACAAATTGCCAGTGCTATCGATTCCAACCTCCACCACCTCTGCCTCTTACTGATCACCCCAACACCACCTCTGCCACCCCCCTCAACACCACCACTGCCACCCCCTCAACACCACCTCCCAAACACCACCACTGCCACCCCCTCAACACCACCGCTGCCACCCCCCCTCAACACCACCGCTGCCACCCCCCCTCAACACCACCGCTGCCACCCCCCTCAACACCACCTCTGCCACCCCCCTCAACACCACCTCTGCCACCCCCCTCAACACCACCTCTGCCACCCCCCTCAACACCACCACTTTCTACACAGATATGGTATAAACTGAACATGTTTATTAAAATTTTAAACATTAAAAGTGAACAACTGGGAAAAACAAAGTGCTTGAAAAATAACTTATTAAATGGCTTCCCAAAACACACAAAAATGGCATAAATACCTATAAACTGCACACTGATATAAAATTTGCCACTGTCATCTGCCATCCATATGCAGCTTGTCACCATCACCTGACACCCATATGCAGCTTGTCACCATCACCTGACACCCATATGCAGCTTGTCACCGTCATCTGCCACCCAGATGCAGTATGTCACTTGCCACTGTCACTTGCCACCCATATGCAGCTTTTCACTGTCGCCTGCCACCCATATGCAGCTTGTCACCGTCATCTGCCACCCAGATGCACTATGTCACTTGCCATTGTCATATGCCACCCATTTGCAGCTAGTCACCGTCGCCTGCCACCCATATGCAGCTTGTCACCATCATCTGCCACCCAGATGCAGCATGTCACTTGCCACTGTCACCTGTCACCCATGTGCAGCTTGTCATTTGCCACAGTCACCAGCCACCCATATGCAGCTTGTCACTACTTACACTACTTCTGGTAGCCTCTCCCCAGCAGTACCCGAGCGGGTAAACTTCCAAGGCGGGGAGTGAGAGATAACGTAACTATCTTTTGCTTGCCCGCGGCTGCAGCTCTGTCAAGAGCAACCTTTGCGGCCCTGCTCTAGGGGCGGAACAGCGGTGATGCGAGGCAGGCAGTGAGATGTCATCTCTCTGCTGCCGGCCGCACCTCTGACAGAGCAGCCTTCGCGGCCCAGCTGCAGAGGTGGAGCAGATTGGCAGAGACTGCAGCAAGCGCCGTGCGGGGACAGGAGGAGATCTGACCAATATCGGTAATATCAGTAAGTTTCCTTTTTGAAAAATTGTGAATATTGACCCTAATAATCGGCTGCTCCGATAATCGCTCGACCCCTACTAAAAATATGCACTGTTACTGAACTAATGATACTGGCTGAGAAGGGGGTTAAACATCTAGGGCCAATGTGTGCCTAACAAGTGTTTTTGTGTACTATGGTTGCAGCTTTCACTAATGCCGCGTACACACGATCGGATTTTCCGTTGGAAAAACCTTGGATGGTTTTTCCGACGGAATTCTGCTCAAGCTTGGCTTGCATACACACGGTCACACAAAAGTTCTCTGAACTTTCGTCCGCCAAGAACGTGGTGACGTACAGTACAACACTACGATAAGCCGAGAAAATTAGGTTCAATGCTTCCGAGCATACGTCTGAAATTTGTGCATCGGAATTGCTACAGATGAACCAGCTCTCAATCTTTTGTTGGCGGAAATTCCTACAGCAAAAGTCCGATGGAGCATACACACGGTCGGAATTTCCGTTCAAAAGCTCACATCGGACTTTTGCTGTCGGAATTTCCGATCGTGAGTACGGGGCATAAGGGATGTGATGGGTTTTCTTTCCCTGCTTAGCAGGAAAAGAAAATTCATCACATCCCCACTGTCAGGATAGAGCTCCATCCAGACTCTCTCCATGATGACTGGTGGGTGCCAGCGGCCATCCATGTGGAAGTGCCTCTCGCCAAAAGACAGTTCCCTGAGACAGTCCCTTGCTACTTCTACTGTGAACACCAGTACTGACTGTTGCTATAACATTCTCTGCCTGTAGATCAGGCAACTTAGGAGTACTTTTCAGTCCACTTAATATTTTGCCATGGTGAAGAGTTGAACAATAAAGACTTTGGATTCGCTTTTATTACACCTGGATTTCTCAATTTGGGTAAATACCTTCTCCTGGAGGCATTTAATGTTCTTTGTTCCTGTGTTTTGTATCAGGTTAACCTAATAATTGCTGTAAATATGGAGGAAAATGTTAAAGGCTGTTTAAGAATTAAAAGGTGAGCAATTATCAGAACTTCACAGACTGTGAAAAAGTGACATCCAGAGAATTTATTTTAATCCAAAGCTTTGGTGGAGTGCAGACCACCTTCCTCAAGGATGCACCCTACTGAAACATAACACAAATTAGATTGGATGAAAATCATCTTTGCCTTTTGTGATACCAGGCTCCAAAGAAAAGAAAAAAAAAACATTTAATTTTTTTTATTATTATGCTGTCAGCTGTGCTATGTTCAAGATCCCCAATACAACACCCAATAAAGGAAAAAAAATAGAAAGTAAAAAAAAAAAATCAAGTTAAAAAAAAAAAAAGAGAGAAATTTGGGAACTTAGCAGAGAACATTTTTCTGTGATTTTCCACAAAAAAAAATAAAAAAAAATGTAACACCTTAAAAGCACAAAGTCGGTAAATTTGCAAATTGTTGGATCATTAACTAACTCTTCTTAAATTCTTTCTACTGTAATACTAATGTCTCCCTCTAGAGGCCATTATACAATATAACACTATTTATTGCAGGTTTTAGTTTCTTATAGAAAAAAATACTGAAAGAGAAATATATTCTCCAAAGCTTTACTTTACAGAATATTAAGCAACAAAATGTTAAAAATATTCTTTCTTTGATAAAGACTAGCAAAGCAGCCATTTAATCCCATCTCTCTACGGACATACTGAATGGTTGGGGCACCATGTATGTAATCAGAATCCTTGGAACATTGCACAGAAATGTTAATCAGTTGCAGATGCAGTGAAGTAATATACCCTCTTCTCCAAAGTTGCTAAAAGTTGTAGTAACTGTGCCAGTGAGGCTGGACATTTTCCTATTGCAGCAATTATCGAAGCACAACTGCCCAATTTTCTGCAAAAGGCAAAAATTTGGTGTGCTTGTTGAGGAATTTGAAGGGGTGGTTAGAATGAAAATAATTCACAGAATTTTGACATCTACATGGCATATTCATGCAGCCAGTGATTGCTCAAAATGTATCAAGTTAATTCAATCAACATGGTTTTCATTTGTATCTTAAAGCAACAGCGGAGGGATTGTAACTTCTACGTTTTTCTGCATGTTCATCTGAAATTTTATAGCCATTCATTTATCCTGTGACTGATTGGGAATGGCATTAACCTTTTATGTCTTTTCCTCTTAAGCAACAGCTAAATTTATCCACATTATGGTTAGCAAGAAGCTAAACGGTTATTTAACTAATTAAGAATGGTGTCATTTGTATTTTCCTGGAAACAAAATTTTTCACAGTCTGGATCTTATTTGTTAGGAAATCTTACGTATATCGATTTTTTTTAAACACGGTTGATTAACTACAATATTGTATATATTATAAAGCACATTTTTATATTTTACAAACTTACTTTTCACTGCTGAATACATATTCTAGTTCAGGCATCTGAAAAAATACAAGTCACCTCTGCCACCACAACAGAGGGGTTGTGGTCCTCAATGTAGCACAAGTGTGATGACATCATCTCCTTCAGCCCCATATCTGAAGGTCCATAACTTGGTACAGACCTGCAGCTAGAGGAGCCATCTGCAGGATCCAGAGCATTACACCCACAATCCACTAATTACACGCAGGGTGCTTTGCAAGGTTAAATGCCATTAAATAACAAATGCATATTTTTGCTTTTTGCAAAATGGGTGTATTATTATTATTATTTTGCAAAAGGTGGAACTGTCCTTTAATGAGTATGACGCTAACCAATTATGCATGATGAAGAGATTTTGGGTGAGGGGATTTAAAGTTAATCTATCACAAATCTGGCTAAATCAAACTGGGCATAGAATGCAAAAATGCGTAATTCAGGTCTGGTTCATATATGTGCGAATTGGATGCAGGTTTCGCCGCATCCGATTAACATGACATGCTAGTGTGATCGGCTCTCAATGGAGTCGGTTCACACATTTCCAGGGCGGCCGCAGTCCCCATTCCAAAACGGTCCTATGCGTGTTTGGGTCTGGTTCAGGCGCGAATTCAGGCAAAAATTCGGAACTGATACGCACCGGTGAACAGGAACGCACCGGACCCCCTGCTGGGAACTGCAGCCGCACATATGTGAGCCCGGCTTCAGTGAAGTGTAGCCCTGCTCCTGCGGGAACTGCTGGAATACTCGTCCCCTGTGCTTCCCACTGATTATCCTGCAGCGAGTTACACAAAGCCAGGTGCACACACTCTTCTGCTCATTGTCTCCAATGACCAGGCTAGGGGATTTGTTTTTATGTTTTATTTGATGAACTTGAATAGGAGAAGAGACTTGGTAGGATACTCCAAATTAAACTATGAGAGAACAACTCTCTCTGTAATACTGTGGAAGCAGATGATCGGCTGAACCATACGGGGGCTATATGGAAGAATAAGTCCCTCTGTAGCAGAAAAGACTCAGTGGACTTTGTTAGTGGACACAAGTCTTCAAGACACTAGCCAGTGTTTCCTTTAGCTCACACACTCAGTATGCTCACTTCTGGGACCAGAGGGAGATTTCAGCAACACGTACTCAATCTCAAGGATCCTTTCAGGGTCTGTACTCACAAAATGTCCAGGAACAGCTGGTAGCCCCCTTCCAACTTCCAAGTGACACTCTATACCAGTGACAAACGACCAGATCTATAGACTTCCGCCTCAGTCAGCTTGCACAGAAACCCTGGGTTGTAGCTCTCATTTTTCAGGCCCTCAGATCAGGCATCTGAGGCCACAAGGTTGCCTTTGCCGGGGAGAGGCAACCACTTCCTCCCCACCTGAACCTCTTTTCTCAGAGGTAGGCTGGACTGGAACCCTGAGCCCATATGCTCCTCAGAGTTAAATAAAGACACCCAGCATTGCATGGGGCACATCCCCTTCTAATTGGCCAGGGCTGTATTTGCATCCATGCTCTCATCTGCTAGGTTTCCTCCCACTGTCCAATATGCCTTCTTGCTATTGGATCAGTGTGAAACATCAAGCCAGCATGAGCCGCACCCAGAGCACACTGAGCAGACCTCACTAATCAATCACTGCTCTCTGTTAAGCAGGCAGCACCTACATTTGCCTGTCTTCTTCTCTGTTAAGCAGAAAAGACAAAAAACTATATACACTTCCTAGCACCTACCTAGGACGGTGCTTCATCAGCATTCCCAATGGCCAATAGGGATGGGCAAAATGTAGTTTTCATATCCACGATTCAGAGAAGCTGACCATTTAAGAATTGTTTGATAATGCAAAGAAACATGACAGAGCTATAGATGCATGCAAGGAGTACAGCTTTACAAGAGCCCCAATAATGGAGGAGAGCTCTGCAACAAAATTCTAAAGCTTTTGAATGAGTTTATTTGAAAAAAGCGTAGATTTCTCCACGGGGATTTTTAGCAGCAAAAGAGAGTCAAAGATTTTGTAAAAAATTACTGATTTTATTTATCAAAAAACAATAGGGTCTGAAATGTATACAGGCGAGACAATTATTGACTGGGGCATTTTCATACATCAGATGGTGTAAACACCAAATTCAACAGTGAAATACCTCTTGATGTATACTCTTTTTCAGTCAATAATTGTCTCGCCTGTATATACCAGAGCCCATATTTTAACTTTTGTATACATTTCAGACCCTATTGTTTTTTGATAAATAAAATCAGTAATTTTTTACAAAATCTTTGACTTTGCTGCTAAAAAGCCCTGTGGGGAAATCTCCGCTTTTTTCAAATATTTCATTTGGGGTGTGCAGCCATTCCAGACTCTTAAGCCTCGTACATACGAACGAGTTTCTCGGCAAAAGCCAGCAAGAAACTTGCTGGCAGAGATTTCTTGCCAAGAAATTTGTTCGTGTGTATGGTTTCTCGTCAAGAAAAGCGACAAGAATCTCGACGAGAAAATAGAGAACCTGCTCTCTATTTTCTCGTCGAGATTCTCGTCAACCTGTTTCTCGATGAGAAAATTGTGTGTGTGTACACTTACCTTTTCGCCGGGAAGCCCGCGCATGCTCGAAATGACTTCGACGCATGCGCGGTAGCTTCCTAGGCATAGGTAGGGTGAACAAAGATGGCGGCGACGGCATCGAATGTGACGAGCGCATGCTCGTCATATTCGATGACGTCACCGCGTTCGCTCCATTCAAAGAACCGCGGGTTCTTTGAAAGGAGCGTGTGTACACTCGGCCAGGACAAGTTTCTTGTCCAAGAATCTCGTCTAAAAAAACGACATGTTTTTTTCGACGAGAATCTCGGCCGTGTGTACGAGGCATTACATATGTGTCGCCCTATGATAAGGTTGAATGAGTAGCAGCATATGATTAACTAAAAAAAAATTATGACAGCAAAAATGTGTAGCAATTTCCAATGTTATCATCACAGAACCAACCAAAAAGGGTTATTATTCGATAGGTCAAATCTGCAAGTGCCGTTAGAAAGGAGTTGACCAGGTATGACAGGCTTAGGTGCTTGATCATGTGGTGATGTTGGAACCCATCCAGCATGAGATTCAAGGATGTACATTCAACTGATGAACAGGATGAGGAGGTCCCTTACTTCTCCCACTGATGTTGTCACAGCATTGGCATCCATCCTGCATGGGAGCTTGGAGAGGTGCCATTCTTCCCGCCAATGACATTACTATAATGGCAACTGCCCAGCATAAAAAACCAGGGCAGCTCCATTTCCCGCTGATACCTTGTCTTAAGGACAGATATAAGGGGGTAAATATGAGCTGGACCTCTGTTCTGACAAGGCTGAAAAAAGCACTGTCGAAAATGGGCAGGTGCAGGTTTAATTTATGTACCTAAGCCGTATGCTGTTGACTTTGTTCATGGAGCACCATGCATTTGATTTTGAAGCATGCTTTCATATTTGGAATGAGAGAGCATCCTTAGATCATTGATGTGGATATAGGGGATGTGACTTGTGCCGTTCTAGTGCCAAATGTACACTACTACAAACATAACCTGGAATGTGGGTTTGAGCCTTTTTATGGTTAATGACACTGCCTGGCAGGTACTCTTAGGTATGTCTGTCGTATTATTTTGGAGGAGTACCCTCACACATTGAAGATTTGAGCATCAAATGGGAGACACTACTGGGCAAGTACTAAGCATGTAGATGTGCCCTGTCACATATTTTAGCAGTTTCTACAGCATTCAAGTTGATGAATGAGATGCACTTATAGGAGCAAAGTGAATATATGCTCTTCTTTGATACTAATTTAGATGAATTTGAAAGCATGACCCTGGCATACGAATCAGGTTACAATGTGGACGATTTTTCTAACTGTGGACTCCTGAAAAGTGGGGCAATTACCCTTGTTGTGTGGAAACTTATCCAGAGTAAACAAAATTTTGGAGTATCTTTTGGAGCTTTATGAACCAACAGGGTGGAACCAAATATTTCAGTTTGCCATTAGTACACTAGAGAACCATACCAGTATTAGGGTGTATGTGATTACCCCACAAGTGCTCTGATTTATTCACATGGCCATGGATGGTGTTGTCAAGTAGAGTGGGAAAGAATCTCTTTTAATTCTTATGCTGCTAGTATTGGTAAATAGATAAAAAAGGTACATTATAAACTTTTTTTTTTTTTTTACATTTCCTTTGTTGCTCCCTGGTTTCTGGCCAAGGCCAACACAATGTCATACATCCCAGAAGTCTTCCTGGGCTTTCTCAGCTACCTCCTAGCTTCATGCCTGAGCAAATAGCGGATGGATTCCCGGAAGTAAATGCTACAGGAATCATCTGCCCTTACTCAAGATGGCCGTGGCTAACAATGTTAGGGGGTGTTTTTTAAAGTGATTTCTCATCAAAATAAAGCATGGAGATATGGATGGATGGATGACTTTGAATATTAAAAATTATTGAAAAAACAATTTCAGTTTTTGGTGCTTAGACACAGTTAAGGTCCGCTTTAACTATGACGTTTTTGTACAAGAAAATAGAGTGTATGTTCAAATGGGAGATGGCTTCTTGGGCTAATTTATGATGATATAAAATCTTATCGATTAATAGAATCTGTGTGCCCAGAGAATTTTTTGGAGAGTACTGGAGACTCCAAATCAGTTTTCTATTAGGTAAGGTTTCTTTTTCTTTTCTCTTTTTATTACAATGTGTAGAATAGGCATACATTAAATATTTATTAAATAAATTCTTATAGCTAAAGGGGATATATTCAAACACATAACACATACAATTTACATGTCCCAGCCTTTGCAAAGAAAACATTCCAGCCAGGTCCTCTTCCCACTGCATAAAAAAACTGCAGCTCTGTTAATTCCTATAAATGAGCCATATTCCACTGGATGGCCCTTAAAGTGGTTGTAAACCCTCCCTCGGAAGTTACACCTACAGGTAAGCCTAGATTAAGGCTTACCTGTAAAGCCCTGTACACACGATCGGATTTCCTATGGATTCTAGTCTGATGGATTTGTCCATCGGATATCCGATTAAACTGTTTTCCATCAGTCTTTACCACACACCATCAGTCAAAAAACCGACCGTTCCAAACGCGGTGACGTAAAACACTCTGATGAGCCGAGAAAAATTACGTTTAATGCTTCTGAGCATGCGTGGACTTGATTCTGAGCATGCGCGGGTTTTTTATCCGATGGACTTACCCATAGACGATCGGAATTTGCTATCGGATTTGGATCCATCGGAAAAATTTAAAACATGTTCTATTTTTTAAAACCGATGGAAAAAAGACCAATGGGTCCCATATACGATCGGTTTGTCCGATGAAAAAAATCCATCGGACGGTTTTCATCGGTAAAACCGATCGTGTGTACAAGGCTTAAGTGTTTGGAATATCTCCTAAACCTACACGGTTTAGGAGATATTTGCCAAAAAAGAATGCACCGTTGTCTACGGCGCTTGCGCGTCGTAGACAACGGCAAAAGGCTCAGTGAGCATCCCATTGATAAAACCGGCAATGCCGGTTTTTACGGCTCCTGCGCGCATGCGCGGTGACGTCATTGCCGCTCTGGCCAATCAGAGTGCCGGAGCGGCGATACCCGGAAGTAACCTCCCGGGTATCTGTGAAGAGATGTCTGCGGCCTGAGGAGGCGACGAGGACGGCTTCGGGGGCTTTGATCTAAGGTAAGTAATGCATAATGAGCTAGTATGCTAGTCATACTGGCTCATTATGGCTTTGTCTTGCAGGGTTTTTTTTTTTGTTTTTGTTTTTTCGGGTTTACAACCACTTTAAACACCATGAGTATGGCTCACCCACAAGAATAAATGTAGCTGTGGCAGGCATGCACACTTTACAGAAAACTCAGCCAGAACATTTTCTTTGTAAAGCTTGTACAGTAGGGATGAGCCCAATATTCGAGTCAAACGTAAGTGTTCGCCTGTTCGCCCAATAGCGAACATTATGCGGTGTGCACGGCAAATTCGAAAGCCGCGGAACACCGTTTAAAAGTCTATGGGAGATTAACATAAAAAATCAAAAGTGCCAATTTTAAAGGCTTATATGCATGGTATTGTCATAAAAAGTGTTTGGGGACCTGGGTCCTGCCCCAGGGGACATGTATCAATGCAAAAAAAAGTTTTAAAAACTGACGTTTTTTCGGGAGCAGTGATTTTAATAATGCTTAAAGTGAAACAATAAAAGTTAAATATTCCTTTAACTTTCGTGCCTGGGGGGTGTCTATAGTATGCCTGTAAAGTGGCGCATTTTTCCTGTGTTTAGAACAGTCCCGCAGAAAAATTACATTTCTAAAGGAAAAAAAGTCATTTAAAACTGATCGGGGCTGTAATGAATTGTCGGGTCTCGGCAATGCAAATATAACTCATTGAAAAAAACGGCATGGGTTCCCCCCTCCCCCAGTCCATTACAAGGCCCCGTCTGGTATGAATATTAAGGGGAACCCCAAACCAAAGTGAAAAAAAATATTGTGTGGGGGTCCCCCCAAATTCCATACCAGGCCCTTCAGGTCTGGTATGGATATTAAGGGGAACCCTGCACCAAATTTTTGTTGTTTCATTTTCCTGTCCCATAAACTTTAAGGGTGTCCATGTGTTCAAAATTTTTTTTGCCTGTTCGCAAGTTCTGGTGCGAACCGAACCGGTTTGGCTCATCCTTATTGTACAGCACCAGGCAGAGTCACAGGGTCTGACAGAAAAGAGTGGCAACACTAAAGGTACAGTTGCTCTCTATGGGTAACAATCTAATGGATTTTCCAAGCTATTTGAATTTTATTAGTCTTTGATGGAAAATCAGCTACAAATTTTATCATGGAAAATAACAATACTTTTGTTTAGAAAAATAGAAATATAAAGTTTCAGCCATGCATTTATTGTGCAAGTCTTTTGTAAATCATCAAAGTACATTCCAAAATGATTAACGTAAGTTTTATGTTGCTGAGAAAATGTATCTAAAAACAGCAATGGATCTGGAACATGAACTATCACAAATATATATTTCAGCAAGCGCTACAGAGCACTGTGATGTTTGGCTTCTAAGAGACCAGAGTAATGGGGGAGGTTTCCACAGGTTAGTGTGTCCATCTGGAAAACAAATTCATATTTGTAAATCTAATAAAGGCTTACAAAGTTCCATATTTCAGTTTCTCAATAACTACATGCTGGCTAAAGTAATGAACGTACAGTTTTCCATCTGATTGCAATCACATGGGGAGCACTGGATAAAAATTAATTTTTTATAGTCTAGGTCTGGTTTCTAATAATGTCACTTTATTTAAAGTTTTGGGTAAAGAAAAAAATTGTATATCACGAATAGTAATATGTAACCGTAATAAGACGCAATGTTTGCATAGGTACTTAGATTATAACCACTGAGGCTGCCATACAGGGATAGAGATTTTCACAAGACAAAGAAAAAAAATTCCCAGCACTCAGTTCAACTAGCCAGCACAGAGAACGTAACTGTAACCTGTTTCTGATATATAGATAAAAACATATTAAAGGTACTTTGTTGCGTATAATTGCAAACATATGTGAAGCCACACCGCCACCTAAAGGTACCTCTGTAAAATGTGGTGCTATTCTAATGTTAGTACTCAGACTGGAAAATATATGTATATATTGTGAGAGTGAGAGCCCCTGTCTTAGTGAAAATGTGTTTAAAATGGACACATGGCTCTCAAAAAAGCAGTTTGAGAAGTTCCAGCAAAAGATTGGTGAGCAGAGAAAACTATGTTTTAAGTTTTCTCTGGATTTTGTAAGTCTGGATTGGGGCTGGAAACTTGAAGACTTCAAAGAGCATTGGGAGGGATGGAGTCTTCAGTCATGTGTCTGGGTTTTCCAGAAGCTCTGCAGGTGGTGTGTGTGTCCAGGTGCACACACCCATTATAAGGCACAGCTAAACATAGCTCAGTGTGTGTGGGAAAGGAGTTGGTGTGACAGCAGTTGCTGGAGGGAAGTGTGCTACTATGTAGGAACTCAGGCAACATCCTTGAGACGGTACTCCATGTGGGAGAGGTTCCAGGTCAGTGGACTGAGAGAGTTGGGCCAGCTGAGAGAGTCAGGAAGACTATAGCTGAGACAACTGGAAGAGAGAGTCTTGGGGACCAGAGGGAACCGTGAGTCTTGGAGGAGTGTGAAAGCCTGGAGTGTCAGGAGAGCCCCTTCCTAGAGGCAAAGAGTGGGCCTGTGCAGCAAGGAACTGCGCCCAAGGCTGAGAGAGCCTTAAGAGCCAGGTGGATTGGCATTTTTCAGTTGTTGTTGGTTTTGGGAGAAGAAACCAAATGCATGTGTGAACTTTCATCCTTTTTTGTTACTTTTAATAAAAGTGGGCTACCACGCCCTTAAACCTTAGTTCCTGTTGGCTGTTAACTCACTTAAAACACATCTATCACTGAGCTAGAAATCCCCCAATGTCACAATATATATATATATAAAAGTTAAAGAACTGCAAAGTGAGCATAAACTGTTCAGAGTGTGACAGCACAGAGCACAATACGGCTCTACATCCAGGGCCAGCGCCATGGACTCTTACCCCCTCAAACCAGGCTGAAGAGCACGGCGGGGAGCAGCGAGACACAGTACCTCCTGTAGTGAAACCCCAGTGCACCCAAGTCTGTGGAGAAGGTCTCTTTGACAAATCCTGTTGCAAGATTTGTCTTGTCACAGTTTACCCCATAGGTCACAGACAAAACGTCGTAAAGCTGTACGCGATCTTGGACGATCAGATCAACAGATCACTTGCCAGCTTAGCCGTCTTCGACACCTTTAAAATCAAGGGAGCCAACTCTTCATACTCACTCAAGACTTGTACGGGTGTGAGTGAAGAAACCGGGAGAAGGGCCATTGGTTACCAAATCAAATCCATTGACGGCCAAACATCCCTGCCTTTGCCAACCTTAATCGAGTGCAATCAGTTCCCAACTGAAAGAGGGGAGATCCCTACACCTGAAGTGGCGTTCCATCACAGACATCTGAAGAGCATAGCACATCTCATCCCTACTCTTGATCCTCAGGCTCAGATAGCGCTCCTGCTTGGGAGAGATATTATCAGAGTTCACAAGGTGAGAAAACAAATCAATGGCCCCCACAACTCACCTTACGCTCAGAAGCTGGACCTAGGATGGGTCATTATAGGCGATGTTTGCCTTGGAAATGCTCACAAACCAGCCAGTGTGAACTCTCTTTTTACAAGGACATTAGAGAATGGGCGTCCATTCCTTTTCCAACCTTGCCCCCAACAGATTCATTATAAAAGAGAAACCTGTGAGTGTCATACATTCCAACCTTTACACTAGCAATTTTCCCTGCGATGAAGACAAAGATCAGTTGGGATGCTCGGTTTTCCAAAAGAAGACCACAAAATTGCCCTATCTATTGAAAATCATATCTTCTTGAAGGTAATGAAACAGGGATTCTACAAAAATGATGCAAACAGCTGGGTAGCACCCCTGCCTTTCAAAACACAGAGACCGTGTCTTCCTAACAACAGACTACATGCTCTAAAACGCTTTTCTTCTTTCAAGCAAAATTTTCAAAGGAAACCAGAAAAGAAAGAGCATTTATTTTCGTTCATGAGTAAGATGTTTGAAGACAGTCATGCAGAGGTAGCCCCACCACTGAAAGAGAAAGAAGAGTGCTGGTACCTACCTATCTTTGGTGTTTACAGAAGCCAGGAAAAATCTGAGTTGTATTTGACTCCAGTTTCCAGTATTATTATTATTATTATTATTATTATACAGGATTTATATAGCGCCAACAGTTTGCGCAGCGCTTTACAACATCAGGGAACACAGTACAATCACAATACAATTCAAAACAGAGGGATCAGAGAGCCCTGCTCATTAGAGCTTACAGTCTAGGAATGAAGGAATCTCTCTCAACGACATCCCCTTAAAGGGACCAGATCCCAACAAGACACTTCTGGGCGTTCTCATCATATTCCGCAAAGAAGCCATTGCCATAGTTGCTGACATACAACAAATGTTTCACAGTTTTCAAGTCAAAGAAGAACACAGGAACTTTCTGAGATTCTTCTGGTTTAGAGATAACAACCCCACTAAAGACGTTATAGAATACTGCATGAAAGTGCATGTTTTTGGCAATAGCCCATCCCCTGCTGTTGCTATCTATGGGCCTAAGCTATTTGCCCAAGAAGGTGAAAAAGACTATAGGCAAGATGTTAGACAGTTCATTGAGAGACACTTTTATGTAGATGATGGCCTGAAGTCACTTCCATCGCCTGAGGCTGCAATCAGTCTACTTAAGAGGACCAAAACCACACTTGCCTGTTCAAACCTTAGGTTGCATAGGATTCAACAGCAAGGCTGTTTTGGAGGCCTTCCCCTATCAAGATTATGCCAGTGAGTTGAAAGACCTAGACTTGGCAACAGACTCGCTACCCATGCAGCGCAGCCTTTCACATGGCGAGGTGTCTTGCCTATAATAAACAGTCTGTATGACCCACTCGGATTTGCAGCACCAGTGACCGTCCAAGGTAAGATGCTACTCAGAGAGCTTACTGCAGACACATGTGATTGGGATTCTCCACTTCCTCCTGAGAAAGAGACATTATGGGTAACATGGAGAGACTCTTTAAAGGCATTATGTAACTTGCACATACATAGGCCATATGCTCACATTTCCCCTGCAGAAGTTCAGTACAGAAAGCTATGTGTTTTCTGTGATGCTTCAGTAAAGGCAATAGCTGCGGTAGCCTACCTTAAGTCAGTGGACATCAAAGGTCAAGTCCATATTGGATTTGTAATGGGTAAGGCCAAGCTAGCACCATGTCCTGAGACCACCATTCCAAGACTAGAACTTTGTGCTGCTGTTCTTGCAGTGGAGCTAGCAGAACTGATTACATCTGAAATAGATGTAGAACTTGAGGACACAGAGTTTTTTTTACGGACAGCAAGGTAGTGCTGGGCTACATTTACAACGAGAGCAAGAGATTCTATGTGTATGTACACAACAGAGTCCTGAGGATCAGGAAGTCAACACAGACTTCTCAGTGGCATTATGTTTCAACTGATCATAACCCAGCAGATCATGCTACAAGGGCTGTGCCAGCATCCCGCCTTAGAGATACTACATGGCTCACAGGACCACCCTTCCTGTAAAACCAGTGCCTAGCACTGCTGAAAAAGGCACATATGTACTGATGGGGCCTGAATCTGATGCAGAAATCCGCCCTCAGGTTTCTGTATTTTTTTTTTTTTTATTAAATGTTCTTTATTTCTTTTCCACATAGTTAAACCATACATCCACTTTCTTTTCGTATGCAATAATATATATAAATAAAAATTATCATGCAAAAACCCACATTCCTCTCCCCTCCCCTTCCCTTTATCCCTCAATCGTGGCCACACACCCTCCTTGCTTGCTTATCCATCACCAACCCTTGAGCGTGTTTCCACTTCTATACATTGTTTCCACATGTTATTACATTTCTTTTTATTTCCCCTCTTAGTGTATATAAATTCCTCTTTTGCAACAGTGTCATCTATTACCTTCCTCCATTCTGTCACTGTAGGGGGGTTTTCCGCTTGCCACTTCTGCGCAATAAGTTTTCTTCCTTGAAACAGACATCTCATTATTGCCATTTGTAAGTCTCTTGACAATCCCCTTTCTTCCAGGAGACCCAATACACATAGCCTGACCTCCGGTTGAAGAGATGTCGCAAACACAGCATTTATCTTTTCTACTATCTGTTTCCAATATTGATATAACTTGGGACACCTCCAGAACATGTGTATTTCAGGTCTCTGTATTGCACACAACAGTTTCTAATAAATTGATGGGATCCAAGCGCTTTCATAGATTCTCCACTTGGAAGTTTTTACACAGAGCTATAGCCTGCTTAATTCGCATAGCCAGTTCTTTTAAAGCCACACCTACAGGATCAAGACCTTGCAAAGGTTGGCACTATTGTCGCATGGCATACACAGTGGATGAGCTCACACAAGCTAAAAATGTTATCATCCATTGTGTCCAACAAGAGACTTGTGAACCAACACTAGAATGCCTCCAAAATCACATGAACGTTCCAAAAGACTGTCCTCTAAGGAAACTTGATCCCTTTGTACACAGTAAAGGGCTGTTGAAAGTTGGAGGGTGCATTTCCAACGCAAGACTTGAAAGTGGTGAAAGCAATCAAGTAGTAATCCCAAGTCACCACATTGCTTCTCTACTTGTGGAACATTATCACGTACAGACTAAGCACCAAGGGTGTTTGTTCACGGAAGGAGCCCTACGTGCAGCTGGATTCTGGATAGTGGGAGCCAAGAGACTCATGAGTAGAATTATTTTCAAATGCATCACTTGTTGTAAGCTTCGCGGCATGTTTCAAACTCAGAAAATGGCTAACATCCCTGCAGACCGACTCAGCACAGAACCTCCCTTTACAAATGTCGGTCTCAATGTGTTTGGGCCCTGGGCTGTCATCACATGGCAAACTAGAGGAGGCAGTGCAAACAGCAAACGTTGGGCTGTCATGTTCACTTGCATGTGCATCAGGGCTGTACACATAGAAGTTATTGAGTCCTTAGACACATCCAGCTTTATAAATGCCCTCAGGTGGTTCATTTGGATTAGGTGCCCTGTCAAACATATCCGCTCTGATAGAGGAACCAACTTTGTCGGAGCTTGCAAAGAACTGAATATCATTTCAAACCCTGACAGAGAATGTGTAGAGATACCTTTCAGCACAGGGTTGTAAATTGACATTTAACCCACCACACGCTTCCCATATGGGAGGTGCTTGGGAGCGCATGATTGGCATAGCTCGAAGAATCCTAGACTCAATATTTCTACAGTCAGGAACTTGGCTCACACACGAGACACTGATGACCTTCATGGCTAAAGTATCAGCTATAATAAACGCCAGACCCCTGACGTCAATACCCAACGACCCAGAAGATCCTTTCTTGCTCACCCCCTTCTACTCTGCTTACCCAGAAAGTTGGGGTAACCACAGCTCCTCCAATCGACTTTGACACTAAAGACCTATACAGATGCCAGTGGAGACGAGTGCAAGCCTTGGCGGACATCTTCTGGAACAAGTGGAAGAAGCAGTACCTATCTAATCTACAGTTAAGAAACACAGACAGCAAGTCTAAAATGGAACCTGGCACCATTGTTCTTGTAAAAAGACTCTCAGTCAAGGAGAAACTAATGGCCCTTGGGCCTGATAACCCAAGTGTTTCCAAGCAAAGATGGGAAAGTCAGGAAAGTTGAAGTTAAACTTTTCCTCAGACCTGTGTCCGAACTCATTATACTTCTCTTCCCAGAGGGACCACCATAGTTGGTATCTATGGGATACCAGATGGGGAGTGTCATGCCTTCAGCAAGGTTTCTTATGTACATTGTTAATAATTCTTGTCTATGTTAATGGTATGTATAATACATTGTAATATCACCATCTAGTGGCTCTTTACATACTCAGTATTTGTGAATAATTCACAGAAGGTAGATAGAGATTGTTGCTTAAAAGCCACCGTAGCTTCCCATAATTCCACTGGTCTTTACCATGAGGAGTGAGAGACAGCCTCAGTAGCCATCTTCATTCTGAAAACATGCACCTTCTCCAGAGGACTCCACACCTATTCAGCTGCAATTCTAATGTCAGCCTATGGAAACATCGCTGGTATGTTTATATCCCTTCCCCTAGTTAGACTAGTGTATTAGGACTGTTTATTTTGTATATTGTGTATACTGATTGTATGTTATTTCTTTTTATTCCGTTTTACACTAACTTCCCTGCAATAAAAGTTGAAAAAGGGACCTTGCGCCTGTCTCAATGAGTTGTTAAGGGAGGAGAGTTAGCTGTCTGTCTAATTATACCTCAGTCACGTATAGTGAGGGCAGAACAATCATCTTTAATCAGAGAATGTTAACGATTGATTTCTCCACTCTTTTTGTGTCATAGGAGCACTAAAACTTTTGGTGATTTGCTGTAATCCTGGAGGCTACTCACAAATAAATATGTTGTCCTGCTGTACCTTGGGAGGAAATTGTAAAACATTGGAGCGTCACGCTAGTTTGTGCAGTCCATAAAAGATTTAATTCTGCAACAAAAGCCAATGCAGTTTGGGAGCTCAACATCCCCTCTTCATCAGGACTTATAGAACAATAACAATTGTGATACTGTCCTGGACTGTAGGTTGGAACCCAGGCAAGGATGTACAGACCATGCAGGAGCTTGGGCAAAGATAGCTTTATAGCCTCACCATATATGCCTAAGTTCTAATGTATCTATGGGGATGGGGGGGTGAATGCAAGTAATGTAATGTGATGTTCCACCTACTGGCCCCCCGATTGGTAGCAAGTAGGTGGCCGTCGCCATCCTGGTGAACTGCTAAAATTGTGCATATACAGTTGCAGCACTAAGGACGGTTTAATGTCACATCGCCCACCCCCCAGGAACTAGCCATCAAGGTAACCAGACATGCATGCTGGTATCCCCATATCAAAGGAGCTGTGCAGGTTTCCAACCCACATGCCCTTTAGCTTGGTAGGAGGAGGTTTTTTGGGAGGGGTTCCCCAAAAAAATGGAAATCCCCAAAGTATCAGGCCCAATACTGAAAGCACTGGGTTCTTTGGCAAACCTGCTGCCCAGAAGGAGGTGCAATGGGGATCTTATGTTCCACCTATATGCCCATTGGTAGCAAGTAGGTTCCACACCCTTCCTGGTTTTTAAGCTCTCTCCTGTATCTATTGCCCCAACCTTCTCCCTTTCACTCCTCTCCGGCACATGTAGTATAACCCACTTTCATACTCCCTGTACTCCTCTCCTGGAAATATATCCCCCCTTACAGCCTTAGCATGCCTCTCCTACACATACTGCCTGCCGGCATGCCTATTGTTATACCTTCTGCACTCTTCTCCGGAACATACTGTTTGCTGAAATACCCTCCACACTCTTTTTCTGCAAACCTTGGCAACTGTCACACTCTTCTTTTGATCAAAATAACCCCTTTCATAGCTTTTGCACTACTCTCTTACACATAATGACCCGTTTGAAAACCTCCACTTTTCTCTATTGCACAAACTGCCTACCAACATGCACCTCACATTCCTCTCCAGCACTTAATGCCTTCCGTCCCTCTCTCTACAATCATCTCCATGATACGCTACCACCCTCTCATCATATGCTACCACTCTGCTCCTTCATATTATTCACCCTCTCTTGTACATACTGTATTCCAGTGTTTCTCAACTCCAGTCCTCAAGGCGCACCAACAGGTCATGTTTTTGGGATTTCCTGCAGATGAAACAGCTGTGGTAAATACTAAGGAAGTGAAACTGCTCAAATCACCTGTGCAAATCAATGGAAATCCCCAAAACATGACCTGTTGGTGCGCCTTGAGGACTGGAGTTGAGAAACATTGCTGTATTCTATCATACCCTCTGGAATCTTCTCCTGCACATTCTACCCCATCACACACTCCATGCTCCTCTCCTGCACATACTGTCTGTGATCATATCCTCCACATTCCTCAACTGAACACACTGCTCACTTATATACCCCCTGCACTCCTCTCCTGCACATCCTGACTCCTCTCATAACTTCTGCATGTCTCTTCTGCACATACTGTATTGCCCCAGTCATAACCTCTATATGCCTCTACTTCACACACTGCCCATCATCAAATCCTCCACACTCTCCCCATACCCTCTGCATTCCTTTTATGCACACATTACCTTCAGTCATACCATCCTCAATCTTCCGCTACTCATAAAGCTGTTATCATACCCTCCATAAATACAGCCCCCATCATACCCTCCCGCACTAAAATTGCCCCATCATAGCCTCCATGTTACATTTCTGCACATACTGCCCCCATCATACCCTCTGCTCTCTTGCTTTGCTCATGCTGTCCTCCCATACCCTTGGCATTCCTCTACTGCACATACTGCCCCATCATACCCTTCACACTCCATTTTACTGCCAGTTACTAATCTATTGACTGCATTTCTGTTGACCATAAATTGTTAGTAGTATTTATTTTCTGGTTCAAGCCCTGATAATGTACTGGTAAAAGTCTCCAACTAAAATTACACTTTTTTTAAAATTAGTTTTTTGCATTTCTTTTCAAATTGAAGGATGAATATATATTTGGAAACAGGATCTTTCTAACGCGTTCAGGACATGAATGATTCTCTGTAACCCAACAGAAACAGGAAACAAACCACTGAATTATTGATAGTAGCTTTATCTTAGAACTTTGAGTCCACAAACACTTTTCATCATCACCAACTAGTTCTCTGACAAAAAAAAAAGACAAAAAAATCAATTTCTGACTGCTACATTTAATTTATGCCATTGATCTTCATGGTATTGTTTTTTGGAGAAACTGATAGCATATGTATGGTATCCCTTTATTCTCTGTTTGATGTAAACCAAAGAAAGCAAATTCAATGGTGGCATCACATAAAAAGATATACTTTATACTTGTTAAGTAAAGTTCTCCAAACAAATAAAAAACTCAATGGTTTGGAATTTGAAACTGGTCAGATAGATAGATTTAAATCAATGGCAGGTTTTTTGTTGGGAAAATGTACCTTTTGAGAGCAACTACACAAAACTCACTTGATGAATCACTAACGCAATCTAGGTCACACTGTAGTAATTCTCCTCCTTGTGAACCATACGTTTATGCGCTGGGAGGGTGCCAGGTGTGCCCGGGCACAACCTAATCACCCTGTGCAGCACATATTCCACCTGCTGCCTGGGCCCCTCCACAGACACAGTGCTTCTGGTTTCCCTCCTCTCCTCTTCTCTCTCACCGGTTGCTGCAGGGAATGGTTTCAGGATGGAGAACGGTGGAAGGGGCCGGTAAATATGTTATTTACTGACCCCTTCCTTTTCTGTATGAACAGTGCTTTTCTGAATGTACTGAATGAGTGTTCGGTACCGATCACTATCACTCCTTTGTCTATTCATAACGGAAGGATAGTAAAATTGTAAAAAATAATATAAAAATAAAATAATAAAAATAGAAACTATTGACACTGTCCACTGCCCTACTGACACCAATCTCTGCCCTACTGACACTGTCCACTGCTCCACTGAAACCGTTCACTGCTCTACCGACACCGACCTCTTCCCTATTGACACCGTCCACTGCTCTACTGACTGATATCATAAGGAACCCTGTACAAAGAAAATATGCAGGCTGCTGTTGCACATTTTCTGGCTGTTATATTCATCCAAAGATTTTAATAGCATCTGATTCAATGGCCTGGATTTAGTATTTACTTCCCTCTAACTTGACTAGCTACATTCTTGTTCAAGGTCAGTGATATGATATGCGTTTAGGGTGATGCAGGGTTCACCTTGAACTGTTAAGCCCCGTACACACGATCGGTTTGACTGATGAAAACCGTCCGATGGATGGTTTTCATCAGACCAACCGATCGTGTATGGTACCCATCGGTCTTTTTTCCATCGGTTGTAAAAAATAGAACTTGTTTTAAAATTTTCCGATGGATAAAAAACCGATGGGAATTTCCGATCGTCTATGGGCAAGTCCATCGGTTAAAAAACCCACGCATGTTTAGAATCAAGTCGACGCATGCTCAGAAGCATTAAAGTTCATTTTTCTCGGCTCATCGGAGTATTTTACGTCACCGCGTTTGGAACGGTCGGTTTTTTGACTGATGGTGTGTGGCCAAGACTGATGAAAAACAGTTTCATCGGATTTCCGATGGACAAATCCATCGGACGAAAATCCATAGGTTATCCGATCGTGTGTACGGGGCTTGACTGTTCGCACTTTGGTGGCCAGGTAAAGTAAATGGCTTGATTGTCCACGAGCTGCAGCGGATCTCGGGCTGTGCAGGAAGTTATTTTTCAGTGGCAGTAATACTACTAGCACTCTAGCACTAAATGAAAGACAGATTCCCACTCAGGGCTAATGGTTGCTAGGATGCTGGTTGCAGGCAGCAGGATAGTGGCTGCTAGGATGCCGGCTGTCTGGTATACTGTAGATGTTGAAAGGAATCTCAGCCCCTTTGTTTACAGTTCGAAGGTAGGAACTGTCAGTTATCTGGCAATTTAAATGACATTTTTTTTCTTTGTAAATGTCCCTTTTGCTTTAGTATGTTATTTGAAGAATAATGCGCTTTTAATTTTTTTGTTTAAGCTTTTTTTTAAAGTGCTGCTTTCACCAAGCTGTATTTTTTTTGCATTGGTACATGTCCTCAAATTATATTTTGCTCTAATAGGCTTGGTGGATAGCTTTGCTGTTTTGATTTGAGTGAAACCTAGTACACACTGCCGAGATTCTCGTCTGGAAAAAACCTGTCGTTTTTCCTGATGAGATTCTTGAGAAGAATCTTGTCCCAGCCGAGTGTACACACGTACGATTCAAAAGAACCACCGTTCTTTTGAATGGCACGAACGTGGTGACATCATCTATTACGACGAGCATGCGCTCATCACATTCAATGCCATCGCCGCCACCTTGCTTCACCCTACCTATGCCTTGGAAGCTACCGCGCATGAGTCGTCATTTCGAGCATGTGCGGGTTTCCATGGAGGCAGGTAAGTATACACACGCTCGGGTTTCTCGTCGGGAAACAGGCCGACAAGAATCCCGACGAGAAAATAGAGAGCTGGATCTCTATTTTTCTCGTCGAGATTCTGGGCAGATTTCCCGACGAGAAACCTGAAAGCCTCGGACACACGCAAGAAAACTGGTCGTGTGTACGAGGCCTGAAGGTTTTGAGCAGTGTTTCTCAATTCCAGTCCTCAAGTGCACCAACAGATCATGTTTTAAGGATTTCCCTCAGATAAAACAGCTGTGGTAATTACTAAGGCAGTGAAACAGATCAAATAACCTGTACAAAATAATGGAAAGCCTGAAAACATGACCTGTCAGTGCGCCTTGAGGACTGGAATTGAGAAACATTGATTTTGAGGGTAGTGTGTAATCACTTAACTCTGATATTGAGAATTTAGAATGTCCTCAACACAGCAGTACATGGTGGAGGTCTATTAGTTTGAGAGACTGAAAACACATCAGCACTGCTAAAATCAGCTTACATAGCAAGATTGGCTGTGACAGTAGACAGTTCAATTTCCAAATTCTTTGATATTCTCTAGAAACCTGGCTACAGTATAAGGCCTGTAGCCAGATCAATGGTGCATGTAAATATACCCATAGGATCTTGAAATAGCCACTCTGTTGCACAGAAAACTTTATCATTAAAGTGTTGCTAGCATCAGGAACCCTTGAAATTTCAAGAAATACAGACTGTTTGCATGATATTGTAGCGCTACCCCAAAGGAGCTGCTGGAAATAGCCCAGGTTCTTTTCCCAGTAGATTGCCCCGTATCTAGGCACACATTCATAGTCACACTTTAGCTCAATAACAAATGTAAGAGTGTTCTTTTTTGTTGTTTTTATTTTTGGAGTAACTGGGATAGGGTTGTAGGAATTGAGTGTTTGCTCCAAAAACAGAATTATGTACAGGTTGAGGACAGTGAACTCCTTTCTGTAAAGCTGAAGCAAAAATCCTTGCACAGGCAAACTGTCTACTTGGCTTTGTAGTAGACGTTGTTAAAATCAGGCTTCTTTCTTTAGAGCACCAAGAGCAGAGTCCCTTAACAAAGAACTAGATAGACAAAGCTCTTTAGGACACCAGCTGATGTCCCCTTTGGTCAAATACAAACAGCTGACTCTCTAGGACAGGGTTCTCAAAGGTGGCCCTCCAGTTATTGCAGAACTACAAGTCCCATGAGGCATTGCAAGGCTGACAGTTACAAGCATGACTCCCACAGGCAGAGGCATGATGGGACTTATAGTTCCACAACAGCTGGAGGGCCGCCAGTTTGAGACCCCTGCTCTAGGAAAATAGGGGTGGCAGTAGCCTAAAAGTCTCTAAGATCTCTCATAGCAGTCTGTACTCACAAAATGTCCAGGGATAGTTGGTTGCCCCCTTCCAACTTTCAAGCGACACCTTTCTCCAGTGATACCAGACTAGATCTTCAGCAGACAGCCCTTCAGTCAGCTCTCTGTAGCTTTTGCATCCAGGCCCTCAGGTCACCCACCTGAGGCCTCATAAACAGAAAGCACATGGCAGTGTTGCTCTCCAGGCTGGACCTTCCCTCTGCAAAGACCCAGAAGATCTTTGTCTCAGAGTATTTATATAGACTCCCAGCAGCCTTCAGGACCATCCTCCCTGGGATTGGCCTGGGTTGTAAAAAATATTGGTGGATCTTTTGCGCTACTAATGAGTAGGAGAAATGTGAATCAAAGTGCTTTATGTGCAAATGGCTGCAAAAACTTAATGTGTTCACCTTACACAATGATAAAAATAAATAAAAAGATGTTTTTGCGCTAAAAACCAACACACATCCTCTATCTGGCGTAACAGGGTAAAAATACCACCAGGTGCAAATAAATAAATAAATCAAATACAATAATGAATATATATATATAAATCCACTTAAGTGACAAATTGAATGCATACGTGTTCAAGAAAGTGCGAAACAATATACAAAGTGCTTGTGCAGAAATTATTGCAACATTGCTGAAGTGATACTAGGTAAAATTAATAATAATGTCCCAGAGAAATTGCCATAAACTGTTGATATGGCGATAAAATGAAAAAATCTAAAATGAAAAAGTCAAACTTAAAAGTGTAACAAATAGTCTTTCAAAGTGCCTTTGATGGAATTAAAGTGAACTAGTCCCCTGATGAAGTCACGAGGTACTTGACGTAACGCCGTAGGGAATTCAGTGGTAAGGTGCATATTATCGCTGACTCATGATCCAGCAGGCATGGACAGGGACGATACCTATCTTTCACGGCGCATTGGGTGACTCTGCTGGCAGCTGGGAAGGATGCAGGACAGGGTGCAGTATTGTTGGAGCTCGTTCCGCCACCGCGCCTACAAAATGCTACTAGTGGTGATTCTGACACACCTCTCTCCTCCACCCCCTCCTCTTCTTCTTCCTCCATGGCCTCTTCCTGTGCTGATTTGTCCTCGGAACCAGCGGTGCTCCGTAGGCGTTCAAGGGGCTACGGAAGGACGCAGGCAAAAAGATGCCATGCGGTGCTTGAGCTGGTGTGCTTGGGGGACAGGAGCCACACTGGGGCAGAGATTCTGTCAGCTCTGCAGGGGCAGGCTCAGAGGTGGTTGACGTCACACCAGCTTAAGCCAGGAATGGTGGTTTGCGACAATGGCACCAACCTCCTCTCCACCCTCCGACAGGGAAACCCTGACCCATGTGCCCTCTTTGGCTCACATCCTTAATTTGGTGGTGCAGCGGTTCTTGTGCAGGTACCCGGGCTTACAGGATTTCCTGAGGCAGGCCAGGAAAGTCAGTGTGCATTTCCGCCAGTCATACAATGCCAGTGCTCGGCTGGCTGACCTCCAAAAGGAAAACAACCTGCCCAAGAACCGCCTAATCTGTGACATGCCAACCAGATGGTACTCAATGTTGGCCATGCTGCAGTGGCTGCACACGCAGCAGAGGGCCATCAATGAGTACCTGTGCGACTATGGCACCAGGACAGGGTCAGGGGAGCTTGGCTTTTTTTCGCCATGCCAGTGGCTCATTATCAAGAATGCATTCACTGTCATGTCACCATTTGAGGAGGCCACGAGGATGGTGAGCAGTGACAGTGCATGCATCAATGATACTGTCCCCCTTGTGTACCTGTTGGAGCACACGCTGCATGGAATAATGGACAGGGCACTTGAGGCAGAACAGAGGGAGGAAGAGGAGGACTTCCTTACCTCTCAAGGCCCCCTGTCAGCATGGAGGTGGAGCCTAGAACTCAGCATCAGCAGCAGTCTTCAAGGGATCGTTTACAGTCTCCAGAAACCCATGGACTTGAACGTGGCTGGGAAGAGGTGGCTGCAGATCATGTCGTCCTTAGTGACCCAGAGGACTCCGGACCAAATGCCTCAGCAAACCTATGCTGCATGGCCTCCCTGATCCTGCAAAGCCTGCGAAAGGACCCTCGGATTCGTGTGATCAAGGAGAGGGATCATTACTGGCTGGCAACCCTTCTTGATCCACGTTACAAGGGTAAGGTTGCGGAACTTATCATGCCATCGCAGAGGGAGCAGAGGATGAAACATCTTCGGGAGGCCTTGCAGAAAGGTTTGTGCAACGCGTTTCCAGAGCCTGGGAGGTTACAATTTCCTGGTCCTGGACAACGTGTTGCTGAGGCTTCGGTCAGTCACAGAAGGAGCGGTGGAGAAGGTGGCTGTCTGACCGATGCGTTCAGACAATTTTTTAGCCCACAGCCTCAAGGTCTGATCGGTTCCAGCAACCATCGCCAGCGTCTGATTTACATGGTGCAGGAATACTTAGGGGCAAGATCAGACTTGGACAAGTTTCCAACCGAAAATCCACTGGGTTACTTGGTCTTGAGGATGGATCACTGGCCAGAGCTTGCACAGTATGCAATTGAGCTACTGGCCTGTCCTGCATCCAGCTTTCTTTCAGAACGCACATTCAGTGCTGCTGGAGGCTTTGTAACCGATCACAGAGTGCGCCTGTCCACCGACTCAGTCGATCGGCTGACCTTCATAAAAATTAATCAGTCTTGGAGCACCAGCTACCAAGCACCTGATGCAACCAAATAATTTTTTTATGAATGTGAGATCCCTTCAAGACTGCCTATGCTGATGCTGAGTGACTATCCTGTTATGCTGAGTGACTATCCTATTCCTCCTCAATTTTCATGTTGATATTTTTGGTTCTGGGCACCAGCACCAGTGTCTTAAAGCCCAATTTTTCTGCCCCTGTTTAACAGGGGCGTGTATAATTTCAATTTTTGCTGTAATATTTTGCAGCAGGGCTCATTCCTGCGCTCAAATAGAGTATCTGTGAGGGGTTGCAGTGTTGTGGCACCAGCACCAGTGCCTAAAGCCCAAATTTTTCTGCCCCTGTTTAACAGAGGCGTGTAATTAAAATTTTTGATCTAATATTTTACAGCAGGGCCCGTTCCTGCACCCACCAAGAGTAACTGTGAGGGCTTACAGTGTTGTGGCACCACCACCAAAGGCCCAACTTTCTGACCCTGTTCAACAGGGGCATGTAATTACAATTCTTGATATAATATTTCACAGCAGGGTCCGTTCCAGCGCCCACCAAGAGTAACTGTGAGGGCTTACAGTGTTGTGGCACAAGCACCACCACCACCACCACCAAAGGCCCAATTTTTCTGCCCCTGTTTAACAGGGGCATGTAATAACAATTCTTGATATAATAGTTCACAGCAGGGCCTGTTTCAGCGCCCACCAAGAGTAACTGTGAGGGCTTACAGTGTTTTGGTACCACCAACACCTAAGGCCCAATTTTCTGCAAAGTATATAGGGCAGGCCGTATAGTATATACAGGCGGTCCCCTACTTTCAAACATCCGACTTACAAACGACTCCTACTTACAAAGGGAGGGAGACAACAGGAAGTGAGAGGAAATCTACCCCTGGGAAGGTAAATTCTCTCCTGTAAGAGTTAATATGGGAAAAGGTGTCTCCACTAGGGATGAGCTTCGTTGGCTGTTCGGCCGGTCCCCGAATTTCGAACATTATGGGCCGTTTTCACCAAATTCGAATGGCACGTCATGGCCCATAATTCACTGCAGCATCGCAGTGCATTGCTGGCTGATGATTGGCCAAGGATGCACTATGACCCGCATGCTTTGGCCAATCACAGCGCCGTCAGCACAGAGAGCCATAATTGGCAAAAGGAAGGGTGCCTTTGGCCAATCATGGCTCAGGGGAGTAGGTACATGCCCCACACTATATAAGGCCGCCTGCGTGTCGGCCTTGTGTAGTGTGTTGCGGCGGCGGAGAGAGATAGATAGAGAGTCAGAGTGTCATTTCATTTCAGTTAGATAGAGCAGGCATGCTATTGAGTTAGCTTTAGTCAGTGTATGCAGTATATATATGCATCCTAGGAGTTGTGTATATATATATTGTGAGGGGGTTAGCTCGGCAGCGGGTGTGTGTGACCCCCGGGATGGGCTCCAAAACACAAAAACAGGCCCAGCAAACGGAGGTTGTGGTTTTCAAAATCAAAAAGGTGCGGTTTATTTTCTATTTACAGTGACAAAACACAGCAAAGCAAAAGAAACATAAATAAAATAAATCCTGGTCAACTTGACCTCTGAGTAAACATACAGGTTTCCTAACTAACAACTGGGATCAGCCTAGTGCTGTCCTAGTCCCTAAGTCCCTGGTTTTAAATGTCCAAGCAAATAGCCACACAGGCTTTGTCTCACCGCACAGGGGTTCACTCTCCCTAGACAGTCCACACAGGTCTGGTTCCAGGCATGAGCAAACACCTAATGAAGCTGGGAGTTTTTATAGAGGCCTAAATGAGCTGACAAGCTTCAGCTGGTCTCATCAACTCCCTGTCTGCACGACGCCCCACACTCTCCCTAGAGGTATGAGTCATCCATGAGCCCACTAGCCTCAGCTGGGCTTATACAACTCTCCACCTAGTTGTATAAGTCAGCGTAAAGCCTGAATCTGGGCGAAATATATCTACCCCCCTGGATGCAACCAGGTGACTTTACCTTCCTGCTGTCACATACCCCCCCCTCTTGTTTTAACCTCGGGGTTGGAACACCAGCAATCAGGCATTCATGTACTCGAGACAAAGCATCCACATTCCCCATTTGAACGCCAGGGCGATGCTTTACTGTGAAGTTGAATTCCTGGAGGGCCAGGAACCACCTATTCACTCTTCTATTTGTTTCCTTGTTTTGAGCCATCCACTTTAACGGAGCGTGATCCGTAACCATGTCAAAGTGCCTACCTAGCAGGTAGTACCGAAGGGAATCTAGAGCCCACTTCACCGCTAAACACTCCTTTTCAACGGTGGCGTAATTTACCTCATGGGACTTCAACTTCCTGCTGAGGTAAATGACTGGGTGCTCTTCCCCGTTCCAGACCTGGGACAATACTGCTCCTAACCCCACATCTGACGCATCACTTTGTACGACAAAGTCTTTAGAGAAGTCGGGTGAGTACAACACTGGCTGGCTACATAAGGCTTGTTTCAAGAATTGGAATGCTGCCTCAGCCTCGGGGGTCCATTTAATCATGACCGACCCTTTCCCCTTCGTCAGGTTGGTTAGGGGCACAGCCTTAGAAGCAAAGTGGGGAATGAATCGCCGATAATACCCAGCGATTCCCAGAAAGGCTCGTACCTGCTTCTTGCTGTTGGGACGTGGCCAACTCTGGATGGCCTCGACTTTGTTGAGTTGGGGTTTTATTACTCCCCTCCCAATGGTGTACCCAGGATATTTGGCCTCCTCCTGCCCAATGGTACACTTCTTGGGGTTAGCCGTAAACCCCGCTTCCCGAACAGAGTCCAGGACTGCTTGCACTTTTGGCAGATGTGAGGCCCAATCTGTGCTATGGACAATTACGTCATCCAGGTAAGCCGCAGCATACTTCCGATGGGGCCTCAGCATCTGGTCTATTTTCCGCTGGAATGTGGCCGGCGCATTCTGTAACCCGAACGGCATTCTTTTATATTGGAACGCCCCGTCTGGGGTTACAAATGCGGTTTTCTCTTTGGCCGACTTGGCCAGGGGGATTTGCCAATACCCTTTTGTGAGGTCAAGAGTCGTCATGTATCGGGCTGTTCCCAGCCGGTCGATCAACTCATCTATACGTGGCATGGGGTAGGTGTCAAATTTTGTAACTTTGTTCAACTGACGAAAATCGTTACAAAATCGCCAGCTCCCATCCGGTTTAGGCACCAACACAATGGGACTAGACCAATCACTTTGGGACTCCTCTATCACCCCTAAGTTCAGCATTTTCTGTACTTCCTCCCGTATTGCCTCCCGTCGGGCCTCTGGGATCCGATAGGGTTTTAACTTCACCCTTTCACCGGGCGGGGTAATGATGTCATGCTCTACCCCAGATGTTTGTCCCGGCAGCTCAGAGAATACCTCCTTGTTGCGAAGCACAAACTCCTTAACCTCCTGTTGTTGGGGTTGTGACAAGGTGGCTGCTATTCCAACCTCAGGAATCACGCAACCAGTTTGAGCTGGTGACCAAGTGTCTGCGACTAGGGACTCTCTATCCCTCCAGGCTTTCAACAGATTAACGTGATAGATCTGTTCGGGCTTTCGCCTTCCTGGTTGTCTGACCTTGTAATTCACTTCGCTCACTTTTTCCATTATCTCATAGGGGCCTTGCCATTTGGCAAGGAATTTACTTTCAACCGTAGGGACAAGTACCAGTATCCTATCCCCCGGGGAAAAGGTACGGGTCTTGGCTCCACGGTTGTACACTCTCTGCTGTGCTAACTGCGCTTGGGCCAAATGTTCCTTCACGATGGGCATTACCTGTGCAATTCGGTCTTGCATCAGGGCGACATGCTCAATCACACTCCTGTGGGGAGAACTCTCACTTTCCCAAGTTTCCTTGGCAATATCCAACAGCCCTCTTGGGTGTCTCCCATACAGTAACTCAAAGGGGGAGAATCCCG
Source organism: Rana muscosa (assembly GCA_029206835.1). Lineage (NCBI taxonomy): Eukaryota > Metazoa > Chordata > Amphibia > Anura > Ranidae > Rana > Rana muscosa. The sequence goes on along the minus strand of CM055122.1, from coordinate 62,795,262 downwards.
TAGAGGATTGGGGCACCTCCCTAATAGCAAACATCAGATAAGGAAGTAGACAGTCCCAATCCTTTCCATCTCTATCCACCACTTTCTTCAACATTTGTTTTAGGGTTTTGTTGAATCTTTCAACCAGCCCATCGGTTTGGGGGTGATACACAGATGTACGTAATTGCGTCACTTTGAACAATTTACACAGCTCCTTCATAACCCGGGACATAAAGGGTGTACCTTGGTCCGTAAGCAGTTCTTTACAAATACCCACCCGGCTAAACACAAGAGATAGCTCTTTGGCTATGGTTTTGGCCGAGGTATTTCGGAGAGGGATCGCTTCTGGATAACGGGTGGCATAGTCCATTATAACTAATATGTACTGGTGCCCCCTAGCGGACTTGATTATAGGCCCTACCAAATCCATGGCGATCCTCTCAAACGGGACCTCAATGATGGGTAGAGGGACCAGCGGGCTACGGAAATGTGGCATCGGGGCCGACCTCTGACACACAGGGCAGGAGGAACAATAATTTTCTATGTCCTTCATCACCCCCGGCCAATAGAATCTCTGTAATACCCTCTCTCGGGTTTTCTCTGTCCCCAGATGACCTCCAAGAATGTGCCCATGGGCCAACTCCAACACCAACTTCCTGTAAGATTTGGGCACCACAAGCTGCTCAACGGTTTCTTCTGCCCTTTTTGCCACCCGATACTTCAGCGTAGAGAAGGACCTACTGTATGGGTAAGTGCAGGTATTATCTGGGTTCACTAACTCGCCATCTATTTTCACTACGTTTTCCCGTGCCTTTATTAGGGCGGGGTCTTTCAACTGTTCTGTGGCAAAGTTTTCCCTGTGAACCTCAAGATCAGAAAACTCCACAGACGGTAGGTTTTCGTCTGAGGAGGTGGGCTCCTCTCCAGTTTCTTGAGTCTCCCCTGCCAATACTGATAAGGGAAATTCCGGAGAGTCCTCACCACTCTCAGGGGAGTTCTGGCTATCACATTCCTGGTACATAGGGGCACCAGTGGGGGGCTCAGGATCATCCCACAGTTCCCAGAACTTCGGAAAATCCCTTCCCACAATGGCGTCATGCGGTAACTGAGATACTAAGCCCACTGGATGAGAGAGGGTACCTTTGGGGGTCTCGAAACACACTGTAGTCACTGGATACTCTCGGGTGTCCCCATGCACACAAATAAAAGCTACCTTGCTATTCCCAAAGACCTCTGTTTTAACTAACTCAGCCTTTATCAGGGTCACAAGGCTACCTGAATCCAGCAATACCACAACATTTCTACCATTAACACACATTTTGCATAAATGTTTCTCAGTTCCTCGAATGGCAGTGCATGCGACTGTCGCACACAGCGACTGACGTCTGCCCGTCAGAAAGTCACACTGCATGGGTTCCTCCACAACCGGGCAATTGGCTGCAATATGTCCCGCTTGCCGGCAGCGGTAGCAAACGATCCTTCTTGCCGCCTCTTGAGCCGCTGATTTCCCAGGCTGTTCTCGCCAAACTTGGGGTAGAGCTCCCACCCTCTCACTCTCTCCACCCTCACCCCTTGGAATCCTCTTATCCGCCCCTGGGGATGGTCTGGTCTTAGGGTGGAAAGTCCGAGTGTCTCTGGAAGAGGCCGTCAGGTTCTCTGTAGCCAAGTATTTCTCCACACGATCCACAAGACCATCGGCCGTCTCTGGGTCTCCATGGCTTACCCACTTTTGGATGGCAGTAGGAAGAGCTCTCAAAAACCGATCCATTACAACACGTTCCACAATCTTTGGTGCGGACAAAGTCTCTGGCTGTAGCCACTTTCTGCTCAGGTGAATGAGATCATACATTTGAGACCTGGGGGGTTTTCCAAGCTGGAAAGTCCAGTTATGCACACGCTGAGCCCGGACAGCCTGGGTGACACCCAGCCTTGCCAAAATTTCAGCTTTTAGCATCACATAGTCTTTTGCTTGGTTAGGCTCTAGGTCATAGTAAGCTTTCTGCGATTCACCAGTTAACAGAGGAGCCACCAGTCCAGCCCACTGCTCCTCAGGCCACTTTTCTCTTTCAGCGGTCCTTTCAAATGTGGTCAAAAATACCTCTGGATCATCCTCTCCAGTCATTTTTGTCAATAAACGACTCACCCCAAAGGACGCGGTATTAGTGGGACGGCTTTCCTCACTGGTCTGCGGACGTTGCTGCATTACTGCTTCCATTTGTTGTAGTCTCTGCTCTTGCTTCTGTAACAGGTCTATGAAGCGGGCCTCAGATTGCTGCTGGGCTTGTTGCTGAGCTTCCAGACTCTGTTGGTGAGCTTGCTGCTGGGCTGCAAGGCTCCTTTGCAAACCTGCATTTGTCTGCTGTTGATTGGCATTTGCTAGAGCCAGCTGTTTCAGTATCTCCTCCATGCTGGCTTAAAAAAAACTGCCTGCATTCTCCACCAACTGTGAGGGGGTTAGCTCGGCAGCGGGTGAGTGTGACCCCCGGGATGGGCTCCCCACACAAAAACAGGCCCAGCAAACGGAGGTTGTGGTTTTCAAAATCAAAAAGGTGCGGTTTATTTTCTATTTACAGTGACAAAACACAGCAAAGCAAAAGAAACATAAATAAAATAAATCCTGGTCAACTTGACCTCTGAGTAAACATACAGGTTTCCTAACTAACAACGGGGATCAGCCTAGTGCTGTCCTAGTCCCTAAGTCCCTGGTTTTAAATGTCCAAGCAAATAGCCACACAGGCTTTGTCTCACCGCACAGGGGTTCACTCTCCCTAGACAGTCCACACAGGTCTGGTTCCAGGCATGAGCAAACACCTAATGAAGCTGGGAGTTTTTATAGAGGCCTAAATGAGCTGACAAGCTTCAGCTGGTCTCATCAACTCCCTGTCTGCACGACGCCCCACACTCTCCCTAGAGGTATGAGTCATCCATGAGCCCACTAGCCTCAGCTGGGCTTATACAACTCTCCACCTAGTTGTATAAGTCGGCGTAAAGCCTGAATCTGGGCGAAATATATCTACCCCCCTGGATGCAACCAGGTGACTTTACCTTCCTGCTGTCACAATATATATATATATATATATATATATATATATACTGTATTCAGTTTAGCTAGATCAGTTCCTGTTATTCTCTTCCTAATATACTGACAGGCAGGCAGTTGATTGTGGTAGCTGCAGTATTTTCAGTCAGTGTACTGTATCCTGTGTACAGTGTGCAACTAAAGCTAACTACAGACAATTGCTGGTTTTCTCTTCCTAATATACTGACAGGCAGGCAGCTGCAGTATTTTCAGTTAGTGTACTTTATCCTGTGCACAGTGTACAACTAAAGCTAACTGCAGACAATTGCTGGTGTTCTCTTCCTAATAATACCACAGGCAGGCAGGCAGCTGCAGTATTTTCAGTCAGTGTACCTTATCCTGTGTACAGTGTGCAACTAAAGCTAACTGCAGACAATTGCTGGTGTTCTCTTCCTAATAATACCACAGGCAGGCAGCTGCAGTATTTTCAGTCAGTGTACTGTATCCTGTGCACAGTGTGCAACTAAAGCTAACTGCATACAATTGCTGGTGTTCTCTTCCTAATAATACCACAGGCAGGCAGGCAGCTGCAGTATTTTCAGTCAGTGTACTGTATCCTGTGCACAGTGTGCAACTAAAGCTAACTGCAGAAAATTGCTGGTGTTCTCTTCCTAATAATACCACAGGCAGGCAGGCAGCTGCAGTATTTTCAGTCAGTGTACTGTATCCTGTGCACAGTGTGCAACTAAAGCTAACTGCAGACAATTGCTGGTGTTCTCTTTCTAATAATACCACAGGCAGGCAGGCAGCTGCAGTATTTTCAGTCAGTGTACTGTATCCTGTGCACAGTGTGCAACTAAAGCTAACTGCAGACAATTGCTGGTGTTCTCTTCCTAATAATACCACAGGCAAGCAGCTGCAGTATTTTCAGTCAGTGTACTGTATCCTGTGCACAGTGTGCAACTAAAGCTAACTGCAGACAATTGCTGGTGTTCTCTTCCTAATAATACCACAGGCCGGCAGCTGCAGTATTTTCAGTCAGTGTACTGTATTCTGTGCACAGTGTGCAACTAAAGCCAACTGCAGACAATTGCTGGTGTTCTCTTCCTAATAATACCACAGGCAGGCAGCTGCAGTATTTTCAGTCAGTGTACTGTATCCTGTGCACAGTGTGCAACTAAAGCTAACTGCAGACAATTGCTGGTGTTCTCTTCCTAATAATACCACAGGAAGGCAGCTGCAGTATTTTCAGTCAGTGTACTTTATACTGGCCACAGTGTGCAGCTAAAGCTGACTGCAGACAATTCCTTGTGTACCTACCTATTCCAATACATCAAATAAAGTATGCCTGGAAGGCCAGCAAGGAGAGGCAGACACACACAGGCCAATAAAAGAGGGAAAGCAGGCTCTGTGTCTAGAGGCAACAGTTCTGGTCGTGGACACGGTGCATCCTCACCAGCACGTGGGCGTGGGGCACGCTTGTGCTTTTTTTCAGTAGCTTGCCGTGTTGAGCTGCAACATGCTGAAGAGTTGGTAGAGTGGATGACAAAGCCGTCCTCACCCTACTCATCCTCTCTCACCCAGCCTCAGGGTACTTTGTCAGCCAAAGTGGCCTCTTCCCTTGGCTCAATGACATCAGTCACTCCTTCCCTAGCCCCACCATGTCCTCCTGAGGAATCCCCCGAACTGTTTGACCACATTGTTGGGTACATGCTGCAGGAGGATGTGCATTTTGAACAGCTTTTTGAAGGCTCCGATGATGGGACCCAGCTTGAGGAAGGCAGTAATGTGAGGCAGTAACGTGAGCCCAGAAAGAGGGAGTGCCCAAGAAGGACAGCAAACATGTTCCCCCAGCTGCAGCATACTGCCAGGTTTGCTCCAGTGATGAGGAGGGAGGGAATGATGAGGTAACTGGCTCTATGTGGGTGCCTCATAGGAAAGAGGGGGAGGAGGAGGAGAAGGCACATCTCCAACGAGGCAGGATGCCCTCCAGGGGCCAGCTTAAGGGCAGCACACCGACTGCATCACACCGCAGAGCTCCGCATGTGCAGGGCGCTGTTGTCTCTGCACGTTATTCCAAAAGTTCTTTGGTGTGTCCCTTTTTTGAGACGTGTGCAGCAGATTGTACCTTTGCTATTTGCAACATATGTCTGAAGCGTATTTTGCATGGCCAAAACAGCAGCCGCTTGGGCACCACATGCTTGACCAGACATATATTGACCTGCCATGCAGTCCGTTGGCAAGCGTACAGAAAAGACCCACACCAAAGAACAAAGCGGACCTCTCCTTGCTCCTCATCAGCTGGGATCTCCAACCCCACTATACCTTCAGTCCTCTCAGAAACCTGCACCGAGAGGAATGAAGGTGTAGAATTAGGTGTGTCACTGCCAAGTAGTTGCGGGCAATCTGCTATCGGTACACCAACGTCAGATTGTACTAGGCAAATTTCCCTGCCCCAGCTGCTGCACCGCCGAAAGAAGTTTGCTCCCAGCCATCCACATGCCCAGCGGTTGAATGCTAGCTTGGCTAAATTGCTAGCACTTCAACTGCTGCCTTTTCAGTTGGTAGACTCTGCCCCCTTCTGTGAGTTTGTGGAAAGTGTGGTTCCTCAATGGCAGGTTCCCAAACGCCACTTTTTTTCATGGAAGGCGATTCCGGCTCTCTACCGGCATGTGGAAGGCAATGTCTTGGCCTCGCTGGACAGGGCGTTCAGCGGTAAGGTGCATATTATCGCTGACTCATGATCCAGCAGGCATGGACAGGGACGTTACCTATCTTTCACGGCGCATTGGGTGACTCTGCTGGCAGCTGGGAAGGATGCACGACAGGGTGCAGTAGTGTTGGAGGTTGTTCCGCAACCACGCCTCCAAAATGCTACTAGTGGTGATTCCGACACACCTCTCTCCTCTAACCCCTCTTCTTCTTCTTCCTCCATGGCCTCTTTCTCTGTTGATTTGTCCTCGGAACCAGCGGTGCTCCGTAGGCGTTCAAGGGGCTACGTAAATACGCAGGCAAAAAGATGCCATGCGGTGCTTGAGCTGGTGTGCTGGGGAACAGGAGCCACACTGGGGCAGAGATTCTGTCAGCTCTGCAGGGGCAGGCTCAGAGGTGGTTGATGCCACGCCAGCGTAAGCCAGGAATGGTGGTTTGCGACAATGGCACAAACCTCCTCTCTGCCCTCCGACAGGAACAACTGACCCATGTGCCCTGTTTGGCTCACGTCCTTAACTTGGTGGTGCATTGGTTCTTGTGCAGGTACCCGGGCTTACAGGATGTCCTGAGGCAGGCCAGGAAACTCTGCGTGCATTTCCGCCGGTCATATAATGCCAGTGCTCAGCTGGCTGACCTCCAAAAGGAATACAACCTGCCCAAGAACCGCCTAATCTGTGACATGCCCACCAGGTGGACCTCAACATTGGCCATGCTGCAGCGGCTGCACACGCAGCAGAGGGCCATCTATGAGTATCTGTGCCAATATGGCACGAGGACAGGGTTAGGGGAGCTTGTTTTTTTTTTGCCACGCCAGTGGGTCATGATCAGGGATGCATGCACTGTCACGAGGATGGTGAGCAGTGGCAGTGCATGCATCAGTGACACTGTCCCTCTTGTCCACCTGTTGGAGCACACGCTGCGTGGAATAATGGACAGGGCACTTTAGGCAGAACAGAGGGAGGAAGAGGAGGACTTCCTTACCTCTCAAGGCCCCCTTTATCCAGACAGTGTTCCTGCTGGCCCGCCTATCACACAGGAAGAGGATGAGGAGGAAGAGGAGGAAGAGGAGGATTGTGTCAGCATGGAGGTGTAGCCTAGCACTCAGCATCCGCAGCAGTCTTCAAGGGATCAATTACAGTCCCAAGAAACCCATGCACTTGTACGTGGCTGGGAGGAGGTGGCTGCGAATCATGTCGTCCTGAGTGACCCAGAGGACTCCGGACCGAATGCCTCAGCAAACCTACGCTGCATGGCCTCCCTGATCCTGCAAAGCCTGCGGAAGGATCCTCGTATTCGTGGTATCAAGGAGAGGGATCATTACTGGCTGGCAACCCTCCTTGATCCACGTTACAAGGGTAAGGTTGCGGACCTTATCTTGCCGTTGCAGAGGGAGTAGAGGATGAAACATTTTCGGGAGGCCTTGCAAAAAGGTTTGTGCAATGCGTTCCCAGTGCCTGGGAGGTTACAAATTCCTGGTCCTGGACAACGTGTTGCAGAGGCTTCGGTCAATCACAGAAGGAGCGGTGGAGAAGGTGGCCATCTGACCGATGCGTTCAGACAATTTTTTAGTCCGCAGCCCAGGTATGATCGGTTCCAGCAACAATCACCAGCATCTGTTTTACATGGTGCAGGAATACCTAGGGGCAAGATCAGACTTGGACACCTTTCCTACCGAAAATCCTCTGGGTTACTGGGTCTTGAGGATGGATCACTGGCCAGAGCTTGCACAGTATGCAATTGAGCTACTGGCCTGTCCTGCATCCAGCGTTCTTTCGGAACGCACATTCAGTGCTGCTGGAGGCTTTGTAACCGATCACAGGGTGCGGCTGTCCACCGACTTGGTCGGTCAGCTGACCTTCATAAAAATGAATCAGTCTTGGATCACCACCAGTTACCAAGCACCTGATGCTGATGTAACCGAATAATTTTTTTGGAATGTCAGATCCCTTCAAGACTGCCTATACTGATGCTGAGTGACTATCCTGTTAGGCTGAGTGACTATCCTCTTCCTCCTCAATGATCATGCTGATAGCTTGTAAGAACATTTTTGGTTTTGGGCACCGCCACCAGTGGCTAAGGCCAAATTTTTCTGCCCCTGTTTAACAGGGGTGTGTAATTACAATTTTTGCTGCAGTACTTTGCAGCAGGGCTCATTCCTGTGCTCGAACTAGAGTTTATGTGAGGGGTTGCAGTGTTGTGGCACCAGCACCAGTGCCTAAGGCCCAATTTTTCTGCCCATGTTTAACAGGGGCATGTAATTAAAATTTTTGATGCAATACTTTGCAGCAGTGCTCATTCCTGCGCTCCAGCTAGAGGTTCTCTGAGGGGTTGTAGTGTTGTGGCACCAGCACCTTTGCCTAAGACCCAATTTGTCTGCCCCTGTTTAACAGGGGCATGTAATTACAATTTTTGATGCAATACTTTGCAGCAGGGCTCATTCCTGCGCTCCAACTAGAGTTTCTGTGAGGGGCTGCATTGTTGTGGCACTAGTGCCTAAGGCCCAATTTTTCTGTCCCTGTTCAACGGGGCATGTAATTACAATTCTTGCTTGATCTAATATTTCACAACAGGGCCCATCCCTGCGCCCACCAAGAGTAACTGTGAGGGCTTACAGTGTTGTGACCACACCACCACCACCACCAAAGGCCCAATTTTTCTGCCCCTGTTCAACAGGTGCATATAATTACAATTCTTGACATAATATTTCACAGCAGGGCCCATTCCAGCGCCCACCAAGAGTAACTGTGAGGACTTACAGTGTTGTGGCACCAGCACCACCACCACCACCAAAGGCCCAATTTTTCTGCCACTGTTCAACAAGGGCATGTAATTACAATTCTTGATATAATAGTTCACAGCAGGGCGTTCCAGCGCCCACCAAGAGTAACTGTGAGGGCTTACAGTGTTGTGGCAACACCAACACCTAAGGCCCAAATTTCTGCAGAGTACATAGGGCAGGCACCTACTTTCAAACATCCGAGTTTCAAACGACTCCTATTTTACAAACGGAGGGAGACAACAGGAAGTGAGAGGAAATCTACCCCTAGGAAGGGAAATTCTCTCCTGTAAGAGTTAATATGGGAAAAAGGTGTCTCCTCTCCACTGATGTTTTATCCCCAATCTTTGTTTGCCTAAAAACTCCAAATTTTCAAAATCCAATTGTCATTGGGACAGAAAGTGAGGTGAAATCTTCTGAACAGGTGCACAGACAGCAAAACAAATGTTACAGGGGTGATAACCCTTCCCCATGTTTTCCAAAAAGCTTAAAAATAGATTTTTTGGCTGGAGCTACACTTTAAAAATGTACCAGTTCAAAATTACAAACAGATTCTACTTAAGAACAAACCTACAGTCCCTGTCTTGTTTGCACCGCCTGTATACTGCTGTTCAGAGTATATAGAGCCTGGGGGCCCCACGCCTTTCCTTTTTTAAATTTGGGTGCGGGGTTCCCCTAACATCCATACAAGACTTAAAGGGCCTGGTAATGGGCTGGGGGGGAGGGGGGGTACCCATGCCGTTTTTCTCAATGATTTTCATCCATATTGCCGGGACCCGACATTACATTACAGCCGCAAGCAGTTTTAAATGACTTTTATTCCTTTAGAATGTAATTTTGTGCAGGGCTGTTCTAAACACGGGAAACACGCGCCACTTCACAGGCATACTATTGACACCCCCCAGGTACGATATTTAAAGGAATATTTCACTTTTATTTTTTCACTTTAACCACTTAACGACCGCTCACTGTATATATACTTCGGCAGAATGGCACCGACAGGCACAATCACGTAGAGTGTACGTGATTGCCTTTGTACAGTTGGGGGGTCCAATCGGACCCCCCTTCTATACAGTGAGCGGTGGCTAAGTGTCCGGGAGCGTTCCGGGATGAGGGGGCAGCCATTCGTTTCTGGCCACCCCCTCGCGATCGCTCCCGGCGAATAGAAATGCCCCCTCTGTCTGTGTCAGACAGAGGGAGCAGGAGGAAGTGATGTCATCTCTGGTGCGGCGCTCACATATACCGAGCGCCGTACAAGAGAAGATATCAGGTCAGTGCACACAACACTACACTGACACCAGGACACATAGGGACATAAATCGCCCCCCCAGGCCCCCCCAGACACCCCAGATCACCCCCCAGATCACCCCCCCAGCCCCCAGTCACAGTGTCACTGATTGCAGTGACCATTTATTTAGTGATCACTGCAATCAGTGACATTTGTGACTGTAAAAGTGTCACCAAAGTTTAGTCTTAGGTCCAGTGTAGCCCCCTAACCCCCCCCCTAATAAAGGTTTAACCCCCTGATCACCCCCCAGATAACCCTTTCACCGCCTATCACCACTGTCGCTTAGCGATCATTTTTCTGATCGCTGTCTTAGCGTCAGTGATGCCGATCGGCAGCCAGTAATTTTTTTTAGGTTCGCCGCAGGTTTTTATAGCGTCAGGTACCCCAATATATTATCTAATAAAGGTTTAACCCCCTTGATCGCCCCCCAGGTAAACCTTTCACCCCCTATCACCACTATCACTAAGCGATCGTTTTTCTAAAGGCTGTCTTAGTGTCTGTGAAGCAGATCGGTAGCCGGTAATTTTTTTTAGGTTCGCCGCAGGTTTTTATAGCGTCAGGTACCCCAATATATTATCTAATAAAGGTTTAACCCCCTTGATCGCCCCCCAGGTAACCCTTTCACCCCCTATCACCACTGTCGCTAAGCAATTGTTTTTCTAAACGCTGTCTTAGTGTCGGTGATGCAGATCGTAGCCAGTAATTTTTTTTAGGTTCGCCGCATGTTTTTATAGCGTCAGGTACCCCAATATATTATCTAATAAAGGTTTAACCCCCTTGATCGCCCCCCAGGTAACCCTTTCACCCCCTATCACCACTGTCACTAAGCGATCGTTTTTCTAAACGCTGTCTTAGTGTCTGTGATGCAGATCGGTAGCCGGTAATTTTTTTTAGGTTCGCCGCAGGTTTTTATAGCGTCAGGTACCCCAATATATTATCTAATAAAGGTTTAACCCCCTTGATCGCCCCCCAGGTAACCCTTTCACCCCCTATCACCACTGTTGCTAAGCAATTGTTTTTCTAAACGCTGTCTTAGTGTCGGTGATGCAGATCGTAGCCAGTATTTTTTTTTAGGTTCGCCGCATGTTTTTATAGCGTCAGGTACCCCAATATATTATCTAATAAAGGTTTAACCCCCTTGATCGCCCCCCCAGGTAACCCTTTCACCCCCATCACCACTGTCGCTAAGCAATCGTTTTTCTAAACGCTGTCTTAGTGTCGGTGATGCAGATCGGTAGCTGGTAATTTTTTTTAGGTTCGCCGCAGGTTTTTATAGCGTCAGGTACCCCCATATATTATCTAATAAAGGTTTTAACCCCCTGATTGCCCCTAGTTAACCCTTTCACCAGTGATCACCATATAAGTGTTACGGGTGACGCTGGTTAGTTAGTTTGCTTTTTATAGTGTCAGGGCACCCGCCGTGTATATAACCCAATAAAGGTTTAACCCCCTGATCGCCCGGCGGGTGATATCAATTAGGTTTTAGCGTCAGAGAGGGTCTGAGTCACACCCCAGGCAGCGTCAGGTTAGTGCCAGTAACGCTAACACCCACGCGTGAAGCATACACCCCCCTTAGTGGTATAGTATCTGAACAGATCAATATCTGATCTGATCAGATCTATACTAGCGTCCCCAGCAGTTTAGGGTTCCCAAAAACGCAGTGTTAGCGGGATCAGCCCAGATACCTGCTAGCACCTGCGTTTTGCCCCTCCGTCCAGCCCAGGCCACCCAAGTGCAGTATCGATCGATCACTGTCACTTACAAAACAAAAACACACATAACTGCAGCGTTCGCAGAGACAGGCCTGATCCCTGCGACTCCAGTGCTGTAGGAGGTGATTTCACCACCACAGTTTAAAAAAAAAAGCAAATATGCCGAAGCATTGGGGCAGCAGGGGCGGAGGAGCGATTTTGCTCCTAATGCCGCGTACATACGGTCGAAATTCTGACGGAGGCTTGCCCGTGGAAAAGTCCGACCATGTGTGTGCGGCATAACTTTTTTGCGGGAGGATGCCCCCATGCTTCGGCATATATAAATGGTGCGTGTATGCCCATCATTGGAAGTGGGTGGATGAAGGGCGGTATTCTAATGGTGGGCATACCCACCGATCAATCTCTTTTTTCTTTCAGCCAACTGGCTGCATGAAATAAAAAGATTACAATACATGTCCAACAAGGACCAGCAACGTACTGGTATGTTGCTGGACTTTGAATGTTTATACCAGAATGATGCCTGCGGGTTTAGGTATCATCTTGGTATCATTCTTTTCAGCCTGCGGCCGGCTTTCATGTAAAAGCAATCCTAGTGGCTAATTAGCCTCTGGACTGCTTTTACAAGCAGTGGGAGGGAATGCCCCCCCCCGGATATAAAAAGCGCCATTGGGAAATTGGGAAAGCATTTTATCACACCGATCTTGGTGTGGTCAGATGCTTTGAGGGCAGAGGAAAAATCTAGGGTCTAGAAGACCCCAGTTTTTTCAAAAAAAGAGTACCTGTCACTACCTATTGCTATCATAGGGGATATTTACATTCCCTGAGATAACAATAAAAATGATAAAAAAAAAAATACTTGGAAGGAACAATTTAAAAATAAAATAAAAAAGCAAAAATTAATAATAAAAAAAAAAAAAAAAAAAGCACCCCTGTCCTGCCCTGCTCTTGCCCAATGGCGAACGCAAGCGTCGGTCTGGCGTCATATGTAAACAGCAATTGCACCATGCATGTGAGGTATCACCGCAAAGGTCAGATCGAGGGCAATCATTTTAGCAGTAGACCTCCTCTGTAAATCTACTGGGGTAACCTGTAAAGGCTTTTAAAGGCTTTTAAAAATGTATGTAGTTTGTCGCCAATGCGCGTTTGTGCGAAATTTTAAAGCATGTCGTGTTTGGTATCTATGTACTCGGCCTAAGATCATCTTTTTTATTTCATCAAACATTTGGGCAATATAGTGTGTTTTAGTGCATTAAAATTAAAAAAAGTGTATTTTTTAACCCAAAAAATGCGTTTGAAAAATCGCTGCGCAAATACTGTGTAGAAAAAAAAAATGCAACACCCACCATTTTAATCTGTAGGGCCTTTGCTTTAAAAATATATATATAATGTTTGGGGGTTCAACATAATTTTCTTGCAAAAAAAAAAAATGTTTTCATGTAAACAAAAAGTGTCAAAAAGGGCTTTGTCTTCAAGTGGTTAGAAGTAGTGTTGAGCGGGTAGCTGGATATTCGGGTCCGGCGGGTTCGGCCGAACTTCGGAAAAAAGTTCGGATTCGGGACCGAACTTTAACCCGAACCCGGACCCGGACCCGGACCCCATTGAAGTCAATGGGGACCCGGACTTCTGACGACTAAAAAGGCTCTAAAAAAGTAATGGAAAGGGCTAGAGGGCTGCAAATGGCAGCAAAATGTTGTTAAGAACATGGCAAGTGCTCTGCAAACAAATGTGGATAGGAAATAACTTAAAAGAACATAAAAAAAATTAAAAAATAAAAAAATATGCTGGAGGCCCCCTTTTCAGCAGAAGAGGTACAGGAAGTCATTAAGAACCTCAGAAACTCAACGGCACAATGCCACACATATGGTGGGAATGCCCCAGAATACGCCCTTTCTGGAATAAATTATTTAATTTAATGGATAAGCTAGTGGGAAAATAAAATACTTTGAAATAAAAATGTAGCGGGGTGCTAAATTTAAGGAAAGTGTTTGAGTGGTAAATAGGCTCAAATACCCTAATTCTGTAGGATTCATGGACCATTTTGTCCTCGGGGGACAGTATTGGTGTGCAGTTCCCTGCGGCCTACAGGTGGCGCCTTTTGTGTCCCCTCTTGGCAGTAGTACAGTGGGGCGGGGAACCTGCTGTGCATGCCGGGAGAGCATATAAAAGGGGCAGACCTTTGGCCTGGGGGCTGATGTCCAGTGGGGTCCGCGCCCAGGTGCCTTCGGCCTGGGTGCATGTGTTCCTGTTCCATCTCGGGCACCTTTAGCCCGGGGTGAGGTACTATCCTGGAGTTCTTGCTGCCCTGGGTATGGAGGCCTAGGGGCGGGAGTAAAGCCTGGAGTCCAGAGCCGCCTCGTGTAGGGGACCCTGTTCCAGGGAAGGGAGGATCATTCTGATGGACCGATGCGGGAGTCACGGTGAAGGAATGGTCTGTTGACTCCCTGGAGAGATGTCTTCCCCTTGATATGGGCTAGGTTCGTAGAAGGAGAAGCTCAAGGTCACCTTGACTGTATCAGAGGCCTTATTCAACCGGCCCGTGGCAGGGGCCTTATACACCCTGGTCTGTGGCTGAGACCAAAGTTCTCCAGGCCCGTGGCAGGGGCCTTGTACACCCGGTCTGTGGCAGAGACCAACCTCAATGTCTGTGGCAGAGACCGTGCGCCAAAAACTGTTTGAGAAACCTAAGCAGTGAAGTGAATGTGCTACGTTTGTGCCTGGACCTCCTCCACACCTTAAGCTGTCCTGTTTCTTTGCTCTAACCTTTTCTATCTGAGTACAGTTTATTTTGCCATGAGAGAATAAGAGTTGGAGTTTCAGCTGGTGTGGACATTGACTTTACTGGCAATTAAAGGACTTGCCTCTACCTACAGTAGAGGTGAGAATCATCCTCTGGAGGAGTTTTGACTCCGGCTGTGGACACGGCCCGTCAAGTACACCGCTCAACCTCTTTATATAGGATGATACGGGCTGGTAGTGCGGTGTGCCTTTCTCCCTCCTGCGAAGAGCCAACAACATAAAGGCAGGTAAGGGGGAAAGGATCTGTGCGCTACAAAAAAATAAAATAAAAATTTTAATCTTGGCCTAGCAGGACGAGGTCCATATGGAGTAGGAGGTTGAGGTGGCGGTGGATGTGGCTGTGTAGGTGGAAGCGGCGGTGGAGGAGGACGAGGTAGCCAACACTGGTTCAAAAATACAACAATGGCTGGGTAAGGCCGGCGATGTGTCGAATTCTGTCCCCTGTCGAATAGTGTCCGCCCTGTACTGCGCTTGCTGAGTATGTAGGACAAGGGGATTTCAAAAATCTCCCAAGACTAACGGCGCCTGCGTGTTGAGTTCAGGTGAAGGCCACACCATCCGTGGTTCAAGCCGAGCCAAGCAAGGCCGCGATCGAAGCGAGCCCGTGAGGGGCCCTGTTACTATGTGCTACTGTATGTCCTCTTGGATGGTGGGGCTTGAACCTGCACTCACAGCGCAAGCGCCGTTCATCTTCGGAGATTTTGTGAATCTCCTTGTCCTCTGTACTGCGCAAGCGCTGCGCCTGCGCAGTACGGGCCGGGCACAATCCGATGGCCGGACAGTTTTTGTCACAACACCGGTATACATGTCTATTCTGCACAAGGTACGGACAAGTCCTGTGGGATCCATGCCTGGTTCATTTTAATGAACGTGAGCTTGTCCACATTGGCTCTGGACAGGCGGCTGCGCTTGTCTGTGATAACGCCCCCTGCCGTGCTAAATACACGTTCAGATAATACACTGGCTGCAGGGCAGGCCAGCACCTCCAAGGCATAAACGGCAAGCTCAGGCCATGTGCCCAATTTGGAGACCCAGAAGTTAAAGGGGGCAGACCCGTCATCCAGTACGTGTAGGCCTGTGGACACATACTGCTCAACCATGTTGGTGAAATGCTGCCTCCTGCTAAGACGTTCCATCTCAGCTGGTGGTGCTGGTTGTTGTGGCGTGCTGACAAAGCTTTTCCACATTTCGGCCATGCTAACCCTGCCTTCTGAGGTGCTGCCGGTGCCCCGGCTGCGTTGGCGACCTCTTCCTCCTCCTCTGCCTTCGCCTTGTGCTTCCACCGTACGCCCGCTGTCAGGTGGGAATGCCACCAGCAGCGCGTCTACCAGCGTGCGCTTGTACTCACGCATCTTACGATCCCGCTCCAGTGAGGGAATTAAGGACGGTACGTTGTCCTTGTAACGGGGATCCAGCAGGGTGGCCACCCAGTAATCAGCACCAGTTAAAATGTGGGCAACTCGGCTGTCGTTGCGGAAACACTGCAGCATGTAATCGCTCATGTGTGCCAGGCTGCCCAGAGGCAAAGAAAAGCTGTCCTCTGTGGGAGGTGTATCGTCTGTGTCCTCTGTATCCCCCCAGCCACGCACCAGTAATGGCCACGAGCTGGTCTGAGTGCCACCCTGCTGTGAACATGGCTCCTCCTCCTCCTCCTCCTCCTCCATCTCCTCCTCCACCTCGTCATCCTCCAGAACTGTGCCCTTTCTGCCGGACAATTGTGTACCTGGCGTTTGTTGGTGCAGGAACCCACCCTCGTAGCCACTTGTGAAAGACTGCCCTGAAAGCCTTTGAAATGATCCCGCTTCCTCCTCCTCCTCCTCATCCTCCTGTGCCACATCCTCTTCCATCATCGCACAAAGCGTTTTTTCAAGGAGGCATAGAACTGGGATAGTAACGCTGAGAACGGCGTCATTGGCACTGGCCATGTTGGTGGAGTACTCGAAACAGCGCAACAAGGCACACAGGTCTCGCATGGAGGCCCAGTTATTGGTGGTGAAGTGGTGCTGTTCCGCAGAGCGACTCACGCGTGATTGCTGCAGCTGAAACTCCACTATTGCCTGCTGCTGCTCGCACAGTCTGGCCAGCATGTGCAAGGTGGAGTTCCACCTTGTGGGCACGTCACATATGAGGCGGTGAGCTGGAAGGCCGAAGTTACGCTGCAGCGCTGACAGGCGAGCAGCAGCAGGGTGAGAACGCCGAAAGTGCGCACACACAGCCCGCACTTTCTGCAGCAGCTCTGGCATATTGGGGTAATTTTTAAGGAACCTCTGGACCACCAAGTTCAGCACATGCGCCAGGCAAGGGATGTGCGTCAAACCGGCTAGACCCAGAGCTGCTACGAGATTTCGCCCATTATCGCACACCACCAGGCCGGGCTTGAGGCTCACTGACAGCAACCACTCATCGGTCTGTTGTTCCATGTCCCTCCACAACTCCTGCGCGGTGTGGGGATTTTCCCCCAAACAGGAACGTTTTAAAACTGCCTGCTGTCGTTTACCCCTGGCTGTGCTGAAGTTGGTGGTGAAGGTGTTACGCTGAATGGATGAGGAGGCGGTAGAGGATGAGGAAGCGGAGAAGGAGGAGTTAGCAACAGGAGGCAAACTGAAGCGCCCTGCAATCCTCGGTGGTGGAAGGACATGCGCCAAACCGCTATCTGCCTCAGGCCCAGCAGCCACTGCATTTACCCAGTGTGCTGTTAGGGAGATATAACGTCCCTGACCGTGCTTACTGGTCCACGCATCCGTAGTTAGGTGGACCTTGCCACAGATGCCGTTGCGCAGTGCACACCTGATTTTGTCCCCCACCTGGTTGTGCAGGGAAGGGATGGCTCGCCTGGAAAAGTAGTGGCGGCTGGGCACGACGTACTGCGGGACAGCCAATGCCATCAGGCTTTTAAAACTCTGCGTCTCCACCAGACGGAATGACAGCATTTCAAAGGCCAGGAATTTTGAAATGCTGGCATTCAGGGCCAGGGATCGCGGGTGGCTAGGGGGGTACTTCCTCTTCCGCTCCAATGTTTGGGAGATAGAGAGCTGAACGCTTCCATGGGACATTGTGGAGATGGTCGGTGACCCAGGTGGTAGTGTTGCTGGCAGATCCTCTGTTTGCGTGGTGACAGGTGCCACTGTCACTACAGAGGTGGATGAAGAGGCCGAGACTGCAGCAGAAGAGGAAGCAGGAGGAGCCAGAGACCTTTCTTGGTTTCTGAGGTGTCTACTCCACTGCAGCTCGTGCTTTGCACTTAGATGCCTGGTCATGCAGCTTGTGCTCAGGTTGAGAACGTTTATGCCTCGCTTCAGGCTCTGATTGCACAGCGTGCAAACCACTCGTGTCTTGTCATCAACACACTGTGTGAAGAACTGCCACGCTAGGGAAGTCCTTGGACCTGGCTTTGGTGTGCTCGGTCCCTTGCTGCGTTGGGCAGTAGCAGATGTACTGTCTAGGGGACGAATGCTCCGTTTTTGCACCCTGCTCCCTCTTCTGCTGTGCTGGTGGCTCTGTGCGACCACCGCCTCTTCCTCCGAACTACACTGGTCACCTGCATAACGTTGATTCCATGTGGGGTCGAGGACCTCATCGTCCTCCACATCATCTTCCACCCAGTCTTCACCCCTGCCCTCCATGTCTGTCTGCACAATTGCGAAAGCAGCAGCAGTTGGCACCTGTGTTTCGTCATCATCCGAGACGTGCTGCGATGGTCCTCCCATGTACCCATCATGAAACATAAGTGGTTGGGCATCGGTGCACTCAATCTCTTCCACTTCTGGGGCAGGGCTAGGTGGATGGCCCTGGGAAACCCTGCTAACAGAGTCATCGAAAAGCAGAAGAGACTGCTGCATGATTTGGGGCTCAGACTGCTTGGCTGATTTGCAAGGGGGTGAGGTGAAAGACTGATGGACATGGGCTTCAGGTGCCAACTCTGATCTTTCAGCAGAAGAGTGGGTGGGAGACAATGTGAAGGAACCCGAGGCACTGTCAGCAACCCAATCTACTATCGCCTGTACTTGTCCTGGCCTAAACATTGGTACAGCCTCATTAGGCATGACAAAATACCGCCGCAGGCTCGGTCGCCTACTCGCACCTGAGGAAGGTGTTTCACTTGTGCGTGTAGCTGGCACAGATCCACCACGTCCTCTCCCTGCAACAGGAGCTCCACCAGCAGCACCACGACCGGGGCCACCACGTCCCTTTGACCTTCCCCTCATATTTTCCAAATTTAGGATCTTGCCCTAAATGGCGTTTTTTGGAAGACCACAACACACCCACAGTACGTAATGGCTGAAACGCACAGCTACAGAACTGCAGAAAATGCTATTCAAAAAAAAAAAGGTTGTTTTTTTTAGTATAGCACAGTACAAGGAAAATATATATAAATTGTTTTTTTACACACACCTCCAGATGTGTATTTCACACTGCAAAATATTTTCTGTGGCCCTAAATGGCGTTTTTTGCCAGACCACAACACACCCACAGCACGTAACCGCTGAATCACACAGCTACAGAAAATGCTATTCAAAAAAAAAGGTTGTTTTTTTTAGTATAGCACAGTACAAGGAAAATATATAGAAATTGTTTATTTTACACACCTCCACATGTGTATTTCACACTGCAATTTATTTTCTGTGGCCCTAAATGGCGTTTTTTCCAAGAGCACAACACAACCACAGTATTTAACCACTGAATCGCACAGCTATAGAAGTGCAGAGAATGCTATTCAAAAAAATTTTTGTTTTTTTTAGTATAGCACTGTACAATATATAGAAATTGTTTATTTTACACACCTCCACATGTGTATTTCACACTGCAAAATATTTACTGTGGCCCTAAATGGCGTTTTTTGAAAGAGCACAACACAACCACAGTATTTAACCACTGAATCGCACAGCTATAGAAGTGCAGAGAATGCTATTCAAAAAAAATGTTGTTTTTTTTAGTATAGCACTGTACAATATATAGAAATTGTTTATTTTACACACCTACACATGTGTATTTCACACTGCAAAATATTTTCTGTGGCCCTAAATGGCGTTTTTTGAAAGAGCACAACACAACCACAGTATTTAACCACTGAATCGCACAGCTATAGAAGTGCAGAGAATGCTATTCAAAAAAAATGTTGTTTTTTTTAGTATAGCACTGTACAATATATAGAAATTGTTTATTTTACACACCTCCACATGTGTATTTCACACTGCAAAATATTTTCTGTGGCCCTAAATGGCGTTTTTTGAAAGAGCACAACACAACCACAGTATTTAACCACTGAATCGCACAGCTATAGAAGTGCAGAGAATGCTATTCAAAAAAAATGTTTTTTTTTTTAGTATAGCACTGTACAATATATAGAAATTGTTTATTTTACACACCTCCACATGTGTATTTCACACTGCAAAATATTTTCTGTGGCCCTAAATGGCGTTTTTTGAAAGAGCACAACACAACCACAGTATTTAACCACTGAATCGCACAGCTATAGAAGTGCAGAGAATGCTATTCAAAAAAAATGTTGTTTTTTTTAGTATAGCACTGTACAATATATAGAAATTGTTTATTTTACACACCTCCACATGTGTATTTGACACTGCAAAATATTTTCTGTGGCCCTAAATGGCGTTTTTTGAAAGAGCACAACACAACCACAGTATTTAACCACTGAATCGCACAGCTATAGAAGTGCAGAGAATGCTATTCAAAAAAAATGTTGTTTTTTTTAGTATAGCACTGTACAATATATAGAAATTGTTTATTTTACACACCTCCACATGTGTATTTCACACTGCAAAATATTTTCTGTGGCCCTAAATGGCGTTTTTTGAAAGAGCACAACACAACCACAGTATTTAACCACTGAATCGCACAGCTATAGAAGTGCAGAGAATGCTATTCAAAAAAAATGTTTTTTTTTTTAGTATAGCACTGTACAATATATAGAAATTGTTTATTTTACACACCTCCACATGTGTATTTCACACTGCAAAATATTTTCTGTGGCCCTAAATGGCGTTTTTTGAAAGAGCACAACACAACCACAGTATTTAACCACTGAATCGCACAGCTATAGAAGTGCAGAGAATGCTATTCAAAAAAAATGTTGTTTTTTTTAGTATAGCACTGTACAATATATAGAAATTGTTTATTTTACACACCTCCACATGTGTATTTGACACTGCAAAATATTTTCTGTGGCCCTAAATGGCGTTTTTTGAAAGAGCACAACACAACCACAGTATTTAACCACTGAATCGCACAGCTATAGAAGTGCAGAGAATGCTATTCAAAAAAAATGTTGTTTTTTTTAGTATAGCACTGTACAATATATAGAAATTGTTTATTTTACACACCTCCACATGTGTATTTCACACTGCAAAATATTTTCTGTGGCCCTAAATGGCGTTTTTTGAAAGAGCACAACACAACCACAGTATTTAACCACTGAATCGCACAGCTATAGAAGTGCAGAGAATGCTATTCAAAAAAAATGTTTTTTTTTTTAGTATAGCACTGTACAATATATAGAAATTGTTTATTTTACACACCTCCACATGTGTATTTCACACTGCAAAATATTTTCTGTGGCCCTAAATGGCGTTTTTTGAAAGAGCACAACACAACCACAGTATATAACCGCCGAATCGCACAGCTGCAGAGAATGCTATTCAAAAAAAAGTTTTTGTTTTTTTTTTAGTATAGCATAGTACAAGAAAAATATATAGAAATTGGTTATTTCACACAACTAGAGATATACACTGCAAAATATTTTTTTTGCCCAAAAATAGGTCTTTTTTGCGCACAACAAAGTGCCGTTTTTTTTTTTGCAACAGCACAATAAAGTGCCTTTTTTTTTTTTTGGGGCCCAAAAATGGGTCTTTTTAGCAAAAGCACAATAAAGTGCCTTTTTTTTTTTTTTTTTTATGACCAAAATAGGTCTTTTAGCAAGAGCACAATACAGCCACAGTATGGAATAGGTGTATCACTCAACGTAATGCAGTGCTGGTGCACTGAGCTTGCAACACAAACAGATAAACCTATGCAGATCGCTGAGCTATTATATCTCTCAATCTGGACTCCTATCTAAATCTCTCTCCCTGAAAGCACAAACAGGATCCTGCCCCTACACTACACTACACTACACTGTCTCCCTATCTTTTCTATCAGTAGATTGCAGAATCAGGACTAACTCCTATTCTCTCCCTCACAGCAACAGCAGCCAGGATCCTTTCCCTACACTGTCTAAAAGCAGAGTGACGATCTGTGCTGTGTGCCTCTTTCTTATATAGAAGCTGGTCACATGCTGGGTCACATGTTGCACTGACCAATTACAGCCATGCCATTAGTAGGCATGGCTATGATGGCTTCTAAGGGCACACCAGCTAATCAAATGGTGATTGGCTGGCCCCTGAAGCATTTCTAACTGCGCCATTAAATTCCCGAATCCGAACCCGAACCCGGACTTTAGCGCAAAATCCGGGTCCGGGTCCGGGGTCGGGAAAAAGACAAAATTCGGTACGGACCCGAACTTTACAGTTCGGGTCCGCTCAACACTAGTTAGAAGAGTGGATGTAAGCTTCCTAATGTTGTGTATAAAATGCCAGAACAGTTCAAAACCCCCCTAAATGACCCCATTTTGGAAAGTAGACACCCCAAGCTATATACTGAGAGGCATGTCGAGTCCATGGAATATTTTATATGTTGACACAAGTTGCGGAAAAACGACATTTTTTTTTTGCACAAAGTTGTCACTAAATGATATATTGCTCAAACATGCCATGGGCATATGTGGAATTACACCCCAAAATACATTCTGTTGCTTCTCCTGAGTACGGGGATACCACATGTGTGAGACTTTTTGGGAGCCTAGCCATGTACGGGACCCCAAAAACCAAGCACCGCCTTCAGGCTTTCTAAGGGTGTAAATTTTTGATTTCACTTCTCACTGCCTATCACAGTTTCGGAGGCCATGGAATGCCCAGATGGCACAAAACCCCCCCAAATGACCCCATTTTGGAAAGTAGACACCCCAAGCTATTTGCTGAGAGGTATTGTGAGTATTTTGCAGATCTCGCTTTTTGTCACAAAGTTTTGAAAATTGAAAAAAAAAAAAAATATATATATATATATATATATATATATTTTCTTTCTTCATTTTCAAAAACAAATGAGAGCTGTAAAATACTCGCCATTCCTCTCAGCAAATAGCTTGGGGTGTCTATATTCCAAAATGGGGTCATTTGGGGGGGTTTTGTGCGATTTTGGCATTTTATGGCCTTCGAAACTGTGATAGGTAGTGAGGAGTGAAATCAAAAATTTGTGCCTAGAAATCCTGAAGGCGGTGCTTGGTTTTCGGGGTCCCGTACGCGGCTAGACTCCTAAAAAGTCCCACACATGTGGTATCCCCGTACTCAGGAGAAGCAGAAAAATGTATTTTGGGGTGTAATTCCACATATAACCATGGCATGTGTGAGCAATATATCATTTAGTGACAACTTTTTGTAATTTTTTATTTTTTTTGTCATTATTCAATCACTTGGGACAAAAAAAATTATATTCAATGGGCTCAACAGGCCTCTCAGCAATTTCCTTGGGGTGTCTACTTTCTAAAATGGGGTCATTTGGGGGGGTTTTGTGCTATTTTGGCATTTTATGGCCTTCGAAACTGTGATAGGTAGTGAGGAGTGAAATCAAAAATTTGCGCCCTTAGAAATCCTGAAGGCGGTGCTTGGTTTCCGGGGTCCCGTACGCGGCTAGGCTCCCAAAAAGTCCCACACATGTGGTATCCCCGTACTCAGGAGAAGCAGCAAAATGTATTTTGGGGTGAAATTCCACATATAACCATGGCATGTGTGAGCAATATATCATTTAGTGACAACTTTTTGTAATTTTTTTTTTTTTTTTTTTGTCATTATTCAATCACTTGGGACAAAAAAATAAAAAATTCAATGGGCTCAACATGCCTCTCAGCAATTTCCTTGGGGTGTCTACTTTCCAAAATGGGGTCATTTGGGGGGGTTTTGTACTGCCCTGTCATTTTAGCACCTCAAGAAATGAGATAGGCAGTCATAAATTTAAAGCTGTGTAAATTTCAGAAAATGTACCCTAGTTTGTAAACTCTATAACTTTTGCGCAAACCAATAAATATATGCTTATTGACATTTTTTTTACTAAAAACATGTGGCTGAATACATTTTGGCCTAAATGTATGACTACAATTGAGTTTATTCGATTTTTCTTATAACAAAAAGTAGAAAATATCATTTTTTTTCAAAATTTTCGGTCTTTTTCCGTTTATATCGCAAAAAATAAAAATCGCAGAGGCAATCAAATACCATTAAAAGAAAGCTCTATTTGTGGGAAGAAAAGGACGCAAATTTTGTTTGGGTACAACATTGCATGTCCGCACAATTTACAGTTAAAGCAGCGCAGTGCAAAATTCTGAATTCACCTCTGGTCCTCTAGCTACCAAATGGTCCGGGGCTTAAGTGGTTAAGCATCATTAAAATCACTGCTCCCGAAAAAACGTCCGTTTTTAAAACTTTTTTTGCATTGATACAAGTCCCCTGGGGCAGGAGTCGTAACCCTTTTTAGGACAATAACTTGCAAATTAGCCTTTAAAATTCGCACTTTTGATTTCTCACGTTCGAGTCCCATTGACTTTAACGGTGTTCGAAAGTTCGCGCAAACTTTCGGTCCGTTCGCATGTTCTGGATGCGAACCGAACCGAGGGGTGTTCGGCTCATCTCTATTAGAGACATATTTAAGACTGAGTCGGAACTCAAGGCTACAAAATGGCAAATTTGTAGAGACTGAGGCTCTCATTTCCTTTATATTAAATTTGCATTCATCATTGCCAACCCTGCCCAGAAAAGAAGTTTCCATATGCATTTGATCTTGTATTTAAAAAAAAAAAAAAACGTATCAGTCTGCAAAAACACTAAAGTACAGCAATGGGTTAAAGCAATAGATCATAGTCTGTCTATTAGACTCTGCATATTTTTCACGATACACTAGGAATAAAATCTGCCAACACAAAGGCAAGATGTCCATACATTCAGAACCCATGAACATACAGGGGGAGCTTAGTAGTTCAGTCCTGCAGTTATATTTCTTGAAAATAAGTCCAAGGCAGCAACCTCATCAGTCCTTCTTGGCAGTTAAAAGAAACTGCAAACAAAAGAAAAGACAGGGGCGCCTGTCAGTAAAATGTACTTCAGATATTTAAAGTAGATATTGCTCACTTTTAGATGTGGCCAGGACAATACAGTACATATGTGCAATAACTGCAATCAAGGTTGGAAAATATATTTTATGAAGCTGATCGATAAAAGGAGAACCCCCTCTTTACAGGTGTGCTATCCTAAATTCTTCTTAAGGTAAGTGTTGTTGTTGAATAAGATATACAGCCTCTAAATGTTGAACAGACAGTGTATAAATAGTTGCATTTAGAGGCTTTAGAGGCAACAACACCATCCAGAATTTTGTATAGCAGACCTACACTATATACTGTAGAGGTGGATCTTCTCATATCCCCAAACTTCAGAAATGGATGGACGAATCTTGCCCTGCAGCTATTGTATTGTGACTGGCAACCCCACCAGCTATCTAAATACCTAAACAGTAGATGCAAAGATGATCGTGGGACTGATTTATCAGCAACTGGATACAATTTGTACAAAGTATGGCCAGCTTTAGAGGCACTCTTGTCTTTTCTTTGCAAAACAAAGGCAAACCTACTGATCTCAAAAAGTTAAATTCATGTCCAGCATATAGTGTAATATGCCATAGGAATGGTGTCAAAACTAATTTTACAATGAACTATGAAAAAATAGTAAAGACAAGAAAAATAGACCAAGTTTACATAGCTACATAGTTATATAGTTAGTCGGGCTGAAGAAAGACACAAGTCCATCTAGTTCAACCAAAAGAAAAAAAAATAAACAAATATAAAACCTCCAAATACCCAATCCCATGCCCACAGTTGAAGGTAAAAAAAAAACAATATAGCATAATTCAATTTGCTTCAGCAGGGGAAAAAATGTCTTCTTGACAAAGACAATTAGATATTCCCCAGATCAACTACCCATGGTGTCATTATCTATAAATGTTATTATCCAGTTATATTTTGTGTATTTAGGAATGCATCTAGCTTTTTCTTAAAACAATCTACTGATCTGGCCAGAACAAGTTCTTGAGGAAGTCTATTCCACATTTTCACAGTTCCTACTGATTTTGGTGTTTAGTGCATCCAAAGAGAAGCCATCTAATTTCTAAAAAACAGATTTGAATTTAAGAGACATTGTTAAAGTCTTTCATTGAACTTTAACAATTTGTTTTCGTTATGCCAGATAGCAAGGATAACTTTCCACAAATTTGTGGCAGTATTAAATTGTAAGTCTGTTAACTTGCTGCACATTTTCACTGGTAAGTTATACTCTTGCAGAGCACTTGAAGCGCAAGTTCTAGTTGATACTTTTCCAATTTGTATTAAATTTGTGTGGCAAGTCTCTGGCAAGAGCAAAGTTGCAGTGGTGAGTCTACAGCAGTGTTTCTCAACTCCAGTCCTCAAGGCGCACCAACAGGTCATGTTTTCAGGATTTCCCTCAGATGAAACAGCTGTGGTAATTACTAAGGCAGTGAAACTGATTACATCCCCTGTGCAAAATAATGGAAAGCCTGAAAACATGACCTGTTGGGGCGCCTTGAGGACTGGAGTTGAGAAACCCTGGTCTACAGCAAGGGGTCTGCAAAGTCTACAGCATGAAAATTCAGCCACAGTGACCTCTGTGGTAGGATGACAAAATAACTGAACAAGAACTTGCAGCAGACTTGCAGAATGTTTAAAAAGAATGTTGATCTGCAATGCGGACTTGCTGCAATTGTGCAACAAACTTGTGAAGCCTGGAAAGTCTAGCAATAGCTTAGCAAGTCATTTTCAAAATTGCAGCACAATTACTTCCTATCTGGGATGCTGCTAGATAGGAATGTATATTATGTGTACTTGTTTTATACATTTTTTTACATTTCCTTAGTTGGTCCCTAATTTCTACTCTGGGCCAAAATGATGTCATACAATACATCCCAGGAATCATCATGGGCATTTGTTTCTTTCACTTGGAGAAGGGGCGTTATCAGCTAAGTACAGATGAATTCCAATTAGTAACTGCTACATGAATCATCTGCCCTTACTGAAGATGTCCATACCAAAGGATGCTAGTGGGGAAGCGGTTATCAAAGTGAATTGATAGGTGAGTTTGGTTTGATTTTTATAAATTAATTATTAAAGTGTGGTTTTAGTTTATTGTGCTCATATACAGTTGAATTCTGTTTAAAAATTCAAGCTAGATGCTGGAAAAAAAAAAGAATTGCAATAGGTAAAGTAGAACTAAAGGTATGTAGCACACAGACCCTTTTTTTCCTGCCTACCTTCACTTGCAGGGGGAAAGGCACACCATGCCACATGCCCGTATCCTCCTGGTATAAGAGGTTGAGCGGTGTTTTTGCAATTTTGGGTCCTGCAGCGAGGTACCCCCCTCCATTGGTTCTTATCCATAGGATGTAGGGAAAAGTATATTCTTCCCGAAAGAAGGAAAATGTCCAGACAGTATTTAAACTCCAACAGACGAGTTTATTTTCTTTGCTTGAAACAAATTTGGGGAAAAGGTTGAAAACAGCAATAGGATTTGGTAGGGAAATAGGTTCAGGCACGCGGCATCCAGTCACCCTATTCTCCACTCAAGCCTGAGTGGGTATTGCTCACCCGGATAGATCCCTGTCACAGTTCTAGCAGCCGGAGTGAAACACGAACATGACACTTTAGTTTTAGTCCCCTTCACGGACAAGTTCAGGAGATCCTCTGCCACAGAATCCTTTAGTTCCTGAATTTAGAACTTTCTAATCTTGCAACTCACGAATCCTTCCCTCTGATAGGCAACCAGGCCTCCCAGAGACCGTGACTTTCTTCACCGATCCATCGGACAGGTCCTCCCCCAGTTTCTTCTGTTTCAGAGCGGGCCACCATCCCTCGGGTTCCCTGGGACTCCAGTGGTTGGTTTGTAGACCCAGTTGAAGGTACTGGGCCTACCTGGAACTCTGTAGCCTCGGGCTAAAGGTGTCCGAGACTCCTCGACCAGTTCACGCACCCCCCGGCCAGCAGGGCCAAAGGGCACGACTTCCCCACCAGGGGTCCTCCTTGGAATCCCCCCGCCAAACCACGCCAGATCATGGCATCTGCCCTTTATGTACCCTCTCCCGGCATGTACAGCAGGCAAAACCCGCCCACCGCACGGTAGCCGAGAGAGGACACCCAACCACACCGCAACGCCACCTGTGGTTCTCCTCAAGACCTGGGCAACAGCGCCACCTGCAGGTCAAGGGGAACTATACTCCAGGCAACATTACAGCAGAGCAGAGTTAATACTAAGCAGAATTGGAGAACCTGAGCTAAACTATTGCTCAGGCTGCCCTTAAATTTAGAGCATAGCGACCCCAATTTTGGGGGGTCCACTACACATACCCCTCCCCCCTTGAAAAGCCACTGTCTCCAGTGGCTGGAAGAGATCAGAAAGACCCCTCAATCCTGAGTGGGTTCCGGTCTTTTCCAACTATGTACAGTAATTATGTTAAAAGGGTGCCTGAACCAACAATTTGGGAATAGAGTAGGAAGAAAAAGAAGGAGAGCATGTAAAATATACATCACAGTTTGTATAAAACACACAATATCACAAATTACAATCCCACCCCTCCTAACATATCTACTCCACCCATTCTCCTGTAGAGATGATTGCAGGTCATCTGCAGAGGGAGAGAAAAAGAAAACACAATATACAATTCTACATCTAAGATAGGCAGAAGAAAACCACCTCCCCGAAGAGAGATGATTATCCTCGGATATATATACATAAAATTTGCATTGCTAAGCCTAGCCTCACTGAAATGTATGCAAAACACCACCACCTAGTGGCAACTTAAATCTATACACTTCAATGCTGCGAGTGGGCATACATGTATTTCACGTGAACTCGTTATCTTGATCATGCCGGTTCTCACTTTGGCCCTGACTAAACTACCCCATAGTTCAGTGGAGAAGAGCGAAAAAAAATATTTTCTTTGCGGAGCTGAGGAGAGAGAAAAAAAAACAACAACTCTCCAATTCCTCAGTTGAGTAGTTTCCCCTGCTGCAAAGGGTAAAGTCATGAGTGAGTTCAGGGCAGGCTATTCCTGTGAAACGGAATAAAGAAAAGCACTCACAAGTTCCATTTCACAAGTAGTACTGAGGATCCGGGAGAACAATAGTCTTCCATTGTTTATCTAGGGTCTCTATATAGTACACGGTATCCTCTTTCTCCTTGCATCAAATTACCACACGATCCGCATGGATGTGCCGACCATAACTCCAGTCCTTACGGCACCCCTTATAACGATCTGCCATGATAGCAGAACATTTTAGATACCTGCGGCCTCTGTGCACTTCCAAATGATCCCAAATGAAGTCTGCATACCACCGTTCCCTCTAGGCCTCAATTTCAAAAAGCAACTCTTTGGGAACAAAGGGGTATTCCCACCCGTATTCCGCAGCAATTTTCCTATTTAGGAGCTGCTGTAACCGGGCAAAAGGTGGTATGGTTGCCCGGTCTCCTGCTCCAGGAAGAACGATAGCATCCGGGGACCTTGTTATTTGAACTGGCTCCAACTGTGGCAAAGGTGGCCACAACGGCGGACGCCCCTCCGTAGCAGTAGGTACGGACAATGCAGGTGCAGGCAGAGCGGGTGTGGGTATGACTTCTTCCCTTAGGGCAGGGGCTTCCACTCTAGGTGTAGTTTCCCCAGAGTCCATTGGCGAGATCTCCCTAAGGCTGCGGGGTGAAGTCACTGAAACTTTGTTCCATCCCTTTTTAATATAAACCTCATCAATCTCGTAGTCATCCCCCACATCGGACGACGATTCCAGATCGGAGGTGTCATACTCCTCTGCCGGCAGATAGTTTGTGGTGGACACAGACACATTGTCTCCAAAAATAGAATGTTTCCACGGGCTGGCTGTCAACGCATCCCCAATAGTGTGGGGTATGAGCTTCTTTCCCTTCCCCGGCAAACTCAATGTCACAGTTCCCCCAGCCTCCTTACCGTCCCCTGACGTGGATCTCCTGGAGGTCCCCCCGGCTTGGAGTTCCAGTTCAGGCAGGCACTGGGGCAGGCTTCGACCACGGCCGCAGGAGGCCTTAACGTAGCCCACCTTTTGTTTGGCGGGCGGAATGGAGGTCTCGGTTGTGGAGGAGACAGCATCTGCTTCGGTATCTGCCGATGGCTCTGCAGCAGCTGAGTCATCTCCATTGGCCGCATCCGTGGCAGCCAACGCAGTGCGCGTGGGCTCAACTGTGGGAGTACAGGTCTCCTCCTCAGAAGTGATGGCACCCGTAATGTAGTTGATCTGGTAGACCCGGGGTTTCTCAGTCGGTTGGTCTACTTCGAAGAGAAACTGTCCACATGTTGCACACCTTCCAAAAGGCCGTAGTTGCACCACTAGTCATTGACATCTGGGACAGAGCATGCCCAGGGCCTCCGCATCTCGGCAGACATAGAAAGCGAAGCGGCCCCTAGGCTTCAGCCGGATCCCTGTGTCCATCAGGGGGGCAGTGAGGGAAGCAATGTCCATGGTTGGGGTGGTTTGGAACATCCGAAGTCCCGATGTAACAGAAGTCCATGGAGCAGCGGCCATCTTACTTCTCCTCCAATGATCCAGCTCGCACTGTGCCTTTGGTGCCAATGCGCCACGTGCAACACACAAGTTGGCAGGGGCTCCTCCCCCTTTTATATTGCTGCACGTAGCTCGCAGGCTTTTCTATGTTTGAGGCACGCCCACGAACTACGCAGTTAGAAAAGTCCAGTAGAGGCCTTTACCTAAATTTTTCACACAAATGACGCAGTTCAACTTTTCCCAAACGGCCGTTTTTTTTACAGAACCACATCATACACAGTAAAAAATAGTCCAACCTCCAGGGGGTAGCTGCAAAACATCTCGGACTCGAGCCCCCACGTGTAGCACACAGACCCTTTTTTCCTGCCTACCTTCACTTGCAGGGGTAAAGGCACACCATGCCACATGCCCGTATCCTCCTGCTATAAGAGGTTGAGCGGTGTTCTTGCAATTTTGGGTCCTGCAGCGAGTTACCCCCCTCCGTTGGTTCTTATCCCTAGGATGTAGGGAAAAGTACATTCTTCCCCGAAAGAAGGCCAATGTTCAGACAGTATTTAAACTCCAACAGACAAGTTTATTTTCTTTGCTTGAAACAAATTTGGGGAAAAGGTTGAAAACAGCAATAGGATTTGGTAGGGAATTAGGTTCAGGCACGCGGCACCCAGTCACCCTATTCTCCACTCAAGCCTGAGTGGGTATTGCTCACCCGGATAGATCCCTCTCACAGTTCTAGCAGCCGGAGTGAAGCACGAACATGACACTTTAGTTTTAGTCCCCTTCACGGACAAGATCAGGAGATCCTCTGCCACAGAATCCTTTAGTTCCTGAATTTAGAACTTTCTAACGCCTGTAGATTATTGAGACCATAGGTGCCAATGGGGCACGCTACAGGAGCTATCTTGCAACTCACGAATCCTTCCCTCCGATAGGCAACCAGGCCTCCCCGAGACCGCGACTTCCTTCACCAATCCATCGGACAGGTCCTCCCCCGGTTTCCTCTGTTTCAGAGCGGGCCACCCTCCCTCGGGTTCCCTGGGACTCCAGTGGTTGGTTTGTAGACCCAGTTGAAGGTACTGGGCCTACCTGGAACTCTGTAGCCTCGGGCTAAAGGTGCCCGAGACTCCTCGACCAGTTCACGCACCCCCCGGCCAGCAGGGCCAAAGGGCACGACTTTGCCACCAGGAATCCCCCCCGGCACACCACGCCAGATCATGACATCTGCCCTTTATGTACCCTCTCCCGGCATGCACAGCAGGCAAAACCAGACCACCGCACGGTAGCGAGGACACCCAACCACACCGCAACGCCACCTGTGGTTCTCCTCAAGACCTGGGCAACAGCGCCACCTGCAGGTCAAGGGTAACTATACTCCAGGCAATATTACAGCAGAGCAGAGTCCATACTAAGCAGAATTGGAGAACCTGAGCTAAACTATTGCTCAGGCTGCCCTTAAATTTAGAGCATAGCGACCCCAATTTTGGGGGGTCCACTACAGGTAAAACTGTTTTTTTTTTTTCATTTTGGATAGAGTAAGGTAGGGTTATAACCCCTGTCCATTTTTTGCCATTATGTCCTTTACTTTCTGCCCCATAGCCAAAACAGGAAGTTAGAGGAATTCCTCCAAAGTGAGAAATCCCTGGTTGTCACCGGAGTCACAAGAACTAGTGTCCCCCATTGGAAGATTTTCCCTCTATTACTGTTCTGGGGGAAACCCAAAATTTGGTATTTTCTTTTACCTTTACTTTTGATGATAATGGTAAACATGACAAACAGAGAGGATGAATCTTTGAAAAACAGGGGCACTGACAGCAATAAAAACCTGACAGGTGTTCTAATCCCTCTACCCAATTCAAAACAAAAGAGTTTTAAATTAATTCCTGAACTGAATGGCAATGATGGTAACAGCACAGAAAGCCAACTTTCTTTTCTTTTCTATTTCATTCTATTACAAATGAGAATTCTATATCTAATATATGAGGAAAATATATGTAAAGCTATAGCATCTACCGAGGACTGATATGATCAGTACTGAAACCTTTTGATGAGAAATAAGTTCACTCCATGCAGTCTACAGAATCAATATACCCTGAACTGTTACAAATGTTAAAAGAGACACAGATTGTCATTCTGTTAGAAATTATGCAGCTGCATGAGAAAGGTTTGCCCACTCTAATTACAAAAATTGCCTCCTGGCTTAGGAGAATTTTGGTCTCTGCATCATTCACCCTTATTTTTAATGGACCTGCGCATATCTGGGGACACCGCTTGTATTCCACATGTAGATCTGAAATGCTACAGATAATTCCAAACATTGGCTAGAAAGATAAAGTGTAGGTTACTCCTGCTCAGCTACTGATTAGGAGAGCATTTCAAAGTACTCCATTTAAAACAATACAGACTGTTAAACCTAAAACAATAGTTTGAACTACAGAAATGCTGAGGTGGATGTCTAAGAAATGAAAGCAAAAGGTATGTCTTCTGTGAGTGAGGCCTTTAAATGCTGGATAGGGCTTTGTTGCACCCACTGAATTTTCTGATGACTTCTATTGCAATAACTGTATATGTCCAGTTTGGCCACATGTATGGCAAAGTTTATGTGCAGGCTTTAAGGCTTTTTTGCTGGATATTAAGACCCCGGCTTGAACAGCATTCCCTTTGTTGTTGTTGAGGGAGAAGGGCAAAGAACATTTACTTTGTGAAGGGAATTCTCCATAAGATTTTTTTAACAAAGCTTAACAGATAAATGTTTGTCTGCCAAACAGGCTGTGGCTTTGACTGTGGCTGATTTCCTTTCGTTAATCCGCGTACCTGTCTCTGCAGTAGGGATGAGCTTCGAGTTCGAGTCAAACTAATGTTTGACTCAAACATTGCCTGTTCGCCTGTTCGGCGAACAGCAAACAATTTGGGGTGTTCGCGGCAAATTCGAAAAGCCACGGAACACCCTGTAAAAGTCTATGGGAGAAATCTAAAGTGCTAATTTTAAAGGATTATATGCAAGTTATTGTCATAAAAAGTGTTTGGGGACCCGGGTCCTGCCCCAGGGGACATGTATCAATGCAAAAAAAGTTTTAAAAGCTGACTTTTTTCGGGAGCAGTGATTTTAATAATGCTTAAAGTGAAACAATAAAAGTGAAATATTCCTTTAAATTTCGTACCTGGGGGGTGTATATAGTATGCCTGTAAAGCAGTGCTTGTTTCCCGTGCAGTCTCGGCACAAAATGTCATTTCTGAAGGAAAAAAAGTCATTTAAAAGTACTCGCGGCTGTAATGAATTGCCGGTCCCGGAAATACAGAGAAAAGTAATTGAAAGTCATTGATAAAAAAAAATGCGTGGGGGTCCCCCCAAATTCAATTACCAGGCCCGTCGGGTCTGGTATGGATATTAAGGGGAACCCTGTGCCAAATAAAAAAAAAATGGCATGCGGTTCCCCCCAAATATCCATACCAGACCCTTCAGGTCTGGTATGGATTTTAAGGGGAACTCCGCGCCAAATTTGAAAAAAAATGGCGTGGGGGTTCCCCCCAAAAATCCATACCAGACCCTTATCCGAGCACGCAACCTGGCAGGCCACAGGAAAAGAACCGTACCAGGCCACATGCCCTCAACATGGGGAGGATGCTTTGGGGTCTGGACCCCAAAGCACCAGGTCCCCATGTTGATGGGGACAAGGGCCTCATCCCCACAACCCTTGCCCGGTGGTTGTGGGGCTCTGCGGGCGGGGGGCTTATCGGAATCTGGAAGACCCCTTTTTTTTGCATTGATACATGTCCCCTGGGGCAGGACCCGGGTCCCCACACACTTTTTATGATAATAACTTACATATAAGCCTTTAAAATTAGCACTTTTTATTTTTTGATGTTCGTGTCCCATAGACTTTAACGGGGTTCGGATGTTCGAACAAATTTATTGCCTGTTCGCATGTTCTGGTGTTCGGCTCATACCTACTCTAATGGGCATTTTAAACTTTCTTAGAAAAGTCGGGGTAAAATTATCTACAGTAAAAATTTGCTTTGCCATCTGCAACAGGCCATGAGTGGACATATACAGTACACTATAATGTCCAAAGTATTGGGACACCTGCCTTTACAATGAATGGTTAAACATTCCCATAGGCACACTCCTAAACCTTGTGGACAGCCTTCCCAGAAGAGTTGAAGCTATAATAGGTGCAAAGGGTGGGACTGGGATGCCATTAAAGTTATTCTGCGTGTAAAGGCAGGTGTCCCAATACTTTTGACAAAATAGTGTATTTTAAATTACCCATTCTCATTGTATCTCAGATCTCTAAACTGGTTGTGGTATGACTCGGCATGATTTAAAAAAAATGAAAGTAATATTTTATGTACCTGTAGCAGTGACCTCACTGGGGTCACTACGTGTTCTAGCATCCACACATGTCCCTGCTGGACATGCATTTTGGCACACTTTCCCAGACAATGAACAGTCTCTTGCTTGTTTTTGTTGTTTTTATTAGGGGATTAACCACTTCAGATCCACGCTATAGCCAAAAGACGGCTTCAGCGCAGCCCTGAATTGCCGGGAGGGGGTCCCTGGATGTCCTCCCATGCTCAAGCGGCCTGCTCTGTGATCAGCGACTCAATGAGACTCGGCTGAACACAGATCAGAGTAAGGGGTCGATTCTGACCCCTTACCACGTGATCAGCTGTCAGCCAATGACAGCCGATCATGTGATGTAAACAGTGCTGGTAATCGGCTATTTTTTCTCCTCACACTGAAAGCGTGAGGTGAAAAAAATAACGGATCACCGGCGGCTGTCAGAGGGACATCGGTCCCGATGAAGGAGAGGTGCCACCTGCCTACCAGTGACCACCAGCGCCACCTATCGGTGCCCACAGTGCCACCCACCAGGGCCCACAGTTCTTCCCACAGTGCCACCCATCAGCGCCCACAGTGCCACCCATCAGAGCCCACAGTGCCACCCATCAGAGCCCACAGTGCCACCCATCAGTGTCACCTACCAGTGCCCATCAGTGTCACCTACCAGTGCCCATCAGTGTCACCCACCAGTGCCCATAAGTGCCACCTACCAGTGCCCATCAGTGTCACCTATCAGTGCCCATCTGTGCCATCAGTGCCCCATCAGTGCCCCCCATCAGTGGCCCCCATCAATGCCCCCCATCAGTGCCACCTTTTCTGTGCCCATCAGTGCCGCCTTATCTGTGCCCATCAGTGCAGCCTTATCTGTGCCCATCAGTGCCGCCTTATCTGTCCACATCAGTGCCACCTTATCTGTCCACATCAGTGCCGCCTTATCTGTTCCTATCAGTGCCCACCAGTGCAGTCTATCAGTGCCCACCAGTGCCGCCTCATCAGCGCATATCAATGAAGGAGAAAAATTACCTGTTTGTAAAATTTCATAACAAACTATGAAACATGTTTTTTTTTTTTCATTTTCCATATTTTTTTGTTTGTTTAGCAAAAAATAAAAACCCCAGCGGTGAAAAATTATAAAACTTTCATTTGGGCACAGCATTGTATGACCGCGCAATTGTCATTCAAAGTGCGTCAGCGCTGAAAGATGAAAATTGGTCTGGGCAGGAGGGGGGTTTAAGTGGTTAAACTTGGATGGGGAAAAGGGACATGGAATGCCCAGATAATGAATCTTTAGCAATGGAAATAAATGTAGTTTGAATCCAAATTTGACAGTCTCTTCCTCTGCACATCTCCTCCAGCACACTACTAGAGATCACTTGCTTCACTTCACTGTCCAAATCTAAATTCCTGTCACAATTAGCACATAGCTAGGCCTCACTCTGAATAAGTCTTAACATTTTCCTGATAGCTCATTACAGGCAGAGGTTTTTGGTCCCCTTTGTGGTAGCAACCATTTTAGATGAGAAGAATAAATGTGCTAACTGACACTTGGTGGATGCAAATCCTGCTACCCTCCTGGCTGCAGCAACTTGACTACAGAACAATCCCACAGTCTCTACCTCTGGCTCCACATCCAAATCCTGGCATGTCTCTTCCAGAGCTTTCCACTGTGCTTTTCACTCACCGACCCCGGCATGGATCCCTCCTGAATGACTTGCCTGGATGTGCTCCCAATTGTCCTCTTTCCTGCTCCTGTTCCAGGACACCTTCCAATGACTGTGTAATAAGAGGCTGCCTCCCAGCTCCCGAGCTCCGGACCTGAGGTACACCACCCCAGAAAGGGGTTTCCTCAGACCATGACAGTCTAACACGCCATTATTCAGTTCATCCACCCGACAACTCTTCACACAGCAGGCTGACTGTATATATAGGAGTCCTGTCTCCTGCCAATCCTAGTTGGGGATTGGTCAGGGCTCCCACATACACCCCATGTCACTCCAGCTCTCTGCCCTGCCCCTTTTCCAGAACCTTCTCCCTGGAAACAGAGTAGGTGCCCAAGAACTGAGGCACATGTCAGTCACCTGCTGCTACACTAAAACCACTCTCCCTGCCCAGAGCTCAAAACAAACAGGCCTAGCTCACAGCTAGGCCTGCCTAAATTTACTTGCACTGGCAGTATACACAAAAACCCACTACTCTAGTACCTACCTAAATGTAGAGGGTGCTACATACCTTTTTATAGTACACATCTTTAAGATGTATAGTTATAAAGGCCTCAGTAGCTTTGCCATCAAACATTCCTTTTCAAGACTTTCGTTAAGTGGTACTGTGTCTCAAAATCCTGGAAGCAAAGGTCAATATCATCAGTTGCCTCATTAACAAATTAAACTCTTTTCTGCAGGTTTGTGGGTGCTGATAGCAATAGGCCTTATTTTCAGCTTGAGTTTTCTGCAATACAAAATAAGTGCATTCTCACTGCTCTGCCCCTTCAATGACTTCCCGTTAATATATCCATGGTGGTGTTTTCTCTCAATAAAGTAATTTCCTCTGGATACCAATCCATTTTTTCTCAGTTCTATGCAGCAGTTGTTCCTTCAAGCTCTGGTCTAGATCTCTCACTGTATGCCCACTTTGCAAACCAGTGTCAAAGGTCACAAAAAAGTGAGATTTCAGGCCCAAAAATCCATATTTAGTGACAATCACTCAACTGATGATCACAGAGCACAATGCTCATCTGTGTAGTCCCCAGGATAAATTTAAATGTGTGTACATGTCTCTTTTTGAATCACCCCTGGCCTTCCGCACAGCCTTTCCACTCTGGTCATTTACATTTCACAAGACTGCTCCTGGTGAAGAGAACAGGAATATTTTTAAATGTTTATTTGACCCTGTCACTTATTCTTAAGTGTGAGGGTCTGTGTTCATTTTAGCCATCTGGTGAACTCTCATTGTTTTAATGAGGAAAGCTGCATCATTTGCATCCATTTAGTAGACAAACCTAAGGCTGCTTTCACACTGAGGCGCTTTGCAGGCGCTATTGCGCTAAAAATAGCGCCTGCAAAGTGCCCTGAAAGAGCTGCTCCTTTATCTCCAGTGTGAAAGCCTGAGGGCTTTCACACTGGAGCGTTGCGCTGGCAGGACAGTAAAAAAAGTCCTGCCAGCCGCATCTTTGAGGCGCTGTAGGAGCGGTGAATATACCGCTCCTAAAGCGCCCCTGACCATTGAAATCAATGGGGTAGCGCCTCCGAACCGCCCGCAAAGTGCCACTGCAGCAGCGTTTTGCGGGCGGGTTTAACCCTTTTTCGCCCGCTAGCGGGGGTTAAAGCCGCCCCGCTAGCGGCCGAAAATCACGGCAAAAACGACGGTAAAGCACCGCTAAAAATAGCGGCACTTTACCGCCGACGCACCCAACGCTTGAGTGAAAGTACCCTTAGGGAGTATATCACCAAAAATAAAGATTCCTATTGTGGGGAATACCTAAAACTATTTCTGAGAAAATCAGTGAGCCAATCACAGAAACAGGCAATTACATTTCTGGGGTAATTCTGTGACAACAGTGTACAGATGGCCTCAGGATTGCTGTGTCTTTAGAGTGTATGAAAAGCCACACACTTGGCCTTGGTACTTGCTGGGGGTTATTGCTGACACTGACAACAATGTTGAGGGTAAATAATGCTGCCACTGATACCAACAATGGGTCTTATTTTACACCAACAATCTCTATATTGTAGCCCTAGGCCCTACTTTGTCTAAACCACAGCAAAGAAAATACTCAGTGATACAGCGCCATTTTATTGACTATGCCCACTTTTTTTGGCCATGACCTTGCGTTTTTTTATCAATTCAAGGTAGGTGGCAGGTGGCCCATGAAGTGCACTGCATTTTCCTTCCCAATGTATTTAAGGTGTCAATCCTAATGCCGCGTACACACGAGCGTTTTTCATGACGAGAAAAATTCCATTTTTAAAAATGGTCGTGAAAAACTGTGGTGTGTATGCTCCAGAGCATTTTTCTCGTCGTTTTTCACATTGTTCTTTTTAACGTCGTGAAAAACGTTTGTGTGTATGCTTTTACGAGGGGAAAAAAATGCTTCTGGTAAAACTAGCATTCGTAATGGAGATAG
The DNA here is from genome assembly GCA_029206835.1 of Rana muscosa. Classification (NCBI taxonomy): domain Eukaryota; kingdom Metazoa; phylum Chordata; class Amphibia; order Anura; family Ranidae; genus Rana; species Rana muscosa. Next base: position 62,756,833 of record CM055122.1, on the reverse strand, counting down.
CACATTCGTCACGCTGTAACGGACTGAAAAGCACGAAGATTGAAAAGCGCGAATCGTCTCTCACCAAACTTTATTAACACGAGGATCAGCAAAAGCGTCCCAAAGGGTGGCGCAATTCGAATGGAACTTCCCCTTTATAGTGCCGTCGTACATGTTGTACGTCACTGCGCTTTGCTCAAGCGTTTTTTTTCACGAACGTGTGTATGCAAGGCAGGCTTGAGAGGAAACACGAAAAATCACGTCGAGAAAAACATCGTTTTTTTCTATGACATGAATAACGGTTGTGTGTACGCGGCATGAGACTTTTCAAATGGTGGCAACTATGATTTATTTTTACACCCATTGACACCAATTATAGAACTGATTTTTTCACTTGCTGATCAGTAATCTAAGGGACACTGTTACATATTTCTGACCACTGTGCTCTGTATACTTCAGTGTGCTTAAAGGGGGCTACGGTCTGTGATCCTATTAAACTGTAAAGTGTTCCTATATAATATTGCATCTTTCATTTTCTGACATAGCATTTCTCATTTTGTAATGCCTGCTTTTATTATAACATGGGATTCAGATTCTTCCGTCCTCCACTTATACTTCCAGCACAGTACCCTGAAAAAACTATTGTCTGAAGCCACCCATGTGAACTTTTCTGGAACTTTCAACTAGGGATGAGCTTTATGTTCGAATCGAACATGAGTTTGACTCGAACATTGGCTGTTCGCCCGTTCGGCGAACAGCAAACAATTTGGGGTGTTCGCAGCAAATTTTAAAAGCCGCGGAACACCCTTTAAAAGTCTATGGGAGAAATCTAAAGTGCTAATTTTAAAGGTTAATATGCAAGTTATTGTCATAAAAAGTGTTTGGGGACCTGGGTCCTGCCCCAGGGGACGTGTATCAATGCAAAAAAAAGTTTTAAAAACTTCAGTTTTTTCGGGAGCAGTGATTTTATTAATGCTTAAAGTGAAATAATAAAAGTGAAATATTCCTTTAAATTTCTTACCTGGGGGGGTGTCTAAAGTATGCCTGTAAAGTAGCGCATGTTTCCCGTGTTTAGAGTTGTCTCTGCACAAAATGTAATTTCTGAAGGAAAAAAAGTAATTTAAAACTACTCGCGGATATAATAAATTGTCGGGTCCCCGGCAATACAGATCAAAGTCATTGAAAAAAACTGCAGGGCCCCCCCCCCCACAGTCCATTACCAGGCCCTTTGGGTCTGGTATGAATATTAAGGGAAACCCCGAACCAAAAAAAAAAATTGTGGGGGTCCCCCCAAATTCCATATCAGGCCCTTCAGGTCTGGTATGGATTTTAAGGGGAACCCTGCACCAAAATTAAAAAAAAATGGCTTGGGGTCCCCCCAAAAATCCATACCAGACCCTTATCTGAGCTTGCAACCTGGCAGGCCGCAGGAAAAGAGGGGGGGCGAGAGAGCGCCCCCCCTCCTGAACCGTACCAGGCCACATGCCCTCAACATGGGGAGGATGTCCCCATGTTGATGGGGACAAGGGCCTCATCCCCACAACCCTTGGCCGGTGGTTGTGGGGGTCTGCGAGCAGGGGGCTTATCGGAATCTGGAAGCCCCCTTTAACAAAGGGGACCCCCAGATTCCGCCCCCCCCCCATGTGAATTGGTAACGAGTACATTGTACCCCTACCATTTCACAAAGAAAGTGTAAAAAATTGTAAAAAAACACACAGACACAGTTGGAATAAGTCCTTTATTAAAAAAAAAACAAAAAAAACATTCCAGCAATGTTATCCAGTTTGTCCAGCATTGTTCTCTATGTCCTGCGGTGATCCGATGTCCAGTGATGCTGCAGTCTTCTCCAGTTTCCACTCCACACGAAACCCCCATGACGTAAGAGGGGGCGAGATCACCCGTCACATCATAGGGTAAGCCCCGGCTTTCCCCGCTTGCCGGGGAATACCCAATGACGTAGGTGGATTTTTAATAAAGGACTTATCCCAACTGTGTCTGTGTGTTTTTTTACAATTTTTTACACGTTCTTTGTGAAATGGTAGGGGTACAATGTACCCGTTACCAATTCACAAAGGGGGGGCCGGAATCTGGGGGTCCCCATTGTTAAAGGGGGCTTCCAGATTTCGATAAGCCCCCCGCCCGCAGACCCCCACAACCACCGGGCAAGGGTTGTGGGGATGAGGCCCTTGTCCCCATCAACATGGGGACATCCTCCCCATGTTGAGGGCATGTGGCCTGGTACGGTTCAGGAGGGGGGGCGCTCTCTCGTCCCCCCCTCTTTTCCTGTGGCCTGCCAGGTTGCATGCTCGGATAAGGGTCTGGTATGGATTTTTGGGGGGACCCACGCCATTTTTTTTTAATTTTGGTGCGGGGTTCCCCTTAAGATCCATACCAGACCTGAAGGGTCTGGTATGGATTTTTGGGTGGGATCCAATGCCATTTTTTTTTTTAGTGCGGGGTTACCCTTAATATCCATACCAGACCCGAAGGGCCTGATATGGAATTTGGGGGGGACCCCCACGCTTTTTTTTTTTTTGGATCGGGGTTCCCCTTAATATCCATACCAGATCTGAAGGGCCTGGTAATGGAATTTTGGGGGGACCCCCCCCCCACGCATTTTTTTTTTACATTTTGGTTCCCTGCGCAAAATGTCATTTTTGAAGGAAAAAAAGTCATTTAAAACTACTTGCATCTATTAATGAATTGTCGGGTCCGGCAATACAGATAAAAGTCATTGAAAAAAATGGCAGGGGTTCCCCTTAATATTCATACCAGACCCAAAGGGCCTGGTAATGGACTGGGGGGGGACCCCTGACGTTTTTTTCAATGACTTTTCTCTGTATTGCCGGGGACCCGACAATTTATTATAGCCGCGAGTAGTTTTAAATTACTAGTTTTCCTTCAGAAATGACATTTTGTGCAGGGACTATTCTAAACACGGGAAACATGCGCTACTTTACAGGCATACTTTAGACACCCCCCAGGTATGAAATTTAAAGGAATATTTCACTTTTATTGTTTCACTTTAAGCATGTTCTGGTGCGAACCGAACCGGGGGGTGTTCGGCTCATCCCTACTTTCAACAAGGAAATATTTTATTTAGTTATCTTTGGTACAAGACGGGCTAAGAAGCTGTATTTATGTAATTATGTTTCATCTTTTATTCTCTGAAAAAATAAAAATGTAAGAATGAATGGCCAATAAGGGAAGGAGGGAAACTGAAATGGATGGGCCACGAGGTAATTATGAGACTATTGTTTCTATGATAAAGTATCCTGGATTTTTTAACCACATCAATACTGGGCACTTTAGCCCCCTTCCTTCCCAGACCAAGTTTCAGCTTTCAGCGCTCTCGCATTTTCAATGACAATTACGCGGTCATGCTACACTGTACCCAAATGAAATTTTTATCATTTTGTTCACACAAATAGAGCTTTCTTTTGGTGGTATTTATTCACGACTACGTTTTTTATTTTTTGCGATATACGCGAAAAAAGAGCGGAAATTTTTAAAAAAATCCAATAAAATCAAATTTTGTCATAAATTTAAGCCAAAATGTATTCTACTACATGTTTTTGGTAAAAAAAATTCCGTTAAGTGTATAATAATTGGTTCATGTGATCACGGACATATGTACGCAAATGACCATGTACAGATGTGCGCAGGTGATCACGGACATATGTGTGCAAATGATCATTGGGACATATGATTTTACTGTCACATATGTGGGGGACAGTTGTTTTTACTATGTGGGGACATGTGTGTGTGTGGGGACATGTTTGTGTTTACACTGTGTGGGGACACTAGGCTGGTGATCAGTGAGTAAAAAGCTGAAAAAAACAGCTCATACTCACTGATCACCAGCCAGCTGCAGCGATCCGCTCTCCTCTCCTCACCGACGACTTCTGTGTGAGGAGAGGAGAGCTGATTGCCTAGCAACCGCCTCTCTCTTTACATCACTTGACGGCTGTGATTGGACACGGCCGTCATGTGATCAGGAGGGCCAATCACAGAGCCCTCCTGCCGAATCGAGATGCGCTGTGTCCGGGTGACACGCATGCATCGGGATCGCGCCGCTGCGCGTGAACGCGCGCGCGCGATCCCCCTCCTTCTGAGGGACGTTCCTGAACGTCCACTCAGAAGGAGAGAGCGCCCACCCGGCCTTATATATACAGTGGCCAGGTGGGAAGTAGTTAAAGTTCAAAACTCCAAAACAAAATTGACTCACTAAAGTATGGCTTGCAGCCAAAAGTCAGCACCAATGTGAGGCTCATCACGCTGAAAACCATTTTGGCAAATTGGATCAACAAGCAATTCCATTGTAGCGAGTCAAGCATGACATCCTCCTGCAAAACCCAGTTTCATAACCATTATCTATAATAATATATAACAATCAGCAAGGGATTATGGAGGTGAATTTCAAATGCGAACAGGCAATAACATTATATATATATATATATATATATATATATATATATATATATACACACACACACACACACACACAATGCCTTGAAAAAGTATTCATACCCCTTGAAATTTTCCACATTTTGTCATGTTAAAACCAAAAACGTAAATTTATTTTATTGGGATTTTATGTGTTAGACCAACACGTGGCACATAATTGTGAAGTGGAGGATAAAAATGATAAATGGTTTTCATTTTTTTTTTATAAATTAATATCTGAAAGTGTGGCATGCATTTGTATTTAGCCCCCTTTACTCTGATACCCCTAACTAAAATCTAGAAAAATAAAATAAAGGTCTGGTGTGACCCCTCTGACACCTCCATCCCTAATAGTACACAAAAAGATAAAAGAGGTCGCCCTGGGACTTTGAATGAGGTGAGAGAGGTTTAGCCAATGTTCACAGCGAACAATGAGACAAAATCTATTTATTTGTTTCAAAGTGTTATGTAACGAAGCAGCAACAACAATGATTGTGAGTTACCTGGCATAATAGCCAATGTACACAGCACAGATGAAAGTAAATATATAAAGATTTATTACAAATGTTATACATCAATGAGCAACAGTAAGGCCTCATGTCCACGGACATTTTTACAGCCGCGTTTTTGAGCGTTTTTTACAGCTTAAAAGCGCCTGTCCATGTTATTCTATAGCTTCATGCCCACCTAGACGTTTTTGAGCTGCAAATAGCATAGACGTTTTTAAGCTGTAAAAAAAACCCAGGACCAGTGCGTTCCTCAGCGTCGAAGTTAGGCAGAAAAAAACCGCGAAGCGTCTAAAACGCGCAAAAATGTGCACTAACGCGCACTAACGCACGGTTGGGTTTTTTAGCTCCGACTTTTTTTTTTTTTTTTCGCAAAATGTAGACATGATGCAGACACCAATAATACCCAGCATGTACAGGCATAAAACAAGCATCAATGAAGCCCTACTAGTTTTGCGATACCCTTCTCGCTTCTTCAGGGGCGGATGCATGAATGTTGTATCTGCAGTGTAAGTGATAGGACAGGTTAGGGATAAAGTTGTGGAGAAGTTAAAAGCAGAGTTAGGTTATAAAAAAATATCCCAAGCTTTGAACATCTCACAGAGCACTGTTTAAATCCATCATCCGAAAATGGAAAGAGTATGGTACAACTGTAAACCTACCAAGACATGGCCCTCCACCTAAACTGACAGGCTGGGTTGTGAATATAGAACTCCTTCAAATGACAGTGTTACAGTGTAAAAGCCAACCCTGCTATTCTTGCATAAACCCTGGCAAGAGAGATCAAATAAATCTAAATGTTACACCAGGTCTATTGATCCTTGAAAGGAAAAGAAAGTTTGTTTCTGTTACCCTGCATGCCTGTCAAGGAATTGACATTTTATTAGCTCTCTTCTCCTAAATATACCACTCTGCGAATACTTAGGTATATTTCATACTGTGACTTTGATATTTGGTGCATGTATGTGAGATTGTATTGATCACAGTCTTGTTTTTTTTTTTAAACCTGTAATTAAAAGATAATGTGATCATATCCATTCTAGTCTTGTAATGCATAGGCATTTGTAAAATGAGAGAAATAATTTGGTACCTTGTGCATTTTCGGTCAAGTCCAAGTGACAAATATGCCTAAAAGGCATAAGTCGACTACAAAGTTTATTTTCACTTATACCGTTACGTTTAAACTTCCCCGTCCACACACATTACCTAAAAATAATTTTAAAATGTTTTTAATTCTTTTACTTTTATGGCTGTTTCATTGGTGCAGGACTATACATGGGACTCTATAGTCAGCTTCTGTTATGTATCTAGCCACCCTGTCCTAAATAGGGGCTACTGATTAAATTTAGCTTTGCTGAGTAGTAGGTATCCTGGCTGGTGTTCCTTCCTTTTGCTTTGCTTTTAATGAGCTGCAGTGAAATCGGGTTATAAATATTCATGTCTCCCTCAACTAACCAGTAGGAATTTCCTGGCCACTTGTGCATGCTGGTGAAGAGTATACATATTTGGGGCAGGCCAAGTGATCTCTCCCAAAAAAGGTACATGGTTAGTGGCGCTCACTGAAATATAGCATGGGACAATACGTCCAAAGAAGTCCTTTAAGCAGTTTGCTTTGTGGTGAGGTAACAGTCTTTTTGCACTTCTAGGCTGCCTTGCAAACAAGGGGGAGCAGAAGCTGTACTCCAGAGCATGTAAAGAGATAAAAAACAAAGGCAGGCGCCGCTGAAGTAAAACTGTGTGATTTTAATATAGCAGTAACATTAAAACACTCACATTAAGGTGTCTTTAGATCGGCATGTGGGGGTCCTGTGGGATGTGCACCTCCGCTCCTGCCAGCAATGTTCAAGCCCAGTGCAGTGGAGCCGGTGTTCAATCCTGTGGAGAGTTTTCTATGTCTCGTGCGGTGGCCGAATGGTGGCCTGGAGCGCAAGCTGCTCGTCTGTGCTGAGTGCTGAGGTGCAGCGTGGGGCGGGATGGCATCACAGGACCAAGATGCAATGCATTTTGGTGCATGCGCAGTGAGAGGAGGAACACACTACGCTCACCTTTTTCAAGCTGGCTTGTGTTAGCTATACACAGCCTTTTTATATGCCGGGGTGGTGTTGACACCTAGTGGAGCTAGATGTAAGCACACGTCATGTGATAGGAGTGGCTTACACTAGTGTTGGCAAGATTTGTATTGGACAGCTAAAATACATTTTCTACAAATATGTAATATAACTAAAAAATGAAGATTCATATAATACAAGAAGTAAAACCCGTAAGACATAATATGGTACTACTAACAGTAGAACAATTAGAAATAGCTTTTAAAAGAGACATTTTATCCATAAGCATTTAAAAACAAAAATCATGTGGGATACACTGAAGAGCTGTATGTGCATATATTTATGTGGAGTGGGTCTGTGATTCTTGCAAGACATCCATTAAAAGGTATTAATCAAAAGAATGCTTGCAAGAAAGAACAAACTAATTATGATTTTACCAATATGTGAAGGACTATGGGTATATAACATATAATGATATATAATAAAATTACATATTCTTATTTAAGGGATAAATATGTGTATATCTATGTGTGAAAACATAAAATTAAATTTACAACAGGTCATATCCACCAGGTTGGTCAATATTAAACATATGGCCGGCACAGTGGTGTAGTGGGTAGCACTCTCGCCTAGCAGCAAAAAGGCGTTGCCAGTTCGAATCCCAACCACGACACCACCCGCCCGGGGCCTGCACGTTCTCCCTGCGCCTGCATGTGTCCCCTCCGGGCACTCCGGTTTCCTCCCACACTCCAAATTGATACTAGATCAGAACAATTAGATTTATAGGAGTGTCTGATAGACACATGAACAACAACACCTGATGGGGGAGACATAATTAGTAAGGATTTCTAATATGGTGGATATTTCTAGCTCCTCATTGATACCTCGTGGATTGAGAGTATCTAATGAGTATATCCAGAAAGTCTCTCTTTCACATAGCTTTTGGAATCTCTCTGCTTCAGACAATGTATTAGGGATCTGTTCGATTACCCAAACATTTAGGCCATCAGTAGACTTCTGATGGTGCTCCGCAAAATGGCGGGGGACACTGTGCTTGTCCTTGCCTCCCTCTATTTTCCTCCTATGTTCACCAAATCTTTGCCGGAGGGGACGGATGGTGCGTCCGACGTATAGGAGGTGACAAGAACAAGTTAGGCCATAAACCACAAATTCCGAACCACAGTTGAAGAAATTTCCCAAAGTGTAAGTTTTTCCCTTTGTGGTAAAATGTTTTCTACCATGGTTCACAAAAGCACATGTTTTGCAAAGGGATTTTTCACACTGAAACATACCTTTCAGAGGGATCATCTGGGTATGTGGTGAAGGGGTGGCTTGTAGTATTCTTAGTTTGCTGGGTGCTACTTTGTTTTTAACCACTTCCATACTGGGCACTTATACAGCTTCCTGCCCAGACCAATTTTCAGCTTTCGGCGCTGTTGCACTTTAAATGACAATTGCGCGGTTGTGCTACACTGTACCCAAACTACATTTTTATCATTTTGTTCCCACACATAGAGCTTTCTTTTGGTGGTATTTGATCACCTCTGCGATTTTTATTTTCTGCTAAAATAATTTTAAAAAGACCGAAAATTTTGAAAAAAACTAATTTTTTGTGCTTCAGTTACAAAACTTTGTAAATAAGTAAGTTTTCTCCTTCACTGATGGGCACTGATGGGGCTGCACTGACGGGCACCGATAAGGCGGCACTGATGGGCACCGATGAGGCAGCGCGGATGGGCACCGATAGGCGGCGCGGATGGGCACCGATAGCCAGCGCGGATGGGCACCGATAGGCGGCGCGGATGGGCACCGATAGGCGGCACGGATGGGCACAGGCGGCATGGATGGGCACAGATGGGCACAGATAGGCGGCACGGATGGGCACAGATGGGCACAGATAGGCAGCACGGATGGGCACAGATAGGCGGCTAAGATGGTTAAGGTTTGCCGCTCTTTTATAGGTGATCTTGGGGATATTGGGTAGGATGGGTTTGAGGTGGGGGTCCTCAAGTAGCAAGGGCCAATGCTGTCTAAAAATGTATTCAATTTTTTTGGAATCTGTATGAAATTTTGTGATGAAACGTGAGGATGGGTTAAAATGTTCTTTTTTTTGGAATAGAGAGTGTGGCATGATCTAAATAATGCTGATAAGCCTGATTGACCAAAGAAGCAGGGTATTCTTTATCATACAGCTTATTTTTAACAATGGTACCCTGTTCTATATAATCGGCTGTTTTGGTGCAGTTGCGCCTCAGTCTGCAAAATTGGCCCTTGGGTATGTTATTGATCCATTTTTTTATAATGACAACTTTTGTAATGGAGCAGGGAATTGCCAGCCGTGGGCTTGAAATGGTTTTTGGCATGTATGATGCCTTCAGAATGGTATAGGTCCAGGTCGAGAAAGGTGAGCTTCTCTGTATCCCATACATGGGTGAAGGAGAGCCATATGTATTGTTGTTACAATGGGTGATAAAATCATCAATGACATCACCACCACCATCCCAGATGATGATGATGTCATCGATGTACCTGCCGTAGAACACAAGATGCTTCTGAAATGGGTTGCTGGACCATATGTGTCTATGCTCCCATAGACCCATAGCCAAATTAGCATATGAGGGTGCAAAATTTGCGCTCATTGCGGTCCCCTGGATCTGCAGGTAGTATTGTAGGTCAAAACAGAAATAATTGTGCGTCAGGCAGAACTTAGTACATTCAAGTATAAAATCTGCCTGTGTATTACTCATGTAGGGATTTTCTGAGAGGAAGTGATTGAGGGCTGCTAGTCCGAAGTCATGAGGGATAGATGTGTACAGTGAATTTACGTCTAGAGACATCCAGACATAAGTGTTTTCCCATCTGTACGGTTTCAGCAGATCTAGAAGGTGTGTGCCATCTCTGATGTAGGACTCCCCATCTTCAACCTCTTATGTCTATAGTTCCTAGGATCCCACATAATCCTAACATCATGCGATGGATTTTTCCATCGGAAATCCGATGAAACTGTCTTCCATCAATATTGCCCACACACCATCAGTCAAAAAACCGACCGCACCAAAACGACGCGACGTACACCACGTACGACGGTACTATAAAGGGTAAGTTCAAATCTAATGGCGCCACCCTTTGGGCTGCTTTTGCTGATTTTGTGTTACCGCGTGTTAGTAAAAGTTTGGTGAGAGCCGATTCGCGCTTTTCAGTCTCCGTGCTTTTCAGATCGTTTTCGGGTGTTCAGTTTGTGCTTGTGGGTTCGTATTTGTCATTCAGTGCATGCAGTCAGGTCGGTTACTGTTTTGCAGTGCCTTCTTGGCCGTTCGTTACTGTTTTTCAGGTCGTTCTTCTCTGGCCTTGCTGTTCCTCGTTGCGTTCTGTTTGAGTTCGTTCTGACCAGCCGACCGGTTTAAAGCCATGTTTGAAGTACGTTCTCGTCGTAGAGCTCGTGCTGGCTATGGACTTGGTGTTGCGGTTAACACTGTAACCCGAGTTCAGTCCATGAACAGGGTGAGGAGGAGTTCATGGACCAAGAATTGGTTGCTCCAGCGGGACCAATTCTCTCATATGCCTCTGCTGCGGGAAATCCATGAGAATAATCCTGATGATTTCAGGAATTATCTCCGGATGACGGACCCCGTTTTTCACCGTCTGTTGGATTTGCTGTCCCGCTATATCACGAGGCAGGACACTGTGATGCCCCATGCTATCACTGCCGAGCAGAGGCTTATTGCCACGTTGAGATACCTGGCGACTAGGAGAAGCTTGCAGGACCTCAAGTTCTCAACAGGCATCTCCCCCCAGGCTCTTGGGATCATTATCCCTGAAACGTGTTCTGCCATCATACAAGTCATGCAGAAGGACTATATTAAGGTAATTTTTATCCTTTAACATCACATTATATGTTTTGATTTTTTGCTAAAGTATTGTATTTCTTTCATCCTTCCCAAATTGCCATGATTGTAAGATTCTGGGAATGTCCCCTTTCTCCCCATGCATGTTTTTTCTTTTATATTTTTAGTTTTTTGGCCTACATGCCTATTTCCCTTCACTAACCTCTCCTTCATGCTATCCTGGGCCCATATACACTTAGCCTAGTCTGTTCTTTAATGATGTTTTTGTCTGCGCCATTGTAGTTTTGAACCCCCCCCCCCCTAAAATGTGTCATAAAGATTTTTGCACATTCAAGGTCAGCAGAGAGCCTTTTGTTGCGGGGCACAAAATCGGCTTAAACAACATCCCCCCTTATAATTTGTTCCAATAACCCATCAGCGGGGGGTGAGTCACCTGATAAGTGGGCCTTTTATTTTTGTGTTTAAATACTCCTAATAAATGTTATCCTGAAGTTGGCCAAGAATGTATTTGGGTAATCTGCTTGCTAGGGATGAGCTTCGTGTTCGAGTCGAACATACGTTCGACTCGAACATCGGCTGTTCGATCGTTCGACGAAGATCGAACTATTTGGGCCGTTCGCGCCAAATTCGAGTGACGCGAACGGCCCACAATGCACTACGCCATCGCAGTGTCATCCAGGCGCTGTGATTGGCCAAGCATGCACTGTGACCCCGCATGCTTGGCCAATCACAGCGCCGGCAGCGAGGAGAGCAATGATTGGCCACAGGCAGGATGCCTGTGGCCAATTATTGCTGAGGGGGTTTAGTACACGCCCCACACTATAAAAGGCAGCCAGCGCGGCGGCCTTGTGTAGTGTGTTCCGGACCGGAGTAGGGAAAGAGAAGCATAGGCAGGGACAGTGTCATTATTTTTCCTTTACATAATCCTGGATTCCTTGTGTTTAGGGACAGATAAGGATAGGTAGGGAGAGTGTCAGTGACAGTGTGCTATTCTGTGCTAATCCTTGTTTGTAGGGACAGAGAGGTACAGTGAGGGAAAGTGTCAGTGTGCTATTCTGTTCTAAACCAATCTTGCTGAACCATATTTTCAATCCTTGAGTTTAGGGACAGAGAGGTACAGTGAGGGAAAGTGTCAGTGTGCTATTTTGTGCTAAATCTTGTTTGTAGGGACAGAGAGGTACAGTGAGGGAAAGTGTCAGTGTGCTATTTTGTGCTAAATCTTGTTTGTAGGGACAGAGAGGTACAGTGAGGGAAAGTGTCAGTGTGCTATTCTGTTCGAAACCAATTTTGCTGTTCCATATTTTCAATCCTTGAGTTCAGGGACAGGGAAGGACACTCGTAGAAATTATTAGTGTGCTATTCTGTGCTAAATCTTGTTTGTAGGGAGGGACAGAGTAGGACAGTGAGGGAAAGTGTCAGTGTGCTATTCTGTTCTAAAACTATTTTGCTGAACCATATTTTCAATCCTTGAGTTGAGGGACAGAGAGGTACAGTGAGTGAAACTGACAGTGTGCTGTTCTGTTCTAAACCAAATTTGCTGTTCCATATTTTCAATCCTTGAGTTGAGGGACAGAGAGGTACAGTGAGGGAAAGTGTCAGTGTGCTATTCTGTTCTAAAACTATTTTGCTGAACCATATTTTCAATCCTTGAGTTGAGGGACAGAGAGGTACAGTGAGTGAAACTGACAGTGTGCTGTTCTGTTCTAAACCAAATTTGCTGTTCCATATTTTCAATCCTTGAGTTGAGGGACAGAGAGGTACAGTGAGGGAAAGTGTCAGTGTGCTATTCTGTTCTAAAACTATTTTGCTGAACCATATTTTCAATCCTTGAGTTGAGGGACAGAGAGGTACAGTGAGTGAAACTGACAGTGTGCTGTTCTGTTCTAAACCAAATTTGCTGTTCCATATTTTCAATCCTTGAGTTGAGGGACAGAGAGGTACAGTGAGGGAAAGTGTCAGTGTGCTATTCTGTTCTAAAACTATTTTGCTGGACCATATTTTCAATCCTTGAGTTGAGGGACAGAGAGGTACAGTGAGTGAAACTGACAGTGTGCTGTTCTGTTCTAAACCAAATTTGCTGTTCCATATTTTCAATCCTTGAGTTTAGGGACAGAGAAGGACACTCGTAGAAATTATCAGTGTGCTATTCTGTGCTAAATCTTGTTTGTAGGGAGGGACAGAGTAGGACAGTGAGGGAAAGTGTCAGTGTGCTATTCTGTTCTAAAACTATTTTGCTGAACCATATTTTCAATCCTTGTGTTTAGGGACAGAGAAGGATAGGCAGGGGACAGTGTCAGTGTCATTGTTGCTAAGCCTCCTGCACAGTATACACCTGAAGGTAGCCCTTATTGCTGTTTTTCCCATCTCCCTGCAGGCCATCCATTAAAATGTCTGGAAGGCAACCAAGGAGAGGCAGACAGTCAGGAGGCAAAAAAAGAGGGCAAGCAGGCTCTGTGTCTGGGGGCAACAGTGCTGGTCGTGTACGCGGTGCATTGTCATCAGCACATGGCCATGGGACATGCTTGTCCTTGTTTTCGGCAGCTGGACATGTTGAGCCACATCATGCCGAAGACTTGGTAGAGTGGATGACCAAGCCCACCTCATCCTCCTCATCCTCTCTCACCCAGGCTCAGGGTACTGGCAAAGCAGCTGCCAAAGGGTCCTCTTCTCTGGTATCATTATCTTCATTAGTCAATCCTTCCCTAGACCCACCATGCCCTCCTCCTGAGGAGTCCCCCGAACCGTTTGAGCACAGTGTTGGGTACATGCTCCAGGAGGATGCCCAGCGTTTGGAAGGATCTGATGATGATACCCAGCTAGAGGAAGGCAGCAGCGTGAGAGCAGAGAGAGGGGATGCTCAAGAAGGACACCAATCTGGCAGTCATGCTCCAGCAGCTGCAGCATATTGTCAGATTGGCTCCAGTGATGAGGAGGGAGGGGATGATGAGGTCACTGACTCCACGTGGGTGCCTAATAGGAGAGAGGAGGAGGAGGAGGATGAGGAGGAGGCACATCTCCAACGAGGCAGGATGCCCTTGAGTGGCCAGCGTATGGGCAGCACACCGACGGAATCACACCGCAGAGCTCCGCCTGTGCAGGGCGCTGCCTCTGCCCGTCATGCAAAAAGTTCTTTGGTGTGGGCCTTTTTTGAGGCGAGTGCATCAGATCGCACAGCTGCTGTTTGCAACATATGTCTCAAGCGTATATCGCGTGGCCAAAACATCAGCCGCTTGGGCACCACATGCTTGATCAGACATATGTTGACCTGCCATGCAGCTCGTTGGCAAGCCTACCTTAAAGACCCACACCAAAGAACAAAGCTGACCTCTTCTTGCACCGCATCAGCTGGGATCTCCAACCCCACTATACCTTCACTCCTCTCTGAAACCTGCTCTGAAAGGAATGAAGGTGTAGAATTAGGTGTGTCACAGGCAAGTACTTGCGGGCACTCTGCTAGCAGTACACCAACGTCCGATTCTAGCAGGCAAATTTCCCTGCCCCAGCTGCTGGACCGTCGAAAGAAGTTCACTCCCAGCCATCCACATGCCCAGCGGTTGAATGCTAGCTTGGCTAAATTGCTAGCGCTTCAACTGCTGCCTTTTCAGTTGGTAGACTCGGCCCCCTTCCGTGAGTTTGTGCAATGTGCGGTTCCTCAGTGGCAGGTTCCCAAACGACACTTTTTCGCACGGAAGGCTATTCCGGCTCTCTACAGGCATGTGGAAGGCAATGTCTTGGCCTCGCTGGACAGGGCGGTCAGCGGTAAGGTGCATATTACCGCTGACTCATGGTCCAGCAGGCATGGACAGGGACGTTACCTTTCTTTCACGGCCCATTGGGTCACTCTTTTGGCAGCTGGGAAGGATGCAGGACAAGGTGCAGTAGTGTTGGAGGTTGTTCCACCGCCACGCCTCCAAAATGCTACTACTGGTTGTGACACACCTCTCTCCTCCACCCCCTCCTCTTCTTCTTCCTCCATGGCCTCTTCCTGGGGTTTGTCCTTGGAACCAGCGGTGCTCCGTAGGCGTTCAAGGGGCTACGCAAGTACGCAGGCAAAAAGATGCCATGCCGTGCTTGCGCTGGTGTGTTTGGGGGACAGGAGCCACACTGGGGCAGAGGTACTGTCTGCTCTGCAGGGGCAGGCCGAGAGGTGGTTGACGCCACGCCAGCTTAAGCCAGGAATGGTGGTTTGCGACAATGGCACCAACCTCCTCTCCGCCCTCCAACAGGGACAACTGACCCATGTGCCCTGTATGGCTCACGTCCTTAACCTGGTGGTGCAGCGGTTCTTGGGCAGGTACCTGGGCTTACAGGATGTCCTGAGGCAGGCCAGGAAAGTCTGTGTGCATTTCCGCAGATCTTATAATGCCAGTGCTCACCTGGCTGAGCTTCAAAAGGAGTTGAACCTGCCCAAGAACCGCCTTATATGTGACATGCCCACCAGGTGGAACTCAACGTTGGCCATGCTGCAGCGGCTGCACACGCAGCAGAGGGCCATCAATGAGTACCTGTGCGACTACGGCACCAGGACAGGGTCAGGGGAGCTCGGGTTTTTTTCACCACGCCAGTGGGGCATGATCAGGGATGCATGCACTGTCCTGGCACCATTTGAGGAGGCCACGAGGATGGTGAGCAGTGACAGTGCATGCATCAGTGACACTGTACCTCTTGTCCACCTGTTGGAGCACACGCTGCGTGGAATAATGGACAGGGCACTTGAGGCAGAACAGAGGCAGGAAGAGGAGGACTTCCTTGCCTCTCAAGGCCCCCTTTACCCAGACAGTGTTCCTTCTGTCCCACCCATCGCACAGGAAGTGGAGGAGGAGGAGGAGGAGGATTGTGTCAGCATGGAGGTGGAGGCTGGCACTCAGCATCATCAGCAGCAGTCTTTTAGGGATGATTTACAGTCCCAAGAAACCAGTGGACTTGCACGTGGCTGGGAGGAGGTGGCTGCTGATCATGTCGTCCTTAGTGACCCAGAGGACTCCGGACTGAATGCCTCAGCTAACCTACGCTGCATGGCCTCCCTGATCCTGCAAAGTCTGCGGAAGGATCCTCGTATTCTTCGGATCAAGGAGAGGGACCATTACTGGCTGGCCACTCTCCTTGATCCACGGTACAAGGGTAAGGTTGCGGACCTTATCGTACCGTCGCAGAGGGAGCAGAGGATGAGACAACTCCGGGAGGCCTTGCAGAAAGGTCTGTGCAACGCGTTCCCAGAGACTGGGAGGTTACAAACTCCTGGTCCTGGACAACGAGTTGCTGAGGCTTCGGGCAGTCAAAGAAGGAGCGGTGGGGAAGGTGGCCGTCTGACCGATGCGTTCAGACAATTCTTTAGTCCGCAGCCCCAAAGTATGATCGGTTCCAGCAACCATCGCCAGCGTCTGATATACATGGTGCAGGAATACCTAGGGGCAAGGTTAGACTTGGACACCTTCCCCACCGAAAATCCTCTGGCTTACTGGGTCTTGAGGATGGATCACTGGCCAGAGCTTGCACAGTATGCAATTGAGCTACTGGCCTGTCCTGCATCCAGCGTTCTTTCAGAACGCACATTCAGTGCTGCTGGAGGATTTGTCACGGATCACAGGGTGCGCCTGTCCACCGACTCGGTTGATCGACTGACTTTCATCAAGATGAACCAGTCTTGGATCACCACCAGCTACCACACACCAGATGCTGATATAACAGACTAATTGATTTTAAAATGTCACATCCCTTCAAGACTGATGCTGATGCTGAGTGCCTGTGCTGTTATGTTGACTGGCTATCCTCCTCCTCCTCCTCCTCAATGATACGATTAACGATGATAGCTTGGAAGATCATTTTAGTTTATGGGTGACGCCACCAGTGGCTAAGGCCCAATTTTTCAGCCCCTGTTTAACAGGGGCGTGTAATTAAAATTTTTGATGCAATACTTTGCAACAGGCCTCATTGCTGTGCTCCAAGTACAGTATCTGTGAGGGGTTGCAGTGTTGTGCCACCAGTGCCTAAGGCCCAATTTTTCAGCCCCTGTTCAACAGGGGCATGCAATTATAATTATTGATCTAATAATTCACAGCAGGGCCCATTGCTGCGCCCACCAAGAGTAACTGTCAGGCCTTACAGTGTTGTGGCACCAGCACCACCATCACCACCACCACCAAAGGCCCAATTTTTAAGCCCCTGTTCAACAGGGGCATGCAATTATAATTATTGATCTAATAATTCACAGCAGGGACCATTGCTGCGCCCACCAAGAGTAACTGTCAGGCCTTACAGTGTTGTGGCACCAGCACCACCATCACCACCACCACCACCACCACCAAAGGCCTAATTTTTCAGCCCCTGTTCAACAGGGGCATGCAATTACAATTCTTGATCTAATAATTCACAGCAGGGCCCATTGCTGCGTCCACCAAGAGTAACTGTCAGGCCTTACAGTGTTGTGGCACCAGCACCACCATCACCACCACCACCACCACAAAAGGCCTAATTTTTCAGCCCCTGTTCAACAGGGGCATGCAATTACAATTCTTGATCTAATAATTCACAGCAGGGCTCATTGCTGCGCCCACCAAGAGTAACTGTCAGGCCTTACAGTGTTGTGGCACCAGCACCACCATCACCACCACCACCACCACCAAAGGCCTAATTTTTCAGCCCCTGTTCAACAGGGGCATGCAATTACAATTCTTGATCTAATAATTCACAGCAGGGCCCATTGCTGCGCCCACCAAGAGTAACTGTCAGGCCTTACAGTGTTGGGGCACCAGCACCACCATCAAAGGCCCAATTTTTACTACCACTGATCAACAATTATATGTTATTACAATTCCTGATATAATAGTTGACAGCAGGGCGTTCCAGCACCCACCAAGAGTAACTGTGAGTGCTTACAGTGTTGTGCCAACACCAACACCTAAGGGGCCAATTTCTGCAGAGTATATACGGCAGGTCCCTACTTTCAAACATCCAACTTACAAACGACTACTACTTGCAAACGGAAGAAGACAACAGGAAGTGAGAGGAAATCTACCCCTTGGAAGGAAAATTCTCTCCTGTAAGAATTAATATGGGAGAAAGGTGTCTCCTCTCTACTGATGCTTTACCACCAATCCTTGTTTCAATAAAAACACCACATTTCAAAAACAGTTGTCATTGGGACGCAAAGTGAGGTGAAATGTTCTGAACAGGGGCACAGACAGCAAAAAAAATGTGACAGGGGTGATAACCGTTCCCTATGTTTTACAAAAAACTAAAAAAAAGGAATTTGCCATGGAGCTCCACTTAAACAATGCAGCTGTTCAAAATTATAAACAGATTCTACATAAGAACAAACCTACAGTCCCTGTCTTGTATGCACCGCCTGTATACGGCTGTTCAGAGTATATAGGTCCTTTTTTATTTTGTGTGCGGGGTTCCCCTTAATATCCATACAAGACCCAAAGGGGCTGGTAATGGGCTGGGGTAGGGGGGGGGGGGGGTTGATGGGGTAGCTATGCCATTTTTCCTAAAGATTTTCATCCATATTACCGGGACCACACATTGCATTAAAGCCGCAAGCAGTTTTAAATGACTTTTTTCCCTTTAGAAATGTTATTTTGTGCAGGGACAGTTCTAAACACGGGAAACACGTGGCACTTCACAGGCATACTTTAGACACCCCCCAGGTACAATATTTAAAGGAATATTTGACTTTTTTTTTTTCACTTTATGCATCATTAAAATGACTGCTCCCGGAAAACGTCCGTTTTTAAAACTTCTTTTTGCATTGATACATGTCCCCTGGTGCAGAAGCCGGGTTCCCAAACTCTGTTTCGGACAATAACATAGATAATAGTCGTTATAATTAGCACTTTAGAATCCGAACGTTCGCATCCATTGTATTTAATAGGGTTCTAATGTTCGTGCGAGCTTTCGGTCCGTTCGCGGGTTCTGGTGCGAACCGAACCCGGGGGTGTTCGGCTCATCACTACTGCTTGCAATGTAATGTACAAAAGTACTAATTTCTTGTTTTTGTTTGACTCCACAGTTCCCTTCATTGCCACAGGAATGGCAGAATGTGGCCTCCCAATTTGCCCAACTGCGGAGGGGCAATTGATGGGAAACACGTCCACATAGTGCCGCCACCCCGTTCGGGGTCTTACTATTATAACTATAAAGGTTTTAATAGTATAGTGTTAATGGCGGTGGTGTTGGCACGCTATGAGTTCCTGTATGTGGACGTGGGGAAGAACGGCCGGATGTCCGAAGGCGGAGTGTTCGCGCAGACAGAGTTCACTCACCGTCTGCAGTCTGGGGGCCTGACACTGCCTCCAGATGCAGACAACGTGGATGGACTTCCCTTTGTGTTTATAGCGGATGAAGCCTTTGGACTGGGACCACACCTGATGCGGCCGTTCCCACAGAGGACCCTCACCCCGGAGAGGAGGGTTTTTAATTACCGGCTGGCCAGAGCCCGGAGGGTTGTGGAGAATGCCTTTGGCATAATGCCCAGCCGGTTCCACCTGTTTCTGACAGCCATACACATGGCGGAATACAAACTCAATCACATCATCTTAACCTGCTGCATATTGCATAATTTTATGAGACAACACTCTCCTTCATATCTATCTACTGTTGGGCCAGAGGCCGGTGTATCAGAAATGCACAATCTTACTGGCCTGGACACTGGCCGTACTGGCTTGGCCCCCCAAAGCGCCCGTGAAGTACGTGATAAATACGTTGAGTACTTCACGGGTAGGGGGGCCATCTCAATGCCAGACCATATTTGAAACCTTTTGAAAAAAAAAAAAAATGTTTATTATTATGTGTCTCCCAGGTTATCATAGTACACTTTGTAGTAGTGCCAAGTGTATTTGTCTTTAGTAAATAGCCACAATTGTCACACTTAAAAACTTGAGCTTTCCCATTTTAGATAACTGCTATTGAGCATAGAAAGAACAAGCCACACATTGTTGAGTGTCCAAAATATTTTTTACTCTGTGCACAACATGTGCAGTAATTTTTTATTCAAAATACAATCTTGACATTTTGGCCTCCAAATTTTGGAGAAATGTTTTCTTTTTTTTTGTGTTTGCAGAAACATGCATGGGTCAAAAAAAAAAAAGAAAACAAAAAAAAGGAACTTACAAAGTTCAACCTTAAAAATATAAACATGAGATGGGGTGATGTCACCCCTGAACCATCCAAAATTAGAAGATGCACACAGTTTTTGATGTGCAAAATGTTTTTTTTCTTCCTGATCCCATGGCGAAAGTCAACATGTGCTATCTGCCATCATGGGGGATCAATGGACGTGTTTTGGGGGTGCAAACCCTAGCCCCAAAACAGCGACATAGATATCCTGTGATGGCAGATAGCACATGTTGACACACTGTGTCCATCTTGAAATTTGGGCTTGTGTTCAAACAAATGCAAATTTTTGCTTACATAAGAAAACTAAAAAAGGGGGGGGTGTGGTTCAGACTATTCGCCCCATAATATCAATGATGTTTTTATATTTTTGCTCAATCACATTCATGCTTTTCCTCATTATGTCCATTTCGCTACTACATTCCATTATTTCTTGAATGACGATTTGGACACTAGCACTTGAGAATGGAGTAGTAGGAGTTTCTGACACACCACCATGTTCATCCCTTAAAAATAAAAAGGTATTAGAAATATGCAGGCCTACATCTCTTTTTACCAGAAGCTGTGGTGACAGACACTGACCTGTTGTGGTGATAAGCTCCACCTCTCTTTCCTCCACCTCTGCTTCCTCCACCTCTGCTTCCTCCACCTCTGCTTCCTTCACATGCTGATCTTGGGGTTCTTTTGGATCTTGGTTTTCTTTATGTGGTCTGTGCTTCCTAGGCTCCTCACATTGGTGTCCTCCCAGTCTCCTCTACCCTATGAGAATGAAACAATCAAAAGGTATCCTTTAGCATACAGAGATTTGAGGGCATCATTTTATAACTTTGCCTGGAAGTGGGGTACAATTGTTGGTTTTGCCAGAGTTCCAAGATGAACATATGAGATGTTGGTAATTCAACAAAGCAAGAATACTTTCATTCTTGGTCCTACTTTCATTTTTGGTCCTGTGTGTGACACCCTAAAAAGGTTGTTCTGGTGGCCCACACTATAGTGCTCCTGAGTCAAAATGTGTAACCAGCTGCTTGAGTGTCCTCTCCTTTACACAGAATCTAGTTTACCATTTAACATTCTACTTATACTTACAACACATCATCTAGACAACAATGTATATATAAACGTTGTTTAACGCCAAATAGGCATGACCACATGTGGTTTACGTGTATATGTGCAAAACATGTTATTTTTTACACGATCGCTGTTTACTAGGAAACATTACCAAAAATTAGTCCACTAAACTTCACATGAAAGTTGCCATTCTACAATATGAAACCAGACAATCCAAGCACATGGAGCAAAACATGCAAGAATACATATTCCAATTTGATTAAAGACAGTAAAAAAAAGCTTACTTTAGTCCAGGAATTTTTTAAGCTTCCTATACTGGTCCGGCTCCCTCAGCTTCAGGTTAGACCACATTTTACGGAGCGGCTCCTTGGATCTCCTGACCCCAAATTTATTAAAAAGACTCCTCGCCACTTTGTCCATTATTTGCGACTTCCTGAGATTAGGGGTGTCGTATGGCCCATGCTTCCCATCGTAATCCTTCCTCCGCAGGATGTCCACCATCTCCGCCATCTCAGCAAATGACATATTAGTCACCTTGAATATTTTATTCCTGGATCGGGACGTTCCCGCCTCCGGGCTTTCCTCGTCGGTACTTAATAATAAAGCACACACCTGTGTCACTGCCATGTCGTCGTCTCCCACTGTGCGCTGAACGAGAAGGGGCGGGGACATTCAGAAAAAGACCGTCATGGGTGGGCGACGCGGCCGGAGTTTCACGAATGCGCAGGGTATATAAAGGGTAACCGAGGTTGTGGTTGCGCGGACTAAGGACGACCGGAAGTGCCGAACGAATCCTACTAAGGTAAGAAATTAACTTGGGGCATCAGTGGCCTATACTGGTTCATGATTGTAAAGGCCTATATTGGGCTATGATTAGGACATTTGAAGCTGACCTCCTGTTTTTGTCTTGTTTTTTATCTTGTAGAAAGAACTATGCATAAATTGCGTGAGCCAGACATGATGTTAATTTTTATCGAAAAATATAAGGAAATGCGCAACCTCTGGGAGCTAAAAAATAGTTCCTACCATAATAGAGAAGTACGCAAGGCAACAATTGTTAAATTAGTGGCATATATGAAGACCTGGATCCCAGAGGCAGACAATACTATGATGAATAGTAAAATCAACAACATGAGGAATGCGTACAAAAAACGCTATAAAGAAGTGCGTGCTTCTATGAGATCAGGAGCAGCAGCAGACAAAGTAGTTAAGCCCAAGCTGTGGTACTACAAGCATCTGCAATTTCTGGATGACCAGATTGAGGCCAGGGAATCACTTTCCACCCTTCCCTCAACCCTTCCTTCCACCCTTCCCTCCTGAGCTTGAAGAGCCGGATCTGCGCATCTTCAGCCAGGTATATTATTTTCAAAGATATTTATTGTCCTTAATTGATTTTTGAGGAACAAATTTAAAAAAAATGATGTTGTTGTGAGAACTCGACACCCAAAAAAATTAGCCCACAAGAACCAAAATCGAATAAAAAAAAAATGGTATATATTGATTCTAAATAACAATTAAAATTAGGGAGATGTGTCTTTAAAAATATATAAAATTATTCTAGAGATGACAAGAAACTTAAAGAAATAAGTTTGTCAGAACTCGGGATAAAGATCTGCAGCAAAAAAAACGTTTAAAGACCATTATAAAGAAGAAAACAATGCGCTGCATTAAACGAGTCAAAAATATGCAGAATGACGAATGTGCTCTCTCCATTAGGAACACTAGTTTTACCAGAACAAGCGCTCCCGTCTCATAATTCAGTCTGAGCATGCGTTGGTTTTTTAACCGATGGACTTGCCCATAGACAATCGGAATTTGCTATCGTTTTTTTATCCATCAGAAAAATTAAAAACATGTTCTATTTTTTGACACCGATGGAAAAAAGACAGATGGGCCCCATACACAATCGGTTTGTCCGATGAAAAAAATCAATCGGACTGTTTTCATCGGTAAATCCGATTGCGCGTACGCGGCTTTACACTTCACATCACTCTGAACACACCATCCCCACCGTGAAACATAATGGCAGCAGCAGCAGCATTATGTTGTGGGGATGCTTTTCTTCAGCAGGGACAGGGAAGCTGGTCAGTGTTTATGGGAAGATGAATGGAGCCAAGTACAGGGCAATCTGACAGATCTTGAGCTATTTTGAAAAGAAGAATGGGCAAAAATGTCAGTCTCTAGATGTGCAAAGCTGGTAGAGACATTCCCAAAAAGACTTGCAGCTGTAATTGCAGCAAAGGTGGTTTTACAAAGTATTGACTTAATTTTCCTTCCACTTCACAATTATGTGCCACTATACGTTGGTCTCTCACATAAAATCCCAATAAAATACATTTACATTTTTGGTTGTAACATGAGAAAACTTGGAAAATCTCAAGGGGTATGAGTACTTTTTCAAGGCACTATACATTTGTGAGATGTATTAAGTGTTTTTTACCTCACTTGTCTTCTTAGCGCTGCACTTATATAATATATATGGTTTCACAATGGTTTGTCAATTGCAGTGCGAGCAGCTATATGTTTTCTTTATTGTTTTAGCTCTGTATTTTTCACTATATAGAATTGTAAAACATTTTTTTGTTCAATATTTTTTTTTTTTTTTTTAATTATAACAAAACATGTAATCGATTAGTCAAACAAATTTGTGACAATTGCCTGCGTATGGCTAATTAGTTAGAGTTAAAGTAGTTCAGATGTTTCTTATAGCTAACATGTTGATATGGATGCTGCTTTGTAAACAAGAGAATGGGTATAAAGAAATAAAAAGGGGAAGTGAGTGCCTCGAGGTCTAAAAGTCAGGTTAAGCCCAGAAAGTTGAGCCTATTAACTTCAAAGGTCCATAAGTACTACTGGTAAGAAAAGTGAGACCCATGGATTCCAAGTTTTTCTGTCAGTTTCTTCTTAGAGAAGGTCCGATGAAGTCTATTCTTCACTTCAGCAAGTAATGTAAGTCTGACAGCCAAGCTTTTATTATTGTTTGTTTGATAGCTGTTAAAATTGGTGCCATTAATTTGAAGTGGTATTTTATTAGACTATGAGGTTTGAGGTTGAGTGATGCCTTACCAGGCAACATTGGGATAGTGGTATCGAACAATGTGACTAGCATATAACATATTTGGGTCCAGAATGTTTGGACAATTGGACAAGACCAATACTAGGGATGGGCTGGTAGTTCAGTCTGAACCTAAGTATGTATTGAATCGTTTAACAGAAATATGCTAGAAGTTTCGCCCATCCAGCCCCATTTTTCAAGAGCCGAAAAATCATATAGACATAGTATACCATTTCTATATATCACAGCTTCCTGCTGTCACTGGTTCCTAAGGAAGCCATGGATGCTTGCATCTGCCATGTCCCAAGAACCTCTGATGTCACTTGGAATCCCCAAGAAAAGGGACCAGGACAGCAGTGACATAACTGCCCAAATATGGCCTCTGGCCATATTTAGGCAAATACATTGACCAAATGTGGACATATGTGGCTCATGATGTCACCACAATCCCCGCCCCTTCATTAAATATCGCTGATGGCAGCTTGGGGAGCTGTTATTTGGCTAAGAGTAGTGCTGGGATTGGTCTTTACGGTAAATTCATGGCAATTTTTTTTGGTGAGTCAGTGGGCAGCGGGCATCATCATTGATGTTTTATTTACAATCCAATCTACATTTTTTTTGTGTATTAAAGTACTTTTTAAACATTTAGTGTCTTTAGCTCTAAGCTATCTCTTTTTTGTGACTGAGTAGGGGTACTATGTACCCTATACTCATTCACGTAGAAGTAAGGTCGGTATTTTTAGGCCCTCTTAATAAAGGTGGCTTCAGGTCTCTCATAAGCCCCCCTCCCGCAGAACCCTACAACTACTGATTAGGGTTATAGGAAAGATGGCCTTGTTCTCATTAACTAGGGGAAAAGGTACTTTGCCAGGCTTTGTAAAGTGCTTTGCTAGACAGCCCCCCACACTCATATTGAGGGCATGTGGCTGCATGCTTGTCTCCCCTTTCCGTTAATGGCTAGCCAAGCTGTATGCTCAGATTTTTTGTTTATTTTTCTACATGGGATCCTCCTTAAAATCAATTTTACCAAGATTTTGGCTCTTTTTCTCCAAGATCATGTAATGGCATTATTCCATCCTGACCGAACAGATTTTATGGTGGGCCAAGAGGTGAGAGACATAACAATCAGGGCTTTGCATATTCTTAATTGGGCTCAATGTGGGCCAGAGGGAGTGCCCTGTGTTGTCTTCTCGATGCATGCCAAAAGGGTTTTCCACAGGGTAAATTTGGTCTATATGTTAAAAGTGTTATGCGGGATGGGCTGGGTGGCGTCCCTTTACAAAGAACCTAGGGCTTGGGTGAAAGTTAATGGTGTACTCTGTTGCCTTATGAGGAGTTTATGAGTAATCTCCATTAGCAACTGGGAATATCTGTACATAGATGTATATATAATTTAGTATAAGGGATGTGTAGTATGAAATATTGTTGCTGTAAGGGTTAACTTGGCTGACATACTGGGCCTGGGAAAATCTAATTACCAGGTCCCTTTTGATATGCATGAATGCTGGGTGACGAGGTGCTGAGGAGACGTTCTGTCTGTATACCTAACTTAGTATTCAAACAAGCCAGGAAGAGATCACCTCTGTACTTGTAGTCTATGCGGCACCGCCTTCGTTAGCTATATAAAGGCGTTGGTGTTCTCCCATGTTAACAAACCAATATCCATTTAAGGGGTAATTTGCCACAGCTAGTTCCATGTATAGCTAAGTGCCCCATTCAAGGGAAGTTAACGACCTCCGGTTTAATTAATTTATGTTCAAATCTAATTATCACTAAATTTAAGGAGGGAGGAGAGAGCTAACAGTAACCAATCATAGTGGCCCTGTTTTAGTCAATGGGAGAGGGGCCCATATAAGGAGAACCTCAATCAGTAGAGATCAGAGATGAGATGACCTGGGCCCAGGAGTCATTATTATAGGTAATTATCAGACCATCTCCCAGCACTTACAGTATACTTGTGTTGTCATATGTTTTTCTGTGTGATATTTGTAGTGTGATGTACATACTATTTGAAACTAATATTTACTCCCTTGCTTAAGACTGTAAAGGTTTGTGGTGTATTAGATAGACTAATAACATCTCTCTAATGAATGCTTATTATATTGAAGCTTTCACTTCTGGTTAAAAGAGCTCTTATTTAACCCATATCATATCTTTGAGATATTAAATCTTAAATATACATTTTGACTTTCGTAACAACTCTCAGACTGCTTCATCATACGCAATGGGATTAGGTCGCTTTGGTCTTAGAGCCATTTTTGCTAAGGGTACAGAATAATACGGATATTTCCGGGATCCATATCAGCTCTATGAAACATAAACTTTCTGCCTACGTGGATGACCTGTTATTTTATCTTTCAAATCCACTAGTTTCCCCACCAGTATTGATGTCCAAAGTACGGAAATTCAGGTCAGATTTCAAATTTCTCCTGCCTATCCATGTCCCAGCTGCTATGGCAACATCCCTACAAAAATCCTTCTCCTTTGTATAGCATACTGTTTTTTTGCCTTATGTAGGGGCCCACATCTCCCCTGATCCGACCCTTTTATACGAGCTTAATTATGGTACCTTTCTGACGGGGATACTGAAAGACCTTAAGACTTGGAGAGGTTTACAGATTACATGGTTGGAAGGATACGTGTTCTTAAGATGACAGTCCTACCCAGAATAATTTATATCTTGTCAATTTTGTTTATTAAGTTTTAAGAGTTGTTACAGATATATCCATATTTGACAGTCATAGTTACAATAAATAGTAGCATGTATAGAAAACAGAGAATTGATGTCTGTATCTAGATTGAGTTCCAATAATAAAAGAAGAAGGCTTAAGCTAATCTACGATAAGCAATAACTGGTGTTACTTAATTTAAAAATATGTTTGATGTAAATTCAAATAGATTACAAGACAGATATAAACAATTTATAAAAATGGTGTATGAATGGACACCGTTATTAAGATGAAAAATAATAAAAATTTCAATGTACATATGTCATTGAATTAACATATATTGGGATGGAGAGAAAAAACAAAAGTGCAAAAACAGATATTTACTACATATCTGATAAGTACATATTAATTCTACAGAACTCAATAACTTATTGCAAACAAAAAATAAGGAGTGTGAATTGAAGAACTTTGCTACTAAATTTTTAAACATCAATGGATATCAAAAGAAAAGACAGGTTAAGAGAAGAGAATAGAATAGAAAGAGAAATAAAGGTAAGAAAAATAAAGATAGGAAAAATAGAAGGAAAAAGAAGTCCCCAAGGTTTTTTATAATGTTAGTCATACATATGGGTATAACCAGTTATATATTTGTATCTGTGTTAACAAGGTCTTAATAAAGTGGTGTCAAAATTGGGGGAGAGAAAATGAGCTACCCAAGGATTCCAAATTTTCTAAAATTTTTCGATATTATCATTGGATATGGCTTCTGTTTTGGAGTGAGTCATAGCTTGATTAATTCTATTTAGGGTTTCAGAAATCGTTAATGTATTTGTTTTCCAAGCTTTGGCGATTGTCTGCTTTGCAGCTGTTGTGATTTGTAGTAAAAGGTTAAATTGAGTATGCAAAATATTGGTTGGTTTCAGGTTTAGGAGCGAAATTAGAGGATCTGATTTAATCAATTTATTGAATAAAGTTGAGAGCATTAGAAAAATCTCTTTCCAAAACTGTTTTGTAACCGGACATTCCCAAAATATGTGTATATGGGATCCTAATTCACCACAGTCACGAAAGCAGAGCGGCGAGAATTGGGGGCTATATTTTGCAATTCTAACAGGGACCAGGTACCAATGCATAAGTACTTCATAGTTAGTCTCTAGGGCTGTAATATTTTGTGAACATGATTTTGTTGCAGTCCAAATTTTATCCCAAGTAGATGCCTCCAAACGAAGTCCAAGGTCTCTCTCCCATTTCATCATATATGATGGTGTATCTGCGTTAGGCAAAGTAACAAGAGAATTATATAATAATGATATGAGACCTTTTGAGTGAGGGTCTTGTTTACAAATTCGTTCAAAGTGTGTAAATTCGTCCAAGTTACTCTTGCCCTGTATATACAGTATGGTGTGAAAAAAAATGTGATCTGTAAATATCAAAAGAGTTCTGAGTTGGGAAGTTGGTGGTTATCACAAAGTTCAGGGAATGTTTTAAAAGAGGTAGGTGTTATTAGGTCACAGAGTTGAGTTAGATTAGAGGAAATCCATTGTTTAAAAGATTCTGGGAATGTACTAGCTGGATAGAAAAGTGGATTTCTGAGAAATGACAAGAGGGGAGCATGTGGAGATTGTAGGCCAGATGATATTTAAAATTTATCCCACATAGATATTGTGTGTTTGGTGATCTTGTTTTTAATAGTTTTATGGTTAGATGGATTAGTCCATATTAGATTTGTTATAGAGAAAGGTTCATAATCAATTGATTCTAGTGCTACCCAATGCGGAATCTCGCTTTTCGCGTGTTATTTAGGAATAAGTGCTATTTGAGTTGCATGGTAGTAAGTAGCAAAGTTAGGAAATCCTAATCCACCTTTTAGTTTGGGGCGGTATAGTGTTTGTTTGGGTAGGCGAGATCTCCGGGAGCCCCAGATAAACGCTAAGGTTTTCCGCTGGAGGTTCCTAAGAAAGTATGCTGGTACTGAAATGGGTAACACACGAAACATATAAAATCTTAGGTAGTATAGTCATTTTAATGACATTTATTTTACCAATCCATGAGATTGGCAAAGATGACCATTGTTTAAGATAGTTTCTGATTTGTTGCAGCAATGGGAGAAAGTTAGCCGAGAAGAGTTCAGATAGATTAGGAGTTAGATGGATTCCTAGGTAAGCCAGACTAGATGTAGACCAAGAAAAAGGGAGGGATGCTTGCATTTGTTGTAGGATGTGAGGAGGTAAGGAGATATTTAAGACTGTGGATTTTTGAGGGTTAATTTTAAGTCCAGAAATGCGGGCAAAATGTTCTAGTTTGTTTATAAGGTTGGGAGCTGAAATATGAGGGAAGGACATAAAAATTTAAATATCGTCAGCAAATAGACACAACTTGTGTTGATGGCCAGCCAAGTCTAATCCTTTGATTGAGGGATCTGAACGTATTGCCTGAGCAAGGGGTTCAATAAGTAGGGCAAATAAAAGTGGGGACAAACGGCAACCTTGACGTGTTCCTCTATTTATGTCAAAATGATTTTATTTGTATCTAGCATATTTGATATATGCTTTAGGATTATTGTATAGTGAGGGAACCCAATTAAGGAAATGTGGTCCGAAGCCCCATCGTTGTAGAGTGAAATTCAAGTAAGGTCATGACACTATGTCGAAAGCTTTCTTAATATCTAATGACAGAAGACACATGGGTATTTGTCATGTTTTAGTTGCTTGAATCAGTAGCCTTGCCCTATGTACATTATCTGCTGCTTGGCGGAATGGCATAAAACCTACTTGATCTTTATTTATTAATGAGCCTATAATATTGTTTAAACGGGTCTCTAGTATCTTAGCTAGTAATTTTTTATCAAGATTAAGTAAAGAAATGGGTCTATAATTAGTACAGGATGTTTTGTCGGACTGGGGATTAAGTATCATTGTGATTATGGCTTTAAGGGTTTCAGGGCAAAAAGATTGACTATTAAGAAGCAAATTAAAAGCATTGGTGCAAGAAGATGGGAGAATTTTTTGTAATATAGGGCGGAAAAACCATCCAGGTCTGGTCTTTTATTCAGCTTAAGGGATTTGATAGCTAGTTCAACTTCTGTGGAAGTAATAGGCCTTTCAAGATTTTCCTGTTGATTTGAAGGAATAGTTGGGACATTCTTGGGGGGAGAAATATAGATTTGTCCCTATACACTGGGGATGAGAACCAGTGGAAGGAGGTAACTCGCTGCAGGACCCAAAATTTGTGAACACCGCTGTCAGGGAAATTCTCCATCCAGTGTTACCAATCAATGCACGGCGGAACGGCGCTTCGGCGCATGCGCGGCGGATCGGCGCTTCGGCCGTCTGCGCAACGGCGATGGCGCGCCAATAGGATTACAGGCGGGCCTATTTAAAGAAGCCCAGTGACACTGTCTGGTTGCTGGTTTGTCAGCGTTCCTGTATACCAAGTGCCTGAAGATACGATTGATCTCTTGTTGTGACCCGGACCGGCTTGATTACTCTACTACCTCTCCTGGATCTGACCCCCTCTGGCTTGCTTAACGGACTTCTACCTTTCTCCAAGTGTTTGACCCTCGGCCTGTGACTCGGATCCGCTGTTGTCTCCAGCCCCTGACCCTCTGCCTGCACCTGGAACTTCTTTGCTCTGACTTGCTACTAGTCTCTGCCTGGACTCGTTTACCTGCTGCTAGTTCTTGCCTGGACTTGATTCTCTTGCCGCTGGTTCCTGCCTGAACTTGTCAACTCACAGTGTTCGACCCCCGGCCTGCTCACAGTCTACCCATTGCTACCAGACCCTCCAGCAAGACTCCTCTACCTGCTGGTGGCCAGTGCTCCCTTGTGCCATCCTCTCCCTGTCTCACCTCCAGGGGGCGGAGTGCGCTAGGGTGCAAGGGTGAACCGCTCTCGGCATCTCAGCTTCAGTGAGTACACGCCTGATAACCGTTTAACCTCTTCAAACAGGAGGGTACGGGCATATAGCACGGTGTGCCTTAACCTGCAAGTAAGCCAGGCAGGAAAAAGGTTCGTGTGCTACACGTGGGTGCTTGAGTCCGGGATTTTTTGCAGCTACCCCTGGAAGTTGGACTATATTTTTTTTCCCCTGTTCGTGATTCTGTGGGAATTGGCTATTTCGGGAAAAATTGAACTGCGTCATTTGTGAGAGAAATGGAGGTACAGGCCAAGACCTATACTGTATTTTCTAACTGCGTAGTTCGTGGGCGTGTCTGAAGCATAGAAAAGCCCGCAAGCTACGTGCAGAAAGAGAAGAAAAGGGGGAGGAGCCCCACCAACTTGTGTGTTGCACGTGGCGTCTTGGCGCCAAGGGACAGTACGAGCTGGACTAGTGAAGAAGCAACATGTCTGCCGCCCCATGGATTTCTGTTTCCCCGGGTCCACGGATGTTCCCCCCTACCACAGCCATAGACGTTGTTTCCCTCACTGCCCCCCTGATGGATACAGGGATCCGGCTCAAGCCTAGGGGCCGCTTTGCGCTCTATACGTGCAGGGATGTGGAGGCCCTGGGCATGCTCTGTCCTAAGTGCCAAGGACTGGCGGTACAACTTCGGCCTTTTGGAAGATGTGCTATGTGCGGAGAGTTTCTTTTTGAGGTGGAACAGCTGACTGAGAAACCCAAGGGTTACCGGGTCAACTGCCTTACAGGTATCGCTACTCTTGAAGAGGAAACCAGTACTCCCACAGCCAGGCCCACACGCACCGCTCCGACTGCCACAGATGTGGAGGATGGAGTTACGGCCATTGCGGAGCTTACAACGGAGGTCATCGCAGATGCTGTCTCCGTTACAATGGAGACCTCTCTCCCACCCGCCAGGCGGAAGGTGGGATACGTAAAGGCCTCACGTGGCCGCGGTTAAAGCCTGCCCCAGAGCCTGCCTGAACCGGATCTTCAAGCCGGAGGGACCTCCAGGAGATCCGCGCCGGGGGAAGGTAAGGAGGCTGGGAGAAAAGGGACATTGACTTTGTTGGGAAAGGAAGGGAAGCCCACGCCCCATGCTACAGGGGATGTGTGGACAATCAGCCCGCAAAGACCTTCCATTTTCAGGGACGGTGTGTCTGTCTCCACTGCCAATTACCTGCCGGCGGAGGAGTATAATACCTCCGAGTTGGATTCATCTTCAAATGTGGAAGATGATCATGATGTGGATGAAGTGTTCATAAAAAAGGGTTGGGATAGAATCCCGGCAACTTCACCCCGCAGTTCAGGTAGAGTTTCGCAAATGGACTCTGGGGAAACTACACCCCGATGGAAGTCCCTACTGCAAGGGAAGAGACTGATCCCTTGCCTGCTTTGCCAGCTCCGGCATCCTCTGTGCCTGCTGTTATGGATGTCCGTGCACCATTGAGGCCACCATTGCCGCTGCTGGAGCTTGCGCCATTGAGAAGGTCTCCGGATGCTATTGTCTTCCCAGGAGCAGGAGATCGGGCCACCATGCCACCTCTAGCCCGGTTGCAAGGGCTCCTACACAATAAGGTCACCACTGACTATGGTTGGGAATATCCATATGTCCCCAAAGAACTTCTCTACGAGATTGAGGCCTCTCATGAACAATGGTACGCTGACTTTGTGTGGGACCATGTGAAAGTACCAAGAGGCTACCTATACTTAAAGTGTTCTGCTGTAATGGCTGATCGTTATAAAGGCTGCCGCAAGGACTGGACTTATGGTCGGCACATTCATGCGGACCATGTAGTCATCTACAGCAAGGACAGAGACGATGCTGTTTACTACATAGAAACATTGGACAAACAGTGGAAAACCCTTGTCCTTCCTGATCCCAAATACTATCTCTGAAGTGGGAACTTGTTTTTTTTTATATTCCACTTCAGGGAACTTGCCTTGAACCGCTGACCTGACTCTCTGCTCAAGGGGGAACTTGCTCTGTTGAAGAATCGGAGAACTGTTTTTTTTCTCCCCTCTTCAGTCCCGCAGAAGAGAACGTTTTTTTTTTCTCCAAAAGAGAACTGAACACTGGGTAAAATTAAGTCAGGGCCAAAGCAGGAAGCCGCCATGATCAAGGAGTGTTCTTGTGTACTGATACGTGCCTATGCGCACCAGGGCCAGTGTAGTGATGTGTGCTGCCACTAGGTGGTGGTGTTCGGCGGAAATGTATGCTGCAGAAGGAAAGCTGGTTCTTTCGAAAATCTGGTATTCAGTAAATGTTTGAGTGATTCTCTGTACTGTCTGCCAAAATTGTCTAATTACTGGGCATGTCCAGAAAATATGTATCATTGTCCCTTTTTTGTCGCATCCTCTCCAGCACTTGTCAGATATTTCTGGTAAAAAATGTATTTAAAGCCGATGGCGTATAATACCAGCGTGTTAATATTTTATAATTTGATTCCTGTATTTTCGTACACCTTGAGGATTTTAACATCCGGTCTATAATGTTCTGGCATTGTGCTGGAGAGAAAGTTTGGCCTATATCTCGCTCCCATTTGGCTAGGCAATCCATTTTAAAATCCTCTGAGATTGTATACATTTTAGAAATTACGTGAGGTAGGGGTTCCTCTCCCTCACAGTACTCCTCAAACTTGGTTTGTGTTCGCCTATATCTTCCTGCAGGTCCCAGGGTTTCTAAATAGTGTCTAACCTGTTGAGCTTGCCATATGGGAATTTCATATTGCCCTCCTCGTTGTATTAGCATGCCAATTGTTGACCAACCCCTGTCTCCTAAGAAATGTGAAGCTTGAAAACTACCCTTTTCCCTAAGTTTCTTAAATATTTGTGAATCCATACCTGGTGGGAACTCTGGGTTTCCTAAAATCGGAAACAGGGGTGAGTTTTTAGTAGAAAATTTGGGATTCTGGCTAATTT
The DNA here is from genome assembly GCA_029206835.1 of Rana muscosa. Classification (NCBI taxonomy): domain Eukaryota; kingdom Metazoa; phylum Chordata; class Amphibia; order Anura; family Ranidae; genus Rana; species Rana muscosa. Next base: position 62,723,284 of record CM055122.1, on the reverse strand, counting down.
TATTTCCTATCCTTACAGTCTCACCTATCGTGGGGTGAGTCTTTACTGATGGTGGTAGAGCCGTATAACACCATAAAGCCCTATTTAGGGGAACTGGGCACATTTGCTGCTCCATAGTAATCCATAGTTTATAATTTATAATCCCCATGTCTACAATCCTACCGAGTTGGGCTGCCTGGTAGTATTTATACATATCTGGTGCTGATATTCCTCCTGCCCTCTTAGGTAGGGTCAGCAATGTTCTACTTATCCTTGGCCGTTTACTTGCCCAGATAAATTTAGTAAACACGCCACGGACTTGATTAAAGTAGGACATGGAAATTCTAATCGGCAATGCTTGAAAAAGATAAAGACATTTTGGCACCACGCTCATTTTTAAAATACTGCATCTCTCAAACCATGAGTGCATACCTTTACTCCAGCCTTCCAATAATATTCTAACTGTGCTAAGTAATGGTACAAAATTTAGCTCAAAGGTATCCATTAATTTTGTGTTCCTAAATAATTCAATGGTTTAGTTGTCCATCTGAACTTAAATCTGTGCTCTAGTCCACTTTTAATGGGATCCGGGATTGCCACCCCCTTCGCCTCTGACTTACCATAGTTTATTTTTAGGTTCGACATAGTCCCATATAATTCTACTTCTTTCATTAAATTAGGTAGTGAAATTTGTGGTCTTGATAGTGAGAAGACCATATCGTCCGCATAAGCCGATACTTTGTATTCCTTTCCCCCGCACATCAATACCCATAATATCCGGGTTCTGTTGAGTCTTATTTAACAGTGGTTCTAAAAGCAAATAATAGAGGTGACAAGGGGCAGCCCTGCTGGGTTCCATTTGTAATCCTAAAGGGCCTAGAGTACACCCCGTTTACTTTTACCAGTGCCCGGGGTCCTGTATACACTCCTACTATCCATTGGACCATCCGCTCTCCTAAGCCCATTTGTTTTAAGACCTCAAACATAAATTTCCAGTTTACTCTGTCGAATGCTTTTTCTGCATCCGTATTAAAAAAAAAACGCTCGGTATCTTCTTATGATTTACCCTATGGATCAAATTTAGTACTTTTATGGTGCTATCTCTTGCCTCTCTTGTCGGGATGAATCCTACTTGGTCGAGATGTACTATTTCTGATAGCTGATGCTGTATACGAGATGCTAGAATCTTTGTCAGAATTTTTAAGTCCACATTTAATAATGATATTGGTCTATAGCTACTACAGCTCGCTGGGTCCTTCCCCTCTTTTGGAATAACCGTAATGTGCGCTGTTACGGCCTCCGATGGTAGTACTACTGTTTGTCCAACTTCATTAAATACCTTAGTCATATACGGCCCCAGTTGTGTAATAAAACTTTTGTAAATATTGTATAGTTAATCCATCCGGGCCTGGTGCCTTGCCATGTTTTATTGTTTTCATTATTGTTTGCACTTCCTCTATAGTAATTGGTCTTTCTAATTCCCTACGGACTGGCGATGGTAATCTAGATAGTCGTGAGGAGGACACGTACTTCTCAAGAGACAAAGGGGAAACCGATATTTCTGGCAGATTATATAAAGAGGAATAATATTCCCCAAATTCTTGTGGAAATGAGAGTTTTTGATCTCCTTTTGTTTTGATGATTGGTATATATGATCGTATCTGTTGTTTTTTAATTTTTTTTTGCTAATAGTTTACTGCATTTATCTCCCGAGTCATACTCTGTCCTCCTCCCATACTGTAAAATTGCTTCGGCCTTATATCGAAGGTGGTCTGCTATTTGTCTTCTCAGATGTTCTAATTCTATCCCTACACTTATTTCTGTTCTCTTTTTGTGTTGTATCTCTAATCCCTGTATTTTTTCTAATAGTTCTTTTATTTGTTCTTCTCTAGCGTTTTTCACTCGGGATCCATGTGTATCACTTACCCCCATTTACGGGACCGGCTGGTTTTGTTTTGGGTCTGCAGCAATTACCTCTCTCGAGTGGATCCCTTAGCTCCGTTGTCTAGGCAAAAATCCTTGGAATAAGGCCAATGTCCACACATGAGTAAAACCTAATCAGCAAGGCTTTATTCTTTTTCTTTGAATCAACTTGAAGAGAGAGAGTAGGAAGTTGAGAGAAGTAGGGGAAGGTTCAGGCACGCAACACTTAAGGTTCAGTATCTATACTCGTCGCCACTCAAGCCTGAGTGGTTATTGCTCACCCAGATAGTCCCTATGAGAGTGGTCCTAGCAGCCAGGATGGAGCACGGATATTAGAGACGATGAATCCCTCTTTAGGCGAGTTTTCAGGCCTCTCCCCGAGACAGCAGTACCGTCGCTAATCTCCTGGGACTGATCCTCCCCTGGACTCCTTTCCTTAAGATGGGCCTCCTACAAGCGGGCAGCCTGGGATCCTTCTCTGAAGCGTAGGCCCTTGCCAGTGGAGCTAGGCCCATGATGCAGCAACAGGGCCTCAGGCTGAAGGTGCCCAAGGCCTAAACACACTCGCGCACCTCATGCCATGCGGGCCACGAGGCACACTCACTGGAGCAGAGGTCCCCCCTTGCGCCTTGAGGTCCCTAATGGCGTCTGCCCCTATGTACCCTCTCCCAGCATGCACAGCGAGTAGACCACGCCCCCTGCACAGCTGCCGAGAGGAGACACCCAAGGTGCTGTGATACCCCTGTAGTTCAACCTACGCCGGCGGTGACATTGCCATCTACAGGCATCGGAGAACACTACTGCCAGGCAGTATCACACCCAGAGCAGAAGCAATATTAAATCATTGATTGGTTTGAGCCCAACTACCGGCTCAGACTACCCCTAAACTTCCACATAGCGCCCCCAAATATTGGGGGGGGGCACTGTAGGGTTATCCCTAGTGTATTTCACCTTTAGAGTTATTCTTTAAGACTTGTTATTGTAGAAAGGTATATAGAATGTTTTTCTTGCTATATGTCACTTACACAGTTGAGTCAGAATGACAGGATATGTATGCTGTGTGGTTAGGCTACTTCCTTAAAGAAGTGTCCCATGTTTCAGGATATGAGTTCTATTCAGATAAACTTGCCTTCTGCCATCTCTGGGCAGTTTAGCTTTGTGTAACCTGTTAATATGCAATTTGTATAATAAAGGAACTGTTCCTTGGTGGGTTTAACCAGGGGCGGTTCCTCTCGTCTTGGATTGTACAAAATAAGCTTGTATGCAATAAACCAGTGTAATTGGGATTCACCATATTCTGTGTGTGTGTCCTAAATTACCCGATCGATCAGAGAGACTCCATACACCCAGGTCCAGCCTAGGCTCTTGAGGTTAGAAGCAGTTTATAACGGAGTTTAACAGATGGTATCAGGAGTGGGGGTCAATCGTTTGACAGGTAAGTGGGACTTTGTGGAGCACCATTCTGCAGAGTTGAAATCACTTATTCTGTCTCGATTGACTACCCCATTTTTTTTTTCTCCTGGTTGCTTAAGTTAAGAACTTTCTCGAGGGATGCTAGGTTGGCCTCCCTGGGAATAATTGTAAAGCGTGCATGTTTAAATTAAAGTGGATTATAGGTTAAAGAAGTCCCGCTAGGTTGGCCGGACAGGTTTATAGGAAATTTGCAATTGCGCTCCTCATTTTAGAAAGGACGGGTGTGTGAACCTCTAAAGGTTTAAATTGGTAACTGCAAGCTTGCTTAAATTAACAATTGAATTTTATGAAATAATTTGTATTTTCTTTGCTTGTTTATACTTTCATGCGGTTCACACAATTTTAAGTCTGATTGTTATTGTATTTTCTTTGCTTGTTTATACTTTCATATGGTTGATACAATTTAAAGACTGATTGTTATTTTAGGATAAGATTTTTGTTTATATATTATTATATATATATATATATATATATATATATATATATATATATATATATATATTTACACATTTGTGCCAAATAGATGCCTCAAAATTGTCCAGACTGTTTAACAGGTCTTCTGTTTATTTTCCGTGGGCAAGTGCCAACATTGGTGGCTACGGTCCCCGGAGGATATAAGGAAAGAATTGGCAAAGGTCCTTATTTTACAATCCAATCTCCAGGCACCCCTAAGTTCTGGGTCCTGAGATTTAATATACATAACCACAACCAAAACGGTAGATTCTTTGAAGGGCTAACTCCGCAGGGACTCGCCTCAGTCTGTAGAAGAGGTAGAGAAGGTTATACAGTGTGCCCTAAATCAGTAGCCATTTGTGGTTATAAAGCCCTCTATTTGGCATAATGGGGAATAAATTAGGGAAGAATGACCCTGAAGGTGAGCAGTGTCAGCCTTCCCCTGTTGATTTTGTAAAAGGTACCCGAGGGCCGAGTTATACTGATCCATTTTGGCAAAATGTGTGCTGCAGAGCCCAACAGCTACAGATTAGTGATCTAAGTCCTGCAGGTCCCTGTTCGGAAGAAGACTGGGTAGAAATACAGAAAATCTGTGGCACACATAATCAGTATAACTATCCGCCGGGTGATTGGGATGAAAATTATATGAAAAAAATGTATGAAGATATGGGAAAAAGCGATGAAAGAATATAAAAAGAAATTTAAACCAAGAGAAGCAGATAAGCCACTCCCGCTACCCCCATTTACTCCTCTGCCCAGTGCACCTCCACCATATGTATTTTTAAAAGAAGATAAAACCCCTATGCCAACCACCCCCGCAAAATTGTACCCCTCCCTAGACACTGCTAATACAGCTGTTCTAGTCCATACCCTACACAGACAAAGGGCTCAGGTAGAAAAGGAAGCTAGAATAAGAAGGGAACGGGATGCAGCATGGTATGAGAAACAAGGGCAAAGGAAGAGAAAGAAGGGTTGCTACAGGAAATAGCATGGCTGTAGAAACTAGAAAGTGACAGACAGAAGGAACAAAAAAGACAGCTAGGCAAGGTACTGAACAGGATAGTGATACAGAAGGGACAGAGCAGGTAGACTGGAAGGCGAGTACTAGACCCTCAGGAACCCCAACACCTTGGGATGAGCTTGAGTCCCTTAGAAAGTATGTAGAAGAGCTAAGACAGAGAGAGGAGACACAAAAAGCCAAATCCACCCTAGATATTGCCGTACTGACACAACAAGATAAAAAGGCTAAGCAGATTTTAGCAGATCAAGAATTAGCAGAAGCCCTTGATGCTTCAGTGGGGGGTAGGGTCGCTCCGCTCGGGGGCCAAACTTGGAGACAAGCTTTTAAAATTCCCACTCATTACTGTAGGGGGTGAGGATATACAGATACCGTTGCCCATAGACACAGTCCAGGACATTAGAACTAACTGTCCAAAACCTAGGAAAAGCCCAACCGATGCTTTTACATTTCTCCGGAGATATTGCAGCGGGCGTAGAATGAGTGTAGATGAGATTTTGGCACACATGAGTTTTGCAGTTTTAACCAGCTGTCACCTTTCCCTGATGGGATGGGATCTGATGTCAGTATTACACATCTGTATCAAATTCAATGCAGATGGCAGTCTAACAGCACAGTCCCCAAAATGTGATCTAGCTAACCCCAAAAGGAGGGATCTCCAAGGTTATTTTATGCTCATACCTGCACATTAGGAAGATCACCCAATCTGGGCAAAAAAGCAAGTCCTCTGTGGGCTTGTTAAATTGCACACCGTATGTCCCCTCACGTAAACCTGACACCTTACCACGTTTCCAAAAACAATATCCTATTGCACAAGACAAAAGAGATGGTATACAGGGTCAGATAGATGTATATATGCAGGGAGGCATTTTAGTCCCCACAATCAGTCCTTGGAACACCCCCATCAATCCGGTACGGAAGGCTGATGGAACTTGGAGACTGGTCCAGGATTTGAGAATGGTAAATAAAGCTATTATCCCTCTACCACCATTGGTGTCGGATATAAGCTCAATTTTACATGGCACAAGCCAGAGGCCAGTCTCCTACTTCTCAAAAGTCCTTCCAGTACAGGTACAGGGCATGCCGGGCTGCCTGCAGTCTCTGGCAGCCTCGGCTATGGCAGTAAAAGATGCATCTAAACTGGTGTTAGGACACCCTATGACTCTGTATACCACTCACTCTGTCATACATCTGCTTCAAAACATGACAACTCAACACATGTCAGCACAGAGATCTAGCGGTTATGAGGTTATACTTTTCAATACACAAAATTTAACTATTAAAAGTTGCTCTGATACATCACCACAGGTCCGCTACTTACATTCTCTGTTGCGGCTTACTGATGACAGTATACAAACAGCACCTAATTGTGGTGAACTCCTTTTGGAAACCACACTTCCTTGCCCTGATCTCGGTGATCTCCCTAACAAGGATTATGACCATGTTTTTGTGGATGGCAGCTGTTCACGACCTGAACGACCTGCTCCTCTGCACAGGCAGCTGACCTAATTGCTTTAATTCGTGCATGCCAACTTTTCAAGGACAAGTCAGTTAATATTTACACAGATAGTAGATATGCTTTTGGGGTGGCACACGCACAAGCCACCCCAACTGACATAACGTCATGGGCACAAGCAGGGTTGACCAAAGACCACACGGGCCTTTGGACAACCAAGGAGGGAATTATAGGGATACCTGCAGCAGCGGCACCTTTGCTTTTGTCATACCTACATGGTCCAGGCCATATCAGATCAAAACCGATGCTTTTACTGTACAAACAAACATTTCACACAGCAGGCATAACTAAATTAGCAGAAACTCTGGTCCAATCATGTTTGACTTGTGCACAAAACAATGTCCAAGGTAAAAGACAAGGTCTTCATGGCCACTTACCGCCCCCTAGCGGGCCGCTTTCAGACCTACAGATTGATTTTACACACATGCCCAGACAAAAAGTTAATTTGAAATATCTTTTAGTGATAGTGGATAAATTCTCTGGGTGGGTGGAAGCAGTACCCACAACGGGAGAGACAGCCAAAATCACAGCTAGGGTATTAGTTAACCAATGGATATGCAGGTTTGGAATCCCTACCACAATATGGTCGGATCAAGGCCCCGCTTTTACTTCAGCTTTGACAAAAGAAGTTGCAAAATTACTGGGAATACAGTGGAAACTCCACATTCCCTACCATCCGCAGAGTGCAGGAATAGTAGAAAGAATGAATAGGACTATTAAAGACAAACTTAAAAAGGCAACAGAAGGTACTCTAACTAATTGGCTGGACTTCTTGCCAGCTGTCCAATTCCAAATAAGGAGCACCCCCCATTCTAGAACAGGTTATTCCCCTTATGAGGTATTAATGGGGCGACCAATGGCTAAGGTGAAATGGGGAACAGGTGAACCCGATATTTATTCTTTACAGGAAGAGCATGTGCAACATCTGGTAAGTAGCCTTAGCGAAGTCTATGACAATGTGGCTGTCACGTTTCCTCCTCTTCCAACAGATTCGACACACGGATTCATCCCGGGAGATCAGGTGCTGATCAAACAGCTGGCTGTCCAGAAGCACATAGGACCGGTCTACATAGGACCATATGAAGTAGAGAAGACTTCAAGAACTGCAATCCTCACTTCCTACAGCCATCAATGGATTCATGCATCAAGAATAAAGAAGGCTCCAACGAAGCCCCAGATTCCGGATCCACCCCCTTCGGCGACCCAGGAGCCAACATTGAACCCCCAGGACTCAACCCCACTGCCCTAATAGAGACTGAAAATTTGAAAGAAGGAGTTTCCTCAGGCAAACTTTTCTTATACTCATTTTTGGTGTCAATATTGATTTTCTCCTTAATCATTATAGGATATTATTGGTCAGAGTCATGCGAAGTAAGCAGGGATCCAACATGGTTATTCAGTCATATTAGACCAAAACGAGAAACTGATGAAAGCTTTTCTGACAAAAGGTTGTTGCTAAAATTTAAGTATGCTTATGCCCAGAGATCAGGATATGACAAATGCTGGATATGTAGCAAGCTCCACCCTGGATCCCTTTAGAATCCCAGGGATGGTGTTATCTAGCGGCCCTAGTCCCTGTAATGGGAATACTGGGAGACAAGGGGGGAGGACACATTCTAGAAGCTAGCCTTCACCCTAGGTATCCCCTTAAACATCGTATCAAAAGAGAGTTATTCCTCAAAGAGGATATGGTCTGGGCCTGGTTCCCTTCCAGTACAGGTTGGGGAATAGATTTAATGAAAAGGCTCAATAATTACACTGGTATTATTGATGAGGTAATGGAAAAGAATTCTGATGATAGTACCAAATTAAATATAGAAACTAGAGCAATCAGGAAACAATCAGAACTCCATGACCTTGCCATTAAAAGTATGAGTGCTGCACTCACAGGCCTATGTGAGGTTACAGAGGACTATGAGTGCTGCACTTGGGTCCACAACACATCTATTGAGGTGCCCGATTACTATGATGTAATTTCCCAACATAGGAAAGAGGTAAATAAATTACAACAAGAAGCAAGGGGCATTGCTAAGACATGGAGCCCTTTTGGAGAAGGAGGTTTTGGCCTCAATGGAATTTCTTCCTGGTTGAAAGATATCGTAATGACCATCGTAATGATACTGGTTTTTATCCTTGTTTTGTATTTAGTTTTTAAATTAGTGGTTTGTGCACTTGGGAAAATAACTAGCTTAAGAGCAAAAAGAAGAGACCCTGCACTTGGAATGTCAATGATTGCCCTAAAGCAAAGATGGTATATTAGTGATTGATCAATACATACATTCTGTATGCATGATCAAAGGAGGGATTGTAGGGTTATCCCTAGTGTATTTCACCTTTAGAGTTATTCTTTAAGACTTGTTATTGTAGAAAGGTATATAGAATGTTTTTCTTGCTATATGTCACTTACACAGTTGAGTCAGAATGACAGGATATGTATGCTGTGTGGTTAGGCTACTTCCTTAAAGAAGTGTCCCATGTTTCAGGATCTGGCTCAATGGCCGGATTTTGCGGTGAGTTCTATTCAGATAAACTTGCCTTCTGCCGTCTCTGGGCAGTTTAGCTTTGTGTAACCTGTTAATATGCAATTTGTATAATAAAGGAACTGTTCCTTGGTGGGTTTAACCAGGGGCGGTTCCTCTCGTCTTGGATTGTACAAAATAAGCTTGTATGCAATAAACCAGTGTAATTGGGATTCACCATATTCTGTGTGTGTCTTAAATTACCCGATCGATCAGAGAGACTCCATACACCCAGGTCCAGCCTAGGCTCTTGAGGTTAGAAGCAGTTTATAACGAAGTTTAACAGGCGCTACACATGTTTAATTAAAATACCTCAAATTACTGCTTTATGGGCCTCCCATACTATGCCCGGGTTACTCTCTTTATTATCATTTATCTGAAAATACCACATAATTTCATTAATCAAGTCTTCTGAAATTTGGGGGATCTGTAATAAACTTTCCTTTAAACGCCATCTCCAATCTGTCGATTGGTTCCTACCCATTAGAGTTAATTCAATCGTAACTGGTGCATGGTCTGTCCATGTTATATTTCCTATTGATATATCCTGTACCGACTGAAGTAACTGATGGGGTACCAAAAAACCATCTATTCGTGAATATGTTTGGTGGGGGTTTGAAAAGTAAGTATAATCCCTCTCTTCTGGGTGTATAATATGCCACCCATCTACCAGTTGAAATTCAAATAGCTTCCGCAGAATACGTCTTCTAATTCCACTGGGTATCGATGAGGCACCTCCGGATGTATCTACTTTTGGATCTAGGGGAATATTTAAATCTCCTCCACATATCAACTTTCCCTCCCTAAAATCCATCAATTTTGAAAGCACTTTAATCAGAAAGCTATCTTGATGCACGTTTGGTGCGTAAATGGTGGCTAGAGTTACCTTCTCCCTACCTATTTCTCCTTTAAGGAAAAGATATCTTCCCCCCTGGGTCCAAACATTTATCCGTAAGTCTCCATGGTATTCTGTTTGAAATTAGAATAGCCACTCCTTTGGTTTTAGCCTCTTGATTAGAAGCCTGGTATACGTTTGGAAAAAATCTATTTTGAAGATAGGGAAAGGCACCTTCCTTAAAGTGTGTCTCCTGTATAAATCCTACATCAGTATTTAAATGTTTTAAGTCATTCAATAGCATCTTACATTTTTCGGAGATATTAAAGTGGTTGTAAACCCAGAAATATATATATTTTTTTAAAACCACCTGCAAGACAAAGCCATAATGAGCTAGTATGACTAGCATAATAGCTCATTATGCATCACTTACCTTAGATCGGGCCCCCCAAAGCCGTCCTTGTCTCCCCCTCCAGCCGCAGCCATCGCTCCATAGGTACCCGGAAGGTTACTTCCGGGTATTGCCGCTCCAGCCAATCACAGCACCGCTCCGGCGCTGTGATTGGCCGGAGCGGCGAAGAAGTCACTCGGCGCGCATGCGCGCGGGAGCCGTCAAATCCGGCAAAGCCGGATTTGTGAATGGGGATTAACCCTGTGAATGCACCGTTGTCTACGGCGCGCATGCGCCGTTGACATCGGTGCATGTACTTTTTTGCAAATATCTCCTAAACCGTGTAGGTTTAGGAGATATTTCTTGCACCTACAGGTAAGCCCTAATCTAGGCTTACCTGTAGGTGCAAGTTGCATAAGTGGGTTTACAACCACTTTAAGCCCCCTAACATTTAGTGGCGTAACCCGTATTCTATCCATCTTCCACACCACCGAAATCACCTAACAGAAGTCCAAAAAAATATTTTTTTGGAGGAAGAAAAAAGAAAGGGATCAAGAGTCAGGGGATTATTCAGTGGTTCCTACTTAGGAATTCTATTTTCCCATAGATACCGAAATTGGGGTATTGGTCCACAATAGCATGAGTGGCTGAGCGCCTCCCACCCGCCCCTCCAGTCCCTTCTTACCTTATTTAACCCTCTAATGCAGCCCCATCCTACTCCTACATTTTAGTCGCGTCACCTATCTTCTGTCCCTTCCTTCTCCAGTCCATTTCTCTAATATGTGTCCTTCAGTAGCCCTATTCTTCATTTTCCTTACTTTAATTTCCTCTTCCATATTAACCTTCTAATATCTCCTGCCCCCGATCCTTAACCTAGTAATTCTCTCTCTTTATTGTCACCTGCTTTGTCCTGCTAACTTCTTTTAGTTCTGGTGTAGTATATTCCTAATTGTTTCTAATCTCTCTCTGTCCTAATACACCTCCCTATTTCCTCTACTCCTACGTCTCTATTTAGTTATATCCGTCCACCCTATCGATCTCTTTAATATCTTCATGCCCATCGCTCCCCCCTCTACATATTCATTTATTTACTTCATCAATGATACACATTCTTACTGCTTCAGGAAGTTATATCTCGCCTCCTAAGTAATGTCCCCTTGCCAGTTAATCCAATACCCCTCATTTCTATTAGACTTCCATATTTATCCACCTTTATTTTTTACCATATTTAAACGTCTAATATAGTATCTTTATATATTATCTGTACATATTTTATCCGTAGAAACACATATAAACATTCATATTATATGTCATATAACTGATTATTACTTTATTTCTCCAGACAATATCCGCCATCCATATTCCACTTCCCTATTTCCTTGAAAAGGAAAAACACCTCTATTAATATCTTCTTCATTCCATTCCCCCCCATCCCCTCCTCTGTAAAAGAGGGGTCATGTCCATTCTCCCCCCCCCTCCTCCTCTCCTCCTACCCTCCTCCTTACACCTCCGGACCCCACTGGGGATATTTCCTTTACATCCTTCTGTATTATTTTTTAACTCCCTAACATTTCTGAATAACATGCTGTGTCTCCTTATTTCCTACACCACTAATGTGATCCCCCCTTTGTATCTATTGTTATTATTCTAATCCTAGTAATCCTAGTAATCTCTTTCCCCTCCCCCTCCCTAGCCCCCCCTTCCTCCCTCATTATTTGTCCCACCCTTGTTAATTGTGTTTACTAGTGAATTATATTAATATAATAATAGATATTATATTTATGTATCAGTGTGTGATAGGTAAGCCTATTATTGTCCTATACCTCCCCCACGCCTCACCTCCCTTTGTTCCTCATTCTCAATTTCTCCCTCCTAAATTCCTACATAGACCACATATCTCCCATATATCTCGCTCCCTCCCCCATAAAAAAAAAAAGCGAGGGCGGGGAGGGGAGATGGACAGAGGGACATTGTCCGAGACAGTTCCATGAGAGAGGGGGGAAAAAAAAAAGCGGGCGCAATTGTGCCCTCCACTGTAAGGTAGCACGGGAGAGATCTGGTAAGATTTTAATTATCATACCTTCAAAAGATATTGAGCCAGCCTCCCATGCTTTACGACATACCATTTCTTTATGTGTATAACCATGGAAACGGCCAATAACATCTCAGGGTCTTGCAGGGTCTGAGGGCCATGGTCCCAAGGCTCTGTGCAGCCTATAAAATTCAATCTCCCTCGGTGCTGTTACCACTCCAAGTTGTTGACAAATTGATATTACCACTTTATATAGCGATTCCTCCTCAATCTCTTCTGAGATACCTCTAAATCTGAGATTTAGCCTCCGGCTCAGGTCTTCAATCTCTTCAAATTTTAACTGTATAGAACAGTTCTGTATCTCCTTTAAGGACTGTTTTTTCTCACATACTTCCAACCGCCCAATCCGATCTTCCAACCTAGCGGTGCGTGTCCCTTCTGCCATGATTTTATCCGACAAAACTTGTACCTCAGTTCTAATAAGCTGTAGTTCCTTCCTATGGGCCTCTTCCAGTTTGGACACTAGTGTTTTCATCTCATCCCGTGTCGGGAGCGCTTGCAAGATAGTCATCTCATCACGTGTCGGCAATGCTTGCAGAATCGCCATTAGATCTAGACCTTCCGGGTTTGTATCCATTATTCCTTTCTGGGCATCCACATGTATCTCTTCCTGCTCTTGCCCTCCCTTCATATCAAAGGATGCAGAGAGGCTCATACGAGGGATGGCTCTTGGGATTTCTGTATATGTAACCCCTCTTGTTTCTACAACCGAAGCCCGCGCTATGGTTGCCCGCGTCCACGGGAAGTACTCTTTGATCTCAGGCTGTAGCTTCGTGGAGATCCTCTGCACCAGCTTCTCTTCCCCCTTTCTCCTCACGCTGCTCATCCCATTGGGGTGCGCCAGGATGCATGGCTCGTGGCAGCTGATGTGACGGCTGATGTCCGGTGTCCAACATCAGTCTGCTATAACTTGTATACCGACTGTGTACCGTACGCTGTACGCTGTTTCTGCCTTCCGTTCCAGTCTGTGTCTCAGTCTGCGGTCTCAGTCTCAATCTCAAGGCTGCAGGGTCTCGCTCATCTCACTGGACGTTTGGCGGGTTTGTTCAGAGCTCAGCAACACACGTCCTCCCTACTCCGCCATTGCTAAGCCACACCCCCCAACTATTTTCTAATTATTGCTCCCACAGTTGATTTCTTCACACCAAGCTGCTTGCCTGTTGCAGATTCAGTCTTCCCAGCCTGTTGCAGGTCTTCAATTTTGTTTCTGGTGTCCTTCGACAGCTCTTTGGTCTTCATAATAGAGGAGTTTGAGGTTGTGGACAGGTGTCTTTTATACTGATAACAAGTTCAAACAGGTGCCATTAATACAGGTAATGAGTGGAGGACAGAGGAGCCTCTTAAAGAAAAAGATACAGGTCTGTAAGAGCCAGAAATCTTGTTTGTTTGTAGGTGACCAAATACTTATTTTCCACCATAATTTTCAAATAAATTCTTTCCAAATAAGACAATGTGATTGTCTGGATTTGTCTCTCATAGTTGAGGTATACCTATGATGGGAGAACTTGCACAATTGGTGGCTGACTAAATACTTTTTTGCCCCACTGTATCTAAAGACAAAAACTTAGTATATCACCCAAATATGGCAAAAATTCACAAAAAATAGCCATTGTAAAATATAAAGAGGAAGAAAAAAATGAAATAAAATAAATAAAAAGAATTAGCATATATTCAATAATATAGCAAATAAAATGGCTATGGTCAAGTAATTAGTTGTAATATTTACAGTATGAATTTTAATTAAACATTTTGTTGAATTATACTGGTTAAATCTGGGTTGTCAGTTGTGGGTAAGACAGTAACGTCTCTAATAGTTAGGATGATAAGTATATATAAAAAAAAAATTATTAACACTTACACAAAAACAAAATTTACAACTATTCAGTAAATAAGCATTTAAACAGACTAATATAATAATATATTATAATATAAGACCCTCAGTTTTAGTATTGAGGGAAATAGGAGAGTGGGGAAGGCGGGGGGGGGTAGGTAGAGTTAAATGGGTGGGAGGGAGGGAAATGGGGATGTGAGACAAGGGCAAGGGATGTGGGGGGGGGTGGAAAGGGGTTTAAAGATAATTGGATAATTGAAGGTTTCAATTATCGTAGTCTAGAGAGGGTCAAAAATGAAAAAATAAGAATGAAAAGTAAGAATTTATATATATATATATATATATATATATATATATATATATATATATATATATAAAGGGGGGGGGGGGGAAGGGGAAGAAAAAATCTTAAATTAGATCTTTGAATTGCATTGGTGAAGAATCTATAGGATATGAAATGAGAATAGTTATTTAATAACTAGAGAATGGAAGCAAGACCATTCTAATGTAAAAGAAAGCTGTAATGTAAAAAGAAGAATGAAAAATAGTCTTCAGTCCATTGAGTCTGGAGGATCCAGGTCTGGGGAATTTAAGTGACTCCTCTTGGTTGAGTTTTGCTTGTTTCTGTAATTTCCTACTTTGGTGGTATTTTGTGGAGAACTGGATGCTCTTCGTCGCCGAGGACTAGGTGGTGGCCCATTGCATAGGTGGAGTCTTTGCAGAGTATTCAGTAGTTCATCAGAGGATCTGCATGTTTGCTTGTTGCGTTAATATGTGCACCGAATAGAAAATGGGAAAACCCATTGATAAGGAATCTGATGTAGTTGTAATTTCTGTAATAAAGGTTTCATTGCGCGTCTTTTGGCAACAGTTATTGGGGATAGATCAGCAAAGATCTGGTATGAGTGACTTTGGAAACTGAGGTTTTCCTTACCCCTTCCTTGCAGCAATCATAATTTGTTCTTTGGTGCGAAAAAAGTGAAATTTTGCAATAATGTCGCGAGGAGGACCATCTAGTTTGCGGGGTGCAAGGGCTCTATGTATTCTGTCCATTTCCAATCTCTCAATTGAAATTGACAGTGGTAATTCTTGAATAAGGGCTGTAATAGTAGATGGAAGATCAATAATGGACTCAGGAATACCTCGTATGCGGAGGTTTGAGCGTCTTGCCCTATTCTCAAAATCTTCCAAACGTGTTTGCAGCAAAAGATGTTCTTCCTTGAGAGATTCTAATTAATTTTCATGAGTAAATACATTATTCTCTAAGTCATCCATTTTGTCTTCTAAGTCAGCAGTGCGCTGACCTAAGTCACGAATTTCTTTGGTTAATTTTTCAGTAATATGGTCAGAGGTCTGCTTTAAGACTTTCTGCAGCATCTTCTCAAACTGTTTAATAACATTTGGGTATAGTGAGTCTGAATGTTGTTGCTGAGAAGTATCTCCATAGTCAGAGTCTGTGTTATGTATTTCATGAGGTAACTGCTGATGCTTCCTGTCAGCGTGAGGTGTGCCTGTGTGAGGAGAGTTAGACTGTGCCATCTTACAGGTGTCTCTGAGGAGATTATCTTTGAGGGATTTTGCTCTGATTCTCCCGCGGGAAGTTCCCAAAATCATACTAGGATAATCTCCAGGCACTGAGGAAGGTATAGGTAGGCTTCTCATATTACTTACCCTTCCATTCGGGTGTATAAAACGTCCGTGGAGTCCTGGGAATAGCAGAGCTTCAGTGGGACATATCTGCCTCAGCCGGCTCCACGCATGCTCCTGTTGAATAATTTATATCTTATAAACTATACCGATTGCCCTCCCACAGGCCTTTTTCAAAAAACTGTATAGAGTCTTTCTGGGCTGGCTTTTGTATGGCAGGACAACCATGCCAGACTGGCCTACGACCTCCTACATAGACTAAACTCGGACGGTGGAGTTGGTCTTCCGGACGTGGCCCTTTACTATAAGGCCGTGTCCCTCGTACGTATCCTGAACTGGTGCCATGACTCCGCTAGCAAAGTAAGAAAAAGTTAGAAAAAGCACTGGCGAGCTGAAATCTTGCAGGGGCTCCCTGGATTCCTGCCAGTTCCAGAAGACTATCTGACTGGACCTCCCCCAGACTCGATCCTCCTTAGCTATCTGGGATCGACTGAATGCGATAGGTCACTATACTCCCGGACATCTCCTCTGGTGCCCTTGGGAGGTCATCCCTGGCTCATGCCAGGGGAAAAGCAAGGCTTCTTTGGCTCCTGGGGCTCCAATATGAAAGTTGCTTGCGCTAAATTTCCCCACAGGGTACCCTACTGCCTCTTGCCACCTTAAAATTCACCCTAGGTGTCATTACTTTTGCAACCTGGAGATACTTTCAAGTAGCAGATTTTCTCCACAAATTGAAACCCCAACTACGATCTTTTAATACCCTTACCTCTTTTGAATACTTGTGTATTAACCTCCCGGATCCTAAACATCTACTATCCCAAATGTACAAGTTAGTGCTGGGCTCACAGTCCTTAACGGTCCCGTATTATATTAAGGAATGGAAGAAAGAATTGGGTCAGGAATTTACCCCCTCTCAAGTCCAGAGGATATTTACATTTCTGCATTCTACTTCTGTTAGCTCACATATCCAAGAGTTTTCATATAAATGTATGACTAGATGGTACAGAACACTATCCCGTCTAGCTCAAATGTTTCTGACAGCGGATTCCAGATGCTGGAGAGGATGTGGACAGCGGGACACTTTTTTCTATTTGTGGTGGTCTTGTCCTAGGATTAGGGCCTTTTGGGAGGCCATCACCCCATGGATGAAAAAGACGACCCTACGACCGATAGAGGGCTCCCACCTACACTTTCTCTTCCACAGGGTGCCATCCTCTTTAAAATTATATAAAAGGAGTGTTACTCCCCGATTGCTCAATGCTGCCAAATCCCTGATTCCCAGGTTTTGGAAACAAGCCGCCTGTCCCTCTATTGTAAACTGGAAGAAAGAGGTGGATGCCACTATGGAGGCAGAACATTGGATATACAGTATACTGCTAAAGAGCAATATAAAAAATTTAAATATATATCTGGATATCTGGTCAGGCTGGATGTATTATTCCTCAGAGATCTTAGCAGACTAACTATAATCCCCATATAATGATTGATAATATGATAGCCTTTGCCCCATACTCAATCCTCACTACTGTCAGCTTCAGTCAGTGCTTGATTGACTCCCTGCCCCGGGAGCTGTTTTTTTTAATCTTTCGTCTGTTACTTCTCCCGTGGTTTTTCCATGTTTTTTTGTCCTTGACTCTCTCTCTCGTTATTATTTTTTTAGCACCAGTGGTATGACAGAGCAACAGTATTGAGATTATATCTGAAGTATTTTGGGTCTGTTTGGATATGCTGGCACTATGGTGCTATCCGCGACACTCGGTTCTATTCTCCCCCTGTTCTCTCACGCCCGTGTTGATGATAGCATGGGGATGGGTGGAAGGCCCCTGTGATTTCCTTATTACGTTCTACACTGGACCCATATTTTTTGGGCTATAGATTGATTTTATTAGCTCAACTACTGTTATATGAGCCTGTCAATTTACCTTGTATGTTTACCTATTTTTTCATTCTGTATTCTCATTATTCTTTTATAAGAATAGCTCTACTTCTCCTTTATGGGAAAGTGCATCAATGTCTTTTACAGCTGATCAGGTGAGTAGACAGTTGAGGAGACTTAAGGCAGTAAAATCAGCAGGCCCTGATAGAGTTAGGCCCCTTTCACACAGGACGGATCAGTCATGATCCGCCCCGTGTACCTCCGCTTGATCCCCGCTGAGCCAGCGGATGACTGGGCGGTCCCCGCACACTGTGCAGGGACCGCACTGTCAGATCTCCGCTCTCCCCTATGGGGGATCAGATGAACACAGACCGTCTGTCCGCAGATGGATAGAAAAATATAAATTTTTCTATCCTGGAAAACGGAGCATAGCGGACACGGGTGAGATCGGGTGTCAGCGGATGCTCATCCGCTGACATCCGCTATCCCATAGGGATACATGTATGTCCGTTTTTCATCTGAAAACGGATGGGTGAAAAACGGACATACGGCCCGCCCGTGTGAAAGGGGCCTTAGCCCCAGGGTGATTAGGGCATGTGCAGACCAGCTGGGAGTGCTTTTCAATGGGTCTTTAAGCCTGAGTCTACCAAAGGTTCCTGTGTTGTGGAAGACATCCTGTCTTTTCCCCGTGCCAAAGATACCACGTCCTTGTGGCTCCAAGGATTATAGACCATTGGCTTTGACCTCCCACATCATGAAGACCTTGGAGAGACTTTTATATCAGTTACGACCCATGGTTAATAAATGTTTAGACCCTTTGCAGTTTGCATACCAGCCAAGACTGGGGGTTGAAGATGCTATCATTTTCAAGGTAAATCGCATGTATGTACACCTGAATAGGTCAGCAAGCACTGTGAGGGTCATGTTTTTTTACTTCTCCAGTGCTTTGATACTATTAGGCTGGATATTTTTGACGAGAAGCTAGCAGCAATACAGGTTGATGTTTGTGTGATGGATTGTAGACTACCTGACAGGAAGACCGCAGTATGTGCGTTTGCAAGACTGTGTGTTGGATAGGGTGATCAGCAATATTGGGGTTCCACAGGGGGCAGTTCTCTCTCCCTTTCTTTTTACTGTTTACACCACTGATTTCAGCTACCAGACAGAGTCCTGCCATCTTCAGAAGTTTTCTGATGACTCTGTTTAGAAGTTCATCAAGTGGTGGGATAACACCATCTATAGTTGATTTGATGGTTGGTGAGAACCTTGGTAATTGCGTTTAGTTGTTTGTGCATTTGTATGAGTAAACGTTGACAGATCTGCAAAGAGCTTAACACCAGCCCCAGCATAGGGTTGTGGCAGGGTATTAAGAGCCTTAGCTTTAGTAAGTAGTTGTTCTTTTACTGAGTAGAAATGAATCCCAGGGAAGCAAGTCGGTAAGTTCTGAAGTTTGGGGATTCTCTGAATGTGATCTATTATCAGTTCCAGTGGGGACAAATCGGGCAGTAAAGTAGAGATCATGTCTCTGGCATATTTTTGCAGGTCATGAGATGGAACTGATTCAGGCACCCCACGTAATTCAACATTATTAGTCTTCAAGGCCTGCTGACTTTGCTTGTATCTTTATGTTATAATACTTGCTTTCCTCATATGCATCAATAAGATCATTAACCACTTGCCGACCACTGTCAGTAAATATAAGTCGACAGAAAGGCTGGTGTGCGTAAAGCAACTTACAGGGACGTTGCTTTGAAATTCACGGCGCGCGCACCGCAAGCTCCGTGACCGTGCCCATGGGACCCACGGACTCAATGTCCGCCGATGTCCCGCGATCATGTCACAGAGCAGCAGAACGGGGGATGCCGTTGTAAACAAGGCATCTCCCTGTTCTGCCTTGTGACAGGACACTGATCGTCTGCTCCCTATCTTCGGGAGCAGCGATCAGTGTTGTGTCACAGTAAGCCCAGCCCCCATACAGTTAGAATCACTCCCTAGGACATAAACCTCAAGTTTACACAGGCATTCCCTGAAATCGCGTCAAAACCGCGGCCACAAAATCGTGCAACTTTAAAGTTGCGACAGTGTGAAAGGGGCATTAGATGGTACCTGACAAAATCTCACGCTTCAAAGGCCAATCCCCTAACTGTTTCTGGAGACAGACAGGACGGGCAAAAGGCGACCTTTTACTCATCCCGTGGGGCTGTACAAAGCTCAAAACTTTTTGGACCTCTATCTTCCACCTTATCTCCAACATCGTCCATGCTTCTATCTTTACCTCTTCATGAGTAGCCCTATTAAACCTAGACATGGACAACCTACCACCACACTCCCAACACACAACCACTCACATTCTCCTGGCAGCAAGGCTCTGCATTAGTAGGAGATGAAAATCACCTACACCTACACCTACTACACTCTCAGATACTGTAGACTTGACCCAGTTGCATTGCACTTACAAACACATGATGGCTGCTAGTATGAGAAAACTTGCCCAGATTCGTATACTGTAGAAACCTTGGCAATTATGGAAAACTCACAACCCTTAAAATCTGGCAGTTACATTTCTGGCACTCAACGCCACATTAAACCTTGGATTCCCTTTTCCTCCCTTTGTTTACTGATTACTCTTTTAAATTATGTTAAAGAGATAATATTTTAATGCCTACTACAAAACGTGACAATTGTAATGTCCTGTAAAATTGTGAGTTATGGCATATTTGTGTCACGAAGATGCTATATTGTACTACTGTTTACTACTATAACCTTTGTTATAAGAATGTATTAGTCCCAATTATTCATTGCTAGACATGATTAAGACATTGTTTGTATACTTGCAAATAAAAATAGCGCAATCAGAACAACAATAATTATGAGGTCAATATTTAGAAACACCCATACAAAAGATCATATGTATAATTGCAAGCTGAACACTATAGGTGTATTCCACACTACCTGTTATGCTGCGTACACACGGCTGTTTTTCTCGTCGAGAAAAACAACATTTTTCCCATTCGACGAGAAAAACGATAGTCTGTGGGCTTTCTGTCGTTTTTTTCGACGAGAAAAACGGCATTAAAAACTACGAGAAAAATTAGAACATGTTCTAATTTTTCTCGTCGTTTTTTTCGACATGTTTTCCTTGGCAGTGTTTCCCATACTGCCGCGGAGCCCACAGACGGTCGTTTTTCTTGACAAGAGAAAAAACGACGTGAAAAACGACCGTGTGTGGGGAACAAGCCGTTCCCTCGTTTTTAATGACAATATTCACAGTGGTTTTTTAACCGCCGTGAATAATGATCGTGTGTACGCGGCATAAGAGATTAAAAATGACAGAAGAGCAGCGCAAAAGCAACTCTTTTAAAGCAACTAAATGTCCATATGAATAAAAAGATCAGAGATAGAGAACTGCAAAGATGCCAATCAATCAGTGGGTAGTGCATATAGCATAAAAACACACAAGTGACAACAGCTGAGGAAGTTCCGTGATCCTGTGATACGCGTAACACGTAGGGAAAGGGCACATGGACAAGAACAAGACGCTGAGTTGCCTATTGGCATAGCACAGAGCTGTTGCAGCTCTGTGTGCCCATTCAGACATGGAGCTGCCATTTGGCCCCACCCCTCTATCGCCTGATTGGCTAACTAACTTTGATTGGGAGCCAATGGCGCCACTGCTGTGCCAATCAGGAGAGAGAGTCCCGGATAGCCGAGGGATTCGTGGACATCGCTGGACATAGATGGGGCTCAGGTAATTATTAGGGGTTGCTGGGGAGGCTGCTAAACACAGAAGGCTTTTTATCTTAATGCATAGAATACATAAGGATAAAAAACACTCTGCCTTTACAACTCGTTTAACCACTTCTCTACTGTGCACTAAAACCCCCTTCTTACCCAGACCAATTTTCAGCTTTTGGTGCTCTCACACTTTGAATGACAATTACTCAGTCATGCAACACTGTACCCAAATAAAATTTGCATCCTTTTTTTCACACAAATAGAGCTTACTTTTGGTGGTATTTAATCACTAGTGGGTTTTTTATTTTTTTTGCTAGAAATAAAAAAAGACCGTAAATTTTGAGAACATTTGCCTTTTTCTTTGTTTCTGTCATAAAAGCTAGCAAATTAGTAATTTTTCTTCATAAAATTTGTCCAAAATTTATACTGCTACATATCTTTTGTAAAAATAAACCAAATAAGTGTATATTATTTGGTCTTTGTGAAAGTTATAGAGTCTACAAACTATGGTGCCAATCCCTGAAAAATGATTAAACTGATTACACCTGAAGTGCTGACAGCCTATCTAATTTCTTGAGATAATAACAAGTCATAAAAGTACAAATACCCCCCAAATGACCCCTTTTTAGAAGGTAGACATTCCAAGGTATTAAGTAAGTATCATGGTGAGTGTTTTTAAGTTGTATTTTTTTCCCACAATACTTTGCAAAATGAAGATTGTTTTTTTTTTCTTTTTTACAAAATTGTCCTATTAACTGGTTATTTCTCTCACAGAGCATATGCATACAACAAATTACACCCCAAAATACATTTTGCTGCTACTCCTGAGTATGGAGATACCACATGTGTGGGACTTTTACACAGCCTGGCCACATACAAAGGCCCAACATTGAAGTAGCACCATCAGGCGATCTACGAGCATAAATTGCACATCTCATTTCTCAAGCACCTATTACATTTTGAAGGCCCTGGAGCACCAGGACAATGGAATTGCCCATAAAATGACCCCATTTTGGAAAGCTAACACCCCAACGTATAATCTATGAGGCATAATGAGTCTCTTGAACGGTTATTTTTTTTCCAGAAGTTTTTGGAAAATGTGGAAAAAAAATGAAAACGCATTTTATTTACACAAAGTTGTCCATTTATAAGATATTTCCAACACATAGCAAATACATAACAAAAATGACACCCCAAAATACATTCTGCTACTCCTCCTGAGTATGGGGATACCACATGTGTGAGACTTTTACACAGCTTGGCCACATACAGAGGCCCAACATTCAAGTAGCACCATCAGGTGTTCTAGGAGCATACATTTACATATATAATTTCCTGGCAACCTATCATTTTTGAAGGCCCTTCATATTTCTAACACAAAGCATGTACATACCAAGAATTACAATCCAAAATAAATTATATTGCGGAAAGGGTAAAAAAGAAGTATTACCTGTGCTTTTAGTAGTGTCCACAGAAGAGAGCACTGGTCCAGGCAGCAGTCGGGGATGTGCTTAGCGACAGCAATAGTAATTATCCAGGCAGCAGGCAGGAATATTATCTATGGTCAGCACAAGGACATTGTCAGCACACCCAAAGCATTTGTCCATAGAAATTGTCCAGGCAGAGACAGCCAGCACAGCCATATTATTGGTCCTGGTTCACCGTTACCTTCAGACACTCATTATTGTACCATTCTCCAGCCCTTCATAAACATACTGCCTCTTGCTACAGCTAATTATTTGCATAGTCCAGGTAGCAGGCAGTGGTGTGGTCCATTCATGCGGCAGGCAAAGGCATGATGGCAGTAAGTCAGCAGCAGGCTGAGGGCGGCAATCAGGTAAGACCTGTGCACAGGGGCACAGGGGTTGAGGCTTCGACCCACCCAAATCTCTATGAAGCCTCCGGACTCCAGACCCTAATACGGAAATTAAACCCGGAGAAAACAAAAAAATTGTTTTCTCCATCCGGAAAAACTATTCTGGAGCCCCTCACATATGTGAGACCCCTGTGTACTACAGTAGCAGGGCAACAGATCAGTCCAAGCGGTAGGCAAAAGCATAGTCCATAAAACAGGCCAGGGTCAGTTCACATGGAAGCAGTCCAAACAGTAGGCAGAGGCATAATCACAAAACAGGCCAGGGTCAGTTCACGTGGAAGCAGTCCAAACGGTAGGCAGAGGCATAGTCACAAAACAGGCCAGGGTCAGTTTACGTGGAAGCAGTCCAAACAGTAGGCAGAGGCATAGTCAAAAAGCAGGCCAGGGTCAGTTCACATGGAAGGCAGTGGCATGGTTATTTGGGGAAGCATGGAAAATGGTCAGCACAGATTATGAAAATGGGGGGGAAATGGTTAAAAATATGGGCTAATATTTTAGGGATGTGTGATAAAATTCGAAGCATTCACCAATGCAAAGGCCAGGTTGGGAGGGACACCGGGGACAATGGTAGCTGGTATCTTTTGAAAGTCCTCCTTTGCTGCACACGCGACATCTTTTTTGCCGTCTTCGGCCTGCTTCGGATGGTGGGATGCTGTACGGGAAGTGCCGTTCATGAAGTCTGCTAACAGCATCAGAGCGAAGGTTTTCTGGGGGGGTTCTTTGTTGATAGATGAGGGACGTGACTAATTCTTCTGAGAATAGTAGGAAGGGGGCTGGGTTGTCTGTGGATTTGGTGTAGACTATGTAGGAATTATAAATGGCCAAATGGATCAGATAAAATGCTACCTTCTTGTACCAGAATCAGGACCTCATAATGGACAAATAGGGCTGAATCATTTGGTCATTGAAATCCACCCCTCCCCCCTCCATGTAGAGATTATAGTCCTGAACACATGTCGGCTTTTCAATGGGACCTCGTCGTCTTCGCTGAACTACAACTGCAATGTCATCATGAATGGTGGACATCATGTGCACGTCCCTGTTATCCTTCCACCTCAAGGCCAGCACTTCGTCGCACCTCAGTTTTGCTCTTTCCCCCCTTTGCAGCTTTTTGTTCACAATTGATTGTGGGAAGCCCTTCCTATTATTCCTGGAGGTTCCGCAGGCCAGGGTTTTTTCGAGGTACAAGCGTCTGAAAAGGGGCAGGCTGGTATAAAAGTTGTCAAGGTATATATGATATCCTTTTTTTAGAAGAAGGGTAAGCCAGGTCCCATACAATTTTTCCAGCTGTGCCAATGTAGGCCGGGCACTCAGGGGGCTGGAGCTGGGAATCTTTTCCTTCATATATGCGGAACGCATAAAGATATCCCGTGGCTCTCTCACATAATTTGTAAAATTAGGCCTCGTACACACGACCGAGTTTCTCGGCAAGAACCAGCAAGAAACTTGCTGGCAGCGATGTTTTGCCGAGAAACTCGTTCGTGTGTATGGTTTCTCGTCGAGAAAACCGACAAGTAACCTCGACGAGAAAATAGAGAACCTGCGCTCTATTTTCTCGTCGAGATTCTCGTCGGCATGTTTCTCGACGAGAAAAGTGAGTGTGTGTACACTTACCTGTCCTCCCGGAAGCCCGCGCATGTTCGAAATGAATTTGACGCATGCGCGGTAGCTTCCTAGGCATACGTAGGGTATACCAAGATGGCGGCGACGGCATAGAATGTGATGAGCGCATGCTCGTCGTAGTCGATGACATCACCGCGTACGCTCCATTCAAAGAACCGCGGGTTCTTTGAAACGAGCGTGTGTACACTCGGCCGGGACAAGTTTCTTGTCCAAGAATCTCGTCGAAAAAAACGACATGTTTTTTTCAACGAGAATCTCGGCCGTGTGTACGAGGCCTTTGACTCCATATTTGGCCTTTTTGCTAGGAATATATTGTTTTATTCTTAGCCGGCCTGAAAAGGGTACCAGGGACTCATCCACACATATATGTTTCTCGGGGCATAGAGTTCTGAAAATCGATCAGAAAGGAAATTTATCAGTGGGCGAAGTTTATACAGCTTATTGGAATCTGGATGATTGCGGAGAGGGCACTGGGTGTTGTCATTAAAATGAAAGAATCTCATTATCATCTCATATCGGGTCCTGGGCATTACGTAAGAATACATGGGCATGTGGTAGATGGGTTTGATGGACCAATAGGCATGTCCTTGATTTTTTTGTAAGCCCCATGTTTATGGTGAGGCCCAAAAACAATTTTAACTTCTCCAAATTCAAATCTCTCCACTCAAATGGACGGGCATAAGATGATTGGGGGTTGTTGTCAATATACTGCTGGGCATATAAGTTTGTCTGGTCCACAATGAACTGCAGAATAGTGTCGGGAAAAGAAAAGTTGAAAATAATCAATCTCTATGAAATTTTGGGTGTTGGCCTGCACACCTGGCTGTGCTGTGAAAGGGGGAATAATTGGTGATCCCGAGTTGGAAGGCAGCCATGTTGGGTTGGCAAGACCATCTGGCATGTATGTAGCCCTGGCTCTTGGGGGACGTGACACTCCAGTATTTGGGGGAGTTAAATTTCCTGTGCTGGTACTCGGGTGTGATGTGGCAGCACCGGTACTGGCCCTGGGCATTTGTTCGCTGGGCCTTTCGTTCCTGGGGCCTTTCGCAGCACTGGTACTGGGCCTTTGTTCCTGGGGCCTTTGGCTGGCGGCAGCACTGGTACTGGGCCTTTGTTCCTGGGGCCTATTGCTGGCGGCAGCGCTGGTACTGGGCCTTTGTTCCCGGGGCCTATTGCTGGTGGCAGCGCTGGTACTGGGCGTGGGAATATAATCCTGGTTGCTGGCGGCTGCCTGGTTTCCAGAATGCCGTGCCCTTTTAGGAGGGACCCATGTTTCATCTGAATCGTTACTATATTCGATCGGTTCAAATTCCGAATTTGATTCGGAATCAGAATTGTAATCTGATGAGAACTTCCCGGTGCTCTCATCAGTCATGGAGAGGATCTGGAACGCCTCCTCACTGGTATAGACTCTTTTGGACATGGCTGTGTGGCGGGTAACTGTGCGACAGGTGACAGATGGGTGGCAGGTGACAATCACTGATGGGCTGTGCGATGGGTGGCAGGTGACGTTCACTGATAGGTGATAATGGTGTGATGGGAGATGGTCACTAATGGGTGACAGGCAATGGTCATTGATGGGTGACAGGCCACGGACGGTGACGGGTGATGGTCACAGAAGGGTGACGGATGACAGGGCACGGTCACTGATAGGTGACGGGTGATGGGTGACAGGGCACGGTCACTGATGGGTGACGGTTGCACCGCTAACGGTCACTGATGGCAGTCTCTTATGTGACAGGTGATGTGTGACAGGGTACTGTCACTGATGGGTGATGGGTGACAGGGTACGGTCACTGATGGGTGACGGGTGACAGGGCACGGTCACTGATGGGTGACGGGTGACAGGGCATGGTCACTGATGGGTGATGGGTGACAGGGTACTGTCACTGATGGGTGACAGGGTACGGTCACTGATGGGTGACGGGTGACAGGGCACGGTCACTGATGGGTGACGGGTGACAGGGCATGGTCACTGATGGGTGACAGGGCACGGTCACTGATGGGTGACGGTTGCACCGCTGATTTTCACTGATGGAAGTCTCTTATGTGACAGGTGCACTTATGGGGTGACTGTTGGGTGACAGATGACAATTGGGGGGGGGGGGCGATGGGACAGGTGTGGTGTTGGTGCAGACACTACTAAACATAGTGAGGAGAGAAGAGCTGGCAACAGTTAGTTACAAATCTTATGTTTACATTTAGTGATCAGGCTGTGAATGGATCACAGCCGATCACATGGTACACAGCCCTGGCCAATGGCTGTGTACTATCGTCGGTGACGAGCAGTGTTCCCGGGAACACGCTGCCACCGACAGACACGTGCAGCGCGCTCGCGATCGCGCACATGCGGCGTGTCAAATGGTGCATTACCAACCGTGATCAGCCGCGACTTTAACACGGCCGATCACGTGGTAAACTGCACTTGCAGGCGGCTGTTCACCCCTGTCGGTGACAAGCGGTGTCTCGGTGACACGCCGCCACTGACAGTACAGGGATGCGCAATCCCTGTTTAAAGGGCCGACGTCATATGACGTCCTATCAGAACGATAGTGTCTTCCGCCCGCCGTCATTTGACGGTGGGCGGTGGACAACTGGTTAAACATTTGTTTTATAAGTGCAAAAAAAATCTGATAACTTCCTTTTTTTTTTTTTAGGGGGATTCTCCCTATAGTGTTTAAGATGTGGCTGTAGATATCTTGCTTTTGTATGGAATGAGCAATAACAAAAAATAAAAAATTATTTGATATAAAAAAAACTTCCTATGCTTTCTGCTTCTGCTGACTGTTATCAGTTACTAAACTGTCAACTGTATCTGAGGATTACAGAACCACATCCCTCTATGTTATAGATAGGGGGAGATGGAGAGGTGTCTATAGTCTGTACTGTTTCTGTTGTTTGGATACAGTGAGTGAAGGTTGTCAACCTAGTGCAGGAAGTACTGGTAGAGTAACCAGATAAAAATAAAATAAAATAAAGTCTTAATGAAGATAACAATACATCAACTAATATTAATGCACATCTAAGAACAGGCAAGCTGCAATAAATACAATTTTTGTTATTGGGTTTAGGTAGGTTTAAACTGCAGCTGAGCAGTGTACGGAGGCAAGCAAGTTACACAAATGCATCTAACCGGTGTTTCTCTGAAACTCTGTTCAACCTAGTAATGTGATATTACATTTTCCCAGCTGGAACTTCAATTCTCCCTTACTTCACATGCAGGCATGAACACCTAAAACAGCTGACAGCAGTTTCAGTACAGTAAGGCCGTATTTTATGTTGGTATTTGCTTGCATGATTATGAAGTTAAAGCAAATGAAAGCATAGCAGGAGAAACAGTGGAGGACCCCAGACCTGAGTCAATTTCCTCAAAGGTTTTATATTGCAAGCCTTGAAATGGGGCCATGGCTGAGGTAAGGTTTGAAAGGTAATTAAGAAAACAATGGAGTCTATTAACTAATCTCCTGGCTTTCTTCTATTGAGGCTTGCAGCTGCAGCTAATGTAAAAGCATATTATGGCCTTAAATGGCAAGTTATTTGAGAAATATTATGTCATTTTTGCACTTAGACCGCACTGTAAACTTTAACTGTCTATGATTTAGATTCCATTGCACAAGAAGGCTTCTGTTTTTACACAAAAACAAATCCAATGCAGTTTGTTTGAGAATAAAAAATGAAAAATGTATATTAATAAAGGGTCTCTCCACCCAAAACTTATTTTTCAGTTTTTGGTAGCTGCTGGAGAGATAAACCATCTGACAGTTTCTTATTTTTCCTACTAACTGTATTGGTAAAAGCTGTTTTCTTGAATTCTTAGATATGAACAACTGTTGTGATTATTATAAGAAAGTCTTGTTCTTCCTTTTGAATTTTTAATTTATTTTTTCAAAATATTTTTATTAAAAAGTTTTTCAAATATACAGTTATGCAGAAACATATGTAATGATCAGTGTAGATTACAATAATGAACTGTAGAGGTATGCACTGAAATAGCGCGCACTACTATCATATGAGAATCAAAATATAACAATTCGAACAGTAAGTTGTTTCTGAAACAAAATGCATCCACACTAGTGAAAGTGTTGATCAAGGGAGGGGTAAAGGTAGGGTGAAGGGGGAAAGAGTGTAGAAAGAGGAGGGTATAAGGGGGGAGGGGGAATGAGAGCATCAATAGGAATTCCATAAATCATACGGTAATATCAATGGTTGTACCTGTTGTTGTACCAAAGTTTCCATGGGTTCCAGAGGGTCATTAGAGTAGAGTTTGTGTGTTTTCCCCGAGAAAGGATAGTCTCATAAGTATAGTGAGTTTGTACCAAGTTTACTACTTCTGCGAGGGTGGGAATTTCTTTGTATTTCCATTTTCTGGCTATCAAAAGTTTTGTTGCTAAGAGAATGTGTGTTGTCACCAGCCTGAGGTTAGGTGGTATGTCATCAATGGTCAAATTGAGAATAGCTAGTTGGGGGGTCAGTGAGACGGGGAAACTTAGTATTAGGGCCGAAACAACTAATCGATTAATCGACAACTAATCGATTATGAAATTAATCGATTACTATTTTCATAATCGATTAATCGACCAGTAACATTATGGGGTTAAAAAAAGCTAAAATTAGCCCTTTATAGTACAAAAAAGAGCAAATCCCTACTGTAAATATTACTTTCACTGTCCCACAGTAAAAAATGAACCCCTTACAGTACGGATTATTTTCTCTTTTTGTACTAATTTTAGTTTTTTAACCCCATTATGTTACTAAACATCTCAGGCCTGGGTCACACCTCTGTGTTTTTTGGTGCTTTTTGCAGAAACACACTACAGTTCATTGACATGGTTTCCTATGGGACACATTCACATACATGATTTTTTCACCGCTGAGTATTTGGAAAGGGCAAGGCCTTTTTTTAACGCAAAACTATTTTGTTTTTTTGGTTCAATATACTTCAATAGAGAATCTGCAGAAAAGCATGTAATGCGTTTTTGCGGAAATTTGTGTTTTTTAACCACTTGACCACTGGGCACTTAAACCCCCTTAATAACCAGACCAATTTTCAGCTTTCGGTGCTCTCACATTTTGAATGACAATTACTCAGTCATACAACACTGTACCCATATGAAATTTTTGTCCTTTTTTTCACACAAATAGAGCTTTCTTTTGGTGGTATTTAATCACTGTTGGGTTTTTTATTTTTTGCGCTATAAGAGAAAAAAGACTGAAAATTTTGTAAAAAAATGATTTTTTTTTCGTTTCTGTTATAAAATTTTGCAAATTACTATTTTTTCTTCATAAATTTTGGCCAAAATTTATACTGCTACATATCTTTGGTAAAAATAAGTACAAATTGGTGCATATTATTTGGTCTTTGTGAAAGTTATAGAGTCCACAAGCTATGGTGCCAATATCTGAAAATTGATCACACCTGAAGTACTGACGGCCTATCTCAATTCTTGAGACCCTAACATGCCAGAAAAGTACAAATACCCCCCAAATGACCCCTTTTTGGAAAGAAGACATTCCAAGGTATTCAGAAAGAGGCATTGTGAGTTTTTTGAAGTTGTCATTTTTTCCCACAATTCTTTGCAAAATCAAGATTTTTTTTTTCTCTTTTTTTTTTTTCACAAAATTGTCATATTAGCAGGTTATTTCTCACACACAGCATATGCATTCCACAAATTACACCCCAAAACACATTCTGCTATTACTCCCGAGTATGGCGATACCACATGTGTGAGACTTTTACACAGCGTGGCCACATACAGAGGCCCGACATGCAGGGAGCACCTTCAGGCGTTCTGGAGCACCCAGGCCAATTCTGACATTTCTCTCCTACATGTAAAAATCATCATTTGTTTGCTAGAAAATTACATAGAACCCCAAAACATTATATATGTTTTTTTAGCAAAGACCTTAGAGAATATAATGGTGGTTGTTGCAACTTTTTATCTCGCACGATATTTGCGCAGCAATTATTTTAATGCGTTTTTTACGGAAAAAAAATGTTTTGTGCTTAAAAAAAAAAAACAGTAAAGTTAGCCCAATGTTTTTGCATAATGTGAAAGATGAAGTTACGCCGAGTAAATAGATACCTAACATGTCACCCTTAAAAATTGCACACACTCGTGGAATGGCGCCAAACTTCGCTACTTAAAAAATCCCCATAGGCGACGTTTAAATATTTTTACTGGTTACATGTTTTGAGTTACAGAGGAGGTCTAGGGCCAAAATGATTGCTCTCGCTCTAACGTTCGCAGAGATACCTCACATGTGTGGTTTGAAAACCGTTTTCATATGTGGGCGGGACTTACGTATGCGTTCGCTTCTGTATGCGAGCTCACGGGGACAGGGGCGCTTTAAAAAAAAAAAAAAATTTATTCTTCATTTTACTTTATTTATTTTAGTTTGACATGTTTTTCCGCCCTAAACATTTTTTTGATCACTTTTATACCTATTACAAGGAACGTAAACATCCCTTGTAATAGGAATATGGCATGACAGGTCCTCTTTACAGTGAGATATGGGGGGGGTGTCAATAAGACCCCACATCTCACCTCTAGGCTGGGAAGCCTGAAAAAAATACAAAAAAAAAAACAACAATCCTGGCTTTGATCGTAGCGGTGAGTCGGTAGAAGCACCGGAGGGCGGCGGGGGGGGGACATCCCCTCTCGCCTCCCGTAAGAATGATCAAGCGGCGGAACAGCCGCTATGATTGTTCTTATGGTGTAGCGAATCGCCGGCTGAAAAAGCTAATATCTGAATGATGCCTGTAGCTGCTCCCATCATTCAGATATCCCCGCACAAAGTCAAGGACGTCATATGACGGCCGGAGGGCGGGAAGTGGTTATTGCAGAGTATTGCCGGGCATTGCGGAGTATTGCCGGGCATTGCGGAGTATTGCTGGGCATTGCGGAGTATTGCAGGGCATTGCGGAGTATTGCGGACTATGGCAGGGTATTGCGGTGTATGGCAGGGTATTGCACGGGTATTGCACAGGGTATTGTGGAGGGTATTGCACAGGGTATTGTGGAGGGTATTGCAGAGTATTGTGGAGGGTATTGCAGAGTATTGTGGAGGGTATTGCAGAGTATTGTGGAGGGTATTGCAGAGTATTGTGGAGGGTATTGCAGAGTATTGTGCAGGGTATTGCAGAGTATTGTGCAGGGTATTGCAGAGTATTTTGCAGAATATTGCGCAGGGTATTGCAGAGTATTGCGCAGGGTATTGCAGAGTATTGCACCAGAGTATTGCAGAGTATTGCACCAGAGTATTGCAGAGTATTGCACCAGAGTATTGCAGAGTATTGCACCAGAGTATTGCAGAGTATTGCACCAGGGTATTGCAGAGTATTTTGCAGGGTATTGCGCAGGGTATTGCAGAGTATTTTGCAGGGTATTGCGCAGGGTATTGCAGAGTATTGCGCAGGGTATTGCAGAGTATTGCGCAGGGTATTGCAGAGTATTGCGCAGGGTATTGCAGAGTATTTTGCAGGGTATTGCAGAGTATTTTGCAGGGTATTGCAGAGTTTTTTGCAGGGTATTGCAGAGTATTTTGCAGGGTATTGCAGAGTATTGCACCAGGGTATTGCCGAGTATTGCACCAGGGTATTGCCGAGTATTGCACCAGGGTATTGCAGAGTATTGCACCAGGGTATTGGCAGGGTATTTTGCAGAGTATTGGCAGGGTATTTTGCAGAGTATTGGCAGGGTGTATTGCAGAGTATTGGCAGGGTATAGCACAGGGATGGCTGAGCAGGGATGGATGGATGGCTGGATCTGTGACTGCAATTGTCACAGATCCAGCCCACAGTGCTGCTGCTGCCATCCGCTCCCTCCCCCTCCCCTCTCACACTGTACCGATCGGTACAGAGAGGGGAGGGAGGAACCGGCGTCATCAAATGACGCCGGTCTGTTTACAAGTGATTGCTCCGTCATTTGACGGAGCGATCACGTGGTAAACGGCCGCTATCAGCGGCGATTTACCGCGATTCGTGATCCGCCGGGTCCTCTGGACCCGGCGGTCACGGAGTTTCCCGTGTGCGCGCCCCAGGGGGCGCGCGGGAGCGCAATTCTGGGAGGACGTTATATAACGTCCTCCCAGAGTTAAGCAACCACCTTCTCGACGTTATTTGTCGGCAGGTGGTTGTTAAGTGGTTAATCTGCCACACAACAAATTGGCCAAAAAAAAAGTAAAAATGCAAATCGTCACAAAATTACCTTTTTTTTAAAGGTTATTAACCGATTAATCAAAACAATAATCGGCCAACTAATCGATTATGTAAATATTTGTTAGTTGCAGCCCTACTTAGTATGTCCCGTAGCACTGACTCCACCACAGCCCACAGTTGTCGCACGTATGGGCATGTCCAGAAGATATGAATGAGCGTACCCGGGAGGCTACAGTTCCTCCAACAGTCTTGGGAGGTGTGTGCTTGGAATCTGGCCACCTTGGATGATGTCATATACCATCTCATCAGTATTTTTTGGGTAAGTTCCCACAAGGAGGTACAGGATATGTACTTGTATATAGATTTGATTGCTGATTGCCACTGCTGGTCAGAGAATTGGGTTTGGAGGTCAGTTTCCCAATCAGTGATGGGTTTGGACTTGTGGAATGTGTCTTTTTCTTGTAGGGTTGAATATATCAAGGAGGTACCCTTGGATTTTTGCTTGTCTGAGAAAAGATAGTTCCACAGATTAACTGTGGAAGAGTTTGCTGTCAGACAGTGTTGTATTCTAGACTTGTGCATAACAGAAAAATTTGTTTCGTTTCGGTTTGTTTCTTGTGCACAATGGAAAAATTAGTTTAGTTTCGGTTCGTTTCTTTTCGGTCCTGTTGATTCGTAATCGTTCGTAATCTTGCTAGACGGGATTTTTCGCGTTCGGACTAATTCGTATTTTGGCAAGCGACATTTTTCATTGAATCGGAATGATTCGTATTAATGTAAGCCTTATTTTTAGTTGATTTATAATTCGTACTTTCGGTAGAGTACATTGTTTTTCGTGGATTCTGGACACAACTCCTACTTTCGTAACTTTTTTTGGGTTCGTTGATTCGTAATTTTCCGTATCTCTCTCACAACGACGCTGCCTATTCTGCCTAATGTGCTTCGAATGGATTTGTACTTTTCTAAATACATAGCGGTTATTTGTAAGGATTCAAAATCTCGTATTTTACTTTTGTTTTTTACATGCGGCTATAGCCTCCGCCCCTGTACACCATTTTGAGAGGGAGTACAGCACGGTGAGGGAGAAGCAGAGAGCAGAGCAGAGTGTTATTGTTCTTCGAATGGATTCGTACATTCGTAACTTTTTTCATAACGAATTATGCCGAAGACATTCGGGCATTCGCTATTTGCGATATAATTTATTTCGGATTCGGTTTTACTCGTAATTGCTTTGTTCGGAAATTCGAATGCTTCCGAATGTCCGAAAGTTGCTAAATTCGGACGAATTTCGATTCGTTACGAAACGAATTGCACAAGCCTATTGTATTCTATAGTATTTAAAATAATCTGTGGTAGGCGCTTCGAGTTCTTTTTGGATATGTGAAAATTATGTATTGGTAGCTAAGGAGCGAAGTTCATGTGTGTGAGTTACTCGTTTAGTAATCCAGTGGGGAATATGTAGGTCTGGAGTCAGTAATTTCAAAGTCCCAATGGGTATGGGGATCGGTTTGGTCGGGAGAGTCGCCCATTTGGAGGAAGTAATTATTTTCCAAGTTTTGACAGAAGCTTGTATGGTAGGGGAGTAAAGATTTAGTTGCGGACTTCTAGTAGTTGTGCTAAATAGCCAGTGAGATAGATTAGGTCCTGGAGTCATGCTGTTTTCTATTTTACTCCAAAGTGTAGTGGGATTTGCGGACATCCATTCCCTTAGTTGTGAAAGAATAGTTGCTATATAGTAGTCTCTTATATCAACGTGTCCCATCCCACCCACAGATCTGTGTTTGATAAAGCCCCATACACATGGTCGGACTTCCATCTGACTTTTCCGTGTTTTTTTGTCCGAACGGAGTTGGTCGGGAACACCCATAGCATACACACGCTCTGACTTTTCTGCAAACTTTCCCAAAACTTTTTGCAACATCACGTGGTTTTTCTGCTCTTTTCTGCTCTTTACCGCCACCCTTTGGTCAACTTCTGCTATTGTTGGTTGATTGTAACATTATTTGTTTTGTCCATCGGACAAAAGTCCGATGGTTTTCTGTACACGCAGTCGGACTTTGTCTGTTTGCAGACCCAACTTTTGTCCGATGAAAACAAGAAAAAAGCAAAAAAAGTTTGTCCGATGGAGCGTACACACGGTCGGATTGTTGGTCCAACTTGCTCAAAATGAAGTTTGTTTGCCAAAAGTCAGACTGTGTGTACGGGGCTTTAGTTTTGTATGATTGCACCTGGATTTTTTACCTTGCCATATGTACTGTGTTAAAATGGATTGTAGGGACTTAAGATATGAATGAGGGAGCGGTATAGGAAGCGTATGAAAGATGTACAGTAATCTGGGTAATATCATCATTTTAAAGGCCGCAAGGCGGCCTGCCCATGAGAATTCGTATTTGGAAATTTTTGTGGATTCCCTGATCAGCATTTGCTTCAAGTCAGTGTAATTGTGGGCGAAGCGTCCTTTTGTGGATTTAGTGAGTGTGATACCCAAGTAAGGTATCCCAGTGTCTGCCTATGGATAAGGATATTCATTCCTGAGAAGGTTGCTAGTAACTGCGTCTAGACCCATTTCCAGAATGTAAGACTTATGTTCTTTTACCTTGTAATAAGAAATGTTGCTAAATCTTTGTAATAGCATTTGTACCGAAGCCAGGGAGGAGAGGGGGTCTGTAATCATCATTATCACGTCATCCGCGAATAAACTGATTTTGTGCTCTATGGTGCCAATTTTAAAACCTGATATTTTGTTGTTGCTTCTGACATGCTCTGTCAGAGGTTCCATTACTAGGTTAAAAATGAGTGGCGATAATGGACAGCCTTGGCGGGTGCCATTGGTGATAAGGAAAAGTTTAGATAGCATTTCTGAGGTATATACCTGGGCTGAGGGAGAAGAATACAATGCCATTATAGCGGACAAGATGGGTCCTTGAAAACCGAATTTAGTGAGGGTTGCTCTCATATATTCCCAGTTGACTCTGTCGAACGCCTTCTCCGCGTCTAGGGAGAGAAGCAGAGAAGGTGTTCGAGTCGACCCAGCACTGTGAATGATATTAATAATTCTACGGGTTGCATCAAAGCTGAGGCGTACTAAGTGGGGGGCGGGGGGCGGGCCGCACCGGGGTGCCACACACTGGGGGGTGTCAGGCCGGCGCCCCCCCGTGACTTAAGCGGTGATAGCGCCGGCGCCGCTCCGTCAAGTAAGAGCTGCCTGCAGTGAGACTCCAGGCAGGCACAGGCAGATATATCACGATACGAAGGGAGGGGGGGTGACATTGCTGCACCATCCATCCCCTCCTCACGGCCGCGGCTGAGCTATCCCGATGTTCGGCACTTCTCACAGAACACAGGCACAGCCGAGTGAAGTCGCCTCCCCCTCCTTTCTGTTTATGTGTACAGAGGGGGAGGGGACCTTCTGTGCATGTGCTGCCTCACTCTGATCTAAGGTACTGAATGGGAGGGGGGGGTTTTCACTGACCGGGGGGGGGGTTTGCACGGGGGTCTGCATTGAGGGGGGGTTTGCATGGGGGAAGGTTTGCACTGAGGGGGGGTGTCTGCATTAAAGGGGGTTTGCATTGAGGGGGGGTTGCACTGGGGGGGTCTGCACTGAGGGGGGGAGGTTTGCACTGAGGGGGGGTTTGCACGAGGGTCTGCATTAAGGGGGGAGGTTTGCACTGAGGGGGGGGTGTCTGCATTGAGGGGGGTTGCACTGGGGAGGTTTGCACTGAGGGGGGTTTGCACGGGGGTCTGCATTAAGGGGGGAGGTTTGCACTGTGGGGGGGTTTGCACGGGGGTCAGCATTAAGGGGGGGAGGTTTGCACTGAGGGGGGGTGTCTGCATTGAGGGGGGTTTGCATTGAGGGGGGGGTTTGCACTGAGGGGGGGTGTCTGCATTAAGGGGGGTTTGCACTGAGGGGGAGGGGGGTTGCACTGGGGGGTCTGCACTGAGGGGGGGAGGTTTGCACGGGGTTCTGCATTAAGGGGGGAAGTTTGCACTGAGGGGGGGTTGCACTGGGGAGGTTTGCACTGAGGGGGGTTTGCACGGGGGGGTCTGCATTGAGGGGGGTTTGCACTAAGGGGGGGGTCTGCACTGAGGGGGGGAGGTTTGCACTGAGGGAGGTCTGTGTAACATGCAGGGGGTCCAGAGCTGTGAGGTGCTGTGTAATGTAAAAGGGTCCAGAGGTGCGGTGCTGTGTAATGTAAAGGGGTCCAGAGTGCTGTGTACTGTCAAAGGGTCCAGAAGTGCAGGGGGCTGTGTAATGTCAAGGCATCCAGAGGTGCAGGGGGCTGTGTAATGTAAAGGGGTGCAGGATGCTGTGTAATGTAAAGGGGTCCAGAGGTGCAGGGTGCTGTTTAATGTAAAGTGGTCCAGAGGTGCAGGGGGCTGTGTAATGTAAAGGGGTCCAGAGGTGCAGGGGGCTGTGTAATGTAAAGGGGTGCAGGGTGCTGTGTAATGTAAAGGGGTCCAGAGGTGCAGGGGGCTGTTTAATGTAAAGGGGTGCAGGGTGCTGTGTAATGTAAAGGGGTGCAGAGGTGCAGGGGGCTGTGTAATGTAAAGGGGTGCAGAGGTGCAGGGTGCTGTGTAATGTAATGGGGTCCAGAGGTGCAGGGGGCTGTGTAATGTAAAGGGGTGCAGGGTGCTGTGTAATGTAAAGGGGTCCAGAGGTGCAGGGGGCTGTGTAATGTAAAGGGGTGCAGAGGTGCAGGGTGCTGTGTAATGTAAAGGGGTGCAGAGGTGCTGTGTGATGTAATGGGGTCCAGAGGTGCAGGGTGCTGTGTAATGTAAAGGGGTGCAGAGTGCTGTGTAATGTAATGGGGTCCAGAGGTGCAGGGTGCTGTGTAATGTAAAGGGGTGCAGGGGGCTGTGTAATGTAAAGGGGTGCAGGGTGCTGTGTAATGTAAAGGGGTCCAGAGGTGCAGGGGGCTGTGTAATGTAAAGGGGTGCAGAGGTGCAGGGTGCTGTGTAATGTAATGGGGTCCAGAGGTGCAGGGGGCTGTGTAATGTAAAGGGGTGCAGAGGTGCAGGGTTCTGTGTAATGTAATGGGGTCCAGAGGTGCAGGGGGCTGTGTAATGTAAAGGGGTCCAGAGGTGCAGGGGGCTGTGTAATGTAAAGGGGTCCAGAGGTGCAGGGGGCTGTGTAATGTAAAGTGACGCAGAGGTGCAGGATGCTGTGTAATGTAAAGGGGTCCAGAGGTGCAGTTGTGTAGAGGGGCTACACAGTAGTAACAAAGAGATATTGAAGGATGCAGAGGTATGCAGGGGACACAGAGGGGTGTTTTTACATTTTAACGTGGGGGGGGTGCCAGATATTGGATCCGCCCCGGGTGCCAAATGCTCTAGGTACGCCCCTGCATCAAAGGTTTGTCTTCTCCTGGTGAAACCGGATTGGTCTTTGTGTATGAGAAGGGGCATCAGGTCTATCAATCGATTGGCAATGAGCTTGGCGTAGATCTTGGTATCTATATTGAGAAGAGAAATGGGTCGGAAGTTTTGCGCGCATGTGGGCTCCTTGCCTGGTTCGGCAGAGCAACAATCAGTGCAGATAACATTTCTGGAGGGAGAGAGGAGGATGAGGCAGCGTCATTGCAGACTTTAGCTAGGAAAGGGGATAAAAGTGGTCCAAATTTTTTGTACTACTCGCTGGTAAGACCATCTGGGCCTGGGGATTTATTAGAGGGTAGAGCCAAGATTGTACGCATAATTTCTGGGTGTGTAAATGGGGCATTTAATAAATTTAGTTGGTCCTCAGAAAGTTTAGGAAGGTTGACTTCCTGGAGAAAGGATGCTATGTCTTGGGGGGTAGGTTGGGTAACTGATGAGTCATCTTTTAAATTGTACAGCGTATTATAATAGTGGCTAAAGGCATCTGCAATGGCGGAGGGATCAATTAGCTTTTGTTTTGAAGAGGGATGATATAAGTGGGCAATTTTGGTCTTTGAGATGTGTCCTTTAATTCTAGTGGCCATGGCCTTCGGTGCTTTATTGCCAGTAGAGTAGTGTTTGGCTTTAAAATGAGTGTGGGCTCTTTCAAAAGAGTCTAACAGATGGGCTCTCAGTTCTTGCCTAAGGAGACATAGTTTATTTTTGATGGCAGGGTTAGGATGAGATTGATTTTGGCTTCCTAGCATTTTTATTTCAGACGTGAGGGTGTCTAGGCGCTGTGATCTCCTCCTCCTCTCTCTAGCTCCCAATTGAACAAAGATTCCCCTTATGAACGCTTTGTGAGCATTCCAAAGAACAAAGTTGTCATTAAAAGAACCAGCATTGGGGCGTGGCCTGACATAGCATGGAGTAGGACGTGCATGATTTGAGCTCCGTCCATTACTCCTGTACAGCCCATCCTGACCTTCAGCGTCATCCTGCACCAGCCCAGCGGGACCCCCTGGGGACCCTGAACATCCGTGGCCGCAAATCCACCATCCTCCGCTCGTACGGCGGCCTCCGCAGGGCCGCGATCCCGATCGCGGGTGCCGCATTTAGGGAAGTCCGCGGCTTCGGCCTAGCCCTGGAAGTCGGCGGCCATCTTGCTCCACCCGACCTGCCGCCTGTGCTGCTTCCTGGCCCTCCTGCTCTCAGGTAACAGCCTGCAGGGGCCCACCGAGTCCCCCTGAGGACCCCTCACACCCACAGAGGCAGATACATCAGCCTCTGACTGCGCGGCCGCCGCGTTCAGGAAAGGCCCCGGCTTCGGCCTAGTGCTGGTCGGTGGCCATCTTGCTTCACCCGGCCTGCTGACTAGTGACTCTTCCTGGCCCACCAGCCC
This sequence comes from Rana muscosa, assembly GCA_029206835.1. NCBI lineage: Eukaryota > Metazoa > Chordata > Amphibia > Anura > Ranidae > Rana > Rana muscosa. Next base: position 62,683,582 of record CM055122.1, on the reverse strand, counting down.
TACAGCTCCCTACCATTCGGTATAGACTGAGCTGCCTGCTTTGGAGGGGGGAGGGATCACAGCGGATACCTGCCATGACTCCGCCAAAAACGCCAAAGGCCACCCTGGCGAAATTGGACCAGTACCGCCGCCAGGAGGAGGAAAGAGATGGCGGTGCCGCAGGCGGTGAGCAGGACGCTACGGGAGGCGACACAGCTAAACTGCTCGAGGCGATCACATACTGCCGGACGTCCCTGACGGCGCAAATAGAGGGGGTCAAGGTGGACCTTTCACTCATGCGACAAGACTTCCAGAAACTTCGTGAGCGTGTCACGACTGCCGAAACCCGCATTGGAGAGGTGGAGGACACCGTTACGCCGCTCCAAGTCAGCTCCGATCGAATGCAGCTCCAAATCAATCAGATTCTAAGCAAGCAAGATGATATGGAAAATAGGCTCCGGAGGTGCAACCTCCGTTTCATCGGGCTCCCCGAGGGAGCTGAGGGCAAAGATCCTACCACCTTCTTGGAGAAACTCCTTGTTGACACCTATGGCCGCGAGGCCTTCTCCCCCACCCTGGCGGTGGAGAGGGCTCATCGTATGCCTGCCAGATCTCCTCCTCAGGGGGCTCCCCCCCGCACGTTTATAGCAAAATTCTTGAATTACAAAGATAGAGATGCGGCGCTGCGCATGGCCAGGGAAAAAGGTAACATCCACCTTGGAAACTCCAAGATCGCTATCTTCCCCGACTTTTCTGCCGAGGTGCAGCGCCGCCGCCAAGGCTTCATGGAGGCGAAGAGGAGGCTCCGGATACAACATCTTAAATACTCTATGCTATTTCCAGCTCGTCTTAGAGTCGAAAGGGACGGCCGTGTGTTCTTTTTTGAGGATCCTCAGGAAGTCATTGCCTGGTTGGAGCGTCCGGGGCCCGCCAGAGGGGCGGCGGAGTGACCTGACCGAGCATGTTCATCAGCACTATTGATTGCCTGTCATCATCACCAGCACATTATACGCCGCAGCGGGAGTCTGCAAATCCTGGTATGTTACCCCCCTTTTTTTTGTCTCCCCTTTACTGCCCGCGGCGCATATCCTATTGCTCCTTACCCCTGGGACCCCCTTTTGCCTTCCCCTGCTATAATCCTCTTTCAATTGTAACCTGCAGAGGGGGTCTCCCATACTTAGGGCCCCCACTGACTGGTTGATCCATGTAACTACCCTGGAGACTGTAATTGCGGAGCACAATCAGTCCTACACTCCACATGCCTAACACAGCGAATTTTCGCCCCCCAGCAACCGGAACACGCATCTCTTTATTATGTGACTGCAGAACTTTCTATACCACCGACCCCGCACTGTACTTCTGGTTCACAGTACAAGAAGAGCCTGTTGCTCTTTATTTGCGGGCATTGGATCTTCCACACCTCCCATGTGAGGAGATCGCTGCAGATCTTTTACGTAACAGCAAGATATTTTGGTTTTATCTGCTACCGGTTGTTACTTTCTTTTGGTTTTGGGAACATACCCGCATCAGTTGGGGAAGATGCAGGGTGGGGAGGGGGGAGGGGGAGGTTCGTTTTTTCTTGATGGACTGCAATACAACGAAGTGCATGCTAACATTGATACTGCATAGATGGCAAACCTTGTATTCATGTAATGCTACTGTCCCACGATATGTTTTAATGTTTGAATTATGGCATCGATAAAACTGCTCACTTGGAATGTGCGTGGGCTTGGGGACAAGGTAAAGAGATCTGCAGTTTTCTCATTTCTCAAAAAACAACGAGCCGACATTGTGGTGTTAGTGGAGACACACGTTGAGGGTCGGCTCCAGATGGCACTCCGCCGGCCATGGATTGGGTGGGCATATCATTCATCCCACTCGTCCCACGCCCGCGGAGTCTCAGTTTTGATTGCCAAGACGGTACATTTTGAGCTGTGTGATGTTCAGTCTGACCCACAGGGGCGCTATATCTTTCTTTCGGTTAAATTGTATGGTGAACCTTTCCTACTGATGGCATTCTATGTACCTCCACCATTTAATTCTACTATAGTCACAGAGGGCTTGCTATATATGACTCGTCATCCTTCGATTCAGGCGGTGTGGCTGGGGGATTTTAACGCTACGTTGAACCCTACATTAGACAAACTGTCGCCCTCGCCATTATCTACTACAGCTCCAACCCACACTAGATTCTCCCGACTTATCTCTTCCTTTAATCTCACTGACACCTGGCGTTTTAAATTCCCGCTCACTCGAGCTTACTCCTGTTTCTCAACTACCCATAACACCATGTCCCGTATAGATTTTATATTCATTTCTAGTACCCTTGCCCCAAGATTACTGGAAGCTGAATTTGCCCCCAGATTACTTTCAGACCATAGCCCATATTTCATTAGCCTCTCCATCCCATTAGACAAACCGCCCCGTACGTGGCGCCTGAATCCGTTTTGGCTCACCCTGTTGTCGGAGGATGACGAGCTTGGTAACAGTTGGAGAACTTACTTTTTAGAGAATGACGGATCTGCATCCCCAGACGTAGTATGGGAAGCCTTCAAACTGCATGCACGTATGACTCTGACCTCCTTTATCAACAGGCTGAAGGCTAATTCATCAGCCATACTGGACGGGGCAATGCGGGATCTGTCCTCCTCTGAACAGGGGTACATGTCGAACCCCTCTCCTGATGGAGCTGCCCGACTCAGGTTACAAACCAGGGTGGTTAATCAGCTACAACACGAGACGGCCAGGAAAAAACTTTTCTTTGCCAGACAAAAATTATATGAACATGGGGAGAGAGCGGGTAAACTGTTGGCCTACTTGGCACATAGTGAGGATAGACCCCCTACTGTCATTTCCCTCACTGGTCCTAATGGGGAAAAGATTACGGAACCCCAGGCTGTCACTTCTGAATTTAGGGACTTCTTTTCTCAACTATATACGTCCCAGGTTTCTACCACTGACTCTCAATTGGAAGATCTACTGGCGGAAATCATCTTTCCACAGCTAGACGATGCCCAAATGGCTATGCTAGACGCACCTATTACACTCGACGAAATAACCACAGCGATTGGGAGCTTCGCCAGATCCAAGGCCCCGGGTTCAGATGGGTTGCCCATAGAATTTTACGCCCAATACATCGAGATACTTGCCCCCAAGTTATTGTCCCTCTTCAACCATCTATTTGACAATTTCACCTTACCCCCATCGATGGGCGAGGCGGTAATTATCCTCATACCTAAGCCAGGCAAGGACCCAGGCCTCCCGGAATCTTATAGACCAATATCGCTACTCCAGGTAGACATAAAGATTCTGGCTAAAGTACTTGCCCTACGCCTTAACCAAGTGATTCTAACCCTGATCCATGCTGACCAAGCTGGATTTATGCCGGGGCGTAACACCTCCTTCAACCTCAGAAAATTGTATATTAACTTACAAGCGACACATACTAATGTTGGGTCCCGGGTGGTGGTGGCTTTGGATACTGCCAAGGCCTTTGACTCAGTGGAGTGGCGGTACCTTTGGGGATGCCTCCGTGGCTTTGGTTTTGGACCTAAATTTATTAAGTGGGTTCAATTATTATATCTGGCACCCAGGGGTAAAGTAGTGGCCAACGGGAGGGCCTCCCAGACATTTGACTTATCCAGGGGCACTAGACAGGGCTGCCCACTGTCTCCGCTCCTCTATGCCTTGGCGGCGGAGCCCCTTGCAATCTCCATTAGAGGGGACCCCGAGATTCAGGGTCTCTGCCTTGGTTCCCTGACTGAAAAAATTAGCTTATACGCAGACGACACGCTACTATACCTGGCCGACTCTGCCACATCGCTTCAGAAGGCGTTGCATACAATTGAACACTTTGGTCAGTTCTCTGGCCTTAAAATTAATTGGGAGAAATCTCAAATACTGCCTATGGATAGTTTCCCCTCTCCCAAGCTACAGGCACAGTTACCACTCCAGCGAGTGAACACTATCAAATATCTTGGAGTATTGGTGAATAGAACACCGGCTGACTATATATCCCTGAACATAGAACCCCTTTTCGATCTCATCAAGTCTAGAACCCAGGTATGGGCGAGACTGCCGCTCGGCGTGTGGGGCCGTATTAACATTGTTAAAATGATATTATTTCCGAAAATATTGTATATACTCTGGCACACACCCGTATACTTACCCTTGAAATTTTTCAAGTCAATGGAGGCCATACTCAAGACATTTATTTGGGGTAACAACAGACACAAGCTGGCCTGGAGAGTCCTTAAGAACCCTACTGACCTAGGTGGAACAGCCCTCCCTGACTTAAATCTTTATTACCTTGCGTCCCAACTGTCTCAACTATACCACATAGATAAAACCGACAGACTCAGATTCCTCACCCTCCTCTGTCCACGGTGGGCACAACTGACCACTGACCCACTCACTGCAATTGCAGTGGGACATAGTGGGAATAACTCCAATAGAGACCGTGGGTCCCTATTATACCAATATAGGCGCGTATGGGACATCACCACTAAAACATTAACGACCCCTAAACACAACAACTATACCCCCTTATGGCACAATAGACTACTCTCAGAGTTTCTCTTGATCCCTGACACAGAGATATGGTGCGAATATGGAATATATTATTTGCACCACATAATTTCCGATGGCACACTTAAAAACTTTGAGGACCTCCAAAATGAGTTCCTGCTGCCCAATTCTATGCTTTTTAGATTCTTCCAGGTGCGTCACGCAGCCCAAGCTCAGTTTCCCCAGCCTTTGCCACAATCTACGCCTAATGTTATTATGGCTGTGGTTAAAGGTGTGGACCCGCGAAAGCTGATCTCTGATTTTTATGTCATGCTTCTCACCCCATCATCTACCACGCTAGCTTACAGCCTTAAACCAAGATGGGAAAGAGAGGTGGGCCCACTGGAGGATGAGGAGTGGAGTGAAGCACTAGACTCGTGCAAGACTGTATCCCCCAAGCTCTCTGACAGGCTGACCCAGTTATACGTGGTGCACCGAGCGTATCTCACCCCCCTAAGAATCGCCCGCTTTAGACGACAGTTTTCTACCTTGTGCACAATGTGTAACCAAACGACGGGCACATTCTTCCATCTACTCTGGGCGTGCCCGGTCCTTCAGGGTCTGTGGAAGCAGATTGTTGACTTCCTCCATGATGACATGGGATCCCCATTGACCCTGGACCCCAAACAATGCTTACTGGGGATATTCCCCGACTCTGAGATGGACAAATTCACTAAAACATTCTTGCATGAAACATTGTTTAATGCTAGAAAAATTATAGCCAGACAGTGGATGAGACCCACTCCCCCCAGCTTCAACGATTGGAAACTAGATATAAATAACACTCTTCCCTACAAAAAGTTCATATACATCAACAGAGGTTGTCCAGATAAGTACTACAAAATCTGGGATCGATGGCTTGAGTCCGCAGACACATGCACTGATGGTCCGTAATACTATACATCCTTCTAGCGTGCAATTCCATGAATAGCGTGGACATAGGGTTTTCCACTTATTGATAGTCACTGAATCCAGTGTTCAATCTGAACAAGTTTTTTGATCTACTGTGCCTATATATGTATAAGCCACATTTCTTGTTTTATGCATTTCTCCAGTATTGCCTTGTAACTTGCAGAATTATGTTCCAAATGTAAATTGTTCAATAAAAAACTTTTTTCTCAAAAAAAAAAAAAAAAAAAAGAACCAGCATTAAGAGCAAAATATTCTTCTAAACGGTCCTTGATATATTCTGAGTAGGTTGGGGAGTGAATAAGGGAGGCGTTAGCTCTCCAGATCCGCGCATGTGGAGAAGAGGGTGAGTCATTCAAAGTCATGGTGACAGGGGCGTGGTCGGACCATATAATGGTAGAGATTTCAGAGGCGGAGACCTTGGGCAGGGACCACTTATCTACCAAAAAATAGTCAATCCGGGTATAGGAATTGTGGCGAGGGGAGAAGTAGGAATAGTCTCTTTCGGTGGTGTGGTGGTATCTCCAGACGTCATAAAGATTGTGTGATCTTATAAAGGGGCCCATAGGTGAGGTAATCCTGCTAGAACGGGACAAAGCGTCAATTGAGTTGTCTGGGACAATATTGAAGTCCCCACAGATAATGAGGTGCACCTGCTTGAAACGGTTGATTTTTTTCATCATTTTGGACACGAAGCTGATTTGTTTTTTGTTGGGGGCATATATCGTCACAATGGTATATCTGAGGTTGTTTAACCACTTAACGACCGCCCACCGCCGATTTACGTCGGCAGAATGGCACCGACAGGCAGAATCACGTAGATCTACGTGATCGCCTTTGTGCAGTTGGGGGGTCCATCCGGACCCCCCTTCACTGCAGTGAGCGGCCGTTAAGTGTTCGGGAGCGATCAGGCATGAGGGGGCGGCCGCTCGATTCCGCCCCCCCCCCTCGCGATCGCTTCCGGCGAATGAAATTGCTTCCTCCTGCCTGAAATGTAAACACAGGCTGGAGGAAGTGATGTCATCTCCCTCGCCGCGGTCTTTTCGTTCCCGGCGCCGAGGAGAGAAGAAGCAGGTTAGAGCACCAACAGTCCACTGACACGTAGGTACACATAGGCACACAAATCACCCCCCAGTCACCCCCAGATCACCCCCCAGGTCACCCCAAAGCCCCCAATCACAGTGTCACTGATTGCAGTGATCATTTATTTTACTGATCACTGCATTTAGTGTCATCTGTGATTGTAAAAAGTTGCAGGGCAGTTAGGATTAGGCCCCTTTAGGTCCAGGGTAGCCCCCTAACCCCCCCCTAATAAAGGTTTAACCCCTTGATCACCCCCCAGGTAACCCTTTCACCCCCTAACTTCAGCGTCACTAAGCGATTGTTTTTCCGATCGCTGTATTCGTGTCGCTGGTGTTTTAGATAGGCAGTTATTTTTTTTTAGGTTCGCCGCAGGTTTTTATTAGTGTCAGGTACCCCCATATATTATTTTAACCCCCTGATTGCCCCTAGAGTTAACCCTTTCACCAGTGATCGCCGTATAAGCGTCACTGGTGTCACTGGTTAGCCAGTAAGTTATTTAGTTATTTAGGTTACCCGTCAGGTTTTTATATAGTGTCAGGTACCCCCATATTTAACCTAATAAAGGTTTTAACCCCCTGATTGCCCCTAGTTAACCCTTTCACCAGTGATCACCATATAAAGGTTACGGGTGATGCTGGTTGATTAGTTTGCTTTTTATAGCATCAGGGCACCCGCCGTATATAACCCAATAAAGGTTTAACCCCCCTGATCGCCCGGCGGGTGAGATCAATTAGGTTTTAGCGCCAGAGAGGGTCTGCGTCGCCCCAGGCAGTGTTAGGTTAGTGCCAGTAACGCTAACACCCACGCGCAAAGCATACACCCCCCTTAGTGGTATAGTATCTGATCAGATCTATACTAGCATCCCCAGCGGTTTAGGGTTCCCAAAAACGCAGTGTTAGCGGGATCAGCCCAGATACCTGCTAGCGCCTGCGTTTAGCCCCTCCGCCCAGCCCAGCCCACCCAAGTGCAGTATCGATCGATCACTGTCACTTACCAAACACAACACACATAACTGCAGCGTTCGCAGAGACAGGCCTGATCCCTGCGATCGCTAACAGTTTTTTTGTAGCGTTTGATATATTTGCTGACGACAGTCAGGTGCTTTTTTTCCTGTGAATCTTACTAGTGTACCCCTAAATTTAGAGCCCAAAATGGCAAGACGAAGGTACACTAGTAAAGAGGCCTACGAGATTCTGAGCATGACAGATAGTGAAGAGGAGGTCACGTATCTGTCAGATTCAGGCTCAGAATATCTTCCCGTAGAAGACAGTGACGTCAGCGGCCCCACGTCAGATAGCTCTGACGACGAAGTTGAGGTCCCTGCTAAGGTCAGGTGTACCCGATCCCGATCTTCTGAGGTTGTTGAGGAGCAAGAACCGCAGGTCTCTCGTATCATGGAGCAGAGTAGTACTAGCGCCGCTATTCCTTCTGGTGAACTGGCAAGCACCAGTGGCCTAGTACAGCCTGGACGTACATCCAGCACTGCAGTAACACTTGGTGACGTGGCGAGTCCCATAAGTGCAGTTCAAGCTGGCGAGGTGGCAAGCACAAGTAGTGTCCCGCTGCCACCAAGAAGACAAAGGCAGGCCCGTCGTGCCCATACTGCCCTTCCTGCAGAATTCGCCTATCCTGATTGGGTCCCCACCACTTCTGCAGAACCCGTACTTCCCCCATTCACTGCCCAACCCGGTATTCAGGTGGAAACAGCTGATTTTATTCCAATTGATTTTTATTCACTGTTTTTCACGGAAGATCTCTATAGATCTATTGTGGACCAGAGTAATTTATATGCTGGTCAATTTATCGCCGCTAACCCCCAGTTGCCTAAAATTGCCAGAAATTGGAAACCAATTACGGTTTCCGAATTTAAGACCTTTCTGGGCCTTTCCCTCAACATGGGCACACATAAATTTCCGTCATTGCGTGCTTATTGGTCCACGCACCCAATTGACCACATGCCCGTGTTCTCTGCCTCCATGTCCAGGGCACGATACGAGCAGATTTTGCGGTTCATGCACTTCAACGACAATGAACTTTGTCGTCCACGTGGGGACCCTGAATACGACCGGCTCTATAAAATTCGGCCCCTCATAAACCACTTCAATGAACGTTTTGCAGCCTTGTTTACTCCCGATCAAGTTGTCTGCATTGATGAGTCCCTGATTAAATTTTTTGGCCGCTTGTCTTTCAAGCAGTACCTTCCCAGCAAGCGTGCCAGATACGGGGTCAAGCTCTACAAGTTCTGTGACAGGGCAACAGGCTATGTAGTGAACTTTACGGTTTATGAGGGAAAAGATAGTCAGATTGAGTCGGTCAACTGCCCGGATTACATAGGGAGCGCTGGCAAGATAGTGTGGAACTTGGTGTCACCCTTATTCGGAAAGGGGTACCACTTGTATGTGGACAATTATTACACGAGCGTGCCACTGTTTAGTCACTTGTTTGATCATCAGATTGGAGCATGTGGCACCGTGCGACCTAATCGCCGGGGCTTTCCCCAGCGGCTTGTAGATGCCCGTCTTAGGCTGGGGGAGAGAGCCTGCTTGAAGTGTAATAACTTGCTCGCTATGAAGTGGAGGGACAATAAGAATGTTTTCCTTCTTACCTCCCTTCATGCAGACACGACAGTCCAAATTCGTACGGCGACTGGTGTTGTGGAGAAACCCCTCTGTGTCCACGAATATAACCAAAATATGGGAGGGGTGGACCTCAACGACCAGTTGATGGCGCCGTATCTAATTGACCGTAAGGCGAGACGCTGGTACAAAAAAGTGTCTCTATCATTATTCCAATTGGCTTTGCTGAACGCTCATGTGCTATACAGAGCTTCAGGCGGGACGTTATCTCTTCTAAAATTCCAGAATGAGATAGTCACAGAACTCCTGTATCCAGGCGGTTCTGCACCTCACCATCCCCTACCAAATGCAGTAAGCCGGCTGCATGAGAGGCATTATTCGTATGTCCTCCCGAGTACCCCTACCCAAAGCCACCCCCAAAAAAGATGTCGTGTCTGTAGCAAGCGCGGATTTAGGCGTGACACCCGTAGTTTTTGTCCACTCTGTCCTGACAAGCCTGGTCTTTGCCAGGGTGAATGTTTTGAACGCTACCACTCAAAAGTGAAGTTTTAGCGTAGGGTACAGCATTTCACAGACAAGGACACACTTACACAGGGTCTCCCAAGATGCCATTACATTTTGAGAGACCCGAACCATTACAGTTGTAAAGTTACAAAAAAAAGTGTAAAAAAGAAAAAAAAAAACGTAAAAAACAAAACACAAAAAAAATATAAGATAAAAAAACCAAAAATAGTTGTCGTTTTATTGTTCTCTCTCTCTCTATTTTCTCTCTATTGTTCTGCTCTTTTTTACTGTATTCTATTCTGCAATGTTTTATCATGCTTGCTTTTCAGGTATGTAATTTTTTGTTTTCAGGTGCGCCATTCAACTGCAGCGCGGAATTATTTATCTTGACAGCAACAGCGTTTGCTCCCACGATACATAAAGCCGTGACTCCAGTGCTGTAGGAGGTGATTTCACCACCACAGTTAAAAAAAAGAGCATATATGCCGAAGCATGGGGGCAGCAGGGGCGGAGGAGCGATTTTGCTCCTAATGCCGCGTACATACGGTCGAAATTCCGACGGAGGCCTGCCCGTGGAAAATTCCAACCGTGTGTACGCGGCATAACTTTTTTGCGGGAGGATGCCCCCATGCTTCGGCATATATATATTTTAGGCACAGGTTGCGTTAAAACATTTTTTTTTATTTTTTACTAGGTTTTGTTTTGGTATTTGCTTTGCAGGTATGGCATGGTAAGGTCTTACTGTTGTACTGTAATGTTACTTTGTTTTAATGTTAACCACCATTTGCTTAGCAGGTACGCCATTCAGTTGCAGCGCGGATCTATTTATCTTGACAGCAACAGCGTTTGCTCCCACGATACATAAAGCCGTGACTCCAACGCTGTAGGAGATGATTTAACCACCACAGTTAAAAAAAAGAGCATATATGCCGAAGCATGGGGGCAGCAGGGGCGGAGGAGCGATTTTGCTCCTAATGCCGTGTATATACGGTCGAAATTCCAACGGAGGCTTGCCCGTGGAAAAGTCCGACCGTGTGTACGCGGCATAACCTTTTATGCCGCGTACATACGGTCGAAATTCCGACGAAGGCTTGACCGTGTGTACGCGGCATAACTTTTTTGCGGGAGGATGCCCCCATGCTTCGGCATATATGCCCATCATTAGAAGTGGGTGGATGAAGGGAGGTATTCTAATGGTGGGCATACCCACCAATCAATCTCTTTTTTTCGTTCAGCCAATAGGCTGTATGAAAAAAAAGATTACAATACATGTCCAACAAGGACCAGCAACGTACTGGTATGTTGCTGGACTTTGAATGTTTATACCAGAATGATGCCTGCGGGTTTAGGTATCATCTTGGTATCATTCTTTTCAGCCAGCAGCCGGCTTTCATGTAAAAGCAATTCTAGCAGATAATTAGCCTCTAGACTGCTTTTACAAGCAGTGGGAGGGAATGTCCCCCCCCGGATATAAAAAGCGCCATTGGGAAATTGGGAAAGCATTTTATCACACCGATCTTGGTGTGGTCAGATGCTTTGAGGGCAGAGAAAAGATCTAGGGTCTAACCCCCCAATTTTTTTCAAAAAAAGAGTACCTGTCACTACTTATTGCTATCATAGGGGATATTTACATTCCCTGAGATAACGATAAAAATGGTAAAAAAATAAAATATGGAAGGCACAGTTTAAAAATAAAATATAAAAGCCAAATAAATAATAAAAAAAAAAAAAAAAAAAAAAAAAGCACCGCTGTCCCCCCCTGCTCTTGCGCAAAGGCGAACGCAAGCGTCGGTCTAGCGTCATATGTAAACAGCAATTGCATCATGCATGTGAGGTATCACCGCGAAGGTCAGATCGAGGGCAGTCATTTTAGCAGTAGACCCCCTCTGTAAATCTAACGTGGTAACCTGTAAAGGCTTTTAAATGCTTTTAAAAATGAATGTAGTTTGTCGCCGCTGCGCGTTTGTGCGCAATTTTAAAGCATGTCGTGTTTGGTATCCATGTACTCGGCCTATGATCATCTTTTTTATTTCATCAAACATTTGGGCAATATAGTGTTTTTTAGTGCATTAAAAATAAAAAAAGTGTGTTTTTCCCCCAAAAAATGCGTTTGAAAAATCGCTGCGCAAATACTGTGTGGAAAAAAAAATGCAACACCCACTATTTTAATCTGTAGGGCCTTTGCTTTAAAAAAATATATAATGTTTGGGGGTTCAACATAATTTTCTTGCAAAAAAATTTTTTTTTTCATGTAAACAAAAAGTGTCAGAAAGGGCTTTGTCTTCAAGTGGTTAGAAGGGTGGATGATGTGTGACATAAGCTTCCTAATGTTGTGCATAAAATGCCAGGACAGTTCAAAACCCCCCCAAATGACCCCATTTTGTAAAGTAGACACCTCAAGCTATTTGCTGAGAGGCATGTTGAGCCCATTGAATATTTTTTTTTTGTCCCAAGTGATTGAATAATGACCAAAAATAAATAAATAAAAAAAATGTACAAAAAGTTGTCACTAAATTATATATTGCTCAAACATGCCATGGGCATATGTGGAATTACACCCCAAAATACATTCTTTTGCTTCTCCTGAGTACGGGGATACCACATGTGTGGGACTTTTTGGGAGCCTAGTCGCGTACGGGACCCCAAAAACCAAGCACCGCCTTCAGGATTTCTATGGGTGTAAATTTTTGATTTCACTCCTCACTGCCTATCACAGTTTCGGAGGCCATGGAATGCCCAGATGGCACAAAACCCCCCCCCCAAATGACCCCATTTTGGAAAGTAGACACCCCAAGCTATTTGCTGAGAGGTATGTTGAGTATTTTGCAGATCTCGCTTTTTGTCACAAAGTTTTGAAAATGTAAAAAAAGAAAAAAAAAAAAATGTCTTTCTTAATTTTCAAAAACAAATAAGAGCTGTAAAATACTCACCATGCCTCTCAGCAAATAGCTTGGGGTGTCTACTTTCCAAAATGGGGTCATTTGTGGGGGTTTTGGGCTATTTTGACATTTTATGGCCTTCAAAACTGTGATAGGTAGTGAGGAGTGAAATCAAAAATTTATGCCCTTAGAAACCTTGAAGGCGGTGCTTGGTTTTTGGGGTCCCGTACGCGGCTAGGCTCCCAAAATGTCCCACACATGTGGTATCCCCGTACTCAGGAGAAGCAGCAGAATGTATTTTGGGGTGTAATTTCACATATAACCATGGCATGTGTGAGCAATATATCATTTAGTGACAACTTTTTGTACATTTTTTTTTTTTTGTCATTATTCAATCATTTGGGACAAAAAAAAATATTCAATGGGCTCAACATGCCTCTCAGCAAATAGCTTGGGGTGTCTACTTTCCAAAATGGGGTCATTTGGGGGGGTTTTGTGCCATCTTGGCATTTTATGGCCTTCAAAACTGTGATAGGTAGTGAGGAGTGAAATCAAAAATTTATGCCCTTAGAAACCTTGAAGGCGGTGCTTGGTTTTTGGGGTCCCGTACGCGGCTAGGCTCCCAAAAAGTCCCACACATGTGGTATCCCCATACTCAGGAGAAGCAGCAGAATGTATTTTGGGGTGTAATTTCACATATGCCCATGGCACGTGTGAGCAATATATCATTTAGTGACAACTTTGTGCAAAAAAAAAAAGTTTGTCATATTCCCGCAACTTGTGGCAAAATATAAAATATTCCATGGACTGAACATGCCTCTCAGTAAATAGCTTGGGGTGTCTACTTTCCAAAATGGGGTCATTTGGGGGGGTTTTGTGCTATTTTGGCATTTTATGGCCTTCGAAACTGTGATAGGTAGTGAGGAGTGAAATCAAAAATTTGCGCCCTTAGAAATCCTGAAGGCGGTGCTTGGTTTCCGGGGTCCCGTACGTGGCTAGGCTCCTAAAAAGTCCCACACATGTGGTATCCCCGTACTCAGGAGAAGCAGCAGAATGTATTTTGGGGTGCAATTCCACATATAACCATGGCATGTGTGAGCAATATATCATTTAGTGACAACTTTTTGTAATTTTTTTTTTTTTTGTCATTATTCAATCACTTGGGACAAAAAAAAAAAATATTCAATGGGCTCAACATGCCTCTCAGCAATTTCCTTGGGGTGTCTACTTTCCAAAATGGGGTCATTTGGGGGGGTTTTGTACTGCCCTGCCATTTTAGCACCTCAAGAAATGAGATAGGCAGTCATAAATTTAAAGCTGTGTAAATTTCAGAAAATGTACCCTAGTTTGTAAACGCTATAACTTTTGCGCAAACCAATAAATATACGCTTATTGACATTTTTTTTACTAAAGACATGTGGCTGAATACATTTTGGCCTAAATGTATGACTAAAATTGAGTTTATTCAATTTTTCTTATAACAAAAAGTAGAAAATATCATTTTTTTTCTAAATTTTCGGTCTTTTTCTGTTTATATCGCAAAAAATAAAAATCGCAGAGGCAATCAAATACCATTAAAAGAAAGCTCTATTTGTGGGAAGAAAAGGACGCAAATTTCATTTGGGTACAACATTGCATGTCCGCACAATTTACAGTTAAAGCAGCGCAGTGCCGAATCCCAAAAACAGGCCTGGTCCTAATGGCCCGAAATGGTCCGGGGCTTAAGTGGTTAAGGAGCAGTCCAGAGCCAGATATCTGCCATTGGAATCAACCAGGGTGTTGTGGAGTGTGAAAGAGGCCGTGTTTTTGATGGCTATCAGGACTTCGTTCTTTTTGTCAGGTCCTGAGGCTTTAAAGAGGTTGGGAAAGTTCTTGTTGGTGCAGGAGGGCTCTGCAGTGATTTTGAAGTGTGTTTCTTGTACACAGAGAACGTCGCAGAGGGAGTTCTGTGCAGTTTTCCACATAGAAGCCCTTTTGGCTGGATGGTTTAGGCCTTTCACGTGTAGTGAAAGAAATTTTGGCATCTTGGAAAGTGTTGTGTAGTATACGAAGATAAAGTAGTACTTACAGTTCGCGGGTAGTATGGTTGTTTCAGTGGGGAAACTTGTGGTTCCGTTGGATCCTGTGGTTCAGGGAGAAGGTGTTCTCAGGGAAGACTTTATCGCAGTAGTCTTGTGCTTTCTGGGGATCAGGGTAGGCAGGGAAGTAGGTAGGAAGACAACAGTCAATGTAGCAGTAACAAAAGGGTTAAAGGGGAGCAAAAATGGAAAAAGAAAAACAGGGGTCAGTAGTATACCAGTTGAACTACTGATCGCTTTGGAGGGTATAAGTTCGTGAGCTATCTGCAACGAGCAGGCACTGAACCGGAGTGCATATTTAAACTTGCATAAAGAGTACACTAACCTCAAGATCACTTGTGAACATTGGAACGGGGTCCTTTGAATAGGGAATGAGAGTTCTCTATGGTTGTCACCTGCGGCGAGGCATCGCAGTCAGGGATAATTTTCCATTTCCTGAGAAGTTGAATGCCTTCTTCCACTGTATGGATGCTGTGCTTCACCCCATTTTTGGTGACCAGAAGTTTGGTCGGGAATCCCCATTGGTAGGGTATCTTGTGGTTATTGAGGGGTTTGGTGATGGTTTGAAGTTGACGCCGTTGTTGGCGGGTGTATTGGGAGATGTCAGCAAAAAGCTGCAGCTTCGTGGTGGCAGTTGGTCCATACGTCTGGTTTTGGCTAGGAGCATATCCTTAGCATTAAAGAAGTGTATTCTCATAAGAGTGTCACGGGGAACCTCCGCAGGGAGGTGAGGGGGTTTTGGTAGGCGGTGAATGCGATCAATGATAGTCTCCACCGGTGGGAGGTCTGGCAGTAGAGTAGAAATCATCTTTCTAGCATATGAATTCAGATAAGCTGGGACGATCGTTTCTGGTATCCCACGTATTTTTATATTATTACGTCTCGATCGGTCTTTGAGGTCCACCATTTTGGCCCGCACCCACTGCTGTTCATCTCTGGTGTGATCATGTGCATCCACTAGATCATTTACTGTGTCTGTCATGGCGCTCATCTTATGCTCAATATGGCCCATTTTGTTCCCCATATGCATGATCTCAGATCTAAATGCTGAGAACATAGATGAAATGTCATTGTGCAAAGAGCTGTGTAGGGAAATCAGCATGTCCTTCAGCATCATGTCTATAACTGGCTGGTTAGTAGTAGGGAAGGCCGCTATGGGGGGATGGTGCAGGCGTCAGTGTGAGGAGACTGTCTAGTGCAGGTCTTACCTCAGAGGCCTGGGCTCCTGTATCCAGGCGTATCCGCGCTTTTGGAGGTAGAGGATGGCCCAGGATGTGAAGGGGGATCCGAGGAGAGTTTCTGTGGCAGGATGGATGGATCATCTGCATCAGGCAGGTCAGTGTAGGCCCATTCTCCGCACGGCGAGCGATCGCGGGCGCCATCTTGGATTTGTTCTCCGGGAGACAGAGTGAAGAAATCTGTCAATTTTCTCGGTTGTCTGTATTCCTTCCGTTTGCGGGAGGTCCCGGTCTGGTTCCCCAGCATGTGGGGGTCCGAATGCTGCATATCTGCTGTGTGGGTTAGTGCTGCGGGTGGTCAGATCTCTGTTCAGTGCAGGAGCTGTGGATTCAGGCGTCCATTCAGCTCGGTGGTTAGCCACACCCTTCCTATTGGATTTTTAATGTATTCTATATTAATCAGAATGCCAGGGAAGATAATGGAACACACAAGGGTGTATGGGAACACTCCAAACTCCCAGGTCAATAGGAAAACCTAAAACTCCCAGGTGGACAGGAACATAATCCAAAGCCACTTTAGAGGGATCTTATTGTCCATTATTGGAATTAGGATACAGGCATTTTCTGGGATAATTTCACATACAGTATTTGTGTACCATAAATTACAATTCTGAATGAAAAAAGAAAATAGTTAAAACTGTTCTGGCCACAGAGGGCTGTAGGTAGTTAAAGCTACAATGAGAGAACTGTGAGCTTCCGATACTATACCACATTTTAGGTGGACCTCCAGGGAGTCCTGAGAGCAGATGCCATAGGATAAGCTTTCCAGATTTTTCAAAATGGAATCCTGGGACACCCAATTGACCATACCCACTTTTAACCACACCTACAAAATCACTCTCTTTTTTGTAGCTATACTCCTACAATTACCAAAAATAAAAATGATTGCCTAGTGTTTAAGAAAGTCAGAAATGACTGCTGCGAATGCGTTACTGGCTCCATATTGGGGTGGTGCCTGCGACTCTTACTGGCATTATCCCCAACATGGCTATCCAGCAGCACAAGATAGCAGAGGACCCAGGGGCATCACTAGGATTGTGAAAAATGTGGAGTGCCCTTGTGGAAAAAAGTGATGAAGTCAGCATAGTGTTACCAACCGGTAGTATTTTTACTTGCAGCCAGTAAAAAAATGGACACTTTTTCTCCTGCAAGTAAATGCTAGTAAAAAATATGTATGTGACGCTCGGTTCAGAACTGCGCATGCGCAGCTCCGGTTTGGAGCCTGCCAAGACCATCACAGTGCCTGTCGTGTGATATCATGGTGCAAGGAAGTCAAGCAGAGCCTTGTATGCTGGTCTGTGGGATGTGAGCAAGGCATGCCGTGAGCAAGATTCTCAGTGCTGATTTTGACTGGAGTGGAATGAAGGAACCACTGGCATGGAGAGACTGTCACTGTGATTCAGGAGGGGACGTGCCGTGTCAGTGAGGTGTCATCATTATCTGTGCTGGTGAACACTACTGTCAGTGTTATGCCCTGACAAAACAAAAATCTCCTGCGCTCTCGGTGTATCCTCAAAACATAGGTGGCGTGGTTCTGTCTAGAGGCAAAGTCTAAAGTCTTGCAGCCCTCCTCAGAACAATGGGTGTTCATATGGCTACGTAAGCCATCTGGATGTTTTTGGGGTATAGTCCGACCCTCCCTGTTGTCAAGTCCTGTCAGTGAATGCCAAGATTTCCAGCCATCTTGTCCGATAAGCTTGTATTTAAGCTTTGTCTGTGAGTAGGACTATTGCTTTTTATTTACATTTTAATAAACCTGTAAGTGGTAATGCACTAGGTCAGTGAGCCCTCTTGCTTTCTTAGTGTTATGCCTTGTACACACGGTGGGATTTTTTATATAATAAAAACATTCAGGTTTGGCCTCTAGCAGAAATGACTCCTTGTAGGTTGCTACATCTAAATATTTTCAAACAATCATGAAGCAGTATCAATATGCTACAATCTTTTCCTGGATATGGATTCCTCGCTATCAACAAGATCTTCCGTGTGGTCCGGATGGTGTATCAAACCAAGGACATGTATACAAGCCGGCCGGCTAGAAAGCAAACTCCCGTCCTATGAGCATGCTGACATCACCACGCTCATAGGATGGGAGTTTTCTTTCTAGCCGGCCGGCTTGTATACATGTCCTTTTATCTGTTCGCTGATGTAAGTGTAACTTTTAAATTTGTTTACAATAAATCGCTGAGACGGTATCACATTATCCAGTTCCTATTCTTTCTCCTTGGTTTGATACACCATCCGGACCACACAGAAGTTCTTATTGATAGCGAGGAATCCATATCCACCCCATGCTTTCATTTATACCTGTATAGACGTCCACAAATATCTAGCCATCCACTAGTGATGAGCCGAACACCCCCGGGTTCGGTTCGCACCAGAACCCGCGAACGGACCGAAAGTTCGAACGAACATTAGAACCCTATTAAATACAATGGATGCGAACGTTCGAATTCTAAAGTGCTAATTATAACAACTATTATGCATGTTATTGTCCTAAAAAGGGTTTGGGAACCCGGGTTCTGCACCAGGGGACATGTATCAATGCAAAAATAAGTTTTAAAAACGGTCGTTTTCCGGGAGCAGTCATTTTAATGATGCATAAAGTGAAAAAAAAAAAGTCAAATATTCCTTTAAATATCGTACCTGGGGGGTGTCTAAAGTATGCCTGTGAAGTGCCACGTGTTTCCCGTGTTTAGAACTGTCCCTGCACAAAATGACACTTCTAAAGGAAAAAAAAGCCATTTAAAACTGCTTGCGGCTTTAATGTAATGTCTGGTCCCGGTAATATGGATGAAAATCTTTAAGAAAAATGGCATAGCTACCCCATGACCCCCCCCCCTACCCCAGCCCATTACCAGCCCCTTTGGGTCTTGTATGGATATTAAGGGGAACCCCGCACATAAAATAAAAAAGGCCCTATATACTCTGAACAGCCGTATACAGGCGGTGCATACAAGACAGGGACTGTAGGTTTGTTCTTATGTAGAATCTGTTTGTAATTTTGAACAGGTACATTGTTGAAGTGTAGCTCCAGACCAAAAATCTATTTTTAAACTTTTTGGAAAACATAGGTAAGGGTTATCACCCCTGTAACATTTGTTTTGCTGTCTGTGCCCCTGTTCAGAACATTTCACCTCACTTTCCGTCCTAATGACAACTGTTTTTGAAATGTGGTGTTTTTCTTGAAACAAGGATTGCTGATAAAGCATCAGTACAGAGGAGACACCTTTCTCCCATATTTATTCTTACAGGAGAGAATTTTCCTTCCTAGTGGTAGATTTCCTCTCACTTCCTGTTGTCTTCTTGCGTTTGCAAGTAGGAGTCGTTTGTAAGTTGGATGTTTGAAAGTAGGGACCTGCCGTATATACTCTGCAGAAATAGGCCCCTTAGTTGTTGGTGTTGGCACAACACTGTAAGCACTCACAGTTACTCTTGGTTGGTGCTGGAACGCCCTGCTGTCAACTATTATATCAGGAATTTTAATTACATATAATTGTTGAACAGTGGTAGTAAAAATTGGGCCTTTGATGGTGGTGCTGGTGCCACAACACTGTAAGCCCTGACAGTTACTCTTGGTGGGTGCAGCAATGGGCCCTGCTGTGAATTATTAGATCAAGAATTGTAATTACATGCCCCTGTTGAACAGGGGCTGAAAAATTGGGCCTTAGGCACTGGTGGCACAACACTGCAACCCTTCACAGATACTGTACTTGGAGCACAGCAATGAGCCCTGTTGCAAAGTATTGCTTCAAAAATTGTAATGACACGCCCCTGTTAAACAGGGGCTGAAAAATTGGGCCTTAGGCACTGGTGGCACAACACTGCAACTCCTCACAGATACTGTACTTGGAGCACAGCAATGAGCCCTGTTGCAAAGTATTGCTTCAAAAATTGTAATTACACGCCACTGTTAAACAGGGGCTGAAAAATTGGGCGTTAGGCACTGGTGGCGGCACCCATAAACAAAAATGATCTTCCAAGCTATCATCATCAATCGTATCATTGAGGACTCGGAGGAGGAGGATAGCCAGTCAACATAACAGCACAGGCACTCAGCATCAGCATCAGTCTTGAAGGGATGTGACATTTTAAAATCAATTAGTCTGTTATATCAGCATCAGGTGTGTGGTAGCTGGTGGTGATCCAAGACTGGTTCATCTTGATGAAAGTCAGTCGATCAACCGAGTCGGTGGACAGGCGCACCCTGTGATCCGTGACAAATCCTCCAGCAGCACTGAATGTGCGTTCCGAAAGAACGCTGGATGCAGGACAGGCCAGTAGCTCAATTGCATACTGTGCAAGCTCTGGCCAGTGATCCATCCTCAAGACCCAGTAAGCCAGAGGATTTTCGGTGGGGAAGGTGTCCAAGTCTGACCTTGCCCCTAGATATTCCTGCACCATGTTTATCAGACGCTGGCGATGGTTGCTGGAACCGATCATACTTTGGGGCTGCGGACTAAAGAATTGTCTGAACGCATCGGTCAGACGGCCACCTTCCCCACCGCTCCTTCTTTGACTGGCCGAAGCCTCAGCAACTCGTTGTCCAGGACCAGGAGTTTGCAACCTCCCAGTCTCTGGGAACGCGTTGCACAGACCTTTCTGCAAGGCCTCCCGGAGTTGTCTCATCCTCTGCTCCCTCTGCGACGGTAACATAAGGTCCGCAACCTTACCCTTGTACCGTGGATCAAGGAGAGTGGCCAGCCAGTAATGGTCCCTCTCCTTGATCCGAAGAATACGAGGATCCTTCCGCAGACTTTGCAGGATCAGGGAGGCCATGCAGCGTAGGTTTGCTGAGGCATTCGCTCCGGAGTCCTCTGGGTCACTAAGGACGACATGATCCGCAGCCACCTCCTCCCAGCCACGTACAAGTCCACTGGTTTCTTGGGACTGTAAATCATCCCTAAAAGACTGCTGCTGATGATGCTGAGTGCCAGCCTCCACCTCCATGCTGACACAATCCTCCTCCTCCTCCTCCTCCTCCTCCTCCTCCTCTTCCTGTGCGATGGGTGGGACAGAAGGAACACTGTCTGGGTAAAGGGGGCCTTGAGAGGCAAGGAAGTCCTCCTCTTCCTGCCTCTGTTCTGCCTCAAGTGCCCTGTCCATTATTCCACGCAGCGTGTGCTCCAACAGGTGGACAAGAGGTACAGTGTCACTGATGCATGCACTGTCACTGCTCACCATCCTCGTGGCCTCCTCAAATGGTGCCAGGACAGTGCATGCATCCCTGATCATGCCCCACTGGCGTGGAGAAAAAAAACCAAGCTCCCCTGACCCTGTCCTGGTGCCGTAGTCGCACAGGTACTCATTGATGGCCCTCTGCTGCGTGTGCAGCCGCTGCAGCATGGCCAACGTTGAGTTCCACCTGGTGGGCATGTCACATATAAGGCGGTTCTTGGGCAGGTTCAACTCCTTTTGCAGCTCAGCCAGGCGAGCACTGGCATTATAAGATCTGCGGAAATGCACACAGACTTTCCTGGCCTGCCTCAGGACATCCTGTAAGCCCGGGTACCTGCCCAAGAACCGCTGCACCACCAGGTTAAGGACGTGAGCCACACAGGGCACATGGGTCAGTTGTCCCTGTCGGAGGGCGGAGAGGAGGTTGGTGCCATTGTCGCAAACCACCATTCCTGGCTTAAGCTGGCGTGGCGTCAACCACCTCTCGGCCTGGCCCTGCAGAGCAGACAGGACCTCTGCCCCAGTGTGGCTTCTGTCCCCCAAACACACCAGCGCAAGCACGGCATGGCATCTTTTTGCCTGCGTACTTGCGTAGCCCCGTGAACGGCTACGGAGCACCGCTGGTTTATAGGACAAACCACAGGAAGAGGCCATGGAGGAAGAAGAAGAGGAGGGGGTGGAGGAGAGAGGTGTGTCACAACCAGTAGTAGCATTTTGGAGGCGTGGCGGTGGGACAACCTCCAACACTACTGCACCTTGTCCTGAATCCTTCCCAGCTGCCAAAAGAGTGACCCAATGGGCCGTGAAAGAAAGGTAACGTCCCTGTCCATGCCTGCTGGACCATGAGTCAGCGGTAATATGCACCTTACCGCTGACCGCCCTGTCCAGCGAGGCCAAGACATTGCCTTCCACATGCCGGTAGAGAGCCGGAATAGCCTTCCGTGAGAAAAAGTGGCGTTTGGGAACCTGCCACTGAGGAACCGCACATTGCACAAACTCACGGAAGGGGGCCGAGTCTACCAACTGAAAAGGCAGCAGTTGAAGCGCTAGCAATTTAGCCAAGCTAGCATTCAACCGCTGGGCATGTGGATGGCTGGGAGTGAACTTCTTTCGACGGTCCAGCAGCTGGGGCAGGGAAATTTGCCTGCTAGAATCGGACGTCGGTGTACTGCTAGCAGAGTGGGCGCAAGTACTTGGCTGTGACACACCTAATTCTACACCTTCATTCCTCTCAGTGCATGTTTCAGAGAGGACTGAAGTTATAGTGGGGTTGGAGATCCCAGCTGATGCGGTGCAAGGAGAGGTCCGCTTTGTTCTTTGGTGTGGGTCTTTGAGGTAGGCTTGCCAACGAGCTGCATGGCAGGTCAACATATGTCTGGTCAGGCATGTGGTACCCAAGCGGCTGATGTTTTGGCCACGCGATATACGCTTGAGACATATGTTGCAAACAGCAGCTGTGCGATCTGATGCACTAGCCTCAAAAAAGGCCCACACCAAAGAACTTTTTGAATGACGGGCAGAGGCAGCGCCCTGCACAGGCGGAGCTCTGCGGTGTGATTCCGTCGGTGTACTGCCCTTACGCTGGCCACCAAAGGGCATCCTGCCTCGTTGGAGATGTGCCTCCTCCTCATCCTCCTCCTCCTCCTCTCTCCTATTAGGCACCCACGTGGAGTCATTGACCTCATCATCCCCTCCCTCCTCATCACTGGAGCCAATCTGGCAGTATGCTGCAGCTGCTGGAACATGACTGCCAGATTGGTGTCCTTCTTGAGCATCCCCTCTGTCTGCTCTCACGCTACTGCCTTCCTCTAGCTGGGTTTCATCATCAGACCCTTCGAAACGCTGGGCATCCTCCTGGAGCATGTACCCAACACTGTGCTGAAACAGTTCGGGGGACTCCTCAGGAGGAGGACATGGTGGGTCTAGGGAAGGAGTGACTGATGATTTGTCTGACATTGATACCAGGGAAGACGACGCTTTGGCAGCTGCTTTTCCAGTACCCTGAGCCTGGGTGAGAGAGGATGAGGAGGAGGAGGAGGGCTTGGTCATCCACTCTACCAAGTCTTCGGCATGATGTGGCTCAACATGTCCAGCTGCCGAAAAGAAGGACAAGCGTGTCCCATGGCCATGTGCTGATGACAATGCACCGCGTCCACGACCAGCACTGTTGCCCCCAGACACAGAGCCTGCTTGCCCTCTTTTATTGCCTCCTGACTGTCTGCCTCTCCTTGTTTGCCTTCCAGACATTCTAATAGATGGCCTGCAGGGAGATGGGAAAAAAGCAATAAGGGCTACCTTCAGGTGTCCTTCTCTGTCCCTTGAAACAAGGACTTTCACAGTGAAAGAAACTGACACTGTCCCTACCTAGAGTTTTCTATCCCTAGAATAAATGTTTTTTTTAATCACAATATAGCACAAGGACAATTCACTCAATGTCTCTCCAGGTCCCTGGAAACAAGGACTTGCAGAGTGAAAGAAACTGACACTGTCCCTACCTAGAGTTTTCTGTCCCTAGAATAAATGTTTTTTTTAAGCACAATATAGCACAAGGAAAATTAACTCACTGTCCTTACAGGTCCCTGGAAACAAGGACTTGCAGAGTGAAAGAAACTGACACTGTCCCTACCTAGAGTTTTCTGTCCCTAGAATAAATGTTTTTTTTAAGCACAATATAGCACAAGGACAATTAACTCACTGTCCTTACAGGTCCCTGGAAACAAGGACTTGCAGAGTGAAAGAAAAAAAACACTCTCCCTACCTACAGTTTTCTGTCCCTAGAAAAAATGTTTTTTTTAATCACAATATAGCACAAGGAAAATTAACTCACTGTCCTTACAGGTCCCTGGAAACAAGGACTTGCAGAGTGAAAGAAAAAAAACACTCTCCCTACCTACAGTTTTCTGTCCCTAGAAAAAATGTTTTTTTTAATCACAATATAGCACAAGGAAAATTAACTCACTGTCCTTACAGGTCCCTGGAAACAAGGACTTGCAGAGTGAAAGAAACTGACACTGTCCCTACCTAGAGTTTTCTGTCCCTAGAATAAATGTTTTTTTTAATCACAATATAGCACAAGGACAATTCACTCAATGTCTCTCCAGGTCCCTGGAAACAAGGACTTGCAGAGTGAAAGAAACTGACACTGTCCCTACCTAGAGTTTTCTGTCCCTAGAATAAATGTTTTTTTTAAGCACAATATAGCACAAGGACAATTAACTCACTGTCCTTACAGGTCCCTGGAAACAAGGACTTGCAGAGTGAAAGAAAAAAAACACTCTCCCTACCTACAGTTTTCTGTCCCTAGAAAAAATGTTTTTTTTAATCACAATATAGCACAAGGAAAATTAACTCACTGTCCTTACAGGTCCCTGGAAACAAGGACTTGCAGAGTGAAAGAAACTGACACTGTCCCTACCTAGAGTTTTCTGTCCCTAGAATAAATGTTTTTTTTAATCACAATATAGCACAAGGACAATTCACTCAATGTCTCTCCAGGTCCCTGGAAACAAGGACTTGCAGAGTGAAAGAAACTGACACTGTCCCTACCTAGAGTTTTCTGTCCCTAGAATAAATGTTTTTTTTAAGCACAATATAGCACAAGGACAATTAACTCACTGTCCTTACAGGTCCCTGGAAACAAGGACTTGCAGAGTGAAAAAAAAAAAAAACTCTCCCTACCTAGAGTTTTCTGTCCCTAGAAAAAATGTTTTTTTTAATCACAATATAGCACAAGGACAATTAACTCACTGTCCTTACATGTCCCTGGAAACAAGGACTTGCAGAGTGAAAGAAAAAAAACACTCTCCCTACCTACAGTTTTCTGTCCCTAGAAAAAATGTTTTTTTTAATCACAATATAGCACAAGGAAAATTAACTCACTGTCCTTACAGGTCCCTGGAAACAAGGACTTGCAGAGTGAAAGAAACTGACACTGTCCCTACCTAGAGTTTTCTGTCCCTAGAATAAATGTTTTTTTTAATCACAATATAGCACAAGGAAAATTAACTCACTGTCCTTACAGGTCCCTGGAAACAAGGACTTGCAGAGTGAAAGAAAAAAAACACTCTCCCTACCTACAGTTTTCTGTCCCTAGAAAAAATGTTTTTTTTAATCACAATATAGCACAAGGAAAATTAACTCACTGTCCTTACAGGTCCCTGGAAACAAGGACTTGCAGAGTGAAAGAAACTGACACTGTCCCTACCTAGAGTTTTCTGTCCCTAGAATAAATGTTTTTTTTAATCACAATATAGCACAAGGACAATTCACTCAATGTCTCTCCAGGTCCCTGGAAACAAGGACTTGCAGAGTGAAAGAAACTGACACTGTCCCTACCTAGAGTTTTCTGTCCCTAGAATAAATGTTTTTTTTAAGCACAATATAGCACAAGGACAATTAACTCACTGTCCTTACAGGTCCCTGGAAACAAGGACTTGCAGAGTGAAAGAAAAAAAACACTCTCCCTACCTAGAGTTTTCTGTCCCTAGAAAAAATGTTTTTTTTAATCACAATATAGCACAAGGATAATTAACTCACTGTCCTTACAGGTCCCTGGAAACAAGGACTTGCAGAGTGAAAGAAAAAAAACACTCTCCCTACCTACAGTTTTCTGTCCCTAGAAAAAATGTTTTTTTTAATCACAATATAGCACAAGGAAAATTAACTCACTGTCCTTACAGGTCCCTGGAAACAAGGACTTGCAGAGTGAAAGAAACTGACACTGTCCCTACCTAGAGTTTTCTGTCCCTAGAATAAATGTTTTTTTTAATCACAATATAGCACAAGGAAAATTAACTCACTGTCCTTACAGGTCCCTGGAAACAAGGACTTGCAGAGTGAAAGAAACTGACACTGTCCCTACCTAGAGTTTTCTGTCCCTAGAATAAATGTTTTTTTTAATCACAATATAGCACAAGGAAAATTAACTCACTGTCCTTACAGGTCCCTGGAAACAAGGACTTGCAGAGTGAAAGAAAAAAAACACTCTCCCTACCTACAGTTTTCTGTCCCTAGAAAAAATGTTTTTTTTAATCACAATATAGCACAAGGAAAATTAACTCACTGTCCTTACAGGTCCCTGGAAACAAGGACTTGCAGAGTGAAAGAAACTGACACTGTCCCTACCTAGAGTTTTCTGTCCCTAGAATAAATGTTTTTTTTAATCACAATATAGCACAAGGAAAATTAACTCACTGTCCTTACAGGTCCCTGGAAACAAGGACTTGCAGAGTGAAAGAAACTGACACTGTCCCTACCTAGAGTTTTCTGTCCCTAGAAAAAATGTTTTTTTTAATCACAATATAGCACAAGGAAAATTAACTCACTGTCCTTACAGGTCCCTGGAAACAAGGACTTGCAGAGTGAAAGAAACTGACACTGTCCCTACCTAGAGTTTTCTGTCCCTAGAATAAATGTTTTTTATAATCACAATATAGCACAAGGACAATTCACTCAATGTCTCTCCAGGTCCCTGGAAACAAGGACTTGCAGAGTGAAAGAAACTGACACTGTCCCTACCTAGAGTTTTCTGTCCCTAGAATAAATGTTTTTTTTAAGCACAATATAGCACAAGGACAATTAACTCACTGTCCTTACAGGTCCCTGGAAACAAGGACTTGCAGAGTGAAAGAAAAAAAACACTCTCCCTACCTACAGTTTTCTGTCCCTAGAAAAAATGTTTTTTTTAATCACAATATAGCACAAGGAAAATTAACTCACTGTCCTTACAGGTCCCTGGAAACAAGGACTTGCAGAGTGAAAGAAAAAAAACACTCTCCCTACCTACAGTTTTCTGTCCCTAGAAAAAATGTTTTTTTTAATCACAATATAGCACAAGGAAAATTAACTCACTGTCCTTACAGGTCCCTGGAAACAAGGACTTGCAGAGTGAAAGAAACTGACACTGTCCCTACCTAGAGTTTTCTGTCCCTAGAATAAATGTTTTTTTTAATCACAATATAGCACAAGGAAAATTAACTCACTGTCCTTACAGGTCCCTGGAAACAAGGACTTGCAGAGTGAAAGAAACTGACACTGTCCCTACCTAGAGTTTTCTGTCCCTAGAATAAATGTTTTTTTTAAGCACAATATAGCACAAGGACAATTAACTCACTGTCCTTACAGGTCCCTGGAAACAAGGACTTGCAGAGTGAAAGAAAAAAAACACTCTCCCTACCTACAGTTTTCTGTCCCTAGAAAAAATGTTTTTTTTAATCACAATATAGCACAAGGAAAATTAACTCACTGTCCTTACAGGTCCCTGGAAACAAGGACTTGCAGAGTGAAAGAAACTGACACTGTCCCTACCTAGAGTTTTCTGTCCCTAGAATAAATGTTTTTTTTAATCACAATATAGCACAAGGAAAATTAACTCACTGTCCTTACAGGTCCCTGGAAACAAGGACTTGCAGAGTGAAAGAAACTGACACTGTCCCTACCTAGAGTTTTCTGTCCCTAGAATAAATGTTTTTTTTAAGCACAATATAGCACAAGGACAATTAACTCACTGTCCTTACAGGTCCCTGGAAACAAGGACTTGCAGAGTGAAAGAAACTGACACTGTCCCTACCTAGAGTTTTCTGTCCCTAGAATAAATGTTTTTTTTAATCACAATATAGCACAAGGAAAATTAACTCACTGTCCTTACAGGTCCCTGGAAACAAGGACTTGCAGAGTGAAAGAAACTGACACTGTCCCTACCTAGAGTTTTCTGTCCCTAGAATAAATGTTTTTTTTAATCACAATATAGCACAAGGACAATTAACTCACTGTCCTTACAGGTCCCTGGAAACAAGGACTTGCAGAGTGAAAGAAACTGACACTGTCCCTACCTAGAGTTTTCTGTCCCTAGAATAAATGTTTTTTTTAAGCACAATATAGCACAAGGACAATTAACTCACTGTCCTTACAGGTCCCTGGAAACAAGGACTTGCAGAGTGAAAGAAACTGACACTGTCCCTACCTAGAGTTTTCTGTCCCTAGAATAAATGTTTTTTTTAATCACAATATAGCACAAGGAAAATTAACTCACTGTCCTTACAGGTCCCTGGAAACAAGGACTTGCAGAGTGAAAGAAACTGACACTGTCCCTACCTAGAGTTTTCTGTCCCTAGAATAAATGTTTTTTTTAATCACAATATAGCACAAGGACAATTAACTCACTGTCCTTACAGGTCCCTGGAAACAAGGACTTGCAGAGTGAAAGAAACTGACACTGTCCCTACCTAGAGTTTTCTGTCCCTAGAATAAATGTTTTTTTTAAGCACAATATAGCACAAGGACAATTAACTCACTGTCCTTACAGGTCCCTGGAAACAAGGACTTGCAGAGTGAAAGAAACTGACACTGTCCCTACCTAGAGTTTTCTGTCCCTAGAATAAATGTTTTTTTTAAGCACACTATAGCAGAAGCACAAAACACACTGACACTCTCCCTACCTATCCTTCTCTTTCCCTAAACTAAAGGAATCCAGGTTAAGCAAGAAAGAAATAACAGTCACTGTCCCTGCCTATGCTACTCTATCCCTGCTCCGGAACACACTACACTAGGCCGCCGTGCTGGCGGCCTTTTATAGTGTGGGGCGTGTACTAAACACCCTCAGCAATAATTGGCCACAGGCATCCTGCCTGTGGCCAATCATTGCTCTCCTCGCTGCCGGCGCTGTGATTGGCCAAGCATGCGGGGTCACAGTGCATGCTTGGCCAATCACAGCGCCTGGATGACACTGCGATGGCGTAGTGCATTGTGGGCCGTTCGCGTCACTCGAATTTGGCGCGAACGGCCCAAATCGTTCGATCTTCGTCGAACGATCGAACAGCCAATGTTCGAGTCGAACGTATGTTCGACTCGAACACGAAGCTCATCCCTACCATCCACCGACCTGCGTTGATTTGTGTTGCATATCATGTTTGCAATCTGGTAAGCAGACATTACATTGGGTGGCGGTGCACTTCAGGGTGGATTTGTTTGTAATTTCTGCACTCTATAAGACCTCCTTTCTTGTGCATCTGTGGTAAGGAGACTATGTGTGCGGTGATGGTTCACTAATATAGGAGTCACTCACTGGTGATTTATTGTCTCCCCCACCCTATAGCATCAGTCCCTTATAGGGAGATTCTTTGTGGCAGGATCACACTATGTTTTTTTTGTTTTTTCAATTCATGCAATTTTTGAATAACTGACCCCATACTGCGGAGTACCCTTCTATTGTCGTCCTTCAATATCATTGGTAAAACCTGTATCCAAAGTGCATTTAAAGGCCTAGGCTGGGTTATAGCCATCTGTTCGATTTGGCTTATCTTCTGGTAAGCATATAACTTCACCAGTCTATAGGACTTGTGTTTTAATTGACATCAGCCCGTTAAGCATTTCTGTTTGGACTTTTCACTATCCAAATAATAATATTTTGGACTCATAGCGCAACTTTTCTTTTCCATAGTTATAATCACTGTTTGTCAGGAGAATACAATTGCTGGACAGGAGGGATATTCCCCTGTCAGCACTGTCTGTGTTGATGGGGAAATTATGCAAGTTTCTTTCCTGCAATCTGTGGATGCAGAAAATAAATTTGCACCGTCTATTACCTGCCTAACTGAAAGTGAAAGTAAATTGTGAATGTCTTGAAAGAACAGGAGAAGGGGAGGGAGACAGATGGGGGAGAGAAGGGATGGAGATAATGCAGTTCAGTGATTACAGTGAACTGCAGTCTGCAGTGCACACACTTACCCACGGCCCAGGCTAGAATCTCAGGCATCATTCACACACATCCAGGAATGCTACTGATTTTCATATTTCCCGCCCACACATCCCCTCTTTTCAGATACAGCACGCCGGGATAGTGTGGGCGGGACTGGAAGGAGAAGGAGGAGCTGTATTCCTCCCTGCTCATATGTGAGGAGAGGGGGGGGTGGCTGGACTCGCTGGGCTGTGAAAGAGTGTCATAGACTCTGACACTCGGCTCAGCTTGCAGTCACCACTCTCGGAATTTACTGGCTGGTTCTCCTGTCCTAAGGACGGGAGAAATCAGTCTGTTTTTTCAGTACCTGGGATGAAGGCTTGGGCCCCCCCCCCCCACAGTGCTCATGGAGTCCTTCCTGCAACTCGCTCTTCTCCGTGCCAATGAGGATGCAGGGGAAGGAGCAGATCGGGCGGCTGTGGTTGTATGAGCGCTCGCATTATGCAGTGTCAGCGAGCAGAGGGATGGGGGAGGAATCCCCCGCAGGAGCTGACTGGGGATGCTCTCCCTCTCAGGAGAGACTATGTTACCCCAGCAGCAGCCCGAGCAAAATACAGAAATGCAAAAAATATATATATATATATATATATATATATATATATATATTTATTTTTTGAGGGGGCACATGGTGGGGCACAGCATAATGTTGGGGGGGCCAGGGCCCCCTCTGACTCCCCCTAGAGACGCCATTTCTCTCTTACTGTACTCTGTGATCACTGTGAACTCCGGTGTTTGGATGGAGCAGTCCTTCTGCTGAAAAGGGTAAGTGGGGGTGGGGGGTTGCTGCTGGAGTGAAGGGACAGTAACTTCAGGATTTTGGAGAGAAGTAAATATGAAGCCAGCCTAGAACTCAGGTAGCTGCCACTGCAGTACTGAGCTAGGAACCAGCGTACACATCTCTCCCTCCATCTGACAGACATCTCTGCCAAAACATTTCTATACACCACCCCTAAGGCCCCCTTTATACTTCATGTAATGGGAACACACATTCCTGCATGTGTTTTTGCTTGTTTTTTGCATATAGGGGTGCCCATTCACTTGAATGGGTTGCCATTTGTGTGACAAACACAACATAGAGGCTCTAGAACCTTTTAAAGCATTCAGATTTGTCACATGACAACGCAGGTCTGCTAATTGTATTCGAGGTGCCATCAACAATTAATGGCACCACAAGCGCTATGAGCATTTGCAGTGCATTTTCAAAATGGATTGAAAAACGGCCGCTACCTGTGCACTTTGTCCCACATTCAGGAAACGTCAAATGTGAATACGGCCTAATGCCTAGTATACACCGTTTGTTTTTTTTCATTCAACCCCACAGGCTGTACGAAACAAACCTGACACCTCAGGTCGGAGCCGCTGTACTAACTCCGATGTTAGTACTGAAATCTCCCCTGCTGTTCTATTGTGTTCTGACAAGGGGATGCCCCCCATCCCACCCCACCAGAACACTCTGGTCAGTACTCTCAGCCATTGGCTGACAGCAATGATTGGGTTGACAGACCTTTTTTGGTCATGCCCCTTCAACAGAAGCCAGCTGTCATAGTCAGACAGGGCAGTATACATGCCATTGCTGCAATGCTTTACTTCAGAGCTGCAGCATTTTTAGAGCAGGCTGCAGAGTTTGACAGGCAGCA
This sequence comes from Rana muscosa, assembly GCA_029206835.1. Taxonomy (NCBI): domain Eukaryota; kingdom Metazoa; phylum Chordata; class Amphibia; order Anura; family Ranidae; genus Rana; species Rana muscosa. The sequence continues at coordinate 62,652,221 of CM055122.1, read as the reverse complement.
CCACCTGTCAAATTTCTCATCAAGTTAAATGGGGACGCTCTGCACCTTGAAGCCAAATAATTATTTTACAGTTGCAATGCGGTCTTGCAATGTAAAATTGCCATTCAGCAATTTAAAAAAGTTAAATAAAAAAATAAAAAAACAGTCATGATGTGGCAGTAGCATGGCTCTAATTTCTGCCATGGCTGCAAAGCACATCATTGCGGCCATGGCATTTTAGCAACTTGATATTTCCAGGGGGGGCCCTGTCAGGTAAGTTGTCCGGGGCCCCGTGATTTCTAACAGCGGCCCTGCTGGTATGGTTCAGGGGGGTGCTCGCTCATCCCCCCTATACTGGCCTGCCAGGCTGCTTGCTCAGATAAGGATTTTGGGGGGACCCCCACGCCCTTTATTTAAAAAATGTTGGCACAGGGTTCCCCTTAAATTCCATACCAGACCTGAAGGGCCTAGTACGGATTTTGGGGGGCCCCCATGCCGTTTGTTTTTTAACTTTGGCTTGGGGTTCCCCTTAACCACTTCAATGCACTGTGCTATATATACTATACTGCCTGCACTGACTGAATATAGAGTCTACACTGAATATCTAGTCTTCACTAAATGCAGAGTATATATATATATATGTAAGCAGCCTTACATAGTGCGGGGTGTGGACTTAGTCCCCCTGAGCCATGATTGGCCAAGGGCACCCTGCCTTTGGCCAATTATGACTCTCACAGCAGAGCGCGCTGTGATTGGCCAAAGCATGCAGGTCAGGTGCATGCTTTTGGCCAGACATCAATGCACTGCGATTTCGCAGTGCATTATGGTGCATTCCACGACGCTCAAATTTCCCACAAATGCCCCATATGTTCGGTTTGTTTGTGAGAAAACCAACACCCGGGTTTGGTTTGATTCGAACCGCGGGCTCATCTCTATTGGAGAATACCTACCGGCATGCTTAATGTTGTAGAATGAGTGATTGGAGGACACCTGCACATATGCCTAATGTGATAAGATGAGAATAGTAAATATAGTAAGGACAATCATTTCAAAATGTTTTAGATACTGATGGTAGGTCACGATTTATATTGCCAGTCTGGTTTCTTTTTTTTTTTTTTATTACATGAGTTGCGTTTGGTATATTAACAGCTGGGAATTTTTTTTATCTCAGAATCTATAAAGTGCAAGTTTAAAAAACTTTATGTTCTTTAAAGTGGTTGTAAACCCAATTTTGTAAAAAAAAAAAAAAAAAAATGACACCTGCAAGAAAAATACATAATGAGCTAGTATGCTATGCATACTAGCTCATTATGTGGCAATTACCTCAGATTGAAGCCCCCGAAGCGCTCCTCGTCCCCCTTCGCCGCCGCCGCCATGTCCGCTCCGACCGTCTTCCTGTTATCGCCGCTCCGGCTCTGTGATTGGCCGGAGCGGCGATGACGTCACATGCACGCGCGCAGGGCCGGCTTTCTCCATTGAGAAAACCGGCAACGTGCAGTGCGCCTGCGCCGTTGTCTATGGCGCGCATGCGCCGTACACATCGGTGCAGAGTTTTCTCAAAATATCTCCTTAACCGTGTAGGTAAGGAGATATTTCTTGCACCTACAGGTAAGCTTTAATCTAGGCTTACCTGTAGGTGCAAGTTATGTGGTTGGGTTTACAACCACTTTAAGTTCATGACTATTGTGCAGCTGTACGAACAAGTTTCACCCAAAATTACCTTAAAGCGGTTGTATACCCGCTGCTGCTTTTTTTTTTTTTTTTACATACCTGAAAGGCAAAAGGCATAATGAGCTAGTATGCACCGCATACAAGCTCATTATGAAATACTTACCTTAGAATGAGGTGTCGGTAACTTACCTGGTCTACGCCGAGGGAGATGTCATCTTGCCTCGGCGTGTCTTCCGGGTATCGCCACTGTAACGTCACTCCCACGCTTGCGCGCGGGAGACTTCTTTCCGGCAAGGTCTGGCGGCTGCCGGGCTTTAGCCAAGAATCCCCGCTGCGCATGCGCCGCTGCAGTCAAAAAATATGTGAAAGCGGGGTATACAACCGCTTTAAGATAAGCACTGTAGCAAATATTTAAAATATGAGCTCATATTATAATAGAAACTAAGAAACGACTTAACATTGCTTAAGTGTACTTTAGAGTTTATTGAGTGTTATACAGCTTGACGAATCAAAGTCAAGATGTAAATATGGTCATACACAGAATGTTAAATTGTATTTGTGGTCTTTGTACAACACCCATAGCAGACAAATCATAAAATACTGAAGACATGCAGGGATCTGCATTTGCAGTCTACAGCATGCTGCGAAGGTATGCATGAATAGCGTCTGTTGAGTGACTGTGGATAGCAAATACTAATACATGATCTATTAGAATAGAATATATACAAAAAAAGCACTACAGCAGTTTACTTGTTAAAGCGCAGTTCCGCCCAAAAAAATAAATAAAAGTCAGTAGCTACAAATACTGCAGCTGAAGCCGATCTGTCCCTTGGCTCCCGGGTGCAGGCGCCAGCATTGCAAGTAAGGGAATCAGGAAGTGAAGGCTCGTGGCTTTACAGCCTGGTTCCCTACTGCACATGCACAAGTTGTGCTGCGCGTCCTCACTGGTCCATGCTGTCTTCTCGGACCTGTGTGTTTCCCATAAGATAGCGGGGGGACAGAGGAGGGGTCGCACATGGCGTAGATTGCCGCGGAATCTGCAGCGATCTATCGCAGGAAGTGGGAGCAAATACCTGCATTAGACAGGTATCTTATTCCCCTTCCCCCTGAAAGGTGCCAAATGTGACACCAGAGGGGGGGAGAAACCAGAAAAGCGGAAGTTCCATTTTTGGGTGGAACTCCGCTTTAATATATTACTGACAAGTTTTTCAGGGTTCAGATAAAAGTTACATTACAGCACTCATTCTGTATGTAGCCATTTTAAAAATGCAAACCCCCTGCAATAGAACAAGTATTATACTCTAGGTTGGCCAGTGTCTCCTACCTTCCCTCTGCTCAAGTGCTGCAGCATCCATAAGACTTCAGGACTCAGCAGTATCATGGGGATTGGAGTGAATCAGTGACGCACCACCATTTTCAGGAAGTGTTGAATGCTAAAATGTTTTAAAGAGACTGCAGCACTGGAACGGAAAGAAGGTAGGAGACAGTGCGGGCTGCTGGAGAGGTTTGTATAGTACCTCAGGGTTAGTAAAATAAAATAGTACCTTTCTTTAGTAAAATTAAATTGAAGAATGCACACCCAAATCAGTGCATCAGCATAATTTCTGCAATGAACTTCATCTCAGAAGTGCAGGTGTTTTATTCATAAGTGGGGTTTCCTCAAAGAACCCAAACACAATGTACTCTGAAAATGTAAGTAATAGACAGCTTAGCATTTTACATTTCTACTTTCTTCCTCTACTTTCTTCCAGTGGATGGCAGGCTACATTCTAGACAGTATGGACTGGAAGTCATGGCACTAAGGCACAATTTCCTGTGCTGGGGGAAAAGCCATTGGACACATTTAAACAGTGGAATTAATACTACTCAGACTATCATGCTTGAGAAAGGAGCTCTTCCCAGGAAAACATTGTATCATATCCACCTTCACCTGATTCCAAGTGTCAGCACGGCAGTGGTAAATTTCTCTGGTATTATTCCATAAGTACAGTGCCTAAAAAAAGTATTCATTCCCCTTGAAATTTTCCACATTTTGTCATGTTACAACCAAAAACTTAAATTTATTTTATTGGGATTTTATGTGATAGACCAACACAAAGTGGCACATAATTGTGAAGTGGAAGGAAAATGATTAATGGTTTTCAATTTTTTTTACTAATAAATATCTGAAAAGTGGGCGGTGCATTTGTATTTAGTGTCATACTGAGTCAATACTTTGTAGAACCACCTTTCACTGCAATTACAGCTGCAAGTCTTTTTGGTTATGTCTCTACCAGCTTTGCACATCTAAAGAGTGAAATTTTTGCCAATTCTTCCTTGTAAAATAGCTCCAGCTCTGTCAGATTGGATGGAGAGTGTCTGTGAACAGCAATTTTCAAGTCTTGCCACAGATTCTTAATAGGATTTAGGTCTGGACTTTGACTGGGTCATTCTAACACATGCATATGCTTTGCAGTCTAAACCATTCCATTGTAGCTCTGGCTGTATGTTTAGGGTCGTTGTCCTGCTGGAAGGTGAACCTCTGCCCCAGTCTCAAGTCTTTTACAGACTCTAATGCCGCGTACACACGACCGTTTTTAATGTCATTGAAAAAAACAATGTTTTTTTCGATGTGATTCTTCTCAAGCCTGCCTTGCCTACACACGATCATGAAAAAAAATACTAGAGCAAAGCGCGGTGACGTACGAAATGTACGACGGCACTATAAAGGGGAAGTTCCATTCGGATGGCGCCACCCTTTGGGCTGCTTTTGCTGATCCTTGTGTTAGTAAAGTTTGGTGAGAGACGATTCACGCTATTCAGCCTTGTGCTCTTCAGTCCGTTACAGCGTGACAAATGTGCTATCTCCATTCCGAACGCTAGTTTTACCAGAACGAGCGCTCCCGTCTCATACTTGATTCTGAGCATGCGCATTTTTTTCACGTCGTTAAAGCATACACACGGCCGTTTTTCATGACGAGAAAAACGACGACGTGAAAAGCGACAAGAAAAATTAGAGCATTTTCCAATTTTTTCATGGCCATATTTCACGTCGTGAAAAATGCTCTGAAGCCCACACACGATCATTTTTAATGACCATTTTAAAAAATTGCATTTTTCTTGTCATTAAAAACGGTTGTGTGTACGCGGCATAACAGGTTTTCTTCTAAGATTGCCCTGTATTTGGCTCCATCCATCTTTCCATCAACTCTGACCAGCTTCCCTATCCCTGTTGAAGAAAAGCATTTCCACAACATGAATGTCAGGTGTATTCAGGGTGAGGTGCAGTGTTAATTTTCCGCCACACGTCACACAGCGTTTTGCTCTTAGGCCAAAAATTTCCATTTTGACCAGAGCACCTTCTTCCACATGTTTGCTGTGTCCCCCACATGGCTTCTCGCAAACTGCAAACGGAACTTCTTATGGCTTTCTTTCAACAATGGCTTTCTTCTTGCCACTCTTCCATGAAGGCCAGATTTGTGGAGTGCATGACTAATAGTTGTCCTGTGGACAGATTCTCCCACCTGAGCTGTGGATCTCTGTAGCTCCTCCTGCTTCTCTGATTAATGCTCTCCTTGCCCGACCTGTCAGTTTAGGTGGACGGCCATGTCTTGGTAAGTTTGCAGTTGTGCCATACTCTTTCCATTTTCAGGTGATGGATTGAACAGTGCTCCATGAGATGTTCAAAGCTTGGGATATTTTTTTATAACCTAACCCTGCTTTAAAGTTCTCCATAACTTTATCCCTGACCTGTCTGGTGTGTTCCTTGGCCTTCATGATGCTGTTAGTTCACTAAGGTTCTCTAATATACCTCTGAGGGCTTCACAGAACAGCTGTATTTATACTGATATTAAATCACACACAGATGTACTCTATTTACTAATGAGGTGACTTCTTAAGGCAATTGGTTCCATTCGATTTTAGTTAGGGGTATCAGAATAAAGGGGGCTGAATACAAATGCATGCCACACTTTTCAGATATTTATTTGTAAAAAAAAAATGAAAGCCATTTATCATTTTCCTTCCACTTCACAATTATGTGCCACTTTGTATTGGTCTATCATATAAAATCCCAATATAATACATTAATACGTTTTTGGTTGTAACATGGCAAAATGTAGAACATTTTCAAGAGGTATGAATACTTTTTCAAGGCAATGTATTTTTGTTGTTTCTATGTACCTATATTCCAGATCTCCTCCCTGCACCCTTACATGTCCAGGATACTTTCTTATAGGTTGTAACTTATAGTATGCCTCTATCTAGCTTAATGGTCTGTGAGGTGATATCCTGTATGTGTACTATTATATAATGTACTATTATGTAATGCTATGTCTTTAATTTAAGCTTTTTTTATAAAAATATATGAACTTCTAAAAGCTAAACTGTCTGGAGTGTTGCCTATTATGTGCATTCTCTTTATATAATTACCTGCAGTGCACAGACAAAATGATCTCAAATATTTTACATCCATTTCAGTGTCTATACAGCTTTCTGTAAAAGTGTCATAGATTCAAAAAAAAGTCTCTATGACTGGTAATGGTCAACTGCTAATAACTTGGTTACAGGGAAGTTCCCTACAAGACTATGACTGCCTTACACATAACAAATTCACTTTAAAGCCCAATTCCTTCTAACTTTTATTGTTTTTAGTTTGGTAAACGTGGGTTAGAACCTCTTGTTGCTATCAGTATCTCCATTGGGGAGATTTTGCCTCACTTGTTGACCACACAGGCAATTAGGATAATCTTTTTAGAGAGACAAAGGCCGCCGCAATTAAAAAAAAAATCGCATTTCCAAAATAAAATTGTATAGCTCGTACTATAATTTGTGGCTTTGGTAAGAATGATCAACCGCCAGATACTTTTTATTGTGTTACTGAAATATATGTGAATTTATCTACATAACTGTTTTGTCCTGTAAATAACAATTAGGAAACACCAGTACTAAATAGTCATGCTTATTTATCCAGAGAACGATGGCACAACCTAAAGCTGCTAATGAAATTTTTATCCTATTGATGAACAGCATGCCACCCTCACTTTCTTACTTTTTAATTTCCACAGTTTTTAGTCTACAGGGAGACATTTGTTCTGAGCAGGAAGATTTCTCCAGGCAGGGGAAATTATTTTATCTTGAAGACTCCCTGGTGATCAAGCTGACTTGGAACTTCTGCTAATCAGGCTGTCTGGCAGGGTGACTTGAATAATACTTCCCATGATGCTTTGTGCGTTTGTCTTAATTCTTTCCTTTTGAACTCACCATGACTTGTAAGTGTCTTTTCTTCCCCTTTGTGTGTCTGAAGTTATCCCTCTATTAGTTTTAATTGGAAAGGTACCTTTCATTCTTCCCGAGTAGTCATACACTGGCTTCAGAACTCTCCAGACTTAAATGTCTGAGGTAGAAGTCAAGAGTTCTTTTCTTTTCTTTTTTTGCCTTTTTTGCCATCCTGTTTCCATCCCCTTTACCACAATCCTCCCCTTTCCAGTTGTCCTGATTACTTTTGAACTCAAGGCCACTGAGAAGTTTCCCATCTGTACAGATAAGACAATAATAATGCTTCTTCATATAATGCCATTTTTTCTGAACTTTAACAGAGAGTGAAGTGAAACAGTGGAAGCTTTACCTTTTTTCATATAAAAAGGTGAACATTAAGTAACAAGAAAAAAAAGAAAAAATGTAAACATCAATATGTCCCTTTTTTAAACCTAAGTCTTTTGAATCACAAAAATGTATCTGTTTAAGAAAGTGCTTAAGTACATTAGCTATAAAACATTGATCTATTTATATGTACATTCCAAACCTATTGTATCATCCCAAAGAAACAGAAAATGCTCACCACTGAACATAACAAGCACAATAATGAACTTGAAGCCATTAAAATATTTGATTTTAAACAAACAATGTAGCACTGTACATAGATAATTAAAAATAAATATATAGTTTATTAGAAATTTTTGAAAAATCTAGGAAGATGTCGACGTTGTATATATTTTAGTGATTTGGTGTGAAATTGTGGACTAACTGCAACAAACTACTAAACAATAGCAAATGTCCAGCAAATGTCCAGTTTCGAAGTGAAGGTTTGCAGAACCTGACCAAGAGAGAGTATAGAAACAGACAAAGGGCAAAAGGGCTTCTCGTGAAAAAAGTGAATAGAATATATCTAAATCCAACAGAGGAGATAATGATCTGCCTTGAAAGAGATAAGATATAAGAAAAAGAGGTCAGTAAGCAGAAAGGAGGAGACGAAATTGTTCAGATATGATGAGTGAGACCCTAAAAGCATAAGTTCTATCATTGTTAAGCCCTGATTCATGTTCAATATTTTTACTCACCCCTAAAAATGAACATGTTGTACTAAAAGGAGAAAAAAATCTTCTGTTATATACCACATAATATTTTCTATGAAGTTGGTGACACTGTTGCCCTGGAAGCTAAATGAGGTCCAAAGAATCCAGATTTTTCTAAAGCAAAATTTGCTACAAAAGTTCTTTGTCTACATCTGGTGAAGAAATGTATAATGTGATATGACTGATAAAATATAAAAAAGAAACCAAAATCTTGGAACATGTAGCCAAAAAGACTCATTAAAACATAATATTAGAACTGAATTTATTATGGCTAAACAATAGATACTAATAACTCAAAGAAATATACCCTACATTAATGAATGTTTCATGTAAAAAAAAACTGACTGATACTTTTTGAATGCTTTACTAAACAATTCTGAATCTTGCTGCCCAGTGCCCATTCAGGGTAAAAGAAGCTACATACATACAGTATGTGAGCAAAGCAATTGATGTCCGAAGCACAGCCCAACAATGTTGCCCCCGGGCTCCTCCATTGCCTAACTAACACGACATTAGGAATTATAAATGCTGAAAATGAAATAAAAGTTTAAAATTGAATCTGGAAAACATACATAGACAAGCCCTATAGAAGTCTGTAAGGCTGCAATGCATCTGTCTGGCCAGGAAAGAGGACCTATGGCATGGGAACAGAGGCCGCAACAGTTGGATATCAAAAGTATACATCTTTGGAGAGAGAGGGTGGGATTGGTTAGTTCAGGACAAAGGGGTAAAAAAGATAAGTGCACTGTGTTTTACAGTGCACTTATCCTTTATGAACACAATATCTATGGGATACACTATTGTTCACCTGATATTGGTTCTGGAAGTGTCTGCCTAGTTTATAAACATGTAGAGTCATGCAGCAAGGTTGTACAAGTACTCACCTTTTATAAATTATTCAGGTTATGTATGCATGAACTACCAATGCTTAACTGTGCATTATGTTTTGGTGTATAGGTAAGAATGCCTGGTCGAATCGTTATTTTTTATTTTTTGAAAATTTAAGAAAAGGTTGAATGCTATGTACATTGCAGAAAGTTCTGGAGAATTGTCCAAGGAGTAAGTATGCTACATTTACACTTCTCTACAGCCTGAATAATACAGAGTACTGGCCTGGCTTAAAGGTCCCTTTTCTGTATTGACTGTGAATGGTCATACAGAGTCTGCATTTTTGGACTTTTCAGCTATACCGTATTTATCGGCGTATAACACGCACTTTTTTCCCCTGAAAATCAGGAGAAAATCGTGGGTGCGTGTTATACGCCGATACTGACATCCCTGAGCTGTCTCCGCTGACTGTGAGCGGAGCGGAGCGAGATACACATAGCCGAATGTACTCGGCTATACTCGGCTTTTCTCGGCTCCGCTCACAGTCACGCCCAGTCCCGCCATTGGACCTGTGTTATGTCCATCATAGGGCGGGACTCGGCGTGACTGTGAGCGGAGCCGAGAAAAGCCGAGTATAGCCGAGTACACTCAGCTATGTGTATCTCGGCGACGGCTCCGCCCAGTCCCTGCGTCCCCTGCGTCCCATGCATCCCCGGCGTTCTCGACGGCGTCCGCACAGTCTCTGCGCCAATTTTAAAATGATGCACGGCGACACTGGGGCAAGGCTGCACGGCGACACTGGGGCAAGGCTGCACGGCGACTCTGGGGTAAGGCTGCACGGCGACTCTGGGGCAAGGCTGAAATGGACTCTGGGGCAAGGCTGCAATGGACACTGACAAGGCTGCACTGTGACAAGGCTGCAATGGACACTGACAAGGCTGCACTGTGACAAGGCTGCAATGGACACTGACAAGGCTGCACTGTGACAAGGCTGCAATGGACAGTGACAAGGCTGCACTGTGACAAGGCTGCAATGGACACTGACAAGGCTGCACTGTGACAAGGCTGCAATGGACACTGACAAGGCTGCATTTAAATGTAAGTTATTTTTCCTTAAACTTCCCTGCGTGTTATACGCCGATAAATATGGTACTTTGAACTAATCTATCTCTGCCTGAGTTTATTGAGTTTATTGATCCTATGGCAAACTCTGGAAAAACTTCCAAAAGTGACTGGTGCCTAATTTTTTTCCCCCACAAAGAGTCCAGGATTCCACCCTGAGGAGAATTGCTAGCCCAATGAGCCAAGGCCGAGGTCAAGAGAAGCCTACAGTAGTAAAGAGGTTACCTCCTGAAGTCCAAGTGGTTTACCTTAAAAAAATATTAGAAAATTAATACATGTAGGTTAAAAACGAAACCAATATAAATAAAAAATCACCAACCTTCACCCACAAAAATGACAATGTGGTCATAAAAAACAAAATCACTGGCCAGTTGTCATCTGCACATTCATACCAGTAATTAGCCACAAAGATCGAACAGCCTAAAATGAGTTTTATAATGTGGGACACACAGACTACAATATACAGTGCCTTAAAAAAGTATACATACCCTTTGAAATGTTTCACATTTTGTCATGTTACAACCAAAAATGTAAATGTATTTTATTGGAATTTTATTTGATAGACCAACACAAAGTGGCACAAAATGTGGAAGGAAAATGATAAATGGTTTTCAACATTTTTTACAAATAAATGTAGCGGTACTCCCATAGGAGCTGCTGAGTATAGTGGTCCGTCTGTCATCCTGCCCAGCCAGGCACACACTCTTCACTCGCTCAGAGACATGAAAGCAGTCCTTGCACTTGTTTTTATTGTTTTATTGAGGGGAAATAAACTTGGATAGGGTTGGGAAACTTATGAGATGCCCAGATAATCAAAGTCAAAGTTGGGACTACATAATACATCACAGTATATACACTCCTCTTGCACATCACTTCCTTGCAGATCATCACTCTTCTCTCCTCCTGCACATCACTTCCTTTCTCTTTCTAGACTAGCTAGCACTGTAGGCCCGACACTGGCTCAGCCAGGTCTAAAGCAGATGCCCTTTACAGGCATGATCCATGGGCCCCTTATGGTGTAGCAAAAGTGTAGAAAAGTCCTAGTGCTAGCTGTCCCTGTGGCTACTGCTCCCAGTGCCACCTCTTCAGGCACTGCCAGCCAGCTCCCTCAAAGGCCTCAAAAGCCTAAAACTCCATCTCCATATTCCACCCGATACAACTCCTCCCCCAGATGGGCTGACCCTGGGTATTTAAGGAGGCTTGTCCCCTGCCAATCCAGATTGGGGATTGGTCAGGGCTCCTCAGAACACCCCAGGTGGCTCCACCTCCCCTCTCCACCTCTCTTTCCAGAAAGTATCAGAAGATTCTGGAAAGAAGTGGGAGGTCCTAATGACACCACCTGTGAGTCACCCAGCCTATTCTAGGCCACTCCAAACCCAGATCACCAAAACACACCCAGGCTTGGCTATCAGCCAAGCCTTGAAATGTACCTACTCTGGAAAAATAAAAATGACATTATTCTTCTACCACACTTGAGGGTGCTACATAAATATTTGAAAAGTGTGGCGTGCATTTGTATTCAGCCCCCTTTACTCTGATACCCCTAACTAAAATCTAGTGGAACCAAGTGGCTTCAGAAGTCACCTAATTAGTAAATAGAGTCCATCTGTGTGTAATTTAATCTCAGTATAAATACAGCTGTTCTGTGAAGCTCTCAGAGGTATATTAGAGTACCTTAGTTAACAAACAGCATCATGAAGGCCAAGGAACACACCAGACAGGTCAGGGATGAAGTTGTGGAGAAGTTTAAAGCAGGGTTAGGATATAAAATAATATCCCCAGCTTTGAACATCTCACGGAGCGCTGTTAAATCCATCATCCAAAAATGGAAAGAGTATGGCGCAACTGCAAACCTACCAAGGCATGGCCGTCCACCTAAACTGACAGACCGGGCAAGGGGAGCATTAAAGCGGAGGTTCACCCTAAATCCTGACATTATCTTATTCTGATCTATGTAGCAGATACATATACATATGCCTATTGATTTTTTTGTTGCGGTTGTACTTACCGTGAATCAGTCGTTCCGAATCAGGACTTCTGGGTATTCCTCCCGCGGGAGTGGGCGTATCTTTTTCTTTCCCCAACGACCCGTTGATTTCTGGGAGGTTTCCTGGGAGCCGTCGCTCATGTTACCATTGTTGTGGGCGTGTACTTTGAATGACGACACCCGTTGTCATAGCAACCTGAAACTGCTCGCCGTCAATACAGATGATACAGCAGTGAATGCTGGGATGCATTCACTGCATCCCGGAAGTCTCTGCTTGTGGGCTTCACAGTGCCCACAAGCAAAATGGCAAAGAATAAGATAAATTTATCAAAGTTATCATTTATAACTGAAATAGAAGGGGGATGTTTCTAATCGCAGGACAAGTGAGTACTAAGATGTTTTCTGTAACCCCATTACATTACACCTAAAAAAAAAAAAACGAGGGACCGCGGAACCTCCGCTTTATTCAGAGAAGCAGCCAAGAGGTGGGAGAACCTGAGCTGCAGGAGAACTATTAGTCTTTCACTCCACAAATCTGGCCTTTATGGAAATGTGGCAAGAAGAAAGCCATTGTTGAAAGAAATTCATAAGAAGTCCCATTTGCAGTTTGCGAGAAGTCACATGGGGGACACAGCAAACATGTGGAAGAAGGTGCTCTGGTCAGATGAGACCAAAATTTTACTTTTTGGCCTAAAAGCAAAACGCTATGTGTGGCAGAAAACCAACACTGCACATCACCCTGAACACACCATCCCCACCGCGAAACATGGTGGTGGCAGCATCATGTTGTGGGGATGCTTTTCTTCAGCAGGAACAGTGAAGCTGGTCAGAGTTGAAGGGAAGATGGATGGAGCCAAAAACAGGGTAAGAAGAATACCTGTAAAGCCTCGTACACACGACCGAGTTTCTCGTCGTAACAATCTCGTCGTTTTTTTCGACGAGATTCTTGTTAACCTTGACGAGTTTCTCGTCAAGCTTTCCATGCGTACACACTGACAATTCCAAATCTCGTCGTTGTTCTGCGCGGTCACGTCCAGCACGTACGACCGCAGTATAAAGGGGAAGATCGATTTCCTTGGCGCCACCCCTTGGGCTGCTTTTGCTGATCTCGTGTTACCGCGTGTGAAGTAAAAGTTTGGGAAGAGACGATTTGCGCTTTTCAGTCTTCGTGCTTTTCAGTTCGTTTTCTGCGGTTCAGTTTGTGCTTGTGGGTTCGTATCTTGACTTTCAGGGCGTCTAGGCAGGTCGTATCTGTTTTACAGTGTGTTCTTGCCCGTTCGTTTCTGATTTTCAGTTCGTTATTCATAGGCCTTGCTGTTCTAAAGTGCGTTCTGTTCTGTACGTTCTGATAAGACGACCGTTTCCTAGCCATGTCGCCTGGACGTTCTCGTCGTCGAGTTTGTGCTGTGCGTGCGCTTGGTGTTGGTCTGCTTGTTTTGGACCAAGACCAGTCCATGAACGGTGTGAGGAGGAGTTCATGGACCAAGAATTGGTTGCTCCAGCGGGACCAATTCTGCCATATGCCTCTGCTGCGGGAGATCGTCGAGAATAATCCTGAGGACTACAGGAATTTTCTGCGGATGTCTGACCCCGTTTTTCAGGAACTGTCGGCTTTGGTGTCCCCCTATATTACCAGGAAGGACACCGTTATGCGGGAAGCCATCAGTGCTGAGCAGAGGCTCATCGCCACGTTACGTTATCTGGCGACAGGGAGAAGTCTTCAGGACTTGAAGTTCACGACAGGCATCTCCCCCCAGGCTCTGGGCCTCATAATCCCAGACACCTGTTCTGCTATTATACAAGTCCTGCAGCAGGACTATATTAGGGTAAGTTTTCTCCATTAACATCACATTTTATGTATTCCATGTATGCTAATGTATTGTATTTCTTTCATCCTTCCCTAATTACCATGATTGTAATATGCTGAGAATGTCCCCTTTATCCCCATGCATGCTGGAAGTTTTTAAATGCCCCTTTTTTCTCCTCCATGCATATTTCCCTTCACTAAGCTTTCCAGCAGGGGCGTCTGTTGCTCCAAATGATTGGGGGTCCAACCCCAATTTAGGAAATAAACTTCCTCCTTTTTTGCGACTGTGCCTATTAAACGCCCCCAGTTGCCCCCTCCAATGCAGCCATTTTGTTCCCTCCAATGCAGCCATTTTGTTCCCTCCAAAGCAGCCATTTTGTTCCCTCCAATGCAGCCATTTTGTTCCCTCCAATGCAGCCATTTTGTACCCTCCAATGCAGCCATTTTGTTCCCCCCAGCCCTGCACTTACCTTCTTGTGGTCAGCGCCATCCTTCTTCTGTCCTTGATGTCTTCTCCTGCCCTTGATGTTGCATCAGCCAATCATGTTACCATTAATCAGACTTGGTGAACATGATTGGCAGAGCAGCCTGTCAGTGTTTACCCAAGGAATGTCCCCCCCCCCCCTGCGTCACCTATTTAACTTTTAGGAAGCCAATTACATCCCTCAGGCTGTAATGTGCAAGCCTATTTGCCTCCCTGTTTCTGATATGCAATTTTCACCCCATAAATGCTGCAGTTATTCATATGCTGGTCGCTTAACAGGGGGCCATCCACCTGAATAGTGGGCGGCATTGACAATACATAGGTTAATGCAAGGCATGAACCGATGTATTGTTCGGAGTGACGGGCACAGGAGAGAGGTGGCAGTGTTCCAGCGCCCACTCTGGACGCACCGCCACTGCAATGCTATCCTGTGGCCAAACACATCTACCCCCCCCCCCCAAAATATTTTTTTAATGGACCATCAGAGGGGGTGATGAATATGAAACATGAGCCTTCCATTATACTTCTTAAAAACAGATTAATAAACTGAGAATTTGATTGATGTTGGCCTCTAATGTTTTTTATTATAATCTCCTTGTAATGTAATATTTTAAAATTCTAATTTTTTTTCATCTTGTTTGACTCCCCAGCTTCCTTCCACGCCACAGGAATGGCAGACTGTGGCATCGGAGTTTGCCACGCGGTGGGACTTCCCCAACTGCGGTGGTGCCATAGACGGGAAGCACGTCCGCATCGTGCCGCCACCCCGTTCTGGGTCCTACTACTTCAATTACAAGGGGTTTCATAGCATTGTGCTGATGGCGGTGGTGTCAGCACGGTATGAATTCCTCTATGTTGATGTAGGGAAGAATGTCCGGATGTCCGATGGGGGATCCTTCATCCAGACGGAGTTTGCCCTCCGTCTCCAGAGTGACGACCTTGCATTGCCACCGGATGCAGGGAATGTTGAAGGACTCCCCTTTGTTTTTTTGGCTGATGAAGCCTTCGGGCTCGAACCACATCTTATGAGGCCATTTCCTCAGAGGACCCTGACCCCAGAGAAGAGGGTGTTCAATTACCAGCTGGCCAGGGGCCGAAGAGTCGTTGAAAATGCCTTCGGCATAATGGCCAGCCGGTTCCGCATTTTTATGACTTCCATCCACTTGGCGGACTACAAAATAAACTATGTAGTTTTATGCTGCTGTGTGCTACACAACTTTCTCAGCAGAAAATCCACTTCTTATATGGCCACAGTATTGCCTGAGGCTGGACTTTCATCTGCAAATCCCCTGCCGGGCCTTGAATCTGCCCGTCCTGGCTTGCCCCCCCAAAATGCCCGTGAGGTTCGGGAGAAATATATGCAATATTTCACGGGTAGGGGGGCAATTTCTATGCCAGGCTATGCCTAAAGATTCATGGAGAATGAGCTAAATAAAATTCTGATTTCAACTTTTAACTTTTGTTTGTTTCCTATCTCCTAGTTTGTCTTAGTGCATTTGTAGTGCCAAGTGTATTTTCCTTTAGTAAATAACAACCATTTCACTATGTAACCTTAAAAAAAACACAAATAAGGTTAGAGCAGTGGTTCTCAACTCCTGTCCTCAGGACCCACTAACAGGCCAGATTTTAAGTATTACCTTGGTGAGATGCAGACTAGAATACTGCAATCCCTGAGCAGCAAATTATATCACCTGTGATGCATTTCAGTTATCTTGCAAACCTGGCCTGTTGGTGGGCCCTGAGGACTGGAGTTGAGTACCACTGGGTTAGAGCGTATTGAAAAAAGAAGCTACACGTTGTTTGTGTTCAAACATTTTACTCTGTGCACATTCACACACATGTTTACTTTTTAAATGTTTTTTTTGTCCTGGCCACAAACCGCCAATTCTTTTCTTAGGAAAATACAAAAACAACAGTTGCATTCCAAAAAGTACAACTTTGGATATCTCTAAGCAATCTGAGACATTCACTTACACAAACTATGTCTCTATGTGCCCGTCATAATATGGGGTCTTTCCACCCCTTGCCCAGCCAAAAATTGAATATGCACACATTTTAAAGTAATTTCCAATAGGGATTTTAGACTCCTGATCCCTATTGTCAACATGTGCTATCTGCCATCAGGGGTGATCAATGGACGTGTTTTGGGGGTGCAACCCCTTCCTCAGTTCACCTACTTTAGATACGAGGAAGGGGTTGCACCCCCAAAAGACGTGCATGGATATCCCCTGATGGCAGATAGCACATGTTGACACACTGTGTGCATATTCAATTTTTGGCTGGTTTGATAGTCAAAAAGAGTTTAAAAGGTTGAAGAACAGTCATTCCTGAAACAAAAATGGGGGTTTGGTTGACTTATTCGATTCTCCCCAATACATCTAGAATGTCTTTAAATGTTTGATCCATCACATGAATTATTTGTTTTATTCTGTCCAGTTCCGTGCTACATTCCATCACTTGCTGTATTATTCGGAGGGCACTGTCAGCAGAGAAACGTGTACTATCCTTCACCACAACATTTACATCCCCTAAAAACAAAATAAAAAGGTATTATAACTCTGCAGGCCTACATCTCTTACCAGAAGCTGAGGTGACAGATACTGACCTGTGGTGGTGACCAGTTCCACAACGTCATCCACCTCTCCTTCCTGCACTTCTCCTTCCTCCACCTCAACTTCCTCAACATCCTTTGGTTGTGGGTCTTTGGGAGTTTGGGGTTGTTGTGAAGCTGTGGGGTTCCTGTGCTCCCTGGAGTGTTCTCCTCCCAGTCTTCTCTCCCCTATGAGAATCAAACAAAAGGTCTATTTATCACACTGAAATTCTCTCTGAAAAATGAAAACAGGCTAAATTGTTTGGAAGTGGGGTACAAGTGTGTGTTTGTGCGGATTTTAAAGATGAATGCATTATTTGGAACCAAAAATAGGTTTAGTATTCACCTTTTGGATGTAAATTTTTAGACATGGAGGCACCACAAAAATTCACTGATGCACCTGTGTGGGACACCCAAAAAAGGCGGTTCTGTTGGCCCACACTATAGTGCTCCAAAGTACAGATGTGGTACCAGCTGCTGAGTGTCCTCTCCTTTACACTGATTAAAGTTTGCATTTCATTCTCTTTACAAACACATCATCTAGGCGAAAATTTAGGAACAACAATTTGTAAAAAAAAGGCAGATGTCTATTTTCTTTTGGGGCTGTAAAATAAGCCAAAACAGCGGATAGTGGCCGAACGAAGTGTCTGTAACGTAACGAACGATTACTGTGACAAACCAAGTTCGAAATTAGGAAATTTTGGAAGGGAGTCCAATATGAAAATAAACAAAAAGGAGCAACATGTAATTTGATAAAAACCTTAATAGCAGAAAAGTGTACATTTTACTTACTTTTTGCTAGCATTCTCTTAATGCTCCTTAACTGCTCTGGCTCCCTCAGTTTGAGGTCTGACCACCTCTTTCTGAGCTGCTCATTTGAGCGTTTCAGACTCTTCACGACTTTCTTCAGGATTTTGGCCTTCCTTCTATTAGGTTTGCTATACGGCCCATGCTTTGCGTCATAATCAGACTTGAGCAATATGTCCACCATCTCCGCCATCTCCGCAAAAGACATATTAGATGCCTTGAATCTCCTCCTTGATCGTGACGTTTCCTCGGTCTCCGGGCTTGTCTCCTCCTCGTTTTTGGAGGAATTATCAGACACCTGCTGTAAATCCGCCATATCTGTCTGCGCGCCGAAAGAGAAGGGGCGGGGAAAAGATGTTAGTTAGAACGTCATGGGCGGGCGACGTGTGCGGGGCGACGTGTGCGGAGCGATGTGTGTGTAGTTTTACGCATGCGTGGTGTATATATAGCAAACACACATGTGACTATACTACGTTCGTTGTGCGGAGAGAGGAGTTAAAGTGACGGACGTGCGAACGAAGGTATGTGATTTTGTGACTTTGACTAATTGTTGGCCTATACTGTCTGGAGAATGTTGTAGGATATATATGGTGACTACGATTTTAAGGAGGTTAGACTGTGTGCCTCACATTAGTTATATATTATTTATTTTACTTGCAGATACAATATGAATGTCTTTATTAGCGACAAAGAATTCCTGGCGGAATTTATAGACCGGGTAAGGGAGCTGCCCGCTCTGTGGAAGACCAAAAACCCCACACACACAAAAAAAAGGGGTGAGAAAAGCAGCGCTGGAGACTCTGCTCCCATTTGTGCATACCAAGGTGCCCACAGCCACAGCAAAACAGGTGGACACTAAAATTGGGAGCTTGAGAGGCACATACAGGAATGAACGCTCTAAGGTCCTGGCTAGTGATGAGCCGAACACCCCCGGGTTCGGTTCGCACCAGAACCCGCGAACGGACCGAAAGTTCGCGGCGAACAATAGAACCCTATTAAATACAATGGATGCGAACGTTCGGATTCTAAAGTGCTAATTATAACGACTATTATCCATGTTATTGTCCGAAACAGAGTTTGGGAACCCGGCTTCTGCACCAGGGGACATGTATCAATGCAAAAAGAAGTTTTAAAAACGGACGTTTTCCGGGAGCAGTCATTTTAATGATGCATAAAGTGAAAAAAAAAAAAGTCAAATATTCCTTTAAATATTGTACCTGGGGGGTGTCTAAAGTATGCCTGTGAAGTGCCACGTGTTTCCCGTGTTTAGAACTGTCCCTGCACAAAATAACATTTCTAAAGGGAAAAAAGTCATTTAAAACTGCTTGCGGCTTTAATGCAATGTCTGGTCCCGGTAATATGGATGAAAATCTTTAGGAAAAATGGCATAGCTACCCCATCAACCCCCCCCCCCCCTACCCCAGCCCATTACCAGCCCCTTTGGGTCTTGTATGGATATTAAGGGGAACCCCGCACACAAAATAAAAAAGGACCTATATACTCTGAACAGCCGTATACAGGCGGTGCATACAAGACAGGGACTGTAGGTTTGTTCTTATGTAGAATCTGTTTATAATTTTGAACAGCTGCATTGTTTAAGTGGAGCTCAATGGCAAATTCCTTTTTTTTAGTTTTTTGTAAAACATAGGGAACGGTTATCACCCCTGTCACATTTTTTTTGCTGTCTGTGCCCCTGTTCAGAACATTTCACCTCACTTTGCGTCCCAATGACAACTGTTTTTGAAATGTGGTGTTTTTATTGAAACAAGGATTGGTGATAAAGCATCAGTAGAGAGGAGACACCTTTCTCCCATATTAATTCTTACAGGAGAGAATTTTCCTTCCAAGGGGTAGATTTCCTCTCACTTCCTGTTGTCTTCTTCCGTTTGCAAGTAGTAGTAGTTTGTAAGTTGGATGTTTGAAAGTTGGGACCTTCCGTATATACTCTGCAGAAATTGGCCCCTTAGGTGTTGGTGTTGGCACAACACTGAAAGCACTCACAGTTATTCTTGGTGGGTGCTGGAACGCCCTTCTGTCAAGTATAATATCAGGAATTGTAATAACATATAATTGTTGATCAGTGGTAGTAAAAATTGGGCCTTTGATGGTGGTGCTGGTGCCCCAACACTGTAAGGCCTGACAGTTACTCTTGGTGGGCGCAGCAATGGTCCCTGCTGTGAATTATTAGATCAATAATTATAATTGCATGCCCCTGTTGAACAGGGGCTGAAAAATTGGGCGTTTGGTGGTGGTGGTGGTGGTGGTGATGGTGGTGCTGGTGCCACAACACTGTAAGGCCTGACAGTTACTCTTGGTGGGCGCAGCAATGCTCCCTGCTGTGAATTATTAGATCAATAATTATAATTTGTGAGGGGGTTAGCTCGGCAGCGGGTGTGTGTGACCCCCGAGATGGGCTCCCCACACAAAAACAGGCCCAGCAAACGGTGGTTGTGGTTTTCAAAATCAAAAAGGTGCGGTTTATTTTCTATTTACAGTGACAAAACACAGCAAAGCAAAAGAAACATAAACAAAATAAATCCTGGTCAACTTGACCTCTGACTAAACATACAGGTTTCCTAACTAACAACTTGGATCAGCCTAGTGCTGTCCTAGTCCCTAAGTCCCTGGTTTTAAATGTCCAAGCAAATAGCCACACAGGCTTTGTCTCACCGCACAGGGGTTCACTCTCCCTAGACAGTCCACACAGGTCTGGTTCCAGGCATGAGCTAACATCTAATGAAGCTGGGAGTTCTTATAGAGGCCTAAATGAGCTGACAAGCTTCAGCTGGTCTCATCAACTCCCTGTCTGCACGACGCCCCACACTCTCCCTAGAGGTATGAGTCATCCATGAGCCCACTAGCCTTAGCTGGGCTTATACAACTCTCCACCTAGTTGTATAAGTCGGCGTAAAGCCTGAATCTGGGCGAAATATATCTACCCCCCTGGATGCAACCAGGTGACTTTACCTTCCTGCTGTCACATACCCCCCCCTCTTGTTTTAACCTCGGGGTTGGAACACCAGCAATCAGGCATTCATGTACTCGAGACAAAGCATCCACATTCCCCATTTGAACGCCAGGGCGATGCTTTACTGTGAAGTTGAATTCCTGGAGGGCCAGGAACCACCTATTCACTCTTCTATTTGTTTCTTTGTTTTGAGCCATCCACTTTAACGGAGCGTGATCCGTAACCATGTCAAAGTGCCTACCTAGCAGGTAGTACCGAAGGGAATCTAGAGCCCACTTCACCGCTAAACACTCCTTTTCAACGGTGGCGTAATTTACCTCATGGGACTTCAACTTCCTGCTGAGGTAAATGACTGGGTGCTCTTCCCCGTTCCAGACCTGGGACAATACTGCTCCTAACCCCACATCTGACGCATCACTTTGTACGACAAAGTCTTTAGAGAAGTCGGGTGAGTACAACACTGGCTGGCTACATAAGGCTTGTTTCAAGAATTGGAATGCTGCCTCAGCCTCGGGGGTCCATTTAATCATGACCGACCCTTTCCCCTTCGTCAGGTTGGTTAGGGGCACAGCCTTAGAAGCAAAGTGGGGAATGAATCGCCGATAATACCCAGCGATTCCCAGAAAGGCTCGTACCTGCTTCTTGCTGTTGGGACGTGGCCAACTCTGGATGGCCTCGACTTTGTTGAGTTGGGGTTTTATTACTCCCCTCCCAATGGTGTACCCAAGATATTTGGCCTCCTCCTGCCCAATGGTACACTTCTTGGGGTTAGCCGTAAACCCCGCTTCCCGAACAGAGTCCAGGACTGCTTGCACTTTTGGCAGATGTGAGGCCCAATCTGTGCTATGGACAATTATGTCATCCAGGTAAGCCGCAGCATACTTCCGATGGGGCCTCAGCATCTGGTCCATTTTCCGCTGGAATGTGGCCGGCGCATTCTGTAACCCGAACGGCATTCTTTTATATTGGAACGCCCCGTCTGGGGTTACAAATGCGGTTTTCTCTTTGGCCAACTTGGCCAGGGGGATTTGCCAATACCCTTTTGTGAGGTCAAGAGTCGTCATGTATCGGGCTGTTCCCAGCCGGTCGATCAACTCATCTATACGTGGCATGGGGTAGGTGTCAAATTTTGTAACTTTGTTCAACTGTCGAAAATCGTTACAAAATCGCCAGCTCCCATCCGGTTTAGGCACCAACACAATGGGACTAGACCAATCACTTTGGGACTCCTCTATCACCCCTAAGTTCAGCATTTTCTGTACTTCCTCCCGTATTGCCTCCCGTCGGGCCTCTGGGATCCGATAGGGTTTTAACTTCACCCTTTCACCGGGCGGGGTAATGATGTCATGCTCTACCCCAGATGTTTGTCCCGGCAGCTCAGAGAATACCTCCTTGTTGCGAAGCACAAACTCCTTAACCTCCTGTTGTTGGGGTTGTGACAAGGTGGCTGCTATTCCAACCTCCGGAATCACGCAACCAGTTTGAGCTGGTGACCAAGTGTCTGCGACTAGGGACTCTCTATCCCTCCAGGCTTTCAACAGATTAACGTGATAGATCTGTTCGGGCTTTCGCCTTCCTGGTTGTCTGACCTTGTAATTCACTTCGCTCACTTTTTCCATTATCTCGTAGGGGCCTTGCCATTTGGCAAGGAATTTACTTTCAACCGTAGGGACAAGTACCAGTATCCTATCCCCCGGGGAAAAGGTACGGGTCTTGGCTCCACGGTTGTACACTCTCTGCTGTGCTAACTGCGCTTGGGCCAAATGTTCCTTCACGATGGGCATTACCTGTGCAATTCGGTCTTGCATCAGGGCGACATGCTCAATCACACTCCTGTGGGGAGAACTCTCACTTTCCCAAGTTTCCTTGGCAATATCCAACAGCCCTCTTGGGTGTCTCCCATACAGTAACTCAAAGGGGGAGAATCCCGTAGAGGATTGGGGCACCTCCCTAATAGCAAACATCAGATAAGGAAGTAGACAGTCCCAATCCTTTCCATCTCTATCCACCACTTTCTTCAACATTTGTTTTAGGGTTTTGTTGAACCTTTCAACCAGCCCATCGGTTTGGGGGTGATACACAGATGTACGTAATTGCGTCACTTTGAACAATTTACACAGCTCCTTCATAACCCGGGACATAAAGGGTGTACCTTGGTCCGTAAGCAGTTCTTTACAAATACCCACCCGGCTAAACACAAGAGATAGCTCTTTGGCTATGGTTTTGGCCGAGGTATTTCGGAGAGGGATCGCTTCTGGATAACGGGTGGCATAGTCCATTATAACTAATATGTACTGGTGCCCCCTAGCGGACTTGATTATAGGACCTACCAAATCCATGGCGATCCTCTCAAGCGGGACCTCAATGATGGGTAGAGGGACCAGCGGGCTACGGAAATGTGGCATCGGGGCCGACCTCTGACACACAGGGCAGGAGGAACAATAATTTTCTATGTCCTTCATCACCCCCGGCCAATAGAATCTCTGTAATACCCTCTCTCGGGTTTTCTCTGTCCCCAGATGACCTCCAAGAATGTGCCCATGGGCCAACTCCAACACCAACTTCCTGTAAGGTTTGGGCACCACAAGCTGCTCAACGGTTTCTTCTGCCCTTTTTGCCACCCGATACAGTAGGTCCTTCTCTACGCTGAAGTATGGGTAAGTGCAGGTATTATCTGGGTTCACTAACTCGCCATCTATTTTCACTACGTTTTCCCGTGCCTTTATTAGGGCGGGGTCTTTCAACTGTTCTGTGGCAAAGTTTTCCCTGTGAACCTCAAGATCAGAAAACTCCACAGACGGTAGGTTTTCGTCTGAGGAGGTGGGCTCCTCTCCAGTTTCTTGAGTCTCCCCTGCCAATACTGATAAGGGAAATTCTGGAGAGTCCTCACCACTCTCAGGGGAGTTCTGGCTATCACATTCCTGGTACATAGGGGCACCAGTGGGGGGCTCAGGATCATCCCACAGTTCCCAGAACTTCGGAAAATCCCTTCCCACAATGGCGTCATGCGGTAACTGAGATACTAAGCCCACTGGATGAGAGAGGGTACCTTTGGGGGTCTCGAAACACACTGTAGTCACTGGATACTCTCGGGTGTCCCCATGCACACAAATAACAGCTACCTTGCTATTCCCAGAGACCTCTGTTTTAACTAACTCAGCCTTTATCAGGGTCACAAGGCTACCTGAATCCAGCAATACCACAACATTTCTACCATTAACACACATTTTGCATAAATGTTTCTCAGTTCCTCGAATGGCAGTGCATGCGACTGTCGCACACAGCGACTGACGTCTGCCCGTCAGAAAGTCACACTGCATGGGTTCCTCCACAACCGGGCAATTGGCTGCAATATGTCCCGCTTGCCGGCAGCGGTAGCAAACGATCCTTCTTGCGGCCTCTTGAGCCGCTGATTTCCCAGGCTGTTCTCGCCAAACTTGGGGTAGAGCTCCCACCCTCTCACTCTCTCCACCCTCACCCCTTGGAATCCTCTTATCCGCCCCTGGGGATGGTCTGGTCTTAGGGTGGAAAGTCCGAGTGTCTCTGGAAGAGGCCGTCAGGTTCTCTGTAGCCAAGTATTTCTCCACACGATCCACAAGACCATCGGCCGTCTCTGGGTCTCCATGGCTTACCCACTTTTGGATGGCAGTAGGAAGAGCTCTCAAAAACCGATCCATTACAACACGTTCCACAATCTTTGGTGCGGACAAAGTCTCTGGCTGTAGCCACTTTCTGCTCAGGTGAATGAGATCATACATTTGAGACCTGGGGGGTTTTCCAAGCTGGAAAGTCCAGTTATGCACACGCTGAGCCCGGACAGCCTGGGTGACACCCAGCCTTGCCAATATTTCAGCTTTTAGCATCGCATAGTCTTTTGCTTGGTTAGGCTCTAGGTCATAGTAAGCTTTCTGCGATTCACCAGTTAACAGAGGAGCCACCAGTCCAGCCCACTGCTCCTCAGGCCACTTTTCTCTTTCAGCTGTCCTTTCAAATGTGGTCAAAAATACCTCTGGATCATCCTCTCCAGTCATTTTTGTCAATAAACGACTCACCCCAAAGGACGCGGTATTAGTGGGACGGCTTTCCTCACTGGTCTGCGGACGTTGCTGCATTGCTGCTTCCATCTGTTGTTGTAGTCTCTGCTCTTGCTTCTGTAACAGGTCTATGAAGCGGGCCTCAGATTGCTGCTGGGCTTGTTGCTGAGCCTCCAGACTCTGTTGCAAAGTTGCGTTTGTCTGCTGCTGGGCTGCAAGGCTCTGTTGATGAGCTTGCTGCTGGGCTGCAAGGCTCTGTTGATGAGCTTGCTGCTGGGCTGCGAAGTTCTGTTGTTGAGCTGCAAGGCTCTTTTGCAAACCTGCATTTGTCTGCTGTTGATTGGCATTTGCTAGAGCCAGCTGCTTCAGTATCTCCTCCATGCTGGCTTAAAAAAAAACTGCCCGCATTCTCCACCAACTGTGAGGGGGTTAGCTCGGCAGCGGGTGTGTGTGACCCCCGAGATGGGCTCCCCACACAAAAACAGGCCCAGCAAACGGTGGTTGTGGTTTTCAAAATCAAAAAGGTGCGGTTTATTTTCTATTTACAGTGACAAAACACAGCAAAGCAAAAGAAACATAAACAAAATAAATCCTGGTCAACTTGACCTCTGACTAAACATACAGGTTTCCTAACTAACAACTGGGATCAGCCTAGTGCTGTCCTAGTCCCTAAGTCCCTGGTTTTAAATGTCCAAGCAAATAGCCACACAGGCTTTGTCTCACCGCACAGGGGTTCACTCTCCCTAGACAGTCCACACAGGTCTGGTTCCAGGCATGAGCTAACATCTAATGAAGCTGGGAGTTCTTATAGAGGCCTAAATGAGCTGACAAGCTTCAGCTGGTCTCATCAACTCCCTGTCTGCACGACGCCCCACACTCTCCCTAGAGGTATGAGTCATCCATGAGCCCACTAGCCTTAGCTGGGCTTATACAACTCTCCACCTAGTTGTATAAGTCGGCGTAAAGCCTGAATCTGGGCGAAATATATCTACCCCCCTGGATGCAACCAGGTGACTTTACCTTCCTGCTGTCACAAATTGCATGCCCCTGTTGAACAGGGGCTGAAAAATTGGGCCTTAGGCACTGGTGGCACAACACTGCAACCCCTCACAGATACTGTACTTGGAGCACAGCAATGAGGCCTGTTGCAAAGTATTGCATCAAAAATTTTAATTACACGCCCCTGTTAAACAGGGGCTGAAAAATTGGGCCTTAGCCACTGGTGGCGTCACCCATAAACCAAAATGATCTTCCAAGCTATCATCGTTAATCGTATCATTGAGGAGGAGGAGGAGGATAGCCAGTCAACATAACAGCACAGGCACTCAGCATCAGCATCAGTCTTGAAGGGATGTGACATTTTAAAATCAATTAGTCTGTTATATCAGCATCTGGTGTGTGGTAGCTGGTGGTGATCCAAGACTGGTTCATCTTGATGAAAGTCAGTCGATCAACCGAGTCGGTGGACAGGCGCACCCTGTGATCCGTGACAAATCCTCCAGCAGCACTGAATGTGCGTTCTGAAAGAACGCTGGATGCAGGGCAGGCCAGTAGCTCAATTGCATACTGTGCAAGCTCTGGCCAGTGATCCATCCTCAAGACCCAGTAAGCCAGAGGATTTTCGGTGGGGAAGGTGTCCAAGTCTGACCTTGCCCCTAGGTATTCCTGCACCATGTATATCAGACGCTGGCGATGGTTGCTCGAACCGATCATACTTTGGGGCTGCGGACTAAAGAATTGTCTGAACGCATCGGTCAGACGGCCACCTTCCCCACCGCTCCTTCTTTGACTGCCCGAAGCCTCAGCAACTCGTTGTCCAGGACCAGGAGTTTGTAACCTCCCAGTCTCTGGGAACGCGTTGCACAGACCTTTCTGCAAGGCCTCCCGGAGTTGTCTCATCCTCTGCTCCCTCTGCGACGGTACGATAAGGTCCGCAACCTTACCCTTGTACCGTGGATCAAGGAGAGTGGCCAGCCAGTAATGGTCCCTCTCCTTGATCCGAAGAATACGAGGATCCTTCCGCAGACTTTGCAGGATCAGGGAGGCCATGCAGCGTAGGTTAGCTGAGGCATTCAGTCCGGAGTCCTCTGGGTCACTAAGGACGACATGATCCGCAGCCACCTCCTCCCAGCCACGTACAAGTCCACTGGTTTCTTGGGACTGTAAATCATCCCTAAAAGACTGCTGCTGATGATGCTGAGTGCCAGCCTCCACCTCCATGCTGACACAATCCTCCTCCTCCTCCTCCTCCTCCTCCTCCTCTTCCTGTGCGATGGGTGGGACAGAAGGAACACTGTCTGGGTAAAGGGGGCCTTGAGAGGCAAGGAAGTCCTCCTCTTCCTGCCTCTGTTCTGCCTCAAGTGCCCTGTCCATTATTCCACGCAGTGTGTGCTCCAACAGGTGGACAAGAGGTACAGTGTCACTGATGCATGCACTGTCACTGCTCACCATCCTCGTGGCCTCCTCAAATGGTGCCAGGACAGTGCATGCATCCCTGATCATGCCCCACTGGCGTGGTGAAAAAAAACCGAGCTCCCCTGACCCTGTCCTGGTGCCGTAGTCGCACAGGTACTCATTGATGGCCCTCTGCTGCGTGTGCAGCCGCTGCAGCATGGCCAACGTTGAGTTCCACCTGGTGGGCATGTCACATATAAGGCGGTTCTTGGGCAGGTTCAACTCCTTTTGAAGCTCAGGCAGGCGAGCACTGGCATTATAAGATCTGCGGAAATGCACACAGACTTTCCTGGCCTGCCTCAGGACATCCTGTAAGCCCGGGTACCTGCCCAAGAACCGCTGCACCACCAGGTTAAGGACGTGAGCCATACAGGGCACATGGGTCAGTTGTCCCTGTCGGAGGGCGGAGAGGAGGTTGGTGCCATTGTCACAAACCACCATTCCTGGCTTAAGCTGGTGTGGCGTCAACCACCTCTCGGCCTGCCCCTGCAGAGCAGACAGGACCTCTGCCCCAGTGTGGCTCCTGTCCCCCAAACACACCAGCGCAAGCACGGCATGGCATCTTTTTGCCTGCGTACTTGCGTAGCCCCTTGAACGCCTACGGAGCACCGCTGGTTCCGAGGACAAACCACAGGAAGAGGCCATGGAGGAAGAAGAAGAGGAGGGGGTGAAGGAGAGAGGTGTGTCACAACCAGTAGTAGCATTTTGGAGGCGTGGCGGTGGAACAACCTCCAACACTACTGCACCTTGTCCTGCATCCTTCCCAGCTGCCAAAAGAGTGACCCAATGGGCCGTGAAAGAAAGGTAACGTCCCTGTCCATGCCTGCTGGACCATGAGTCAGCGGTAATATGCACCTTACCGCTGACCGCCCTGTCCAGCGAGGCCAAGACATTGCCTTCCACATGCCTGTAGAGAGCCGGAATAGCCTTCCGTGCGAAAAAGTGTCGTTTGGGAACCTGCCACTGAGGAACCGCACATTGCACAAACTCACGGAAGGGGGCCGAGTCTACCAACTGAAAAGGCAGCAGTTGAAGCGCTAGCAATTTAGCCAAGCTAGCATTCAACCGCTGGGCATGTGGATGGCTGGGAGTGAACTTCTTTCGACGGTCCAGCAGCTGGGGCAGGGAAATTTGCCTGCTAGAATCGGACGTTGGTGTACTGCTAGCAGAGTGCCCGCAAGTACTTGCCTGTGACACACCTAATTCTACACCTTCATTCCTCTCAGAGCAGGTTTCAGAGAGGAGTGAAGGTATAGTGGGGTTGGAGATCCCAGCTGATGCGGTGCAAGAAGAGGTTAGCTTTGTTCTTTGGTGTGGGTCTTTAAGGTAGGCTTGCCAACGAGCTGCATGGCAGGTCAACATATGTCTGATCAAGCATGTGGTGCCCAAGCGGCTGATGTTTTGGCCACGCGATATACGCTTCAGACATATGTTGCAAACAGCAGCTGTGCGATCTGATGCACTCGCCTCAAAAACGGCCCACACCAAAGAACTTTTTGAATGACGGGCAGAGGCAGCGCCCTGCACAGGCGGAGCTCTGCGGTGTGATTCCGTCGGTGTGCTGCCCATACGCTGGCCACTCAAGGGCATCCTGCCTCGTTGGAGATGTGCCTCCTCCTCATCCTCCTCCTCCTCCTCTCTCCTATTAGGCACCCACGTGGAGTCAGTGACCTCATCATCCCCTCCCTCCTCATCACTGGAGCCAATCTGGCAGTATGCTGCAGCTGCTGGAACATGACTGCCAGATTGGTGTCCTTCTTGAGCATCCCCTCTCTCTGCTCTTACGCTGCTGCCTTCCTCTAGCTGGGTATCATCATCAGATCCTTCCAAACGCTGGGCATCCTCCTGGAGCATGTACCCAACACTGTGCTCAAACAGTTCGGGGGACTCCTCAGGAGGAGGGCATGGTGGGTCTAGGGAAGGATTGACTAATAAAGATAATTATACCAGAGAAGAGGATGCTTTGGCAGCTGCTTTGCCAGTACCCTGAGCCTGGGTGAGAGAGGATGAGGAGGATAAGGTGGGCTTGGTCAACCACTCTACCAAGTCTTCGGCATGATGTGGCTCAACATGTCCAGCTGCCGAAAACAAGGACAAGCGTGTCCCATGGCCATGTGCTGATGACAATGCACCGCGTACACGACCAGCACTGTTGCCCCCAGACACAGAGCCTGCTTGCCCTCTTTTTTTGCCTCCTGACTGTCTGCCTCTCCTTGGTTGCCTTCCAGACATTTTAATGGATGGCCTGCAGGGAGATGGGAAAAATAGCAATAAGGGCTACCTTCAGGTGTATATTGTGCAGGAGGCTTAGCAACAATGACACTGACACTGTCCCCTGCCTATCCTTCTCTGTCCCTAAACACAAGGATTGAAAATATGGTTCAGCAAAAAAGTTTTAGAACAGAATAGCACACTGACACTTTCCCTCACTGTCCTACTCTGTCCCTCCCTACAAACAAGATTTAGCACAGAATAGCACACTGATAATTTCTACGAGTGTCCTTCTCTGTCCCTCAACTCAAGGATTGAAAATATGGAACAGCAAAATTGGTTTAGAACAGAATAGCACACTGTCAGTTTCACTCACTGTCCTACTCTGTCCCTCCCTACAAACAAGATTTAGCACAGAATAGCACACTGATAATTTCTACGAGTGTCCTTCTCTGTCCCTCAACTCAAGGATTGAAAATATGGAACAGCAAAATTGGTTTAGAACAGAATAGCACACTGTCAGTTTCACTCACTGTCCTACTCTGTCCCTCCCTACAAACAAGATTTAGCACAGAATAGCACACTGATAATTTCTACGAGTGTCCTTCTCTGTCCCTCAACTCAAGGATTGAAAATATGGAACAGCAAAATTGGTTTAGAACAGAATAGCACACTGTCAGTTTCACTCACTGTCCTACTCTGTCCCTCCCTACAAACAAGATTTAGCACAGAATAGCACACTGATAATTTCTACGAGTGTCCTTCTCTGTCCCTCAACTCAAGGATTGAAAATATGGAACAGCAAAATTGGTTTAGAACAGAATAGCACACTGTCAGTTTCACTCACTGTCCTACTCTGTCCCTCCCTACAAACAAGATTTAGCACAGAATAGCACACTGATAATTTCTACGAGTGTCCTTCTCTGTCCCTCAACTCAAGGATTGAAAATATGGAACAGCAAAATTGGTTTAGAACAGAATAGCACACTGTCAGTTTCACTCACTGTACCTCTCTGTCCCTCAACTCAAGGATTGAAAATATGGTTCAGCAAAATAGTTTTAGAACACAATAGCACACTGACACTTTCCCTCACTGTACCTCTCTGTCCCTCAACTCAAGGATTGAAAATATGGAACAGCAAAATTGGTTTAGAACAGAATAGCACACTGTCAGTTTCACTTACTGTACCTCTCTGTCCCTCAACTCAAGGATTGAAAATATGGTTCAGCAAAATAGTTTTAGAACAGAATAGCACACTGTCAGTTTCCCTCACTGTACCTCTCTGTCCCTCAACTCAAGGATTGAAAATATGGAACAGCAAAATTGATTTAGAACAGAATAGCACACTGTCAGTTTCAATCACTGTACCTCTCTGTCCCTCAACTCAAGGATTGAAAATATGGTTCAGCAAAATAGTTTTAGAACACAATAGCACACTGACACTTTCCCTCACTGCACCTCTCTGTCCCTCAACTCAAGGATTGAAAATATGGAACAGCAAAATTGGTTTAGAACAGAGTAGCACACTGTCAGTTTCACTCACTGTACCTCTCTGTCCCTCAACTCAAGGATTGAAAATATGGAACAGCAAAATTGATTTAGAACAGAATAGCACACTGTCAGTTTCACTCACTGTACCTCTCTGTCCCTCAACTCAAGGATTGAAAATATGGTTCAGCAAAATAGTTTTAGAACACAATAGCACACTGACACTTTCCCTCACTGTACCTCTCTGTCCCTCAACTCAAGGATTGAAAATATGGAACAGCAAAATTGGTTTAGAACAGAATAGCACACTGTCAGTTTCACTCACTGTACCTCTCTGCCCCTCAACTCAAGGATTGAAAATATGGTTCAGCAAAATAGTTTTAGAACACAATAGCACACTGACACTTTCCCTCACTGTACCTCTCTGTCCCTCAACTCAAGGATTGAAAATATGGAACAGCAAAATTGATTTAGAACAGAATAGCACACTGTCAGTTTCACTCACTGTACCTCTCTGTCCCTCAACTCAAGGATTGAAAATATGGTTCAGCAAAATAGTTTTAGAACACAATAGCACACTGACACTTTCCCTCACTGCACCTCTCTGTCCCTCAACTCAAGGATTGAAAATATGGAACAGCAAAATTGGTTTAGAACAGAATAGCACACTGTCAGTTTCACTCACTGTACCTCTCTGTCCCTCAACTCAAGGATTGAAAATATGGTTCAGCAAAATAGTTTTAGAACACAATAGCACACTGACACTTTCCCTCACTGTACCTCTCTGTCCCTCAACTCAAGGATTGAAAATATGGTTCAGCAAAATAGTTTTAGAACAGAATAGCACACTGTCAGTTTCCCTCACTGTACCTCTCTGTCCCTCAACTCAAGGATTGAAAATATGGAACAGCAAAATTGGTTTAGAACAGAATAGCACACTGTCAGTTTCACTCACTGTACCTCTCTGTCCCTCAACTCAAGGATTGAAAATATGGTTCAGCAAAATAGTTTTAGAACAGAATAGCACACTGTCAGTTTCCCTCACTGTACCTCTCTGTCCCTCAACTCAAGGATTGAAAATATGGAACAGCAAAATTGATTTAGAACAGAATAGCACACTGTCAGTTTCACTCACTGTACCTCTCTGTCCCTCAACTCAAGGATTGAAAATATGGTTCAGCAAAATAGTTTTAGAACACAATAGCACACTGACACTTTCCCTCACTGTACCTCTCTGTCCCTCAACTCAAGGATTGAAAATATGGAACAGCAAAATTGGTTTAGAACAGAATAGCACACTGTCAGTTTCACTCACTGTACCTCTCTGTCCCTCAACTCAAGGATTGAAAATATGGTTCAGCAAAATAGTTTTAGAACAGAATAGCACACTGTCAGTTTCCCTCACTGTACCTCTCTGTCCCTCAACTCAAGGATTGAAAATATGGAACAGCAAAATTGATTTAGAACAGAATAGCACACTGTCAGTTTCACTCACTGTACCTCTCTGTCCCTCAACTCAAGGATTGAAAATATGGTTCAGCAAAATAGTTTTAGAACACAATAGCACACTGGCACTTGCCCTCACTGTACCTCTCTGTCCCTCAACTCAAGAATTGAAAACATGGAACAGCAAAATTGGTTTAGAACAGAATAGCACACTGTCAGTTTCACTCACTGTACCTCTCTGTCCCTCAACTCAAGGATTGAAAATATGGTTCAGCAAAATAGATTTAGAACACAATAGCACACTGACACTTTCCCTCACTGTACCTCTCTGTCCCTCAACTCAAGGATTGAAAATATGGTTCAGCAAAATAGTTTTAGAACAGAATAGCACACTGTCAGTTTCCCTCACTGTACCTCTCTGTCCCTCAACTCAAGGATTGAAAATATGGAACAGAAAAATTGGTTTAGAACAGAATAGCACACTGTCAGTTTCACTCACTGTACCTCTCTGTCCCTCAACTCAAGGATTGAAAATATGGTTCAGCAAAATAGTTTAAGAACAGAATAGCACACTGTCAGTTTCCCTCACTGTACCTCTCTGTCCCTCAACTCAAGGATTGAAAATATGGTTCAGCAAAATAGTTTTAGAACACAATAGCACACTGACACTTTCCCTCACTGTACCTCTCTGTCCCTCAACTCAAGGATTGAAAATATGGTTCAGCAAAATAGTTTTAGAACAGAATAGCACACTGTCAGTTTCCCTCACTGTACCTCTCTGTCCCTCAACTCAAGGATTGAAAATATGGAACAGCAAAATTGGTTTAGAACAGAATAGCACACTGTCAGTTTCACTCACTGTACCTCTCTGTCCCTCAATTCAAGGATTGAAAATATGGTTCAGCAAAATAGTTTTAGAACAGAATAGCACACTGTCAGTTTCCTTCACTGTACCTCTCTGTCCCTCAACTCAAGGATTGAAAATATGGAACAGCAAAATTGATTTAGAACAGAATAGCACACTGTCAGTTTCACTCACTGTACCTCTCTGTCCCTCAACTCAAGGATTGAAAATATGGTTCAGCAAAATAGTTTTAGAACACAATAGCACACTGACACTTTCCCTCACTGTACCTCTCTGTCCCTCAACTCAAGGATTGAAAATATGTTTCAGCAAAATTGGTTTAGAACAGAATAGCACACTGTCAGTTTCCCTCACTGTACCTCTCTGTCCCTCAACTCAAGGATTGAAAATATGGTTCAGCAAAATAGTTTTAGAACACAATAGCACACTGACACTTTCCCTCACTGTACCTCTCTGTCCCTCAACTCAAGGATTGAAAATATGGTTCAGCAAAATAGTTTTAGAACAGAATAGCACACTGTCAGTTTCCCTCACTGTACCTCTCTGTCCCTCAACTCAAGGATTGAAAATATGGAACAGCAAAATTGATTTAGAACAGAATAGCACACTGTCAGTTTCACTCACTGTACCTCTCTGTCCCTCAACTCAAGGATTGAAAATATGGTTCAGCAAAATAGTTTTAGAACACAATGGCACACTGACACTTTCCCTCACTGTACCTCTCTGTCCCTCAACTCAAGGATTGAAAATATGGAACAGCAAAATTGGTTTAGAACAGAATAGCACACTGTCAGTTTCACTCACTGTACCTATCTGTCCCTCAACTCAAGGATTGAAAATATGGTTCAGCAAAATAGTTTTAGAACAGAATAGCACACTGTCAGTTTCCCTCACTGTACCTCTCTGTCCCTCAACTCAAGGATTGAAAATATGGAACAGCAAAATTGATTTAGAACAGAATAGCACACTGTCAGTTTCACTCACTGTACCTCTCTGTCCCTCAACTCAAGGATTGAAAATATGGTTCAGCAAAATAGTTTTAGAACACAATAGCACACTGACACTTTCCCTCACTGTACCTCTCTGTCCCTCAACTCAAGGATTGAAAACATGGAACAGCAAAATTGGTTTAGAACAGAATAGCACACTGTCAGTTTCACTCACTGTACCTCTCTGTCCCTCAACTCAAGGATTGAAAATATGGTTCAGCAAAATAGTTTTAGAACACAATGGCACACTGACACTTTCCCTCACTGTACCTCTCTGTCCCTCAACTCAAGGATTGAAAATATGGAACAGCAAAATTGGTTTAGAACAGAATAGCACACTGTCAGTTTCACTCACTGTACCTATCTGTCCCTCAACTCAAGGATTGAAAATATGGTTCAGCAAAATAGTTTTAGAACAGAATAGCACACTGTCAGTTTCCCTCACTGTACCTCTCTGTCCCTCAACTCAAGGATTGAAAATATGGAACAGCAAAATTGATTTAGAACAGAATAGCACACTGTCAGTTTCACTCACTGTACCTCTCTGTCCCTCAACTCAAGGATTGAAAATATGGTTCAGCAAAATAGTTTTAGAACACAATAGCACACTGACACTTTCCCTCACTGTACCTCTCTGTCCCTCAACTCAAGGATTGAAAACATGGAACAGCAAAATTGGTTTAGAACAGAATAGCACACTGTCAGTTTCACTCACTGTACCTCTCTGTCCCTCAACTCAAGGATTGAAAATATGGTTCAGCAAAATAGTTTTAGAACACAATAGCACACTGACACTTTCCCTCACTGTACCTCTCTGTCCCTCAACTCAAGGATTGAAAATATGTTTCAGCAAAATAGTTTTAGAACAGAATAGCACACTGTCAGTTTCCCTCACTGTACCTCTCTGTCCCTCAACTCAAGGATTGAAAATATGGAACAGCAAAATTGGTTTAGAACAGAATAGCACACTGTCAGTTTCACTCACTGTACCTCTCTGTCCCTCAACTCAAGGATTGAAAATATGGTTCAGCAAAATAGTTTTAGAACAGAATAGCACACTGTCAGTTTCCCTCACTGTACCTCTCTGTCCCTCAACTCAAGGATTGAAAATATGGAACAGCAAAATTGATTTAGAACAGAATAGCACACTGTCAGTTTCACTCACTGTACCTCTCTGTCCCTCAACTCAAGGATTGAAAATATGGTTCAGCAAAATAGTTTTAGAACACAATAGCACACTGACACTTTCCCTCACTGTACCTCTCTGTCCCTCAACTCAAGGATTGAAAATATGGAACAGCAAAATTGGTTTAGAACAGAATAGCACACTGTCAGTTTCACTCACTGTACCTCTCTGTCCCTCAACTCAAGGATTGAAAATATGGTTCAGCAAAATAGTTTTAGAACACAATAGCACACTGACACTTTCCCTCACTGTACCTCTCTGTCCCTCAACTCAAGGATTGAAAATATGGTTCAGCAAAATAGTTTTAGAACAGAATAGCACACTGTCAGTTTCCCTCACTGTACCTCTCTGTCCCTCAACTCAAGGATTGAAAATATGGAACAGCAAAATTGGTTTAGAACAGAATAGCACACTGTCAGTTTCACTCACTGTACCTCTCTGTCCCTCAACTCAAGGATTGAAAATATGGTTCAGCAAAATAGTTTTAGAACAGAATAGCACACTGTCAGTTTCCCTCACTGTACCTCTCTGTCCCTCAACTCAAGGATTGAAAATATGGAACAGCAAAATTGGTTTAGAACAGAATAGCACACTGTCAGTTTCACTCACTGTACCTCTCTGTCCCTCAACTCAAGGATTGAAAATATGGTTCAGCAAAATAGTTTTAGAACACAATAGCACACTGACACTTTCCCTCACTGTACCTCTCTGTCCTTCAACTCAAGGATTGAAAATATGGTTCAGCAAAATAGTTTTAGAACAGAATAGCACACTGTCAGTTTCCCTCACTGTACCTCTCTGTCCCTCAACTCAAGGATTGAAAATATGGAACAGCAAAATTGGTTTAGAACAGAATAGCACACTGTCAGTTTCACTCACTGTACCTCTCTGTCCCTCAACTCAAGGATTGAAAATATGGTTCAGCAAAATAGTTTTAGAACAGAATAGCACACTGTCAGTTTCCCTCACTGTACCTCTCTGTCCCTCAACTCAAGGATTGAAAATATGGAACAGCAAAATTGATTTAGAACAGAATAGCACACTGTCAGTTTCACTCACTGTACCTCTCTGTCCCTCAACTCAAGGATTGAAAATATGGTTCAGCAAAATAGTTTTAGAACACAATAGCACACTGACACTTTCCCTCACTGTACCTCTCTGTCCCTCAACTCAAGGATTGAAAATATGGTTCAGCAAAATAGTTTTAGAACAGAATAGCACACTGTCAGTTTCCCTCACTGTACCTCTCTGTCCCTCAACTCAAGGATTGAAAATATGGAACAGCAAAATTGGTTTAGAACAGAATAGCACACTGTCAGTTTCACTCACTGTACCTCTCTGTCCCTCAACTCAAGGATTGAAAATATGGTTCAGCAAAATAGTTTTAGAACACAATAGCACACTGACACTTTCCCTCACTGTACCTCTCTGTCCCTCAACTCAAGGATTGAAAATATGGAACAGCAAAATTGGTTTAGAACAGAATAGCACACTGTCAGTTTCACTCACTGTACCTCTCTGTCCCTCAACTCAAGGATTGAAAATATGGTTCAGCAAAATAGTTTTAGAACACAATAGCACACTGACACTTTCCCTCACTGTATCTCTCTGTCCCTTAACTCAAGGATTGAAAATATGGTTCAGCAAAATAGTTTTAGAACACAATAGCACACTGACACTTTCCCTCACTGTACCTCTCTGTCCCTCAACTCAAGGATTGAAAATATGGTTCAGCAAAATAGTTTTAGAACACAATAGCTTACTGACACTTTCCCTCACTGTACCTCTCTGTCCCTCAACTCAAGGATTGAAAATATGGTTCAGCAAAATAGTTTTAGAACAGAATAGCACACTGTCAGTTTCCCTCACTGTACCTCTCTGTCCCTACAAACAAGGATTAGCACAGAATAGCACACTGTCACTGACACTCTCCCTACCTATCCTTAATTGTCCCTAAACACAAGGAATCCAGGATTAGTAAAGGAAAAAAAATGACACTGTCCCTGCCTATGCTTCTCTTTCCCTGCTCCGGAACACACTACACAAGGCCGCCGCGCTGGCGGCCTTTTATAGTGTGGGGCGTGTACTAAACCCCATCAGCAATAATTGGCCACAGGCATCCTGCCTGTGGCCAATCATTGCTCTCCTCGCTGCCGGCGCTGTGATTGGCCAAGCATGCGGGGTCACAGTGCATGCTTGGCCAATCACAGCGCCTGGATGACACTGCGATGGCGTAGTGCATTGTGGGCCGTTCGCGTCACTCGAATTTGGCGCGAACGGCCCAAATTGTTCGATCTTCGTCGAACGATCGAACAGCCGATGTTCGAGTCGAACGTATGTTCGACTCGAACACGAAGCTCATCCCTAGTCCTGGCTTCTCAGAGGTCAGGAGCAGCAGCAGATGATGTGTATGTCCCCAATTTGTGATACTACAGCAGGATGTCCTTTCTGGATGACCACATTGAGACAAGGCCATCACTCTCCACTCTTCCCCCCAGACTTCCCTGCAGCCAACCTGAGCCTTCTCTGGAGCAAGAGGAGGCAGCCATCCTGGATGAACCTGATTTGGCCATCTGGAGCCAGGTATAGTATTTATAGAAAATGTATTGGGATAAAATTAATGTTTGACAAATATGTCAAGATGACAAACATAAACTATTTTGGGTTCCACAGGTGAAATCAAGATCTCGAGACATTAGTCTGGCCTAAATTGGGTGCAAAATAGTCAATCTGATGTAGTTGTAAATTGGTCAAAATGATTTCTGGATTTACATTCGAATTGCTTCAATCATGATCTGAATTTTGGTTGCAAAGATTAAACCAACATATTAAACTATGTCCCTTTTTCATACACAGGATGAAATCAGCCAGGAGGAGGGTCTGGAAACTGTCAGGCAGGAGGAGGCAGGGCCCAGTGGCAGGCAGGAGGTGGCAGGGCCCAGTGGCAGCCAGGAGGTGGCAGGGCCCAGTGGCAGCCAGGAGGTGGCAGGGCAAAGGAGAAGCACCAGATCACAGGTGCCTCCCATCTGACTTCCCAAAAGAAGCAGGAGGGACAGGACCACCAGTGAGGCAGCAATGGCCCTTATTCGAGAGGCCCATGCCACCCTCAAGGAGCCCACATCCCCTGAAGAGGCCATTGCCGGCCTAGTGGAGGCAAAGTTCAAGGTGATGAGCATGGAGCAACGCCTCCTATGCGAGCCCCTGCTCATCACCTTGCTGAACAAGGGGGTGATGGAAAAAATTACCCCCAATACCGCTATTTGTGAGGTGGCACAACTGTCCCAACCTCAACCTCCTCCTCCACCTCCACCTTCTTCTTCTGCCCCACCCCCTTTCTCCTCAACCTCCACCTTCTTCTTCTGCCCCACCCCCTTCTCCTCAACCTCCACCTTCTTCTTCTGCCCCACCCCCTTCTCCTAAACCTCCACCTTCTTCTTCTGCCCCACCCCCTTCTCCTCAACCTCCACCTTCTTCTTCTGCGCCACCCCCTTCTCCTCCACCTCCACCTTGTTCTTCTGCGCCACCCCCTTCTCCTCCACCTCCAACTTGTTCTTCTGCCCCACCCCCTTCTCCTCAACCTCCACCTTCTTCTTCTGCGCCACCCCTTTCTCCTCCACCTCCTCCTCCTCCTGACAGGAGTACCCCTCCAGTGGCCCAGCCTCCAGCCAAACGAAGAAGGAAGGCTGCAGGGAAGGCTTTAGGAAAGGTTGCAGGGAAGGTTGCCAGGAAGACGAGGAAGTGATGGCTTTGCTTCATTGTGGTCGGACAAAAGGCAGCCTGTTGTAGTACCACACACTTGGGACATATATCTCACCTGCTGCTGTTCCTGACCTCTGGGAGGCCAGCATCAGATTGTGCTCAGAAATGTTGGCATTCTCTCAAGCTCCCAATTTTAGTGTCCACACAGGGCTGATGTGTGGTCTGGGGTCCCTGGGATGCACAAATGGCAGCAGGTTCTCCAGCGCTGCCTTCTCTTTATTTTATTTCAAACATGAATAAATGTTATTTTTGGTTAAGTTCATACTTGACTATGTGTATTTTTTTAAAAATTAAAATTTAGCTTTGGAGTAAGCAGAGACATTTGACAGCCAAAAAAAGGGACAGATACCAAACCCAAAAAAAGAATAACAATCTTATTTTAAAAAAATAGGGTGTAAAATTTTACAAATATATATTAAAATATTCAATGGGAGATCACTATCAAAACATTGCCAAATTACAATTAACATCAGTTTGAAAAATGTAAAAATTTTAAATATTCAGAAGATCTTGCACGATATAATACACCTAAATCTTCTTAAGAGTAGCATGAAAAAGGATAAAAAAAGATAGTCATAACTGTGTGAATATCAGCAGCAAAAGAAGTTCATTTGTTTGGATTAATGTAACATTCTAAAGAAGATTTCAATGCACAACATTTAAACGATG
This sequence comes from Rana muscosa, assembly GCA_029206835.1. Taxonomy (NCBI): domain Eukaryota; kingdom Metazoa; phylum Chordata; class Amphibia; order Anura; family Ranidae; genus Rana; species Rana muscosa. The sequence continues at coordinate 62,612,544 of CM055122.1, read as the reverse complement.
CAATAATTTCGAGCCTGACGAATGTGCTATCTCCATTACGAAGGCTTGTTTTACCAGAAGATGCGCTCCCGTCTCATACTTGCTTCTGAGCATGCGCGCTTTTTGAAGAGTCGTAAAAGCATACACACGAACCATTTTCTCGTCACAAAACAGGCCGACGAGAAACACGACGAGGAAATCTGGAATCCTGATGAGAAAATAGAGAGCAGGTTCTCTATTTTCTCGTCGAGATTCACGGCAATTTTCTCATCGTAAAACCATACACACGAACGGTTTTCTCGAGGAAAAAGCTCTCGCTGCACTTTTTTTGCCGGTTTTGGACGAGAAAATCGGTCGTGTGTACGAGGCTTGAGAGTCTGTAAAATACTTGAGACTGGGGCAGAGGTTCACCTTCAGCAGGACAACGACCCTAAACATACAGCCAGAGCTACAATGAAATGATTTAGATTAAAGCATATTCATGTGTTAGAATGGCCCAGTCAAAGTCCTGACCCAAATCCTATTGAGAATCTGTGGCAAGACTTGAAAATTGCTGTTCACAGACATTTTCCAGGCGTCCCTAACCACCAACAGGGGGTAAAGGAGCACTGCACTTCCTTGAAAAAACTGTTACTAGGTAATGCTGCAAAAAGTTATATCACTAGACAATATCAGATGCTAAAATGTGTTAATATAACCATAACGTAGCATAGAAACTAAATGTAAGTGTTTCTTTTAACCGCCTTTTCAAACATAACTAAACAAAACAAGTGATTAATACTATTTGTTAAGCTGTGTACAGTATATCACTGCTTGCCCTTGTAATAAAAAAAATCATATAAAAGATAATAAATGTGGAGAACAATAGAGGAACACTTCAGGAAGTATAGTCATACCTGCTTACGGGAAGGGATGAGGTGTTGGAGCTGTATTGGAGATCTAATATTTCTGTGTAGGGAAAGGTACAGTTTTTTTAGTTTTTTTTGTTGTTGTTTTTTCTATTTTGGCATTGGTACATTCCACCTATGGCAGTGACTGGTTTCCAGTGCCTTTTGTTTGAAAATAGCTTGTTTAATAGCCCTATAAATGGCCAGAATTCAATAACAAGATTTGTCCCCCATAAACTTTAAATAGGTTTGCTGCAGAGTTTGCGAACTTCAAACTTTGAGCAAGATTCACAAAAATGTTCATGAACGAAATCCAGGTAGATTCATTCATCTCACCTACAGTATGGGTATACAGTATCTCACAAAAGTGAGTACATCCCTCACATTTTTGTAAATATTGAATTATACCTTTACATGAGACAACACTGTAGAAATTACACTTTGCTACAATGTAAATGAGTGAGTGTACAGCTTGTATAACAGTGGGTAGCACCCTGGAGTTTAGGCAGGGTTGCTCCTCATAAATTTACTTGCCAGTAGGGATGAGCTTTGTGTTCGAGTCGAACCCATGTTCGACTCGAACATCGGCTGTTCGCCGAATTGCGAACATTATGGGCCGTTCGCGACAAATTCGAATGGCGCGTCACGGCCCATAATTCACTGCGGCATCGCAGTGCATTGCTGGCTGATGATTGGCCAAGCATGCACTATGACCCACATGCTTTGGCCAATCACAGCGCAGAAAAAACGGAGAGCCGTAATTGGCCAAAGCCAGGGTGGCTTTGGCCAATTATGGCTCAGGGGGTTTAGTACACGCCCCACACTATATAAGGCCGCCGGCTCGGGCGGCCTTGTGTAGTGTGTTGGAGTTGTGAAAAGAGAGAGTTTACAGAGACAGACAGTGTCATTTATATTGAGTTAGATAGAGCAGGCAGGCGAGTCAGTTAGCTGCAGTTACAGTGTGTAGAGGATATATATGCATCCTAGGTGTTGTATATATATTTATACACTGTATTCAGTTTAGCTAGATCTGTTCCTGGTTTTCTCTATACTGTGACAGGCAGGCAGGTGATTGTGCTAGCTGCAGACAGTCAGTGTTTCACTTAGTGTACTGTGTGCTTTGCATAGAGTTCACCTAAAGCTTACCTGAATACAGTTAGTGACTATTATAGTGGTGTTCTCATAATAAAACCACAAGCAGAGAGCTGCAAGTATTTTCAGTTAGTGTGCTGTGTCCCTCTCTGCACAGTTTTCACCTAAAACTAACTGCTGCTTTTCCCATACTAATACCACAGCAGGCAGTTGATTCTGACAGACGCCCTTACCACGGGGTTCAGAGTGCAGAGTCAGAGGACATGGCCGCACCCAGGCACCTTTAGCTTGGGTGCTGGCGTCCCGATGTTCCGGGCCCAGGTGCCTTTGACCTGGCTGGAGCGGAGATGGAGTCCATCTCAGGCACCTTTAGCATGGGGTGAGGTACTATGGCGGATGCCTGGGGCTCAGTACCTTCGACTGAGTTCCGCGAGGGTGGAGGAATCTGAGGGGGCCCTAACTCCTTGGGTGCCCGTGTCTGAGTTCGTGAGGTCTGGTGAGCAGAACTTTTCTGGAGAGTCCGGCGCAGCATCGCTGGTGACAGAGAGGCCTCCGGTATCTCCCTTGGACGGATATCCTACCCCTGACAGGGGCCGTGCTAGCGAAGGTAATTCACATTCTGTTTCACATAGTCAGTGGCAGTGACTATTCGCCACTGGTGATACCACAGTGGTTGGCAAGAGAAGGGAAAGGATTGTGCCTCGACCTATTCCCATTAAGACTAAGTTGTTGCAAAAGAATCCAACTTAACCGTGCTGTGTGTTTATTCGCTGAGAAGAATAAAACTGTGTTGGACTTATTCACTGTGTGGAACTTTGGTTACTAGGAGCAAAGGAGTCAGGGACGAAGTACAGGACTTGACTCTAGGACACCTGCACAAAGCCCGATCTTTCTGGCCTTCACCTTTTCACTATGGAGGACATGGGCCGTGGTGTATCTCATCCCTCCCCCCAGCACTAACACCCCTAGACAAAGAAAGACAAGCCAAGAATGAGAAGGGGTGAGAGGGGTGAGGTCGCTATATATATATATATATATATATATATATATATTGTGACAGCAGGAAGGTAAAGTCACCTGGTTGCATCCAGGGGGGTAGATATATTTCGCCCAGATTCAGGCTTTACGCCGACTTATACAACTAGATGGAGAGTTGTATAAGGCTAGTGGGCTCATGGATGACTCATACCTCTAGGGAGAGTGTGGGGCGTCGTGCAGACAGGGAGTTGATGAGACCAGCTGAAGCTTGTCAGCTCATTTAGGCCTCTATAAGAACTCCCAGATTCATTAGGTGTTTGCTCATGCCTGGAACCAGACCTGTGTGGACTGTCTAGGGAGAGTGAACCCCTGTGCGGTGAGACAAAGCCTGTGTGGCTATTTGCTTGGACATTTAAAACCAGGGACTTAGGGACTAGGACAGCACTAGGCTGATCCCAGTTGTTAGTTAGGAAACCTGTATGTTTAGTCAGAGGTCAAGTTGACCAGGATTTATTTTGTTTATGTTTCTTTTGCTTTGCTGTGTTTTGTCACTGTAAATAGAAAATAAACCGCACCTTTTTGATTTTGAAAACCACAACCTCCGTTTGCTGGGCCTGTTTTTGTGTGGGGAGCCCATCTCGGGGGTCACACACACCCGCTGCCGAGCTAACCCCCTCACAGTTGGTGGAGAACCAGTGGCAGTTTTTTTTTAAGCCAGCATGGAGGAGATACTGAAGCAGCTGGCTCTAGCAAATGCCAATCAACAGCAGACAAATGCAGGTTTGCAAAAGAACTTCGCAGCCCAGCAGCAAGCTCATCAACAGAGCCTTGCAGCCCAGCAGCAGACAAACGCAACTTTGCAACAGAGTCTGGAGGCTCAGCAACAAGCCCAGCAGCAATCTGAGGCCCGCTTCATAGACCTGTTGCAGAAGCAAGAGCAGAGACTACAACAACAGATGGAAGCAGTAATGCAGCAACGTCCGCAGACCAGTGAGGAAAGCCGTCCCACTAATACCGCGTCCTTTGGGGTGAGTCGTTTATTGACAAAAATGACTGGAGAGGATGATCCAGAGGTATTTTTGACCACATTTGAAAGGACCGCTGAAAGAGAAAAGTGGCCTGAGGAGCAGTGGGCTGGACTGGTGGCTCCTCTGTTAACTGGTGAATCGCAGAAAGCTTACTATGACCTAGAGCCTAACCAAGCAAAAGACTATGTGATGCTAAAAGCTGAAATATTGGCAAGGCTGGGTGTCACCCAGGCTGTCCGGGCTCAGCGTGTGCATAACTGGACTTTCCAGCTTGGAAAACCCCCCAGGTCTCAAATGTATGATCTCATTCACCTGAGCAGAAAGTGGCTACAGCCAGAGACTTTGTCCGCACCAAAGATTGTGGAACGTGTTGTAATGGATCGGTTTTTGAGAGCTCTTCCTACTGCCATCCAAAAGTGGGTAAGCCATGGAGACCCAGAGACGGCCGATGGTCTTGTGGATCGTGTGGAGAAATACTTGGCTACAGAGAACCTGACGGCCTCTTCCAGAGACACTCGGACTTTCCACCCTAAGACCAGACCATCCCCAGGGGCGGATAAGAGGATTCCAAGGGGTGAGGGTGGAGAGAGTGAGAGGGTGGGAGCTCTACCCCAAGTTTGGCGAGAACAGCCTGGGAAATCAGCGGCTCAAGAGGCCGCAAGAAGGATCGTTTGCTACCGCTGCCGGCAAGCGGGACATATTGCAGCCAATTGCCCGGTTGTGGAGGAACCCATGCAGTGTGACTTTCTGACGGGCAGACGTCAGTCGCTGTGTGCGACAGTCGCATGCACTGCCATTCGAGGAACTGAGAAACATTTATGCAAAATGTGTGTTAATGGTAGAAATGTTGTGGTATTGTTGGATTCAGGTAGCCTTGTGACCCTGATAAAGGCTGAGTTAGTTAAAACAGAGGTCTCTGGGAATAGCAAGGTAGCTGTTATTTGTGTGCATGGGGACACCCGAGAGTATCCAGAGACTACAGTGTGTTTCGAGACCCCCAAAGGTACCCTCTCTCATCCAGTGGGCTTAGTATCTCAGTTACCGCATGACGCCATTGTGGGAAGGGATTTTCCGAAGTTCTGGGAACTGTGGGATGATCCTGAGCCCCCCACTGGTGCCCCTATGTACCAGGAATGTGATAGCCAGAACTCCCCTGAGAGTGGTGAGGACTCTCCGGAATTTCCCTTATCAGTATTGGCAGGGGAGACTCAAGAAACTGGAGAGGAGCCCACCTCCTCAGACGAAAACCTACCGTCTGTGGAGTTTTCTGATCTTGAGGTTCACAGGGAAAACTTTGCCACAGAACAGTTGAAAGACCCCGCCCTAATAAAGGCACGGGAAAACGTAGTGAAAATAGATGGCGAGTTAGTGAACCCAGATAATACCTGCACTTACCCATACTTCAGCGTAGAGAAGGACCTACTGTATCGGGTGGCAAAAAGGGCAGAAGAAACCGTTGAGCAGCTTGTGGTGCTCAAACCTTACAGGAAGTTGGTGTTGGAGTTGGCCCATGGGCACATTCTTGGAGGTCATCTGGGGACAGAGAAAACCCGAGAGAGGGTATTACAGAGATTCTATTGGCCGGGGGTGATGAAGGACATAGAAAATTATTGTTCCTCCTGCCCTGTGTGTCAGAGGTCGGCCCCGATGCCACATTTCCGTAGCCCGCTGGTCCCTCTACCCATCATTGAGGTCCCGTTTGAGAGGATCGCCATGGATTTGGTAGGTCCTATAATCAAGTCCGCTAGGGGGCACCAGTACATATTAGTTATAATGGACTATGCCACCCGTTATCCAGAAGCGATCCCTCTCCGAAATACCTCGGCCAAAACCATAGCCAAAGAGCTATCTCTTGTGTTTAGCCGGGTGGGTATTTGTAAAGAACTGCTTACGGACCAAGGTACACCCTTTATGTCCCGGGTTATGAAGGAGCTGTGTAAATTGTTCAAAGTGACGCAATTACGTACATCTGTGTATCACCCCCAAACTGATGGGCTGGTTGAAAGGTTCAACAAAACCCTAAAACAAATGTTGAAGAAAGTGGTGGATAGAGATGGAAAGGATTGGGACTGTCTACTTCCTTATCTGATGTTTGCTATTAGGGAGGTGCCCCAATCCTCTACGGGATTCTCCCCCTTTGAGTTACTGTATGGGAGACACCCAAGAGGGCTGTTGGATATTGCCAAGGAAACTTGGGAAAGTGAGAGTTCTCCCCACAGGAGTGTGATTGAGCATGTCGCCCTGATGCAAGACCGAATTGCACAGGTAATGCCCATCGTGAAGGAACATTTGGCCCAAGCGCAGTTAGCACAGCAGAGAGTGTACAACCGTGGAGCCAAGACCCGTACCTTTTCCCCGGGGGATAGGATACTGGTACTTGTCCCTACGGTTGAAAGTAAATTCCTTGCCAAATGGCAAGGCCCCTACGAGATAATGGAAAAAGTGAGCGAAGTGAATTACAAGGTCAGACAACCAGGAAGGCGAAAGCCCGAACAGATCTATCACGTTAATCTGTTGAAAGCCTGGAGGGATAGAGAGTCCCTAGTCGCAGACACTTGGTCACCAGCTCAAACTGGTTGCGTGATTCCTGAGGTTGGAATAGCAGCCACCTTGTCACAACCCCAACAACAGGAGGTTAAGGAGTTTGTGCTTCGCAACAAGGAGGTATTCTCTGAGCTGCCGGGACAAACATCTGGGGTAGAGCATGACATCATTACCCCGCCCGGTGAAAGGGTGAAGTTAAAACCCTATCAGATCCCAGAGGCCCGACGGGAGGCAATACGGGAGGAAGTACAGAAAATGCTGAACTTAGGGGTGATAGAGGAGTCCCAAAGTGATTGGTCTAGTCCCATTGTGTTGGTGCCTAAACCGGATGGGAGCTGGCGATTTTGTAACGATTTTCGTCAGTTGAACAAAGTTACAAAATTTGACACCTACCCCATGCCACGTATAGATGAGTTGATCGACCGGCTGGGAACAGCCCGATACATGACGACTCTTGACCTCACAAAAGGGTATTGGCAAATCCCCCTGGCCAAGTCGGCCAAAGAGAAAACCGCATTTGTAACCCCAGACGGGGCGTTCCAATATAAAAGAATGCCGTTCGGGTTACAGAATGCGCCGGCCACATTCCAGCGGAAAATGGACCAGATGCTGAGGCCCCATCGGAAGTATGCTGCGGCTTACCTGGATGACATAATTGTCCATAGCACAGATTGGGCCTCACATCTGCCAAAAGTGCAAGCAGTCCTGGACTCTGTTCGGGAAGCGGGGTTTACGGCTAACCCCAAGAAGTGTACCATTGGGCAGGAGGAGGCCAAATATCTTGGGTACACCATTGGGAGGGGAGTAATAAAACCCCAACTCAACAAAGTCGAGGCCATCCAGAGTTGGCCACGTCCCAACAGCAAGAAGCAGGTACGAGCCTTTCTGGGAATCGCGGGGTATTATCGGCGATTCATTCCCCACTTTGCTTCTAAGGCTGTGCCCCTAACCAACCTGACGAAGGGGAAAGGGTCGGTCATGATTAAATGGACCCCCGAGGCTGAGGCAGCATTCCAATTCTTGAAACAAGCCTTATGTAGCCAGCCAGTGTTGTACTCACCCGACTTCTCTAAAGACTTTGTCGTACAAAGTGATGCGTCAGATGTGGGGTTAGGAGCAGTATTGTCCCAGGTCTGGAACGGGGAAGAGCACCCAGTCATTTACCTCAGCAGGAAGTTGAAGTCCCATGAGGTAAATTACGCCACCGTTGAAAAGGAGTGTTTAGCGGTGAAGTGGGCTCTAGATTCCCTTCGGTACTACCTGCTAGGTAGGCACTTTGACATGGTTACGGATCACGCTCCGTTAAAGTGGATGGCTCAAAACAAGGAAACAAATAGAAGAGTGAATAGGTGGTTCCTGGCCCTCCAGGAATTCAACTTCACAGTAAAGCATCGCCCTGGCGTTCAAATGGGGAATGTGGATGCTTTGTCTCGAGTACATGAATGCCTGATTGCTGGTGTTCCAACCCCGAGGTTAAAACAAGAGGGGGGGGTATGTGACAGCAGGAAGGTAAAGTCACCTGGTTGCATCCAGGGGGGTAGATATATTTCGCCCAGATTCAGGCTTTACGCCGACTTATACAACTAGGTGGAGAGTTGTATAAGGCTAGTGGGCTCATGGATGACTCATACCTCTAGGGAGAGTGTGGGGCGTCGTGCAGACAGGGAGTTGATGAGACCAGCTGAAGCTTGTCAGCTCATTTAGGCCTCTATAAGAACTCCCAGATTCATTAGGTGTTTGCTCATGCCTGGAACCAGACCTGTGTGGACTGTCTAGGGAGAGTGAACCCCTGTGCGGTGAGACAAAGCCTGTGTGGCTATTTGCTTGGACATTTAAAACCAGGGACTTAGGGACTAGGACAGCACTAGGCTGATCCCAGTTGTTAGTTAGGAAACCTGTATGTTTAGTCAGAGGTCAAGTTGACCAGGATTTATTTTGTTTATGTTTCTTTTGCTTTGCTGTGTTTTGTCACTGTAAATAGAAAATAAACCGCACCTTTTTGATTTTGAAAACCACAACCTCCGTTTGCTGGGCCTGTTTTTGTGTGGGGAGCCCATCTCGGGGGTCACACACACCCGCTGCCGAGCTAACCCCCTCACAATATATATATATATATATATACATCACACCTTTATGCAGCTACATCTCACTGCAGGCCATTAGTATGTCTGGAAGGCAAATAAGGTAGCAGGAGGGGTTTTGGGACTTTATATGAGGCCTTTGATAATTAAATGAAGATACCTCCATCCCGGATTTGTAGACATAAAAGGAAAGGGGAGTGGGACTTTGGATGAAGCATGCAGCTGAAGAGCACAAAACAATGAAGTAGTAAAAATATTTTATTCCATATTGTAACATACATAAATTACATCAAAGCACAATGATACATTGTAGCTGACAATCCATCTTGTCTAGAATCGCATAAAATATTATTGGGCGGTACCCAAGAATTGAACACACATCTAAGCACCCAAACCACACATATGTGGAGATGACCTCTGACTGTAAACACATGTAGGTGGCATTTGTTATTCAAGGCAGCGTGTGCATTAATGGTGGTCGCATCTGTAGCTCTACACGTTTCGTGACTGCTTGTCACTCATCAGGAGCAATGCGAAGGGGATATCTAAAAAGTATAAGGGTGAACAGTGAGTAACTGAGCACAAAAATAAGGGGAGGGGCAGGGATACAACCATCCCCCCATATATACTTACAAGCTAACAATGAAATATTGGGTGCGGTGGCAAGTACCAAAGCGAGGCCACGGATACTCCTCTTGCATGGGAACTGAGGCGGCAGATATACCCATGGCACAGCAAACAGGAAATCCTGGAGGGTGGGATGTAACTGGGAAGGAGAACCCCACTGAGGAGACATAGTGTGGATGCATGGTTTGTAACCAAGATCATCTGGGAATATAATAATATATAGTATTATATAGATGGAGGGATAAATGGGTAGGGATAAATAGGTGGTGGGGCAGGGACACCAGTGCTCGTAGAGGAAGAGTATGGGAAATGGAAAGGATGTTGGTAGTAATGGAAGAACCGTAACGTAGTGTTGGGCAGACTCACAAGATGAAAAAAGATCATATTGTGGCCCATAGTGAGGAAGGAAGTGATGTGTGGAAAAAAGTAATAAAAGACCTAACCACCATGAAAAAGTAGATAAAGGGGGCTCAAGTATTACCTTGTATGATAGTATAGGAACACGTGTGCTGGCGTGCCCTGTGTCCCAGAAACACTGACCCAAAACCGGGAAGTGCCAGTTTCCAAAAGGAAAGGAGTATATATACTCCGCTGTGACCAGTGGTTGCCGCCAACGTCACGCAGGCGTCAGAGAGGGAAAGAGGAGGCTCCAAACCCGAGCGAAGACCGCCTGGCGAGTGGCGCCAAAATTATCCCCTCATGTGGAATGCCAGATGAAGTATCCAAGGTGACGGCGCCACGGCGTCAACGTAGTTGACGTCATGCGCCCGAAGTCTGGAGGCGTGACGTCGACCCGCAGCGGGACGTCCACCCAAACCTCCAACCAACCTCGAACCAAAGGAAGGCAAATAAGGAGAGGGAGACAGTCACGAGGCAATAAAAGAGGGTAAGCAGGCTCTGTGTCTAGAGGCAACAGTGCTGCTGGTCGTGGACACGGTGCATCCTCATCAGCACGTGGCCGTGGGACACGCTTGTCCTTCTTTTCGGCAGCTGGCCATGTTGAGCCTCAACATGCCCAAGACTTGGTAGAGTGGATGACCAAGCCATCATCCTCCTCCTCATCCTCTCTTACCCAGGCTCAGGGTACTTTGTCTGGCAAAGGAGCTGCCAAAGCGGCCTCTTCCCTCGGCTCAATGGCATCAGTCACTCCTTCCCTAACCCCACCATGTCCTCCTGAGGAGTCCCCCGAACTGTTTGACCACAGTGTTGGTTACTTGCTCCAGGAGGATGCCCAGCGTTTTGAAGGCTCCGATGATGGAACCCAGCTGGAGGTAGGGATGAGCCGAACACCCCCCGGTTCGGTTCGCACCAGAACCCGCGAACGGACCGAAAGTTTGCACGAATGTTAGAACCCTATTAAATACAATGGATGCGAACGCTCGAAATCTAAAGTGCTAATTATAACGACTAATATGCATGTTATTGTCCTAAAAAAGGTTTGGGAACCCGGATTCTGCACCAGGGGACATGTATCAATGCAAAACTAAGTTTTAAAAACGACCGTTTTTCGGGAGCAGTCATTTTAATGATGCATAAAGTGAAAAAAAAAGTCAAATATTCCTTTAAATATCGTACCTGGGGGATGTCTAAAGTATGCCTGTGAAGTGGCACGTGTTTCCCGTGTTTAGAACTGTCCCTTCACAAAATGACATTTCTAAAGGAAAAAAAGCCATTTAAAACTGCTTGCGGCTTTAATGTCATGTCTGGTCCCGGTAATATGGATGAAAATCTTTGAGAAAAATGGCATGGGTACCCCCCACCCCACTACCAGCCCCTTTGGGTCTTGTATGGATATTAAGGGGAACCCCGCACCCAAAATTAAAAAAAGGCCCTATATACTCTGAACAGCAGTATACAGGCGGTGCAAACAAGACAGGGACTGTAGGTTTGTTCTTAAGTAGAATCTGTTTGTAATTTTGAACACGTACATTGTTTAAGTGTAGATCCAGCCAAAAAATCTATTTTTAAGCTTTTTGCAAAACATAGGGAAGGGTTATCACCCCTGTAACATTTGTTTTGCTGTCTGTGCCCCTGTTCAGAACATTTCACCTCACTTTCCGTCCCAATGACAACTGTTTTTGAAAAGTGGGGTTTTTATTGAAACAAGGATTGGTGATAAATCATCAGTAGAGAGGAGACACCTTTTTCCCATATTAACCTTTACAGGAGAGAATTTCCCTTCCTAGGTGTAGATTTCCTCTCACTTCCTGTTGTATCCTTCCGTTTGCAAGTAGGAGTCGTTTGTAAGTTGGATGTTTGAAAGTAGGGGCCTGCTGTATATACTCTGCAGAAATTGGCCCCTTAGGTGTTGGTGTTGGCACAACACTGTAAGCACTCACAGTTACACTTGGTGGGCGCTGGAACGCCCTGCTGTCAACTATTATATCAAGAATTGGAATTACATGCCCCTGTAGAACAGGGGCTGAAAAATTGGGCCTTAGCCACTGGTGCCACAACACTGCAACCCCTCACAGATACTGTATTTGGAGCACAGCAATGAGCCCTGTTGCAAAGTATTGCATCAAAAATTGTAATTACACGCCCCTGTTAAACAGGGGCTGAAAAATTGGGCCTTAGGCACTGGTGCTGGTGCCATGACACTGCAACCTCTCCCAGATACTCTAGTTGGAGTGCAGGAATGAGCCCTGCTGCAAAGCATTGCATAAAAAATTGTAATTACACGCCCCTGTTAAACAGGGGCTGAAAAATTGGGCCTTAGCCACAGGTGGCGGCACCCAGAAACAAAAATGTTTATCCAAGATATCATCATGAATCAGATCATTGAGGAGGAGGAGGAGGATAGTCAGTCAACATAACAGGACAGTCACTCAGCATCAGCATCAGTCTTGAAGGGATGTGACATTTGAAAATAAATTATTCTGTTATATCAGCTTCAGGTGCTTGGTAGCTGGTGGTGATCCAAGACTGGTTCATCTTTATGAAGGTCAGTCGATCAACCGAGTCGGTGGACAGGCGCACCCTGTGATCCGTGACAAATCCTCCAGCAGCACTGAATGTGCGTTCCGAAAGAACGCTGGATGCAGGACAGGCCAGTAGCTCAATTGCATACTGTGCAAGCTCTGGCCAGTGATCCATCCTCAAGACCCAGTAAGCCAGAGGATTTTTGGTGGGAAAGGTGTCCAAATCTGACCTTGCCCCTAGGTATTCCTGCACCATGTATATCAGACGCTGGCGATGGTTGCTGGAACCGATCATACCTTGGGGCTGCGGACTAAAGAATTGTCTGAACGCATCAGTCAGACGGCCACCTTCCCCACCGCTCCTTCTTTGACTGGCCGAAGCCTCAGCAACTCGTTGTCCCGGACCAGGAGTTTGTAACCTCCCAGTCTCTGGGAACGCGTTGCACAGACCTTTCTGCAAGGGCTCCCGGAGTTGTCTCATCCTCTGCTCCCTCTGCGACGGTAAGATAAGGTCCGCAACCTTAGCCTTGTACCGTGGATCAAGTAGAGTGGCCAGCCAGTAATGGTCCCTCTCCTTGATCCGAAGAATATGAGGATCCTTCGGCAGACTTTGCAGGATCAGGGAGGCCATGCAGCGTAGGTTAGCTGAGGCATTCGGTCCAGAGTCCTCTGGGTCACTAAGGACGACATGATCCGCAGCCACCTCCTCCCAGCCACGTACAAGTCCACGTGTTTCTTGGGACTGTAAATCATCCCTAAAAGACTGCTGCTGTTGATGCTGAGTGCCAGGCTACACCTCCATGCTGACACAATCCTCCTCCTCCTCCTCTTCCTGTGGGATGGGTGGGACAGAAGGAACACTGTCTGGGTAAAGGGGGCCTTGAGAGGCAAGGAAGTCCTCCTCTTCCTGCCTCTGTTCTGCCTCAAGTGCCCTGTCCATTATTCCATGCAGCGTATGTTCCAACAGGTGGACAAGAGGTACAGTGTCACTGATGCATGCACTGTCACTGCTCACCATCCTCGTGGCCTCCTCAAATGGTGCCAGGACAGTGCATGCATCCCTGATCATGCCCCACTGGCGTGGTGAAAAAAAAACGAGCTTCCCTGACCCTGTCCTGGTGCCGTAGTCACACAGGTACTCATTAATGGCCCTCTGCTGCGTGTGCAGCCGCTGCAGCATGGCCAACGTTGAGTTCCACCTGGTGGGCATGTCACATATAAGGCGGTTCTTGGGCAGGTTCAACTTCTTTTGCAGCTCAGCCAGCCGAGCACTGGCATTATGTGATCTGCGGAAATGTACACAGACTTTCCTGGCCTGCCTCAGGACATCCTGTAAGCCCAGGTACCTGCCAAAGAACCGCTGCACCACAAGGTTAAGGATGTGAGCCACACAGGGCACATGGGTCAGTTGTCCCTGTCGGAGGGCGGAGAGGAGGTTGGTGCCATTGTCGCAAACCACCATTCCTGCCTTAAGCTGGCGTGGCGTCAACCACCTCTCTGCCTGCCCCTGCAGAGCTGACAGAACCTCTGCCCCAGTGTGGCTCCTGTCCCCCAAACATACCAGCGCAAGCACGGCATGGCATAATTTTGCCTGCGTACTTGCGTAGCCCCTTGAACGCCTACGGAGCACCGCTGGTTCCGAGGACAAAGCACAGGAAGAGGCCATGGAGGAAGAAGAAGAGGAGGGGGTGGAGGACAGAGGTGTGTCACAACCAGTAGTAGCATTTTGGAGGCGTGGCGGCGGAACAACCTCCAACACTACTGCACCTTGTCCTGCATCCTTCCCAGCTGCCAAAAGAGTGACCCAATGGGCCGTGAAAGAAAGGTAACGTCCCTGTCCATGCCTGCTGGACCATGAGTCAGCGGTAATATGCACCTTACCGCTGACCGCCCTGTCCAGCGAGGCCAAGACATTGCCTTCCACATGCCGGTAGAGAGCCTTCCGTGAGAAAAAGTGGTGTTTGGGAACCTGCCACTGAGGAACCGCACATTGCACAAACTCAAGGAAGGGGGCCGAGTCTACCAACTGAAAAGGCAACAGTTGAAGTGCTAGCAATTTAGCCAAGCTAGCATTCAACCGCTGGGCATGTGGATGGCTGGGAGTGAACTTCTTTCGACGGTCCAGCAGCTGGGGCAGGGAAATTTGCCTGCTAGAATCGGACGTCGGTGTACTGCTAGCAGAGTGCCCGCAAGTACTTGGCTGTGACACACCTAATTCTACACCTTCATTCCTCTCAGTGCAGGTTTCAGAGAGGACTGAAGGTATAGTGGGGTTGGAGATCCCAGCTGATGCGGAGCAAGGAGAGGTCCGCTTTGTTCTTTGGTGTGGGTCTTTAAGGTAGGCTTGCCAACGAGCTGCATGGCAGGTCAACATATGTCTGGTCAAGCATGTGGTGCCCAAGCGGCTGATGTTTTGGCCACGCGAGATACGCTTCAGACATATGTTGCAAACAGCAGCGGTGCGATTTGATGCACTCGACTCAAAAAAGGCCCACACCAAAGAACTTTTGGAATAACGGGCAGAGGCAGCGCCCTGCACAGGCGGAGCTCTGCGTTGTGATTCAGTCGGTGTGCTGCCCCTATGCTGGCCCCCGGAGGGCATCCTGCCTCGTTGGAGATGTGCCTCCTCCTCATCCTCCTCCTCATCCTCCTCTCTCCTATGAGTCACCCACGTGGAGTCAGTGACCTCATCATCCCCTCCCTCCTCATCACTGGAACCAATCTGGCAGTATGCTCCAGCTGCTGGAACATGACTGCCAGATTGGTGTCCTTCTTGAGCATCCCCTCTCTCTGCTCTCACGCTACTGCCTTCCTCTAGCTGGGTATCACCTTCAGACCCTTCAAAACGCTGGGCATCCTCCTGGAGCATGTACCCAACACTGTGCTCAAACAGTTCGGGGGACTCCTCAGGAGGACACGGTGGGTCTAGGGAAAGAGTGATTGAGGACGCTTTGGCAGCTGCTTTGCCAGTACCCTGAGCCTGGGTGACAGAGGATGAGGAGGATGAGGAGGGCTTGGTCATCCACTCTACCAAGTCTTCGGCATGATGCGGCTCAACACGTCCAGCTGCCGAAAATAAGGACAAGCGTGTCCCATGGCCATGTGCTGATGACGATTAGGGATGAGCTCGGTGTTCGAGTCGAACATACGTTCGACTCGAACATCGGCTGTTCGATCGTTCGACGAAGATCGAACGATTTGGGCCGTTCGCGCCTAATTCGAGTGACGCGAACGGCCCACAATGCACTACGCCATCGCAGTGTCATCCAGGCGCTGTGATTGGCCAAGCATGCACTGTGACCCCGCATGCTTGGCCAATCACAGCGCTGGCAGCGAGGAGAGCAATGATTGGCCACAGGCAGGATGCCTGTGGCCAATTATTGCTGAGGGTGTTTAGTACACGCCCCACACTATAAAAGGCCGCCAGCACGGCGGCCTAGTGTAGTGTGTTCCGGAGCAGGGAAAGAGAAGCATAGGCAGGGACAGTGACATTTTTTTTTCTTGCTTAACCTGGATTCCTTTAGTTTAGGGAAAGAGAAGGATAGGTAGGGAGAGTGTCAGTGTGTTTTACTGTGCGAATCCTTGTTTCTAGGGACAGGGAAGGACAGTGAGGGAAATTCTCCTTGTGCTATAGTGTGCTAAAGCATTGATCATCAACCATCTTTAAAAAATCATTTTTTCTAGGGACAGAAAACTATAGGTAGGGAGAGTGTCAGTGTGTTTTACTGTGATAATCCTTGTTTCTAGGGACAGGGAAGGACAGTGAGGGAAATTCTCCTTGTGCTATAGTGTGCTAAAGCATTGATCATCAACCATCTTTAAAAAAACATTTTTTCTAGGGACAGAAAACTATAGGTAGGAAGAGTGTCAGTTTCTTTCACTGTGATAATCCTTGTTTCTAGGGACAGGGAAGGACAGTGAGGGAAATTCTCCTTGTGCTATAGTGTGCTAAAGCATTGATCATCAACCATCTTTAAAAAAACATTTTTTCTAGGGACAGAAAACTATAGGTAGGAAGAGTGTCAGTTTCTTTCACTGTGATAATCCTTGTTTCTAGGGACAGGGAAGGACAGTGAGGGAAATTCTCCTTGTGCTATAGTGTGCTAAAGCATTGATCATCAACCGTCTTTAAAAAAACTTTTTTTCTAGGGACAGAAAACTATAGGTAGGAAGAGTGTCAGTTTCTTTCACTGTGATAATCCTTGTTTCTAGGGACAGGGAAGGACAGTGAGGGAAATTCTACTTGTGCTATAGTGTGCTAAAGCATTGATCATCAATCAGCTTTAAAAAAACATTTTTTCTAAGGACAGAAAACTATAGGTAGGAAGAGTGTCAGTTTCTTTCACTGTGATAATCCTTGTTTCTAGGGACAGGGAAGGACAGTGAGTGAGGGAAATTCTCCTTGTGCTATAGTGTGCTAAAGCATTGATCATCAACCGTCTTTAAAAAAACATTTTTTCTAGGGACAGAAAACTATAGGTAGGAAGAGTGTCAGTTTCTTTCACTGTGATAATCCTTGTTTCTAGGGACAGGGAAGGACAGTGAGGGAAATTCTCCTTGTGCTATAGTGTGCTAAAGCATTGATCATCAACCGTCTTTAAAAAAACATTTTTTCTAGGGACAGAAAACTATAGGTAGGAAGAGTGTCAGTTTCTTTCACTGTGATAATCCTTGTTTCTAGGGACAGGGAAGGACAGTGAGGGAAATTCTCCTTGTGCTATAGTGTGCTAAAGCATTGATCATCAACCGTCTTTAAAAAAACATTTTTTCTAGGGACAGAAAACTATAGGTAGGAAGAGTGTCAGTTTCTTTCACTGTGATAATCCTTGTTTCTAGGGACAGGGAAGGACAGTGAGGGAAATTCTCCTTGTGCTATAGTGTGCTAAAGCATTGATCATCAACCGTCTTTAAAAAAATAATTTTCTAGGGACAGAAAACTATAGGTAGGAAGAGTGTCAGTTTCTTTCACTGTGATAATCCTTGTTTCTAGGGACAGGGAAGGACAGTGAGGGAAATTCTCCTTGTGCTATAGTGTGCTAAAGCATTGATCATCAACCGTCTTTAAAAAAACATTTTTTCTAGGGACAGAAAACTATAGGTAGGAAGAGTGTCAGTTTCTTTCACTGTGATAATCCTTGTTTCTAGGGACAGGGAAGGACAGTGAGTGAGGGAAATTCTCCTTGTGCTATAGTGTGCTAAAGCATTGATCATCAACCGTCTTTAAAAAAACATTTTTTCTAGGGACAGAAAACTATAGGTAGGAAGAGTGTCAGTTTCTTTCACTGTGATAATCCTTGTTTCTAGGGACAGGGAAGGACAGTGAGGGAAATTCTCCTTGTGCTATAGTGTGCTAAAGCATTGATCATCAACCGTCTTTAAAAAAACATTTTTTCTAGGGACAGAAAACTATAGGTAGGAAGAGTGTCAGTTTCTTTCACTGTGATAATCCTTGTTTCTAGGGACAGGGAAGGACAGTGAGGGAAATTCTACTTGTGCTATAGTGTGCTAAAGCATTGATCATCAATCAGCTTTAAAAAAACATTTTTTCTGGGGACAGAAAACTATAGGTAGGAAGAGTGTCAGTTTCTTTCACTGTGATAATCCTTGTTTCTAGGGACAGGGAAGGACAGTGAGGGAAATTCTCCTTGTGCTATAGTGTGCTAAAGCATTGATCATCAACCGTCTTTAAAAAAACTTTTTTTCTAGGGACAGAAAACTATAGGTAGGAAGAGTGTCAGTTTCTTTCACTGTGATAATCCTTGTTTCTAGGGACAGGGAAGGACAGTGAGGGAAATTCTACTTGTGCTATAGTGTGCTAAAGCATTGATCATCAATCAGCTTTAAAAAAACATTTTTTCTAGGGACAGAAAACTATAGGTAGGAAGAGTGTCAGTTTCTTTCACTGTGATAATCCTTGTTTCTAGGGACAGGGAAGGACAGTGAGGGGAATTCTCCTTGTGCTATAGTGTGCTAAAGCATTCCTCATCAACCATCTTTGAAATCCTTGTTTTTTGGACAGTCAGGGAAATTGTCGTTGTGCTATTCTGTGCGAAAGCAATCATCCTCAACCATATTTAGAAATCCTTAAGTAAAGGGACAGAGAAGGACACCTGAAGGTAGCCCTTATTGCTTTTTTCCCATCTCCCTGCAGGCCATCTATTAGAATGTCTGGAAGGCAAACAAGGAGAGGCAGACAGTCAGGAGGCAATAAAAGAGGGCAAGCAGGCTCTGTGTCTGGGGGCAACAGTGCTGGTCGTGGACGCGGTGCATTGTCATCAGCACATGGCCATGGGACACGCTTGTCCTTCTTTTCGGCAGCTGGACATGTTGAGCCACATCATGCCGAAGACTTGGTAGAGTGGATGACCAAACCCTCCTCCTCATCCTCTCTCACCCAGGCTCAGGGTACTGGCAAAGCAGCTGCCAAAGCGTCCTCTTCCCTGGTATCAATGTCAGACTCATCATCAGTCACTCCTTCCCTAGACCCACCATGTCCTCCTCCTGAGGAGTCCCCCGAACTGTTTGAGCACAGTGTTGGGTACATGCTCCAGGAGGATGCCCAGCGTTTCGAAGGGTCTGATGATGAAACCCAGCTACAGGAAGGCAGTAGCGTGAGAGCAGACAGAGGGGATGCTCAAGAAGGACACCAATCTGGCAGTCATGTTCCAGCAGCTGCAGCATACTGCCAGATTGGCTCCAGTGATGAGGAGGGAGGGGATGATGAGGTCACTGACTCCACGTGGGTGCCTAATAGGAGAGAGGAGGAGGAGGAGGATGAGGAGGAGGCACATCTCCAACGAGGCAGGATGCCCTTTGGTGGCCAGCGTAAGGGCAGTACACTGACGGAATCACACCGCAGAGCTCCGCCTGTGCAGGGCGCTGCCTCTGCCCGTCATTCAAAAAGTTCTTTGGTGTGGGCCTTTTTTGAGGCTAGTGCATCAGATCGCACAGCTGCTGTTTGCAACATATGTCTCAAGCGTATATCGCGTGGCCAAAACATCAGCCGCTTGGGTACCACATGCCTGACCAGACATATGTTGACCTGCCATGCAGCTCGTTGGCAAGCCTACCTCAAAGACCCACACCAAAGAACAAAGCGGACCTCTCCTTGCACCGCATCAGCTGGGATCTCCAACCCCACTATAACTTCAGTCCTGTCTGAAACATGCACTGAGAGGAATGAAGGTGTAGAATTAGGTGTGTCACAGCCAAGTAGTTGCGGCCACTCTGCTAGCAGTACACCGACGTCCGATTCTAGCAGGCAAATTTCCCTGCCCCAGCTGCTGGACCGTCGAAAGAAGTTCACTCCCAGCCATCCACATGCCCAGCGGTTGAATGCTAGCTTGGCTAAATTGCTAGCGCTTCAACTGCTGCCTTTTCAGTTGGTAGACTCGGCCCCCTTCCGTGAGTTTGTGCAATGTGCGGTTCCTCAGTGGCAGGTTCCCAAACGCCACTTTTTCTCACGGAAGGCTATTCCGGCTCTCTACCGGCATGTGGAAGGCAATGTCTTGGCCTCGCTGGACAGGGCGGTCAGCGGTAAGGTGCATATTACCGCTGACTCATGGTCCAGCAGGCATGGACAGGGACGTTACCTTTCTTTCACGGCCCATTGGGTCACTCTTTTGGCAGCTGGGAAGGATGCAGGACAAGGTGCAGTAGTGTTGGAGGTTGTTCCACCGCCACACCTCCAAAATGCTACTACTGGTTGTGACACACCTCTCTCCTCCACCCCCTCCTCTTCTTCTTCCTCCATGGCCTCTTCCTGTGGTTTGTCCTCTGAACCAGCGGTGCTCCGTAGCCGTTCAAGGGGCTACACAAGTACGCAGGCAAAAAGATGCCATGCCGTGCTTGCGCTGGTGTGTTTGGGGGACAGAAGCCACACTGGGGCAGAGGTCCTGTCAGCTCTGCAGGGCCAGGCCGAGAGGTGGTTGACGCCACGCCAGCTTAAGCCAGGAATGGTGGTTTGCAACAATGGCACCAACCTCCTCTCCGCCCTCCGACAGGGACAACTGACCCATGTGCCCTGTGTGGCTCACGTCCTTAACCTGGTGGTGCAGCGGTTCTTGGGCAGGTACCCGGGCTTACAGGATGTCCTGAGGCAGGCCAGGAAAGTCTGTGTGCATTTCCGCAGATCTTATAATGCCAGTGCTCGCCTGGCTGAGCTGCAAAAGGAGTTGAACCTGCCCAAGAACCGCCTTATATGTGACATGCCCACCAGGTGGAACTCAACGTTGGCCATGCTGCAGCGGCTGCACACGCAGCAGAGGGCCATCAATGAGTACCTGTGCGACTACGGCACCAGGACAGGGTCAGGGGAGCTTGGTTTTTTTTCTCCACGACAGTGGGGCATGATCAGGGATGCATGCACTGTCCTGGCACCATTTGAGGAGGCCACGAGGATGGTGAGCAGTGACAGTGCATGCATCAGTGACACTGTACCTCTTGTCCACCTGTTGGAGCACACGCTGCGTGGAATAATGGACAGGGCACTTGAGGCAGAACAGAGGCAGGAAGAGGAGGACTTCCTTGCCTCTCAAGGCCCCCTTTACCCAGACAGTGTTCCTTCTGTCCCACCCATCGCACAGGAAGAGGAGGAGGAGGAGGAGGAGGATTGTGTCAGCATGGAGGTGGAGGCTGGCACTCAGCATCATCAGCAGCAGTCTTTTAGGGATGATTTACAGTCCCAAGAAACCAGTGGACTTGTACGTGGCTGGGAGAAGGTGGCTGCGGATCACGTCGTCCTTAGTGACCCAGAGGACTCCGGACCGAATGCCTCAGCAAACCTACGCTGCATGGCCTCCCTGATCCTGCAAAGTCTGCGGAAGGATCCTCGTATTCTTCGGATCAAGGAGAGGGACCATTACTGGCTGGCCACTCTCCTTGATCCACGGTACAAGGGTAAGGTTGCGGACCTTATGTTACCGTCGCAGAGGGAGCAGAGGATGAGACAACTCCGGGAGGCCTTGCAGAAAGGTCTGTGCAACGCGTTCCCAGAGACTGGGAGGTTACAAACTCCTGGTCCTGGACAACGAGTTGCTGAGGCTTCGGCCAGTCAAAGAAGGAGCGGTGGGGAAGGTGGCCGTCTGACCGATGCGTTCAGACAATTCTTTAGTCCGCAGCCCCAAAGTATGATCGGTTCCAGCAACCATCGCCAGCGTCTGATAAACATGGTGCAGGAATATCTAGGGGCAAGGTCAGACTTGGACACCTTCCCCACCGAAAATCATCTGGCTTACTGGGTCTTGAGGATGGATCACTGGCCAGAGCTTGCACAGTATGCAATTGAGCTACTGGCCTGTCCTGCATCCAGCGTTCTTTCGGAACGCACATTCAGTGCTGCTGGAGGATTTGTCACGGATCACAGGGTGCGCCTGTCCACCGACTCGGTTGATCGACTGACTTTCATCAAGATGAACCAGTCTTGGATCACCACCAGCTACCACACACCTGATGCTGATATAACAGACTAATTGATTTTAACATGTCACATCCCTTCAAGACTGATGCTGATGCTGAGTGCCTGTGCTGTTATGTTGACTGGCTATCCTCCTCCTCCGAGTCCTCAATGATACGATTGATGATGATAGCTTGGAAGATCATTTTTGTTTATGGGTGCCGCCACCAGTGGCTAAGGCCCAATTTTTCAGCCCCTGTTTTACAGGGGCGTGTAATTACAATTTTTTTAGCAATAATTTGCCATAGGGCTCATTGCTGTGCTCCAAGTACAGTATCTGTGAGGGGTTGGAGTGTTGTGCCACCAGTGCCTAAGGCCCAATTTTTCAGCCCCTGTTTAACAGGGGCGTGTCATTACAATTTTTGAAGCAATACTTTGCAACAGGGCTCATTGCTGTGCTCCAAGTACAGTATCTGTGAGGGGTTGTAGTGTTGTGCCACCAGTGCCTAAGGCCCAATTTTTCAGCCCCTGTTCAACAGGGGCATGTAATTACAATTCTTGATCTAATAATTCACAGCAGGGCCCATTGCTGCACCCACCAAGAGTAACTCTGAGGGCTTACAGTGTTGTGGCAACGCCACCACCACCACCACCACGAAAGGCCCAATTTTCAGCCCCTGTTCAAAAGGGGCATGTAATTACAATTCTTGATCTAATAATTCACAGCAGGGCCCATTCCTGCACCCACCAAGAGTAACTCTGAGGGCTTACAGTGTTGTGGCAACACCACCACCACCACCACCACCACGAAAGGCCCAATTTTTCAGCCCCTGTTCAACAGGGGCATGCAATTACAATTCTTGATCTAATAATTCACAGCAGGGCCCATTGCTGCACCCACCAAGAGTAACTGTCAGGGCTTACAGTGTTGTGGCACCAGCACCACCATCAAAGGCCCAATTTTTACTACCACTGTTCAACAATTATATGTAATTAAAATTCCTGATATAATAGTTGACAGCAGGGCGTTCCAGCACCAACCAAGAGTAACTGTGAGTGCTTACAGTGTTGTGCCAACACCAACAACTAAGGGGCCTATTTCTGCAGAGTATATACGGCAGGTCCCTACTTTCAAACATCCAACTTACAAACGACTCCTACTTGCAAACGCAAGAAGACAACAGGAAGTGAGAGGAAATCTACCCCTTGGAAGGAAAATTCTCTCCTGTAAGAATTAATATGGGAGAAAGGTGTCTCCTCTGTACTGATGCTTTATCAGCAATCCTTGTTTCAAGAAAAACACCACATTTCAAAAACAGTTGTCATTGGGACGGAAAGTGAGGTGAAATGTTCTGAACAGAGGCACAGACAGCAAAACAAATGTTACAGGGGTGATAACCCTTACCTATGTTTTCCAAAAAGTTTAAAAATAGATTTTTGGGCTGGAGCTACACTTAAACAATGTACCTGTTCAAAATTACAAACAGATTCTACATAAGAACAAACCTACAGTCCCTGTCTTGTATGCACCGCCTGTATACGGCTGTTCAGAGTATATAGGGCCTTTTTTATTTTATGTGCGGGGTTCCCCTTAATATCCATACAAGACCCAAAGGGGCTGGTAATGGGCTGGGGTAGGGGGGGGGGGGTCATGGGGTAGCTATGCCATTTTTCTTAAAGATTTTCATCCATATTACCGGGACCAGACATTACATTAAAGCCGCAAGCAGTTTTAAATGGCTTTTTTTTCCTTTAGAAGTGTCATTTTGTGCAGGGACAGTTCTAAACACGGGAAACACGTGGCACTTCACAGGCATACTTTAGACACCCCCCAGGTACGATATTTAAAGGAATATTTGACTTTTTTTTTTTTACTTTATGCATCATTAAAATGACTGCTCCCGAAAAACGACCGTTTTTAAAACTTCTTTTTGCATTGATACATGTCCCCTGGTGCAGAACCCGGGTTCCCAAACCCTTTTTAGGACAATAACATGCATAATAGTCAGTATAATTAGCACTTTAGAATTCGAACGTTCGCATCCATTGTATTTAATAGGGTTCTAATGTTCGTACGAACTTTCGGTCCGTTCGCGGGTTCTGGTGCGAACCGAACCCGGGGGTGTTCGGCTCATCACTAATGACGATGCACCGCGTCCACGACCAGCACTGTTGTCTCTAGACACAGAGCCTGCTTGCCCTCTTTTATTGGCTTCTGACTGTCTGCCTCTTCTTGTTTGCCTTCCAGACATTCTAAAGGCCTGCAGGGAGATGGGAAAACCAGCAATAAGGGGTAGCTTCAGGTGTATATTTTGCATGAAGCACACTACGCCCGCTGTAAGTGCTGCAGATGCCTGCCTGTGTTACACAACAGGAAAACACAGCAATAAGGGCTAGCTTCAGGTGAATATTTTGCAGGAATCACACTACGCCTGCTTTAAGTGCTGCAGATGCCTGCCTGTGTTAAACAACAGGAAAACACAGCAATAAGGGCTAGCTTCAGGTGTATATTTTGCAAGAAGCACACTACGCCCGCTGTAAGTGCTGCAGATGCCTGCCTGTGTTACACAACAGGAAAACACAGCAATAAGGGCTAGCTTCAGGTGTATATTTTGCAGGAATCACACTACGCCTGCTGTAAGTGCTGCAGATGCCTGCCTGTGTTACACAACAGGAAAACACAGCAATAAGGGCTAGCTTCAGGTGTATATTTTGCAAGAAGCACACTACGCCCGCTGTAAGTGCTGCAGATGCCTGCCTGTGTTACACAACAGGAAAACACAGCAATAAGGGCTAGCTTCAGGTGTATATTTTGCAGGAATCACACTACGCCTGCTTTAAGTGCTGCAGATGCCTGCCTGTGTTACACAACAGGAAAACACAGCAATAAGGGCTAGCTTCAGGTGTATATTTTGCAGGAATCACACTACGCCTGCTTTAAGTGCTGCAGATGCCTGCCTGTGTTACACAACAGAAAAACCCAGCAATAAGGGCTAGCTTCAGGTGTATATTTTGCAGGAATCACACTACGCCTGCTTTAAGTGCTGCAGATGCCTGCCTGTGTTACACAACAGGAAAACACAGCAATAAGGGCTAGCTTCAGGTGTATATTTTGCAGGAATCACACTACGCCTGCTTTAAGTGCTGCAGATGCCTGCCTGTGTTACACAACAGGAAAACACAGCAATAAGGGCTAGCTTCAGGTGTATATTTTGCAGGAATCACACTACGCCTGCTTTAAGTGCTGCAGATGCCTGCCTGTGTTACACAACAGGAAAACACAGCAATAAGGGCTAGCTTCAGGTGTATATTTTGCAAGAAGCACACTACGCCCGCTGTAAGTGCTGCAGATGCCTGCTTGTGTTACACAACAGGAAAACACAGCAATAAGGGCTAGCTTCAGATGTACATTTTGCAGGAATCACACTACGCCTGCTTTAAGTGCTGCAAATGCCTGCCTGTGTTACACAACAGGAAAACACAGCAATAAGGGCTAGCTTCAGGTGTATATTTTGCAGGAATCACACTACGCCTGCTTTAAGAGCTGCAGATGCCTGCCTGTGTTACACAACAGGAAAACACAGCAATAAGGGTTAGCTTCAGGTGTATATTTTGCAAGAAGCACACTACACCCGCTATAAGTGCTGCAGATGCCTGCCTGTGTTACACAACAGGAAAACACAGCAATAAGGGCTGTGTATATTTTGCAGGAATCACACTACGCCTGCTTTAAGTGCTGCAGATGCTTGCCTGTGTTACACAATAGGAAAACACAGCAATAAGGGCTAGCTTCAGGTGTATATTTTGCAGGAATCACACTACAGAGAAGGAGAAGCCCAAAGGGCTAACGTTGCGCTAATGATAATAAGTAAAAAATAATGTGAATAAGTGACAAGTGATATAAGGTGACACATAAAAGCAGCTAACAAAAAAGGTCCAATACAACAAAGACCAGATAACAACGAAAAAAACATAAAATATGCAGCGCTAATAAGTGAACATAAGGCCAGTAAACCTAATCTGGACCCAGACTATATAAACAAAATAAGAGAGTAACTACAGTCAGTATATCCAAAAATGAATAAACAAAACAGATAAAGCATATAGTGATCTAAGTGCTCAAAGAATTACCATGAATGGTAAAATAGAATAACAGTGAAGGATAAATGGAATAATATAATACTGAGTTTAAATCTAGAAATAAACACAATAGTAAATAAATCGTTATGAATGAGAATCCAAAATATAACAAAATTGAAAAGTGAGTGATAAAGAAAGCTTCTTCCCAATGAAACTGTGCAGACTGGCAAACGTGACACCCAGGTGTATGGTGATCCTGCTTACCGGATGGCCGTGACTGTAAACACAGTCTCACTCAGCACAGGGAATAAGGCTTCCCCACAGCCCAACGATCTCCTGATCAGTATCTCGTCAGCCAGTGATTACTCGTATTAGGAGAGAAAATAGAGAAACTCCATGGTGTAGTATATAAAATCCGGTTTTAATAATAAAGTAAGGATTACACTTACAATATTCAGGTGGTCAGTCAGCAGTAAAAAGCAGAGAATATTTAGCGATGACAGCGGTACATATAACAGCGTTGGGGACTGGTGACGTCATTACGCTCTTAGTACACACGAGGAACTACCCGCGGAGTACAGGAACCCGGGAATAGATTTGAACCAACGCTGTTATATGTACCGCTGTCATCGCTACATATTCTCTGCTTTTTACTGCTGACTGACCACCTGAATATTGTAAGTGTAATCCTTACTTTAGATTTAAACTCAGTATTATATTATTCCATTTATCCTTCACTGTTATTCTATTTTACCATTCATGGTAATTCTTTGAGCACTTAGATCACTATATGCTTTATCTGACTGTAGCTACTCACTTATTTTGTTTATAAAGTCTGGGTCCAGATTAGGTTTACTGGCCTTATGTTCACTTATTAGCGCTGCATATTTTAGGAATCACACTACGCCTGCTTTAAGTGCTGCAGATGCCTGCCTGTGTTACACAACAGGAAAACACAGCAATAAGGGCTAGCTTCAGGTGTATACTGTGCAGGAGGCTTAGCAAAAATATCACTGACACTGTCCCCTGCCTATCCTTCTCTCTCCCTGCACACAAGGTTTAGCAGAATATCACTGACACTGTCCCTGCCTATCCTTCTCTCTCCCTGCACACAAGGTTTAGCAGAATATCACTGACACTGTCCCTGCCTATCCTTCTCTCTCCCTGCGCACAAGGTTTAGCAGAATATCACTGACACTGTCCCTACCTATCCTTCTCTCTCCCTACACACAAGGTTTAGCAGAATATCCCTGACACTGTCCCTACCTATCCTTCTCTCTCCCTACACACAAGGTAAATGTCCATATTTCACTAACACTGTCCCTGCCTATGTATCTCTTTCCCTGCACGCCAACACACTACACAAGGCCGCTGCACTGGCAGCCTTTTATAGTGTGGGGCGTGTACTAAACCCCCCATAGCTATAATTGGCCACAGGCATCCTGCCTGTGGCCAATTATGGCTCTCCTCGCTGCCGGCGCTGTGATTGGCCAAGCATGCGGGGTCACAGTGCATGCTTGGCCAATCACAGCGCCGGGATTGCACTGCGATGGCGCAGTGTATTGTGGGCCGTTCGCATCACTCGAATTTGGCGCGAACGACCCAAAACATTCGATCTTCGTCGAACGATCGAACACACGATGTTCGAGTCGAACGTATGTTCGAGTCGAACGCGGAGCTCATCCCTAGCTGGAGGAAGGCAGTAACGTGAGCTCAGAGAGAGGGGGTAGTAACGTGAGCCCAGAGAGAGGGGGTGCCCAACAAGGACAGCTATCTGGCAGTCATGTTCCCCCAGCTGCAGCATACTGCCAGATTGGCTCCAGTGATGAGGAGGGAGGGGATGATGAGGTCATTGACTCCACGTGGGTGCCTGATAGGAGAGAGGAGGAGGAGGCACATCTCCAACGAGGCAGGATGCCCTCCAGGGGCCAGCTTAAGGGCAGCACACCGACCGCATCACACCGCAGAGCTCCGCATGTGCAGGGTGTTGCTGTCTCTGCGCATTATTCCAAAAGTTCTTTGGTGTGGGCCTTTTTTCAGACGTGTGCAGCAGATCGCACCGTTGCCATTTGCAACATATGTCTAAAGCGTATCTCGCGTAGCCAAAACATCAGCCGCTTGGGCACCACGTGCTTGACCAGACATATGTCGACCTGCCATGCAGTTCATTGGCAAGCGTACCTAAAAGACCCAGACCAAAGAACAAAGCGGACCTCTCCTTGCTCCTCATCAGCTGGGATCTCCAACCCCACTATACCTTCAGTCCTCTCTGAAACCTGGGAGAGGAATGAATTCGGTGTGTCACAGCCAAGTACTTGCGGACAATCTGCTATCGGTACACCGACGTCCGATTGTACCAGGCAAATTTCCCTGCCCCAGCTGCTGCACCGCCAAAAGAAGTTCGCTCCCAGCCACCCACATGCCCAGCGGTTGAATGCTAGCTTGGCTAAATTGCTAGCACTTCAACTGCTGCCTTTTCAGTTGGTAGACTCTGCCCCATTCCGTGAGTTTGTTGAATGTGCGGTTCCTCAGTGGCAGGTTCCCAAACGCCACTTTTTCTCACGGAAGGCGATTCCGGCTCTCTACCGGCATGTGAAAGGCAATGTCTTGGCCTCGCTGGACAGGGCGGTCAGCGGTAAAGTGCATATTACCGCTGACTCATGGTCCAGCAGGCATGGACAGGGACGTTACCTATCTTTCACAGCGCATTGGGTTACTCTGCTGGCAGCTGGGAAGGATGCAGGACAAGGTGCAGTAGTGTTGGAGGTTGTTCTGCCACCACGCCTCCAAAATGTTACTACTGGTGATTCTGACACACCTCTCTCCTCCACCCCCTCATCTTCTTCTTCCTCCATGGCCTCTACCTGTGCTTTGTCCTCGGAACCAGCGGTGCTCCGTAGGCGTTCAAGGGGCTACGCAAGTACGCAGGCAAAAAGATGCCATGCGGTGCTTGAGCTGGTGTGCTTGGGGGACAGGAGCCACACTGGGGCAGAGATTCTGTCAGCTCTGCAGGGGCAGGCTCAGAGGTGGTTGACACCACGCCAGCTTAAGCCAGGAAAGGTGGTTTCTGACAATGGCACCAACCTCCTCTCCGCCCTCCGACAGGGACAACTGACCCATGTGCTCTGTTTGGCTCACGTCCTTAACTTGGTGGTGCAGCGGTTCTTGGGCAGGTACCCGGGCTTACAGGAGGTCCTGAAGCAGGCCAGGAAACTCTGTGGGCATTTCCGACAGTCATATAATGCCAGTGCTCGGCTGGCTGACCTGCAAAAGGATTACAACCTGCCCAAGAACCGCCTAATCTGTGACATGCCCTATAGGTGGAACTCTACGTTGGCCATGCTGCAGCATCTGCACACGCAGCAGAGGGCCATCAATGAGTATCTGTTGCAATATGGCACCAGGACAGTGTCAGGGGAGCTTGGATTTTTTTCCCCACGCCAGTGGGCCATGATCAGGGATGCAGGCACTGTCCTGGCACCATTTGAGGAGGCCACGAGGATGGTGAGAATTGACAGTGCAGGCATCAGTGACACTGTCCCTCTTGTCCACCTGTTGGAGCGCACACTGCGTGGAATAATGGACAGGGCACTTGATGCAGAACAGAGGCAGGAAGAGGAGGACTTCCTTACCTCTCAAGGCCCCCTTTATCCAGACAGTGTTCCTGCTGGCTATCACACAGGAAGAGGAGGAGGGGGATTATTGTGTCAGCATGGAGGTGGAGCCTAGCACTCAGCATCAGCAGCAGTCTTCAAGGGATCAATTACAGTCCCAAGACACCCATGGACTTGTACGTGGCTGGGAGGAGGTGGCTGCGGATCATGTCGTCCTAAATGACCCAGAGGACTCCGCACCGAATGCCTCAGCAAACCTACGCTGCATGGCCTCCCTGATCCTGCAAAGCCTGCTGAAGGATCCTCGTATTCGTGCGATCAAGGAGAGGGATCATTACTGGCTGGCAATCCTCCTTGATCCACGTTACAAGGGTAAGGTTGTGGACCTTATCTTGCCATCGCAGAGGGAGCAGAGGATGAAGCATCTTTGGGAGGCCTTGCAGAAAGGTCTGTGCAACGCGTTCCCAGAGACTGGGAGGTTACAAATTCCTGGTCCTGGACAACGTGTTGCTGAAGCCCCGGTCAGTCAAAGAAGGAGCGGTGGAGAAGGTGGCCGTCTGACCGATGCGTTCAGACAATTTTTGAGGTACTGGCCTGTCCTGCATCCAGCGTTCTTTCGGAATGCACATTCAGTGCTGCTGGAGGCTTTGTAACCAATCACAGGGTGCACCTGTCCACCGACTCGGTCGATCGACTGACCTTCATAAAAATGAATCAGTCTTGGATCACCACCAGCTACCAAGCACCTGATGCTGATGTAACCGAATAATTTTTTTGGAAATGTCAGATCCCTTCAAGACTGACTATGCTGATGCTGAGTGACTATTCTGTTATGCTGAGTGACTATCCTCTTCCTCCTCAATAATCATGCTGATAGCTTGAAAGAACATTTTTGGTTCTGGGCACCGCCACCAGTGGCTAAGGCCCAATTTTTCAGCCCCTGTTTAACAGGGGCGTGTATTTACAATTTTTGATGCAATGCTTTGCAGCAGGGCTCATTGCTGTGCTCCAACTACAGTATCTGTGAGGGGTTGCAGTGTTGTGGCACCAGCACCAGTGCCTAAGGCCCAATTTTTCAGCCCCTGTTGAACAGGGGCGTGTAAATAAAAATTTTGATGCAATACTTTGCAGCAGGGCTCATTGCTGCGCTCCAAGTACAGTATCTGTGAGGGGTTTCAGTGTTGTGGCACCAGCACCAGTGCCTAGGCATAATTTTTCAGCCCCTGTTTGACAGGGGCGTGTAAATACAATTTTTGATGCAATACTTTGCAGCAGGGCTCATTGCTGCGCTACAAGTACAGTATCTGTGAGGGGTTGCAGTGTTGTGGCACCAGCACTAGTGCCTAAGGCCCAGTTTTTCTGCCCCTGTTTAACAGGGGCGTGTAATTACAATTTTTGATGCAATACTTTGCAACAGGGCTCATTGTTGTGCTCCAAGTACAGTATCTGTGAAGGGTTGCAGTGTTGTGGCACCAGTGCCTAAGGCACAATTTTTATGCCCCTGTTCAATACAATTCTTGATCTAATATTTCACAGCTGGGCCCATTCCTGTGCTCACCAAGAGTAACTGTGAGGACTTACAGTGTTGTGGCACCACCACCACCACCACCACCACCAAAGGCCCAATTTTTCCTACCACTGTTCAACAATGTCATGTAATTACAATTCTTGATCTAATATTTCACAGCTGGGCCCATTCCTGCGCCCACCAAGAGTAACTGTGAGGACTTACAGTGTTGTAGCAACACCACCACCACCACCACCAAAGGCCAAATTTTTCTGCCCCTGTTCAACAGTGCATGTAATTACAATTCTTGATCTAATATTTCACAGCTGGGCCCATTCCTGCGCCCACCAAGAGTAACTGTGAGGAATTACAGTGTTGTGGCACCAGCACCACCACCACCACCAAAGGCCCAATTTTTCCTACCACTGTTCAAAAATGGCATGTAATTACAATTCTTGATATAATAGTTCACAGCAGGGCGTTCCAGTGCCCACCAAGAGTAACTGTGAGGGCTTACAGTTTTGTGGTAACACCAACACCTAATGCCGCGTACACACAACCGTTTTTAATGTCATTGAAAAAAACAGCGTTTTTCTCAACGTGATTCTTCTCAAGCCTGCCTTGCCTACACACTATCGTGGAAAAAAATGCTCGAGCAAAGCGCAGTGACGTACAACACGTACGACAACGCGTACGACGGCACTATAAAGGGGAAGTTCCATTCGGATGGCGCCACCCTTTGGGCTGCTTTTGCTGATCTCGTGTTAGTAAAGTTTGGTGAGAGACGATTCGCGCTTTTCTGCCTCTTGCTTTTCAGTCCGTTACAGCGTGACGAATGTGCTATCTCCATTACGAACGCTAGTTTTACCAAAACGAGCGCTCCCGTCTCATACTTGATTCTGAGCATGCGCATTTTTTTCACGTCGTTAAAGCCTACACACGGGAAAAACGACAACGTGAAAAACGACGAGAAAAATTAGAGCATGTTCCAATTTTTTCATGCCCATTTTTCACGTTGTGAAAAATGCTCTGAAGCCCACACACAATCATTTTTAATGACCATTTAAAAAAATGTCATTTTTCTCGTCATTAAAAGTGGTCGTATGTCATCAGGGCCAAATTTCTGCAGAGTATATACGGCAGGCCCATTTTTTCAAACATCCAACTTACAAACGACTCCTACTTGCAAACGGAAGGAGACAACAGGAAGTGAGAGGAAATCTACCCCTAGGAAGGGAAATTCTCTCCTGTAAACATTTATATGGGGAAAAGATGTCTCCTCTCCACTGATCACCAATCCTTGTTTCAATAAAAAAAACAAATTTTCAAAAAACATTTGTCATTGGGACGGAAAGTGAGGTGAAATGTTCTGAACAGGTGCACAGACAGCAAAACAAATGTTACAGGGGTGATAACCCTTCCCTGTGTTTTCCAAAAAGCTTAAAAATAGATTTTTTGGCTGGAGCAAATGTAACTGTTCCAAATACAAAAGATTCTACTTAAGAACAAACCTACAGTCCCTGTCTTGTTTGCACCGCCTGTATACTGCTGTTCAGAGTATATAGGGCCTTTTTTTTATTTGGGTGCGGGGTTCCCCTTAATATCTATACAAGACCCAAAGGGGCTGGTAGTGGGCTGGGGGGTGGGGGGTACCCATGCCATTTTTCTCAATGATTTTTATCCATATTGCCGGGACCAGACATTACATTAAAGCCGCAAGCAGTTTTAACCACTTAACGACCGCCTCCAGTAGATATACGTCGGCAGAATGGCACGGACAGGCACATCAACGTACCTGTACGTCCCCTTTAACTGCCCGACGTGGGGGTCGCGTGCCCGCTGCCGGCGGGGGCACGCGCGCGACCCCACTACCTTCCCCGTTAGTCGGACCGTGGGTCCTGCGGACTCGATCACCGCGGGGATCCCCACGAACGTCTCACGGAGGGATGGAGCGGGGAGATGTTAGTGTAACACAACATCTCCCCTCTCGCCTACTGACACTGTCACTGATTTCCGCTCTGTGTAATCAGAGCGGAGATCAGTGACGTGTCACTCGTAGCCACGCCCCCTAACAGTAGTAATCACTCCCTTAGGCACACTTAACCCCTTCAGCGCCCCTACTGGTTAACCCCTTCACTGCCAGTAACCAGTGCATTTTTATAGCACTAATCGCTGTAAAAATTACAATGGTCTGAAAAATGTGTCAAAAGTGTCCGATGTGTCCACCATAATGTCGCAGTCGCGAAAAACATTGCTGATCGCTGCCATTACTAGTAAAAACAAAATAATTCATAAAAATGCCATAAAACTATCCCCTATTTTGTAAACGCTATAACTTTTCAATCAATAAACTCTGATTGTGATTTTTTTTACCAAAAATATGTAGAATACGTATCGGCCTAAACTGAGGAAAAAAAATAATTTTATATATATTTTTTGGGGATATTTATTATAGCAAAAAGTAAAAAATATAGTTTTTTTTCAAAATTGTCGCTTTATTTTTGTTTTTAGCGCAAAAAATAAAAACCGCAGAGGCGATCAAATATCACCAAAAGAAAGCTCTATTTGTGGGGAAAAAAGGGCGTCAATTTTGTTTGGGAGACACGTCGCACGACCGCGCAATTGTCAGTTAAAGCGATGCAGTGCCGAATCGCAAAAAGGGGCCTGGTCTTTATGCTGCATATTGGTCCAGGGCTTAAGTGGTTAAATTACTTTTTTTCCTTTAGAAATGTTATTTTGTGCAGGGACAGTTCTAAACATGGGAAACACGTGCCACTTCACAGGCGTACTTTAGACACCCCCCCAGGTACGATATTCAAAGGAATATTTAAAAAAAAATTCACTTTATGCATTATTAAAATCGGCCATTTTTAAAACTTCTTTTTGCTTTGATACATGTCCCCTGGGGCAGGACCCGGGTCCCCAAACCCTTTTTAGGACAATAACTTGCATATTAGCCGTTATAATTAGCACTTTTGATTTCGCATCCATTGTATTTAATAGGGTTCTAAAGTTCGCACAAACTTTCGGTCCGTTCGCAGGGTCTGGTGCGAACCGAACCCAGGGGGTGTTCGGCTCATCCCTACTTGCCAGGAGTAGTTATCCTGGTTGATTGTTAGAGATCTGTTGATTTCTCCCTAAGTTTGACCTTGTTGCACTTTTCTCTTTTACCACTAGGTGGCCGGGTACTTGGTGGTATGAGAAGGGCAAGGTCAGGTTATTGGTATATAGGGTAGGGGTTTTATTGAATCCCTTGGCCTGCTGGGAGAGCCTATATATTCTGGTGAGGTCAGGTGATCTGGGTTCTGTGCCACCTGGACGGCTGTCTGGTTGGACGTGTTGGAGATTGGGCCTATCCGGGGGGCACCTGGCTGCTAGGCTGTCTGAGGACCTATCCAGAAGCAAGAGAGCAGCGCAGGGTTGGGATTGCAGCTTGCAGTGCAACAAAAAGGAACGGTTCTGTCGGCCGGAGTTCCTGTCGTGGTCGGAGGTAGAGGGGAAGCTGACGCCACTAAGGCACAAACCACCTTATTCCCAGGGACCACAGTGAGTAACTGAAGCAAGTACGGGAGCAGCATTCTCATCCACCGGGGACGGTGAAGAAACAGGAAACTTCAGTGGGATTTAAGCCAGGAACCCAGCCAGTGGAGGTGATGCTTGCAGAGCAGCCTTGTGTATCAAGCTAGGGACCGAGCATGCCAGCGTGGGTGAAGCTTGAGGGGTTTCTAGAGTGCCAAGCTAGGGACCCAGCAGAGAAGCAGGGGTGACGCTTGAGGAAGCTACCACTGTGAAGATTGGAGGAACTCAAGGGATTCAGTGATAGTAAAGGTGCGATTGTAGTAAGAGTGAAGGAACTGTTACGTTTTGTGTTTGGAACCGTTAAAGACTGTTGCCATAGGAGACAGCATTCCTACACATGCAGATGTGGTGTCTTGCTGGATGCCTTTCCCTGCATGGCTGTCTATCTATTGAAGTCTCGGAGTCTGCCAATTAGGCTTGCAACTACCTAAGGGTGTCCTGGCCCTAACCCTCTCTCCCCGCAAAAATACAAAAAGGACTGTTAAGAGAAAAAAACTCTTTTGCATCCAAGAAGTGTCTGGCGCCCAATGACTTTCACCATCTTTGCACCCACTATGCCTTGCAACCCACTACATACAGAAGGATGTCAGCTATCCCTGGCCCTGGAGGTTCTCATTAGACCAAAGGAGGCCTGGGACCTTGCTAGAAGTGTAAATTTGCTGTCCCATCAAAATAAATCAACACACAGCCAATAATGTCTAAACCACTGGCAACAAAAGTGAGTACACCCTTAAGTGAAAATGTTCAAATTGGGCTCAAAGTGTCAATATTTTGTGTGGTCACCATTATTTTCCAGCACTGCCCTAACCCTCTTGGGCATAGAGTTCTCCAGAGCTTTACAGGTTGCCACTGGAGTCCTCTTCCACTCTTCCATGACGACATCACGGAGCTGGCAGATGATAGAGACCTTGTGCTCCTCCACCTTCCATTTGAGGATGCCCCACAGAGGCTCAATAGGGTTTAGGTCTGGAGACATGCTTTGCCAGTACATCATCTTTACCTTCAGCTTTTTTAGCAAGGCAGTGGTCGTCTTGAAGGTGTGTTTGGGGTTCTTATCATGTTGGAATACTGCCCTGTGACCCAGTCTCCGAAGGAAGGGGATCATGCTCTGCTTCAGTATATCACAGTACATGATGGCATTCATGGTTCCCTCAATGAACTGTAGCTCCCCAGTGTCAGCAGCACTCATGCAGCCCCAGACCATGACACGCCCACCACCATGCTTGACTGTAGGCAAGACACACTTGTCACCTGGTTGCCGCCACACATGGTTGACACCATCTGAACCAAATAATTATATCTTGTGCTCTCATCAGACCACATGACATGCTTCCAGTAATCCATGTACTTGTCTCCAGCAAACTTTTTGCGGGCTTTCTTGTGCGTCATCTTTAGAAGAGGCTTCCTTCTGGGATAACAGCCATGCAGACCAATTTGTTGTAGTGTGCAGAGTATTGTCTGAGCACTGACAGGCTGACCCTCCACCCCTTCAACCTCTGCAGCATTGCTGGCAGCACTCATATGACTATTTCCCAAAGACAACCTCTGGATACGACGCTGAGCATGTGCACTCAACTTCTTTGGTTGACCATGGCAAGGCCTGTTCTGAGTTGAACCTGTCCTGTTAAACCTCTGTATGGTATTGCCATCATGCTGCAACTCAGTTTCAGGGTCTTGGCAATCCTCTTATAGCCTAGGCCATCTTTATGTAGAGCAACCATTTTTTTTTCAGATCCTCAGAGAGTTCTTTGCCATGAGGTGCCCTGATGAACTTCCAGTGACCATAATTAGAGCGTGATAACAATAACACCAAATTTAACACACCTGCTCTCCATTCACACCTGAGACCTTGTAACACTAACGAGTCACATGACACCGGGGAGGGAAAATGTCTAATTGGGCCCAATTTGGACATTTTCACTTAGGGGTGTTCTCACTTTTGTTGCCAGAGGTTTAGACAATAATGGCTGTGTGTTGAGTTATTTTGAGGGGACAGTAAATTGACACTGTTATACAAGCTGTACACTCACTACTTTACATTGTAGAAAAGTGTAATTTCTTCAGCGATGTCACATGAAAAGATATAATAAAATATTAACAAAAATGTGAGGGGTGTACTCACTTTTGTGAGATATTGTGAATCAAATATTCCCATCTCAAAATTAATAAAAAAAATATGTGCAATATTGGTAAAATGCATCTGCCAACCTAGCCATTTGACATCTGGATTAAATAATGAATGACTATAGAATTTGTTTTCTCCCTGTAGCCAGTGTTGAAAAATGTTTGCAGCAATAAATAGCCAATGCATAGGCATCTATATAATTATGTAGAGAAGGTTTCCTTGCCCAAGTATCTCTATATTATCTTAGAATATGTGTCCTGATGTTTTAAGTTTTTATTGAATTAACCATTTCAATCGTTAAAAAGTCAATATATAGTCTTAAAAATAACATATTTCTTGTTTTCATTCCTACAAAAAAAATCCTCCTTGAAGTTTCCAAGGACTGCTATTCCATGTTCTTATATTTCACCTTCTGTCAGAAAGGCTTGGATAATCTGTTCCCCTAATTACGTTAATGGAGCAATCTTTTTTTTCCCTCTGACAAAATAATGGGCTGAATATACCACTCTTGCTTACGAAGGGAACAATTGTGTCTTTCAGTGGTCATTTAGAGCTTTCTTTCACTATTGCCTGCAAGTGCTTTACAATGGGTGGTAGTTGGGTGCATGCCAACTATCCCAATCAGTGAATTCTAAACCAGCTCTTAGAATCAGTATCTACTAAGCCATCATACTCTGGCTAAATAAACGCTACCTATTCAAGATATTATAGCATACATATCAATCTCACGTGAAT
The DNA here is from genome assembly GCA_029206835.1 of Rana muscosa. NCBI lineage: Eukaryota > Metazoa > Chordata > Amphibia > Anura > Ranidae > Rana > Rana muscosa. The sequence goes on along the minus strand of CM055122.1, from coordinate 62,575,373 downwards.
ACTCCTTGGAGAAAATGACTTGAGGAAGGTTATTGTGTTTAACGTGAAGAATAAAATGTTCACTTCTGGGGCAACTGCAACAAATACGATATACAGGGGTCTCCATTTTCATTATTTTATTTACACTATATATACAAATAAATTAAAACCTAATTCCAAAATACTATTCTGCCAGCTTGTGACCTGGATAAGAAATGGTAAGAAACAATATAGTATTTTTCTTTAAGTGGGCCTCCACTTGCTTTGGTATCAACTGTTTGAAAAGTTTTGTTAAAAATGTTCTCCATGTTTCTCACTGACTGCACTAAGGTAAAAAGGTCCTAGAAATAAATTGGTAATGACATGCTGCATCCCATAGCTTGGTACAACTTTGCTAGATCAAGAGTTCTGTTTCACACTAACCTTTTATTTTTTTATGATTTTCCAAATGCTTTGCACATGCTTTAGAATGATTGCTATACAGCTTTTTCTACTTCCCCTAACTTCACCCAATGTGTAATTCTGTAACAAATGTCTTATTTGAGGACCTAAAAAAATATTTTCCTTAATTGTAGCATTAGAGATTTGGATTCACCTGGTGAATATCTCTGGTAAGTGCAACACCTTAAGGGGAGCACTATAAGAGGCACCAGCTCGAGTTTATAGTTTAAGAAACACATGACTGAAGAGAACTTTGTCATCTTACAAAAGACTTTACTGTGGATTTAAAAGAACTGTGCATATGATTTTATTTTATTTTTTAATTCAAATTTTTTAAATTAATTCATTGGAGCACCAGTCACTTTACATAAGATTGCACACTAATTGTCACCATGGGGCTGATTTACTAATAACAGTGCGCTGCGCTGGTTCTAACCTTAATTCGTGCGCCAGATAACTCCTTCACTTGGCGCAGGAACCAGCGGTGCACTGTTATAGTAAATAGAAATGTCAGCGGCGCTCTATTGAAAATGAATGGTTCCCTATGGGAGCCCATTGATTTGAATAAAGGTCGCCCGGGAAGTCGGATGAAGCGTATCCGACTCGCGGGGCGACTCGTGTGCCGGCTGACACAGGGACAGCGTAACTTTGCCAGGCAACTTGGACACGACCTGAGCGCGTGAAGCAGCCGCTCAAGTCGTGTCCTAGAGGCGACTAGCTGGCCGAGAATGTCTCCAGCGCGATGGCATCGCACTGGTTCTCGGCAGCCTCGCTGTCCCGTGTTTGGTATGAATCATGAAGGGGAACTCCATGCCAAATTTTAATGAAGAAAACGGCATGGGGGTTCCCCTCCAGGAGCATACCAGGCCCTTAGGTCTGGTATGGATTTTAAGGGGAACCCCCTAAGCCGAAAAAACGGCATGGGGGTCCCCCCCGAAATCCATACCAGACCCTTAGGTCTGGTATGGATTTTAAGGGAAACCCCCTAAGCCGAAAAAACGGCGTGGGGTCCCCCCCAAAATCCATACCAGACCCTTATCCGAGCACACAACCTGGCAGGCTGCAGGGGAAGAGGGGGGGACGAGAGCGGCCCCCCTCCCTCCTGAACCGTACCAGGCTGCATGCCCTCAACATGGGGGAGTGGGTGCTTTGGGGCAGGGGGGCAACCTGCGGCCCCCCCACCCCAAAGCACCCTGCCCCCATGTTGATGGGGACAAGGGCCTCATCCCCACAACCCTTGCCCGGTGGTTGTGGGGGTCTGCGGGCGGGGGGCTCTTATCGGAATCTGGAAGACCCCTTTAACAAAGGGGACATCCATATCCCGCCCCCCCCATGTGAAATGGTAATGGGGTACAAATGTACCCCTACCATTTCACAAAGAAAGTGTAAAAAATGTAAAAAATGACAAGAGCCGGTTTTTGACAATTCCTTTATTAATGTATTTTCCTTTCTTCCATCTTCTTCCATCTTCTTCTTCCATCTTCTTCTTTTCTCCATTCGGGTTTCTTCCTCCATCTTCATCTTCATCTTCCTCTTTATCTTTATCTTCATCTTCATCTTCCTTCTTCCTTCGGTCTTCTCCTCCGCATCTTGCTCGGGCGTCTTCCCTTCTTCTTTCTCCGGCCACTCCGTTTGAATTGGAGGTTCCCGCTGTGCGACGCTTCAGTTCTTCAGTTCCCCTCTGGGGCCGCTTACACCCGGTGACCCCGCCCCCCTCTGACGCACATGGATTTCACTGGGACTTTCCCCGTGGTGTCAGAGGGGGTGGAGCCACCGGGTGGCAGCGGACGAAGTGGAGAACTGAAGTGTCGCACAGCGGGAACCTCTAATTCAAACGGAGCGGCCGGAGAAGAAAGAAGAAGCCGGAGCAAGATGCGGACGAGAAGACCGAAGGAAGAAGGAAGATGAAGATAAAGATGAAGAGGAAGAAACCCGAATGGAGAAAAGAAGAAGATGGAAGAAGAAGAAGGAAGAAGATGGAAGAAAGGAAAAGACATTAATAAAGGAATTTTCAAAAACCGGCTCTTGTCATTTTTTACATTTTTTACACTTTCTTTGTGAAATGGTAGGGGTACATTTGTACCCCATTACCATTTCACACAGGGGGGGGCCGGGATCTGGGGGTCCCCTTTGTTAAAGGGGTCTTCCAGATTCCGATAAGCCCCCCGCCCGCAGACCCCCACAACCACCGGGCAAGGGTTGTGGGGATGAGGCCCTTGTCCCCATCAACATGGGGACATCCTCCCCATGTTGAGGGCATGTGGCCTGGTACGGTTCAGGGGGGAGGGGGGGCCGCTCTCTCGTCCCCCCCTCTTCCCCTGCAGCCGGCCAGGTTACATGCTCGGATAAGGAAGGTGCGCCAAACTAAGTGCAGTATTAACGTTTTAATAACCATTAATAAAAACAGCCAAATGGCTACTCACAAATAGGAAGAAGTAATCAGGCATGTAGAGTGTAAATAGCATACAGGGTCCGGTGTCATCAACAGTCCGAGGGAAAGATGTAGGTCCCAGATGGAGAATAAGGCTGAAGGCTGAAGGCAGATGTAGTGTCAGCAATGGAAGTCCTGGGCGTAGAGATGCTGTATGTATGTTGTTATTCTTCCTGTAGTGGAGGAAGAGCCAGGACGATGCGCATCAGCGTGCGCTTCAGCGTGGAGCGCAGCGTGCCGTCGGACCGGAAGTGACGTGGTAAGAAGAACGGACCAATAGGATGACGCGTTTCTCAGCTTCCGCTGTTTCATCAGATCCATGGATATCATGGGGGTGGGCGGAGAATATATGGCAGAAAGGAGTGCTGTGATAGGTCGATTAGCACATATGCATTTGTGGGAAAAGCGCAAAGGGATATTGAAAACATGTATTGCAGGGATACAAGACGGCATGTTTACGAAAAGGAAATTGAATGAAAAATAGTGTGATTTGATAATGGAAGGGAAAAAGGCTTTAATGCTTGAAATAATATATATAAAAAAAGGAGGGAGGGGAGGTATTATAAGACGAATTTCAAGAGGAGGGAAGGGGAGGGGGGAAAAAGGGGAGGGGGACGGTGGTGCTGTTAATATTTAAGCAAGTACAGGGAGAATGATATGGCAATTATGAGAGATCAGGGCTGGATGGAAGACCATGTGATACTAAGCAGGGATAGTAGGAGAGGATTCATAATCGTAATAATAATGATGATAATGAACTATATAAAATTAACCCATAAATAAAAGTTGGATACAATCTCAGAAAAAATATATGTTGGATACAATCTCAGAAAAAATAAATAAATAAAAAAAAAAAAAAAAGGAAGAGAAAAGGAAGAGAAAAGGAAGAAGGGGATGGAGTATTGATAACATGATATGTAATGTATAAAGAGGTACACATATATGAATATACACATATGTATACAAAAATAAAAATAAAAATAAAGATAAAAATAAAGGTAAAAATAAAATAAAATAAAGATGGAAATAAAAATAAAAATAAAAATAAAAATAAAAATGAAAATAAAAATAATAATAATAAAAAGGAAATTTATAATAATAAAAAAAAAAAAAAAAAAAAAAAAGATAGAAAAAATGGTGTGGGTGACTGATATGTATAGACACACACACAAATGCCAACATATGTACATGTATGCATCCGTATGTATGGCAAAAGTTAGGCGAATGAATGTGAGGGGACATCTGTATTAATGTGTAAAGAACATGGAGATTATGGGGAAATGGGGGGTATATGTAATAAGCATGCATAAAAACACAATAACACATATACATATATACTAAAATCCTACATATATAAAAATATCATATAAATTATACATAGGTGATAGAAAACACATGTATAAAACATATAAATATATATATAAAAAATATATATAAAAAATATATAAAATACATACACATAAAAAATATATATATATAAAAAATATATATAAAAAATATATATATAAAAAATATATATAAAATATATGAAACATATAATAAATAATAAATATATAAAATATAATGTGAAAAGGGGGAGGGGGGTGGGGTGTAGGGGGAGAAAAGGTGAGGGGGGAGGGTAAAATATAATAATAAAAGCATAATGAAACACATGCAGCGAATTGCATGAGACAAGAATACGCAGAGAAGTAGCAACGCAAGAATATTTAGATGATGTTGTTAGTTTCTATTTCTTCATTAAGGCCATGAGGCGACATAGTGTTCAAAGAATATATCCAGTAAGTCTCTTGTCTGCAGAGACGTTGGAATCTCTCAACTGCAGTGGGAGTATCTGGTATGGATTCAATGATCCACACTTGGAGGGCACTAGTGTCTTTGTGATGGTGGGCTGAAAAATGGCGTGCCACACTGTATTTAGGGTTGCCTCCTTGAACTGCACGACGGTGTTCTCCAAATCTGGCCCGTAAGGCTCTGATGGTTCTGCCTATGTAGAGGAGGCCACATGGGCAAGAAATGCAATAAATTACGTAGGTAGTAGAGCAATTGTAAAAAGAACTTAGGTTAAAAGTTTTATTATTGGCCTTGAAAGATTTTTTACCGTGGGTAACATTAGAACAAGTTAGACATAGGGCCTTTTTACATTGAAACATCCCTACAAGGGGGATTAAAGTAAGCTGTTTTAGCATATAGTTCTTATGATTGTTTGGTGCTTTCATTTTGCTTGGAGCAATCTTGCTCTTAATATTTGGGGCCCTACGATAGGCGAACTTGGGAGTGGCTGGTATGGACTTCGATAAGTGAGGATCTTGAGTGAGAATAGTCCAATGCTTCATGAAGATGTTTTCCATTTTCTTATGTTTGGCATGGTATTGGGTGATGAAACGGGTGGTGGGTTCTGGGTTGGATTTTTTGGGGGGCGGCAAGGAGTCTTGGAGGTAGATGGTACGAACTTCTTCAATAAGATGAGGAGGATATCCTTTTTCAATAAATTTGTTTTTAAGTAAAATACTTTGAGATGTATAGTCTTCTAGTCTGGTGCAATTGCGTCTGAGCCGATGGAATTGGCTTTTGGGAACATTGTTAACCCACCTAGGGTGGTGGCAACTGGAATAATGTAGGTAGGAATTGCCAGCTGTGGGCTTAGTATAATTTTTAGCAGTAATGGAATTATCTATATGGAAAAGCTCAAGATCCAGAAAACATATGGACTCAGGGTCCATGGCAGAGGTAAAAGTTAATCCAAAATTATTGCAATTGCAGTAGGTAACGAAGTCTGTAATCGAGGTGGCTGGCCCATCCCAAATGATGATTATGTCGTCTATATAACGACCATAGAAGACGAGATTGGCCGAAAAGGGGTTGTTGACTTCAATGCATCTGGACTCCCACAGTCCCATGGTGAGGTTAGCGTAGCTCGGGGCAAAATTTGCGCCCATCGCGGTACCTTGCTTTTGTAGAAAAAATTCCCCAGCAGATAGAAAATAATTGTGCTCCAGACAAAAACGAGTGGCCAATAGGATGAACTCAATTTGGAGTGAATTAAGATCAGGATCATCTTTCAAGAAGTGGGCCACTGCCTCAAGACCCACAGAATGTGGTATGGAAGTGTAAAGAGAGCATACATCAAGGGATACCCAAGAATATGAGGGTTCCCAAGTGTAAGGTTTGAGTAGGTCAATCAAGTGGGTGCCATCACGGATGTGGGAGGGAAGAGCTTGAGCTAATGGTTGTAGGAAATGATCAATGTAGAGGGAAAAGTTGGTGGTGATACTATCCATGGAGGCAACAATGGGACGGCCTGGCGGGTTGATGGTATCTTTGTGAATTTTTGGTAAGTGATACAAATATGGTACTTGAAAAAAGGGTTTCAGGAAAAAGGCGGCCTCTAACTTGTTCAGGATCCCATCAGCGAAAGCTTGCTTGATGATGTTGGTGGCTTCTTCTGTAAATTTCGGCAATGGGTCAGCTTTTAATTTTTCATACGTGTTTTTGTCAGAGAGGAGTCGTGTTGTTTCTTTTATATAGTCAATTTTGTTCTGTAGCACTATACCTCCTCCCTTATCTGCAGATCTAATAATGATGTTTGGATTTGTACTTAAGGATTTCAAAGCTTCATATTCTGGTGGGCTAAGATTGTTATTATATCGTTGAGATTTGGATGATTCAGATGCACATAGGTCGGTAAGTTCTTTGAAAACTACTTGATAGAATGTGGATAAGTAAGGACCTTTTGATTGGGTGGGATTAAAGATGGATTTGGGTCTGAATGAAGTGTGGGCTATGGACGGATTGGATTGAGTATATTGTGACCACACTATCAGGTCATCCTCTTCATCCACGTTCCATAAGTCGCAAAGATCTTGAATTGCTTGTTGGTCCGCAGAGGTATCTAAGAGGTTGGGTGTAACATCAGAGGGGGTGGTGGAAGGATAAGTAGTATTATCGGCTTTCATATTGAAATGTCTTTTTAGGGTAAGGTTACGAATAAATTTATTAAGATCTTTGAACATGGTGAAAGAATTGGGAAGGGTGGTGGGAGCAAAATTCAGACCTCTGGCCAATAATGAAGTTTCTTGCGCATTCAGGGTGAGGGAAGATAGATTATAAATTTTTATAGTTTTCTCAATTTGTCCGGGCGTAATGGATGGAGATTTGTGTTTCCCCCCTCTTCCTCTTCCTCCTCTTCTACGTGTTTTCTTTTGGTTTTTGGAAGGGATGGGCTGAGTGGAGGGGTCTGCACTAAAAAAGGAAAAGAAGAGGAAGCGGAAATGGGTGCCAGTAAGTCACCAGATGCAGCTACGGGGGTAACAGTAGATGTGGGTCTAGCTGGAGCATGAGGACAGACAATGGGTGTAGTATCTAAAATATCCTGGGGGATGGAGTCTACAGTGGATAATACCAAGGAGCTGGTGGAGTTGGGGATAATGAGGGGGTGACTGTCTTTGATAGTGCTAGTATCAAGGGAAAGGTTAGGGGTAGAGGTTACTTTGAGTGATTTGGTGGGTCTAGGGGCAGTGGTAGTGATGGCAGGACGTGGTCCAGGGAATGCAGGTGTGTGGGTGGGAAGGGGAGGGGGAAGGGGAAGTTTGGGTAGGGATGGCAGGGCCAGGAGGGGAGGAATAGTGGGATGAGAGAATTTCCTCTTCCAATTGAAAACTCTATTATTAGTATAATCATCCAGATCTCTCCGGAATTTGCCTAATTTATTTTGTATCAGGGAATCTTCGCTTTTTTTGGTGTTAATTTTAAAAGTTCTTAACCATTCTATAGGTAGGGAAGGATAAGAGGAGTGGAGGTTCGAGATATTATCTTTGATTTTCTGTCTAAGGGTTTGGTAGCGTTGGTCTCTGTGGCTAATGAGGATTTTAATCCATTTTTGGGTGCAGAATTCTGCTATACCTTCCCACTCTATACGTGAATGGGTATCAAGGAAGGAGCAACCCTTAAGGACACGAAGTCCACGGGGAGAAATTTTGGATAGGAAATATTGTTTAAGAAAAAAACAATCCCACCATTGTTGGTTGGCTGATGTGGTGAGATCTTCTATCCGTCTCATTCTCGTGCATGTGTCCCTGTATTTGGCGTCTGGCCATGCACGGGAATGGACATGGGGGCTAAAAAAATTGGGAGGAAAAAAGGTATAAAATTCATCCAATAAATCATATTTGTGTTTCTCTATTTGTTCAATGATATCCATATAAGCATATAAGAATGTAGTGGAGCGCTTAAAAAACGGCAGCAAATGCGTATATACTGTACGAGGTACACAGTACAATGGGGGATGGGGAAAAAAGGTGTGTACATACACAATACAAAAAATAAAATAAAAGATGATGATAATAATGAAATAATAAAAGTAAAAAATATATATATAAAATGATAGTAAAAAATTGTATGATAAATATGCACAATAAAATCACAATGAAATGACCAGAACAAGAGGGAATGAAATTATACCAGCAACACAAATGCAGCTCATAAAAATTGCTTCAAATATATCAACAGGAAAAAGTAAAAATGGCGCAAAATAGTTCTGGTATAATAGGAGTTAGAATGTCACTGGAAAATACACTATAAATTATTCCAATGTCCATCAGATGATGTATGCACCAGCGGCAGCTACCATAGGCAGAAGCAGGCTCTGGAAGATAAATGAGGAAAGGAAGGTGCGCCAAACTAAGTGCAGTATTAACGTTTTAATAACCATTAATAAAAACAGCCAAATGGCTACTCACAAATAGGAAGAAGTAATCAGGCATGTAGAGTGTAAATAGCATACAGGGTCCGGTGTCATCAACAGTCCGAGGGAAAGATGTAGGTCCCAGATGGAGAATAAGGCTGAAGGCTGAAGGCAGATGTAGTGTCAGCAATGGAAGTCCTGGGCGTAGAGATGCTGTATGTATGTTGTTATTCTTCCTGTAGTGGAGGAAGAGCCAGGACGATGCGCATCAGCGTGCGCTTCAGCGTGGAGCGCAGCGTGCCGTCGGACCGGAAGTGACCGGAAGTGACGTGGTAAGAAGAACGGACCAATAGGATGACGCGTTTCTCAGCTTCCGCTGTTTCATCAGATCCATGGATATCATGGGGGTGGGCGGAGAATATATGGCAGAAAGGAGTGCTGTGATAGGTCGATTAGCACATATGCATTTGTGGGAAAAGCGCAAAGGGATATTGAAAACATGTATTGCAGGGATACAAGACGGCATGTTTACGAAAAGGAAATTGAATGAAAAATAGTGTGATTTGATAATGGAAGGGAAAAAGGCTTTAATGCTTGAAATAATATATATAAAAAAAGGAGGGAGGGGAGGTATTATAAGACGAATTTCAAGAGGAGGGAAGGGGAGGGGGGAAAAAAGGGGAGGGGGACGGTGGTGCTGTTATTATTTAAGCAAGTACAGGGAGAATGATATGGCAATTATGAGAGATCAGGGCTGGATGGAAGACCATGTGATACTAAGCAGGGATAGTAGGAGAGGATTCATAATCGTAATAATAATGATGATAATGAACTATATAAAATTAACCCATAAATAAAAGTTGGATACAATCTCAGAAAAAATATATGTTGGATACAATCTCAGAAAAAATAAATAAATAAAAAAAAAAAAAAAAAAAAAAGGAAGAGAAAAGGAAGAGAAAAGGAAGAAGGGGATGGAGTATTGATAACATGATATGTAATGTATAAAGAGGTACACATATATGAATATACACATATGTATACAAAAATAAAAATAAAAATAAAGATAAAAATAAAGGTAAAAATAAAATAAAATAAAGATGGAAATAAAAATAAAAATAAAAATAAAAATAAAAATAAAAATAATAATAATAAAAAGGAAATTTATAATAATAAAAAAAAAAAAAAAAAAAAAAAGATAGAAAAAATGGTGTGGGTGACTGATATGTATAGACACACACACAAATGCCAACATATGTACATGTATGCATCCGTATGTATGGCAAAAGTTAGGCGAATGAATGTGAGGGGACATCTGTATTAATGTGTAAAGAACATGGAGATTATGGGGAAATGGGGGGTATATGTAATAAGCATGCATAAAAACACAATAACACATATACATATATACTAAAATCCTACATATATAAAAATATCATATAAATTATACATAGGTGATAGAAAACACATGTATAAAACATATAAATATATATATAAAAAATATATATAAAAAATATATAAAATACATACACATAAAAAATATATATATATAAAAAATATATATAAAAAATATATATATAAAAAATATATATAAAATATATGAAACATATAATAAATAATAAATATATAAAATATAATGTGAAAAGGGGGAGGGGGGTGGGGTGTAGGGGGAGAAAAGGTGAGGGGGGAGGGTAAAATATAATAATAAAAGCATAATGAAACACATGCAGCGAATTGCATGAGACAAGAATACGCAGAGAAGTAGCAACGCAAGAATATTTAGATGATGTTGTTAGTTTCTATTTCTTCATTAAGGCCATGAGGCGACATAGTGTTCAAAGAATATATCCAGTAAGTCTCTTGTCTGCAGAGACGTTGGAATCTCTCAACTGCAGTGGGAGTATCTGGTATGGATTCAATGATCCACACTTGGAGGGCACTAGTGTCTTTGTGATGGTGGGCTGAAAAATGGCGTGCCACACTGTATTTAGGGTTGCCTCCTTGAACTGCACGACGGTGTTCTCCAAATCTGGCCCGTAAGGCTCTGATGGTTCTGCCTATGTAGAGGAGGCCACATGGGCAAGAAATGCAATAAATTACGTAGGTAGTAGAGCAAATACTACTTATCCTTCCACCACCCCCTCTGATGTTACACCCAACCTCTTAGATACCTCTGCGGACCAACAAGCAATTCAAGATCTTTGCGACTTATGGAACGTGGATGAAGAGGATGACCTGATAGTGTGGTCACAATATACTCAATCCAATCCGTCCATAGCCCACACTTCATTCAGACCCAAATCCATCTTTAATCCCACCCAATCAAAAGGTCCTTACTTATCCACATTCTATCAAGTAGTTTTCAAAGAACTTACCGACCTATGTGCATCTGAATCATCCAAATCTCAACGATATAATAACAATCTTAGCCCACCAGAATATGAAGCTTTGAAATCCTTAAGTACAAATCCAAACATCATTATTAGATCTGCAGATAAGGGAGGAGGTATAGTGCTACAGAACAAAATTGACTATATAAAAGAAACAACACGACTCCTCTCTGACAAAAACACGTATGAAAAATTAAAAGCTGACCCATTGCCGAAATTTACAGAAGAAGCCACCAACATCATCAAGCAAGCTTTCGCTGATGGGATCCTGAACAAGTTAGAGGCCGCCTTTTTCCTGAAACCCTTTTTTCAAGTACCATATTTGTATCACTTACCAAAAATTCACAAAGATACCATCAACCCGCCAGGCCGTCCCATTGTTGCCTCCATGGATAGTATCACCACCAACTTTTCCCTCTACATTGATCATTTCCTACAACCATTAGCTCAAGCTCTTCCCTCCCACATCCGTGATGGCACCCACTTGATTGACCTACTCAAACCTTACACTTGGGAACCCTCATATTCTTGGGTATCCCTTGATGTATGCTCTCTTTACACTTCCATACCACATTCTGTGGGTCTTGAGGCAGTGGCCCACTTCTTGAAAGATGATCCTGATCTTAATTCACTCCAAATTGAGTTCATCCTATTGGCCACTCGTTTTTGTCTGGAGCACAATTATTTTCTATCTGCTGGGGAATTTTTTCTACAAAAGCAAGGTACCGCGATGGGCGCAAATTTTGCCCCGAGCTACGCTAACCTCACCATGGGACTGTGGGAGTCCAGATGCATTGAAGTCAACAACCCCTTTTCGGCCAATCTCGTCTTCTATGGTCGTTATATAGACGACATAATCATCATTTGGGATGGGCCAGCCACCTCGATTACAGACTTCGTTACCTACTGCAATTGCAATAATTTTGGATTAACTTTTACCTCTGCCATGGACCCTGAGTCCATATGTTTTCTGGATCTTGAGCTTTTCCATATAGATAATTCCATTACTGCTAAAAATTATACTAAGCCCACAGCTGGCAATTCCTACCTACATTATTCCAGTTGCCACCACCCTAGGTGGGTTAACAATGTTCCCAAAAGCCAATTCCATCGGCTCAGACGCAATTGCACCAGACTAGAAGACTATACATCTCAAAGTATTTTACTTAAAAACAAATTTATTGAAAAAGGATATCCTCCTCATCTTATTGAAGAAGTTCGTACCATCTACCTCCAAGACTCCTTGCCGCCCCCCAAAAAATCCAACCCAGAACCCACCACCCGTTTCATCACCCAATACCATGCCAAACATAAGAAAATGGAAAACATCTTCATGAAGCATTGGACTATTCTCACTCAAGATCCTCACTTATCGAAGTCCATACCAGCCACTCCCAAGTTCGCCTATCGTAGGGCCCCAAATATTAAGAGCAAGATTGCTCCAAGCAAAATGAAAGCACCAAACAATCATAAGAACTATATGCTAAAACAGCTTACTTTAATCCCCCTTGTAGGGATGTTTCAATGTAAAAAGGCCCTATGTCTAACTTGTTCTAATGTTACCCACGGTAAAAAATCTTTCAAGGCCAATAATAAAACTTTTAACCTAAGTTCTTTTTACAATTGCTCTACTACCTACGTAATTTATTGCATTTCTTGCCCATGTGGCCTCCTCTACATAGGCAGAACCATCAGAGCCTTACGGGCCAGATTTGGAGAACACCGTCGTGCAGTTCAAGGAGGCAACCCTAAATACAGTGTGGCACGCCATTTTTCAGCCCACCATCACAAAGACACTAGTGCCCTCCAAGTGTGGATCATTGAATCCATACCAGATACTCCCACTGCAGTTGAGAGATTCCAACGTCTCTGCAGACAAGAGACTTACTGGATATATTCTTTGAACACTATGTCGCCTCATGGCCTTAATGAAGAAATAGAAACTAACAACATCATCTAAATATTCTTGCGTTGCTACTTCTCTGCGTATTCTTGTCTCATGCAATTCGCTGCATGTGTTTCATTATGCTTTTATTATTATATTTTACCCTCCCCCCTCACCTTTTCTCCCCCTACACCCCACCCCCCTCCCCCTTTTCACATTATATTTTATATATTTATTATTTATTATATGTTTCATATATTTTATATATATTTTTTATATATATATTTTTTATATATATTTTTTATATATATATATTTTTTATGTGTATGTATTTTATATATTATTTATATATATTTTTTATATATATATTTATATGTTTTATACATGTGTTTTCTATCACCTATGTATAATTTATATGATATTTTTATATATGTAGGATTTTAGTATATATGTATATGTGTTATTGTGTTTTTATGCATGCTTATTACATATACCCCCCATTTCCCCATAATCTCCATGTTCTTTACACATTAATACAGATGTCCCCTCACATTCATTCGCCTAACTTTTGCCATACATACGGATGCATACATGTACATATGTTGGCATTTGTGTGTGTGTCTATACATATCAGTCACCCACACCATTTTTTCTATCTTTTTTTTTTTTTTTTTTTTATTATTATAAATTTCCTTTTTATTATTATTATTTTTATTTTTATTTTTATTTTTATTTTTATTTTTATTTTTATTTCCATCTTTATTTTATTTTATTTTTACCTTTATTTTTATTTTTATTTTTGTATACATATGTGTATATTCATATATGTGTACCTCTTTATACATTACATATCATGTTATCAATACTCCATCCCCTTCTTCCTTTTCTCTTCCTTTTCTCTTCCTTTTTTTTTTTTTTTTTTTTTTTTTTATTTATTTATTTTTTCTGAGATTGTATCCAACATATATTTTTTCTGAGATTGTATCCAACTTTTATTTATGGGTTAATTTTATATAGTTCATTATCATCATTATTATTACGATTATGAATCCTCTCCTACTATCCCTGCTTAGTATCACATGGTCTTCCATCCAGCCCTGATCTCTCATAATTGCCATATCATTCTCCCTGTACTTGCTTAAATATTAACAGCACCACCGTCCCCCTCCCCTTTTTCCCCCCTCCCCTTCCCTCCTCTTGAAATTCGTCTTATAATACCTCCCCTCCCTCCTTTTTTTATATATATTATTTCAAGCATTAAAGCCTTTTTCCCTTCCATTATCAAATCACACTATTTTTCATTCAATTTCCTTTTCGTAAACATGCCGTCTTGTATCCCTGCAATACATGTTTTCAATATCCCTTTGCGCTTTTCCCACAAATGCATATGTGCTAATCGACCTATCACAGCACTCCTTTCTGCCATATATTCTCCGCCCACCCCCATGATATCCATGGATCTGATGAAACAGCGGAAGCTGAGAAACGCGTCATCCTATTGGTCCGTTCTTCTTACCACGTCACTTCCGGTCACTTCCGGTCCAACGGCACGCTGCGCTCCACGCTGAAGCGCACGCTGATGCGCATCGTCCTGGCTCTTCCTCCACTACAGGAAGAATAACAACATACATACAGCATCTCTACGCCCAGGACTTCCATTGCTGACACTACATCTGCCTTCAGCCTTCAGCCTTATTCTCCATCTGGGACCTACATCTTTCCCTCGGACTGTTGATGACACCGGACCCTGTATGCTATTTACACTCTACATGCCTGATTACTTCTTCCTATTTGTGAGTAGCCATTTGGCTGTTTTTATTAATGGTTATTAAAACGTTAATACTGCACTTAGTTTGGCGCACCTTCCTTTCCTCATTTATCTTCCAGAGCCTGCTTCTGCCTATGGTAGCTGCCGCTGGTGCATACATCATCTGATGGACATTGGAATAATTTATAGTGTATTTTCCAGTGACATTCTAACTCCTATTATACCAGAACTATTTTGCGCCATTTTTACTTTTTCCTCGGATAAGGGTCTGGTGTGGATTTTTGGGGGGACTCCACGTCATTTTTTTAAAAAAATTGGGGTGGAGTTCCCCTTAAAATCCATGCCAGATCTGAAGGGCCTGGTATGGATATTTGGGGGGAACCGCACGCCATTTTTTTAAAAAATTTGCAGCGGGGTTTCCCTTAATATCCATTCCAGACCTCAAGGACCTGGTAATTGAATTTGGGGGAACCCCCACGCTTTTTTTTTGTGGTTAGCAAAGACTTTCAATGACTTTTCTCTATATTGCCGGGAGCCGGCAATTCATTACAGCCGCGGCTGCTTTTAAATGCCTTTTTTTTTTCCTTTAGAAATGTCATTTTGCTGGCGCAATGGAAAGTTCAGAGCTGCGCCTGTTCAACTTATGCAAATTGATTTACATGACTTGACATTTACTAATATTTTGCCGGCGCAGTGTCTTGGCGCATTTGAACCATTGAAATTCCCACGCTGAGCTCAAAAAAACCTCCCGCAGCTCGAATCGTACTTGCCGGTGCAGCGGGCTGGTTTTGAAAAAGTTACTTTATCACTCAATTTTGGCCATATTAGTTATTTGGGCAGGTGTCACTACTCTTCCTCATATCACCCCATGTCACCCCCATTATATTCTCACTTCCAGCTTCTTTATATTTAGTGTTTAACATGCTGTGCGCCAGGTCCATAGTGGCGCACTGAGCGCCTCCTCCCGTCCGCCGACAACACTATAGTAAATGGGAAATAGGGCTGCGATACCGGCGCTAATGTTTTGTAAATACCAAAACAGCCATTGCGCACGCAGATGCGCCAATACTCATGGCGCAAACGTTTCGTAAATCAGCCCCCATATGTTTACATGCTTTACCTTTTAGAGATGTTTATATATATATATATATATATATATATATATATGTATATATATATATAATACATTTCTAGGCAAGATATAATAGCCGTATTTAAAGCACCAGTCACTTTATTTTAGTTTTATTAAGGAAGGTCCATATTAACTTTTTACTAAGCATACCATAATTGGGTTTTGAGTCACTGACAAGATTGTGAATATTAGAGCACTTAAACTATTTTTATTTATTTACCCCTAAGAAAAGTGACACATACCACTTTAACTCATTACGCTATAATTGAATGTCTTGGGGTATCTTGTTTTTTTTTTTGTGTTCACCAGAATGTTTTATTTTTTTATTTTTTTTTATTTGGGATATCAATGCATAGAATTCACTTGTTACTCTTCATCAGTTTTCATAGTTGTGTTACAAACTGCTGTTGTGTTTGAAAGAAAAAAAAGTGTAAAAAAACAATGTGCACCAAAACCACCTCACATTATCACTTACATTAACCACAATACCTTATCACTTTAGCAAAAAATAAAATGTAAGCATAGACCCAACAAAAAAATGTCAGGCCTAATAGAGTTAAGAGGGACTGACTACACAAGCAGGTCCTGCAAAAAAAGCAGTGGTAGGGCCCTAGACGGCAGAGGTAAGAAACATCTGCATTCCTGGGCAAGAGTGGGCATTCAGAAGAAGTAGCGAATTGTCTTGCAAAGCCTTCATCAACATCCTCCACCTTCAGGCCACAGAGGAGATGGTATTCAGCCAGCGTAGATGATGTGCCAGCTTCTCCCACCATTGCTAATCATGTCATACTCTTGCACATCTTAAAGCTCCATTTGTTGAAAAACAGCTCACTATGCTTATTGTTTTGCGACAGGTTGCCCAGCAGCCCCCCCCCCCCCATGGGGCCCACAATCTTCTGTTGAAATGTACCTCTTGTTGACTTCAATGTAATTCAGTCCAAAGTCTAAGAATATTTCCAGGTATGGCTATATTATACATAGTAACATTGGTTCAGCTTATACCATACCTGGCAGGTCTCCCTGGAAGCCGGAAATCACTTGTACTCCAATGATTTCCACTTGCTTCCAGGTCCCATGCCTAGCGGCTTCACTTCTGCTTGCTAAACACAGGAGTTCAGCTGCTTGATATGAGTGCCATTAAGTATGCTTTGCATTTTCTGAATGAATGCAAAGTGTTTTCTGATTGGGCAAGGTGGAGACGCAGGGTAGTGACATCACACTCTCTGACTTGCCCAATCAGAAAACGCTTTGGATTCATTCAGAAAATGCACGGGACCTGGAAGCAAGTGGAAATCACTGGAGTTGTGGTGCTACTTCAGTGATTTCTAGCTTCTAGGGGCATTAATAAGGTACGGTATATACATAGTTACACTGGTCCAAACTGGACCAATGTAGCTAAGTGTAATATAGCCATACCTTGAATTTTTCTTGAAAGTGTCACTAAATCCACATCATAAAAAACTATCTATAAATTATGTATTACATGCTGTTCATATTCATTCAGTCACTATGAGATTTGTTTTCTGTATTCTGCAAAACACCTGGTTAATCCTGCTGTTCTATGTCCTCCCCATCTGTCCAAGTCCCCAATGCAGCTAGGGATTTTGCAGAGCAGTATTGGCAGCTCTGCACATTCGCAGTTTTCTGTGAGTTTCTGTGCTGAGAATTTCCTCTCTATCACATCTGAGCAGCCAATGTGTCTATAAAGCCACACATGTGGGCGTATACACTTTGGTAAATGACAGCCTACTCCCTCCCTTCTCCTCCATACCCACTAACCAGCTAAACACAATGGGGGCGGGATATGACATGTAGATTAAAGCAGGCTTCAACTCCCTCTTATTCTAAGACATAGGCTGGAGAGGCTTGACACAGCCTGTTGTGACTGGCAGAAACCCGCCTACACCATCTGTGACCAGCAGCAGAGGACTAGAAGCTTCTCCTGCTTATGTTTCCCTGCAGACAGGATGGGAAATAGCTTAGTCATGTGACGGCTGTATATCTTTTAAAAAAAGGTACTTAGATCTTTTTTATTAAAATAATTATAGTACTATCATCCATATACAGAAATAGAAGCAATAATGTACCCAAAATTGGTTACAGCACAGGCTTCCAGTGCCGGGAGAGCATCCATAGACGTCCTCCCGTAATCATGCTGCTCACGCGTCCCCTGTGGCACGTGGGCGGAGCGCTCTGCGATCATCAACTGGGCACTTCACAGGTTGGGGTAAATCACAGAAGCCCTTTACCACATAATCAGCTGTCAGCCAATGACAGCTGATCACGGAAGTAAACATAAGCCGGTTATCATAGTTACATAGTAGGTAAGGCTGAAAAAAGACAATAGTCCATCTAGTTCAACCTGTGTGGGTGCATGTGTATCAGTGTCTATAATGCTTTCCCATATCCCTGTATGATGTGTCCTTTAAGATGTACATTCCCTATGACTGAATAATTTTATTTCCTATGCTGAGATCCCCATTGAGATATTTGTAGATCACTATCATAT
This sequence comes from Rana muscosa, assembly GCA_029206835.1. Lineage (NCBI taxonomy): Eukaryota > Metazoa > Chordata > Amphibia > Anura > Ranidae > Rana > Rana muscosa. The sequence goes on along the minus strand of CM055122.1, from coordinate 62,557,158 downwards.
CTCCTCTCAAGCGTCTTTTCTGCAGAGAGAATAAATTTAGTGTCTGCAGCCGTTCCTCGTAATTGAGGTCCTCCAATCCCCTTATTAGTTAGTAAGTGGCAGAATTATGGTTTTGTCCCTGGAGTATATCCCCTTTTTATGCATGCTAATATTTTGCCGGCTTTGGCAGCTGCAGCTTGGTACTGCATGCTGTTGCACAACATGTTATCTACTAGCACCCTAGATCCTTCTCCACCCCACAGGCTGATACTGTGGATACACTAGTAACAATGTACCAATGATAATATGTCGATTTTCCTAAAGACTAATGGGTTTGGACTTTTAAAGGCACACAGTAGATATAATAAAAAACTAGGGGTTTTTATTGCAGAAATATCATATAAAAACAGTTATACATATAAAATAAAGAAGTTTTCAATATTATAACTGGTCCACATAGGTTATCACAATATTAACAATGAAATACAGTTTTCCAATACAAACTCAATGAATACAGTAAGAAAAATTAAAGATATAACTGTAGAATAGATAACCAAGGAGTGGGTCCAGGGGAACAGGAGGACTTGCTCTACATGTATATACAATAAATAAACAGCATTTTAATACATAAAGGAAAAAGTTCATTATAAATAAATAATTACTAACATGTGGCAAAGCAACAGCAGGAGAGACCTCTAGAGCCCCATGGAGCAAATAATCAGCCCCCCCCCCCCCATTAAGGCACAGACAAACATTGCAGATAGGCATAATGTAGTTAAGGTTGAACAACAGGATGATCTATGGGAAACGCAGATATAAGTATAATAGATGAAAGAGATCTATACTCACAGGATTGGCCGTGTTGAGTAAGGCAACAGTCAACCCTTATGCTGAGACAGTGGCTATGTATTAAACATATAGCCAGTCAAGGGTATATTATATTGTTCCTCCAAGTTGTTAATTATTAATTAGAAAGAACCACCAAACCGTGTATGTCCGGCATAGGTGGGAACTAAAAACCATAGAGCCAGTAGCTTAGTAAGTAAGGAATCTCACCATATAAAGACAATCGAAATAGTAATGATAGGACGATCGGTTCTGGTAAGCAGAGAGTTAATGAGGGAGACTCAGCTGATCCAGTGCAGTGATGTGTATATTAGTATGCTAGGGCAGTATTTAGCATAGCATTCTCAGGCCGCTTGGTAAAAAAGAAATAAGAGCCCTAAAAGAGTAAATAAGAAGACAAAGGTACAATGCAGTCAATACCGCATACACGGGACTCATCAGAGAAAGTGTATCCATCTGCGGGACAGTTTTTACCTTTGAATCAAGTATGCAATGTGCCGTCAGCGAGTGCTCCCAGATTCCTCGTGATCGCCTATGCTGTATTGCGGTGTCTTCCGTGTTTATATGTGCCTTTACCGGAAGTGTGTCACTCCCAGCCGGAAGTGACGCCATCCTGACTGACCGCAGGCTATCGCACATGCGCCACGTCACCGCTAACGCGGCGAACGTGGACCAACGCGACGGCAGCAGAGGCGGGGAACACAGGGCAACGACTTTGCCCCGTTTCCCCCTTAATTGCTGCACTTCCGGTCTTTATATGGTGAGATTCCTTACTTACTAAGCTACTGGCTCTATGGTTTTTAGTTCCCACCTATGTCGGACATACACAGCTTGGTGGTTCTTTCTAATTAGTAATTGACAACATGTAATATGTTACTATTACCCTCAGATAACATACCCTTGACTGGCTATATGTTTAATACATAGCCACTGTCTCAGCATAAGGGTTGACTGTTGCCTTACTCAACACGGCCAATCCTGTGAGTATAGATCTCTTTCATCTATTAAACTTATATCTGCGTTTCCCATAGATCATCCTGTTGTTCAACCTTAACTACATTATGCCTATTGGCAATGTTTGTCTGTGCCTTAATGGGGGGGGGGGGCTGATTATTTGCTCCATGGGGCTCTTGAGGTCTCTCCTGCTGTTGCTTTGCCAAATGTTAGCAATTATTTATGTATAATGAACTTTTTCCTTTATGTATTAAAATGCTGTTTATTTTTTTTCTCTTTGTATATATTTTAATAGATTCATATGTCTATGCTCCTGAGGAAGCGTTTCAACAACGCGTAACATGTAGAGCAAGTCCTTCTGTTCCTCTGGACCCACTCCTTGGTTATCCATTCTACAGTTATATCTTTAATTTTTCTTACTGTACTCATTGAGTTTGTATTAGAAAACTGTATTTTATCGTTAATATAGTGATAACCTATTTGGACCAGTAATAATATTGAAAACTTCTTGATTTTATATGTATAACTGTTTTTATATGATATTTCTACAATAAAAACCCCTAGTTTTTTACTATATCTACTGTGTGCCTTTAAAAGTCCAAACCCATTAGTCTTTAGGAAAATCCATCCCTAACTCCCCCAGCTGTACTTCGCCTAGTGAATATTTTACATTTATGTTTTTTGACCCTAATGCCACGTACACACGATCGGAATTTCAGACAACAAATGTTCGATGTGAGCTTTTGGTCGGATATTCCGACCATGTGTAGACTCCATCGGACATTTGCTGTCGGAATTTCCGACAACAAATGTTTGAGAGCAGGTTCTCAATTTTTCCGACGGCAAAAGTTCTTGTCGTAAATTCCGATCGCGTGTAGCCATTTCCGACGCACAAAAGTGCTGCGCATGTTTGGAACCAATTCGACGCATGCTCAGAATCATTGTACTTAACCACTTGCCGCCCGCCCTATAGCGGATTGACGTCGGCAAAGTGGCTTTAAAATCCTGACTGGACGTCATATGACGTCCTCAGGATTTTAAGCCGCTGCGCGCCCCCGGGGGCGAGCATCGCAGTGATCGTTGTTGCAGGGTGTCAGTCTGACACCCCGCAACACCAATCTATGTAAAGAGTCTCCGACGGAGACTCTTTACCACGTGATCAGCCGTGTCCGATCACGGCTGATCACATGTAAACAGGAAAAGCCGGTAATCGGCTTTTCCTCACTCGCGTCTGTCAGATGCGAGTAAAGGAGAGCCGATCGGCTGCTCCTCTGACAGGGGGGATTTGTGCTGATTAATTATCAGCACAGCCCCCCCGAGGATGCCCACACTGGACCACCAGGGATGCCACTGGACCACGAGGGATGCCACTGGACCACCAGGGATGTCCATTACCAGGTATGCCTCCCTAGACCAACAGGGATGCCAATCAGTGCCCCTAATGGATGCCAATCAGTGCCCACAATGGGCATCACTGATTGGCAGTAGAGCTGATACTGATTAAAATTTTCGTGTTCGATTAATCGATTTTTTTTTATCGATTAATCGACTAATTTCGAGTAATTATAACGCACATACAGATCCAAATACTTTTAGCTGATCTCCTTGCAGGCCGATTCCCAGTGCAGCTACCAACCACTGGAAAAATCGATAGCAGGATACAAAAAACACACAAAGGCAGCGCTCAATGGGAATAGCATTAAAACTTTTATTGTCTTCAAGTGGGTAACAAAATAAATATTGCACTGGAGATAAAATCAATGTAGCTACATAAACTGTAAAAATGGTGCGAGTAATACCAAACGGTAGCAAAAGCAGTCGTAAAAACATGTAGCTAAGTATGATACTGGTATAAAAATGTGTACAACGATACCACTGCTGAATCCAGATGAGGAGGGGCTAACATCAGTTCGTCGGCATGTAGATGTCCCGTGAAGGGAACTATCACAACTCCCAGTGGATGGTTGTAGAATCCCAGGCTGATAGAGGGAAGTGATAGAGGGAAGTGTAACAGCCCTTGTGTGTGGCAGATAGTAAGGTCCCGCCGGCATGCAGATATGAAGGCACAACAAAGGAGCCCTTCAGATAGATACGGCAAGCCCAAAGAATTTTGATTGATTAAAAGAATTTTGATCGATCAAAACGATTAATCGATTAATCGAGGAATTAATAGTTAATTTCCACAGCCCTAATTGGCAGGCATTATTGTTTGGCACTGATTGGCATCCATTAACACATTACAGTGCCACCTATCAGTGCCCATCCATGCCACCTATCAGTGCCCATCCATGCCCATCCGTGCCACCTATCAGTGCCCATCCATGCCATCTATCAGTGCCTATTCGTGTCGCCTATCGATTCCCATCCGTGCCGCCTATCTGTGCCCATCCGTGCCGCTTATCTGTGCCCATCTGTGCCCATCCGTGCCGCCTATCTGTGCCCATCTGTGGCATTAAGTACAGTTGCCTTCTTTGTGTCACCTGTAACCATGCACCCATCCTCATCTTTTAAAAGTGCAATGTGCTCCGTTTTTGTCTTTTTACTGTTAATATATCTAAAAAACATTTTTGGGTTATTTTTACTTTCTTCCGCTATGTGTCTCTCGTAATCTTTTTTAGCCACCTTCATTGCGATTTTACATTTCTACTTGCAGGACTTTTTCTAACGTCATGCAAGTGCACCGCTCCAGTGTGAAAGCACTCGGGCTTTCACATTGGAATGACAGGAGAGGCGCTATACAGGCACTTTGCATGCCCTCTTGTTAGCGCTAAAACTACTGTAAAGCGTCTCAGTGTGAAAATGGCCTAAATATAAATGACTGGATTTTAAACAGTATTTTAAAATCCAGTAATACACTGTCTCACCCTGCTCTGCATGTGCTTAGCTGCTTTCATTTTTTTAGGCCACTGCTAAATTCCTATCCTTTACAACCAAGGAAGCTGCTTCTGTTTGATCTGCAACTGCCATGGTGCTGCACATGTGATCAGTTATGACACCAGCCATTTGACCGTTTGGTTGAGGAAACAAGCACATGTGGCAGTCAACAATCCCGGCATTCCAGGAATGTAACTGTTTTTGAAACCATTAAATCAATGAGTTTAGTTGTGCTTTATGATTTAGTTCTGCTCAGGGGCCCTGGGCTTGAGAAAACTAGCAGCCTGCAGCAAGAAGAAACAGGAGCAATGCTGGAGGCAATTTACAGCAGGAAGCGTTCATTTTGGTAGCATAATTACTAACCATTTCAGCCCTGAAAGAATTTACCCCCTTCCTGACCGTGCCATTTTTTAGCGCTACGGCACTGCATTGCTTTAACTGACAATTGCGCGGTCGTGTAATGCTGTACCCAAACAAAATTGACATTCTTTTCTTCCCACAAATAGAGCTTTCTTTTGGTGGCATTTGATCACCTCTGCGGTTTTTATTTTTTGCGCTGTAAACAAAAAAAACGTGTAAATTTTCAAAAAAACACAATATTTTTTACTTTTTCCTATAATAAATATCCCAATTTTTATTTTCCTCAGTTTAGGCCGATATGTATTCTTGTACATATTTTTGGTAAATAAAATCACAATAAGCGTATATTGATTGGTTTGCGCAAAAGTTATAGAGCCTATAAAATAGGTTATTGATTTATGACATTTTTCTTACTTATTTATTTTTACTATTAATGCCAGCGATCTGCGATTTTTATCGGGACTGCAACATTTTGGCGGACAGATCTGACACTTTTTTGAAACCATTGACATTTATACAGCATTCAGAGCTATAAATAGCCACTGATTCCTGAATAAATGTCAATGGTAGGGAAGGGGTTAACACTAGGGGGCGATTAAGGGGTTAAATGTGTTCCCTGTCTGTGTGTTCTAACTGTAGGGGGATGGGACTGACTGGGGGGAGGAGACCGACCGGTGTTCCTATATACTAGGAACACCCGATCTGTCTCCTCTCCCCTGACAGGATATCCGGTGGACATGCGCATTGGCTCCTCAGTGATGCGACGGCACACATGCGCCCTCTATTCTGCCGGGAAGCTGAGGACGTTATATGACGCCCGCCCTAGGAACACACGATCTGTCTCCTCTCCCCTGACAGGATATCCGGTGGACATGCGCATTGGCTCCTCAGCGATGCGACGGCACACATGCTGCCGAGAAGCTGAGGACGTTATATGACGCCCGCCCAGGATGGGAGATCCCATCTGCGGACGTCATTTGACTATACGCGGGATATCAAGCGGTTAATGTGGAATATATTTTTTTATCAAGTTGTTATGGGTAAAGTTCCGCTTTAAGGAGAAATAGCCAAGATAAGACTTTCAGTAGATTTCAATTATCTGATAGCCGCATCCTCATAAAAAGTCCATTCACTTCATGTATGGTCATCGTATCAGCAGATGTTGTGTCCTACAATGAGCATCTTCTCTGTCAGCGTTTGTGGGATAATCAGTTCTTGATTCTATCATTTTTATGTGGCTCAAATATATTGTAAAACATATTTAGTAGTTTTTTTTCTTAGGAACATGTTAGGCTGCTTTCCCTTCCTAGTCAGTCTGTAATACTTGGACATTTTCTTGTTGACATTAAAATAACAAAGGTCTAAGCACTGGAGAAATAAAAGAAATACCAAAAATAGAGCAACGGTAGTTCATGTTCATTTGGCTAACACTGGAACTGTAACAAAATAGGAGATGACAAGCTATTTGCAGCCAAAACCCAGTAGAAATTTTAATTGATATAGATTGTCTTGAACAAAGAACTCCTTCACGGGACCTCGTGTTAATTAAAATCCCAGGATCAGCTTTAGGGAAGGGGGAAAACAGAGACTGTGTACATAATATTGTGCTCTTACAGTTGGCATTTCTCACAGTATAACCATTAGTGGCTTAATCATCTTTAAAATATAATATTCGGCAACTAGTTCAGAATCCTAATGGATTTTTTTTCCTATAAATTACTTTAACGCAGTTCAGCGAATCTTTTCATGTACAGCTTCACCAAATGACATTCTTAATACATTTTTTGTTTTTCCGTTTATGAGAAATCTTTTCTGTTGTAAGTTAAACATTTTCAGGTTGGTTTTCTAACCAGATCGAATTTCTTGGTTTCCTTGTATTCTCTCTGCATTATTGTGTACTTTCATACGTACTGTATAAAATTAGCTTGTACTGTTTTCTTTGTGTCTCAATAAAGACATATTGAAACAAAAAAATGGGACTTGCTTTATATATTAGCAGTACTAATTGGAGGCTAGAAATCAGCCATGACCTGTAAAGTAAGGTGACCAGATTTTTTAAATAAAATCTGGGGACATTTTTTTTTTTTTACTAGTAATGGCGGCAATCAGCGACTCTCTGCCCGCCGCCGCAGCCACCCGCCTAACAGCCTGTCAAGTCTTACTCTCCGGGCCCCGGCTACTACTGGGTGGGGAGTGGAGGAAAATCACAGAGGGAAGGCAAGGAGCAAAGCAGGCATGTGGCTGGCCGGGACTTGAGCCAAGGCAGAAGAACATGCAAGTGGAGCTGACTGGGCATGCGCCTGAAACTGAAGAAATATTCCCTCAGCTCCGACCGGCACATGATCATCAGAAATGGGCACAGATAATGGAAAAAATACACCCCCTACTAAGCTAGTAGGAGCAGCAGAGCGGGAGTGTGTAATTTAGATTTTTTTTTTATTCTGCACTGTCTTTGAAATTGTCCCAGCCCCTGTTCAAATCCAATCTGGGGACAAAACCGGGGACCGACCTGGTCCAGGGACAGTGTCCTCAATCCGGGGACTGTCCCCGGAAACCGGGGATGTCTGGTCACCCTACTGTAAAGCATAAAGAATGGAATTCATGTAATTAAACAAAGTTTGGTAAGTTCAGCAGGGCTTTAATTGGGCAGCAACAACACTGTTGATTTGGGTCTGTTATGCTATTTTATTTACAAAAACTTATGAAGTAATGAACAATGGGCAAGAACTAGATCCACCGCTTGATTATGCAGCAACATGGCAAATTAGTTTAATTATAATTTTAAATAAAAAGTTATGCACTTGGGTCCTAAAAAATATGTGTGCATCACACAGTCTAAAGGATAGAGAAGTATCTGGGTGTTCTGGTAGATCATAAACTTAACCACTTCAGTAGAGGACACTTCCCCCCCCCCCCCCCCTTCCTGCCCAGGCCAATTTTCAGCTTTCAGCACTGTCACATTTTAAATGACAGTTGTGCGGTCATGCAACACTGTACCCAAACAATTTTTTTATCATTTTGTTCCCACAAATAGAGCGTTCTTTTGGTGGTATTTGATCACCATTGGGCTTTAAATTTTTTTGCTAAACAAACCGAAAATTTTGAAAAACAATTATTTTTTTATTTGTTTCTGTTATAAAATTTTGTAAATAAGTAAGTTTTCTCCTTCACTAATGGGCACTGATTGGCGACACTGATGGGCACTTAAAGGCCCCACTGATGGGTAGTTATAGGTGGCACTGATGGGCACTGATGGGCACTAATAAGTGGCACTGATATGCAGCACTCATGGTCATTAATAGGTGGCAGTGATGTCCACTCATAGGTGGCACTGATTGGCACTGATAGGCGACACTGGTGGGCACTTATAGGCGGCACTGATGTGCACTGATAAGCGGCACTGATGGGCACTGATAGGTGACAATGATGGGTGGCACTGATGGGCACTGATGAGGAGGCACTGGCAGGTATTACTGATGGGCGCTGATTGGCATCTATATTTGACACTGATTTGCTCCTCTAATGGGCACTGATTGGCATCCCTAGTGGTCATGGGTGGACATACCTGGTGGTCATGGGTGGGCATCCCTGGTGGGCATGGGTGGGCATCCTCAGGGGGGACTGCTCTGATAATCAATCAGGGCAGACCCCCCTGTCAGGAGAGCAGCGAGTCGGCTTTCCTCTACCCGCGTCTGTTAGTACGAGTGGAGGAAAAGCCGATAAACGTATTTTCCTGTTTACACTGTGATCAGCTGTGATTGAACACAGCTGATCACGTGGTAAAGAGCCTATGTCAGAGACTCTTTACCTAGATTGGAGATGCGGTGTGTCAGACTGACACACCACACCAACGATCGCACGCTGCACTCCCCCACGCGGTCGTGGCTTATCCTGCTGGCCGTTATATGACGCCCAGTCAGGATAATGAAGCCAGTTTCTGGCAGTCATTCTGCTATATGGCGGGCGGGAAGTGGTTAACGTGTACTTAAACCCACATCATAAAAAGCTATCAATAAATGCTGTATTACATGCTGTTCATATTCACGCAGTCACTATGAGATTTGTTTTTTGTATCCTGCAAAAAACCTGGTTGATCCTGCTGTTCTCTATCTCCTCCCTCTGTACAAGTCCCCAATTCAGCTATGGATTTTGCAGAGCAGTGTTGGCAGCTCTGCACATGCTCAATTTTCAATATTGTCACAATTTCACTATTTCTATGCTAAGCATTTTCTCGCTATCACATCTGAGCAGCCCATTTGACTATAGTAAGTCATGTGGACGTATACACAGTGGTAAATGACAGCCCTCCTCCATGCCCACTAACCAGCTCAACACAATGGGGGAGGGGGGATGTTACATGTAGATTGATAGAGGCTTCACCTCCCTGTTATTCTAAGACACAGGCTGGAGGAATGTGACACAATTTGTGACTGGCAAAAATCTGCCCACATCATGTTATTGCCAAAAAAAAATTAAGGTTTGATTTCAAATTTATATTTGTATGACAATTTAAAACAGTTTATTGATATTAATTCTTTATTTTTACTCTGTATTAGACATGTGCACACTGAAATATCTTGTTTCGGAATTTCGTTTTCGTCCGAAAAATAAATTTATTTAGTTACTCCCGAAATTCGTTTTTATTTATTTTGTTTTTCGTTAGAAATTGCATTAGTCCGAAAATCTGAATTAATTAAGGTTGAATCTGTCATTGAAGGCTTATGGTGTCTGTCGAATGTTCAAAGAAGATTAGACGGAGCAGCGAAACTGTACGACGCCGCAATCATATATTTCCGGTCGAATGTTCCGCCTACAAGCTAGCTATAGTAGAATTCTAATGTTGTATGACTAGTAATAATTATATTTTTTAATTATTATTACTAGTCAACCAACATTAGAATTTTTTTATAGCCTATGGGCCGATGCATTTGACCGGAAATGTACGATTGCGGCGTCGTACAGTTTCGCTGCTCCATCGAATCTTCTTAGAACTTTCGACAGACACCATAAGCCTTCAATGACAGATTCAACGTTTGTATGTTTTTCGATGCTTTGTCGAATCTTCGTCGTTCATGTTGAATTTTCAAGTTAGTTCTAGCTATTTTACTGCTCCTCCTCTTTGGTTACAATCAGCCAATAACATTCATCATCATCATCATTTTTTTATTTTACTTCCCCCACCCAATTTCAGCAGCGATCTTTTCTCTCTATGTCGAATCTTTTCTCTCTATGTCGAATCTTTTCTCTCTATAATGCCAAATCTTTTCTCTCTATAATGTCGAATCTTTTCTCTCTATGTAGAATAATCTTGGACTAATAGAGTTAAGGTTGGGCACATTCGACCACAGGTTCGATAGACACAGATTGTTATTGTCAGCGTCATGTCGAATCTCCTATCTATATCGAATTGTTGTTGCAATGAAAACGAAAATAAAGCATTTGTTTATGTCGGATCTTTCGGTTTTCGGATTCTGCGCTTTCGTTTTCGTTTGTTAAAACGATAACGAAAATACCTGAAATTCGGACGAAAATGCATTCGGACTAAAACTCTGTATAACAAAGGCTGTTTTTTTATTTTGAACTTGTGACCAGTAGCAGAAGACTAGAAGCTCCTTCTACTTATGTTTCCCTGCAGACAGGCTGGGAAAGATCTGTGTCGTGTGACAGGCAGCTGTATATCAATTAGGCTCCATGTACACAGAAGCTCAAAAACGGTAGTTTTGAACGCCAGATTTCTGGCAGAAAATGCTGCTTTAAAATATAGCTTTTATCAGCGTTTTTTACTAGCGTTTATTAGCGTTTTTCAGTGTTAGCGTTTTTTAGCTTTTTTTTTTTTTCGATGGATCAAAAAACGCAAAAAAAACGCTGGCGCCTGCGTTTTTGAGTGTTTATTGGCGTTTTTCAGCGTTTTGCGTTTTTTCCCGCCGAAGATTGCCACTTTGAACGTGAATTTCTTGCGTTCAGAAAAAAGACCATTAACTCCACTGCTCATTAACGCTAAAAAATGCTATGTGTACATGAACACATAGGCTAACATAGAGTGCAGTTAATAGGCTTTTTAAAAAAACGCCAAAACGCCAATAAACTGCAGTTTATCAGCTTCAGTGTACATGGAGCCTTAGGAAAAAGGTACTTAGATGTTTTGTTTTGTTTTGTTTTTTATTAAAAGAGAAGTATGTTTTTTTTTTCCCCCTTTTATACTTACCTAGGTGGATGCAGCATGGCACCAATGCTGCATCTGTCCCCCGGCGTCTCTACATAGAAACGAGCGATTGAACACCGCCGATGGCTCAGTTCTCACAGATCCCCGAGAGCTCAGCACTCCAGTGAGCGAGGAGGAAGCTTCTTCCTCGCTCACTGGAGCGCTGTGCTGTGGAGGGGGTGGAGCGGCTGTCTCAGTCTCTCAGCGGCTCGTTAAGAGGCTGAGACAGGCATCAAAACTGATTCCAGTGACGTCAGCAGAGAGCGGACTTTAGATTGCTCTCTGCTGAAAATGGGTCACAGGAGTGCAAAAGTCTTTTTTGGGGGGACGGCAATCAAACATGGACCCCTACCCCCTAACTCGCACTACCCCCCCCCCTCAGCACTTGGTCGACCACTTGAACGAACAGGAAGGTGGTCGATTCATGGCTCTTACCTTATCCTTAGCTATCAATCTGGATGGCCTGCTCTCGCTGTTGCTGCGGTAGAGGTGCGGGAAGCAGGAGGATGACGAGGTGGTGGTGTTGGTGCACTGCTGGATCCGGGGTAGGGCTCCTGGAAGAGGCTGTTGCTGCCCTTTCACCTGCTGCCCCTCGCTGCACATGGCCCGCAGCTTGCAGAGGGAAGAGCCGGGCCGTTTCTTCTCCTCCCAACCAATTAGGTCTCAGGACTTGCTTCCTGATTGGCCGTGAGGAGAAGCAGGAAGACATTAGTTAATATTAATTTTCTAATGTCACACAAGTGGGTGGGCTCGAGGGGCAGTGCTCTCAGGCACATTGAAATCCATGCGTCCAGCACCCTGCATGTAAGGGCCAGGCGCATGGATTAGGGGGGTGGCACCCCTGCGCTCTGCTTGAGCAGCCACCACTGGTTAATGTGTACTGTAGCGGGGGTTAACATTTAGGGGGAGTATCTGGGTGGTAGCATGGCCCAGATACACTAATTGTTAGGAATCTATGGCCAATTTGATTTGTGGACAATATAATGGTGTTCAGTTCCCTGCGGCCTCTGGGTGGCGCTGTCGCCTTGGGCTGGGGTTGAACCATCATTGTAGGGCCGTGCCCTTTGTGTCCTCTCGCGGCAGTAGTACGGCGGGGTGGGGAACCCGCTGTGCCTGCTGGGAGAGGGTATAAAGGGGGCGGACATCTTGCGCACGAGGTCCGAGCCCAGGCACCTTCAGCCTGGGGGCTGCTGTTCTGTCGTCCGCGCCCAGGTGCCCTCGGCCTGGGTGCGAGGGAGTTTGAGTTCCATCCCAGGCACCTTGGGCCTGGGGTGAGGTACTATCCGAGGCCTGGGGCTGAGTACCTTCGACTGGGTGCCGCATGGGAGAAGATACCTAGGGGGCCCACCGAGTGAGGGGACCCGAGACTCGGGCGAGGAGAACCAGGGAGGTGACCTGGCCTGAAGATCCAGCGCAGCATTGGCTGGTGACAGTGCAGGCCTCTGGGGACCGTCCGGGATGGATCATCTCCCTAACAGGGGTCGCCATTAGAAGGTAGTTCATGTTCTATGATTTTTGCAGAGACCCAGCTGCATTAGGTCGTGGCAGAGGCCTATCCTAAGGTCTGTGGCAGAGACCTCATCGTTCACCCGGTCTGTGGCAGGGACCAACCTCACGGTCGGTGGCAACGACCATGCGCCAAAAGTTGTTGTGAACTCCTAACAGCTTCTCTGATCCGAAAGGATTGTGCCTGAACCCTCTCCCTACTAAGTTTTGTGTTTGTATCAACCTGTCTGCTTGCAAAGAGGCATATTTATCTCTGTGGAAATAAATATAGATGTTGTACTGTCACCTGGTGTGGGCTTACTTTTCTGGGAGCAAAGTGTTCTACATTCTCCTATCTACGGGTCATTTTTGAAGTGAAATCTCTGGACGGGGACACAGACCCGAAGGTAAAGATCTTAGCTCAAGCCTCTACACACATAAGGGGGGCGAGCTGGTGGCAGCATCTCACCCCTCCCCCTGGTCCCCCTAGATGAGTAAACCAGCCGAGAAGAAGAAGGGAGAGAGCGGGTGAGAGCGCTACACGTGGGGGCCCTGAGTCCGGGATTTGTGTTCCGTGTCAATGGAGCTGAAGCTCTCAAAATTTTACTTTTACCCCCCAGGAAAGTTCAGAGGAGGTCGGCCATGTTGGTCAGCGCCACGAGGCACACCCTCCCTGCTCAGTTCGTGACGAGGAAAAGGCCCGCGAAGTGTTGCACCAAAGGGGAGGAGTCTGGCCATGTGTGGAGATACACGTGGAGACTTTGGCGCCAGTTTTTCAGTGCGCGATGGAGCAGTCAACGGTCAGCATGCTTTCTACCGCATCATGGGTCCCCACTGCATCTACCACAAGGGCAACCCCCGTTGCTGTCTCCGCTATGGATACGGGGATTCGGCTCAAGCCCCGGGGACGATTCGCCCTGTACACATGCAAGGACGTTGAGGCCCTGGGTATGATTTGTCCCGGCTGTTCGGGACTGGTGGTACAGCTAAAGCCCTTCGGTCGCTGCGAGGCCTGTGGCGAGTTAATTTTTGAAGTGGAGCAACCAATAGAAAGGCCGAGAGCCTTCCACCTCAACTGCCTAACAGGCGCCACCACTCTACAAGGAGAAGTCAGAGCTTGCACAGCCATTCCCCCGCGCACTGCAGAGACTTCCGTGGAAGTCGCAAACGAATGGACAGAGGATTTTAAAGCCGAGGATGCTGCTTCGGTCACCACAGATTCCCTACTCCCAGCGCCCAAAAGGAAGGTCGGTTTCACAAAAGCTTCCAGCGGCCAAGATGGAGGACAACCCCTGCACTTGCCTGGCCCGGATGGATCCAGTGGGAAAATTCCCGGACCTCTATGTTCAAGTATCGGCCGAGGTAAGCCAGGGAATGGGACTTGGTATTTTGTTGGAGGTGTCGGGGATCCGCAGTTATCGGAGCCCGTGGGAGGGGGCGATTCCACATCTACAAGGAATTACCTACCCGCAGAAGAGTATGACACCTCCGACCTAGAGTCGGTCTCCGATGCAGGAGATGATGGACAAATAGATGAACTGTTTGAACGGAAGGGTTGGGACAAAGTACCCCTGGCCTCGTCCCATGCACCTAGGGACTCACCCATGTCTACAGGGGATAGTACACCCCAGGTGGAGGCCTCGGTGCCTGAGGAGGGATCCAGTCCCCTGCATGCCCTTCCGCCCCCAGAGTTACCTGCGCCATCTGCTCAGGTGAAGAGAGTGCCGCTGCGGGCACCTACGCCCAGATTGGAGGTGGTCAAGGCACCTCGGCACCCAGAGTCAATTGTTCTGCCTGGTGAGGGAGACCGCTCCACTATGCCACCCTTGTCCAGGCTACAGAGATTTTTCTGCCAAAAGGTTGCCTGTGAATTTGGGTGGAAGTACCCGTATTTGTCCAAGGAGTTGTTGTACGCGGTGGAGGCCTGCCGGCAGCGGTGGTACAATGACTTTGTTTGGACACCAATTAAGGTGCCCCATGCCCATCGCTACCTCGCATGTTCACCCACAGCTTCAAAGCGGTTTAAGGACTGCAAGGCAGAGTGGATGTTGGGTCGGCATATCCATGCTGACCGGGTCATTATCTGTCGGAAAGATGGGGAAGATGTGGAGTATCATATGGAAACCTTTGATCGATATTTAAAACCTCTTGTGCTGCCGCATCCAAGGTTTTACTTGTAGGAGGAAAGACTCCTGTTTGTTTTTTCATTACTGAACATTCCGGTACTCTGGAACTGTACCCTGTCTAGGGGTATTCTACTCTTTGGAGGCATGGGAGCAGTTGTGTTTTATGTTGGTCTCCCTCTGCCTCCCACCGCAAAAATTATCAGGACTTTGGGGTGTAGTCAGGGCCACAGTAC
Source organism: Rana muscosa (assembly GCA_029206835.1). Taxonomy (NCBI): domain Eukaryota; kingdom Metazoa; phylum Chordata; class Amphibia; order Anura; family Ranidae; genus Rana; species Rana muscosa. Next base: position 62,542,099 of record CM055122.1, on the reverse strand, counting down.
AGAGAAGAATCTGGATTTCACAAGTGCTTTTACCGCAGCGCTGTTACCAGGTGGCAGTGTTGTGCACCGTTCATCACACTGCATTGCACACTTCTTGGAAGGAAAGAGGTTTCTTTTCGGAGAGATATGTTTCACTCCAACATTCACACATGTGTTAGGAATTGTGTGTTGTTTCCTTTTTTTTCTTCCCTCTGCAGGAGAACATCGGTCAAGACTGCTGAGAATGGGCAGGTCTTAGTTAGTGATGTGGGAGGGGAGAATGTCATTTGTGTGTAATGTGATGTGTATTTACAATGAGTGTTTCCCTCATGTTCACCTTTTCCTTTTCCCTGTTGGGTTCAGGCGCAACTCCCAAGTTTTTTTCAAATTATTTTTGATGGTGTTTTTGAGAAGTTAAGCCACGTACACACGAACGAGTTTCTCGGCAAGAAACGACAAGAAAACTGCCGAGATAGCTTTCTTGCCGAGAAAATCGTTCGTGTGTATAGTTTCTTGTCAAGAAAACCGACAAGAATCTCGACGAGAAATATAGAGAACCTGCTCTCTATTTTCTCGTCGAGATTCTCATCAGCCTGTTTCTCGACGAGAAAATTGTGTGTGTGTACACTTACCTGTCCTCCGGGAAGCCCGCGCATGCTCGAAATGACTTCAACGCATGCGCGGTAGCTTCCTAGGCATAGATAGGGTGTAGCAAGATGGCGGCAACGGCATTGAATGTGACAAGCGCACGCTCGTCGTAGTCGATGACGTCACCGCGTTCGCTCCATTCAAAGAACCGCGGGTTCTTTGAATCGAGCGTGTGTACACTCGGCCGGGACAAGTTTCTTGTCCAAGAATCTCGTCAAGAAAAACGACGTGTTTTTTCTTGACGAGATTTTCAGCCGTATGTACGAGGCTTTAGTCTCTGGATCGGGTCTATGTTGGCTCCCTTTGGAGCATGGCTTGTTCCAGACACTGGGGACCAGTGTCTATCTGCTGGGGGGTGTGTGTAGCGGGGGTTAACATTTAGGGGGAGTATCTGGGTGGTAGCATGGTCCAGATACACTAATTGTTAGGAATCTATGGCCAATTTGATTCATGGACGATATAATGGTGTTCAGTTTCCTGCGGCCTCTGGGTGGCGCTGTCGCCTTGGGCTGGGGTTGAACCATCATTGTAGGGCCGTGCCCTTTGTGTCCTCTCGCGGCAGTAGTACGGCGGGACGGGAAACCCACTGTGCCTGCTGGGAGAGGGTATAAAGGGGGCGGACATCTTGCGCACGAGGTCCGAGCCCAGGGACCTTCAGCCTGGGGGCTGCTGTTCTGTCGTCCGCGCCCAGGTGCCCTCGGCCTGGGTACAAGGGAGTTTGAGTTCCATCCCAGGCACCTTGGGCCTGGGGTGAGGTACTATCCGAGGCCTGGGGCCCAGTACCTTCGACTGGGTCCTGCATGGGAGAAGATACCTAGGGGGCCCATCGAGTGAGGGGACCCGAGTCTCGGGTGAGGAGAACCAGGGAGGTGACCTGGCCTGAAGATCCAGCGCAGCATTGGCTGGTGACAGTGCAGGCCTCTGGGGACCGTCCGGGATGGATCATCTCCCTAACAGGGGTCGCCATTAGAAGGTAGTTCATGTTCTATGGTCTTTGCAGAGACCCAGCTGCATCAGGTCGGTGGCAGAGGCCTATCCTAAGGTCTGTGGCAGAGACCTCATCGTTCACCCGGTCTGTGGCAGGGACCAACCTCACGGTCGGTGGCAGCGACCGTGCGCCAAAAGTTGTTGTGAACTCCTAACAGCTTCTCTGATCCAAAAGGATTGTGCCTGAACCCTCTCCTCACCAAGTTTTGTGTTTGTATCAACCTGTCTGCTTGCAAAGAGGCATATTTATCTCTGCGGAAATAAATATAGATGTTGTACTGTCACCTGGTGTGGGTTTACTTTTCTGGGAGCAAAGTGTTCTACATTCTCCTATCTACAGGTCATTTTTGAAGTGGAATCTCTGGACGGGGACACAGACCCGAAGGTAAAGATCTTAGCTCAAGCCTCTACACTAGGGTGACCAGACATCCCCGGTTTCAGGGGACAATCCCCGGATTGAGGACACTGTCCCCGGACCAAATCTGTCCCCGGTTTTGTCCCCGGATTGGATTTGAACAGGGGCTGGGGCAATTTCAAAGACAGTCAGTTCAGAATTAAAGAAAAAAAATCGGAATTGCACACCCTTGCTTTGCAGCTCCTACTAGCTTAGGGGGGTGTATTTTTTCCATTATCTGTGCCCCTTTCTGATGATCTTCTGCTGGTCGGAGTGGAGGGAATATTTCTTCAGTTTGGGGTGCATGCCCATTCAGCTCCGCTCGCATGTTCTTCTGCTTGGCTCAAGTCCCGGCCAGCCGCCTGCCTATCTCCTTGCCTTCCCTGGCGGAGTGATCTTCCTCCGCTCCCCACCCAGTAGTAGCCGGGGCCCCGAGAGTAAGACTTGACAGGCTGTGAGGCGGGCGGTAGGGCTGGGAAAAAAATCGTTTTTAATCTTGAATCGAGTTTTGAGTTCAAATCGATTCAGATTTGAAGAAAATCGATTTTTTTAGATTTTTTTTTTTATTTAAAAAAATATTAACATTTTTTATTTTTTTTTACATTTTTTTTTCCTTCAAAGTTTCCGTAGCAGGGCTGCAGGGGGCGTATCCGGAATGGCACTGGGCGGCGTTACCCCAATTACATCTACTCGCCGTAGTAATGTAACACTAACTAACTGCAAGCCGCCGTCTGCCTACCTGATCAGCGTGTCATGCAGACAGACGGCGGCCATTGCAGTGTTCAAAAGCCGCGCCTCCCGAGTCCTCATCGTCTGTGATAGGCGGAACACTCAATTTCACAGCAGGCAGTGTTCAGCCTATCACGGACATCCTCTCATCCTCGTCTGTGTTATGAGGATGAGCGGATGTCCATGATAGGCGGAACACTGAATGCTGGGAAATTGAGTGTTCCGCCTATCACAGATGGGGGGAGGCGCTGCTTTTGAATACTGGAATGGCCGCCGGTGTAGCAGTAAAATCCGTATCCCATGAAAATCTGCATCAGGTACGGGCACAGTGATTGAAGCATGGGCACAGTGAAGCACGGGCACAGTGAGGCATTGGGCACAGTGAGGCATGGACACAGTGAGACACGGGCACAGTGAGGCACGGGCACAGTTCAATTCAACTAAGAGTAACCTCAAGATTTTTGGTTGTTTTATTAGCTAAATCCAAATACAGTATTAATAATTTGGATGTTTAACAATCTTTGTTGCACACGGCACACTGACTTTGCAGTTAGAGAAAGGGTTTGCCTTTGAAATTTTGTTTGTTGATGCACTTCAATTAATATAATAAAAAAAAAAATCGAATCGTAAATCGAGTTTTTTATAAAAAAAACGCCGATTTTTTGGGGGGGAAAATCGCCCAGCCCTAGCGGGCGGCGACGGGCAAAGAGTCGCTGATTGCCGCCATTACTAATAAAAAATAAAAATATGTCCCCGGATTTCATTTTAAAAATCTGGTCACCTTACTCTACACACGTAAGAGGGGCGAGCTGGTGGCAGCATCTCACCCCTCCCCCTGGTCCCCCTAGACGAGTAAACCAGCCGAGAAGAAGGGAGAGAGCGGGTGAGACCGCTACAGTACCTAAACTCAAAAATTTTAATGTAATATACTGCAGCTTACCAATCCTTAGATATCATGGCTGCATTCGTTTTCTGTTTTTATTTTATTTTTAATTTTTTTATGTTATTTGTCATATTGATTTTGCTTTCATTACCTGTAGCACACTGACTTTTTCCTGCCTTCGGCTCACTTGCAGGTCAAGGCACACCGTGCTATATGCCTGTACCCTCCTGTTTGAGGAAGTTGAGCGTTGTTAACAATTTTGGGTTCTGCAGCAAGTTCTCCCAGCAGACTGGTTCTCATCTCCTAGAGTATAGGGACAAGTCTCTATTTTTCCCCAGTAAGGCCAATGTCCACACCACTTTAACTCTAAACGCTGAGTTTATTTCACAAGCCAGTTCAAGTTCAGCAGACAGGAAAGGTGGATGAGAGAAAGGACAGCAAGGTTTGGGAGATAGGTCTAGGCACAAACTGGTATGATAGTCGCTACTCGATCCCTAGTAGGTTTAGCTCACCCGGATAGTCCCCTGTAAGAGCCGATCCTAGCAGCCGGAGTGATGCTCCAACGTTCACTTTAGGTTTTCCTTGAGATACGATCGGGAGATCCTCTGCCACAGAACCTTTAAGTCCCAAACTTCTCAGCTGTTGCAACACAAGGACAGGTGCCAGTGATAGCACAATGCAAGGCCTTTGGTGGAACTTTGAATCCCTCCAGAAGGTAATCAGGCCTCTCTTTCACCGTGAACTCACCGGTCCATCACAAAGGTCTTCCCCCGGTCTCCTCTTCTTAGAGCGGGTCCACCCTTTCCCGGGCACCCTGGGATTCTTCTTTTGGAGGTAGGCCCCAGCTAAAGGTGCTGGGCCTACTAGTGGAGTTGCAGCCCCAGGCTAAAGGTGCCTTAGACCCATGCATGCGCGCACCCCTGGCCTGGAGGGCCGGGTGGCGCGAACCGCTCACACTCCAGACTCCCACGACTCCCCAAAAGAATGGCTTCTGCCCCTTATGTATCCTCTCCCAGCATGCACAGCAGGTCAACCACGCCCACCGTACTGCTGCCGAGAGAGGACACCCTAAGGCACAGCAATGTCACCCACGGTTCAACCCTGACCTGATATGGCAGTGCCACCTACAGGCCACAGGGAACTGTGCGTCAGGGTACATCACACAGGCAGAAGCAAATACTAACAAATCAAAATGGTCTGAGCCTGGCTACTAGCTCAGACCTACCCCTAAATTTAAGCACATAGCACCCCTGAAAAGTAAAGGGGCGCTACATACACCCCCCTCTGAAATAGACACTGTCACCAGTGTCTGAAATAAATTCACGCTCCTCAATCCTGAGCAAGCGTAGATTTATTTCCGAACTATATACAAAATTTTGAATTGTTGTGCGGGAACCAATAAAATGGGGAAGGGCAGGAATAAAAGAGAGGAAGGGATAGATAACATAGAGTATAAACATTGACATCCCATTCTCAATGTCACATTTTACATGGCATAATATACACATTCCACCCCCTTCTAAGCTAACACTCTGCCCATCCTCCGGCAGAATTGCTAGTAGTTCACCTATAGAGGGAGAAAAAAAAACAACAGCACACAAACAACATCCTATCTAACCGCTATACATAAGAAGTGAGCTGTCCCCCCGAAGAAAGACAACTACCTTCACTAAGTGCTCAAATCCTGGTTAATCCTAGCATATGTTATTCATTAAAGTTCTGCAAATCACCGCCACCTGGTGGTAGTGCAACCGTCATCACATCTGGCACTGACTCACATGGAAATGTATCAATGTTATAGAACATTCCCCATCTTGAACATGGCGGCTTCAACCTTGACCCTAGCTAGATCTACCCCAAAGTTCAGTTTTAAAAAAAACTTTCTTTCCGTTGGCTGAGGAGAGAAAAAAAAACACATAGAACAGCTCTCCGATCCTCAACAGAGTAGATTTCCTGGCAGGGACAAAGTTACATGTTCAGGCAGCTTGGTTTCTAGAGTGAGTGATGATATAAAAAAAACAGGTTCTCACTCTAGAGGTAATAGTGTGGGTCTGGGAGGACAATAGTTTTCCATTCCTTATCAAGTGTTTCAATGGAATACACAGCATCGTCTCTGTCCTTATTACAGATCACCACTCTGTCCGCATGAATGTGCCGACCCAGAGTCCAGTCCTCCCGGCAATTCTTTAAAGCGATCTGCCCTGACAGCAGAACATCTGAAGTACCGGTGGCCCCTCTGTACTTTCAGAAAGTCCCAGACGAAGTCAGAGTACCACCGGTCCCTGTAGGCCTCAATCTCGAAGAGTATTTCCTTGGGAACGTATGGGTATTCCCACCCGTGCTCAATGGCAATCTTCTTGTTGAGGAGCCGCTGTAACCGGGCCAAAGGCGGCATTGTGGTCCGATCCCCCGCTCCAGGAAGGACAATGGCATCCGGAGACCTCTTTAATGGCATGGGCTCCAGCTGAGGCATCGGTGGCCGCAAAGGTGAACGAGCCTCCATCGTAGAGGATATAGAAGGCTCCGGAGCAGGTAAAGCGGGCAGGGAGACAAGGCCTTCTGCTGGAGTAGGAGCTTCCAGCCGGGGTATAGTTTCCCCAGAGTCCATGGGCGATTCCTCCCGAAAGCTACGGGGAGAATTCACCGGTATTCCATCCCAGCCCTTCTTGATAAACATCTCATCGATGGCAAAGTCATCTCCCACATCAGATGATGAGTCTATATCAGAGGTGTCATACATCTCTGCGGGCAGACAATTTCTAGCAGACATGGACACACTGCCTGCTGAGGGCAAAAGTTCCCATGGGCTGGCTGTCCGCACGTCCCCAATAGAACGGAGCGCGAGCTTCTTTCCCATCCCCGGCAAACTCTGTACTGCATTGTCCCCAGCCTCCTTACCATCCCCTGTCGTGGATTTCCTGGAGGTCCCTCCGGTTCGAAGCTCCGGTTCAGGTAGGCGCTGGGGTGGGCCTCGACCGCGGCCGTAGCCCACCTTCCGCTTGGGAGGTGGAAGGGAGGTCTCAGTTGTTACGAAGGCAGCATCTGCTGGGTTCTCTGCCTCAGGCTCCGTGGTGACCGAAACCTCCTCCTTGACTTCCTTTGCAGTCACAGTGGTGCACGTGGGCATGGCTGTGGGAGCACAGGTTTCCTCTTCTTGAGTGGTAGTGCCTGTTAGGCAGTTTACCCGGTATACCCGGGGATTTTCCGTGGGTTTATCTACCTCGAAGAGGAACTCTCCACACTGGGTACATCTTCCAAAGGGCCAAAGCTGTACCACCAGTCCCTGACAATTAGGACAGATCATGCCCAAGGCCTCTGCATCTCTGCACGTGTAAAGCGCAAAGCGGCCTCGGGGCTTCAGCCGGATCCCTGTATCCGTCAGGGGGGCAGTTAGCGGAGCAACATCCATAGATTAAACAGGTGGGAACACATGAGGTCTTGATGAAACAGGAATCCATGGGGCGGGAGACATGTTGCTTACTCGTCCGATCTGTACTGTCTTTGGCGCCAAAGACACCACGTGCAACACACTCTTGGCGGGGGCTCCTCCCCCTTCTTCCTCTTACTGCACGCAACTCGCAGGCTTTTCTATTTTCGAGACACGACAACGAACTACGCAGTTAGAAATACAGTTAGGCCTGTACCTCCATTTCTCTCACAAGTGGCGCGGCTCAAATTCTCCAAAATGGCCGACCTCCACTGAACCACACGGGAAAATAAAGTCCAACTTCTGGGGGGGATAGCTGCAGAATCCCGGACCCGAGCCCCCATGTGTAGCACACGGACCTTTTCCTGCCTTCGGCTCACTTGCAGGTCAAGGCACACCGTGCTATATGCCCGTACCCTCCTCTTTGAGGAGGTTGAGCAGTGTTAACAATTTTGGGTCCTGCAGCAAGTTCTCCCAGCAGACTGGTTCTCATCTCCTAGAGTATAGGGACAAGTCTCTATTTTTCCCCAGTAAGGCCAATGTCCACACCACTTTAACTCCAAACGCTGAGTTTATTTCACAAGCCAGTTCAAGTTCAGCAGACAGGAAAGGTGGATGAGAGAAAGGTTTGGGAGATAGGTCCAGGCACAAACTGGTATGATAGTCGCTACTCGATCCTGAGTAGGTTTAGCTCACCCGGATAGTCCCCTGTAAGAGCGGATCCTAGCAGCGATGCTCGAACGTTCACTTTCAGTTTTCCTTGAGATTCGATCGGGAGATCCTCTGCCACGGAATCTTTAAGTCCCAAACTTCTTAGTTGTTGCAACACAAGGACAGGTGCCAGTGATAGCATGTTGCAAGACCTTTAGTGGATCTTTGAATCCCTCCAGAAGGTAACCAGGCCTCACTTTCACCATGAACTCTCACCGGTCCATCAGAAAGGTCCTCCCCCGGTCTCCTCTTCTTAGAGCGGGTCCACTCTTTTCCTTGCACCCTGGGATTCTTCTTTTGGAGGTAGGCCCCAGCTAAAGGTGCTGGGCCTACTAGTGGAGTTGAAGCCCCAGGCTAAAGGTGCCTGAGACCCATGCACGTGCGCACCCCTGGCCTGGAGGGCCGGGTGGCGTGAACCGCTCACACTCCAGTCTCCCACCGACTCCCCAAAAGAATGGCGTCTGCCCCTTATGTATCCTCTCCCAGCATGCACAGCAGGCCAACCACGCCCACCGTACTGCTGCCGAGAGAGGACACCCTAAGGCATGGCAATGTCACCCACGGTTTAACCCTGACCTGATATGGCAGTGCCACCTACAGGCCACAGGGAACTGTGCGTCAGGCTACATCACACAGGCAGAAGCGAATACTAACAAATCAAAATGGTCTGAGCCTGGCTACTAGCTCAGACCTACCCCTAAATTTAAGCACATAGCACCCCTGAAAAGTAAAGGGGCGCTACATACCATTTTAATAACAGAGTGTAATGCTAAGATGCATTTTTTTAAAGAGAAATACATTTTTTTAAAGAGAAATATATGTAGCGACCTCACCCCTCTCACCCCTTCTTCTACTCGGCTTGTTGTCTCGTCTAGGGGGGAGTATGGGAGGAGGGATGATATACACCACAGCCCATGTCCTCTTTTGGATAGAGGTGAAGGCCAGAACCTAATTTTACCATCGGGTCATGTGTATAACCCAGAGCCAAGTCTTTTCTGTAAATGACCCCCTCTGCTCCCAGTAACTGGAGTTCCACACCACTGAAAAGGTCCAACTCGTATTTATTCTCCAACAGCAATAAATCGTCATTTAGCACAGACAGGTTGTGACCAAAGAACAGTTCAGTATAGGTGGGGAGTAGGTCAAGGCACAATCCTTAGATAGAATCAACCATTGTGGTGTCACCAATGGTTATGGCATACAGTAGCTGCCACCGACTGTGTAGAACAGAGAGTAAATTACCTTCGCTAAGCGCAGCCCCTGTCAGAGGGAAGACATCCATCCAAGAGAGTTACCAGAGGCCCCGCCGTCACCAGCAATGCTGCACCAGACTGTTCGGAGGGGTTACGCTCCCTGGCCTCCTCATCTCAGACTCGGGCACCCAAGGCTTTAGGGCCCCCTCGGATTCCTCCACCCTTGCGGGACCCAGTCGAAGGTACCAGCCTCAGGCCTTCTCAATACTACCTCACCCCAGGCTAAAGGTGCCTGGGATGGACTCCATCTCCCGTTCCGGCCAGGTCAAGGGCACCTGGGCCCGGAACTCCGGAACACCGGCACCCAGGCTGAAGGTGCCTGGGCGCGACTCTGCCCTACGACTCTGAACCCCGTGTTCCGGGCGTCCGCCCCCTTTATCTCCTCTCCCTTTGCGTCACAGCAGGTTCCCTGCCCCGCTGTACAAGCGCCAGAAAAGGACAAAAAGGGATGCAGTCTTGCGGTGAGGGTTCAACTCTGGCCCAGGGCAACAACGCCACCTGCAGTCCTCCAAGAACCATAAATAAAGGTCCCAGATTCCCCAACAATCAGTGCATTGGGTCATACCACCCTTGCACTCCCCCTAATTTTTAACCCCCGCTACATATACTTTATCTTATCAAAGAGGTATGTGTACTCAAGAAAGAGGCATAATCTTACCCTTCAGAAACAATAAGCTGCGCGAATAACAAAATTAATAACTCTATAATGTATATACATACAAAGAGGCTGTGACCTCTCTCTGTGAAGTGATACGTATAGAAGCAATGTGAAAAGTAAAAAACGTGGAAATTCCAACTCAAGGAAACAATGAGGTGACCTAATAAGTACTTATATTCCAAAGTCTCTTTCAGATGTCAAAAGAAAGAAGAACTAAATAAACTTTCCTCCCATCTAATAATGTCACCATATGATTCCTAGTGGAAATGCAAGGTAAATTGTTAAAATCCTTTCCACCCAAATTCCATAGGTGATTATTAACAAGCACCCAAGAAGAAGTGATGATAGTATGACAGAAGGATCCTCCACCATTGATTGATATGCTGCCACTTACCAGAAGGCGAGATCTCTTTTTAAGGAGATCGTACACGCTTGGGGCTATTTACCCAGCCCTGGGTCTCTGCACTCTGGTGTGTGATGTACCGTCAGTGATTCTCAACCAAAGGCTCCGCAACAGCATACAGGTTCATTCCAAGTTTTGTTTGTTCAACTCCTGCTCGGGTGTAGCACTCTCCTCCACATTGAAAACTTTCTTGGGGTCTATCGTAGGATTGGGTACAAAGATAGGTGCTGGACGTAAGTCCCCCTCCGAAACTGTGCTAATTTTGGATACGCTTACCTTGGCCTCAGAAGATAAGTTAGGTGGAATAGTAGATGAGAAAACAGTGCCAGGTGCCACAGGTGGTAAGCCACCTTGTGTACGTGAAGTGTTCAGAGATTGAGGGTTGTGAGGAACATCAAAGAACTGGGAGTATGTTTAGGTGCGGATGAGTGTATACCCAGAACTTAATTTTTCCATTTATGTGACAAATGGGACTGCTGTCTTGGATGAGTAGCTTGAGCCTTACCCTTACCCCTTCTCATCTCGAACATGCAGTTTGTTTTGGGCACCAGTTACCAAAAAATGTTTCCTGAACTAGAGAGAAGGAGGAAAGGAAAGTTTAGATGAACCAAATGTATTCTCCCTTGAGAAGGGGCAATTATTTTCAGAAGTTATCACCTTTAATAAATACATCTATAAAGTGAACTTGGTGCAAAGTCGTTCAATTTAAAGTAATTCTAAAGGCAGATAGCTTTTTAGCTTAAAGAGGAGCTCCAGACTGTAGCTGCTGACTTTTAATAAACAGTTGCACACCTGTCCCAGGATCCAGCGCTGACAGTGCTCACCCTAGCCCTTTGTTCTGACGGTCTTCGGTCCCCAAAAGCGGCACCTTCTTAACCGTGGGCACCCAGCTGTGACAAATTGCAGCTTCACAGCTGGCTGCCCACTGCGCATGCACGAGCGGCACTGCACATTGTGAAATGTCCAGCAATCTTCTAGGACCTCTGACGTGTCCCAGAAGACTGCAGAGAGGGAGGCGGGGGGGGGGGAGAACTGCGGCTCGGATCGCCTAGGCCTAGGGTGCCTTTTGGAAACATGCTTTATTAGCAAAATAGCTTGGTTACACAAGTGGGATTTCGAGAGGCAGTGGTATACCCAGACTGGCTGCAAGAGATGTTCTAGAGAGCCTGTCTTGTAAAGATGGTGCAATGGGTTATAATTTTATTGGGTTACTTTGGTTATATTGTGTGAAAGACGCGGTTGTGCTGTTGTTATGAAACCTGTTTTTTGGTTCAAGTAACCCTTTGTTAACTGCCGCTTTGATTTCTGTTAACAGAATGTGTTTTATTTTTATTTTTATTTTTTTTATTGTTTGTATAGCACTGTTGGGCTGAAAAAAGGTGAAAATTTTACTCCAATAAAAATCATTTGAATTAAAAAAAAGAAATAATAATGTTATTGCAGATGACAAGGGAATGCATTTGCATATGGAAAAGCTTCTTTACAGTAAGAGCTAGATCTAGCCAACACATCCAGCTTCGAAAAATGACTGGATGTGTTTCTGAATGCACAAAATAGAATTCGCTTTTAACATAAGACATAACACTGTAAATTACTGTGCATGTAACATGAACAGGTGCATATGTGATGCTAGGCCTATTTGAAAGCCAAGAAATCTAAAAACCCTACCTTGCTGTGAGCCTGCATTTGCACTGCAAATGTTAACTGTGCATTTATGTCTAGGGGATGGAAAAGCAGTTTTACTTACCTGATCCTCTGCTCTTCCGGCAGAAGCCATTCCCCCAGCACTGGACTGTTCCTTGGTGTCCTCGTGTCCACTGCAAGACTATGGTCCCTGCATCAATGTCAGAGGAGAACAGGCTGCAGGTCATTCTAGCAGCACAGAGGAGCTGTTGATCGGGGAAGTTACAGTGCTTTACCAAGTGCCCTAGGCAAAAACAAGCAGTTAACCCTTGCAGTGTGGGCACAATTCAAGGCAGGATCTTTAGGTTTCCTGGAGTTCAGCTTTAAAATACCCAAGAGAAGAACAGCTCCAGTTTCCCAAACAACCAATCATAACCTCCTTTTTAGCCGTTCATACTGCATTAGAGAGTTAAAATGGTACTGGCTGCTGTGAGTAACAACAACTCCCTTCAGATAGTTTATACACAAGGACCATTGTGCATATACACTTGCTTTTATTCATAAATCATAATCATAAATTTCTGCAGAGCCACAAGGTAACTGATGGTAATGTTCCAGATATAAAAAAAAATTACATTGCAAGCACAGTAATAAATTTTTACCCAGAATTGAGTGAGACGGTTCATGGCTCAGATCAAGTGGAAATAAATTTAATGTAGGTTTTTTTTTTCTGTATTTGGATTTGATTTGTTTTCACTGGCACGGTATTGTAATAAAAGATTTACAGTTTAACACAAGGAAGTTTGCTAGTTGTCTTTGGACACAGTGAAGCTTTTCATTTATTACTGTTATTTCAGGAGCATTACAGCATTAGTCCCATGAGATCTGTTATATGTGGAAAAAAAAGCAGAATCCCACTCTAAGTACATCCTAATCATCTTTTAATTTACATGTACCAACTGCAGCAGCAACATAATGTTTCCTTCTCTTGAAAAGAAAATATATTGGCGCAAAGGCTTGTCATCTCAAAACCAAGATAAAGAGTTGTTAAATGTGATAAATAAACTTTTAGATGGTTTGAGGCACAGGAAGGCAAGATCATCCAGTTTGTTTGTGGCCATAGCACAGAATCTGAACGCAGCAGCCTATCCATCCTCATTCGCCTGTCTGAACGAGCTCCTGAAAGGTACAAGCGCTGCCTATTTGTTTTGAGGTATCCATTAGTAGTCACTTTGTTATTCAGGAACTGACATGACTTTAGTTAATGGCTCCAATGAGCAGCTGTTTTGTTTGTTTTATGCTATGGATTTACTGTACAAAGCCCTCTGGCATTGAAACTGTGTTTGTTTGCCACCTTGCTGAATAAAAGTGCAGTTCAAATCTGCTTGGACTTTTACTGAGTGCTCCTGTCAAGTTTGTGGTTTGCTACAAAATAATGCCAGTGTATGGCGCCCTGAATTAAGTCTTAATGTATCAGATGTGGCTGCCTGTTTAAATGAGTGAATTATTCACCTAGGCACAAAAAACTGAATAAAAGATGGTGCTTGCAAATTATATACATATATGGCATAGAAGTAACATTCCACCATCATGGATGACCATAAATCCATGATAATAACTGTAACGGCACCCCAAGTATGAAAGGGGTTAAAGCCGTTTAAGATATTCCATTCCTGAACACAAGGCAGCTACCAGACACTCCATTGAGGCGAACAAGACTCCATACGAATAATTCTCACCCAAATACGAGACGACGCTCTGTATGAGGTTCAAGCAGGAATACACTTTATTGCAAAATATGTTCACAGATATCTCTCTTCAAAACACTCCCCCCACCCTTGGGAAACAGGGCGGGTTAAACTGTCCAATGACTATTGGTATTACCCTGAAAACTAGCGATTTAGAGTCTTTATTGAGAGAGGACCCTTTGGACAAGGCCTTGTCTACCATATATAAACAGTTGTTTGGTGAGGGAGGGGATCTCCTCGCAAAGTGTAGGGCGGCGTGGGGTGAGGTGTTCTTCCAGACGGACAGGGATGACTGGGATGAAAAATGGACATAAATTTTACTAGATTGGTCTCTGCCAGGGACCATCTCATTCAATTTAAATTCCTGCATCGCATATATCTTACTCCAGCTAGACTGGCCAAGATATTCCCTACGCAGTCACCTGGTTGCTGGTGGTGCAGTTCCCTCACTGCCGATTTCATGCATATTTTTTGGAATTGCTCGTCCATCCAAGTATTCTGGAAGGGGGTTACAGAATGCATAGCTGAAGTAACTGCCATTCATTTACAGCCCACGATAGCCTTTTGGGACTGGTAGACAACCTAGCCCCAAAGAGAGTGACTCGTACTCTGTTGACGATTCTAATATATTACGCCAGGAAAATGATAGTGTTATCATGGAAAAAGCCCAATCCTCCATCTATATCAGCGTGGAAGGGTGTGGTTAATAGGGCTGCACCTTTATACAAGGCTACTTACGCTAGCAGGGGCATGCCACAGAAATTTGATAAAGTGTGGGGCAGTTGGATGAATAGTGAAGTTACGGTGGCGGATTGAATGGCACCTAATAGAATGCACCTGCAGTAGGAGTTAATATGTATGTAACTATTTGGCATATCTAAACAACATATCGACTGTTACTAAGACAGACAAGGTGGCCTTATAACGGTATTATTCTTATCACTGTGTGGGGGTCTGGAAGGAGGGCGAGAGAGCCAGTGCTGAAGAAATGTAAATAGTTATTTTTGTGTATGGCCCGCTGGGTCTGTTTGTTGTGTCAAAAGCAATAAATAAAACTTTAAAAAAATAAAAAAACTGTCCAATGACAATTGTTATACAGGTCAGGTGTGTTCCAACTTCTCAGTAAACAGTCTTATCAGCATAGGGGTTGGAGGAATCCCCCCCCCTCTTTCCTCACAGCAAGACACTTACACATCCCATAATAGTTGAGGCATCCAGCCACAATAGACAATAGAATAGTCACACCCCACCCCATCACAGCAAATAGTACACAACAGCCAACACACAATATACACACAATATATACAATGTATACAGCATTGAATCTGACTAGTACAGATTAGGGATGAGCTTCGTGTTCGAGTCGAACATACATTCGACTCGAACATTGGCTGTTCGATCGTTCGACGAAGATCGAACGATTTGGGCCGTTCGCGCCAAATTCGAGTGACGCGAACGGCCCACAATGCACTACGCCATCGCAGTGTCATCCAGGCGCTGTGATTGGCCAAGCATGCACTGTGACCCCGCATGCTTGGCCAATCACAGCGCCGGCAGCGAGGAGAGCAATGATTGGCCACAGGCAGGATGCCTGTGGCCAATTATTGCTGAGGGTGTTTAGTACACGCCCCACACTATAAAAGGCCGCCAGCACGGCGGCCTAGTGTAGTGTGTTCCGGAGCAGGGATAGAGTAGCATAGGCAGGGACAGTGACTGTTATTTCTTTCTTGCTTAACCTGGATTCCTTTAGTTTAGGGAAAGAGAAGGATAGGTAGGGAGAGTGTCAGTGTGTTTTGTGCTTCTGCTATAGTGTGCTTAAAAAAAACATTTATTCTAGGGACAGAAAACTCTAGGTAGGGACAGTGTCAGTTTCTTTCACTCTGCAAGTCCTTGTTTCCAGGGACCTGTAAGGACAGTGAGTTAATTGTCCTTGTGCTATATTGTGCTTAAAAAAAACATTTATTCTAGGGACAGAAAACTCTAGGTAGGGACAGTGTCAGTTTCTTTCACTCTGCAAGTCCTTGTTTCCAGGGACCTGTGAGGACAGTGAGTTAATTGTCCTTGTGCTATATTGTGATTAAAAAAAACATTTATTCTAGGGACAGAAAACTCTAGGTAGGGACAGTGTCAGTTTCTTTCACTCTGCAAGTCCTTGTTTCCAGGGACCTGTAAGGACAGTGAGTTAATTTTCCTTGTGCTATATTGTGATTAAAAAAAACATTTATTCTAGGGACAGAAAACTCTAGGTAGGGACAGTGTCAGTTTCTTTCACTCTGCAAGTCCTTGTTTCCAGGGACCTGTAAGGACAGTGAGTTAATTGTCCTTGTGCTATATTGTGCTTAAAAAAAACATTTATTCTAGGGACAGAAAACTCTAGGTAGGGACAGTGTCAGTTTCTTTCACTCTGCAAGTCCTTGTTTCCAGGGACCTGTAAGGACAGTGAGTTAATTTTCCTTGTGCTATATTGTGATTAAAAAAAACATTTATTCTAGGGACAGAAAACTCTAGGTAGGGACAGTGTCAGTTTCTTTCACTCTGCAAGTCCTTGTTTCCAGGGACCTGTAAGGACAGTGAGTTAATTTTCCTTGTGCTATATTGTGATTAAAAAAAACATTTTTTCTAGGGACAGAAAACTGTAGGTAGGGAGAGTGTTTTTTTTCTTTCACTCTGCAAGTCCTTGTTTCCAGGGACCTGTAAGGACAGTGAGTTAATTTTCCTTGTGCTATATTGTGATTAAAAAAAACATTTATTCTAGGGACAGAAAACTCTAGGTAGGGACAGTGTCAGTTTCTTTCACTCTGCAAGTCCTTGTTTCCAGGGACCTGTAAGGACAGTGAGTTAATTTTCCTTGTGCTATATTGTGATTAAAAAAAACATTTTTTCTAGGGACAGAAAACTGTAGGTAGGGAGAGTGTTTTTTTTCTTTCACTCTGCAAGTCCTTGTTTCCAGGGACCTGTAAGGACAGTGAGTTAATTTTCCTTGTGCTATATTGTGCTTAAAAAAAACATTTTTTCTAGGGACAGAAAACTGTAGGTAGGGAGAGTGTTTTTTTTCTTTCACTCTGCAAGTCCTTGTTTCCAGGGACCTGTAAGGACAGTGAGTTAATTGTCCTTGTGCTATATTGTGCTTAAAAAAAACATTTTTTCTAGGGACAGAAAACTGTAGGTAGGGAGAGTGTTTTTTTTCTTTCACTCTGCAAGTCCTTGTTTCCAGGGACCTGTAAGGACAGTGAGTTAATTTTCCTTGTGCTATATTGTGATTAAAAAAAACATTTTTTCTAGGGACAGAAAACTGTAGGTAGGGAGAGTGTTTTTTTTCTTTCACTCTGCAAGTCCTTGTTTCCAGGGACCTGTAAGGACAGTGAGTTAATTGTCCTTGTGCTATATTGTGCTTAAAAAAAACATTTATTCTAGGGACAGAAAACTCTAGGTAGGGACAGTGTCAGTTTCTTTCACTCTGCAAGTCCTTGTTTCCAGGGACCTGTAAGGACAGTGAGTTAATTTTCCTTGTGCTATATTGTGATTAAAAAAAACATTTATTCTAGGGACAGAAAACTCTAGGTAGGGACAGTGTCAGTTTCTTTCACTCTGCAAGTCCTTGTTTCCAGGGACCTGTAAGGACAGTGAGTTAATTTTCCTTGTGCTATATTGTGATTAAAAAAAACATTTTTTCTAGGGACAGAAAACTGTAGGTAGGGAGAGTGTTTTTTTTCTTTCACTCTGCAAGTCCTTGTTTCCAGGGACCTGTAAGGACAGTGAGTTAATTTTCCTTGTGCTATATTGTGATTAAAAAAAACATTTTTTCTAGGGACAGAAAACTGTAGGTAGGGAGAGTGTTTTTTTTCTTTCACTCTGCAAGTCCTTGTTTCCAGGGACCTGTAAGGACAGTGAGTTAATTGTCCTTGTGCTATATTGTGCTTAAAAAAAACATTTTTTCTAGGGACAGAAAACTCTAGGTAGGGAGAGTGTTTTTTTTTTTTCACTCTGCAAGTCCTTGTTTCCAGGGACCTGTAAGGACAGTGAGTTAATTGTCCTTGTGCTATATTGTGATTAAAAAAAACATTTTTTCTAGGGACAGAAAACTGTAGGTAGGGAGAGTGTTTTTTTTCTTTCACTCTGCAAGTCCTTGTTTCCAGGGACCTGTAAGGACAGTGAGTTAATTGTCCTTGTGCTATATTGTGCTTAAAAAAAACATTTTTTCTAGGGACAGAAAACTCTAGGTAGGGAGAGTGTTTTTTTTTTTTCACTCTGCAAGTCCTTGTTTCCAGGGACCTGTAAGGACAGTGAGTTAATTGTCCTTGTGCTATATTGTGCTTAAAAAAAACATTTATTCTAGGGACAGAAAACTCTAGGTAGGGACAGTGTCAGTTTCTTTCACTCTGCAAGTCCTTGTTTCCAGGGACCTGTAAGGACAGTGAGTTAATTTTCCTTGTGCTATATTGTGATTAAAAAAAACATTTATTCTAGGGACAGAAAACTCTAGGTAGGGACAGTGTCAGTTTCTTTCACTCTGCAAGTCCTTGTTTCCAGGGACCTGTAAGGACAGTGAGTTAATTTTCCTTGTGCTATATTGTGATTAAAAAAAACATTTTTTCTAGGGACAGAAAACTGTAGGTAGGGAGAGTGTTTTTTTTCTTTCACTCTGCAAGTCCTTGTTTCCAGGGACCTGTAAGGACAGTGAGTTAATTTTCCTTGTGCTATATTGTGATTAAAAAAAACATTTTTTCTAGGGACAGAAAACTGTAGGTAGGGAGAGTGTTTTTTTTCTTTCACTCTGCAAGTCCTTGTTTCCAGGGACCTGTAAGGACAGTGAGTTAATTGTCCTTGTGCTATATTGTGCTTAAAAAAAACATTTTTTCTAGGGACAGAAAACTCTAGGTAGGGAGAGTGTTTTTTTTTTTCACTCTGCAAGTCCTTGTTTCCAGGGACCTGTAAGGACAGTGAGTTAATTGTCCTTGTGCTATATTGTGATTAAAAAAAACATTTTTTCTAGGGACAGAAAACTGTAGGTAGGGAGAGTGTTTTTTTTCTTTCACTCTGCAAGTCCTTGTTTCCAGGGACCTGTAAGGACAGTGAGTTAATTGTCCTTGTGCTATATTGTGCTTAAAAAAAACATTTTTTCTAGGGACAGAAAACTCTAGGTAGGGAGAGTGTTTTTTTTTTTTTCACTCTGCAAGTCCTTGTTTCCAGGGACCTGTAAGGACAGTGAGTTAATTGTCCTTGTGCTATATTGTGCTTAAAAAAAACATTTATTCTAGGGACAGAAAACTCTAGGTAGGGACAGTGTCAGTTTCTTTCACTCTGCAAGTCCTTGTTTCCAGGGACCTGTAAGGACAGTGAGTTAATTTTCCTTGTGCTATATTGTGCTTAAAAAAAACATTTATTCTAGGGACAGAAAACTCTAGGTAGGGACAGTGTCAGTTTCTTTCACTCTGCAAGTCCTTGTTTCCAGGGACCTGGAGAGACATTGAGTGAATTGTCCTTGTGCTATATTGTGATTAAAAAAAACATTTATTCTAGGGACAGAAAACTCTAGGTAGGGACAGTGTCAGTTTCTTTCACTGTGAAAGTCCTTGTTTCAAGGGACAGAGAAGGACACCTGAAGGTAGCCCTTATTGCTTTTTTCCCATCTCCCTGCAGGCCATCTATTAGAATGTCTGGAAGGCAAACAAGGAGAGGCAGACAGTCAGGAGGCAATAAAAGAGGGCAAGCAGGCTCTGTGTCTGGGGGCAACAGTGCTGGTCGTGGACGCGGTGCATTGTCATCAGCACATGGCCATGGGACACGCTTGTCCTTCTTTTCGGCAGCTGGACATGTTGAGCCACATCATGCCGAAGACTTGGTAGAGTGGATGACCAAGCCCTCCTCCTCCTCCTCATCCTCTCTCACCCAGGCTCAGGGTACTGGAAAAGCAGCTGCCAAAGCGTCGTCTTCCCTGGTATCAATGTCAGACAAATCATCAGTCACTCCTTCCCTAGACCCACCATGTCCTCCTCCTGAGGAGTCCCCCGAACTGTTTCAGCACAGTGTTGGGTACATGCTCCAGGAGGATGCCCAGCGTTTCGAAGGGTCTGATGATGAAACCCAGCTAGAGGAAGGCAGTAGCGTGAGAGCAGACAGAGGGGATGCTCAAGAAGGACACCAATCTGGCAGTCATGTTCCAGCAGCTGCAGCATACTGCCAGATTGGCTCCAGTGATGAGGAGGGAGGGGATGATGAGGTCAATGACTCCACGTGGGTGCCTAATAGGAGAGAGGAGGAGGAGGAGGATGAGGAGGAGGCACATCTCCAACGAGGCAGGATGCCCTTTGGTGGCCAGCGTAAGGGCAGTACACCGACGGAATCACACCGCAGAGCTCCGCCTGTGCAGGGCGCTGCCTCTGCCCGTCATTCAAAAAGTTCTTTGGTGTGGGCCTTTTTTGAGGCTAGTGCATCAGATCGCACAGCTGCTGTTTGCAACATATGTCTCAAGCGTATATCGCGTGGCCAAAACATCAGCCGCTTGGGTACCACATGCCTGACCAGACATATGTTGACCTGCCATGCAGCTCGTTGGCAAGCCTACCTCAAAGACCCACACCAAAGAACAAAGCGGACCTCTCCTTGCACCGCATCAGCTGGGATCTCCAACCCCACTATAACTTCAGTCCTCTCTGAAACATGCACTGAGAGGAATGAAGGTGTAGAATTAGGTGTGTCACAGCCAAGTACTTGCGCCCACTCTGCTAGCAGTACACCGACGTCCGATTCTAGCAGGCAAATTTCCCTGCCCCAGCTGCTGGACCGTCGAAAGAAGTTCACTCCCAGCCATCCACATGCCCAGCGGTTGAATGCTAGCTTGGCTAAATTGCTAGCGCTTCAACTGCTGCCTTTTCAGTTGGTAGACTCGGCCCCCTTCCGTGAGTTTGTGCAATGTGCGGTTCCTCAGTGGCAGGTTCCCAAACGCCACTTTTTCTCACGGAAGGCTATTCCGGCTCTCTACCGGCATGTGGAAGGCAATGTCTTGGCCTCGCTGGACAGGGCGGTCAGCGGTAAGGTGCATATTACCGCTGACTCATGGTCCAGCAGGCATGGACAGGGACGTTACCTTTCTTTCACGGCCCATTGGGTCACTCTTTTGGCAGCTGGGAAGGATTCAGGACAAGGTGCAGTAGTGTTGGAGGTTGTCCCACCGCCACGCCTCCAAAATGCTACTACTGGTTGTGACACACCTCTCTCCTCCACCCCTCCTCTTCTTCTTCCTCCATGGCCTCTTCCTGTGGTTTGTCCTATGAACCAGCGGTGCTCCGTAGCCGTTCACGGGGCTACGCAAGTACGCAGGCAAAAAGATGCCATGCCGTGCTTGCGCTGGTGTGTTTGGGGGACAGAAGCCACACTGGGGCAGAGGTCCTGTCTGCTCTGCAGGGCCAGGCCGAGAGGTGGTTGACGCCACGCCAGCTTAAGCCAGGAATGGTGGTTTGCGACAATGGCACCAACCTCCTCTCCGCCCTCCGACAGGGACAACTGACCCATGTGCCCTGTGTGGCTCACGTCCTTAACCTGGTGGTGCAGCGCTTCTTGGGCAGGTACCCGGGCTTACAGGATGTCCTGAGGCAGGCCAGGAAAGTCTGTGTGCATTTCCGCAGATCTTATAATGCCAGTGCTCGCCTGGCTGAGCTGCAAAAGGAGTTGAACCTGCCCAAGAACCGCCTTATATGTGACATGCCCACCAGGTGGAACTCAACGTTGGCCATGCTGCAGCGGCTGCACACGCAGCAGAGGGCCATCAATGAGTACCTGTGCGACTACGGCACCAGGACAGGGTCAGGGGAGCTTGGTTTTTTTTCTCCACGCCAGTGGGGCATGATCAGGGATGCATGCACTGTCCTGGCACCATTTGAGGAGGCCACGAGGATGGTGAGCAGTGACAGTGCATGCATCAGTGACACTGTACCTCTTGTCCACCTGTTGGAGCACACGCTGCGTGGAATAATGGACAGGGCACTTGAGGCAGAACAGAGGCAGGAAGAGGAGGACTTCCTTGCCTCTCAAGGCCCCCTTTACCCAGACAGTGTTCCTTCTGTCCCACCCATCGCACAGGAAGAGGAGGAGGAGGAGGAGGAGGAGGAGGAGGAGGAGGATTGTGTCAGCATGGAGGTGGAGGCTGGCACTCAGCATCATCAGCAGCAGTCTTTTAGGGATGATTTACAGTCCCAAGAAACCAGTGGACTTGTACGTGGCTGGGAGGAGGTGGCTGCGGATCATGTCGTCCTTAGTGACCCAGAGGACTCCGGAGCGAATGCCTCAGCAAACCTACGCTGCATGGCCTCCCTGATCCTGCAAAGTCTGCGGAAGGATCCTCGTATTCTTCGGATCAAGGAGAGGGACCATTACTGGCTGGCCACTCTCCTTGATCCACGGTACAAGGGTAAGGTTGCGGACCTTATGTTACCGTCGCAGAGGGAGCAGAGGATGAGACAACTCCGGGAGGCCTTGCAGAAAGGTCTGTGCAACGCGTTCCCAGAGACTGGGAGGTTGCAAACTCCTGGTCCTGGACAACGAGTTGCTGAGGCTTCGGCCAGTCAAAGAAGGAGCGGTGGGGAAGGTGGCCGTCTGACCGATGCGTTCAGACAATTCTTTAGTCCGCAGCCCCAAAGTATGATCGGTTCCAGCAACCATCGCCAGCGTCTGATAAACATGGTGCAGGAATATCTAGGGGCAAGGTCAGACTTGGACACCTTCCCCACCGAAAATCCTCTGGCTTACTGGGTCTTGAGGATGGATCACTGGCCAGAGCTTGCACAGTATGCAATTGAGCTACTGGCCTGTCCTGCATCCAGCGTTCTTTCGGAACGCACATTCAGTGCTGCTGGAGGATTTGTCACGGATCACAGGGTGCGCCTGTCCACCGACTCGGTTGATCGACTGACTTTCATCAAGATGAACCAGTCTTGGATCACCACCAGCTACCACACACCTGATGCTGATATAACAGACTAATTGATTTTAAAATGTCACATCCCTTCAAGACTGATGCTGATGCTGAGTGCCTGTGCTGTTATGTTGACTGGCTATCCTCCTCCTCCGAGTCCTCAATGATACGATTGATGATGATAGCTTGGAAGATCATTTTTGTTTATGGGTGCCGCCACCAGTGCCTAACGCCCAATTTTTCAGCCCCTGTTTAACAGTGGCGTGTAATTACAATTTTTGAAGCAATACTTTGCAACAGGGCTCATTGCTGTGCTCCAAGTACAGTATCTGTGAGGAGTTGCAGTGTTGTGCCACCAGTGCCTAAGGCCCAATTTTTCAGCCCCTGTTTAACAGGGGCGTGTCATTACAATTTTTGAAGCAATACTTTGCAACAGGGCTCATTGCTGTGCTCC
The DNA here is from genome assembly GCA_029206835.1 of Rana muscosa. Classification (NCBI taxonomy): domain Eukaryota; kingdom Metazoa; phylum Chordata; class Amphibia; order Anura; family Ranidae; genus Rana; species Rana muscosa. Next base: position 62,519,291 of record CM055122.1, on the reverse strand, counting down.
AAGTACAGTATCTGTGAAGGGTTGCAGTGTTGTGCCACCAGTGCCTAAGGCCCAATTTTTCAGCCCCTGTTCAACAGGGGCATGTAATTACAATTCTTGATCTAATAATTCACAGCAGGGCCCATTGCTGCACCCACCAAGAGTAACTGTCAGGGCTTACAGTGTTGTGGCACCAGCACCACCATCAAAGGCCCAATTTTTACTACCACTGTTCAACAATTATATGTAATTAAAATTCCTGATATAATAGTTGACAGCAGGGCGTTCCAGCACCAACCAAGAGTAACTGTGAGTGCTTACAGTGTTGTGCCAACACCAACAACTAAGGGGCCTATTTCTGCAGAGTATATACGGCAGGTCCCTACTTTCAAACATCCAACTTACAAACGACTCCTACTTGCAAACGCAAGAAGACAACAGGAAGTGAGAGGAAATCTACCACTAGGAAGGAAAATTCTCTCCTGTAAGAATAAATATGGGAGAAAGGTGTCTCCTCTGTACTGATGCTTTATCAGCAATCCTTGTTTCAAGAAAAACACCACATTTCAAAAACAGTTGTCATTAGGACGGAAAGTGAGGTGAAATGTTCTGAACAGGGGCACAGACAGCAAAACAAATGTTACAGGGGTGATAACCCTTACCTATGTTTTCCAAAAAGTTTAAAAATAGATTTTTGGTCTGGAGCTACACTTCAACAATGTACCTGTTCAAAATTACAAACAGATTCTACATAAGAACAAACCTACAGTCCCTGTCTTGTATGCACCGCCTGTATACGGCTGTTCAGAGTATATAGGGCCTTTTTTATTTTATGTGCGGGGTTCCCCTTAATATCCATACAAGACCCAAAGGGGCTGGTAATGGGCTGGGGTAGGGGGGGGTCATGGGGTAGCTATGCCATTTTTCTTAAAGATTTTCATCCATATTACCGGGACCAGACATTACATTAAAGCCGCAAGCAGTTTTAAATGGCTTTTTTTTCCTTTAGAAGTGTCATTTTGTGCAGGGACAGTTCTAAACACGGGAAACACGTGGCACTTCACAGGCATACTTTAGACACCCCCCAGGTACGATATTTAAAGGAATATTTGACTTTTTTTTTTTCACTTTATGCATCATTAAAATGACTGCTCCCGGAAAACGACCGTTTTTAAAACTTATTTTTGCATTGATACATGTCCCCTGGTGCAGAACCCGGGTTCCCAAACCCTTTTTAGGACAATAACATGCATAATAGTTGTTATAATTAGCACTTTAGAATTCGAACGTTCGCATCCATTGTATTTAATAGGGTTCTAATGTTCGTTCGAACTTTCGGTCCGTTCGCGGGTTCTGGTGCGAACCGAACCCGGGGGTGTTCGGCTCATCACTAGTACAGATCATTGTGGGGTTCTCATTCACCCTGTGCCCCTAAGTGACTCCCGTTACAGCATATATCCTGGGAGATATTGTGGATAAATATCACTGTCCCATTCCAAGTAATCCAAGACATATTCTTAATGTCCATTATTTTCTTGCTCACCCTATGCCCCTAATGGACATTTAGGATGATTTAGACATAAGAGGTGCATGGGGATCTGAAGCAAGGGTATCCCATACTTTCTAAGGGATTATGGGTTCCCCGGGCCCTCCCGTTACATCTCTCCCCTTTTGGCAGGAGACTAATACAGGAGGAGACCCCAGACGGGTTGACTCCGAAGTTAGTCAGTAGTTCTATTCCTCTAATGCCTGTATCCACACAGTACCCCAAACAAATTGCTCCAAACAGAGCATTACTTACCCAGCCAGCCTCTGCCTCTCTCAGAGAACATACCCGCCGCTGGGGAGAGGCCTGGACTGGCCCTTCTCCCTGGAGTCCTTTCAGCCGCTGGAGAGAAGACAGGGTGACTTGGCTCAGTCCGTCATGCTGTTGGGGATCTGGGCCAATTGCCCAGCATCCCTGGGGTATACAAGTGGAGACTGAAGTCCCATCCACTTGTGGTAGGTGAAAATCCCCCAGTGCTTGCAAAGCAAGGCTGACATCCTCCTGTGTCAGTGTTGCACCATTTTCTGGGGTTGTGTCAGTGAAGACCGAAGTCCCATCCACTACCACAGGAACTCCTTCTTTTGTTAGTTGAGAGCAGAGGCCAGCAGCACTTCTGGGTTGCTGTGAGTGGAGACTGCAGTCCCATCCCCCGATATCAGCTCAAGCTGCAGTTGTGTGCAGAGGCCAGTAGCATTCTGCCCTGCTGCCAGGGATACAGCTGGGAGTAAAAGCTTTACTACCTCAGCTTGTTGCTGGAGAGAGGGGCCAACTTCCCCGGCTCCCTGGAACTCCACAGTTGTTTCCGGTGCTGGGCAGAGGTTGGTAGCACTCTGCCCTGTTGCCAGCACTTCTGCTGGGGACTCCACATCATCCGCTTCGGCTTTAGGGATGGCAATCTCCAGATTTTCCACTGCCGATTCTCTGGCATGCTGCTGGACAGGTACATTCCTCCATCCAATATCATCCCAAGCAGAAACAGGATCATCAAGGTCAGTCAGCACTTCAGCTTTGGGGATGTCAATCTCCAGATTTTCCACTGCCGATTCTTCAGCCAGGATTTCAGAGTTGTCAACTGGTATTTCCTGATAGTCCCAGGCAAAGGGAGCCCCACCCTGCTGCTGAGCAGAATCTAGCAGCTGTCTGTAGGCAATCTCCAGCTCCCATTCCTGAACGGCCAGAAACTCCAAATCTTCCTCTGCCCAGTGGCCTTCCAAGACATTCAGTCTTCGCTCTCTGTGCTCCATTATTTCCTCCAAACGCCACTCCTGATCACTCCCAAAGTCAGGGTCACTGGACAGCCTCACATACAACAATCCCAGGCCATCATGGTCAAAACCTTCCGTGGGGCTGTCATCCGCTGACCACGGGCACTCTTGGGCTACATACCACAGGAGCGCTCTGTAGCTCTCGTCCAACCGCATCTCTGCCCAGATCAGCCTGCTTAACTCAGCTGTCCACTCCTGCTTCGGTTGTTCCCCCAATAACAGCATTCTTACATCATACTGTGACCAGTACCTTACATAGATGGAGGGGGGAACCTTTCCCTGGTGTTGCTGCTCGAGAGCTAGCGCTTTCTTCCAGAGTTTGCAGCGGATCGAATCAGACCATCCAAGCAGGACCTCCTCTGATACTGGTCCTCTATGCTGTATCTGCATCTCTTGCAACCTCCTTCTGAATTCCTCTTTTATGGCGGCTGGTATCTGTACCTCTCCTCTCCTTTCAGTTGGTGCTGCTGCGACTTCTGCTGTTTCAGTACCTCTTTGCTGTAGCCAATTTGCGTCCACAGCCGCTATAACTTGGCCTATGATCTCCGCTGTAGGGTTAGAAGCATAATGTGCCAGTCTTATTTTAACAACCCGATAAAAACTTGCCTCTTCGGGTGTCCTGTCTGTTACGCTGGGCCTTTCGGTTATGTTGGGTCTTTCGGCTCTATCCATTTTGACTAGTTGTGCGATAATGTCCCTCTTCTTACAGTTGTTGGCCGGTCTGCCCCGGTTCTCCATTAAGTCCTTGAGGGAAGAGAGCTTTAGCCATTCATACTGTGCCTCCATTGGCCTGTGTCTTCTTGTAGCAAATAGTACACAGCAGCCAACACACAATATACACACAATATTTACAATGTATACAGCATTGAATCTGACTAGTACAGATCATAGTGGGATTCTCATTCACCCTGTGTCCCTAAGTGACTCCCGTTACAGCAAATATCCTGGGAGATATTGTGGATACATATTACTGTCCCATTACAAGTAATCCAAGACATATTCTTAATGTCCATTATTTTCTTGCTCACCCTATGCCCCTAATGGGTGATTTAGACATAAGAGGTGCATGGGGATCTGAAGCAAGGGTATCCCATACTTTCTAAAGGGATTCTGGGTTCCCCGGGCCCTCCCGTTACAATACATTATGTAGTGCCCACCCCATTTAGGGGTGCTACATACCCAAATTTAAGGGCTGGTCTGAGATAGTAGTTAGGCTCAGACCGTTCTCAATTTATAGGTTGTGCGGTTTATTTCCAGGATGGTATACTGGTGTGCAGTTCCCTGTGGCCTATAGGTGGCACTGCCATAATGGGTCAGGGTTGAACCACTGGTATTAGTGCTGTGCCTTTGGGTGTCCTCTCTTGGCAGCGGTACAGTGGGTGTGGTCGACCTGCTGTGCATGCCAGGAGAGGATACCTAAGGGGCAGACACCACCTGGGAGGGGTCTTCGTTCCAGAGTCGGAGTCTTGGTGTGTGGCGCATGGCCCTTCAGGCCATGGGGCCACGTGTGCATCAGTCCCAGGCACCTTTAGTCCTGGGGCTGCATCTTCGGCACTGGGCCCAGCACCTTTAGCTGGAGTCCGCTTCGGGGAGGAGAAGTTCCAGGGTGTCTCTTGCGAGGGAGCCCGCTTCTGGGGGGAGGAGGCCAGGGGAGGACCTTTCTGATGGACAAGTGAGAGTTCATGGTGAAGGAAGGGGCCCGGCAACTCTCTGGAGGGATTCTTCTATCCACCAAGGGCCTAGTAATGTGCTGCTGCTGGCTAGGGATGAGCTCGGTGTTCGAGTCGAACATAGGTTCGACTCGAACATCGGCTGTTCGATCGTTCGTCGAATATCGAACGATTTGGGCCGTTCGCGCCAAATTCGAGTGACGCGAACGGCCCACAATGCACTACGCCATCGCAGTGTCATCCAGGCGCTGTGATTGGCCAAGCATGCACTGTGACCCCGCATGCTTGGCCAATCACAGCGCCGGCAGCGAGGAGAGCAATGATTGGCCACAGGCAGGATGCCTGTGGCCAATTATTGCTGAGGGGGTTTAGTACACGCCCCACACTATAAAAGGCCGCCAGCGCGGCGGCCTTGTGTAGTGTGTTCCGGAGCAGGGAAAGAGAAGCATAGGCAGGGACAGTGTCATTTTTTTTCTTTACTAATCCTGGATTCCTTGTGTTTAGGGACAGAGAAGGATAGGTAGGGAGAGTGTCAGTGTGTTATTCTGTGCTAAACCTTGTTTGTAGGGACAGAGAAGGACAGTGAGGGAAAGTGTCAGTGTGCTATTCTGTGCTAAACCTTGTTTGTAGGGACAGAGAAGGACACTCAGGGAAAGTGTCAGTGTGCTATTCTGTGCTAAACCAATCTTGCTGAACCATATTTCAAATCCTTGAGTTTAGGGACAGAGAAGGACACTCGGGGAAAGTGTCAGCCCTCGTACACATGGCCGAGATTCTCGTTGAAAAAAACATGTCGTTTTTTTCGACGAGATTCTTGGACAAGAAACTTGTCCCGGCCGAGTGTACACACGCTCGTTTCAAAGAACCCGCGGTTCTTTGAATGGAGCGTACGCGGTGACGTCATCGACTACGACGAGCATGCGCTCGTCACATTTGATGCCGTCGCCGCCATCTTGGTATACCCTACGTATGCCTAGGAAGCTACCGCGCATGCGTCAAATTCATTTCGAACATGCGCGGGCTTCCGGGAGGACAGGTAAGTGTACACACACTCACTTTTCTCGTCGAGAAACATGCCGAGGAGAATCTCGTCGAGAAAATAGAGAGCAGGTTCTCTATTTTCTCGTCGAGGTTTCTTGTCGGTTTTCTCGACGAGAAACCCGATAGCCGCGTACACACGACCGATTTACTCGGCAAGACCTCTCTGCCAGCAAGTTTCTTGCTGGTTCTTGCCGAGAAAATTGGCCGTGTGTACAAGGCCTCAGTGTGTTATTCTGTGCTAAACCTTGTTTGTAGGGACAGAGAAGGACAGTGAGGGAAAGTGTCAGTGTGCTATTCTGTGCTAAACCAATCTTGCTGAACCATATTTCAAATCCTTGAGTTTAGGGACAGAGAAGGACACTCAGGGAAAGTGTCAGTGTGCTATTCTGTGCTAAACCAATCTTGCTGAACCATATTTCAAATCCTTGAGTTTAGGGACAGAGAAGGACACTCGGGGAAAGTGTCCGTGTGCTATTCTGTGCTAAACCAATCTTGCTGAACCATATTTCAAATCCTTGAGTTTAGGGACAGAGAAGGACACTCAGGGAAAGTGTCAGTGTGTTATTCTGTGCTAAACCAATCTTGCTGAACCATATTTCAAATCCTTGAGTTTAGGGACAGAGAAGGACACTCAGGGAAAGTGTCAGTGTGCTATTCTGTGCTAAACCAATCTTGCTGAAGCATATTTCAAATCCTTGAGTTTAGGGACAGAGAAGGACACTCGGGGAAAGTGTCAGTGTGCTATTCTGTGCTAAACCAATCTTGCTGAACCATATTTCAAATCCTTGAGTTTAGGGACAGAGAAGGACACTCGGGGAAAGTGTCAGTGTGCTATTCTGTGCTAAACCAATCTTGCTGAACCATATTTCAAATCCTTGAGTTTAGGGACAGAGAATGACACTCAGGGAAAGTGTCAGTGTGCTATTCTGTGCTAAACCAACCTTGCTGAACCATATTTCAAATCCTTGAGTTTAGGGACAGAGAAGGACACTCGGGGAAAGTGTCAGTGTGCTATTCTGTGCTAAACCAATCTTGCTGAACCATATTTCAAATCCTTGAGTTTAGGGACAGAGAAGGACACTCAGGGAAAGTGTCAGTGTGCTATTCTGTGCTAAACCAATCTTGCTGAACCATATTTCAAATCCTTGAGTTTAGGGACAGAGAAGGACACTCAGGGAAAGTGTCAGTGTGCTATTCTGTGCTAAACCAATCTTGCTGAAGCATATTTCAAATCCTTGAGTTTAGGGACAGAGAAGGACACTCAGGGAAAGTGTCAGTGTGCTATTCTGTGCTAAACCAATCTTGCTGAACCATATTTCAAATCCTTGAGTTTAGGGACAGAGAAGAACACTCGGGGAAAGTGTCAGTGTGCTATTCTGTGCTAAACCAATCTTGCTGAACCATATTTCAAATCCTTGAGTTTAGGGACAGAGAAAGACACTCGGGGAAAGTGTCAGTGTGCTATTCTGTGCTAAACCAATCTTGCTGAACCATATTTCAAATCCTTGAGTTTAGGGACAGAGAAGGACACTCGGGGAAAGTGTCAGTGTGCTATTCTGTGCTAAACCAATCTTGCTGAACCATATTTCAAATCCTTGAGTTTAGGGACAGAGAAGGACACTCAGGGAAAGTCTCAGTGTGCTATTCTGTGCTAAACCAATCTTGCTGAACCATATTTCAAATCCTTGAGTTTAGGGACAGAGAAGGACACTCGGGGAAAGTGTCAGTGTGCTATTCTGTGCTAAACCTTGTTTGTAGGGACAGAGAAGGACAGTGAGGGAAAGTGTCAGTGTGCTATTCTGTGCTAAACCAATCTTGCTGAACCATATTTCAAATACTTGAGTTTAGGGACAGAGAAGGACACTCGGGGAAAGTGTCAGTGTGCTATTCTGTGCTAAACCAATCTTGCTGAACCATATTTCAAATCCTTGAGTTTAGGGACAGAGAAGGACACTCGGGGAAAGTGTCAGTGTGCTATTCTGTGCTAAACCAATCTTGCTGAAGCATATTGCAAATCCTTGTGTTTAGGGACAGAGAAGGATAGGCAGGGGACAGTGTCAGTGTCATTGTTGCTAAGCCTCCTGCACAGTATACACCTGAAGGTAGCCCTTATTGCTGTTTTTCCCATCTCCCTGCAGGCCATCCCTTAAAATGTCTGGAAGGCAAACAAGGAGAGGCAGACAGTCAGGAGGCAATAAAAGAGGGCAAGCAGGCTCTGTGTCTGGGGGCAACAGTGCTGGTCATGGACGCGGTGCATTGTCATCAGCACATGGCCATGGGACACGCTTGTCCTTCTTTTCGGCAGCTGGACATGTTGAGCCACATCATGCCGAAGACTTGGTAGAGTGGATGACCAAGCCAACCTCATCCTCCTCATCCTCTCTCACCCAGGCTCAGGGTACTGGCAAAGCAGCTGCCAAAGCGTCCTCTTCCCTGGTATCAATGTCATCATCAGTCACTCCTTCCCTAGACCCACCATGTCCTCCTCCTGAGGAGTCCCCCGAACTGTTTGAGCACAGTGTTGGGTACATGCTCCAGGAGGATGGCCAGCGTTTCGAAGGATCTGATGATGATACCCAGCTAGAGGAAGGCAGTAGTGTGAGAGCAGAGAGAGGGGATGCTCAAGAAGGACACCAATCTGGCAGTCATGCTCCAGCAGCTGCAGCATACTGCCAGATTGGCTCCAGTGATGAGGAGGGAGGGGATGATGAGGTCACTGACTCCACGTGGGTGCCTAATAGGAGAGAGGAGGAGGAGGATGAGGAGGAGGCACATCTCCAACGAGGCAGGATGCCCTTGGGTGGCCAGCGTAAGGGCAGCACACCGACGGAATCACACCGCAGAGCTCCGCCTGTGCAGGGCGCTGCCTCTGCCCGTCATTCAAAAAGTTCTTTGGTGTGGGCCTTTTTTGAGGCGAGTGCATCAGATCGCACAGCTGCTGTTTGCAACATATGTCTCAAGCGTATATCGCGTGGCCAAAACATCAGCCGCTTGGGCACCACATGCTTGACCAGACATATGTTGACCTGCCATGCAGCTCGTTGGCAAGCCTACCTTAAAGACCCACACCAAAGAACAAAGCGGACCACTCCTTGCACCGCATCAGCTGGGATCTCCAACCCCACTATACCTTCAGTCCTCTCTGAAACCTGCACTGAGAGGAATGAAGGTGTAGAATTAGGTGTGTCACAGCCAAGTACTTGCGGCCACTCTGCTAGCAGTACACCGACGTCCGATTCTAGCAGGCAAATTTCCCTGCCCCAGCTGCTGGACTGCCGAAAGAAGTTCACTCCCAGCCATCCACATGCCCAGCGGTTGAATGCTAGCTTGGCTAAATTGCTAGCGCTTCAACTGCTGCCTTTTCAGTTGGTAGACTCGGCCCCCTTCCGTGAGTTTGTGCAATGTGCGGTTCCTCAGTGGCAGGTTCCCAAACGCCACTTTTTCTCACGGAAGGCGATTCCGGCTCTCTACCGGAATGTGGAAGGCAATGTCTTGGCCTCGCTGGACAGGGCGGTCAGCGGTAAGGTGCATATTACCGCTGACTCATGGTCCAGCAGGCATGGACAGGGACGTTACCTTTCTTTCACGGCCCATTGGGTCACTCTTTTGGCAGCTGGGAAGGATGCAGGACAAGGTGCAGTAGTGTTGGAGGTTGTTCCACCGCCACGCCTCCAAAATGCTACTACTGGTTGTGACACACCTCTCTCCTCCACCCCCTCCTCTTCTTCTTCCTCCATGGCCTCTTCCTGTGCTTTGTCCTCGGAACCAGCGGTGCTCCGTAGGCGTTCAAGGGGCTACGCAAGTACGCAGGCAAAAAGATGCCATGCCGTGCTTGCGCTGGTGTGTTTGGGGGACAGGAGCCACACTGGGGCAGAGGTCCTGTCTGCTCTGCAGGGGCAGGCCGAGAGGTGGTTGACGCCACGCCAGCTTAAGCCAGGAATGGTGGTTTGCGACAATGGCACCAACCTCCTCTCCGCCCTCCGACAGGGACAACTGACCAATGTGCCCTGTGTGGCTCACGTCCTTAACCTGGTGGTGCAGCGGTTCTTGGGCAGGTACCCGGGCTTACAGGATGTCCTGAGGCAGGCCAGGAAAGTCTGTGTGCATTTCCGCAGATCTTATAATGCCAGTGCTCGCCTGGCTGAGCTGCAAAAGGAGTTGAACCTGCCCAAGAACCGCCTTATATGTGACATGCCCACCAGGTGGAACTCAACGTTGGCCATGCTGCAGCGGCTGCACATGCAGCAGAGGGCCATCAATGAGTACCTGTGCGACTACGGCACCAGGACAGGGTCAGGGGAGCTTGTTTTTTTTTCACCACGCCAGTGGGGCATGATCAGGGATGCATGCACTGTCCTGGCACCATTTGAGAAGGCCACGAGGATGGTGAGCAGTGACAGTGCATGCATCAGTGACACTGTACCTCTTGTCCACCTGTTGGAGCACACGCTGCGTGGAATAATGGACAGGGCACTTGAGGCAGAACAGAGGCAGGAAGAGGAGGACTTCCTTGCCTCTCAAGGCCCCCTTTACCCAGACAGTGTTCCTTCTGTCCCACCCATCGCACAGGAAGAGGAGGAGGAGGAGGAGGATTGTGTCAGCATGGAGGTGGAGCCTGGCACTCAGCATCATCAGCAGCAGTCTTTTAGGGATGATTTACAGTCCCAAAAAACCAGTGGACTTGTACGTAGCTGGGAGGAGGTGGCTGCGGATCATGTCGTCCTTAGTGACCCAGAGGACTCCGGACTGAATGCCTCAGCTAACCTACGCTGCATGGCCTCCCTGATCCTGCAAAGTCTGCGGAAGGATCCTCGTATTCTTCAGATCAAGGAGAGGGACCATTACTGGCTGGCCACTCTCCTTGATCCACGGTACAAGGGTAAGGTTGCGGACCTTATGTTACCGTCGCAGAGGGAGCAGAGGATGAGACAACTCCGGGAGGCCTTGCAGAAAGGTCTGTGCAACGCGTTCCCAGAGACTGGGAGGTTACAAACTCCTGGTCCTGGACAACGAGTTGCTGAGGCTTCGGTCAGTCAAAGAAGGAGCGGTGGGGAAGGTGGCCGTCTGACCGATGCGTTCAGACAATTCTTTAGTCCGCAGCCCAAAGTATGATCGGTTCCAGCAACCATCGCCAGCGTCTGATATACATGGTGCAGGAATACCTAGGGGCAAGGTCAGACTTGGACACCTTCCCCACCGAAAATCCTCTGGCTTACTGGGTCTTGAGGATGGATCACTGGCCAGAGCTTGCACAGTATGCAATTGAGCTACTGGCCTGTCCTGCATCCAGCGTTCTTTCAGAACGCACATTCAGTGCTGCTGGAGGATTTGTCACGGATCACAGGGTGCGCCTGTCCACCGACTCGGTTGATCGACTGACTTTCATCAAGATGAACCAGTCTTGGATCACCACCAGCTACCACACACCTGATGCTGATATAACAGACTAATTGATTTTAAAATGTCACATCCCTTCAAGACTGATGCTGATGCTGAGTGCCTGTGCTGTTATGTTGACTGGCTATCCTCCTCCTCCTCAATGATCCGATTGATGATGATAGCTTGGAAGATCATTTTTGTTTATGGGTGCCGCCACCAGTGGCTAAGGCCCAATTTTTCAGCCCCTGTTTAACAGGGGCGTGTAATTACAATTTTTGATGCAATACTTTGCAACAGGGCTCATTGCTGTGCTCCAAGTACAGTATCTGTGAGGGGTTGCAGTGTTGTGCCACCAGTGCCTAAGGCCCAATTTTTCAGCCCCTGTTTAACAGGGGCGTGTAATTACAATTTTTGATGCAATACTTTGCAACAGGGCTCATTGCTGTGCTCCAAGTACAGTATCTGTGAGGGGTTGCAGTGTTGTGCCACCAGTGCCTAAGGCCCAATTTTTCAGCCCCTGTTCAACAGGGGCATGCAATTATAATTATTGATCTAATAATTCACAGCAGGGCCCATTGCTGCGCCCACCAAGAGTAACTGTCAGGCCTTACAGTGTTGTGTCAACACCACCACCACCACCACCACCAAAGGCCCAATTTTTCAGCCCCTGTTCAACAAGGGCATGCAATTATAATTATTGATCTAATAATTCACAGCAGGGCCCATTGCTGCGCCCACCAAGAGTAACTGTCAGGCCTTACAGTGTTGTGTCAACACCACCACCACCACCACCACCACCAAAGGCCCAATTTTTCAGCCCCTGTTCAACAGGGGCATGCAATTATAATTATTGATCTAATAATTCACAGCAGGGCCCATTGCTGAGCCCACCAAGAGTAACTGTCAGGCCTTACAGTGTTGTGGCACCAGCACCACCATCAAAGGCCCAATTTTTACTACCACTGTTCAACAATTATATGTAATTACAATTCCTGATATAATAGTTGACAGCAGGGCGTTCCAGCACCCACCAAGAGTAACTGTGAGTGCTTACAGTGTTGTGCCAACACCAACACCTAAGCTGCCAATTTCTGCAGAGTATATACGGCAGGTCCCTACTTTCAAACATCCAACTTACAAACGACTCCTACTTGCAAACGGAAGAAGACAACAGGAAGTGAGAGGAAATCTACCCCTAGGAAGGAAAATTCTCTCCTGTAAGAATTAATATGGGAGAAAGGTGTCTCCTCTCTACTGATGCTTTATCACCAATCCTTGTTTCAATAAAAACACCACATTTCAAAAACAGTTGTCATTGGGACGGAAAGTGAGGTGAAATGTTCTGAACAGGGGCACAGACAGCAAAACAAATGTTACAGGGGTGATAACCCTTCCCTATGTTTTCCAAAAAGCTTAAAAATAGATTTTTTGGCTGGAGCTACACTTAAACAATGTACGTGTTCAAAATTACAAACAGATTCTACTTAAGAACAAAGCTACAGTCCCTGTCTTGTTTACACCGGTCTTGTTTACACCGCCTGTATACTGCTGTTCAGAGTATATAGGGCCTTTTTTAATTTGTGTGCGGGGTTCCCCTTAATATCCAAACAAGACCCAAAGGGGCTGGTAATGGGCTGGGGTAGGGGGGGGGGTGATGGGGTAGCTATGCCATTTTTCTTAAAGATTTTCATCCATATTACCGGGACCAGACATTACATTAAAGCCGCAAGCAGTTTTAAATGGCTTTTTTTTCCTTTAGAAATGTCATTTTGTGCAGGGACAGTTCTAAACACGGGAAACACGTGACACTTTGCAGGCATACTTTAGACACCCCCCAGGTACGATATTTAAAGGAATATTTGACTTTTTTTTTTTCACTTTATGCATCATTAAAATGACTGCTCCCGAAAAACGTCCGTTTTTAAAACTTCTTTTTGCATTGATACATGTCCCCTGGTGCAGAACCCGGGTTCCCAAACCCTTTTTAGGACAATAACATGCATAATAGTCGTTATAATTAGCACTTTAGAATTCGAACGTTCGCATCCATTGTATTTAATAGGGTTCTAATGTTCGTGCGAACTTTCGGTCCGTTCGCGGGTTCTGGTGCGAACCGAACCCGGGGGTGTTCGGCTCATCACTGCTGCTGGCACCTATCCTTAAGTACCAGAAGCTAAGAGGTTCGGGGTCTGATAGATTCTGTGGCAGAGAGTCTCCCGATCGCATCTAGGAAAAGAACTTGATCAAACGTCCGAGCATCACTTCGGCTGCTAGGATCCACTTGTAGGAGACTATCCGGGTGAGCTAAACCTACTTAGGGATAGAGTAGAGATTGTGACATCCATTTGTGCCTGGACTAACCTCCCTTGCTGTCCTGTCTCTCTTCCACCCTTTTCCTATCTGCTGAACATTGAGAAAATAAACTCAACGTTGGAGTTTAAAGTGGTGTGGACATTGGAATTACTGGGAGGAATACAGAGACTTGTCCCTATATCCTAGGAGACGAGAACCAACTGACGGAAGAACCTAGTTGTGGGACCCAAATACATAACACTGCTTAACCTCCTCATCCAGGAGGGTACGGGCATATAGTACGGTGTGCCTTTTTCCTGCAATTGAGCCAAAGCAAGGGAAAGGGGTCCGTGTGCTACAAAAAAGTACAAAAAAGTCCAGTGTGACAATTCCCAACACCAAATAAGTGCTTCAGTATGGTGATTAGGGATGAGCTTTGTGTTCAAGTCTAACTCTTGTGCCCAAGAAGGACAGCAAACTGTCAGTCATGCTCCCCCAGCTGCAGCATACTGCCCGGTTTGCTCCAGTGATGAGGAGGGAGGGGATGATGAGGTCACTGACACTACGAGGGTGCCTGATAGGAGAGAGGAGGAGGAGGAGGAGGAGGAGGAGGAGGAGGAGGAGGGGGAGGAGGAGGAGGAGGAGGAGATGTGCCTCTTCCTCCTCAATGATGCTGATAGTTTGTAAGAACATTTTTGGTTCTGGGCACCGCCACCAGTGCCTAAGGCCCAATTTTTCTGGCCCTATTTTTTATGCAATACTTTGTAGCAGTGCTCATTTCTGCGCTCCAACTACAGTATCTGTGAGGGGTTGCAGTGTTGTGGAACCAGCACCAGTGCCTAAGGCCCAATTTTTCAGCTCCTGTTTAACAGGGGCATGTAATTACAATTATTGATCTAATATTTCACAGCAGGGTCCATTCCTGTGCCCACCAAGAGTAACTGTGAGGGCTGTGGCAACACCACCACACCATCCACCACCAAAGGCCCAATTTTTTTGACCCTGTTCAACAGGGGCATGTAATTACAATTCTTGATCTAATAATTCACGGCAGGGCCCGTTCCTGCGCCCACCAAGAGTAACTGTGAGGCCTTACAGTGTTGTGGCAACACCACCACACCGTCCACCACCAAAGGCCCAATTTTTCTGACCCTGTTCAACAGTAGCATGTAATTACAATTCTTGATCTAATATTTCACTGCAGGGCCCGTTCCTGCGCCCACCAAGAGTAACTGTGAGGGCTCACAGTGTTGTGGCACCACCAACACCTAAGGCCCAAATTTCTGCAGAGTATATAGGGCAGGCCCCTACTTTCAAACATCCAACTTACAAACGACTCCTACTTGCAAACGGAAGGAGACAACAGGAAGTGAGAGGAAATCTACCCCTAGGAAGGGAAATTCTCTCCTGTAAGAGTTCCTTGTTTCACTAAAAACCCCAAATTTTCTAAATCCAATTGTCATTGGGACAGAAAGAGAAGTGAAATCTTCTGAAGAGGTGCACAGACAGCAAAACAAATGTTACAGGCGTGATAACCCTTCCCTATGTTTTCCAAAAAGCTTAAAAATAGATTTTTTTGGCTGGAGCTACACTTTAAAAATGTACCAGTTCAAATTACAAACAGGTTCTACTTAACCACTTAAGCCCCGGACCATTTGGTAGCTAAAGGATCAGAGGTGAATTCAGAATTTTGCACTGCGCTGCTTTAACTGTAAATTGTGCGGACATGCAATGTTGTACCCAAACGAAATTTGCGTCCTTTTCTTCCCACAAATAGAGCTTTCTTTTAATGGTATTTGATTGCCTCTGCGATTTTTATTTTTTGCGATATAAACGGAAAAAGACCGAAAATTTAGAAAAAAAATGATATTTTCTACTTTTTGTTATAAGAAAAATCGAATAAACTCCATTTTAGTCATACATTTAGGCCAAAATGTATTCAGCCACATGTCTTTAGTAAAAAAAATGTCAATAAGCGTATATTTATTGGTTTGCGCAAAAGTTATAGCGTTTACAAACTAGGGTACATTTTCTGGAATTTACACAGCTTTAAATTTATGACTGCCTATCTCATTTCTTGAGGTGCTAAAATGGCAGGGCAGTACAAAACCCCCCCAAATTACCCCATTTTAGAAAGTAGACACCCCAAGAAAATTTCTGAGAGGCATGTTGAGCCCATTGAATATTTTTTTTTTTGTCCCAAGTGATTGAATAATGACAAAAAAAAAAAAAATTACACAAAGTTGTCACTAAATGATATATTGCTCACACATGCCATGGTTATATGTGGAATTGCACCCCAAAATACATTCTGCTGCTTCTCCTGAGTACGGGGATACCACATGTGTGGGACTTTTTAGGAGCCTAGCCACGTACGGGACCCCGGAACCCAAGCACCGCCTTCAGGATTTCTAAGGGTGTAAATTTTTGATTTCACTCCTCACTACCTATCACAGTTTTGAAGGCCATAAAATGCCAAAATAGCACAAAACCCCCCCAAATGCCCCCATTTTAGAAAGTGGACACCCCAAGGAAATTGCTGAGAGGCCTGTTGAGCCCATTGAATATTTTTTTTTTTTGGTCCCAAGTGATTGAATAATGACAAAAAAAAAAAAACAATTACAAAAAGTTGTCACTAAATGATATATTGCTCACACATGCCATGGTTATATGTGGAATTGCACCCCAAATTAAATTTTGCTGCTTCTCCTGAGTACGGGGATACCACATGTGTGGGACTTTTTAGGAGCCTAGCCGCGTACGGGACCCCGAAAACCAAGCACCGCCTTCAGGATTTCTAGGCACAAATTTTTGATTTGACTCCTCACTACCTATCACAGTTTCGAAGGCCATAAAATGCCAAAATAGCACAAAACCCCCCAAATGACCCCATTTTGGAAAGTAGACACCCCAAGCTGTTTGCTGAGAGGCATGGTGAGTATTTTACAGCTCTCATTTGTTTTTGAAAATGAAGAAAGAACATTTTTTTTTCAATTTTCAAAACTTTGTGACAAAAAGCGAGATCTGCAAAATACTCACAATACCTCTCAGCAAATAGCTTGGGGTGTCTACTTTCCAAAATGGGGTCATTTGGGGGGGTTTTGTGCCATCTGGGCATTCCATGGCCTCCGAAACTGTGATAGGCAGTGAGAAGTGAAATCAAAAATTTACACCCTTAGAAAGCCTGAAGGCGGTGATTGGTTTTTGGGGTCCCGTACGCAGCTAGGCTCCCAAAAAGTCTCACACATGTGGTATCCCCGTACTCAGGAGAAGCAACAGAATGTATTTTGGGGTGTAATTCCACATATGCCCATGGCATGTTTGAGCAATATATCATTTAGTGACAACTTTGTGCAAAAAAAAAAAAAATTGTCTTTTTTCCGCAACTTGTGTCAACATATAAAATATTCCATGGACTCGACATGCCTCTCAGTATATAGCTTGGGGTGTCTACTTTCCAAAATGGGGTCATTTGGGGGGTTTTGAACTGTCCTGGCATTTTATACACAACATTAGGAAGCTTACATCCACTCTTCTAACCACTTGAAGACAAAGCCCTTTTTGACACTTTTTGTTTACATGAAAACATTTTTTTTTTTTGCAAGAAAATTATGTTGAACACCCAAACATTATATATATTTTTAAAGCAAAGGCCCTACAGAATAAAATGGTGGGTGTTGCATTTTTTGTTTCTACACAGTATTTGCGCAGCGATTTTTCAAACGCATTTTTTGGGGAAAAAATACACTTTTTTGAATTTTAATGCACTAAAACACACTATATTGCACAAATGTTTGATGAAATAAAAAAGATGATCTTAGGCCGAGTACATAGATACCAAACACGACATGCTTTAAAATTTCGCACAAACGCGCATTGGCGACAAACTACATACATTTTTAAAAGCCTTTAAAAGCCTTTACAGGTTACCCCGTTAGATTTACAGAGGAGGTCTACTGCTAAAATTACTGCCCTCGATCTGACCTTCGCGGTGATACCTCACATGCATGGTGCAATTGCTGTTTACATATGACGCCAGACCGACGCTTGCGTTCGCCATTGGGCAAGAGCAGGGCAGGACAGGGGTGCTTTTTTTTTTTTTTTTTTATTATTAATTTTGCTTTTTTATTTTATTTTTAAACTGTTGCTTCCATATTTTTTTTTTTTATCATTTTTATTGTTATCTCAGGGAATATAAATAACCCCTATGATAGCTATAGGTAATGACAGGTACTCTTTTTTGAAAAAACTGGGGTCTATTGGACCCTAGATCTTTCCTCTGCCCTCAAAGCATCTGACCACACCAAGATCGGTGTGATAAAATGCTTTCCCAATTTCCCAATGGCGCTTTTTATATCCGGGGGGGGGACATTCCCTCCCACTGCTTGTAAAAGCAGTCCAGAGGCTAATTAGCCACTAGGATTGCTTTTACATGAAAGCCGGCCGCTGGCTGAAAAGAATGATACCAAGATGATACCTAAACCCGCAGGCATCATTCTGGTATAAACATTCAAAGTCCAGCAACATACCAGTACGTTGCTGGTCCATGTTGGACATGTATTGTAATCTTTTTTTTCATGCAGCCTGTTGGCTGAACGAAAAAAAAAGATTGATCGGTGGGTATGCCCACCATTAGAATACCGCCCTTCATCCACCCACTTCTAATGATGGGCATACATGCACCATTTATATATGCCGAAGCATGGGGCATCTTCCCGCAAAAGTTATGCCGCGTACACATGGTCAGACTTTTCCACGGGCAAGCCTCCGTCGGAATTTCGACCGTATGTACGCGGCATTAGGAGCAAAATCGCTCCTCCGCCCCTGCTGCCCCAATGCTTCGGCATATATGCTTTTTTTTTTTTTAACTGTGGTGGCGAAATCACCTCCTACAGCACTGGAGTCGCAGGGATCAGGCCTGTCTCTGCGAACGCTGCAGTTATGTGTGTTGTGTTTTGCAAGTGACAGTGATCGATCGATACTGCACTTGGGTGGCCTGGGCTGGACGGAGGGGCAAAACGCAGGTGCTAGCAGGTATCTGGGCTGATCCCGCTAACACTGCGTTTTTGGGAACCCTAAACTGCTGGGGACGCTAGTATAGATCTGATCAGATCAGATATTGATCTGTTCAGATACTATACCACTAAGGGAGGTGTATGCTTCACGCGTGGGTGTTAGCGTTACTGGCACTAACCTGACGCTGCCTGGGGTGTGACGCAGACCCTCTCTGACGCTAAAACCTAATTGATATCACCCGCCGGGCGATCAGGGGGTTAAACCTTTATTGGGTTATATACGGCGGGTGCACTGACACTATAAAAAGCAAACTAACTAACCAGCGTCACCCGTAACACTTATATGATGATCACTGGTGAAAGGGTTAACTAGGGACAATTAGGGGGTTAAAACCTTTATTAGGTAATATATGGGGGTACCTGACGCTATATAAAAACTTGACGGCGAACCTAAAAAAAAATTACTGGCTACCGATCTGCATCACCGTCACTAAGACAACGATCATAAAAACGATCGCTTAGCGACAGTGGTGATAGGGGGTGAAAGGGTTACCTGGGGGGCGATCAGGGGGTTAAACCTTTATTAGATAATATATGGGGGTACCTGACGCTATAAAAACCTGCGGCGAACCTAAAAAAAATTACTGGCTACCGATCTGAATCACCGACGCTAAGACAGCGATCAGAAAAATGATCGCTTAGCGACAGTGGTGATAGGGGGTGAAAGGGTTACCTGGGGGGCGATCAAGGGGGTTAAAACCTTTATTAGGTAATATATTGTGGTACCTGACGCTATAAAAACCTGCGGCGAACCTAAAAAAAATTACTGGCTACCGATCAGCATCACCGACGCTAAGACATCGATCAGAAAAATGATCGCCTAGTGACGGCGGTGCTAGGGGGTGAAAGGGTTACCTGGGGGGTGATCAAGGGGGTTAAACCTTTATTAGGTAATATATGGGGTACCCGACGCTATAAAAACCTGCGGCGAACCTAAAAAAAATTACTGGCTACCGATCAGCATCGCCGACGCTAAAACATCGATCAGAAAAATTATCGCTTAGTGACAGTGGTGATAGGGGGTGAAAGGGTTACCTGGGGGGTGATCAAGGGGGTTAAACCTTTATTAGGTAATATATTGTGGTACCTGACGCTATAAAAACCTGCGGCGAACCTAAAAAAAATTACTGGCTACCGATCAGCATCACCGACGCTAAGACATCGATCAGAAAAATGATCGCCTAGTGACGGCGGTGCTAGGGGGTGAAAGGGTTACCTGGGGGGTGATCAAGGGGGTTAAACCTTTATTAGGTAATATATGGGGTACCCGACGCTATAAAAACCTGCGGCGAACCTAAAAATAATTACTGGCTACCGATCAGCATCGCCGACGCTAAAACATCGATCAGAAAAATTATCGCTTAGTGACAGTGGTGATAGGGGGTGAAAGGGTTACCTGGGGGGTGATCAAGGGGGTTAAACCTTTATTAGGTAATATATGGGGGTACCCGACGCTATAAAAACCTGCGGCGAACCTAAAAAAAATTACTGGCTACCGATCAGCATCACCGACGCTAAGACATCGATCAGAAAAATGATCGCTTAGTGACGGCGGTGCTAGGGGGTGAAAGGGTTATCTGGGGGGTGATCAGGGGGTTAAACCTTTATTAGGGGGGGGTAGGGGGCTACACTGGACCTAAAACTGAATGTACTGACACTTTTACAGTCACAAATGTCACTGATTGCAGTGATCACTAAATAAATGGTCACTGCAATCAGTGACACTGTGACTGGGGGCTGGGGGGTGATCTGGGGGGTGATCTGGGGGTGTCTGGGGGGGCCTGGGGGGGCGATTTATGTGCCTATGTGTCCTGGTGTCAGTGTAGTGTTGTGTGCACTAACCTGCATCTTCTCCTGTACGGCGCTCGGTATATGTGAGCGCCGCAGGAGAGATGACATCACTTCCTCCAGCCTGTGTAAACAGTACACAGGCAGGGGAAGCTCTCATTCGCCGGGAGCGATCGAGAGGGGGTGGCCGGAATCGAACGGCCGTCCCCTCATGCCGGATCGCTCCCGAAGGTAAAACGACCGCTCACTGTAAAGAAGGGGGGTCCGATCGGACCCCCCAACTATACAAAGGCAATCACGTACATATACGTGATTCTGCCTGTCGGTGCCATTCTGCTGACGTATATTTACAGTGGGCGGTCGTTAAGTGGTTAAGAACAAATCTACAGTCCCTGTCTTGTTTGCACCGCCTGTATACTGCTGTTCAGAGTATATAGGGCCTGGGGGCCCCACGCCTTTCCTTTAATTGGGTGACCCAAAGGGGCTGGTAATGGGCTGGGGTGGGGGGGTACCCATGAAGTTTTTCTCAATGATTTCCATCGATATTGCCGGAACAAGACATGACATTAAAGCCGCAAGCAGTTTTAAATTACTTTTATTCCTTTAGAAATGTCATTTTGTCCAGGGACAGTTCTAAACACGGGAAACACATGCCATTTTACAGTCATGCTGTAGACACCCCCCAGGCACAATATTTAAAGGAATATTTCACTTTTATTTTTTTACTTTAACCACTTCCCTACCCAGCCATAGACAAATGACATCCACAGATGGGATCTCCCATCCTGGGTGGACGTCATATGACGTCCTCGGCTTTGTAGGGGGATATCTGAATGATGCCTGCAGCTAGAGGCATCATTCAGATATCCTTTTGAAGTGCCGGCGATTCTGTGCACCATAAGAATGATCATAGCGGTGGTTCCGCCGCTTGATCGTTCTTATAGGCGGCGGGAGGGGACACCCCCCCTCCCGCCGCCATCCGGTGCTTCTCCGGGCTCCCCCGTGCGATCGGGGACCCGGAGCGATTCTTCCGGCATCGTTGGTGGAGTCACGTGATGAGCATAGAGATGACTGGTGACCAGATGGTCACCAGTCATCTCTATGATCGTCGGAGGCCCGGGCGCGATGTGATGACGTCACGCCCGGGTCTCAAATGTAAACAAAGCCGCCATTGCGGCTGTAAGTATGAAATCAGTGAAAAAATTTTCACTGATCTCAGGCTTTCCAGCCTGGAGGAGAGATGTGGGGTCTTATTGACCCCGCATCTCTCAATAAAGAGAACCTGTCACACACATTCCTATTACAAGGGATGTTTACATTCCTTGTAATAGGAATAAAAGTGATCAAAAAAAAAAAGTTAAATCATTGTAAAAAAATAAATAAATAAGTAAAAAAAATAAATAAATTATATAAAAAAAAATTAAAACGCCCCTGTCCCCGGTAGCTCGCGATCAGAAGCGAATGCACACGTAAGTCGCCCACATATGTAAACGCCGTTCTAACCACGCATGTGAGGTATCGCCGCGTGCGTTACAGCGCGTGCAACAATTCTAGAACTAGACCTCCTCTGTAATTCTAACCTGGTAACCTGTAAAAAAAATTAAAGCGTCGCCTATGGAGATTTTTAAGTACCGAAGTTTGGCGCCATTCCATGAGTGTGCGCAATTTTAAAGCGTGACATGTTAGGTATCTTTTTACTTGGCGTAACATTATCTTTCATATTTTCCCAAAAAATTGGGCTAACTTTACTGTTTTGTTATTTTTTAATTCATGAAACCATTTTTTTTTTTTTAAAAAGGCGTTTGAAAAATTATTGCGCAAATATTGTGCAAGAAAAAATGTTGCAATGACCGTCATTTTATTCCCTAGGGTGTCTGCTAAAAAAACATATATAATGTTTGGGGGTTCTGAGTAATTTTCTAGCAAAAGAATGATGATTTATACATGTAGGAGAGAAGTGCCAAAATAGGCCCGGTATTGAATAGGTACAAAAAGAGCTGTATTGAAGTGGTTAAGCATCATTAAAATCACTGCTCCCGAAAAATCATTGATACATGTACCCTGGGGAAGGACCCGAGTCCCCAAACCCTTTTTAGGACAATAACTTCCATATTAGCCTTCAAAATTCGCACTTTTGATTTCTTTTTTTTTTATTTCTATATTCTTTATTGTTTTTCCATAGTGCATAACATTTTTATAGAAGTACATACATTTATTTTACCACTATTTTACATAAAGTGCTTTAATATAATGTTCTACCATTGTCCCCTTTCCCTCCCCCCCCCCCCCCCTGACTAATTTTACTATGGTTATTTTCATTGGTTTACGGTCATCCATGATGGTGGAATGTTACTTCTATGCCATATACAGTGGGTACGGAAAGTATTCAGACCCCCTTAAATTTTTCACTCTTTGTTATATTGCAGCCATTTGCTAAAATCATTTAAGTTCATTTTTTTCCTCATTAATGTACACACAGCACCCCATATTGACAGAAAAACACAGAATTGTTGACATTTTTGCAGATTTATTAAAAAAGATAAACTGAAATATCACATGGTCCTAAGTATTCAGACCCTTTGCTGTGACACTCATATTTTTAACTCAGGTGCGGTCCATTTCTTCTGATCATCCTTGAGATGGTTCTACACCTTCATTTGAGTCCAGCTGTGTTTGAATATACTGATTGGACTTGATTAGGAAAGCCACACACCTGTCTATATAAGACCTTACAGCTCACAGTGCATGTCAGAGCAAATGAGAATCATGAGGTCAAAGGAACTGCCTGAAGAGCTCAGAGACTGAATTGTGGTAAGGCAGGGATCTGGCCAAGGTTACAAAAAAAAAATTCTGCTGCACTTAAGGTTCCTAAGAGCACAGTGGCCTCCATAATCCTTAAATGGAAGACGTTTGGGACGACCAGAACCCTTCCTAGAGCTGGCCGTCCGGCCAAACTGAGCTATCGGGGGAGAAGAGCCTTGGTGAGAGAGGTAAAGAAGAACCCAAAGATCACTGTGGCTGAGCTGAGCTTCTGCTGCTTCTCCTGAGTACGGAGATACCACATGTGTGGGACTTTTTAGGAGCCTAGCCACGTACGGGACCCCGGAACCCAAGCACCGCCTTCAGGATTTCTAAGGGTGTAAATTTTTGATTTCACTCCTCACTACCTATCACAGTTTTGAAGGCCATAAAATGCCAAAATAGCACAAAACCCCCCCAAATGCCCCCATTTTAGAAAGTGGACACCCCAAGGAAATTGCTGAGAGGCCTGTTGAGCCCATTGAATATTTTTTTTTTTTGGTCCCAAGTGATTGAATAATGACAAAAAAAAAAAACAATTACAAAAAGTTGTCACTAAATGATATATTGCTCACACATGCCATGGTTATATGTGGAATTGCACCCCAAATTAAATTTTGCTGCTTCTCCTGAGTACGGGGATACCACATGTGTGGGACTTTTTAGGAGCCTAGCCGCGTACGGGACCCCGAAAACCAAGCACCGCCTTCAGGATTTCTAGGCACAAATTTTTGATTTGACTCCTCACTACCTATCACAGTTTCGAAGGCCATAAAATGCCAAAATAGCACAAAACCCCCCAAATGACCCCATTTTGGAAAGTAGACACCCCAAGCTGTTTGCTGAGAGGCATGGTGAGTATTTTACAGCTCTCATTTGTTTTTGAAAATGAAGAAAGAACATTTTTTTTTCAATTTTCAAAACTTTGTGACAAAAAGCGAGATCTGCAAAATACTCACAATACCTCTCAGCAAATAGCTTGGGGTGTCTACTTTCCAAAATGGGGTCATTTGGGGGGGTTTTGTGCCATCTGGGCATTCCATGGCCTCCGAAACTGTGATAGGCAGTGAGAAGTGAAATCAAAAATTTACACCCTTAGAAAGCCTGAAGGCGGTGATTGGTTTTTGGGGTCCCGTACGCAGCTAGGCTCCCAAAAAGTCTCACACATGTGGTATCCCCGTACTCAGGAGAAGCAACAGAATGTATTTTGGGGTGTAATTCCACATATGCCCATGGCATGTTTGAGCAATATATCATTTAGTGACAACTTTGTGCAAAAAAAAAAAAATTGTCTTTTTTCCGCAACTTGTGTCAACATATAAAATATTCCATGGACTCGACATGCCTCTCAGTATATAGCTTGGGGTGTCTACTTTCCAAAATGGGGTCATTTGGGGGGTTTTGAACTGTCCTGGCATTTTATACACAACATTAGGAAGCTTACATCCACTCTTCTAACCACTTGAAGACAAAGCCCTTTTTGACACTTTTTGTTTACATGAAAACATTTTTTTTTTTTGCAAGAAAATTATGTTGAACACCCAAACATTATATATATTTTTAAAGCAAAGGCCCTACAGAATAAAATGGTGGGTGTTGCATTTTTTTTTTCTACACAGTATTTGCGCAGCGATTTTTCAAACGCATTTTTTGGGGAAAAAATACACTTTTTTGAATTTTAATGCACTAAAACACACTATATTGCACAAATGTTTGATGAAATAAAAAAGATGATCTTAGGCCGAGTACATAGATACCAAACACGACATGCTTTAAAATTTCGCACAAACGCGCATTGGCGACAAACTACATACATTTTTAAAAGCCTTTAAAAGCCTTTACAGGTTACCCCGTTAGATTTACAGAGGAGGTCTACTGCTAAAATTACTGCCCTCGATCTGACCTTCGCGGTGATACCTCACATGCATGGTGCAATTGCTGTTTACATATGACGCCAGACCGACGCTTGAGTTCGCCATTGGGCAAGAGCAGGGCAGGACAGGGGTGCTTTTTTTTTTTTTTTTTATTATTAATTTTGCTTTTTTATTTTATTTTTAAACTGTTGCTTCCATATTTTTTTTTTTATCATTTTTATTGTTATCTCAGGGAATATAAATAACCCCTATGATAGCTATAGGTAATGACAGGTACTCTTTTTTGAAAAAACTGGGGTCTATTGGACCCTAGATCTTTCCTCTGCCCTCAAAGCATCTGACCACACCAAGATCGGTGTGATAAAATGCTTTCCCAATTTCCCAATGGCGCTTTTTATATCCGGGGAGGGGGACATTCCTTCCCACTGCTTGTAAAAGCAGTCCAGAGGCTAATTAGCCACTAGGATTGCTTTTACATGAAAGCCGGCCGCTGGCTGAAAAGAATGATACCAAGATGATACCTAAACCCGCAGGCATCATTCTGGTATAAACATTCAAAGTCCAGCAACATACCAGTACGTTGCTGGTCCTTGTTGGACATGTATTGTAATCTTTTTTTTCATGCAGCCTGTTGGCTGAACGAAAAAAAAAGATTGATCGGTGGGTATGCCCACCATTAGAATACCGCCCTTCATCCACCCACTTCTAATGATGGGCATACATGCACCATTTATATATGCCGAAGCATGGGGCATCTTCCCGCAAAAGTTATGCCGCGTACACATGGTCAGACTTTTCCACGGGCAAGCCTCCGTCGGAATTTCGACCGTATGTACGCGGCATTAGGAGCAAAATCGCTCCTCCGCCCCTGCTGCCCCAATGCTTCGGCATATATGCTTTTTTTTTTTTTAACTGTGGTGGCGAAATCACCTCCTACAGCACTGGAGTCGCAGGGATCAGGCCTGTCTCTGCGAACGCTGCAGTTATGTGTGTTGTGTTTTGCAAGTGACAGTGATCGATCGATACTGCACTTGGGTGGCCTGGGCTGGACGGAGGGGCAAAACGCAGGTGCTAGCAGGTATCTGGGCTGATCCCGCTAACACTGCGTTTTTGGGAACCCTAAACTGCTGGGGACGCTAGTATAGATCTGATCAGATCAGATATTGATCTGTTCAGATACTATACCACTAAGGGAGGTGTATGCTTCACACGTGGGTGTTAGCGTTACTGGCACTAACCTGACGCTGCCTGGGGTGTGACGCAGACCCTCTCTGACGCTAAAACCTAATTGATATCACCCGCCGGGCGATCAGGGGGTTAAACCTTTATTGGGTTATATACGGCGGGTGCACTGACACTATAAAAAGCAAACTAACTAACCAGCGTCACCCGTAACACTTATATGATGATCACTGGTGAAAGGGTTAACTAGGGACAATTAGGGGGTTAAAACCTTTATTAGGTAATATATGGGGGTACCTGACGCTATATAAAAACTTGACGGCGAACCTAAAAAAAAATTACTGGCTACCGATCTGCATCACCGACACTAAGACAACGATCATAAAAACGATCGCTTAGCGACAGTGGTGATAGGGGGTGAAAGGGTTACCTGGGGGGCGATCAGGGGGTTAAACCTTTATTAGATAATATATGGGGGTACCTGACGCTATAAAAACCTGCGGCGAACCTAAAAAAAATTACTGGCTACCGATCAGCATCGCCGACGCTAAAACATCGATCAGAAAAATTATCGCTTAGTGACAGTGGTGATAGGGGGTGAAAGGGTTACCTGGGGGGCGATCAAGGGGGTTAAACCTTTATTAGGTAATATATTGTGGTACCTGACGCTATAAAAACCTGCGGCGAACCTAAAAAAAATTACTGGCTACCGATCAGCATCACCGACGCTAAGACATCGATCAGAAAAATGATCGCCTAGTGACGGCGGTGCTAGGGGGTGAAAGGGTTACCTGGGGGGTGATCAAGGGGGTTAAACCTTTATTAGGTAATATATGGGGTACCCGACGCTATAAAAACCTGCGGCGAACCTAAAAAAAATTACTGGCTACCGATCAGCATCGCCGACGCTAAAACATCGATCAGAAAAATTATCGCTTAGTGACAGTGGTGATAGGGGGTGAAAGGGTTACCTGGGGGGTGATCAAGGGGGTTAAACCTTTATTAGGTAATATATTGTGGTACCTGACGCTATAAAAACCTGCGGCGAACCTAAAAAAAATTACTGGCTACCGATCAGCATCACCGACGCTAAGACATCGATCAGAAAAATGATCGCCTAGTGACGGCGGTGCTAGGGGGTGAAAGGGTTACCTGGGGGGTGATCAAGGGGGTTAAACCTTTATTAGGTAATATATGGGGTACCCGACGCTATAAAAACCTGCGGCGAACCTAAAAATAATTACTGGCTACCGATCAGCATCGCCGACGCTAAAACATCGATCAGAAAAATTATCGCTTAGTGACAGTGGTGATAGGGGTGAAAGGGTTACCTGGGGGGTGATCAAGGGGGTTAAACCTTTATTAGGTAATATATGGGGGTACCCGACGCTATAAAAACCTGCGGCGAACCTAAAAAAAATTACTGGCTACCGATCAGCATCACCGACGCTAAGACATCGATCAGAAAAATGATCGCTTAGTGACGGCGGTGCTAGGGGGTGAAAGGGTTATCTGGGGGGTGATCAGGGGGTTAAACCTTTATTAGGGGGGGTTAGGGGGCTACACTGGACCTAAAACTGAATGTACTGACACTTTTACAGTCACAAATGTCACTGATTGCAGTGATCACTAAATAAATGGTCACTGCAATCAGTGACACTGTGACTGGGGGCTGGGGGGTGATCTGGGGGGTGATCTGGGGGTGTCTGGGGGGGCCTGGGGGGGCGATTTATGTGCCTATGTGTCCTGGTGTCAGTGTAGTGTTGTGTGCACTAACCTGCATCTTC
Organism: Rana muscosa; assembly: GCA_029206835.1. Classification (NCBI taxonomy): domain Eukaryota; kingdom Metazoa; phylum Chordata; class Amphibia; order Anura; family Ranidae; genus Rana; species Rana muscosa. The sequence goes on along the minus strand of CM055122.1, from coordinate 62,491,614 downwards.
TCCTGTACGGCGCTCGGTATATGTGAGCGCCGCAGGAGAGATGACATCACTTCCTCCAGCCTGTGTAAACAGTACACAGGCAGGGGAAGCTCTCATTCGCCGGGAGCGATCGAGAGGGGGTGGCCGGAATCGAACGGCCGTCCCCTCATGCCGGATCGCTCCCGAAGGTAAAACGACCGCTCACTGTAAAGAAGGGGGGTCCGATCGGACCCCCCAACTATACAAAGGCAATCACGTACATATACGTGATTCTGCCTGTCGGTGCCATTCTGCTGACGTATATTTACAGTGGGCGGTCGTTAAGTGGTTAAGAACAAATCTACAGTCCCTGTCTTGTTTGCACCGCCTGTATACTGCTGTTCAGAGTATATAGGGCCTGGGGGCCCCACGCCTTTCCTTTAATTGGGTGCGGGGTTCCCCTTAATATCCATACAAGACCCAAAGGGGCTGGTAATGGGCTGGGGTGGGGGGGTACCCATGAAGTTTTTCTCAATGATTTCCATCGATATTGCCGGAACCAGACATGACATTAAAGCCGCAAGCAGTTTTAAATTACTTTTATTCCTTTAGAAATGTCATTTTGTCCAGGGACAGTTCTAAACACGGGAAACACACGCCATTTTACAGTCATGCTGTAGACACCCCCCAGGCACAATATTTAAAGGAATATTTCACTTTTATTTTTTTACTTTAACCACTTCCCTACCCAGCCATAGACAAATGACATCCACAGATGGGATCTCCCATCCTGGGTGGACGTCATATGACGTCCTCGGCTTTGTAGGGGGATATCTGAATGATGCCTGCAGCTAGAGGCATCATTCAGATATCCTTTTGAAGTGCCGGCGATTCTGTGCACCATAAGAATGATCATAGCGGCGGTTCCGCCGCTTGATCGTTCTTATAGGCGGCGGGAGGGGACACCCCCCCCTCCCGCCGCCATCCGGTGCTTCTCCGGGCTCCCCCGTGCGATCGGGGACCCGGAGCGATTCTTCCGGCATCGTTGGTGGAGTCACGTGATGAGCATAGAGATGACTGGTGACCAGATGGTCACCAGTCATCTCTATGATCGTCGGAGGCCCGGGCGCGATGTGATGACGTCACGCCCGGGTCTCAAATGTAAACAAAGCCGCCATTGCGGCTGTAAGTATGAAATCAGTGAAAAAATTTTCACTGATCTCAGGCTTTCCAGCCTGGAGGAGAGATGTGGGGTCTTATTGACCCCGCATCTCTCAATAAAGAGAACCTGTCACACACATTCCTATTACAAGGGATGTTTACATTCCTTGTAATAGGAATAAAAGTGATCAAAAAAAAAAAGTTAAATCATTGTAAAAAAATAAATAAATAAGTAAAAAAAATAAATAAATTATAAAAAAAAAAAATTAAAACGCCCCTGTCCCCGGTAGCTCGCGATCAGAAGCGAATGCACACGTAAGTCGCCCACATATGTAAACGCCGTTCTAACCACGCATGTGAGGTATCGCCGCGTGCGTTACAGCGCGTGCAACAATTCTAGAACTAGACCTCCTCTGTAATTCTAACCTGGTAACCTGTAAAAAAAATTAAAGCGTCGCCTATGGAGATTTTTAAGTACCGAAGTTTGGCGCCATTCCATGAGTGTGCGCAATTTTAAAGCGTGACATGTTAGGTATCTTTTTACTTGGCGTAACATTATCTTTCATATTTTCCCAAAAAATTGGGCTAACTTTACTGTTTTGTTATTTTTTAATTCATGAAACCATTTTTTTTTTTTTTAAAAAGGCGTTTGAAAAATTATTGCGCAAATATTGTGCAAGAAAAAATGTTGCAATGACCGTCATTTTATTCCCTAGGGCGTCTGCTAAAAAAACATATATAATGTTTGGGGGTTCTGAGTAATTTTCTAGCAAAAGAATGATGATTTATACATGTAGGAGAGAAGTGCCAAAATAGGCCCGGTATTGAATAGGTACAAAAAGAGCTGTATTGAAGTGGTTAAGCATCATTAAAATCACTGCTCCCGAAAAATCATTGATACATGTACCCTGGGGAAGGACCCGAGTCCCCAAACCCTTTTTAGGACAATAACTTCCATATTAGCCTTCAAAATTCGCACTTTTGATTTCTTTTTTTTTTTTATTTCTATATTCTTTATTGTTTTTCCATAGTGCATAACATTTTTATAGAAGTACATACATTTATTTTACCACTATTTTACATAAAGTGCTTTAATATAATGTTCTACCATTGTCCCCTTTCCCTCCCCCTCCCCCCCCCCCCGACTAATTTTACTATGGTTATTTTCATTGGTTTACGGTCATCCATGATGGTGGAATGTTACTTCTATGCCATATACAGTGGGTACGGAAAGTATTCAGACCCCCTTAAATTTTTCACTCTTTGTTATATTGCAGCCATTTGCTAAAATCATTTAAGTTCATTTTTTTCCTCATTAATGTACACACAGCACCCCATATTGACAGAAAAACACAGAATTGTTGACATTTTTGCAGATTTATTAAAAAAGATAAACTGAAATATCACATGGTCCTAAGTATTCAGACCCTTTGCTGTGACACTCATATTTTTAACTCAGGTGCGGTCCATTTCTTCTGATCATCCTTGAGATGGTTCTACACCTTCATTTGAGTCCAGCTGTGTTTGAATATACTGATTGGACTTGATTAGGAAAGCCACACACCTGTCTATATAAGACCTTACAGCTCACAGTGCATGTCAGAGCAAATGAGAATCATGAGGTCAAAGGAACTGCCTGAAGAGCTCAGAGACTGAATTGTGGTAAGGCAGGGATCTGGCCAAGGTTACAAAAAAAAAATTCTGCTGCACTTAAGGTTCCTAAGAGCACAGTGGCCTCCATAATCCTTAAATGGAAGACGTTTGGGACGACCAGAACCCTTCCTAGAGCTGGCCGTCCGGCCAAACTGAGCTATCGGGGGAGAAGAGCCTTGGTGAGAGAGGTAAAGAAGAACCCAAAGATCACTGTGGCTGAGCTCCAGAGATGCAGTCGGGAGATGGGAGAAAGTTGTAGAAAGTAAACCATCACCGCAGCCCTCCACCAGTCAGGGCTTTGTGGCAGAGTGGCCCGGCGGAAGCCTCTCCTCCATGCAAGACACATGAAAGCCTGCATGGAGTTTGCTAAAAAAAACACCTGAAGGACTCCAAGATGGTGAGAATTAAGATTCTCTGGTCTGATGAGACCAAGATAGACCTATTTGACCTTAATTCTAAGTGGTATGTGTGGAGAAAACCAGGCACTGCTCATCACCTGTCCAATACAGTCCCAACAGTAAAGCATGGTGGTGGCAGCATCATGCTGTGGGGGTGTTTTTCAGCTGCAGGGACAGGATGACTGGTTTCAATCGAGGGAAAGATGAATGCGGCCAAGTACAGGGATATCCTGGACGGAAACCTTCTCCAGAGTGCTCAGGACCTCAGACTGGGCCGAAGGTTTACCTTCCAACAAGACAATGACCCTAAGCACACAGCTAAAATAACGAAGGAGTGGCTTAAACTCAATTGACCATCTCTGGAGAGACCTAAAAATGGCTGTCCACCAATGTTTACCATCCAACCTGACAGAACTGGAGAGGATCTGCAAGGAGGAATGGCAGAGGATCCCTAAATCCAGGTGTGAAAAAAGACTCATAGCTGTATTAGATCAAAAGGGTGCTTCTACTAAATACTGAGCAAAGGGTCTGAATACTTAGGACCATGTAATATTTCAGTTTTTCTTTTTTAATAAATCTGCAAAAATTTCAACAATTCTGTGTTTTTCTGTCAATATGGGGTGCTGTGTGTACATTAATGAGGAAAAAAATGAACTTAAATGATTTTAGCAAATGGCTGCAATATAACAAAGAGTGAAAAATTTAAGGGGGTCTGAATAATTTCCGTACCCACTGTATATGTAGCAAGGATGTAGCAAGGTCCTGGGCTTCCAGAAGCCTAATGGTGACCTCCAGGGTTAGGGACAACTGACATCCTTATATGTAGAGTGGATTACAAGGCATGGTGGGTGTAATGCACAGTAGATTGATGGGACAGACACTTCCTGAATGCAAAGAGATTTATTGTCTCTTAAACAGAACTGTGGGAGAGAGGGTTGGAGCCAGGACACCCTTAAGTAGATGCAATGTAAATTGGCAGACCCTGAGACTTCTATAGGTAGACAGCCATGCAGGGAAAGGCATCCAGCCAGACACCACATCTGCATGAGTAGGAACGCTGTCTCCTATGGCAACAGTCTTGTAACAGTTTCTAACAAAGGTTGCAATGAACTCTTCTACTTCTTCTACAATCTCCAATTGTAGAACTTCACTTCCACTGAGCCCTCAGTCTTTCACTAGACTTACTGATCCACTGCCACTGGATCCTTTTGGCTCTTCCAATCCAGCACTCAGTATCTTACTCAAGCGTCACCCCCGCTTCACCGCTGGGTCCCTGGCTTGGCACTCACAGATACTCCTCAAGCTTCACCCCTGCTGACACGTTGGGTCTCTGGCTTGGCACTCCACTTGCTGAAGTTTTCCCACATCTTCACCATCCCCGGCTGGCAAGAAGTCTGCTCTGGTACTGGCCTCAGCTTACTCACAGTGGTCTCCGGTGGCGAGGAGGATGGTCTCTTAGTGGCAACAGCTTCCCCTCTACCTCCGACCACAGCTGGTTGCCCGGCCGGCGAAACCGTTACTTCTGGCTGGACTGAAAGCCGCTTCTCTCTTGCTTCTGAATAGGCCTTCAGACAGCCTAGCAGCCAGATGTCCACAGGATAGGCCCAAGGCTTATGGCCTAGCAGCCCGGACATTACAACACACGTCCACCCAGACAGCCATCAAGGTGGCACAGAACCCCGATCACCTGACTCCACCCATATAAATAGGCTCTCTCAGCAGGCCAAGGGACCCAAGAAAATCCCTGCCCAATGGCTGAGACACCCGATTCATTCCTATTCTGTCCTTGCAATGCCCTTGTCTTATCTAATGCCACCAGATACCTGGCCATCTAGTGACAGAACAGAGAACTGCAGCAACTCCAGAACTAGGGTGAAATCAATTGACCTCCTATCAAATGGCCAAGGCAACTATCACTTGGCAGATAAATTTAATAGCCACCCTGCCTAAACATCAGGGTGCTACATATACAGTATATGATTTGTGAGCGCCATCTTTTATTTTGTTTTAAGTTCATGGTTTACTGCTGTCAATACCAGTTGAGTCTGTCCCCCTAACAACTTAATGCTCAAATTTGGGCAATGCCTTAAAGAGATAGACACTTTTTGTTTTAAAAAAATGGAAGAACCAGCAAAAGAGTTTTACTGAAAAATGCCAACCAGCAGCAGACTAGTCAGCTCACACAAGAGACAAAATGCTTAACGAAACAATACTAAAAATACACCAGTGCTACGTGTCCAAATCTTAAAGAAAATGAAAATCAAACAAATATTTTAGTGAACCCTGTGTGAAGAGCTGATGCTCCAAACTAAGCATGAAGTGGTAATCAGTGATAAATTTGAATTAAAGGAGCAGCTCTGTGACCAAGCTTAATGCACTATAAAAATGTATACAAATAAAGTGCTTAATTATCATCCAAACAAATCTGCGATCCAAAAAAGGGCCATCCAAAGGTGCTTCACAGTCCATTAAGTGTCATGTGCTATTATTATTATTATTATTATTATACAGGATTTATATAGCGCCAACAGTTTACGCAGCGCTTTACAATAAAAAAGGGAGACAATACAGTTACAATACAATAAAATACAAGAGGATTGAGAGGGCCCTGCTCAGAAGAGCTTACAATCTAATAGGGTGGGGCAGGTGGTACAAAAGGTGCTCTTCAGAAGCCTCGCAGTCCATAAAGTATCATGTGCTATTAGTGCTCTTCAAAAGCACTTAATTTTCGACATGGTTGTTTTGTACTGTATTCTTTATTACATGTTTTACCACAAGATGGCACTGAATTGCATTATCATAAATATACTTACATGATGAATATGTATTAGGGATGGTTTTCATTTGATCTCAATATGTATATATGTTTTGGCATCAGATGACATTTATAAGGCTAATATTTGTCATCCAAATTCTGGAACAACAGTGTAAGCACTAGTTTTACGGATTTAGTATTCACGTTTGGCATAGAGAAAATAAATTGCTAGAGGTATATTATGGAAGGAAGAGGTAGCAGTCAGTATGCTTCCTGATGACGTTCTAGACGTGACAAAATGTGTAGAGATTGGATTTCCGGTTGTTACATCACTTCCGCCTTTTAAAGAGCACGCTAGCTCCAGTAGCGGCGTTGCTAAACCAACACTTGGCTGGTCATTCTGGGATGCTAGGGAGCATCTAATCTGAGTGTATTTTGTTATATATTGTGACAGCAGGGAGGTAAAATCACCAGGTTGCATCCAGGATGGAAGGTATATATGTCCTAGATTCAGGCTTTATGCCGATTTATACCACTAGGGGGAGTGCTGGGAGTCTTGCAGGGGAAGAGTTAATGAGCCCAGCTGAAGTAAGTGGGCTCATTAGGGCCTCTACAAGAACTCCCAGCATGCTAAGGGAGATGCTCCAACCTGGAACCAGATCTGTGTGGATAGTCTGGGGAGTGTGATCTCTGTGCGGTGAGCCAAAGCCTGTGTGGTTATTGCTAAGAACTTCTAAAAGCACGGAGCTAGGGACTGGGACAGCACAAGCCTGTACCCAGTTGTTAGTTAGGGACACCAACGTGTGTAGTGAGCGGTCAAGTTGACCAGTTTCACTGTCTGTGAACGATTTTCTAGGAAGGATGCGAACCATGGTAGGTCCGTGTCTGCAACTCCTGCTACTTCTGTGAGGCACGTGAGCAGAATTTTGTGATCGACTGTGTCAAAGGCTGCACTGAGTTTCAGAAGCACCAGGAGACACGGTTCTCCGTCATCTGCTGCTTCGAGTGCGTCGTCCCATATTTTAAGAAGTGCCGTTTCCGTCCCGTGGCCTGGGCGGAACCCCGATTGTAGTGGGTCCAGGAGTTTGTGGGTATCCAGATGGAGTTGTAGCTATTGTGTTACTACTTTCTCGATGATCTTGGAGATGGTGTTCAGGCTTGTTACCGGTCTTCTAAAGTTTGGGTCTTTCGGGTCGAGGTTGGGTTTCTTTAGGAGGGGTTTGATTATTCCTTGCTTGAGGGAAATCGTCACAATACCTTCTTTAAACGATTGATTTATGAAGTGAGTTATGGGTGGTGCCAAGATGTCGGTACATTCTTTCAATAATTTTGCTGGAATGATGTCGTTCGGTGAGATGCTATCTTGGAGGCTTCTGATGATGTTTTTGGTGGTGTCGATTGTAATTGGGACCAGAGTAAATTTCTTTGATTGCAGACTATTACTATCGTTTTTTTCTTCCTTTGGCCGACTGGGGATGTTGGATTTTTTCTGCTGAATTGTTTTCTGAATGTTGTCGATTTTGTCAATAAAAAAAATTGAAAGTTCATTGCAGAATTCCTGTTTCGTTTGCTGACGACTCCAGGCAAGTGGGATTCATGGTCTGAGCCACTAGTTTGAATAGTTCGTGGGGACGGTTTAGAGCTTTTGCGATGGTGTTAGAGAAATTGTATTTTTTTGCTTTGAAGATTGCTTTATGATATTTTCTGGTGAGTGCCTTGTAGGTTGTGTAGTTCTCCTTTGTTGAGTTTCTTCTCCAGGCTCCTTCTGCTCTTCTGCGTTCTTGTTTCAGTAAAGTGAGCGCGTCATTGAACCAGCCCGCGTTGTTTTTGCGGATGCGTGCTCTGCGTCTCAGAGCAACTGTGTCTGCTGTCTGTAACAAAGCTTTGTTCAGGGAGTTGAGTGTTTCTTCCATTGAGTGGTTTTGGTTTAGCATTGCCATTTTGTTCAATAGTGTTGTTTTGAAAAGCTCAGAGTGTAGTTTCTTCTGTGACCTTGTCCAGTGTGTTGTTGTTGATTGTATTGGTTTTTGGGGGGTAGTGTTAGTCGTTATAATAAATTTGATGGCATGGTGGTCTGTCCATGGTAGAGGCAGGTTGTCCAGTGTGTTGATGTCCATATTTTGTTTGAAGATTAGGTCGAGAGTGTGACCTGATACATGTGTAGGAGAATTTATCAGTTGTTGCAAACCTAGTTTTTCTAGTTGGTCAATGCAGGTGGTGGCGATGGGGTCTTCGGAGGAGTTGGCCCAGAGGTTGAAATCTCCCAGTAGCAGGATGTTTTTGGTTTTCATGGTGTATGACGAGAGGAATTCACTGAAAAGTGTGGGGAGTTGTGTCTTCGGTCCCGGTAGTCTGTAGCAAAGCAGTATGTGGACGGTATCCTGGGGTGTAGTTTGAAGTTGCAAAGTGAGTGTTTCCATGAAAGGCAAAGAGTTCTGTAGAGTTGGTTTGATAAGCGTAAGGCGGGCTTTGTAGATTACTGCTAGGCCTCCTCTTCTTTGCCCTGTTCTATGCTTGGTTAGGATGCAGTAGTTCTCCAGCACTAGTTTAGCCAGGATGGTGTTGCAGTCGGGTGTTAGCCATTTTTCCGTGATGAAGAGGCAGTCTATGTTGTGTTGAGTGATGAAATCATGAATTTCCTGTCTGTGCTTGACTGCAGATCTGGTGTTGATCATGGCTCTTGATAGGTGTTGTAGTTGCCTTGGTCTTATCCTGTTTTTTTCGGTTGCTGGTCGACTGATTCTTATGCCGCGTACACACGACCATTTTTCTCGCCGGGAAAAATTACATTTTTTCTCTTTGACGAGAAAAACGACCGTGTGTGGGCTTTTGGTCATTTTTCCCGATGAGAAAAACGGCATTAATCACGACGAGAAAAATTAGAACATGCTCTAATTTTTCTCGTCGTGATTCACGGCATTTTTTTCCGCGGCAGTTTTCCCATAGGGAAACACTGCCGGGGAGCCTACACATGGTCGTTTTTCTCGACCAAGATAAAAAATGACGGGAAAAACGGCCGTGTGTAGGGAAACAAGCCGTTCCTCATTTTTCCCGTCGATTTTCTCGACGGTGTTTTCACCATTGAGAAAATCGATCGTGTGTACGCGGCATTAGGATTTTTTCTTTTCACAGTATTTTTTGGATGGGTGTTGGTAGTGTTGCGGCAGTGTTCTTTAGGCTTACGGATGGTGTCGGCTGAGTATTTCATGTTGACCATGTTGAGAAAGTGTTGCTGATGATGAAAACGATGTGATGATGTTGATGTAGATAACAATTCCTTTCTGATCCCTGGAGGCGATCGGTTATGCCCTGGATCAGCTGGCTAATGGATGGACCCCGATATACTTACCTACTTATCAAGTTTGATGGACAACTAGTGATGGTCCTGGGAGGAAGATGAGGATGATGATGATGATAGGATGATGATGAGATGATGTTGGTAATGATGATGATGATGATATGATGATGGTGCTGGTGAAGACGGCGATGGTTCCCAATCTGTCTATCCCCCCCCCCCCGTTGATCCAGAGAAAGGGGAAAAACCCCAGCCAAGCACAGGCCAATAGTGCTACAACGGGGGGAAAAAATTCCTTCCTGATCCCTCTAGAGGCGATCGGGTCCACCCTGGATCAGCTGGCTATTGGAAGGAGCACCGATATACTTACCTAGTTGTCAGTTTTACCAGGACAACAGGTGAAGATGCTGAGAGGAGGAAGAGGATGATGATGATGCGAAAGAGGATGGGAATGCGGATGAGGATGATGATGATGAGAGTGAGGATGAGGATGATGATGTGGATGATGAGAGTGAGGATGCGGATGAAGATGATGCGGATGATAAGGATGCGGATGATTAGGATGAGGATGCGGATGATGATGAGGATGATGATGGTGCTGAGGATGATGAAGAGAATGTGGATGATGATATCGGCAAGGTGGTGGTAGTATATACTACAGTCAGGGTCGAGGTAGTTGTAGGCCCAGGTGTACCAAGCTGGCCACTGATGCCTGGCTGGGTCAGGAGGGTGCTGAGGCCGGGCGAGGTGGACCAAGATGGCCGGAGCTAGGCCGGAGCTGCAGTCTGTCCTGAAAAGGATAGACGTGGTGGTTGCGGCTTCGGGCCTGCTGACGGCTGCTGACGGTTGGGGGGAGCTCCGATGCGGGAGAGACAGGCGTGCCCACTGAGGAGGGGGTGCGGAGGGGTGAAGCTGGATGGAGGGCGGCCGGAACTAGGCCTCAGCCGCGGACTGTATTGCCGGCGGCTGTCGGTCTATGAAGCGGCTAGGATGGCGGCCGATAATATGCTAATGACTCTAGTGCCTACTTTATGGTCAGGCACACGCTTTCTAATATTGAATAATTCCTCTCTGCAAGGGTTGGTTTGCAGCTAAGGTATGCTACTGAATGTTCTTCCCTAAACATTTCCTGGGGCAAGACTGTTCACAGGTCAACATAAGGCATCCCTTTGTACAAAATAGTGTTGACTTTCTTGGAAGTGATTAACAATGGTCCCTTACACAAAACTGTGTTTGGGTTTGAAAGATTTCTCTGCTGCCTCTTCATTCTATTTTACCATGGTGGACTTGCTCCTTTTGGTGAAATCAGTAAGTGGAGCTGCTATAGTAAAACAAGTAGGCACAAAACTCCGGCATTATCCTACACTCCCTAGAAAAGCTCTAACTTTTTTTTATATATATAATGCTTGGGGCCAATGTTTAATTGCTTTATCTTATCCATTAGAAGCTTAATGACCCTCTGCCCAATGCTGTAGTCATAATATCAGGCTTCTTCTAGGTCTACTGTGCTCCTTTTGATTTTTATGCAAGAACTTACCTCCTGAATTTGCTTGAGTAGCAAACAAGGTAACTGAAATCCTAGAGCCTCCTGATTATTCTAGGCTGTATTAACATGGTATATTGAAAAGGAAGAGAGGGAGGAGGAAAAGCAAAACTTCCTCCGTTGAGTGAAGTTCCGCTTTAAGTCATGGTATTCTGCAAAAGGGGGGTATACTAGGCTAACTTCTGGTTCTTGAGGTACCCTGTGTATAACCTTTATAACCTAGCCACCAGTATATCTGATATTTCCAGCAAAGTGACCATTTCCTATTACTACCCAACCATGACCACTAGTGAGAATTTGTCAGGTACCTCTGACATAGTGTTGCCAGACATCCACATCAAGTGAAAGCAAATAAGTGGCATTATTTATTTCAGAAAAAATAAAAACTTCAGAAGTGGATACATGTTCTCCTCCACACAGTTCCTAAAACAGATGAAATTGCAGCCTGACATTACACTGTGCAGCAAGTTCCGAACCAATACTCATGACATATTTTACAGTTTTACTAGGTATCTCCACTGAGAGCACTGCAGTAGGGTAGTCTTTAGCATCACCATGTATGTGTAGCGGGACCCCCAAAAATGGGGTCGCTATGTTGTAAATTTAGGGGCACTCTGAGTAATAATATGGCTCAGACTCTACAATTCTGTTTAATATGGACTCTGCCCTGCCATGTTGTTGTCTGGTGTATAGTTCCCCTGGGCCTGTGGTGGCGCTGTTGTCCAGGTCTTGGGTTGAACCACTGGTGACATTGTGGTGTGATTGGGTGTCCTCTTTCGGCTACCATGCAGTGGGCGGAGTTCAGCCTGCTGTGCATGCTGGGAGAGGGTACATAAAGGGGAGACGCCATAGGAGGAGAGAGGAGAGAGGAGAGGAGGAGAGAGAGGAGATAGAGGAGAAGAGGAGAGTGGAGTGGAGTGTGCTCCATTGCGGTGGTGTGCCAGGACCTGTCCGATGGATCGGTGAAGGAATTCACGGTGAAGGAGAGGCCTGGTTACCTAGCGGAGGGAAGGATTCATGAGTTGCAGTATAGCTCCTGTAGTGTGTCCCATTGACACCTATGGTCTCTATTAATCTATGGGAATTTCAAAGTTCTAACTCAGTAACTAAAGGATTCTGTGGCAGAGGATCTCTTAGACTTGTCCGTGAAGGGGACTAACTTAACCACTTAAGCCCCGGACCATTTCGGGCCATTAGGACCAAGCCTGTTTTTGGGATTCGGCACTGCGCTGCTTTAACTGTAAATTGTGCGGACATGCAATGTTGTACCCAAATGAAATTTGTGTCCTTTTCTTCCCACAAATAGAGCTTTCTTTTAATGGTATTTGATTGCCTCTGCGATTTTTATTTTTTGCGATATAAACAGAAAAAGACCGAAAATTTTGAAAAAAAAATGATATTTTCTACTTTTTGTTATAAGAAAAATCGAAATAAACTCAATTTTAGTCATACATTTAGGCCAAAATGTATTCAGCCACATGTCTTTAGTAAAAAAAATGTCAATAAGCGTATATTTATTGGTTTGCGCAAAAGTTATAGCGTTTACAAACTAGGGTACATTTTCTGAAATTTACACAGCTTTAAATTTATGACTGCCTATCTCATTTCTTGAGGTGCTAAAATGGCAGGGCAGTACAAAACCCCCCCAAATGACCCCATTTTGGAAAGTAGACACCCCAAGGAAATTGCTGAGAGGCATGTTGAGCCCATTGAATATTTATTTTTTTCGTCCCAAGTGATTGAATAATGACAAAAAAAAAAATAAAAAAAAAAAATTACAAAAAGTTGTCACTAAATGATATATTGCTCACACATGCCATGGTTATATGTGGAATTGCACCCCAAAATACATTCTGCTGCTTCTCCTGAGTACGGGGATACCACATGTGTGGGACTTTTTAGGAGCCTAGCCACGTACGGGACCCCGGAAACCAAGCACCGCCTTCAGGATTTCTAAGGGCGCAAATTTTTGATTTCACTCCTCACTACCTATCACAGTTTCGAAGGCCATAAAATGCCAAAATAGCACAAAACCCCCCCAAATGACCCCATTTTGGAAAGTAGACACCCCAAGCTATTTACTGAGAGGCATGTTCAGTCCATGGAATATTTTATATTTTGCCACAAGTTGCGGGAATATGACAAACTTTTTTTTTTTGCACAAAGTTGTCACTAAATGATATATTGCTCACACATGCCATGGGCATATGTGAAATTACACCCCAAAATACATTCTGCTGCTTCTCCTGAGTACGGGGATACCACATGTGTGGGACTTTTTGGGAGCCTAGCCGCGTACGGGACCCCAAAAACCAAGCACCGCCTTCAAGGTTTCTAAGGGCATAAATTTTTGATTTCACTCCTCACTACCTATCACAGTTTTGAAGGCCATAAAATGCCAAGATGGCACAAAACCCCCCCAAATGACCCCATTTTGGAAAGTAGACACCCCAAGCTATTTGCTGAGAGGCATGTTGACCCCATTGAATATTTTTTTTTTTGTCCCAAATGATTGAATAATGACAAAAAGAAAAAAAAAAAATGTACAAAAAGTTGTCACTAAATGATATATTGCTCACACATGCCATGGTTATATGTGGAATTGCACCCCAAAATACATTCTGCTGCTTTTCCTGAGTACGGGGATACCACATGTGTGGGACTTTTTGGGAGCCTAGCCGCGTACAGGGCCCCAAAAACCAAGCACCGCCTTCAGGATTTCTAAGGGCGTAAATTTTTGATTTCACTCCTCACTACCTATCACAGTTTTGAAGGCCATAAAATGCCAAAATAGCACAAAACCCCCCCAAATTACCCCATTTTGGAAAGTAGACACCCCAAGCTATTTGCTGAGAGGCATGTTGAGTCCATGGAATATTTTATATTTTGCCACAGGTTGCGGGAATATGACAAACTGTTTTTTTTTTGCACAAAGTTGTCACTAAATGATATATTGCTCACACATGCCATGGGCATATGTGAAATTACACCCCAAAATACATTCTGCTGCTTCTCCTGAGTACGGGGATACCACATGTGTGGGACTTTTTGGGAGCCTAGCTGCGTACGGGACCCCAAAAACCAAGCACCGCCTTCAAGGTTTCTAAGGGCATAAATTTTTGATTTCGCTCCTCACTACCTATCACAGTTTTGAAGGCCATAAAATGCCAAGATGGCACAAAACCCCCCCAAATGACCCCATTTTGGAAAGTAGACACCCCAAGCTATTTGCTGAGAGGCATGTTGAGCCCATTGAATATTTTTTTTTTTTTGTCCCAAATGATTGAATAATGACAAAAAGAAAAAAAAAAAAAAATGTACAAAAAGTTGTCACTAAATGATATATTGCTCACACATGCCATGGTTATATGTGAAATTACACCCCAAAATACATTCTGCTGCTTCTCCTGAGTACGGGGATACCACATGTGTGGGACTTTTTGGGAGCCTAGCCGCGTACGGGACCCCAAAAACCAAGCACCGCCTTCAAGGTTTCTAAGGGCATAAATTTTTGATTTCACTCCTCACTACCTATCACAGTTTTGAAGGCCATAAAATGTCAAAATAGCCCAAAACCCCCACAAATGACCCCATTTTGGAAAGTAGACACCCCAAGCTATTTGCTGAGAGGCATGGTGAGTATTTTACAGCTCTCATTTGTTTTTGAAAATTAAGAAAGACATTTTTTTTTCTTTTTTTTTTTTCTTTTTTTACATTTTCAAAACTTTGTGACAAAAAGCGAGATCTGCAAAATACTCAACATACCTCTCAGCAAATAGCTTGGGGTGTCTACTTTCCAAAATGGGGTCATTTGGGGGGGTTTTGTGCCATCTGGGCATTCCATGGCCTCCGAAACTGTGATAGGCAGTGAGGAGTGAAATCAAAAATTTACACCCATAGAAATCCTGAAGGCGGTGCTTGGTTTTTGGGGTCCCGTACGCGACTAGGCTCCCAAAAAGTCCCACACATGTGGTATCCCCGTACTCAGGAGAAGCAACAGAATGTATTTTGGGGTGTAATTCCACATATGCCCATGGCATGTTTGAGCAATATATAATTTAGTGACAACTTTTTGTACATTTTTTTTTTTTTTTTTTTTTTGGTCATTATTCAATCACTTGGGACAAAAAAAAAAAATATTCAATGGGCTCAACATGCCTCTCAGCAAATAGCTTGAGGTGTCTACTTTACAAAATGGGGTCATTTGGGGGGGTTTTGAACTGTCCTGGCATTTTATGCACAACATTAGGAAGCTTATGTCACACATCATCCACTCTTCTAACCACTTGAAGACAAAGCCCTTTCTGACACTTTTTGTTTACATGAAAGAAAATTTTTTTTTGCAAGAAAATTATGTTGAACCCCCAAACATTATATATTTTTTTAAAGCAAAGGCCCTACAGATTAAAATAGTGGGTGTTGCATTTTTTTTTTCCAAACAGTATTTGCGCAGCGATTTTTCAAACGCATTTTTTGGGGGAAAAACACACTTTTTTTATTTTTAATGCACTAAAAAACACTATATTGCCCAAATGTTTGATGAAATAAAAAAGATGATCATAGGCCGAGTACATGGATACCAAACACGACATGCTTTAAAATTGCGCACAAACGCGCAGCGGCGACAAAACTACATTCATTTTTAAAAGCATTTAAAAGCCTTTACAGGTTACCACGTTAGATTTACAGAGGAGGTCTACTGCTAAAATGACTGCCCTCGATCTGACCTTCGCGGTGATACCTCACATGCATGATGCAATTGCTGTTTACATATGACGCTAGACCGACGCTTGCGTTCGCCTTTGCGCAATAGCAGGGGGGGACAGCGGTGCTTTTTTTTTTTATTATTTATTTGGCTTTTTTATTTTATTTTTAAACTGTGCCTTCCATATTTTATTTTTTTACCATTTTTATCGTTATCTCAGGGAATGTAAATATCCCCTATGATAGCAATAGGTAGTGACAGGTACTCTTTTTTTGAAAAAAATTGGGGGGTTAGACCCTAGATCTTTCCTCTGCCCTCAAAGCATCTGACCACACCAAGATCGGTGTGATAAAATGCTTTCCCAATTTCCCAATGGCGCTTTTTATATCCGGGGGGGGGACATTCCCTCCCACTGCTTGTAAAAGCAGTCTAGAGGCTAATTATCTGCTAGAATTGCTTTTACATGAAAGCCGGCTGCTGGCTGAAAAGAATGATACCAAGATGATACCTAAACCCGCAGGCATCATTCTGGTATAAACATTCAAAGTCCAGCAACATACCAGTACGTTGCTGGTCCTTGTTGGACATGTATTGTAATCTTTTTTTTCATACAGCCTATTGGCTGAACGAAAAAAAGAGATTGATTGGTGGGTATGCCCACCATTAGAATACCTCCCTTCATCCACCCACTTCTAATGATGGGCATATATGCCGAAGCATGGGGGCATCCTCCCGCAAAAAAGTTATGCCGCGTACACACGGTCAAGCCTTCGTCGGAATTTCGACCGTATGTACGCGGCATAAAAGGTTATGCCGCGTACACACGGTCGGACTTTTCCACGGGCAAGCCTCCGTTGGAATTTCGACCGTATATACACGGCATTAGGAGCAAAATCGCTCCTCCGCCCCTGCTGCCCCCATGCTTCGGCATATATGCTCTTTTTTTTAACTGTGGTGGTGAAATCACCTCCTACAGCGTTGGAGTCACGGCTTTATGTATCGTGGGAGCAAACGCTGTTGCTGTCAAGATAAATAGATCCGTGCTGCAACTGAATGGCGTACCTGCTAAGCAAATGGTGGTTAACATTAAAACAAAGTAACATTACAGTACAACAGTAAGACCTTACCATGCCATACCTGCAAAGCAAATACCAAAACAAAACCTAGTAAAAAATAAAAAAATGTTTTAACGCAACCTGTGCCTAAAATATATATATGCCGAAGCATGGGGGCATCCTCCCGCAAAAAAGTTATGCCGCGTACACACGGTCGGAATTTCGACCGTATGTACGCGGCATTAGGAGCAAAATCGCTCCTCCGCCCCTGCTGCCCCCATGCTTCGGCATATATGCTCTTTTTTTTAACTGTGGTGGTGAAATCACCTCCTACAGCGTTGGAGTCACGGCTTTATGTATCGTGGGAGCAAACGCTGTTGCTGTCAAGATAAATAGATCCGCGCTGCAACTGAATGGCGTACCTGCTAAGCAAATGGTGGTTAACATTAAAACAAAGTAACATTACAGTACAACAGTAAGACCTTACCATGCCATACCTGCAAAGCAAATACCAAAACAAAACCTAGTAAAAAATAAAAAAATGTTTTAACGCAACCTGTGCCTAAAATATATATATGCCGAAGCATGGGGGCATCCTCCCGCAAAAAAGTTATGCCGCGTACACACGGTCGGAATTTCGACCGTATGTACGCGGCATTAGGAGCAAAATCGCTCCTCCGCCCCTGCTGCCCCCATGCTTCGGCATATATGCTCTTTTTTTTAACTGTGGTGGTGAAATCACCTCCTACAGCACTGGAGTCACGGCTTTATGTATCGTGGGAGCAAACGCTGTTGCTGTCAAGATAAATAATTCCGCGCTGCAGTTGAATGGCGCACCTGAAAACAAAAAATTACATACCTGAAAAGCAAGCATGATAAAACATTGCAGAATACAATACAGTAAAAAAGAGCAGAACAATAGAGAGAAAATAGAGAGAGAGAGAACAATAAAACGACAACTATTTTTGGTTTTTTTATTTTATATTTTTTTTGTGTTTTGTTTTTTACGTTTTTTTTTTCTTTTTTACACTTTTTTTTGTAACTTTACAACTGTAATGGTTCGGGTCTCTCAAAATGTAATGGCATCTTGGGAGACCCTGTGTAAGTGTGTCCTAGTCTGTGAAATGCTGTACCCTACGCTAAAACTTCACTTTTGAGTGGTAGCGTTCAAAACATTCACCTTGGCAAAGACCAGGCTTGTCAGGACAGCGTGGACAAAAACTACGGGTGTCACGCCTAAATCCGCGCTTGCTACAGACACGACATCTTTTTTGGGGGTGGCTTTGGGTAGGGGTACTCGGGAGGACATACGAATAATGCCTCTCATGCAGCCGGCTTACTGCATTTGGTTGGGGATGGTGAGGTGCAGAACCGCCTGGATACAGGAGTTCTGTGACTATCTCATTCTGGAATTTTAGAAGAGATAACGTCCCGCCTGAAGCTCTGTATAGCACATGAGCGTTCAGCAAAGCCAATTGGAATAATGATAGAGACACTTTTTTGTACCAGCGTCTCGCCTTACGGTCAATTAGATACGGCGCCATCAACTGGTCGTTGAGGTCCACCCCTCCCATATTTTGGTTATATTCGTGGACACAGAGGGGTTTCTCCACAACACCAGTCGCCGTAGGAATTTGGACTGTCGTGTCTGCATGAAGGGAGGTAAGAAGGAAAACATTCTTATTGTCCCTCCACTTCATAGCGAGCAAGTTATTACACTTCAAGCAGGCTCTCTCCCCCAGCCTAAGACGGGCATCTACAAGCCGCTGGGGAAAGCCCCGGCGATTAGGTCGCACGGTGCCACATGCTCCAATCTTATGATCAAACAAGTGACTAAACAGTGGCACGCTCGTGTAATAATTGTCCACATACAAGTGGTACCCCTTTCCGAATAAGGGTGACACCAAGTTCCACACTATCTTGCCAGCGCTCCCTATGTAATCCGGGCAGTTGACCGACTCAATCTGACTGTCTTTTCCCTCATAAACCGTAAAGTTCACTACATAGCCTGTTGCCCTGTCACAGAACTTGTAGAGCTTGACCCCGTATCTGGCACGCTTGCTGGGAAGGTACTGCTTGAAAGACAAGCGGCCAGAAAATTTAATCAGGGACTCATCAACGCAGACAACTTGATCGGGAGTAAACAAGGCTGCAAAACGTTCGTTGAAGTGGTTTATGAGGGGCCGAATTTTATAGAGCCGGTCGTATTCAGGGTCCCCACGTGGACGACAAAGTTCATTGTCGTTGAAGTGCATGAACCGCAAAATCTGCTCGTATCGTGCCCTGGACATGGAGGCAGAGAACACGGGCATGTGGTCAATTGGGTGCGTGGACCAATAAGCACGCAATGACGGAAATTTATGTGTGCCCATGTTGAGGGAAAGGCCCAGAAAGGTCTTAAATTCGGAAACCGTAATTGGTTTCCAATTTCTGGCAATTTTAGGCAACTGGGGGTTAGCGGCGATAAATTGACCAGCATATAAATTACTCTGGTCCACAATAGATCTATAGAGATCTTCCGTGAAAAACAGCGAATAAAAATCGATTGGCATAAAATCAGCTGTTTCCACCTGAATACCGGGTTGGGCAGTGAATGGGGGAAGTACGGGTTCTGCAGAAGTGGTGGGGACCCAATCAGGATAGGCGAATTCTGCAGGAAGGGCAGTATGGGCACGACGGGCCTGCCTTTGTCTTCTTGGTGGCAGCGGGACACTACTTGTGCTTGCCACCTCGCCAGCTTGAACTGCACTTATGGGACTCGCCACGTCACCAAGTGTTACTGCAGTGCTGGATGTACGTCCAGGCTGTACTAGGCCGCTGGTGCTTGCCAGTTCACCAGAAGGAATAGCGGCGCTAGTACTACTCTGCTCCATGATACGAGAGACCTGCGGTTCTTGCTCCTCAACAACCTCAGAAGATCGGGATCGGGTACGCCTGACCTTAGCAGGGACCTCAACTTCGTCGTCAGAGCTATCTGACGTGGGGCCGCTGACGTCACTGTCTTCTACGGGAAGATATTCTGAGCCTGAATCTGACAGATACGTGACCTCCTCTTCACTATCTGTCATGCTCAGAATCTCGTAGGCCTCTTTACTAGTGTACCTTCGACTTGCCATTTTGGGCTCTAAATTTAGGGGTACACTAGTAAAATTCACAGGAAAAAAAGCACCTGACTGTCGTCAGCAAATATATCAAACGCTACAAAAAAACTGTTAGCGATCGCAGGGATCAGGCCTGACTCTGCGAACGCTGCAGTTATGTGTGTTGTGTTTGGTAAGTGACAGTGATCGATCGATACTGCACTTGGGTGGGCTGGGCTGGGCTGGGCGGAGGGGCTAAACGCAGGTACTAGCAGGTATCTGGGCTGATCCCGCTAACACTGCATTTTTGGGAACCCTAAACCGCTGGGGATGCTAGTATAGATCTGATCAGATACTATACCACTAAGGGGGGTGTATGCTTTGCGCGTGGGTGTTAGCGTTACTGGCACTAACCTAACACTGCCTGGGGCGACGCAGACCCTCTCTGGCGCTAAAACCTAATTGATCTCACCCGCCGGGCGATCAGGGGGGTTAAACCTTTATTGGGTTATATACGGCGGGTGCCCTGATGCTATAAAAAGCAAACTAATCAACCAGCGTCACCCGTAACCTTTATATGGTGATCACTGGTGAAAGGGTTAACTAGGGGCAATCAGGGGGTTAAAACCTTTATTAGGTTAAATATGGGGATACCTGACACCAATAAAAACCTGCGGCGAACCTAAAAAAAAAATAACTGCCTATCTAAAACACCAGCGACACGAATACAGCGATCGGAAAAACAATCGCTTAGTGACGCTGAAGTTAGGGGGTGAAAGGGTTACCTGGGGGGTGATCAAGGGGTTAAACCTTTATTAGGGGGGGTTAGGGGGCTACCCTGGACCTAAAGGGGCCTAATCCTAACTGCCTTGCAACTTTTTACAATCACAGATGACACTAAATGCAGTGATCAGTAAAATAAATGATCACTGCAATCAGTGACACTGTGATTGGGGGCTTTGGGGTGACCTGGGGGGTGATCTGGGGGTGACTGGGGGGTGATTTGTGTGCCTATGTGTACCTACGTGTCAGTGGACTGTTGGAGCACTAACCTCTGTCTTCACTCCTCGGCGCCGGGAACGAAAAGACCGCGGCGAGGGAGATGACATCACTTCCTCCAGCCTGTGTTTACATCACATGGCGGAGGAAGCAATTTCATTGGCCGGGAGCGATCGCGAGGGGGGGGGCGGAATCGAGCGGCCGCCCCCTCATGCCTGATCGCTCCCAAACACTTAACGGCCGCTCACTGCAGTGAAGGGGGGTCCGGATGGACTCCCCAACTGCACAAAGGCGATCACGTAGATCTACGTGATTCTGCCTGTCCGTGCCATTCTGCCGACGTAAATCGGCGGTGGGCGGTCGTTAAGTGGTTAAAGAAACTGTTCGTGCTTCACTCAGGCTTGAGTGAAGAATAGGGTAACTGTGTGCCGCGTGCCTGAACCTGTCTCCCTACCTGCTTTTGTCACTATCTTCAAACTATTCCCAAATTTGTTTCAAGCAAGATAAAAATAAACTTGTCTGTTTGGAGTTTGAACATTGTCTGGACATTGGCCTTCTTTTGGGGAAAAGAACAGACTTTTCCCTATATTCTGGGGACGAGAACCAGTGGAGGGGAGGTAACTCGCTGCAGGACCCAAAATTGTAAGAACACCGCTCAACCTCTTAAACCAGGAGGATACGGGCATGTGGCATGGTGTGCCTTTATCTCTGCAAAGTGAAGGTAGGCAGGAGAAAAGGGTCCGTGTGCTACATATGCAAAGCACTCCCGTTCTGTCTGAGCCAAACTTGGCAAGGTATGTCAGACTGGCATAGACCAACATGATAAGGTTTCCAGAGTTTAAAGTGTTACTAAACCCACAACAGTAAAATCTGTCTGTATATGCAGAATAGCATGCTTGTTATAATCACTGTGGAACTTAAGGGGTTATTCCTCTGTATTGTCTAAAAAGGCTCTTTGATCCTGTATGGACAGATCCTTCCCCCCTCCTGCAGAGTCTCTCTTGGCAAGGCCAGATAAGACACAGTGAGGGTAGTACTGCTGCACATGCTCAGTTTGGTCTCTATTGCTGGAGAGAACAATTCCTTGTTGATCAGAAATAGCCAGGTCACATGATATTGACATCACACATGTGGGCGTGTATACAGATCCTAAATGTCCCTCCCTCCTCCTCCATGACCAGTAACTAAAAAAGAACACAGTGGGTGGGATGTCACATCTTGATTAATGGATGATCCGCCTCCCAAAACAGCACGAGGACACAGGCTATAGAGAAAATCTCCTCCTGCCTGAACAATCAGCACTCAGGCCGACCCTACAGTTTATCACATGACCGTGGTATACAGATCAGCCAAAAAGGTATATAGTGGCAGTATTTTAATGTAAAAAGAAGATTTATAAGCTGTGGGCACTGTGGGGTGGGTGCAGATTAACTATTTTCATATTATTGGGTTTAGTAACACTTTAATAATGCCTTCATTTGGATTAAAATTAAGCCTCTTTCCTGAGGTTGATGTTTTCCTATTTCCAGGGGTTACCAGCTTGAAGGGCAGCTTCCAGGGAAAGTCCTGCCAGAAGTATGTCACTCCACAAGGGACACCAGCTCATCCACAATTTTGGAGTTTGCATGCCCAATACTCCATTGTACCTTAACCAGCAAAGCTCTCATGTAACTGTCACAGACCACTAGTTTCACAACATGAGCAGGGTTGCACACCTCTGGTTGTTACCACTTGTTTGTAAGGTGAAAATGTTAAATAATTTATCTAGGACCTTAAAGGCTTTTCAGGGTAATATCCCCATGTGAAATCATGCTGCGCTTGGACAAACCTATTAAACCCAAGCTGGCTAGGATTTCTTCTCTGAATTTAGGATACTCCTCTGCCTTCTGAGGTTGCATGTCAAAGTAGGCCTTCTTGGGGCTCCTGTTTTAAAAAGGATGCAAGCACATCCACCCACTGCTCTTTGAGTGTAGGCTTCGATTGTAGGCTTCAACATTACCCTTTATGGACAATTTTGTAATGTGCTCTGCACCATCTGGCAAGGTTTAGTTGTCGGCCCCTGTGCCATCATCCGCCTCTTTGACAGGGCCTATATCTGTTGTTGTACAGACAGGCTCACTTGTGGTTGTCCCTTTTTAAGAAGGTCTGGTGTGCTTCAGTCAGCTGTTTCATCTGATGGCCGGTTAAGCATTTTTTTAATATAAATTCAAAAAGGATCAGTGCTGTGACCAAGCTTAATACACTATAATAATTGCAAACACGTGAATCCTTGTGTATACAAATGAAGTGCCTAAAGTGCAATAATGATGCCATCCAAACCAAATTGCAATCCAAAAAGTGCCATCCAATAATGCTTTACAGTTGTTTTAAAGTGTAATGTGCAATTATTGCTCTTCAAGAACTTCACAGTCCATAAGGATTATGTTCTAAAAAATAAAAATAAATATTGCAGCGCTGTGCGAAAGTGTCCTTATTAACTTAATGATATAACCACTGTGAGTGTTAGATTGCTAATGTGCTATAGTGCCAATTGCATAAATAAGTGCATACATAAGTGCAAGAGTGCATACATAACAAATCAAATAATATGTTATAAATAGCATTATGTTACTTCAAATGAATAAATATATTAAGTTAATAAGGACACTTTTACACAGCGCTACAATATTTATTTAAAATTTTTGGCAATTATAGCACAAACTTAATGGGATTGTGATCATTGCTGGCAGCTGTAGGTTGGTCTTATACTTAATCACCACATCACATGATTCTGGGTGTGATTGTGGTTTGGTCATTCATTTGGTTTTTTAATAAATTGATTTGGTCTTTAAAATAATCACCACATCATATGTTCGTGGATGTGATTGTGGTTTGGTAATTTATTTGGTAGCTTGCAAGATTCATCATTCACAAGTATTGTGTTCTATTAGTACTTAAGAATGCTTATAGTGCTCCACCCCTCACCCCCACAGGGGTTCTCACTCACCAGAAAATATTGATCTCTGATTTATCAACAAGTAGATCAAATAGCGCCAAAATCCAATACCTCCCACTATTGGATTCCGCAGTCTTTTTATTTTGTGACCAAAGACTTAATCAGGAGCAGAGTGACTACATGTCCATGTATAAAATCATAAAAGACTGACCAGGCAAACCATCATAGCGTAAAAATGATTAAAAATACCTCAAAACATATTGTGAGGGGGTTAGCTCAGCAGCCGGTGTGTGTGACCCCCTGGATGGGTTCACCACACAAAAACAGGCACAGCAGACAGTGGTAGGAGAAAACAAAAGGGTGTGGTTTTATTTGAACTATATACAGACAAAAAAATACAGCAAAAACAAAAGAAACATGAAAAGAAATCCTGGGAGCCTTCACTTCGGAAGCACGTACAAATACATGCAGAGTCCCTCAAGGATCACCCCTGTCACCGGCACTCTTTAACATCTACCTCCGGCCACTCCTCAAAATCATCAGCGAACAGGACCTACGCTATCACTCCTATGCAGATTACCTTTGCATCAACAACAAAAAAGATCAATATTACAGACTGGAAAAATGCCTTACATTGATCGACAATTGGATGACAGAGAGCTGCCTCAAGCTTATTGGATCCAAAACAGAACTGCTCATTTTCAACGCTAATCGAAAAAAAAACTCTAGGACCACATGGACACCACCCACCATCCTTGGACAAAACATTACCCCAAGCACCAAAGTTAAAAACCTTTGAGTCATCTTTAACTCAGACATGACTATGGACGCACAAATAGGATCAGTAGTCAGCGGATCTCATCATCTTCTCCGCCTGCTACGAAGACTTATCCTCTTCATCCCGGAAAAAGACAGAGCAGTAGTAGTCGGAACCATCATCAATTCCCGGCTGGACTACGCTAACTCACTTTACCTAGGACTATCTAAATACCAGATTGCACGTCTACAAGTCATCCAAAACACAGCGGCCAGACTGGTAATGGGACAAAGACCCTGGGAATCAATCACACCATCTCTGAGAAGCCTCCATTGGCTATCCGTAAAGGATCGGGTCACATTCAAGACCCTCTGCCTCACTCACAAATGTGCACAAGGAACCGCACCTCAATACTTATGCGAGAAAATAAAACACTACACCACTACTCGCGACCTCCGATCAACCAACCAAAACCTACTCCACATCCCCAAGACTCGCTACAAAGCTAAGGGAAAACAAAGGTTTGCTGTCCAAGTACCGAGGCTATGGAATGCACTACCCACGAACATCCGCATGGAAGAAAACCATCGGGCTTTCAGGAAAAAACTGAAGACCCACCTCTTCTGAAGGATATCAACGACACTGGATGCAAAGCGCCTTGAGGCGATTTAGTTCGCATTTGCAGCGCTATACAAGTTACTGACTTACTCACTCATTATCTTTCGGTCAGACTGTTTTAAATGATTACAGACCATTCCCCACTATAGTGGATGGCTTAAAACAAAAGGAACAATGCAAGGGTCACAAAATGTTTCCTCGCTCTCCAAGACTTTCATTTTTCTGAAGAACACAGGTCATGGATCCAACAAGGGAATGATGATGGTCTGTCATGCATCCACTATATGTTGGCAAAATGTGCTCCTTCCCAGAGGTCTGAGTAGAGGGGGAGAGTATGTGAGGTACTAGTTAGCAGGACTGTGTCTGTGTACAGTGTGCGTATATGTTCCGTATATACTCGAGTATAAGCTGAGTTTTTCAGCACATTTTTTTGTGCTGAAAATGCCCCCCTCGGCTTATACTCGAGTCTGTGTCCGACTTCAACTTTGTGTGCCTGATACCAGCCAGCCGTAGGTCCCCTGGACCCCAAACTTGGCACACATATAGCCCCCTCTTCCTCTACAAGTGTGCAAAGCTTGGTGTCCGGGGGACCTACGGCCGGGGAGCACAGATTTTTCAAATCCGGGCACCCCTTCCATAGACTCCAATGTTAAACGGTAATTTCTCTGGTGATTTTGGGGACCCGATACTGGCCGGCCCTAGGTCTCCTGGACTCCAAACCTGGCACACATGTAACTCTTCATCTACAAGTGTATAAAGTTTGTTGTCCAGGGGACCTACGGACGGGGAGCACCGATTTTTCAAAGCCGGGCACCCCTTCCATAGACTCCCATTGTTAAAAGTCAGTCTAGTCACACAGCGCCGGAGATCAGGTAGGGAGATTGGGCACAGTGAGGCATGGGCACAGTGAGGCATGGGCACAGTGAGGCATGGACACAGTGAGGCATGGCCACAGTAAGGCACAGTGAGGCATGCAGATGGACACCCTAGGCTTATACTCGAGTCAATACGTTTCCCATTTTTTTGTGGTAAAATTAGGTGCCACGGCTTATGTTCGGGTCGGCTTATACTCGAGTATATACAGTATATGCATTGCCTGGGCTTTTCACATACATATGGTGTGGGGCTCCAGGATATGTGTCTGATATGGAGAAAACAAACTTGATGTTTTCTCAAAATCTTAATAAGTTATTTACTGAGCCCTGGAGCCAAGAGACTTTGTAGAGCTTTGGTTGGGAAAAGCCTAATTTCTGGGTCCACATCTTACCTGGTAGCCAGTCCTCATTAATTAGTCTCAGCTGTCTACAGGCCTTTTTACATGTGATACAAATCAAAAAGGAATGAAAAAAACACGCTAAATATATAATAAAACAAACAAATAGTACAAGTAGCAACTCTTCTGTGAGATATCAGCACAGTCCCAATGTTGTATAACTCTACAGAGTTGTGCTAATTAAATGAAAATAACGTCCACAAGTGATGTATTCTAATCACTTGTCAAGTTTGTCTGATAAGGAAGCAGAATGGCAGGAACAATTGGTATGTCAATGTTGGAAGTTCCTAGTTAAAAAAAAGTCCTGGCTGGATATGGAGCTACAAGCACTTTTGACTTTTTGTAGTGAGAGGTCCATGTGAGCTGGTAAGTGTGCCTTTCAGCCTTTGGTGGTGGTGTTGGTGCATAGAATCACAACTCAAGGTGGTGGATGGTGGTGATACTCACCAGGAACATTAGAATACATCACTTGCGGACTTTTATTTTCATTTAACCACTTCACATCCGGGCCATTGTAGTTTGACAGCTACAAGGTGGCTCTACAATGCTGGGAGGCTGTCTATTGCGATGTGCGTGTCTGGCGGCCGCGATGTCTGCCGGGGACCCGCTATCGGCAGTTAGAGAGCCAGGACCGTGGATCTGTGTGTGTAAACACACAAATCCACGTCCTGTCAGGGAGAGGAGACTGATGGTTTGTCCCTTGTACATAGGGACAACCATCGGTCACCTCCCCCAGTCAGTCCCCTCCCTCCACAGTAAGAATCACTCCCAGGGAACATATTTAACCCCTTGATCGCCCTCTAGTGTTAACCCCTTCCCTGCCAGTCACATTTATACAGTAATCAGTGCATTTTAGCACTGTTCGCTGTATAAATGTGAATGGTCCCAAAAATGTGTCAAAAGTGTCCGGTGTGTCCGCCGTAATATCGTAGTCCTGACAAAAATCGCAGATAACCATCATTACTAGTAAAAAAAAAAAAATGAAAAAAAAATCATAATTCTATCCCCTATTTTTGTAACTTTTGCGCAAACCAATCACTATACGCTTATTGTGATTTTTTTTTACCAAAAATATGTGGAAGAATACGTATTGGCCTAAACTGAGAATTTTTTTTATTTTTTTTAAATGGGATAATTATTATAGCAAAAAGTAAAAAATATTGTGTTTTTTTCACAATTGCTGGTCTTTTTTTGTTTATAGCACAAAAAATAAAAACTGCAGAGGTGATCAAATACCACCAAAAGAAAGCTCTATTTGTGGGAAAAAAAGGACATCAATTTTGTTTAGGAGCCACGTCTCACGACCGCGCAATTGTCATTCAAAACGTGACAGTGCTGAAAGCTGAAATTTCGCCTGGGCAGGAAGGGGGTATATGTGCCCAGTAAGCAAGTGGTTAATTAGTGTAACTCTGTAAAAGTTATACTTTTTTACATGTGAGCTGACTGATGGGCAGAGCTATCTGTCTCTTAAGCCTCGTACGGTTTTATCATCAAGAAACTACAAGAAAACTGCTGGAAGAGCTTTCTTGCCGAGAAAACCGGCCGTGTGTAGGAGGCTTTCAGGTTTCTCGTCAGGAAAACTGTCCAGAATCTCGACAAGAAAAATAGAGAACCTGCTCTCTATTTTCTCGTCGGGATTCTCGTCGGCCTGTTTTCCGACGAGAAACCCGAGAGTGTGTACACTTACCTGTCGCCGTGGAAACCCGTGCATGCTCGAAATGACTTTGACGCATGCCCGATAGCTTCCTAGGCATAGGTAGGGTGTAGCAAGATGGCGGCGACGGCATTAAATGTGACGAGCGCACGCTCGTCGTAGTCGATGACTTTACCGCATTCGTGCCATTCAAAAGAATGCCGGTTCTTTTGAATCGTACGTGTGTACACTCGGCCGGGACAAGATTCTTGTTCAAGAATCTCGTCAGATAAAACGGCGTGACGAGATTCTCGGCCGTGTGTACGAGGCTTCACTCTCCCTGCTGTGATAGCCTGATGTTGAGTGAAAAGCCTGACTAGTACCCCCAGGTCCCGAATACTAGGGATGAGCTTCGTGTTCGAGTCGAACATACGTTCGACTCGAACATTGGCTGTTCGATCGTTCGACGAAGATCGAACGATTTGGGCCGTTCGCGCCAAATTCGAGTGACGCGAACGGCCCACAATGCACTACGCCATCGCAGTGTCATCCAGGCGCTGTGATTGGCCAAGCATGCACTGTGACCCCGCATGCTTGGCCAATCACAGCGCCGGCAGCGAGGAGAGCAATGATTGGCCACAGGCAGGATGCCTGTGGCCAATTATTGCTGAGGGTGTTTAGTACACGCCCCACACTATAAAAGGCCGCCAGCACGGCGGCCTAGTGTAGTGTGTTCCGGAGCAGGGATAGAGTAGCATAGGCAGGGACAGTGACTGTTATTTCTTTCTTGCTTAACCTGGATTCCTTTAGTTTAGGGAAAGAGAAGGATAGGTAGGGAGAGTGTCAGTGTGTTTTGTGCTTCTGCTATAGTGTGCTTAAAAAAAACATTTATTCTAGGGACAGAAAACTCTAGGTAGGGACAGTGTCAGTTTCTTTCACTCTGCAAGTCCTTGTTTCCAGGGACCTGTAAGGACAGTGAGTTAATTGTCCTTGTGCTATATTGTGCTTAAAAAAAACATTTATTCTAGGGACAGAAAACTCTAGGTAGGGACAGTGTCAGTTTCTTTCACTCTGCAAGTCCTTGTTTCCAGGGACCTGTAAGGACAGTGAGTTAATTGTCCTTGTGCTATATTGTGATTAAAAAAAACATTTATTCTAGGGACAGAAAACTCTAGGTAGGGACAGTGTCAGTTTCTTTCACTCTGCAAGTCCTTGTTTCCAGGGACCTGTAAGGACAGTGAGTTAATTTTCCTTGTGCTATATTGTGATTAAAAAAAACATTTTTTCTAGGGACAGAAAACTGTAGGTAGGGAGAGTGTTTTTTTTCTTTCACTCTGCAAGTCCTTGTTTCCAGGGACCTGTAAGGACAGTGAGTTAATTGTCCTTGTGCTATATTGTGCTTAAAAAAAACATTTATTCTAGGGACAGAAAACTCTAGGTAGGGACAGTGTCAGTTTCTTTCACTCTGCAAGTCCTTGTTTCCAGGGACCTGTAAGGACAGTGAGTTAATTGTCCTTGTGCTATATTGTGATTAAAAAAAACATTTATTCTAGGGACAGAAAACTCTAGGTAGGGACAGTGTCAGTTTCTTTCACTCTGCAAGTCCTTGTTTCCAGGGACCTGTAAGGACAGTGAGTTAATTTTCCTTGTGCTATATTGTGATTAAAAAAAACATTTTTTCTAGGGACAGAAAACTGTAGGTAGGGAGAGTGTTTTTTTTCTTTCACTCTGCAAGTCCTTGTTTCCAGGGACCTGTAAGGACAGTGAGTTAATTGTCCTTGTGCTATATTGTGCTTAAAAAAAACATTTATTCTAGGGACAGAAAACTCTAGGTAGGGACAGTGTCAGTTTCTTTCACTCTGCAAGTCCTTGTTTCCAGGGACCTGTAAGGACAGTGAGTTAATTGTCCTTGTGCTATATTGTGATTAAAAAAAACATTTATTCTAGGGACAGAAAACTCTAGGTAGGGACAGTGTCAGTTTCTTTCACTCTGCAAGTCCTTGTTTCCAGGGACCTGTAAGGACAGTGAGTTAATTTTCCTTGTGCTATATTGTGATTAAAAAAAACATTTTTTCTAGGGACAGAAAACTGTAGGTAGGGAGAGTGTTTTTTTTCTTTCACTCTGCAAGTCCTTGTTTCCAGGGACCTGTAAGGACAGTGAGTTAATTGTCCTTGTGCTATATTGTGCTTAAAAAAAACATTTATTCTAGGGACAGAAAACTCTAGGTAGGGACAGTGTCAGTTTCTTTCACTCTGCAAGTCCTTGTTTCCAGGGACCTGTAAGGACAGTGAGTTAATTTTCCTTGTGCTATATTGTGATTAAAAAAAACATTTATTCTAGGGACAGAAAACTCTAGGTAGGGACAGTGTCAGTTTCTTTCACTCTGCAAGTCCTTGTTTCCAGGGACCTGTAAGGACAGTGAGTTAATTTTCCTTGTGCTATATTGTGATTAAAAAAAACATTTATTCTAGGGACAGAAAACTCTAGGTAGGGACAGTGTCAGTTTCTTTCACTCTGCAAGTCCTTGTTTCCAGGGACCTGTAAGGACAGTGAGTTAATTGTCCTTGTGCTATATTGTGCTTAAAAAAAACATTTATTCTAGGGACAGAAAACTCTAGGTAGGGACAGTGTCAGTTTCTTTCACTCTGCAAGTCCTTGTTTCCAGGGACCTGTAAGGACAGTGAGTTAATTGTCCTTGTGCTATATTGTGATTAAAAAAAACATTTATTCTAGGGACAGAAAACTCTAGGTAGGGACAGTGTCAGTTTCTTTCACTCTGCAAGTCCTTGTTTCCAGGGACCTGTAAGGACAGTGAGTTAATTTTCCTTGTGCTATATTGTGATTAAAAAAAACATTTTTTCTAGGGACAGAAAACTGTAGGTAGGGAGAGTGTTTTTTTTCTTTCACTCTGCAAGTCCTTGTTTCCAGGGACCTGTAAGGACAGTGAGTTAATTGTCCTTGTGCTATATTGTGCTTAAAAAAAACATTTATTCTAGGGACAGAAAACTCTAGGTAGGGACAGTGTCAGTTTCTTTCACTCTGCAAGTCCTTGTTTCCAGGGACCTGTAAGGACAGTGAGTTAATTGTCCTTGTGCTATATTGTGATTAAAAAAAACATTTATTCTAGGGACAGAAAACTCTAGGTAGGGACAGTGTCAGTTTCTTTCACTCTGCAAGTCCTTGTTTCCAGGGACCTGTAAGGACAGTGAGTTAATTTTCCTTGTGCTATATTGTGATTAAAAAAAACATTTTTTCTAGGGACAGAAAACTGTAGGTAGGGAGAGTGTTTTTTTTCTTTCACTCTGCAAGTCCTTGTTTCCAGGGACCTGTAAGGACAGTGAGTTAATTGTCCTTGTGCTATATTGTGCTTAAAAAAAACATTTATTCTAGGGACAGAAAACTCTAGGTAGGGACAGTGTCAGTTTCTTTCACTCTGCAAGTCCTTGTTTCCAGGGACCTGTAAGGACAGTGAGTTAATTGTCCTTGTGCTATATTGTGATTAAAAAAGACATTTATTCTAGGGACAGAAAACTCTAGGTAGGGACAGTGTCAGTTTCTTTCACTCTGCAAGTCCTTGTTTCCAGGGACCTGTAAGGACAGTGAGTTAATTTTCCTTGTGCTATATTGTGATTAAAAAAAACATTTTTTCTAGGGACAGAAAACTGTAGGTAGGGAGAGTGTTTTTTTTCTTTCACTCTGCAAGTCCTTGTTTCCAGGGACCTGTAAGGACAGTGAGTTAATTGTCCTTGTGCTATATTGTGCTTAAAAAAAACATTTATTCTAGGGACAGAAAACTCTAGGTAGGGACAGTGTCAGTTTCTTTCACTCTGCAAGTCCTTGTTTCCAGGGACCTGTAAGGACAGTGAGTTAATTTTCCTTGTGCTATATTGTGATTAAAAAAAACATTTTTTCTAGGGACAGAAAACTGTAGGTAGGGAGAGTGTTTTTTTTCTTTCACTCTGCAAGTCCTTGTTTCCAGGGACCTGTAAGGACAGTGAGTTAATTGTCCTTGTGCTATATTGTGCTTAAAAAAAACATTTATTCTAGGGACAGAAAACTCTAGGTAGGGACAGTGTCAGTTTCTTTCACTCTGCAAGTCCTTGTTTCCAGGGACCTGTAAGGACAGTGAGTTAATTTTCCTTGTGCTATATTGTGATTAAAAAAAACATTTATTCTAGGGACAGAAAACTCTAGGTAGGGACAGTGTCAGTTTCTTTCACTCTGCAAGTCCTTGTTTCCAGGGACCTGTAAGGACAGTGAGTTAATTGTCCTTGTGCTATATTGTGCTTAAAAAAAACATTTATTCTAGGGACAGAAAACTCTAGGTAGGGACAGTGTCAGTTTCTTTCACTCTGCAAGTCCTTGTTTCCAGGGACCTGTAAGGACA
This sequence comes from Rana muscosa, assembly GCA_029206835.1. Lineage (NCBI taxonomy): Eukaryota > Metazoa > Chordata > Amphibia > Anura > Ranidae > Rana > Rana muscosa. The sequence continues at coordinate 62,459,408 of CM055122.1, read as the reverse complement.
GTGAGTTAATTGTCCTTGTGCTATATTGTGATTAAAAAAAACATTTATTCTAGGGACAGAAAACTCTAGGTAGGGACAGTGTCAGTTTCTTTCACTCTGCAAGTCCTTGTTTCCAGGGACCTGTAAGGACAGTGAGTTAATTTTCCTTGTGCTATATTGTGATTAAAAAAAACATTTTTTCTAGGGACAGAAAACTGTAGGTAGGGAGAGTGTTTTTTTTCTTTCACTCTGCAAGTCCTTGTTTCCAGGGACCTGTAAGGACAGTGAGTTAATTGTCCTTGTGCTATATTGTGCTTAAAAAAAACATTTATTCTAGGGACAGAAAACTCTAGGTAGGGACAGTGTCAGTTTCTTTCACTCTGCAAGTCCTTGTTTCCAGGGACCTGTAAGGACAGTGAGTTAATTGTCCTTGTGCTATATTGTGATTAAAAAAAACATTTATTCTAGGGACAGAAAACTCTAGGTAGGGACAGTGTCAGTTTCTTTCACTCTGCAAGTCCTTGTTTCCAGGGACCTGTAAGGACAGTGAGTTAATTTTCCTTGTGCTATATTGTGATTAAAAAAAACATTTTTTCTAGGGACAGAAAACTGTAGGTAGGGAGAGTGTTTTTTTTCTTTCACTCTGCAAGTCCTTGTTTCCAGGGACCTGTAAGGACAGTGAGTTAATTGTCCTTGTGCTATATTGTGCTTAAAAAAAACATTTATTCTAGGGACAGAAAACTCTAGGTAGGGACAGTGTCAGTTTCTTTCACTCTGCAAGTCCTTGTTTCCAGGGACCTGTAAGGACAGTGAGTTAATTGTCCTTGTGCTATATTGTGATTAAAAAAAACATTTATTCTAGGGACAGAAAACTCTAGGTAGGGACAGTGTCAGTTTCTTTCACTCTGCAAGTCCTTGTTTCCAGGGACCTGTAAGGACAGTGAGTTAATTTTCCTTGTGCTATATTGTGATTAAAAAAAACATTTTTTCTAGGGACAGAAAACTGTAGGTAGGGAGAGTGTTTTTTTTCTTTCACTCTGCAAGTCCTTGTTTCCAGGGACCTGTAAGGACAGTGAGTTAATTGTCCTTGTGCTATATTGTGCTTAAAAAAAACATTTATTCTAGGGACAGAAAACTCTAGGTAGGGACAGTGTCAGTTTCTTTCACTCTGCAAGTCCTTGTTTCCAGGGACCTGTAAGGACAGTGAGTTAATTTTCCTTGTGCTATATTGTGATTAAAAAAAACATTTATTCTAGGGACAGAAAACTCTAGGTAGGGACAGTGTCAGTTTCTTTCACTCTGCAAGTCCTTGTTTCCAGGGACCTGTAAGGACAGTGAGTTAATTTTCCTTGTGCTATATTGTGATTAAAAAAAACATTTATTCTAGGGACAGAAAACTCTAGGTAGGGACAGTGTCAGTTTCTTTCACTCTGCAAGTCCTTGTTTCCAGGGACCTGTAAGGACAGTGAGTTAATTTTCCTTGTGCTATATTGTGATTAAAAAAAACATTTATTCTAGGGACAGAAAACTCTAGGTAGGGACAGTGTCAGTTTCTTTCACTCTGCAAGTCCTTGTTTCCAGGGACCTGTAAGGACAGTGAGTTAATTGTCCTTGTGCTATATTGTGCTTAAAAAAAACATTTTTTCTAGGGACAGAAAACTCTAGGTAGGGAGAGTGTTTTTTTTTTTTCACTCTGCAAGTCCTTGTTTCCAGGGACCTGTAAGGACAGTGAGTTAATTGTCCTTGTGCTATATTGTGCTTAAAAAAAACATTTATTCTAGGGACAGAAAACTCTAGGTAGGGACAGTGTCAGTTTCTTTCACTCTGCAAGTCCTTGTTTCCAGGGACCTGTAAGGACAGTGAGTTAATTTTCCTTGTGCTATATTGTGATTAAAAAAAACATTTTTTCTAGGGACAGAAAACTGTAGGTAGGGAGAGTGTTTTTTTTCTTTCACTCTGCAAGTCCTTGTTTCCAGGGACCTGTAAGGACAGTGAGTTAATTGTCCTTGTGCTATATTGTGCTTAAAAAAAACATTTATTCTAGGGACAGAAAACTCTAGGTAGGGACAGTGTCAGTTTCTTTCACTCTGCAAGTCCTTGTTTCCAGGGACCTGGAGAGACATTGAGTGAATTGTCCTTGTGCTATATTGTGATTAAAAAAAACATTTATTCTAGGGACAGAAAACTCTAGGTAGGGACAGTGTCAGTTTCTTTCACTGTGAAAGTCCTTGTTTCAAGGGACAGAGAAGGACACCTGAAGGTAGCCCTTATTGCTTTTTTCCCATCTCCCTGCAGGCCATCTATTAGAATGTCTGGAAGGCAAACAAGGAGAGGCAGACAGTCAGGAGGCAATAAAAGAGGGCAAGCAGGCTCTGTGTCTGGGGGCAACAGTGCTGGTCGTGGACGCGGTGCATTGTCATCAGCACATGGCCATGGGACACGCTTGTCCTTCTTTTCGGCAGCTGGACATGTTGAGCCACATCATGCCGAAGACTTGGTAGAGTGGATGACCAAGCCCTCCTCCTCCTCCTCATCCTCTCTCACCCAGGCTCAGGGTACTGGAAAAGCAGCTGCCAAAGCGTCGTCTTCCCTGGTATCAATGTCAGACAAATCATCAGTCACTCCTTCCCTAGACCCACCATGTCCTCCTCCTGAGGAGTCCCCCGAACTGTTTCAGCACAGTGTTGGGTACATGCTCCAGGAGGATGCCCAGCGTTTCGAAGGGTCTGATGATGAAACCCAGCTAGAGGAAGGCAGTAGCGTGAGAGCAGACAGAGGGGATGCTCAAGAAGGACACCAATCTGGCAGTCATGTTCCAGCAGCTGCAGCATACTGCCAGATTGGCTCCAGTGATGAGGAGGGAGGGGATGATGAGGTCAATGACTCCACGTGGGTGCCTAATAGGAGAGAGGAGGAGGAGGAGGATGAGGAGGAGGCACATCTCCAACGAGGCAGGATGCCCTTTGGTGGCCAGCGTAAGGGCAGTACACCGACGGAATCACACCGCAGAGCTCCGCCTGTGCAGGGCGCTGCCTCTGCCCGTCATTCAAAAAGTTCTTTGGTGTGGGCCTTTTTTGAGGCTAGTGCATCAGATCGCACAGCTGCTGTTTGCAACATATGTCTCAAGCGTATATCGCGTGGCCAAAACATCAGCCGCTTGGGTACCACATGCCTGACCAGACATATGTTGACCTGCCATGCAGCTCGTTGGCAAGCCTACCTCAAAGACCCACACCAAAGAACCAAGCGGACCTCTCCTTGCACCGCATCAGCTGGGATCTCCAACCCCACTATAACTTCAGTCCTCTCTGAAACATGCACTGAGAGGAATGAAGGTGTAGAATTAGGTGTGTCACAGCCAAGTACTTGCGCCCACTCTGCTAGCAGTACACCGACGTCCGATTCTAGCAGGCAAATTTCCCTGCCCCAGCTGCTGGACCGTCGAAAGAAGTTCACTCCCAGCCATCCACATGCCCAGCGGTTGAATGCTAGCTTGGCTAAATTGCTAGCGCTTCAACTGCTGCCTTTTCAGTTGGTAGACTCGGCCCCCTTCCGTGAGTTTGTGCAATGTGCGGTTCCTCAGTGGCAGGTTCCCAAACGCCACTTTTTCTCACGGAAGGCTATTCCGGCTCTCTACCGGCATGTGGAAGGCAATGTCTTGGCCTCGCTGGACAGGGCGGTCAGCGGTAAGGTGCATATTACCGCTGACTCATGGTCCAGCAGGCATGGACAGGGACGTTACCTTTCTTTCACGGCCCATTGGGTCACTCTTTTGGCAGCTGGGAAGGATTCAGGACAAGGTGCAGTAGTGTTGGAGGTTGTCCCACCGCCACGCCTCCAAAATGCTACTACTGGTTGTGACACACCTCTCTCCTCCACCCCCTCCTCTTCTTCTTCCTCCATGGCCTCTTCCTGTGGTTTGTCCTATGAACCAGCGGTGCTCCGTAGCCGTTCACGGGGCTACGCAAGTACGCAGGCAAAAAGATGCCATGCCGTGCTTGCGCTGGTGTGTTTGGGGGACAGAAGCCACACTGGGGCAGAGGTCCTGTCTGCTCTGCAGGGCCAGGCCGAGAGGTGGTTGACGCCACGCCAGCTTAAGCCAGGAATGGTGGTTTGCGACAATGGCACCAACCTCCTCTCCGCCCTCCGACAGGGACAACTGACCCATGTGCCCTGTGTGGCTCACGTCCTTAACCTGGTGGTGCAGCGCTTCTTGGGCAGGTACCCGGGCTTACAGGATGTCCTGAGGCAGGCCAGGAAAGTCTGTGTGCATTTCCGCAGATCTTATAATGCCAGTGCTCGCCTGGCTGAGCTGCAAAAGGAGTTGAACCTGCCCAAGAACCGCCTTATATGTGACATGCCCACCAGGTGGAACTCAACGTTGGCCATGCTGCAGCGGCTGCACACGCAGCAGAGGGCCATCAATGAGTACCTGTGCGACTACGGCACCAGGACAGGGTCAGGGGAGCTTGGTTTTTTTTCTCCACGCCAGTGGGGCATGATCAGGGATGCATGCACTGTCCTGGCACCATTTGAGGAGGCCACGAGGATGGTGAGCAGTGACAGTGCATGCATCAGTGACACTGTACCTCTTGTCCACCTGTTGGAGCACACGCTGCGTGGAATAATGGACAGGGCACTTGAGGCAGAACAGAGGCAGGAAGAGGAGGACTTCCTTGCCTCTCAAGGCCCCCTTTACCCAGACAGTGTTCCTTCTGTCCCACCCATCGCACAGGAAGAGGAGGAGGAGGAGGAGGAGGAGGAGGAGGAGGAGGATTGTGTCAGCATGGAGGTGGAGGCTGGCACTCAGCATCATCAGCAGCAGTCTTTTAGGGATGATTTACAGTCCCAAGAAACCAGTGGACTTGTACGTGGCTGGGAGGAGGTGGCTGCGGATCATGTCGTCCTTAGTGACCCAGAGGACTCCGGAGCGAATGCCTCAGCAAACCTACGCTGCATGGCCTCCCTGATCCTGCAAAGTCTGCGGAAGGATCCTCGTATTCTTCGGATCAAGGAGAGGGACCATTACTGGCTGGCCACTCTCCTTGATCCACGGTACAAGGGTAAGGTTGCGGACCTTATGTTACCGTCGCAGAGGGAGCAGAGGATGAGACAACTCCGGGAGGCCTTGCAGAAAGGTCTGTGCAACGCGTTCCCAGAGACTGGGAGGTTGCAAACTCCTGGTCCTGGACAACGAGTTGCTGAGGCTTCGGCCAGTCAAAGAAGGAGCGGTGGGGAAGGTGGCCGTCTGACCGATGCGTTCAGACAATTCTTTAGTCCGCAGCCCCAAAGTATGATCGGTTCCAGCAACCATCGCCAGCGTCTGATAAACATGGTGCAGGAATATCTAGGGGCAAGGTCAGACTTGGACACCTTCCCCACCGAAAATCCTCTGGCTTACTGGGTCTTGAGGATGGATCACTGGCCAGAGCTTGCACAGTATGCAATTGAGCTACTGGCCTGTCCTGCATCCAGCGTTCTTTCGGAACGCACATTCAGTGCTGCTGGAGGATTTGTCACGGATCACAGGGTGCGCCTGTCCACCGACTCGGTTGATCGACTGACTTTCATCAAGATGAACCAGTCTTGGATCACCACCAGCTACCACACACCTGATGCTGATATAACAGACTAATTGATTTTAAAATGTCACATCCCTTCAAGACTGATGCTGATGCTGAGTGCCTGTGCTGTTATGTTGACTGGCTATCCTCCTCCTCCGAGTCCTCAATGATACGATTGATGATGATAGCTTGGAAGATCATTTTTGTTTATGGGTGCCGCCACCAGTGCCTAACGCCCAATTTTTCAGCCCCTGTTTAACAGGGGCGTGTAATTACAATTTTTGAAGCAATACTTTGCAACAGGGCTCATTGCTGTGCTCCAAGTACAGTATCTGTGAGGAGTTGCAGTGTTGTGCCACCAGTGCCTAAGGCCCAATTTTTCAGCCCCTGTTTAACAGGGGCGTGTCATTACAATTTTTGAAGCAATACTTTGCAACAGGGCTCATTGCTGTGCTCCAAGTACAGTATCTGTGAAGGGTTGCAGTGTTGTGCCACCAGTGCCTAAGGCCCAATTTTTCAGCCCCTGTTCAACAGGGGCATGTAATTACAATTCTTGATCTAATAATTCACAGCAGGGCCCATTGCTGCACCCACCAAGAGTAACTGTCAGGGCTTACAGTGTTGTGGCACCAGCACCACCATCAAAGGCCCAATTTTTACTACCACTGTTCAACAATTATATGTAATTAAAATTCCTGATATAATAGTTGACAGCAGGGCGTTCCAGCACCAACCAAGAGTAACTGTGAGTGCTTACAGTGTTGTGCCAACACCAACAACTAAGGGGCCTATTTCTGCAGAGTATATACGGCAGGTCCCTACTTTCAAACATCCAACTTACAAACGACTCCTACTTGCAAACGCAAGAAGACAACAGGAAGTGAGAGGAAATCTACCACTAGGAAGGAAAATTCTCTCCTGTAAGAATAAATATGGGAGAAAGGTGTCTCCTCTGTACTGATGCTTTATCAGCAATCCTTGTTTCAAGAAAAACACCACATTTCAAAAACAGTTGTCATTAGGACGGAAAGTGAGGTGAAATGTTCTGAACAGGGGCACAGACAGCAAAACAAATGTTACAGGGGTGATAACCCTTACCTATGTTTTCCAAAAAGTTTAAAAATAGATTTTTGGTCTGGAGCTACACTTCAACAATGTACCTGTTCAAAATTACAAACAGATTCTACATAAGAACAAACCTACAGTCCCTGTCTTGTATGCACCGCCTGTATACGGCTGTTCTGAGTATATAGGGCCTTTTTTATTTTATGTGCGGGGTTCCCCTTAATATCCATACAAGACCCAAAGGGGCTGGTAATGGGCTGGGGTAGGGGGGGGGTCATGGGGTAGCTATGCCATTTTTCTTAAAGATTTTCATCCATATTACCGGGACCAGACATTACATTAAAGCCGCAAGCAGTTTTAAATGGCTTTTTTTTCCTTTAGAAGTGTCATTTTGTGCAGGGACAGTTCTAAACACGGGAAACACGTGGCACTTCACAGGCATACTTTAGACACCCCCCAGGTACGATATTTAAAGGAATATTTGACTTTTTTTTTTTCACTTTATGCATCATTAAAATGACTGCTCCCGGAAAACGACCGTTTTTAAAACTTATTTTTGCATTGATACATGTCCCCTGGTGCAGAACCCGGGTTCCCAAACCCTTTTTAGGACAATAACATGCATAATAGTTTTTATAATTAGCACTTTAGAATTCGAACGTTCGCATCCATTGTATTTAATAGGGTTCTAATGTTCGTTCGAACTTTCGGTCCGTTCGCGGGTTCTGGTGCGAACCGAACCCGGGGGTGTTCGGCTCATCACTACCGAATACTTGTTGGTGCTGTGAGGAGTCTGTGGGGACCCTTATACACATTTCTGGGAATGCCCAAAATGTAATAATTTTTGGACTGATGTAGAATCCAGGGATGTGCAGTCAGGGGAGGCAAGTGAGGGCAACTTCGAGGGTCATAGCTCGGTGACCTGAGGTCACAGAGACCCCAAATTTGGGGGGTAGGTAGCCCTCACTGCAGTTTCATAGAAGGGGCATGTGTCTAAAAGACAAATGCTCCATTCCAGCCCAGCCCTATTACCTAACAAGGAAAAAACATGGGTTTAACATAAGGTTTATCCACAATCCCATCTCACACAGTTAAGAGGGAGAATGTTGCTGTTGAAAAGGTACTGTTATAATCAAGCTAAATCATATATTATTATGCTAGATGTTATAAGATATTAATTTATTATTTATCTATTTACTGTGAAATTACTGGTTTGAAGTTATAACTTCAAACTTCTGTAATTTGTCCGTTACGCCACCTGCTTGAGTACAGTTTTTGAAAATACTGTATAGTAAATTACCTTAAAAACAATATATAATAATTATTTTTATATTACTTACTTCTAGTAATTAACCCCTTGCCACCCAGGCCAATTCTGACACTTCTCTCCTAATCATATTTTTTTTGCTTTGCTTTAATTTTTTTTTACAGTTTACAATTTAGAGTTACAGAGGAGGTCCAGTGCTAGAATTATTGCTCTCACTCTAAAAATCGCAGCATATGTAACCTGCATGTATCTGGCTCTGATACTAGCCAATGCCTCACTGCATGTGCCTGGTAGAATCCACTATCAAAAAGCTGACCAGAGTTTCACTCGATAGGAATCTGGCGGCCTATCTATTAAACCACGAGTGTCAAACTCTATTTCATCGTGGGCCACATTAGCATTATGATTGTCCTCAAAAGGGCCGGTTGTATCTGTAACATTGTGATGTCCAGCGCATCCCCTCCCCTTACATTAGATGTCAAGAGCCACCCCACCATCAGAAAATGAGTCCCCTACCCTCCCTTACATCACAGTGCACCCCCTTTCCTTATGCTGCTGCTGGGAAGAAGCTGGATGCATTGCTTGAAAGCAGAAAGTAAGGGTCTGGAGGAGGACCAGAGGAGGGCTGGAGCTCTCCTGCAGCTGCAGGAGAGGTGCGAGGGCCACATGAAATGGCCCGGGGGGCTGGATTCGGCCTGCGGGCCTTGTGTTTGACACCTGTGTATTAAACGGCACCCCAATGTCAACCAAGAACTCGTTGCTGAGGCATTATTCTGGCTTTGTGGAAAAGTATGTGTTACCCTACAATTTCACATTGGAAGACGAGAATTGCAGATATCCAAGTTATGAATTGTCTAACCATGACTTTGAAGAAGCAAGAAGATAAATACTGGAAGATCTGGACTCCCTATTTCTTCTATAGGGATCAAACACTATTGACCTCACAGCCAGTGGAGCATCCGGTGGAGTGAACGAGTCAAGCAAGCTTCCATGCCCTGTCTTTCCCTCCCTTCCCCTCACCCCCCTCCTTTTTTTTTCTTCCTCTCTTATATTTGTCTTTCTACCCCACCTTCTTTCAAGGGGTTTTTCTTTTTTTATTGTGAAGCAAACAACAAATAGGACAAAATAACAGAAAAAGTCAATGTGCATAACTATTCACCCCCCTAAAGTCACTACTTTGTGTGGCTATCACAGCTCCAAGTCTCTTTGGGTAAGTCTCTATGAGCTTGCCACATCTTACCACTGGGATTTATGCCCATTCCTCCTTGCAAAACTGCTGCAGCTCCTTCAAGTTGGATGGTTTGTGCTTGTGAACAGCAATCTTTAAGTCTGACCACAGATTTTCTATTGGATTAAGGTCTGGGCTTTAACTAAGCCATTCCAACACATTCCAACACATTTACATGTTTCCCCTTAAACCACTCAAGTGTTGCTTTAGCAGTGTGTTTGGGGTCATTGTCCTGCTGGAAGGTGAACATCCGTCCTAGCCTCAAATCACACACAGAGTGGTACAGGTTTTGCTCACGAATATCCCTGTATTTAGCACCATCCATCTTTCCCAGTCCCGACTGCTGAAAAACATATTTTTCAAATTTTACTTGACCAAATTAGACTATTGAGTTCTGATCCATCACATATAATTAAGATTAAAAAAACATTGAACTAAAGGCTGTAATGTAACAAAATAGGTAAAAAACCAAGGGGGGTAAATATTTTTGCAAGACACTGTACACCTTCCATACTGAGAAAATCTATGTTCCTGCTTTCTAATTTTCTCAGATTCTATCTGTTTGATATTTACATATAATTGTAATTTCTAACAATGTATTAATATAAAAAAAACATAGGCACACAATGGGGGTGATTTACTAATAACAGTGCGCTGCGCTGGTTGATACCTTAATTGCTGCGCCGGATAAATCCTTCACTGGGCGCAGGAACCAGCGGCGCACTGTTATGCCGCGTACACACGACCATTTTTCCCGTCGAGAAAATGACACTTTTCCCTTTGGACAAGAAAAACGATCGTCTGTGGGCTTTTTGTCGTTTTTCTCTACGGGAAAAACGGCATAATTCACGACAAGAAAAATTAGAACATGCTCTAATTTTTCTCGTCGTGATTCCCGTAGTTTTTTTCCACGGCAGTTTTCCCATAGGGAAACACTGCCGCGGAGCCCACACACGGTCAATTTTTTCGACCAAAAAAAAAATGTAATTTAAAACGGCCGTGTGTGGGGGGGAACAAGCTGTTCCTCGTTTTTCACGTCGATTTTCTCAACGGTGTTTTCACCGTCGAAAAAATCGATCGTGTGTACGCGGCATTATAGTAAATAAAAATGTCAGCGGCGCTCTATTGAAAATAATGGTTCCCTATGGGAGCCCATTGATTTGAATAGAGGTCGCCCGGGAAGTCGGATGAAGACAATCCGACTCGCGGGGCGACTCGTGTGCCGGCTGACACAGGCATAGCGCGACTTTGCGAGGCAACTTGGACACGACTTGAGCGTGAAGCAGCCGCTCAAGTCGTGTCCTAGAGGCGACTACCTGGCCGAGAATGTCTCCAGCGCGATGGCATCGCGCTGGTTCTCGGCAGCCTCGCGCTCGCTGTCCCGTGTTTGGTATGAATCATGAAGGGGAACTCCACGCCAAATTTTAATTAAAAAACCGGCATGGGTTCCCTTCCAGGAGCATACCAGGCCCTTAGGTCTGGTATGGATTAGGAACCCCCTAAGCCGAAAAAATGGCGTGGGGGGTCCCCCCAAAATCCAAACCAGACCCTTATCCGAGCACGCAACCTGGCAGGCCGCAGGAAAAGAGTGGGGGACGAGAGCGGCCCCCCCTCCTGAACCGTACCAGGCCGCATTCCCTCAACATGGGGGGTTTGGTGCTTTGGGGCAGGGGGGCGACATGCGGCCCAAAGCTGTTGATGGGGACAAGGGCCTCTTCCCGACAACCCTGGCGGTTGGTTGTCGGGTCTGCGGGCGGGGGGCTTTTCGGAATCAATAAGGGGGCCCCTAGATGCCGGCCCCCCTACCCTATGTGAATGAGTATGGGGTACATCGTACCCCTACCCATTCACCTGGTGGCAAAAAAGTCAATAAAAAACACAACACAGGTTTTTAAAGTAATTTATTAGGCAGCTCCGGGGGGTCTTCTTGCGACTTCGGGGGTCTTTCCGTCGGGCGCCCCGCTATCTTCTTCCAGCTCTTTTGCTAGCGGGGTCCCGGTCTTTCTCGTCGTCTTCTTCCAACTTCGGGGGTCTTTCTGCCGGGCGCCCCGCTATCTTCTTCCAGCTCTTTTGCTAGCGGGGTCCCGGTCTTCATCGTCGTCTTCTTCCCTCTTCTCTCCGCCCGATGTTGCCTCGCCACTGTCCGCCGCTACAATTCTGTGTGGGCGGAGCGCACCCACTTATATTGGCATGGGGCTTGGTCATCGGGTGATGCCACCTGCTGACCCCCGCCCCCGTATGACGTCACAGTCCCGGGGAATGATGGGACTGTGACGTGATACGGGGGCGGGGTCAGCGAGTGGCATCGCCCGGGGACCACGCCCCATGCCAATATAAGTGGGTGCGATGAAGACTGGGACCCCGCTAGCAAAAGAGCTGCAAGAAGATAGCGGGGCGCCCTGCAGAAGGCAGAAAGAACCGGAGATCGTGGAGAAGGCACCGGAGAGCGGGAGAAGAACCGGAGAGCGTGGAGACGACACCGGAGAACAGAACCAGAGACCCCCCGAAGTCAGAAGAAGACGAAGAAGACGATGAAGACCGGGACCGGGAGAAAGACCCCCAAAGTCGGAAGAAAATGACGAGGAAGACTGGGACCCCGCTAGCAAAAGAGCTGGAAGAAGATAGCGGACGCCCGGCAGAAAACCCCTCGAAGTCGCAAGAAGACCCCCGGAGCTGCCTAATAAATTACTTTAAAAACCTGTGTTGTGTTTTTTATTGACTTTTTTTGCCACCAGGTGAATGGGTAGGGTACGATGTACCCCATACTCATTCACATAGGGTGGGGGGCCGGTATCTGGGGTCCCCCCTTATCAAAGGGGGCTCCCGGATTCCGATAAGCCCCCCGCCCGCAGACCCCGACAACCAACGGTCAGGGTTGTCGGGAAGAGGCCCTTGTCCCCATCAACATGGGGACATCCTCCCCATGTTGAGGGCATGTGGCCTGGTACGGTTCAGGAGGGGGGGCGCTCTCTCGTCCTCCCTCTTTTCCTGCGGCCTGCTAGGTTGCGTGCTCGGATAAAGGGTCTTGTGTGGATCTTTAGGGGGACCACCACGCTTTTTTTTTTTTAAGTTTGGCGCGGGGTTCCCCTTAAAATCCATACCAGACCTGAAGGGCCTGGTATGGATTTTTAGGGGGACCCCCACGCTATTTTTTTTTTAAGTTTGGCGCGGGGTTCCCCTTAAAATCCATACCAGACCTGAAGGGCCTGGTATGGATTTTGGGGGACCCCTACGCCATTTTTTTTTAGCGTGATGTGGCAAGTGACACGCTAAATACAACTACACTGCTGCTTTCTCAGCTGCTGATACTCACTCTGGTCTCACAAAATAGCTGAAATGGTTAATAATACTGTTTTTGGAGCTTACGGCGGCTCCTTATGATGTTTCCTAACTAACCGCATATAGACGCAAATGTGGTAAAACGCGGCATGCAAACGCCACAAAGCGCGCCTTTCTAAACGCCGCTTTCAACCTTAGTTCTGAACACTTTGCACCAGTGTCCCGTGTACATGGGGCCTAAAAACGCCTATGCCATTTACAGCTCAAAAACGCCATGGTGGCCATAGGCCAACATGGAGAGACGTTTTTAAGCTGCAAAAAACGCTCAAACAAGCGGCTGGAAAAATGTCCGTGTGCATGTAGCCTTATATTAACCACTTGCGCACTGGCCACTTAAACCCCCTTCCTGCCCAGACCAATTTTCAAATTTCAGCGCTGATGCACTTTGAATGACAATTGCGCGCTCATACAACACTGTAACCCAATGAAAATGTATTATTTTTTGGCACACAAATAGAGCTTTCTTTTGGTGCTATTTGATCACCTCTGCGTTTTGTTTTTTTCGATAAATACAAAAGACCGACTAAAAAAAAAAAAATAGGATATTTTAACCACTTCAGCACTGGACCTATTCTGGCACTTCTCTCCTTCATGTAAAAATCATAAATTTATGGCTATAAAATTACTTCAAAACCCCAAAACATTATATATGTTTTTTTAGCAGACAACCTAGGCAATAAAATGGCGGTCATTGCAAATTTTTATCTAGCTCGGTAATTGCGCAATAAATTTTCAAACGCTTTTTTGGGGAAAAAAAATGGTTTCAGGAATTTTAAAAAATTACAAAACAGTAAAGTTAGCCCAATTTTTTTGTCTAATGTGAAAGATGTTGTTATGCTGAGTAAATAGATACCTAACACGTCACGCTTTAAAATTGCGCACACTCATGGAATGACACCAAACTTCAGTACTTAAAAATCTCCCTAGGCGATGCTTTAAATTTTTTTACACGTTACCATTTTCGCATTACAGAGGAGGTCTAGTGCTAGAATTGTTGCACTCGTTCTAACGCACGCAGAAATACCTCACATGTGTGGTTTGAACGGCGTTTACATATGTGGGCGGGACTTACGTATGTGTTCGCTTCTGAGCGCGAGCTACCGGGGACATGGGCGTTTTTTTTTTTTTTTTTTTACTTTTTTGTATTTCTTACTCTCTTTTCAACTTTTTTGTTTTTTTGATCACTTTTATTCCTATTACAAGGAATGTAAACATCCCTTGTAGTAGGAATCTATTGTGACAGGTCCTCTTTATGGAGAGATGCAGGGTCAATAAGACCCCACATCTCTCCTCCAGGCTGGAAAGCATGAGATCGGTCAAAAAAAATTCACTGATCTCATGCTGACAGCCAAGATCACGGTCACCAGTCATCTCTATGCTTCCCATCCGGCGCCGGCCAATTCGTTCTCCGAGCCCCAGATGGCACGGAAGAGCCCGGAGAAGCACCGGATGGTGGCGGGAGGGGGGGAACGTCCCCTTCCGCCGCCTATAAGAACGATCAAGCGGCGGAACTGCCGCTATGATCGTTTTTATCGTGCACAGAATCGCCGGCTGAAAAGAATGATATCTGAATGATGCCTGCAACTGCAGGCATCATTCAGATGTAACTGCACAAAGCCAAGGACGTCATTTAACGGTGGGCGGTAGGAAAGTGGTTAATATTTCGAAAATTTAGAAAAAAGGTAATTTTTCTCCTTCATTGATGTACACTGATGAGACTGCACTGATGGGCTGCACTGATGGGCACCGATAAGGTGGCAAGGGTGGGCACTGAGAGGTGGCATTGCTAGTTGGCACTGGTGGGCATTGAAAAGTGGCACTGCTAGGTGGCAATGATAGTTGGCAGTGATGGGCACTGATAGGCAGCACTGCTAGGTGGCACTAATTGGCACCAGTGGTGGGCATTGATAGGTGGCACTGGCAGGGGCTACTGATTGTCACAGATGACGCAGAATTGCCTCTTCCTCTTCGGGCCCGATGTCCCTTGCACATAAGCTGGGGATTGCCTTTTTTATGCTCACGCTGTCAGCACAAGGAGAAAACAAAAACCATTACCCAGCTTTTGTTTACATCACGTGATCATCAGCTGTCATTGGCTGACAGCTGATCACATGGTAAAGGGCAGGGATCGGCCCCTTACTCGAATCTGTCATCACCTGAGTCTCAGTGACTCGGTGACCACAGCGCGCGCGCGAAGGGGAGGAAGTCTATTGACGGACTCCCGGCAATTGAGGACCGTGCTGTGGCCGTCGATCAGTTATAGCGCTGATCTCAAGTGATTAAAGAGGGTCTACATGGGCCATTGACATGCATCACAATTCAACTTAGGAATGTGTCTTTGCAAAGTTAAACTAAATGAAATTCTTTCTTATTTTTGCTTGGGGATAGAGTGCAGAGGGATTACAAGTCTAGACAGTTTTTGGGGATGTCTGCACCCCTGATAGGGTGAAGACAACTCCCAAATTTGGCCACTTTATCCTTCCAAATAATTCACTTCCTGTCACATAGCCACACAGGAAGTGAGGGTAAATCCCTACCAATGTCTTTCCTTGGGGACACACAGGTCAATCTAAATACTTTCCCCATTATGTACATTGCACTCCAGCATTTTGAGGGGTACACCCCAAATTATTAGGTATTTTGGACTTTGGGGTTTATTTACTAAAGGCAAATCTACTTTGCACTACAAGTGCACTTGCTGGATATCCGAGGGGGACATGCAAGCAAACAAAAAAAACACCATCTTTGCTTTTACATGATTAGATGTTACAATCACCAGTGCTTCCCCTCAGATTTTCAGCAGCTACACTTTTACTGCAGAGTTGATTTGTCTTTACTAAACCCCAAACTATCCAGTGATTTGGGGTGTACACAACAAAGTGCTAGAGTGCAATTTGCTTAATGGGGACTCTAGTTAGATTGATCTGTGTGTCCCCAAGAAAAGACATTGGTAGGGTTTCACCTTCACTTCCTGTTTAGCTGTGTGACAGGAAGTAAAGCCAATTTTACTAAAAGGGGACACAAAGCCCAACCTATAAAAAAAACAACAAACAAGCAGGGGTTCTAACACTTACTTTGTTTCCCTCAAAATGCCCACAATTAGAATCGGATTGCCTTGAGCTATTTTTAAGTGCAGTGCTCTAAATCAGTACTTCTCAAGTACCCCCAACAGGCCATGTTTGCAGGTTTTCCTTCATCTTGCACATGTGCTTTAAATCACAGTCAATGGTTTTGTAATTTGGACAGCAATTCTCGATAAGATAAATTCACAAAACATGTCCTGTTGGGGGTACTTGAGGACTGAGGCTGAGAACCACTGCAGTAAAAAGGAAAAATTAATACTTACGGCTTGTATTTTTCATTTCCTGGCCATTATCCATGGCAGCACACAATACATGCATATGCTAGCATGAAGGCACCAGGGTAGACAAATCACAAATGTTTTGTTTTGACATGCCAATCAGCTGTCACATTTGTTGCAAAGAAAACGCAAAACAAACCTCAAAACTTTGCATCAAATTTTATTGGTCAACAAAACAAAGGGAAGCCAAAATAAAAAACAGGGTCAATTTGAAACATTAGTCACAGACTCACAACGTCTTGAGAAAGTTTTCGCAAAATAATGCAGCACAGACAATTGAATCAAAGTGAACAAACGACACACATTAACCACTTAAGCCCCGGACCATTTGGTAGCTAAAGGACCAGAGGTGAATTCAGAATTTTGCACTGCGCTGCTTTAACTGTAAATTGTGCGGACATGCAATGTTGTACCCAAACGAAATTTGCGTCCTTTTCTTCCCACAAATAGAGCTTTCTTTTAATGGTATTTGATTGCCTCTGCGATTTTTATTTTTTGCGATATAAACGGAAAAAGACCGAAAATTTTGAAAAAAAATGATAATTTCTAATTTTTGTTATAAGAAAAATCGAATAAACTCAATTTTAGTCATACATTTAGGCCAAAATGTATTCAGCCACATGTCTTTAGTAAAAAAAAATGTCAATAAGCGTATATTTATTGGTTTGCGCAAAAGTTATAGCGTTTACAAACTAGGGTACATTTTCTGGAATTTACACAGCTTTAAATTTATGACTGCCTATCTCATTTCTTGAGGTGCTAAAATGGCAGGGCAGTACAAAACCCCCCCAAATGACCCCATTTTAGAAAGTAGACACCCCAAGGAAATTGCTGAGAGGCCTGTTGAGCCCATTGAATATTTTTTTTTGTCCCAAGTGATTGAATAATGACAAAAAAAAAAAAAAAATTACAAAAAGTTGTCACTAAATGATATATTGCTCACACATGCCATGGTTATATGTGGAATTGCACCCCAAAATAAATTTTGCTGCTTCTCCTGAGTACGGGGATACCACATGTGTGGGACTTTTTAGGAGCCTAGCCGCGTACGGGACCCCGAAAACCAATCACCGCCTTCAGGATTTCTAGGCACAAATTTTTGATTTGACTCCTCACTACCTATCACAGTTTCGAAGGCCATAAAATGCCAAAATAGCACAAAACCCCCCCAAATGACCCCATTTTGGAAAGTAGACACCCCAAGCTGTTTGCTGAGAGGCATGGTGAGTATTTTACAGCTCTCATTTGTTTTTGAAAATGAAGAAAGAACTTTTTTTTTTTTTTCTTTTTTTTTTCAATTTTTAAAACTTTGTGACAAAAAGCGAGATCTGCAAAATACTCACAATACCTCTCAGCAAATAGCTTGGGGTGTCTACTTTCCAAAATGGGGTCATTTGGGGGGG
This sequence comes from Rana muscosa, assembly GCA_029206835.1. Classification (NCBI taxonomy): domain Eukaryota; kingdom Metazoa; phylum Chordata; class Amphibia; order Anura; family Ranidae; genus Rana; species Rana muscosa. Next base: position 62,442,202 of record CM055122.1, on the reverse strand, counting down.
TTTGTGCCATCTGGGCATTCCATGGCCTCCGAAACTGTGATAGGCAGTGAGAAGTGAAATCAAAAATTTACACCCTTAGAAAGCCTGAAGGCGGTGATTGGTTTTTGGGGTCCCGTACGCGGCTAGGCTCCCAAAAAGTCTCACACATGTGGTATCCCCGTACTCAGGAGAAGGAACAGAATGTATTTTGGGGTGTAATTCCACATATGCCCATGGCATGTTTGAGCAATATATCATTTAGTGACAACTTTGTGCAAAAAAAAAAAATTGTCTTTTTTCCGCAACTTGTGTCAACATATAAAATATTCCATGGACTCGACATGCCTCTCAGTATATAGCTTGGGGTGTCTACTTTCCAAAATGGGGTCATTTGGGGGGGGGGTTTGAACTGTTCTGGCATTTTATACACAACATTAGGAAGCTTACATCCACTCTTCTAACCACTTGAAGACAAAGCCCTTTTTGACACTTTTTGTTTACATGAAAACATTTTTTTTTTGCAAGAAAATTATGTTGAACCCCCAAACATTATATATATTTTTAAAGCAAAGGCCCTACAGAATAAAATGGTGGGTGTTGCATTTTTTTTTTCTACACAGTATTTGCGCAGCGATTTTTCAAACGCATTTTTTGGGGAAAAAATACACTTTTTTTAATTTTAATGCACTAAAACACACTATATTGCCCAAATGTTTGATGAAATAAAAAAGATGATCTTAGGCCGAGTACATAGATACCAAACACGACATGCTTTAAAATTTCGCACAAACGCGCATTGGCGACAAACTACATACATTTTTAAAAGCCTTTAAAAGCCTTTACAGGTTACCCCGTTAGATTTACAGAGGAGGTCTACTGCTAAAATTACTGCACTCGATCTGATCTTCGCGGTGATACCTCACATGCATGGTGCAATTGCTGTTTACATATGACGCCAGACCGACGCTTGCGTTCGCCATTGGGCAAGAGAAGGGCAGGACAGGGGTGCTTTTTATTTTTTATTATTTTTTTTATTATTAATTTTGCTTTTTTATTTTATTTTTAAACTGTTGCTTCCATATTTATTTATTTTTTATCATTTTTATTGTTATCTCAGGGAATGTAAATATCCCCTATGATAGCTATAGGTAATGACAGGTACTCTTTTTTGAAAAAACTGGGGTCTATTGGACCCTAGATCTTTCCTCTGCCCTCAAAGCATCTGACCACACCAAGATCGGTGTGATAAAATGCTTTCCCAATTTCCCAATGGCACTTTTTATATCCGGGGGGGACATTCCCTCCCACTGCTTGTAAAAGCAGTCCAGAGGCTAATTAGCCACTAGGATTGCTTTTACATGAAATCCGGCCGCTGACTGAAAAGAATGATACCAAGATGATACCTAAACCCGCGGGCATCATTCTGGTATAAACATTCAAAGTCCAGCAACATACCAGTACGTTGCTGGTCCTTGTTGGACATGTATTGTAATCTTTTTTTTCATGCAGCCTGTTGGCTGAACAAAAAAAAAAGATTGATCGGTGGGTATGCCCACCATTAGAATACCGCCCTTCATCCACCCACTTCTAATGATGGGCATACATGCACCATTTATATATGCCGAAGCATGGGGGCATCTTCCCGCAAAAGTTATGCCGCGTACACATGGTCAGACTTTTCCACGGGCAAGCCTCCGTCGGAATTTCGACCGTATGTACGCGGCATTAGGAGCAAAATCGCTCCTCCGCCCCTGCTGCCCCAATGCTTCGGCATATATGCTTTTTTTTTTTTAACTGTGGTGGCGAAATCACCTCCTACAGCACTGGAGTCGCAGGGATCAGGCCTGTCTCTGCGAACGCTGCAGTTATGTGTGTTGTGTTTTGCAAGTGACAGTGATCGATCGATACTGCACTTGGGTGGCCTGGGCTGGACGGAGGGGCAAAACGCAGGTGCTAGCAGGTATCTGGGCTGATCCCTGCGTTTTTGGGAACCCTAAACTGCTGGGGACGCTAGTATAGATCTGATCAGATCAGATATTAATCTGTTCAGATACTATACCACTAAGGGGGTGTATGCTTCACGCGTGGGTGTTAGCGTTACTGGCACTAACCTGACGCTGCCTGGGGTGTGACGCAGACCCTCTCTGACGCTAAAACCTAATTGATATCACCCGCGATCAGGGGGTTAAACCTTTATTGGGTTATATACGGCGGGTGCCCTGACACTATAAAAAGCAAACTAACTAACCAGCGTCACCCGTAACACTTATATGATGATCACTGGTGAAAGGGTTAACTAGGGACAATTAGGGGGTTAAAACCTTTATTAGGTAATATATGGGGGTACCTGACGCTATATAAAAACCTGACGGCGAACCTAAAAAAAAATTACTGGCTACCGATCTGCATCACCGACACTAAGACAACGATCATAAAAACGATCGCTTAGCGACAGTGGTGATAGGGGGTGAAAGGGTTACCTGGGGGGCGATCAGGGGGTTAAACCTTTATTAGATAATATATGGGGGTACCTGACGCTATAAAAACCTGCGGCGAACCTAAAAAAAATTACTGGCTACCGATCTGCATCACCGACGCTAAGACAGCGATCAGAAAAATGATCGCTTAGCGACAGTGGTGATAGGGGGTGAAAGGGTTACCTGGGGGGCGATCAAGGGGTTAAACCTTTATTAGGTAATATATTGGGGTACCTGACGCTATAAAAACCTGCGGCGAACCTAAAAAAAATTACTGGATACCGATCTGCATCACCGACGCTAAGACAGCGATCAGAAAAATTATCGCTTAGTGACAGTGGTGATAGGGGGTGAAAGGGTTACCTGGGGGGCGATCAAGGGGGTTAAACCTTTATTAGGTAATATATGGGGTTACCCGACGCTATAAAAACCTGCGGCGAACCTAAAAAAAATTACTGGCTACCGATCAGCATCACTGACGCTAAGACATCGATCAGAAAAATGATTGCTTAGTGACGGCGGTGCTAGGGGGTGAAAGGGTTACCTGGGGGGTGATCAAGGGGGTTAAACCTTTATTAGGTAATATATGGGGGTACCCGACGCTATAAAAACCTGCGGCGAACCTAAAAAAAATTACTGGCTACCGATCAGCATCGCCGACGCTAAAACATCGATCAGAAAAATTATCGCTTAGTGACAGTGGTGATAGGGGGTGAAAGGGTTACCTGGGGGGCGATCAAGGGGGTTAAACCTTTATTAGGTAATATATGGGGGTACCCGACGCTATAAAAACCTGCGGCGAACCTAAAAAAAATTACTGGCTACCGATCAGCATCACCGACGCTAAGACATCGATCAGAAAAATGATCGCTTAGCGACGGCGGTGCTAGGGGGTGAAAGGGTTATCTGGGGGGTGATCAGGGGCTTAAACCTTTATTAGGGGGGGTTAGGGGGCTACACTGGACCTAAAACTGAATGTACTGACACTTTTACAGTCACAAATGTCACTGATTGCAGTGATCACTAAATAAATGGTCACTGCAATCAGTGACACTGTGACTGGGGGCTGGGGGGTGATCTGGGGGGTGATCTGGGGGTGTCTGGGGGGGCCTGGGGGGGGGGGGCGATTTATGTGCCTATGTGTCCTGGTGTCAGTGTAGTGTTGTGTGCACTAACCTGCATCTTCTCCTGTACGGCGCTCGGTATATGTGAGCGCCGCAGGAGAGATGACATCACTTCCTCCAGCCTATGTAAACAGTACACAGGCAGGGGAAGCTCTCATTCGCCGGGAGCGATCGAGAGGGGGTGGCCGGAATCAAACGGCCGTCCCCTCATGCCGGATCGCTCCCGAAGGTAAAACGACCGCTCACTGTAAAGAAGGGGGGTCCGATCGGACCCCCCAACTATACAAAGGCAATCACGTACATATACGTGATTCTGCCTGTCGGTGCCATTCTGCCGACGTATATTTACAGTGGGCGGTCGTTAAGTGGTTAACAACATCAAAATTATTTCAGGGGAACATTTCCCCCACACAAAAAAATACAATTAACAAAATTAAAACAAAAACCTGTTTAGCAAAGACATAACAAATAAAATACATGTGTTACAAACTCAATAAGGACACCAAAATGTACTTTTTGCTGGACACACACACACTTGCCTCTTTTCAGGGCAAGGGAGAGGATGCTATCTGCGAGCTTTATATAACATAGGTTTGTGTGCTAATGAGGCAATTGAAAACACATGCACAGTCCATGAAACACCCAAAATGCAAGTTCACCCAATGTAGAGACTGAACTTCAAAGTGGGCACACCTGTTAAGGATGTCCTTCAATTACTAACCCATAAAAACACTCTCTCAGCATGCCCAGAAATATCCAGGCGCTGTTCACACATAAAAAGCACCATAAAAAAATCTAACTGCCTGGGCATGCTCAGAACAACACAAATGCAGCTAGCAGAAAATACCCCCCCCCCCCCCCGTCCAAAATTAAGCACATCATCCAGCATGCTACAAAATTAAAGATGGGGCAAGCACCCCCCCTACCAACAAATACCATTGCAGTCTATGGGAACTGCCTTGTTAATTTTGCTAGTCCCCACTTGGCTGGCTTATCTTCTAGTTATTGGCCTTAAAATGGGGGCCCAGGTCCCACCCTAAGGGACATATATCAATGTCACCAATTTGGACAACACCAAAAACAAAACAAAGTGCCTTTAAATATGCCAAATTGCTTAAGGGCCATTTCACACCACATGCAGTGCATTGCGTTTTTTATGCATCAAAAATGCATGGAAAGTTGATTATATGGTTCTAAATGGCAGTGTTTGTTCCAGTGCATTCCAGTTCCACCAAAAAAGTAGAACATGCTGCATTTTACCTGCACTGGACTGTACTGGAACGCAGCAAAACGCATCATAAACGCACTGGAACGCACAGGAACACACCTAAATACACCAAAAACGCACTGGAACACACTTGTCCTTATCTATGGTTAATAAAAAAGAGGGGTGAAAAAAAGCACTGGACTGCATTAAAAACGTACCAAAAATGCACTGGAACGCATCAAAAACGTGCATGCAAAAAAGCACCTAGAACGCATCCGGATTGCATTTCTATGGTGTGAACTAGCCCTAGTTCACACCATAGAAACGCAGTCTGGATGTGTTCCAGGTGCTTTTCTGCATGCGCGTTTTTGACACGTTTCAGTGCATTTTTGATGCGTTTTTAATGCAGTCCAGTGTTTTTTCCCCCTCTTTTCACTTAGGACAAGTGTGTTGCAGTACGTCATTGGTGCATTTAGGTGCGTTCCGGTGCATTCCAGTGCATTTGTGATGCGTTTTACTGCGGTCCAGTACAGTTCTGTACCTAAAAAATGCAGCATGACCAATTTTTTTTTCCTTTCTGAAACGCACTGGAACGGACTGCAGTGGTGTGAACTATGCCATTGGCATTAATGTGATCAACTTTCTTTGCGTTTTTTATGCATCAAAAAAACGCACTGCACTGATTCCTGTGTGAACAGGCCCTAAATATCATACCTGAGGGGTGTCTATAGTATGCCTGTAAAGTAGCGCATGTTTTCCATGTTTATACCAGTTCGAAAGCAAAATGACATTTCTAAAGTAAAATAATAGTCATTTAAAAGTACTCGCGGCTGTAATGAATTGCTGGTTCCCGTCAATACAGATAAAAGTCATTGAAAGTCTTTGAAAAAAAAAATGCGTGGGGGTCCCCCAAATTCCATTACCAGGCCCTTCAGGTCTGGTATGGATATTAAGGGGAACTCCGCAACAATTTTTTTTTTAAAAATGGCGTGGGGGTTCCCCACAAAATCCGTACCAGGCCCTTCAGGTCTGGTATGGATTTTAAGGGGACCCCGGCGCCAAACTTTAAAAAAAAATAGCGTGGGGGTCCCCCTAAAAATCCACACCAGACCCTTATCCGAGCATGCAACCTGGCAGGCTGCAGGAAAAGAGGGGGGGACGAGAGAGCGCCCCCCCTCCCTCCTGAACCGTACCATGCCACATGCCCTCAACATGGGGAGGATGTCCCCATGTTGATGGGGACAAGGGCCTCATCCCCACAACCCTTGCCCGGTGGTTGTGGGGGTGTGCGGGCGGGGGGCTTATCGGAATCTGGAAGACCCCTTTAACAAAGGGGACCCCCAGATCCCGCCGCCCCCCCTGTGTGAAATGGTAATGGGGTACAAATGTACCCCTACCATTTCACAAAGAAAGTGTCAAAAATGTAAAAAATGACAATAGCCGGTTTTTGACAATTCCTTTATTAATGTCTTCTCTTTTCTTCCATCTTCTTCCATCTTCTTCTTCCAGCTTCTTCTTCCATCTTCTTCTTCCATTTTCTTCTTCCACCTTCTTCTTCCATCTTCTTCTTTTCTCCATTCGGGTTTCTTCCTCCATCTTGTTCTTCATCTTCCTCTTCATCTTCCTCTTCCTCTTCCTCTTCATCTTTATCTTCCTTCTTCCTTCGGTGTTCTCGTCCGCATCTTGCTCTGGCTTCTTCTTCCCTTCTTCTTTCTCCGGCTGATCCGTTTGAATTGGAGGTTCCCGCTGTGTGACGCTTCAGTTCTGTAGTTCTCCTCTGGGTTCGCTGCCACCCGGTGACCCCGCCCCCCTCTGACGCACATGGATTTCACGGGGACTTTCCCCGTGGTGTCAGAGGGGGGCGGAGCCACCAGGTGGCAGCGGACCCAGAGGAGAACTGAAGAACTGAAGCGTCACACAGCGGGAACCTCCAATTCAAGCAGAGCGGATGAAGAAAGAAGAAGGGGAACAAGAAGCCAGAGCAAGATGCGGACGAGAACACCGAAGGAAGAAAGAAGATGAAGATGAAGAGAAAGATGAAGAACAAGATGGAGGAAGAAACCCGAATGGAGAAAAGAAGAAGATGGAAGAAGAAGCTGGAAGAAGAAGATAGAAGAAGAAGATGGAAGAAAGGAGAAGACATTAATAAAGGAATTGTCAAAAAACGGCTATTGTAATTTTTTACATTTTTGACACTTTCTTTGTGAAATGGTAGGGGTACAATGTACTCCATTACCATTTCACACAGTTGGGGCCCGGATCTGGGGGTCCCCTTTGTTAAAGGGGTCTTCCAGATTCCGATAAGCCCCCCGCCCGCACACCCCCACAACCACTGGCAAGGGTTGTGGGGATGAGGCCCTTGTCCCCATCAACATGGAGACATCCTCCCCATGTTGAGGGCATGTGGCCTGGTACGGTTCAGGAGGGAGGGGGGCGGCTCCCTCGTCCCCCCCTCTTTTCCTGCGGCCTGCGAGGTTGCATGCTCGGATAAGGGTCTGGTGTGGATTTTTGGGGGTACTCCACGCCATTTTTTTTTAAATTTGGGGTGGAGATCTGAAGGGCCTGGTATGGATATTTGGGGGAACCGCACACATTTTTTTTTTTAATTTGCGGCGGGGTTCCCCTTAATATCCATTCCAGACCTGAAGGGCCTGGTAATGGAATTTGGGGGGAACCCCACGCTTTTTTTTTTTTTATATCAATGACTTTCAATGACTTTTCTCTATATTGCCGGGAGCCGACAATTCATTATAGCCGCGGGTGCTTTTAAATGTCTTTTTTTTCCTTTAGAAATGTCATTTTGCTGGCACACTGGCAAGTTCAGAGCTGCACCTGTTCAACTTATGCAAATTGAGTTATGTGACTTGACATTTACTAAGATTTTGGCACTTCCAGCTTCTTTATATTTAAATTTTAAGATGCCATGCGCCAGGTCAATAGTGGCGCACTGAGCGCCTCCTCCCGTCCGCCAAGAACACTATAGTAAATGGGAAATAGCACTGCGCTACCGGCGCAAATGTTTTGTAAATACCAAAACAGCCGTTGCGCGCACAGATGCGCCGATACTCATGGCGCAAACGTTTCGTAAATCAGCCCCCTTGTGTGCTGATGGCCAACTCAGACAGCACACTGGCCACAAGTTAGGAACCCCAGCATGTACTGTGCAAGCTCCTACTAGTGGTCCAGCCCTGACACCCAATAGTTCATTGGGTCCTCACTTCAAAGAGTGTCCACATCAGCCCTAGACCCCAGGTAGTCTGGAAACATATAGTTTAGTGCTGCTGCAGCTGGACCCGTCCGTTGTGGTTGAAAAAAATTACTTTGTGGAAGGCCGGGATTGCATTTTAGGCAAAAAAAGTGGGAGCTGGGTACTTGCAATTGTGGTGCCGCACTGTGACCGGTTAGCTCTTGATGTGTGCTGCTCAGGCTTGATGAACGGGGGATATGAAAACAAGTGCCTCCGCACCTGCTGCTGGGAGTACTGGCAGGGGATGGAGCCCATCCTGGCTCCTGTAGTAGCTCAGAGGGAAAATGGGTGTTCCCTGGTGCCACACATCCAAGAGATTCTAGAGAGGTGAATAGAGTGGCAACCTCAGCCTGGACTCCGACCAGCCCACGCACCATTGCGCTTTGCTCCGCCAACTGTGGTGCAGAACAGGCCATCATTTTGTGGAAGGGGGGCAATTCCACCAGCTGGATTGGAAGCCGGTGTAAAGCCAGCAGTTCAAGCCTATACATGACCCTACTCAGTGTGGCCCATGCATTGCATTGACCACATTCATTGTAATTCTTAGGCAGCTATCAGTGCATTATTATTATAATTAATGGAGGCAGGTAAACAACTGCATTATTTCGCCATGTCCCTGAACCACAAACTGGTTGGGTTTGCTGGGAAACCATGCTTAACCCTAACCTTAGGGACCTGAGGATGAACTGTAACTGCATGTAGATTTCCAAAATTTGGAAATTGAGGAGGCCTTGTATTAAAAGGGGGCACAGAGAACTCCAATCACCTCCGTCCGCTGTTGACATCAGGGTTCCTCAGCCGTGTTTGGGGTGGCCTCAGTGGACGCATTGTGTCTGCTTGGGGGTGGTCCAGCAGGATCCATAGTGGAATTTCTTTTGTACAAATTTAAAATCTGGTATACCCTATTTATTCCTGAGGAAGGATTTTCTTCTGAAATAATTTGGGTTTGTCTTGCTTTGGCAACAGTGCAGTCAAGTTCAAGCACTATGGAAAATGCATGACAATATCTGACCATGGACAATGGGGTATGTAGTATCTGAAATGACTGTATGCAAATACAAGTGTAGCGATACCCCCAAACTAAGGGAGCCGCTGGTTTGCTTTTGGGCCCTGTACACAGCACAGCCAACCCCCGGAAATCTACTCAGCCCTTCTCTGGCACAGCTAGTCTAGGGGTGGTATTTCTATATAACTCTATAACAGTTTACACACAATCCCACAATACCTTTCTTCTAGTGATAAAATATATATATAGGGACTCCAACACCAGATTTGAGAAAAGGTAAAAGGTTTACTTGTAGATAAAAGGGGTTAACAATTAATATTATATATAACACATGCATGCAGAGCCCTGCAGTAATACTAACAGTAGTTAATGATAATGCGCAATTAGTTCTAACACACACCAACATATACCTTGGGTCCCCGTTAGCAATATGGCGCCCAACAGTACTATCAACTCCCAGTCAGGCCTGACTTAACTAAAACTCAGTCTCTAGAGAAGGAATCTTCGCATGCCAGATGATCGGTGGTGCACATACAGGAACAATATTTGTAATCCAACAAGGTCTCAGTCCTCCAACTAGTCTCCTGACAGGAAAAGGGAAATATCACCCGATGGGCCAAGGCAGTCTATAGGCCTAGTAAAGTACTCAAGTATGGTTGTGAGCAGGTGCTCTCTCACCCCTCCGGACTCGATCCCAGTCTGGGACTCCCACCGCTGTGTTCACACACACAGGATCTGCCACAGCCTGATCTCCGGTTCACTGACGTCCCTCAAGCAGGTAGATGTCTGTCGCCGCACAGGCTCCGCAGCGAGGTGGAAGGCTCTCTGGAAGTGCGCAAGGCCCAGGCCTCAGGCCTTGCACTCGCAGCAGGTCCGCACAGGAAGTCCTCTTGCCAGCCGCGCGGTGTCCAAAGAGGCCGGGCTAAGCTTCGCCCTCCCCATTTATACCCCACCCATGAGTCTCTGCGGCAGCCCAATGCACCCTGGGTGCCAAACGGGGTTCTGGGTAACTTAGTCCATGGGGCCTCAACGGAGACCCCGCTACACAAGTAAGCCAGCCAAATGTCATTTTATGACTGATTTTATATGAGATGTAAATAAAGTCAATACTATGTTTTTTCAAATAATTTGTGTTTGGATTACACATTATGGGAGATTTACTAAAACAGGAGCACTCAGAATACGGTGCAGCTATGGAAAATAGCCAATCAGCTTCTAACTTTAGCTTGTTTAATTAAGCTTTGAATAAAACCTGGAAGCTGGTTGGTTTCTATGCAGAGCTGTACCAGGTTTTGCACTCGTCAGTTTTAGTAAATCAACATCATTGCCTAAAAAATCCCATGGGAAATTTGCATTCCCATGTTGTAAGATTGGTGCATAAGTAACTTGTGCTACCCATATCTGAGATGGAAAATATCCATAGCAATTAGAGTCTCAGTCCGTGACTCTAATGCCGCGTACACACACTCGGAATTTCCAACAACAAATGTTCGATGGGAGCTTGTTGTCGGAAATTCCGACTGTGTGTAGGCTCCATCGGACATTTAATAAATTAATATAATTACTGGAGCACTAATGAATTAAATAGTGAAAAACACAATAAAAAGATAACCAAATGGTGAAAGCTGCAATCAAATAAAGGATTCCTGTGACTGTGATAAATGATTAAAACACATTGTAGATGCGCTAACCACCAACCTAATTATAGTGCACATGTGACAATTAGGGATGCGCGTTCGGCGAACAACGAACGATTTGGGCCGTTCGCGCCAAATTCGAGTGACGCGAATGGCCCACAATACACTGCGCCATCGCAGTGAAATTCCAGCGCTGTGATTGGCCAAGCATGCACTGTGACCCTGCATGCTTGGCCAATCACAGCGCCGGCAGCGAGGCAGGATGCCTGTGGCCAATTATAGCTGAGGGGGTTTAGTACACGCCCCACACTATAAAAGGCCGCCAGCGCGGCGGCCTCGTGTAGTGTGTTCCGGAGCAGGGAAAGTGAAGGATAGGCAGGGACAGTGTCAAATCCATTCTTTGCTAAACCTTGTGTGTAGAGACAGAGAAGGATGGGCAGGGAGAGTGTCAGTGTCATATTCTTTGCTAAAACTTGTGTGTAGGGAGAGAGAAGGATAGGCAGAGAGAGTGTCAGTGTCATATACTTTGATAAACCTTGTGTGCAGGGAGAGAGAAGGATAGGCAGGGGACAGTGTCAGTGTCATATTCTTTGCTAAACCTTGTGTGCAGGGAGAGAGAAGGATAGGCAGGGGACAGTGTCAGTGTCATTGTTGCTAAGCCTCCTGCACATTATACACCTGAAGTTAGCCCGTATTGCTGCTTTTTCCTGGTGTGTTACACCAACAGGATTTTGCGGCACTTACAGCGGGCGGAGTGTGCCTCCTGACCATATTACACCTGAACTTAGCCTGTATTGCTGCTTTTTCCTGGTGTGTTACACCAACAGGATTTTGCGGCACTTACAGCGGGCGGAGTGTGCCTCCTGACCATATTACACCTGAACTTAGCCTGTATTGCTGCTTTTTCCTGGTGTGTTACACCAACAGGATTTTGCGGCACTTACAGCGGGCGGAGTGTGCCTCCTGACCATATTACACCTGAACTTAGCCTGTATTGCTGGTTTTCCCATTTCCCTGCAGGCAATTAGAATGTCTGGAAGGCAAACAAGGAGAGGTAGACAGTCAGGAGCCAATAAAAGAGGGCAAGCAGGCTCTGTGTCTAGAGACAACAGTGCTGGTCGTGGACGCGGTGCATCGCCATCAGCACGTGGCCATGGGACACGCTTGTACTTCTTTTCAGCAGCTGGACGTGTTGAGCCGCATCATGCCGAAGACTTGGTAGAGTGGATGACCAAGCCCTCCTCATCCTCCTCATCCTCTCTCACCCAGGCTCAGGGTACTGGCAAAGCAGCTGCCAAAGCGTCCTCTTCCCTGGTATCAATGTCATCATCAGTCACTCCTTCCCTAGACCAACCATGTCCTCCTGAGGAGTCCCCCGAACTGTTTGAGCACAGTGTTGGGTACATGCTCCAGGAGGATGCCCAGCGTTTCGAAGGGTCTGATGATGATACCCAGCTAGAGGAAGGCAGTAGCGTGAGAGCAGAGAGAGGGGGATGCTCAAGAAGGACACCAATCTGGCAGTCATGTTCCAGCAGCTGCAGCATACTGCCAGATTGGCTCCAGTGATGAGGAGGGAGGGGATGATGAGGTCACTGACTCCACGTGGGTGCCTAATAGGAGAGAGGAGAAGGAGGAGGAGGAGGAGGATGAGGAGGAGGCACATCTCCAACAAAGCAGGATGCCCTCGGGGGGCCAGCGTAAGGGCAGCACACCGACAGAATCACACCGCAGAGCTCCGCCTGTGCAGGGCGCTGCCTCTGCCCGTTATTCAAAAAGTTCTTTGGTGTGGGCCTTTTTTGAGTCGAGTGCATCAGATCGCACAGCTGCTGTTTGCAACATATGTCTCAAGCGTATATCGCGTGGCCAAAACATCACCCGCTTGGGCACCACAGGCTTGACCAGACATATGTTGACCTGCCATGCAGCTCGTTGGCAAGCCTACCTTAAAGACCCACACCAAAGAACAAAGCTGACCTCTTCTTGCACCGCATCAGCTGGGATCTCCAACCCCACTATACCTTCAGTCCTCTCTGAAACCTGCTCTGAGAGGAATGAAGGTGTAGAATTAGGTGTGTCACAGCCAAGTACTTGCGGGCACTCTGCTAGCAGTACACCGACGTCCGATTCTAGCAGGCAAATTTCCCTGCCCCAGCTGCTGGACCGTTGAAAGAAGTTCACTCCCAGCCATCCACATGCCCAGCGGTTGAATGCTAGCTTGGCTAAATTGCTAGCGCTTCAACTGCTGCCTTTTCAGTTGGTAGACTCGGCCCCCTTCCGTGAGTTTGTGCAATGTGCGGTTCCTCAGTGGCAGGTTCCCAAACGCCATTTTTTCTCACGGAAGGCGATTCCGGCTCTCTACCGGCATGTGGAAGGCAATGTCTTGGCCTCGCTGGACAGGGCGGTCAGCGGTAAGGTGCATATTACCGCTGACTCATGGTCCAGCAGGCATGGACAGGGACGTTACCTTTCTTTCACGGCCCATTGGGTCACTCTTTTGGCAGCTGGGAAGGATGCAGGACAAGGTGCAGTAGTGTTGGAGGTTGTTCCACCGCCACGCCTCCAAAATGCTACTACTGGTTGTGACACACCTCTGTCCTCCACCCCCTCCTCTTCTTCTTCCTCCGTGGCCTCTTCCTGTGCTTTGTCCTCGGAACCAGCGGTGCTCCGTAGGCGTTCAAGTGGCTACGCAAGTACGCAGGCAAAAAGATGCCATGCCGTGCTTGCGCTGGTGTGTTTGGGGGACAGGAGCCACACTGGGGCAGAGGTTCTGTCTGCTCTGCAGGGGCAGGCCGAGAGGTGGTTGACGCCACGCCAGCTTAAGCCAGGAATGGTAGTTTGCAACAATGGCACCAACCTCCTCTCCGCTCTCCGACAGGGACAACTGACCCATGTGCCCTGTGTGGCTCACGTCCTTAACCTGGTGGTGCAGCGGTTCTTGGGCAGGTACCCGGGCTTACAGGATGTCCTGAGGCAGGCCAGGAAAGTCTGTGTGCATTTCCGCAGATCTTATAATGCCAGTGCTCGCCTGGCTGAGCTGCAAAAGGAGTTGAACCTGCCCAAGAACCGCCTTATATGTGACATGCCCACCAGGTGGAACTCAACGTTGGCCATGCTGCAGCGGCTGCACACGCAGCAGAGGGCCATCAATGAGTACCTGTGCGACTACGGCACCAGGACAGGGTCAGGGGAGCTCGGGTTTTTTTCACCACGCCAGTGGGGCATGATCAGGGATGCATGCACTGTCCTGGCACCATTTGAGGAGGCCACGAGGATGGTGAGCAGTGACAGTGCATGCATCAGTGACACTGTACCTCTTGTCCACCTGTTGGAACATACGCTGCGTGGAATAATGGACAGGGCACTTGAGGCAGAACAGAGGCAGGAAGAGGAGGACTTCCTTGCCTCTCAAGGCCCCCTTTACCCAGACAGTGTTCCTTCTGTCCCACCCTTCGCACAGGAAGAAGAGGATGAGGAGGAGGAGGAGGAGGATTGTGTCAGCATGGAGGTGGAGCCTGGCACTCAGCATCATCAGCAGCAGTCTTTTAGGGATGATTTACAGTCCCAAGAAACCAGTGGACTTGTACGTGGCTGGGAGGAGGTGGCTGCGGATCATGTCGTCCTTAGTGACCCAGAGGACTCCGGACCGAATGCCTCAGCTAACCTACGCTGCATGGCCTCCCTGATCCTGCAAAGTCTGCGGAAGGATCCTCGTATTCTTCGGATCAAGGAGAGGGACCATTACTGGCTGGCCACTCTCCTTGATCCACGGTACAAGGGTAAGGTTGCGGACCTTATCTTACCGTCGCAGAGGGAGCAGAGGATGAGACAACTCTGGGAGGCCTTGAAAAAAGGTCTGTGCAACGCGTTCCCAGAGACTGGGAGGTTACAAACTCCTGGTCCTGGACAACGAGTTGCTGAGGCTTCGGTCAGTCAAAGAAGGAGCGGTGGGGAAGGTGGCCGTCTGACCGATGCGTTCAGACAATTCTTTAGTCCGCAGCCCCAAGGTATGATCGGTTCCAGCAACCATCGCCAGCGTCTGATATACATGGTGCAGGAATACCTAGGGGCAAGGTCAGACTTGGACACCTTCCCCACCGAAAATCCTCTGGCTTACTGGGTCTTGAGGATGGATCACTGGCCAGAGCTTGCACAGTATGCAATTGAGCTACTGGCCTGTCCTGCATCCAGTGTTCTTTCAGAATGCACATTCAGTGCTGCTGGAGGATTTGTCACGGATCACAGGGTGCGCCTGTCCACCGACTCTGTTGATCGACTGACCTTCATAAAGATGAACCAGTCTTGGATCACCACCAGCTACCAAACACCTGAAGCTGATAAAACAGACTAATTTATTTTCAAATGTCACATCCCTTCAAGACTGATGCTGATGCTGAGAGACTGTCCTGTTATGTTGACTGACTATCCTCCTCCTCCTCAATGATCTGATTGATGATGATAGCTTGGAAGAACATTTTTGTTTCTGGGTGCCGCCACCAGTGGCTAAGGCCCAATTTTTCAGCCCCTGTTTAACAGGGGCATGTAATTACAATTTTTTATGCAATGCTTTGCAGCATGGCTCATTCCTGCACTCCAACTAGAGTATCTGGGAGAGGTTGCAGTGTCGTGGCACCAGCACCAGTGGCTAAGGCCCAATTTTTCAGCCCCTGTTTAACAGGGGCGTGTTATTACAATTTTTTATACAATGCTTTGCAGCAGGGCTCATTCCTGCACTCCAACTAGAGTATCTGGGAGAGGTTGCAGTGTCGTGGCACCAGCACCAGTGGCTAAGGCCCAATTTTTCAGCCCCTGTTTAACAGGGGCGTGTAATTACAATTTTTGATGCAATACTTTGCAACAGGGCTCATTGCTGTGCTCCAAGTACAGTATCTGTGAGGGGTTGCAGTGTTGTGGCACCAGTGCCTAAGGCCCAATTTTTCTGCCCCTGTTTAACAGGGGCATGTAATTACAATTCTTGATCTAATAATTCACAGCAGGGCCCATTCCTGCGCCCACCAAGAGTAACTGTGAGGCCTTACAGTGTTGTGTCAACACCACCACCACCACCACCAAAGGCCCAATTTTTCAGCCCCTGTTCAACAGGGGCTAAAAATTACAATTCTTGATCTAATAATTCACAGCAGGGCCCATTCCTGCGCCCACCAAGAGTAACTGTGAGGGCTCACAGTGTTGTGGCAACACCAACATGTAAGGGGCAAATTTCAGCTGAGTATATACGGCAGGCCCCTACTTTCAAACATCCAACTTACAAACGACTCCTCCTTGCAAACGGAAGGATACAACAGGAAGTGAGAGGAAATCTACCCCTAGGAAGGCAAATTCTCTCCTGTAAGAGTTAATATGGGAAAAAAATGTCTCCTCTCCACTGATGCTTTATCACCAATTCTTGTTTCAATAAAACCCCCAAATTTTTGTCATTAGGACGGAAAGTGAGGTGAACTGTTCTGAACAGGTGCACACTGCACAGACAGCAAAACAAATGTTACAGGGGTGATAACCCTTCCCTATGTTTTCCAAAAAGCTTAAAAATAGATTTTTTGGCTGGAGCTACACTTAAACAATGTACCTGTTCAAAATTACAAACAGATTCTACATAAGAACAAACCTACATTGTATGCACCGCCTGTATACGGCTGTTCAGAGTATATAGGGCCTTTTTTACTTTGTGTGCGGGGTTCCCCTTAATATCCATACAAGACCCAAAGGGGCTGGTAATGGGCTGGGGTGGGGGGGGCTGTGATGGGGTAGCTATGCCATTTTTCTTAAAGATTTTCATCCATATTACCGGGACCAGACATTACATTAAAGCCGCAAGCAGTTTTAAATGGCTTTTTTTCCTTTAGAAATGTAATTTTGTGCAGGGACAGTTCTAAACACGGGAAACACGTGGCACTTCACAGGCATACTTTAGACACCCCCCAGGTACGATATTTAAAGGAATATTTGACTTTTTTTTTTCACTTTATGCATCATTAAAATGACTGCTCCCGAAAAACGGCAGTTTTTAAAACTTTTTTTTGGATTGATACATGTCCCCTGGTGCAGAACCCGGGTTCCCAAACCCTTTTTAGGACAATAACATGCATAATAGTCGTTATAATTAGCACTTTAGATTTCGAACGTTCGCATCCATTACTGCTATTCATCAGCGGTGTAAAAGGATTTTTCTGAATTGTATTGTTCAGTAGTTTATATGAATGTGGTTTGGGGATAAGCTTCGTAAAGGATTTGGCATAGCACGCATTGGAATTTATGCTGCCCTTGGACACATTGTATATGAATTCTGTGGATTAGGGGCAATTTTATTGTTTCCATCGGACATTTGCTGTCGGAATTTCCGACAACAAAAATCCGATCTCGTAAATTCCAAGCGTGTGTAGACAATTCCGACGCACAAAATTCCACGCATGCTCTGAATCAAGTACGAGATGGAAGCGCTCGGTCTGGTAAAACTAGCGTTCGTAATGGAGATAGCACATTCGTCACGCTGCAAATTTTTTAATCTTTTAATGCAGCGCATTCTCTTCTTCTTTATAATGCTAGAATAATGAAGTTGTTTTGCTGCTGATGTTCACACAGAGTTCTGACAAACTGAAGAGCAGTAACGGACTGAAAATCACGAGGCTGAAAAGCGTGAATCATCTCTCAAACTTCTACTAACAAGAGATTAGCAGAAGGAGCCAAAGGGAGGCGCACTTGGTATTAAACTTCCCTTTTATAGTGCCGTCGTACGTGTCGTACGTGACCACGTTCTTGGCGATCGGAATTTCCGACAACATTTGTGCGACCGTGTGTATGCAAGACAAGTTTGAGCCAACATCCGTCAGAAAAAAATACACGGTTTTGTTGTCGGAATATCCGATCGTGTGTACGCTGCATTATTGTGTTTAGATTGTGTTGCCAATCCTGCCAGTGGTGAACAGAATTGTTCCCTTGCTGAGCTACTACTGCCACTGGTATTTTACATTCTGCTGCTACTTTTCTTTCTTTTTTTTTACCAAATACCAAAAAACTATATGTGTAAGGAGGGGGAGGGGGGAGGGGATACCTGCTAGGGTCAGCTTCAGTTTTAGCTTTGAAGGGTAAAGTGTTAGACATTTTAAGTTAAGTTTTAAAAGTTCGGTATAAGGGGTTCAGGCAGATGGAGGGTTACGCGTTAATAATATTTTGTAACATAGGGACACTTAGGTGAGCTGCAGGATTTACATACAGTACGTATGCTTTTGACACTGAGAGCACTGTCAGCTCTGAGAACTAACGCGCTGTCCCATGAGAGTTTGAAAGTGGTGCTGGAACTGTTTTAGGTGCCTGCCAAAGACATATTCACTGCAAAGGCTGACCCACAGCTATCTAGGCTCTTATGTAGGAACATAAGCTCTCACAAATCATGTGAGGCTAGCGCACTCTCTTGGGAGACATGCACAATGACCAACAATACAAGCCGATCCTGCTGCTCATTAGTCCAATTCCCGTTTAAAATCCTATCACATCATCTGCTGCAGTTTCTTTTACCAATGGTGCCCAGTCCCCATCTCTCAAATAATTCGTTATAATCTACTGCAGCAAAGATCAAGAGGGAATGATGATAAGTACAAATGTATTTTAAATACCTCAATCACCAATCAACTCTGCTGGACTGTTTGAACTAGAGTTAGACATACTGTATGTACCCACTTATCAAATTCTCCAAGTGCTCACATGTGAAAGATGGCAGTGGGGCCATTTCCAGTATTCCAGTTGATTGACACAAATTCCTGAGAAAAAGGGAAAGAGGGTCGTGGGACTTTAAATGAGGCAAGGATGTGTGTCTGAAAAGGTCTAGGATAACAAAATATATATACTGTCACAATCCCAAAAGGGAAATTTCTGTAGCCAGGAGAGACTGCTGTTTGGTCAATACAATAAATGAGATAACAAAAGTGGATATGAAAATATATATATATATATATATATATATATATATAGATATAGATATATATATATATATATATATATCATGTATCATTTCAAATAATACATAGATCATGCAGACAAAGGCATAATACAAGTCATAATAATATCATTAACATATTCAATATTCATTTAAAGGGGGATACAAGACCAATAAAGCAATCGCAAACAATAAATGGACATACAGATAAAGTGAACATGATTATCCTTTAAAATACATGCATATTACGATTGATTAAAATTCATTGTTGGGCAGACTTGACTTGACATCCCTGAGCATAGACTCAACGCGTTTCTTGGCGTTTAAAGCCAGTCATCAGGAGTGGGGTGCGCAAATGTTAACTGAAATAGTACACAAATTCCTTAAAAAAAAATAATAATAAAATGTTGATTTGCACTCAGATATGATGAAGCTATGAGGGAGGATACCCTGCCACAGCTATTTATCTAAAAAGGCTGTCCCTGCAGTGTATACACATTGCTGTGTTGTATGCGCAATGAACTAGTTGTGCAATTGCAAATGTAATATTCTCCACGCACACATTTCTGAAAATGGCTGTAGTAATGTTGGGTGCTGTAATGACTACTAGCTGGAAACCGTAGACAATCAAATGGTAGAAATGTCATCAGCACACTAAGGATTCCTCAAAAGGGTCCAAAGCTTTATTCACATGGTCACACGGTACACATATGGTAATGTTTCAGAGCCACGTAGGTCCCCTTCGTCACTTGCCTGGCAAAGGGGCCCTGTGTGGCTCCGAAAAGTCACTGTATATGTACCATGTGACCATGTAAATAAAGCTTTGGACCCTTTTGAGGAATCCTTGGTGTACTGATGACATTTCTACGCTTTAGTTGTGTAATTGGGTACACTTCTACCAATTCCTATAACAAATGCTAGAACCAAGTACAAGACCTATCTTTTTATTGTCACCAGGATCAAGTTGTTAACCAGCAGTGATGATCCGTCAGTAAATTATGTGTAGTGCTACCCCCAGTTAAGAGAGCCGCTGGTTTGATTTTGGGCTCTGCATACAGCACCGCCAACCCCCGGCAATCTTACTCGACCCACTCTGGCACAGTTAGTCTAGGGTTAAACTTATACCACATTCAGTAATATTGTAAGGGGCAATCCCTTTTACAGTAAGACAACACACTGAGGCGAGAGATTAAATGCAACGGCTTTACTTTTATATCAAAAGCATAGGCAGAACAGAACACATGCAACTTGCTTACAGAGCCCAGCAGCAATATATATATCACACAACAATGGCCCAGCGCGGTAACACACCACGCGCAGCTATTATGGTGTGCGCGCCCTGTGGCGCACTAAACAATATTCTATCTTTCCCCTAGTCAGGCCTGACATAGAACAAATCTCAGTCTTTTCACTCTATGATTTCTTCGCATGCAAACTTTCGGTGGTGCACTTGATGAGATAATATTTGTAATCCACAAGTAGGCAGCCTCAAGGAACACTAAACTGGAGACCCTTCAACTCTGTCCTGCTACGGGTCTCCTAATGGAACAACAAACAACGATAGGTGGGCCAAGGCAGTCTATAGGCCTAAACACGGTACAGTCTATTGGTTTGAGCAAGTGCCCGGTCACCACTCCGGACGTGATCCCAGTCCGGGACTTCCACCTGCTGTGTCTCCGCACACAGCGTCTGCAACGATCGGGTCCCCGATCTAACTGATGTCCTCACTCGACAAGTCCGGTGCCACCCAGGCTCCACAGTGGGATGGAAGGCTCTTTGGAAGTTGCGCAAGGCCCAGGCTTCAGGCCTTGCACTGCAGCAGATCCGCACAGGAAGAAACTCTTGCTTGCAGCGCGGTGTCCAAAGAGGCCGAGCTCCGCCTCGCCTCCTCCTTAAATAACCCCTCCCATGAGTCTCTGCGGTGGCTAACTGCACTCTGAGTGCCGAACGGGGTTCTGGGTAACGTAGTCCCGGGCCTCAAAGGAGACCCCGCTACACACTCCCCCCACTTAAACTCTTTGGTCCCCAAAGTTAACATAACACTAGATCACAGAACGTACAACATCAATCAAAGTTTCGTATGATGTTGGCAGATGAAATTCCCACCAAAAACGAGGCGGTGAACTTCCCTGCCCACAGGTCACACTATCATCAGTGTCCTGCCTAACTGTGCCAGAGAGTGAGTTGGGGTTGCCCCCCACTAAATGAACAGTGGGAGGATCAGGGTCTTCCACACTCCTCCTAGCAGTAACCACAGTGTCCTCCGCACTCTGCCCCATCTGTGGGTAAGTTAATCTTCTGGGAGGTTTTATGGCTCTTCGCCTCCTCTGTCCTCTTGGGCTTTCTGTTAGAATGGGCTCTTCCTCTGGAACTGACTTAGGGATTTCCTCTGGTTCAGGAGCACTGGGCTCTGGAGCAGGGAGGTACAGAGACTCCCTTGGATCTTCTTCTGGGAGTAAGTCACAGGCACTCTCCCAAGAATTTGACCAAGGACTGAACGGAATGAACTCAGTAGCTTCTGCATTCAGCGTCTGATCTATGGTGTCTTCTTCAGGTGGAAGATCAATAGCAGAGGTTCCTGGGGCCTGTGAAGGCCAAAACCAGTCAAGTTCTTCTCCCTCATCTTCACTTATCTCAGAGGTCTCTGTATCCCCAATCTGAGGGGTCTGGGACCGAGTGTTCGGCCTGGGAGTATCCAGGATGGAAGTTGGCTCAGGGGAATCCGTCACAGGGGGTATCCGAACTGCCTCCGCTAGTGGAAGTAGGTGGTTCCGATGCCAGGTCTTCAAAGGTCCCACCTTCCCTTCTGGTTTAAGTCTGTAAACGGGCAGGCCCGGTAGCCTTTTGCAAACAACATAAGGTTCAGGTCTCCATCTGTCTGTGAGCTTGTGTTTTCCAGGGACCCCCAAGTTCCATAGCAACACTCTGTCTCCTGTTGCAAATCCTGAATCCTAACTTTCAGGTCAAAATTCTTCTTGTTGCGGGCCCCCCTTTGCTCCGAGGCCGCCTGGGCCTGTTCATAGGCCAATTTCAAATTGCGTCTGAGTCTATCGACATATCCCTTGTGGGAAGCAGCAGAACAATGGTCTATGGAAGTGCCAAAGGCCAGATCTATGGGTAGTCTTGCTTCTCTCCCGAACATAAGTCGATATGTAGCGTCACTGGTGGTGCTGTTGTATGCATGCATAACTGCCGCTATGTGGTTGCTCCAATGCTGCTTCTTTTCACTGCTTAGGGTCCCCAGCATGTTGAGCAGGGTTTGGTTGAACCTCTCTGGCTGAGCATCACCTTGTGGATGATAGGGGGTAATTCTTGTCTTCTTGATCCCCAAAGAATCCAGGAGTTTCCAGATCAATCGACTTTCAAAATCCCTTCCCTGATCTGAATGGAGCCGTTGTGGTAGCCCATAGTGTACAAAGTATTTCTCTATCAGCACTTTGGCCACGGTGGAAGCCTTCTGGTCCTTGGTTGGAAAGGCCTGGGCATACCGGGTGAAATGGTCGGTTACTACCAGAACATTTCCTAGTCCACTCAGGTCGGGTTTGAGGCAGAGAAAATCAATGCATACCAGATCAAGTGGGCTTTGACTTTGCAGATGGCCCATTGGGGCAGCTTGATGAGGTAAAGTCTTTCTCTGGAAGCATCGTGCACATGAGTGGCAGTATTCTTCAACTTCAGCCCTCATGCAGGGCCAATAGAAACGGTCCCTAATGAGTTGAAAGGTCCTTTCCACCCCTAGGTGGCCATGGTTGTCGTGCAGAGCAACCAGGACTGTCTCTCGGTGCTTCTCAGGCAAGAACAATTGCCATTTGTCTTCTAGGTCATCAGAGGGGCCCCTTCGGTAGACCACTCCCTGATGCACCTGCAACCTGTCCCACTCCTTCCTCAAGAGGCGAGCCTCCTTTGAAGGGTGGCGTAAGAGTCTATTCGGATCCTGATTCTCTAGGGCCTCCAAGACCAATCTCCCCATGGGGTCTTCCAATTGGTCAGATCTCAACTATTTTTTTGACAATTTTGGCAAGTTATCTTCCCCCAGTTGGGTTATTCCACAGTATTGCTTGGGAACTCCTACTATGGTAACCCCTATCTCTTCTGCTCTTGAGCCGCCACTGGCTTGGAGTTCAGCCCCTTGACAGAGGGCCCGCACCCCGTCGGGTGCCACTTGGGTCCAGTCTTCTGTACTGCAAGTGGGGACGTGAGATCTTCTAGACAAAGCGTCTGCATCATGGTTTCCAGCCCCAGGTCTGTACTTCAGGCCGAAATTGAAGGCAGACAGCGCCGCCAGCCATCTATGTCCTGTGGCATCCAACTTTGCTGTGGTGAAAAGAAAGGTGAGGGGGTTGTTGTCGGTTTTCACTGTGAATTCCGCCCCATACAAATAGTCTCTGAGTTTGTTAACTACCGTCCACTTAAGGGCCAGGAACTCCAACTTATGGGTGGGGTAGTTCTTCTCGGAGGGAGTCAGACTTCTGCTCACATACGCAACAGGCCTCAGTTGCTCTTCATGCTCCTGGTACAGCACTCCTCCCAAACCATCATGACTGGCATCTACATGAAGTTCATAAGGCTTCTTAGGGTCTGCGTAGGCCAGGACAGGGGCAGTGGTTAATGTCTTCTTCAACATCTGGAAGGCATTCTTACACTTCTCGTTCCACTGGTCCTTGACTGACTCCACTGGCTTTCTGGGGCCTGTGTCGTCCTCTTCCCCCTCCGTCTTAAGCAGCTCATTCAGAGGCCTGGCTATCCGAGCAAACCCCTCCATAAACCTCCTGTAATAGGAACAGAACCCCAGAAAGGATTTGAGCTCTGTCACAGTGGTGGGCCTGGGCCAGGAGGTGACTGCCTCCAATTTTTCGGGGTCTGTGGCTACCCCATCTTCAGACACTATGTGCCCCAGATAGTTGACTGATGACTGATAGAATTGGCATTTTTCAGGTGAGAGCTTGAGTCCTTCCTCACTCAGTCTCTTCAAAACTTTCTCCAGCCTCTCTTCATGCTCTTCGAGGGTTCTTCCGAAGACAATGATGTCATCCAAGTACACGAGGACTTCGATGAGGTTCATATCTCCCACAGTCTTCTCCATGAGACGTTGGAAGGTGGCTGGAGCTCCAGATAGACCTTGAGGCATCCGGTCGAATTCAAAGAACCCTACCGGGGTTATGAAAGCCGTCTTCTCTTTGTCTTCTGGATGCATCGGGATCTGATAGTACCCGCTCTTGAGGTCCATAACACTGAACCACTTGGCTCCAGACAAGCTCTGTAGGGCATCCTCTATCCTCGGAGTGGTATACTGGTCCGGTATGGTTCTCCTGTTGAGGGTCCTATAGTCTAGCACAGCCTCAGTGACCCATTCTTCTTCCGGACCACCACTATAGGGGAGGCATAGGGACTTCTAGATTCTCGAATCACCCCTGTTCGCTTGAGCTCTGCGAGCTGCTCCCTCAAGTCTTCGAGGTCTGCTAACGGAACCCGCCTAACCCTCTCCCTGAAGGGCTTGTCTTCCTGGAGGCGGATTCGATGGGTGGCACTCCTAGCACACCCCACATCGAATTCATCTTGGGAAAAGATCCTTTCCCACCTGGTCAACTGGGCCTTGGCTCTCTCTTTCCAAGCCCTGGGCAGGTTTGGATTCTCCATGGAAAGTTTCTCCCACACAGTACTTTCTCTATCTCTCTTCTCCACATCTGATGAAGCAACTGGGGTAGCTGGGCTCACCCGGCCCAGTAACAGCCTGGCTGGGATTTCCATGGGACCATCCGTGGTATTTCTGACGCTCACAGGCACTTTACAGTGAGCCTTCTTTAGGGCCCTCACCGGGACCACTTCTGGGACTACTTCTAAGCCCGAATGTTCTTCCCTTGGGAGCAGCCTGGCCCGTTTGTCATGTTGGAACCCGACCCAAGTGAGTTTCACTGTGGCTTTCAAGCAGGTTACTTCACCGGGCTGCAGCACTATTCCCCTTCTTCCCAGCCTCCAGACCTTCACTACCCTCTCTTCCGGGGCCTTCTGTTCCAAGATCAGCCGTTGGTAGGCTGTCTTCAACATTGGGTGGATCTCAGTGACTGTGAGGTCTTTCCTTCTTGTCAGAGGGGCCAGAAGTCTTCGGACCAGATCTGTGTTGGTCCCTATTATTAAGGAACTCTTGTTGGCTCCAGGCGGTCGGGGGCATACCACAGCTAAGGTATCAAACACTTCAGCCTTCCCGGCTATGGACGGGTCAAAAGTCAGTTTTATAGGCAGATAGCCATCATAAGGGAAACTCTCTGTCCCAATTCCCCATATCTCCAGCTCTTCAATCTTCTGGATGGGTAGGTGACTTAAATGCTTGTCATAAAAGTCCCTGTACAACAGGGTCACTTGCGCCCCAGTATCCAATATGGCTCTTATGTAAACTCCCTCCACTTGAACTGGTACTATCGGGGAGGGACCCACAAGCTTCTCTCGATATCGCTTCGAGGGGGTCTCTTTCTTTTGATCTTTGCATTTTCCCTTTTGACTTTCTTTCTTCCATTTCTCTTTGGACTTAAGTCTCTCTTAGGCCTGGTATGCATTGATCTCCCTCCTTTTGATGGGTGTAACTACTCGCTGAGGGACACTACTCTCTTTCTTTGGGGTGCGTTCCTTCTGAGGAACCTTGCGTTTCTTCTGAGGGGTCTTGTCCACTCTTTTCATGTGCTTCTCATTCAGTTTGGAGCTCACTGGAGATTATGGGCACCCGGTTGACTCCTTCACCGGGGCCCACTGAAGTTTTCCGGTGGCTTGCGGTTATTCATCTTTTTTTTCTTTGAACTGGCACACACTTTGGCGAAATGGCCAGCTCCTCCACAATTGAAACAAATCACATCCCCCCAATCTTCCAGGGATGCGGGCGCTGAGGTGTTGGGAAACAGCTCCTTCCTCTGACTTTCCCTCTCTGGTTCCCTTGACTTCTTTTCCATCAGGGAGGTCAACATTCCCAATCCTTGGGACATCTGCGACTTCAAGGTATCCACCTCTGAGTCTCTTTCCAGAGTCATGGCCGTCCTGACCATCACTGGAGGAGGAATTACCGACTCAACTGGTAGGCTCCTCTTCTTCTCCTCCAGCATAGCTTCTTCCTCTCTGACCACTCGGATCAAATCAGGGTACTCCAGGCTCTTCCCGTCCTGTCTTGTGCGTAGCGCCAATGCGATGGGGTCCAGGGGCTGAGATCCTCTCATCACCTGCTGAACACGGGCCTCATCCACCTTCCACGGGTCAATCCCCTTCTTCAGAATCATCTTATGCAGGATCTTATCCAGGCGCCTCATGAACTCTGACAGTTTCTCTCCTGTCTTTTGGTAGCAGTGTTCCAGCTGATAAGTGAGCTCAGTGATTTTCTCTGTTCCACCGAACACATTCTGCAGAATGTCCAGATAGTCCTGTGCATCACAGTCTGTCTTACACATCTTGAGGTTGCGTATGGCCTCTAGAGCAGGCCCCTTCAAGCTCTCAGCAATTCTCTGCTTCTTTCTGTGGTCTGGGACTTCCCATTCTTCTAAGGCCTGAGTGGCACCGTCTAACCACTCCTCAAACCCCTCTTCACCCGAAGGTACAGGTTTCCTTCCTGAGAATATTCTAAGTTTTCTGTATCCTGACATTTGGTAATCTGTAGGATCTTTCTTACACTGGGCTACAAGTTCCCCTAGGACTGCGCACAACTCTGCTCTAAGGGTGGCAGATGGCGACCCGGGACTTTCCCTTTTCTGCTGTTTTTCTGCTTTTGGGGTGGGTGATGGAGATAGTTTCGGTGTCTGAAACCGTCCTCCTGGCTTGAGCGGCAGCGCATGTATTAGGCTAGAAGTCTGATCATCTATAGCTTCTACACTTGAGTTCTTGAAATGTTCTGGGACTCCGTCCTTCCACTCTATTAATGCGTGGGTCAGTGAGGAATTCGTCCTGACATCCACCACCCATGCTTTCTGATACGGTGACAGTGACATCACTAGCTGCTTCACCGCTTCTTCTTGCCAGATCCCTTGGAGTTCTATGATTGCTACCCCGGCTGGATCTGTGCCGACCGCTTTACACCACTGTCCTACTTCTAGTGGGTCCATGCTGGTACTTTTGGCGCGTTACTTGCTGCAACAGGATCCCGGACTCGAGAGCCCCCACATGTAGCGCTACCCCCAGTTAAGAGAGCCGCTGGTTTGATTTCAGGCCCTGCATACAGCACCACCAACCCCCGGCAATCTTACTCGACCCACTCTGGCACAGTTAGTCTAGGGTTAAACTTATACCACATTCAGTAATATTGTAAGGGGCAATCTCTTTTACAGTAAGACAACACACTGAGGCGAGAGATTAAATGCAACGGAAAAAGAGCGTGTGGAATGAATGGACAGCCGCACTCCGAAAACCATGAAGGTTGCCTTTATTGGGTAAAAAAACTTACAGCACTGCAAGTCACAGCAAGAAATGGGGGGGTACAGCCGACGCGTTTCACACTGAAAACTAGTGTTTAGTCATGGCTAACACACAATGAGAACATGCTTCAAATAAATACAAAAAGTGCACAAAATCACATGACCCAAAGTAGCCAATAAACATTGAGCATTAATTAAGGAGAAGTGATGTTAATAGTGAAATGTGCAGGTGTGTATATTGGCTAAGTGGAAACAAATGTGAAAAAGACTATTAAGTAAAAAGAAATTCATATTATAACATGATTTAAAGGAAAACCCGTTAAATATGTTAAAAAATACATGTATGTATAAATATGTAAATAATGTGTGTATATGTGTCTGTGAACATGAAAAAAATATTTTTGATGAATAAAAAAGTAAGAAGTATTTATATTATGTTTATATGAAAAAAATCATTATAAAAAGGGGAATGGTTTCTGTGTTGTGTCTGTGAGTATAAATATAACCTAGTATAAAATTATAGGAAATGTGAAATATCATGACCATAACATTGCAAGTCTATATTAATACAAAACAAAAGTTTTATGTGAAATTCTTTTGAAAAAACTTTTGAAAAAACCATTTGAAAAAACTTTTTGCACATATATATGATAGAAATACATTGTTAAATATATATCACATAAATGTGGAGGTATTAAACAAATCTGTTATGATCAAAAAGTATGGAATATTAATAAGAAATATTATTGGACACAAATGTGACAAAAAATACATACAAATTAATGTTGTGACTGAGCAGGTCAGTGTGTAGATATGACCACACACAGAGGCAACATATCATATGTTGTATGTATCAGAAGTTCCCTCAATTTAAAAGAAATCAGAAATAATATAAAATCATTCATAATATGCAATTATTCATAAATGTATAAGAACGTACATATAAACGTACAGCACATAATGTCATGTATAACATGAAAAAATAATGAGATATATAAAAAATGTCTACACTAGATGAATGAAGATAATCATCATTAAACGATAAACTTATGAATATAAGCATACACACTACAACAACATAGAAAGATCGATAGAGTCAATGGAACAAGAAATTAATGTATGATGCAAAGAGAAAAATGCGTAAAATGCAAAATAGTTTAAAACAAAATCTCCTTTTAGAAGATGATCACAATATAACTATTGCATCATACAGGTGTTCCAATAGTAAACCCAAATAAGTGCTGTTGCTTCTATTAAGATGATATTTGGTAATCCCTGTAAGGAAGGGAGAGCAAGAGTGAATTTGAGAAGAAAAGACACAATTTAAAGAAAAACTGAATCGATGTGTTGAGTGTGTTGTATGGTGCATTAAATGTATATCGTTAAGTGTATTATAGAAAAACCCAATAGGACCCTCTGGCTGATATAAATATGAATAAATGAATGAGCGCATATCTAGCTGAATGCTAGAGCCGCCTACAAAAACCAGTCCATCTGTATGTGTGTGTATAATATCAATACATTTCTTGTGTATAAAGACCACACTTAGACAGAAATGGATATAGGTGAGAAGGCGGCTGTAGCTAAATGATATAATATGTAAAGAAATGGAGAAGTCAAAAAGACATCTCCATATTTTAATCATTGGACTCATAGTAAGTATGATTGTCTACTTGACTCACTGATAGTATACGTGGCAGTCCCATATATATACGGTATGTACCAACTGTGAGTAAGACAAAATGATATAGTGTCTCGGAATGCGATGTGTGGGGTAATCTACATCCCCATTAGGAGAAGGAGTAAAAATGACAAAAAAAACGGAAGAAATGATGAAAATGTGCAAGGAGATGGTGTGGAGACAGGATGGTGGCAGATAACATTATTTATACATCCCACTCAAAATTTAACCCTTTCGGTAGCCGAGTCTGGAGAGTGAATATCCAGAAAACCTCCTGTCTACACAGCTGTTTAAATCTACTACCTCCCCTGATGGGAGTGGAAATCTTCTCAATGCCCTAGATAGATAAGCTGGACACATTTTTATGATGTAAATTGTTCCAGTGGTTGGCCACATTGGTGTTATTATTTTTCTGTATGTCATATAAGTGATCATACAGTCTATCCTTTAATCTTCTGATAATGCGTCCGACATACTGTATTTGGCATATGTTACAGTTGATTACATATACAATATACTTTGTATTACAATTTATGAATTGTTTGATTTCAAAGCTTTTTTCTGTGGCATAGGAATGTATGAACTGGCCCGTTTTTATATGATGACAGTATTGGCAGCCATTGGCTCCACATTTAAAAGTACCAGAGAATTGTAGCCAATTAGCATTGGCTGTTTTGCTTGAAAAAAGACTGGGTTAAGGTGTGTTGCCTAATGTAGGGGCTCTGCGTGATACTGTTTTAATGCCTTGTTTCAAAATATCTTGGTATATGATATCATTATAAAGTACAGGTAAATATTTTTTGATGGTGTTTTTAATCTTGTCAAATTCGGTACTGTAGGGTGTAGAGAAAACAGGGATATTGTTAAAAGATGTACCCAGTTGTGTTTTGGTCGTGTTTCTATCAATATGGCACAACAGAGAATCTCTAGGTGTTTTATTAGCTTTAAATAAAGCTTTATTAATCAATTTTTTGGGATAACCCCTATCTTTAAATCTGTGTGACATATCTGGAGCTTCCCTAGAGAAATCCTCTGTTGTGCTGCATAAACGTTTGAGCCTCAGGAACTGCCCATAAGGTATATTTTTGATAGTATGTTTAGGGTGTGCTGAATCTGCTCGTAGGAGAGCATTGCCAGCAGTACTTTTTCTATACAATCCTGTAGATATTGTACCATTGGTACCAGAAAGTTTTACATCCAAAAAATCTATATTATTGTTCTGCATGTTGCCTGTAAATTTGAGATTAAGTATATTATCATTTAAGTATGTTAACCAAACATCTAAACATATGGCATCATCAGATACTATAAACAGTAAATCGTCAATATAGCGGCAATAAAACAATGTGTCCAGACGGCGGGGGCTGCTAGGTCCAAAGACGCGGGACCTCTCCCACCAACCCATGTAGAGGTTGGCAAGAGAGGGGGAGAATTTGGCTCCCATGGAGGCACCGCATCTTTGGAGGTAGTAGCCCCCGTCAAACATAGAATAATTGTGAGTGAGAAGGTATTCCAAAGCCTGTAGTATGAATTCTTGTAAGGTAAGAGAAAATTTCCCTGATTCTCTGAGGAAGCAGGCAACCGCACATAGCCCTAAGTCATGTGGAATGCAGGAATAAAGGTTAGTTACATCACATGTGATCCATCTATGGGTGTCAGACCAAATGAACCCCTGTAGTTTAGTTAATAAATCTTTGGTGTCACGAAGGTAACCAGGGAGGTTTACTACAATGGGTTGTAACTGCCCATCCATCCATTCTCCCAAGCGCTCGTTAAGGGAGCCGATACCGGCCACTATCGGTCTCCCAACGAGGGGGTGGAGGCTCTTGTGTATCTTTTGTAGATGATGGAAGATGGGT
Source organism: Rana muscosa (assembly GCA_029206835.1). Classification (NCBI taxonomy): domain Eukaryota; kingdom Metazoa; phylum Chordata; class Amphibia; order Anura; family Ranidae; genus Rana; species Rana muscosa. The sequence continues at coordinate 62,411,653 of CM055122.1, read as the reverse complement.
GTTATGGGGTCTGTGGGTATGAACATGTCCCGTTCTTTGCTGGAAAAAATGCCCATGTGTACAGCCCGATCTAATAAAGCAGTGAGTTCTTTACAGAAAGGAATAGTGGGGTCTGACTGAAGTGACTGGTAAGTGTTAATATCAGATAGTTGGCGTAGTGCAACGGCTTTACTTTTATATTAAAAGCATAGGCAGAACAGAACACATGCAACTTGCTTACAGAGCCCTGCAGCAATAGATATAGCACACAACAATGGCCCAGCGCGGTAACACACCACGCACAGCTATTATGGTGTGCGCGCCCTGTGGCGCACTAAACAATATTCTATCTTTCCCCTAGTCAGGCCTGACATAGAATAAATCTCAGTCTTTTCACTCTATGATTTCTTCGCATGCAAACTTTCGGTGGTGCACTTGATGAGATAATATTTGTAATCCACAAGTAGGCAGCCTCAAGGAACACTAAACCGGAGACCCTTCAACTCTGTCCTGCTACGGGTCTCCTAATGGAACAACAAACAACGATAGGTGGGCCAAGGCAGTCTATAGGCCTAAACATGGTACAGTCTATTGGTTTGAGCAAGTGCCCGCTCACCACACCGGACGCGATCCCAGTCCGGGACTTCCACCTGCTGTGTCTCCGCACACAGCGTCTGCAACGATCGGGTCCCCGATCTAACTGATGTCCTCACTCGACAAGTCCGGTGCCACCCAGGCTCCGCAGTGGGGTGGAAGGCTCTTTGGAAGTTGCGCAAGGCCCAGGCTTCAGGCCTTGCACTGCAGCAGATCTGCACAGGAAGAAACTCTTGCTTGCAGCGCAGTGTCCAAAGAGGCCAAGCTCCGCCTCGCCTCCTCCTTAAATAACCCCTCCCATGAATCTCTGCGGTGGCTAACTGCACTCTGAGTGCCGAACGGGGTTCTGGGTAACGTAGTCCCGGGGCCTTAAAGGAGACCCTGCTACATATGCTTGCTGTAAAAAAAATCAAGCAGATCTATGTAATTAGATGTTCCTCCTTCTTTATGTATTCTCTCTCCATTACTTCTCATTCTTTGGAGTACCACAATTGCATTATACCTTTTAATTCTTGAAGACATAATGGGTATATTGGTGGTACTTTTTTTAAAATTAAACTAAATATAGAGATTTGCAGCTGGGGTACTCATTGCCATGTCATGACTCCCGGGGCCTGCCAGGTTGTGAGAAGCCACATGGCCCAAAACAGCAGCAACCTCATATGTCATGCATGGTTTACCCAGTTCACATTTACCTGTACATACTGTGCACAAAGCTTCCACTGTGCAGTCTCTCTTTCACTCCAGGTCAGCATGGGGAATTCTCAATGCTCTGCCTGACACCCTGATGGCAACAGTAAAGATACCAGTATAACCTGGACAGTAGCTGATAACTACTGTGAAACTTCTTCCTTTGTTGCTGCTGTATTATCCTTCTGCAGTGTAGACAGGGTTAAACTTAATCTTCATTAATGCAAAAGTTCAGCAGCCATCTTTAAAGAGACCGCTTTGCAATCCTCATTTATGGAGTGGAAGTGCAGGGGGACAGCCATCTTAGCTGGGTCTTATAATATCCTAGAGGTGATTGGATGATGCAACAGAGCAAGGAGAAGGGGTCTGCATGCTGTTGGTAAGAAAAGAGAATGTCTGGAAGCAAAGAGGTGTGTGGTGAAAAGATTGGGCTGTTGCTCCTGCTGGTTGAACAGAACCCTGCCATAGCTGACCAAAATCGTGAAAGACTGCTCACCTCGCAATGCTAGGTGTCATTTGGATGCCTGGTGTAATCAGATTGTACTATAGAGCACGACCACCACTTGTAAGAAAAGAAAAGGGGGGGTATCTCAGCAGGATTGAAAGAGAGAGATCACAGAAACTTCTATCCCTGCCTAATTTGAATTGGACTTTTACTGAATCAGACCACCTGTCCAGAGACCCAGAAAAGACTAGTAAGATTGTGCAAGTTAACATCTTGTCTGATGGGAACTCTTGCGCTTTCTTCAATGGCCCCAACTTTGCAGGCCAACTTTTTTTTTCTTTCATTAATCACTGGGCGGAAAAAAAACGCAGCAAAAATACAGCCATATAGGTGTCAGAGTGCAACAAAGGGGGGGACAAAGTTGGGACTTTAAATGAGGCTCTTGGTGACAAATTGATAGAGTGGTGGATGGTAAAGCATCTATTAGTACAAGGATGCATGTTAGAATACATTGATTACATATACATAAAACGCACATTCAATAGTGCCAATTCCTGAAACTGTAATTTCAGGTAGTATCGCATTACAAACATCAATCACATGGTAGGTTAAGAGGGTTCCACGTGTATAAATAAGGGAGCTGGGGGAACGGGAGATTGGGACAAGGCCCAATAGACGGTTATTGGGTGAATCAACCACAATACATTTGGTAATTAAACATAGAAAAAACGTTATTGGTTGAATGCTATATAAGAAAATATTGTTGTCACATTTCAACCTAACAGTATGAATATACTCATGTAGGAGGAAGGGATTTCTCCTGAGTATATGCACATTAGAATATAAAAAACATGAAAAATACCATACACATTGCACTGTTGAAAAATGTAAAATGTAAAAAAGATGGCCCGGGTGGACATATACCGCCCGCTCAACTACTCCTAATGTCCTTACTATAAATGAACACTGAATTACCAAATAGATAACCTATCAATATCTAAAGCCAATAGCAATGATTGAATTTGAGGACTGTACAGGCAAATTCCAGTTGAAGCTGCAAGATGGAAAATTACTAGGATCTATATCCAAACTGGAATGTCAAGATCAAGCCGTGTTGGCTAGAGTTCCTGCAGATTCAAAGTTCGTACCACACTGCTCCTTATGCTACTAAATATGTTTGGTATTGTAAAACACTATTGACATCCATGTGGGGTAAATTGATTAGCACAGGATTGTGTTCAAACAAAACAGCATAGGATTACTTGTGATTTTAGTCTGGTGCGGACAGTCTATGAAAGGACCGAGATTATAGCCAAATGCTGGCCGAGACAAGTATGATGATATTTCATAGGGGGGGGGGGGGAGGGCACAGTAATCATGTAGTAATATACTGGCTTACCCATCCATGACATCCAACCCGTGATTCGCCCAACATCAATGTCTCTTTTTGGCCCTTGCTCTATGAGTTTTTGATGGTTTTCCTGAGCTCTGTAGCTCACGTAGTGCTGCTGCTTAGAGGAGAGATCCTGCCAGCTCGTGGGAGACTGCTGCGTTGAATGCGTCCCTCCGTTGGGTCACGTGCGGCACATGTGATCCGATGGCTGTGTTTCACCGCATCAGCGCTGAGCGTTGGGCTGAAGCTGAAGCAGTCACACTGTATCGTCTGAAAACGTACAGACCTGTGTAATTTCAGGCTTGGGCCTCTGGGGGCAAGAGCTGATCGTCCTTGTTGAATCCTCTGTAGGCTGGCGGGAAATTCGTTCGGTAAATTCATTCGATAATGTTCATTATGAGGAAAGGAGAGGAGCGAGTGGAGTTAGTCAACAACCCAGGAGAACAACGTCGGACATGACGCGTTTCGTGACGAATATGTCACTTCATCTTGATGTGTCAGTGGATTATTAGTGCTCCTATTAAGTAGCCTTATTTAGCCAATCACAGGTAAGGTACCACTGACTGACGAAGTAGCGCCATCTTGTGTTCACAACAGATAATGTTGATATCCATGTAAAAGTTGAATTTATACATTCACAGAATTTCAAAAGTAAAAAGAATAATAATTACAGTGTTTACAGGAACTAGCAGACACAACAGAGACATAGGCATAGACAAGGGGCTAGGTGTAGATAGATGTTTCAAAGAAACATACAATTACACCCGTTTGTCATATATTGACTTTGCCCACCCAGCTATTAGATGTCAGTATGTTAGACATTTGTACTGAGGAGACCTGAGGCGGGGACCAATACCGTGCTGATCTTAGACATGAACATGTGTGTCCTATTTATGGCTCAAGAAATATTTTTAGGCTCATTTCTGTATTCAAGCCTTTAGGCTGGAGTGTCTGGAGCCTAAAGATCCAAGTCTTTTCATGTCGGATCAGGACGGTATCGAAATCCCCTCGTCTTTCTGATAGGTTCAGGGCATAAAACCCCTTTACTCGCAGGCCTTGTGTTTTTCCCTCATGGAATTTAAAAAAATGTTGGGCCACTGGGGTATCTTCTTTGAGGCGAATGCTCTTAAGATGTTCAGCAAAGCGTACCCTAAGTTGTCTTTTTGTTTTACCCACATAGAGTAGGTGGCACGGGCATTCCAGAATATAGAGCACTCGTGCTGTACTACAGTTAATGAAGGATTTAATCTCATAGAGATTTTTAGATTGTGAATCTCTGAAACTTTTTATTCTGTCGACGTGTTTGCATGTGCCACAATGGCCACATGAAAACATACCTACTGTACGTGGTATATCTGTCAGCCAGTTCCTATCGACAGGGCGTATATATTCACTATTCACAAGTGTATCCCTGAGATTTCTAGCTCTTTTAGCTGTTAATTGAGGTCTTTCACCTACTATTTGCTTAAGTTGTTCACAGCCTGTCAGAATATGCCAATGCTCTGTGAGGACCGCTCGTACTTGGTGCCATTGTGCACTAAAAGGAGTAATAAACCGAGCTGGTCCATCCTGTTTAGATTCAAAATTGGATTTAGGTTGGAGCAATTCCTCTCGTGATCGTTGGCTGGCAATGCTTCTAGCCTTACGGAGTGTTCTATGCCCATATCCCCTTTCTCTAAACTGCTGGTATAGAGTCTCAGATTCCTTGCAATACATTTCTTCGCTGGAGCAATTCCTCCTGATTCTGAGGAACTGTCCCACTGGTATACCATGTTTGAGAGGGGCGGGATGGTAGCTGTCAGCTCTTAAGAGGGTATTAGCTGCTGTAGTTTTCCTATAGGTCTGGGTGATCAGGTGCCCCTCATGGATGGATAGTTTTAAATCCAGAAAGGAAACCTTTGATCCCCTTTTTATGCCAGGACCCATGAGCTTTTGACTTTATTGGTTGTATGTGGTTTCATTTTCTGTTATTTACACATTAGTTTCATTCACTTGTTTACAGGATATCTATATAGTTGACAGGGTATGGCATTTGTGCTAAGTGAGGACCTGGACAGCGAAATTAGGGCCACCTTCAATAAAGACCCAACCACCACCCCTGACATAGTAGTAAAAGACGATATTAAACCACTGTTTAGGGAGCACAAGAAACGAATTATTCGGTCTCTGAATCGTAAATGGGACATTCTATCCCTTGAATCTTATGTAGAGAAGGGTATCATTCCAAGAGGCCTTCGTGAAAGAGTGGTGCCGGCTGCCCATCTACACACCAAAAACTTTTTAGATAAATGGAAAAACAATGCATAACCCATGGCATTGAGGTGATCAAATTGATCATAGAAGAGGAGAAGGACCAACTGGTTACTTTGCAAGTTGCCATTTCCGAGAGCCGACAGAAACTTGAACCATTTAGGGACAGTCCACACCTTGAAAGATTAAATGATTCCCTGAAAAGAGAAGTTGAAAAAACCCAGAGAAACTTAAAGACCACCAAACAGGGGAAGTTTAGACGAGATTTAGAAGACTGGGCTAAGGGCGAAATTTTCGACCTTACCCCAAGAGTCAGAGAGGTCGCTCCCGCCAAAGAAGATCTCACTCACAGTCAAGCATTGAGGGCGGTGCTCAATCTTCAGGTAGCGATGAGGACACCCCCCGTTCTGTGTCTTTTTTAGAGAAGGATCAATTGACACAAGATGCCCCACCATTAATCAAGGGGATTCTAAAGGGAGACAAAGTAGGGGGAACAGGAGACGCAAGGAATCAAGGAAAAGGGTACAGGCCCTCAAAAGATCAAACAATCAGGAGGAGCCAGAGGAAACACAGATAGCCACCCTGAGCTCTAGCATCACCAATGACCTCAAAGTTATCAATCTATCCGATTTTAAACTAGAGCAAAATCACTTAGATCTCCTTGGTCAAGGCCTCTCTTTTTCCCCCTCCATTGATATGGATCAATTTGAGACCTTTAAGGACTTAAACCTATTTCTTAGGAGAGTATTCTATAGGTCACTATATTTAGAAAAAGACATCCAATCAACATCCTCAGAACAACTTAATACTGATGAAAAGCTAGCACTTAGCAATTTAGAATCACTACTTGAGGAGGGTGACCCCTCATTTAGTGATTAAGACATTGATGACTCTAATAATGCCAAACGTAAAGCAATGTTAACAATCAGGTCCACTAATATGCCACAATTTAAAAACAACAAACGTCTTGGGGTCTTCCTGGACCTTGTCCAGGAAGACTTACAAAAACTGAATTGGCACACAAAACCGATAGGCAATCTCTCTGAAGTAGAACGGAAGGGCCTAGAAGATCTACGTAGAGCTGATACTGTCATCATAAAACCTAGTGATAAGGGTGGAAATGTGGTCTTACAGTCTGCCACCCTTTATGAGAAGGAAGCACTACGACTCCTCTCAGATCAGTTGACATATAAAAAACTTGATCATAATCCATTTAATATCTTGGTGGAGCAGATCAATGATAAGCTTATGTGGGTAACAGAGGAGGGTCTTCTATCTAGACGGGAATTTGAGTATTTGAGGGTTGAAGATTACAATGTCCCTACATTTTATATAATACCAAAGATCCATAAGAATCAGAATAATCCACCAGGCAGACCAATAGTGTCTGCCATAAGAGGTCCTTTAGAGAGGATAGGGAAATATGTAGATAGTCTTATTAAGGATCTAGTGCAACTCCTTCCCTCTTTTGTATGTGATACCGGGGATGTCCTTAGACAAATCAAAGACATGCCCATCCCGGATGGAGCCCTCCTTGTGAGTGTGGATGTAGAGTCTCTGTATTTGGGGTATTTTGGCGGTCTACCACTTCCTAGAACGCAGTTTTCCGCGCATGGGAGCACAGAATGAATTCATTCTGGAACTCTTGGAGATGGCCTTGAAAAATAACTTTCTTGTTCATACATCACGGGACACAGAGCAGCATAGTCATTACTATGTGGGTTATATAGAATTACCTTCAGGTGCTGGCACTGGCAACTTCCAAAACAGGAAGTACCCTCCCCTATATAAGCCCCTCCCATCCGGGAGCACCTCAGTTTTTTGCCAGTGTCTAAGGTGTTGGCCAAGGTTAACATGTATTCATCTGGGCTTGTGTACAGGTTCTCTGGGCCTTAGCAAGCTATTCCGGATCCGACCAAAAAAGCTTCATAGCTAAACGGTCGGTACCCGGGCCTTGCAGAGAAGAGCAAGGTTTTGCCTGTAATGCCTCTCTTAGGAGGGCTGGACCCTGGGATCCAGAGCTCTGGTCATACCCAAAACCAAGAGGCTATCTGTGCAGGGTGCTATACAGGTCCAGGGGAGTGGAATCCTTGGGAACCCGGTCCCTGAAGGTTTAGTACAATGCCTGCCGTGAGAGGTGAAGTTTGGGCTTCTGTGGACCAAACAGAGTCCTGCGGCGGGGAAAAGGTAAGTGGGGGCCCCTCAGGAACTTGGTTCTATTGAGGGGACCCCCAAGCCTAATATGTCTTTCTGCCTGTTACCTAAAGGTATTCCCGCTAATAGCTGTATATGCCTAAGAAATCCTAGAAATGTCTTTTCATAAAGGAAGTTTTAAAAACTGTAAACCTGGAAATGTTTTTCATAAAGGAGGTTTTAAAAAAAAAAAAAAAAAGACAAAAGTGCGGTACCTGTGTTTGTCCACTAGAGGCCGCTGTGGAACGTCTTTTTTTCTTGGGACTATTCCTTCCATGGTGAAAGTCCAGGCAGATGAGTGAGCTCTCTATCAGGGAAGCTGCATTCCTCTGTCATGCTGCCAAGTAGTTTCCTTCCATCCCCGAGTCCTGGTGAAACAGGGACCCTGGCTCCTCTCCCTACATGGCGCCAAGAGCGCACACGTGCACGCGCGCGCGCGCGCACACACGCTTTCTTTTTATAAGATTTAGCTTCAAAAAAGGGGGAGGAGCCTGGCGGATGACGCGCTCTGTGCGCCCAGCGCTTCTGCGCATGTGCGGGCGTCCCAGCAAGATAAAAGGACTCAGTCCACGCTGCTTGCTATGGACACAGAGCATGAAAAGGAGCTGGTAGCATGGTATAGGGGCTTACAGCGGGCGGTTGATACAGGCATCCCCAGAAAGACGCATTAGTAGACACCCACTGATGTACATAGCAGCAAATTGCATTAGACTATTTCAGTAAAGGGGTGTATTGCGGCTGGAATACCTCAGCTTTGAACTAAGGAATATGCCGCCTAAAAAACTCCGAGATATACCTCTCAGGAAGTGTAGGGGGTCTCCATCGGGCTCTGAGGATCTGGAGCAGTCATCTGCACCTTCCTCCCCTGAGAAATCAGAGGTTAATACCCATAAGGAACCCCCGGGAGTGCCAGGTACTGCGGCTGTCCTCAGTCCACCTGCTCCTGCATATATAACAGAGGAGGTTTTTGCCTCAACTCTGGAGGGATTGGAGCAGAGATTGGCAGCATTGATCGCTTCTTCTCTACAGGAAAGAAAGCGCGCCAGATCTCCATCACCTCCATTAGAGTGCCTGTTGGCAGAGCAACAGTCCCAGGAAGGGACCGGCCTACCTGAAGGGGATCAGGAGGAGGTTAGCTCTGTTTTTGAGGAATCGACAGTAGATGAACCATTTTCAGCATCACAGACTGAAAGATTGTGGGTCCAGACCCTAACTGACATGGTTCGATCTGCATTTAAAATGCCTCTTGTTGAACCATCAACTACTGCTGTCTCCTCATTGGGGTCGCTAAAAGCTCCCCAGGTTAATTGCTCCTTTCCAATACATCCATTATTGGAAGGACTTATATACCAGGACTGGGAACATCCTGATAAACTATTTGTTCCGCCTAAGAAATTTCCGGTGATCTATCCCATGGAGGAAAAGTTCACCCAGAGATGGAATGTTCCTACGGTGGATGCAGCCATCTCTTCTGTGAACAAATCACTGACATGTCCAGTAGATAATGTTCAAATGTTCAAAGATCCAGTAGATAAAAAATTGGAATCTTTATTAAAATCTGCTTTTTCCACAGCAGGGGCTGTTACACAGCCAGCAGTGGCAGCTATTGGGGTCTGCCAAGCTTTAAAGGATCAAATGAAAATGGTCCTGAGGGATTTGCCAGACCAGCAGGCCCAGGCTCTGGCTGATCTGCCTAGAGCATTATGCTTTGCGGTTGACGCCATCAAGGATTCTATCCATCAGGCCTCCCGCCTCACGCTGTCTTTGGTACATATGCGTAGGCTTCTGTGGCTCAAGAACTGGTCTGCTGAGGCTCCCTGTAAGAAGCTCTTAGTTAGCTTCCCATTTCATGGGGAACGCCTTTTTGGCAAAGACCTGGATAAATATATCCAGAAGATTTCCAGTGGTAAAAGTACTCTCTTACCAATTAAAAAGAGGTCTAGGGGTTCATCTTTTAAGAGGACTACCTCTCCTATCCCTGGGACGTCTGCTACTAAGCAGTTCCGACGGCCTCCTCGGTCAAACTCAGGAGGTAAAAATCAGGGACAGTCACAGGGTAATAAAAAGCCCTGGATCCGAAGAGGTACTAAACCAGCCTCCAAGTCAAGCCTATGAAGGGCTGCCCCCACTCAAACGGGTGGGGGGAAGACTTCAGTTGTTCACAGAGACCTGGCGGGAGACGATCAAAGACAGATGGGTGCTCTCCGCAGTAACTCGGGGATACAAGTTGGAGTTAAAAGAGTCTCCTCCTTCCCATTTTATGTGGTCAGGCATGCCAAAAGACCCTCTGAAAAGAAGGTGTCTCCTAGTGGCGTTAGAACAACTATTGCTCCAAGGAGTAATTATGGAGGTTCCTATGGAAGAGTGGGGGTTGAGTTTCTACTCAAACCTTTTCACAGTCCCGAAACCAAACGGGGACATAAGACCCATATTGGACCTAAAGAGTCTAAACAAATTTCTAAACGTCCGGTCCTTCCGGATGGAGTCGATCCGATCGGTCACCGCTGCCCTACAGGGGGAGGAATGGTTAGCCTCGATCGACATCAAAGATGCTTACTTGCATGTTCCCATCTTTCCAGGTCATCAAAAATTTCTACGCTTTGCAGTAGAAGGGCGCCATTTTCAGTTCAGAGCCTTACCATTCGGTCTGGCCACAGCACCACGAGTGTTCACAAAAATTCTGGCCCCACTGTTGGCCGATCTAAGAACACGAGGTGTAACGATAATGGCATACCTACACGACCTGTTGTTGATGGACCACTCAGTTGCCAAGCTAGAAGTGGTAATTGTCGATACAATCAAGTATCTAGAATCTCACGGTTGGGTCATCAACCTGGACAAGTCAGCCCTACAGCCAGTGAAAAACCTGGTATATCTAGGGCTACGGCTGGATTCAGACCAGAGGAAGATTTTCTTACCTCTAGACAAGGTATCCTCTTTGAGGGGCTTGGTCCGTCTGCTTTGTGCAAAAAGACAGCCGTCCATACGCCTGTGCATGAGGCTGCTAGGAAAGATGGTAGCATCATTCGAAGCTGTGCCATACGCCCAATTCCACTCAAGGAATTTACAGAGGGCCATATTGTCAGCCTGGAACGGAAAGATTCAGGCTCTAGACTTCCCGATGGCTTTGTCCCCTTCCGTTCGGAAGAGTCTCTGCTGGTGGTTGATCCCCCAGAATCTCCAGAAGGGAAAACCCTTCAGTCCGATATCCTGGAAGGTGGTCACTACAGATGCCAGCCTTATAGGCTGGGGGGGGGCAGTACTGGAGCAATGGTCTCTCCAGGGCAGATGGTCAAATGTAGTAAGAACCCTGCCCATCAATCTCTTAGAGATACGAGCAGCCCGGTATGCCCTAGTAGCCTGGACATCCAGACTCCAAGGGTCCCCTGTCAGAATCAATCAGACAATGCCACAGCAGTGGCATATATCAATCATCAGGGAGGCACCAGGAGTCGTGCAGCCCAGAGGGAAGTAAGTCACATCCTGGAATGGGCAGAAAAGCATGTCCCATGTATATCAGCTGTCTTCATTCCAGGGGTGGAGAATTGGAAGGCGGACTTTCTGAGTCGCCAACAGTTATGCCCAGGGGAATGGTCCCTTCATCCCGAGGTCTTCCGAGCAATATGTCAGCGGTGGGGAACACCGGATGTAGATCTGCTAGCATCCAGATTCAATGCAAAGGTGGACAGATTTGTCTCCCGGACAAGGGATCCCCTCGCTTGCGGCGCGGATGCTCTGGTGTTCCCTTGGGATCAGTTCAGACTGATATATGCATTCCCTCCGCTACAATTGTTGCCTCGACTCCTTCGCAGAGTCAGGTTGGGAAAGAAGCCGGTGATCCTGGTGGCTCCAGCGTGGCCCCGAAGGGCCTGGTACGCGGAGATCATCAAAATGTCTGTGGGGAGTCCTTGGACCCTTCCACGTCGACCGGACCTGCTTTCGCAAGGACCGATATACCACCCTTCCTTACTAACTCTAAGTTTAACGGCCTGGCTATTGAATCCCACATCCTAAAGAAGAGAGGTCTCTCTAACTCTGTGGTATCAACTATAATCAATGCCAGGAAGCCTGTATCCAGGCAGATCTACTATAGAGTTTGGAAGGCGTACATCACTTGGTGCGAGGCCAGAAAATGGCATCCACGTAAGTACGTTATAGGCAGAATTCTGGACTTCCTGCAGTGGGCTGTAGACAGGAAGTTTGCCTTAAGTACTATCAAGGGCCAGGTTTCGGCCTTATCAATACTATTTCAAAGGCCCCTGGCTATGCATTCACTTGTCAAATCCTTTATGCAAGGGGTGACTCGTATTATTCCACCGATTAAAGCTCCCATATGCCCATGGGATCTAAATTTGGTTCTGTCGGTTCTGCAGAAGCAGCCATTTGAACCTTTGCGGCACATTTCCTTGGTTCTACTCACCAGAAAATTGATATTTTTAGTAGCCATATGCTCGGCTAGAAGAGTGTCGGAATTAGCCGCCATGTCCTGTAAAGAGCCATATCTGGTTATTCATAAGGACAGAGTAGTATTACGTCCTCACCCAGCCTTTCTTCCTAAGGTGGTATCGGGGTTTCACTTGAACCAGGATGTGGTTCTTCCTTCTTTTTTCCCCAAACCAAGCTCGGTAGAGGAAAAGTTATTGCATTCTTTGGATGTAGTAAGAGCAGTTAAAGCTTATCTAAAAGCCACTGCTCAGATTCGTAGAACGGATTCTTTGTTTATTCTGCCGGAAGGCCCCAGAAAGGGTCAGGCAGCATCAAAATCTACTTTAGCCAAGTGGATTCGACGGGTCATAATACAAGCCTATGGCTTGAGAAGTAGACCGCCTCCGTTCAAAGTTAGGGCGCACTCCACGAGAGCAGTTGGAACTTCATGGGCAGTGCATCACCAGGCCTCCCTGGCTCAAATTTGTAAGGCCGCAACATGGTCTTCAGTACACACGTTTACTAGGTTCTACCAGGTGGACGTTAGAAGTCAGGAGGATGTCGCCTTTGGGCGCAGTGTGTTGCAGGCCGCAAAAGATCCTCATGCCTGATGGCGCCCAGCTTATGTATGGTGTATCCCCCCCCCTCATTTGGCATTGCTTTGGGACGTCCCACATAGTAATGACTATGCTGCTCTGTGTCCCGTGATGTATGAACAAGAAAGTAGGATTTTTAAAACAGCTTACCTGTAAAATCCTTTTCTTGGAGTACATCACGGGACACAGAGCTCCCACCCCTCTTTTGGGGACACGTATTGCTTTGCTACAAAACTGAGGTGCTCCCGGATGGGAGGGGCTTATATAGGGGAGGGTACTTCCTGTTTTGGAAGTTGCCAGTGCCAGCACCTGAAGGTAATTCTATATAACCCACATAGTAATGACTATGCTGCTCTGTGTCCCGTGATGTACTCCAAGAAAAGGATTTTACAGGTAAGCTGTTTTAAAAATCCTACTATTTCCAATTCGCAACCAAATATTTTCAACAACTACAGGGGACCTCCATGGGGGCCCCCTGGGCTCCATCATATGCCTGCCTCCACTTGGGTTGGTGGGAGGAGGACACTGTATACACCTCCTCGATGTACCTCAGCCACGCACGCGCGTGGCTGAGGTACATAGATGATGTGCTCATGATATGGACGGGGACCCCTACACAACTAAGCCAATTCATGGACGAGCTCAATCAGAATAAGCGTAATTTACGCTTTACCTCTGTTTCCAGCACCAGTGAGATCTCCTTTCTGGATTTAAAACTATCCATCCATGAGGGGCACCTTATCACCCAGACCTATAGGAAAACTACAGCAGCTAATACCCTCTTAAGAGCTGACAGCTACCATCCCGCCCCTCTCAAACGTGGTATACCAGTGGGACAGTTCCTCAGAATCAGGAGGAATTGCTCCAGCGAAGAAATGTATCGCAAGGAATCTGAAACTCTATACCAGCAGTTTAGAGAAAGGGGATATAGGCATAGAACACTCCGTAAGGCTAGAAGCATTGCCAGCCAACGATCACGAGAGGAATTGCTCCAACCTAAATCCAATTTTGAATCTAAACAGAATGGACCAGCTCGGTTTATTACTCCTTTTAGTGCACAATGGCACCAAGTACGAGCGGTCCTCACAGAGCATTGGCATATTCTGACAGGCTGTGAACAACTTAAGAAAATAGTAGGTGAAAGACCTCAATTAACAGCTAAAAGAGCTAGAAATCTCAGGGATACACTTGTGAATAGTGAATATATACGCCCTGTCGATAGGAACTGGCTGACAGATATACCACGTACAGTAGGTATGTTTTCATGTGGCCATTGTGGCACATGCAAACACGTCGACAGAACAAAAAGTTTCAGAGATTCACAATCTAAAAATCTCTATGAGATTAAATCCTTCATTAACTGTAGTACAGCAGGAGTGCTCTATATTATGGAATGCCCGTGCCACCTACTCTATGTGGGTAAAACAAAAAGACAACTTAGGGTACGCTTTGCTGAACATCTTAAGAGCATTCGCCCCAAAGAAGATACCCCAGTGGCCCAACATTTTTTTAAATTCCATGAGGGAAAAACACAAGGCCTGCGAGTAAAGGGGTTTTATGCCCTGAACCTATCAGAAAGACGAGGGGATTTCGATACCGTCCTGATCCGACATGAAAAGACTTGGATCTTTAGGCTCCAGACACTCCAGCCTAAAGGCTTGAATACAGAAATGAGCCTAAAAATATTTCTTGAGCCATAAATAGGACACACATGTTCATGTCTAAGATCAGCACGGTATTGGTCCCCGCCTCAGGTCTCCTCAGTACAAATGTCTAACATACTGACATCTAATAGCTGGGTGGGCAAAGTCAATATATGACAAACGGGTGTAATTGTATGTTTCTTTGAAACATCTATCTACACCTAGCCCCTTGTCTATGCCTATGTCTCTGTTGTGTCTGCTAGTTCCTGTAAACACTGTAATTATTATTCTTTTTACTTTTGAAATTCTGTGAATGTATAAATTCAACTTTTACATGGATATCAACATTATCTGTTGTGAACACAAGATGGCGCTACTTCGTCAGTCAGTGGTACCTTTCCTGTGATTGGCTAAATAAGGCTACTTAATAGGAGCACTAATAATCCACTGACACATCAAGATGAAGTGACATATTCGTCACGAAACACGTCATGTCCGACGTTGTTCTCCTGGGTTGTTGACTAACTCCACTCGCTCCTCTCCTTTCCTCATAATGAACATTATCGAATGAATTTACCGAACAAATTTCCCGCCAGCCTACAGAGGATTCAACAAGGACGATCAGCTCTTGCCCCCAGAGGCCCAAGCCTGAAATTACACAGGTCTGTACGTTTTCAGACGATACAGTGTGACTGCTTCAGCTTCAGCCCAACGCTCAGCGCTGATGCGGTGAAACACAGCCATCGGATCACATGTGCCGCACGTGACCCAACGGAGGGACGCATTCAACGCAGCAGTCTCCCACGAGCTGGCAGGATCTCTCCTCTGAGCAGCAGCACTACGTGAGCTACAGAGCTCAGGAAAACCATCAAAAACTCATAGAGCAAGGGCCAAAAAGAGACATTGATGTTGGGCGAATCACGGGTTGGATGTCATGGATGAGTAAGCCAGTATATTACTACATGATTACTGTGCCCTCCCCCCCCCCCCCCCCCCTATGAAATATCATCATACTTGTCTCGGCCAGCATTTGGCTATAATCTCGGTCCTTTCATAGACTGTCCGCACCAGACTAAAATCACAAGTAATCCTATGCTGTTTTGTTTGAACACAATCCTGTGCTAATCAATTTACCCCACATGGATGTCAATAGTGTTTTACAATACCAAACATATTTAGTAGCATAAGGAGCAGTGTGGTACGAACTTTGAATCTGCAGGAACTCTAGCCAACACGGCTTGATCTTGACATTCCAGTTTGGATATAGATCCTAGTAATTTTCCATCTTGCAGCTTCAACTGGAATTTGCCTGTACAGTCCTCAAATTCAATCATTGCTATTGGCTTTAGATATTGATAGGTTATCTATTTGGTAATTCAGTGTTCATTTATAGTAAGGACATTAGGAGTAGTTGAGCGGGCGGTATATGTCCACCCGGGCCATCTTTTTTACATTTTACATTTTTCAACAGTGCAATGTGTATGGTATTTTTCATGTTTTTTATATTCTAATGTGCATATACTCAGGAGAAATCCCTTCCTCCTACATGAGGCTGAAATGTGACAACAATATTTTCTTATATAGCATTCAACCAATAAAGTTTTTTCTATGTTTAATTACCAAATGTATTGTGGTTGATTCACCCAATAACCGTCTATTGGGCCTTGTCCCAATCTCCCGTTCCCCCAGCTCCCTTATTTATACATATGCTAATTGGTTAGGAGGATCCCGTTCTTTGATTCCTACGAACCTTTCATTTGGTATATTCTATTATCCAGCTCTATGTGAATCAGGCATATTCCTCTTTTTCTTGCTAAGAGGGTTCCACCACTATTCATAATAAGGTATGCATGATTAGCAATTATGGTCTGCACGATCTGGGGTCTTTTTGGTCCCTGTAAAATGATAAGTGATGGGCACATAACCAGGGAAGCGTGTAGTGTATACACGGCGGGTAATAGCTCTACGCGTTTCGCGGCTTTAAGCCGCTCATCAGGAGCATGTATATGGAGGATCTGCAATAAGAAAAATATTGAATGGTAAAAAGTCTTGGTAGACTAGTCTGTTTACAAGAAAATATAAATGACAATATAGCCATCCCTGAAACAGAGAGGGGTCACTTACAATTGTATGTGCACTTGGGGGTACACTAGCGGGGACCGTGAGCCAAGGGTAACAGGACCGGGAGCTGAGAGGGAATGACCAGCGTCGGCGCCCCCCACAGGCAGCACCCCAGCAGGATCCGGACGCACCAAGCACTCCTATGTGAACAATGCAAAATAAACTGTGTATAATTGGGGCAATGATAGAAATTAAACTATGTGAGGCGATAATGTGAGTGCCTATGAAAGGGGTGTGAAGGTGCTGGACGAGGGTGCAGGTGGAAGACCACGAACAAGGTCGACACCAAGACACCCATTACCTGGAAAAAGGGAAGTGAGGAAGATGAAAGAATGGGAAGGAGGGGGGGGGGAAACAAGGGGGAAAAAAGAAAAAGGAAAGTAGGAGAAAAAGGGGGAAGGAAGAGGAGTGTGTGGAAGGGTGTAGTGATACCTGGTGCTTGGGAAGCAAAGAATTCCAGTCCAAACGGAGAGACATGAGGTAGGTGTGAGAGAGAGACAGAAACATCCAGACCCCACCACGGCAGCCGCCCATATGAGCACGCCGCCGCCCACCAGCCCCCAACACCACACCCGCAGGCAACGATGGGGAGGGGGCGGGGCCGCTGACAACCAGGCGATGATTCATCCGACAGGCAGCACTACCCCACCCCCACCCCCTAGCACGTGGAGATGTACAAAAAACGCTGGTATGGCAGCGTCAGAGGGACGCCGCATGTCCGGCGCATTTGTGTGATGTCAATGCGCAGTGACGGCGCACTTAACCCCCCGGGAAAGGGGGGGGGAACACCTGCAGTGCGCATTGCAGCTCCCGACCATGCAAAACAGGGCAATTCATCGTGTCCCCCATGTGGCCAAGGCACAGTGTTACAAGATGTACTAGTATAAAGAAAAAGGCTGATAATTGGATAAATGAATAACCAAGGTAAAATATGGTAAAAAAAAGTAAAAAGAGTAAATTATGTATAAGAGGTACAAAGGTAAACAACTTATCCAGGCAAAGCTACCATAGATCAAAATTACTAGCGCAGACAATTGATTGAAGAGGTAAAACCATGGATGTCACCAAGAGCTTCCATCCCTGATTCATTGTAGCAAAATGGGGGGGGTGGGGGGTTAGTTGGGACTTTAAATGAGGCCATAGGCCTGGTAAGGCCAATGCCTCCATCCCATTGGGACTTTAAATGAGACCATAGGCCTGGTAAGGCCATGTGCCTCCATCCCTGTTAATTAGAAAAAAAACGCAGCAAAAATACAGCCATATAGGCGTCAGAGTGCAACGAAGGGGGGGAAAAAGTTGGGACTTTAAATGAGGCTCTTGGTGACAAATTGATAGAGTGGTGGGTGGTAAAGCATTTATTAGTACAAGGATGCATGTTAGAATACATTGATTACATATTAGGGTTGTCCCGATACCGATACTAGTATCGGTATCGGGACTGATACCAAGCATTTGCGCGAGTACTTGTACTCGCGCAAATGCTCCCGATGCTTCACCCGATATTTTTATTTTTTTTTGTGGCCGGAGAGGGCGGGAGGAGTCAGTGGCTGGGGAGGGCAGGAGAGAGGGCGGGGGAGTGCGGGCGGAGTCTGGCCGGAGAGGGCGGGAGGAGTCAGTGGCTGGGGAGGGCGGGAGAGGAAAGTGCGGGCGGAGTCTGGCTGAAGAGGGCGGGCACAGTCGGTGGACGGAGTCCGCGGGCGGAGAGCGAGTCCCTCACCTGCAGTTGAACCTGGTAAGCTGGCAGGGGTTCAGGGTGCAGCCACATCAGGATTGGTGACCGGTGCTGTCACATTCGGTCGCCGTCAGTGGCTGAACGTCCCCACGCCCATCTTGGTACACCCTGCACTCGGCTGCAGTAAGCAGCAGCAGACATCTTGTTACACCCAGCCCGAGCTATATGGGCTGGGTGTAACAAGATGTCTGCTGTTGCTTACTGCAGCCGAGTGCAGGGTGTACCAAGATGGGCGTTGCAGCAGTTTTTTTTTTTCTTAAATCCTGTGTCATTTCCCCCCCCCCACCCCCCGCAGCATTTCAGTGCCAGCCACCTATCAGTACCCACAAGTGCTACCTATCAGTGGAATCAGTGCCATCTACCAGTGCCACCTATCAGGTGGCACTGGTAGATGCCACTGATTGCACTGATAGGTGGCACTTATGGGCACTGATTGCACTGATAGGTGGCACTTGTGGGCACTGATAGATGGCACTGATTGCACTGATAGTGCAATCAGTGCCATCTATCAGTGCAATCAGTGCCATCTATCAGTGCCCACAAGTGCCACCTATCAGTGCAATCAGTGCCCACAAGTGCCACCTTTCAGTGCAATCAGTGCCATCTATCAGTGCCCACAAGTGCCACCTATCAGTGCCCACAAGTGCCACCTTTCAGTGCAATCAGTGCCATCTATCAGTGCCCACAAGTGCCACCTATCAGTGCCACCTATCAGTGCCCACAAGTGCCACCTATCAGTGCCCACAAGTGCCATCTATCAGTGCCCACAAGTGCCACCTTTCAGTGCCCACAAGTGCCATCTATCAGTGCCCACAAGTGCCACCTATCAGTGCCACCTATCAGTGCCCACAAGTGCCACCTATCAGTGCCCATAAGTGCCATCTATCAGTGCCATAAGTGCCACCTATCAGTGCCCATAAGTGCCACCTATCAGTGCCCATAAGTGCCCACAAGTGCCACCTTTCAGTGCAATCAGTGCCACCTATCAGTGCCCACAAGTGCCACCTATCAGTGCCCACAAGTGCCACCTATCACTGCCTACAAGTGCCATCTATCAGTGCCCATAAATGCCACCTATCAGTGCCCCCAAGTGCCACCTATCAGTGCCACCTATCACTGCCCACAAGTGCCACCTATCAGTGCCACCTATCATTGCCCACAAGTGCCACCTATCAGTGCCCATAAGTGCCATCAATCCGTGCCCACAAGTGCCACCTATCACTGCCCACAAGTGCCATCAGTGCCCATAAATGCTACCTATCAGTGCCCCCAAGTGCCACCTATCAGTGCCACCTATCACTGCCCACAAGTGCCACCTATCAGTGCCCATAAGTGCCATCGATCCGTGCCCATAAGTGCCACCTATCAGTCCCCATCTTTCAAACTGTCACATGACATTGAAAAAAAGTATCGGTAATCGGTATCGGCGAGTACTTGAAAAAAAGTATCGGTACTTGTACTCGGTCTTAAAAAAGTGGTATCGGGACAACCCTATTACATATACATAAAACGCACATTCAATGGTGCCAATTCCTGAAACGGTAATTTCAAGTAGTAACGCATTACAGACTTAGAATACATTACATAAAACGCACATTCAATAGTGCCAATTCCTGAAACTGTAATTTCAGGAAGTATCGCATTACAAACATCAATCACATGGTAGGTTAAGAGGGTTCCACCACTATTCATAATAAGGTATGCATGATTAGCAATTATGGTCTGCACAATCTGGGGTCTTTTTGGTCCCTGTAAAATGATAAGTGATGGACACATAACCAGGGAAGTGTGTAGTGTATACACGGCGGGTAATAGCTCTACGCGTTTCGCGGCTTTAAGCCGCTCGTCAGGAGCATGTATATGGAGGATCTGCAATAAGAAAAATATTGAATGGTAAAAAGTCTTGGTAGACTAGTCTGTTTACAAGAAAATATAAATGACAATATAGCCATCCCTGAAACAGAGAGGGGTCACTTACAATTGTATGTGCACTTGGGGGTACACTAGCGGGGACCGTGAGCCAAGGGTAACAGGACCGGGAGCTGAGAGGGAATGACCAGCGTCGGCGCCCCCCACAGGCAGCGCCCCAGCAGGATCCGGACGCACCAAGCACTCCTATGTGAACAATGCAAAATAAACTGTGTATAATTGGGGCAATTATAGAAATGAAACTATGTGAGGCGATAATGTGAGTGCCTATGAAAGGGGTGTGAAGGTGCTGGACGAGGGTGCAGGTGGAAGACCACGAACAAGGTCGACACCAAGACACCCATTACCTGGAAAAAGGGAAGTGAGGAAGATGAAAGAATGGGAAGGAGGGGGGGGGAACAAGAAAAGGAAAGTAGGAGAAAAAGGGGGAAGGAAGAGGAGTGTGTGGAAGGGTGTAGTGATACCTGGTGCTTGGGAAGCAAAGAATTCCAGTCCAAACGGAGAGACATGAGGTAGGTGTGAGAGAGAGACAGCAACATCCAGACCCCACCACGGCAGCCGCCCATATGAGCACGCCGCCGCCCACCAGCCCCCAACACCACACCCGCAGGCAACGATGGGGAGGGGGCGGGGCCGCTGACAACCAGGCAATGATTCATCCGACAGGCAGCACTACCCCACCCCCTAGCACGTGGAGATGTACAAAAAACGCCGGTATGGCAGCGTCAGAGGGACGCCGCATGTCCGGCGCATGTGTGTGATGTCAATGCGCAGTGACGGCGCACCCAACCCCCCGGGAAAGGGGGGGGAAACACCTGCAGTGTGCATTGCAGCTCCCGACCATGCAAAACAGGCAATTCATCGTGTCCCCCATGTGGCCAAGGCACAGGGGCTGATTTACTAATAACAGTGCGCTGCGCTGGTTCTAACCTTAATTGGTGCGCCTGATAACTCCTTCACTGGGGGCAGGAAGCAGCGGCGCACTGTTATAGTAAATAGAAATGTCAGCGGCGCTCTATTGAAAATGAATGGTTCCCTATGGGAGCCCATTGATTTGAATAGAGGTCGCCCGGGAAGTCGGATCCGACTTGCGGGCGAGTCGTGTGCCGGCTGACACAGGGACAGCGCGACTTTGCGAGGCGATCTGGACACGACCTGAGCATGCAGCAGCCGCTCAAGTCGTGTCCTAGAGGCGACTAGCCGGCCGAGAATGTGTCCAGCGCGATGTCATCGCGCTGGTCCTCGGCAGCCTCGCTGTCCCATGTTTTGGTATGAATCATGAAGGGGAACTCCAGGCCAAATTTTAATGAAAAAACCGGCATGGGTTCCCCTTCAGGAGCATACCAGGCCCTTAGGTCTGGTCTGGATTCTAAAGTGAACCCCCTAAGCCGAAAAATGGCGTGGGGGTCCCCCCAAAATCCAAACCAGACACTTAGGCCTGGTCTGGATTTTAAGGTGAACCCCTCAAGCCGAAAAACGGCGTGGGGTCCCCCCAAAATCCAAACCAGACCCTTATCCGAGCACGCAACCTGGCACGCCGCAGGGGAAAAGGGGGGGACGAGAGCGGCCCCCCTCCCTCCTGAACCGTACCAGGCCGCATGCCCTCAACATGGGGGGGTTTGGTGCTTCGGGGCAGGGGGGCGACCTGCGGCCCCCCCACCCCAAAGCACCCTGCCCCCATGTTGATGGGGACAAGGGTCCTCTTCCCGACAACCCTGGCCGTTGGTTGTCGGGGTATGCGGGCGGGGGGCTTTTCGGAATCAGGGCACCCGCTTTAAAAAGGGGGCCCTCAGATGCCGGCCCCCCACCCTATGTGAATGAGTATGGGGTACATCATACCCCTACCCATTCACCTGGTGGAAAAAAATTGCAATAAAAAAACCACACAGCTTTTTAAAGTATTTTATTGCACAGCTCCGGGGGTCTTCTTCCGACTTCGGGGGTCTCCGGTGTCGTCGCCGCCGCTGTCCGGTTTTCTTCTGCCGGGCCATCGCTAACTTCTTTAGCTCTTTTGCTAGCGGAGGCTTCGGTCTTCTCCGTCGCCTTCTCCCCTCTTCTCCTCTCCGGTTCTTCCTTTCTTCTGCCGGGCCTCCGCTAACTTCTTTTAGCTCTTTTGCTAGTGGAGGGCCCGGTCTTCTCCGTCGCCTTCTTCTCCCGCTATCCGGTTCTTCTCCCGGTTCTTCTCCCGCTTCTTTCTTCTGCCGGCCCCTCCACTAACTTCTTTAGCTCATTTGCTAGTGGAGGGCCCGGTCTTCTCCGTCGCCTTCTTCTTCTCCCGCTTCTTTCTTCTGCCGGCCCCTCCACTAACTTCTTTAGCTCTTTTGCTAGTGGAGGGGCCGGTCTTCTCCGTCGTCGCCGTCGGCGTCTTCTTCTCTCTTCTCCTCCTCGATGTTGACTCGTCGCTTCCTCTCGCAGTAATGCAAAATTTTCGGTCCGCGGAGATTAATATAGGCTTCTCATGACGTCACAGTCACATGTTCCGGGGCACATGGCCCCGGAGCATGTGAGTGTGACGTCATGGGAACATGTGACTGTGACGTCATGAGAAGCCTATATTAATCTCTGCGGACCGAAAATTTAGCATTACTGCGAGAGGAAGCGATGAGTCAACATCGAGGAGGAGAAGAGAGAAGAAGACGCCGACGGCGACGACGGAGAAGACCGGCCCCTCCACTAGCAAAAGAGCTAAAGAAGTTAGTGGAGGGGCCGGCAGAAGAAAGAAGCGGGAGAAAAACCGGGAGAAGAACCGGATAGCGGGAAAAGAAGAAGGCGACGGAGAAGACCGGGCCCTCCACTAGCAAAAGAGTTAAAGAAGTTAGTGGAGGGGCCGGCAGAAGAAAGAAGCGGTAGAAGAACCAGGAGAAGAACCGGATAGCGGGAGAAGAAGAAGGCGACGGAGAAGACCGGGCCCCGCTAGCAAAAGAGCTAAAGAAGTTAGCGGTGGCCCGGCAGAAGAAAACCGGAGAGCGCGGCGACGACACCGGAGACCCCCGAAGTCGGAAGAAGACCCCCGGAGCTGTGCAATAAAATACTTTAAAAAGCTGTGTGGTTTTTTTTATTGCAATTTTTTCCACCAGGTAAATGGGTAGGGGTACGATGTACCCCATACTCATTCACATAGGGTGGGGGCTCCCGGATTCCGTAAGCCCCCCGCCCGCAGACCCCGACAACCAACGGCCAGGGTTGACGGGAAGAGGCCCTTGTCCTCATCAACATGGGGGCAGGGTGCTCTGGGGTGGGGGGGCCGTAGTTCAGAACACTTTGCACCAGCGTCCCGTCTACATGGGGCCTAAAAACGCCTATGCCATTTACAGCTCCAAAACGCCATGGTGGCCATGAGGCCATAGGCTAACATGGAGAGATGTTTTTAAGCTGCAAAAAACGCTCAAACAAGCAGTTGGAAAAACGTCCGTGTGCATGTAGCCTTATATTAACCACTTGCGCACTGCCCAGACCAAGTTTCACATTTCAGCGCTGATGCACTTTTAATGACAATTGCACGCTCATACAACACTGTAACCCAATGAAAATGTTTTATTTGTTGGCACACAAATAGAGCTTGCTTTTGGTGCTATTTGATCACCTTTGTGTTTTATTTTAATTTTTTTTCTATAAATACAAAAGACCGAGTGTAAAAAAAAAAATGGATATTTTACCCACTTCAGCACTGGGCCTATTCTGGCACTTCTCTCCATGTAAAAATCATAAATTTATGGCTATAAAATTACTTCAAAACACCAAACATTATATACTTTTTTGAAGCAGACACCCTAGGGAATAAGATGGCGGTCATTGCAAATTTTTATCTCGCTCGGTATTTGCGCAATAAATTTTCAAACGCCTTTTGTTTGCTAAAAATATTACAAAACAGTAAAGTTACGGACATTTTTTTGGTATAATGTGAAAGATGTTGCTATGCTGAGTAAATAGATACCTAACACGTCACGCTTTAAAATTGCGCACACACATGGCATGACACCAAACTTCAGTAATTAAAAATCTCCCTAGGCGATGCTTAAATTTTTTTTACACGTTACCATTTTGGCATTACAGAGGGGGTCTAGTGCTAGAATTGCTGCACTCGTTCTAACGCACGCAGCAATAACTCACATGTGTGGTTTGAACGGCGTTTACATATGTGGGCAGGACTTACGTGTGTGTTCGCTTCTGAGCGCGAGCTACCGGGGACATGGGCGTTTTTTCTTATTTATTTTTTATTTTTTGTTTTTTGACTTTTTTGTATTTCTTACTCTTTTTTTATTTTTTAAATTTTTTGGGATCTCTTTTATTCCTATTACAAGGAATGTAAACATCCCTTGTAATAGGAATGTGTGTGACAGGTCCTCTTTATGGAGAGATGCAGGGTCAATGAGACCCCGCATCTCTCCTCCAGGCTGGAAAGCATGATATTGTTCCAAAAAAATCACCAATCTCATGCTGACAGCCAAGATCACGGCTTGGTTAACATACGGGAACACGGCATGATGTCATAACGTCGTGCCCGCGCCTCCGACGGTCATAGAGATGACTGATGACCATCTGGTCACCAGTCATCTCCAAATCGTTCTCCGAGCCCCAGATGGCACGGGAGAGCCCGGAGAAGCACCGGATGGCGGCAAGAGAGGGGGGGGACGTCCCCTCCCCCCGCCTATAAGAATGATCAAGCGGTGGAACTGCCAATATGATCGTTTTTATTGTGCACAGAATCGCCAGCTGAAAAGAATGATATCTGAATGATGCCTGCAACTTCAGATGTCACCGCCCAAAGCCAAGGATGTCATTTGACGGTGGGCGGTAGGAAACTGGTTAATATTTTTAAAAAAGGTAATTTTTCTTCTTCATTGATGTACACTGATGAGACTGCACTGATGGGCACCGATAATGTGTCAAGGGTGGGCACTGAGAGGTGGCATTGCTATTTAGCACTGGTGGGCATTGAGAAGTGGCACTGCTAGGTGGCAATGATAGTTGGCAGTGATGGGCACTGATAGGCACTGGCAGCACTGCTAGGTGGCACTGATTGGCACCAGTGGTGGGCATTGATAGGTGGCACTGGCAGGGGCTACTAATTGTCACAGATGATGCAGAATTGCCTCTTCCTCTTCGGGCCCGATGTCCCTTGCACATAAGCCGGAGATTGCCTTTTTTTTATGCTCACGCTGTCAGCACAAGGAGAAAACAAAAATCATTACCCAGCTTTTGTTTACATCACGCGATCAGCTGTCATTTGCTGACAGCTGATCACATGGTAAAGGGCAGGGACTGGCCCCTTACTCGGATCTGTCATCACCCGAGTCACAGTGACTCTGTGACCACAGCGCGCGCAAAGGGGAGGACGTTTATTGACGGACTCCCGGCAATTGAGGACCATGCTGTGGCCGTCGATCAGTTATAGCGCTGATCTCAAGTGATTAAAGAGGGTCAAAATGGGCCATTGACATGCATCACAATTCAACTTAGGAATGAGTCTTTGAAAAGTTAAACTAAATAATTTGGCCACTTTATCCTTCCAAATAATTCACTTCCTGTCACATAGCCACACAGGAAGTGAGGAAAAATCCCTAACAATGTCTTTCCTTGGGGACACACAGGTCAGTCTAAATACTTTCCCCATTATGCACATTGCACTCGAGCATATTGCGGGGTACACCACAAATTATTATTAGGTAGTTTGGACTGTGGGGTTTATTTACTAAAGGCAAATATACTTTGCACTACAAGTGCACTTGCTGTATATCTGAGGGGGACATGCAAGCCAAAAAGAACCACCATCTTTGCTTTTACATGATTGTAACATCCAATCACCAGTACTTTCCCTCAGATTTTCAGCAGCTACACTTTTACTGCAGAGTGGATTTGTCTTTACTAAACCCCAAACTACCCAATGATTTGGGGTGTACACAACAAAGTGCTAGAGTGCAATTTGCTTAATGGGGACACTAGTTAGATTGATCTGTGTGTCCACAAGAAAAGCCATTGGTAGGGTTTTACCTTCACTTCCTGTTTAGCTGTGTGACAGGAAGTGAAGCCAATGTTAAGAAAAGGAGACACAAAGGCCAAACTACAAAAAAATATATAAAAAAAAAACAAAACACGCAGGGGTTCTAACACTTACTTCGTTTCCCTCAAAATGACAATTAGAATTGTATGGCCTTGAGCTATTTTTAAGTGCAGTGCTCTAAATCAGT
The DNA here is from genome assembly GCA_029206835.1 of Rana muscosa. NCBI lineage: Eukaryota > Metazoa > Chordata > Amphibia > Anura > Ranidae > Rana > Rana muscosa. The sequence continues at coordinate 62,385,475 of CM055122.1, read as the reverse complement.
GCTTCTCAAGTACCCCCAACAGGCCATGTTTGCAGGTTTTCCTTCATCTTGCACATGTGCTTTAAATAACAGTCAATGGTTTTGATTTTTGGACAGCAATTCTCGATAAGATAAATTCACAAAACATGTCCTGTTGGGGGTACTTTAGGACTGAGGCTGAGAACCACTGTAGTAAAAAAGGAAAATTGAATACTTACCGCTCTGTATTTTTCCTTTCCTGGTGACTTTCCATGGCAGCACACAATCCATGCATATACTACCATGAAGGCACCAGGGTAGACAAATCACACCTGTTTTGTTTTGACATGCCAATCAGCTGTCACATTTGTTGCAAAGAAAACACAAAACAAACATCAAAATTTTGCATCTAATTTTATTGTTCAACAAAACAAAAGGGAAGGCAAAATAAAAAACATGGTCAATTTGAAACAGTTACAGACTCAGCATCTTGAGCAATTTTTGGCCAAAAAAATGCAGCAGACAATTAAATCAAAGTGAACAAACACACATTAACAACATCAGAATTATTTCAGGGGAACATTTCCCCCACACCAAAAATATACAATCCACATAAGTTAACCAATCACTTGTTTTGTAAAGACATAACAAATAAAATACATGTGTTACAAACTCGATAAGGACACCAACATGTACATTTTGCCCCACACACACACTTGCCTCTTCTTACAGCAATCGACCGAATGCTCTGCAAGCTTTATATAACATATGTTTGTGTGCTAATGAGGCAATTGAAAACACATGCACAGTCCATGAAACACCCAGAATGCAAGTTCTCCCAATGTAGAGACTGAAATTCAAAGTGGGCACACCTGTTAAGGATGTCCTTCAATTTCTAACCCATAAAAACACTCTCTGAGTGAGCATGCCCAGAAATATCCAGGCGCTGTTCACACACAAAAAGCACGCAAAAAAAAAAACTAACTGGCTGGGCATGTGCAGAACAACACCAATGCAGCTAGCAAAAAATAACTCCCCCCGTCCAAAATTAAGCACATCATCCAGCATGCTACAAAGTTAGAGATGGGACAATCACCCCTCCCCCCCACCAACAAATACTATTGCAGTCTATGGGAACTGACTTGTTAATTTTGCTAGTCCCCACTTGGCTGGCTTATCTTCTAGTAGTTATTGGCCTTAAAATGGGGGCCCAGGTCCCACCCTAAGGGACATATATCAATGTCACCAATTTGGAAAACACCAAAAACAAAACAAGGAGAAGTGCCTTTAAATATGCCAAATTGCTTAAGGGCCATTTCACACCACATACAGTCCATTGCGTTTTTTATGCATCCAAAATGCATGGAAAGTTGGTTATATGGTTCTAAATGGCAGTGTTTGTTCCAGTGCGTTCCAGTTCCACCAAAAAAGTAGAACATGCTGCATTTTACCTGCACTGGACTGTACTGGAACGCATCAAAACGCATCATAAACGCACTGGAACGCACAGGAACACACCTAAATGCACCAAAAACGCACTGGAACACACTTGTCCTTATCTATGGTTAATAAAAAAGAGGGGTGAAAACAAAGCACTGGACTGCATCAAAAACTTACCAAAAATGCACCGGAACGCATGTAAAAAGTGCATGCAGAAAAGCACCTGGAACGCATCCGGATTGTGTTTCTATGGTGTGAACTGGCCCTAGTTCACACTATAGAAACGCAGTCTGGGTGCGTTCCAGGTGCTTTTCTGCATGCGCGTTTTTGACACATTCCAGTGCATTTTTGAGGCGTTTTTGATGCATTCCAGTGTTTTTTTCCGCCACTTTTCACTTAGGACAAGTGTGTTGCAGTGCGTCTTTGGTGCATTTAGGTGCGTTGCGGTGCATTCCAGTGCATTTTTGGTACGTTCCGTTGCGTTTTTGATGTGTTTTACTGGGGTCCAGTACAGTTTTGTACCTAAAAAATGCAGCATGACCAATTATTTTTTGGCTTTCTGAAATGCACTGGAACGGACTGCAGTGGTGTGAACTATGCCATTGGCATTAATGTGATCAACTTTCTTTGCGTTTTTCAGGCATCAAAAAAACGCACTGCACTGCATCCGGTGTGAACTGGCCCTAAATATCATCCCTGGGGGGTGTCTATAGTATGCCTGTAAAGTAGCACATGTTTTCCATGTTTATAACAGTTGGAGAGCAAAATGACATTTCTAAAGTAAAATAATAGTCATTTAAAAGTCCTTGCGGCTGTAATGAATTGCTGGTTCCCGTCAATACAGATAAAAGTCATTGAAAGTCTTTGCTAACCAAAAAAAAATGCGTGGGGGTCCCCCAAATTCCATAACCAGGCCCTTCAGGTCTGGAATGGATATTAAGGGGAACCCCGCTGCAAATTTAAAAAAAAAATGACGTGGGGTTCCCCCCAAATATCCAAACCAGGCCCTTCAGATCTGGCATGGATTTTAAGGGGAACTCCACCCCAAATTTTTTTAAAAAATGGCGTGGAGTCCCCCTAAAAATCCACACCAGACCCTTTATCCGAGCACATAACCTGGCCGGCTGCAGGGGAAAAGGGGGGGACGAGAGAGTGGCCCCCCCTCCCTCCTGAACCGTACCAGGCCACATGCCCTCAACATGGGGAGGATGTCCCCATGTTGATGGGGACAAGGGCCTCATCCCCACAACCCTTGCCCGGTGGTTGTGGGGGTCTGCGGGCGGGGGGATTATCGGAATCTGGAAGACCCCTTTAACAAAGGGGACCCCCAGATCCCGGCCCCCCTGTGTGAAATGGTAATGGGGTACAAATGTACCCCATTACCATTTCACAAGGAAAGTGTCAAAAATGTAAAAATTGACAAGAGCCGGTTTTTGACAATTCCTTTATTAATGTCTTTTCTTTTCTTCCATCTTCTTCCTTCTTCTTCTTCTTCCTTCTTCTTCTTCCATCCTCTTCTTTTCTCCATTCGGATTTCTTCCTCCATCTTCATCTTCCTCTTCATCTTTATCTTCATCTTCCTTCTTCCTTCGGTGTTCTCGTCCAGCATCTTGCTCCGGCGTCTTCCCTTCTTCTTTCTTCTCCGGCCGCTCCGTTTGAATTGGAGGTTCCCGCCGTGCGACGCTTCAGTTCGCCTCTGGGTCCGCTTACACCCGCGACCCCGCCCACCTCTGACGCACATGGATTTCACGGGACTTTCCCTGTGGTGACAGAGGGGGCGGAGCCACCGGGTGTAAGCGGACCAAGTGGGGAACTGAGGCGTCGCACAGCGGGAACCTCCAATTCAAACAGAGCGGCCGGAGAAGAAAGAAGAAGGGAAGACGCCGGAGCAAGATGCTGGACGAGAACACCGAAAGAAGAAGGAAGATGAAGATGAAGATGAAGAGGAAGATGGAGGAAGAAACCCGAATGGAGAAAAGAAGAAGATGGAAGAAGAAGAAGAAGGAAGAAGATGGAAGAAAAGAAAAGACATTAATAAAGGAATTGTCAAAAACCGGCTCTTGTCATTTTTTACATTTTGACACTTTCCTTGTGAAATGGTAGGGGTACAATGTACCCCTTACCAATTCACATGGGGGGGGCGGGATCTGGGGGTCCCCTTTGTTAAAGGGGTCTTCCAGATTCCGATAAGCCCCCTGCCCGCAGACCCCCACAACCACCGGGCAAGGGTTGTGGGGATGAGGCCCTTGTCCCCATCAACATGGGGACATCCTCCCCATGTTGAGGGCATGTGGCCTGGTACGGTTCAGGAGGGAGGGGGGCCGCTCTCGTCCCCCCCTTTTCCCCTGCGACCGGCCAGGTTGCGTGCTCGGATAAGGGTCTGGTGTGGATTTTTGGGGGGACTCCACGCCATTTTTTTAGAAAATTTGGGGTGGAGTTCCCCTTAAAATCCATACCAGATCTGAAGGGCCTGGTTTGGATATTTGGGGGGAACCCCACGTCTTTTTTTTTTTAAATTTGCAGCGGGGTTCCCCTTAATATCCATTCCAGACCTGAAGGGCCTGGTTATGGAATTTGGGGGGATCCCCACGCTTTTTTTTTTTGGTTAGCAAAGACTTTCAAATACTTTTCTCTATATTGCCGGGAGCCGACAATTCATTACAGCCGCGGCTGCTTTTAAATGTTTTTTTTTTCCTTTAGAAATGACATTTTGCTGGCGCAATGGGAAGTTCAGGACTGCGCCTGTTCAACTTATGCAAATTAGTTTAGGGGACTTGACATTTACTAAGATTTTGCCGGCGCAGTGAACCGGCGCATTTAAACCATTGAAATTCCCGCGCTGAGCACAAAAAACCTCCCGCAGCTCGAATCGGAATTGCCGGTGCAGCAGGCTGGTTTTGAAAAACTTACTTTCCCACTCTATTTTGGGCATGTTTGTTATTTGGGCATGTGTCACTACACTTCCTCACATCACCCCACATACCCCCCATTATATTCTCACTTCTAACTTCTTTATATTTAGATTTTAACATGCCCTGCGGCAGGTCCATAGTAGCGCACTGAGCGCCTCCTCCCGGGCGCAGACAACACTATAGTAAATGGGAAATAGGGCTGCGCTACAGGCGCTAATGTTTTGTAAGTACCAAAACAGCCATTGCGCACGCAGATGCGCCAATACTCATGGCGCAAAGGTTTGGTAAATCAGCCCCACAGTGTTACAAGATGTACTAGTATAAAGAAAAAGGCTGATAATTGGATAAATGAATAACCAAGGTAAAATATGGTAAAAAAGTAAAAAGCGTAAATTATGTATAAGAGATACAAAGGTAAACAACTTATCCAGGCAAAGCTACCATAGATCAAAAATACTAGCTCAGACAATTGATTGAAGAGGTAAAAGCATGGATGTCACCAAGAGCTTCCATCCCTGATTAACAGGGATTGAGGCACATGGCCTTACCAGGCCTATGGCCTCATTCAAAGTCCCAATGGGATGGAGGCATTGGCCTTACCGGGCCTATGGCCTCATTTAAAGTCCCAACTCCCCCCCCCCCATTTTGCTACAATTAATCACTGGGCAGTGGGCTAAAACTGGGATTGTTATAGCAAGTTAGGACTGTCTTTATATGCTGTTGCTAGGTAAATGCAGTTCAGTTCTGTTATTTACTGTTTGTCAGAATACTGCAGTTGTTTAACCATATAGCTAAGATAAATGTTATATTCTTATTAATTGTTTGCATACTTATCATGCTAATCTTCTCTTCTTTTAGGCTATGCTTCATCTAATACAGGGATTTTGAAGAGTGAGGGCCACTTAAGTGACTTGGTAACCGGTCGCGGGCCACATTGAGTGGAGCAGGTGAATAACAGGTCTGTGTCCACTCTGCATATCGAGAGCAGACACGGACACAGCCCACTCTACACTATGGGCCCTTTGATTCAGTCCACCCAGGCGGAAGGGGATGGATCCCCTTCTGTTTTTTTAGCGGATCGGATTTAAGGTAGGCGGTGCACCTGCGGATCAGTTTGAAAGCAGCCCAGTAACCACTGCAGAACAGATATGCCCATATTTGGTATCACTCCACCTGTGACAGGAGCCAGTGCTATACAGGAAGCATCGGCTTATGCTGCTCTGCTCAGCAGTCACTTGCTTTCTCTACCGCCAGCTTAAATCACAACACTGATGCTCTGCAATGAGGGATCGGCAATCCACGATCTGGGCTTGCCAATCAGGCATCCCAGAGCAGGAGGTCGTGGGCCACATCAGAGGGCTCCGTGGGCCACATGTGGCCCCGGGCCACTGGTTGGGCACCACTGATCTAATACATCCTTTGAAATACCTCAAGGTGTGTCAGTAAGTGCTGGGTAAGTGAGCTGTGTCATCTTCAGGTGTACAGAGAAATAACAAAACAATTCAAAGGCTCCTCTGGGGGTAATGCTACACCAGTATACCTGCCCTCACTATCTTCAGGACCCCACAAGAAAATGTAGACCCTTCACACCATACACTGCACCATACACATCTAAGCTTGCTTAACAATAGGATGTCCAGACAGGGAACTTGCTTTTCTGGCTTTTTACCTGAATAGTTAAAACAGCACTACAGAATTTATAATAGTGTGGCCTGCTGAGGGTAAACACTGGGCTGCTTTCCATTAACTGTTGGATTTGTCTCTGTGGTCCTCTTTGTTCTCATCTCTTGCAGCTCCACCCCTAGTAAATATACCCAGCAATAGGAAAGAAAGACCAGCCCAAACTGTTTGGGGAGAAGACAGACATCCACCCTATATGAGAAACAACCCCCTTTTTTACATATTGTTGTTACCTGTCAGTTGAGTCATAGATTTGCATTGGAAGAAAAAGCAGTAAAGCACAAGGACTGTGCAGCACTGCAAAGAAGGAATTGAAACCTGCATATTTAACCACTTGCTGACCGCTGCACGCCGATATACGTCGGCAGAATGGCAGCAGTGGACAAACGGACGTACCTGTATGTACCCTTTAAGAATCCACGCGGCGGGCACGCTCTCCGTGACTGTGACCGCGGGCCCACGACCTCGATGTTCGCCGCCGGTCCGCGATCGTGTCATGGAGAGGCAGAACGGGGCGATGCCTATGTAAACAAGGCATTTCCATGTCCTGCCTAGTGACAGAACAGTGATCTACTGCTCCCTGTCATTTGGAGCAGTGATCACTGTTGTGTCACTTGTAGCCCAGCCCCCCCACAGTTAGAATCCCTCCCTAGGACACACTTAACCCCTTCATCGCCCCCTAGTGTTTAACCCCTTCCATGTCAGTGTCATTTACACAGCAATCAGTTCATTTTTATAGCACTGATCGCTGTATAAATGACCCAAAATAGCATCAAAGGTGTCCGATGTGTCCGCCATAATGTCGCAGTCACGATAAAAATCACAGATCGCCGCCATTACTAATAAAAAAAATATATTAAAAAAATGACATAACTCTATCCCCTATTTTGTAGACGCTATAACTTTTGCGCAAAACAATAAATATACGCTTATTGTGATTTATATTACCAAAAATATGTAGAAGAATACATATCAGCCTAAACTGAGAAAAAAATTGCTTTTTAAAAAAAAAGTTGGGGGTATTTATTATAGCAAAAAGTACAAAATATTGTGTTTTTTTCTAAATTGTCGCTCTTTTTTTGTCTATAGCGCAAAAAAGAAAAATCGCAGAGATGATCAAATACCACCAAAAGAAAGCCCTATTTGTGGGGAAAAAAAAGCCGTCAATTTTGTTTGGGTACAACGTCGCATGACCGCACAATTGTCAGTTAAAATGACGCAGTGCCGAATCGCAAAAAATGGCCTGGTCATTCAGCAGCCAATTCTTCCGGGGCTGAAGTGGTTAATGACCAAATATGAATGCTCCCATCTACATAATTAGAAATTATGCAGAAAAACAAGACATTATGATTGTTTACATCAAGTTAATATTTATTTTGTGGTTATCTAAAAAAGAGATATTTAAAGGATGTTTATTATGTAGGTTGTATGATTCAGAACTTTGATTCCAGTTTCTACATACTTTATTATGATTTCAAAAATAGGATGATAAAATAGGTTGAGCAGGGCCCTCCTATTCCTTCTGTATTGAACTGTGTTGTAATTGTACTGCCCCCCTTTATATTGTGAAGCACTGCGTCAACTGTTGGCGTTATATAAATCCTGTATAATAATAATAGGTTAAGACCAGCTATTATTATTATTACTAGGGTTTCAACCAATACTGATACTGATATCAGTATCAGTGTCAATACTAAGCCTTTTAACAAGTATTGGTACTCGAGCAAATGCTCCGATACCTAAACCCAATAAGAAACAGTTATGTACAGTGATTTTGTGCACAAGCTCCAGGGCGTGCACACGCAACTCCGCTCTCGTTGTGATTGGACACAGCAGCAGCAAAACAGTGGGTCCGGCGGCCGCAATGGCCGCTGGCCTCCATTGATCGCTAGGGAATGACAGAACGGAGGTTTTCTGAAGTAAACAAAGCAGACCACCGTTCTGTTAGACAGGAACAGAGAGATCTGTGCTTCCTGGTAATCAGGAACACAGATCTCTTTGTTCCTGCAGTGAATCAGTCCCCCTGACAGTTAGTAAGTACACTGAGGAAACACATTTAACCCCTTGATCGCCCCTGATGTTAACCCCTTCCCTGCCAGTGTCATTTATACAGTGATCAGTGCATTTTGTTAGCAGTGATCACTGTTTTGGTGTCACTGGTGTCACTGGTCTCCAAAAAGTATCACTTGGTGTCAGATTTGTCTGCCGCAATGTCGCTGTCTCGCTAAAAATCGCAGATCCCCGCCATTACCAATACAAACAATAAAAAAAGTTCAAAGTCCCTAAATCGAACCCCTATTTTGTAGACGCTTTAACTTTTGTGCAAACCAATCAATGTACACTTATTGGGATTATTTTTACCAAAAATATGTTGCAGAATACATATTGGCCTAAATTGATGAAGAAATTAGATTTTTTTTTTTTTTATTGTGAATGATTTATAGCAGAAAGTAAAAAATATATTTATTTATGTAGCGACCTCACTCTCTCTCCATCTTTATCGGTTACACACCAACTCATGTCTAGGGGTTCCTGGGTTGTGAGAGTGAGATGCGCCACGGCCCATGTCCTCCCCATTGTAGTAGGGAGGTGAAGGCCACTTACTGATGTTTCCTCGGGCCGGTGTGTTCTGTGAATGCACTGAGTCTGTAATTGCAAGCTCACCAGCCTCCCCTTTGCTTCCAGTAACTGGAGTTCACACACCGGAGAAAGGTCCAACACTTGTTTATTTGACACTCCAATACGCAAAGCACAATAAACAGTTCTTTTGCAGCAAACTGGTTGGGACCTATAACCTTGCCAACGGTGGGGCGAGCAGATCGAGGCACTTCCTAAAGTTTAAGTTCTATGCCACTGTACTATGACCAGCGGCGCCTAAGCCAATCCGGCTGTTACAGAACAGGAAAGATGGGGTCTCTTCCAGCAACCCCTATGAACAGCAATGGAGCCCTCTTCGATACGCTGTGGCCCCTATCAGGGGGATGTGTCCTCCCAAGAGAGTTCCCAGAGGCCCACTGTTACCGGGTTGGTGCTGCTCCGGGTCTCCAGTGGGTAACCTCTCTGGCCTCCTCACCTCAGATACGAGTCCCTCCGCTCAGGGACCCTCGGACAGTCCACCCTAGCGGGACCCAGTCGAAGGTACTGGGCCCCAGGCCTCCTCGATAGTACCTCACCCCAGGCTAAAGGTGCCTGGGATGGACGCCAACATGACTCCGGACCAGGCCATGGGCACCTGGACCAGACTCCTGGATACCCAGCACCCAGGCCTGAGGGGCCTGGGTGCGGACCGCAACCCTCCTCCTCCGAGGACCTCCTTCTCCGCAAGACCTCGTGGTAAGGGCGTCTCCCCCTTTTATCTCCTCCCATCAACGGCCCGGCGGGTTCCCCGCCCCAGTCATACCATCTCCGGGAAGGGACAAAACAGGGAGCACTGCAGGAGATGATTCTACCTGAAGCCTGTGGGTACCCCGCCACCCACAGGCAAAGGAGAATACTACATCCTCCAATCCTCCACGAAACAAAAAGGGGTCTGAACCCTAACACAATTATACACCTGGGTCACACTATTCCCCAGGTGTATCCCATCAATTTGAGGACCCCGCTACATTTAAAATTGTCGTTCTTTTTTTCTTTATAGCACAAAAAATAAAAATCGCAGAGGTGATCAAATAGCACCAAAAGAAAGCTCTATTTGTGGGAAAAAAAGGACATCAATTATATTTGGGTACATCGTCGCACGTCCGAGCAATTGTCAGTTAAAGTAACACAGTGCTGTATCACAAAAAATGGCCTAGTTAGGAAGTGGGTAAAACCTTCCGAGGCTGAAGTGGTGTTAAAGAGCATATCTGATAGATCTTCTTTAATAGGAGATCTGATCCACATTTTTAAGCTAAATAGGAGTTTGGGACTTTAAATGATGCACATGGGGGATGTGCATCCATCCCAGGTTCAGGTAATTATATTCCATTCTACATTTCATCACATGTCACTATGATGATATTTTCTGATATTCATGCCTGGAATATGTGTATCTACATACCAATGTAATGAACAATTTTTACTCATTTTACTAGCTTTCATATCTGCTATGTATACAATCATCCATGTGAATATATGTCTTTTAATCTCCACTGGTCAATGCAGTGCCGATCCTGACCTCCCTGGGGCCCTAAGCAAAATTCTGCTAAGGGGCCCTTTACGGTGGCAAAAAATGGGTGTGGTTTACGCTGAATGGTGGGCGTGGCTTATGTGGGCGTGGCTCGGAGGGGTGTGGTTAGAGTCGGAGATGAATGAGGGATGGAGGAAGAAAGAGAGAAAGAAAGAGGGAGAGATAGAAAGAAAGAGGGGTGGAGGGACAGCAGGCCCAGATCCTACACCACAATAGAAATATGTGTATTCCAGAAAGTTTAACAAATCAGCAGATAAAGATACTCCAAACACCTGGTGTTAGCGCTTCAATCATCCCGGCACCATGGTTGTTATGGTGTCAGGATGACTGAAGCGCATTATTTCTATTATTACATTGTAATATAGAATGAAATTATTCAACTCACCATAATGCAGAATCAGTGGAAGCCCCGAGTCCCTCCTTACACCAGGCATTCCCAGCGGAGTCCCCCTTACACCAGGCATTCCCAGTAGAGTTCCTCTTTATATCAGGCGTTCCCAGTAGAGTCCCTCCTTACACCAGGCATTTCCAGTAAAGTCCCTCCTTACACCAGGCATTCCCAGTAGAGTCCCTCCTTACACCAGGCATTCCCAGCAGAGGCCCCCCTTACACCAGGCATTCCCAGCGGAGGCCCCCCTTACACCAGGCCTCCCCAGCGGAGGCCCCCCTTACACCAGGCCTCCGCAGCGGAGGCCCCCCTTACACCAGGCATTCCCAGCGAAGGCCCCCCTTACACCAGGCATTCCCAGCGGAGTCCCGCCTTACACCAGGCCTCCCCAGCGGAGGCCCCCCTTACACCAGGCATTCCCAGCGGAGGCCCCCCTTACACCAGGCCTCCCCAGCGGAGGCCCCCCTTACACCAGGCCTCCCCAGCGGAGGCCCCCTTTACACCAGGCATTCCCAGTGGAGGCCCCCCTATACACCAGGCCTCCCCAGCGGAGGCCCCCCTTACACCAAGCATTCCCAGTGGAGGCCTGCCTTACACCAGGCATTCCCAGCGGAGGCCTTACACCAGGGTAGGCCCCCCTTACACCAGGCATTCCCAGCGGAGGCCCCCCTTACACCAGGCATTCCCAGCAGAGGCCCCCCTTACACCAGGTGTGATGCCCCAGCAGCAGAGACTCTCTCCGCCGCCATTACGCAGAGGGGACAGTGGAGGAGCCGGCCGGGTGGCTGGCAATAGGAATTAAGCTGCGGCGCCGCCGCCCACCCCCGCCCCTTCCCACATTTCACTCACACACAGACAGACATTAGCGGGGCGGGAGGTGGGCGGTGCCGCAGCTCAATTCCTATTGGCAGCCACCCTGACCCTCCTCTTGGTCTACAAGAAAATGAAAATTGTCTCCGCCCGGCCTGCGGACCTCTAGTGGCGGCGGCGGCGGTTGCGGCGAAGATTCGGGGGCCCCTAGTAATTACTCGGGACCCTATGCAGCTTGCCTAGCAAGCCTATAGGGCGGATCGGCCCTGGGTCAATGTCCTCATTTAAAGTCCCAAATTCCCCCACTTTTTCTTACATTTTTAAGCTAGCACTGTCCTAAGACAAGCATATTGTATTTGGAATGTATTCAGTATAAAACATGGGCCCAGATACTGTATATCATGTAATAAAAATATTCCCTGAGAAAGAAGCACTCCAAATATTTTTCCATGGAGTCTATAATTAAGTGTGCAAAACTTTGACAACACTTAGATAACATGTCTGTAGGAATACATGGGATTTTGAAGACCTTTTTGTCAGCCTTATGATTGTATGATAAACTAGGATTTATGGACAGCTGTATTATGTTTGTATTTCTCATATCAATAATCGACAGGCTTAATGCTCTGTTTCTCATGGCTCTGGGAGTAATATAACCTCATGAAAGCTGATCAAGTGAGATTGATAGAGAGAAGGTGGGGGACGAGGGGGCGGTGTTGTATGTAAACCTCAAATTAAAAGTTCAAGGTAATAGGAGCTTTCCCTTTAGATTTCTAATGAGCTGACACCTATATTTTTTTTCCAGTCCTAGAAATAATGCACTGTAGTTCTCTGTGTAGGAAGAGGTTTTCGTTGGCTGTACACACATTGAAGAATTATAAATCCCAGTGTGATAGAGTATGTCATATCACGTAAGAAGAGACATTGCATAGTAGTAGGATTCACAATCTCACTATAGCTCAAGAGGAATAAGCCCCATTATTCCATTCAACCGCATTTTGGGTTAAGGTATTTGGTCCTTTATAGTATTCATTTTGTTCCCCTTTTATTGGGTTTAACTTTGAATGTAATAACAGTTAATAAAATAGCACTAAGGCAGCATTGATCATGTCAGGATAAAGCAGAGAATAGCATGATAAAAATCAAACTCTCACTATAGTTGCTGAGGTTTGGCATTTTGCCCTCCTGGCTCCTCAATCATAGCAGAACAGGCAATGACCAATAAGAAGCTAGGAGGGCACAAAACACTTGCAGTGCACAGGTATTGAAAATGCTTGGTTGCTGCTCCCATAACAGCTGAACATGGTACCAGCCATAGAAGGGGTTGGGGAAGTATACACTAGTCAACACTTGACATCAGATAGTCATTTGTTAAGGAATTGAAAACAAAGAGATCTGTAAGCAGAGCAGAGGCCCTGGTGCAAGTGCCTTGCTTACTTTAAAGGCAATCCTAACCCTGTTCTGTTAAAGTGGTTGCAAACCCCTACATATACCCAGTGAAGTGACTAGCTTCAGGTTTATATAAATGAAACAAATCCTCCTCCTACATAAGTTGTACCTGTTTATCTATAGTGGTCTTTTATCTACATCCATTCAAAGTGCATAATTTACACAGGTTCTCTCAGCTCTATGTAGCAAAGTCCCAGGCCCCCTTTGGTCTAATGAGAAACTCCAGAGTTAGGGACAGCTGACATCCTTCTGTGTAGAGTGGGTTACAAGGCATGGTGGGTGTAATGCAAGGTAGATTCATGGGCGCCAGACACTTCTTGAATGCAAAGAGATTTATTTTCTCTTGAACAGAACTGTGGGAGAGAGGGTTTAGGACCAGGACACCCTTTAGTAGTTGCAATGTTAATTAGCAGACTCCGAGACTTCTATAGGTAGACAGCCATGCAGGGAAAGGCACCCAGCAGGACAAAACATCTGCATGTGTGGGATTGCTGTCTCCTATGGCAACAGTCTTATAACAGTTTCTAACACAAGTTGTAATTAACTTTTGTACTTCCTCTACAATCACTTCTTGTAGATCGTCACTCCACAAAGCTCCCAGTCTGTCTCACTAAATTTGCTCATTCACTGCCACTGGATCTCCAGAGCTCTTTCAACCTTCTTACTGAGTATCTTCCTCAAGCGTCACCCCCGCTTTCCTGCTGGGTTCCTAGCTTGGCATCCAAGATACTCCTCAAGCGTCACTTCACAGCCCTGCTCGGTCCCTGGCTTCTGGATAGGCCTTCAGACAGCCTAGCAGCCAGATGTCCCCAGATGTCCCCAGGATAGGCCTCAGGCTCTAGCCTAGTGACAGAAGAGAGAAGTGCAGCAATTCCAGAATTAGGGTGGAATCAATTGATCTCCTATCAATTGGCCAAGGCAACTATACCTGGCAGATAAATTTACTAGCAACCCTGCCTAAACATAAGTGCTACATCCTCCCCCTGCCTACAAAACTACGTCTCAGAGTTTACAGAAAAATAATTTGAGCTCTCAAGCCTGAGAGCGAATGTCCTAGCAAAAACTGAGATGGGTGGGGAAACAGAAAAGAATAATAATAACGAATAATGCACATAGCATATCACAAAAATGAACATGCGTAACACATACATGAGCGTATGGTAGTTAAATAACAGGCATGATATATACAGTTTAACGTGCGGTGTACCACACAACTAATTAAGGGAAACATATCAACATTAACCTTATATCCTAACTATCTATCTAACATATACAGTAATAAAGGGCATGAATATTTTTGCATTATTATCCATGTCTGGTCACTGTCTCTCCTTGTCCAAGGAAGACGCAATGGTGCAGGAACACCTGTAAGAAATAAAAATATACATCCTATCCCTATAATAATACAGTGCAATATGTACATAAGTGAACTTTAAGAGATAGTTAATTGTCCTCAGCCGAGAGCAGCATAGCAGTGTAAATACACTCTATAATATATCTAAACTATATGCATATAAATTAAATTGGGTCCCATCCTCATCCGAAGATGCCACCCCCTTCCACAACTAGTCTACAGAAACTTTCCTTTAACCTATTCTATCAATTACTTATAACATGAATAAAGGTTAACTCAGGTCAGCACCGCGTATGCCACCTGATGACCAGCATAAGAACAGTCCTGGTACATTGATCAGTCCATCATTAAATTAGAAGGTGAGAATCTGCCCCTTTGCCACAGCTCATTCTACCTAAGTAGCTAAATACCCCAATGTCCTTGACGTTTCAGTCTATCAAAGATGTTTCATGTGAGGTAGAACAACATTCCCAGCAGTTCCTTTTCTTCTTTAAAGGGTAACTCCAGGGACAACAAGGCACAGCTGCATTCAGACAACAAGCAGCCAGGCCATGGTGCAAGGGACCGCACTCTTGGACACAGGTCCCCTTGCAATGGTAGCCTCAGTCTGTCCACATGACAGCCAGGGACTGGGAAAATCTTCGTCATTAGTTGATGAGCAAACCTGTCTAACATCACATCAGCAGATTACTTTTCAGACGGAGGCACACTGGCAACTTTCAGAGCACTGGCCAGCATGACTCAAGTGGGCACTCCCTGTATCTGCCGGCAACATTCAGTCCAGAAAAAGCTCAGCTGTACAGCCGGCAGGAATGTTCTCCACTAGCAATAAGATTTTCTTTCAAAGTGAAGTGGCTTTCAGCATAGCGTCCTTGACACCACACAGCACACATTTGTAATCCAAAGGTTTAGCGAACAGATACCATTCCATTGAATTTACCAGTAATACCTGGGATCTGGCAACTTCAAATCTTCTCCTTTTGTGTTTACCGTAGTAATAAAGTATTTAATGGCCTTCCTGTCTGGCCTGCGAATAACTACACTGTCCAGACTAACTTTACAGCCATAGCCCCAGGTGTGCAATACTGAAACATATCTCTTTTCCTGTTAACATTATTTGAGTTAACTCAACAATCATATTCATAAACAAGCAACAGCGGAACTCTTGGACCCCACTCGTGGGCCATATACAACAATGATCCTTCCATAAAGAACAGTTTAGGCGAGGATGCATTTGGCAACTCTGCCAAAAATAACTACACTCTCCCTTTATCCAGCTTTGGGGAGTAGACAACTCGACTTTGACGTTGTGTCATCCGATACACCCTACAATTTGATGTGACAGTCATTTTACTCACCCCGCTCATTTCTTACTCCCTGCTGATGGACTAGCCTAGAGGACGTAGAAGACTGAACACGAGATCGGCCACTTTTCTTCACGCAGGATGAACGGATGTATTGAGCCAGACGAATGAAGATTGGAGGACTACTCTCCTCGGTATCGGCAGTACCCGGGGTAGAAGTTGAGACTGGCACTTGGATTTCCCCAGACGGAAGACAGGGTACTGGTACCACTTGTTCCGGACTAGTAGTGGCTATGGGCAGCTCAGAGCAAATGGTGGCAGCGGGAACTGACACTTACACTGCGGTCTCGGTAGAATCACCGGACAAAATGTGTTCTGATGGAGAAGAATCTGCCCAGGCAGAGATAGGCCTACTGGAATCAGCAGCAGTGGCACTGGACGTAGGCTCCTTCACAGTGGCGTACCCACATGCCCAGTCTGCCCTCATCACTTGTGATGGTAGTGGCGATCTGGCAGATACTAATAGTAGTTCTCCACAGTGGTAGCACCGACTCCAAGGGCGTAAGAACACAGTGAACCTGGAGCATCGGCTGAAAACAATACCCATGGCTGTGGAACTTTGAGAGACAAAAAGTGTAATATCCCCTCTCTGCACCATCCGAATACCCGTATCGGTGATCGTCTCTCCAGAGGCAAAGAAACTGGCGATTTCCCGTGGATCATATTCAGCCGATATAGGATGGGAAACCTCAAACCTAGGAGCTCCCAGGTGCGCCATATTTCCTTTGAGGCCACGAGGTTTCAGCATGCGGACCCAAGGTGGCGACAGAAGCAGTAATGAGTCCTCCTACCCCTGTCAACGGATTGGTGCAGATACTTTCTGGAAACTTTAGCGCCCACCCGTTTGCTTCTGTGGCGCGCCAAATCTATAATGGAGTCTGTTTTAACCCTCACAGCACTGGTAGGAAGTGTCAAAAGACCAGGCTGATACTCTCCCATGAGCAATGAGACTTGTTGGTTCTTCCCCACATTGTTAGAATGCACAAAAACACAGTTGGGCGGCAAATGTAGCAAGGTCCCAGGTTCCCCTTTGGTCTAATGAGAACCTCCAGAGTAAAGGACAGCTGACACCCTTCTGTGTAGAGTGGGTTACAAGGCATGGTGGGTGTAATGCAAGGTAGATTCATGGGCGCCAGACACTTCTTGAATCCAAAGGGATTTGATTTCTCTTGAACAGAACTGTGGGAGAGTGTAATGTTCTTACCCTGTAATGTGCTTATCTCTCCACTGGGGCTCCAACATCTCCACCAACTCTGTGTAATGTTCTTTTCCTGTAATGTTCTTATCTCTCCACTGGGGCTCCGACATCTACACCAACTCTGTGTAATGTTCTTATCCTGTAATGTTCTTATCTCTCCACTGGGGGCTCCGACATCTCAACCAACTCCGTCGCAGATAGATGACGTCACAGCGACATCACCTGGCTCCTCCTCTTATCCCTACTTAAACAGCCGCCTCCATTTGCTTGACATTCGTGCTAGGAACCTGATGCCAGGCAAATACCTCTATCAGAAGACTACCGTTTTCACTCACTATTGGGCCGGACAGAGCCCCGACTTCCATCTCTCTATTGGGCCGGACAGAGCCCCGACTGCCATCTCTCTTTTTGGGCCGGACAGAGCTCCGTCTGCCTCCTCGCTTTTGGGCCGGAAAGAGCCCCTCCAACTTCCAGCTTTTGGGCAGTCAGAGACCCTTCCTCACTGGTAGTCAGAGGCACTCCACTGACCTACCCTCAGTCATCCTACTCTGCTGGCAGAACTCCCTACCTATACCACTACAATAGAAGACCAGTATATCTCTCCAGAAGCCACTGGGTGACACCAACACCAGAAGTCCACTCACAGCAAGTATCCTTCTGTTTACTATAAACTGTATTCCTGTCTACTGCTACTACACTCAAGTTACCTCTGGTGCTCCCCCTTATGGCTGTGTATTACCACACTAAATATAATCACTTGATTTTCCAATTTATCTGAGTCTTCCTTCCTGATGTCTGTCAAATTGAAGTTAACTGTTTAGTATATCATATTCATAGACTTCCGAAGCTGTGATCCACGCCAACCATTATAGTTACACTGCCTGAAGCATTACAGAGAGAGGTTTTAGGGCCAGGACACCCTTTAGTAGTTACAATAGTAATTATCAGACTCTGAGACTTCTATAGGTAGACAGCCATGCAGGGAAAGGCACCCAGCAGGACACCACGTCTGCATGTGTAGGATTGCTGTCTCCTATGGCAACAGTCTTATAACAGTTTCTAACACAAGTTGTAACAAACTTCCGTACTTCCTCTACAATCACTTCTTGTAGATTTTCACTCCACTGAGCTCCCAGTCTTTTTCACTAAACTTGCTGATCCACTGCCACTGGATCTCCTGAGCTCTTCCAACCTTCTCACTGAGTATCTTCCTCAAGCGTCACCCCCTGCTTCCCTGCTGGGTCCCTAGATTGACATCCAAGATACTCCTCAAGCGTCACCCCACTGGCCTGCTCGGTCCCAGGCTTGGTACGCAAGGCTGCTCTGCAAGTGTCACCTCCACTGGCTGGGTCCCTGGCTTGACACCTGCTGAAGTTTCCAAATTCTTCACCGTCCCCGGTTGGCGAGAATACTGCTCTAATACTTGCTTCAGCTACTGTAGAAATAAGAAAAAAGGGTCCCTTAATGGCGACAGCTTCCCCCCTACCTCCGACAATGACAGGTTCTCCGGCCAGCAGAACCTTCACTTCTGGTTGGACTGCAAGCAGCAATCCCAACCCTACGCTGCTCTCTTGCTTCTAGATAGGCCCTCAGACAGCCTAGCAGCCAGATGTCCCTGGGATAGGCCTCAAGCTCTGGCCTAGCAGCCTGGGGCAGCACAACACACATCCACCCAGACAGCCCTCCAGGTGGCACAGAACCCCGATCACCTGACCTCACCCAAATAGGCTCTCCCAGCAGGCCATGGGACCCAAAAAGATCCCTGCCCATTGGCTGAGATACCCTATCTATTCCTAATCTGTCCTTGCAACGCCCTTGTCATATCTAATGCCACCAGATACCCGACCATCTAGTGACAGAAGAGAGAAGTGCAGCAATTCCAGAATTAGGGTGGAATCAATTGATCTCTTATCAATTGGCCAAGGCAACTATACCTGGCAGGTAAATTTACTAGCAACCCTGCCTAAACATCAGGGTGCTACATCTAAAAACCAGAGGGCAGGGAGCTTACGTTACATCAGTGAGGAGAGCTCTGAGAGCTGATTGGAGGGAAGGGACACACCCCCCTCCACACAGCACACAGGAACAGAGCTGAGGCTGTCAATCAGCTGGAGCTCCCTCCCATGTCACCATTTTTCTCTTGGTGTCAGGAAAACTTGTCAGAAGTGCTTATAGCAGAGGAACGAGGCACTTGGTCAGAAATTACACTTAATGTTATGGATTGAGACAAGTACACACTATAGAGGGATATGCTTTGTTCGTATTTCATGACTGAGGTTTACAACCACTTTAAGAAATGAAGCCGTTATTGGCACAGAACACCATAAACTCAAAACATTTCAATGTGTTGTTTAAATACTGTAATTCAATGTGTTCAGTTTTCTTTTCTTATGCTTTCCACTCTGTTTTCACCTGGTGATCTGGCCAGTAACACATCTCCAGTATAAGAGTGCCCCCACTCTGGATGAATGAGGACAGGGGCACCTCTGGACAGCAGCTTTGTCAGTCTGGGGGAAGGGGAGTGTTAGATGGACTAGCAGATTTAAATACACTAACAAATTTTAAGCCAAACTCCAGCTGAAACTTTATAAGCAGTTAGAGCAAACAGTTTTTACCAATTGGGATAAATGTTTTACATAAATAAATAAGAGATCATCGCAAGCACCCCTGTCAGTATTAAATTGTGTGTCTCATCCCTGTAATTAAGACATTTGCTGGAGAGCTTGTTCTTTTGAACAACAGTCTTACTGGCAAGATCACCAGATGAAAACAGAAGAAAGCCTAAAAAAGAAAATTAATGCAGCCATCACATCTAAAAAATGGTAAGCTGCGATATAATAAATGGTTGTTTTTGTATTTAACACTACTTTAAAGCCCATGTCACAAAATGATACCCTATATACAGTATGTATAGCTGAAATTCCAACATTGCTCTGCTCTTATGCATAGGTGACATACAACTGCTGGTTCTGATTACTAATCATCTAATAAATAAGTATTTTTCTGGACATTCAGGGGCTCATACTACTAATTTCCCAGAACAACTATTTCTTTTCATTAGGTGAAACTGATATAATTAGTGTGCAATAGGAGCCACATTCCCATAGAATACCTTTTGTACTCAGAATTTTTTTTCCCACAACGTAGACAAAGACGAGGTTGACTCTTACACCTTATAATTACATATAATAAACGTTTGTATTTTACTTTTGGAATACTTTTTTCATTTTGTAAAGCAGTTACCAAATAAAAATTAATTTATAATATTATTTCATTTATAATAACCATTTTTACATAACATACCGTAATCTTATTATAGATAGTCATGCAATGTTATATGTTTTATTATATAATTAAAGAGAGACTATGGTATACTTTTAGTGTGTTTATATTTTGAGTTTTTATTGTAAAGACCATGCCATGGCTTTAAAATATGGCATCCTAAGATAAAATATCTGCATACTTCAAGCAAATGAAAAGCTATGAAAAGCCTTAATACCCAAATAAGTCAGCTTATCTACAGGTATTTTCCGTTGGAACCTTCATTTGCCAGTAGCAGCGTAAGAAATTGTAAACATTTGCTGTGATCAATATCCGCACTGCGTTAAAATGTGCACGTGCATTAGGATGCACTGCAGTTCATTTCAGAGCAGGTTCTGGCCATGAGTTGGGGTGCCATTCAAAATGAATGGCACTGCAACACGCTAACCTGTTTACCATGCACTACCACAATGCAGATGGTATGAATGTTTCCAGTTGGCTGGCAATTAAAAAAAAAATCTTGTGGCCAACGGGTTATCTTAGAACACCTTCTATAGTCTACAGTAGTATTTAATAATTTCATGTCTGTGTTCCCTAATGAATGTTGTACCCTTTTCCCTGGGATCTTGTATTGTTTGTGAATGTATTCCCGTGTTGTTTCATCTCTTTTGTGTTTGTATCCCTCTGGTATGTAAAACTGTTTTGTGTCTAAAGCCTCGTACACACGGTCGGACTTCCATCGGACTTTTCCGTGTTTTTTTTGTCCGAACGGAGTTGGCCGGGCACACCCATAGCATACACATCACAGGACTTTTCTGCAAACTTTCCCAAAACTTTTTCCAACATCACGTGGTTTTTCTGCTCTTTACCGCCACCCTTTGGTCAACTTCTGCTATTGTTGGTTGATTTTAACATTATTTGTTTTGTCCATCGGACAAAAGTCTGATGGTTTTCTGTACACACGGTCGGACTTTGCTCCATCGGACTTTTGTTGGCTAAAAGTTTGTCCGTTTGCAGACCGAACTTTTGTCTGATGAAAACAAGAAAAAAAAAAAAGTTTGTCCGATGGAGCGTACACACGGTCGGATTGTTGGTCCAACTTGCTCAAAATTAAATTTGTTGGCCAAAAGTCCGACCGTGTGTACAGGGCTGAAGTCATCATAGTGTCTGTTGGTTTGCACAAATTATGTAACCTGTATAGCCATTGTTGTATATGTAGCCAATTAATTTGTGTTGAATTGTGAGATAAAGCTAGAACATCCAGCGCAAACCTGAATATACATAATAAGACTTATCATACCATTTCCTGAGTGCTCAAAATGACCAAGAATAACATTTGACTTGGTACAGCATAGTATTACAAATCACCAAACATAATTTTTTAAATAAATATATGACCTTAACATTTTCCGAACCTAGATCTTTTAGGACATTCCAGTGGAATAAGGACATCAAATATTCTACTGTGACAGAAACGTAGGTCAGTGGTTCCATGGTTCATACCCTATAAACCAGTGTAAAACTGGTTGTCTTTATATAAATATTGCGTAAGGGAAACTCTATCTGCAAGTAGAGGCTGCAATCTACATAGTTTCCTATACTTGTTCTGCATAAAATGGCTTAGGTAGTATAAAAATTTGGCATGCCCGTTTGCTCATTTAGAAATAGTGTGGACTGAATATTGCATAAAATGTACTTCATCAATTCACTATGGCTATACTACTATGAAAAAAAGTACAGACATCATATACTAGTTGATGTAGAATATAAGGGCTAGTACTGAAAATATATGCCTAAAGCCTCGTACACACGATCGGACTTCCAGCTGACTTTTACGTGGATTTTGATCGGAAGGGCGTTGGCCGTGAACTTGTACTGCATACACATGGCACATTTTCAGCCAACATTCACCAAATCACGTGGTTTTTTAGCTCTTTACCGCCAACCTTTGGGCAACTTCTGCTATTGTTGTCTGATGTTTAGCATTGGTTCCGAGCATGCGTGTTTGTATTTTGGATTTTAGTTGGACGGACTTGCGTACACACGATCGGATAAACCGACGTAACAGATTTATTGGCCAACAGTTGGTGAGCACGAACAGCCAAATTTTGTTGTCGTTAATTCAGCCAATAATTGTCTGATGGAGCATACACACGGTCGGATTATCCGACACAAGACGTCCATCAGACAATTATGGCCATAAAATTGGATCCTGTGTATGGGCCTTAAGAGTTATCTATTATCATATCCTAATACCATATACAGGGATATGGGATGTGGTAGAGACATAATACATGTGTAGCGCTACCCCCAGTTAAGAGAGCCGCTGGATTTTGTTTCGTGCCCTGACTACAGCACCGCCAACCCCCGGCAATTTACTCGAACCACTCTGGCACAGTTAGTCTAGGGATTTCTCTAGTATCACAATCTAACAGTATATGCACACAATCTATCTGTATTGCATGGGTAACGTCTTTGCATAAAGGCAACACACTGATAGCAAGAGATAAAATATAATGTTTCTTTACTTTGAGTAAAAGGCATAAGGTTAACACATAACACATATATATCTGCAGAGCACTGCAGCAGAAAATCTAACACAGGCTGAAAGGTTCTGGTTCTGTTTGGTTCTGTTGGACCTTCTTGGCTCGAGCTGGACTCAGGATCTGTGGAAGTCTCTCTGACCGGTCGGATATTCAAGACACCAATAAACAGTGAATGGGTATACTAGAATATGTGGTTTAATGGTTACATGTCCTTTTTTATACACAGCGAGAAAAGTTGCCTCCCTCCTATGGACCTATCAGCAATAAGCAAAAACCTCATGAGTTAGACAAAAATAAATTCTAACAGGTTTTTTGACTTCTGCAAAAGCGGTCAGTTAACATACGTCAATTGTGGTCAAACTAGACATGTTCTGACATTTGAAACAGGAAGATAAGAAACGCCAGATGTCTGTGCGGTCAATCTGTCAGTTAAAAAGCAGAAGTGAGATAAACTTTTTCCCGGAAAAGGCCTAACCACAAAGTCACATTTCAACCTAAATATACATGCCTGTTACACAGAAGAAAGATTAGCCTGACCACAAAAGTCACATCTTGTTCATACTCATGTCAGAGAAACATTATTGTAAAATATATATATATTTGAGGAGAACTCTAACCATGAATATTGGTTCATGATCTTCTTATACCTTACAACCCCTCCTTATGATCATGGCTTCAAGAATTGAAGCCCATCGATCATTGGATTATTAAGGACGACAGGTGGTGTGCCGTTTAGGAGAGGGGTGAAGTTTAGAGGTACTGCCATTAGGGGGATCCTAGCAGTGCTGGGATGGAATTTACTACATATCCTGATTTTTGAGCATAAGCATACTTAAATTTAAGCAGCAGCATTTTACCACTAAAATTGTCTTCTATACTTCTTTTTGGTCTGTTAGAATTATCTGACCAACAGTGTCCTACGATTATGAGCATTAAAATAAACAATGTAATCATTAAGGAAAAAAGAAAAAGTTTTGCCGAAGTGACCCCTCCTTTTTTGACCATTAGTGTCTATGGGTATGGAACTCTGAGTTTCTTGTTTTTTATGGTCCACTAGGGAGTATTTTCCGGATCCTTTTCTGGAATACTCTCCAGAACAGAGGTCTTTGTCTTCTCCTTCACCTTCTTCCAGTTTCCCTTCGGAAATGTCTTTAGTCTGGATGCATGGATCCATTGTGGTCCTTGATCTGTAAGAACGGCTGTTCTGGCAACCTTCAGAATTTCAAATGGTCCTTGGAAGATAGGGCCTGGTTGTTTCCGGACGGCAAGTTGTTTTATCAGTACTTTGTCTCCTGGGATATACGGATGTGTAAGCTCTGTGGAGAGAGGAGGAAAAGTGACAGCAACCTTGTCCTCTGTTTCACTAAGGCTACTTACCAGATGTTTCACGTACTCTTCCTGTAAAGAATAAAGATTAACCTCCTTTCCCTCATCAGGTTTCCTCTGTGCTGGCCTACCCATAAGTATCTCAAAAGGAGATATTCCTGTTCTGTGGGGGGGTAGTCCTGATTTGATATAAGACTGCTGGCAAGTAATCTAACCAGTTTTTCATTGTGCCACCTGTTGCTTTTTTCAATTTGTCTTTTATGGTTCTGTTCATTCTTTCCTCTACTCCTGAGCTCCTTCACTAAGGCCGAGGTAAATGCTGGACCTTGATCTGACCATATAGTGGCCGGAAGGCCAAACCTACAGATCCACTGATTTATTAGTACTCTAGCTGTCTCTCCTGTGGTAGGGATTGCTTCTACCCATCCTGTAAATCTGTCAACTATAACCAAAAGATATTCTAAATTGCCCTTCTGTGTGGGGACTTGTGTGTAATCTAGGGATTCTATCATGTGGTGCACCCCTTTTATTCCCTATTATTCCCTCCTTGGTTGACCAAAGTCCAGTAGGATCTTTTGTCAACCCGTGTACCCATATCTGCTGTCAGTGTAAATGTTTACATCTTTTCCTTCAAAAATCTGACAAACCATAGTTATAGCAATGAGTTCTGCAATCTGGACTGAACTAGCATTCAGAGATTTGGCTTCAATCATTACATCTGGCAATTGAACAATGGCATAACCAGTTTGATAAGTTTTGTCATCAGGTCGGGAGCAGCTGCCATCTACATAAACATTTTCCGTATTTGGATACGGAACATCTGTGAGGTCTGGTCTAGGGAGGGTAGTTTCTGCAAGTACCTCAGTGCAATCGTGTTCCTGAATGTAAAAACCTAATGGGCTTTGAGGTTTCTGAACATGATTTTATGGTTAGATTATGTGTTTTTAGCAAGATAATCTCATAGCCGCTGCACCTTTGCATTGTCATGTGTTGTGTGTTCATGTTTGTTATGAGGTGTGTAGTATACAGTGTGAGGTCATGTCCCAGAGCCACCTTTGAAGCCTCTTGTACTGCCATTGCACAGGCTGCTACGGCCTGTAAGCAATGTGGCATACCTTGAACTTGATCTGGAAGTTTCTTTGAGATGTATGATACGGGTCTCAGAGAATTCCCATGTGATTGTGCTAGGACCGCTGCAACCGTAGGTCCAGATACCACACAGTACAATGAAAAAGGCCCTGCGCACTCTATAAGTCCCAATGCAGGGGCTTGCCTTAGAGAGCTGATTAATGCTGTGAAAGCCTTAACCCTCTCTGTTGTCCAATCAATAAACTTTGGGGCATCCTGCAGGGTAGCAGACCTTAGGATAGAATCATAATAAGAGCAATCAGGTATCCACTGCCTGCAGTATATTATGGACCCTAGGAAAGAGAGAAGCGCTGATTTGTCTCTTGGTGGACTCCAGGAGGACAGTGCCTTGACTCGTGCTGGTGACACCAAACGTTCGGTTCGGATTATACACCCCAAGTACTCAACCTGCGACCTGCACCACTGGATCTCTTTGCGAGACACCAAGTGACCTTTTGAGGCGAGGTGAGTTAGTAGGTGCTCTGAGTCCTCCGCACAGCTGACCTCATTTTCATTACACAGCAATAGGACATCCACATACTGAAGCAACACTGAGCCCTCTTTTGGTACCCAATCGCTCAAAGATCGATTCAAGACCATGGAGCACGCTGCAGGACTGTTCACAAAGCCTTGCGGGAGCCTAGCCCAGGTTTAAAGTAATTTTGGGCTTCCTCTGCAACAGGTATGGAAGAGAACGCGATACTTAAATCAATGACCATGTAGATCTTGGACGTTGCCGGTATCTCACAAAATATTGTAGCAATATCCGCAACAAAAGGTGGAAGGGGGACAATAGCTTTGTTCAGGGCCCTTTGGTCCTGTATAGGGATGAGCTTCGAGTTCGAGTCGAACTCATGTTCGACTCGAACATTGCCTGTTCGCCCGTTCGCCGAACAGCGAACAAATTGGGGTGTTCGCGGCAAATTCGAAAAATCTATGGGAGAAATCTAAAGTGCTAATTATAAAGGCTGATATGCAAGTTATTGTCCTAAAAAGTGTTTGGGGACCCGGGTCCTGCCCCAGGGGACATGTATCAATGCAAAAAGAAGTTTTAAAAACGGCCGTTTTTTCGGGAGCAGTGATTTTAATAACGCTTAAAATGAAAAAATAAAAGTGAAATATTCCTTTAAATTTCGTACCTGGGGGGTGTGTATGATATGCATGTAAAGTGGCGCATGTTTCCCGTGCTTAGAACTGTCCCTGCAAAAAGTGTCATTTTTGAAAGAAAAAAATGCATTTAAAACTGACTCGCGGCTATTAATGAATTGTCGGCTCCCGGCAATACATACAAAAGTCATTGATAAAAAAAAAAAAAAAGCGTGGGGGTTCCCCAGAATTCAATTACCAGGCCCTTCAGGTCTGGAATGGATATTAAGGGGAACCCCGCCGCAAATAAAAAAAAATTGACGTGGGGTTCCCCCAAATATCCATTCCAGGCCCTTCAGATCTGGCATGGATTTTAAGGGGAACTCCACCCCAAATTAAAAAAAAAATGGCGTGGAGTCCCCCTAAAAATCCATACCAGACCCCTTATCCGAGCACGCAACCTGGCCGGCCGCAGGGGAAAAGGGGGGGACGAGAGAGCGGCCCCCCCTCCCTCCTGAACCGTACCAAGCCACATGCCCTCAACATGGGGAGGATGTCCCCATGTTGATGGGGACAAGGGCCTCATCCCCACAACCCTTGCCCGGTGGTTGTGGGGGTCTGCGGGCGGGGGGCTTATCGGAATCTGGAAGACCCCTTTAACAAAGAGGACCCCCAGATCCCGGCCCCCCCCCCCCTATGTGAATTGGTAAGGGGTACATTGTACCCCTACCATTTCACGAAGAAAGCGTAAAAAAATGTTTAAAAAAACACACAAACACCTTGAAAAAGTCCTTTATTAAAAAAAAAAAAAAAAAACCCATTCCAGCGGTGAAATCCAGTGTCCCGCGGCGATCCCGATGTCCAGCGCTGTCCGTCATTGGTTGTGCCTGAGCGGACCTGATGGGGAACTCCCTCTCAGTATTTTAAATGTATAGACCCGCCCCTTCTAAAGTTCCCCATCAGGTCCGCTCAGCGGACCAGACGCGGAACATGAGAAGGGGCGGGTCTATACATGTATTACCAAAGTGAGAGCAGTTCCCCATCAGGTCCGCCTCCTCGGTATGTCGGACCCGCCTACGTCATTGGCTTGAGCGGGGAACTTCCTTCACTATGTAAATTTAAATTTACATAGTGAAGGAAGTTCCCCGCTCAAGCCAATGACGTAGGCGGGTCTGACATACCGAGGGGGCGGACCTGATGGGGAACTGCTCTCACTTTGGTAATACATGTATAGACCCGCCCCTTCTCATGTTCTGCATCTCGTCCGCTGAGCGGACCTGATGGGGAACTTTAGAAGGGGCGGGTCTATACATTTAAAATACTGAGAGGGAGTTCCCCATCAGGTCCGCTCAGGCACAACCAATGAAGGACAGCGCTGGACATCGGGATCGCCGCGGGACACTGGATTTCACCGCTGGAATGTTTTTTTTTGTTTTTTTTTTTAATAAAGGACTTTTTCAAGGTGTTTGTGTGTTTTTTTAAACATTTTTTTTACGCTTTCTTCGTGAAATGGTAGGGGTACAATGTACCCGTTACCAATTCACATAGGGGGGGGGCGGGATCTGGGGGTCCCCTTTGTTAAAGGGGTCTTCCAGATTCCGATAAGCCCCCCGCCCGCAGACCCCCACAACCACCGGGCAAGGGTTGTGGGGATGAGGCCCTTGTCCCCATCAACATGGGGACATCCTCCCCATGTTGAGGGCATGTGGCTTGGTACAGTTCAGGAGGGAGGGGGGGCCGCTCTCTCGTCCCCCCCTTTTCCCCTGCGGCCGGCCAGGTTGCGTGCTCGGATAAGGGGTCTGGTATGGATTTTTAGGGGGACTCCACGCCATTTTTTTTTTAAACTTGGGGTGGAGTTCCCCTTAAAATCCATGCCAGATCTGAAGGGCCTGGTAATTGAATTCTGGGGAACCCCCACGCTTTTTTTTTTTTTTTTTCTCAATGACTTTTGTATGTATTGCCGGGAGCCGACAATTCATTAATAGCCGCGAGTCAGTTTTAAATGCATTTTTTTTCTTTCAAAAATGACATTTTTTGCAGGGACAGTTCTAAGCACGGGAAACATGCGCCACTTCACATGCATATCATACACACCCCCCAGGTAAGAAATTTAAAGGAATATTTCACTTTTATTTTTTCATTTTAAGCATTATTAAAATCACTGCTCCCGAAAAAACGGCCGTTTTTAAAACTTCTTTTTGCATTGATACATGTCCCCTGGGGCAGGACCCGGGTCCCCAAACACTTTTTAGGACAATAACTTGCATATTAGCCTTTATAATTAACACTTTAGATTTCGAACGTTCGAGTCCATTGTATTTAATAGGGTTCTAAAGTTTACACGAACATTTTGTCTGTTCGCAGGTTCTGGTGCGAACCGAACAGGGGGGTGTTCGGCTCATCCCTGGTCCTGTACAAAGCGCCATTCACCACTGGCTTTGACTGGGTGAATGGGGGTGTTCCAGGGACTGATTGTATGTTTCAGTATTCCTTCTGCTAAATATTGCTTTATTTGTGGTGCTATGCCTGCAATTTTTCCTTCTGACAGGGGATATTGTTTTTGGTAATGTACTACTGCTCCTTCCCCAATGATGGGCTTGTATCGTGTACAATGTATGCAGTGCCCAAATAGGGTGTGCTTTAAGGTGTGCCGATAGTAACATAAAGTACCCTCTAAAATCCTGTCTTTTTTGGGTTAGACAAATCACAGATTTCTGATGTAGCTAGCAGGCCCCCATCTTTTGTAAATTTGATGTGAATGTTTAAACTTGACATTAAGTCTCTTCCCAGAGGAAGTGGTCAGTCAGAATGGCAAAACTCATTTAAAAAGATGTTGGTCATGAACTGTACCAACGGGCAATCTGCCTCTTCCCATATTACCCCTGTGGTTAGCTGCCCTACTTGTTCCTCTCCTAAGGGGGCATTCTGACATCCAATGTCCCATGTCCCTGAATGTGAAACAACCCTGCTGGTTATCCTGGGGATATGCTTGGTATTGTGCTTGTTGGGATTGTTGGGGAACTGGTTTTGTATAAGGGACAACCATTTGTGCAGCAGCTAACTGCGGGCTTTCTATCTGTTCGGGGTTAAATGAGGGAAATACCCCTCCTTTTGTAGTGAATAAGCCCGAGGTTGCACGCTTTTTTTAATGTCTTTGAGAAAGGCATCAGGTTTTAATATTGACCAATTGGGGGTAATTAATTTAAGTAACTGTGTTGTTTTGGGATCTCCCCCGGACATGACTGTGCTCACATACAGTTCAGGGTTCTCCATTCCTGTATCTTTGTATAACTGGTGTACCCGTTTACAAAATGAATAAAAGTTTTCTCCCGATCCCTGCTTTGCAGTGCACATTATCTGCAAAGCGCTCTCTCCTTTGTAACTTTACTGCCAAACAGCTGCCACAGCTGCCCAAAATGATTCCCATCCCTTTGCCTTTTTAAAGGGGTCATTATGAGCAAATAATGTCTTAACTTCTATGTGTAAGGTACCTGTGATAGGTAGTGTCCGAAGTGGAACTTGTGTGCTGAGGATTCAGGCGAAAACGTAGTCAGGCAGATTAGGTTGGCAACAGATCAGGCAAAATGGTACACGATCGAAATCCAGAGAGTGGTCAGGCAGGCAAAGGTCATACACGAGCTGGCAGTGAAGTACAAAATCAGCAGGCTGGAGAGTAGTCAGGAATTCAGGCAGAAGTTCAACACGAAAATCAGGATCAAAAAGCAGTCACAACACCCAGGGAGCTATTCCACACAAACGGGCGCTGAGAGATAGCATCACTTCCTTTTTAAGGGCTGCTTTGATTGAAAATTGTCCACAGCTGGCAGAAGGTGGGGCTAGTGAGTCCAAGGTAATGTTTAATACTGAGAGGACATTTCCAAAAGTCTAGATCTGCTCAGTAGCGCAACAGGTAAGGCTGCAGCTTTGGGACCAGGAAGATCCCGGTTCAAATACACCCAGGTACATGACACTATGTGACAGTGGGGTCACTTTGGACACAGGGTGAATAAAAGAAACCCCCGATATGGTCTGTGATAGCCATATTCAAGGCTGTATATACATTGTATATAGATTGGATGTATACTGTGTGTGGGGGTTATGTAATCATTGCTGTGAGGAATTAAGGTGTTTTGCATTCTATTGTTCATTAAGTCTGTCCTTGTGTGTATTGTAAAGTGCCAGACAGACTGGCTGCCAACCCTTTGTGAGAAGATGTGTATTGTGTGGGATCTTTTGAAGCCTAGCAGACGTCAGGATGAGGTGTTGAGTCTTGGGATGTGTGGGTGGAGCTGGGCCCTTGTTCATGTTAAATCAGGTGTATTGAATTGTGTATAAAGTTACAATGGTTCTCAATAATAAAGTGTATTCCTATTACAGAAGAAGACAGAGTGCGTCTCGTTTTCTTCCAGAGGGATTGGTTCCTATGGGAAAGGGTGGTTTAGCTGTGGATATTGGTAGCGAGTGGATGTGTGTCTAGGAGAGGTAACATCGTAAACGGCGTTTTACCCCCTTGATATTGGGGTGCTGTTACATTGGTTGGCAGCAGCGGGATCTTCCCTCCAGTTCCTGGGACACTCCAAGCCACCACAGTGAATGACCAGCTATGCAGCCTGCAGGAAAGTCACGCTGAAAGACTTACTTGAGAGCCGAGATGGACCAGAGAGATGGTGATGCAGGACCCCGGTCAGTTGAAGATTTGTTTCAGCAACGAGTGCGACAGCGGTTGGCATTATATGGTGCTAACCCATCAGAGACCGCCATTCAGTAGGCCATTAGAGGCATCCAGCTGCAGGATGCGCGACAAAAGAGAGAACTAGAGCGGCAACATGAGTGGAGAATGGCGGAAATACGACAATTGGAGATTGCCTACAGACAGCTGCTAGAATCTGCTCAGCAGCAGGGTGGGGCTCCCCTTGCCTGGGACTATCAGGAAATACCAGTTGACAACTATGAAATCCTGGCTGAAGAATCAGCAGTGAAAAATCTGAAGATTGCCACCCCTAAAGCCGAAGTGGATGATATGGAGTTCCAGGGAGCTAGCCTGGCTGAAGAATCGGCAGTGGAAAAGCTGAAGATTGCCCTCCCTAAAGCCGAAGTGGATGATACGGAGTCCCAGGGAGCTAGCCTGGCTGAAGAATCGGCAGTGGAAAAGCTGAAGATTGCCACCCTTAAAGCCGAAGTGGATGAAATGGAGTTCCAGGGAGCTAGGGCAGTTGGCTCATCTCCCCAGCCACAGATTACAGAAGATATGGATTTAAGGGACTGTTCAGAGGATGTTATGGATTATGCATCGCCCGCTCAAGTACTGACAGCAGGACAAAGTACTGCAGACCCCTGCTCTACACCCGTGGCAGTTTTGGAGGCCCGAGTTGAGAAGGTGATGGTTCCTCTTTCCGAGTGGATTTCAGAGATGCAGGGAGGAGAAGCAGCCATTTTCCCTCCCCAACAGCTAGCCAGAGCAGATGGTGTGGAGTCCCCAGCAGAAGTGCTGGCAACAGGGCAGAGTGATAGCAACCTCTGCCCAGCACCGGAAACAACTGGGGAGTTTCAGGGAGCCGGGGCAGTTGGCCCCTCTCTCCAGCAACAAGCTGAGGGGGTAAAGCTTTCACCCCCAGCTGAATCACTGGCAGCAGGGCAGAATGCTACTGGCCGCTGCACACAACTGCCACTTGAGCGGATATCGGTGGATGGGACTGTGGTCTCCACTCACAGCAACCCAGCAGAAGAGCTGGCAACAGAGCCGAGTGCCACGGGCCTCTGCTCTCAACTAACAGAAGAGGGAGTTCCTGTGGTAGTAGATGGGACTTCAGTCCTCACTGACACAACCCCAGAAAATGGTGTGACACTGAGACAGGAGGATGTCAGCCTTGCTTTGCAAGCACTGGGGGACTTCCACCTACCACAAGTGGATGGGACTTCAGTCTCCACTTGTATACCCCAGGGATGCCGGGCAGTCGACCCAGATCCCCAACAGCATGACGGACTGAGCCCAGTCACCCTGTCTTCTCCCCAGCGGTGGGTATGTTCTCTGAGAGAGGCAGAGGTTGGCTGGGTAAGTAATGCTCTGCTTGGAGCAATTCATTTGTGGTACTGGGTGGATACCAGCATTGGAAGAATGGACCCATGGACTAACTTCGGGGTAGACCCGTCTGGGGTCCCCTCCTCTGTTAGTCCCCTGCCGAAAGGGGAGATGTGTGACAGTGGGGTCACTTTGGACACAGGGTGAATAAAAGAAACCCCCGATATGGTCTGTGATAGCCATATTCAAGGCTGTATATACATTGTATATAGATTGGATGTATACTGTGTGTGGGGGTTATGTAATCATTGCTGTGAGGACTTAAGGTGTTTTGCATGCTATTGTTCATTAAGTCTGTCCTTGTGTGTATTGTAAAGTGCCAGACAGACTGGCTGCCAACCCTTTGTGAGAAGATGTGTATTGTGTGGGATCTTTTGAAGCCTAGCAGACGTCAGGATGAGGTGTTGAGTCTTGGGATGTGTGGGTGGAGCTGGGCCCTTGTTCATGTTAAATCAGGTGTATTGAATTGTGTATAAAGTTACAATGTTTCTCAATAATAAAGGGATTCCTATTACAGAAGAAGACAGAGTGCGTCTCGTCCTTCTAAGGGGATCGGGTCCTATGGGAAAGGGTCGTTTGGCTGTGGATATTGGTAGCGAGTGGATGTGTGTCTAGGAGAGGGAACATCGTAAACGGCGTTTTACTCCTTGATATTGGGGTGCCGTTACATTCTACATCGCAGATGGGATCTGGATCCACTGTCTGTATTATTATTTCACAGTCATCGGCATTCATGCCAGTGCCCGCGCAATGTCTCTGTAAGAACAGAGCTGCCTCTCTGGGGTGTTTGCGTGGCTTTGGGCAAAGATCTTTAATATCCCTTAACGTCCCGAGGGGGAGTGGGATATGGACCGGGGTTTCTCCCATGTGAATAACGGGGAATTTGAGGGCTTCTATCCCCGAGGTCAAGCCACCCACTGCCTCATCATCCTTATCCTCCTCAGCTTTCCTTCTATCACTTTTTCTTCATCTTCCTCTTTTTTTTAATACACTGTTCTTCCTCCTTTACTAATTGACTTAAACGTTCCTTTATCTGTCTTCTATCTTCCCCCTCCTGTAACCAATTAGTTCCCTTTTGTTTAGCTATGGTTAATACTCCTGCTATACCATTTGGATCTAACGAGGGGTATATTTTCTTTGGGACAAGGGATTCATCTTTTACCATAGCATATGGAGGGGGTTTTTCTTGATAAAAATTAGGGGGAGCTGATGGACTTCCTATTGCGTCTTCTAATTGCTCTTTCTTTTCCATTTTTACACTTGTATATTTCTTTCTATATTCCTTCATACCCTTTGCCCAAATCTTACAACATTTAGTCATGTAATCTTTGTCAAGGTCTTTTATGGGATAATAATACTGTTTATGTTGGCCACATATTCTGGTCACTTCCTCCCACTCTTCCTCGGAACATGATCCGTATTCCCCCAAACATGGCACTTCTAACTGTTGTGCTCTTTTTAAAACTAGTGACCAAAAAGGATTAGAATAATTTTTCCCATAATTGACTTTAATGTAATCAATCGGAGAGGGTCGGTGCTGCTTACCTTCAGCTTCCTTTCCTGCTTGATTACCCATAATAGCAAACAATAATACTTATACTTTAAAATTAAAAAATTTCAGACTTGCTTTCTCTATTTCGTTCCAGGGGCGGAAAATGTCCTTAAACTTATGACAATTTATAGATTTATGACAAGGAACCCAGTGTTCTCCTTTTTTAAATACAACCAGACACTGTATTTCTGCTACACTTAGTCCCTCGAACACCGGACTGGGGGGTAGTATGTTGTGTATATTAAACCTTAACATATGTTGTTTTGATCCCTGGAACATAGGACCCTTGCCAATTTTGACATGATACCCCCCTGGAACAATTGCCACTAATGACGTGGTCTTCCCTTTATAAGCAAACAATAAACCAGTTTTACATTCAGGACAACAATATACAGTCGACATTTAAAAAGGTAACCCTTTTTGTGTACACCTTTAGAAATAGAGTTTCCACAGATCCGTCCTATGTAGAGAAGAATTTAAGATTCTTTCTCAATCTAATAACCTGGTCTGGCCAACCTAGCGAGACCCTCTGTATCTATTCTAAATCTACCTTTCAATCTTAACAGAGTCCCAGAAAACTTGTAGTTTTCTCGAGAGTCTACTTTATGGTGAACCAATTGACAAGGCAAGACTGTTGTTCCCAATAATAATTAAAGGGGGTCTTACCTGTTCAATTGGATCATCCCACTTCTGACACCACTGAAAGGTTCTGGTTCTGTTTGGTTCTGTTGGACCTTCTTGGCTCGAGCTGGACTCAGGATCTGTGGAAGTCTCTCTGACCGGTCGGATATTCAAGACACCAATAAACAGTGAATGGGTATACTAGAATATGTGGTTTAATGGTTACATGTCCTTTTTTATACACAGCGAGAAAAGTTGCCTCCCTCCTATGGACCTATCAGCAATAAGCAAAAACCTCATGAGTTAGACAAAAATAAATTCTAACAGGTTTTTTGACTTCTGCAAAAGCGGTCAGTTAACATACGTCAATTGTGGTCAAACTAGACATGTTCTGACATTTGAAACAGGAAGATAAGAAACGCCAGATGTCTGTGCGGTCAATCTGTCAGTTAAAAAGCAGAAGTGAGATAAACTTTTTCCCGGAAAAGGCCTAACCACAAAGTCACATTTCAACCTAAATATACATGCCTGTTACACAGAAGAAAGATTAGCCTGACCACAAAAGTCACATCTTGTTCATACTCATGTCAGAGAAACATTATTGTAAAATATATATATATTTGAGGAGAACTCTAACCATGAATATTGGTTCATGATCTTCTTATACCTTACACAGGCGATTACCCGCCAAGTACTGCTATCTCTATCTATGCGCCCTTATGGCGCAGCAACTTAAATTCTAACTGCAGATCAGGCCTGATCCAGATTTTAAACTCAGTCTCTAGAAGAACAGCTTCTTCGCATGCAACTTGACTGGTGGTGCACAGCAGGAACATTAAATTGTAATCCAAAGGGTAGAAAAATAAAGAGGGCAGAATGAACCCCTCACAGGAGACTACTCAAGACGGTTCCGCCACTAGTCTCCTGCGGG
The DNA here is from genome assembly GCA_029206835.1 of Rana muscosa. Lineage (NCBI taxonomy): Eukaryota > Metazoa > Chordata > Amphibia > Anura > Ranidae > Rana > Rana muscosa. Next base: position 62,350,224 of record CM055122.1, on the reverse strand, counting down.
ACAGTAAAGTAGAACCCGGAGGGCCAAGGCAGTCTCTAGGCCTAGTCAAAGTACTGTTTATATGAATGAGCATGTGCTCGCTCACCACTCCGGACACGATCCCAGTCCGGGACTTCTACCTACTGTGTCTCCGCACACAGTGTCTGCAACGGCCGGGTCTCCGGTCAAACTGATGTCCAAACTCGATAAAGTCAGGTGCCACCCAGGCTCCGCAGTGGGGTGAAAGGCTCTCTGGAAGTTGTGCAAGGCCCTGGCTTCAGGCCCTGCACTGCAGCAGATCCGCACAGGAAGACCTGTTGATTGCAGCGCGGTGTCCAAAGAGGCCGATCTCAGCCTCTCCCTTTTCCTATATAGCCCCTCCCATGAGTCTCTGCGGTGGCTCCATGCATCCTGGGTGCCGAACGGGGTTCTGGGTAACGTAGTCCCGGGGCCTTAAAGGAGACCCCGCTACACATGCATATACCCACACCTACATAGGTTGAACTGGACGGATGTCTTTATTGAACCTCACCAACTATGTAACTATATCCTTGACATTCTTACAAAGACTATTTGCAGTGCATTAATGTAAGCTCTACAGATTTTTTGAAGTATGGAGATTCTGATCAACTATGACAAAAGGAAACACTAAAACTCTGAATTGACGGTAACACCCTTAATAAAGGCTTTATGCAAGACAGATTGATAACGGCACTTAAACTAAAAACATATGTAAATACTATTGCAATTATAGATCTTGTAATTCCAAAATATACAATGCCAGAAAATGTATATCCTTTAAATGCAGTATGAGGCTGCAGGCAAAAAACATACATTTCCCCCCACAACTGAACCATGGTGTGCAACCACTCAGTATTGTAAAGCTTCCTAGAAAGATCTCAAGCATGGATTTGGGGTTCACCTTTATAATGTTACACATGCATTGTTGTTTTTAAAATTATTTTGTCCCTTCCTCACTGTAGCTGGGAGATGTTCTGTATAGTCAGTCCCACCCTCCTTTAGTGTGTCTTTGTTTTGTGTTTGGAGCACATGTAATTTGCAGGACCTTTACATGTTATGATTTTTTTTTAACCTATCTAATGTATCAAAGGATTCAGAGACGGCTGTGCCCTCTCCATGTAACAATGTGATGAAAAGCATTTCTGCTGTTGAAGGCTGAGGTGCTGCTGACCAGCTTATAAGTCAAGGGCAGGCTCGCTGCAACAACAGTAGCAGTCAAAGGGCCTGAGAATCAATGAGAAAATGGAAAACCAGAAAGGGGTAATAATTCAGTATTGCAAATCAAGATATAGTGGTAAGGCCTCACGCCATTTTGCAAGCTCTCCTAGAGGCCTTTCCTCCTGGCAGCAGCATTTTGGCAGAAAAAACATCTGACGCTTGTAAAGGTGTGTAACGCTTTTGGCCGCATTTAGGCACATTTATAGGCAGCAGATGCTTGCACATTAACTAATTTCATTTGCCAGAATAATTATTCTGGCCATTGAACTGAATTAACGCTCAAGCGCTAAACGTGCCTAGCTTTAACACGTGTTTAGACGCATTTACAAGCGTCTTTCTTTTTTATGCATTGGCTGTGTTTTATTTTTGCTGCCTTTAGAAGCACCTGCCAATAAATGCTGCTAAAAGCCCATGTGTGCATGCCTAGTACACACTATCATTTTTTTTTGTTCAACCCAGCGGTCTGAACAAAAAAAGAAATGAAGAGCTCAAGAGGAGATACTGTACTAACAATGCAATGTTAGTACAGCGTGTTCTGGCCCCCTCGCCAGAACTCACTGGCCAGCTCTCTCAGCCATTGGCTGAGAGCGCTTATCAGAAGCCAATTGGCAGAGCTTTTTTGGTCATGCCCCTTCGACAGAAGCCAGATGTTCGGCAGGCTTCTGTCGGACTGGCTGCCGTACACATGGGCAGAGCTTTTTTAGTCATGCCCCTTCGACAGAAGCCAGATGTTCAGCAGGCTTCTGTCAGACGGGCTGCCGTACACATGGGCAGAGCTTTATTGGTCATGCCCCTTTGACAGAAGCCAGATGTACGGCAGGCTTCTGTCGGACTGGCTGCCGTACACATGGGTCTAAAATGCTGCTAAAAGCCCATGTGTGCATGCCTAGTACACACTATCATTTTTTTTGTTCAACCCAGCGGTCTGAACAAAAAAAACTGAAGAGCTCAAGAGGAGATACTGTACTAACAATGCAATGTTAGTACAGCGTGTTCTGGCCTCCTCGCCAGAACTCGCTGGCCAACTCTCTCAGCCATTGGCTGAGAGCGCTTATCAGAAGCCAATTGGCAGAGCTTTTTTGGTTATGCCCCTTCGACAGAAGCCAGATGTTCGGCAGGCTTCTGTCGGACTGGCTGCCGTACACATGGTTCAAATGTCGGCCATTTTCTATTGAACCGGCTGATACCGCCCGAAATTTGGCCTGTGTGTATGGGGCTTAACATGCAGGGGAGTTTAGAGGCAGGAAAAAAAATGCCTGATGCCCTAGCCTAGAAGCAGCAGCAAAAATGTCCAGTGTGCATGAGGCCCTAAAGTTCCAGCATGCGAATATGGGTAAAGAGATTAGGGTCCATCAACCTAAAAATTTGTATCTGATGTAACCCTGATTAAGTTCCTGGGGCACAGGAAAAAATGGTAAATGCTAAATGTGGAGAATAGCAGACTGTGTCCAAAGAGTTATTCCCTGGTAAAGGTTTAGATAGAGATCTGGTTGTCTATAGTAACTATAAGATGTGAGGACATTTTGCCTGCAGAGTATCTGATAACAAATGAGTTATGTGAGGTTGATGTTTTGTGAGGTTACCATGGGAAGTAACTTCTCATGTCTGTGTACTCCCTTTGCCAGACACAGCCCTGCCACAAATTGTGCTTGATTCGTTTCCTCCCCCCTAACCACAAAAGCCAGAGAATGACAGTGCTGAAACTCGCAGGGTGAAATGCTCATTGCTTCTGGGTTCATTCACTGGGAGGGACATGTTTTTCAGAAAGAAAATGCATTGATCTATCTTCTCCCTTACACTCAAAGGGGTTGATTCAGAAATGAAAGTCGGGATTGTTCTTATAAGTGGCTGAACGTGAGGCTTAGGGTTACCATTAATATACACACTGTAGTGGATATACAGTCTGTAGGATTGGCATTAACCACTTAAGCCCCGGACCATTTCGGGCCATTAGGACCAAGCCTGTTTTTGGGATTCGGCACTGCGCTGCTTTAACTGTAAATTGTGCGGACATGCAATGTTGTACCCAAATGAAATTTGCGTCCTTTTCTTCCCACAAATAGAGCTTTCTTTTAATGGTATTTGATTGCCTCTGCGATTTTTATTTTTTGCGATATAAATGGAAAAAGAACGAAAATTTTGAAAAAAAAAGATATTTTCTACTTTTTGTTATAAGAAAAATCGAATAAACTCAATTTTAGTCATACATTTAGGCCAAAATGTATTCAGCCACATGTCTTTAGTAAAAAAAATGTCAATAAGCGTATATTTATTGGTTTGCGCAAAAGTTATAGCGTTTACAAACTAGGGTACATTTTCTGAAATTTACACAGCTTTAAATTTATGACTGCCTATCTCATTTCTTGAGGTGCTAAAATGGCAGGGCAGTACAAAACCCCCCCAAATGACCCCATTTTGGAAAGTAGACACCCCAGGGAAATTGCTGAGAGGCATGTTGAGCCCATTGAATATTTTTTTTTTTGTCCCAAGTGATTGAATAATGACAAAAAAAAAAAAAAAAAATTACAAAATGACAAAAAGTTGTCACTAAATGATATATTGCTCACACATGCCATGGTTATATGTGGAATTGCACCCCAAAATACATTCTGCTGCTTCTCCTGAGTACGGGGATACCACATGTGTGGGACTTTTTAGGAGCCTAGCCACGTACGGGACCCCGGAAACCAAGCACCGCCTTCAGGATTTCTAAGGGCGCAAATTTTTGATTTCACTCCTCACTACCTATCACAGTTTCGAAGGCCATAAAATGCCAAAATAGCACAAAACCCCCCCAAATGACCCCATTTTGGAAAGTAGACACCCCAAGCTATTTACTGAGAGGCATGTTCAGTCCATGGAATATTTTATATTTTGCCACAAGTTGCGGGAATATGACAAACTTTTTTTTTTTTGCACAAAGTTGTCACTAAATGATATATTGCTCACACATGCCATGGGCATATGTGAAATTACACCCCAAAATACATTCTGCTGCCTCTCCTGAGTACGGGGATACCACATGTGTGGGACTTATTGGGAGCCTAGCCGCGTACGGGACCCCAAAAACCAAGCACCGCCTTCAAGGTTTCTAAGGGCATAAATTTTTGATTTCACTCCTCACTACCTATCACAGTTTTGAAGGCCATAAAATGCCAAGATGGCACAAAACCCCCCCAAATGACCCCATTTTGGAAAGTAGACACCCCAAGCTATTTGCTGAGAGGCATGTTGACCCCATTGAATATTTTTTTTTTGTCCCAAATGATTGAATAATGACAAAAAGAAAAAAAAAATGTACAAAAAGTTGTCACTAAATGATATATTGCTCACACATGCCATGGTTATATGTGGAATTGCACCCCAAAATACATTCTGCTGCTTTTCCTGAGTACGGGGATACCACATGTGTGGGACTTTTTGGGAGCCTAGCCGCGTACAGGGCCCCAAAAACCAAGCACTGCGAACGCTGCAGTTATGTGTGTTGTGTTTGGTAAGTGACAGTGATCGATCGATACTGCACTTGGGTGGGCTGGGCTGGGCTGGGCTGGGCGGAGGGGCTAAACGCAGGCGCTAGCAGGTATCTGGGCTGATCCCGCTAACACTGCATTTTTGGGAACCCTAAACCGCTGGGGATGCTAGTATAGATCTGATCAGATCTGATCAGATACTATACCACTAAGGGGGGTGTATGCTTTGCGCGTGGGTGTTAGCGTTACTGTCACTAACCTAACACTGCCTGGGGCGACGCAGACCCTCTCTGGCGCTAAAACCTAATTGATCTCACCCGCCGGGCGATCAGGGGGGTTAAACCTTTATTGGGTTATATACGGCGGGTGCCCTGATGCTATAAAAAGCAAACTAATCAACCAGCGTCACCCGTAACCTTTATATGGTGATCACTGGTGAAAGGGTTAACTAGGGGCAATCAGGGGGTTAAAATCTTTATTAGGTTAAATATGGGGGTACCTGACACTATATAAAAACCTGACGGGTAACCTAAATAACTAAATAACTTACTGGCTAACCAGTGACACCAGTGACGCTTATACGGCGATCACTGGTGAAAGGGTTAACTCTAGGGGCAATCAGGGGGTTAAAATAATATATGGGGGTACCTGACACTAATAAAAACCTGCGGCGAACCTAAAAAAAAATAACTGCCTATCTAAAACACCAGCGACACGAATACAGCGATCGGAAAAACAATCGCTTAGTGACGCTGAAGTTAGGGGGTGAAAGGGTTACCTGGGGGGTGATCAAGGGGTTAAACCTTTATTAGGGGGGGTTAGGGGGCTACCCTGGACCTAAAGGGGCCTAATCCTAACTGCCCTGCAACTTTTTACAATCACAGATGACACTAAATGCAGTGATCAGTAAAATAAATGATCACTGCAATCAGTGACACTGTGATTGGGGGCTTTGGGGTGACCTGGGGGGTGATCTGGGGGTGACTGGGGGGTGATTTGTGTGCCTATGTGTACCTACGTGTCAGTGGACTGTTAGTGCACTAACCTGCTTCCTCTCTGCTCGGCGCCGGGAACGGAAAGACCGCGGCGAGGGAGATGACATCACTTCCTCCAGCCTTGTTTACATCACATGGCGGAGGAAGCATTTTCATTGGCCGGGAGCGATCGCGAGGGGGGGGGGCGGAATCGAGAGCCCCCCCCTCATGCCTGATCGCTCCCGAACACTTAACGGCCGCTCACTGCAGTGAAGGGGGGTCCGGATGGACCCCCCAACTGCACAAAGGCGATCACGTAGATCTACGTGATTCTGCCTGTCCGTGCCATTCTGCCGACGTAAATCGGCGGTGGGCGGTCGTTAAGTGGTTAATTGATGAGAATGACTTAAATGGCCTGGCCCCTAGTATAAAAAGGTAGAAACTTGGAGCATGTGCTCTAGCACAAGAAATGAGGGCTTGTTTTAAATACCACAGACATTTTGGTTTTTGGTCAGTCCTTCCCCCATATCCTATTTATAGGAAAAGAACCTACATCTCATGTACTGGATTTGAGGTTGGGTATGAACCAGATGCTTTTCTCAGTCTTGAAATGAGCCTGCTATTTTTTAAAGAACAACTAGCCATATTTATTGTATTGGTGAGTAAAGTAAAATTTGTGGACTTGTCTGTAGAGTTGAGCGGACAACTGGATGTTTGGGTTCGACGGGTTCGGCCGAACTTCGGAAAAAAGTTCGGGTTCGGGACCGAACTTTAACCCGAACCCGAACCCCATTGAAGTCAATGGGGACCCGGACTTCTAAGGACTAAAAAGGCTCTAAAAAAGTAATGGAAAGGGCTAGAGGGCTGCAAATGGCAGCAAAATGTTGTTAAGAGCATGGCAAGTGCTCTGCAAACAAATGTGGATAGGGAAATAACATAAAAAAAATAAAAAAATATGCTGGAGGCCCCCTTTTCAGCAGAAGAGGTACGGGAAGTCATTAAGAACCTCAGAAACTCAACGGCACGATGCCACACATATGGTGGGAATGCCCCAGAATACGCCCTTTCTGGAATAAATTATTCAATTTAATGGATAAGCTAGTGGGAAAATAAAATACTTTGAAATAAAAATGTAGCGGGGTGCTAAATTTAAGGGAAGTGTTTGAGTGGTAAATAGGCTCAAACACCCTAATTCTGTAGGATTCATGGACCATTTTGTCCTCGGGGGACAGTATTGGTGTGCAGTTCCCTGCGGCCTACAGGTGGCGCTGCCATGGTAGGCTAGGGTTGAACCGCCGATACAGTGCTGTGCCTTTTGTGTCCCCTCTTGGCAGTAGTACAGCGGGGCGGGGAACCTGCTGTGCATGCCGGGAGAGCATATAAAAGGGGCAGACCTTTGGCCTGGGGGCTGATGTCCAGTGGGGTCCACGCCCAGGTGCCTTCGGCCTGGGTGCATGTGTTCCTGTTCCATCTCGGGTACCTTTAGCCCGGGGTGAGGTACTATCCTGGAGTTCCTGCTGCCCTGGGTGTGGAGGCCTAGGTGCGGGAGTAAAGCCTGGAGTCCAGAGCCTTTGTCTGGAGTCTGCTAAGGGTCGAGGAGTCTTAGGGTGCCGCCTCGTGTAGGGGACCATGTTCCAGGGAAGGGAGGATCATTCTGATGGACCGATGCGGGAGTCACGGTGAAGGAAGGGTCTGTTGACTCCCTGGAGAGATGTCTTCCCCTTGATATGGGCTAGGTTCGTAGAAGGAGAAGCTCAAGGTCATCTTGACTGTATCAGAGGCCTTATTCACCCGGCCCGTGGCAGGGGCCTTATACACCCTGGTCTGTGGCAGAGACCAAAGTTCTCCAGGTCCGTGGCAGGGGCCTTGTACACCGGTCTGTGGCAGAGACCAACCTCAAGGTCTGTGGCAGAGACTGTGCACCTAAAACTGTTTGAGAAACCTAAGCAGTGAAGTGAATGTGCTACGTTTGTGCCTGGACCTCCTCCACACCTTAAGCTGTCCTGTTTCTTTGCTCTAACCTTTTCTATCCGAGTAGAGTTTATTTTGCCATGAGAGAATAGGAGTTGTAATTTCAGCTGGTGTGGACATTGACTTTACTGGGAATTAAAGGACTTGCCTCTACCTACAGTAGAGGTGAGAATCATCCTCTGGAGGAGTTTTGACTCCGGCTGTGGACACGGCCCGTCAAGTACACCACTCAACCTCTTTATATAGGAGGGTACGGGCTGGTAGTGCGGTGTGCCTTTATCCCTCCTGCGAGGAGCCAACAACATAAAGGCAGGTAAGGGGGAAAGGATCTGTGCGCTACAAAAAAATAAAATAAAAATTATAATCTTGACCTAGGAGGACGAGGTCCATATGGAGTAGGAGGTTGAGGTGGCGGTGGATGTGGCTGTGTAGGTGGAAGCGGCCGTGGAGGAGGACGAGGTAGCCAACACTGGTTCAAAAATACAACAATGGCTGGGTAAGGCCGGTGATGTGTCGAATTCTGTCCCCCGTCAAATAGTGTCCACCCTGTACTGCGCTTGCTCAGTATGTAGGACAAATGGATTTCGAAAATCTCCCAAGACGAACGGCGCCTGCGTGGTGAGTTCAGGTGAAGGCCACACCACCCGTGGTTCAAGCCGAGCCAAGTGAGGCCGTGCCCGAAGCGTGGCGATCGAACCGAGCCCGTGAGGGGCCCTGTTACTATGTGCTACCGTATGTCCACTTGGATGGTGGGGCTTGAACCTGCACTCACTGCGCAGGCGCCGTTCATCTTCGGAGATTTTGTGAATCTCCTTGTCCTCTGTACTGCGCAAGCGCTGCGCCTTCGCAGTATGGGCCGGACACAATCCGATGGCCGGACAGTTTTTGTCACAACACCGGTATACATGTCTATTCTGCAGAAGGTACGGACAAGTCCTGTGGGATCCATGCCTGGTTCATTTTAATGAACGTGAGCTTGTCCACATTGGCTCTGGACAGGCGGCTGCGCTTGTTTGTGATAACGCCCCCTGCCGTGCTAAATACACGTTCAGATAATACACTGGCTGCAGGGCAGGCCAGCACCTCCAAGGCATAAAGGGCAAGCTCAGGCCATGTGCCCAATTTGGAGACCCAGAAGTTAAAGGGGGCAGACCCGTCATCCAGTACGTGCAGGCCTGTGGACACATACTGCTCAACCATGTTGGTGAAATGCTGCCTCCTGCTAAGACGTTCCATCTCAGCTGGTGGTGCTGGTTGTTGTGGCGTGCTGACAAAGCTTTTCCACATTTCAGCCATGCTAACCCTGCCTTCTGAGGTGCTGCCGGTGCCCCGGCTGCGTTAGCGACCTCTTCCTCCTCCTCTGCCTTCGCCTTGTGCTTCCACCGTACGCCCGCTGTCAGGTGGGAATGCCACCAGCAGCGCGTCTACCAGCGTGCGCTTGTACTCGAGCATCTTACGATCCCGCTCCAGTGAGGGAATTAAGGACGGTACGTTGTCCTTGTAACGGGGATCCAGCAGGGTGCCCACCCAGTAATCAGCACCAGTTAAAATGTGGGCAACTCGGCGGTCATTGCGGAAACACTGCAGCATGTAATCGCTCATGTGTGCCAGGCTGCCCAGAGGCAAAGAAAAGCTGTCCTCTGTGGGAGGTGTATCGTCCGTGTCCTCTGTATCCCCCCAGCCACGCACCAGTGATGGCCACGAGCTGGTCTGGGTGCCACCCTGCTGTGAAAATGCCTCCTCCTCCTCCTCCTCCTCCTCCTCCTCCTCCTCCTCCATCTCCTCCTCCACCTCGTCATCCTCCAGAACTGTGCCCTTTATGCCGGACAATTGTGTACCTGGCGTTTGTTGGTGCAGGAACCCACCCTCGTAGCCACTTGTGAAAGACTGCCCTGAAAGCCTTTGAAATGATCCCACTTCCTCCTCCTCCTCATCCTCCTGTGCCACATCCTCTTCCATCATCGCCCGAAGCGTTTTTTCAAGGAGGCATAGAACTAGGATAGTAACGCTGAGAACGGCGTCATTGGCACTGGACATGTTGGTGGAGTACTCGAAACAGCGCAACAAGGCACACAGGTCTCGCATGGAGGCCCAGTTATTGGTGGTGAAGTGGTGCTCTTCCGCAGAGCGACTCACGCGTGATTGGTGCAGCTGAAACTCCACTATCGCCTGCTGCTGCTCGCACAGTCTGGCCAGCATGTGCAAGGTGGAGTTCCACCTTGTGGGCACGTCACATATGAGGCGGTGAGCGGGAAGGCCGAAGTTACGCTGCAGCGCTGACAGGCGAGCAGCAGCAGGGTGAGAACGCCGAAAGTGCGCACACACAGCCCGCACTTTCTGCAGCAGCTCTGGCATATTGGGGTAATTTTTAAGGAACCTCTGGACCACCAAGTTCAGCACATGCGCCAGGCAAGGGATGTGCGTCAAACCGGCTAGGCCCAGAGCTGCTACGAGATTTCGCCCATTATCGCACACCACCAGGCCGGGTTTGAGGCTCACTGACAGCAACCACTCATTGGTCTGTTGTTCCATGTCCCTCCACAACTCCTGCGCGGTGTGGGGTTTTTCCCCCAAACAGGAAAGTTTTAAAACTGCCTGCTGTCGTTTACCCCTGGCTGTGCTGAAGTTGGTGGTGAAGGTGTTACGCTGATCGGATGAGGAGGCGGTAGAGGATGAGGAAGCGGAGTAGGAGGAGTTAGCAACAGGAGGAAAACTGAAGCACCCTGCAATCCTCGGTGGTGGAAGGACATGCGCCAAACTGCTATCTTCCTCAGGCCCAGCCGCCACTGCATTTACCCAGTGTGCTGTTAGGGAGATATAACGTCCCTGACCGTGCTTACTGGTCCACGCATCCGTAGTTAGGTGGACCTTGCCACAGATGGCGTTGCGCAGTGCACACCTGATTTTGTCCCCCACTTGGTTGTGCAGGGAAGGGATGGCTCGCCTGGAAAAGTAGTGGCGGCTGGGCACGACGTACTGTGGGACAGCCAATGCCATCAGGCTTTTAAAACTCTGCGTCTCCACCAGACGGAATGACAGCATTTCAAAGGCCAGGAGTTTTGAAATGCTGGCATTCAGGGCCAGGGATCGCGGGTGGCTAGGGGGGTACTTCCTCTTCCGCTCCAATGTTTGGGAGATAGAGAGCTGAACGCTTCCATGGGACATTGTGGAGATGGTTGGTGACCCAGGTGGTAGTGTTGCTGGCAGATCCTCTGTTTGCGGGGTGGCAGGTGCCACTGTCACTACAGAGGTGGAACAAAACAATACTCCTGCGCTCTGATGTCTTGGTGTATGCGGGGCGTGTCGATCATTCCTCAGTAAACAGGCAACACTTTAGGAATCTTGCAGCCCTCCTCAGAACTATGGGTGTTCATACAACTGTAAAAAAACAAAAAACAGGAGGGCGCACCGACCTAGTGTATTACCAGATAAAATCTTTATTAAAATGTATAAAAACAGCAATGGTCCTACTCACAAGCAGAGCGTTAAAATGAGCTTTTTCTAGTGACCAGCCTGAATCATAGGACGACTGAAGTTAAAACTCGATGACCAGGGAGATAGATGGTACCTCAAATGTGCTGGACGGCTGACGCGTTTCCGGGGCGCACCCCTTTCTTCAGAGCCTACACAGCTTGTGGTATCCTATTCTCATGGATAACCCCACACATATAGATATACACACACTCATGTCCACCAAGGAGGCCCCGACCCATCGTCCCCACCCCAATAGGCCCTGCCCCTACAAACTCCACCCCCAGAGGTGTGTCTCATGATTAACCCATAGGGGTGAATCAGAAATTAAATATAATTCGACATGCTATGTGACACCAATTGTGCACTAGAGTAAAACAAATCATTTCACATCATAGATACATATAAAATAGTGGTGGAGGATAGAGGTTCAAATTCAAAGGACCAGTGTGCCACTAATGATCAAAATACTCCTAGCAAACTTGTACCCAAACCCCCACTGATCCCGCATCACAGGGTGACCAGGTAGGCTAGTAGTATACAACAGATATGTAACAAGCATCTAATTGTGCCCGAATGAACCGCTTACCGTATGCAGCAGGGGCCAACAGTAGATGCAAAGGTGTCCAATGATCTGCCAGTGGGAGAGATGCATCTAGGATTCCACTCACTGCATCCTATACCTAACCTTCTATTAAGGGAGAGAGGCACATTCGGAGCTTTGGACTAGAAGTGCGGGTGTTACAAACTTTTCCACCCGCACTTCCTGTTTGTCAGTGGTGCGGCCTGATTGGGCGAATGCCAGGCCTCGATCTGGATGCCGAGTCGGAAGTGCGGGTGTGTTTGCGTTCCACCCGCAACTTCCGGTAGCACTACAGTGAATGCGCTCGCCCCTCCTATCACTCCTAGGGGCGGAGTGCAGAGGAGGCTTGTCCAAAGCATGGAATGGGTCGCAATTGCCTAGAGGTGTGGGTGTCACTAGCGTGTCTACCCGCACTTCCGGTCGCGTCCCTGTTTGTCTATAGCACAGCCTGATTAGGCAAATACCAGGCCTCGATCTGGATGCTAAACTGGAAGTGCGGGTGTGTTTGCGTTCCACCCGCAATTTCCGGTGAAACCACAGTGTACACACCCGCTCCTCCTATCACTCTTAGGGGCGGAGTGTAAAGGAGGCCTGTCCAATGACAAGGAGAAAAAAAAAAAAAAGGTGGAGGTGGATGAAGAGGCCGAGACTGCAGCAGAAGAGGAAGCAGGAGGAGCCAGAGACCTTTCTTGGTTTTTGAGGTGTCTACTCCACTGCAGCTCGTGCTTTGCACTTAGATGCCTGGTCATGCAGGTTGTGCTCAGGTTGAGAACGTTTATGCCTCGCTTCAGGCTCTGATTGCACAGCATGCAAACCACTCGTGTCTTGTCATCAGCACATTGTGTGAAGAACTGCCACGCTAGGGAACTCCTTGGACCTGGCTTTGGTGTGCTCGGTCCCTTGCTGCGTTGGGCAGTAGCAGACATACTGTCTAGGGGACGGACGCTCCGCTTTTGCACCCTGCTCCCTCTTCTACTGTGCTGGTGGCTCTGTGCGACCACCGCCTCTTCCTCCAAACTACACTGGTCATCTGCATAATGTTGATTCCATGTGGGGTCGAGGACCTCATCATCCTCCACATCATCTTCCACCCAGTCTTCACCCCTGCCCTCCTTGTCTGTCTGCACAATTGCGAAAGCAGCAGCAGTTGACACCTGTGTTTCGTCATCATCCGAGACGTGCTGCGATGGTCCTCCCATGTACTCATCATGAAACATAAGTGGTTGGGCATCGGTGCACTCAATCTCTTCCACTTCTGGGGCAGGGCTAGGTGGATGGCCCTGGAAAACCCTGCTAACAGAGTCATCGAAAACAGAAGAGACTGCTGCATGATTTGGGGCTCAGACTGCTTGGCTGATTTGCAAGGGGGTGAGGTGAAAGACTGATGGACATGGGTTTCAGGTGCCAACTCTGATCTTTCATCAGAAGAGTGGGTGGGAGACAATGTGAAGGAACCCGAGGCACTGTCAGCAACCCAATCTACTATCGCCTGTACTTGTCCTGGCCTAAACATTCGTACAGCCTCATTAGGTGCGACAAAATACCGCCGCAGGCTCGGTCGCCTACTCGCACCTGAGGAAGGTATTTCACTTGTGCGTGTATCTGGCACAGATCCACCACGTCCTCTCCCTGCAACAGGAGCTCCACCAGCAGCACCACGACCGGGGCCACCACGTCCCTTTGACCTTCTCCTCATATTTTCCAAATTTAGGATCTTGCCCTAAATGGGTGCTTTTGGAAGAGCAGAACACACCCACAGTACGTAACCGCTGAATCGCACAGCTACAGAACTGCAGAAAATGCTATTCAAAACAAATTTTGTTTTTTAGTATAGCACAGTAGAAGAAAACTATATAGAAATTGTTTATTTTACACACCTCCACATATGTATAACACACTGCAAAATATTTTTTGTGGCCCTAAATGGCGTTTTTTGGAAGACCACAACACACCCACAGTACGTAACCGCTGAATCGCACAGCTACAGAACTGCAGAAAATGCTATTAAAAAAAAATGTTTTTTTTTTAGTATAGCACAGTAGAAGAAAACTATATAGAAATTGTTTATTTCACACACCTCCACATATGTATAACACACTGCAAAATATTTTTTGTGGCCCTAAATGGCGTTTTTTGGAAGACCACAACACACCCACAGTACGTAACCGCTGAATCGCACAGCTACAGAACTGCAGAATATGCTATTCAAAAAAAAAATGTTGTTTTTTTAGTATAGCACAGTAGAAGAAAACTATATAGAAATTGTTTATTTCACACACCTCCACATATGTATAACACACTGCAAAATATTTTTTGTGGCCCTAAATGGCGTTTTTTGGAAGACCACAACACACCCACAGTACGTAACCGCTGAATCGCACAGCTACAGAACTGCAGAAAATGCTATTCAAAAAAAATTTTGTTTTTTTAGTATAGCACAGTAGAAGAAAACTATATAGAAATTGTTTATTTCACACACCTCCACATATGTATAACACACTGCAAAATATTTTTGTGGCCCTAAATGGCGTTTTTTGGAAGACCACAACACAACCACAGTACGTAACCGCTGAATCGCACAGCTACAGAACTGCAGAAAATGCTATTCAAAAAAAATTTGTTTTTTTTAGTATAGCACAGTAGAAGAAAACTATATAGAAATTGTTTATTTCAAACACCTCCACATATGTATAACACACTGCAAAATATTGTTTGTGGCCCTAAATGGCGTTTTTTGGAAGACCACAACACACCCACAGTACGTAACCGCTGAATCGCACAGCTACAGAACTGCAGAAAATGCTATTCAAAAAAAAATTTTTTTTTTAGTATAGCACAGTAGAAGACAAATATATAGAAATGGTTTATTTCACACGCCTCCACATATGTATAACACTCTGCAAAATATTTTTTGTGGCCCTAAATGGGTCTTTTTGCAAGCGTACATTAAAGTGCAATTTTTTTTGCCCTAAACGGGTCTTTTTTTGCACGAGCAAAATAAAATGCAAATTTTTTATTTTTTTTTTGCCCTTAACCACTTAAGCCCCGGACCATTTGGTAGCTAAAGGACCAGAGGTGAATTCAGAATTTTGCACTGCGCTGCTTTAACTGTAAATTGTGCGGACATGCAATGTTGTACTGAAACTAAATTTGCGTCCTTTTCTTCCCACAAATAGAGCTTTCTTTTAATGGTATTTGATTGCCTCTGCGATTTTTATTTTTTGCGATATAAACAGAAAAAGACCGAAAATTTTGAAAAAAAATGATATTTTCTACTTTTTGTTATAAGAAAAATCGAATAAACTCAATTGTAGTCATACATTTAGGCCAAAATGTATTCAGCCACTTGTCTTTAGTATAAAAAATGTCAATAAGCGTATATTTATTGGTTTGCGCAAAAGTTATAGCGTCTACAACTAGGGTACATTTTCTGGAATTTACACAGCTTTTAATTTATGACTGCCTATCTCATTTCTTGAGGTGCTAAAATGGCAGGGCAGTACAAAACCCCCCCAAATGACCCCATTTTGGAAAGTAGACTCCCCAGGGAAATTGCTGAGAGGCATGTTAAGCCCATTGAATTTTTTTTTTTGTCCCAAGTGATTGAATAATGACAAAAAAAAAAATGTACAAAAAGTTGTCACTAAATGATATATTGCTCACACATGCCATGGTTATATGTGGAATTGCACCCCAAAATACATTCTGCTGCTTCTCCTGAGTACAGGGATACCACATGTGTGGGACTTTTTGGGAGCCTAGCCGGGTACGGGGCCCCAAAAACCAAGCACCGCCTTCAGGCTTTCTAAGGGCGTAAATTTTTGATTTCACTCCTCACTACCTATCACAGTTTCGAAGGCCATAAAATGCCAAAATAGCACAAAATCCCCCCAAATGACCCCATTTTGGAAAGTAGACACCCCAAGCTATTTACTGAGAGGCATGTTCAGTCCATGGAATATTTTATATTTTGCCACAAGTTGCGGGAATATGACAAACTTTGTTTTTTTTGCACAAAGTTGTCACTAAATGATATATTGCTCACACATGCCATGGTTATATGTGGAATTGCACCCCAAAATACATTCTGCTGCTTCTCCTGAGTACGGGGATACCACATGTGTGGGACTTTTTGGGAGCCTAGCCGCGTACGGGACCCCAAAAACCAAGCACAGCCTTCAAGGTTTCTAAGGGCATAAATTTTTGATTTCACTCCTCACTACCTATCACAGTTTTGAAGGCCATAAAATGCCAAGATAGCACAAAACCCCCCAAAATGACCCAATTTTGGAAAGTAGACACCCCAAGGAAATTGCTGAGAGGCATGTTGAGCCCATTGAATATTTTTTTTTGTCCCAAGTGATTGAATAATGACAAAAAGAAAAAAAAAATGTACAAAAAGTTGTCACTAAATGATATATTGCTCAAACATGCCATGGTTATATGCAGAATTGCACCCCAAAATACATTTGGTTGCTTCTCCTGAGTACGGGGATACCACATGTGTGGGACTTTTTGGGAGCCTAGCCGCGTACGGGCCCCCGAAAACCAAGCACCGCCTTCAGGATTTCTAAGGGCACAAATTTTTGATTTCACTCCTCACTACCTATCACAGTTTTGAAGGCCATAAAATGCCAAGATAGCCCAAAACCCACACAAATGACCCCATTTTGGAAAGTAGACACCCCAAGCTATTTGCCGAGAGGCATGGTGAGTATTTTACAGCTCTCATTTGTTTTTGAAAATGAAGAAAGACATTTTTTTTTTTTTTTTTCTTTTTTCAATTTTTAAAACTTTGTGACAAAAAGCGAGATCTGCAAAATACTCAACATACCTCTCAGCAAATAGCTTGGGGTGTCTACTTTCCAAAATGGGGTCATTTGGGGGGGTTTTGTGCCATCTGGGCATTCCATGGCCTCCGAAACTGTGATAGGCAGTGAGGAGTAAAATCAAAAATTTACACCCATAGAAATCCTGAAGGCGGTGCTTGGTTTTCGGGGTCCTGTACGCGGCTAGGCTCCCAAAATGTCTCACACATGTGGTATCCCCGTACTCAGGAGAAGCAACAGAATGTATTTTGGGGTGCAATTCCACATATAACCATGGCATGTTTGAGCAATATATAATTTATGGCAACTTTTTGTAAATTTTTATTTTTATTTTTATTTTTTTGTCATTATTCAATCACTTGGGACAAAAAAAAAAAATATTCAATGGGCTCAACATGCCTCTCAGCAAATAGCTTGAGGTGTCTACTTTCCAAAATGGGGTCATTTGGGGGGGTTTTGAACTGTCCTGGCATTTTATGCACAACATTAGGAAGCTTATGTCACACACCATCCACTCTTCTAACCACTTGAAGACAAAGCCCTTTCTGACACTTTTTGTTTACATGAAAACACTTTTTTTTTTGCAAGAAAATTATGTTGAACCCCCAAACATTATATATATTTTTAAAGCAATGGCCCTACAGATTAAATAGTGGGTGTTGCATTTTTTTTTTCCACACAGTATTTGCGCAGCGATTTTTCAAACGCATTTTTTTGGGGGAAAAACACACTTTTTTAATTTTTAATGCACTAAAAAACACTATATTGCCCAAATGTTTGATGAAATAAAAAAGATGATCTTAGGCCGAGTACATGGATACCAAACACGACATGCTTTAAAATTGCGCACAAACGCGCAGCGGCGAGAAACTACATTCATTTTTAAAAGCATTTAAAAGCCTTTACAGGTTACCACATTGGATTTACAGAGGAGGTCTACTGCTAAAATTACTGCCCTCGATCTGACCTTCGCGGTGATACCTCACATGCATGATGCAATTGCTATTTACATATGACGCTAGACCGACGCTTGCGTTCGCCTTTGCGCAAGAGCAGGGGGGGACAGCGGTGCTTTTTTTTTTTTATTATTATTTATTTTGCTTTTTTATTTTATTTTTAAATTGTTCCTTCCATATTTTTTTTTTTTATCATTTTTATTGTTATCTCAGGGAATGTAAATATCCCCTATGATAGCAATAAGTAGTGACAGGTACTCTTTTTTTGAAAAAAAATGGGGGGTTAGACCCTAGATCTTTCCTCTGCCCTCAAAGCATCTGACCACACCAAGATCGGTGTGATAAAATGCTTTCCCAATTTCCCAATGGCGCTGTTTATATCCGGGGGGGGCATTCCCTCCCACTGCTTGTAAAAGCAGTCTAGAGGCTAATTAGCCACTAGGATTGCTTTTACATGAAAGCCGGCCGCTGGCTGAAAAGAATGATACCCGCAGGCATCAATCTGGTATAACCATTCAAAGTCCAGCAACATACCAGTACGTTGCTGGTCCTTGTTGGACATGTATTGTAATCTTTTTTTTCATGCAGCCTGTTGGCTGAACGAAAAAAAGAGATTGATCGGTGGGTATGCCCACCATTAGAATACCTCCCTTCATCCACCCACTTCTAATGATGGGCATATATGCCGAAGCATGGGGGCATCCTCCCGCAAAAAAGTTATGCCGCGTACACACGGTCTGACTTTTCCACGGGCAAGCCTTTGTCGAAATTTCGACCGTATGTACGCGGCATAAAAGGTTATGCCGCGTACACACGGTCAACCTTTTCCACGGGCAAGCCTCCGTCGGAATTTCGACCGTATATACGCGGCATTAGGAGCAAAAATCGCTCCTCCGCCCCTGCTGCCCCCATGCTTCGGCATATATGCTCTTTTTTTTAACTGTGGTGGTGAAATCACCTCCTACAGCACTGGAGTCACGGCTTTATGTATCGTGGGAGCAAACGCTGTTGCTGTCAAGATAAATAATTCCGCGCTGCAGTTGAATGGCGCACCTGAAAACAAAAAATTACATACCTGAAAAGCAAGCATGATAAAACATTGCAGAATGGAATACAGTAAAAAAGAGCAGAACAATAGAGAGAAAATAGAGAGAGAGAGAGAGAGAGAGAACAATAAAACTACAACTATTTTTGGTTTTTTTATTTTATATTTTTTTTGTGTTTTTGTTTTTTACGTTTTTTTTTTCTTTTTTACACTTTTTTTTTAAACTTTAACAACTGTAATGGTTCGGGTCTCTCAAAATGTAATGGCATCTTGGGAGACCCTGTGTAAGTGTGTCCTAGTCTGTGAAATGCTGTACCCTACGCTAAAACTTCACTTTTGAGTGGTAGCGTTCAAAACATTCACCAAGGCAAAGACCAGGTTTGTCAGGACAGAGTGGACAATAATAACGGGTGTCACGCCTAAATCCGCGCTTGCTACAGACACAACATCTTTTTTGGGGGGTTCGTTGGGTAGGGGTACTCGGGAGGAGATGCGTATAATGCCTCTCATGCAGCCGGCTTACTGCATTTGGTAGGGGATGGTGAGGTGCAGAACCGCCTGGATACAGGAGTTCTGTGACTATCTCATTCTGGAATTTTAGAAGAGATAAAGTCCCGCCTGAAGCTCTGTATAGCACAGGAGCGTTCAGCAAAGCCAATTGAAATAAGGATAGAGACACTTTTTTGTACCAGCGTCTCGCCTTACGGTCAATTAGATACGGCGCCATCAACTGGTCGTTGAGGTCCACCCCTCCCATATTTTTGTTATATTCGTGGACACAGAGGGGTTTCTCCACAACACCAGTCGCCGTACGAATTTGGACTGTCGTGTCTGCATGAAGGGAGGTAAGAAGGAAAACATTCTTATTGTCCCTCCACTTCATAGCGAGCAAGTTATTACACTTTACGCAGGCTCTCTCCCCCAGCCTAAGACGGGCATCTACAAGCCGCTGGGGAAAGCCCCGGCAATTAGGTCGCACGGTGCCACATGCTCCAATCTGATGATCAAACAAGTGACTAAACAGTGGCACGCTCGTGTAATAATTGTCCACATACAAGTGGTACCCCTTTCCGAATAAGGGTGACACCAAGTTCCACACTATCTTGCCAGCGCTCCCTATGTAATCCGGGCAGTTGACCGGCTCAACCTGACTATCTTTTCCCTCATAAACCATAAAGCTCCATACATAGCCTGTTGCCCTGTCACAGCACTTATAGAGCTTGACCCCGTATCTGGCACGCTTGCTGGGAAGGTACTGCTTGAAAGCCAAGCGGCCAGAAAATTTAATCAGGGACTCATCAACGCAGACAGCTTGATCGGGAATAAACAAGGCTGCAAAACGTTCGTTGAAGTGGTTTATGAGGGGCCGAATTTTATAGAGCCGGTCGTATTCAGGGTCCCCACGTGGACGACAAAGTTCATTGTCGTTGAAGTGCATGAACCGCAAAATCTGCTCGTATCGTTTCCTGGGCATGGAGGCAGAGAACACGGGCATGTGGTCAATTGGGTGCGTGGACCAATAAGCACGCAATGACGGGAATTTATGTGTGCCCATGTTGAGGGAAAGGCCCAGAAAGGTCTTAAATTCGGAAACCGTAATTGGTTTCCAATCTTTGGCAATGGAAGGCAACTGGGGATTAGCGGCGATGAATTGACCAGCATATAAATTACTCTGGTCCACAATAGATCTATAGAGATCTTCCGTGAAAAACAGCGAATAATAATCGATTGGCATAAAATCAGCTGTTTCCACCTGAATACCGGGTTGGGCAGTGAATGGGGGAAGTACGGGTTCTGCAGAAGTGGTGGGGACCCAATCAGGATAGGCGAATTCTGCAGGAAGGGCACTATGGGCACGACGGGCCTGCCTTTGTCTTCTTATTGGTGGCAGCGGGACACTACTTGTGCTTGCCACCTCGCCAGCTTGAACTGCACTTATGGGACTCGCCACGTCACCACGTGATACTGCAGTGCTGGATGTACGCCCAGGCTGTACTAGGCCGCTGGTGCTTGCCAATTCACCAGAAGGAATAGCGGCGCTAGTACTCCTCTGCTCCATGATACGAGAGCCCTGCGGTTCTTGCTCCTCAATAACCTCAGAAGATCGGGATCGGGTACGCCTGACCTTAGCAGGGACCTCAACTTCATCGTCAGAGCTATCTGACGTGGGGCCGCTGACGTCACTGTCTTCTACGGGAAGATATTCTGAGCCTGAATCTGACAGATACGTGACCTCCTCTTCACTATCTGTCATACTCAGAATCTCGTAGGCCTCTTTACTAGTGTACCTTCGACTTGCCATTTTGGGCTCTAAATTTAGGGGTACACTAGTAAGATTCACAGGAAAAAAAGCACCCGACTGTCGTCAGCAAATATATCAAACGCTACAAAAAAAACTGTTAGCGGTCGCAGGGATCAGGACTGTCTCTGCGAACGCTGCAGTTATGTGTTTTGTGTTTGGTAAGTGACAGTGATCGATCGATACTGCACTTGGGTGGGCTGGGCTGGGCGGAGGGGCTAAACGCAGGTGCTAGCAGGTATCTGGGCTGATCCCGCTAACACTGCATTTTTGGGAACCCTAAACCGCTGGGGACGCTAGTATAGATCTGATCAGATACTATACCACTAAGGGAGGTGTATGCTTTGTGCGTGGGTGTTAGCGTTACTGGCACTAACCTAACGCTGCCTGGGGCGACGCAGACCCTCTCTGGCGCTAAAACCTAATTGATCTCACCCGCCGGGCGATCAGGGGGTTAAACCTTTATTGGGTTATATACGGCGGGTGCCCTGATGCTATAAAAAGCAAAGTAACCAACCAGCGTCACCCGTAACCTTTATATGGTGATCACTGGTGAAAGGGTTAACTAGGGGCAATCAGGGGGTTAAAACCTTTATTAGGTTGAATATGGGGGTAACCGACGCTATATAAAAACCTGACGGGTTACCTAAATAACTAAATAACTAACTGGGTAACCAGTGTCACCAGTGACGCTTATACGGTGATCACTGGTGAAAGGGTTAACTCTAGGGGCAATCAGGGGGTTAAAATAATATATGGGGGTATCTGACACTAATAAAAACCTGCGGCGAACCTAAAAATAATTAACTGGCTATCTAGGGCACCACCGGCACTAAATACAGCGATCGAAAATACGATTGATTAGTGACGCTGGCGTTAGGGGGTGAAAGGGTTACCTGGGGGCGATCAAGGGGTTAAACCTTTATTAGGGGGGGTTAGGGGGCTACCCTGGACCTAAAGGGGCCTAATCCTAACTGCCCTGCAACTTTTTATTATCACAGATGACACTAAATGCAGTGATCAGTAAAATAAATGATCACTGCAATCAGTGACACTGTAATTGGGGGCTGGGGGGTGACCTGGGGGGTGATCTGGGGGTGACTGGGGGGTGAAATGTGTGCCTATGTGTACCTATGTGTCAGTGGACTGTTGGTGCACTAACCTGCTTCTTCTCTCCTCGGCGCCGGAATCGAAAAGACCGCCGCGAGGGAGATGATATCACTTCCTCCTGCCTGTGTTTACATCACATGGCAGAGGAAGCATTTTCATTGGCCGGGAGCGATCGCGAGGGGGTGCCAGAAATCGAATGGTCACCCCCTCATCTCCGAACGCTCCCCCGCGATTAACGGCCGCTCACTGTATAGGAGGGGGGTCCGATCGGACCCCCCAACTATACAAAGGCGATCACGTATGCTCTACGTCAGGGGTCTCAAACTCAAATTACCTGAGGGCCACAAGACAAGTTTTCATATCCCATGGGGGGCCGCATGCAAACATTCAAACTTCAAAAACAGCAGCACTGTTGTCAGCAGACACACTATTAACCCCCAGCACTGGTGTCAGCAAACGCATTATTAAACCTGACCACTACACTGCACACTGACCACTACACACTGACCACTACACTACACACTGACCTCTACACTGCACACTGACCAATACACACTGACCACTACACACTGACCACTGCACTGCACACTGACCACTACACTGCACACTGAACAATACACACTGACCACTGCACACTGACCACTGCACACTGACCACTACACTGCACACTGACCACTACACTACACACTGACCACTACACTACACACTGACCAATACACACTGACCACTGCACACTGACCACTACACTGCACACTGACCACTACACTACACACTGACCACTACACACTGACCACTACACTGCACACTGACCACTGCACACTGACCTCTACACTGCACACTGAACACTACACTGCACACTGAACAATACACACTGACCACTACACTACACACTGAACAATACACACTGACCACTGCACACTGACCACTACACTGCACACTGACCACTACACTGCACACTGACCACTACACACTGACCACTACACTGCACACTACACTGCACACTGAACAATACAAACTGACCACTGCACACTGACCACTACACTGCACACTGACCACTACACTACACACTGACCTCTACACTGTACACTGAACAATACACACTGACCACTACACTGCACACTGACCACTGACCACTGTACACTGACTTCTACACAGCACACTGACCACTACACTGCACACTGACCACTACACTGCACACTGACCACAACACACTGACCACTACACTGCACACTGACCACTGCATACTGACCACTACACTGCACACTGACCACTACACTGCACACTGACCACAACACACTGACCACTACACTGCACACTGACCACTACACTGCACACTGACCACTACACTACACACTGACCACAACACACTGACCACTACACTGCACACTGACCACTGCATACTGACCACTACACTGCACACTGATCACTGCACTGCACACTGACCACTACACTGCACACTGACCACAACACACTGACCACTACACTACACACTACACTACACACTGGCCACTACACTGCACACTGACCACTACACTGCACACTGACCACTACACTGCACACTGACCACTACACTGCACACTGACCCCTTCACACTGACCACTACACTGCACACTGACCATTACACTGCACACTGACCACTACACTGCACACTGACCACTCACCATTAGGGCACAGCACATCAGGGCACAGAGCCCAGCACATCAGGGCACAATCAGGGTACATGGGGCACAATCAGGGTACATGGGGCACAATCAGGGTACATGGGGCACATCAGGGCACATTTAGGGTACATGGAGCACATCAGGGCACATTTAGGGTACATGGGGCACATCAGGGCACATTTAGGGTACATGGGGCACATCAGGGCACAATCAGGGTACATGGGGCACATCAGGGCACAATCAGGGTACATGGGGCACATCAGGGCACATTTAGGGTACATCAGGGCACATTTAGGGTACATGGGGCACATTAGGGCACAATCAGGGTACATGGGGCACATCAGGGCACATTTAGGGTACATGGGGCACATCAGGGCACATTCAGGGTACATGGGGCACATCAGGGCACATTTAGGGTACATGGTGCACATCAGGGCACAATCAGGGTACATGGGGCACATCAGGGCACAATCAGGGTACATGGGGCACATCAGGGCACAATCAGGGTACATGGGGCACATCAGGGCACAATCAGGGTACATGGGGCACATCAGGGCACATGGGGCACAGGTCAGCATTTACTTGTTGTCGTTTTCTTCAAATGCAGAGTAGCGCACGAAGCGTCTGTCATAAGTTCACTTCTCTCTCATGTCACGCTGTTGCTCCCCGGCGGCCCCTCCTCTCTTCGTCCATCCCAGATGATGTCACAAGCAAATGGGGATGGACGAAGAGAGGAGGGGCCGCCGGGGAGCAACAGCGTGACATGAGAGAGAAGTGAACTTATGACAGACGCTTCCTGCGCTACTCTGCATGCATCTCGATCTACCCGTCAGGCGCCAGCAGTAGGCGATTGACGGGTATATCACTGCGGATCTCCGGCCAGTACATGCCTGGCAGTAGAACACTGCCAATTTGCGCCCCCCCTTCCACGGCACCCCCGCGCTGCCTGCGGGCCATTTATAACTGGTCCGCGGGCCGCAAATGGCCCGTGGGCCGGTACTTTGAGACCCCTGCTCTACGTGATTGTGCCTGTCGGTGCCATTCTTCCGACGTATATATACAGTGAGCGGTCGTTAAGTGGTTAATGGGTCTTTTGGAAAAGAGCACAATAAAGTGCCTTTTTTTTTTTTTGCCCTAAATGGATCTTTTTCCAAGAGCAGAATACACCCACAGTATGGAAACGGTGTATCTCTCAACGTAATATATGCAGTGCTGGTGCACTGAGCTTGCAGATAAAAGGTCGATTTTCTCTGACACTGGGCTCATGGCAGTGTAAAAAGACTGCACTGCAACACAAACAGGTAAACCTATGCAGATCGCTGAGTTATATCTCTGAATCTGGACTCCTATTCCTATATAATAAATCTCTCTCCCTGAAAGCACCAAAAGGAACCTGGCCCTACACTACACTGTCTCTCTATCTTTTCCCTCAGATTCCAGAATCAGGACTAACTCATGTATTTTTCAATCTCTCCCTAAAAGCAACAGCAGCAGACAAGATCCTCTCCCTATCTATTCTGAAGCAGAGTGACGTGTGTGCTGTGTGCCTCTAGCTTATATAGAAGCTGGGTCACATGTTGCACTGACCATTTACAGCCATGCCATTAGTAGGCATGGCTATGATGGCTTCTAAGGGCACACCAGCTAATCAAAAGGTGATTGGCTGGCCCCTGAAGCATTTCTAACTGCGCCATTAGATTGCCGAACCCGAAACCCGGACTTTCGCGCAAAGTTCGGGTTCGGGAAAAAGCTAAAGTTCGGTACGGACCCGAACTTTACAGTTCGGGTTCGCTCAACCCTACTTGTCTGTGACCCATGCAAGATTTTCCATCACCTTTCTGATGGAAGGCAAGAAACGGGAAGAGTGGTTCCCATAGAAAAGTAATGCGCAAAGCAGTAGACATTTTCAGAAGCTCTAACCCTTTTCCAGGGCATGGGCCCCCTGGAGCAGAGAACCGCTGCAAATTGAGAAGCGGGGGGTGCCACGAATTGAGAAGCGGGGGGTGCTGCCGCTGCGGATTATTGAGGTCGGGGGTTGCCATCCGGGCCCTTGGGGACCTCTGGGCCCCTTACAAAAAATTTAAAATTAAAATAAAACAAATAAAGAAGAAGAATTAAAAAAAAAGAAATAAAAAAAAAAATTAAAAAGACCTCTGGGCTTCTGGGCCCCTTACAAAAAATAAATAAATAAATAAATAAATAAAAAACATTTATTTTTTTTTATAAAAAAAAAGGGGGGTTGTCATCCGGGGCCCTGGGGACCTCGGGGCCCCTTACAAAAAAAAAATTCCAAAAAACAAAAACAAAAAAGGGGGGTTGTCACCCGGGCCCATGGGGACCTCCGGGCCCCTTACAGGTGTACTGCCTGTACCACCCTGATGGCAGCCCTGCCCTTTTCCTATAAATGTGTTTTTTGCTTGTTGCCATTAGAGGCTTCTTGTCTTCAACATT
The DNA here is from genome assembly GCA_029206835.1 of Rana muscosa. Taxonomy (NCBI): domain Eukaryota; kingdom Metazoa; phylum Chordata; class Amphibia; order Anura; family Ranidae; genus Rana; species Rana muscosa. Next base: position 62,324,186 of record CM055122.1, on the reverse strand, counting down.
AGCTGGCGGGAAAGGCACTGTGAAGCAACCTACAGACTCCAGACTGCAATTATAGGATTTTTTAAAACAGCTTACCTGTAAAATCCTTTTCTTGAGAGTACATCACAGGACACAGAGGCTTAGATAGTTACTTAGTGGGTTCGATAATCACCATCAGGTGATTGGACACTGGCAACCCTAATTACAAGGCAAGTTCCTCCCCAATATAACTCTTCCCATACGGAGAGAACCCTTGTTTTGTAGCAAAGCAATAAGTGTCCCAACGTATAATCCCAAAGAGGGGCGGGAGCTCTTGTGATGTACTCTCAAGAAAACAGAGAATTTATTGCCAAATACTTACCGTAATTTTACTTTCCTGATAGACTCCATGGCAGACTACGTGTGGGTTAACCCCGCCTCCTCTCCACAGCTATAGGACCCCTTACCCATAAATTTGAGCTCACCTCCACAGACAGGTGTTCCGTAACTAGCCGACTCAAATTTCAACTCTCATATTTTTATTAATGGGTGGGAACTCCGTCTGCCATGGAGTCTATCAGGAAAGGAAAATTACGGTAAGTATTTGGCAATATATTTTCAGTTTTCCTGACAGACTCCATGGCAGACTACGTGTGAGAAATAACTAGCCAATCCACACGGGAGGGTATGCTGAGCAAAAAAATATTTATTCTTTCCCGTCAACTGACAGGCTTTTTCTACCAAAATTAACAGAGGAAAGGGAAGCAGGCTCAATACAATAATGAGTCATAAATGTATTAATAGAAGACCACGAAGCTGCCTTGCATATCACCTCAGGAGCCACGTGTCGAGTTGCTGCCCATGAGGCTACCATGCCTCTGGTGGAATGAGCCGTCACCGCCTCTGGAGGGGCCAAGCCCTTTGCCCTGTAGGCCTGTTGAATTGATTGAACGATCCAGGCCGCTATCGTTCTGGAGGAAGCCCTCTTTCCTTTGTTGCTACCAGTGTGTAACAAGAACAGGTAGTTCGAGCTTCTAAAAGATGAAGTGACTCGCAAGTATTCTTTCAGAGTCTCACCTACATCCAAGGGATGAGCATCTGCCGATTCCGGAGAATTGAAAGTAGGAAGGACTATTTCCTGATTCTCGTGAAAAACTGACTTTTGGCTTTGACCCAAGCATGGGAATAAGGACCACTCGGTCCGGGAAGAAAGTCAAAAAGGGTTCTTGACAACCTAGGAAGCTTATTTCTGAAACCCTTTTGGCTGAAGTAATGGCCACTAGAAAAGCCAGTTTGATTGATAAGTCCTTAATAGAAAGATCCTTGTTGTAGAGTGCTGAAAGAGCATCAAGGACGAGCGGAAGATCTCATTTGGGGAATCTGGGTTTCCTCTGAGGCCTGATTCTCGAAGCCCCCCGGAAGAACTATTGAATGAGAGGATGAGTTACCCATGATGTTCCTGAAAATGCAGATAAGGCTGAAACTTGTACCCTGAGGGAACTGATCGACAAAGGAAGATCCAAGCCTGATTGGAGAAAACTCAAAACGTCTTGAACTCCAGGATTTCTAAAAGATTTTCTAGCAGAAGTCATGAAGCTGACAAACCTGGTCCAGATTCTGTTGTAGGTTTTGTCTGTGTTAGGCTTTCTGGAGCTCATAAGGGTAGAGATTACCCCTGAAGCACACCCAAGAGACTCTAGCCTCTCCCTCTCAAGAACCAGACCATCAGTCTCAGTATCGCTGGACAGGGGTGCAGGGTTGCCCCCTGAGAAAGAAGGTCCCGGCCTGAGAGGAAGAGGCAACGGGTCCCTGAAGCTCATTAGATTCAGGAGAGGAAACCATGGCCTGCTCGGCCAGTATGGTGCTATTGTTATCACTTTGACTTTCTCCAACTGGAGCCGCTGCAGGAATTTTAGCATGATCGGAGGTGGAGGGAAGGCATATGCCCTGTTGAAATCCCATTGACTCGTTAATGCATCTACTCCGAAAGCTTGACTGCACCGAGCTCGAGTGTAGTATCTGTCTACTTTGTAATTGCAGGGGGATGCAAACAGATCCACCTCTGGATCAAATTCCAACGATAGGATCCACTTGAATGTTTGTGGATGCAGTGACCATTCGTTGTTGTCTAGATTGCTGCGTGACAGGAAGTCTGCTTGAATGTTCTGCTCCCCTGGAATGAAGACTGCTGTCAAGTTGAGCCAATTCCTCTGAGCCCAGGTCATGATGGGCTCGACCTCTTGGAGAAGGGCGGAGCTCCGAGTGCCCCCTTGCCTCTTCACGTATGCCACGCAGTGGTGTTGTCCATTTTGAGTAGGACCGGCTTCCCTTTCAGGAGGTGGGAAAAGACTTGAAGGGCACACCATGCCGTATGTAGCTCCAAAATGTTTGAGCCTGGAGTGTGGAGACGGGCATCCCATTTGCCCTTAGCCAGTTCTGCCTCCCAATGGCCCCCAGGCCGCATTGCTGGCATCGGATGTAACAGTCACCCACTGGATGGGAGCAAGGGAGTGGATAGTTAACAAGTTCTTGGTTTGAAGCCACCAGAGGAGATTGTTCCTCATTGACTGTGTTAGTCGGATCAACTGATTGAGATCGTCTGACCTCCACTGCTGGAGGAATCCTGATTGAAAAGGACGAAGCCTCCACATTGCCCATTTGACCATGGGGGATGTGGCCACCATTGTGCCGATTATCTTCAGGCACTGTGACGCCCTTAGGTGAGAGTAGTCTAGGGCTAAGGATATTCTTTCCCAAATGGCCGGGATTTTTTCTTTCGGCAGAGAGATGGTATTCTCTATGGTGTCGAATTGAGCCCCTAGATATATTAGGCGCTGGGTCGGCTCTAGCTGACTCTTCTCCCGGTTTAGGAGCCAACTCCAACAGTGTAGAGATCACCTGATCTTTGTGGATCAGCAACTGCTGCTTGTCTTGGGACAGTACTAGTAAATCGTCCAGATAATGATACAGACGCACACCCTGTATTCTGATAAGGGACACAACTGCCAACAGCACCTTGGAAAACACTCTTGGAGAAGTCGTTAGCCCGAATGGAAGACAAATAAATTATAAGTGCTCTTGTTCGACCTGGAACCGAAGATATTTGTGAAAATCTTCCGCCACGGGAACATGAAAGTACGCATCCTTTAGATCTATTGAGATCAACCAGTCACCTGGTTGAACGATTTTTTGGATAGTAGAGAGTGACTCCATCTTGAACTTCTCGTGCTTTATATATCTGTTTAGAAAGGTGAGGTCTATAACTGGGCGCCAAGAGCCATTTTTCTTCTGTACTAGAAAGAGGGGGGAGTATACCCCCTGGAATTCCTCGTCCTTTGGCACGGGCACCACTGCTCCTTGATCTTTCAGGACATTGACATATGAAAGAAGAACTTGTTGTTTTTCTTCTGATTGAGGAAGAGAAGTTTGCATTGGTCTGCATGGAGGAATCTTGGTGAAGGACCATGTGTGGCCTGTTGAGACGTTTTGATGGTCCAATAATCTGAGATCGAGGCCACCCAGACATGCCGGAAGAGGCGTAGGCGAGCCCCTACCGACCCGCCTGGGCGGGCCCAATCTCAAAAGGACTTGGTTGGCTCACGCGCACCGGGCGTTTGTTTCTTGCCAGACTTTTGAAAGGAAGTTTGCCCTCTATTCCAGTTCCAGCTTCTCCTAAAATCCCGTCCCGGTTTATAGGAACGTGCCTCCCTCGAACGCTTTGTACTGCGTCTCCGTTGAGGTCTTTTCTGGTTAAACGGGCACCTGTCCTGGGGAAGGAAACCCGACTTTCCACCTGTAGCTTTTGAAATGGCGTTATCAAGTTTGTTCCCAAACAATGAAGTCCCTTCAAAGGGAATTTTGCACTACGCCTGCTTGGAGGCTGGATCAGCAAGCCAGGGGCGCAACCATAGTGCTCGTTTGGCCGTGACCGAAGACAACATTGATCTGGCCAGTAAACGGATGAGGTCAATTGATGCTTCTCCCAGAAAGGCGACTGCCAGTTTAAGTTCTTGCACTGCTGATCTTTGAGCTAATTCCTCCGAGACACCTTTCAGAACGGAGTCTACATTTTCCACCCAGGCCTCCATTGCTTTGGAGGTAACTGCAAGGGCTAAAGCTGGTTTGCAGGCCGTTCCGGTCAGGCTATATATTCTTTTGAGGTCATGGTCAATCTTTCGATCCAGACCATCTTTGAAAGATACAGTATCATCAAGCGGGAGGGTGACATGCTTCGCTAGGCGCATTACTGCTGCATCTACGAGGGGAGCATTTTCCAAATGCTTAACGTCCTCAGATTTAAAGGGATACAGTCTAGAGGTTTTGCTTAGCATAGAAACCTTCTTATCTCCCTTGCTCCATTCTTCCTCAAACACTCCTTTCAGCTCAGAGGGAAGTGGGAAATTGGAGCGTTCTTTCCCCAGTTGCTTAAACAGTTTTCTTTGTTTCTCTGGGGGGGCAGTGGTATCCTCCAACTTTAAGGTTTCCTTCACTGCCTTGATTAGTGGAGAGACTAAAGCGTAGTCGAATCCCACCGTAGAATCATCTCCCTCCATCTTGTCTTGCGAGGAATTATGGGAGGAATCATGGGGCTGGAATTGGCCTGGATCCTCCTGGGCCTCGTCAGCCAAGGAGCCAGACAAGGTGGTGGACTGGCTCCTCGTGTGGGGGGGCAACTATTTCCTTCATAGATTGCTGTACCACACGTTTAACAAGAGACTCAAGATTTTGTTTTTCGGTCTCTTTCTCACCGACCGCTCGGGCATAACATGGGTCGCATAGCGATTTGCCCTCCGGGATTCTGGTCTTACATCTCCAACAGGCTCTGTGGTCAGAGCGACTATCGTGGTGGCGGTGACTAGAGGAGGAATGGGAACGTTTCCTATATCTAGAGGGGGAATATGAACGTCCCCTATGATGATGGGTCCTAGACGTAGTGTCGCGTCTGGACCTGGAGGATGAATGATGATGCTGATGCGGCCTGGCAAGGTCCCTGGCTTGTGACTGATGAACTGAAATAGCCGGGCTGTAAGAGATAATACAGACAAAGGGAGGGGGAGGAAGGTGGGCAGGTTGTAACCGTTAGCAACCACCAGCAATAAAGACACCAAAGACACCAACCCCCTACCCACTCCGCACATACCTTGTGCGGAAGGGCTGGCCACTTGGCGGTGAAGATGAATCCATGACGAGGGAGACACAAAAGATCCGTAACTACACTACCTAGACTAAGGATAAGCAAATCAATGCAAGAACAGCACAAAAAAAAAAGTTTGTTTTTTTTTTAAAACTGTCCCTTTTAAGAGACACTAAGCATTACAAGCATTACATTGTAAATGAAGTGCTTACCCCGTCCTGGTAGTATTGAGGCTCCGGGAGGCTGCCGCTATATGCCCACAGGTTATCCCACCTGTATAGGGCTCTTCAACGGTTTAAATAACCTGCCGTAAAGACGTCACGGCCGGCCCCGCTGCGCGCATGTGCCGGAGGGACCGGACCTACTGCGCCTGCGCGGCCCCTGACCCCTCCACCGTACCGCGCATGCGCGAAACCAAGCCTCGGTTTCACCGCGGTTCGGCGAATGCGCAGATGCGCGACGGACCGGGGACCAGGAAGAGCAATGGCGTCCTGGAACGCAGAAGCGTTCCACACACGGCAGGACATAGGAGAAAAAACGGCAAAACACCAGGCAAGAAAAGAGGGGAATACCAGACAAATATAAACACACAAAAACAGTCTGCCATGAAAGAATATACTGAAGTCTTCAGACCTTGCCAACCAGTCCTACGTCCATCCTGGTACACTGGGCCTCATCCCTTCCACCATAGGGGTATTAACTGCCCGAAAAAACACTCGCCTGCTCTTAGCTGAACCCTGGGTGCACCGCACAACTGGTACCTGATCCGACAGACATCCTGGACTGCACCTGAATTGCATGATGAAGGGTCCATGTGAGGAGGACAAAAAAGGAACACCTGTCTGTGGAGGTGAGCTCAAATTTATGGGTAAGGGGTCCTATAGCTGTGGAGAGGAGGCGGGGTTAACCCACACGTAGTCTGCCATGGAGTCTGTCAGGAAAAGGATTTTACAGGTAAGCTGTTTTAAAAAATCCTATTTTCTTGATCATACATCACAGGACACAGAGGCTTAGATAATTACTTAGTGGGATGTCCTATAGCAATGCCCACATTGAGGGGAGGGAGACACAGATCAGAAACAAAGACCGCCATCGGACAAGAGGACCTACACTGCTGCCTGCAGTACACTGCGCCCGAAGGCAGCATCCTCATGCAATCTCACATCCACTTGGTAAAACTTAGTGAATGTATGGACCGAAGACCAAGTAGCAGCCTTGCAGATCTGAGCCATGGAGGCCTGGTGATGCACTGCCCATGAAGCACTAACTGCTCTAGTCGAGTGCGCTTTAACCTGTAAAAGGAGGAATCTTCTTTACCGAAGTACCAGAATCACCGGCTTTCCTTCTCTCTTGACTCTCCGAAGGAATCGTGGAAGAAGCGGAACTGGAGGGAATGCAAAAATTAGAGAATACTGATCCCATGGAATTGTTAAGGCATCCGACTCTTGTGCCAACGGATGTCTTGTCCTTGACACAAAGTTGTCCAGCTTTGTGTTGAACCTGGATGCCAACAGGTACCCCATTTCCGACATATGGCCTGAAATATGTTGGGGTGTAGAGACCATTCTCCTGGACTCAGCTGCTGGTGGCTTAGAAAATCCGCCTGCCAATTTTCCACCCCTGGAATGAAGACTGCGGACAGACAGGGAACATGCGTTTCCGCCAAAGAAAAAATGAGATTCACCTCCTTTTGGGCATCCAGACTTCTGGTGCCTCATTGGTGATTGATATAAGCCACAGCTGTGGCATTGTCGGACTGAATCCGGACAGGACAACCCTGCAACCTGTATGTCCAGACCCTGAGGGCCAGACGAATTGCCCGCATCTCCAGAATGTTGATGGGCAAGAGCTCTTCGGCTCTGGACCATTTTCCCTGGGCAGAAGCTTCTTCCAGAACTGCCCCCCAGGATTTTCCTTTTAATAGATTCTGAGGGAGCAACCACCAATTGAGGCTCTGTTGAACCCGTGGTGAAAGGTGCATTGGAAGGTCCAATGCCTGAATCTTTCTGTTCCAGGCGGACAGAATGTTGTTCTGCAAAGGCCTTGAATGAAATTGGGCGTAAGGAATGGCCTCAAATGAGGCTACCATTTTCCCTAATAATCTCATGTATAGACGAATGGAAGGATTTTTCCTTGCTTTGATCATACAGAACAATAGGCTTGTGCACAACGGAAAAATTTGTTCCGTTTCGGTTCGTTTCTTTCCGGTCCTGTTGATTCGTAATCATTCGTAATTTTGCTAGACGGGATTTTTCGTGTTCGGACTCATTCGTATTTTTGCAAGCGACATTTTTCGTTGAATTTTTTGTTGCTTTATAATTCGGACTTTCGGTAGAGTACGTTGTTTTTCGTTGATTCTGGACACAACTCCTACTTTCGTAACTTTTTTTGGGTTCGTTGATTCGTAATTTTCTGTGTCTCTCACAACGACGCTGCCTATTATGCCTAATGTGCTTCGAATGGATTTGTACTTTTCTAAATACATAGCGGTTATTTGTAACGATTCGAAATCTCGTATTTTACTTTCGTTTTTTACATGCGGCTATAGGCTCCGCCCCTGTACACCATTTTGAGAGGGTTCAGCACGGTGAGGGAGAAGCAGAGAGCAGAGCAGAGTGAGTGTTATTGTGCTTCGAATGGATTCGAAATCTCGTATTTTACTTTCGTTTTTTCATGCGGCTATAGCCTCCGCCCCCTGTACACCATTTTGAGAGGGAGTTCAGCACGGTGAGGGAGAAGCAGAGAGCAGAGCAGAGTGAGTGTTTTTGTGCTTCGAATGGATTCGTACATTCGTAACTTTTTTCATAACGAATTATGCCGAAGACCTTCGGGCATTCGCTATTTTGCGGTATAATTTATTTCGGATTCGGTTTTATTCGTAATTGCTCTGTTCGGAAATTCGAATGCTTCCGAATGTCCGAAAGTTGCTAAATTCGGACGAATTTCGATTCGTTACGAAACGAATTGCACAAGCCTACAGAACAACTCATTTCTGACTTTGTCCTTTAACTCGGGTAAGAATACCCTGCTCTGGATCGTGTTTATGACCATGCACAAATACTCCAGCCTTCTTTGGAGCTTTAAGGAGGATTTTTCTAGATTGAGGACCCAGCCTAGGGACTCTAAATATTCCACTGTACTGAACACATTGCGGTCTAGGCGTGCTACGGACTGATCTATGAGCAGCAGATCATCCAGATAAGCTGTTACCACTATGTCCCATGCCCTTAGCTTCGCCAGGAGCGGGGCTAGCACCTTTGTGAACACTTGAGGTGCGGTAGCCAGACCGAAGGGTAGGCCCACAAACTGAAAGTGGCGCTGATCCACCGCAAACCTTAGAAATCTTTGGTGAGCGGGGAAAATTGGCACATGTAGATACGCATCTCTGATGTCTATTGATGCCATGAACTCTCCTCCCTGAAGGGTGGAGACTACTGAACGGACAGATGCCATGCGGAAGGAGCGAATGTTCAGAAATTGATTCAAATCTTTCAGATACAGAATGGGTCTGACAGCCCCGTTTGGTTTTGGAACTGTAAAGAGGTTTAAGTAGAACCCTGAGCCTTGCTCCTCTGGGGCTACTTCTATGATGACCCCTTGGGCCAACAGACGCTCCAGGGCCAAAAGTAAAGGTCTTCTCTTTTCTGGATTTTTGGAGATACTTGATCTCAGAAAGCGGGATGGCGGAAGTTCTTGGAACTCTAGCTTGTAGCTTAGAGATACCGTAGAGATGACCCATTTGTCCTGAACCTCTTCCCGCCAGGCGTTTTCAAAGTGCAGCATCCTTCCCTCTACTCGGCCGAGCGGGGGCATCCCTTCAAAGGGAAGTTTTGGGGTTCTGCTTAGTGGCTCTTGAACCCCAAAAAAAATTCTGCCCTTGGGCTTGGCTCTGGGCCTTTCCCCTAGTATTGGAATGGGGAGGCCGTCGCCACTGCCTGGAAGTCGAAGCTCCAGGGGCTGGGGAAAGAGAACGTTTAAATGAGGGATGTTTACTCTTCTTCTTAACCAGCAACAACGTGGATTTGCCTCCGGTAATCTTCTGGATATATTATATATTATATCCTCCCCAAACAGGCATTCCCCATGAAAAGGGAACGCCGCCAATTATCTTTTGCAAGAAACCTCGGCTTCCCAATGCTTTAGCCAAAGGGACCTGCGCATGTGTACCAGCAGGAGATTTAGGTGGGATGCTTGCTGAACGGACTCCATAATCACATCAACCGCAAAACACAGGTCCTTAGGAAGGTCTGCATAAACCCCGAACTTCCTCTGCAGGGAGGAGGTTAACCACCTGTTTCATTTGTTCCTTGAGGAACTGACATATGCCAATCGCTGCAACTGCAGGTTGGACTACAGCACCGGTCATAGAGAAGGAGGCTTTAACTACTTCCCACCCGGCCACTGTACATATACGGCCGGATGGGTGCTCTCTCCTTCTGAGTGGACGTTCCTGAACGTCCTTCAGAAGGAGGGGGATTGCGCACGCGCCGCGTTACCAAGGACCCGGTGCGCGTGCCCGGCGGCCGCAATTGCCGCCGGGCACCCGCGATTGCCCGGGAACCAAGCAGGAAAGTGGATCTGTGTGTGTAAACACACAGATCCACGTCCTGTGAGGGAGAGGAGGCTGATGGTGTGTCCCTTGTACATAGGGACAACCATCGGTCACCTCCCCCAGTCAGTCCCCTCCCCCCACAGTAAGAACACATTGAGGGAACATATTTAACCCCTTCCCGCCCCCTAGTGGTTAACCCCTTCCCTGCCAGTCACATTTATACAGTAATCAATGCATTTTTATAGCAGGGATCGCTGTATAAATGTAAATGGTACCAAAAATGTGTCAAAAGTATCCAATGTGTCCGCCACAATATCGCAGTCACAATAAAAATCGCAGATCGCTGCCATTACTAATAAAAAAATAAAAATAAATTAAAAATGCTATAAAACTATCCCCTATTTTGTAGACGCTATAACTTTTGCGCAAACCAATCAATACGCGCTTATTGCGATTTTTTTTTTATACCAAAAATATGTAGAAGAATACGTATCGGCCTAAACTGAGGAAAATTTTAATTGAAAAAAAAAATGGGTATTTATTATAGCAAAAAGTAAAAAATATTGTGTTTTTTTTCCAAACTGGACGCTCTTCTTTTGTTTATAGCGCAAAAAATAAAAACCGCAGAGGTGATCAAATACCACCAAAAGAAAGCTCTATTTGTGGGAAAAAAAGGACGCAAATTTTGTTTGGGAGCCACGTCGCACGACCGCGCAATTGTCATTCAAAGTGTGACTGCGCTGAAGGCTGAAAAATGGCTTGGGCAGGAAGGGGGTTTTAGTGCCCAGTAGGGAGGTGGTTAAGCAAAGATTCCAGCTTTTTATCAGTTGGATCTTTGAAGCCCTGAGCATTGTCCACAGGACAGGTCAGGCTTTTATTTGCACAAGAAATAGCTGCGTCTATAGCCGGCACCCCCCCATTTCTTGGTGAATCTTTCCCCCACTGGGTAAAGGAGAGAAAACCTCTTGGGAGGAAAAAACAGTTTGTCTGGGTGAGCCCAGTCGTCATACATCAACTTCTCCAACAAAGGATGAATTGGGAAGGAATATGCAGCCTGTGGGGATTTCTGGGATCCCAAGGAGGAAACAGAGGGCATGGCAGCTTCTACAGAAGGCAATTTGTATGTGGTACGCACCATCTCTGTATAATATTGCACCTGCATCTTAAGCGCCTGAGAGGTAGTAGAAATTCTTTCCTCATCCTCTGAAACCTCAGACTGGTTATGATTCCCCTCTACAGATAGGGATATCTCATCATCAGAATGTTCCTCTGATAAGGAACCCAGAGCAGAGGAAGGGGACCAACCCCGCTTTCTGCCATCTTTTAAGGAGGTTGTGATTAATGAAGCAATCCTTCCTTTCAAGCCATCCAAGGCAGCTTTCATAGCGTCTTAAGTGACATATGCAGGAGCTGCAACATTAGGAGAGGTTGCAAAGCCTGACAGGGGTACAGATTCATCCTGTGAGGCTGCTACCAGTCTGTCAGGGGGGATGGTAATCTACCAGCACGTGCAGAGCCTTTAGCACTAGGCGGGGATCTGTTAGTGCCTCCCTTACCTGCCCCTGAATGCTTTTTACTGGGAGACATAGACCAAGCTGCAAAGCAGAGGTACTAGTACAAGTAAAACCACCGTTGTGCTCTAGTCTTACAATACATATATATATTAGCTCACTGCACAACTTGAAGCCAAGTAGGTGTCTTAGGTATGCCTGGATCCAATCCACTGAGATGCTTACAGCCCACAGCTCTGTGTTGCACCGCTTACAGAAGGCTCTGGCGTGTTGGGCTTTTAAAACATGCCGCTATGGCGCCTGCGCAGTGATGCGCCATGCACGCGCAGGCGCGCCTGCACGCGTGTACAACCACGTCTCCCCCCTGCATTTCCCTGCATACCTGTACAGTCAAAAGCGCGCCCCCACGCGTGCGCACGAGACTGTCATGGCGGCGGCCAGGAGTGAGGGGGGAAAAGACCACTGGAAGACTAAATGGAATCTGTGGACTACGTGGGGTCTCTCTATTAAGTGTTGGGGCAGAGCTTGCAGTGGAGGAGGTGAGCAATTTTATAACAGACCAACTTCACTGAGCGTGTACCTGGATGGCATGTAAGTATATATCAGGTATGTTACTTACTCCCTCTGGTGGCGGAAACCAGGTAAGACATACAACTACTCAAAGAAGATAATACTTAAAAAATTATCTTCACTTACCTTATCCCCGCCGCAGGAAAACTGTTGAGAACAATAGATTCAGCCTTCACCCATCACGGCGGATAGTGTGGTGCCAACCTTCAGGGTTCTGGGTCACTATTAAAAGGAACCTCTTCCCTGGACCTGTAGAAGACTCTTCCAGGAGCTTTTCGTGCCACTTAGATTAGTACACCAAAGACTGGATCCCAGAGTCCAGACCTCCAAAGAGAGACATTACAGGCAAACCTCGTTTCTTCTTTACACGAGGCCCGGGTACCATCCATTTTAGGCGTTTAGTAATAGCCCGAGGTATGGATCCGGTTGTATAGCTCCTAGGCCTCCGCAGAGACCATTAAACAGAACTTTCTTCTTAGCACATGTACAACGTAATTAACCACCTTAGACACTGGCGAAAAAACGGAGGTACTCTCCATATGGGAGGGGTTATATAGGGGAGGAACTCGCCTTGTAATTAGGGTTGCCAGTGTCCAATCACCTGATGGTGACTATCTAACCCACTAAGTAATTATTTAAGCCTCTGTGTCCTGTGATGTATTATCAAGAAAACTGGGCACGTATGATCCAACTGCCAGATTGGTTTAAGAGATATCTGGCAAACATTACTTTTTCTATAGAGGGATATTGGAGTACCAGCTTGTCTTATTGCTGGAAACACAATGAAGACTTGTAAGAAAATTCATCACCTCGTGTTGATTAGGGAAGGACTAGAGGTATAGTTCCACACTGGACAATCATCATATTTGGACTCTTTGCACCACCATAACAAACATTAAACTTGGAGAAAGCATAAAACTGCATACCAATGAGTATGCATAGAGTATAAGTATGCATAAAATGGCATAATGGTGTTGGACTACTTAGTTTATGTCAGAGAGGTTCCCATGATGGACACACTGTTGGTTGCGTTGGTGCGCCTGTGCGTGTTGGTGCGCACGTGCCTGTGCGTGCAGATGTGCGTGCCAGTGTGGTGTGGGTGCGCGTGCCTGTGCGCGCTGGTGCACGCGTACCTGTGCCAATCTGCTTATTTAAACTGTCAGAGTGCCTTGGAGCAATGCTGTCTGATCTGCAGCTTTCCGTGACCTTTGCTCCTGTTATCTGTCTAAACACTTGTCTCCTGATTACCCGGCCTGTCTATTGGATTACCCTTGCCTTCTGCCTGCACCTGACCTTGGCTTGCCTTGACCTTGAACCTGCCTGCTCCTTTGTACTTCGTTGCCTGCCAGTTGCCGACCCTGCCTGTGACCCGACCATCCTACTCTGCTCCTGCTCAGCATCATCTGCCTGTGTTCCTGTTGCCTGTTGCCTGTCCAGTTGAACACCATCTCCTCTGCACCTGGATCCTGAGCCGCATAACCTGCAACTACCCGCCAGGCTCTCATACCACTCCACACTCCTGTGCCTCCTGTTCATACTACCAGGGGTCGCGAGTCCGACGCGTAAGGGAGACCTTCTTCTGCTCCATTGGGCTTTCCAGTCTGGTATGTACAAGTATCAGATAGCCATGTCCGAGCAGAGAACCGCTCCCATGGAGGAACTCTGTAGACACCTGGCGGGTCTAATGCAAGCTGTGAAAGATCTTCAACACGGTTATACAAAACTGGAAGAACAGGTTCATGTCCTGTCTTCGCCTGCCAGCCCACAAGGTACTGTCGCAGCTGCACCCTCAGTAGTGATGCTACCTCCCGAACCCAGGGTACCCACGCCCGACTGGTTTTCGGGTGAACGTAGTCAATTCCGGACCTTCCGCAATGCTTGCAAGCTCTACTTCGCTCTACAAACTCGCACCTTTCATTGGAAGTAACCAAAGTGGGCTTCGTAATCTCCCTATTGTCTGGTGAACCTCAGACCTGGGCCCACCGTCAGACCTGGGCCCACCGTCTCTTGGAGAAAAAAAGCAGAATCCCTGAATCATTTAACCACCTTTTTTGCCGCAATGTCCCAGCTTTATGAGGACCCTCAGCAGACTGCCATTGCTGAGTCTGCACTACATGCTCTACAACAAGGTCGCCAAGCGGCAGAAGATTATGTGGCAGAGTTCAGGCGGTGGAGTTCTGACACTAATTGGAACGACGCTGCCCTGCGTTATCAATTCCGGATGGGACTGTCAGATGCACTTAAGGATGAACTAGCTCGGGTCGGTACTCCTCCCACCTTGGATGGACTTATTAACCTGTCGATCCAAATCGATTGATGCTTACGGGAGCACCACTCCGAGAGATCCACCAACCAATATTGACCCACCTGGATGCTTCCTATGGTCCCCAGCTTTTCCAGCCAGACTCCTCCGACCCCAGCCAACCCGGCCTCTGATGCCTCTGAACCCATGCAGCTGGGCCTATTTCGTCCTTCCCTCACCCCGGAAGAATGACAGCGCAGACGGATCCACAACCTTTGCATGTATTGCGGAGAACCTGGGCACTATGTGAGGTTTTGCCCAGCCAAGATGCGTAAGCGCCTTCCGACTTCTTCTTTGTGTGTATCTGTCCTACCTAAACCAGCTTCTCACCTTGCTCTTTCCATCATGTTGCAACTACCAGGAAAGGATACCCCGATCCCAGTCTCTGTCATAATTGACTCCGGAGCATGCAGTTACTTCATTGACCTATCATTTGCTGTCAACCTCCACATCCCTCTCCAGCCAAAGACCCGGGGACTTGCTGTACACCTTGCTGATGGTTCCACCGTTAACTCTCCCGTTGCTGGCCACTATGGCCACCCACCATCAGGAACTAATATGCCTAGATGCTATCTCCTCACCTCTGTTCCCCATCATCTTGGGGATGCCCTGGCTGCAAGCCCATAACCACGGGGGAGATCAAGTTCTTGTCCAGCTACTGCCAGCAGCACTGTTTGCAACAAACCTCAGTTAATTCCTCACAACTTCTCTGCCTTGACAATGACTCTGAACTACAGCAGTCAATCCCTGTGCCCTATCATTACTTTATGGATGTGTTCAGCAAGAAGGGGACCCTTCCTCCACATAGGCCTTATGACTGTCCTATAGAGTTACTACCAGGAACTGAAGTCCCGTTTGGAAGAATCTTCCCTTTAACTGAGCAGGAGCTGGGCACTCTGAAGGTCTATAAATCGATGATAATCTAAAGAAGGCTTTTATTCGTCCCTCTACCTCTCCGGCCGGTGCTGTCATCTTTTTTGTCGAAAAAAAAGACCATTCTTTACGACCCTGCATCGATTATCGGGAATTGAATAAAATTACCATAAAATTGTGTCTGAACTTTTCCAAAGGTTGGGATCCGCAGTTATTTTTACTAAGCTTGATCTCAGAGGAGCCTACAATTTAATCCATATCCGGGAGAGAGACGAGTGGAAGACAGCCTTCCGTACCCGATTCGGGCACTTCGAGTACCTTGTCATGCCCTTCGGGCTGTGTAATGCACCAGCCAAGTTCCAGCATTTTGTCAACGATATCTTCCGTGACTATCTGGATTTGTACGTCATAGTTTACCTGGATGACATCCTGATCTTCTCTCCCACAGTAAATGACCACCGCAGGCATGTCTGAAATGTTCTAACCCGGCTCAGGCAACATGGACTTTATGCTAAACCAAAGAAATGTGAATTCGAACTGCAATGCATCCAATTCCTGGGATTAATCATCTCTGTTGAAGGCATCAAAATGGATCCTCAGAAGGTTGCTGCCATCCTGGATTGGCCAGCTCCCACAAATAAAAAGGGGGTTTGGCGTTTTATCGTTTTTTCCAATTTTTACTGGAAATTCATCAGGGGCTTTTCTGCGATAATCGCTCCCCTTGCAGAACTTACCAAGCAAGGAACCCGATTATGTTGGTCCTCCAAGGCCCAATTCGCCTTTGAGAAGCTTAAGGAGTTGTTTACCTCTGCCTCCATCTTGAAACACCCTGACCCTGCTTTACAGTTTGTCCTTGAAGTGGACACTTCAGAAATCGCGGTAGGAGCTGTGCTATCCCAACGGCAAGGAGCCAAATCCCTTCTTTATCCAGTGGCCTTCTTTTCTCGCAAACTATCCACAGCGGAAAAGAACTATGATGTGGGGGATCGAGAGCTTTTGGCCATCAAGGCCGCATTAGAAGAGTGGCGCTACTTACTTGAGGGTGCTGCGCATGCCATTTTGGTCTACTCCGACCATAAAAACTTAGAGTACCTAAGAACGGCCAAGAGACTGAAACCACTGCAGGCAAGGTGGGCATTTTTTTTCTCAAGATTATTGTTTCACATTACGTACAGATCTGGGTCAAAAAATACAGCATGTTCAACGATTCCGAGAGATCTATACCCCCAGACACCATCCTCCATTCGGGGAACTTCCTGTTGCTCCAAAGGGATCTCATATCCCGAGTCAGACAAGCCTCTGCTGGAGTGACCCCGTCTCCTGATACCTGTGTAAGGGCACAAGATGGGTTGATGTGGCATAAAGGCAAAATTGTGGTCCCGGAGAACCTAAGGGTAGCAGTGCTGGAGCTTTGCCACGACTATAAGTTGGCCGGACACTTCGGTGCTCTAAAGACGGCTGAACTGATTCAGCGCACATTTTTGTGGCCTCAGCTGATGAGAGACTGTAAAAGCTATGTGTAGTCATGCAATACCTGTTCCCGAAGCAAGAGTAGCCGGGCAAGAGCCTGGGGGCTATTAAAGCCTCTACCTGTTCCAGAAAGACCTTGGCAGATTATCTTGATGGATTTCATCGTGGAACTTCCTGTAAGGTACCTGTGATAGGTAGTGTCCGAAGTGGAACTTGTGTGCTGAGGATTCAGGCGAAAACGTAGTCAGGCAGATTAGGTTGGCAACAGATCAGGCAAAATGGTACACGATCGAAATCCAGAGAGTGGTCAGGCAGGCAAAGGTCATACACGAGCTGGCAGTGAAGTACAAAATCAGCAGGCTGGAGAGTAGTCAGGAATTCAGGCAGAAGTTCAACACGAAAATCAGGATCAAAAAGCAGTCACAACACCCAGGGAGCTATTCCACACAAACGGGCGCTGAGAGATAGCATCACTTCCTTTTTAAGGGCTGCTTTGATTGAAAATTGTCCACAGCTGGCAGTAGGTGGGGCTAGTGAGTCCAAGGTAATGTTTAATACTGAGAGGACATTTCCAAAAGTCTAGATCTGCTCAGTAGCGCAACAGGTAAGGCTGCAGCTTTGGGACCAGGAAGATCCCGGTTCAAATACACCCAGGTACATGACAGGGCCCCCTCCCCAGTGGACCCCTCCGGGGGCCTAGCGGGGCTTAGTGGGAAAGGAGGCATGGAAGTCTCGAATAAGAGAAGGGGCATGCAGATCTTTGGCTGGAACCCAGGAACGGTCTGTGACAGGATATCCCTTCCAATGAACCAGATACCGAAGGCCACGACCCTGTCTTCTAGAATCAAGAATCTTGGAGACTTCAAACTCATTTTGTCCATCAACAAGAACAGGAGGAGGTAGCTGTTGCGTTCTGGAGTAGCGATTGAAAATTGCTTTTTTGAGGAGGGAAACGTGGAACACAGGATGAATCCGGAGAGAGGAGGGTAATTTCAACCGATAGGAGACTGGCCCGACTCGAGCAATAATTCTGTAAGGACCAATGAATCGAGGGCCCAATTTGGTAGAAGGTTGTTTCAGTCTCACATATTTGGTTGATAGCCAAACTCTGTCCCCCACCACATATGGAGGTATATGGCGTCTTCGTTTGTTGGAAAAAAGTGCATACTTGCCTGCTGACTTCCGTAGTAATAAGCAAATCTTTTTCCAATGTAGCAGAATATTTTTAACCCGCTGATCTGCTGCTGGTACACCAGAAGAAGGCTGAAGTAGGGGAAAAGTCTGAGGGTGATAGCCTAGGGCTGCGTAGAATGGTGTGGTATGAAGAGCACTGTGCCAACGGGAATTAATGGCGAACTCAGCTAAAGGCAAATACTCAGACCAGTTGGAGTGTAAGGCATTGACATAATGTCGAAGATAGGTTTCTAGGGTCTGGTTCATGCGTTCGGTTTGACCATCTGTTTGAGGGTGATGTGAGGTAGAGAGTGAAAGTGTTACTCCCAGTTTCTTGCAGAACGCTCTCCAGAATCGGGAAACAAACTGGGATCCGCGGTCTGAGACGACGTTGGTAGGTATGCCATGATATCTCACAATATGGGAAAGGAAGAGAGTAGACAGTGCTTCCGCTGTAGGTAATCCCGGGAGCGGCACAAAATGAGACATTTTTGAAAAGCGATCCACTATGACCCATATAGCAGTCATGCCCTCGGACTTGGGTAAGTCTGTAATGAAGTCCATAGTCAAATAGGTCCAAGGCTGACGAGGTGCTGAAAGTGGTTGTAACAGTCCAGTAGGCAATGTACGGGGTACTTTATTAGCAGCACAAGTTGGACAGGCAGCCACATAGTCAGTAACATCCCTTTTCATATGAGGCCACCAGACATGACGCTGCAAGGTCTTAAGAGTGATGGTGACACCAGGATGACCAGATAAAACACCATCATGTGCCCAGAGGAGTACAGGTTTTCTGAGGCTAGGGGCTACGAACAGGCGACCTGGTGGTATCTTCAAGCCTTGGGGAACACAATTCTGGGTTTCTTGTAACTGTTGGGAAAGAGCCGTAGAGATCTGTGCGACAATTTTGTGAGGTGGGATTATATACTGCTCGGTAGGTTGGTCTTCTTCAGAGGTAGCAAACTGTCTGGAAAGAGCATCGGCTTTCTTGTTTTTATGCCCAGGAACATAAGAAAGAACAAAATTAAAACGGGAGAAAAACAGAGCCCATCGAGCCTGACGTGAGTTCAAACGTCTTGCAGTCTGAAGGTACAGTAGGTTTTTATGGTCAGTGAGGATAGAAAAAGGTTTGGGAGCCCCTTCCAGAAGATGTCGCCATTCAGACAATGCCAATTTGATGGCCAGTAGTTCTCGATTCCCAACATCGTAATTCATCTCCGCTGGAGAAAACTTTCTAGAAAAAAATTCTACTGGATGGATTCTACCAGACTTAGGCTGTCTCTGGGAGAGCACGGCACCTGCTCCTACCTCAGAGGCATCAACCTCAACTATGTACTGGAGATCGGGATTTGGATGCTGAAGAATTGGAGCTTTGCTGAACATGTCTTTTAATTGCTGGAAAGCCGATTCTGCTTCTGAGGACCATACCTTGCAATTTGTACCTTTCTTAGTCATAGCAGTAAGGGGGGCCGCAATGGAGGCAAAACCTTTGATGAAGCGTCTGTAGTAATTTGCGAACCCTAGAAAGCTTTGGAGCCCTCTTAAAGTGGTCGGTTGGGGCCATTGCAAGACAGCGGAAAGTTTTTGAGGGTCCATTTGGAAACCGGCAGCACTTATAATGTATCCAAGGAAAGGAATACGGCTTTGATGGAAACTGCATTTCTCAATCTTCGCGTAAAGATGGTTTTCTCTCAGTCGTTGCAATACCTGCTTTACATGCGAGATGTGCTCTAGATGAGTCTTGGAAAAGATTAAAATGTCGTCCAAGTAGATGATCACAAAACTGTTGCTGAAATCATGAAAAATTTCATTCATGAAACGTTGGAAGACAGCAGGGGCGTTACACAACCCAAATGGCATAACCAGATATTCAAAATGTCCATTACGAGTGTTGAATGCTGTCTTCCACTCGTCCCCGTCTTTAATTCGAATTAGATTATAAGCCCCTCGTAGGTCTAGCTTGGAGAAGATAACAGCCCCCTTAAGTACATCAAACAGTTCAAGAATGAGAGGCAAAGGGTAGGAGTCTTTTACAGTGATTTGATTTAACCCTCGATAGTCTATGCATGGTCGAAGACCCCCATCTTTTTTTTCAACAAAGAAAAAACCTGCCCCTACTGGAGAAGAAGAGGGTCGGATAAAACCTCTTTCCAAGTTGTCTTTTACGTATTCCTCCATGGATTTTTGTTCAGGCAAAGACAGGGGATAGGTCCTTCCTTTGGGAAGAGGTGCTCCAGGAATCAATTTAATTGCACAGTCAAAAGAACGATGTGGAGGTAAAACCTCTGCCTTTTGCTTGCAAAATACGTCTGCAAATGCATGGTATTCATGAGGCAAGGTAGGTGGGATGGCCACGGAAGCCAACATACAAGCAGGAAGTCTTTTGGGTTGAGACAAACAGTTTGAATGACAGAACGACCCCCAAGAGGTTAGTTCTCCATTTTCCCAATCAAAAGAAGGGTTATGTTGTTGTAACCATGGGTAACCAAGGATAACAGGCAGAAGTGGAGAATCAATAAGAGACAAGACAACTTCCTCTTTGTGGAGTACGCCTACCTGAAGGGTGATTGTCATAGTCTCAAATTTTACAATGCCATCTCCCAAGGGTTGTCCATTCACGGTGGTAATGTTCAGGGGTCTAGATTTTGGAACAAATGGGATATTATTTTTTTTAGCAAAAGTGTAGTCCAAGAATATGCCAGCAGCTCCAGAATCCACAAAAGCCTCACAGGAGACAAGTTTAGAGGGTAAATGGATAATTGCAGGAATGGTAATCTTGGTCTTGGAGGATATACCTGTAAGGTCTAAGCCAGCTCCTCCAACACTGGTTAGACCCTGCCTTTTACTGGACGGGAAGGGCAGACAGATAATAAATGTCCTTTAAGTCCACAGTATAGGCATAGGCCCAATGCACGCCTCCTTTGTTTCTCAGACTCAGTTAGGTGGAGACGGCTTACATCCATGGGTTCCACAGGTGTCTGGGGTTCAACTGAGATTTCAGGTTCTGGCTGAGGTGGTGCTTGGAAGTTAGGGGCCAAACGGTAGACTGGCCGAGGAAACTTGCGAGTTCTAAGTCTCTCTTGGCACCTTTCATGATACCGGACATCCAGACGAACACAGAGCTCTATGAATTTCTCTAGGTCTTCTGGGGAATCCTTATAGACTAATTCGTCTTTGATGCGATCTGCAAGACCTTTTCGGAAGGCTGCACGTAATGCCCTTGAGTCCCAAGTAGTCTCAGCAGCAAGGGTACGAAACTCAATAGCATATTGTGCCACAGACCTGGTGCCTTGTTGCATGTCCAAGAGTGAGTACTCAGCTGCAGAAGCTCTATCTGGCTTGTCAAATACAGTCTGGAGAGAAGCCAGAAATTTGTCAGTGTCTTGCAGCACAGGATCATTGCGTTCCAGATAAGGAGAGACCCAGGCCAGGGCCTTCCCCTTTAACAAGGAAATTACAAAAGTCACTTTGGCAGAAGAAGTGCTAAAGGTCCCAGGGTTGTTGCGGAAATGCAAACGGCAAACATTTAAAAAGCCTCTGCAGTCCTCAGTATCACCACCAAATTTGTCAGGCATAGGAAGTTTGGGTGGTACAGAAGAGGTGGGTTGGATCGTAGCAGGAGTAGGATCCAGAGTCTGGACCGTTGCAGAGGAAGCAGGCAAACAAGATTTAAGCATAGTACAAAGTTCATCTAACTTGGCGTCCAGGGAAGAAAGATGCTGTTCATGAGCTCCAATCAATTGTCCCTGACGTGAAATCGCCTTAACAATCTCAGCAGGGTCCACTGTCATTGTGGCCCGTTTGTAATGTAAGGTACCTGTGATAGGTAGTGTCCGAAGTGGAACTTGTGTGCTGAGGATTCAGGCGAAAACGTAGTCAGGCAGATTAGGTTGGCAACAGATCAGGCAAAATGGTACACGATCGAAATCCAGAGAGTGGTCAGGCAGGCAAAGGTCATACACGAGCTGGCAGTGAAGTACAAAAATCAGCAGGCTGGAGAGTAGTCAGGAATTCAGGCAGAAGTTCAACACGAAAATCAGGATCAAAAAGCAGTCACAACACCCAGGGAGCTATTCCACACAAACGGGCGCTGAGAGATAGCATCACTTCTTTTTTAAGGGCTGCTTTGATTGAAAATTGTCCACAGCTGGCAGTAGGTGGGGCTAGTGAGTCCAAGGTAATGTTTAATACTGAGAGGACATTTCCAAAGGTCTAGATCTGCTCAGTAGCGCAACAGGTAAGGCTGCAGCTTTGGGACCAGGAAGATCCCGGTTCAAATACACCCAGGTACATGACACTTCCCCTGGCTGAGAGGTTTTCTATTATTTTTGTTGTAGTAGACAGGCTGTTCAAAATGGCCCACTTTCTGGCACACCTTCAGCTATGGAGACGGCGAAGATCTTTATCAAAGAGATAGTGAGGTTGCATGGAGTTTCAGCCAGCATTGTGTCTGATCGAGGTGTCCAGTTCACCTCCAGGTTCTGGAAGGCTCTTTGTGGTTCTCTGGAGATCAAGATTGAGTTGGCTTTTTCTTCCGCTTATCACCCCCAGACGAATGGTCAAACGGAGAGGACCAACCAAACTTTAGAGCAGTACCTCCGTTGCTTCTCCTCCTTTTCACAGGATGACTGGGCCTCACTACTACCTATTGCTGAGTTTGCGTACAACAATTCTCTGCATTCTGCGATCAAGCAGACTCCATTTTACGCTAACTATGGCTTCCACCCATACTTCCTGCCCAGTACTGTACCTGAATGTGCTATTCCTGCAGTTTCTGAAACAATGGACTTCTTCCTCACTAACAATAAACTTTTACAGGAAACCATGTCCAAGACCCAGGAATATAATAAAAACATGTTCGACAGGAAGAAGCAAGGAGAGCTTATTCTGGAACCTGGCAACCAGGTATGGTTATCTACAGCTAACTTAAAAATGGCCTGACCCTCCAGGAAACTGGGCCCTACATTCATGGGGCCTTTTTCTGTAAAAAGGAAGATTAATGATTTGACCTACCTGACTCTCTGAAGGTCCATCCAGTCTTCCACGTGATGCTGCTGAAGCCTGTTGTTCCTAACCCCTTTGCCGGCCGAAGTACCGGCCCTCCAGAACCCATAATAGTCACCAATGAGGAAGAGTTTGAGGTGGAGGAGGAGGTACAACCAGATCCAATACCTAATAAAATGGAAAGGGTATGGACCGGAAGACAATTCTTGGAAACCTGAAGACAGTATACACGCTGAGGAGCTTATGCGAGCTTTCAGGAGATCCCATGCCACTAGACTGGCCCAACTGGGCACTTGGAGGCTGCCCGTAAGGGGGGGACTGTCAGAGAGGTTCCCATGATGGACACACTGTTGGTCGCGTTGGCATGCGCCTGCGCGTTCCTGTGCGTGTTGGTGCACGCATGCCTGTGCGTGCGGGTGTGTGTGCCAGCTTGGCACCAATCTGCTTATTTAAACTGTCAGAGTGCCTTGGATCAGTGCTGTCTGATCTGCAGCTTCCCGTGACCTTTGCTCCTGTTATCTGTCTGAACACTTGTCTCCTGATTACCCGGCCTGTCTATTGGATTACCCTTGCCTTCTGCCTGCACCTGACCTTGGCTTGCCTTGACCTTGAACCTGCCTGCTCCTTTGTACTTTGCTGCCTGCCAGTTGCTGACCCTGCCTGTGACCCGACCATCCTACTCTGCTCCTGCTCAGCATGATCTGCCTGTGTTCCTGTTGCCTGTTGCCTGTCCAGCTGAACACCATCTCCTCTGCACCTGGATCCTGAGCCACATTCCCTGCAACTACCCGCCAGGCTCTCATACCACTCCGCACTCCCGTGCCTCCTGTCCATACTACCAGGGGCCGCGAGTCCGACACTTAAGGGAGACCTTCCTCTGCTCCATTGGGCTCTCCAGTCTGGTACGTACAAGTCTGACAGTTTCCTTGGATACTGGACACCTTGCAATCTTTGAGAGATGAATGAAAATACATTTTTTGTTATAAAGTACAGGTCATGGTTCTCCATTGAATGTACACCTGCCCTCGATGTTCTCCTGAAACCTTTGTTGCCTGGCTGTGTCTGGCTTTAATATTCACTTAGTAGGACAAGCATGTAAGAAATGAAAGTTGGTAAAAAGTCAAGAATCATTTTCTTCATGCTTGTTCTAGATCAGTGACTCAAAGTATTAAAGCCAACACATTAGGATGACAGCTAGATTTTCAAAAGAAGAGGCCATTCTTCAGATTTCTCTCATAACAAGGTTCATATGCAAACCCTTTAAGAAAGACACTTCAGAAATAAACATTAATAGAATAACCTTTATGTGAAGAAAAAAAGAAAATACTTTCAAACCACTGATATCTGATCACATAATTGTACATGATAAAATTCCTGGCTTACATAATTTTCAATGTTAATTGAAGCTAAACTCCATGCACAAAAACGCTAATTTAAAATTATATTCATCAATTGTCATAAAGGATATAAATCCACTTTGTGTGCATCAAACGCGTTTGCAAAAACAGCTATTACCTTGTAAAAGTATCAGTGACATCATCACTGTGCTAGAGATAGCCTGTGTAGAGATCAGAGCTTCGGGAGAGACCCAGCAGGTCCATCCACTTCAAATTTGAGAGGGATAAAAAAAAAACAGCCCCCTACACAAGGAGAAGTGATCTGTCATTATTACAAGAAGTTCCAGAGGCAAAGTTTCACACTGGGATACTGCACAGATCTGGAAGAAATATACAAAACACACCAAGATTCAAGTAAGAATACACATCCCTTTCATTTTACAATATTTTTTCATCCTGGAGTTACACTTTGATTAGGGATGCCTATTTAACTTGTGTAGCGGGGTATCGTTTTCACCCACAAGACTACAGTTCCCAGCACGCTTTGCGGCACCCAGGGTGCATTTCTCCGCGCAAGGACTGCTGGGGTGGACTTTAAAAGGGAGAGGAGGGGCCTCGCTCTTTCTCTTGGAACCCCACGCTCCTTGCAAGAGGATCCCTGCACTCACCTGCTGCGCGTGCAAGGCATGAAGCCTGGGCCTCGCACTTTGTTCCAGAGAGCCTTCCGTTCCGTCGAGGAGCCTGCGGTGCATCCGATCCACCTGAGGTGCCACCATCTTCTGGAGGACTGAAGACCCAGTGCATCGTGAGCACTGTGAAGCCACTCACAGTAGCGGAGGAAGAGGACAGGAGTCGGTCCGGTCTGGGTGAGAGAGCGCCAGCTCAGAACCACATCTAAGTAACTTTGTTGCCTATTAACTTTGCCTAGGCCCATCATTGACCACAGTTATACTTTGGAGAGACTGTCTGCTGAACTGAGTTTATCAGTCTCTCCAGCTTTACCAAGTTAAAGAATCATCTGCTACCCCTATTGGATTACAGTTTGTTTCTTTATGTTCACCCCCGAGAGTTGCTAGCGAAGATTCTTCAACGAACTATACCCCAGGGTTATAGTCAGGCTTGACTGGGTAGTATAGGACATTGCTGGGCGCCATTTTTTGCTCATGAGGGAGGATAGCTGCAGCAGGGTTATTATATTGTCATTGCATTATTGAATGTTATACTCTTTTAATGCGTGCATTTATATTGCAGGGATCTGCATGAGTTATTGTATGCAAATTACCTTTTATACTTTTACCAATAGTAAAAAGTTATAGTTAAGTAATTTGGTGGTCAGTGTCAATTACTGTGCTGGGATACGGAAAGGGGATTGTACCATATAACAAAATAGAGATATTGCAGTTGTGCCATCCACCCCCCCTTTCCTAACTGTGTCACGAGAGGTTAGAGCCGATTGCCAGGGGTTGATAGCGGTGCATTACAAGGCCCAAAACAAACAAGCAGCCCTCTTAAACTGAGGGTATCGATATACGTGGGGGCTTGGTTCCGGGATCCTTGTACATTGCACGCTGCAATCAAGGCGGTCTGAAGTACCAACATGGACTCGCAGGCAGTGACAGAATGGTGCGCAGAGGAGGCTGTGGATCCACTCCGGGCGGTAGCTATTGAACTCCCGGGAGGGATCCAGGAGAAAGAAGAGGTAAAGCAGCTAATAATGTCAATATCCCCAAACTGGAAAGCATGGGCAGTGGATGTAAAGACAAATACCTCGGGGGCATATGCACTAATAGAGTGGACAAGAGGAGTCCCAGAAGAGTTCAAAGGGCAGAGTGTAAAAGACATAGATGACAGAACGTATCGCTTAGTGCATACTGGGGCTGTAAAGAAAGAGTCCCCACGGACCTCCCCACAGTTATCTCTGTCACTCTTCTCCAAAATGGGAGGCAGTAGCGAAACAAAAGCAACAAAGTCACCCCTGACCGCCATAGGTCCGAAACTGCTGACTGCTTTGGGGGACTTTGTTGTTAAGTGCCAAAAAAACAACACGGTGCACGTGGAAGCTGGGTACCAGAAACTCCGGGTGTTTTCAGGAACACAACCTGTGCCACCCGGGGAGGAAGATTTTGATACTTGGATCGAGCAGGCAATGCAGGCAGTAGAAGGTTGGGAAGTTCCAGAAGCGC
This sequence comes from Rana muscosa, assembly GCA_029206835.1. Lineage (NCBI taxonomy): Eukaryota > Metazoa > Chordata > Amphibia > Anura > Ranidae > Rana > Rana muscosa. The sequence goes on along the minus strand of CM055122.1, from coordinate 62,298,119 downwards.
AGAAGAAGCAGCGCGTCAGTGAGAGCTTGAAAGGTCCTGCTGCTGAGGCTGTGAAAAATCTTAGGTGCAGCAATACTGTGTGTACAGCAATGGATTATTTGTCTATGTTGCAGGAGGAGTTTGGCCAGCTGGAGAAGGTGTCGGAGCTGGTGTATCAATTTGAACATACCTTCCAACAGCCAAGGGAGAAGTTGTCCGAGTATGTCCGGAGACTGAATAGAATGCTGTGTAAGATTGTACTGAGAAAGGGAATGCAACCACAGGTCATAGATGCTACCAGGATGAAACAGATCCTAAGGGGAGCCTTACGGTCGGATCCAGTTTGGCTCCACCTGAAGACCTCTGACGGAGTCATGGCTCTCAATTACACAGACCTTGTGCGGATCATAAGGGACGAAGAGGCCTTGATGAAGGATCAACAGGGGGTTGAGAAAACCACCCCACCTGTTTCGATAGGAGTTAGAACGACAGTGGTTACTGAACATGACCCAGAAGTAGAAACCTTGAAGTCTCAAATGGCTCAAGTACTGGACTTGTTGACCTCTTTATTGGCCAAGAACTCAGGAGAAAGAAGAGATCCGGAAGGAACCGGACCGGAATGTCCCTATTCCAGCATCCCCAAAAATAAGGAAGGAAATTGTCTGCTTAAATTGTGGAGGAATTGGCCACCCTGATAGAAGGTGCCCCAGTCCGAGAAAGAACAGAGGTACTCAATACCAGCCGGCGGAAAACTTCAGAGGGCCCCGGTGAAGGAGTTAGCCGGGCGCCCGCTACCTACAGAAAGCTCCAAGAAGATCCCAAGACAAGCAGAAAAAAAAGAGAAGGGCAACAATGCCCCTCCTAAAAACTCCCATACCACCTGTCGGGAGTTGCAATTTGACCACCAGAGAAAGATCAATGCATACCAGGTTCAAAAAGGGTTGAGGTCCAGAGAGAAATGGAAAAAGAAAAAAAAAACACTGGAAAAATCAAGGAGTCCAAAGGAGAAAATACCTCCTAAAAAGTTCCCGGATAAATTAGTTGGCCCCTCCCCTCTAGTCTCCGTTCAAGTGGAGGGAGTCTACACAAAGGCACTCATAGACACAGGAGCCCAAGTGACTCTCTTATACAGAGACTTTTATCAGAAGCATTTGAGTCACGTACCTTTGCAGAAGCTGGAAGACCTGAAGATAGGGGGGATTGGCACTCGCAGTTTCCCCTACGACGGTTATGTTTCAATCAGGCTGGCCTTTGACCCCTCTGTGACCGGGAAGGCCAAAGTTTTTGACACCCTGGTGGTGGTTTGCCCTCACCCACCAGGAGCTAACACGATGTCCATGTTGATAGGGACCAACACTGACTTGGTCCGGAGACTGCTGACCCCGTTAGTGCAAGAGCGGAGTTCCCCCAAACAGAAGATTCACCCCATGTTGCAACAGGTCTACTAGAAGATGATCCTGGAGCAAAAGGCCCCGGACGAGGGAGTGGGAGGAGTCTGGAGACTGTCTAGAAGAGAGAAGATACTGCAGCCTGGTGAGGTGACCTGTCTTCAGGCTACAGTAAAACTCTCCTGGGAGCAGCCGGGTCCCTTTGTAGTTGTGGAACCAGACCCCTTCAGCACTCACCAAGGATTGGAAGTACTCCCTGAAGTGGTCCCGTTGAGGGCACTGAAGAAAGCCAAGGGCCAGATTCCAGTGAGTGTCAGAAATGTCACTAATTCTCCTGTGAAGATCCCAGCCCGGGTGCTACTGGGCAAGGTGAATCCTGCTACCCCAGTTGCCCTGTCTGAATTAGGGTCCAAGGGAGGAGAAGCCACCCTGGAAGAGCTCTGCCTTGAAGATACCGCCTTGCCACTGAAATGGAAAGAGAGAGCCAAGGCTCAGCTGACAAGATGGAGGAGGATATTCTCAGAAGATGAGTTTGATGTGGGGTGTGCGAGAAGTGCCACCCATAAAATCCGTCTTCAAGAAGACAAACCCTTTTGGGAGAGGGTCAGAAGAGTTCCACTGGCTGACCTGGAAGATTTGTGTGAGCAGTTGGCAGAGCTAAAGAGGACAGGGGTCATCTGAGAGTCCAGAAGTCCATATGCTTCCCCTATTGTGGTGGTGAGGAAGAAGAACGGGTCGCTGAGACTCTGCATAGACTACAGGATTCTCAACCGGAGGACCATACCCGACCAGTACACTACCCCCAGGATAGAAGACGCTTTGCAGAGTCTGTCTGGGGCCAAGTGGTTCAGTGTCATGGATCTGAAGAGTGGGTATTATCAAATCCCAATGCACCCTGAAGATAAGGAGAAGACGGCCTTCATCACCCCAGTGGGATTCTATGAATTCAATAGAATGCCCCAAGGCCTGTCGGGAGCCCCCGCTACTTTCCAGAGGTTGATGGAGAAGACCGTTGGGGACATGAATCTGATTGAAGTCCTGGTGTACCTAGACGACATCATTGTCTTCGGGAAGACTCTGGAGGAGCATGAAGAAAGATTGGAGAAAGTCCTGAAGAGACTCAGTGAGGAAGGACTAAAACTCTCCAGAGAAAAATGCCAGTTCTACCAGTCCTCGGTCCACTATCTGGGGCACATAGTATCTGCAGAAGGAGTGTCTACAGACCCTGATAAACTGGAGGCAGTCACCTCCTGGCCCAGACCAACTACAGTGACTGAGCTCAGATCCTTCCTAGGCTTCTGTTCTTACTACCGTAGATTTGTGGAAGGATTTGCAAAAATTGCCAAACCCCTAAATGAGCTACTGAAGACGGAAGGAGTGGAGGATGATACTGGCCCCAGGAAGCCTGGAGAGTCAGTGGAAGACCAGTGGACAGGGGAGTGCGAAGAAGCCTTCCAGATGTTAAAGAAGAGTCTTACCACTGCACCAGTCCTGGCCTATGCTGATCCCAAGAAGCCATATGAACTGCATGTAGATGCCAGCCATGATGGTCTAGGAGGGGTGCTATACCAAGAATATGAAAGGCAGTTGCGCCCAGTTGCCTACGTTAGTAGAAGTCTGGCACCCGCAGAAAAGAACTACCCCACCCACAAGTTGGAGTTCCTGTCCCTAAAATGGGCAGTCGTGGATAAACGCAGAGATTACCTGTATGGAGCTGACTTCACAGTAAAGACTAACAATAATCCACTCACCTATCTCTTCACCACGGCCAAGCTGGATGCCACTGGTCACCGTTAGCAGCCCTAGCCGGATTCAACTTCAGCCTGAAGTATAGGCCCAGAGCTGGAAACCGTGATGCAGACGCATTGTCCAGAAGAGGCCACACACCCACCCACCATCCAGAAGATTGGACCCAGGTAACCCCAGATGGGGTACGGGCCTTGTGTCAAGGAGTACAGCTTCAAGCTAGTGGTGGGTCAAGGGCTGAGGAGATCGGTGTTTCTGCGGTGGGGGGGCCTAAGTGTTACTGCAATGTGACCCAAGTTGGAGAGGATGACCTGCCCAAACTGTCCAAAAAGGACTTAAGGAAAGACCAGTTGGAAGATCATTGGGGAAGATTAGCACTGGAGACATTGGAAGACCAGGATCCAGGTAGACTTCTGAAGGACCCCTCAAAAGGTGGCCCGGTTGGTCCACAAAGAATGGGACAAGTTGCAGGTGCATCAAGGAGTGGTCTACCGAAGGGGCCCCTCTGATGTCCTAGAAGAGAAATGGCAGCTGTTTCTGCCAGAGAAATACAGAAGAACTGTTTTGGCTGACTTACATGATAATCATGGCCACTTGGGGGCCGAACGAACATTCCAACTTGTAAGGGATAGGTTCTATTGGCCTTGTATGCGGGCTGAAGTGGAGGAGTACTGCCACTCCTGTGCACGCTGTATCCAGAGGAAGACATTGCCACGTCAAGCTGCCCCAATGGGCCATCTGCAGAGTCAAGGACCCTTGGACTTGGTGTGCATTGACTTTCTCTGTCTCGAACCTGACTTAAGTGGACAAGGAAATGTTCTGGTGATAACCGACCATTTCACCCGTTATGCCCAGGCTTTTCCAGCCAAAGACCCGAAGGCATCCACTGTAGCTAAAATCCTAGTAGAGAAATACTTTGTGCATTATGGACTGCCACAGCGCCTGCACTCTGACCAAGGGAGAGACTTTGAGAGTCAATTGATTAAGAAATTGTTGCACTCTTTGGGCATCAAGAAAACCCGCACTACCCCTTATCACCCTCAGGGTGATGCTCAGCTGGAGAGGTTCAACAGGACTCTGTTAAATATGTTGGGGACTCTGAGTAGTGAGCAGAAGCAGCACTGGAGCAAGCACATAGCGGCCATTGTGCACGATTACAACAGTACCACTAGCGATGCCACAGGGTACTCTCCGTATCGCCTTATGTTTGGCAGGGAAGCAAGACTGCCTGTGGATCTGGCGTTCGGCATATCAACAGATCACACTTCAGCCACCTCACATAAGGGATATGTAGACAGACTCAGGAAGAGTTTTAAGCTAGCGTTTGAACAGGCCCAAGTGGCCTCAGAGCAAAGAGGTGCCCGGAACAAGAGGAACTTTGACCTAAAAGTTTGAATCCAGGACCTACAGCCAGGAGACAGAGTGCTGCTGCGAAACCTAGGAGTTCCAGGGAAGCATAAATTAGCAGACAGATGGAGACCGGAACCATACGTGATCTGTAAGAAGTTGCCAGACCTGCCGGTGTATCAGCTAAAACCAGAAGGGAAGATAGGGCCGCTAAAGACATGGCACCGAAATCATTTACTTCCACTTTCAGAAGCAGTTCGGATACCTCCTGTGGAAGATTCCCCTGGATCATCCTCAAACTTGGAGACACCTAGGCCTAACACTCTGTCTCAGGTATCTCAGTCTGGAGAAATGGATGTCTCTGATCAGAGTGAAGAAGAGCTTGGATGGTTGTGGCCTTCTCAGACCCCAGAGCCCATGTCTATAGATCTTCCACCCTCTGAGGGTACTGTGGATAGTACATTGAATGTGGAGGCCACTGAGTTTGTTCCGTCTAGTCCTCTGTCTGAAGAGTGGGAAGATGCCACATGGTCACCATCTGCTGATCATCAAGATTATTCCCAACATCTTCCTGCACCTGATCTGGATGTACCAGAAGTATTGGAGCCCAGTGTACCTACTTCAGAAGAAGATACAGTGAGGGATGAGACAGTCACCCCAAGAAAGCAAAGAGCCAGGAGAATCATTCGTCCTCCCAGGAAGTTAACCTATACCCAGATGGGGGAAAGTTCTGAGGATACAGTAATCACTGCTCGAAGGACATTACCAACACCTGATCCTTCTGCTGTGCATTTGGTGGAAGGCAACCCCAGCTCACTCTCTGGCACAGTTAGGCAGGTCAACCCCATTGATGTAACCAGTGGGCAGGACAAGCTCTCTTCCCCGTTTTGGTGGGAGTTTCCTCTGCCAACTTCTCTAGCTGCCCTTAATGAGTTTGTATTCTCCTACTGTTGATACTGTCTTTGGGGACCAAAGATTTCAAGTGGGAGGAGTGTGTAGCGGGGTATCGTTTTCACCCACAAGACTACAGTTCCCAGCACGCTTTGCGGCACCCAGGGTGCATTTCCCTGCGCAAGGACTGCTGGGGTGGACTTTAAAAAGGGAGAGGAGGGGCCTCACTCTTTCTCTTGGAACGCCACCCTCCTTGCAAGAGGATCCCTGCACTCACCTGCTGCGCGTACAAGGCCTGAAGCCTGGGCCTCGCACTTTGCTCCAGAGAGCCTTCCGTTCCGCCGAGGAGCCTGCGGAGCATCCGATCCACCTGAGGTGCCACCATCTTCTGGAGGACCGAAGACCCAGTGCATCGTGGGCACTGTGAAGCCACTCACAGTAGCGGAGGAAGAGGACAGGAGTCGGTCCGGTCTGGGTGAGAGAGAGCCAGCTCAGAACCACATCTAAGTAACTTTGTTGCCTATTAACTTTGCCTAGGCCCATCATTGACCACAGGTATACTTTGGAGAGACTGTCAGCTGAACTGAGTTTATCAGTCTCTCCAGCTTTACCAAGTTAAAGAATCATCTGCTACCCCTATTGGATTACAGTTTGTTTCTTTATGTTCACCCCCGAGAGTTGCTAGCGAAGATTCTTCAACGAACTATACCCCAGGGTTATAGTCAGGCCTGACTGGGTAGTATAGGACATTGCTGGGCGCCATTTTTTGCTCACGAGGGAGGATAGCTGCAGCAGGGTTATTATATTGTCATTGCATTATTGAATGTTATACTCTTTTAATGCGTGCATTTATATTGCAGGGATCTGCATGAGTTATTGTATGCAAATTACCTTTTATACTTTTACCAATAGTAAAAAGTTATAGTTAAGTAATTTGGTGGTCAGTGTCAATTACTGTGCTGGGATACGGAAAGGGGGTTGTACCATATAACAAAATAGAGATATTGCAGTTGTGCCATCCACCCCCCCCCCCCCCTCCTTTCCTAACTGTGTCACGAGAGGTTAGAGCCGATTGCCAGGGGTTGATAGCGGTGCATTACAAGGCCCAAAACAAACAAGCAGCCCTCTTAAACTGAGGGTATCGCTATACTTAGATAAAGGCTAGACCATATTTTAGGACTCCTAGAACATTTCTCTCAAATACATATGGCTAGTATATCCCCTTATATATAGGATATCTACACAATATAAATACAGTCTGGCAAGCATTTTAACCCAAACGAAAATCTGGCTTTTTGTCAGCTGGGTCAGTCTTAGTTACTCTCAGACTTTCCTGAATTATAAATGATTTTTTTCAGATGTAAAAGTTATCAAATCAAACACTGCCACACAGTGGCCAAATCAGCTAGTTTACCTACGAGAATGAAAATCAACCACATTAGGATGTAGTTTGGCGATTATTAAACTTAACAGGTGAGAGATCCCTTTTTTTTCTATTTTTTCAAATTAAGTGGTGTCTCAGAATCTATCAAATTGTGAAAAAAAAAATATTTTGATTATGCTAAGTTTCTATTCCTGATATTTTTCACCTTCCCTACATTTTTTATTATTCACTTCATGATTGTCAAAAATAGATATGTAATTTGGGCATTTGAAAAGGAAAGAATTTCCTGAAAATGTCTCTATTTTGGAGTGTCAAAAGGCAGCTTTTAATGTAATTTGTAATTAAATGCTTTTCTTTGAAAAAATGTGTTTTATTTTTATTTACCCACAACTACTGAGAGGTCTTTTGGGACTCTAATCAGTTGAACACAAACCCCCTACAGAAACGTTTTTTATTATTAAAGTGGAAAAAAAGCAAATGTTCGATGGGAGCTTTTTGTCGGAAATTACGACCGTGTGTAGGCTCCATCAGACATTTGCTGTCGGAATTTCCGACAACAAAAATTTGAGAGCTGGTTCTCAAATTTTCCGACAACAAAAGTTGTTGTTGGAAATTCTGATCGTCTGTATGCAATTCCGACGCACAAAAAAACACGCATGCTCAGAATCAAGCAGAAGAGCCGAACTGCCTATTGAACTGCATTGGTCTCGGCTCGTCGTACGTCTTGTACGTCACCGCGTTCTTAACGGTCGGAATTTCCGACAACATTTGTGTGACCGTGTGTATGCAACACAAGTTTGAGCCAACATTCCATCGGAAAAAAAAACACGGTTTTGTTGTCGCAATTTCTGATCGTGTGTACGCGGCATTACACTAAATATTCTTAAGAACTCCTGCCCCATCTTCCTACCTATCCTGCATACCCTGTATAAAAAAAAGATCTGTGTGCATACCTTTTTTTAGTTTGTTTAATATTCTATATTTAACCACCTCGCGCCCGCCGTACGAGAATATACAGCCGCAAGGTGGTTGTCAAATGCCGGGAGGCCGTTATTATACGGCCTCCTCTATTTGGCCACTGGGGGGCGCGCGAGCGCCGCCGGCGGCGCGTGCACGTGCCCGGCGCTTCACTGCAATGCCGATGCGCGTGCCTGGCGGCCGCGATGTCCGCCAGGCACCCGCGATCGGCGGTTACAGAGACAAGGACATGGATCTCTGTGTGTAAACACAGAGATCCATGTCCTGTCAGGGAGAGGGGACCGATGCTGTGTCCCTTGTACATAGGGACACAGATCGGTCTCCTCCCCCAGTCAGTCCCCTCCCCCCACAGTAAAAATCACTAATAGGGAACACATTTAACCCCTTCCCCGCCCCCTAGTGTTAACCCCTTCCCTGTCAGTCACATTTATACAGTAATCAGTGCATATTTATAGCACTGTTCGCTGTATAAATGACAATGGTCCCAAATTAGTGTCAAAAGTGTCCGATGTGTCCGCCATAATGTCGCAGTCACAAAAAAAATCACTGATCGCCGCCATTACTAATAAAAAAAAAAATTATAAAACTGCCATAAAACTACCCCCTATTTTGTAAACGCTATAACTTTTGCGCAAACCAATCAATAAACGCTGATTGCGATTTTTTTTTACCAAAAATATGTAGAAGAATACGTATCGGCCTAAACTGAGGAAAAAAAAAAAATTGGGATATTAATTATAGCAAAGTGTAAGAAATATTGCTTTTTTTTCAAAATTGTCGCTTTATTTTTGTTTATAGCACAAAAAATAAAAACCGCCGAGGTGATCAAATACCACCAAAAGAAAGCTCTATTTGTGCGAAAAAAAGGACGTCAATTTTGTTTGGGAGCCACGTCGCACGACCGCGCAATTGTCATTCAAAGCGTGACAGTGCTGAAAGCTGAAATTTCGCCTGGGCAGGAAGGGGGTATATGTGCCCAGTAAGGAAGTGGTTAATATAAAGAAATTTAGCAGGAAAACAAAAACAAATCCAGGAAAAGAAAGGTAATGAATAAATGGCCAGGAAAAATAAGAGAACAATGTGGTACATAGTGGTGAAATTTGCTGGACCAAAATTATTGCATAGTAACAATAAAGGAAAAAAAAAAAGGGGGGGGAGGGGGCACCAGGTAGGAGATAAGGGGTAAGGTATGTAGCGAGCATCCAGAATAATAGCCACAATTCAGTAAAGCCCTGTACACACGATCAATTTTAACGATGAAAACAGTCCGATTGACTTTTTTCATCGGACAAACCGATCGTGTATGGGACCCATCGGTCTTTTTTCCATCGGTTTTAAAAAATAGAACATGTTTTAAATTTTTCCAATGGATCAAAAACCGATAGCAAATTCCGATCGTCTATGGGCAAATCCATCGGATAAAAAACCCACGCATGCTCAGAATCAAGTCGACGCATGCTCAAAAGCATTGAACTTAATTTTTCTCGGCTCATCGGAGTGTTTTACGTCACGGCGTTTGGAACGGTCGGTTTTTTGACTGATGGTGTTTAGGCAAGACTGATGGAAGTCAGCTTCATCGGATTTCCGATGGACAAAACCATCGGACTAGAAACCATAGGATATCCGATCGTGTTGTGAGGGGGTTAACTCGGTAGCGGGTGTGTGTGACCCCCTGGTTGGGCTCCCCACACAAAAACAGGGCCAGCAGACGGAGGTTGTGGTTTTCAAAATCAAAAGGTGCGGTTTATTTCTCTATGTACAGTGACAAAAACACAGCAAAGCCAAAAAGAAACATAAACAAAATAAATCCTGGTCAGCGTGACCTCTGACTAAACATGCAGGTTTCCTAAACTAACAACTGGGATCAGCCTGGTGCTGTCCTAGTCCCTAAGTCCCTGGTTTAGTAAAAGTCCAAACAAATAGCCACACAGGCTTTGCCTCACCGCACAGGGGTTCACTCTCCCTAGACAGTCCACACAGGTCTGGGTCCAGGCATGAGCAAACACCTAATGAAGCTGGGAGTTTTTATAGAGGCCTTAAACGAGCTGACAAGCTTCAGCTGGTCTCATCAACTCCCTGCCTGCACGACGCCCAGCACTCTCCCTAGAGGTATAAGTCGGCATAAAGCCTGAATCTGGGAGAAATATATCTACCCCCCTGGATGCAACCAGGTGACTTTACCTTCCTGCTGTCACATACCCCCCCCTCTTGTTTTAACCTTGGGGTTGGAACACCAGCAATCAGGCATTCATGTACTCGAGACAAAGCATCTACATTCCCCATTTGAACGCCAGGGCGATGCTTTACTGTGAAGTTGAATTCCTGTAGGGCCAGGAACCACCTATTCACTCTTCTATTTGTCTCCTTGTTTTGAGCCATCCACTTTAACGGAGCGTGATCCGTAACCATGTCAAAGTGCCTACCTAGCAGATAGTACCGAAGGGAATCTAGAGCCCACTTCACCGCTAAACACTCCTTTTCAACCGTCGCGTAATTTACCTCATGGGACTTCAACTTCCTGCTGAGGTAAATGACTGGGTGCTCTTCCCCGTTCCAGACCTGGGACAATACTGCTCCTAACCCCACATCTGACGCATCACTTTGTACGACAAAGTCTTTAGAGAAGTCGGGTGAGTACAACACTGGCTGGCTACATAAGGCTTGTTTCAAGAATTGGAATGCTGCCTCAGCCTCGGGGGTCCATTTAATCATGACCGACCCTTTCCCTTTCGTCAGGTTGGTTAGGGGCACAGCCTTAGAAGCAAAGTGGGGAATGAAGCGCCGATAATAACCCGCGATTCCCAGAAAGGCCCGTACCTGCTTCTTGCTGTTGGGACGTGGCCAACTCTGGATGGCCTCGACTTTGTTGAGTTGGGGTTTTATCACTCCCCTGCCAATGGTGTACCCAAGATATTTGGCCTCCTCCTGCCCAATGGTACACTTCTTGGGGTTAGCCGTAAACCCCGCTTCCCGGATAGAGTCTAGGACTGCTTGCACTTTTGGCAGATGTGAGGCCCAATTTGTGCTATGGACAATTACGTCATCCAGGTAAGCCGCAGCATACTTCCGATGGGGCCTCAGTATCTGGTCCATTTTCCGCTGGAATGTGGCCGGCGCATTCTGTAACCCGAACGGCATTCTCTTATATTGGAACGCCCCGTCTGGGGTTACAAATGCGGTTTTCTCTTTGGCCGACTTGGCCAGGGGAATTTGCCAATACCCTTTTGTGAGGTCAAGAGTCGTCATGTATCGGGCTGTTCCCAGCCGGTCGATCAACTCATCTATACGTGGCATGGGGTAGGTGTCAAATTTTGTAACTTTGTTCAACTGACGAAAATCGTTACAAAATCGCCAGCTCCCATCCGGTTTAGGCACCAACACAATGGGACTAGACCAATCACTTTGGGACTCCTCTATCACCCCTAAGTTCAGCATTTTCTGTACTTCCTCCCGTATTGCCTCCCGTCGGGCCTCTGGGATCCGATAGGGTTTTAACTTCACCCTTTCACCGGGCGGGGTAATAATATCATGCTCTACCCCAGATGTTTGTCCCGGCAGCTCAGAGAACACCTCCTTGTTGCGAAGCACAAACTCCTTAACCTCCTGTTGTTGGGGTTGTGACAAGGTGGCTGCTATTCCAACCTCCGGAATCACGCAACCAGTTTGAGCTGGTGACCAAGTTTCTGCGACTAGGGACTCTCTATCCCTCCAGGCTTTCAACAGATTAACGTGATATATCTGTTCGGGCTTTCGCCTTCCTGGTTGTCTGACCTTGTAATTCACTTCGCTCACTTTTTCCATTATCTCGTAGGGGCCTTGCCATTTGGCAAGGAATTTACTTTCAACCGTAGGGACAAGTACCAATATCCTATCCCCCGGGGAAAAGGTACGGGTCTTGGCTCCACGGTTGTACACTCTCTGCTGTGCCAACTGCGCTTGGGCCAAATGTTCCTTCACGATGGGCATTACCTGTGCAATTCGATCTTGCATCAGGGCGACATGCTCAATCACACTCCTGTGGGGAGAACTCTCACTTTCCCAAGTTTCCTTGGCAATATCCAACAGCCCTCTTGGGTGTCTCCCATACAGTAACTCAAAGGGGGAGAATCCCGTAGAGGATTGGGGCACCTCCCTAATAGCAAACATCAAATAAGGAAGTAGACAGTCCCAATCCTTTCCATCTCTATCCACCACTTTCTTCAACATTTGTTTTAGGGTTTTGTTGAATCTTTCAACCAGCCCATCGGTTTGGGGGTGATACACAGATGTACGCAATTGCGTCACTTTGAACAATTTACACAGCTCTTTCATAACCCGGGACATAAAGGGTGTACCTTGGTCCGTAAGCAGTTCTTTACAAATACCCACCCGGCTAAAAACAAGAGATAGCTCTTTGGCTATGGTTTTGGCCGAGGTATTTCTGAGAGGGATCGCTTCTGGATAACGGGTGGCATAGTCCATTATAACCAATATGTACTGGTGCCCCCTAGCGGACTTGATTATAGGACCTACCAAATCCATTGCGATTCTCTCAAACGGGACCTCAATGATGGGTAGAGGGACCAGCGGGCTACGGAAATGTGGCATCGGGGCCGACCTCTGACACACAGGGCAGGAGGAACAATAATTTTCTATGTCCTTCATCACCCCAGGCCAATAGAATCTCTGTAATACCCTCTCTCGGGTTTTCTCTGTCCCCAGATGACCTCCAAGAATGTGCCCATGGGCCAACTCCAACACCAACTTCCTGTAAGGTTTGGGCACCACAAGCTGCTCAACGGTTTCTTCTGCCCTTTTTGCCACCCGATACAGTAGGTCCTTCTCTACGCTGAAGTATGGGTAAGTGCAGGTATTATCTGGGTTCACTAACTCGCCATCTATTTCCACTACGTTTTCCCGTGCCTTTATTAGGGCGGGGTCTTTTAACTGTTCTGTGGCAAAATTTTCCCTGTGAACCTCCAGATCAGAAAACTCCACAGACGGTAGGTTTTCGTCTGAGGAGGTGGGCTCCTCTCCAGTTTCTTGAGTCTCCCCTGCCAATACTGACAAGGGAAATTCTGGAGAGTCCTCACCACTCTCAGAGGAGTTCTGGCTATCACATTCCTGGTACATAGGGGCACCAGTGGGGGGCTCAGGATCATCCCACAGTTCCCAGAACTTCGGAAAATCTCTTCCCACAATGGCATCATGCGGTAATTGAGATACTAACCCCACTGGATGAGAGAGGGTACCTTTGGGGGTCTCGAAACACACTGTAGTCACTGGATACTCTCGGGTGTCCCCATGCACACAAATAACAGCTACCTTGCTATTCCCAGAGACCTCTGTTTTAACTAATTCAGCCTTTATCAGGGTCACAAGGCTACCTGAATCCAGTAATACCACAACATTTCTACCATTAATACACATTTTGCATAAATGTTTCTCAGTTCCCCGAATGGCAGTGCATGCGACTGTCGCACACAGCGACTGACGTCTGTCCGTCAGAAAGTCACATTGCATGGGTTCCTCCACAACCGGGCAATTTGCTGCAATATGTCCCGCTTGCCGGCAGCGGTAGCAAACAATCCTTTTGGCTGCCTCTTGAGCCCCTGACTTCCCAGGCTGTTCTCGCCAAACTTTGGGTAGAGCTCCCACCCTCTCACTCTCTCCACCCTCACCCCTTGGAATCCTCTTATCCGCCCCTGGGGATGGTCTGGTCTTAGGGTGGAAAGTCCGAGAGTCTCTGGAAGAGGCCGTCAGGTTCTCTGTAGCCAAGTATTTCTCTACACGATCCACAAGACCACCGGCCGTCTCTGGGTCTCCATGGCTTACCCACTTTTGGATGGCAGTAGGAAGAGCTCTCAAAAACCGATCCATTACAACACGTTCCACAATCTCTGGTGCGGACAAAGTCTCTGGCTGTAGCCACTTCCTGCTCAGGTGAATGAGATCATACATTTGAGACCTGGGGGGTTTTCCAAGCTGGAAAGTCCAGTTATGCACACGCTGAGCCCGGACAGCCAGGGTGACACCCAGCCTTGCCAATATTTCAGCTTTTAGCATCACATAGTCTTTTGCTTGGTCAGGCTCTAGGTCATAGTAAGCCTTCTGCGATTCACCAGTTAACAGAGGAGCCACCAGTCCAGCCCACTGCTCCTCAGGCCACTTTTCTCTTTCAGCAGTCCTTTCAAATGTGGTCAAAAATACCTCTGGATCATCCTCTCCAGTCATTTTTGTCAATAAACGACTCACCCCAAAGGACGCGGTATTAGTGGGACGGCTTTCCTCACTGGTCTGCGGACGTTGCTGCATTACTGCTTCCATTTGTTGTAGTCTCTGCTCTTGCTTCTGTAACAGGTCTATGAAGCGGGCCTCAGATTGCTGCTGGGCTTGTTGATGAGCTTGCTGCTGGGCTGCAAGGCTCCTTTGCAAACCTGCATTTGTCTGCTGTTGATTGGCATTTGCTAGAGCCAGCTGTTTCAGTATCTCCTCCATGCTGGCTTAAAAAAAACTGCCACTGGTTCTCCACCAACTGTGAGGGGGTTAACTCGGTAGCGGGTGTGTGTGACCCCCTAGTTGGGCTCCCCACACAAAAACAGGGCCAGCAGACGGAGGTTGTGGTTTTCAAAATCAAAAGGTGCGGTTTATTTCTCTATGTACAGTGACAAAAACACAGCAAAGCCAAAAAGAAACATAAACAAAATAAATCCTGGTCAGCGTGACCTCTGACTAAACATGCAGGTTTCCTAAACTAACAACTGGGATCAGCCTGGTGCTGTCCTAGTCCCTAAGTCCCTGGTTTAGTAAAAGTCCAAACAAATAGCCACACAGGCTTTGCCTCACCGCACAGGGGTTCACTCTCCCTAGACAGTCCACACAGGTCTGGGTCCAGGCATGAGCAAACACCTAATGAAGCTGGGAGTTTTTATAGAGGCCTTAAACGAGCTGACAAGCTTCAGCTGGTCTCATCAACTCCCTGCCTGCACGACGCCCAGCACTCTCCCTAGAGGTATAAGTCGGCATAAAGCCTGAATCTGGGAGAAATATATCTACCCCCCTGGATGCAACCAGGTGACTTTACCTTCCTGCTGTCACAGTGTGTACACGGCTTAAGTGGTTTTAAGTAAAGCCTTTCCCTTCTCTTAGTACTGAAAGGTATTCCAATGAAATCTTTCTTTACTGTTATCTTCGGGTCGGTTATGGGAGGAGAAAAAAACACGCATGCTCAGAATCAAGCAGAAGAGCCGAACTGCCTATTGAACTTCATTGGTCTCGGCTCGTCGTACGTCTTGTACGTCACCGCGTTCTTAACGGTCGGAATTTCCGACAACATTTGTGTGACCGTGTGTATGCAACACAAGTTTGAGCCAACATTCCATCGGAAAAAAAAACCCGGTTTTGTTGTCGCAATTTCTGATCGTGTGTACGCGGCATTACACTAAATATTCTTAAGAACTCCTGCCCCATCTTCCTACCTATCCTGCATACCCTGTATGAAAAAAAGATCTTCCATTGCATTCATTTCTTCAATCATAGTGACAGAATAGGAGGGTGTGGGTCTTTCCACTTTGAAGAAATACAAGATTTAGCGGCGTTAATGAGGTGCCGCAAAACTGATTTCTCAAAAAATTTAATAGGTATTTTTGAGTTATGTGGAGGAGAAACGTGGGGTCATCGGGAAGTTCATAATCAGTAAATTTTTGAGAAATCCTCTGCACCTCTCTCCAGAAATGTGTCAGTTTAGGACAGGACCAGAATAAATGTAGGAGGTCTCTTCTACCCTTCTGCCATCTCCAACAATGGTCTGAGATAGAAAGAAAGAAAGCAAGGAGAATTGATGGGGTCTGGTATCATCTCGCTAAAAGCTTAAAGTATCCAAATGTTGTTAGAATTTTAGTGAACAAATTGAGGTCCACGTACAGAAGCGATATTGAATGATAACTACAGTACTACAGAGAGAAGGGTCTTTGCCTTCTTTGGGTATGACAGAAATATAAGCTTTAAGTGCTTCTGAGGGGATCGCAGATAAGTCACTTGGGGAATTTAATGCTTTCTTTAAATGCGGGGCTAAGATTGTAAAAAATGTTTTGTAATATTGCAGGATGAAGGCATCCAGGCTAGGGGGTTTACCTGTTTTTGATGAATTTATGGCTGTCAAGATTTCATCTGTAGTAATTGGGGTAAACTGAGTTTGGGGAGGTGTGAAGAGGACAAATAATCTTCCATTTGAGAATGTAATAAGGGTGCAGCAGGAAAAATATATTTTATAAAAATGTATAAAAGAATTTGAATGTGTCTGCAATTCAGAGTCAGAAATGTGCGGTATGAAAGAAGATTGTTGGACTTGTAAGGCTCAAGCTAAAGAGTGTCTGCATTTATCATCATATGCATAGATAGTAATGTTTTTTGCAGGATCTGAGTATGGCTTTGGCTCGATAACCAAGAAGTGATGTCCTCTGTTGTCTGAGACTTAGAAGTTCCTTTTCTGTTCTGATGTCTGGGGTATGTTTGTGAGAGAATTTTAGCTTCTGTATGTCAGAGAGCTTTTTTTATTTTATTTAATCGGGTCCAGTCACGTGATTCCATAGCACCGGCTCCCCTGTGTATAGGAGCGCTAGACAACGTCTGTGAATTCCAGAAGTCATGATGTCACCTATTGGCTCCCATGGTCCAGCTGTTGTCAGCATTCCCTGTTCTCCCTTGCAGCAGCTGCTTACTTACACAATGGAGCCAGAGCTGTAGGCTCACGTGGCCAGACCAGAGTGGAAAGGACAAAGGGTATAAAGGATAGGTAGGAAAGGAACGTTTTTAGGTTTAGGTATGCCTATTTTTGCAGTTACATTGGTCCAGCTTAGAACATTTTAACTATGCATGTGCCATACCTGTGGGATCCCTATGGATTCAGCAGAGGCAGCACTACTACAGCAATATCCAATAACAAAGCATTCTATGGTTTACGAGGTGAAGATTGGGACATCATCACACAACCTCTTAACCTCATCCAATCAGAGATAGCTTTGCATTCACATAGTTGCCAATATTGTAAAAAAAATGTACAGGGAGACTTTTTTGTCTGTGGGCGGAGTCTTATTATAATTAGGGGCGGGGCATTCATTTGTAGGTGTGACGTAGCGGGGGAAAGAAAAATGTGGCACGTAAAGTGCGCTGTGGTGAAAGGTGGGCGTCGTTTAAGTGGAATATTGGGTGTGGCTTAGAGGGGGCATTGCTCAAAGGGGGTGGGGTTAGAGTCTGAGATGAACGAGGGATGGAGGGAGAAACAAAGGGAGAAAGAGAACAGAAGAGAGAGAGAGAAGGAAGGAAAGAAAGAGGGATGGAGGGACAGCAGGCCCAGATCCTACACTACAATAGCAATCTGTGTATTTCAGAAAGTTTAACAATCA
Source organism: Rana muscosa (assembly GCA_029206835.1). Classification (NCBI taxonomy): domain Eukaryota; kingdom Metazoa; phylum Chordata; class Amphibia; order Anura; family Ranidae; genus Rana; species Rana muscosa. The sequence goes on along the minus strand of CM055122.1, from coordinate 62,281,023 downwards.
GCAGATAAAGATACTCCAAACACCTGGTGTTAGCGCTTCAATCACCCCGGCAGCATTGGTGCCAGGATGAATGAAGCACATTATTACTATCACTACATTGTAATATAAAATTAAATAGTTCAACTCACCATAATGTAGAATCAGTGGGAGCCCTAAGCGTGTCACTTGCCACGTCGCCTGCCACCAGATGCCATCAGGTGTCCCCATCAGAGTCCCTCTTTACACCAGGCATTCCCAGCAGAGTCTCTCCTTACATCAGGTGTCCCCAGCGGAGTCTCTCTTTACAACAGGTGTCCCAAGCGGAGTCCTTCCTTACATCAGGCGTCCCCAACAGAGTCTCTCCATACATCAGGCATTCCCAGTAGAGTCCCTCTTTACACCAGGCATTCCCAGCAGAGTCTCTCCTTACATCAGGTGTCCCCAGCAGAGTCCTCCTTACATCAGTTGCCCCTAGTGGAGCCCCTTTACATCAGGTATCCCCCAGCCGTGTCCCCCCTTACATCAGATGAACCCCAGTGGAGCCCCCCCTTACATCATGTGTCCGTCAGCAGTGTTCGCTTTACATCAAGTGTCCCCCAGTGGAGCCCCCTTACATCAGGTGTCCCCCAGTGGAGCCCCCTTACATCAGGTGTCCCCAAGTGGAGCCCCCCCTTACATCAGGTATTCCCTAGTGGTGTCCCCCTTACATCAGGTATCCCCAGCGGTGTCCCTCTTACATCAGGTGTCCCCCAGTGGAGCCCCCTGACATCAGGTGTCACCCAGTGGAGCCACCCTCACATAAGGTATCCCCCAGCAATGTCTCCCTTACATCAGATGTCCCCAGTGGAGCCCCCTTACATCAGGTGTCTCCCAGTGGCACCCCGTTACATCAGGTGTCCCCCAGTGGAGCCCCCCTTATATCAGGTATCCCCCAGCAGTGTCCCCCTTACATCAGGTGTCCCCCAGTGGAGCCCCCTTTACATTAGGGGTCCCCCAGCAGTGTCCTCCTTACATTAGGTGTCCCCCAGTGGAGCGCCCTTTTACATCAGGTGACCCCCAGTGGAGCCCCCCTTTACACCAGGTGACCCCCAGTGGAGCCCCCTTTACATCAGGTGTCCCCCAGCGGTGTCCCCCTTTACATCAGGTTTCCCCCAGTAGAGCCCCCTTTACATCAGGTGTCCCAGGAGTCTCCACCGCCATTACAAAAGTAACAGGCCGAGGGGAACAAACAAGAGGCTGCCAATAGGAATTGAGCTGCTGCCCACCCCCCGCGGCCTTTCCCACAACAGGTCACAGACAGACCGGCAGCGTGGCTTGGGGTGGGCGTCAGCTCGATTCATGTTGGCAGACACCCGGCCAGCTCCGCCTCTTGTTTGTTCTCCTTGCCGTTACTTCTGGTCTTCTGTAAGATAGCGGTCGCCGGAGACATTTCACTGCAGGCCGCGGACCTCCAGACATTTCCAGGGAGACACTAAACCGGAAAAAAGGTCTAAATCCTGGGAAATTTGGGACAGTTGGCAAGTATGCTGACTGCACCCATGCTATTTACAAGGCAGGTGACTCATCCTCCTAACAGGGGGCGCAACAATTAAAAGGGAACCAACCTCTGTCTAAACCCAGACGCTAGCTAGTTTCATTAGTCAAAGCTGGACCAATGTAACAACGCAAAAAACGCTACACCCGGAATTCAGTTCTAAAAAGCATACACATTTTTCATGAAAAAAACAAATTTTTTCTTAGTTTGCATGCATCACTGTGGATGTAGATTGTCATTGTCAGTATAGCGTACAGTGTGGGATGGCTTGGAGAACAGTAGTATAAAAAAGACAAACCGCACTGAATAAACTAACAACAAACAGCAGCATATATTCACTGTAAAATACATACAGCGAATATAAAGGGAAAAAAGAGGAGCTGTGCTAATAGTAACTGTAGCGGGTGGTTAAATTTAGGGGAAGTTAGGGTTTGTGGACCATTTTTGCTCGTGGAGGATATCAATGGTGTCTAGTTCCCTGCGGCCTATAGGTGGCGCTGTCGCCATAGGCCGGGGTTGAACCACCATTGGAGGGCTGTGCCTTTTTTGTGTCCCCTCGCGGCGGTGGTACGGCAGGGCGGGGAACCTGCCGTGCCTGCCGGGAGAGGGTATAAAAGGGGCAGACATCTTCCGGTCAAGGTCCAAGCCCCAGGCACCTTCAGCCTGGGGGCTGCTGTTTGTGACACCCAGGTGCCCTTGGCCTGGTTGTGTGTGAGGATGGTCTCCGGGTGCTCCTAGGCCCGGAGACTGAACTGCTGTTCCATCCCCAGACACCTTAGGTCTGGGGGTGAGGTACTTTTGAGAAGGCCAGGGAGCCAGCAACCTTCGGCTGGGTTCCGCGAGGGATCGAGGGCTTCCAGGATCCGCCTCGCGAGGGGACCGGTATCCAGGATCGAGGAGGCCAGGGAGGTGACCCTTTCTGAAGACCCAGCGCAGAGTCATGGTGACAGAAGGGGCCTCTGGTAACTCTCCGGAGGGATGGTTTTCTCCCTACAGAGGCCTAACTATTCAAGGAAGAAAAAGTGCATGTTCTGTAGGTCATAGTGGCAGTTACTCTACGCACACCAGGTCAGTGGCAGTGACTACAACTATTCATCAAGTCAGTGGCAGTGACTACAACTATTCATCAAGTCAGTGGCAGTGACTGTGCACCAAGCTGTTCGTGCTAATCAGAACAGTGCTCCCCTAATCAACGCTGAGTTTGTGCCTGGACCTCTTCCCACCTTATCTGAACTGTTCTTGTCCAACCTGTCTGCTTTCACAAAGACTGTTTATCGTTTTCATAAATAAATATTGAGTTGGACTCTCGTTTTACTGGGGAGAACTAAAGGACTTGTTTTTGGCTACCGCAGAAGCGAGATCAGCTTGGGAGGTTTTCAAACACTGGCTGCAGGCAGGCCCGAGAAACTAACTCCGCTCAACCTTCCCATCCAGGAGGGTATGGGCTTGTGGTGCGGTGTGCCTCAGTCTTTCCTGCAGAGGAGCCAAAAAGAGAAAAGCAGGTAAAGTCTGGGGTTGGTGCGCTACACATGGGGGCTCGAGTCCAGGATTTGTCTGTGGTCAAGAGTGGAAGATCCCCCCCCAGAAGCTGAACTTTATTCCCCAGTGAAGCTCCGTGGAGGTTGGCCATATTGGAAACTGCGCCACGAGGAGAACCCTGACTGTGTAGTTCGTGGGCGTGCCTATACAGAAAGCCCGTGAATGATGCAGGAGATGGGAGGAGTCTGACCATGTACGGAGTTGCACATGGAGACTTTGGCGCGGAAAAAGGGTCAGTGCGCGATGGAGCAGCAAACGGTCAACATGTTCACTTATGCTTCGTGGGTTCCAGCTACCACAACCACGAGGATGACTTTCTTCGCTGCTTCGCTGACGGATACCGGGATTCGGCTCAAGCCCCGGGGAAGATTTGCCCTCTACGTGTGCAAGGACGTGGAGGCCCTCGGTGTGATATGTCCCGGCTGCTCGGGACTGGTGGTTCAACTAAAGCCATTCGGGCGATGCGAGAGCTGTAAGGAATTCCTTTTCGAGGTGGAGCAACCTACAGAAAGGCCTCAGGCCTTCCACGTCAATTGCCTTACCGGCGCCACCACTCAAGAAGGAGAAATCAGAGCTTGTACAGCCACCCCTGCGCGCACTGACGGGACTTCGGAGGAAGTCAAAGAGGAGCTCGTTGTAGCTACAAGAAGCCGGAGGATGTTTCGGTCACCACGGAGTCCTTTCTCCCACCGCCCAAGAGAAAGATCGGTCTTGTAAAAGCTTCCCGCGGATGTGGTCGAGCAACGCCCCAGCGCTTACCCGGAACGGATGCATCCGAAGTGAAAAGTCCAAGACGTCCGAGTTCTTCTACAAGCCGAGGTAAGCCGGGGGAAGAGACTCTGTTCAAGGCCCCTAGCCCTGAAGGTTCACCTGTACGTGAATTGGCCAAGGGGGGTGACTCGTCCTCCACCAGGAGTTACCTCCCTGCGGAGGAATACGATACCTCTGATCTGGAGTCCATCAGTGATGCGGGTGATGATACCGCGATTGATGAACTATTCGAGAGGAAGGGTTGGGACAAGATGCCCCTGTCCTTGTCCCGTAGGTCCAGGGACCCACCCATGTCTATTGGGGAAAGTTCCCCCCCGGGTGGTGGCTTCCGAGACTGAGGAGGGATTTGTCCCCTTACCTGCCCTTCCCCCTTCAGAGGCACCTGCTTCCACCACTGTGAGGAGACGGGAGTCATTGCAGGCCCCTACGACTGGCCCGGAGGCAGTTAAAGTGCCTCGGCATCCCGATGTCATTGTTCTGCCTGGTGAGGGAGACCGCGCCACCATGCCACCTCTGTCCCGCTTGCAAAGACTTTTTAATCAGAGATTTGCTGGAGAATATGGGTGGGAATACCCCTACTTGCCGAAGGACCTCTTCTTTGAGTGGAGGCCTACAGACATCGGTGGTACGATGACTTCATATGGACACATATCAAGGTACCCCAGGCCCGTAAATATCTTTCCTGTTCCCCTGCGGCCACTAAATGGTTCAAAGACTGGAAGGCTGAATGGTTGTTGGGTCAGCATATTTATGCGGACAGGGTACTTATTTGCCGGAGGGAAGGAGATGATGTTGAGTGCCATGTGGACACTTTTGACAAGCACTTAAAGCCCCTGGTACTGCCACACCCGAGGTTTTACCTCTAGGAGAATAGACTCCTCTGTTTGTTGCTTTCTTCTGGAGTGCTTTTTCCGGAACTCAGGGACTCTGCCCTAATTTAAAGGGTGTTCTGCTCATTGGAGGAGCGGGGGGGGGGGGGGGCGGCTGTTGCTGTTTGCTGTTCTCCCCTTTTCTTCCCACCGCAAAAATAATGAGGACTTTGGGGTTGTAGTGTCAGTTGAGGGCCACAGTCCAAGGAGTAGAGGATTTTCTTGCCATGTACAGGTGTTCTGACCGTGGCACTACCACTAGGTGGCGGTGTTGCACATCTATTATACCGTTATTTTAGAACGAAGAAGAGGTTTTTCTTCAGGGAGGAACCTGTTCGTTCTAATTACACATTGTATTAGATTATGTGTGTTTCTCTTTCCCTCTGCAGGAGAACGTCAAGCAAGACTGCTGAGTATGGGGTGGGTCTTAGCTAGTGTTGCGGGAGGGAAATGCAAATTTATTGTGAGGTTTTTTTTGTGTGATCTCAAGATGTTTATACTCCTATGTGTTCTATCTTCTCTTCCTTTCTGTGCTTCTTCTCCCTCCCTCATGTTAGGTTCCGGCACAAACTCACATTTTTAAATTTTCATTTTTTTTTTGTGTAGTTTGTTTCTGGATCTGGCTTATGCTGACTCTGACTGAGAGGCATGGGTTGGTTTCAGACACTGGGGACCAGTGTCCATTAAGCGAGGGGGATGTAGAGCGGGTGGTTACATTTATGGGAAGTATCTGAGTGGTAACAAGGCTCAGGTACGCAAATTGTTAGGGTTTGTGGACCATTTTTGCTCATGGAGGATATCAATGGTGTCTAGTTCCCTGCGGCCTATAGGTGGCACTGTCGCCATAGGCCGGGGTTGAACCACCATTGGAGGGCTGTGCCTTTTTGTGTCCCCTCGTGGCGGTGGTACGGCGGGGCGGGGAACCTGCCATGCCTGCCGGGAGAGGGTATAAAAGGGGCAGACATCTTCCGGTCGAGGTCCGAGCCCCAGGCACCTTCAGCCTGGGGGCTGCTGTTCGTGACACTCAGGTGCCCTTGGCCTGGGTGTGTGTGAGGATGGTCTCCGGGTGCTCCTAGGCCCGGAGACTGAACTGCTGTTCCATCCCCAGACACCTTAGGTCTGGGGGTGAGGTACTTTTGAGAAGGCCAGGGACCCAGCGACCTTCGGCTGGGTTCCGCGAGGGATCGAGGGCTCCCAGGGATCCGCCTCGCAAGGGGACCCGTATCCAGGATCGAGGAGGCCAGGGAGGTGACCCTTTCTGAAGACCCAGCGCAGAGTCGTGGTGACAGAAGGGGCTTCTGGTAACTCTCCGGAGGGATGGTTTTCTCCCTACAGAGGCCTAACTATTCAAGGAAGGAAAAGTGCATGTTCTGTAGGTCATAGTGGCAGTGACTCTACGCACACCAGGTCAGTGGCAGTGACTACAACTATTCATCAAGTGAGTGGCAGTGACTACAACTATTCATCAAGTCAGTGGCAGTGACTGTGCACCAAGCTGTTCGTGTTAATCAGAACAGTGCTCCCCTAATCAACGCTGAGTTTGTGCCTGGACCTCTTCCCACCTTATCTGAACTGTTCTTGTCCAACCTGTCTGCTTTCACAGAGACTGTTTATCGTTCTCATAAATAAATATTGAGTTGGACTCTCAGTTGGTATGGACAGTCATTTTACTGGGGCGAACTAAAGGACTTGTTTCTGGCTACCGCAGAAGCGAGATCAGCTCAGGAGGTTTTCAAACACTGGCTGTAGGCAGGCCCGAGAAACTAACACCGCTCAACCTCCCTATCCAGGAGGGTACGGGCTTGTGGTGCGGTGTGTCTCAGTCTTTCCTGCGGAGGAGCCAAGAAGAGAAAAGCAGGTAAAGTCTGGGGTTGGTGCGCTACATAACTATAAAAAAATAATACGGTGAACCTAAATACCAAAATAAATAAAGAAAAGAAGAAATTTTAAAATGAGCAAAAAACACCAGAAATTAGAAAAGTGCAAATCTGTGAATCACTCTCCAAATAAATGAATCACTTTTCAGAGTCCTCTCAAGGTGTCAGCGACTCACAAACACGGAAAATCCCTCCACCACATAGATCTCACGCTTACCAAATAGCAAGCGGTGTAGCGCTTGTGGCTAATTACCCAGCCCGGGCCTTGATCACCAGTCAGATTCAGATGACAGCTCACATCCGAGAAAACCCCCTGTGATGGAGCAGGATGGATGGTCTAGGACTTATAAGAGACTCCAAAGGGGCCAATCTCGTTCAGAAAAGGGCCTCAAAGTAACCCAAAAAGGAAAGAAGACTCACCATACTTTTTATTTAAATAAATGTTCCACTGGTTTTTACACTATGGCAAGTCTTTTTTCCTTTTTGGGTTACATTTAGTAACCCACATTTAAAGTGTCCATTTTGCCGCGTTTACATGCCGCGCTTAGCAGCCTTTTGTCGCGTTTGCATCTAGAAGTGTTTCTATAAAAAAAAAAATAGCCAAAAACTAAACGTGGCTAAACGCGGGTTACCGCGTTTAGAAGCATTTGGCTCTTGAAATGCCTCTAAACTCAGAGTCTGAACAAATTTTTTTGCTTTCCAAATAGAGCCTCTAAACTCAACTGCCTAGAAACGACCCTGTGTAGATGGACTGATAAGATAACATAGAGGAGAGTTCAGGAGCAGTTGAAAAAAATGCTCAACTGCTCCTAAACGCCCTTTTACCAGCAGCAGTGTACATGAGGCCTTATGCCGCATACACACGATCGTTTTTCATGACGTTAAAAATGCAATTTTTAAAAATGGGCATTAAAAACGATCGTGTGTAGGCTCCAGAGCATTTTTAACGACGTGAAAAATGGCCTAAAAAAATTAGAACCTGCTCTATTTTTTCACGTTGTTTTTTTTTAACGTCGTGAAAAACGGTAGTGTGTATGCTTTTACGAGGGGAAAAAAAAACGTGCATGCTCAGAATCAAGTATGAGACGGGAGCGATCGTTCTGGTAAAACTAGCGTTTGTAATGGAGATAGCACATTCGTCGCGCTGTTACGGACTGAAAAGCACAAGGCTGAAAAGTGCGAATCGTCGCTCAACAAGCTTTACCAACATGAAGGGTGCCGCCATCCGAACGGAACTTCCCCTTTATAGTGCCGTCATACGTGTTGTACATCACTGCACTTTGCTCGAGCGTTTTTTTTAATGAACATGTGTATGCAAGGCAGGCTTGAGAGGAAACATGAAAAATCACGTCGAGAAAAACGTTGTTTTTTTAAATGACATTAAAAACGACCGTGTGTACGCGGCATTAGGCTCGATGCACACTGGATTTTTTTAAATAAAAATGCCAGTAGCTTTACAGTGAGTCTTTCAACGTTTTTCCAATAGCTTTTATTAGCGTTTTCCGCAATAGCGTTTTTAGCATTTTTTTTCTTCAATGGATCAAAAACGTTAAACGCTGGGGAGCCACGTTTTTGAGTGTTTATCAACGTTTGTCAGTGTTTATGAGCATTTGGCTTTTTTGTGGTCAGAAAAAAAAACCCTGAACGCAATTTTAGGGTGTTCAGAAAACAGCCCATAAACTCCACTGCTGATAAACATCCAAAAACTTCCATGTGTGCATGGACACATAGGATAACATAGAGTGGAGTTTATGGGCTTTTTAAAAAAATGCCCAAACTACAAAAAAATGGCCGTTTATGAGCTCCAATGTGCATGGAGCCTTAGCGGTTTATCAGCAGGGGAGTTTATGGGCTGTTGTCTAAACACCCTAAAAGCGCGTTCAAGAGACCTTTTTCTGACCAAAAAATGCTGAACTCTCATAAACTCTCATAAACTCTTATAAACTCTCTTGAACACTCATAAACTCTAGGCATGTTTAGCACTTTCATTGTTTATTTATGTCAATGGCCACAATAAATTAGAATTCTGGCCAATGAAATAAATAAACTCCCAATCTCCAAACTCTGTTATAACTCTGATGAATTTACCTAGACTGTTTTGAAAAAAATGCAGCTTAGGTGAGTTTATAAGCTGATATTCTCCTATCAAGATAAACAGCGTTTACAAGAAACCAGTGTGCATGAAGCCTAAAAATGTGTAATGTGTGCTGCTTTTTACTACAAATCTCTTTATTTCTTATCTCTGCAGAGATAAGAAAAAGGGAGATCGCTTTCTCTGAACAAAGCCCTGTGTTGATTGTTAACACAGGGCTCTGGGCTGTGATCGCACCCAGCCGATCAGCAGATCCCAGCAATGAATCATTGGCCGGGACTTGGTGGTGGACTCCCGCTGTGTACAATCAGTGGGAGTCGGTGGGTGGGCGTATGGGTACATCGCTGTCTGTGCCTGTGCGGGCCGCCTGTCTACAGTACATTGCAGGCAGGCGGTCCGCAAGCTGGTAAAGAAAAGAACTAACAAACCTCTAAAAAAAGTAAGGACAGCGTAAGGCCCCTTTCACACGGGCGGACCGTTCAGGTCCGCCTGTCAGTTTTTTAGGCGGACCAGAACGGACGCTCCGTGCACCTCTATGGAGCAATGGATGTCAGCGGTGACATGCCCGCCGACATCCGACCCGCTCCAATCCACCAAAGTGTGAAGGATGGAAACCCTATTTTCCATCCGTCTGGCGGTACAGATGACAACGGACTCTACGGTCCGTCGTCATCCGATCCCCAATAGGGGAGAGTGGCGCTCTGACAGGTCAGTCCCTGCACAGTGTGCATAGACAGACCTGTCATCTGCCTGCTCAGCGGGGATCGACGGAGCGATCCCCGATGAGCAAAGTGGAGCCCACACATGGACACGTCCGTGTAAAAGGGCCCTAAAGAAAACTTTGACAAAATATAATAAATGTCACTGTAAAAATATAAACTTTGTCTACCTTGTAAGGTAGCTTTAGTGAGATGCTTGTGTAGCACCCTGCTCCTGATGATCAGGCGCTATGTTTCAATTTAGTGGGTGTCTGAGCTGGTAGTTAGCTCAGACTTTAATGATAAAGGCTAAATCAGCCTCTGTTCCGGCTATGGCTGTGCTTGGAGGGATTTTCCCATTGTTTGCCTGAAGGTGGCGTTACCACCACAGGCCAGTGTTGGAAAACAGGCAGGTCAGAGTGTATTGGGTATTTTTCCCCAGGAATAGCTCAGTGGGAGTGGTCTCCCCGCTGAGCATGCTGGGGAAGGGTACTTAAGGGGCAGACGCCATTTCTCGGGGCTCTTCGCCTTGTGGCCCTCCTGGCTCAAAGTATGTGATGGTGAAATTTCAGCCGCGGAGCCATGTTGGCTCGAGGCTGCATCTCTGCCGGGTAGGCCCAGTAGTCCAGACTGGGGCCTGCACTTTGAAGGTGATCCTGTGCTGTCTGTCCTGCAAGAGGAAGCCACTCAATGGAGGAAGTCAGGGGAGGACCTGTCCTCAGCGGAAGGCTGGTGCCTCGGGGAAGGCCTGGTGACCTTATTGGAGGATGCACCGTAGCTTATGTTACCTTACAGTGTGCCGGATCGACTTTTTTGAAGCTTAGAAGTTTTCCCAGTGATCTGCATCGTGTGCCTGAACCTTTCCCTGACCCTCCATCCCTCTACCTGTGCAAATTTGTGTGAAATAAAGCCTAACGAAAAGGATTTATAACTTGTGTGGACATTGAAGTTTCTACAGACTCTCATCCCCTAGACAACGAATGGTGAGGTAACGTGCAAGGCCCAAATCTAAACCAGCAGCTCCTACGGGGTAGTGCTACACTTGGCATTCACTTTTTATCACAATTTTTGTCATGTCTGGAGAGTTATACGTAACTCCAAGTCTGATGTAGGAGTCCATGATGAAGGCAGAACAACTGGTACTGCAGGCTGACTTGTGTGGCTAGTTTGAGACCTGGCTGAGCTGAGTTCTGGCTTGGCAGTCTGGTTTGAGTTCTGGCCTGGCTGAATGGTTTGAGTTCTGGCCTGACTGACTGGTTTGAGTTTTTGCCTGGGTGATTGCTTTGAGTTCTGGTCTGACTGGCTGTCTGGTCTGAGTGCTGGCCCGACTGACTGGTGTCAGTACTAGGATTCCTTTAGGACCCAGCACAACTCACCTGACACAGCCTTTGCCTGGGAAACAACAGTGATTGGCCAGCTCACCTTTAAATCACCTGTATCATCATCCAATCAGTGCTCGTGATAGAGTTACCTTTGTTTGCCACTGTTTGATCCAGCTGATATCTGCTCTGTGTATTTCGTGTATGACCCTGCTCGTTTGACCCTGCTTGCTCGCTTCTGATTCGGTACCGCTTGGACTCTGATCTACCTGTGTATGAGCAGCTTGCCTAGACTACGGTTTGCCTGATTCTACTGTAGTACCTTTATCTGCAGCGGTGAACTACAAGCACCAGCTAACATCCACCTTCATCTGCAGCAGTGAACTACAAGGTCCAGCCAACATCTACCTTCATCTGAAGCGGTGAACTACAAGTCCCAGCAGACCTGCTCATGGCATGTGCTCTTGTTCTTGAACTCTTTGCATAATCAGCACACCTGCACTGTTACCTGTCATCTGCTCCTAGCCTGACATTATAACGAGCCATACATAAAAAGGGAAACCTATCATGGATCCTGAGCAGGCTCAGATGTTTGCATAGGAACTTTGCCATTTATCCCATCAAGTTCAGGAAATGGCCACAGAGCTCACCAAGGTGCAATCTCCTTCTACTACCACCGCTACAAAAACTCTATCTGAACCAAAAATTCCTTTGCCTGACCGGTTTTCTGGTGACCGTAAAGGGTTTTGCAACTTTAAAAACAGCTTCAAATTATATTTCAAGTTAAAGGAGTAGTAAAGTTACATGTTTTTTCACCTTAATGCATCCTATGCATTAAGGTGAAAAAACATTCGACAATACCGCCCCCCCCCCCGAGCCCCCGTTTTTCTTACCTGGCCCCTCGAAAGTCCCATGCTCGTCCCCGTCATCCTCTTCGTTTTTCAGCCTGGCCGCCGATTGGCTACACTGGATGGATTGAAAGCAGCGCAGCCATTGGCTGGCGCTGCTGTCAATCACATCCAATGACGCGGGGGGCGGGGCCGAGTGATACAGTCGGCGGCTATGGCCGCCGCTGTATCACGGGAGCGCGCCCGCAATCACTCCACACCATGCGAGCTCACTCGCATTAAGGTGTGGAGTCCTTGCGGGGAGGAGCCAAGACAGCCGCCGAGGGACCCCAGAAGACCAGGATCGGGGCCACTGTGTGCAAAACGAGCTGCACAGTGGAGGTAAGTATAACATGTTTGTTATTTTTAGGCAAAAAAAAAGGGAAGCTTTAGTGCTCCTTTAAGGCCATCCTCATCTGGCTCTGAAACTCAGAGGGTTCAAATCATTATCTCTCTACTACAGGGTGACCCCCAGGCTTGGGCCTTTAACCTGGAACCAAACCATCCAGCCCTGCTAACAGTAGATGCCTTCTTTGAAGCCCTCGGGTTGCTGTATGATGATCCAGATCGCGCTGCTACTGCAGAATCAACCCTGCATAACTTAAAGCAAGGAACTACCACAGCTGAAATGTATTGCTCAGAGTTTCGCAGGTGGGCCCCGGAATCTGGCTGGAATGATGCAGCTCTCCGCAGCCAGTTTAGAATAGGCCTTTCAGATGCAATTAAGGATGCTCTGGTCAACTTCTCCTACCCAGCCTCACTGGAGGAGGCTATGTGTCTAGCCATTAGAATTGACCGCCGCCAGCGAGAGAGGAGGCGAGAACAAACTACGGCTGTTGCAAACTATATACCTCCCTTGCCACCTGACTATTCCACCTCCAGTGCCAGATCTGAGGAAGAACCTATGCAGTTAGGCTCCACCCGGTTATCTGCCAAGGAACACACATGCCGGCATAACATGGGACTCTGCTTATATTGTGGCCTCAGGGGTCATATGCTCCGTTTCGTGCCCTACACGTCCGGGAAACTCCAGGACCTAAGTGATTGTGGGGAGGTCACCTTAGGTCTGCTTTCATCTCCCCAGGGGGACAATCGTATACTTTTACCCACTGTTATTCACTTTGGGACAGGGACTCATGAACTGCTGGCCTTGGTAGATTCTGGAGCCGCTGAGAATTTTATTGATAAGACTCTGATTACCTCTTTGTCCCTGGAAACTCATGCGCTAGATTGCCCAGTCCGCCTGATTTCTGTGGATAATCGGCCTCTCTCACAAAATCTAGTGCTCCAATCCACCAACCCTTTCCAGTTACAATTGGGGGCCTTGCATTGGGAGAAGATTTCATGTCTTTTCATTGACTCTCCATCCACTCCTTTGATCCTAGGCCTTCCTTGGCTTCAGAAGCACAATCCCGTAATTGACTGGCGAACAGGAAATATTCTGGCTTGGTCCAATCAGTGTAAAAAAACTGCATCCAGCACCCTGTTCGACTTGCTACCTGTCAAGTGGGAAGGGAACAGATTCCGCTTTGTTATAAGGACTTTCAGGATGTGTTTTCTAAAGGGATTGCTGACACTTTACCTCCTCATCGCAGTTATGATTGTCCCATTGACCTCTTGCCTGACACTACACCTCCTCGAGGGAGAGTCTTTCCACTGTCTGAGCCAGAGAATCTTGCTTTGCAAGAATACATCCAGGAAAACCTAGCTAAGGGTTTCATCCGTCCCTCCACTTCTCCCGCAGACGCAGGATGCTTTTTTGTCTCGAAGAAGGATGGGGGACTAAGGCTTTGTGTTGACTACAGAGGTCTAAATAAAATAACTGTTCCCAATCGGTACCCTCTTCCTCTCATCACAGAGTCGTTCTCCCAAATCCAGGGAGCAAAAATCTTCTCCCAGCTGGACTTAAGGGGAGCCTATAATCTAGTGTGCATCCGTGCAGGAGATGAATGGAAGACGGCCTTTAACACCAAGGATGGCCATTATGAATGTCTTGTCATGCCTTTCGGTCTCAGGAATGCACCAGCTTTCTTTCAAAATTTTATGAATGACATTTTCCGTGACCTGTTGGGTCGCTTAATGCTCGTATACTTAGATGATATTTTGATATACTCTACCAATCTTGAAACACATCAGAGGCACGTCTGCTCAGTATTGGCCCGATTAAAGGCTTATTCCCTTTTTGTTAAGCCCGAAAAAAAAAAAATTCATGTCAAATAAGTACCTTTCCTGGGCTACCTAATCTCTAAAACAGGCCTAACCATGGATCCAGCCAAGATTCAAGCCATTTTAGACTGGGCACCACCTTCAGACCTGAAAGCAGTTCAGCGCTTCCTGGGCTTTGCAAATTTCTATCGGAAATTCATTAAGAACTTTGCCACCATTGCACATCCCATCACCTCTCTCACCAGGAAGACTCAGACTAAGTTTAAATGGACTACTGAAGCCCAGGCGGCCTTCACTCAGTTGAAGAAAGCCTTTACCTCTGCACCAATTCTATGCCATCCTGTTCCTAAGTAGGGATGAGCTTCGAGTTCGAGTCAAACTCATGTTCGACTCGAACATTGCCTGTTCGCCCGTTCACCGAACAACGAACAAATTGGGGTGTTCGCGGCAAATTCGAAAAATCTATGGGAGAAATCTAAAGTGCTAATTATAAAGGCTTATATGCAAGTTATTGTCCTAAAAAGTGTTTGGGGACCTGGGTCCTGCCCCAGGGGACATGTATCAATGCAAAAAGAAGTTTTAAAAACGGCCGTTTTTTCGGGAGCAGTGATTTTAATAATGCTTAAAATGAAAAAATAAAAGTGAAATATTCCTTTAAATTTCATACCTGGGGGGTGTGTATGATATGCATGTGAAGTGGCGCATGTTTCCCGTGCTTAGAACTGTCCCTGCAAAAAATGTCATTTTTGAAAGAAAAAAATGCATTTAAAACTGACTCGCGGCTATTAATGAATTGTCGGCTCCCGGCAATACATACAAAAGTCATTGATAAAAAAAAAAAAAAAGCGTGGGGGTTCCCCAGAATTCAATTACCAGGCCCTTCAGGTCTGGAATGGATATTAAGGGGAACCCCGCCGCAAATTTAAAAAAAAATTGACGTGGGGTTCCCCCAAATATCCATTCCAGGCCCTTCAGATCTGGCATGGATTTTAAGGGGAACTCCACCCCAAATTTTAAAAAAAAATGGCGTGGAGTCCCCCTAAAAATCCATACCAGACCCCTTATCCGAGCACGCAACCTGGCCGGCCGCAGGGGAAAAGGGGGGGACGAGAGAGCGCCCCCCCTCCCTCCTGAACCGTACCAGGCCACATGCCCTCAACATGGGGAGGATGTCCCCATGTTGATGGGGACAAGGGCCTCATCCCCACAACCCTTGCCCGGTGGTTGTGGGGGTCTGCGGGCGGGGGGCTTATCGTAATCTGGAAGACCCCTTTAACAAAGGGGACCCCCAGATCCCGGCCCCCCCCTATGTGAATTGGTAAGGGGTACATTGTACCCCTACCATTTCACGAAGAAAGCGTAAAAAAATGTTTAAAAAACACACAAACACCTTGAAAAAGTGCTTTATTTAAAAAAAAAAAAAAACATTCCAGCGGTGAAATCCAGTGTCCCGCGGCGATCCCGATGTCCAGCGCTGTCCTTCATTGGTTGTGCCTGAGCGGACCTGATGGGGAACTCCCTCTCAGTATTTTAAATGTATAGACCCGCCCCTTCTGAAGTTCCCCATCAGGTCCGCTCAGCGGACCAGATGCGGAACATGAGAAGGGGCGGGTCTATACATGTATTACCAAAGTGAGAGCAGTTCCCCATCAGGTCCGCCTCCTCGGTATGTCGGACCCGCCTACGTCATTGGCTTGAGCGGGGAACTTCCTTCACTGTGTAATTTAAATTTACATAGTGAAGGAAGTTCCCCGCTCAAGCCAATGACGTAGGCGGGTCCGACATACCGAGGGGGCGGACCTGATGGGGAACTGCTCTCACTTTGGTAATACATGTATAGACCCGCCCCTTCTCATGTTCCGCATCTGGTCCGCTGAGCGGACCTGATGGGGAACTTCAGAAGGGGCGGGTCTATACATTTAAAATACTGAGAGGGAGTTCCCCATCAGGTCCGCTCAGGCACAACCAATGAAGGACAGCGCTGGACATCGGGATCGCCGCGGGACACTGGATTTCACCGCTGGAATGTTTTTTTTTTTTTTTAAATAAAGGACTTTTTCAAGGTGTTTGTGTGTTTTTTTAAACATTTTTTTACGCTTTCTTCGTGAAATGGTAGGGGTACAATGTACCCCTTACCAATTCACATAGGGGGGGCCGGGATCTGGGGGTCCCCTTTGTTAAAGGGGTCTTCCAGATTCCGATAAGCCCCCCGCCCGCAGACCCCCACAACCACCGGGCAAGGGTTGTGGGGATGAGGCCCTTGTCCCCATCAACATGGGGACATCCTCCCCATGTTGAGGGCATGTGGCTTGGTACGGTTCAGGAGGGAGGGGGGGCCGCTCTCTCGTCCCCCCTTTTCCCCTGCGGCTGGCCAGGTTGCGTGCTCGGATAAGGGGTCTGGTATGGATTTTTAGGGGGACTCCACGCCATTTTTTTTTAAATTTGGGGTGGAGTTCCCCTTAAAATCCATGCCAGATCTGAAGGGCCTGGAATGGATATTTGGGGGAACCCCACGTCAATTTTTTTTTAATTTGCGACGGGGTTCCCCTTAATATCCATTCCAGACCTGAAGGGCCTGGTAATTGAATTCTGGGGAACTCCCACGCTTTTTTTTTTTTATCAATGACTTGTATGTATTGCCGGGAGCCGACAATTCATTAATAGCCGCGAGTCAGTTTTAAATGCATTTTTTTCTTTCAAAAATTACATTTTTTGCAGGGACAGTTCTAAGCACGGGAAACAAGCGCCACTTTACATGCATATCATACACACCCCCCAGGTACGAAATTTAAAGGAATATTTCACTTTTATTTTTTCATTTTAAGCATTATTAAAATCACTGCTCCCGAAAAAACGGCCGTTTTTAAAACTTCTTTTTGCATTGATACATGTCCCCTGGGGCAGGACCCGGGTCCCCAAACACTTTTTAGGACAATAACTTGCATATTAGCCTTTATAATTAACACTTTAGATTTCGAACGTTCGAGTCCATTGTATTTAATAGGGTTCTAAAGTTTACACAAACATTTTGTCTGTTCGCAGGTTCTGGTGCGAACCGAACAGGGGGGTGTTCGGCTCATCCCTGTTCCTAAGCTGCCTTTTATTGTGGAGGTAGATGCATCTGAAGTAGGGGTGGGGGCGCTTCTGTCACAAAAAGATCCTGTAAATGCTGCCATCTACCCCTGTGCCTTCCTGTCCCGTAAATATTCCCCAGCAGAGCGCAATTATGATATAGGCAACAGAGAACTGTTAGCCATAAAGCTAGCTTTGGAGGAATGGAGACATTGGCTGGAGGGAGCTCGCTATCCATTCATAGTTCTGACTGACCACAAAAACCTTGAAAACATCCGTTCTGCTAAAATACTGAACTCACGTCAAGCCAGGTGGTCATTGTTCTTCTCCAGATTTGACTTTACAATTTCTTATTTACCAGGGCCAAAAAACATGAAAGCTGACGCCTTGTCTCGCAGCTTTTTATCAGAGTCTCCACCTCCGCTTCCTCCACCACCCATTATCTCTGAGGATAGGATTTTGGCTTTCACCCAACTGACATCTCTGAGGCCTTGTTATGTGCACAGGCTGAAGCCCCTCCCTCCACTTTCTCTGGTATGCTTTTTGTGCCCCTGGCTCTTCGTTTGCAGGTATTGCAGCAGGTACATGCATCAAAACCTGCAGCACATCCGGGGTTTAGACAAACTTTGTCACCAACTTTATAGCCTGGTTCCTTTGAGTGCCTCTTGTCAGCCATTTTCTTAAAAGCCTGCACAGAGCGAGAAATAGCACGCTTAACATCGGACCAGATTTTGGAGAAATTTTCAATCGTGGTGTTGGCATCTGGAACATTAAAGGGGGGAAGATCAAAAGGAGCACACACGAGGATGCAATCCGTAAACACAGAAGAAAGGAGAGGTCCCTGTAGATGAGCTGGCACAATTATTAAAGGCAAACTGCCCATGGAAGGATGTTGACCCACTCCATCTCATCATTGGCCATCAGACAACGTACCATCTTCTCTAGAGTTATGATTAGTCCTTTCTGTTTGGCCATTTGTCTCAGGATGATATGCTGAAGAATACGATAACTTAATCCCCAACTGAGAGCAAAGGGCCTTCCAAAACTGGGCTATAAACTGAGAGCCACGGTCTGAGACAATGTTAATTGGTGCCTCATGGAGCCTGAAAACATGTTTAATGAATAAACATGAATAAAGCCAGTTCTTTAGCAGATGGCAGTTTCGGAAGCGGAATAAAGTGGGCCATCTTACTGAACCTGTCTACCACCACCCAGATCGTGGAACATCCCTGGGACGGAGGCAAGTCAGTGATAAAGTCCATAGATAAATGGGTCCAGGGACAGGTAGGTATTGGTAGAGGACGTAGGAGACCGGGGGGCTTAGAGGTTCTGCCCTTGCTTCTGGCATAAACTTTCCAGGCCTGAACAAAGACTAACACATCCTGCCTAATCGATGGCCACCAGAGGTTGCGAGAGATAATCTCAAAAGTGTGGCTATCATCTAGGAATCTGTCCCTGCATGTTCCATCTAAAAAACTTGGCCCAAAATTTATTGGGCCCTATGAAATTTCAGAGATTGTTAATCCTGTGTCCTATAGATTAAAACGTCCCCCATCCATGCGCATTCCAAATGTCTTTCACGTTTCATTGTTGAAACCTGTTCATTCCAGCCTCCAAGTAAATGATCCAGAACCTGTGGATGTGTTGGATAAGAAAAAAGAAAAAAGAAAGAAAGGAGGGCGCACCAACCTTGTGCATTACCGTTTAAAAGTTTTATTAAAATATGAATAAAAATGCAATAATCCTACTCACAGACGGAGCTTAGGTATAAGCTTATCGGACAATAGAGCTGGACGTTCTTGACACCCACCGACTGAACTTGACGACAGAAGAGGTCAGATAGCACCTCAAACATCTAAATAGCTGACGCGTTTCGGGGGCGCACCCCTTTCCTCAGAGCTAAGATGGTCCTTAGACTTTGCCTTTGGACGGAACCACACTACCCGTGTTTTGACATTACACCGAGAGCGCAGGAGATTTTTGTTTTTTTGTTTTTCTGTGATGTGTTGGATAGTCAGGAATATGAAGTGGCATTTATTCTTGATTCCAGACGAGTTCAATGGAAAGGTTTCGGCCCAGAGGATCCATCCTGGGTCCCAGCTTGTGATCTTCATGCTGACAGACTTAAGAAGAAGTTCCATCTTCGCTATCCAAGTAAGCCTGGGGGTGCAGGAGCAACCCCTCGAGAAAGGGGGGGGAGTACTGTCAGTACTAGGATCCCTTTAGGACCCAGCACAACTCACCCGACACAGCCTTTGCCTGGGAAACAACAGTGATTGGCTAGCTCACCTTTAAATCAGCTGTATCATCATCCAATCAGTGCTCGTAATAGAGTTACCTTTGTGTGCCACTGTTTGATCCAGCTGATATCTGCTCTGTGTATTTCGTGTATGACCCGGGTTGTTTGACCCTGCTTGCTCGCTTCTGATTCGTTACCGTTTGGACTCTGATCTACCTGTGTATGACCCAGCTTGCCTAGACTATGCTTTGCCTGATTCTACTGTAGTACCTTCATCTGCAGCAGTGAATTACAAGCACCAGCTAACATCCACCTTCATCTGCAGCGGTGAACTACAAGATCCAACCAACATCTACCTTCATCTGCAGCGATGAACTACAAGTCCCAGCAGACCTGCTCATGGCATGTGCTCTTGTTCTTGAACTCTTTGCATAATCAGCACACCTGCACTGTTACCTGTTATCTGCTCCTAGCCTGACAACTGGTTTGAGTTCTGGCCTGAGTTCTTGCCTGGTTGGCTGTGTTCTGGCCTAGATGGTTGATTTGAATTCTGACCTGACTGTCTGGGCTGGGTTTGGCCTACAAGTGCAGTATACATTTTGGTTAGGACAGTGCAGGGGTTATAAGTAAGTTAAAAAAAAAAAAGTATAAAGGACAGTAGTATGTATTGAAGAGTGCATGGGTCAGAAGTAGGTAGTGTAGAGTGCAGAGGTCAGGTTTTTGTAATGGAAACAAACAGAAGGCACCTCTAAGTGCAGAACACATTAACAAACCCGGACTGCGGCCACTGATGTCAGTCCCTGTCCATAGTCCCACTCTTGGCCTCATACCCAGCTGTTATATCAAGCCATGCCCATTGGCTTCCAGTTATCGGCATGAAGGAGCCGATTGACGCTCCAAAATGCTGAGCATGCTGGGGAAGGGTACTTAAGGGGCAGACGCCATTTCTCGGGGCTCTTCGCCTTGTGGCCCTCCTGGCTCAAAGTATGTGATGGTGAAATTTCAGCCGCGGAGCCATGTTGGCTCGAGGCTGCATCTCTGCCGGGTAGGCCCAGTAGTCCAGATTGGGGCCTGCACTTTGAAGGTGATCCTGTGCTGTCTGTCCTGCAAGAGGAAGCCACTCAATGGAGGAAGTCAGGGGAGGACCTGTCCTCAGCGGAAGGCTGGTGCCTCGGGGAAGGCCTGGTGACCTTATTGGAGGATGCACCGTAGCTTATGTTACCTTACAATGTGCAGGATCGACTTTTTTGAAGCTTAGAAGTTTTCCCAGTGATCTGCATCGTGTGCCTGAACCTTTCCCTGACCCTCCATCCCTCTACCTGTGCAAATTTGTGTGAAATAAAGCCTAACGAAAAGGATTTATAACTTGTGTGGACATTGAAGTTTCTACAGACTCTCATCCCCTAGACAACGAATGGTGAGGTAACGTGCAAGGCCCAAATCTAAACCAGCAGCTCCTACGGGGTAGTGCTACACTTGGCATTCACTTTTTATCACAATTTTTGTCATGTCTGGAGAGTTATACGTAACTCCAAGTCTGATGTAGGAGTCCATGATGAAGGCAGAACAACTGGTACTGCAGGCTGACTTGTGTGGCTAGTTTGAGACCTGGCTGAGCTGAGTTCTGGCTTGGCAGTCTGGTTTGAGTTCTGGCCTGGCTGAATGGTTTGAGTTCTGGCCTGACTGACTGGTTTGAGTTTTTGCCTGGGTGATTGCTTTGAGTTCTGGTCTGACTGGCTGTCTGGTCTGAGTGCTGGCCCGACTGACTGGTGTCAGTACTAGGATTCCTTTAGGACCCAGCACAACTCACCTGACACAGCCTTTGCCTGGGAAACAACAGTGATTGGCCAGCTCACCTTTAAATCACCTGTATCATCATCCAATCAGTGCTCGTGATAGAGTTACCTTTGTTTGCCACTGTTTGATCCAGCTGATATCTGCTCTGTGTATTTCGTGTATGACCCTGCTCGTTTGACCCTGCTTGCTCGCTTCTGATTCGGTACCGCTTGGACTCTGATCTACCTGTGTATGAGCAGCTTGCCTAGACTACGGTTTGCCTGATTCTACTGTAGTACCTTTATCTGCAGCGGTGAACTACAAGCACCAGCTAACATCCACCTTCATCTGCAGCAGTGAACTACAAGGTCCAGCCAACATCTACCTTCATCTGAAGCGGTGAACTACAAGTCCCAGCAGACCTGCTCATGGCATGTGCTCTTGTTCTTGAACTCTTTGCATAATCAGCACACCTGCACTGTTACCTGTCATCTGCTCCTAGCCTGACATTATAACGAGCCATACATAAAAAGGGAAACCTATCATGGATCCTGAGCAGGCTCAGATGTTTGCATAGGAACTTTGCCATTTATCCCATCAAGTTCAGGAAATGGCCACAGAGCTCACCAAGGTGCAATCTCCTTCTACTACCACCGCTACAAAAACTCTATCTGAACCAAAAATTCCTTTGCCTGACCGGTTTTCTGGTGACCGTAAAGGGTTTTGCAACTTTAAAAACAGCTTCAAATTATATTTCAAGTTAAAGGAGTAGTAAAGTTACATGTTTTTTCACCTTAATGCATCCTATGCATTAAGGTGAAAAAACATTCGACAATACCGCCCCCCCCCGAGCCCCCGTTTTTCTTACCTGGCCCCTCGAAAGTCCCATGCTCGTCCCCGTCATCCTCTTCGTTTTTCAGCCTGGCCGCCGATTGGCTACACTGGATGGATTGAAAGCAGCGCAGCCATTGGCTGGCGCTGCTGTCAATCACATCCAATGACGCAGGGGGCGGGGCCGAGTGATACAGTCGGCGGCTATGGCCGCCGCTGTATCACGGGAGCGCGCCCGCAATCACTCCACACCATGCGAGCTCACTCGCATTAAGGTGTGGAGTCCTTGCGGGGAGGAGCCAAGACAGCCGCCGAGGGACCCCAGAAGACCAGGATCGGGGCCACTGTGTGCAAAACGAGCTGCACAGTGGAGGTAAGTATAACATGTTTGTTATTTTTAGGCAAAAAAAAGGGAAGCTTTAGTGCTCCTTTAAGGCCATCCTCATCTGGCTCTGAAACTCAGAGGGTTCAAATCATTATCTCTCTACTACAGGGTGACCCCCAGGCTTGGGCCTTTAACCTGGAACCAAACCATCCAGCCCTGCTAACAGTAGATGCCTTCTTTGAAGCCCTCGGGTTGCTGTATGATGATCCAGATTGCGCTGCTACTGCAGAATCAACCCTGCATAACTTAAAGCAAGGAACTACCACAGCTGAAATGTATTGCTCAGAGTTTCGCAGGTGGGCCCCGGAATCTGGCTGGAATGATGCAGCTCTCCGCAGCCAGTTTAGAATAGGCCTTTCAGATGCAATTAAGGATGCTCTGGTCAACTTCTCCTACCCAGCCTCACTGGAGGAGGCTATGTGTCTAGCCATTAGAATTGACCGCCGCCAGCGAGAGAGGAGGCGAGAACAAACTACGGCTGTTGCAAACTATATACCTCCCTTGCCACCTGACTATTCCACCTCCAGTGCCAGATCTGAGGAAGAACCTATGCAGTTAGGCTCCACCCGGTTATCTGCCAAGGAACACACATGCCGGCATAACATGGGACTCTGCTTATATTGTGGCCTCAGGGGTCATATGCTCCGTTTCGTGCCCTACACGTCCGGGAAACTCCAGGACCTAAGTGATTGTGGGGAGGTCACCTTAGGTCTGCTTTCATCTCCCCAGGGGGACAATCGTATACTTTTACCCACTGTTATTCACTTTGGGACAGGGACTCATGAACTGCTGGCCTTGGTAGATTCTGGAGCCGCTGAGAATTTTATTGATAAGACTCTGATTACCTCTTTGTCCCTGGAAACTCATGCGCTAGATTGCCCAGTCCGCCTGATTTCTGTGGATAATCGGCCTCTCTCACAAAATCTAGTGCTCCAATCCACCAACCCTTTCCAGTTACAATTGGGGGCCTTGCATTGGGAGAAGATTTCATGTCTTTTCATTGACTCTCCATCCACTCCTTTGATCCTAGGCCTTCCTTGGCTTCAGAAGCACAATCCCGTAATTGACTGGCGAACAGGAAATATTCTGGCTTGGTCCAATCAGTGTAAAAAAACTGCATCCAGCACCCTGTTCGACTTGCTACCTGTCAAGTGGGAAGGGAACAGATTCCGCTTTGTTATAAGGACTTTCAGGATGTGTTTTCTAAAGGGATTGCTGACACTTTACCTCCTCATCGCAGTTATGATTGTCCCATTGACCTCTTGCCTGACACTACACCTCCTCGAGGGAGAGTCTTTCCACTGTCTGAGCCAGAGAATCTTGCTTTGCAAGAATACATCCAGGAAAACCTAGCTAAGGGTTTCATCCGTCCCTCCACTTCTCCCGCAGACGCAGGATGCTTTTTTGTCTCGAAGAAGGATGGGGGACTAAGGCTTTGTGTTGACTACAGAGGTCTAAATAAAATAACTGTTCCCAATCGGTACCCTCTTCCTCTCATCACAGAGTCGTTCTCCCAAATCCAGGGAGCAAAAATCTTCTCCCAGCTGGACTTAAGGGGAGCCTATAATCTAGTGTGCATCCGTGCAGGAGATGAATGGAAGACGGCATTTAACACCAAGGATGGCCATTATGAATGTCTTGTCATGCCTTTCGGTCTCAGGAATGCACCAGCTTTCTTTCAAAATTTTATGAATGACATTTTCCGTGACCTGTTGGGTCGCTTAATGCTCGTATACTTAGATGATATTTTGATATACTCTACCAATCTTGAAACACATCAGAGGCACGTCTGCTCAGTATTGGCCCGATTAAAGGCTTATTCCCTTTTTGTTAAGCCCGAAAAAAAAAAAATTCATGTCAAATAAGTACCTTTCCTGGGCTACCTAATCTCTAAAACAGGCCTAACCATGGATCCAGCCAAGATTCAAGCCATTTTAGACTGGGCACCACCTTCAGACCTGAAAGCAGTTCAGCGCTTCCTGGGCTTTGCAAATTTCTATCGGAAATTCATTAAGAACTTTGCCACCATTGCACATCCCATCACCTCTCTCACCAGGAAGACTCAGACTAAGTTTAAATGGACTACTGAAGCCCAGGCGGCCTTCACTCAGTTGAAGAAAGCCTTTACCTCTGCACCAATTCTATGCCATCCTGTTCCTAAGTAGGGATGAGCTTCGAGTTCGAGTCAAACTCATGTTCGACTCGAACATTGCCTGTTCGCCCGTTCACCGAACAACGAACAAATTGGGGTGTTCGCGGCAAATTCGAAAAATCTATGGGAGAAATCTAAAGTGCTAATTATAAAGGCTTATATGCAAGTTATTGTCCTAAAAAGTGTTTGGGGACCTGGGTCCTGCCCCAGGGGACATGTATCAATGCAAAAAGAAGTTTTAAAAACGGCCGTTTTTTCGGGAGCAGTGATTTTAATAATGCTTAAAATGAAAAAATAAAAGTGAAATATTCCTTTAAATTTCATACCTGGGGGGTGTGTATGATATGCATGTGAAGTGGCGCATGTTTCCCGTGCTTAGAACTGTCCCTGCAAAAAATTTCATTTTTGAAAGAAAAAAATGCATTTAAAACTGACTCGCGGCTATTAATGAATTATCGGCTCCCGGCAATACATACAAAAGTCATTGATAAAAAAAAAAAAAAAAAGCGTGGGGGTTCCCCAGAATTCAATTACCAGGCCCTTCAGGTCTGGAATGGATATTAAGGGGAACCCCGCCGCAAATTTAAAAAAAAATTGACGTGGGGTTCCCCCAAATATCCATTCCAGGCCCTTCAGATCTGGCATGGATTTTAAAGGGGAACTCCACCCCAAATTTAAAAAAAAAATGGCGTGGAGTCCCCCTAAAAATCCATACCAGACCCCTTATCCGAGCACGCAACCTGGCCGGCCGCAGGGGAAAAGGGGGGGACGAGAGAGCGCCCCCCCTCCCTCCTGAACCGTACCAGGCCACATGCCCTCAACATGGGGAGGATGTCCCCATGTTGATGGGGACAAGGGCCTCATCCCCACAACCCTTGCCCGGTGGTTGTGGGGGTCTGCGGGCGGGGGGCTTATCGTAATCTG
Source organism: Rana muscosa (assembly GCA_029206835.1). Taxonomy (NCBI): domain Eukaryota; kingdom Metazoa; phylum Chordata; class Amphibia; order Anura; family Ranidae; genus Rana; species Rana muscosa. Next base: position 62,255,913 of record CM055122.1, on the reverse strand, counting down.
GAAGACCCCTTTAACAAAGGGGACCCCCAGATCCCGGCCCCCCCTATGTGAATTGGTAAGGGGTACATTGTACCCCTACCATTTCACGAAGAAAGCGTCAAAAAATGTTTAAAAAACACACAAACACCTTGAAAAAGTGCTTTATTTAAAAAAAAAAAAAAAACATTCCAGCGGTGAAATCCAGTGTCCCGCGGCGATCCCGATGTCCAGCGCTGTCCTTCATTGGTTGTGCCTGAGCGGACCTGATGGGGAACTCCCTCTCAGTATTTTAAATGTATAGACCCGCCCCTTCTGAAGTTCCCCATCAGGTCCGCTCAGCGGACCAGATGCGGAACATGAGAAGGGGCGGGTCTATACATGTATTACCAAAGTGAGAGCAGTTCCCCATCAGGTCCGCCTCCTCGGTATGTCGGACCCGCCTACGTCATTGGCTTGAGCGGGGAACTTCCTTCACTGTGTAATTTAAATTTACATAGTGAAGGAAGTTCCCCGCTCAAGCCAATGACGTAGGCGGGTCCGACATACCGAGGGGGCGGACCTGATGGGGAACTGCTCTCACTTTGGTAATACATGTATAGACCCGCCCCTTCTCATGTTCCGCATCTGGTCCGCTGAGCGGACCTGATGGGGAACTTCAGAAGGGGCGGGTCTATACATTTAAAATACTGAGAGGGAGTTCCCCATCAGGTCCGCTCAGGCACAACCAATGAAGGACAGCGCTGGACATCGGGATCGCCGCGGGACACTGGATTTCACCGCTGGAATGTTTTTTTTTTTTTTTAAATAAAGGACTTTTTCAAGGTGTTTGTGTGTTTTTTTAAACATTTTTTTACGCTTTCTTCGTGAAATGGTAGGGGTACAATGTACCCCTTACCAATTCACATAGGGGGGGCCGGGATCTGGGGGTCCCCTTTGTTAAAGGGGTCTTCCAGATTCCGATAAGCCCCCCGCCCGCAGACCCCCACAACCACCGGGCAAGGGTTGTGGGGATGAGGCCCTTGTCCCCATCAACATGGGGACATCCTCCCCATGTTGAGGGCATGTGGCTTGGTACGGTTCAGGAGGGAGGGGGGGCCGCTCTCTCGTCCCCCCTTTTCCCCTGCGGCTGGCCAGGTTGCGTGCTCGGATAAGGGGTCTGGTATGGATTTTTAGGGGGACTCCACGCCATTTTTTTTTAAATTTGGGGTGGAGTTCCCCTTAAAATCCATGCCAGATCTGAAGGGCCTGGAATGGATATTTGGGGGAACTCCACGTCAATTTTTTTTTAATTTGCGACGGGGTTCCCCTTAATATCCATTCCAGACCTGAAGGGCCTGGTAATTGAATTCTGGGGAACTCCCACGCTTTTTTTTTTTTATCAATGACTTGTATGTATTGCCGGGAGCCGACAATTCATTAATAGCCGCGAGTCAGTTTTAAATGCATTTTTTTCTTTCAAAAATTACATTTTTTGCAGGGACAGTTCTAAGCACGGGAAACAAGCGCCACTTTACATGCATATCATACACACCCCCCAGGTACGAAATTTAAAGGAATATTTCACTTTTATTTTTTCATTTTAAGCATTATTAAAATCACTGCTCCCGAAAAAACGGCCGTTTTTAAAACTTCTTTTTGCATTGATACATGTCCCCTGGGGCAGGACCCGGGTCCCCAAACACTTTTTAGGACAATAACTTGCATATTAGCCTTTATAATTAACACTTTAGATTTCGAACGTTCGAGTCCATTGTATTTAATAGGGTTCTAAAGTTTACACAAACATTTTGTCTGTTCGCAGGTTCTGGTGCGAACCGAACAGGGGGGTGTTCGGCTCATCCCTGTTCCTAAGCTGCCTTTTATTGTGGAGGTAGATGCATCTGAAGTAGGGGTGGGGGCGCTTCTGTCACAAAAAGATCCTGTAAATGCTGCCATCTACCCCTGTGCCTTCCTGTCCCGTAAATATTCCCCAGCAGAGCGCAATTATGATATAGGCAACAGAGAACTGTTAGCCATAAAGCTAGCTTTGGAGGAATGGAGACATTGGCTGGAGGGAGCTCGCTATCCATTCATAGTTCTGACTGACCACAAAAACCTTGAAAACATCCGTTCTGCTAAAATACTGAACTCACGTCAAGCCAGGTGGTCATTGTTCTTCTCCAGATTTGACTTTACAATTTCTTATTTACCAGGGCCAAAAAACATGAAAGCTGACGCCTTGTCTCGCAGCTTTTTATCAGAGTCTCCACCTCCGCTTCCTCCACCACCCATTATCTCTGAGGATAGGATTTTGGCTTTCACCCAACTGACATCTCTGAGGCCTTGTTATGTGCACAGGCTGAAGCCCCTCCCTCCACTTTCTCTGGTATGCTTTTTGTGCCCCTGGCTCTTCGTTTGCAGGTATTGCAGCAGGTACATGCATCAAAACCTGCAGCACATCCGGGGTTTAGACAAACTTTGTCACCAACTTTATAGCCTGGTTCCTTTGAGTGCCTCTTGTCAGCCATTTTCTTAAAAGCCTGCACAGAGCGAGAAATAGCACGCTTAACATCGGACCAGATTTTGGAGAAATTTTCAATCGTGGTGTTGGCATCTGGAACATTAAAGGGGGGAAGATCAAAAGGAGCACACACGAGGATGCAATCCGTAAACACAGAAGAAAGGAGAGGTCCCTGTAGATGAGCTGGCACAATTATTAAAGGCAAACTGCCCATGGAAGGATGTTGACCCACTCCATCTCATCATTGGCCATCAGACAACGTACCATCTTCTCTAGAGTATGATTAGTCCTTTCTGTTTGGCCATTTGTCTCAGGATGATATGCTGAAGAATACGATAACTTAATCCCCAACTGAGAGCAAAGGGCCTTCCAAAACTGGGCTATAAACTGAGAGCCACGGTCTGAGACAATGTTAATTGGTGCCTCATGGAGCCTGAAAACATGTTTAATGAATAAACATGAATAAAGCCAGTTCTTTAGCAGATGGCAGTTTCGGAAGCGGAATAAAGTGGGCCATCTTACTGAACCTGTCTACCACCACCCAGATCGTGGAACATCCCTGGGACGGAGGCAAGTCAGTGATAAAGTCCATAGATAAATGGGTCCAGGGACAGGTAGGTATTGGTAGAGGACGTAGGAGACCGGGGGGCTTAGAGGTTCTGCCCTTGCTTCTGGCATAAACTTTCCAGGCCTGAACAAAGACTAACACATCCTGCCTAATCGATGGCCACCAGAGGTTGCGAGAGATAATCTCAAAAGTGTGGCTATCATCTAGGAATCTGTCCCTGCATGTTCCATCTAAAAAACTTGGCCCAAAATTTATTGGGCCCTATGAAATTTCAGAGATTGTTAATCCTGTGTCCTATAGATTAAAACGTCCCCCATCCATGCGCATTCCAAATGTCTTTCACGTTTCATTGTTGAAACCTGTTCATTCCAGCCTCCAAGTAAATGATCCAGAACCTGTGGATGTGTTGGATAAGAAAAAAGAAAAAAGAAAGAAAGGAGGGCGCACCAACCTTGTGCATTACCGTTTAAAAGTTTTATTAAAATATGAATAAAAATGCAATAATCCTACTCACAGACGGAGCTTAGGTATAAGCTTATCGGACAATAGAGCTGGACGTTCTTGACACCCACCGACTGAACTTGACGACAGAAGAGGTCAGATAGCACCTCAAACATCTAAATAGCTGACGCGTTTCGGGGGCGCACCCCTTTCCTCAGAGCTAAGATGGTCCTTAGACTTTGCCTTTGGACGGAACCACACTACCCGTGTTTTGACATTACACCGAGAGCGCAGGAGATTTTTGTTTTTTTGTTTTTCTGTGATGTGTTGGATAGTCAGGAATATGAAGTGGCATTTATTCTTGATTCCAGACGAGTTCAATGGAAAGGTTTCGGCCCAGAGGATCCATCCTGGGTCCCAGCTTGTGATCTTCATGCTGACAGACTTAAGAAGAAGTTCCATCTTCGCTATCCAAGTAAGCCTGGGGGTGCAGGAGCAACCCCTCGAGAAAGGGGGGGGAGTACTGTCAGTACTAGGATCCCTTTAGGACCCAGCACAACTCACCCGACACAGCCTTTGCCTGGGAAACAACAGTGATTGGCTAGCTCACCTTTAAATCAGCTGTATCATCATCCAATCAGTGCTCGTAATAGAGTTACCTTTGTGTGCCACTGTTTGATCCAGCTGATATCTGCTCTGTGTATTTCGTGTATGACCCGGGTTGTTTGACCCTGCTTGCTCGCTTCTGATTCGTTACCGTTTGGACTCTGATCTACCTGTGTATGACCCAGCTTGCCTAGACTATGCTTTGCCTGATTCTACTGTAGTACCTTCATCTGCAGCAGTGAATTACAAGCACCAGCTAACATCCACCTTCATCTGCAGCGGTGAACTACAAGATCCAACCAACATCTACCTTCATCTGCAGCGATGAACTACAAGTCCCAGCAGACCTGCTCATGGCATGTGCTCTTGTTCTTGAACTCTTTGCATAATCAGCACACCTGCACTGTTACCTGTTATCTGCTCCTAGCCTGACAACTGGTTTGAGTTCTGGCCTGAGTTCTTGCCTGGTTGGCTGTGTTCTGGCCTAGATGGTTGATTTGAATTCTGACCTGACTGTCTGGGCTGGGTTTGGCCTACAAGTGCAGTATACATTTTGGTTAGGACAGTGCAGGGGTTATAAGTAAGTTAAAAAAAAAAAAAGTATAAAGGACAGTAGTATGTATTGAAGAGTGCATGGGTCAGAAGTAGGTAGTGTAGAGTGCAGAGGTCAGGTTTTTGTAATGGAAACAAACAGAAGGCACCTCTAAGTGCAGAACACATTAACAAACCCGGACTGCGGCCACTGATGTCAGTCCCTGTCCATAGTCCCACTCTTGGCCTCATACCCAGCTGTTATATCAAGCCATGCCCATTGGCTTCCAGTTATCGGCATGAAGGAGCCGATTGACGCTCCAAAATGCGCCCCACCCATTTGACGTCACTTCGGGGCTTCTGCGTTCCACGCTGGCTCAGGGCGCCTTCCGCTGACGTCACATCCGCGTCTTGCGTTTCACGCTGTTCCCGGCAGCACGGTCGTCCTTCCTGGTCCTTTCTCTTGCAGCCTCCCTCCCTGTAATGCACAGTTTAGTATTTTGTTTTGCAGGGTTTAGTAGTAAGTCGTTTGCAATGCAGAGTTCAGAGATCTGTTGTTTGGGCGGTCAGTAGTAGCTTGTAATGAAGAGGTCAGTTGTTCTGCTTCCACAATCTAAGCACTGAAAGTGTGAGATACATATATATATATATCTAACCCAGCTGTGGTAAAATAGCTTAAAGCGGAGTTCCACCCAAAAATGGAACTACCGCTTTTCGGAACCCTCCCACCCTCCGGTGTCACATTTGGCACCTTTCAGGGGGGAGGGGGGAGCAGATACCTGTTTAATACAGGTATTTGCTCCCACTCCCGGGCATTATCTGCGGGTATCTATGCCACTTCCGCACCCCCCCCCCCCACTGTCTTCTGGGAGAAGACAGTAGGGACCATTCGGGTCGCACATGCGCAGTAGGGAACCAGGAAGTGAATCCGCAAGGCTTCACTTTCTGATTCCCTTACCGAAGATGGCAGCGACAGCACCCGAGAGCCGAGCGATAGATCGGCTTCGTGTGCCGACATCGTGGGCGTGCTGGACAGGTAAGTGTCCTTCTTTTAAAAGTCAGCAGCTGCAGTATTTGTAGCTGCTGAATTTTTAATAAATAAAAAAAATCGGTGGATCTCCACTTTAACTTACAGTCCCAGTAGCTTGTCAGACAGTGTCTCAAACAAAATGACATCCCGCAGATCGTAGTGTTTGAAAACTTGTGCAGATCTTCATAGATGAACATAATCAAAAAATCATAGTATGTCCAGCCCCATAATTTTACATGTGCTAAGAACAGAAACTAAAGACACACTAAAAAGAGTGTGGGACTAGCTATACAGAGCATTTACACGCGATAGAGTGAGGAAGGGACAGAATTATTTAAGGGCAAACAAACAACAATGCATGTGTAACATGGTACTCCCTGTCGAAATCAATGATTTCAAATATTAAACAATTGAGAATCAAGTCCAAACATTAAGCGAAGACTCTCTTCCAGAAACCCCTGAAAGAGAAGAAAGGGGAGAACAAGAGTATAATAGTGCAAATATTACCATACTGAAAAACTTGAAAGTCACAACTGGTGTCTGGCACAGAAGACACTGATAATGAGAACAAGAAAGGTGTCGCTCCAAGCGAGTAGATCCAAGTGAAATTAAAGTGGAGCTCCACCCTAAATAGCAACTTTTGCTATTTGGAACCCTCCCCCCCTCCGGTGTCACAATTGACACCTTTCAGGGGGGAGGGGGGTGAAGATACCTGTCTAAGACAGGTATTTTCACCCACATCCGGGAGTCCTGTCTCCGGGAATCTGCGGGAGTTACGTCACTTCCCGCAGACTTCCCTTGGTGTTCTGGGAGACACTCGGCTCCCAGAACACAGGAGCACCAATCAGAGCGGCGCAGCGCGACTCGCGCATGCGCCGTAGGGAACCGGGCATGAAGCCGCAGGGCTTCACTTCCTGGTTCCCTCAGCGAGGAAGGCGGAGGGAGCAGCAGAGCGACGAGCGGTCGCTCGTCCTCTGCTGCGGACGTCGCTGGACTCCAGGACAGGTAAGTGTCCAAATATTAAAAGCCAGCAGCTGCTGTAGCTGTAGCTGCTGGCTTTTAATTTTTTTTTCCGGCGGAGCAACCCCTTTAATTAGGTGGGACTCTTCTCACAGGTGCACGCCTCTGCTCGTCAGCTGAATGGTATCCATGTGAAAATAAGTGGCTACACGCCAAAATACAAAAAGTCAATTTATTGCATCATCCCAATAAAAGTGCATGACATACACCACAGGAACAGAAGCCGATACAGAGGTTTACGCGTTTCACACAGTTACATTGTGCTTACTTATAACCAATTATTTTGGTGGGCAGCCACTTCTTTTCACATGGCACAAAAGACAGTTTGAGTGTATCTTCAGAGGGGAAAGTAGCAACATGTACCAGTCCTTCTTGCCTCCCTTTGAATTAAGTTGTTAATTTAGAAGACAAATCCTCTTCCTTTGGCAAAAGTAAAAGTTCAAATATAGAATAGTGGGAGAGGTGATGGGTTCATCGTTCAAGAGGTCACCATGAAATGTTCAGAAAAGTAGTGACTGGTACTGCACAAGTGCCGTGATCAGCAAGGTTGAGGTCCATAGGCACATGATCGGGACTGGAGAGCCTTCTGATGCTGGCTGAGAGTGGAAAATCTTGATTGTAGAGACTTAGCAGATCTGGAGGAGTGTCTTATGATTTAGATTCATTAAGTTGTGTAATTCTCATTTTACCTTTGTCTTTGTAGTACTAAACTGGATGTATCTAGAGCAGGGATGCCCAAATGCTGGCCTACCACCTCCACCTTTGCGATGGCGGGTTGGCAATCCCAGATTGCGGGTTCGCGACCCGCCATCCCCGAGCATCAGTGTGAAGAATGGAGCCGGCACTAGAGGAAGCAGAGCCGATGCTTCCTGTATAGCGTCGGCTCCTGTCACAGGTGGAGTGATACCAAATGTACTCCACCTGTGACAGGAGCAATACAGGAAGCATCGGTTTTGCTCTCTACTGCAGCCGCATTCTTCCTCCAGCACCAGCTCCTGTCACACTAATGCTCAGGGATGGTGGTTTGGGAACCAGCCAGCAATACCCACCAACAGTACCCGCAATCAGTACCAGCCAGCAGTACTCACCAACAGTACCAACCCGAAGTACCAGCCAGCAGTACCCGCCAGCAGTACCAGCCCTGGAGGACAGCCAGCAGCAGCCACCAGACATACTTGCCTGGGGGAAAGCAGCAGCCAGCAATACCTGCAGGAATCCTGAGGAAGAAGTGAAGATTGAGGTCAGTTGAGGTGCAGGTAAACCGCAGTGCAACAGTGTGAAAGCAGCCTTAGGCCCCTTTTACACAATCGGTCCGATCAGGTCCGCCTGTCTGTTTTTCAGGCGGACCCATTTAGACCCTAAATTCATGTCTATAGAGCAGGAGATGTAAACGGACATGTGTCCTTTTACACCAACCTATCTCCAATCCGATCCACTTAAAAAAACAGAAGGGGATCCGCTTCTGTCTTGGCGGATCAGAGGGCCCATAGAGTAGAGCGTGCTGTGTCCGTGTCCACTCTGCATATGCTGAGTGGACACTGACCTGTCATCTGCCCGCTCCACTCATTGTTTCCCATGACCGGTTACCAAGTCGCTAAAGTGACCCTCGCTCTTCAAAAGGTTGGGCACCCCTGATCTAGAGTAAGCTCATCAAATCCCTTTAATTCTTTTAGTGACTCTTCGGTGTTGTACTGCTTTAAGAGATTTAATAGTTATCTGTAAGGTACAATCTTTGATAACTCTCATAGGTAACAATGAATTGTTGTAGTAAAATTAGGCCAAAAATGTATTAAAATTATTAAAAATGCACACTCATATAGATATAAGCCAAACAGGCATCACATTATACTGTACGCATTCGATCAGCCGCTGTTGCCAGGTAAAGCCGCTTCCGGTATCCATGGAGACAGCGGCTTAATTTTACTACACTGGGGGGAGATTTACTAAAACTGGAGCACTCAGAATCTGGTGCAGCTGTGCATGCTAGGCAATCAACTTCTAACTTAAGCTTGTTTAACTACTTGACGTCGCAGTCCTGGGGCATGATGGGACTGCGACGTCATAAGGGGGTGGGGGCACATCACCCAGTGACCACGCCCAATGCCTATATAAGTCATTGCGCGCTGGGCACACAGCATTACAGCGGCAGACCTCGTCGTGTCAACACCTCAAGAAGAGAAGAGAAGAGGGAAGAAGACGACTATGAAGACCGGGCCCCCGCTAGCAAAAGAGCTGGCAGAAGATAGCAGAGGTGCCTGGCAGAAGGCAGAAAGCACCGAGAGTGGGAGAAGAACCGGAGAGAGTGGAGAAGTCGCAAGAAGACCCCGAAGTTGGTAGAAGACCCCGAAGTCGGTAGAAGACCCCAGAAGTCGGTAGAAGACCCCAGAAGTCGGGAAAAGACCCCCGGAGCTGCCTAATGAAATACTTTAAAAAGCTGTCTAGTGTGTTTTTTTTATTGACACTTTTCCCCCAGGTGAATGGGTAGGGGTACGATGTACCCCATACTCATTCACATAGGGTGAGGGCCCGGGATCTGGGTGCCCCCTTATTAAAAGGGGCTCCCAGATTCCTATAAGCCCCCCGCCTGCAGACCCCGACAACCAACGGCCAGGGTAGTCGGGAAGAGGCCCTTGTCCACAAGGTACTTTGGGGTGTGGGGGCCGCAGGGCGCCCCCCTACCCCAAAGCACCCACCCCCCATGTTGAGGGCATGCGGCCTGATACGGTTCAGGAGGGGGGCGCTCGCTCGTCCCCCCCTTCCTGACCGGCAGGGCTGCATGCTCGGCTAAGGGTCTGGTATGGATCCTGGGGGGAACCCTGCGCCATTTTTTTTTGGTGTGGGGGGGGTTCCCCCTCAAGATCCATACCAGACCGAAGGGTCTGGTTTTGTCCTGAGAGGGAATCTCACGCAATTTTTTTTTACATTTTCACGGGGTTCCCCTTCAAGAAAAACATGGAAGCTGATTGGTTTGTCATGCAATAACATGTCATCTACCACAAAGTACATATTTTTTCTTTCACAAAATGTCAGTTTTGTTGCAATACATCCTGCACATCCTACGGGTGAGATTCTTCACAGGCAAGTTTACATCATGCTTTATTGGGGTTTTTGCCTTCCTCTAGATCAGGGGTCTCCAAACTTTCTAAACCAAGGGCCAGTTTACTGTCCTAAGGGGGGCCGGACTAGAAAATATCCTGACATCAATGGGAATAAACAATGCCTCATTGTTGGTGTCAGTGAGAGAATACGGCCCCATCATTGGTGTCAGTGGGAGGAATTGTGCCCCATCATTCATTGGTGTTATTGGGAGGAATTGTGCCCCATCATTGGTACCATTGGGCCCCATTGTTGGTGTCATTGAGAGGAATTGTGCCCCATCTCTGGTGTCACTCTGGGCCCCATTGTTGGTGTCATTGAGAGGAATTGTGCCAGATCTCTGGTGTCACTGGGAGGAATTCTGCCCCTTTATTGGTGTCAGATGGGCGAATAATGCCCCATTGTTCATAATGGAGATTAAAGTAGTGCCCCCAAGGGCCAGATAAAAGCAAGCAAAGGGCCGTATCTGGCCCTCCGGGCCACAGTTTGAAAAACACTGCACTAGCTCAACCATGGGTATAGAATTGTGCATATGTAGGGTTTTTTTTTTTCTGTTGGGTGAACTAGAAGAACTTGTGTCTCGTTTCAACCGAACTAGTAACTATGTTTAGGGCATTCCCTAAACATGTTACTCTAAGGAATTTTGCATTGATATATGTAGCCCAGGGCAGTGTCCAGCTCTCCATGCCTTTTGTTTTAAAATATCTTGCCTATTAGCCTTGAAATAGGCCAGAATTGATTTAAAAGATCTGTCCCCCATTGAATTCAATGAGGCTTAGATTAACATTCGAACTTAGGAGGTCTCACAAACTCAACCCAGGTATATTTGGCTCAATAACACTACCAAGTAGTGGAGAGTGTCCCCTGTATCCAGCTGTCAGTTTCCCACATATGCCAACATTTACATCCCCTTGCTGGGGGGTGATATTTTTTTCTTCCTCCCACCACTTCCCATCTGCTCCCCTCCATAAGCAGGAGCAGTTCAGGGAAGCGGTGAAGAGACATAGTTGCCTTGATCTTTGCCGGCCCTCCTCATGTGTGATGTCACATACACACTCCTGTAATGACGGCGACACAATCTATCCATCATCGGGGATGAGGCAATGGTTTGGACCCATCGCCCAAACCTTTGCTCTTTCGGTAATTACAAGCAGTATTTCTATATATGATAGCTTCCTCTAGCATCCGGAAGGAGAGAGTTACCGCTCAGATGTGACTGGTGACTCATTCAAAAGATCCAGAGCCGTGGGTGCAGGCAATGCATATGACAATGCAAAAAATCTGAGGAAAACGGTTGGACAGCCGCACTCCAAAAAAGGTTATTTTATTTAAAACAAAAGCACAAATAACATGCCACAGCAAAAAAAAAAAAAAACAGCAAGTATGAGCTGACGTTTCGCACTGCGATTCAGTGCTTAATCGTAGCCAACATACACATCTAATGCACCTCTTATATATACTCACATGAACTCATGATAAGAACAAAGCAATTAAGACTTCAATTGACTGATGGATAGGCTAACAGCTGTGTCCCATTAGTACAATTAAGACATATCATGTTTTAAATAAAAGAACCTTTTTTGGAGTGCGGCTGTCCAAGCGTTTTCCTCAGATTCCTCTAGCATCCGCTGCGTCTCTAGCAATCACCATAGTCTCCTGCACATTGCTATGCATGGCCTGGAATCACCAGACCACGTAAGTAAAGGGGCAGGGATAGCAGTGACATTACTTTCCAAATATGGTCACTGGCTAGTGGTGTGCTAATCCTATGGGAATGCCTTGATCTCCTTGAGAAGTGTATCACAAACTATCAACAAGCTATGGGGATAGTTCTTTGTTAACCCCTATTAACCACTTCGCGCCTAAGGACGTCCTTGACTTTCAGCCGGGATATCTGAATGATGCCTGCAGCTACAGGCATCATTCAGGTATCGTTTTTTAGAGCCGGCGAGCCTGCGTATCGTAAGAACGATCATAGCGGCTGTTCCGCCGCTTGATCGTTCTTACAGGCGGCGAGAGGGGACGTCCACCCCTCCCGTGCTTCTACCGACTCACCTGAGCGATCGGTGAGAGGATCCGCCAGCCCCGGCTTCTAACCATAGAGATTTCCGGCGGACCAGATGGTCGCCGGAGTCTCTATGATCGTTCGGAGGCCGGGCACGATGTTATGACGTCACGCCCGGCCTCTGCATTCAAAAAAACGGCGCTGCTTCGGCTAGGAAGCAGTGATCGTTTTTTTTTTTTATTTCAGGCTTCTCAGCCTAGAGGTGAGATGTGGGGTCTTATTGACCCCATATCTCACTGTAAAGAGGACCTGTCATGCTCATGCTTATTCCTATTACAAGGGATGTTTACATTCCTTGTAATAGGAATAAAAGTGATCATTTTTTTATTTTAACTTTTTACTTTGACAGTTAGCAAAAATAAGTGTAAAATGAACAATAAATAAAAAAAAAAAAAAAGTAAAGCGCCCCTGTCCCCGGTAGCTCGTACGCAGAAGCGAACGCATACGTAAGTCCCGCCCACATATTAAAACGGTGTTCAGAACACACATGTGAGGTATCGTAGCGAACGTTAGAGCGAGAGCAATAATTCTAGCCCTAGGTCTAGACCTCCTCTGTAACTCAAAACATGTAACCAATAAAAAAAATTTAAAGCGTCGCCCATGAGGATTTTTAAGTACCGAAGTTTGGCGCCATTCCACGAGCGTGTACAATTTTGAAGGGTGAAAAATGTGTTTGAAAAATTATTGCGCAAATACCGTGCGAGATAAAAAGTTGCAATGACCGCTATTGTATTCTCTAGGGTCTTTGCTAAAAAAACATATATAGTGTTTGGGGGTTGTATGTAATTATCTAGCAAAAAAAATTTGGCTTTTTACATGTAGGAGCGAAGTGTCAGAATTGGCCCGGATGCGAAGTGGTTAAAGTAACAAGGTTTTTGCAGTACATTGAAGAACACTGGAAAACTATATTGTATGGGGGCACCGAGGCGGTGCTCTGTGTGTCCATTTAGACACAGAGCTGTGGTGCAGCCACGCCCTTCTCTCTCCTCATTGGCTCACTGAGTTTGATTGATAGCAGCAGGAGCCAATGGCACCCGCTGCTGTGTCTCAGCCAATCAGGAGGGGAAGACAGCCGAGGCTCTCATGCAACATCGCTGGATCCGGATGGGGCTCAGGTAAGTATTAGGGGGACTGAGGGGGGAGACTGCACACTGAAGGTTTTTTAGTTTTTTTTTATCTTAATGCATAAAATACATTAAGATAAAGAACCTTCTGCCTTTAGAACCACTCTAACCCCTTCATGCTGACGTAATGCAAATATCCAGCCTTCGGCTTGAAGGGGTTGTACCGGCGTAATCCATACGGCTGTTATTACAAGCAACGGAAGGGGACGTCCTCCCCTTCGCACAGCTCCTCCCGCCCACCGGAAGGCCCAAGCTACCAGCCGGCATGTTCGCTGGCTGGAGACCCAAACAAAGCCAGCATTGGGTTTGATCGGGTCTCAGATCTAGTAACCCGGAAGTGATATCATGACATCACTTCCTGTTTACTGGAGCCTTAAAAGGCGGCAAATTTTAAAAAAAATTACAGTATTCAAAAACAGCCAAACGTGGCATTTTGAATGCTTTTAAGTGCAAAGGAGGGATTTGGCGTCTTATAGACCCCAGATCCCTCCATAAAAAGAGTACCTGTCGCTGTCTATTACTGTCACAAGGGATGTTTACAGGGAAAAGAAACAGAGATCTTTAGTATAAAGCAGCACATATTACACAAATTAACACTTGTTAGGCACACATTTAAATCCTTATTACACGCGATGTAAACCCCTTCCCAGCCTGTATCATTAGAACAGTGAATCGTATTGTCACTGATCACTGTATTAGTGTCTGGGGATGTCAGTGGCAGTAAGTCAGTACCCACAGCACTATCGCAGTCCTATTATAAGTCGATGATAACCGCCATTAGTAGTATAAAAAAAATAAAAAATAAAAACATTTCACTGTATACACACACACACACACACACACCATAGTTTGTAGACACTTTGTTTTTATAATTTTCACGAAAACTAATCAATATACTCTTATTATGATTTTTTATTTTTTTTTCCAAAGACGTGTAGCAGAATACATTTTGGCCAACATTTATTAAGAAATCCAATTTTTTACAGCAGAAAGTAAACAAAAAATGTTTTTCCCAAAATGTTCACGTCTTTTTCGGTTTATATAAAAAATAAAAAAACAGTGGTAAACAAAGACCATCAAAAGAAAGCTCTATTTGTGTGAAAAAAAAATTATCTAAATTTTGTTTGGGTGCATGACCGCGCACTTACCAGTTAAAGTAGCGCAGTGCTAAATAGCAAAAAATGGCCTGGTCATGAATGGAGTAAAACCTTCCGGAGCTCAGGTGGGTAAAGAGGTCAGCTAAGGCAGCCTCTCTAGTTCTCTTCAAATAACGGCTTCCATTTCATGCATACAAAAGAACAAATTCAAATGCATACTTTTTTTATCCAGAAATTTTATAGACATTTATTTCATAAAGCAAAATATGGCACAATTTTTCCTCTGTGTGACAGAACAAATAACACCCGAAGAAAATTCTGAGAAATCAGCACGTTTAGGTCATAGCCGATCTGGAGACACGGGCTGTTTTGGTACAGGAGTAGCAGAAGATTCTTTGCTTTCAGTTAGTGCTCTAGGCTGGTGTATAAAAACACTAAATTTAACACCTTGATTATTTGCTGCTCTTACAAAGCCACTGTTAGCAGTCATTGTGATTGCTTTCAAGTTGTCCCCAGTGCCAAATATGGAGACCGAACGTAGGTTTATTTTGGAGCTGACTTCGAGTTTTAAGGCACGTTCCGAAGGCTGGTCAGGTACTACAGTAATTCTTTTAATAAGCGATGCGGCTCGCTCCCTTTCTTTTGGTCCTCCCAAAGTTTTCAATATAGCCTGGAAGTCCCTCACTGCAGACTCACATGCAAATAGTTCTTTTTCCTCCATGAAAGAACTCAGCATCGGCAACACCTTCTCCTTTCGTTCCTGAGCTGCCTGTTCTGTTAGTACTTTCTCTTTAAAAACCAAGTAGCAACCCCCATGACTAAGTGCAGACACATAGGTGATCAACGTAGTGATATCCAAGTTCACTCGCTTGCAGACTTCAACTTTGACCTCCCTAGGAAAAGCCACACTGGCCACTATATTTTCCCTATCTACTATACTGCCACGTAAAAGCTCTGTAGCGTCATCATCAGATTCGCTGCCACTTAAAGTCTCTTCTTCTTGTGCAGTTTCTTCAAAGGCATTAACAGCTACTATATCACCACGTACTGAGATTCCCATCTGCTTCAGCTTTTCAGCCATAGGGTAGGAAATACCATTATAAAAGCCAAATATAATGTGGGGACTGCTATACTGTACAGGCTGCTGGTGACTAGCTTGTAGGTAATCCTCTGCTTGTTCAATAATGCTTTTGTCACCATACTGACCACGACCAAGCCATATATTATGCAGGGCTTCAGCCTTTCTTCCAACTGCTTTCACCCATGTGTGGCCATCATTAGCTACTACATCCACTACAATGGTTTGTTTTTCACCAAACTGGTCTTTGTAACTAAAGACATGGAGTACACTGACCACATCCTCTAGACTCTCAGCAGAATCAAGAATGGCTTGTAGATGAGTGAGGTTGGTGCTTTTCAAGTGAGACTCCTTAATGGCCACTTTTCCTACTTCCACTTTTTGCAAGAACTTCAGCTCAGCTCTTAACTTGCTGCATAGTTTTGCTCCACCTTCAACTCCTCCGGCTCGAGACTTGGAGAGGTATTCAGCTCTCTTTATTAATTCTTTGGCAATTACAATGCGGTCACAAAGCAATGAATGGACAGACATGCTGGCAACATTATCCCTAAAAAATAAAAAAGATGAAACAGATTAGAAAAAAAAATATTTCTTGCATAATGCAATGCTTCCCAAAGTCTGGTCAGCTGGGTGTCACCACTGCAATCTTTGTACAGTAGTATTTAAGCACCGACATTACTAAAAAACAAAAAAACCAAAAAAAACAAAAAACACACCAGATGCTACTTCACAGACATATATGCTGGAACTTCCTTCTCTCTGCACAGGCATATGCCCTTTTCTCTCCTTGCAATTCAAATGAAACTTGCAATGGTGCTCTCTAAGCTGAGACAGAGATCTCCCCACTGGTTGCAGTGAAGGGAGCTGGTGTCAGTGCACGAAAGGCGTAAGAGCATTATCAAAGAAGAAAATGTGCCACTCACCAACCCAGTCCATTAGTATGTACAGTAGATGAATGTGGCCTCAGCCAGCGCCGCTCTAGCCAGGCATCCCTGACATGTTTCATCCCCCTCACCTCTGTGACCAAGCGCAACATGTCAGAGGGATGTGGCTGGAGCAGCGCTGGCTGAGGCCACACTCATCTACATACTAATTCACTGGGTCGGTGAGTGACACCTTTTCTTCTCTTTGATAATGCTCTTTTCTCTTCTTCTCTGAGGTTCTTGGGCATATTTTCCCAGCTTTGGATAACTGATGCTTCATCCTCTGCTCAAGACCTAACATAGACATGCCAAATCCCATCTTCTGGGAAAATCCAAGCTTCATCTAGCACCTGTAACAAGCAGCTGGTGTAGAGTACACATATTCTCTTTCACAAGACTTGTTTTGTACACAAAGCTTGAAAATGTCAGACTCCTGCTCTCATATAAAAAGGTACAAGGGTCTGAAACACTCCTTTAACTGTAATCTAATCAATAAGGCCCCTTTCACACTGACACGTTTTTCAGGCGGTTTAGCGCTAAAAATAGCGCTGCTATACCGCCTGAAAAAATCATGCCCTGCAGTCTTCAGTGTGAAAGCCCAAAGGCTTTCACACTGAAGCGGTGCGCTAGCAGGACAGATCCAAAAGTTCTGCTAGCCGCATCTTTGCAGCGGTGAAGGAGCGGTGTGTTTACCGCTCCTGCCCATTGAAAGCAATGGGAAACCGGGGTAATACTGGCGCATTGCCGGCGGTATTAACCCTTTTTCGTCCGCTAGCAGGGGTTAAAAATCACCCCGCTAGCGGCCGAATATCGCGGTAAAAATTACAGTATAGCGTCGCTAAAAATAGCGCCGCTATACCGCCAGCGCACCTCCCCGCCCCAGTGTGAAAAGGGGCCTTACTCAGTTCAGGGAGCATTGCTGAATGGGGCATTGTACAGGAGGCGCATCAGACTTTTTGTTTGTTTTGGCTGAAGGGTGTGTGCCGCACTTCACCAGACTAGACCCTCAGTTGACTAGACTAGAAGACCCTCACTGCAGATTCACATGCAAATAGTTATTTGTCCTACATGAAATAATTGGAGAGAACTTTATTTTAGTAGTCAGGGCGAAGTTCCTCTTTAACCACTTCCCGTCTGTCCGTATAAGTGATCAGAGTGGCTATACAGCTGCTGGATCAATTTTACAGGCTGTGGAAGGGGGCCCTCACCCGCTGCCAACCACCGCCTTTTACTGGGCTCTTCCAACCAATCAGGGGGTCTGGTACTGCCACCTTATTCCAAAAGGAGGAGAAGGGAGGAAGGTACATCTATACTCACCTCCCCTCTGTGATGTAAGAAACCAAAAGTGACAAGGATTTTGGTTTGTTTACCAACAGTTACCGACTTGTACAGCATCTGATCTAATCAATCTTGTTGTGACCAAATGCCTTGGGGCCAGAGGGGAGATCTGAAGTATAACAGACCCCATATCTCTCCTTAAAGACAACCTGTTGAGATCCATTCTATCATAATGGATGTTGTTCATCCCTTGTGAAAGAAGAAAGAAGAAAGAAGAAAGAAGAAAGAAGAAAGAAAGAAAGAAAGAAGAAAGAAAGAAAGAAGAAGGATACAGTGTAAAAAATTTAAATAAATAAATCTAAAGCGCCTTGTGTTCATGCCAATGCACTGGGTTGGTGAGCGGCGCCTTTTCTTCTTTGATAATGCTGTCCCACATGTATATGTAAACGGTGATAGTGCCACACATTGCAGAACTTAATTTTCTGACTAAAGTTCCACTTTAGGTGTACTTTTTCCTGAAAACTTGCGTTTGATAAATCGCTGTGCAAACATCGTGCGACATAACAATTACAATGACAACCATTTTTTTTTTCCAGTGCCTCTGCTTAAATATATAATGTTTGGGGGTTCTAAGTAATTTTCTAGCAAAACAAATGCAGATTTTTACATGTGAGATTTGTCAGAATTCGCCCAGACTGGGGGTAGTTAAACTCAGCTTCACCTCCAACAAGCTGGAAATAAGTATACCAGCTGACCGAGACCACTAACTGCGCATGCACTGCTGAAATGTATTCTGTGACTTGTAGTTCTTTTCAACCTGCACTTTGTCACAGTAATATGAGCGTCTCTGTGTAAGCTTGCTTTTGGCAATGATTTTCTGCTCATACGTGGCAAGTGGAATGCATGAAAATGACTGGAGTATCCCTTAACCCATCAACATACCTGTCTACTGGCGAAGTGCCTG
The DNA here is from genome assembly GCA_029206835.1 of Rana muscosa. Taxonomy (NCBI): domain Eukaryota; kingdom Metazoa; phylum Chordata; class Amphibia; order Anura; family Ranidae; genus Rana; species Rana muscosa. Next base: position 62,237,613 of record CM055122.1, on the reverse strand, counting down.
ATTGCATTTAAAAAATAGCCAATTTACTTTTCAGTAAATTACAATCTGTTGGTGCTAGGAGTTCCCTAAACTCTGCACACAGTTTTCCAATGTGTCAATAAAAGTTACATCTTTAGCAGTTTGGAAAATACAAAGCTTACTAATGCTCTTTAGTTTACAATCTAACCCAGTGCTTCTCAACTCCAGTCCTCAAGGTGCCTCAACAGGTCATGCTTTCAGGATTTCCCTCAGATGAAACAGCTGTGGTAATTACTAAGGCAGTGAAACTGATCAAATCACCTGTGCAAAATAATGGAAAGCCTGAAAACATGACCTGTTGGGGCGCCTTGAGGACTGGAGTTGAGAAACACTGATCTAACCCCACACATAAACAATTGTTTACTTGCTTGTAGCATACGGGTCTAGATGACATTTGACATCAGTAGTTGTCAGTTTCTTCTGTCACTTTCATTTATAGTAGATCTACAGAACAGTACCTTAATCATCAAGTCTACTTCTCACAGTCACCGACTGCCAGGATACTCCGTGATGTTTGCAATTCACTCCTTCCTGCTGCTGCTGCATTCCAAACCTCCTTCTCATTATTTCTGCTTCTGAGTTCCAAGCCTCCTTCTCATTATTTCTGCTTTTGCGTTCCAAACCTCCTTCTCATTATCTCTGCTTCTGAGTTCCAAGCCTCCTTCTCATTATCTCTGTTTGCGTGTTCCAAGCCTCCTTCTCATTATCTCTGTTTCCGTGTTCCAAGCCTCCTTCTCATTATCTCTGTTTCCGTGTTCCAAGCCTCCTTCTCATTATCTCTGTTTCCGTGTTCCAAGCCTCCTTCTCATTATCTCTGTTTCCGTGTCCCAAGCCTCCTTCTCATTATCTCTGTTTCCGTGTCCCAAGCCTCCTTCTCATTATCTCTGTTTCCGTGTTCCAAGCCTCCTTCTCATTATCTCTGTTTCCGTGTTCCAAGCCTCCTTCTCATTATCTCTGTTTCCGTGTCCCAAGCCTCCTTCTCATTATCTCTGTTTCCGTGTTCCAAGCCTCCTTCTCATTATCTCTGTTTCCGTGTTCCAAGCCTCCTTCTCATTATCTCTGTTTCCGTGTTCCAAGCCTCCTTCTCATTATCTCTGTTTCCGTGTCCCAAGCCTCCTTCTCATTATCTCTGTTTCCGTGTTCCAAGCCTCCTTCTCATTATCTCTGTTTCCGTGTTTCAAGCCTCCTTCTCATTATTTCTGCTTCTGAGTTCCAAGCCTCCTTCTCATTATCTCTGTTTGCGTGTTCCAAACCTCCTTCTCATTATCTCTGTTTCCGTGTTCCAAGATTCCTTCTCTCTGTTTGCGTGTGTTCCAAGCCTCCTTTTCATTATCTCTGTTTCTGTGTTCCAAACCTCTTTCTCATGATTTCTTTTTCTGTGTTTCAAGCCTTCTTCTCATTATTGCTGCTTCAGAGATCCAAGCCTCATTTGATTGTACACCTCATGAACACCCATCATACCATAACACAACATACCTAAATAATAAAGTAAAAACACAACAAAAGTTGTAGAAAAAAACTTTAGGTCACAACTCCTTTATTGGGTATAAATCAATTTTAATTATGAAATAAACTTTAACCTTTAATACAACACAGAAGCACATTTAACCAGTTGCCGACCGGGCCATAGCCGAATGACAACTACAGCGCAGTCGGATAACTCTGGGCGGGCGTCATATGGCATCCTCCCAGAATCGCGCTCCCACGCCCCCTGGGGCGTGCACACATGACCATCTGTTTTCTCCTGGTTCACGGGACCCCACGTGTCACGGATCGCGGTAAAGGTCCAATGGCAGCAGCCCTTTACCACGTGATTGCTCCGTAAAATGATGGAGTGATCAGAATTTAAACAAGCCGGGTTATCCAGGGATTCAGCTCTCTCCTCTCCTCTCCTTACACCGATACAGCTTGTGTGGAGAGGAGAGAGATCGGGTGCTCAACTGTAAGTTTTTTTTTCATTTTTCTTGTGCCCAGTAGTGCCCTACAGCGCCACATCAGTGTTCTTCTGTGCCATCAGTGCCTCTACAGTGCCACCACAGTGCTCATCTGTGCTATCAGTGCCACTACAGTGCCCATCAGTGCCACCAGTGCCACTACAATGCTCATCTGTGCTATCAGTGCCACTACAGTGCCACTAGAGTGGTCAGCTGTGCCATCATCTGTGCCACACCTGTGCCACTACAGAGCTCATCTGTGCTCTACAGTGCCACCTGTGCCCATCAGTGCTACATTAGTGCAACTACAGTTCTCATCTGTGCCCTACAGTGCCCATCATGAGGCTGGTCTAATGAGGCTGAACTGCTGGGTGCTGAAGAGGCTGAACGTATGGGTGCTGATGAGGGTGCACTGATGAGTGCTGATCAGGGTGCACTTATGAGGTTGCACTGATGTGCACTAATGCATGGTAAAGATCAAGGTGTCGACTGATAGGGGTAAGCATTTTACCATTACCTGAGTAGTAAACATGGTCGTTGATCCTCTGTCTCAATTGTCTTGCCGTCTTACCCACGTAAAATGCCCCACATTTACAGGTCATGAGATATACCAAACCCTGTGTGTAACAAGTGGCTGAGAATCTTGGAGAAAATGTCTCGCCATTTGGAAATAGGATTTTTTGGCTGGGTAAAACCCATTGGCAAAATTTGCATTTGCCACAGCGTGACGTCCCCAGGGGTAGTTTAGATGTATATTCGCTAAGTCCAGTATAGTGACTAGGGACTAGTTTATCCCTGAGTAAACTAGCGCGTCTAAATATGATCTCAGGGTGTTCGCCAATGTATTTTTTAAGTATGGGATCCTCCCAGAGGATCCCATAGATTTTAATACTATAGATTTTAATACTATACGTGGTATTGCTATCTCTTACATGTACTGTGTGATACACGGACATGTGAGTTATTGCTAGACAAAATATTTATACCTCACAAATAGGGATGAGCTCGGTGTTCGAGTCGAACATAGGTTCGACTCGAACATCGGCTGTTCGCGCGTTCGGCGAACAACGAACGATTTGGGCCGTTCGCGCCAAATTCGAGTGACGCGAACGGCCCACAATACACTGCGCCATCGCAGTGTAATCCCGGCGCTGTGATTGGCCAAGCATGCACTGTGACCCTGCATGCTTGGCCAATCACAGCGCCGGCAGCGAGGAGAGCAATGATTGGCCACAGGCAGGATGCCTGTGGCCAATTATAGCTGAGGGGGTTTAGTACACGCCCCACACTATAAAAGGCCGCCAGCACGGCGGCCTTGTGTAGTGTGTTCCGGAGCAGGGAAAGTGAAGGATAGGCAGGGACAGTGTCAAATCTTGTCAAATCTGTTCTTTGCTAAACCTTGTGTGTAGGGACAGAGAAGGATAGGCAGGGAGAGTGTCAGTGTCATATTCTTTGCTAAACATTGTGTGTAGGGAGAGAGAAGGATAGGCAGGGACAGTGTCAGTGTCATATTCTTTGCTAAACCTTGTGTGCAGTGAGAGAGAAGGATAGGCAGGGAGAGTGTCAGTGTCATGTACTTTGATAAACCTTGTGTGCAGGGAGAGAGAAGGATAGGCAGGGGACAGTGTCAGTGTCATTGTTGCTAAGCCTCCTGCACATTATACACCTGAAGTTAGCCCGTATTGCTGCTTTTTCCTGGTGTGTTACACCAACAGGATTTTGCGGCACTTACAGCGGGCGGAGTGTACCTCCTGACCATATTACACCTTAACTTAGCCTGTATTGCTGCTTTTTCCTGGTGTGTTACACCAACAGGATTTTGCGGCACTTACAGTGGGCGGAGTGTACCTCCTGACCATATTACACCTTAACTTAGCCTGTATTGCTGCTTTTTCCTGGTGTGTTACACAAACAGGATTTTGCGGCACTTACAGCGGGCGGAGTGTGCCTCCTGACTAGTGATGAGCCGAACACCCCCGGGTTCGGTTCGCACCAGAACCCGCGAACGGACCGGAAGTTCGAACGAACATTAGAACCCTATTAAATACAATGGATGCGAACGTTCGAATTCTAAAGTGCTAATTATAACAACTATTATGCATGTTATTGTCCTAAAAAGGGTTTGGGAACCCGGGTTCTGCACCAGGGGACATGTATCAATGCAAAAAGAAGTTTTAAAAACGGTCGTTTTTCGGGAGCAGTCATTTTAATGATGCATAAAGTGAAAAAAAAAAAGTCAAATATTCCTTTAAATATCGTACCTGGGGGGTGTCTAAAGTATGCCTGTGAAGTGCCACGTGTTTCCCGTGTTTAGAACTGTCCCTGCACAAAATGACACTTCTAAAGGAAAAAAAAGCCATTTAAAACTGCTTGCGGCTTTAATGTAATGTCTGGTCCCGGTAATATGGATGAAATTCTTTAAGAAAAATGGCATAGCTACCCCATGACCCCCCCCCCCCCTACCCCAGCCCATTACCAGCCCCTTTGGGTCTTGTATGGATATTAAGGGGAACCCCGCACATAAAATAAAAAAGGCCCTATATACTCTGAACAGCCGTATACAGGCGGTGCATACAAGACAGGGACTGTAGGTTTGTTCTTATGTAGAATCTGTTTGTAATTTTGAACAGGTACATTGTTGAAGTGTAGCTCCAGCCCAAAAATCTATTTTTAAACTTTTTGGAAAACATAGGTAAGGGTTATCACCCCTGTAACATTTGTTTTGCTGTCTGTGCCCCTGTTCAGAACATTTCACCTCACTTTCCGTCCCAATGACAACTGTTTTTGAAATGTGGTGTTTTTCTTGAAACAAGGATTGCTGATAAAGCATCAGTACAGAGGAGACACCTTTCTCCCATATTTATTCTTACAGGAGAGAATTTTCCTTCCTAGTGGTAGATTTCCTCTCACTTCCTGTTGTCTTCTTGCGTTTGCAAGTAGGAGTCGTTTGTAAGTTGGATGTTTGAAAGTAGGGACCTGCCGTATATACTCTGCAGAAATAGGCCCCTTAGTTGTTGGTGTTGGCACAACACTGTAAGCACTCACAGTTACTCTTGGTTGGTGCTGGAACGCCCTGCTGTCAACTATTATATCAGGAATTTTAATTACATATAATTGTTGAACAGTGGTAGTAAAAATTGGGCCTTTGATGGTGGTGCTGGTGCCACAACACTGTAAGCCCTGACAGTTACTCTTGGTGGGTGCAGCAATGGGCCCTGCTGTGAATTATTAGATCAAGAATTGTAATTACATGCCCCTGTTGAACAGGGGCTGAAAAATTGGGCCTTAGGCACTGGTGGCACAACACTGCAACCCCTCACAGATACTGTACTTGGAGCACAGCAATGAGCCCTGTTGCAAAGTATTGCTTCAAAAATTGTAATGACACGCCCCTGTTAAACAGGGGCTGAAAAATTGGGCCTTAGGCACTGGTGGCACAACACTGCAACTCCTCACAGATACTGTACTTGGAGCACAGCAATGAGCCCTGTTGCAAAGTATTGCTTCAAAAATTGTAATTACACGCCCCTGTTAAACAGGGGCTGAAAAATTGGGCGTTAGGCACTGGTGGCGGCACCCATAAACAAAAATGATCTTCCAAGCTATCATCATCAATCGTATCATTGAGGACTCGGAGGAGGAGGATAGCCAGTCAACATAACAGCACAGGCACTCAGCATCAGCATCAGTCTTGAAGGGATGTGACATTTTAAAATCAATTAGTCTGTTATATCAGCATCAGGTGTGTGGTAGCTGGTGGTGATCCAAGACTGGTTCATCTTGATGAAAGTCAGTCGATCAACCGAGTCGGTGGACAGGCGCACCCTGTGATCCGTGACAAATCCTCCAGCAGCACTGAATGTGCGTTCCGAAAGAACGCTGGATGCAGGACAGGCCAGTAGCTCAATTGCATACTGTGCAAGCTCTGGCCAGTGATCCATCCTCAAGACCCAGTAAGCCAGAGGATTTTCGGTGGGGAAGGTGTCCAAGTCTGACCTTGCCCCTAGATATTCCTGCACCATGTTTATCAGACGCTGGCGATGGTTGCTGGAACCAATCATACTTTGGGGCTGCGGACTAAAGAATTGTCTGAACGCATCGGTCAGACGGCCACCTTCCCCACCGCTCCTTCTTTGACTGGCCGAAGCCTCAGCAACTCGTTGTCCAGGACCAGGAGTTTGCAACCTCCCAGTCTCTGGGAACGCGTTGCACAGACCTTTCTGCAAGGCCTCCCGGAGTTGTCTCATCCTCTGCTCCCTCTGCGACGGTAACATAAGGTCCGCAACCTTACCCTTGTACCGTGGATCAAGGAGAGTGGCCAGCCAGTAATGGTCCCTCTCCTTGATCCGAAGAATACGAGGATCCTTCCGCAGACTTTGCAGGATCAGGGAGGCCATGCAGCGTAGGTTTGCTGAGGCATTCGCTCCGGAGTCCTCTGGGTCACTAAGGACGACATGATCCGCAGCCACCTCCTCCCAGCCACGTACAAGTCCACTGGTTTCTTGGGACTGTAAATCATCCCTAAAAGACTGCTGCTGATGATGCTGAGTGCCAGCCTCCACCTCCATGCTGACACAATCCTCCTCCTCCTCCTCCTCCTCCTCCTCTTCCTGTGCGATGGGTGGGACAGAAGGAACACTGTCTGGGTAAAGGGGGCCTTGAGAGGCAAGGAAGTCCTCCTCTTCCTGCCTCTGTTCTGCCTCAAGTGCCCTGTCCATTATTCCACGCAGCGTGTGCTCCAACAGGTGGACAAGAGGTACAGTGTCACTGATGCATGCACTGTCACTGCTCACCATCCTCGTGGCCTCCTCAAATGGTGCCAGGACAGTGCATGCATCCCTGATCATGCCCCACTGGCGTGGAGAAAAAAAACCAAGCTCCCCTGACCCTGTCCTGGTGCCGTAGTCGCACAGGTACTCATTGATGGCCCTCTGCTGCGTGTGCAGCCGCTGCAGCATGGCCAACGTTGAGTTCCACCTGGTGGGCATGTCACATATAAGGCGGTTCTTGGGCAGGTTCAACTCCTTTTGCAGCTCAGCCAGGCGAGCACTGGCATTATAAGATCTGCGGAAATGCACACAGACTTTCCTGGCCTGCCTCAGGACATCCTGTAAGCCCGGGTACCTGCCCAAGAACCGCTGCACCACCAGGTTAAGGACGTGAGCCACACAGGGCACATGGGTCAGTTGTCCCTGTCGGAGGGCGGAGAGGAGGTTGGTGCCATTGTCGCAAACCACCATTCCTGGCTTAAGCTGGCGTGGCGTCAACCACCTCTCGGCCTGGCCCTGCAGAGCAGACAGGACCTCTGCCCCAGTGTGGCTTCTGTCCCCCAAACACACCAGCGCAAGCACGGCATGGCATCTTTTTGCCTGCGTACTTGCGTAGCCCCGTGAACGGCTACGGAGCACCGCTGGTTCATAGGACAAACCACAGGAAGAGGCCATGGAGGAAGAAGAAGAGGAGGGGGTGGAGGAGAGAGGTGTGTCACAACCAGTAGTAGCATTTTGGAGGCGTGGCGGTGGGACAACCTCCAACACTACTGCACCTTGTCCTGAATCCTTCCCAGCTGCCAAAAGAGTGACCCAATGGGCCGTGAAAGAAAGGTAACGTCCCTGTCCATGCCTGCTGGACCATGAGTCAGCGGTAATATGCACCTTACCGCTGACCGCCCTGTCCAGCGAGGCCAAGACATTGCCTTCCACATGCCGGTAGAGAGCCGGAATAGCCTTCCGTGAGAAAAAGTGGCGTTTGGGAACCTGCCACTGAGGAACCGCACATTGCACAAACTCACGGAAGGGGGCCGAGTCTACCAACTGAAAAGGCAGCAGTTGAAGCGCTAGCAATTTAGCCAAGCTAGCATTCAACCGCTGGGCATGTGGATGGCTGGGAGTGAACTTCTTTCGACGGTCCAGCAGCTGGGGCAGGGAAATTTGCCTGCTAGAATCGGACGTCGGTGTACTGCTAGCAGAGTGGGCGCAAGTACTTGGCTGTGACACACCTAATTCTACACCTTCATTCCTCTCAGTGCATGTTTCAGAGAGGACTGAAGTTATAGTGGGGTTGGAGATCCCAGCTGATGCGGTGCAAGGAGAGGTCCGCTTTGTTCTTTGGTGTGGGTCTTTGAGGTAGGCTTGCCAACGAGCTGCATGGCAGGTCAACATATGTCTGGTCAGGCATGTGGTACCCAAGCGGCTGATGTTTTGGCCACGCGATATACGCTTGAGACATATGTTGCAAACAGCAGCTGTGCGATCTGATGCACTAGCCTCAAAAAAGGCCCACACCAAAGAACTTTTTGAATGACGGGCAGAGGCAGCGCCCTGCACAGGCGGAGCTCTGCGGTGTGATTCCGTCGGTGTACTGCCCTTACGCTGGCCACCAAAGGGCATCCTGCCTCGTTGGAGATGTGCCTCCTCCTCATCCTCCTCCTCCTCCTCTCTCCTATTAGGCACCCACGTGGAGTCATTGACCTCATCATCCCCTCCCTCCTCATCACTGGAGCCAATCTGGCAGTATGCTGCAGCTGCTGGAACATGACTGCCAGATTGGTGTCCTTCTTGAGCATCCCCTCTGTCTGCTCTCACGCTACTGCCTTCCTCTAGCTGGGTTTCATCATCAGACCCTTCGAAACGCTGGGCATCCTCCTGGAGCATGTACCCAACACTGTGCTGAAACAGTTCGGGGGACTCCTCAGGAGGAGGACATGGTGGGTCTAGGGAAGGAGTGACTGATGATTTGTCTGACATTGATACCAGGGAAGACGACGCTTTGGCAGCTGCTTTTCCAGTACCCTGAGCCTGGGTGAGAGAGGATGAGGAGGAGGAGGAGGGCTTGGTCATCCACTCTACCAAGTCTTCGGCATGATGTGGCTCAACATGTCCAGCTGCCGAAAAGAAGGACAAGCGTGTCCCATGGCCATGTGCTGATGACAATGCACCGCGTCCACGACCAGCACTGTTGCCCCCAGACACAGAGCCTGCTTGCCCTCTTTTATTGCCTCCTGACTGTCTGCCTCTCCTTGTTTGCCTTCCAGACATTCTAATAGATGGCCTGCAGGGAGATGGGAAAAAAGCAATAAGGGCTACCTTCAGGTGTCCTTCTCTGTCCCTGGAAACAAGGACTTGCAGAGTGAAAGAAAAAAAACACTGTCCCTACCTAGAGTTTTCTGTCCCTAGAATAAATGTTTTTTTTAATCACAATATAGCACAAGGAAAATTAACTCACTGTCCTTACAGGTCCCTGGAAACAAGGACTTGCAGAGTGAAAGAAAAAAAACACTCTCCCTACCTACAGTTTTCTGTCCCTAGAAAAAAATGTTTTTTTTAATCACAATATAGCAAAAGGACAATTCACTCACTGTCCTTCCAGGTCCCTGGAAACAAGGACTTGCAGAGTGAAAGAAACTGACACTGTCCCTACCTAGAGTTTTCTGTCCCTGGAATAAATGTTTTTTTCAGCACAATATAGCACAAGGACAATTAACTCACTGTCCTTACAGGTCCCTGGAAACAAGGACTTGCAGAGTGAAAGAAAAAAAATACTCTCCCTACCTACAGTTTTCTGTCCCTAGAAAAAAATGTTTTTTTTAATCACAATATAGCAAAAGGACAATTCACTCACTGTCCTTCCAGGTCCCTGGAAACAAGGACTTGCAGAGTGAAAGAAACTGACACTGTCCCTACCTAGAGTTTTCTGTCCCTAGAATAAATGTTTTTTTTAATCACAATATAGCACAAGGAAAATTAACTCACTGTCCTTACAGGTCCCTGGAAACAAGGACTTGCAGAGTGAAAGAAAAAAAACACTCTCCCTACCTACAGTTTTCTGTCCCTAGAAAAAAATGTTTTTTTTAATCACAATATAGCAAAAGGACAATTCACTCACTGTCCTTCCAGGTCCCTGGAAACAAGGACTTGCAGAGTGAAAGAAACTGACACTGTCCCTACCTAGAGTTTTCTGTCCCTAGAATAAATGTTTTTTTTAATCACAATATAGCAAAAGGACAATTCACTCACTGTCCTTCCAGGTCCCTGGAAACAAGGACTTGCAGAGTGAAAGAAACTGACACTGTCCCTACCTAGAGTTTTCTGTCCCTAGAATAAATGTTTTTTTTAATCACAATATAGCAAAAGGACAATTCACTCACTGTCCTTCCAGGTCCCTGGAAACAAGGACTTGCAGAGTGAAAGAAACTGACACTGTCCCTACCTAGAGTTTTCTGTCCCTAGAATAAATGTTTTTTTTAATCACAATATAGCAAAAGGACAATTCACTCACTGTCCTTCCAGGTCCCTGGAAACAAGGACTTGCAGAGTGAAAGAAACTGACACTGTCCCTACCTAGAGTTTTCTGTCCCTAGAATAAATGTTTTTTTTAATCACAATATAGCACAAGGAAAATTAACTCACTGTCCTTACAGGTCCCTGGAAACAAGGACTTGCAGAGTGAAAGAAAAAAAACACTCTCCCTACCTACAGTTTTCTGTCCCTAGAAAAAAATGTTTTTTTTAATCACAATATAGCAAAAGGACAATTCACTCACTGTCCTTCCAGGTCCCTGGAAACAAGGACTTGCAGAGTGAAAGAAACTGACACTGTCCCTACCTAGAGTTTTCTGTCCCTAGAATAAATGTTTTTTTTAATCACAATATAGCACAAGGAAAATTAACTCACTGTCCTTACAGGTCCCTGGAAACAAGGACTTGCAGAGTGAAAGAAAAAAAACACTCTCCCTACCTACAGTTTTCTGTCCCTAGAAAAAAATGTTTTTTTTAATCACAATATAGCAAAAGGACAATTCACTCACTGTCCTTCCAGGTCCCTGGAAACAAGGACTTGCAGAGTGAAAGAAACTGACACTGTCCCTACCTAGAGTTTTCTGTCCCTAGAATAAATGTTTTTTTTAATCACAATATAGCAAAAGGACAATTCACTCACTGTCCTTCCAGGTCCCTGGAAACAAGGACTTGCAGAGTGAAAGAAACTGACACTGTCCCTACCTAGAGTTTTCTGTCCCTAGAATAAATGTTTTTTTTAATCACAATATAGCAAAAGGACAATTCACTCACTGTCCTTCCAGGTCCCTGGAAACAAGGACTTGCAGAGTGAAAGAAACTGACACTGTCCCTACCTAGAGTTTTCTGTCCCTAGAATAAATGTTTTTTTTAATCACAATATAGCAAAAGGACAATTCACTCACTGTCCTTCCAGGTCCCTGGAAACAAGGACTTGCAGAGTGAAAGAAACTGACACTGTCCCTACCTAGAGTTTTCTGTCCCTAGAATAAATGTTTTTTTTAATCACAATATAGCACAAGGAAAATTAACTCACTGTCCTTACAGGTCCCTGGAAACAAGGACTTGCAGAGTGAAAGAAAAAAAACACTCTCCCTACCTACAGTTTTCTGTCCCTAGAAAAAAATGTTTTTTTTAATCACAATATAGCAAAAGGACAATTCACTCACTGTCCTTCCAGGTCCCTGGAAACAAGGACTTGCAGAGTGAAAGAAACTGACACTGTCCCTACCTAGAGTTTTCTGTCCCTAGAATAAATGTTTTTTTTAATCACAATATAGCACAAGGAAAATTAACTCACTGTCCTTACAGGTCCCTGGAAACAAGGACTTGCAGAGTGAAAGAAAAAAAACACTCTCCCTACCTACAGTTTTCTGTCCCTAGAAAAAAATGTTTTTTTTAATCACAATATAGCAAAAGGACAATTCACTCACTGTCCTTCCAGGTCCCTGGAAACAAGGACTTGCAGAGTGAAAGAAACTGACACTGTCCCTACCTAGAGTTTTCTGTCCCTGGAATAAATGTTTTTTTCAGCACAATATAGCACAAGGACAATTAACTCACTGTCCTTACAGGTCCCTGGAAACAAGGACTTGCAGAGTGAAAGAAAAAAAATACTCTCCCTACCTACAGTTTTCTGTCCCTAGAAAAAAATGTTTTTTTTAATCACAATATAGCAAAAGGACAATTCACTCACTGTCCTTCCAGGTCCCTGGAAACAAGGACTTGCAGAGTGAAAGAAACTGACACTGTCCCTACCTAGAGTTTTCTGTCCCTGGAATAAATGTTTTTTTCAGCACAATATAGCACAAGGACAATTAACTCACTGTCCTTACAGGTCCCTGGAAACAAGGACTTGCAGAGTGAAAGAAAAAAAATACTCTCCCTACCTACAGTTTTCTGTCCCTAGAAAAAAATGTTTTTTTTAATCACAATATAGCAAAAGGACAATTCACTCACTGTCCTTCCAGGTCCCTGGAAACAAGGACTTGCAGAGTGAAAGAAACTGACACTGTCCCTACCTAGAGTTTTCTGTCCCTAGAATAAATGTTTTTTTTAATCACAATATAGCAAAAGGACAATTCACTCACTGTCCTTCCAGGTCCCTGGAAACAAGGACTTGCAGAGTGAAAGAAACTGACACTGTCCCTACCTAGAGTTTTCTGTCCCTAGAATAAATGTTTTTTTTAATCACAATATAGCAAAAGGACAATTCACTCACTGTCCTTCCAGGTCCCTGGAAACAAGGACTTGCAGAGTGAAAGAAACTGACACTGTCCCTACCTAGAGTTTTCTGTCCCTAGAATAAATGTTTTTTTTAATCACAATATAGCAAAAGGACAATTCACTCACTGTCCTTCCAGGTCCCTGGAAACAAGGACTTGCAGAGTGAAAGAAACTGACACTGTCCCTACCTAGAGTTTTCTGTCCCTAGAATAAATGTTTTTTTTAATCACAATATAGCAAAAGGACAATTCACTCACTGTCCTTCCAGGTCCCTGGAAACAAGGACTTGCAGAGTGAAAGAAACTGACACTGTCCCTACCTAGAGTTTTCTGTCCCTAGAATAAATGTTTTTTTTAATCACAATATAGCAAAAGGACAATTCACTCACTGTCCTTCCAGGTCCCTGGAAACAAGGACTTGCAGAGTGAAAGAAACTGACACTGTCCCTACCTAGAGTTTTCTGTCCCTAGAATAAATGTTTTTTTTAATCACAATATAGCAAAAGGACAATTCACTCACTGTCCTTCCAGGTCCCTGGAAACAAGGACTTGCAGAGTGAAAGAAACTGACACTGTCCCTACCTAGAGTTTTCTGTCCCTAGAATAAATGTTTTTTTTTAAGCACACTATAGCAGAAGCACAAAACACACTGACACTCTCCCTACCTATCCTTCTCTTTCCCTAAACTAAAGGAATCCAGGTTAAGCAAGAAAGAAATAACAGTCACTGTCCCTGCCTATGCTACTCTATCCCTGCTCCGGAACACACTACACTAGGCCGCCGTGCTGGCGGCCTTTTATAGTGTGGGGCGTGTACTAAACACCCTCAGCAATAATTGGCCACAGGCATCCTGCCTGTGGCCAATCATTGCTCTCCTCGCTGCCGGCGCTGTGATTGGCCAAGCATGCGGGGTCACAGTGCATGCTTGGCCAATCACAGCGCCTGGATGACACTGCGATGGCGTAGTGCATTGTGGGCCGTTCGCGTCACTCGAATTTGGCGCGAACGGCCCAAATCGTTCGATCTTCGTCGAACGATCGAACAGCCAATGTTCGAGTCGAACGTATGTTCGACTCGAACACGAAGCTCATCCCTACTCCTGACCATATTACACCTTAACTTAGCCTGTATTGCTGCTTTTCCCATTTCCCTGCAGGCCATTAGAATGTCTGGAAGGCAAACAAGGAGAGGCAGACAGTCAGGAGCCAAAAAAAGAGGGCAAGCAGGCTCTGTGTCTAGAGACAACAGTGCTGGTCATGGACGCGGTGCATCGCCATCAGCACGTGGCCATGGGACACGCTTGTCCTTCTTTTCGGCAGCTGGACGTGTTGAGCCGCATCATGCCGAAGACTTGGTAGAGTGGATGACCAAGCCCTCCTCATCCTCTCTCACCCAGGCTCAGGGTACTGGCAAAGCAGCTGCCAAAACGTCCTCTTCCCTGGTATCAATGTCATCATCAGTCACTCCTTCCCTAGACCAACCATGTCCTCCTGAGGAGTCCCCCGAACTGTTTGAGCACAGTGTTGGGTACATGCTCCAGGAGGATGCCCAGCGTTTTGAAGGGTCTGATGATGATACCCAGCTAGAGGAAGGCAGTAGCGGGGGAGCAGAGAGAGGGGATGCTCAAGAAGGACACCAATCTGGCAGTCATGTTCCAGCAGCTGCAGCATACTGCCAGATTGGCTCCAGTGATGAGGAGGGAGGGGATGATGAGGTCACTGACTCCACGTGCGTGCCTAATAGGAGAGAGGAGGAGGAGGAGGAGGAGGATGAGGAGGGCAGCACACCGACGGAATCACACCGCAGAGCTCCGCCTGTGCAGGGCGCTGCCTCTGCCCGTTATTCAAAAAGTTCTTTGGTGTGGGCCTTTTTTGAGTCGAGTGCATCAGATCGCACAGCTGCTGTTTGCAACATATGTCTCAAGCGTATATCGCGTGGCCAAAACATCACCCGCTTGGGCACCACATGCTTCACCAGACATATGTTGACCTGCCATGCAGCTCGTTGGCAAGCCTACCTTAAAGACCCACACCAAAGAACAAAGCTGACCTCTTCTTGCACCGCATCAGCTGGGATCTCCAACCCCACTATACCTTCAGTCCTCTCTGAAACCTGCTCTGAGAGGAATGAAGGTGTAGAATTAGGTGTGTCACAGCCAAGTACTTGCGGGCACTCTGCTAGCAGTACATCAACGTCCGATTCTAGCAGGCAAATTTCCATGCCCCAGCTGCTGGACCGTCGAAAGAAGTTCACTCCCAGCCATCCACATGCCCAGCGGTTGAATGCTAGCTTGGCTAAATTGCTAGCGCTTCAACTGCTGCCTTTTCAGTTGGTAGACTCGGCCCCCTTCCGTGAGTTTGTGCAATGCGCGGTTCCTCAGTGGCAGGTTCCCAAACGCCACTTTTTCTCACGGAAGGCGATTCCGGCTCTCTACCGGCATGTGGAAGGCAATGTCTTGGCCTCGCTGGACAGGGCGGTCAGCGGTAAGGTGCATATTACCGCTGACTCATGGTCCAGCAGGCATGGACAGGGACGTTACCTTTCTTTCATGGCCCATTGGGTCACTCTTTTGGCAGCTGGGAAGGATGCAGGACAAGGTGCAGTAGTGTTGGAGGTTGTTCCACCGCCACGCCTCCAAAATGCTTCTACAGGTTGTGACACACCTCTGTCCTCCACCCCCTCCTCTTCTTCTTCCTCCGTGGCCTCTTCCTGTGCTTTGTCCTCGGAGCCAGCGGTGCTCCGTAGGCGTTCAAGGGGCTACGCAAGTATGCAGGCAAAAAGATGCCATGCCGTGCTTGCGCTGGTGTGTTTGGGGGACAGGAGCCACACTGGGGCAGAGGTTCTGTCTGCTCTGCAGGGACAGGCCGAGAGGTGGTTGACGCCACGCCAGCTTAAGCCAGGAATGGTAGTTTGCGACAATGGCACCAACCTCCTCTCCGCTCTCCGACAGGGACAACTGATCCATGTGCCCTGTGTGGCTCACGTCCTTAACCTGGTGGTGCAGCGGTTCTTGGGCAGGTACCCGGGCTTACAGGATGTCCTGAGGCAGGCCAGGAAAGTCTGTGTGCATTTCCGCAGATCTTATAATGCCAGTGCTCGCCTGGCTGAGCTGCAAAAGGAGTTGAACCTGCCCAAGAACCGCCTTATATGTGACATGCCCACCAGGTGGAACTCAACATTGGCCATGCTGCAGCGGCTGCACACGCAGCAGAGGGCCATCAATGAGTACCTGTGCGACTACGGCACCAGGACAGGGTCAGGGGAGCTCGGGTTTTTTTCACCACGCCAGTGGGGCATGATCAGGGATGCATGCACTGTCCTGGCACCATTTGAGGAGGCCACGAGGATGGTGAGCAGTGACAGTGCATGCATCAGTGACACTGTACCTCTTGTTCACCTGTTGGAACATACGCTGCATGGAATAATGGACAGGGCACTTGAGGCAGAACAGAGGCAGGAAGAGGAGGACTTCCTTGCCTCTCAAGGCCCCCTTTACCCAGACAGTGTTCCTTCTGTCCCACCCATCGCACAGGAAGAAGAGGAGGAGGAGGAGGAGGAGGATTGTGTCAGCATGGAGGTGGAGCCTGGCACTCAGCATCATCAGCAGCAGTCTTTTAGGGATGATTTACAGTCCCAAGAAACCAGTGGACTTGTACGTGGCTGGGAGGAGGTGGCTGCGGATCATGTCGTCCTTAGTGACCCAGAGGACTCCGGACTGAATGCCTCAGCTAACCTACGCTGCATGGCCTCCCTGATCCTGCAAAGTCTGCGGAAGGATCCTCGTATTCTTCGGAACAAGGAGAGGGACCATTACTGGCTGGCCACTCTCCTTGATCCACGGTACAAGGGTAAGGTTGCGGACCTTATCTTACCGTCGCAGAGGGAGCAGAGGATGAGACAACTCCGGGAGGCCTTGCAGAAAGGTCTGTGCAACGCGTTCCCAGAGACTGGGAGGTTACGAACTCCTGGTCCTGGACAACGAGTTGCTGAGGCTTCGGTCAGTCAAAGAAGGAGCGGTGGGGAAGGTGGCCGTCTGACCGAAGCGTTCAGACAATTCTTTAGTCCGCAGCCCCAAGGTATGATCGGTTCCAGCAACCATCACCAGCGTCTGATATACATGGTGCAGGAATACCTAGGGGCAAGGTCAGACTTGGACACCTTCCCCACCGAAAATCCTCTGGCTTACTGGGTCTTGAGGATGGATCACTGGCCAGAGCTTGCACAGTATGCAATTGAGCTACTGGCCTGTCCTGCATCCAGAGTTCTTTCAGAACGCACATTCAGTGCTGCTGGAGGATTTGTCACGGATCACAGGGTGCGCCTGTCCACCGACTCTGTTGATCGACTGACCTTCATAAAGATGAACCAGTCTTGGATCACCACCAGCTACCAAACACCTGAAGCTGATATAACAGACTAATTTATTTTCAAATGTCACATCCCTTCAAGACTGATGCTGATGCTGAGAGACTGTCCTGTTATGTTGACTGACTATCCTCCTCCATCTCAATGATCCGATTGACGATGATAGCTTGGAAGAACATTTTTGTTTCTGGGTGCCGCCACCAGTGGCTAAGGCCCAATTTTTCAGCCCCTGTTTAACAGGGGTGTGTTATTACAATTTTTTATGCAATGCTTTGCAGCAGGGCTCATTCCTGCACTTCAACTAGAGTATCTGGGAGTGGTTGCAGTGTCGTGGCACCAGCACCAGTGGCTAAGGCCCAATTTTTCAGCCCCTGTTTAACAGGGGCGTGTAATTAAAATTTTTGATGCAATACTTTGCAACAGGGCTCATTGCTGTGCTCCAAGTACAGTATCTGTGAGGGGTTGCAGTGTTGTGGCACCTGTGCCTAAGGCCCAATTTTTCTGCCCCTGTTTAACAGGGGCATGTAATTACAATTCTTGATCTAATAATTCACAGCAGGGCCCATTCATGCGCCCACCAAGAGTAACTGTGAGGGCTCACAGTGTTGTGTCAACACCACCACCACCACCAAAGGCCCAATTTTTCAGCCCCTGTTCAACAGGGGCATGCAATTACAATTCTTGATCTAATAATTCACAGCAGGGCCCATTCATGCGCCCACCAAGAGTAACTGTGAGGGCTCACAGTGTTGTGGCAACACCAACATGTAAGGGGCAAATTTCAGCTGAGTATATATGGCAGGCCCCTACTTTCAAACATCCAACTTACAAACGACTCCTCCTTGCAAACGGAAGGATACAACAGGAAGTGAGAGGAAATCTACCCCTAGGAAGGTAAATTCTCTCCTGTAAGAGTTAATATGGGAAAAAAAGTGTCTCCTCTCCACTGATTCTTTATCACCAATTCTTGTTTCAATAAAAACCCCAAATTTTCAAAAAACATTTGTCATTAGGACGGAAAGGGAGGTGAACTGTTCTGAACAGGTGCACACTGCACAGACAGCAAAACAAATGTTACGGGGGTGATAACCCTTCCCTATATTTTCCAAAAAGCTTAAAAATAGATTTTTTGGCTGGAGCTACACTTAAACAATGTACCTGTTCAAAATTACAAACAGATTCTACATAAGAACAAACCTACAGTCCCTGTCTTGCATGCACCGCCTGTATACGGCTGTTCAGAGTATATAGGGCCTTTTTTATTTTGTGTGCGGGGTTCCCCTTAATATCCATACAAGACCCAAAGGGGCTGGTAATGGGCTGGGGTAGGGGCTGTGATGGGGTAGCTATGCCATTTTTCTTAAAGATTTTCATCCATATTACCGGGACCAGACATTACATTAAAGCCGCAAGCAGTTTTAAATGGCTTTTTTTCCTTTAGAAATGTAATTTTGTGCAGGGACAGTTCTAAACACGGGAAACACGTGGCACTTCACAGGCATACTTTAGACACCCCCCAGGTACGATATTTAACCACTTCAATACCATGCACTTATACAGCTTCCTGCCCAAGCCAATTTTGAGCTTTCAGCACTGTCGCAATTTGAATGACAATTGCGCAGTCATGCTACACTGTACCCAAACAAATTTTTTATCATTTTGTTCCCACAAATAGAGCTCTCTTTCGGTGGTATTTGATCGCCTCTGCGATTTTTATTTTTTGCACAACAAATAAAAAAAGAGCGAATTTTTTTTAAAAAACTAAGTTTTTCTTTGTTTCTGTTAATTTTTTTTGTAAATAAGTACCTTTTCTACTTCAATGATGGGCACTGATAAGGCGGCACTGAAGGGCACTGATAAGGCGACACTGATGGGCACCGATGAGGTGGCACCAATGAGGTGGCACTGATGAGGTGGCACTGATGGGAACTGATAGGCGGCACTGATGGGCACTGATATGTGGCACTGGTATGTGGCACTGATGGGCACTCATAGGTGGCACTGATTGGCACTCATAGGCGGCACTGATTGGCACTCATAGGCGGCACTGATGGGCACTTATGGGTGGCATGGACGGGCACTGATAGGTGGGCACAGATTGGCATGGATGGGCACGGATGGGCACTGATAGGTGGCACTGATGGACACTAGTAGGTGGCATTGGTGGCACTGGTGCCTAGCAATGCCAGCCACCACACATTGTGAAAGTGCCAGTCAGTGCCCATTTGTGGGCACTGATTGGCATATTTTTTTTTATGTTTTTATTTTATTTTTATTTTTTTACTACATGTGGATGGCCATGGGGGCCATCCACATGATTGGGGCTTCCCTGGTGGTCCTGGGGGGCTTCCCTGGTGGTCTAGTGTGGGTATCCGAGGGGGGGCTGCGCTGATAAACAATCAGCGCGAACCCCCCCTGTCAGGAGAGCCGCCGATCGGCTCTACTCTACTCGCGTCTGTCAGACGCGAGTGAGGAAGAGCCGATCAACGGCTCTTCCTGTTTACATTGTGATCAGCCGTGATTCGACACGGCTGATCACGTGGTAAAAAGCCTGTACGACATTCTCCGGCCCCCGTCAGCTTCTCCATTGGTCCTGGGGAAGTCTTCTGAGCTCTTCTCCCTCCAGGGCAATCGGTGTTGACCGCCTCACTGAACTTTGTCCCCGCCGCCTCCTGGAGCCATATGCTGTCCCGCTCCCCGCACAGTGCTTCTGCTGCCACCTGACTCTCCATGCAGCACTCAATTGGTCAGGCTGCCCTTGGGCCACAGAGTGGCAAAACCGACAGGGAGAAGTGTGCAGTGGCAGGTAAAAGAAATCCCCGCTGGTGCCGCGCCAGTTCGCCCCGCCAGGAAATTCATGGAGCCAAGTGATGGTACTTGTTCCGGCACTTGGCTCCAATCCAGGGGCGGTTGTGAGGTATGCCTTATGCCACTGCACTAAACTGTACATACTGCTGCCTTCTCCAGAATTGACCCCGACCTGTTATACGACCACGCTTCTGTCTAACGCTAAACATACCTCTGCCTGCTCCTGAACTGACCCTGGCCTGTTTCTGCTTAACGCTAAACTGTACCTACCTCTGCCTGCTCTGGAATTGACCCTGGACTAATTGACCAAGTTTTTTGCCTGCCTCTTGGAGTGATCTTTTACCCTGCTACTGGAGTAGTGGGATTCATAACACAGGGGTCTCCCATATGTGAGGGGCTTCAGAATAGTTTTTCTGGATGAAGAAAGATAATTTTTTAGTTTTCTCATTCATGGATTAGGGTCTGGAGACCGGAGGCTTCAGGAGATTTGGGTGGGAGAAGCCTTTACCCCTGTCCCCATTCTTTCCTGGCCTGCTAACTGTACTATGGACCTTGTTCCTGCCTACTACCAGGACCAATATTTTGGCACTGCTGGCAATATCTCTACCTGCACTGACCCTGGACTGTATATGGACAGTATGCCTGCCTGTACTGACTATGGACAATATTCCTGCCTGCTCCCTGGACAATTCTGTTCGCTGTTGCTGACCACGTTCCCTGCCTGCTGCCTGGAGCAGAGCTCTCCTCCTGTGAACAACTGCACTACTAAAATCACAGGTAATCTTGTTTACCCTTTGCTTAGCAGAATGTGTATTGGGATGTAATTCTTGGTATGTACATGCTATGTGTTAGAAATAAGAAGGGCCTTCAAAGAATGTGATAGGCTGTCAGGAAATTAGATGCATAATTTATGCCCCTAGAACACCTGACGGTGCTCCTTGGATGTTGGGCCTCTGTATGTGGCCAGGTTGTGTAAAAGTCTCACACATATGGTATCGCCATAGTCAGGAGTAGCAGAATGTATTTTGAGGTGTCATTTTTGTTATGTACATGCTGTGTGTTGGAATCATATTATAAATGGACAACTTTGTGTAAAAAAAAAAATGCGTTTTCATTTTTTTTCCACATATTTCAAAAACTTCTGAAAAAAATGAACCGTTCAAAAGACTCATTATGATTCATAGATTATACGTTGCGGTGTTTGCTTTTCAAAATTGGGTAATTTTGTGGGCGTTTCCATTGTCCTGGTGCTCCAGGGCCTTCAAAAGTGTAACAGGTGGTTGAGAAATGAGATGTGTCATTTATGCTCGTAGAACGTCTGAAGGTGCTTCTTCAATGTTGGGCCTTTGTATGTGGCCAGGCTGTGTAAAAGTCTCACACATGTGGTATCCTCATACTCAGGAGGAGTAGCGGAATGTATTTTGGGGTGTCATATTTCCTATGTACATGCTGTATGTTGTAAATATCTTATAAATGGACAACTTTGTGTATAACAAATGCGTTTTTATTTTTTTCCACATTTTCCAAAAATGTCTGGAAAAAATTAACTGTTCAAAAGACTCATTATGCCTCATAGATTATACATTTGGGTGTTTTCTTTCCAAAATGGGGTCGTTTTGTGGGCGTTTCCATTGTCCTGGTGCTCCAGGGCCTTCAAAAGTGTAATAGGTTGTTGAGAAATGAGATGTGTAATTTATGATCGTAGAACACCTGAAGGTGCTACTTCAATATTGGGCCTCTGTATGTGGCCAGGCTGTGTAAAAGTCTCACACATGTGGTATTCCCATACTCAGGAGGAGTAGCAGAATGTATTTTGGGGTGTCATTTGTGGTATGCACATGCCAAGTGAAAGAAATAACCTGTTAGTATGACAATTTTGTGAAAAAATAAATCTTCATTTAGCAAAGAATTGTGGGGAAAAATGACAACTTCAAAAACTAACCATGCCTCTTACTAAATACCTTGGAATGTCTACTTTCCAAAAAAGGTCTGGTTAGAAAGGGGGTTTAAGTGCCCAGTGGGCAAGTGGTTGTAAAGGCAGAATTTTTTTTTATCTTAATGCATATGCATTAGGATAAAAAAATCCTTCTGTGTGCAGCAGCCCCCTCAGCCCCCCTAATACTTACCTGAGCCCCATCTCTATCCAGTGATGTGCACGAGTGCCTCGCCCATCCGGGACTATCCTTCTTTACTGACTGAGACACAGCAGTGGCGTCATTGGCTCCCATGGCTGTCAATCAAATCAGTTAGCCAATCAGGAGAGGGGGTGGGGCCAAACCGTGGCTCCGTGTCTGAATGGACACATGGAGCTGCGGCTCTGCTTGGGTGCCCCCCATAGAAAGCTGTTTGCCGTGGGGGCACTCGACAGGAGGGAGGGGCCAGGAGCACAGAAGAGGGACAGTGAAGAGGAAGATTCAGGCTGCTCTGTGCAAAACCACTGCATAGAGCAGGTAAGTATAATATAAAATGCAATATTTCTATCGGCGCAATTCACTCATAAACAAATAAATATAAAAATATATAAATAGTGAGATATATATATATAATAAATTCAACCTGTAAATATAAAATGTGCAAAAATACAAATTAGTGCAAAAATGCACTTCCACCTGGTTGCTGCTAACACTGAAAACGTGTTTACTTTACATTAATCCAAAATATTTTCAAAACAGTGCTGCGCTACCGATATTATAATAATAATGTGCAACATCAAAAAGTCAGATTCTGTGATCCTAAAAGTAGTGATGATTTTGAATATAAAGTTCACAATTTCTTCCAAAATAAACACTTCCAAAATTGTGCACTAAAAATCAAAAAGTGCTGGTGCTCTCCTCCACCGCTGTGCTCTAGCAGCTCACCTTAAGATCTGACCCCTGTTTTACCAGCAGGTCAGACAAAGCAGATCCCTATGGAGGTAATAAATGAATCGGCCCAGCGTGGAGCTGATAATCCCTCTGTGTCACCCTCTTTCTCCTCACTGGCTTCATCAGTCTCAGACCTCCTTCGGTTCTGGGCAAATTTTGATCCAGGGCCTAGCCTGTCCTAAATTTGACCAATCTTGTCATTTCAGGTAAAACTTACTAAAAAAGTTTTACCCTATTCGAGATTGTGGAGTGTCACTGCAATAAATCTATGCTGGTCATTAACTTCACTCCCACACGATGAGGTCAGGCTGTTATTTAGAGAAAAGTGCCCCAGATGTGTACATTTTCACAGAGGGCTGAATGTAAAGCAAAAGTATAGCTGAGAGGAATGGGGCCTGAAAATCCGAATTTCTGCAAGACTGCCTTGAGGAACCCCGAGTGTACTCAACCAAACGCTTTTTCAGGGTCAAAAAAAAGATATGGAAATTTACGAATTTTAGCATGCCTAATTAGGTACAGAATTCTCCTTGTGGCGTCCGGGGCCTGTCTTCCTTTAATAGAGTCCACTTGATCTGGAGGTATTAGGGAAAGAAGAGTTTTCAATAGTCTAAATGCCAGGGCATTGGCAAAGACTTTGATATCCGAGTTCAGCAATGAAAGTGTTCTGCAGTTACTGGTTATGCTTTGTGAATAGTGATAATCACTGCCTGTAACATTTATTTTTGGAAATGACCATTGGCTATGGCTTGGCTATAAATGGCTATCATATGAGGTGATAGAGCAATTAAAAATTTCTGATAGTATTCATTAGGGAAGCTATAAATGCCCGGTGTGTTCGAAGAAGGCAGTCTGTTTATGACCTTCAAAATTTCAGGTTCGTTAAAGGATCGGGATAGTTCAGTGAGATGAGCATCGTTTAACCACTTAACCACTTAACGACCGCTCACTGTATATATACGTCGGAACAATGGCACCGACAGGCACAATCACGTAGAGTGTACGTGATTGCCTTTGTACAGTTGGGGGGTCCAATCGGACCCCCCTTCTGTACAGTGAGCGGTCGGTAATCGTTGGGGAGCGATCCGACATGAGGGGACAGCCGTTCGATTCCGGCCACCCCCCCCCCGCGATGGCTCCAGGTGAATGGAAATGCCCCCTCTGTCTGTGTAATGTACACACAGGCAGAGGAAGCAGGAGGAAGTGATGTCATCTCTTGTGCGGCGCTCACATATACCGAGCGCCGTACAAGAGAAGACATCAAGGTTAGTGCACAAACACTACACTAACACCAGCACACATAGGCACATAAATCGCCCCCCCAGGCCCCCCCAGATCACCCCCCAGCCCCCAGTCACAGTGTCACTGATTGCAGTGACCATTTATTTACTGATCACTGCAATCAGTGACATTTGTGACTGTAAAAGTGTCACTACAGTTTAGTTTTAGGTCCAGTGTAGCCCCCTAACCCCCCCTAATAAAGGTTTAACCCCTTGATCACCCCCCAGATAACCCTTTCACCCCCTAGCACCGCCGTCGCTAAGCGATCATTTTTCTGATCGCTGTCTTAGCGTCGGTGATGCAGATCGGTAGCCAGTAATTTTTTTTAGGTTCGCCGCAGGTTTTTATAGCGTCAGGTACCCCCATAAATTATCTAATAAAGGTTTAACCCCCTTGATCACCCCCCAGGTAACCCTTTCACACCCTATCACCACTGTCGCTAAGCGATCATTTTTCTGATCGATGTCTTAGCGTCGGTGATGCAGATCGGTAGCCAGTATTTTTTTTTTTAGGTTCGCTGCAGGTTTTTATAGCGTCAGGTACCCCCATAAATTATCTAATAAAGGTTTAACCCCCTTGATCGCCCCCCAGGTAACCCTTTCACCCCCTATCACCACTGTCGCTAAGTGATCATTTTTCTGATCGCTGTCTTAGCGTCAGTGATCCAGATCGGTAGCCAGTAATTTTTTTTAGGTTCGCCGCAGGTTTTTATAGCGTCAGGTACCCCCATAAATTATCTAATAAAGGTTTAACCCCCTTGATCACCCCCAGGTAACCCTTTCACCCCCTATCACCACTGTCGCTAAGCGATCATTTTTCTGATCGCTGTCTTAGCATCGGTGATGCAGATCAGTAGCCAGTATTTTTTTTTTAGGTTCGCCGCAGGTTTTTATAGCGTCAGGTACCCCCATAAATTATCTAATAAAGGTTTAACCCCCTTGATCGCCCCCCAGGTAACCCTTTCACCCCTATCACCACTGTCGCTAAGCGATAATTTTTCTGATCGCTGTCTTAGCGTCGGTGATGCAGATCGGTAGCCAGTAATTTTTTTTAGGTTCGCCGCAGGTTTTTATAGCGTCAGGTACCCCCATAAATTATCTAATAAAGGTTTAACCCCCTTGATCACCCCCCAGGTAACCCTTTCACCCCCTATCACCACTGTCGCTAAGCGATCATTTTTCTGATCGCTGTCTTAGCGTCGGTGATGCAGATCGGTAGCCAGTAATTTTTTTTAGGTTCGCCGCAGGTTTTTATAGCGTCAGGTACCCCCATATATTATCTAATAAAGGTTTTAACTCCCTAATTGCCCCTAGTTAACCCTTTCACCAGTGATCATCATATAAGTGTTACGGGTGACGCTGGTTAGTTAGTTTGCTTTTTATAGTGTCAGGGCACCCGCCGTATATAACCCAATAAAGGTTTAACCCCCTGATCGCCCGGCGGGTGATATCAATTAGGTTTTAGCGTCAGAGAGGGTCTGCGTCACACCCCAGGCAGCGTCAGGTTAGTGCCAGTAATGCTAACACCCACGCGTGAAGCATACACCTCCCTTAGTGGTATAGTATCTGAACAGATCAATATCTGATCTGATCAGATCTATACTAGCGTCCCCAGCAGTTTAGGGTTCCCAAAAACGCAGTGTTAGCGGGATCAGCCCAGATACCTGCTAACACCTGCGTTTTGCCCCTCCGTCCAGCCCAGGCCACCCAAGTGCAGTATCGATCAATCACTGTCACTTACAAAACACAACACACATAACTGCAGCGTTCGCAGAGACAGGCCTGATCCCTGCGACTCCAGTGCTGTAGGAGGTGATTTCACCACCACAGTTAAAAAAAAAAAGCAAATATGCCGAAGCATTGGGGCAGCGGGGGCGGAGGAGTGATTTTGCTCCTAATGCCGCGTACATACGGTCGAAATTCCGACGGAGGCTTGCCCGTGGAAAAGTCCGACCATGTGTGTGCGGCATAACTTTTTTGCGGGAGGATGCCCCCATGCTTCGGCATATATAAATGGTGCATGTATACCCATCATTAGAAGTGGGTGGATGAAGGGCGGTATTCTAATGGTGGGCATACCCACCGATCAATCTCTTTTTTCGTTCAGCCAACTGGCTGCATGAAAAAAAAAGATTACAATACATGTCCAACAAGGACCAGCAACGTACTGGTATGTTGCTGGACTTTGAATGGTTTTACCAGATTGATGCCTGCGGGTTTAGGTATCATCTTGGTATCATTCTTTTCAGCGAGCGGCCGGCTTTCATGTAAAAGCAATCCTAGTGGCTAATTAGCCTCTGGACTGCTTTTACAAGCAGTGGGAGGGAATGTCCCCCCCCGGATATAAAAAGCGCCATTGGGAAATTGGGAAAGCATTTTATCACACCGATCTTGGTGTGGTCAGATGCTTTGAGGGCAGAGGAAAGATCTAGGGTCTAGACCCCAGTTTTTTCAAAAAAAGAGTACCTGTCACTACCTATTGCTATCATAGGGGATATTTACATTCCCTTAAATAACAATAAAAATGATTAAAAAAAAATATGGAAGGAACAGTTTAAAAATAAAATAAAAAAGCAAAATTAATAATAAAAAAAAAAAAAAAAAAAAAGCACCCCTGTCCTGCCCTGCTCTTGCCCAATGGTGAACGCAAGCGTCGGTCTGGCGTCATATGTAAACAGCAATTGCACCATGCATGTGAGGTATCACCGCGAAGGTCAGATCGAGGGCAGTAATTTTAGCAGTAGACCTCCTCTGTAAATCTAACGGGGTAACCTGTAAAGGCTTTTAAAGGCTTTTAAAAATGTATGTAGTTTGTCGCCAATGCGCATTTGTGCGAAATTTTAAAGCATGTCGTGTTGGTATCTATGTACTCGGCCTAATATCATCTTTTTTATTTTATCAAACATTTGGGCAATATAGTGTGTTTTAGTGCATTAAAATTAAAAAAAGTGTATTTTTTCCCCAAAAAATGCGTTTGAAAAATCGCTGCGCAAATACTGTGTAGAAAAAAAAAATGCAACACCCACCATTTTATTCTGTAGGGCCTTTGCTTTAAAAATATATATAATGTTTGGGGATTTAACATAATTTTCTTGCAAAAAAAAATATGTTTTCATGTAAACAAAAAGTGTCAAAAAGGGCTTTGTCTTCAAGTGGTTAGAAGAGTGGATGTAAGCTTCCTAATGTTGTGTATAAAATGCCAGAACAGTTCAAAAACCCCCAAATGACCCCATTTTGGAAAGTAGACACCCCAAGCTATATACTGAGAGGCATGTCGAGTCCATGGAATATTTTATATGTTGACACAAGTTGCGGAAAAAAGACAATTTTTTTTTTTTTTTTTTTTTTGCACAAAGTTGTCACTAAATGATATATTGCTCAAACATGCCATGGGCATATGTGGAATTACACCCCAAAATACATTCTGTTGCTTCTCCTGAGTACGGGGATACCACATG
Organism: Rana muscosa; assembly: GCA_029206835.1. Classification (NCBI taxonomy): domain Eukaryota; kingdom Metazoa; phylum Chordata; class Amphibia; order Anura; family Ranidae; genus Rana; species Rana muscosa. The sequence goes on along the minus strand of CM055122.1, from coordinate 62,210,371 downwards.
TGTGAGACTTTTTGGGAGCCTAGCCGCGTACGGGACCCCAAAAACCAATCACCGCCTTCAGGCTTTCTAAGGGTGTAAATTTTTGATTTCACTTCTCACTGCCTTACACAGTTTCGGAGGCCATTGAATGCCCAGATGGCACAAAACCCCTCCAAATGACCCCATTTTGGAAAGTAGACACCCCAAGCTATTTGCTGAGAGGTATTGTGAGTATTTTGCAGATCTCGCTTTTTGTCACAAAGTTTTGAAAATTGAAAAAAATAAAAATAAAAATAAAATAAATTTCTTTCTTCATTTTCAAAAACAAATTAGAGCTGTAAAATACTCACCATGCCTCTCAGCAAACAGCTTGGGGTGTCTACTTTCCAAAATGGGGTCATTTGGGGGGGTTTTGTGCTATTTTGGCATTTTATGGCCTTCGAAACTGTGATAGGTAGTGAGGAGTCAAATCAAAAATTTGTGCCTAGAAATCCTGAAGGCGGTGCTTGGTTTTCGGGGTCCCGTACGCAACTAGGCTCCTAAAAAGTCCCACACATGTGGTATCCCCGTACTCAGGAGAAGCAGCAAAATGTATTTTGGGGTGCAATTCCACATATAACCATGGCATGTGTGAGAAATATATCATTTAGTGACAACTTTTTGTAATTTTTTTTTTTTTTGTCATTATTCAATCACTTGGGACAAAAAAAAATATTCAATGGGCTCAACAGGCCTCTCAGCAATTTCCTTGGGGTGTCTACTTTCTAAAATGGGGTCATTTGGGGGGGTTTTGTGCTATTTTGGCATTTTATGGCCTTCAAAACTGTGAAAGGTAGTGAGGAGTGAAATCAAAAATTTGCGCCCTTAGAAATCCTGAAGGCGGTGCTTGGTTCCGGGGTCCCGTACGTGGCTAGGCTCCTAAAAAGTCCCACACATGTGGTATCCCCGTACTCAGGAGAAGCAGCAGAATGTATTTTGGGGTGCAATTCCACATATAACCATGGCATGTGTGAGCAATATATCATTTAGTGACAACTTTTTGTAATTTTTTATTTATTTTTTGTCATTATTCAATCACTTGGGACAAAAAAAATATATATACAATGGGCTCAACATGCCTCTCAGCAATTTCCTTGGGGTGTCTTCTTTCCAAAATGGGGTCATTTGGGGGGGTTTTGTACTGCCCTGCCATTTTAGCACCTCAAGAATTGAGATAGGCAGTCATAAATTTAAAGCTGTGTAAATTCCAGAAAATGTACCCTAGTTTGTAAACGCTATAACTTTTGCGCAAACCAATAAATATACGCTTATTGACATTTTTTTACTAAAGACATGTGGCTGAATACATTTTGGCCTAAATGTATGACTAAAATTGAGTTTATTCGATTTTTCTTATAACAAAAAGTAGAAAATATAATTTTTTTTCAAAATTTTCGGTCTTTTTCCGTTTATATCGCAAAAAATAAAAATCGCAGAGGCAATCAAATACCATTAAAAGAAAGCTCTATTTGTGGGAAGAAAAGGACGCAAATTTCGTTTGGGTACAACATTGCATGTCCGCACAATTTACAGTTAAAGAGTTAAAGCAGCCCAGTGCAAAATTCTGAAAACACCTCTGGTCCTTTAGCTACAAAATGGTCCGGGGCTTAAGTGGTTAAGGACCGAGCCTCTTTCTGAGATTTGGTGTTTAAAAGTTAAAAACATTATTTTTTTTTGCTAGAAAATTACTTAGAACCCCCAAACATTATATATTTTTTTTCTAACACCGTAGAGAATAAAATGGCGGTCGTTGCAATACTTTTTGTTACACCGTATTTGCGCAGCGGTTTTACAAGCGCACTTTTTTTGGAAAAAAAATAAGACAACAGTAAAGTTAGCCCAATTTTTTTTTATATTATGAAAGATAATGTTATGCAGAGTAAATTGATACCCAACATGTCACGCTTCAAAGTTGCGCCCGCTCATTGAATGGCGACAAACCTTTACCCTTAAATATCTCCATAGGCAAAGTTTAAAAAATTATACAGGTTGCATGTTTTGAGTTACAGGGGAGGTCTAGAGTTCGAATTATTGCTCTTGCTCTAACAAACGCTGCGATACCTGACATGTGTGGTTTGAACACCGTTTTCATATGCGGGCGCTGCTCGTGTATGTGTTCGCTTCTGCGTGCGAGCTCATCGGGACAGGGTGCTTTAAAAAAAATATTTGTTTTTCTTATTTATTTTGCTTTAAATTTTTTATTTTGAAACAGTTTTTAAAAAAAATAAAACATTTGGGTCACTTTTATTCCTATTACAAGGAATGTAAACATGACAGAACCTCTTAAATATGAGATCTGGGGTCAAAAAGACCTCAGATCTCATATTTACACTAAAATGCAATAAATAAATAAAAAAAAAAAAAAATTATTTTTATGTCATTTAAAAAAAAAAAAAAAAAATGTCCCTTTAAGAGCATTGGTCGGAAGTGACGTTTTGACTTAATTTCCGCCCTGCAATGATATGTAGATGGGTGGGGGCCATCTTCCCCTCACTCGTCTCCATGTCAGCCCAGGGACAGGACCTAGCTGGGCGCTTTTATCCCCTGCTAGCAGCCAAAAAAGGCTTAAAACCGCCTGCGGCACTTTACCGGCTGTTTGACAGCGCTGCCCATTGATTTTAATGGGCAGGGGCGCCTCATAGATGCGGCTAGCAGGACTTTTTTTTACCGTCCTGCCAGCGCACCGCAGTGAAAGGAGATGCTCTTTAAGGGCGCTTTGCAGGTGCTATTTTTAGTGCTATAGTGCCTGGAAAGCACCTCAGTGTGAAAGTAGCCATAAGAGTTAGCTTTGAGTATTCAAATATGTTTCTCATACTAATACAAAAACACATTTCTAAGAGGTAGCCTGGTTCAGCTGATTTTTGTGTGAAGTGGGGTCCCTTTAATGAACTTCACATGATCTAATATCTTGAATCAGTCACCTAAACTGTTGTGATCTATGTTTTTTTTAGCACGGAAGCTTAACTTAGGAAGATACCCCTCAACAATGCCATATGAGCATTCCACCACATAAAGTTGTCGATGACTGCAGTATCGTTTATGGAGAAGAATAGATCATGGGCATCTGTGATTTGTTGAGTATAGTCAGAGAGAGACAAGGCAAGCGTTTCGTTTCCATAATGGGACTGAGCCGTTATGGGATTCATAGACACCAGTTGTTACCGGGGCTTGGTCTGACCAGGAGATAGTTTCAACACTTGAAGAGGTAATTAAAGGGATGGTTCAACTATTCATGATAAATAGGTCTATTCTGGATTAGATGCGATGGGCCACAGAAAAATAGGTATAATCACACTCCGCACCATCCCGACATCCCCAGATATCATACAGATCCTGGTTGTGAAGGAAATTATTTAGGGGGCAGGATCTTTTTGTTGTTAAAGTATAACTAAAGGCAAAACATTTTGGGATAGAGTGAAGAGGAATTAGACCCAGTCAGTTTTTATTGCTGTCTGTGCCCCAGTTAAGGAGATTTTTCCTCTATATTTGTTCTGTTTACCATTAGGATTGAAAGTGAAAGTAAAACCCACTTACATTTCATAAAATGGGTTTCTTGTAGGAAAATAGCATTCCCGTTTAGAGATGGACTTTCCTTTTGCAATGCTCTTTGCTTATAGGGGCTGATAAGCCCTCTCACATTCAGGGACACAAATTTAAGAGTCATGGGGGGGGCGTGGCCTGGACATGGCGGAGTGAAGCAGCTTTTTATCAGAGCTCCTAGCCTGAACCCTCATGCCCCGGCATATAACACCTTTTCACCGGTATGAGCACCACTAAAAGATACAGGACCAGAGCAGCATCCAGGGGGACGCCTTCCGCTAAGAAATCTGGGGAAATTCATCGTTATTTCACGACCCTACAGGAGGTCTCCGGAGCCAGGGCGACGGCACCACGAGGCCCAGCATGCGGAGTAACACAGCAGGCCCAAGACACAGATTCGGGAGAGCCATCCCTGGACACTCCACCACCGCCCGACCTCTCCCCGGAAAGGCGCACGGGATACTGCCGAGCAGCAATGGCATCACCCCACCCGCCGGAGACCACCTTGCTGGAGCAGGAGATCAGGGTGATGTTGCAGGCCCTCCCGACTCAGACCGCCATTGAGGCCCTGATCCTCCGCCTGGAGGAGACCCACAGGCGGGATATCCAGGAGGTGAGAGGTGAAGTGTCCACCCTTACAGATCGGGTGGCGACTGGGGAAACATCAGTGTCATCCCTGGAGGCCCGGGTGTCAGCTCTGGAACAAGCACAAGCCCATCACCGAGACACCGCGGTAGCGCTACAGCTTCACTCGAGGACCTCGAGGACCGGAGTCGCCGCAATAATCTGCGGCTCCGAGGCATCCCGGAGTCCACGGAGCTGGAGAACGTCGGTGACATTGTCCGAGGGATTTTCCGGACTGTGCTGGATGACCCTGAGGCGGACATCATTCTGGACAGGGCGCACAGAGCACTAGGCCCCAAGCCGGCGGACCCTAGTAAACCGCGGGATGTAATATGCCGGCTACACCGCTACTCCCAGAAGGAGGCCATCCTGAGGCGCGCGTGGGACCATGGCGACGTGGAGGTGAACGGATCGCAGGTTCGGATCCTCCAGGACCTGTCCAGATCAACCTTACGCCGGAGGGCCCTGCTCCGCCCGCTTTTGGACTTAGCTAGGCAACGCGGCTTCACTTACAGATGGGGATATCCCCTTGCGGTAACCTTTCGTGGTGAACATGGGGCCTTCACACTCCAGACTTCGGCGGACCTACCAGACCTATTCCGCTTCCTCGATGCGGAGCCGATCCCAATCCCAGACTGGTTGCAGATTCTTCCACGCCAGCAGGGACGGTCCGGTGCCTCGGCCCAGCGTGGACCTCTACCACCCCGCCAGCACGAGCGCGGCAGACGAAGGCGGCGGTCCGGCTCTGGAGGGGCACCACGTGAGTAACCCCGAGGCCTACTGTCCCTGGTTGTTCTCCCCCCCGGTCTCGGTTTTTGAGACCACCCATCCCCTCCACACTGCGGCCTGGCAGCTCCCATCACTATATCCGGGGGGACCCTCCCCCACCACCCTATTCCGGAGATCGGCTGACCTACCTCCCGCGGCCGGCGCTTCTAGATACACTGGAGGCCTTCCGGTGACTCGCTGCGGCCTCCTGACCCTGGAACGGCCTCCAATCAAGATGACCTCCAGGCAGACTTTTACGGTACTAACCACCTGACTTCTGGCTGGGGTTGGGGGGCACCGGTTGGTTGCACTTCTGCTGGGGGGTCGGGAGAGGTTTGATCGGTTTTCCCCCCGGGGGGGGGATCTGGAACATTGCATTGAAAGAGAGGGTGATGCTGTGGTTTTGAGCCTGGAGGGGACCTGGGGGGGGTGGGGAACCACTTGGGACCGACTGTCCCTGTGCCATTTCTGGACTCCTACGGACATACCGTCTCCCCACCCTCATGCTATGATCCCCCACTGTATTGCCTCCCTGCACTGCCGGAGAAGGGGACTCCCTCCCAGCTGGTCAGGTTTCTAAGGAGCTTGCATTTCCCAATTATATCCATATACGCAGGCCCAGTGGGGGATCGGGGAAGATGGGCTACATGTGGAGCGGGGATGGGGGGTCTGCTACAAATAGACGATGCACTTAGTCACTACATCTTTTGCCAGTAATTCTTGCACTGTTTTTGTTGCCCTGGTTATACGATATATTCTATGTTTTTCTTGTTATGCTCTGTTGCTTGTATTCTTGACTTTATACAACAGTTTGACGAATGCTTTATCTTGTTTGCCATACTGATACCTGTTTAGCTACCATTGTACTTTGCCGGGGGTGGGTGGGGAAAGCGGAGAGCTCAACTACTGGCTCTGTCCAATCACCTTCCCACCTAGGTTTGCGCTCCATCACCGGGGTTTTCCCTGGCGAGCGCCACAGCCGTTTGGGCTGAATTAGATTCTTTACCACTGCCGTACGCTCTAGTAACGGTCTTCTAATTTTTCACGGCTCTCTAGGAGCTCGCTCTCTCCTCTCCACTTTACGTCTTTCCTTTCCTGATCTGTTTTTCCTCCTACACCTGTGGTCCTTTTTTCTCTTTCTCTTTCTGATCCCCCATTGATTTCCGTTGTACGGGAATTTTCCTCGAACATGGATGTCCTTAATATAGTCTCCCTGAACGTGAAGGGCCTAAACACGCCGGAAAAAAGGCGAATGCTCCTTCACGATATGCGCAGTAGGAGGGCGGACGTCGTCCTGCTACAGGAGACTCACTTTCGGGAGAACAATCTCCCATTACTGAAGAACAGGCACTACCCCCTAGCCTATCACTCTAATTATACCGAAGCCAAGTCCAGAGGGGTAACTATTCTCATCTCCGCCAGAGTACCCTGGCGACTGCTTGACTCTCAGGTAGACAGAGAGGGCCGTTTCCTATTCCTGAAAGGCTTAGTTGGGGACAAGAAGGTGACCTTAGCAAATCTTTACACACCTAACCAACACCAAGACGTATTCCTAAAGAAGAGACTGACCCATCTCATGCGTTTCGCGGAAGGCCAGCTTATAGTGGGCGGAGACTTAAACATACCCCTGATACCCCTGGAGGACACCTCCTCTGGGACTTCATCCACGACACGGGACGTGCGTAAGCGTATAGGACTGGCTCTCCACTCCGCGACACTGATAGACGCCTGGCGCCTCTTCCATCCAGGAGAACGCGACTACACCTTCTATTCCAAGCCACACCAGGTGTATTCGCGCATAGATTACCTCCTAGTACCCCACGGGCAGCTCCACGCGATTACAGACACCTACATCGATTCGATTACGTGGTCTGACCATGCACCGATCGGTATGCGATACGCAATGTCTGACAATCCACAACGACAGAACCCGCAATGGAGACTCAATGAAGGCCTGCTACAGAATCCAGAGGTCTTGGCGGAACTTGTCAGGGAATTGAAACACTACTTTGACACCAACACTACCCCTGACAGCAGCACCGGGGTGGTATGGGAGGCCCATAAGGCCGTGATTAGGGGACTCCTCATCAAGCACGGGGCTAGGCTAAAACGAGCGCGAATGGCCAACTTGGACCTGCTTCTCGCCAAACTGCGCACCTTGGAAGTGACTCATAAGGTGTCCCCGACTAATCAGACTGGCACCGAACTCAACGTTGTCCGTTCCCAAATAACTGATATCCTTCTGTTCAAAGCTAAGGCGGCGTTGCGTGTGTGTCGGAGGAAAACTTATGAGTCCGGGGACAAATGCGGGAAGCTCTTGGCTCAAACTTTGCAAACACAACGATTGGCGACCTACGTTCCACACATCCTGACCGGTACTGGACAGAAACGAGCACTGCCATTACAGATCTCACAGGAGTTCAGGTCCTATTATAGCTCCCTATATAACCTGACCCCGACTCCGCTCCCTCTTGACGCCACAACGACATACCTGAAAGACTCTCTGATGCCTTCTCTCTCGGAAGAGACTCGGAACCTCTTAGAGGAACCCATCACACTGTCCGAAATTCAAGCGGCCCTGAAAAACACGAAACCAGGCAGAGCCCCTGGCCCGGACGGTTTTACCAATATCTATTATAAAACCCTACTCCCCTCCCTAGGCCACCATATGGTGTCCTTATACAACGGCGTTGGGACTGGGCAATCTTTCCATAACACCACGCTGCAGGCACACATCTCGGTCATCCCAAAGGAAGGTAAAGACCCGCCCCAATGTGGGAGCTATCGCCCAATATCCCTCCTGAACACCGACCTTAAGATCTTCACTAAAATTCTAGCGTCCAGACTACAACAGTACCTCCCAAACCTTGTACACCTAGACCAAGTGGGTTTTGTCCCGACCAGGGAGGCGAGGGACAACACCACCAAGGTACTCAACCTTCTCCATATAGCGGTCGATGCTAAGACGCCGAGTCTGTTCCTGGGTACAGACGCCGAGAAGGCGTTTGACCGGGTCAGCTGGAGCTTCATGTTTGATACGCTGAAGCACGTTGGCCTGGGGAATAAGATGCTGAAATGGGTGGAGGCAGCTTATACGGCGCCCACGGCCAGGGTGAGAGCGAACGGTGTGCTTTCGGGGGAATTCCCGATCACAAACGGGACCAGGCAAGGCTGTCCCCTCTCTCCCCTTCTCTTCGCTCTGACCCTGGAGCCTTTCCTGTGTCACGTCCGGTTGAACCCGAACATCACTGGTATAGGGACCCGTGAATCGCTACATAAGGTCTCCGCGTATGCGGATGACCTTATGTTTTCCGTGGCAAACCCCTCGACATCCCTACCAGCCCTCCTTCGGGAGTTCGACAATTACGGTCGACTCTCCAATCTGAAGATCAACCTGTCTAAATCGGAGGCCATGGGTATTGGGATCCCGCAGCATCAGCTAGTGAGACTCAGGAACGGCTTTAACTTAAAATGGACGGACTCGGCCTTAAAGTATTTAGGCATATATATACCCGCCTCCTTGCCCCAATTGTTTAAGCTTAACTTCCCTCCCCTACTCAAAGCAGTCCAAACACTACTAGACAGTTGGAGGGGCGGTCTCCACTCCTGGCTGGGGCGCAGCAACATACTCAAAATGACGATCCTACCCAAGTTCCTCTACCTCCTCCAAGCACTCCCAATTCACATTCCGAGTGACTTCTTTAAACATGTCAACTCCTCCCTTTACCGTTTTCTTTGGGCGGGGAAGTGTCCTCGCCTCAGCAGGAAACTGCTTACCCTCCCCCAAACTACGCGGAGGCCTGGCATTTCCGGACGTGCGCACATATTATCATGCGGCACACCTCAGTAGACTGCTGGACTGGTGCCGACACTCCGACTCCAAGTTGTGGACGCAACTGGAGCAGGACCAATGTGACGTGCTCCTGAGCAGGGTACCTTGGTGCCAAGCGGCCTTACCGCCTAAACTAAAACACCACCCTCTGATAGGCAATACGGCCGCGGTTTGCTCGTTGCTGCTGTCAAAATATGGTCTATCCCCCCGCGACTCCCCCTTGAGACCCGTGATCGGACACCCCCACTTTGAACCGGGATTGCACGATAAAAAATTCCGTGAATTAAGAGCAGAGGGTCTATTCCAGGCATCTCACTTCAGCTCTTTGGGTCGTTGGAAAACACACACGGAACTGTCGGACCCCAATGGCCCTTACAAATTAGACTTTCTGAGAGCTCTACAATTGAGCCATTTCCTCGACGGAATCCCGCCACCTCCCAACGACTCAAGGCAACAGCTAACACCCATGGAGGTGATGTGTACGGAGACTGGGGTGATTTCCCACACGCTATCACTAACATATGCCATACTGACCGAGCCTCCGAGTGACTTCTTCCCCCCGTGCTTGACCAAATGGGAGAGTGACTTGAACTGCCACTTCACTGACGCCAAGAAACTACAAATCATCCAACTTACTCATAAGTCCTCAGTATGCTCCAAGGTGCAGGAGACCAACTTTAAGATCCTTACGCGGTGGTACAGGACCCCTGCCCTCCTTCATAAGCTATTCCCTACCTCCTCGGACCTCTGCTGGCGCTGTCAGTCGGAGACAGGCACACTCCTGCACATATTTTGGTCATGCCCCCTGCTGCGGAATTTCTGGGGGGAGGTCCGTCGGATCGCCCAGGAATTCTCGGATCGACCGGTTCCGGATGATCCGGCCTATTTTCTCCTCCACGCGACGGACACCCCGATGCGAACATATAAGAAATCAGTGGTCAGACACCTCTTGGACGCGGCCAAGGCCTGCATTCCACTATCCTGGAAATCCCCACACCCACCGACCATTGCTCAATGGTTACACAAAGTGGATGACATTGGTCGGATGGAGGACTTGATCCTCTCCGACCAAAACCGGCGGGAAACATATACCAAGACATGGCGGCTATGGGACATGTTTAAATACTCCGATGAGGGACAGCGCCTCAGAGGATTGACATCACCGACCTGATGACGGCTCTCTCCCCATTCCATTCCTTGCCCGCCACATCATACACCTACTGTAGATGAGCACCTGGGCCTGTGCAGTCCGCGCCCCGGAATCAATGTTCGAGGACACCTGTCTCTACCTTCCCTTCCGCAACACCTGTTACCCCCTATATTCTGCTAGTCTCCTTCCCCACTTTTATTCTCTGGAACTTTTTATATTGGCTTTTTGTATGCTAAGTTTACTCTCTTATCTCCGATCTCTCTTTTCTTTACTATAGAAAAATAGAAAATGTAGTTAGGCCGCGCCCGATGGACACGGGACAGACACCTGCCTCCACCGGCTAGTCACTTATGTTGACGACCCACAGGAGCGGTCTTACCGGGATCTCGGGCGGGACAGTTCCCTGCCGAGGGCCCTGAGCTGGACCTACACCTTTGAACTCTATGCTATATATTTCTGTATGTGGGAAATCTGTACGAATGACTATGGTATATCTTGCAAGTGTATTGTCTCTGTACCTGTGGTCCGGATGGACCGGCCTTCCTGATTTAAATAAAAAATGTCAAAAAAAAATAAAATTTAAGAGTCATGGTAGGTAAAGTGACCGCTGGAGATAGCTGATATAGCACATAGATCGGTACCTGAAAGCTGACAAAGTAATGATCAACGGTGGCATTTAGGATTTCACACTATAGAGAACCTTTGAACATTCGTGAAGCAGCAAAAAGTCTCAGAGGAGAAACCTGAGGAGGTGCTAAGAATACGGATAGAAAAAAGGACATACCAGGTTAAAAAAAAAAAAAAGATCCTGGTGAAAATACCAGTGAACATGTTCAGCAAAAATACTGCTAAAACTTAAGGGATATTTGACATCAAGATTTAAGGCTGAGAGATTGGTAACTTAGATATAAGGCCTGTAAAAGCGGCACATCAAGGTTGTAATTAGTGGAGGGGTCCTAAATACGTTTTATTCATCAGTTAGGACCAGTTCATCGGTAACTTATAAGGGATAAACTCATCTGGCAGCGGTGACTCAGGCGCCTTGGTCTTCCATTCTTTCAGTAGTTGCATACATGTCTAGGGAGCAAATCTTGTAGGTCTTTTATTATTCCTGAGTGCTCATGTTATAGTCAGGAACTCTTTCTGGTTTGATGCTACTGATCAGTCTGTGTATAAAGTGATCCCTGAGAATTTTTCATAGCAGGGTTATTTCTGGCAGCTTGCATCCTTTTTTTTTTTTTTTTTTTTATATATATAAAGGAATGGATCCTTGCGAAAGCAACATAGGGTGTTGTTTCAGATAGAAACAAGGGTTTTGGGATGTGGTATGCTCCATCAACAAGATCATCTTCCATCACCTCTGGCAACAGCTCAGATAGAAGTTGACGTAAATAGTCAAGTAGAAGCAGTTGGGTGACTATTTCTGAGATGTAATATTGTTGCGTCTTGACCTGTCTTCTAAATCTGCCAGTATAGCATTGATCTGCTGTTAGTTCTGAGTCATGTACCACATAAGAATCAATTAAACCATTATGTGCATGACGAATGTCACTGATCTTCTGCATGCGGAACGCTAATGTTGAGATTCTGCATTGCAGGAGGTAATGCCAGTGGACATGTCTTTATGGAGATATTCCCTCAGAGAGCAGCATGTCTTTATAATCTGAAATAAGCAGGCTCAGAGGAAGTGGGGAACTCCTCTAATAGTGGTAATGAGGCAAAAAATGTAGGCTAGGTAGTGAAAGTATGCCTGGGGCCCCCCTCCGCTCCTTTCTTAAAGGGTTTGTAAACCCTTGTGGTTTTTCACCTTAATGTATTCAGGTGGAAAAACCTTCTGTAGTGCTGAAGCCCCCCCAGTGCCCCAGTTTTACTTACCTAAACTCGGTTTTCTTCTTCCCGGGGACAAGCTTACCAGCTCTATCTGGTGTCTCGTGTCCCCATTGGCTAAATTGATAGCAGCGCAGCCATTGGCTCCCGCTGCTGTCAATCTAATCCAATGACGGGGGCGGGGCCAAATCCTGCTTTCTATGTCAATAGACGCAGAAGCAGGACCGCACCTGCACAGGTGTCCTATATGAGAGCACTTCTCCGATGGGTCATTCAATGCGGGGAGGAGCTACTAGCACCGCTGAAGGACCACAGAAGAGGAGAATTGGGGCCTGAGGGTTTAGTAACTCTTTAGGCCTGGTACACACGTGCTGAGTATCGGCCGGTTCAAAAGAAACTGGCCGACCTTCGGCCCATGCGTATACCAGCCTGTCTGACAGAAGCCTGCCTGTTTTGTGGCAACCTTTTACCAGTACACTCAAGTCTGGAAAGCACATCAGTGCAGAGTCCAGTACCCAAGGGTCACATTCAAGGATAGCCTCACACAACCAGCGGGGTACTGGTACAGCTTCCAAAGCTAGACTAAGGAAATGCTGATCTGGAAAGCTGGATTGTAGAGAAGAGCACCACAAGTGATGTTGCAAGGAATCTTGATTAAAGTCAACAGAAAAAGAATCCACTAATAAAAAATAAAAAAAGAAAGGCTAGTAATTTGGGAGCAGATAGTGAATTTTTTTTTTTTTTAGCCCATGGTGTGTGAAAACACTACAAAAACTGCACCCGGCGCCCAAAAAAGTGCACACACAAAGAGCGATACACAAAACGTCCAACAGGTGTACACTAGTCCTGCAGTGAAGGAGGACCTAATCCTGATCCACCGATGCCTGAGGTACTTACACTTCGTCCATCTGGCCGAAACCAGACAGACCCCATTCTTTGGAGGGTCTGCCGAAACAGAGTACTAGGTGGGGAACCCCCAAAAGGGAGACCCAATAAGAGAGGACGAACTAAGCCAGAAGGTGGAATATTGTCTGCTATAATAATTTAGAAAACCTATGTAACTCAATTTGGCCAGTTAGAAGGCTTCTCTCTTTGGTGTTTATTGCTCAGGAATGCTGCATGTTGCTTCTGCATTCCTGCAGAGAAATCCAGATTGATGGTTATTATTATTTATTTTTATTGTTTTGTGGCAGTACGTAGCATCGCCTTCTTGTTCTTAAAGGCCTCATGCACACTGGGCAGAAAACAAAAAAAATAGGATTTTTATTACAGATTACCTGTAAAATCCTTTTCTTGGAGTACATCACGGGACACGGAGGCTTAATCATATGGGGTTATATCCTGGTGGACACTGGTGTGATCAATTAGACAGGAAGTTTCCTCCCTATATAACCCCTCCCCCTACTGGGAGCTATTTAGTTTTTGTAGCAAAGCAATAAGTGTCCCAATATGCCCAAATAAGAGGGGCGGGAGCTCTGTGTCCCGTGATGTAATCCAAGAAAAGGATTTTACAGGTAATCTGTAATAAAAATCCTATTTTCTTTATCATACATCACAGGACACAGAGGTTTTATCATTACATAATGGGACGTCCCATAGCAATGCTCAACTTGAGGGGAGGGAGAAAAATAACGCAGACTGCCATCAGACGTGAGTACCCATACTGCTGCCTGCAGCACACTGCGCTAAAAAAAAAGCGGCATCCTCTAACCGGGTTACATTCACCTGATAAATATTAGTGAACGCAAGTATCGACGACCAAGTTGCGGCCTAGCAAATCTGAGTCATAAAGGCTTGGTAATGCACCGTGCAATAAACGCTTATTGTCCTGGAAGTGTGCATTCTAAAAGAAACAGGGGGAACCCTCTTTCAACCACAAGCCTGATGAATCAACATCAAAACAGTTGGTTTAGACGCTGCCTGGCCTTTCCGGGGCCTCCTGGTAGCGCAACAAACATTGGTTTTCCGTATCTAAGCAACGGCTTCAGATAGGCCTTGACTGCTCTCAATTTAACAAGAGAGCAATCATAATAGCTGCCTAGCCCTTTCTAGGGTCTTCTGGCAGCATAACAAAACGTCCGTTTCCTGTATCTGATACTTTCAGATAGACCTCAACTGTTCTAGAGAAAAGTATCGTATTTTTCGGACTATAAGACGCACTTTTTTCCCCCAGAAACATGGGGGAAAATGTCCCTGCATCTTATGGTGCTAATAGATGACAGGCACCGCCCCCCCGCCCCAAGTCATACACACTCCACATGGAGTACAGTGAGGAGGACCTGTCCTACAGACAACATACTGTGTACATACTCTGTACAGTGTACACCGGCCGATCTTCTCACATCCCTTCTGGCCATCCAGACGTCACGCCGCTCTCACATTCCCACCCACCATTGGCGGCTCCTCCCCCTGTTCGCTTACTCAGCTTCGGGATGACATCAGTGGAGGACTGGACGGACGATGGCGCGGGCTGAGGTGAGCAAAGCTCAGTGTGGGCTACCCAGCATGCAGCGCGGCGTCCGTTTAGCAGAACGCAGAGAGCGGCTGTGAGGGGACACATGTACGAGCTGCTCATACCGACCAGTGCCAGCAATCATCGTGATTGGCCAGCTGCAGAGCCCACACAGGTCTATGTGCAGAACAGAGCCCACACAGCACGGTGATGGGATGGGGCCTGTGTGGGCTCTGCTCAGCTGCAGCATCACAACTCAAGGATAAAAGTTTGCTTTGGTTTTGGACAGAAAGAGGGGGGAAAAGTGCATCTTTTAGGCCTCAGGGTCAAGGCATATGGCATATCTAAATCAGATACCATACGACAATCATATTTATGACAACTACGGACTGTTAAAGCAGAACTCTGGGCAATTTATTTATAGCATGCAGTATGGCTGTGCCCGCTGGCACCGCCACCACTCGCATCGCCTCCCGCCACCACCGGAAGAGAGGCAGGGGACAGACTTCCAAACCCCCCCCCCCCCCGTGGGCGCCGGGCAATCTTCCGGCTGGTTCCTGAGACAGAGGAAGGCGGAAGTGATAACATCAGGTAAGGCTGCGTTTGTAGCAATGGTCATTCTGCATTTTCTATGGGCACTGGAAATATTTGAGTACACCATTTGGTTCAGAATTTTTTTTTTTCTCGTCTTTCCTCCTCTAAAACCTAGGTGCGTCTTAAGCCCCGTACACACGGTCGGACTTTTGCCCAAAAAAAAACGTTTTGGAGCAAGTTGGACCAACAATCCGACCGTGTGTACGCTCCATCGGACAAACTTTTTTCGTTTGGTTTTGGATTTCATCGGACAAAAGTTGGGTCTGCAAACGGACAAACTTTTGCCCAACAAAAGTCCGATGGAGCAAAGTCCTACCGTGTGTACAGAAAACCATAGGACTTTTGTCCGATGGACAAAACAACTAATGTTAAAATCAACCAACAATAGCAGAAGTTGACCAAAGGGTGGCGGTAAAGAGCAGAAAAACCATGTAATGTTGCAAAAAGTTTGCAGAAAAGTCCTGTGGCGTGTATGCTATGGGTGTGCCCGGCCAACTCCGTTCGGACAAAAATCCACGGAAAAGTCCGATGGAAGTCCGACCGTGTGTACGAGGCTTTATGGTGCAAAAAATACAGGAATACATTTTCCTTCCATAAACCAAGTTTCGGGGGGGAAGGGGGAAAAAAAAAAGGGGGGGGGGGGGCAAGAAGTGTTTTGATTAAAAGAGAAACTAGATCCTTTGGAAAAAAGGCTGGGTGAGGTTTTAACATAACCCTAATAAATAAGTATGCTCTATACAAAGAAAGTTGCCAATACTGAAAATCTCTTGTGGAGGCTACCGCAACCAAGAACACCAACTCCCTTGAAGGATGAAGGGAAATATGGTGCATCGGCCCAAGGAGCGGTCTCTGCAAGCCGACAAACCAGACTTAAATCCCCCGAGGCACAAGGGCCAACTAACTGGCGGACTTATACGCATTACCCCTTGTAGAAAAACCTGGGTCAAAAAGGAGTGCGAAGCAAGCGACCCTGAAAACCACAAGGCAGAGACTCGACTCTTGATGGATCTTAAGGCTAGCTCCATCCCTTCCTTAGTGTAGAAAGGTAAGAATTCTACCTATGACATACTTCCGAGGATGCCATCCCTTGGTTTCACACCAGGAATATGGGCCTTTCAGATACCAAAATACATGGTCCTGGAGGCCCGCTCTCCTGTATGAAATCAGGGTAGTTGTCCCTGATTCTGAAAGCAGCCATCTTCAAGAATGCGAGGTAAACCATTAATTCCCATGTTTGCAAGATACGATGGAATACCGGCCCTCGGAAGGTAGATCTAGGCAAGATGTAAGGGACCCTGGGTCCTCCACTACCACCCTTGCGATCCCTGCACAGTAAGGTCATCTGGGTCATGCCGGAGCTATTAAGCTGGCTTCCGTTCCCCTCTGATGTAGCCTAGAGGCCGCGGCGCTGGGGGGGGGGGGGGGAGAGAACACATAAACTAGTAACAACTGGTCCCACGGGGTTACAATGCATCCTGTCCCATGTACGAGTGGATCCTTTGTCCTAGACATAAAGCTGGTCAACTTCTTGTTGAACCTGTACGCCCATAAATCTTTTGCCCGGGGTACCCTTTCTCCAGCCACCGATCAGAAAGAAGATCATGTGTTGACGATTCCTGAGAACCGCCTGCCAATTCTCCATTCCATGAAATGAAGACCAACTATAGGCAAGGCACAAAATCCCTCTGCCTAAGCCAGAACATGGCTTAATTTCCTTCTGGCTGCGTGACATCTAGCAACTCCTTGGTAAACAAAATCAACCAGTGGTGTGGCATAATCGGATTGTACTCTGACAGAACAAACCTGCAACCTAAACGCCCAGGCAATTAAGTCAGACGTGCCAGCAGAAGCTTTCGACCCTTGACGGCAAAAAAGTTGACGGACAAGGTTCTCTTGGAGCTAGACCACCTCTCCAGGGCAGCGGTTTCTTGCAGGACTGGTCTCCAGCCTTTTGTAGCCACTACCTCTCAGGTAATTGGCATGAAGGATCTTCTTTCTGCCAAACTTTGTGGTTAGGAATCACCAACTGAGACTCCATCGTATCCGTGGGATCAGACCCTTTGGATAATGCCAGGTTAGGATCTAGTAGCCTGGAATGAAGCTGAGCAAAAGGAATCTTTTTAATGAAACCACGATCCCTAGCACCTTCAGAAAAAAAAAAGGTGAATGTAAGGAACTCCTCCTCGCCTTGACCACATAGACCAGCTTTATTAAAACGCTGACTCTGTCTGAAGAAAAAAAAAAAAAAAAAAACTTTTGTTGGGCTGTGTCCCAAACGCTCCAAGCTATTTATTGAACGTACCATTAGACTGGGATCCTGATCCAGGAGTTCCAGATACTTGACCATGCCGGCCACACTTCGGTCCAGCCATGCTACTGTCTGATCTATCAACAGCAGATTACCTTGGTATGCCATTACTGCTATACCCTGGGCCTTTAGTCCTGCTAAAGGCGGGCCCTAGCACCTTGTAAACCCGGGCACAGTGGCTAACCCAAGGGCGAGACCACCAACCGGAAGAGGTGCTGTCCCCCTGCGAAACACAGACAACCTCCTGCAGTCCCACATAAGTAAACATAAATGTGTAAGTAGCAAATGTTGAAGCTAAATGGTTCAATGGAAGCATGCATTTATGCAAGCATGAACTTGTACAAATATGTTTTAAGCAAAAAAAAAAACATCAAAAAAATAAATAAAAAGTGTATATACACACACACACACACACACACACACTTTATATACACAATAGAGATAAAGATTATATATATATATATATATATATATATACATACACACACACATACATACACACACACACACACACACACACATATATATACATACACACACACACACACACACACACACACATTATATATATATATATATATATATATATATATATATAATTTGTCACACACACGTTCACGAACGTGCTTGTGCATCACCCAACATGTATCCATGTAGACACGTATTCTTATGCGAACATAAGGAATCTTGTATAATTTAAGGAATCCTTAAACTATCATGCCAGATTATGCAACCATGCAAAAATCTAGGCGATCATGCAACTTATATGTGATTCAGCATCTTGATGCGATCAAACATCTAATGCATCTCAAGCATTATCGTGCGGACAAGTATCCTTCTGAGACCAAGGATTCCTGAGTGATCAGGCACCCTTGTGCGATTAAATTTTTATGCCATCAAGCATCTTAAAAGCGATTTCAGGCATCTCTGTGGAACAAGCCTCTTTGTGCGATTAAGTACTCTTGGGTAACCAAGGCCCCATTAGGCAACCATGTAAAATCTAGGGGAACGTGCAACTTTAGGCGATTATGCATCCTTATGAGATTCAGCATTTATGCAATCAAAGATCTTATGCATTTTTAGCACTACTGTGCGGCTAAGAACCCTTGTGTGACCAAGGACTCTTGTGGGATCAAACACCCCTGTGTGATCCAGCATCTTTATGCAGTCAATTGATTTTATGCGATTTTTAGGCATCTTTGTGAAAACAAGCTTTTGTGAGCAAATATCCCAGAGTATCAAGGACTCTCGTGCGACCAAACATGTCTATGCGGTCAAACATCTTTATGTGACTAAGCACTCAAATGTGACCAAGGATCCCCATGCAACTATGTAAAAACCATAAATATCCATACCAGCAAACATGCATCTTTATGTTCTTGTTTTTACCCCACATCCATATGCAAACAAGCATCTTTATGCATTTTTAGGCAAGGCATGTCAATCCATCAACACAAAAACATGTAAACATGTGGGCTGGTAAAAGATCCTCTGCAAACATGCGATTTAGCAACAATGTGCACCAGCAACTGTACACCCCCACATCTTTAGGAGGAAAAAAAAAAAAAAAAAAAAAAAAACACAGCTTATGCAGGTGCCCAACCTGCAGGTATAAACTGCAGGATAAGACAGAGGCTTTTGGCCATTAGGCTGAGGGGAAGTTATACGCAGTAAGAATCTCTTGTAAAAAATTGCAGCTAAAACTTCAGAGCTTGTGGGGTTTCTAATACCTCCGCCTCGTCAAATTGCACCCGTTCCCTTATCCTCTGACAATGAACTTTCCTTCTCAGGATTTAATACTCTCGTTTGAGGTTTCAGAGCAGGGGAAGGGACACACCCAGCTTTCTGCACTGGGACTTATAACAGTTTAGCCTCTCATATGAACTAACAAATGCAAAGAGTCCAAAATAACATATGCAGAGCGGCTGCAATGTTTGGGGGAGGCTGCAATCCCTGACAGGGCCGATGGAAGCCTACAGCACCTGGTATTCCCAGGTGGTCTCCCATCCAGGTACTAACCAGGCCCAACCCTGCTTAGCCTCAGATGCTTTCAGGGTGATGTGGCCATAGGCCTTAACCTGTGTGGCTGCCTAAAGTCTCTCAGGGGAGGATGGTATCATGCTTTCCTGCCCCTGAACCTTTTTTACAAGGAGACATAGTCCAATGCAAAAGCAGAGGTACCAACAATGCATATACTACTGTGCTAGTTTAGCAATCTACATAAAGTATGCAACTAATCAGTTTCATGCCAAGTAGGTGTCCAGGAGTGCCTGAATCCAACCACATAAAGAAGCTTACCCATGGCAGAGCTTGCAGCGGAAGAAGTGTGCTGTCCGAGGAGGAGCTGACACTATACCATGGTGAGTGAAAACTCAACTCTTTACTCCCTCTAGTGGCGGATACAGACAAGACATGCCACTCAAAAAGGAAAGTCCTTAAGATAATTCTTAGGATCTTTCCCAGGCTTACCTTATCCCCGCCACAGGTCTGCTGAAGACCAGACAGTACCAATCTTCACCCATCACGGCAGGTATCTTGTGCCAACCTTCAGGGGTATGGGTTCCTACTTAAAGGAGACCTCTTCCCAGGACCTTGTAAAAGACTCTGCCAGAAACTTTTGTGCTTTTTGTGTATAGTGAAAGTACTGGATCCCAGTCCTCCGAAGAGGGACATTACAGGCAACACCTCGGTCTTCTGCGAGGCCCGGGTACCATCCATTTGGCGTAATTAATAAGCGGTTTGGATGGATCCGTGTGTAGCTCCCTAGCCCCCGGAGGGATTCTTAAGAGATTCTTAGCACATCCTTAAACGCCTTGGACACTGGCGAAAAAACTGAGGAGCTCCCAGTAGGGGGAGGGGTTATATAGGGAGGAAACTTCCTGTCCAATTGATTACACCAGTGTCCAGCACCTGACGGTGGATATAACCCCATTATGTAATGATTAAGCCTCTGTGTCCAGTGATGTACGATAAAGAAAAGCTGCTTACTTTTTCTGCCTGTAAATGCACCTGTATGCTATGTATGTATATGCATATAGGCATTTACAGAAAAAAATAAAAGGGACAACAGGAAAGATCACCAGCACCTTGAGGAGAGGACCTGTGTTTGGACAGAGAAAAGGTGAATGTGCATAAAGGCTCGTTGAATGCTAGGCACGTTTGTGTGTTAATGCATTCTAATGGTCAGAATAAATGAATATTCTGACCAAACAGAATGCATTGACACCAACGCATATAAACAAGGTGCAAAACTTAGCTTTTACGGTGTTCTTTAAGCAGCTTTTCACCTGCAAGGAGAAAAAGCGTTTGAGGGGCTGAGCAAAGCCTAAAGAGTACGCAGAGGTCTGTCCCCGGCTTAGAGTCTGCAAAACCCAGACAGTTTTATAGAAATTCACCCATTAAACAGACGGTAAACCATTTACACTTACAGGTTTCTCTTGGACAGTGGCATATGTAAAAGTGACAGACACCAAGTATTGATTTTAACCTATGCAACATATAGCACAGAAATAAAACCAGGTGCAAAAGCGTGCCTGAAATGTAACAGAGACTAAATCAGCTTGGACATTATCAAGCCCTGTGGACATGAAAGTTCCTATGACCAATCTAATACCACTAGGGGGAGAATGTAAAAACTTTTTGTCAAAGTCTCAATTGTATGACTACATGCATACTCCCAATATTGATTTCTTATGATATACGAGTGTGGTATTACCAACCCCCCCCCCCCTCAATATAAATAAGTGGAAAATAGACAAGAAAAAAAAATAATCCTAGTATTTGATATCATTTATTGTGATTGGAACCATGTCATTTTAAAAAGATCTGTCAGACAGGTAGAAATAAGAAAGTATGCAAAAAAATCTGCAAAGAAACTTTTTGAATCCTTTAGTGGCAGAAAAAACAAAAACTACACTGACTCCTCCATGACAAGAAGCCTTTTATGCTATAGCAGCTAAGTAATCTTTGACTTCAGCAGGAGTGAGTCGCTTAAATCCAGCTTCATTGCAAATACCAACTTCAATGTTGTCTTCCGTCATCTGACCCTCAAAACTTTCCTGCAGAGTAGAGAAAGCAGCACAATTAAAAGGAATTGCATTATGAGAAAAGTTGATATTTTGGCATTGCTGACCATTGTGATGAAAAATGGCTGAAAATTTTTCTGCATCACAGACCGATATTTAGTATGAAGATCACCGATACCGACTTAACATTTTACGTATGTATTCAGTACCTTTGACTCAAGGTACTAAATTCAGATGTACACATGGCAATCAGCAAACTTACCTTTTCAGGAAAGGGTCAGCAATAACAAAATTTCACTCATGATAGGTTTCCTTGAAATATCTGTTTGCAAGTGGGACACTGTTAAGGTAACACTTTTCAGTGTTTTCAAAGTAATTACCTTTAATGTTAAAATTGCTGTGTGTATAGCATCTTCAAGTTCAAGATCTTCATTGTATCTAGGAAACAAAGCAATATTCAGTTCACATTCCCATTAGGCTAGATATTCCAACCAGGAAACTACAGACTTTCAGAAAAATGTCCCATTTCTAATGAATAACTTAGAAAGCAAGCGTTTGAATATCTGCAGACCTCTCAAAAACTTTTAAGAACCAATGAAAATGGAGTAGTTAAATCTTGGCAGCAAACACCACAACTTCTAGCTCTTGCCCTGCCAGTGTCACCAGCTGCTGTAGTACTCAAAAAACCCTGAAAGTCCCATGTCAATATGGAATATGTAAGACAATATGCAACAGGGACTGGCCTAGGAAAAGGTGACTTGTGTACAAAGTGATGGACTGAAATTTTTTATTTTTATTAGGCTCTAATGTAGAGATGCACGATTAATCGTTAAAGAATCAAAATCACGATTCTACCCCCCTCCCGATCTTAAAACAGCATTTCCCGGATTCCATATAACAAGCAAAGAGAGTTCTCTGCTCACTTCTGACAGCTGAAAAAAAATCCAGGCAGCCTACCAAGTTTATTTCAACATCGGAGAAAATTTATAAACAAAGTAACATTTCGTTAGAGCAAAAGGATGAACTTCGGTCTGTAAATAATGTCAGTTTAACCTCTTCAGCCCCAGAGGATTTGGCTGCCAAATGACTATGCTACTTTCTGCGATTTGGCACTGCGTCGCTTTAACTGACAATCGTGCGACGTGGCTTCCAAACAAAATTTACGTTTTTTTTTTGCCCACAAACAGAGCTTTCTTTTGGTGGCATTTGATCACCTCTGCGGTTATTTTTTGCGCTACAAACAAAAATAGAGCGACAATTTTTTTTTGGGGGGGGGGGGGGGAAGCAATATTTTTTTTACTTTTTGCTATAATAAATATCTCCAAAAATTATATAAAAAATAAAAATCTCCTCAGTTTAGGCCGATACGTATTCTACATAATTTGGTAAAAAAGAAAAAAAAAAAAAAAAAAAATCGCATTAACCACTTAAGCCCCGGACCATTTGGTAGCTAGAGGACCAGAGGTGAATTCAGAATTTTGCACTGCGCTGCTTTAACTGTAAATTGTGCGGACATGCAATGTTGTACCGAAACGAAATTTGCGTCCTTTTCTTCCCACAAATAGAGCTTTCTTTTAATGGTATTTGATTGCCTCTGCGATTTTTATTTTTTGCGATATAAACGGAAAAAGACCGAAAATTTTGAAAAAAAAAAAAGATATTTTCTACTTTTTGTTATAAGAAAAATCGAATAAACTCAATTTTAGTCATACATTTAGGCCAAAATGTATTCAGCCACATGTCTTTAGTAAAAAAAATGTCAATAAGCGTATATTTATCGGTTTGCGCAAAAGTTATAGCGTTTACAAACTAGGGTACATTTTCTGGAATTTACACAGCTTTTAATTTATGACTGCCTCATTTCTTGAGGTGCTAAAATGACAGGGCAGCACAAAACCGCCCCAAATGACCCCATTTTAGAAAGTAGACACCCCAAGAAAATTGCTGAGAGGCATGTTGAGCCCATTGAATATTTTTTTTTGTCCCAAGTGATTGAATGACAAAAAATAAAAATAAAAAAAATTACAAAAAGTTGTCACTAAATGATATATTGCTCACACATGCCATGGTTATATGTGGAATTACACCCCAAAATACATTTTGCTGCTTCTCCTGAGTACGGGGATACCACATGTGTGGGACTTTTTGGGAGCCTAGCCGCGTACGGGACCCCGAAAACCAAGCACCGCCTTCAGGATTTCTAGGCACAAATTTTTGATTTCACTCCTCACTACCTATCACAGTTTTGAAGGCCATAAAATGCCAAAATAGCACAAAACCCCCCCAAATTACCCCATTTTGGAAAGTAGACACCCCAAGCTGTTTGCTGAGAGGCATGGTGAGTATTTTACAGCTCTCATTTGTTTTTGAAAATGAAGAAAGAACATTTTTTTTTTTTCTTTTTTTTTTCAATTTTCAAAACTTTGTGACAAAAAGCGAGATCTGCAAAATACTCACAATACCTCTCAGCAAATAGCTTGGGGTGTCTACTTTCCAAAATGGGGTCATTTGGGGGGGGGGGGGGTTGTGCCATCTGGGCATTCCATGGCCTCCGAAACTGTGATAGGCAGTGAGAAGTGAAATCAAAAATTGACACCCTTAGAAAGCCTGAAGGCGGTGCTTGGTTTTTGGGGTCCCGTACGCGGCTAGGCTCCCAAAAAGTCTCACACATGTGGTATCCCTGTACTCAGGAGAAGCAACAGAATGTATTTTGGGGTGTAATTCCACATATAACCATGGCATGTTTGAGCAATATATCATTTAGTGACAACTTTGTGCAAAAAAAAAAAAAAAAAAAATATTTTTTCCGCAACTTGTGTCAACATATAAAATATTCCATGGACTCGACATGCCTCTCAGTATATAGCTTGGGGTGTCTACTTTCCAAAATGGGGTCATTTGGGGGGGTTTTGAACTGTTCTGGCATTTTATACACAACATTAGGAAGCTTACATCCACTCTTCTAACCACTTGAAGACAAAGCCCTTTTTGACACTTTTTGTTTACATGAAAACATTTTTTTTTGCAAGAAAATTATGTTGAACCCCCAAACATTATATATATTTTTAAAGCAAAGGCCCTACAGAATAAAATGGTGGGTGTTGCATTTTTTTTTTCTACACAGTATTTGTGCAGCGATTTTTCAAACGCATTTTTTGGGGAAAAAACACACTTTTTTACATATTAATGCACTAAAACACACTATATTGCCCAAATGTTTGATGAAATAAAAAAGATGATCTTAGGCCGAGTACATAGATACCAAACACGACATGCTTTAAAATTTCGCACAAACGCGCATTGGCGACAAACTACATACATTTTTAAAAGCCTTTAAAAGCCTTTACAGGTTACCCCAGTAGATTTACAGAGGAGGTCTACTGCTAAAATTACTGCCCTCGATCTGACCTTCGCGGTGATACCTCACATGCATGGTGCAATTGCTGTTTACATATGACGCCAGACCGACGCTTGCGTTCGCCATTGGGCAAGAGCAGGGCAGGACAGGGGTGCTTTTTTTTTTTTCTTTTTTATTATTAATTTTGCTTTTTTATTTTATTTTTAAACTGTTGCTTCCATATTTATTTATTTTTATCACTTTTATTGTTATCTCAGGGAATGTAAATATCCCCTATGATAGCAATAGGTAATGACAGGTACTCTTTTTTGAAAAAACTGGGGTCTATTGGACCCTAGATCTTTCCTCTGCCCTCAAAGCATCTGACCACACCAAGATCGGTGTGATAAAATGCTTTCCCAATTTCCCAATGGCGCTTTTTATATCCGGGGGGGGGGGGGGGGACATTCCCTCCCACTGCTTGTAAAAGCAGTCCAGAGGCCAATTAGCCACTAGGATTGCTTTTACATGAAAGCCGGCCGCTGGCTGAAAAGAATGAAACCAAGATGATACCTAAACCCGCAGGCATCATTCTGGTATAAACATTCAAAGTCCAGCAACATACCAGTACGTTGCTGGTCCTTGTTGGACATGTATTGTAATCTTTTTCTTCATGCAGCCTGTTGGCTGAACGAAAAAAGAGATTGATCGGTGGGTATGCCCACCATTAGAATACCGCCCTTCATCCACCCACTTCTAATGATGGGCATACATGCACCATTTATATATGCCGAAGCATGGGGGCATCTTCTCGCAAAAGTTATGCTGCGTACACATGGTCAGACTTTTCCACGGGCAAGCCTCCGTCGGAATTTCGACCGTATGTACGCGGCATTAGGAGCAAAATCGCTCCTCCGCTCCTGCTGCCCCAATGCTTCGGCATATATGCTTTTTTTTTTTTAACTGTGGTGGTGAAATTACCTCCTACAGCACTGGAGTCGCAGGGATCAGGCCTGTCTCTGCGAACGCTGCAGTTATGTGTGTTGTGTTTTGCAAGTGACAGTGATCGATCGATACTGCACTTGGGTGGCCTGGGCTGGACGGAGGGGCAAAACGCAGGTGCTAGCATGTATCTGGGCTGATCCCGCTAACACTGCGTTTTTGGGAACCCTAAACTGCTGGGGACGCTAGTATAGATCTGATCAGATCAGATATTGAGCTGATCAGATACTATACCACTAAAGGGGGGTGTATGCTTCACGCGTGGGTGTTAGCGCTACTGGCACTAACCTGACGCTGCCTGGGGTGTGACGCAGACCCTCTCTGACGCTAAAACCTAATTGATATCACCCGCCGGGCGATCAGGGGGTTAAACCTTTATTGGGTTATATACGGCGGGTGCCCTGACACTATAAAAAGCAAACTAACTAACCAGCGTCACCCGTAACACTTATATGATGATCACTGGTGAAAGGGTTAACTAGGGGCAATTAGGGGGTTAAAACCTTTATTAGGGTAATATATGGGGGTACCTGACGCTATATAAAAACCTGACGGCGAACCTAAAAAAAAAAAATTACTGGCTACCTATCGGCATCACCGACACTAAGACAACGATCATAAAAACGATTGCTTAGCGACAGTGGTGATAGGGGGTGAAAGGGTTACCTGACGCTATAAAAACCTGCGGCGAACCTAAAAAAAATTACTGGCTACCGATCAGCATCGCCGACGCTAAGACATCGATCAGAAAAATGATTGCTTAGTGACAGTGGTGATAGGGGGTGAAAGGGTTATCTGGGGGGCAATCAAGGGGGTTAAACCTTTATTGGGGGGGGGGGTTAGGGGGCTACACTGGACCTAAAACTAAATGTAGTGACACTTTTACAGTCACAAATGTCACTGATTGCAGTGATCACTAAATAAATGGTCACTGCAATCAGTGACACTGTGACTGGGGGCTGGGGGGTGATCTGGGGGGGCGATTTATGTGCCTATGTGTCCTGGTGTCAGTGTAGTGTTGTGTGTACTAACCTGGCATCTTCTCCTGTACGGCGCTCGGTATATGTGAGCGCCCCAGGAGAGATGACATCACTTCCTCCTTCCTGGCAGGCAGGGGAAGCTCTCTCATTCGCCGGGAGCGACCGAGAGGGGGTGGCCGGAATCGAACGGCCGTCCCCTCATGCCGGATCGCTCCCGAAGGTAAAACAACCGCTCACTGTAAAGAAGGGGGGTCCGATCGGACCCCCCAACTATACAAAGGCAATCACGTATATATACGTGATTGTGCCTGTCGGTGCCATTCTGCCGACGTATATTTACAGTGGGCGGTCGTTAAGTGGTTAAGCGTTTGATTGGTTTGAGCAAAAGTTATAGCATCTACAAAATAGGGGATGGTTTTATGGCATTTTTATAAAAAAAATATTTTTTTTACTAGTAATGGTGGCGATCGGACACTTTTGACGCCATTTTAGGACCAGTGTCATTTATACAGCGATCAGTGCTATAAAAAAAAACTGTTTAAATGACACTGGCAGGGAAGGAGTTAATCACTAGGGGTGAGGAAGGGGTTAAGTGTGTCCTAGGGAGTGATTGGAACTGTGCGAGGGCTGGGCTACATGTGACACGACACTAATCCCAATGACAGGGAACAGAAGATCAGTGTCCTGTCACTGGGCAGAACAGGGAGATCCCCAATCGCCGGCGGACAGAGTCTGTGGGTCCTGCGGCCACGGAGCTTGCATATTGCGCACTTTGTTTACATGAAAAAAAATTTTTTGCACGAAAATTAGGTTGAACCCCCAAACATATATTTTTTTAAAGCAAAGGCCCTACAGATTAAAATGGTGGGTGTTGCATTTCCCCCCCCCCCCCCCCCCCCACACAGTATTTGCGCAGCGATTTTTCAAATGCATTTTTGGGGGGGGAAAAAAAAAAAAAAAAAAAAAACACGTTTAATTTTAATGCACAAAAAAAAAAAAAAAAAAAAACTATATTGCCCAAATGTTTGATGAAATAAAAAAAGATGATCTTAGGCCAAGTACCAAACACGATATGCTTTAAAATTTCGCACAAACGCGCAGTGGCGACAAACTACATACATTTTTAAAAGCCTTTACAGGTTACCCCATTAGATTTACAGAGGAGGTCTACTGCTAAAATTACTGCCCTCGATCTGACCTTCGCGGTGATACCTCACATGCATGGTGCAATTGGTGTTTCCATATGATGCCAGACCGACGCTTGCGTTCGCCTTTGCGCAAGAGCAGGGTGGGACAGGGGTGCTTTTTTTTTTAATTATAAATTTTCCTTTTTAATTTTTAACTGTTCCTTCCAAATTTATTTTTTTGTTATTTTTTATTGTTATCTCAGGGAATGTAAATCTCCCCTATGATAGCAATAGTTAGTGACAGGTACTCTTTTTTTTTTAAACTGGGGTCTATTAGACCCTAGATCTTTCCTCTGCCCTCAAAGCATCTGACTACACCAAGATCGGTGTGATAAAATGCTTTCCCAATGGCGCTTTTTATATCGGGGGGGGGGGGCAGTCCAGAGGCTAATTAGCCGCTAGGATTTATTTTACATGCAAGCCGGCCGCTGGCTGAAAAGAACGATACCGAGATGATACCTAAACCCACAGGCATCATTCTGGTATAACCATTCAAAGTCCAGCAACATACCAGTACGTTGCTGGTCCTTGTTGGACATATATTGTAATTTTTTTTCATGCAGCCTGTTGGTTGAATGAAAAAAAGATTGATCGGTGGGTATGCCCACCATTAGAATACCTCCCTTCATCCACCCACTTCTAATGATGGGCATACATGCACCATTTATATATGCCGAAGCATGGGGCATCATCCCGCAAAAGTTATGCCGCGTACACACGGTCGGACTTTTCCACGGGCAAACCTCCGTCGGAATTTCGACCGTATGTACACGGCATTAGGAGCAAAATCGCTCCTCTGCCCCTGCTTCGGCATATATGCTCTTTTTTTTTTAACTGTGGTGGTGAAATCACCTCCTACAGCACTGGAGTCGCAGGGATCAGGCCTGTCTCTGCGAACGCTGCAGTTATGTGTGTTGTGTTTTGTAAGCGACAGTGATCGATCGATACTGCACTTGGGTGGCCTGGACCGAGGGGCAAAACACAGGTGCTAGCAGGTATCTGGGCTGATCCCGCTAACACTGCGTTTTTGGGAACCCTAAACCGCTGGGGACGCTAGTATAGATCAGATACTATACCAATAAGGGAGGTGTATGCCAGCGCTACTGGCACTAAACTGACGCTGCCTGGGGCGATGCAGACCCCTCTCTGATGCTAAAACCCAATTATTATCACCCGCCGGGCGATCAGTGGGTTAAACCTTTTTTGGGTTATATATGGCGGGTGCCCTGACACAAAAAAAAAAGCAAACTAACCAACCAGCGTCACCCGTAACACTTATACGGTGATCACTGGTGAAAGGGTTAACACATTTATTAGGTAACATATGGGGGTACCTGACGCTATAAAAACCTGGCGGCGAACATAAAAAAAATAACTGACTACCTAACAGCATCACCGACACTAATACACTGATCAGAAAAACGATTGCTTAGTGACAGTAGTGCTAGGGGGTGAAAGGGTTACCTGGGGGGCGATCAAGGGGTTAAATCTTTATGGGGGGGGGGGGTTGGGGGGCTACCCTGGACCTAAGGGACCTAACACTAACTGCCCTGACACTTTTACAGTTACAAATGTCACAGATTGCAGTGATCAGTAAATAAATGATCACTGCAATCGGTGACACTGTGACTGAGGGCTGGTGGGTGATCTGGGGGGCGATCGTGTGCCTATGTGTCCTGGTGTCAGTGTACTGCTTGTGCACTAACCTGATGTCTTCTCTCCACGGCGCTCCGGTATATGTGGGCGCCGCAGGAGAGATGACATCACTTCTTGCTGCTTCCTCTCTGCCTGTGTTTACATTACACAGGCAGAGGGCGCATTTGATTCGCCGGGAGCGATCGCGAGGGGGTGGCCGGAAACCAATGGCCGCCCCCTCATCACGGATCGCTCCCAGAGCGATCCCGACCGCTCAATGTACTGGAGAGGGGGGTCCGATCGGACCCCCCACCCATACGAAGGCTGGCACGTGATTGTGCCTCCAGGTGCCATTCTTCTGACGTATATGTACAGTGAGCGGTCGTTAAGTGGTTAAAAGGGATTATTTTTTGCGTTTTAGTGTAAAATGTGTGATCTGAGGTCTTTTTGACCTCAGATCTCACATTTAAGGGAGCATGTCCCGCTTTTTTCCTATTACAAGGGATGTTTACATTTCTTGTAAAATGAATAAAAGTGACCCAAAAATAAATATATTTTTTTAAAAAGGACAATGTTTAAAAAAAAAAAAAAAAAAAAAAAAAAAAGCCCGTCCCGCAGAGCTTGTGCGCAGAAGGGAACGCATATGAAAACTGTTGAAACCACAAATGTGAGAGCAATATTTCTATGAATGTGACTCATGGGAAACCATGTTAAAAAGGGACTGTAGCGTGTTTCTGCAAAACTAAAAACTCTAAAAAAAAAAAAAAAAAAATGCTTAGGTGTGAACCAGGCCTCAAAGCTGATCTCCAGGTTTTATTTAACTTTGTTTCTTTGGACCAAGCTGGTCAATCATATTTTGAATGACTCAGTAGTGGTTTATGCATGAATGACCAGTTTGGTCCAGAGTCATTCAAAATATGATGGACATTTCCTTTAACCCTTTTACTGGCAATACCACATGATGTTGAAAAGGGTTAAATACAGACAAATGCAGCTATGAGATTTTTTAGAATGAACTGGTAATCTGAGTAGCAGTTACCTCTCCATCCCCCAAACCCCCCATAATTCTTGGAATCACAAAAAAAAGTGTGTCAGGATTTCAAACAGGGAGCACATCCAATGCCGATTTCACCTCTGTGCTGCGAGAACCTGGAAGCACACTGCTCTGAGCACTTCTGGATTCACAGCTGTGGGGCGACAGCAACCC
This sequence comes from Rana muscosa, assembly GCA_029206835.1. Lineage (NCBI taxonomy): Eukaryota > Metazoa > Chordata > Amphibia > Anura > Ranidae > Rana > Rana muscosa. The sequence goes on along the minus strand of CM055122.1, from coordinate 62,179,885 downwards.
ATGCCCATATAAACAACAGATGGAGGACATTTCGACCCACCCCGCCACATATTGCAAGGTTTTGCAGTCCCCACTAGCTTACGTACTTGTTTGTCATGAAAAAGCCGTGTGTGTTGCCATTTTGACAGGTAACCGCTTCAACTTCCACTCTGAGCGACTGCAGGGAGGGAAGTTCTCTTCCCTCCCTGCAGTCTTTTGGGACACATGACAAGTCCCAGAAGACTGTGGGATCCCTCACAATGCACAGCGCTGCTCGCACATGTGCAGTAGGTAACTCAACTGTGAAGCTGCAAGCTGGCACAGCTGGGTGCCGACATTTAGGATGCCAGCACCAAGGAAAGACAACAGCAGGTGAAACTGGCTGGGGTGAGTACACCGCTGAATCGTGGGACAGGCGAGTGGATGTTTTTTTAAAAGTCAGCAGTAACAGTTTTTGTAGCTGCTGACTTTTCATTTTTTCACAGGAGACTAAAACATCTCTTTAAGCGTGTAAAAAATTAAATTTGGTGCAGCAGCAATAGTGTTAAAGAGGATATGTAAATAGATTTTACAATTTCTGTACCTTTTTTCAAGGAAGGTTTTTCCATTCACATAATTCTTTCCCATTGCTGTTGCCTTCCATGCAAAATAGGCTCCCTAAGAAAAGGAAACAAATGAATGTTAAATTATAGCAGTAACACAGACAAGTTCTGCATTATCCCTAGTACACACAGCATTAGTGAACATTACTGTGAAGCCTTAAAAATTCTCGTCATCTCAAGACAATGCAGTGCTTCACTTAGTCCAAAGCACTACAGACTTACTATGCTGGGGTTCCGAATTCCAGTCGGAAACCATTGCATTTTTGTTGTTCTGTTTGACTGGGTATTGCCTAGTTGGAGCGAGTACCCACAAGCCAATGGCTTACGTGAAAATGGCTCAAGAGAGTGTATATAAAAAAGGCTAAGCTTAGGGGTACAGACTAAATAACATGATCGTTTAAAGCTGAAGTGATTATGTAAAGCGGTGTCTATCCCATTACCTGCAGGGAAGCTGCTTCTGCTCAAAATCCTTCATGCTCGACCCCTTCACAGCCACTGTCCCATTTTCCCAGTCACAGAACTTCGTGCATTGTGTGTGTAGTAAAAAGTTCTATGAATGGTGGAGGAGGCAGGAGAGGGTAGGCAAGCAACAAAACTTTCCCGATTAGAAGCCGCTCCTGTTAACCCTTACATCAACAGAAGACTCGGGACGGAGAGCGGGCACAGAGGGGGGGGGGGCAGAGACCAGAGCGGAAAGGGGGCGGAGACCAGAGCGGAAAGGGGGGCATGTCTTCAGGCGGGCAAGTCAAATTTAATTGTGACATGCACAATTAATTGTTTTACTTCCGCCCTTGTGATAAAATGGTTGCCTTGCCTGTCTTTCTGCTGGTCAAATGCTTCTGAAGCCATCGATACTTTGATGAGAGAGCGGGCGGAGAGCGGGGTGGGGGGTGACATGACATGCACATTGCACACAGACTTCTTTTCCTTCCTCCCTCCCTTGTTTTGATCCAATGGTTTCCTTGCCTGTCTTTCTGCTGGTCACTCTGGTATTTTGCTCGATGTGCTCCCCCTGACTCTCCTGCCTGTTTGTTTCTCGATGCTGGAGGGGAGGGAGTTTTGATAAGACATTAACCACTGAGAATGGCCCGGGGGGGGGCTGCCTTTCTCTCATGAAAAATAACTAACTCTTCAGAAGGGCAGGATGTGAGCTCATCTTGGGTTGGGGGCCGCCTTCTTCCCTGGAATCACCTGAAATGTTTTCACTATCTGTAAAGGAGCATTCTTCCCACTGACCACCAATGCAAGGGACATTCTTCCCACTGACCACCAATGCAAGGGACATTCTTCCCACTGACCCCCAATGTAAGGGGCATTCTTTTATAATGTCTTGAGTTAGAGTTCTTCATAATTATAAAGAAGATATCATTAGTCTGTATTGTGGTTTGAAAACGGTCACATGACATTAAAAAAAAAAAAGTATCGGCGAGTACATGAAATAAAGTATCGGTACTTGTACTTGGTCCCAAAAAAGTGGTATCGGGGACAACCGTAAGTTATATCTTTTCATGTGACAACACTGAAGAAATTACACTTTGCTACAACGTAAAGGAGTGAGAGTACAGCTTGTTTAACAGTGTAAATTTGCTGTCCTCAAAATAACTACACAGCCATTAATGTCTTAACCGCTGGCAACAAAAGTGAGTACACCCCTAAGTGAAAATGTCCAAATTGGGCCCAAAGTGTCAAAATTGTGTGTGGCCACCATTATTTTTCAGCACGGCATTAAGCCTCTTGGGCATGGAGTTCACCATAACTTCACAGGTTGCCACTGGAGTCCTCTTCCATTCCTCCATGGCGACATCACAGAGCTGGTGAATGTTAGAGACATTGCGCTCTTCCACCTTCCGTTTGAGGATGCCCCACAGGGTTTAGATCCAGAGACATGTTTGGCCAGTCCATCACCTTTACCCTCAGCTTCTTTAGCAAGGCAGTGGTCGCCTTGGAGGTGTGCGTGGGTTCGTTATGATGGAATACTGTCCTGCGGCCCAGTCTCCGAAGAGAGGGGATCATGCTCTGCTTCAGTATGTCACAGTACATGTTGACATTCATGGTTCCCTCAATGAACTCTAGCTCCCCAGTGGTGGAAGCACTCATGCATCCCCAGACCATGACACTCCTACCACCATGCTTGACTGTAGGCAAGACACTTGTCTTTGTACTCATCTGGTTGCCGCCACAAAAGCTTGACACCATCTGAACCAAAATGAGTTTATCTTGGTCTCAGACCACAGGACATGGTTCCAGTAATTCATGTCCTTAGTCTGCTTGTCTTCAGCAAACTGTTTGTGAGTTTTCTTATGCATCATCTTTAGAAGAGGCTTCCTTCTGGGACGACAGCAATGCAGACCAATTTGATTCAGTGTGCAGCGTATGGTCTGAGCACTGACAGGCTGACTCCCCATCCCTTCAACCTCTGCAGCAATGCTCGCAGCACTCATACATCCATTTCCCAAAGACAACCTCTGGATATGACGCTGAGCATGTGCACTCAACTTCTTTGGTCAACCATGGTGAGGCCTGTTCTGAGTGGAACATGTCCTGTTTAACCGCTGTATGGTCTTGCCACAGTGCTGAACTCAGTTTCAGGGTCTTGGCAATCTTCTTATAGCCTAGGCCATCTTTATGAAGAGCAACAATTCTTTTTTTTAGATCCTCAGAGTTATTTGCCATGTTGAACTTCCAGTCACCAGTAAGAGAGTGAGAGCGATAACACCAAATTTAAACACCTGCGACCTTGTAACACCGAGTCACATGACACCGGGGAAGGAAAATGGCTAATTGGGCATAATTTGGACATTTTCACTTAGGGGTATTTTCACTTAAGGGTGTACTCACTTTTGTTTCCAGTGGTTTAGACAATAATGGCTGTGGTTTGAGTTATTTTGAGGGAACAGCAAATTTACACTGTTATACAAGCTGTACACTCACTACTTTACATTGTAGCAAAGCGTAATTTCTTCAGTGTTGTCACATGAAAAAGGTATAAAATATTTACAAAAATTTGAGGTGTGTACTCACTTTTGTGAGATACTGTAAATTAAAATATACAGCTGTACTAGAAAGTTGACACTGTTTACCGTAATTAGTTCTTTGACAGGGTTGAATTATTAGTGCTACTTACTGAAGGATCGGATTGGAATAAATACGGTCGCTCCTCATCCCAGCCTGCAATTAATAACGAAACTCCAAATGGACGTACACCACTGGAGAAAGAAAACAAAAAAAAAAAAAAAAAGATAGAAAATGAAAAGTCAATATTTAGTTACTTAAAGATCAAAACATGGAGACTTCGAATGTTTCAGTTGCAGACCATTGCCCTGATGTTTTTTCCCCGCTAATCCATATAGTATACTGCAGCAGCACAAAACCAATAAGCTACTTTTCACTAAAGTCAGTTTTTTTTTTATTATTATTAAAAAACACATTATACTTAACTTTTCTCTGCAGTGGTTTTGCACAGAGCAGCCCCGATCCGCCTCTTCGAGACCCTCCCTCCTGTTGAGTGCCCCCACAGCAAGCAGCTTGCTCTGGGGGCACCCGAGCTGTGCTGAAGCTCCTTGTGTCCATTCAGACATGGAGCTGTGGCGCGGTCACTCTCTCTCCTCTTAGGCTGATTTTGACAGCAGTAGGAGCCAATGGCGTAATGCTGCTGTCTCAACCAATGAGAAGGGGAGTCTGGGACAGCCACGTTTCTTGTGCAAAATCGCTGGATCGAGATGGGGTTCAGCAGGTAAGTATTAGGGGAGTTGAGGGGGCTGCTGCACACAGAAGGCTCATCTTAATGCATAGAATGCAATAAGATATAAAAAAAAAAAAAAAAAAAAAAAAAACACACACACCCTTCTGCCTTTACAACCACTTTCAATTATTAAATGTTAGAGCAGCACATTTCATACCAGACAAAAAAAATAAAAAAAAACACACACGAAAGAATGTGGTAGGCTCATCTATAAAGGCAATTAAATTATCCTTAATATATTGCTCAACATTGTTCACACAGGGTATAAAGTAAAATGTATTTTTACGTGTATTCCATGTCAAGTGGAAATCTAAATTTACAGCAAAAACAAATTCACAGTAAGCAACTCCTATGTAAAAAATACTACAGGATAGAAGTGGCGTTATCTTCCTACACTAAGTTTTCAGTGTTTCATGTGGCCTTTGGTGGGTAAACCAATTGCCAAATTAAAACATAACGTATACATCCAATAACACAATCAGCAGGCCAGCTTCCAATATACAGGTCTACATTGGGGTTGGAAAGATGCAACTTTATTACATCATATCCTTCATAGTTAGGGCTACAGCGGGACACAAGTTTAAGTTTTACACTGGGATTTAGGTGGACAAGGAGGCAACAGGGGGTTTGCCACTTTCTTCAGACAATCTCTGCATATTCCCAAGATTTCTTAAAGGGGTACCAGAAGAAAAGGAGGTAAATTTCTAGTTTCACCAAAGAAAAGCAATTAAACGTTACCCAGACTGTGTATATTCCTGCATAACCGATGCCACTCTTTGTACTAGCTGTGCTGTTGGAATAGGTTCCTGATACACAAGGTAATATTGTTGGGCTAGTTTCCTGGCTCTTCGAACAAGGACTCTGGGGGAGGAAAACAAATTATATAGTATAGACTACAGCTACTAGAAACTCTGATGAGATTACAACACATATGTCAAAAGACCACTGCATAAGTATCATTAGTGTTAACACATTCAGATGTTTGTGTTGTAGCAATGCATGTACAGCAGTGTGGTGTGTTTTGCCATTCAATGCACTGAAATAACCACAATGCATGGTAAGAATGACTATAACGGGCGTTGTGACATGTCACAGAGTGGGCTGCCAACGGAAAGCAGATTTTAAAATGGACCTAAATTTATTTTTTTCAATGCAGCACAACACACACACGGTTCACGCCTCTCCATAGTGGTACCATTCAAAATGAACGGCGATGCAGCTCAAGCTTTATGAAAAATCGTGCATTTTACTGCAGCACAAGGATGCAAATACAGCAAAAAGTACACCTAAGATTGCAAAGGCAACAATGGTGCTGTTAATCATGGAATCCAAAAATTTCGATCTGAATTTCAAGCATTGGGTAAAATTAGTCATTTCACGAGTAAAACGCCATCATTCTACCCAGTTGCAGTAAAGAGAATTATTTTAAAACCAGAATTGTTCTGTATTCCAGTTTTTACATTTTCTATTAAACACGATCAGAGGTTTACGTCCATTGATGCTCACCTGTAATCTGGGCCCATGCCACTGTACACCATGCCTATGTGCTTGGTAATTGGCTCCACTTTATGTACGCTTTGCTCATCGTACAATATTGATTTCTGTTTTTTCTCAGTTGCCAATACAACACCATTTGCAGCTGAAAAACAAAGTGTACAACTCTGTTCATACAGTGAATAATAAAATGTCTGAAAAGAACATACGCACTTAAAATCTTGGTGAGAAGCCAAAATCAACAATAAAAAAGTAATAATATTGTTTCAGATGCAATTTGACATTTAGCTTGTAGCTGGAAAAATTTTACCCAAGGACCCTCAGTGCACAAATCTCGATTCATTATTCGGATTTGTGTTTTCTGCACTTCCCCAGTCATCAGGAGGAACAGTTCTTACATGAAGGACAGCTCTGCCTCTACCACGATGGCCACCTCCACACAGACACAATAAGCTTGATTTACTAAAACTTGAAGAGTGCAAAAGCTCTGCAAAGAAACCAATCAGCTTCCAGGTTTTATTGTCCGAGCTTAAGCCTATGTTCACACTGCTGCGGGATTGAAATTTCATCCCCACAAGTCAGTCCGACTTCGGGGCAATTTCAGACACCTGTGCTGGTTCCTACACAGAACTCTATTGAAATGGCACCCGAAGTTGCCAAAAGTAGTAAAGAAACTACTTTTGGGAATTGTGCGGCACCACACCGATTCGGACAGTGCCATTGCTGTCAATAGTTGCTGATTTGACATGTCAAATCGCATCAATGTGAACCTAGGCTAAATGAACAAGCTGAAGTTAGAAGCTGATTGGCTACCATGCACACACAGCTGCACCAGATTCTGAGTGCTCCAGTTTTAGTATATTTCCCCCAGTAAGTCTAATGGGGGACAGATCAGCTACAGGAAGTCTATAGGAAATACTGGTAATTTGTTCTTATCCTTCTTGCCCTTTTTTGGGTGCAGCTTCCAAGTTCAAACCCTCTAAACACTAAAAGGGTATTGAAAAAGGTACTGGAAGTAAATGACAATTTATAACATACCTTTGATACCAACAGATGGTGCTCCTGCAGCTACCGCAGCTAAAGCGTATTCAATCTGTACAAGTTTTCCCGATGGACTAAAATAAACAAACAAAGAGAACTGTTAAATCGAGGACCCTGGTACCTTTTCAGAAATACCTGCCAAGACTCAGAACAGAAGTAACCAAATGTATATATTCTTTACAGCTGTTAATAAAAATCCATATTTAGAAGTATACAATAAAGCCAAGTGCACTTTACAAGCCTCCACAAAGATGGCTAAAATAAAACTGTTGCTCCGTACCGTTTTCTCCGATTTGACAATCTTACTGGTTTGGAGCGTGGAGAGGAGACGTTTGCTGGCCCAAAAGCACAATTGTTGGTGAAGGACCATCAAGAATGTAAAAACTTGTTGGTATGGAAAAAATCTGTGTGGTCAAAAAAGTGGAAGGATCTCACCTCACTAGTGAGGTAGTGACATCTTACTGGTTTGGGCAGGAAGCGCCAGTATGACATGGCCCTAAGATGAGCTACTACATACCTGTGCATATTCTCATATCAATGCTTCCTTTTTACACAAACCAATCAATATACAATTATTGGGAATTTTTCAACCAAAGACATGTAGCAGAATATATTTATAAAGAGATTTGATGATTTTTTTTTGATGTTTTATAGCAGAAAGAAAATATAATTTTTTATTTTTTTTTTAGCCATTTTTCTTTTATGTAATAAAAAATGATTAAATACCACCAAAAGAAAGTTGTATTTGTGTGAATTTTAACAAATTTTGTTTGGCTACAGCATTGCATGACCGCGCAATTGACAAGTAAAGTAGCGCAGTGCCGTATAGCAAAAAATGGCCTGATCATGATGGGGGTAAAACTTTTTGGAGCTGAAGTGGTTAAATCACTGCCTTCTCCTGTACAGGACTACATGACCCATGAGGCATTGCTCCTCAAACAATCACATTTACATGGTCTCAGGCACTTACTGATCTGTATGTGTGCTGCACGATGTATACTGACATGTATGGATAGTGTACTGACCTGTATTTTGTGAAATGTAAACAAATAATGCATTCTGTATGCAGGCCAACTAATCGGCTGACCAACTAATGGATTATGAAAATAGTCAACAATTATTTTCATAATCGATTAGTTGTTTCAGCCATACACGCAGCAAAGCTCAGCGAGGAGAGCTCTGAGAGCCGATTGGACGCAAGGGACAAACCCCCCTCCACACAAAACACAGGAACAGAGCTGATGCCGTCAATCAGCTGAAGCTAATTGAGTGCAAGGAAAAACATGTCAGAAGTGATTCATACTGATAGCAGGAATTACATGAAGACCTAATTCACACCATGGTGCAGGCATCAATTTTTCTGCACGCATTCTGCAAGGGCACGAAAAAAATAAAATTGTTCACTATGTGCCTTGTTTTCACAATCGCATGGGGATTTTCCTGCACAGAAATATGCAACGTGTGTGCAGTTTTCTGTGCGAAAAACAAAACGATGTGACATCAACACTGGTGTGAACAGGGTACATAACCGACGTGCATGAAAACTGATGTCAACATGCATGCAAACTCATGTCTCTGAAAGTTAAATCTGTGTGCTTTCCCCATCAGTTGTCATGCAGGTATGGTGTGAACCCTAAGGGTTTTTTTTTTCCTTTGCAACTATACTTCGCTTTTACTTTACCAAGCTGTCTATGGATCTAACTGAATTTTACATTTAATACTTAACTGTCACAACAGAACCAACAATCATAAACCGTATTTGGATTTTGACAGTTTGACTTTTATATAAAAACCTAACAAAGAACAACTGCTGGTATTCTAGAGACTACAGCTCAGTAGTCAGCCACTCTCTCGCTCTTTCGGAATTCCCCTTCTGTACTCGGCCCCTCCCAAACGCCGATAGTGAAAGTGAAAGCTGAAAAGCTGTGTCATTCCTGCTCAGTGAAAAGACATCCCTAAACTTTCAGAGAACCTTAATATGTACCCCGATTTTCCTCAAACTAAACTTCATCTCTCACCAAGTAACGTATTTTTTGCTCCATAAGATGCACCTAGGTTTTAGAGGAGGAAAACAAGAAAAAATATATTCTGAACCAAATGGTGGATTAAAATATTTACCAGTGCCCAAGAAATGCAGCCTGACTAGTGCCTGGCGACTGCGTCATCACATCCGCCTGTCACTCAAGACAGGGCAGCCCGAGCAGCCGTACGCCATTCGGCCGCTGGGGCTGCTCTGTCTTCTGTGAGTGACAGGTTCAGCCAGGCGCTCGCGGGAGACGGCCGCCCGGTATTGTGACATGGCGGCAACAGGGGGGTCCTGGTTAGTATTCAATCCACAAGATGCACAGACAACCCCCCCCCCCATTTATTGAGGGGGGGAGTTCGTCTTATAAAGCGAGAGATACGGTAGCTTTTGTGGACTAAAAGAACTGTAATATTCTTTTACCTATTTCTACAAAACGTTTCATACCTGACTGCAAGAATAGTTGTGCATAGCAGTTTTTAGGAGGGCATAAAAGTTTGGCGCCTAACAAGAAAACCAACTTCACGCAAAACTAATATTTTTGGTGGGCATCAGTGGTTACATTTCCATAGTGAAGAAGAAAGTTTCATTAGCATTATTGCTCGGCAGGTGGTCAATCCCCTGACAAGAACCCCAAAAACACCGATCTATATGCATGCACTAAGCCAAATAGCAGTACAAAACACATTAGCAAAAAGGCTTCACAAATTCTGGGCGCACTTGGCATGCAGCTACCCCCCAACCCAGGGAGAGCATAACAACTGTGGGTGTGTCCCACAAAAAAAAACCTACAATGCCTTTTTCTTGACCTTAGCACATGGACTAAACTAGGCCTCAGGTCTTGGACTAAGCCTAGGTTCACATTGGAGCGATTTGTCATACGATTTGAGAGATCAAATCGTATAAGTCACAACCTATTGGAGGCAATGACACCGTTCCAATCAGTGAGACACCGATTTTGCGACGCCTCTCCGATTTGCAAAAGTAGTTCCTGCACTACTTTTGCCAATTTCAGGTGCGACTTCAATAGACCTATGTGTATGAAGCCACACAAATGTCTATCAAGTAGCACCTGAAATCACGATGACCTGCTACTTTAAAATCACGCTACTTCAAGTGAAGTAGCGCGATTTCAAAGTAGCATCAATGTGAACCAGGGCTAAAACTGTGATAGTGAGATCTTTCACTTTTCCAGAAATATTACAATTCAGGAAGTGACTCAGCTTGTCAGCCACAATGCTAGCTATAACTTTACTTACTTTCAACTGTAAAACAACTGAATGGATAGAGGCAGAATACCACCCAAAATTGCTATTGAAATTGTAAAACAAACCAAAATATTGGTGGTAGATTGCACCGATCCTCACTATACGAGTGCAAATCTTGTATTTGGAGTGTATTCCCTGATGGCTGTGGGAAAAGTCTCAGGAATTCAGAAAGTGCTCTGGATACACATTATAAATCCGTGCCCCATCCATGCAAGGTGCAAAATAATCCCATAAGGAACAGACACAGCCCGCTCTCCTCTATGGGTAGTCAGATGTAAACAGACTGCCTGTCCATTTGCACCTGACTGCCATCTGATCCAATTGACGGATAGGGAGCAGATCCCCATCCATCTGTTTTTAGTGGACAGAATCGGATCAGATGTTGGCAGGTGTCATCCATTGTCACTAGTGGTGCAACAAAATGAAAATTCTAGTGTCTAAACCGAAAATTCAGGATGCACGTGACCAAAAACTAATCGTATTATATTCGACTTTTTAATTAAAGTGATTGTAAAGTCTCACTTTAAAAAATAAAATAAAAAACAACAAACATGTTATACTTACCTGCTGTTGTAGTGGATATGCACCGAGCAGCCCGGATCCTTTTCTTCTCAGGTCCTTCTTTGCGGCTCCTGGCCCCTCCCTACTGACGAGTGTCCCCATAGACCAGCAGCTTGCTATGGGGGTACCCGACCCGAGTCAGAGCTCTGTGTATCCATTCAGACACGGAGCCCCCACCCGGCCCTCCCTTCTCTCCCCACCGATTGGCGAACTGACTTTGACAGCCGCAGGAGCCAATGGCACCTTGGCTGTGCCCCAGCCAAACAGGAGGAGAGTCCCGGACAGCTGAGGGAATCATGGACATCGCTGGATAGAGAAGTGGCTCAGGGTAAGTATTCGAGGGGCTGAGGGGGCTGCTACACACAGAAGGTTTCATATCTTAATGCACAGAATGCATCAAGATTAAAAACCTTTTGCCGTTACAACTCCTTTAAGATCATGAATTTAAATATTAAATTATCGTCAGCCATTATCGGCACCTTTTGAAGCGGCGGTAAAAATGCTTCTTGCTGCATTTTGTCAGATATTAAAAAAACCCACACCAAAAATGCACCTCCCTGCTGAAATGCATTACAAGCGCAGAACAAAAATGCACAGTGTTGCGTTTTTGATGCTTTATTTGAAACACATGACCTATGAAACACACACCATAAGCATTGTAAAATCGCAGGCGTTTGACAGCAATTATCTGCACCTTTTTTTTCCTTTCGGCACAACGCCGAAAAAAAACTAAAAACCCTGATTTTCGGCCGATAGTTTTCAGTTCATCACTAGTGGACACCATAGGAGGAGACTGGAGGGTCTGTTTGAAAAACTGACAGATGGACCAGATCGGTCCGCTCGTGTGAAAGGGAGCTTACTTGCATTGCACCCCCACTCATCTGAAAACTGGGTGCAGGAAATCACCATGTGATTTTAAGGTGGCTGAGATTTTAAAATGAAACAGGGACCTTTTTACTGCATTTCCCACAGGTACAGTAGTTTATTAAAATGAATGTGCTACTGTGCCCGACAAACGAGAGCCGCAGCAGCCACATGTGTGACCCTAGCCTGTCGATAAGCAGTATAAGTTGCATAATTTCCTTGACTCTTCTCTCTGGGATCCACTTTCACAATGCTGTAACCACGTCCATTAGACAAGGTTACAGTACGTCCACACACTTCTGTGGAACACCTTGGCAGGCGATACCACCGACGTGTGCTAATTTTTTGTGTCACGGTGCAAAGCCTTGTTGCTTCAGTACTGTCTATAAGGCTGTCTGGAGGCCACTGATTGGATGTCACTGTGGTCAGATGACCAGGAGCCCATCCTGTCAGATCCTGACCAGGACTTGCGGTAGAGTTGCCACCTCATCCCTTTAAAATCAAAACATTAATTACACAGGCTCTGTGGCTGATTAAGGTGGTAATTAAACTCACTTACCTGCAATAAATTAGCCTCAGAACATGTGTAATTTATATGGGTTTTAAAGGGATGAGGCGGCAACCCTAACTAGCGGCTGTGTTCCACAGGCCGCAAGAAGATAAGCGTTGCATGGCCAGCAATAAGGCCCCCTTTCACACTGGGGCGGGAGCGACGGTAAAGCTTTACCGCTAATTTTGCATCGGTATTCGCCCGCTAGCGGTGCGGGTGGCCGAAAAAGGGTTAGAAACCACCGCAAAGCGCCTCTACAGAGGCGCTATAGCCGCAGTGTCCTACTGCTGTCAATGGGCAGGAGCGGTAAACACACCGCTCCAAAGATGTGGCTAACAGGATTTTTTTTTTACCATCCTGCTAGCGCACCGCTCCAGTGTGAAAGCCCCTTAGGCTTTCACACTGGAGAAAAAAAAAGCAGCCGTCTGTTTGCAAGCGCTATTTTTAGCACAATAGTGCCTGCAAACCGCCCCAGTGTGAAAGGGGTCTTACCTGCGGATGGCACCCAGGGCTCGGGCTAATACAGGCCAGCACAGTGACACAAGGCCAAATACAAAACCTGACACTTTTTTGTGAAAGCTATAAAAAAAAAAAAAAAAAAAAAAAAGGGGGAAGGCCACAACCTATAATATAATAGGGGGACTCACAGCAGGCTACTGAAACCTACGGAGAAAGCTTTGATGGTCCCACCAATCAGAATCTCCTTTTCTTGCTTCTTGTCCAGCTTCTAAATGAAAGAGAGAATGTGATTGGTCGGCCTACACAGACAGTGTAGTGAGGGCTCCTTATGACAGAATATCCAGGCCCTGAAGCACGCCCCCGGTGTGGAATGATCATTATGGGCCGGGTAGGTGGTAGAGGGGATCTGGAGCAAGATGTGGCCCCGGTCCCTGTAATGATGACAGCCGTGCATACTCCATGTGTACAGAGCGCCTCGCACGCTGTGATTGGCTGGCTAGGCGGCGGAGTGACTGTGCAAAGTGCCGGTTGGCGATACACAGAGCGGGGTGAGAGGGGGCGGCAGGCCGGGGAGAACACAGAGAACGTGCTGGGAATGGGCGGCGGACACTATACAGCTCACACAACGGTAGGTCCTCGCCTCAGCATCCCACTCACCTGAAAGTGGTCAGAGAGAAACTGTATCCACGTTCCGCCATCTTCACTCCGCTCCTCCTCTTTGTGAGACGCGCGGCGAGCGCCCCACTCCTCGCTACGTTAGGGGCCGCGCTGTGCCTGCCGGGAAATGTAGTACAAGGAAGTACAATACGCGCCGCTGCTGTTCAGAAAGGGCAATAGAAACGTTGATTACTCTGTCAGCGCCAACTATTTATTAGGTCTATTTTCATTGTTCAGTGGTCTACGTGTAATACGGGATCTTTTATGCGCCGAAGCCGGTGACACATGCGCAGTGGTGTGTAAAAGATGGTTGGCAGAGGTTATGTGGTGGTTGGACAGTGCTACGCATGCGCGCTTGTTTTGTGACAGGAGGGAGGTCAGGGGAAAGATGGCGCTACCCTTAGGACCATCTGGAGGTGTCTTCAGCCTGCTGCTGAGGTGTTGGATAAGGACAGAGGAGACTCTGCTCCGGGCTCTGGGCCTGCAGCCCTTCCATCCAGGTGACATTGCTTTTCTACATGCTTGTAGCAGCCAGACATCAGCTTCTCCTGCATAGACAGGGGCTGAGCACCAGTTCTCTCATGTGTGCTGTCCTCCCCACAATGGAAGGCATGGCACCTTCACTCCTCTACAGAACCCTGTGTATAGGTCAGCTCTGGAGGTATGTGTGCCTTCAGGTATAGATTTCCAGGGGCTGCCATGATGGTGTGGGATTGATGGGATTAGGACAGGACATGACATGCTCCACGTGGAAGCCCCTCTCCAGAAATGCCCCCCACAACTAGTCATAAAAAAGTTGCTGAACGCCTTTTATAGCTTGCCTGAATGTGTGATTAAAGTGATTGTAAAGGATCTTTTTTTTTTTTTTTTTTAATAACAAACATGTTTTACCTGCTCTGTACAGTTGGTTTTGCACAGAGCGGCCCAATCCTCCTCTTCTGGAGGGCCCCAGCAGCGCTCCTGGCCCCTCCTCCTCATCGGGTGCCCCCACGGAGAGCCGCTTTCCATGGGGGCACCTATGCGGGCGTGCTCACGAGTCCCGCTGCTGCGTCCATTGACACAGACCAGGGTTTCTCAACTCCAGTCCTCAAGGCGCCCCAACAGGTCATGTTTTCAGGCTTTCCATTATTTTGCACAGGGGATGTAATCAGTTTCACTGCCTTAGTAATTACCACAGCTGTTTCATCTGAGGGAAATCCTGAAAACATGACCTGTTGGTGCGCCTTGAGGACTGGAGTTGAGAAACACTGACACAGACGACAGGAGCTGGAACAAACTGGTTCGGGTAAGAAAAATGGGGAGGGGGCAGCTGCAGCACAGATTTTTTTTTTTTTACCTTAAAGTGGATGTAAACCCAATTTTTTTATTTTATTTATTTTTTGCTGTCACAATGTAGAGTAGAAGATTTCCTATCATTTGTGCCAGGTCTTGCCACAAAGAGTTAATCCAGCTCTGAGCAATCCTCTTTTATTGTTCAGTGAGATAAAATGGACAAACAGAGAAAAACCTTTTTGTCCTTTCCGCCCCCTTGCTTTGAGTGACAGGTTATTTACATATCTCGTGCACTAGCTTTAGACAGGCATTATTTTTTAATTCCCACCCCCACTCCTTTTCTGAAGACATGTGGTTACTTTTCTGGATTTTGACTGGATGTTAGTGATCATAGCAGAAGGAATACACAGGAGAAAATGCATGTTGACAAGGGGAGTGTAGAGGTAGGCGGGGAGTCTACTGACATCATGACTCCACCCACCGAGCTCCAGACAACAGATCCACCCACAGAATCTGCAGTTTTTCATGTCTCATAACAGACAGAGGGGAGACATTTGACAGATAAGGATACATACAGGAGGCATCTATATCCTTATAGATCAGCACTATGGCAGTAGTTTAGAAAGAATGAGAGGGGGTTTACATCCACTTTAAAGAGGAACTGCAGTCTGCTCACATGATTTGTATTAAAAAAAGCATCTTTGTCATTTTGAAGCTTCCTTTCAACCACTTTGCATATTATTTTATATATACTGTGATTCTGTACTTGCCAAATATGCTGCAGAAATCTCCCTCTACCAAGTCTGGCTGCAGGCATTTTAACTGTGGGCAGCTGAAGCTGCTGCCTGTTCACTTCCTGGATTTACACAGACAGACACACACCTCCAGCTCTGCAGCTTTCATTGGTCCTCATATGACTCTCTCTCTCTCCACACTATATTTTTATTTATTTTTTCCAACCTAGCAGGTTAAACGAAAAAAAAAAAAATTCCTGTCAGCTCCGGTCAGAGCCTCTGTACTAACTAGGCGAAGTTAGCGCATTGATCTCCTCCGCTGAGCTATTGTGTTCTGACCGCCATTGGCTGAGAGCACTCATCAGGAGTCAGTCAGCTGCTGGTTTTCCATTTTATTTTTAACTGGCTGATGTTTCCAGACATTTGGTCCATGTGTACTAGGCTTCAGGTGAGGATATCTGTCTTCACTAGATAAGGGGAGTAGACTATTGGGATGAGATAGAAGAGGGTGGGAGGGAGATAGGGTGAAACCATAGTTTATGCCCAGTGTGATGCTTTGACACTGTTTAGTAAAAACACATTTTATGGGCATACAGCACCAGGGTCATAACTTACTTCTAATGGAGTATATCCTGCTGGTGTAAAAATTCTGTCTTTAGTGACTCCGAATCCTCCTCATGACGGTGAACCTCCAGCGCTGCATAGGTAACTGCTAGGTGTAATGGGAAAAAAATTGCGCAACTTGCCCTCCCCTTCCACCCCCTCCTCCAATTGCACCTCTTTCTTTTTTTTTTTTTATAGAATGTAAAGCATTTTGTGAACTGAGGAGAGGCAGATGAATGACAGAATCTTTCCTCCTCCAATCACAAAACGCTTTAACTCATTCCTTGCTTCCACCGACATTCTCCTTTTCATGCAGCAGGTCCCCTAAAGCTGGTTGCAGATCTCTGATGTCATTGCATAAAATGCAAGACCAGAAGTCCTGTATTGTACCAGAGGGCAGTTAGGACCGGCCCACAACCCAAAGCATTGGACAGTGAAGGAGAGAACCAGCTGCCAGGGGAGCAAGGAATAATAAGCATTTGTACTCAATTTCTACTCCCTTGCCAGCCAAATGAGCCTGTAATCAATGCAGTGAGGAGGGGACCCCATTGCACGGATACTTTTAAAGACTATCTATAGTCAAAAACCTAAAATCCCATAATCATTTCTACATTATGTTTTAATTATTTCTAGCCTACTTCTATTAATCTGCACCATCTTGAAGTTTGTAAACTTATGTTGTGAAGATCCTCGCACATTTATTTCCTGGAATTCTGTGAAACATGTTAACTGTGCCCTGCGACTAGGCACTGCTGTGTCACAAATTTCATAGCCTGCCTTCTAAACTACAGAGGTGCTAAGAGGAGGAGCTTAAGGAGGTGTAATCCGTTCAGGAATGGCTGATTGCAGGCAGCAAGATACCGTGGGATATGTAGTCCTTAGATATTGAAAGTAAATTGCAATGAAGCAGCAAAGCATGTAGGGAATTCAAGGAACTTGTAGAAAGAGATGACCAACAGACGGTCAGCAATCACAACATGAAAGGAGATTTCTCAAGTAAGCTTATACTGGATTGTGAAATATAACTATATTTGATTGTTTGTTATTACAATGCTAATGTAATAATTTGAAAGTGTATGCTGTGACCTTAGAACTCCTTTTTAAAGCAACTCGGAGTTGGGCTCTAAAATTTAAAGGGTTCTTTTCAATTAACAGTTTATTCTTCTCCTGCAGCTTTAGCTATTCAGTCTCCAGTAGCAAGTCCCATTGAGGCAGAGGAGGACAGATCTGACAATGCTCCCAGTTTTCTGGATAGCATCTTTTGGATGGCTGCACCTAAGACCAGGAGAACTATTGAAGTAAATCGCTGTCGACGAAGAAATCCTAATAAACTTATAAAAGAAAAGGTAATATTTGTTTAAAGCCTAACTTCAACATTCTCTTTGCATTGAGTCTCTTAACTATTTTGATGCATAATGCTGTATAAAAAAATACAGCGACCTGGCATTCTGATATTTGCTAAATGTAATGCTTTTCTTTTGGCTACCTCCTTAAATTTGACTTGGAGGCAGGCTATGGACACTCGTGTATTTACGAATTCTTAATAAGCAGTAAATGAGCTTTAAGTCAAGAATAATAGACCACTGGGGATTTGAAGTAGGGGTCTGTTTCTCCACATAAGGGTGTCCCTATCCCAGTTATTATCATCCCATTCAATAAGCTATGCAAGTGGGACTCTACAGACACCCTATTTAGATTATCTAAAAGACTGCAACTCTTATACACATACTGTACACGTTTTTAAAACAATATTATTATATTATACACGATTTATATAGCGCCAACAGTTTAGGCAGCGCTTTACAATGTAGAGGGGGGGACGGCACAATTACAGTACAATACAGAAGGTACCTTCGGAAGATTTACCCCCTCCGTGACCAGGGCATTTTTAGGGATGCGGAACTGCGTTATTTTAACTGACATTTGCAGAGTCATGCAATGCTGTACCCAAATAAAATGTTATGTCTTTTTTTTTTTTTTTTCAGAAATAGAGCTTTCTTTTGGTAGTTTTTTATAAACAAAAAAAGACCGACAGTTTAAAAAATTAACAATATTTTTTACTTTCTGCTATAAAACATATCCTATTAAATTAAAAAAAAAAAGAATTTCTCCCTAAATTTAGGCCAGTCTGTATTCTGCCACATATTTTTGGTAAAAAAAACCCCAATGAGCGTATATTGATTTGCGCAAAGTTATAGCTTCTTCAAACTATGGGATATCTTTATATTTTTTTTTACTAGCAATGGCGGCGATCAGCGACTTATAGCGGGACTTCGATATTGCAGTGGACATTCTGACCCTTTTGACACTTTTTGGGGATCAGTGACACTAATACAGTGATCAGTGCTAAAATATTGCACTGTCACTATACTAATGACACTGGTTGGGAAGGGATTACCATGAGGGGTGATCAATGGGTTAACTGTTCCATAACCAGTGTTTTACTAAACTCTGGGAGGGGCTTTTACTAGGGGAAGTCATTGATCCTAGTGCCATGCCTTCCTTCCTGCCAGAACGGCGATGTGCCTTGTTTACATAGGCAGACCCCTGTTCTGCCTCTCCGCTTGATTGGTATGTGCCGGTGGACATCCAGTCTACGGTACCTGCCGCTGGGCTCCCTCTGTGTGTGATCACAGTGGGAGCAAGCCGCCAGTGATGCCCATGTGCACCCCCTACCCGGAAGAGCCGGATCACGTGTGTGTGTGTGTGTGTGTGTGTGTGTATAATCCCACAAAAGTGAGTACACCCCTCACATTTTTGTAAATATTTTATCTGTTTATGTGACCAACACTGAAGAAATTACACTTTGCTACAATGTAATGTCTAAACCACTGGCAACAAAAGTGAGTACACCCCTAAGTGAAAATGTCCAAATTGGGCCCAAAGTGTCAATATTTTGTGTGGCCACCATTATATTCCAGCACTGCCTTAACCCTCTTGGGCATGGAGTTCACCAAAGCTTCACAGGTTGCCACTTGAGTCCTCTTCCACTCCTCCATGACGACATCATGGAGCTGGTGCATGTTAAAAACTTTGCACTCCTCCACCTTCCATTTGAGGATGCCCCACAGATGCTCAATAGGGTTTAGGTCTGGAAACATGCTTGGCCAGTCCATTACCTTTACCCTCAGCTTCTTTAGCAAGGTAGTTGGTCGTCTTGGAGGTGTGCTTGTGGTCGTTATCATGTTGGAATACTGACCTGCGGCCCAGTCTCCGAAAGGGAGGGGATCATGCTCTGCTTCAGTATGTCACAGTACATGTTGCCATTCATGGTTCCCTCAATGAACTGTAGCTCCCCAGTGCCTGCAGCACTCATGCAGCCCCAGATCATGGCACTCTCACCATCATGCTTGACTGTAGGCAAGACACACTTGTCTTTGTACCTCTCACCTGGTTGTCGCCACACACGCATGACACCATCTGAACCAAATAAGTTTATCTTGGTCTCATTAGATAACAGGACATGGTTCCAGTAATCCATGTCCTTAGTCTGCTTGTCTTCAGCAAACTGTTTGCGGGCTTTCTTGTGCATCATCTTTAGAAGAGGCTTCCTTCTGGGACGACAGCCATGCAGACCAATTTGATGCAGTCTGCGGCATATGGCCTGAGCACTGACAGGCCAACCCCCCCTTCAACCTCTGCAGCAATGCTGGCATCACTCATACGTCTATTTCCCAAAGACAACTTCTTTGGTTGACCATGGTGAGGCCTGTTCTGAGTGGAACCTGTCCTGTTAAACCGCTACATGGTCTTAGCCACCGTGCTGCAGCTCAGTTTGAGGGTCTTGGCAATCTTCTTATAGCCTAGGCCATCTTTATGTAGAGCAACAATTCTTTTTTTCAGATCCTTAGAGAGTTCTCACACACCTGCTCCCCATTCACACCTGAGACCTTGTAACACTAACGTGTCACATGACATCAGGGAGTGAAAATGGCTAATTGGGCCCAATTTGGACGTTTTTACTTAGGGGTGTATTCACTTTTTTTGCCCTTGGTTTAGACATTAATGACTGTGTTGAGTTATTTTGAGGGGACAGCAAATTTACAGTCATACAAGCTGTACACTCACTACTTTACATTGTAGCAAAGTGTAATTTCTTCAGTGTTGTCACATGAAAAGATATAATAAAATGTGAGGGGTGTACTCACTTTCGTGAGATGGGGTGTATGTATGTGTGTGTGTGTGTGTGTGTGTATATATATATATATATATATATATATATATTCGAGTATAAGCCGAGGCCCTAATTTTACCACAAAATACTGGGAAAACGTATTGACTCGAGTATAAGCCTAGGGTGTCCATCTGTATGCCTCACTGTGCCCAATCTCCCTACCTGATCTCCGGCACTGTGTCCATCTGCAGCCTTACGATCTCCTGGCGCTGTGACATATTCAGTCTAGTCGGCGGCCATGCGGTGTACCAAAGCGCTTGCTCCTCATCCGTGACGGAACACGGACTCCGTTTCCCAGCAGTGAGTTAGTGTCCCGCCTATCACTAGACTGATGATACAGAGAGCAGATTCGACACAGACTCAAGTATCAGCCAAGGGGGGCATGTTCAGCACTAAAAAATGTGCTGAAAAACTTGGCTTATACTCGAGTATATAGTGTGTGTGTGTGTGTGTGTGTGGGTCCTGAGCACTCTGGAGAAGGTTTTCGTCCAGGATATCCCTGTACTTGGCCGCATTCATCTTTCCCTCGATTGCAACCAGTCGTCCTGTCCCTGCAGCTGAAAAACACCCCCACAGCATGATGCTGCCACCACCATGCTTCACTGTTGGGACTGTATTGGACAGGTGATGAGCAGTGCCTGGTTTTCTCCACACATTCTGCTTAGAATTCAGGCCAAAAGTTCTATCATGGTCTCATTAGACCGGAGAATCTTATTTCTCACCATCTTGGAGTCCTTCAGGTGTTTTTTTGGCAAACTCCATGCGGGCTTTCATGTGTCTTGCACTGAGGAGAGGCTTCCGTCGGGCCACTCTGCCATTAAGCCCCGACTGGTGGAGGGCTGCAGTGATGGTTGACAGTCTACAACTTTCTCCCAACTGCATCTCTGGAGCTCAGCCACAGTGATGTTTGGGTTCTTCTTTACCTCTCTCACCAAGGCTCTTCTCCCCCGATAGCTCAGTTTGGCCAGACGGCCAGCTCTGGTCGTCCCAAACGTCTTCCATTTAAGGATTATGGAGGCCACTGTGCTCTTAGGAACCTTAAGTGCAGCAGATATTGTTTTGTAACCTTGGCCAGATCTGTGCCTTGCCACAATTCTGTCTGAGCTCTTTAGGCAGTTCCTTTGACCTCATGATTCTCATTTGCTCTGACATGCACTGTGAGCTGTAAAGTCCAATCAGTATAATCAAACACAGCTGGACTCAAATGAAGGTGTAGAACCATCTCAAGGATGATCAGAAGAAATGGACAGCACCTGAGTTAAATATATGAGTGTCGCAGCAAAGGGTCTGAATACTTAGGACCATGTGATATTTCAGTTTTTCTTTTTTAATAAATCTGCAAAAATGTCAACAATTCTGTGTTTTTTTCTGTCAATATGGGGTGCTGTGTGTACATTAATGAGGAAAAAAATTAACTTAAAAGATTTTAGCAAATGGCTGCAATATAACAAAGAGTGAAAAATTTAAGGGGGTCTGAATACATATATTTGCACGATTCTGGCCAAAATAAGAATCACAATTTTTTTGCTTAGAAAAAAGATCACGATTCTCTCGGCGTAAAATCTTTCACATTATACAAAAAAATTTGGGCTAACTTTACTGGTTCGTTTTTTTTTTTTTTTTTTCTTTTTAAATTCATTAAAGTAATTTGCATTTGAAAGACCACTGCGCAAATACAGTGCGATATAAAATATTGCAACAACCACCATTTTATTCTCTAGGGTCTCTACAATTTTTTTTTAATATATATATATATATATATATATATATATATATATATATATATATATAATGTTTGGGGGTTCAAAGTCATTTTCTAGCAAAAAAGCTTACAGCTATGGCTTCAGCAGAGCAGAGAATATTCTCGGCATAGAAAGATCGGGAAATACTTTGTCAAGATCACAACGGGAAACAAATCGCGATAACGATTCTCGACGATTAATCGTGCAGCTCTAATATATATAATGATCTGGGGCACAATTTCCACCCTGTAGCAGTAAAACTACTTTAGGGTGGACCTGAACTCATTAAAGTGGTTCTAAGGGCAGACTTTTTTTTTTTTTTTTAACCTTGATGCATTCTCTGCTTTAAGCTAAACAACCCTCTATGTGCAGCTCCCCCCTATGCAATGTTGGTACAGTAATCTCCCTGCTGAGCTATTGTGTTCTGTGACAGGGGGGTGGCCCCCTACCAGACCACACCAGTCAGCACACTCAGCCTTTGGCTGAGTGTGCCGATCGGGTGGCGATTGACAGACCTTTTTCGGTCACGCCACTTGGACAGAAGCCGGCTGCCAATTTTTGTCTGATTTCTGTTGAATCAGCCGATGCCGCCCAATGTTCGACACGTGTGTGTACACCCCTTAAGCCTTATACTAACCCCTAAACTAAGCTTCAGGCAGCCACAGAGTCATTCTGAAGGGGCATAGTGACATACAGTACGATGCATTCTTTTGTGGGTCAAGCGCCGCCACAAAGCTTTATGGGATGTTTGTTTCATAATGGTTGCATTAGGAGTTTTGATAACTGACAAAAATGGTGTCCTAATAAGTGGAGATTAATGGGTCTACCCACATCATCCTAGGTAATCGTGTCATGCCATCATATACTGTCTGTAAATAATTACTTTGATTAAATTTTCTTCTTCTTTTTTATTTTTTTTAAGGATAGCTGTATATTTGTCCTTCAAGTAGAACTATAGACAAAACATATTTTTTTTATAACCCCTGTAAGGTTTCGTTTTTGCCATCTGTGACCCATTGGGGAGATTTAGCTTAATTTCCTGTTCCATAGCCAAAACAGGAAGTGAGGAAATCCTTTACAAATTAAGGAAATCTCTCGGACCCCCATGTCACCAGAATTACTGTGTCCCCATTGGAAGATTTTCCCTCCTAATACTTTTCTGGGGACAACCCAAAATTTGTGATTATTTTCTTTTTTTTTTTACTTTTCAATGATAATGGTAAACAGGACAAAGAGAGGATGAATCTCCCTAACTGAGGTACAAACAGCAATAAAAACTGACAGGGGTTCTAATCCCTCTCTACTCTATCCAAAACTTAAAATAAAAGTTTTGCCTTTTAGTTATACTTTACTGTGGAAAAGTGGGATTAAACCTAAAAAAGAACAGTGAGTGGGATGCCAAGTTCCTGTTTACTGCCAAAACACAGCGCTGTATACTGTATGTAGCTGAGGCTGTATACAGCCACAGCATCAGTTGGCAAAGTAAATATTTCATTTGGACCAGCTTGGTCAAACATACGATTTAAATTTCATTCAAACATGGAGATCAGCTTTAAACGGTTTCACTTTTTTCTTTTGTTACTTCTATTGACTAATGCCTATTGGAACAGAAAGGTAATGGATATTTTTTGCTTTCTCTGATTTCTCCTTTTCTCCATCAACATGCAAGTGATTGTTTTTGTTTTTTTAGATATCTATCTATCTCCTTTTCTGTTTTTAATAAAAATCTTATTTTAGACCTAGTGAGGTCATCAAAGGGTTTCTGTGCAATGTGGGAAAATCATGACTGGTGGGAGGGGCCAGCAGAGTGCTGTACATAGCTTCCTGTACACAACACAGCACTCTGAGTCAGTTTTCATCTCAAGAGCCCTAGTGCAGGCAGTGGGCTGGATCTTGGGAGGAGTTATGCAAATATCAGAGTGCCTTGATGGGTGGATGTCCGGCTTGGAGGAGTGGGTGTTCATAGGCAGGCTGCATTAATGTGCAGACTGTAATGCCCATATGTGAGGAAGAATCGCAAATGATTGAAAGAACTGAAATACAGTGAATAAAAGGGATGGGCCAGAGACATTAGAGCTGTGGAGGAAAGGAGCTAGATGATGCTGGATTTCTTCCAGCCAGGAAATGAGGGCTCTATCTAACTTGCTGCAGCAGGTAAGGGACACCGAGAAGCTCACAGTGTGCACTGCAGTGAAATTAAAGTAAGCATTGTCAGTCAGGAGAGGAACCTGTACAACTTTGCTGAACTGAAGATAAGGCTGGAGTTCAGTGCTAAATCGTTTGCCCAGATTTTTATTGCTATCATTGTTCTGTCGGAAAATGTGCTCAATTCCTGTCCCAGTGACTAGTGTTATCTACAATAGAAAGTGGGGAGAAAAATCTCCTCATTAGGGACTCTGATAGAAATAAAACATGGCCAAGGTTTTAACCCTTATGCCCCATACACACGATCGTTTTTCATGCCGTTAAAAATGCCATTTTTAAAAATGGGCATTAAAACCGATCGTGTGTATGCTCCAGAGCATTTTTAACAACGTGAAAAACGGCCATTAAAAATTTCGAACATGCTCTATTTTTTCACGTCGTTTTTCATGTCGTTTTTTTTTTTAACGACGTGAAAAACGATAGTGTGTATGCTTTAACGACGTGAAAAAAAACGCGCATGCTCAGAATCAAGTATGAGACGGGAGCGCTCGTTCTGGTAAAACTAGCGTTCGTAATGGAGATGGCACATTCATCACACAGTAACGGACTGAAAAGCACGAGGCTGAAAAGCGCGAATCGTCGCTCAACAAACTTTACTAACATGAAGGGTGGCGCCATTTGAACGGAACTTCCCCTTTATAGTGCCGTCGTACGTGCTGTACGTCACTGCGCTTTGCTCGAGCGTTTTTTTTTAATGATCGTGTGTACACAAGACAGGCTTGAGAGGAAACATGAAAAAAAACGACAAGAAAAACGTTGGTTTAAAAAATGGCATGAAAAATGATCGTGTGTATGTGGCATAACTCAAAAATAATTTTTAAAAATGTACAAAAATACACATTTTAAAGGAAGCAGGGTGGTCTAGTCTATTCAGGTATGCATAGATGGGGAAAAAAAACTACGGTAAGTGCCAGCCTAATGTTTTATTTATTTTTTTCCCTGAAACTGAAATGTACTTTTTTAATCATGCTCTAAGCAGTGATAAATTTAGTAATGTAGGAGTACATACCAGAGTCCATTCCACATACCTTTGTTGTTACCTTGATGTCCTTACCCCAATAACCATCTTGCATTCTTTTGCAGAACAACATTGATCAATGTCTCGAATGTGGTCATTTGAAACTGAAACATGTGCTATGTGGATTTTGCTATGAGAAGGTTCGACATGAAACACATCTTATTAGGCAAGAAATAAAAGCTAAAGAAGCTGGACCGTTCAATTCTCCTACCGTGGAGTCAGTTGTCCTCTATGATGGCGAAAAGGCACATTCAGGAGATGAAGAAAAGAGGATCATTGAGAGAAAACGGAAACGGCCATCATGGTTTACCAATGAATTTTATACGTAAATTGCACTTGAGTATCCCAGATGGCTGCAAGATAACCTTGGTAGGCTGGTCTGTGAAAATGTAAAAGCTTTGTGTTCGATCAGACTTTTTTCCCTCCTTGTCATTGCAATTAGAAAGGAACTGGCAAAAAAGTGTTCCCTGTCCTGTTTTGTGAATGGATGAACGTTGAGGATATTAAAAATTCAGTTTTGCATATGCCTGGTTGTATTAATTTAATTTCTAATAACTCACGAGTTTGATTAGGATGTTCCAGGCCTATACCATTATTATAATTATTATTATTATTATTATTATACAGGATTTATACAGCGCCAACAGTTTGAGCAGCACTTTACAACATAAGGACAGACAGTACAGTTAAAATACAATTTAGTACAGGAGGAATCAGAGGGCTCTGCTCGTTAGAGCTTACATTCTAGGAGGGAGGGTCAAGTGATACAAAAGGTAATAACTGTGGGGAAAGAGCTGATGGAGAAAATAAAAGTACATTTTTTAGGTGGGGGCAGGATAGGCCTCTCTGAAGAGGGTTTTTGGATAGATTGGGGAAGGGAGTTCCATAGGATGGTAGAGGCTCAGGAGAAGTCCTGGAGGTGAGCATTGAAAGGAGGTGACGAGGAAACTAGAGAGCAAGAGGTCTTGGGAGGTACAAATAGGACGATTTGGTTTGATATTTTGAGACTAGGTTAGTGATGTAGCTGGGGGCAGAGTTGTGGATGGCTTTGTAAGATGTTGTTAGTATTTTGAATTTAATTTGTTGGGTGAGCGGAAGCCAGTGGAGGGATTGACAGAAGAGTAGTAGATACTGAACGGTTCCTTAGTCACAATTGCATATGGTGCCAACCAAATCTCCTGTAGGAGACTCAGTGGGGTTTTCTGCAGATGCATGCAAAGCAATGAATGGGAGGCTGACCTCACCTGCAGCCATTCGTGGCATACCCGAAAAAAGGAAGCTATTACCTGCGGGTGATCGACCTGGGCACAAATAATCTGCTTGTTCCATTAACTGCAAATGGCTGTTAACAGAGCGTGCTGGATCTGCACCCCTGGGGGTGCGCAGTTTCGGGAGGATGTCCATGGACTGGATGACTAGGCTGTAGCTGTCTTTTGGTTATAGCACAGTTGGGAAGTGGATATACACATAGGATTCCTTTTTTAATGTTGCCTTTTGCTTCAACAGACACTTATGGAAACAGAGATAACATTCACTATTTTAGGAGCACAGCCAGCACTGATTTTGTTCCCTGGGCATAAAAGTTGTATTCTGTCTCAGCCAATTCAAACCTGGTCTAACCTTTTCTCTTAACAATACAAAGGCCTATGTAAAGAACAAGAACATTTCTAACAGCCATACAGTGCATAAGTTCTCCTGTGTACAAATTAAAGCGGAGTTCCACCCAAAAGTGGAACTTCCGCTTAAACCACTCCTCGCCCCCTTACATGCCACATTTGGCATGTCATTTTTATTTGGGTTTCAGTAGGAGTGGGACTTCTTGTCCCACTTCCTCCTTCCGCCCAGGGACTGCTTAGGCGACTCGTCATATCGCCTTTTGGTGGCCCCTCCCGTAAGGCGATCACCTAGGACACGTGACAGGCCCCAGGTGACCGCCTGTCCACTCAGATTGCGCTGCGCCACTCGCGCATGTGCAGTGAGTGCCTGGCCATGAAGCTGAAAGCTGTCACGGCCGGGTGCCCACAGTTAGAATGGAGGCGCCGGCGCAGAGGAGCGAAGCTCTGGGCGGCCGTGTCGCTGGACAGTGGGACAGGTGAGTGTCTGTTTATTAAAAGCCAGCAGCTACACTTTTTGTAGCTGCTGACTTTTAATAAACATAAAAATGGCACCCCCCCTTTAAGGGTACGTTTGCAGGTGTGGATGTGCCCTAAAGGCACCTCCTTTTTATACAACAGTCAGTTTCTACCTTAACACCAGCTACCTATAGCCTTTTCACTACATTGTCAGCCTAGTTGGCTTATCGTCACTTATACTGTACATCAGTGACATTAACTGTTCACAGATAAACTCTGCTTCTTCAGATAGTGTGGAAATGTTATTTAAAAACAAACAGACATGTTACACATTTTAATAAATAACATTTTCATTGTGGTGAGGGATTAAACAGCTGTCTGATTTTTACCACCACCTGTGCCCTTGTTAGGGGGGATTTTACCCTCTCTATTTGTCATGTTTACTGTCATCGTGGAAAATGAAAGACAATCCCAAATTTTGGGTTGTCCCCAGAACAGTACTAGAGGGCAAATTATCCAGTGGGGATGCTACTTCTGGTGACAACCAGGGATTCTTTCACTTTTGGATTGGATTTTGATTTCCTCTCACTTCCTGTTTTGGCTATGGGACAGGGAGTGAAGGGAAATCTCTAATGGGACACAGATGGCAAAACAAAAACAAAACCTGTCAGGCGTTATATTCCCTCCACCCCCTACACTATCCAAAAGGAAATGTTTTCTTTTCTTTTTTTTTTGCATTTAGCTCTGATTGTAAACCCCTACATATACCCAATTAAGTGACTGGCCTCAGGTGATACACAGAGGAGAAACAAATCCTCCTACATAAATTGTACCCGTTTATCTGCAGTATTAGCTTCTCTACATTTGTTCAAAGTGCAGAATTTATACAGCTTGTCTGAGCTTTTAGAAAGCAGGGGGCGGGGAGCTGAAATTACACTTTGCAGAGCTCAGTGAGGTGAGTTGAAAGCTGATTAGAGGGAAGGAACACAACACCCTCTTCACACAAAAACAGAGCTGAGGCTGTCAATCACAGGCTGCCTGCTGATGCTCCCTCCCTGTCGCCTTTTTACCTCTTGGGGTCAGGTAATCTTGTAAGAAGTGAGTCATGCCGATAGCAGACAGAAATGACGCTCTGGATTTAAACAAGTTCACAAGATAGAGGGATATGCTTTGCTCCTATTTCATGTCAGAGGTTTTTAACAACTTTAATACATATTGTCTTAAGGTATGTATTTATTCAGGTATTACATAAAGTCAGAGACTTGTATACATATTAGGCATGTGTAGCAATCTATACAGACATATATGAACCTGCAGGGGACAAGAAAAAGAAGGCAAGGCGTACTCCCTAAAATAAAAATTATACATAGAGGTAAGATAAAGCTACGTTTAGACATTCAGCAGACCTTACTGCCCCTCTGAAAAGTGATACATTGCAGATCACTTTTCAGAGGGACGACAATGTCTAAACATTTCCTTAATTTATCTCTTTCTGTAGAATTCAATTGGTTTTAACCCTGTAAATGCTCTATCACCACACTGCAACTACATGCAGTTGCAGTGTAGCCCCATTCACTTGAAGGAGTAGCATTCAGTGGCTGTATTTCTTGCTGAACCCAACAGGCAGTATAATTTTTGCTGTGCTACTGTATGTGTATACCCCGGTCTGGCTGAATTTTCAGCTTAAGGGTGAATGGGGGGGGGGGGGGGGGGGTAAAAAAAAGTTGTAAATGTAAACTACTTCTAAGAATCCATATACAATCCATAGCTAGGAAATAACGGTTTACATATATACAGGATATAAGTGTGACACAGGTACATTGAATTGTCAGACTACAAATCTCCCTCCCACACCCACAAGTACAGGTTAGCATACAATGAAGCACAACACTGCAACTCCCTGCACCTTTAGGTAAAAAGGAAAATGTCTGGTGTTACCCGCAAACCACCTCAATCCTCATATATGCAACAAAAAACAGGAGATCGCCCGGGACTTGAAATGAGGTGAAATGCGGTTAGCCAACAATTGACAGAGTAAATGCGGTCTCAAAATGTATTAAAATTGTCATGCAAACATGAATCATAGACAAGCCACTGAAATAATACATACAGTAAAAAATTTCATTACGCGTATCATGGTATAAAATGTAAATTGCAAAGTACACAGGTATTAAAAGTAGCCCAATGCGTTTCGCAAGACCGCGCTCGCTTCATTAGGGATAGATGTGTGTGTAGTACATCTGTAGGGGGTATAGTGAACCAAATGACTATCAACACAGAGATGGTATCGTGACAATTAGTCAAGAGGGTCCAAAGCGCATGGCCCTATACTCCCCAAAGGCTGGATCAGACTACCCATTGCTGAATACCCAGAGGTAGCAGTAATGAGCGTCCGGCTCGGGAACTGAGGAGGCAGAGGAAAAAAACAAACCCAACAGAGCACAAATGGGGGGCAGACATGGCCAGGGTGGAGAATGTGTCACCAAAGATCTCCCAGTATCCATTAGTAATGTCAACTGAAACATAAATGCATATGTCATAACAGCATAGAAGTAAAGTAGTATATGATTTAAGTATGTATATGCATGAACCAATCTTGTTCAGTAATAGTATGGGCTTAGAATCTAGGGGACAATGGAGGAAAAAATATATATACCGTATTTTTCGCACCATAAGACGCACCTGACCATAAGACGCACCTAGGTTTTAGAGGAGGAAAACAAGAAAAAAAATATTCTGAACCAAATGGTGTACCAAAATATTTTCCAGTGCCCATGAAATGCAGCCTGACCATTGCCATAGTAAATGCAGCCTGACCATTGCCATAGTAAACGCAGAGTGACCATGCCATCAGTGGTGTATTTAGGTTTTGTGCTGCCCTAGGCCTGACTAAACTTGCGCACCCCCTAATTTAAAAATATGACCCACCCCTTCCGTTTAAAGACCCGCCCTGTCATCTTCATGGGAAGAGGACAGAGGGGACGCTGTGGGAAGAGGACAGAGGGTTGCCGTCGGTGAAGGACAGAGGGACACCCTGGGAAGAGGACAGAGTAACGCCCTGGGAAGAGTACAGAGGGGACGCCGTGGGAAGAGGACAGAGGGACGCCGTGGGAAGAGGACAGAGGGGGATGTTGTGGTGGTCAATAAGGCCTAGAGAATAGCAGGCTAGGCACTTCCTAATGGCTCAGTCCCTGGGAAAAGTAATGGATAATGGCCAACAGGCCCTCTTACCAGACCCAGCGAAATCGCAACAGTGATCCCTCTTGCTGGACGTTCGCTCACTCTGGGTTGCCCGGGGTGACTCTAGTCAGTAGTGTAGCATGTCTGTATCCTGGCAGTGGCTCGGTCTTTCTCCCTCTCTGGTGGTGCGGGTACAATGTGGCTCCTTCTCTGGTGGTGCGGGAACAGAGTGGCTCCCTCTCTGGCGGTGTGGGTACAGCGTGGCTCCCTGGTGGTGCGGGGTACAGCGTGGCTCCCTGGCGGTGCGGGGTACAGCGTGGCTCCCTGGCGGTGCGGGGTACAGCGTGGCTCTCTGGCGGTGCGGGGTACAGCGTGGCTCTCTAGTGGTGCGGGGTACAGCGTGGCTCCCTGGCGGTGCGGGGTACAGCGTGGCTCTCTGGCGGTGCGGGGTACAGCGTGGCTCCCTGGCGGTGCGGGGTACAGCGTGGCTCTATGGTGGTGCGGGGTACAGCGTGGCTCCCTGGTGGTGTCCCCCAGCAGAGTATTTTCTTTTGCTCCTCTTCTAACACCCCCTCCCTCCCCTCCAGCAGAGTGCTTGCATGCTGGGGGAACTGGTGCCAGAACTCTGCCGTGACTTAATTTCCCATGATGCCCCCAGTGTCTTCTGATTGGCCCTCTGCTGTGGCCAATCATGGGGAGGGAAACAACGAGCAGGAAGCTGGGTGGCAGCGCAGAGAATCCAATTAGATCCGCTCTCTCTTACTTTTCTCCCTTCGACTTACAGAAAGGGAAGGGGGGCGGCGGGGGATACAGACAGCCCGCAGCTCTCCTCTCCCTGTCACAGCGCCTCTGCTCTATTTGCCAGAGAACTCGGCAGCGGCGCTGTGACAGGGAGAGGAGAGCTGCGGGCTGTCTGTATATCCCCCGCCGCCCCCCTTCCCTTTCTGTAAGTCGAAGGGAGAAAAGTAAGAGAGAGCGGATCTATTTGAATTAGTGGCGGGGGGCGGAGCCAGTGGCGGCGGTCGGGGGATTCCAGCGGCTACGGGGAGTGATGCGAGCGGATGGCAGGGGCGGTGCCAGCAACGGCGGGGGGCGGGGCTTGTCGTGTATTCGCACTATAAGACGCAGGGACATTTTCCCCCATATTTCTGGGGGGAAAAAGTGCGTCTTATAGTCCGAAAAATACGGTATATATACTGCTCAAAAAAATTAAAGGAACACTTTGAAAACACATCAGATCTCAACGGGGAAAAATCTCATGCTGGATATCTATACTGATATGGACTGGGTAATGTGTTAGGAACAAAAGGATGCCACATTGTTTGATGGAAATGAAGATGATCAACCTACAGAGGGCTGAATTCAAAGACACCCCAAAAATCAAGGTGAAAAAATGATGCAGCAAGCTAGTCCATTTTGCTGAAATTTCATTGCAACAACTCAAAATGGTCCTCCGTCTTTGTATGGCCCCCAAGTGCTTGTATGCATGCCTGACAACATCAGGGCATGCTCCTAATGAGACGACGGATGGTGTCCTGGGGTATTTCCTCCCAGATCTGGACCAGAGCATCACTGAGCTCCTGAACAGACTGAGGTGTAACCTGGCGGCACCGGATGGACCGAAACATAATTGTCTCAGAGGTGTTCTTTTGGATTTAGGTCAGGTGAGCGTGGGGGCCATTCAATGGTATCAATTTCTTCATCCTCCAGGAACTGACTGCATGCTCTTGCCACATGAGGCCGGGCATTGTTGTGCACCAGGAGGAACCCAGGACCCACTGCACCAGCGTAGGGTCTGACAATGGGTCCAAGGATTTCATCCCGATACCTAATGGCAGTCAGGTTGCCATTGTGTAGCCTGCATAGGTCTGTACGTCCCTCCATGGATATGCCTCCTAGGGTTGCCACCTTTTCATTAAGCCAAACCCGAACACTTTAGCGGCGCATGGCAATTTTTTCATTTTTTTCCCAGTATACACTAGAGGATTGTAAAAGATTTGGGACACCTTTGGGTGCCCCGAGAAGAGCAGTAATGTGGTGCCGAGATGAACAGTAAGTGTGGCCAGATGGTTGGTCTGCCCCCCAGTATAATCCCCCCACGGTCAGTCTGATGTCTAGTACATCCTCCTCAAGTCAGTCTGTTTCCCAGTACATTCCCCCCAAGGGCAGTCTGTCCCCCCAGTATAATCCCCCAAGGTCAGTCTGTCCCCCAGTACCCCCCCCCCAAGGTCAGTATTTGCCCCAGTGTAATTCCCCCCAGGTCAGTCTGTGCCCCAGTGTTATCCCCCCCCCCCAGTCAGCTAATGCTAACAGAGGTTGGCGTGAAAGGGGCAGGAAGGACTCTATACAACTGCCCAGGGGCAATATAATGAGAGCTGAGTATTTTAGGGAGCCACATGCAGAAGTGCAAGAAGTAATATGAGAACCCCAAATGGATTAAGGGACCCCCCCCATTCACACACACTTCCAGGCGTACTGACCCCTCTCCAGGAGAAGGAGACCCCGTAACAGGAGGAGTGCATGGGGGTGATTAGAGGGGACTCCCACCCATACAGGAATACTGACAAATACTTCTCCCTCCAGATAAAGAAGACCCCCAGCTAGGAGGACTGCAGGGGGTGATAAGAGGGGACCCTTATCCAGGAACTCCCTTCTCACTCCAGTTAAAGAAGACCCCCAGGTGGGGAGCACTGCAGGGGGGTGATGAGAGGAGACCCCAATCCAGGAAATCCCCCTCCATCCCCCCCTCCAGTTAAAGTAGACCTCTAGCTAGGAGGACTGCGGGGAGGTGATAAGAGGGCAGTGGCGGTGCGTCCATAAAGGGCGCACGGACGCCGCCCCCTCTCTCCTGCCACCTCTCTATCACCAGATAGATTCATGCATTGCATGAATCTATCTATGGTCGCCGCTGACACCCCCTATTCAGGTGCCCGGCCCCTTGTCGGGCGCCGGGCACCTGAATTATAGTGGCGGGGTATTTTTTGGAAGCACCTGATTAGAGCCATAGGCTCTAATAGGGTCCAAAAAGGTGTCCATGCTGGGCGCTCGCTGTTGTGTTAGCAAAGCGAATTAATATTTGCTTTCCTAACACTGAACCGCCTCTCGGCCAATCAGGTGCTCGGGTCTGTTACCTGTCACCTGATTGGCTGAAACAACAGGCGCTGTGATTAGACGCCTATCGCAGAGGACGGGAACAGACGATGGGAGAAGACATCGAGGAGCGTGGACACCACTGCCCCACTGAGACAAGGTAAGTGCCGGGGGGGCGATGCACACTGGCAGCATTTTATGGGCACAGTAGTGGCAATTGATGGGCACACTGGCAGCGTTTGATGGGCACACTGGCTGGGTTTGATGGGCACACTGGCAGTGTTTGATGGGCACAGTGGCGGCAATTGATGGGCACAGCAGCTGCGTTAGATGAGCACAGTAGCAGCTTTTAATAGGCACACTGATTTCGTTTGATGGGCACACTGGCTGCGTTTGATGGGCACACTGGCAGCGTTTGATGGGCACAGTGGCGGCAATTGATGGGCACAGCGGCTTCGTTCGATGGGCACACTGGCTGCGTTTGAGGGCACAGTAGCTGCGTTTGATTTGCACAGTGGCTGCAATTGATGTTTTTTTGTTTTTTTTCCAGTTTGTTTGTACAGGAATTTGCCTCCCTGCCCCCTCCAGTTATAGAAGACCTCCAGCCAGTAGGACTCCAGGGGGGGTGATAAGGGGGACCCCCATCCAGGAATAGGTGAGGGGTAATAAGAGGGGACATTGCTAACCCCCCTCTGGTAGAAAGAGACCACCTTTTAGGAAGATTACAGACATCTGCCCCCTCCTCCCTCTTAAAAAGGTGAATGACAGTTTAGTTTAGTGAGTGATATTCAGAGTTACACACACAGCAGCTCGAGTCACAGTGCAAAGGGGGAGGGGGTGACTCACCGCAGCAGATAAGGAGGAAATCCCAGTACAGCTCCGATGTCTGTGAAGGAGCTCTGGCTGCTGCTTCTACACCTATCTCTTTCCCCCGCGCTGCTGAAACTCTCACTCTCAGCAGTGGAGGCGAGGATTCACAGGCTGGCTGACTGGGGGGGGGGGGGGGGGAATGAACAGCAGGCAAGTTGCGGGGGGGAAGCAAAGTGAGGGAGACGGTTGGGTCTGCAGGTATACTGCTGTGTCCGGGTTAGAAAAGGACAGAAACCTGAGCACAAGTGTCAAAAACCGGACTGTCCGGGTCATTCCTGTACGGGTGGCAACCCTAATGCCTCCCCAGACCATCACTGACCCACCACCAAACCGGTCATGATGAACGATGTTACAGGCAGCATAAAGTTCTCAGCGGCTTCTCCAGACCCTTTCACGTCTGTCACATATTCTCAGGGTGAACCTGCTCTCATCTGTGAAAAGTATGGGGCACCAGTGGCGGACCTGCCAATTCTGGTGTTCAATGGAAAATGCCAATCAAGCTCCACAGTGTCCAGCAGTGAGCACAGAGCACACTAGAGGACGTCGGGCCCTCAGGCCACCCCCTTGAAGTCTGTTTCTAATTGTTTGGTCAGAGACATAAACACCAGTGGCCTGCTGGAGGTCATTTTGTAGGGCTCTGGCAGTGCTCATCCTGTTCCTCCTCGCACAAAGGAGCAGATACCGGTCCTGCTGATGGGTTAATGACCTTCTACGGCTCTGTCTAGCTCTCCTAGAGTACAGTACCATTTGAGTTGCTGAAATGAAGTTTAAGCAAAATTGACTAGCCTGCTGCATCATATTTTCACCTTGATTTTTGGGGTGTCTTTGAATTCAGCACTCTGTAGGTTGATCATTTTCATTTCCATCAAACGATGTGGCATCCTTTTGTTCCTAACACATTACCCAGTCCATATCAGTATAGATATCCAGCATGAGATTTTGCCCCGTTGAGATCTGATGTGTTTTCAAAGTGTTCATTTAAATTTTTTTGAGCAGTGTATATATAATAAATAAATGTAAATCAAAAAATATGACAAAAACAGTGTGATCGAGTGTGTGTCCCGCATAGCATGTATCTAAGTCTGTTGTATATGTCAGCTAAGAAAAGAATATATGAAACATATCCCAGCCATGACTAGCCCTCAATTTATATCCCCAGAGGGCCCAGTGAGCTCCACCTCCAACGCCATGTGTGTGGGTACCTTGCACCAATTGGTTTTGGAGACTGTATTCGCTACCCAGGGTTTCAGCCACAAGGCCCCTTCTGGGTATAATGGAGGCCAGCATTGCCCTGGCGGAGGATCTAATTATGTCTACTGACCAGTAGTGTATTTAGGTTTTGTGCTGCCCTAGGCCTGACTAAACTCGTGCACCCCCTAATTTAAATATGACCCACCCCTTCCTGTCAAGGCCACACCCTTTGCTGTTTAAGACCCCCCCTGAAATTTTTGAGTGGGGGCTCTAGTTCTGAGGGCCTAGGGGGGGACAATGGATTCCCTTCATTTGCATATGTAGCGGCCTCCTCACTCCCCTCTTTGCATCAACTCGTCTTTCTCTTGTCTAGGGGTACCTTAGAGGGGAGAGAGCGGGGTCACCACGCCAAGCCTCCACCACATGTGTCCGTGCGGTGTAAGCAAAGTTCCTTCTCTACTTTCGGGTCAGTGTTGTGCACCTGGAGTTACCTTGAACAATGTCCACCAGAAAAGAACCCCACACCATTAAAGTCCAACACTCCTTTATTCTTCTCGAGTGAACAGCATAATCAGTTAGACTCCCTTAAACAACAGAACAAACAAGGAGGTGTGGATGCGAGTAGGCCCAGACACAATGAACTCTCCACTTTGCTCCCTGAAAGTGGGCTGAGGTCTCCTAGCGAGGGGGGATTTTCCTTCCAGGCGGTCTCCGATGGGAGGCTCACCTGTCACTGGCAATCTGCTGCACCCGGTCTTCAAGTGAGTAGCTCCCCCCGGTCCATTACACCTTCTGGATTCGGGTACCCAATCCCTGGGTTCCCTAGGACCTCCTTCCCTTGCGGAACTCAGTGTTGGGCACTGAGCTCCAGACCTCCATCCGAGTACCTCACCCCAGGCTAAGGGTGCCTGGGATGGAACACGACCTCCGGACGTCCTCTAGGCCTAGGCCACCTAGAGGACCGACACGAACCACCGCCCTCAGGCTGAAGGTGCCTGGGACTCGACCCCGCGACCAAAACGGCCGGCCCCCCTATACCCTCCCCCAGCAAGCACGGCGGGTTCCCCGCCCCACCACACCGCTGCCGAGGGAGGACAAAAAGGAGGCACAGCAATGGCCCAGCCCAAGGCGACAGCGCCACCCGCTGGACCGCAAGGAACCGCACACCACTGGCGTCTCCGCCAGTCCGAATCACACCCGGGAAAGTACATACCCGCTACACATAGATTTCCTCTCACTTCCTGTTTGGCTATGGAGCAGGAAGTGAAGGCAAATCTCTGCAATGGGACAGGGATGGTAAAAAATAAACTGACCAGGGCTATAACCCTCCCTTACTCTATCCACAATGAAAAAAAAAAAGTCTTGCCTATAGTTCTACTTTAAGCACAAATTTCTGATATATTTATTGACAGGACTAAGAGGATATAACCATGCCAATTGTGCAGCAGAAAACATAGCACAGTGAGGAAGGTTTGTGGTCCAGGATGATAGGACAGTTGCAGAATGCAGGCCACCAGCATAAAGGGAGCAGTGCGGCCACTTTATGGGGGAGCTAGACTAATTTGCCTCTCAGCCCAGTCCACCCCATAAGACTGGCGCTACACTTACAGTGTAGCGCAAGCCAGTGGGGACTCTTTCCATGCTGCCCCCCCTGCAAAGTGCTGCCCTAGGCCTGGGCCTTTTTGGCCTAGGCCAGGATACAGCGTTGCTACTGACGCCATGAAATCTCCTGCCAATTTGAGTTCTTGAAGAACCATTTTGACCTTTTCCTAGCAGCGACTTTATATTGGAGGTCCAGCTGGAAATTGCTTTCCCTACCTCAGTTAGAGCAATAGCTGGTCTGTAAGCACCTACTGCATCCTCAATGGACATGGTTACATGCCTGGCCACTGCAGCCCATCAGAGTACCCAAGTACTTATCTGCAGCCCATCAGAGTACCCAAGAACCTGTCTCCAGCCCAGAGTACCCGAGTACCTATCTGCAGCCAAACAGAGTATCTGTGTACCTATCTCCAGCCCATCAGAGTACCCAAGTACCTATCTCCAGCCCATCAGAGTACCCAAGTACCTATCTCCAGCCCATCAGAGTACCCGAGTCCCTATCTGCAGCCCATCAGAGTACCCGAGTACCTATCTGCAGCCCATCAGAGTACCCGAGTACCTATCTGCAGCCCATCAGAGTACCCG
The DNA here is from genome assembly GCA_029206835.1 of Rana muscosa. NCBI lineage: Eukaryota > Metazoa > Chordata > Amphibia > Anura > Ranidae > Rana > Rana muscosa. The sequence goes on along the minus strand of CM055122.1, from coordinate 62,142,307 downwards.
AGTACCTATCTGCAGCCCAGCAGAGTACCCGAGTACCTATCTGCAGCCCAGCAGAGTACCCGAGTACCTATCTGCAGCCTATCAGAGTACCTGAGCACCTATCTGCAGCTCATGCCTCAAAAAATATACGTTGAGGTGTTTGCTTTCCAAAATGGAGTCATTTTGTGGGCGTTTCCATTGCTCTGGTGCTCCATGGCCTTCAAAAGTGTGATAGGTTGTCAGAAAATTATATGTGTCATTTATGCTCCTAGAACACCCGACGGTGCTCCCTGCATATTGGGCCTCTGTATGTGGCTAGGCGATGTAAAGGCCTCACGCATGTGGTATCGCCATTCTCGGGAGGAGTAGCAGAGTGTGTTTTGGGGTGTAATGTACATGCTATGTGCTTGAACAATCTTATAAATTGACAACTTTGTGTAAAAGATAATAAAAAAACAAATTTTTTTCATTTTCTTTCCACATTTTCCAAAAACATTTGGAAAAAATGAACATGATCAAAAGACTCATTATGCCTTATAGAATATATGTTGAGGTGTTTGCTTTCCAAAATGGGGTAATTTTGTGGGTAATTCCACTGTCCTGGTGCTCCAGGGCCTTCAAAATGTGATAGGTCGCCAGGAAATGATATGTGTAATTTATGCCCGTAGAACGCCTGATGGTGCTCCCTGCATGTTGGAGCTCTCTATGTGGCTAGGCTGTGAAAAAGTCTCACATATGTGGTATCGCCATACTTAGAAGGATTATCAGAATGTATTTTGGGGTTTAATTGCAAGTATGTGTATGCTGTGTGAGAAATAACTTGTTATTATGACAATTTTGTGTACAAAAAAAAATTATAATAATTTCTTCATTTTCTCAAGAATTGTGGGAAAAAATTACAACTTCAAAAAAATCACCATGCCTCTTACTAATTACTTTGGACTGTTTTCTTTCCAAAAAGGGGTCATCTGGGGAATATTTGTACTGTCCTGACATTTCAAGGCCTCAAGAAATAAGATAGACCGTCAGTACATCAGGTGTGATCAATTTTAAATGATTGGAACCATAGCTTTTAGACTATAACTTTCACACAGACTAAATAAAATCCACCAATTTGGGTTATTTCTACCAACGTTTTGTAGCAGTATAGTTTTTGGCCAAAATTTATGAACAAAAATTACTTTTGTAAAATTTTATAATAGAAACAAAAAAAAAGTGTTTTTTTTTTCAAAATTTTCTTTTTTTTTTTTTACTCTAGTCGCAAAAAAAATAAAAAACCCAGTGGTGATTAAATACCACCAAAAGAAAGTTCTATTTGTGTGAAAAAAAAAAGTAAAAATCCGCCTCAGGGGCTGACACCTCCAGGATTGACTCCCACACTGACTCTCTGATGAGATCTGTTACTTCTCTAGCATCCTTTTCTTTTTGTTTGGTTGCTTCCTCAAAGCATGAACGGCAAGCCAATTTGTCTGAAATTGCTGGGGCCCCGCATATCCAACAGGTGTTTGCTGCAGGGCAGGTGCGATGACTGCCGGATGAGGGACGGTGATGCGGCGAAGGAAATTTTCTATGGCGTGAGTGACAATGCCAGGAGGAGGACTTGGACTGACTCCTCCTTAAGCATTTGTGTCCAGATGGTGACTCATGGGTTGAGCGTTCTTTGCGTCTGGAGTTTGAGGATCTTGATGACTTAAAAAGGACCAGAGGCAGCTCTAGGCTTCGTGAGGCCTTAGGCAAAACTTAGACATGAGGCCCCACTCACGCCCATAATGGGAAAAATAATTCAAGCAAGAAAAATGGCTGCAGAAAATGCACGGATCTAGCACACAGGTGATCAGCACCACTTTCAGGGCACCCTCCTCACCCATTAGACATATTCAGCCAATGCAAGAGGGGGGAGAGAGGGGGACATGAGAAAGAGAGAGGGGTAATAGAGAGATCCAATGACGCCGTCATTAGTATTGATCACAGGCAAATTAGGCAGCCGCGAGGCCCCTGTGAGTGTGAGGCCTTAGGCGACCGCCTAATTTGCCTAATTAGAGAGCCGCCTCTGAAAAGGACTGTCCAAATATGACAGTGTTAGTGGCAATGCTCTCTTTTTCTCATAATCTTCACTACCACAAAAAAAAACCCTTACCTTGCAGGCTGAGGCTGGTCTACTTGGGCATTGGCCACCATAAGCAGTGATATAGAAAGCTTCCACCTAAAAGATATATGACAGCCAGAGGAAGAGAGAAAACATCAACCCAGGACCAGCAGCAGAAAATAGGCAGTCCCCAGACTGACACACAAGGTAGCAGCAAGTGTAGAGGGAAGGAGGCGATAGCAGTAGAGTTCTCCCATGCATCAACACACCAAGAATGCCAGCCAAGTATACTGAGAGAAAGCTGGCCTTCTAAATCCGCCGCCACCGCAGTGAAAATAATGTCACCACCCACGCATGCGCACTAGTAAAATGGCGCACCTTAGAAACTGGCAGAATGGGTTCCCGATGTCGTCACTCAAGATGCGCAGAGGTGGAATAATGCGCGGCCATCTGGAGAAGGGCATGGGAGACCTGTAGAACTACAAGGCTCAGAAAGAAAAAGTAAGAAAACAGAGTGAGAAAAGATGGATAGATTTTGGAGACCGTTGCAATAAAATAAGCCTATTTAAGGCTTGCATAGTGCCAGCCAAACATACCCCCGAGACCATCAGTTTGGGTTTCCTTCCATCTAGCTCATTTAGAGACTGTAGAGGTAAGGACTTCCACCCAGGAGAGGCTGGAGCGAATGCAGTAAGGCCCCTTTCACACTGGCACGTTTTTCAGGCGGTTTAGCGCTAATATTAGCGCTGTTATACCGCCTGAAAAAATCGTGCCCTGTAGTCTTCAATGTGAAAGCCCGAAGGCTTTCACACTGAAGCGGTGCGCTAGCAGGACCGCTCCAAAAGTCCTGCTAGCCGCATCTTTACAGCGGTGAAGGAGCGGTGTGTTCACCGCTCCTTTACCGCGGCTGCCCATTGAAATCAATGGGACACCGCGGTAATACCGCCCGCAAACCGCGGTTTGCGGGCGGTATTAACCCTTTTTCGGCCGCTAGCGGGGGTTAAATTCACCCCGCTAGTGGCCGCATACCGCGGTGATAACGACGCTATACCGCCATCGCACCTGCCCGCCCCAGTGTGAAAGGGGCCTTAGGGATGCTAAGCTATCCATCCGGTCCTGATCAGGTAAGGATTTCCCTCTAGAATTTATAGCTAACCAGTCCTATCAGATTGTGGGGGTTGGAGCCAAAACCCAGACCAGTGTATGCTGCCATGATGTGCCAGGAAAGATAATTCTGTGCTAAAGAGTAACATTGTAAACATAATTATCAGCACCTTACTACTGCCTAATCGTGGTTTCCTAGAAAGACAAGCAGTAACTGGACCATGATCACCACTATACTGTAGTGAACAACGTTAAGCCTTGGTGACTGTCTCAAGCATAAACTACCACTAGATGGCACATTTGGGTCACAGTTTGTAAAATTCCTCAACATGAGTTTTACTATCTTTTGTTCCATTCTATTCTCCTGACCTGTTTCCCCATTCTCATAGTTACAAATGGGTTAGACAAAACCTGAAGCCAACTGTCTATATGAAGAAATAATCCAAAACCTGTGTGTGTGTACATGTGTAGCAAAATAATCTTATTTACAAACACAGTTTTTGTAGTCAGATTTGTAGTTTGATTACCACTTAAGCCCCGTACACACGGTCGGACTTTTGGCCAACAAACTTCATTTTGAGCAAGTTGGACCAACAATCCAACCGTGTGTACACTCCATTGGACAAACTTTTTTTTTTTTTTTTTTGTTTTCATCGGACAAAAGTTGGGTCTGCAAACGGACAAACTTTTGGCCAACAAAAGTCCGATGGTGCAAAGTCCGACCGTGTGTACAGAAAACGATAGGACTTTTGTCCGATGGACAAAACAACTAATGTTAAAATCAACCAACAATAGCAGAAGTTAACCAAAGGGTGGCGGTAAAGAGCAGAAAAGAGCAGAAAAACCACGTGATGTTGCAAAAACGGAAAATTTTATTCAAATACTTACCGTAATTTTCCTTTCCTGACGAGCTCCATGTCAGCACAGCTGGGTGAGGCTCCGCCCACCCCCACGTGATCAGGACTTAACTATAAATTTTTCACTCACCTCAACCTCAGCGTTTCGTAACTATTACTACTTAACTGGGCGGGTTCTGTGCTGACATGGAGCTCGTCAGGAAAGGAAAATTATGGCAAGTATTTGAATTAAATTTTCCGTTTTCCTGACGGCTCCATGTCAGCACAGCTGGGAATTAACTAGCCAAAACAGGGGAGGGATAATGCTACACACTCCAATTCTGACTAAAACGGTAACAGAAACCATAATGCCTCTGACAAACCCAACTGTCATGAATATGAATATTTTGTATTGCGGATAGTTTGAGACACCCGGCCTGCTGTCACCCTCAAGGTCTGGACCCTTCTAGTGAGAATGCTGTGACTCTCCTGGCACAGCCAGCCTTACAACCTGCAGGCCAAGGAGATTAAGTTATCAACCAAGAGATAATGATTTTACGGCTCCCAGCAAGATTATTATGTGTTCCACCTGAAAAGGACAAAACAGATGTACAGAGCTCCTGATGGCAGGAGTCGACTTGATTGCATATTTTAGTGCTTAGCCCACATCCGATGGGCTAACTTTTTGAGTACTCCCCAAAGGGAACGTAGGAGGGAAACCTCTTGTGTGATATGAACTCTAAAGGTCAGTTCAGGTACATATTAGAGCATTGGCATGAGCACCATTCTGTCTGGGAAGTACGCGAGTATGGGTTTTTTAAACCCAAGGACACCAATGCTGATGTAATTGCCACCAGTAAATCAGTTTCAGCGAGAAAGTACCACAGGGTGATTGAAGGCATCCGATGAAATAACATCCATCAGCATTGGTATATCTCATTCCGGAAACAAGTTTGGGGTTTCAACCAAATTGAATCTTGAAAAACTGTATAATTAAGCATTGGAAGCTTGCTGAATGCCGGTGAGACAGCGATAGCCAAAATGCATTTCTATAGCATGCTTGCGTATAGAATTAAGTCAAGCCATGCCTGTAGACATTCGAAGCAGGCTTCTGAAGAGTCCAGCATAAAATCTTGATCAGTGAATATACTGGGCATATATGTCCTGTTCTACTATAGGCGTGCTTAGCGCTGACCTTTCTCGTTTCGTAGAACTGTTCAAATCTTCACAGAGCATTCGACATCCACTAGGCTCTGCCTCTCTTAACCCAGGCCATCAGCCTGAGCCTGTCGAATGCTGGATGAATGGGACTGGAGAAGATTTGATCTACCAGGCAGAGGGTGTCACCCCTTGATACTCATCAGGATGAGTAGCGGGTACAAAAACTGTCACCTTCCCTCGCCCCAGCCTTATCTGGAAGCTGAGAATCAGAGGGAGCAGCTGAAAAAGGCATCAGCAGTCTTGGCAATCCATTCTGCGGTCAGCACCTCCACTCCGAGCGCTTGCGGCTCCTGGGCCCTGGAATGGAACTTCAGCGACTCAGTGCCGACTGGGAATGTAAGCGGTCTACCTCTGGCAGACAAAACATCAATCTCTGTTAGTTCTCGAAAGACTCGCAGTAGTCTGGATCATCCATTGTCGTCAGACTTGACCTGGACAAATAGATCGTCTGAAGATTCTTCCGACCAGGCACTTAGGTCGCAAATCGTTGGGAGGATTGACTTGGGTGAATTCTAGAATTAGAGAAAACTTCAGAAGTGAGAGACTGAGCCTTGTTTCCAGATGTAGGCCACAGTCGTTGTGCTGTCCAAATGTCATAGAGGTCCTGCCAGAAGCAGGCGTCCTGGTCTTCCTGATTCTCGGTTGCGCATGCTCCGCCCTGCAGGTGGCGCCAGAGGGGCTATTTAAACCTGTCAATCGCAGACAGTCCCTGCTGTCTGCTCTACAGCGTTGAGTACCTGAAAACCTGATCTGAAGACTTACCTGTGTTTGACCCGGCCTGCCTGTGACTTCTCCAGTTTTCTGCCTGCATCCGACCCCTGGCTTGTTGTGACCTCTCCTCTGTCTGATCCCTCTGTACCTTGCTGCCAGCCAGTTAACCGACCCGGCTTGTCTGACCAAGCTCACTGTTCCTAGTTCCGGTCCAGTCTGCTAAGCTGATCCAGTTTGCTGAGTTCCTGTGTTCCTGGTTCCAGTCCAGTCTGCTAAGCTGATCCAGTCTGCTGAGTTCCTGTGTTCCTGGTTCCGGTCCAATCTGCTAAGCTGATCCAGTTTGCTGAGTTCCTGTGTTCCTGGTTCCGGTCCCGTCTGCTGAACGATTCCAGTTTGCTGAGTGTTCCTGATTCCAGTTCGACCTGCTGTGTTCCAGTGTGCCTACCAAGTCTGCATACCTACCTTCACCTTGGTTGATCCTGCCAGGCACTCGTACCCCTCCTACCTCCGCGCCTGCTGTTACCTTACCAGGGGCCGCTGGTGGGAGCCGTAAGGGAGGCCTTCCTCTGCAAGTCCGGGCTCATCACCGCTAGGTATGTGACAGTAGCAGACAGCCATGTCTGAGCCCGAGCAGGGAGCCTCACCTATGGAGGAACTATGTCGGCACCTGGCAGGATTGGCTGAAGCGGTCAAGAACCTCCAGCAAGGCTACACCCATCTGGAAGAACAAGTGCAGGTCTTCTCCAACCCATCTGGAGCCCAAGGGGGATCCCATACCTCTACCTCCACTGCTGGGGCAGGATCCTCACCCACAGTTGTCATGCTTCCTCCGGAGCCCAGGGTCCCTACACCCGAAAGATTCTCCGGGGATCGAAGCAAGTTTAGGGCTTTTCGTAATTCCTGCGAACTCTACTTCGCTCTGCAGCCTCGCACCTTCTCCTTGGAAGCCACCAAGGTGGGCTTTGTGATGTCCCTGCTTTCCGGAGACCCTCAGAGCTGGGCCCACCGTCTCTTGGAACGGAAAGATATGGCGTTAAACAACCTTACTGCCTTCTTCGACGCCATGGCTCAGCTATATGAAGATTCCCAGCTCTCAGTAACCGCAGAGACCGCCTTGCGCACCCTTCAGCAGGGGCGCAGAGCAGCAGAGGACTACGTAGCGGAATTTAGACGGTGGAGCGCAGATACCAGTTGGAATGACGCTGCCCTCTGCCATCAGTTCCGCATAGGTCTGTCCGACCCTCTGAAGGACGAGCTCGCTAGGGTTGGCATACCACCAACCCTGAATTCACTAATTGACTTAACAATCCAGATCGACCGACGTCTCAGGGAACGAAGGGCTGAGAGGTCCATGGGCTTCTCCCGCCCGACCTGGATGCTTCCCTGGGCTCCCAGCCATCTGCACCCAGCACCTGTTGCACCTCCAGCTGCTACATCTGACATACCCAAGCCCATGCAGCTCGGAGTGCTTCGTCCTCCCCTCTCCCAACAGGAATGCCAACGTCGCCAAGTGAACAATCTGTGCCTGTACTGCGGGGAACCCGGACACTTCGTTATAAATTGTCCCCTGAAACTTCGTAAGTGTCTTTCAGTATCTTCTGACACTACCAACCCACAGGCCAAGTCCACATCTCACCTTGCTCTCTCTGTCTCGTTACAGCTCCCAGGAAGGACTCTGCAAGTGCCCGCTATTATTGATTCCGGGGCTTGCAGCTGCTTTATGGACTCAGCCTTTGCCATCAAGCACCAGATCCCTCTTGTCACCAAGACCCATGGACTATGTGTGCATTTGGCTGATGGGTCCATCATTAAGTCTGAACCAGTGGTCCAAGAGACCGCCCCTTTACCCGCTACCATCTCCACCATCTCCGGAACCCACCAATAATAAATACGCCTGGACATTATCTCTTCCCCATTGTTCCCTGTGATCCTTGGTATACCTTGGCTACAGGTCCACAACCCTACCATCAACTGGGCCACGGGGTTGGTGACCTTTTCTTCTCCTTACTGCCAGCAATCCTGCGGGACACTCAAAACCCCTGGGCCGGCCACCCTCTTATGTATCAATACGGAGGCTGGAATACGGCAATCCATCCCTGAGGTCTACCATGACTTTCTTGATGTGTTTAGCAAACAAGGGGCAGAGACTCTACCACCTCATCGGGCCTATGATTGCCCCATTGACCTACTTCCCGGAGCGGCAATTCCGTTTGGCAGGATCTTCCCGTTAACAGAGGTAGAACAGGGGGCACTAAAAGACTATATCGATGAAAACCTACAGAAAGGGTTCATTCGTCCGTCTACATCTCCAGCCGGTGCAGGCATCTTTTTCGTAGGGAAGAAGGATCATACCCTTCGACCCTGTGTGGACTATCGTGAATTAAATAAAATCACATTAAAAAAACGCTACCCTCTCCCCTTGGTACCGGAACTATTTCAGAGACTGGGAACAGCCATAATTTTTACCAAACTTGATCTCCGCGGAGCCTACAATCTGGTCCGCATCAAGGAGGGGGATGAGTGGAAGACCGCTTTCCGCACCCGATTCGGACATTTCGAGTACCGGGTAATGACCTTCGGGTTGTGCAACGCCCCTGCCACTTTCCAGTATTTCATTAACGATGTGCTCCGGGACTTCCTAGATCTCTTTGTCATTGTCTACCTAGACGATATACTAATTTTTTCTTCCTCCCTTGATTCCCACCGCAGGCACGTCAGAAGTGTGTTGGCTCGGCTTCGCCAGCACGGCCTGTATGCGAAGGCCGAGAAGTGTGAATTTGAGCTGGAAAGTATATCGTTCTTGGGACTAATTATCTCCAGCGAGGGCATCAAGATGGACCCTCAAAAGATTGCTGCAATCCTGGACTGGCCAGTCCCGGCGGACAAGAAGGGGATCCAACATTTCGTTGGATTCGCCAACTTCTACCGCAAATTCATCAGAGGGTTCTCAGCCATCATCGCACCCATCACCCAGCTGACCAAACAAGGGATCCGTTTCCACTGGTCCCCTGAGGCCCAAAAGGCCTTTGAGGCCCTGAAGGGTCTCTTTACCTCTGCCTCTATCTTGAAGCACCCAGATTCCTCATTACCATTCGTCCTGGAGGTAGACGCCTCGGAAATTGCGGTAGGAGCAATACTGTCCCAAAGACAGGGGACCAGAGCCTTGCTCCACCCAGTAGCTTTTTTCTCTCGCAAGTTATCTGCGGCAGAGAGGAACTACGACGTGGGGGATCGGGAATTGCTGGCGATCAAGTCCGCATTAGAGGAGTGGCGTTATCTGTTGGAGGGGGCTGCCCACCCGATTCTGATATTCACCGACCACAAGAACCTGGAGTACCTGAAGGCAGCGAAAAGGCTAAAACCACGACAAGCCAGGTGGGCGCTCTTCTTCTCCCGGTTCTCCTTCCATGTCACTTACCGTCCCGGTTCCAAGAACATTAAGCCCGATGCCCTCTCTCGGATGTTCCATAAATCTAAGGAAACCTCTCCTCCAGACACCATTCATGCTCCAGGAAACTTCCTTCTGCTTCAGGAAGACCTACTCTCCCGGATCGAGCAAGCCTCCACTGGGCAGAGACTCCCCTCCGAACCGGAATTGCAGGCCAAAGATGGGCTGTTTTGGTACCAGAACAGGATCTACGTACCTGAAGAGCTGAGAATAACCGTACTGGAACTCTGCCACGACCATGCCCTTGCCGGGCACTTTGGCTTTGCCAAGACCACCGACTTGGTACAGCGTACCTTTTGGTGGCCTCGGCTCCGCGAGAACTGTAGGAAGTTTGTGGAGTCCTGCATAGTTTGTACCCGAAACAAGGGTTACAAATCCAAGGCCTGGGGACTACTGAGACCCCTACCCGTCCCAGACAGACCCTGGAAAATGCTGTCCATCGACTTTATCGTCGAGTTGCCTCCGGCTGAGAGTCACACCACTATCTTCGTGATAGTAGACCGTCTATGCAAGATGGCACATTTCATTCCCATGAAGGGGACTCCCTCAGCTCCCGAAACTGCACAGGTGTTCATCAGAGAGGTCGTCAGACTCCACGGGGTACCAGCCAATATTGTCTCCGACCGAGGGGTACAATTTACCTCCCGGTTTTGGAGATCCCTCTGCAAGGCTCTGGAGATAGAATTGTCACTTTCCTCTGCTTACCATCCCCAGACCAATGGACAGAATGAGTGGACTAACCAGACCCTTGAGCAGTACCTGCGCTGCTTCTCTTCATTCGCTCAGAATGACTGGGTTTCCCTGCTCCCATTGGCCGAGTTTGCCTATAACAACTCTACGCATTCCGCTACCAAGCAGTCCCCATTCTTCGCAAACTACGGTTTCCATCCTACATTCCTGCCCAATTCCCTTCCTGAATGTACGGTGCCCGCAGTCCAGGAAAAGTTGAACTTCTTTTCATCCAACAACCAACTTCTGCAGGAAACCATGACCAAGACTCAGGAACACAACAAAACCATTTTTGACAGGAAGAGACGGGGTGAATTAATGCTGGCACCCGGCGACCAAGTATGGTTATCCACTTTAAACTTGAGGATGGCATGTCCCTCTAAGAAACTGGGCCCCAAATTCTTAGGGCCGTTTCCAGTCAAAAGGAAAATCAATGAAGTGGCTTATGAACTGGAGCTCCCTGACTCCCTCAAGATCCATCCGGTCTTCCATGTATCTCTGCTGAAGCCCTCGGTTCCCAACCCATTTCCAGGCCGAAGTCCGGCTCTCCCTGATCCTGTCATTGTAGACGGGGAGGAGGAATTCGAAGTGGAAGCCATTATGGATTTTAGAAGAAGGAATAACCAGAACCAATTCCTGATTAAGTGGAAGGGCTACGGACCCGAAGAAAACTCTTGGGAGCCTGAGGAGAACATCAATGCTAGAAGCCTGGTGCAGTCCTTCAAGAGATCTCACCCTGAGAAGTTTGCCCGGATGGGCATCCGGAGGCTGCCCCTTGGGGGGGGCAATGTCATGGAGGTCCTGCCAGAAGCAGGCGTCCTGGTCTTCCTGATTCTCGGTTGCGCATGCTCCGCCCTGCAGGTGGCGCCAGAGGGGCTATTTAAACCTGTCAATCGCAGACAGTCCCTGCTGTCTGCTCTACAGCGTTGAGTACCTGAAAACCTGATCTGAAGACTTACCTGTGTTTGACCCGGCCTGCCTGTGACTTCTCCAGTTTTCTGCCTGCATCCGACCCCTGGCTTGTTGTGACCTCTCCTCTGTCTGATCCCTCTGTACCTTGCTGCCAGCCAGTTAACCGACCCGGCTTGTCTGACCAAGCTCACTGTTCCTAGTTCCGGTCCAGTCTGCTAAGCTGATCCAGTTTGCTGAGTTCCTGTGTTCCTGGTTCCAGTCCAGTCTGCTAAGCTGATCCAGTCTGCTGAGTTCCTGTGTTCCTGGTTCCGGTCCAGTCTGCTAAGCTGATCCAGTTTGCTGAGTTCCTGTGTTCCTGGTTCCGGTCCCGTCTGCTGAACGATTCCAGTTTGCTGAGTGTTCCTGATTCCAGTTCGACCTGCTGTGTTCCAGTGTGCCTACCAAGTCTCCATACCTACCTTCACCTTGGTTGATCCTGCCAGGCACTCGTACCCCTCCTACCTCCGCGCCTGCTGTTACCTTACCAGGGGCCGCTGGTGGGAGCCGTAAGGGAGGCCTTCCTCTGCAAGTCCGGGCTCATCACCGCTAGGTACGTGACACCAACTTTCCCAGGACAGGCTTACTCTGGATGAGATGACTGAAGGCTAAGAGCCTGAAAAGGTTGCCTTCAACTCCAAGACGGAGTCTTGGATCCTTGACAAAAGACCATTGGTCCTGAGCTCATTGTTACTGAAGAAGGGCTCCCCTAAACTGGCTGGTATCTGCCTGTACCCCCAGATCGTCCGAGCTGCTGGGGCGAGGCGATTTCTATGGCTCAATCTGAGACGTGAAGGATGAAAGATCTCCAAATATGGCCCAAAATGCTTTCCTTAGGGGACCACGTGTCCATCCACAAGCCATCCCTATGTTCACAGAGGAATCACATAGTGCCCCTAGGGCATGTATGGGTGGCCCAACCCAAAATAACAGAGAGCATCCTGACATGGAAGTTCTTATTGACTTCTTGGACTAAGCATTTGCTTCCTTGTCTTTTCTGGACTCCCATCCAGAAAAGCGCAGGAGCTACGCTCTCTGGCGTGAGCGTGAGCGTGGACAATAACTCTTGAGTTTTCGGTCTTCTTTAACTCAGTAGACCTTCATCTTGAGGCAGGAGGCTAGACTGGCCACTATTTAATTTAGGCTTGCTCTTCTGCGATTAAGAAAAAAATGCAGTGAGCGCGTTTGTCCTTGAGGGTCGCACCTTCTGATGGTAAGGTCATGTGAATGGCCGATCCCACAAGAGACACATACTAACCAGCAGGGTGGTCCCAACCCCTGGACCTCTATTCGTTCCAAAGGGCGTAACTTTGACATTCTGCTGTGACAATATCCTCCAATCTTGACGAACAAGCACTTGATCCATTCAACATCCAACCGTCTTTTGGAGGTATTTAAAATACTTCCAAAGTTTCACCTCTATACACAGGCATTTCACCAACCTTAGCAATCAGGACACAGGTCGTCCTCTTTCTCCTGTTCAGAAGAGACTGGAGAGAGTCGATTGGACCAAGAAGGCCCTGAAAGAAGGCTGGACATTGCCAAACAGATGGTCCCCATATGAGAAGAATCTAGTCATTCCTTTAGAGTGTCTTGACCATCTGCTTAATTGTGACAACTGGTTAGGTGTCGTCATCTTTATCCTAGGTTGCTTGAACTAGGTAGCATCCTTGCCGTCTGTTTCTTTATGGAAGGATCTGAAGCGGATTGTTTGCTTGGGAAGGCTTGGAGAATTCACAGGGTGAGTGGAAACACTCCTTTAGAGCGTATTGAACACATGTTTCCTTAGTGCGATCACCTGTTAGGCGCCGTCATCCATATCCTTGGTTGCTTGATAAAGCAGACTGTGTGCAGTCATGTGCATCCGGAAGTTTGGAGAATGGGCTGCTTCACCTGGTATGGACAGGCGGCTTCTCATTATCAGAGCAGATAACCCTTTCATATGGTGAGCCAAAAACACCCCTTTAGAGTGTATTGGCAATTTGTTTATTGGGTGTAACACCTTTTAGGTGTCACCCTCCTCCCTGGCTGTTTAAGCCAGTGGGATACATACTGTCATGCTCATCCAGAAATTTGGAACATGCGCAGCTTCCCCTGGTGTGGACAGGCAGCTTCTCATTGTCAGAGCAGATGACCCCTTTTACAGGGTGAGCCGAAAACACCCCTTTAGAGCGTATTGGCAATTTGTTTACTGGGTGTAACACCTTTTAGGTGTCACCCTCCTCCCTGGCTGTTCCAGCCAGTGGGATACATACTGTCATGCTCATCCGGAAATTCTGAAAATTGGCTATTTCACCTGGTGTGGACAGGCAGCTTCTCATTGTCAGAGCAGATGACCCTTTCACAGGGTAAGCCAGGAACACCCCTTTAGAGCGTATTGGAAATTTGTTCATTGGGTGTAACACCTTTTAGGTGTCACCCTCCTCTCCGGCTGTTTAAGCCAGTGGGATAAATACTGTCATGCCCATCCGTGTATTCCTCTTATAGAGCTTGAGGAGGGATGTTTGCTTGGGAAAGTCATGAGACTGCTCCTTCATGTTCATCCATGTCTTCTTATTGAAGGGCCTGAAGCATGTTCGTTCTGAGATTGGTAAACACTAATAGATAACCTCACCACAGGGCTTGTACACCATTCAGCAAACCAACCCATAGACCCGGATCACACTGGTGCGTTTTTAACATGCGACCCGACCAGTCAAATCGCATGAAAATAATATGCGGCAATCGCACCACCCTAATCGGTGCAACGCTGCATCAGCGGCGCCATGCCAACTTCAAAAAAGGCAGTTTTGTACTACCTTGCGATTTCGGGTTGCGACCTATATTGACATCCGCACAGAAACTTGCACAGATGTCTCTGAAAATTGCGACCGGAACCAAGACTGACCAGCGGGAGACAAAGCTGAATAGCACAGCCTTATTCCCGCAACCCAGTGCGACCCTGGACTAGGGAAAAAAATTGTTAAATGCAGTAAATAGATTGCTTAGTAACAAACCCTGAGGAGTTAAACACAGCTAGAGGGAGGCAGAAGCTTCCATCTACAGCCCTGTTAACCAGATGGAGGTTAATTTGGCTAGGATCTAATCCTGGGAATCAGGTTATGATGAAAATGTTTGTTTCAGAACAGCAACACAAAGGTAGGAATTTGTAACAAAATTACAACCATCTGCAGTGTACACAAACCAAGGGAATTGTAGACATCATAAACATGCTTCTCCAAACTCTTTTTTCTTCTTTTTTTTTTTTTTTTTAAGGAAGACCAAGATCACATAGAAAAATACAAGGCCATTGCTGGATTCAGTAGACATTTTTCAGGTGTGCTCCACATACCTTCTCTGCAAAATGCTGGTCTTTGGAGGGGTTTGGCATAGTGGCATGACAGTAAGCAAAACATGAGCAGCCTCCAACAGATTATATCCATGTGTGAACAGACAAAGTGTTACTTTGTGTATCTGTTATGCAGAGTACTCCCTGTCCAGTAATGTAGCATACATTTGATACAAAGCATTTAGCTCACCCAACCTCCGTCATCCGACCGTCGACGTTGGCACAGCGCGGGTGCGCGTACATAGGGGAGTACTCTGCCACAACCGCTGTCCATCTTGTTTGGACCAAGCGGACCCCAGACACGGCTGTTAGCCATGATAAAGCCGCCCTGAGGACCAGCAGCAGGGCTCCCTGGATTATGGTCATTTAGACTAGACACCAGGGACTTCGTCCAGCTTCATCCACACGTATGGATGGTCCGCTAGCCATTTAGACTGGCTAGGTAGAGGAGCACACCTCCGTCCTGCACGTAGGAGGAAAAGAGAAGAACGCTGAGGTTGAGGTGAGTGAAAAATTTATAGTTAAGTCCGGATCACGTGGGGGTGGGCGGAGCCTCACCCAGCTGTGCTGACATGGAGCCGTTAGGAAAAGTTTTGGGAAAGTTTTCAGAAAAGTCAGAGCGTGTGTATGCTATGGGTGTTCCGGACCAACTGCCTTCGGACAAAAATCCACGGAAAAGTCAGATGGAAGTCCGACTGTGTGTACGAGGCTTAAGTTAAATAATATTGCAACTCATGTTACATGCTATATATTTTGTTTTGCCAGTTTAGGGCCCCTTTCACACGGGACGGATCCGTGAGTATCCGCCCCGTGAACCTCCGCTTGCTCAGCGGGGATCGCTCCGCTGATCCCCGCTGAGCCGGCGGATGACAGGGCGGTCCCTGCACACTGTGCAGGGACCGCCCTGTCAGATCTCCGCTCTCCCCTATTGGGGGATCGGATGAACACGGACCGTCTGTCCATGTTCATCCGATCCGCTCTGCAGACGGATAGAAAAATAGGATTTTCCTCCATCTGCAGAATCGGAGGAGATCGGGTGTCAGCGGATGTTCATCCGCTGACACCCGCAATCTCATAGGGACCAATGTATGCCCCTTTTTCATCCGTAAACGGATGGATGAAAAAGCGGACATATGGTCCGCTAGTGTGAAAGGGGCCTAAAGTGGATCAGGATACAAATAAACATAGACACTTATCTTCTTGCAATGTTATTTTTTACTTTTTTTATTTTTTTTGGAAATCTTGGAAATCTTGTTAAGTTCTCCTCTAGAAAAAACTTGTCAAGTGGTGAGTCAACGCAATATACAGAAAATAATGCATATATCCGTGGGCAGCATAGTGCTTAGTGGTTAGCACTCCTGCCTTGCAGCACTGGGGTCCTCAGTTCTAATTCCAACCAGGACACTATCTGCATGGAGTTTGCATGTTCTGCCTGTTCTTGCATGGGTTTCCCCCCTTACTCCAAAGACATGCTGGTGGTAGGTTCATTGACTCCTGTCTAAACTGGCCTTAGTACGTGAGTTAAAGTCTCACTAAACCCATGTCATAAAAAACTATCAATAAATGGTTATTACTTGCTGTTCATACTCAGTCACTATGAGATTTGTTTTCTGTATTCTGCAAAAAAACGACTTGATCCTGCTGCTCTCTATCTCCACCTTATGTCCAAGTCCCCAATGCAGCTAGGGATTTTACAGAGCTGTGTTGTCAGCGCTGCACATGCTCAGTTTTTCATTTCTATGCATTTCCTCCATATCACACCTTGAGCAGCCCATGTGAGTACCCTCATGTAGGTAAATGACAGCCCACTCCCTCCCTCCTCCTAGCTAAACACAATGGGGATGGGATATTATATGTAGATTGATGGAGGCTCCATGTCCCTCTTATTCTAAGACAGAGGCTGGAGGGGTGTGACGCAGCCTGTGAATGGCAGAAATCTGCCAACGCCATGTAATTGGCAAAAAAATTATGATTTGATTTCAAACATACCTGTATATTTGTATGCCAATTTAAAACAGTTTATTGATAATCATTTTTAATTTTACTCTGTATTCCAAAAGCTGTTTTGACCTATATATCCTATCTGTGATGCTGGGCTGTATACCCTATCTGTGATGCTGACCTATATACCCTATCTGTGATGCTGGGCTGTATACCCTATCTGTGATGCTGGGCTGTATACCCTATCTGTGATGCTGGGCTGTATACCCTATCTGTGATGCTGGGCTGTATAGCTGTATATCCTATCTGTGATGCTGGGCTGTATATCCTGTCCTGTGACGCTGGGCTATATACTCCTGATACTATGGATGGAATACAGGGAACGGAATGGGTGGATTCTATAAGGGGTGGGGCTTATGAGAAGTGGGAGGGTTGAAAAATGAAGGGCGGGGTCTGGCGCCCCCCCCTTTCGAAAACTTCACCAGCCACCACTGGTCAGCATTACAGAAAGGGTATATAGGTCAGCATCACAGATATATATATAGGTATAAAGAGCACCCCCCACCCCCAGTGCGGGGGTTGGTGGCACTTGCACACCCCCACCCCCGGCACTGGGATCACGTCACTTACACACCCCCACCCCCGGTGCTGGGATTGCGGCACTTACATCTCCCCTACCCCAGCGCGGGAATCGCGGTACTTACCCCCCACCCCCCGCGTGGGAATTGTGGCACTTACCCCCCTCCCGCGGGAGGTTCAGCACTTAGTGGCGGTGTGCTCTCCTCTCCGCCTCCCTGGTTCTGTGCAGGCTGCTGTGGTGTGGTCTCAGCGGTGGCTCCAGCATGTCTCCTCTTCCAGAGTGCTAGGTGCCTGGTGCTTTGGCCAATCGGGAAACAGGTCTCACTGACTTGCCTCCTGACTGTGGTGTGAAAATAGCAAAAATTTCTTCGCTATGGTCACAGAATTGGGTGGGATCAGGGCGCACTCTCTGCGCCCGAGCCCACCCTTTTTGAAGCCTATTAGAGCCTCTGGCTCTAATCAGGTGATTAAAAAAAAACATCCCCTCCCACCCCCCGCCATAGTAGTCCATGCGTCCAGCGTCCTGAAAGGGGCCGGGTGCATGGATAGGAAGGCGGCAGGGATACGGGGCGCCTCCTGTGTGCCCACAATGCACAGCCCGCCACTGAAGGCCAGGAATTAGGAACCCAAACAGTGAAACACAAAACTTTCCTACTGAGTCCCAAACATTTAAATAAAGCACATCTACATTAACCAAACTCACATGGATGAAACTTTCAACCAACACACTGAAAAGCTTGTTTCAAACTGCAATGTTCTTTATTCCTGTATGATCACAAAGAAAAGCAAAGTTTTGGCACCATGCAGGGACCCTTCGTCAGCCCAGCGATGACATGGCTGAGGAAGGGTGCCTGTGTGGTCCCTAATGTTGCTTTTCTTTGTGATTGTAGAAGAATAAACTGCTTTACACTTTGAAACAAGCTTTTTGGTGGGTTGAATATTTCATATATGTTGTACACTGTGACCAATCAGGAGTCATCGCAGCACCCTGGTTGATTCCAGTATGGTGTGCAAGAGGAATATAGTGCATTCTTCACAAGATAGTCCACCAATGGTATAGACACTGGCCTCATTTTGCAGGGCTATATGATCAGCTAAGGACCTACTGTGCCCAGATAACAAGCTTACTAATGTTAAAGCTCTTTGATCAGTGACAATGATGAACAATGGCCATATAGATGATCTCCTCTAGTGTCCACACATTACAGCCAAGCATTCCTTATCACTGGTCACTGGTCACTTCCCCAGTGTGCACATTTAGCCAGGCAGCTGTCCCTTTGGGGTGCAGTTGGCATTAAGCAGTTGGCTGTGTGTTCGGTCAACCCTGACTCCCCCTGCAGGTGCTTTCCTCCCCACCTCATGTTTCCCCTGGTGCACTTTCTGGGTTTTCCCACTACATTTTGCCTGTCTGCCTTTCCCTCATTTTTAAGGGGGTAAAAATATTTACTTGTAGTTTTAAGCAGTCCATATCATGATTAGAGTTCATTCACATGGGCAGTAGTAGTAAAACCAGGCAGTTGAGCCGGGATTTTACTGACCCCCCGGACCACCCACCTGAACACAGACATGCAGCCACTCAGAGCTGCACACATGCCACGGCAACACCAAAAATTAGATAGCATTCATCAGTTGTTACTGCTGCTGAACGCAACCCATGCAAGTCTATGGGGCTGTGCACAACCACCCCTCAACCACATGCAGTGTATGCGATTGCAGTGTGGTGGTGTGACATTTACAGGGTTAAGTCAGGTGGTGAGAAGGCACCATATCACCTCCTTACCACCCGTCAAATGCCTCCAAAAAGCCATTTACTGCAGATTGCTTTTCAGAGGGATGGCAAGGGCTGCCACAGAGTGAACAAGGGAGTCACTGGGGAAGACTGGGCACTCTATAGACTCAGTGTCTGGGTGTGGACTCATGCTTACCATTGGAGGACTCCCTCCAATACCATGCCAAGTTCTGTATCTACCAGTAAAGAAAACCTGTTATTTGATAACTCTGGTGGCCAACCAGATTAATATAGCCACTAGGGATGAGCTTCGTGTTCGAGTCGAACATACGTTCGACTCGAACATCGGCTGTTCGATGAAGATCGAACGATTTGGGCCGTTCGCGCCAAATTCGAGTGACGCGAACGGCCCACAATGCACTACGCCATCGCAGTGTCATCCAGGCGCTGTGATTGGCCAAGCATGCACTGTGACCCCGCATGCTTGGCCAATCACAGCGCCGGCAGCGAGGAGAGCAATGATTGGCCACAGGCAGGATGCCTGTGGCCAATTATTGCTGAGGGTGTTTAGTACACGCCCCACACTATAAAAGGCCGCCAGCACGGCGGCCTAGTGTAGTGTGTTCCGGAGCAGGGAAAGAGCAGCATAGGCAGGGACAGTGACATTTATTTATTTCTTGCTTAACCTGGATTCCTTTAGTTTAGGGAAAGAGAAGGATAGGTAGGGAGAGTGTCAGTTTCTTTCACTGTGCAAGTCCTTGTTTCTAGGGACAGGGAAGGACAGTGAGTGAATTCTCCTTGTGCTATAGTGTGCTTTAAAAAAACATTTTTTCTAGGGACAGAAAACTCTAGGTAGGGAGAGTGTCAGTTTCTTTCACTGTGCAAGTCCTTGTTTCTAGGGACAAAGAAGGAAAGTGAGGGGAATTCTCCTTGTGCTATAGTGTGCTAAAGCATTCCTCATCAACCATCTTTGAAATCCTTGTTTTTTGGACAGTCAGGGAAATTGTCGTTGTGCTATTCTGTGCAAAAGCAATCATCCTCAACCATATTTAGAAATCCTTAAGTAAAGGGACAGAGAAGGACACCTGAAGGTAGCCCTTATTGCTTTTTTCCCATCTCCCTGCAGGCCATCTATTAGAATGTCTGGAAGGCAAACAAGGAGAGGCAGACAGTCAGGAGGCAATAAAAGAGGGCAAGCAGGCTCTGTGTCTGGGGGCAACAGTGCTGGTCGTGGACGCGGTGCATTTTCATCAGCACATGGCCATGGGACACGCTTGTCCTTCTTTTCGGCAGCTGGACATGTTGAGCCACATCATGCCGAAGACTTGGTAGAGTGGATGACCAAGCCCTCCTCCTCCTCCTCATCCTCTCTCACCCAGGCTCAGGGTACTGGCAAAGCAGCTGCCAAAGCGTCCTCTTCCCTGGTATCAATGTCAGACTCATCATCAGTCACTCCTTCCCTAGACCCACCATGTCCTCCTCCTGAGGAGTCCCCCGAACTGTTTGAGCACAGTGTTGGGTACATGCTCCAGGAGGATGCCCAGCGTTTCAAAGGGTCTGATGATGAAACCCAGCTACAGGAAGGCAGTAGGGTGAGAGCAGACAGAGGGGATGCTCAAGAAGGACACCAATCTGGCAGTCATGTTCCAGCAGCTGCAGCATACTGCCAGATTGGCTCCAGTGATGAGGAGGGAGGGGATGATGAGGTCACTGACTCCACGTGGGTGCCTAATAGGAGAGAGGAGGAGGAGGAGGATGAGGAGGAGGCACATCTCCAACGAGGCAGGATGCCCTTTGGTGGCCAGCGTAAGGGCAGTACACCGACGGAATCACACCGCAGAGCTCCGCCTGTGCAGGGCGCTGCCTCTGCCCGTCATTCAAAAAGTTCCTTGGTGTGGGCCTTTTTTGAGGCTAGTGCATCAGATCGCACAGCTGCTGTTTGCAACATATGTCTCAAGCGTATATCGCGTGGCCAAAACATCAGCCGCTTGGGTACCACATGCCTGACCAGACATATGTTGACCTGCCATGCAGCTCGTTGGCAAGCCTACCTCAAAGACCCACACCAAAGAACAAAGCGGACCTCTCCTTGCACCGCATCAGCTGGGATCTCCAACCCCACTATAACTTCAGTCCTCTCTGAAACATGCACTGAGAGGAATGAAGGTGTAGAATTAGGTGTGTCACAGCCAAGTACTTGCGGCCACTCTGCTAGCAGTACACCGACGTCCGATTCTAGCAGGCAAATTTCCCTGCCCCAGCTGCTGGACCGTCAAAAGAAGTTCACTCCCAGCCATCCACATGCCCAGCGGTTGAATGCTAGCTTGGCTAAATTGCTAGCGCTTCAACTGCTGCCTTTTCAGTTGGTAGACTCGGCCCCCTTCCGTGAGTTTGTGCAATGTGCGGTTCCTCAGTGGCAGGTTCCCAAACGCCACTTTTTCTCACGGAAGGCTATTCCGGCTCTCTACCGGCATGTGGAAGGCAATGTCTTGGCCTCGCTGGACAGGGCGGTCAGCGGTAAGGTGCATATTACCGCTGACTCATGGTCCAGCAGGCATGGACAGGGACGTTACCTTTCTTTCACGGCCCATTGGGTCACTCTTTTGGCAGCTGGGAAGGATGCAGGACAAGGTGCAGTAGTGTTGGAGGTTGTCCCACCGCCACGCCTCCAAAATGCTACTACTGGTTGTGACACACCTCTCTCCTCCACCCCCTCCTCTTCTTCTTCCTCCATGGCCTCTTCCTGTGGTTTGTCCTATGAACCAGCGGTGCTCCGTAGCCGTTCACGGGGCTACGCAAGTACGCAGGCAAAAAGATGCCATGCCGTGCTTGCGCTGGTGTGTTTGGGGGACAGAAGCCACACTGGGGCAGAGGTCCTGTCTGCTCTGCAGGGCCAGGCCGAGAGGTGGTTGACGCCACGCCAGCTTAAGCCAGGAATGGTGGTTTGCGACAATGGCACCAACCTCCTCTCCGCTCTTCGACAGGGACAACTGACCCATGTGCCCTGTGTGGCTCACGTCCTTAACCTGGTGGTGCAGCGGTTCTTGGGCAGGTACCCGGGCTTACAGGATGTCCTGAGGCAGGCCAGGAAAGTCTGTGTGCATTTCCGCAGATCTTATAATGCCAGTGCTCGCCTGGCTGAGCTGCAAAAGGAGTTGAACCTGCCCAAGAACCGCCTTATATGTGACATGCCCACCAGGTGGAACTCAACGTTGGCCATGCTGCAGCGGCTGCACACGCAGCAGAGGGCCATCAATGAGTACCTGTGCGACTACGGCACCAGGACAGGGTCAGGGGAGCTTGTTTTTTTTTCTCACCACGCCAGTGGGGCATGATCAGGGATGCATGCACTGTCCTGGCACCATTTGAGGAGGCCACGAGGATGGTGAGCAGTGACAGTGCATGCATCAGTGACACTGTACCTCTTGTCCACCTGTTGGAGCACACGCTGCGTGGAATAATGGACAGGGCACTTGAGGCAGAACAGAGGCAGGAAGAGGAGGACTTCCTTGCCTCTCAAGGCCCCCTTTACCCAGACAGTGTTCCTTCTGTCCCACCCATCGCACAGGAAGAGGAGGAGGAGGAGGAGGAGGAGGATTGTGTCAGCATGGAGGTGGAGGCTGGCACTCAGCATCATCAGCAGCAGTCTTTTAGGGATGATTTACAGTCCCAAGAAACCAGTGGACTTGTACGTGGCTGGGAGGAGGTGACTGCGGATCATGTCGTCCTTAGTGACCCAGAGGACTCCAGAGCGAATGCCTCAGCAAACCTACGCTGCATGGCCTCCCTGATCCTGCAAAGTCTGCGGAAGGATCCTCGTATTCTTCGGATCAAGGAGAGGGACCATTACTGGCTGGCCACTCTCCTTGATCCACGGTACAAGGGTAAGGTTGCGGACCTTATGTTACCGTCGCAGAGGGAGCAGAGGATGAGACAACTCCGGGAGGCCTTGCAGAAAGGTCTGTGCAACGCGTTCCCAGAGACTGGGAGGTTACAAACTCCTGGTCCTGGACAACGAGTTGCTGAGGCTTCGGCCAGTCAAAGAAGGAGCGGTGGGGAAGGTGGCCGTCTGACCGATGCGTTCAGACAATTCTTTAGTCCGCAGCCCCAAAGTATGATCGGTTTCAGCAACCATCGCCAGCGTCTGATAAACATGGTGCAGGAATATCTAGGGGCAAGGTCAGACTTGGACACCTTCCCCACCGAAAATCCTCTGGCTTACTGGGTCTTGAGGATGGATCACTGGCCAGAGCTTGCACAGTATGCAATTGAGCTACTGGCCTGTCCTGCATCCAGCGTTCTTTCGGAACGCACATTCAGTGCTGCTGGAGGATTTGTCACGGATCACAGGGTGCGCCTGTCCACCGACTCGGTTGATCGACTGACTTTCATCAAGATGAACCAGTCTTGGATCACCACCAGCTACCACACACCTGATGCTGATATAACAGACTAATTGATTTTAACATGTCACATCCCTTCAAGACTGATGCTGATGCTGAGTGCCTGTGCTGTTATGTTGACTGGCTATCCTCCTCCTCCGAGTCCTCAATGATACGATTGATGATGATAGCTTGGAAGATCATTTTTGTTTATGGGTGCCGCCACCAGTGGCTAAGGCCCAATTTTTCAGCCCCTGTTTTACAGGGGCGTGTAATTACAATTTTTTTAGCAATAATTTGCCATAGGGCTCATTGCTGTGCTCCAAGTACAGTATCTGTGAGGGGTTGGAGTGTTGTGGCACCAGTGCCTAAGGCCCAATTTTTCAGCCCCTGTTTAACAGGGGCGTGTCATTACAATTTTTGAAGCAATACTTTGCAACAGGGCTCATTGCTGTGCTCCAAGTACAGTATCTGTGAGGGGTTGTAGTGTTGTGCCACCAGTGCCTAAGGCCCAATTTTTCAGCCCCTGTTCAACAGGGGCATGCAATTACAATTCTTGATGTAATAATTCACAGCAGGGCCCATTGCTGCACCCACCAAGAGTAACTCTGAGGGCTTACAGTGTTGTGGCAACGCCGCCACCACCACCACCACCACCACCACCACGAAAGGCCCAATTTTTCAGCCCCTGTTCAAAAGGGGCATGTAATTACAATTCTTGATCTAATAATTCACAGCAGGGCCCATTCCTGCACCCACCAAGAGTAAGTCTGAGGGCTTACAGTGTTGTGGCAACGCCACCACCACCACCACCACGAAAGGCCCAATTTTTCAGCCCCTGTTCAAAAGGGGCATGTAATTACAATTCTTGATCTAATAATTCACAGCAGGGCCCATTCCTGCACCCACCAAGAGTAACTCTGAGGGCTTACAGTGTTGTGGCAACACCACCACCACCACCACCACCACCACGACCACCACGAAAGGCCCAATTTTTCAGCCCCTGTTCAACAGGGGCATGCAATTACAATTCTTGATCTAATAATTCACAGCAGGGCCCATTGCTGCACCCACCAAGAGTAACTCTGAGGGCTTACAGTGTTGTGACAACACCACCACCACCACCACCACGAAAGGCCCAATTTTTCAGCCCCTGTTCAACAGGGGCATGCAATTACAATTCTTGATCTAATAATTCACAGCAGGGCCCATTGCTGCACCCACCAAGAGTAACTGTCAGGGCTTACAGTGTTGTGGCACCAGCACCACCATCAAAGCCCCAATTTTTACTACCACTGTTCAACAATTATATGTAATTAAAATTCCTGATATAGTTGACAGCAGGGCGTTCCAGCACCAACCAAGAGTAACTGTGAGTGCTTACAGTGTTGTGCCAACACCAACAACTAAGGGGCCTATTTCTGCAGAGTATATACGGCAGGTCCCTACTTTCAAACATCCAACTTACAAACGACTCCTACTTGCAAACGCAAGAAGACAACAGGAAGTGAGAGGAAATCTACCCCTAGGAAGGAAAATTCTCTCCTGTAAGAATAAATATGGGAGAAAGGTGTCTCCTCTGTACTGATGCTTTATCAGCAATCCTTGTTTCAAGAAAAACACCACATTTCAAAAACAGTTGTCATTGGGACGGAAAGTGAGGTGAAATGTTCTGAACAGGGGCACAGACAGCAAAACAAATGTTACAGGGGTGATAACCCTTACCTATGTTTTCCAAAAAGTTTAAAAATAGATTTTTGGGCTGGAGCTACACTTCAACAATGTACCTGTTCAAAATTACAAACAGATTCTACATAAAAACAAACCTACAGTCCCTGTCTTGTATGCACCGCCTGTATACGGCTGTTCAGAGTATATAGGGCCTTTTTTATTTTATGTGCGGGGTTCCCCTTAATATCCATACAAGACCCAAAGGGGCTGGTAATGGGCTGGGGTAGGGGGGGGGGGGGTCATGGGGTAGCTATGCCATTTTTCTTAAAGATTTTCATCCATATTACCGGGACCAGACATTACATTAAAGCCGCAAGCAGTTTTAAATGGCTTTTTTTTCCTTTAGAAGTGTCATTTTGTGCAGGGACAGTTCTAAACACGGGAAACACGTGGCACTTCACAGGCATACTTTAGACACCCCCCAGGTATGATATTTAAAGGAATATTTGACTTTTTTTTTTTCACTTTATGCATCATTAAAATGACTGCTCCCGAAAAACGACCGTTTTTAAAACTTCTTTTTGCATTGATACATGTCCCCTGGTGCAGAACCCGGGTTCCCAAACCCTTTTTAGGACAATAACATGCATAATAGTTGTTATAATTAGCACTTTAGAATTCGAACGTTCGCATCCATTGTATTTAATAGGGTTCTAATGTTCGTACGAACTTTCGGTCCGTTCGCGGGTTCTGGTGCGAACCGAACCCGGGGGTGTTCGGCTCATCACTAATAGCCACACAAGTGCCTAGATGAAATGGCAGCAGTAGATTTGTGATAGGCAACAGATTTGATGACCAGATTTCCTGACATCAGGAGTGTACATATTAATGTGGTATTCATATATCAGCAAGGGTAACAAATTACAATATAGTGTTCCATAGATAATCTATAATCTATAACCATTAGTTGCCAATGCATAGCATATACCTTACCCATATTTTCTGCTCTTCACTCTCCATACTGTGTTCAGCTATGGTTTCTCTCCATGCTACTTATGATGCTAAATTCTCTCCATACATCACAATCTAAATTAAGTTAATTGCAGTATGAAAAAATGTGAACTTTAACAACAAGTGAAGCTCATGTGAGTCCCAAATCTAATTAACATGCATGATGTAAGGCAGACTTTCCTTGCTAGTATTTCTGGTTAAACATTAGTAGGAAGCAGTAGCTGTGTCCGTTTTACATCTACGTCTTCTAATTAGCTGTTCTTGTACTACATAAGCAGGTCTCTATGTTTCATTGCCAAACTTACACCTGTATACTGTATTTGTGTTCGTCCAGTTGTGTTGTATAGTGTCAGCTTCCAATTCTAATAATATACAGTTATGATTTTATACTTCTATTTACAAATACTTTCATTTGCTTGCTCAATCAAAAACTTCAAATGCTAGTTAGCTTCTTAATCATCTATGACGGGCCTGATCAATGCAACTTAGTAAATAATTAATTATGATGGTGTTGTTATTACTGTTCTTATTATGCTTAGCATTAGAATCCTTGCATTCATCTCCACTCTCTGGAGGAGCTCTTTCTGGGCAAGGGCTGTATTTGGAGGTACCTCTCTACATCTTATAAATCTTTGTTGGATCTCCATGCCAGCCACCTTTATTGGCGAAGTGTGAGAGAGACTTGTGAGTCACTTTTACCAAACCTCAAAAGAAGCACATACTTTTCTTTGCACAGAAATTCTCTCTTTGTAGAGACCACTTACAAAATAATCATGCATTTTATAGAACTCCATCAGCTTTGGCTAAGTTATTTTCACATCAAACTGATCACTGTTGGTGTTGTGTCCTACACCCAGGCACCATCTTACACACCCTTTGGGAGTGCCTCAAGCTCCAAGCTTTTTGGCAGCCAGTTCTTTAACTCATACCCAAATTTACAGACATTTTCTTACGCGATGACCCAACTTCAGTCCCACTTAACCTCACCCCTTTATCAAGGAAACGGTATCATAAGTCCCTCCTCAAACACCATCTTAACACCGTACAGGAGTGCATCCCATGCCTGTCAAAGCAACAGTCTGCACCAACGGTGGCCCAATGGCTCGCAAGTGTAGGTGACATTGAACAGATGGAAGACCTGACCTCTGCTCTTCGGGATAAGTCTGAGGACCTATATTTAAATGGTTCTACTGGGCTCTCTACTGATTCTCTGATTTATTCCTTCAATAACTTATATGGCTTGCCTGTGATTTACACTGCCCAACCCCTACTCCCCAGGGGTGACTCCACCACCCCCTATTTCCCACCCTGCCCCCGTTCCCATTTTTTTCCAGCGAAAGCCGCCACATTCTAGGTCCCTTGCTGCCATCATCTTTATGACACCATCAGGAGGCTGGCTATCTTTTCTTGGCCTGAGCAGTTGGACTACTGATAATTCTCACTGCAGTGGGCTTTACACTGACCTGAAGCCCCCTGGGATTTGTGACGTGGGTATCCTAGGAGGCTTCAGGCAGCGAGGTTATCCTTCAAGCCTAGACCATGTAGCCAGAAGCGCAGAGTGCACTGCAAAAAAAAGCATCTCTGAAATCATTTGTTTTTTGTTCATTGTAGAAAGGAGGGGAGGGGCAAACTTTTTAAACAAAGTATAAAATAAGAGATAGCTGAATAGCTGTCTGTACATACAAGCGTTTGATTCGCAGTTGCGATGTCGCCCTATTAACTTGAATGGGTAAGACTTGGCTGCAGTACGGCTTTCTGAATGCGACGGGGTAAAATTTTCATCACAAAGAAAAGAATTGCGCCATACATACAACTCTGAGTGTCTGAATGCTCTCTTTTGGGTGGGTTGTTGGGGGTAAATCCTAGGCTCAATAGCTTGTTTTTACCACGCCCAGGCCGCTTGTGTGAATGAGCCCTTAATGTAAAGGACCCTTCCTAAACCATCATGCTGAACTTTTGGCATATCAAATCTCTGACCTCTGAATGTAATGTAATGCCCACTCTAAAGGTTTATACTTACTCTATGAACAGGAAATAAACTGACTGGGTGCAGAGAAAAAAATCCTGCGGTTCTTCATTTAAACATTTCATAAATAAGGACCTTTAAAATCGTTCTAGTATGGTTAGAAAATAAAGATATATATTTCACTGTTTACTATAAGCAACATCACAATCTTCTTTGAAACATTTCCCATTTTGATCTATTTTACTCTCTCCCTGCTAACATAGCTGCTCGTTTCCCCTACAGCCCAACTAATGCATGCACAGGATTCAGTAAGTGGAAAATAGAACAAGTCACTTACATGTTCCCCGATTATTAATGAATATTAATGAACTAACTCTCCTGAGCTCAGAACTAGTTCACTTAATGTTTTAAATTCAAGTATTCTGAACAGGGAGTATCAAAACAAGAATTTTATCAAGCGGAACAAACCACCAACAGGATATTTCACCAATAAAACAGATTTTTTTTTAATTGTTACTTTAATAATAAGCAAACAGTTTAAAGCAGTAATAAACCCAAAAGCAAACATTTATTATATTGCAGCTTACCAATTCTTAGATGTCATGGCTGCATTAGTTTCCTTTAGGCTTTCTTGATTCTATTTTCTGCCAAAAATGTAAATATCAGCTAATTATAAAAGGTACCACATCCATCTTAACCATCATCTACAAATAATCCACATTTGAATCATACTTTACTGGTACCAGATAGGAACGACCACAAGAAATTATAAAAGTATATAATATTTATTACAAAATCCTAAAATTATACATACAATTATACATAAAACCATAGAGCAAACTCCTTTCTCAATGGTTTTATGTATAATGTTATGATTTTATAATAAACATTATATACTTTTATAATTTCTTGTGGTTGTTCCTCTTTGGTACCAATAAAGTCTGATTCAAATGGGGATTTTTGTTAATTCTATTATCATCTGGTGGGCCAGCAAGTCTGTTGGTTTTTACAGCACAAACTCTCCAGCAGAATGTATCAGTTTACGTGGATAAGACAACCCACATAACAACAGCAGGGGTGATTAACATGATCAGCTATTATTTATCCCAAAAGAAAAAAAAACTGTTTGCTGTAACTGATTATAAAGTGTAAGCTGGAGTTTGGCTTCAATTTGTTAGTGTACTGTATCTAAATCTGCTAATACATTTAACACTGCCCTCACCCCCAGACTGACAGTGCTGCTGTGTCTCACTAATACAGGAGGTGTGTTAGTTAGACCACCAGATGAAAACAGAGGGAAAAAAGCCAAAAGCCTCGTACACACGGGCGGGAATTCGATCGACGGAATTCCTGGCAAGCTTGTCTTGCCAAGCCCTGTGTACACACGCGCCATTCAAAAGAACCGCCGTTCTTTTGTATGGCAAGAACACGGTGACGCCATCGACTATGACGAGCTGGCGCTCGTTACATTCGATGCTGTCGCCGCCATCTTGCTACACCCTACACTACCCTTGTATGCTACCGCGCATGCGTCGAAGTCTCATCGAGCATGCACGGGTTTCCCTGGACAGGTAAGCATACAGACGACCGGGTTTCTCAGCAGGAAACACTCTGCCGAGAATCCAGACGAGAAAAATAGAGAGCAGGTTCTCTATTTTTCTCGTCGAGATTCCCGGCAGTTTTCCTGCCGAGAAACCATACACACGAACAGTTTTCTCTGCAAAAAGCTCTCCCAGCAGTTTTCTTGCAGAGAAAAACGGTCGTGTGTACGAGGCTAAAGAAAAGAAAACTGATGCAACCACCGCATCTAACAATTGGTAAGCTGCAATATTATATTTTTGTGGGATTCATATTGTTTTAAGAAATCAAAAGCATCAAATATTTCAAAATTGTGTGTAGAGAAGCATAGATTGTGACAAGGGGTGTGCCTAGTATCTCTTGGATGGGTCGTATATACTCGGTAAAGATGTATTTTCTCCAAAAACTTCTGTATCCGTTTAAAGTGCTGCCCATGTCTGTCCCCTGCTATGTGTTCTGCTCATTACAGCGTCTCCTGCTCAAATTAATTTGGGGCTCCACCAGACCCCGACTGAATAAACAACTGCTCTACAATACTAAAATTAGGGGAGATCTGGGAGTTCCAAAGATAGGTCATTACTACCAGTTGCCAGTTACCAGTTACCAAATCGCTCTACTAGTTCAACTCTGTGCAGGCACGACTGCACCTCAGTGGACTTATATTGATATGATAGATACAGATCCTATACTGCTTTCTTCCATGCTCTGGATCCCCTTCCCACCCCGTCCAAAGGCACTCAACCCGATTTTGTTAAATGTAGCCCTACCCCCCGCAAGGGCTACTGGTGACTGGTTCCCCTATTCATGCACAACAAGCATTTTCCACTTTCATCTGTACACAAGAAAACAGTCTCTGAGCTTGTTTTTTTTTTTGTTTTATTAGGTATAATAACTTGGATGAAGTAAGGGGTTATGGCATGAAACAATGCATGGGGACAACTTCCTTCCTGTGTACAAAATCCAGACCTGTCCTCCTTCCTGGACATAGTCATTCTTTACTGATCAAAAGAAAAAGTTAATTGAAGACTAGAAGCTCTCAGTCCCCTTTAGAAAAATGTGCAAAGAAAAAAAACGTGAGCAGGAACGCAAGTTCCTGCTATGCTAAGTTGTAAACCCAGTCTTAATGTTTGTAGCCTACCTAACTGATGACATAACAAGGTAGTGCTCAAAAACATAAACATTGTTTGTGTTTTCTAAAGGCCATATAGCCCAGCTCTGGGCTTGGTGCCCCCTCCAATTTTTATATTGCCCGGAGTTAGGCTTAAAACTGGGTCACCACAGAAGTTCCAACATTTCCATGGAGCATACTAGAAATATGAATATATACAGTATATATATATATATATATCATATAACAGCTAATTTATGGTATAGGATGTAAAAGCTGGTATAGAAAAAGACAGCTATTGTTCCCTGCTTGGGAATTGATCAAAGAATTTGGAATGTATTTCAGTAGACAATTTACATACTGACTTTTTGAGATAATAGTACATTGCTTAATTATCATTATCAATAGACAGAAAAAAAAAAAAAAGAAGAAAATAACACTCCTGCCTGTTGTTTAAATCATTGGCAGTAAAAAAGAAAATCTTTATTAATAAATGCACTGATAGGACATAATAACTCTTTGTTGATTGCCCATGAACTTTTGGCGTTCCTCTCATTTACCTTTATCATACACTGGTCCACTCTGAGAAAGTAATTATCATAATGGAACAGAAAATGCAGGGCCAGATAATGAGTTTTTAAGCTTGCCTGTATTTTGCATTAAAGTAGATTCAAGGCTATGGTGTCAGTTTTTCCAGCAAGGTAAACCATGCATACAGAAAAAACCCTGCAGAGAAAGCAACACATAAACTTTGAGGGAAAAGGTAAGCTGCCTAAAAATAATATATTTACATTTTCAAAGTTCAAAAATCCCGTTAATGTACCGTGTTCAGTGTATGTTTGGTACAAATAATCATTAGCAATGTATCATTTCCAATTCCCTCAACATGTCCTGTTACTCATGGCACAGTTATAAGAGTTAGCACCATGTGCATGCTTTTGTTCATGTCAGCACTGCAAGTTAATAATTGGAGAACAATAGAATTAACTGAAAACAAATATTACAGCAGATGTGGGGAGAAGGAGGCTCTTGTGATATAACATGGGGACAAGGCGCTTAACAAGAGGGGGAAGACTGTGCAAGGTTCCATCCCCTCCCAATACTGAAGGTATGGGTCAGGAAGGGGGGTGGGGGGTGCACACTTGCTGCCCTCCCCTTCCTAACCACCCAATCTGTATGCCTGGATTCAGTTTGGTTTGAAATTAAGGGGGGAACCTCATGAAACAATTTTTAAGTGTACTGTCTCTTTAAAAAAAAAAAGGGTTGAGTCCCCCTAAAATTCCCACCAGACCCTTATCCAGGCATGCAGCTGGGGTGGCTGGGAAAAAGTGAGCATTCGCTGCCAGGCCACGTGCCTTTGACATTAGGAGGGCACTTTGTCTCCATGTTACATAGTTACATAGTTAGTCAGGTTGAAAAAAAAAACACAAGTTCATCTTGTTCAACCAATCAATCACATCGTCCAACAATGTAGATCCTTGTTAATTACGATAACCTACCTGATGATCTTGACCTTCTGGCAGATCACCCACTAACCCAGAGGCATAACTACAACCTTTAGGGCCCTGGTGCAAGAAACAATGAAGGGCCCCCCCTGGGTCCGGGGCCCTTCTCACTGATCCCGGGGCCCTTTATCCCCATTGCGGGTCCCTTTATTACGGTCCCTCAGCTGCTCCCTTCCTGCCGTTGCGGGGCCCCCCATGGCGACGGAATGCCAGGGCCCAGTCACAACTGTGACCTTTGCGATACTGGTAGTTCTGCCACTGGATTGTAAACTTTACAAAATTGCCAGTAAACAAGCCAAGCAGATATAGCCAGAGATGTACACTAGTATTGGCTGTTTAATATTTGCCATCAGCCACCGCTCTGCTTTATTAGCTTTAATAGCTTCCAACTATCAAGCTTTCTGCAGCAAGTTGTTAAACGGTTATTAAATTCTAACAGACAGTTTTAGTTTGTTAGAAGATATAGGCATGTGTAAATTGATGATCTCGCGCCTAAATAAATTGTTAAATTAATTGAGCTGCTATCCCCAAATTTCAAAGGTTGAAACTGTGACTGGAAGTGATTATAAGTGCAATATTAGCAAATATATATAGGGGGCGCTAAAGCATATAAGATATTCAAATTAAATAAATAAATTAAATTAAAATTAAATTAAATTAAATGATATATTGAGTGAATGAAATTGTGAACACCAGCCAGCCTATGTGAACCGCAATGACTAGTCTATGACTATCCAATCGTGATGACCAGCCTCTATGCAGTCCCCTTGATAAGTGAGATATCTTTACAAAACCTATTTACCAAACAGATTATGATAAATTCATAAATAAGTGACAACAAATGATCAAACATGCAATGTCAATCGTGAGAAACTTAATGTCCCAAAAAATAAATGAATATTTGTCAAAGGAACAAATGTTAGTCCATAAATTCCAAACAGTGAAATGAATCCTGAGTAACAGCTTTATCAAACAGGAAAATGGAAAATTGTATCATACTTACCAGTAATTTTCCTTTCCTGGTGCCTATCCATGGCAGCATACCTGTGACAAGCTCCGCCTTGGCTCCTCCCTCAGGACTAGTGAATATTATAAAAGAGTTGGTTAGCACAGCCCCAGCATTCTCCGTAATATAGAATACAGAGGGTGGGATTGTATGCTGCCATGGATAGGCACCAGGAAAGGAAAATTACTGGTAAGTATGATACAATTTTCAGTTTTCCTGGTGCCTCCATGGCAGCATACCTGTGACAAATAACTAGCTGATATGGGTGGGATGATGCTCAGAGGTTTAGTTTAAAGAGATTATTATCATCATTTAGAGGAAGAAGCAAAGGCCGATTTGACCGCCTGTCTGCCAAACTCCACCGATGAGAGAGCTCCTGGGTCTACTCGGTAATGTTTCAGAAACGTATGTTGGAACAACCAAAGTCGCTGCCCTGCAAATAGTTTCAATTGACACATTCACTCTTGCCACCCAAGAGGTAGAAACCGTTTTGGTGGAGTGCGCCCTGACTATCGAAGGGGATCCCAGTCCTTTTGCCCTGTACACCTTGTGGATGAGTTTAACGAACCATGAGGCAATCGTTCTTGCTGACGCCTCCTTGCCTTTGTTTATGAACAACCTGATAGTGTCCCTGAAGGATGCTGTAGCCTGCAGATAGCATCTCAAAGTGGAGGCAATGTCCAGCTCGTGAAGAGAATCCGAGTCTTGTTCTGAAAATGTTGGAAGTGCCCAGGGCTCCGACATGTTCGAGGATGATGTGACCTTGGGGCTAAATCCTTGCACCGTTCCGAATTCTACTTTGTCAGGAAAGAATATGATATGATGAAGATCCGCTCCTAAAACTTGGAGCTCTGAAACCCGCATGTCAGA
This sequence comes from Rana muscosa, assembly GCA_029206835.1. Lineage (NCBI taxonomy): Eukaryota > Metazoa > Chordata > Amphibia > Anura > Ranidae > Rana > Rana muscosa. The sequence continues at coordinate 62,108,571 of CM055122.1, read as the reverse complement.
AGTTATGGCTATGAAGAAGGATAGCTTCATGGTTAGATTCCAAAGTGATGCTGACTCCGAAGAGGCAAGAGGTGTATTGGTTAAAGACTCTAGGATGATGGCAAGGTCTCAAGTGGGAAAAGATTGTTTAGTTGGTGGTCGGATCTTTTTTGACAGCTTTGAAAAATTGGATTATTAATGAATCCTCAGCCCATCTTTTACTGGTTGCCGCTGAAATTGCCGCTACTGCCTGCAAGAATTTTTAGAATTTGAGAGGATGATGGGAAATCTGGATCGCAGTTTCTGCCAATCATGAAGGCCCTGAATTTGTTCCCCACCTTATCGTATATACTGTTTGTGGATGGCTTTCTTGCGCTGAGCAGGGTTTCGATAACTTTGTTGGGACACCCTAGGGATTGGAATCTTTCCCTTTCAGCTGCCAGATGTGAAGATTTAACCTGCGGGAATATGGATGGGTGTGACATCCCTGTGACAGGAGAAAAAGGTATTATTGGAACCTTGACTGAAGGCTGTGTATTCAGGTACATTGCTGTGGGGAACCAGGGACGTCTTGGCCAGTACGGTAGGACTGCTATCACCGTTGTGGTTTCTACCATAAGCCTCAACAGGAGTTTTTTTTTTTTGGAATGAGAGGCCATGGAGAGAAGGCATAGGCCAGATTGCATGCCCAAGGGCTGAGAGAGCATATACTGCCTCCGTCTGGGGATGAGGAAGTCTCAAGATGAACCTTGAAAACTTGGTATTTAATGCTGTTGCAAATAGGCCCAGCCCGAGGGAACCCCACTGGTCCACTAACCAGTCGAAAACTTTCGAGTGCAGAGACTATTCGTTGAAATCTACAAACCTGCGAGATAGGCGGTTGGCCCTTGAGTTGAGAAGACCGGGCAGATAGACTGCCCTTAGGTCTTTTAGATTCCTTTTTGCCCAAAAGAATATGGTTTCACTTCCTTCAGCAGGGACCTGTTGCGCGTCCCTCCTTGTCGGTGTATATAAGACACCGCAGCCCTGTTGTCCATTCGGAGAAGAACTGGTTTGCCTGTAATCTTGAATTCTAGGGCTAGCAATGCAAAAGGTAGGCTGCCCGGACCTCCAGGATATTTGATACCAGGCCTGTTGTATGGAAGGACCATCTTCCTTGCCCTGAGATCTGGTTGCAGTGTGATCCCCACCTGCTTCACTGGCAGTGGCATTGGTAATAATTGTGATCCAGTTGACATGTCCTAATGGACGTGATTTCATAGGCGTGTGTTTCTTCATCCACCAATGTAGACTCCTGAGCATCAGGGTCGTCAGGTGTATGGGTTGGGATAGATACCATCTGTTCCACAGCCTCAAGAACTTATGCTGGAAATGTCTCAAATGCCAATGAGCCCAAGGGACCCTAGGGATGCATGACGACATCCAGCCTATCAGACTCTGACAGTTTGAGTATGACAGGTAGGATCTCACACTGACTTTCTTCATCTGTCGAACAGTCGATGTCACCTTTTGAGGTGGGAGGGATACTGTACCGTTCTGTTCCACTAACTGGGCTGGAACCTTCGCCCGGGGATGAAGGTCATCCAAGTAATGGTATACTCAAGGCCTTAATTCTATTAGAGGGGCTATAATGGCAATAGTGTCTTCGTAAAGACTCTTGGGGACGTGCAGAGGCCGAATGGGAGACTCCAAAATTTAAAATGTACAGGCACCACTGCAAACCTCGGATATTTCTGGAAAGGAGGGAGTGTCGGTATATGCAGGTAAACATCCTGCAAGTCTATTGATAACATCCGATCCCCTGGTTGGATTACACGTATAATCGCTCATAGTGACTCCTTTTTAAATTTTTTAGGAAGATATAGCGATTTAGCCTCTTCAGGTCTAACACGGGTCTCCTACCTCTGTTTCTCTTGGGGACTAGAAACAGGGTGGAGTAAAAACCGAAAATCTTTCTGATGAAGACACTGGAACCACTGCTTGCTGTTCCTGCAAGGAGAGAAGAAATCGCTGTAGTGCTTCCGTTTTTTTGGGGGAACCTTGACACCCTTGTCTGAGAGAAGAAGTCTTTGGAGGGTTTGTCTAGAAACGACCATAAGTGACCGTATTTAACTGTGGAGACTACCCACGAATCCTTGCACTTTGTTCCCAGATCTTCAAGAAGTGTTTGAGTCTGGCCCCCACAGGGATCGCTTGGGATGGCCTGGCGTCAAAAGGATTTAGCAGAATCCTGAGGGATAGGCACGAGTCTCTGTCTACGGGTCTTGAGGAAGGTAGACTGCGTGCTTCTCCAATTTTGCCTGTAAATGTCCTGGAGCGCCTGGATCGCCTGTCTTGGGGTAACAGGCCAGATTTTCCGCCCATGACGCGAGAGATGGCCTTGTCCAATTTCTCCCCAAACAAGGCTTTTCCGTCAAAGGGTATCTTGCACCAATTCTGCTTTGAGGCAATATCTGCTGACCAAGGTTCCAGCCACAAGGCCCGTTTGGCCATAACTGTGTGGAGCATTGACCTTGCAGAGCATCGAATTGAATCGATTGTGGCTTCACCAATAAGATCTACTGAGAGCTTTAGCTCCACTAAGGCCCTGATGATGTCCTCCCCTGGGATATCCTGTTAGATTGCAAACTCTATATCATCTGTCCAGACGCGTAGGGCGTTGGACACTGACGTCAGGGCTATTACAGGTTTACAAGCGTTGCCCGCCATCTTTTGGGAGATCAAGATCCATCCTTCTGTCTGGTGGATCCTTAAACAAAGTCGAGTCTTCCATGGGCAATGTGACGTTCTTTGCCAACCTTACCACAGCTGCATCAACCACTGGAGGGCCCTCCAGCATTGCGGAATCGGCCTCTGAGAGAGGGTACAATTTTCCCAGTCGATTAATGGAGAATCTTTTCTCCGTCTTTTTCCACTCTTCCTCAATCACATCCCTGATCTCCTTCATGAGAGGGAAAGAGGGTAATCTGGCGTTTGAAAAAAGGGGAAGTACGACTTAGACTTCTGTGTCGGTCTCTTCCCAGCCGATCGCTTGTTTTACCGCCTGCACAAAAGGCTGGACCATGGCGAAAGCAAAACCAAAAGGTATCTAGGTCATCAGAGAGACCCCCTGAGATGGCATTCTCTTCCTGATGTTTAGAGGAAGAAGCAAGCGTCCGGCGTGAGATTTCACTTGAGGACGGCCTGGGAATGGATGCCTCAGCTGTTTGCTCCTGAGTAGGAGATGCCAGATGTTGCGGCGGCATTGTGGCTACCAATTCCGCAAGGGAATTCTTTACTGCTTTCTTAAGTAGGTCCGCCACTTGCAGGCTTTCGGACTTTCTGTCCGCTGGGCAATTTCGACAGATCACTTTGTCTTGAAGTGAGGTGTCTCCACAGGACTGACATCCTGGAGATCTCGGCTTCAGGAGCGTTAGGCCACTTTCACACCGAGGCGCTTGAAAAACTGCCAGTAAAACACTGAGTGCTTTTGAAGCGCTTTTCAGGCGCTTTTAAAGCGCTTTCAATTCATTTCAATGGAGATGGGCGTTTTTTTCAGTGTACTGCTCCAGTGTGAAAGCATTCATTGATTTTAATGGAAATAAGTTTCAGGCGCTTTTTTTTTTGCGTGAAAGCGCCTGAAAAGCGCCTCAGCGATGACTTCCTGCTTCTTCTATGATCCCGATGCCTGGACAACCTTGCTCTACTGGGACTAGAATCATCATAGTCCTCATTTCGCCTTGAGGTCTTTTTAGACGTCTTCTGGCATATAGGGCTGAAATACATAAAAGTACCAGCTTCGGTGCACTCTTTTTTTTTTTTAAGATGTGTAAGCTTACCTGGACGTAGGTCCTTACCTCAGAAGTAGAGTAGGATCTTTGTATGGGCGGCGAATGGCTCATGCTGAGTGGCTTAGCAAAGGTAGCAGCTAAGAAAGGAACAGGGAAGGGTTAACGACCATGTCCTAATCTGGCTAGGAGAAACAAAATCTCCGTGTTTTTTTTTTTTTTTTTTTAAATATAAATGATATAAAATAACATTTTTATTTTTTTTTGGGGGGGGGGGCTTCTCGCACACATGCATATATATATATATATATACACACAGGTCCTTCTAAAAAAATTAGCATATTGTGATAAAGTTCATTATTTTCTGTAATGTACTGATAAACATTAGACTTTCATATATTTTAGATTTGTTAAACACAACTTGAAGTAGTTCAAGCCTTTTCTTGTTTTAATATTGATGATTTTGGCATACAGCTCATGACAACCCAAAATTCCTATCTCAAAAAATTAGCATATCATGAAAAGGTTCTCTAAACGAGCTATTAACCTAATCATCTGAATCAACTAATTAACTCTAAACACCTGCAAAAGATTCCTGAGGCTTTTAAAAACTCCCAGCCTGGTTCATTACTCAAAACCGCAATCATGGGTAAGACTGCCGACCTGACTGCTGTCCAGAAGGCCATCATTGACACCCTCAAGCAAGAGGGTAAGACACAGAAAGAAATTTCTGAACGAATAGGCTGTTCCCAGAGTGCTGTATCAAGGCACCTCAGTGGGAAGTCTGTGGGAAGGAAAAAGTGTGACAGAAAACGCTGCACAATGAGAAGAGGTGACCGGACCCTGAAGAAGATTGTGGAGAAGGACCGATTCCAGACCTTGGAGGATCTGCGGAAGCAGTGGACTGAGTCTGGAGTAGAAACATCCAGAGCCACTGTGAACAGGCGTGTGCAGGAAATGGGCTACAGGTGCCGCATTCCCCAGGTCAAGCCACTTTTGAACCAGAAACAGCGGCAGAAGCGCCTGACCTGGGCTACAGAGAAGCAGCACTGGACTGTTGCTCAGTGGTCCAAAGTACATTCAGAAATCAAGGTGCCAGAGTCTGGAGGAAGACTGGGGAGAGGGAAATGCCAAAATGCCTGAAGTCCAGTGTCAAGTACCCACAGTCAGTGATGGTCTGGGGTGCCATGTCAGCTGCTGGTGTTGGTCCACTGTGTTTTATCAAGGGCAGGGTCAATGCAGCTAGCTATCAGGAGATTTTGGAGCACTCCATGCTTCCATCTGCTGAAAAGCTTTATGGAGATGAAGATTTCATTTTTCAGCACGACCTGGCACCTGCTCACAGTGCCAAAACCACTGGTAAATGGTTTACTGACCATGGTATTACTGTGCTCAATTGGCCTGCCAACTCTCCTGACCTGAACCCCATAGAGAATCTGTGGGATATTGGGAAGAGAAAGTTGAGAGACGCAAGACCCAACACTCTGGATGAGCTTAAGGCCGCTATCGAAGCATCCTGGGCCTCCATAACACCTCAGCAGTGCCACAGGCTGGTTGCCTCCATGCCACGCCGCATTGAAGCAGTCATTTCTGCAAAAGGATTCCCGACCAAGTATTGAGTGCATAACTGAACATAATTATTTGAAGGTTGACTTTTTTTGTATTAAAAACACTTTTCTTTTATTGGTCGGATGAAATATGCTAATTTTTTGAGATAGGATTTTTGGGTTTTCATGAGCTGTATGCCAAAATCATCAATATTAAAACAAGAAAAGGCTTGAACTACTTCAGTTGTGTGTAATGAATCTAAAATATATGAAAGTCTAATGTTTATCAGTACATTACAGAAAATAATGAACTTTATCACAATATGCTAATTTTTTGAGAAGGACCTGTATATATATATATATATATATATATATATATATATATATATATATATAATTATTTTTTTTTAAACAATTTTTCCCCTCTTTTTTTTTTTTTTTTTTCAATAATTTACATTTTTTTTTTTTTTTTTTTTTTAGTTTTACTTGCACACCTGCATATACTATAATTAATTTTAAAAACAATTTCCCCCCCCCCCTTTTTTTTTTTTTAATTATTATACATATATATATATATATATATATATATATATATATATATATATCATAGGTGTGCGCAGCCTATTGCATTAGGGTGTGCACCCCAAAGCTCAAACACGCATGAACGCCACCTGCTGCCACATGGAGGAGGCTCTAATGGTGGGAGACAGTTGATTGGGAGCATATTATGCTACACTCTAAATACGAGTGTAGTGTGTTCCTATAGTTGAACCTAGCCTTTAATATAATGGGGGCATTTACACTGGCCACTGGCACCCCAAACCACCCACCTGGTGCCACTCCTGGATAATGTTATTGTACATGGGGTGATTAGGGTGTGCCCAGGCACACCCAGCACACCCTGTGCGCACACCTATGATATATATATATATATATATATATATACACACACACATATATATTTTTACTTGCCTGAAACGACAGGTATTCTTCCCTGGAGCTTTCTGTTAAGTAGATCTCAGGCAGCCAGGGAGATAAATGGGACCAGGTGGATAGAGGAAAACGCCTCTGCCCTGTAATTTAGGGTTAAGGGCAAGAAAACAACATTTTTCCCTAACCTAAGATGGCCGCTGAGGCTTCCGCGCTTACCGCGCATGCGCGAACCGGCGGCTCTAGGACCCGGGCGTCTGCGCATGCGCAGAACGCGGCAAAAGACGCCGTAAGTAAATAAAAAGGCTGGGGGTGAGCGCACGCGATCCCTAAGGGGGACGAGGAGGTGATAGAGGGCGAGGGGGAGACAGGGGGCATAAAGGAAATGGGAAACACTAAAAAAACAGCCAGAAAGAAAAAGCTAAAAAGGAAGGAAAAAAGGGAAGAAAAAAAAAAGAAATGCAGAAATAGCTGCTGCTTCTGTTGCCATGTGTGAGCTAATGCCTGGAAGATGTGCTGCAGGTAGAGCTCTTAGTTAAGAGACAAACTGCTTGTCTCAAAAGATCCTACAGAAGGGACTCCCAACCTTATAAGCGCGTTTAGCTGCCCAAGAGAAGGGACCGCGTCCGGGAGAGGCTTGAACCCGGACGGAAGCTGCCGAATGCAGAAGGTAAGGACGTTCGACCAGAATTCACTGCCATGAGGTATGAGGAAAAAAAAGGAGAATGCTGGGGCTGTGCTAACCAACTCTTTTATAATATTCACTAGTCCTGAGGAAGGAGCCAAGGCGGAGCTTGTCACAGGTATGCTGCCATGGAGAGGCACCAGGAAAAGGAATTTGCTTGAAGTGATAGCCTTCACCACCTTAACCACTTGACAACTGGGCACTTAAACTCCTTTCCTAACCAGACCAATTTTCAGCTTTCGGTGCTCTCACATTTTGAATGACAATTACTCAGTCATACAACACTGTACCCATATGAAATTTTTGTCCTTTTTTTCACACAAATAGAGCTTTCTTTTGGTGGTATATAATCACTGTTGGGTTTTTTATTTTTTGCGCTATAAGAGAAAAAAAGACTGAAATTTTTGTAAAAAAAAGAATTTTTCTTTGTTTCCGTTATAATATTTTGCAAATTAGTATTTTTTCTTCATAAATTTTGGCCAAAATTTATACTGCTACATATCTTTGGTAAAAATAAGTACAAATTGGTGTATATTATTTGGTCTTTGTGAAAGTTATAGAGTCCACAAGCTATGGTGCCAATACCTGAAAATTGATCACACCTGAAGTACTGACGGCCTATCTCATTTCTTGAGACCCTAACATGCCAGAAAAGTACAAATACCCCCCAAATGACCCCTTTTTGGAAAGAAGACATTCCAAGGTATTTAGAAAGAGGCATTGTGAGTTTTTTGAAGTTGTCATTTTTTCCCACAATTCTTTGCAAAATCAAGATTTCTTTTTCGTACATCACGGGACACAGAGCGACATAGTCATTACTAATGGGTTATATAGTTACCGTCAGGTGCTGGCACTGGCAACTTCCAAAACCGGAAGTACCCTCCCCTATATAAGCCCCTCCCATCCGGGAGCACCTCAGTTTTTTGCCAGTGTCTAAGGTGTTGGCCAAGAAGAAACATGTGTTTTTCACTGAGCTTGCGTACAGGTTCTTTTGGGCCTCAGTAAGCTATTCCGGATCCGACCAAAAAAGCTTCATAGCTAAACGGTCGGTACCCGGGCCTTGCAGAGAAGAGCAAGGTTCTGCCTGTAATGCTTCTCTTAGGAGAGCTGGACCCTGGGATCCAGAGCTCTGGTCATACCCACGACCAAGATGTTTTCTGTGCAGGGTGCTATACAGGTCCAGGGGAGTGGAATCCTTGGGAACCCGGTCCCTGAAGGTTTGATTACAATGCCTGCCGTGATAGGTGAAGTTTGGGCTTTTGTGGACCAAACAAAGTCCTGCGGCGGGGAACAGGTAAGTGGGGGCCCCCAGGAACTTGGTTCCATTGGGGGACCCCCAAGCCTAATTTGTCTTTCTGTCTGTTACCTAACGGTATTCCCGCTAATATCTGTGCATGCCTGTAACTACTAAAAAAATGTAATAATTTTTAATGGTGGTCAAGAAAAAAAAAAAAAAAAAGGAATGTTTTTTTATATATGTTTAGTATATTAAACTGCGGTACCTGTGTTTGTCCACTAGAGGCCGCTGTGGAATGTTTTTCTTGTCATATGGACTAGTTTCTTCTCAGAGAACAAAGTCCAGGCAGCTGGTGAGTTCTCCTACAGGAAACTGTTTCCTCTGCCATGTTGCAGTGTTCGTCTATCCCCCGGCCTGCGGCAAAGGGGGCCCTGGCTCCTGTCCCTGGTTTCCATGTTTGAAAATTAGCGCCGAGGCGCACGTGGCCGCGCGCGTGCGCGTGCACGCGCCTCTATATATAGAGGTGGCCGGAAAAAGGGGCGGGGCCTGGGGGATGACGCTCTGTGCGCGCCGCAGCGCTTCTGCGCATGTGCGGGCGTCCCAGCAGGTTTTTAAAAAGCCACATTATTGCAGTAAGCTGGCTATGAAGTACAGAGACAGAGCTGGCAACATTTAAAGGCATACAGCAAGCGGTTGATACAGGCATCCCCTAGAAAGGCACATTAGTAGACACCAACTGTTATATAGCAGCAATTGTGCTAGACTATTCTCAGTAAAAGTGGTGTATTACGGCTGGAATACCTCAGCTTTAGGCTTAGGAATATGCCGTCCAGTAGCTCCGGAACTGAATCTTCCAGGAAGCGAAGGGGGTCTCATCGGGCTCTGAGGATCTTGGGCATACTCCTGCTGCACCAGTCTCCCCTGAAGTTCAGAGGTAAGTGACCGTAGAGACCCCGCAGGGGTACTTGGTACTGTGGCTGTCCTCAGTCACCTGCTCCTGTGTATGTAACAGAGGAGGTTTTTTCCTCAGCTCTGGGAGGATTAGAGAGAGATTGTCAAAATTTATCGCTGCCTCCCTGTCAGGGAAAGCACGCCCGATCTCCGTCTCCTCCTTCAGAGTGCCTGTTAGCAGAGCAACAGTCCCATACAGGGATCGACCTGCCTGAAGGGGATCAGGATAAGGTTGATTCTGTTATAGAGGAATCAACAGTGGGGGAACCTTTTCTCAGCATCTCAAGCTGAAAGATTATGGGTTCAGTCTCTGACTAACATGGTCCGATCAGCATTTAAAAATGCACCTTGCGGAACCAGCAACCACTACTGTATCCTCGTTGGGGTCGCTAGAAGCCCCCAGACTGTTTGTTCTTTTCCACTTCACCCTTTACTGAAAGGGCTCATTTACCAGGATTGGGAACGTCCTGAGAAAATATTTATTCCCCTAAGAGATTTTCGGTGGTCTATCCCATGGAGGATAAGTTCATCAAAAAAAAAAAAAAAATGGAAGGTCCCTACAGTGGACGCAGCCATCTCTTGTATGTATAAATCACTGACATGTCCAGTGGATAATGTCCAAATGTTCAAGAACCCAATAGATAAAAGATTGGAGTCCTTATGAAAATCTGCTTGGTGATACAACCAGCAGTAGCAGCTATTGGGGTCTGCTAAGCAGTGAAGGATCAGTTGAAACAGGTCTTGAGGGACTTGACAGATCAGCAGGCTTTGCCCTAGCTGATCTACCTAGAGCCTTAGGCTTTGCGGTTGACGCCATAGAGGATTCAGTCCATCAGGCCTCCCGCCTTACGCTGTCTATAGTACATATGCGTAGGCTCCTATGGCTCAAAAACTGGTCTGCTGAAGCTCCCTGTAAAAAATGGCTGGTTAGCGTCCCATTTCATGGTGAACGCTTATTCAGGGAAAACCTGGACAAATATATCCAGAAAATTTCCAGCGGTAAAAATACGCTCTTGCCGGTTAAAAGCAGAGTTAGAGGTCCCTCTTTAAGAGGCCTGCTTCTCCAGTCCCTGGGGCATCGGCTGTGTAACAGTTCCGACGGCCTCCTCGGTTAAATCCCGGGGGTAAAAAACAGGGACAGTAGCAGGGTAATGAGAAACCCTGGGTCAGGGGAGGTACAAAACCTCCCCCAAAGTTAAATTCATTGAAGCCCCCACTCAGTCGGGTGGGGGGAGGACTCCAGTTGTTCGCAGGAGACCTGGCGGGACACGATCAAGACAGATAGGTGCTCTCCGCAGTAGGTTTGGGATACAGTTTGGAGTTAAAAGACTCCCCTCCTTCCCATTTTGAGGTCAAACGTGCCAAGGGATCCCCGGAAGAGAGAGTCCCTCCTGTTGGCACTAGAACAACTATTGCTCCAAGGAGTAATTATGGAGGTTCCCCTGGAAGAATGAGGGTTCGGGTTTTACTCAAACCTCTTTACAGTCCCGAAGCAAACGTGGACGGGAGGCCCATATTAATTCTAAAAAGGGCTATACAAATTCCTGTATATCAGGACTTTCCGATGGAGTCGATCCGATCGGTGGCCACTGCCCTACAAGGGGAGGATTGGTTAGCCACGATCGACATCAAAAATGCTTATTTGCACATTCCCATCTTTCCAGTCCACCAAAAATTTCTACGCTTTGCAGTAGAAGGGCGCCATTTTCAGTTCAGAGCCTTACCCTTCGGTTTGGCCACAGCACCAAGAGTGTTCACAAAAATTCTGGCCCTTTATTGGCCAATCTAAGAACACAAGGTGTAATGATAATGGCATATCTGGATGACTTGTTGCTGATAGACCACTCAGTGAAAAAACTAGACGTGGTCGTTCACAAGACGATCAAGTATCTGGAATCTCACGGTTGGATTATCAACCGAGACAAGTCAGCCCTAAAAACCAGTCAAAAGTCTGGAATACTTGGGGCTAAGGTTGGATTCAGGCCAGAGAAAAATATTCTTGCCTCGAGGAAAGGTGTTGTCTTTGAAAGATTTGATCCACTTAGTGGGTACAAAAAAGACAGCCGTCCATACGCCTGTATATGAGGCTGCTGGGAAAAATGGTGGCATCATTCGAAGCAGTACCCTACGGTCAATTCCATTCAAGGAATTTGCAAGGGGCCATACTGTCAGCCTGGAACAAAAAAGTTCAGGCCCTAGACTTACAATGTCCTTGTCCCCTTCCGTTCGCAAGAGCCTCCGTTGGTGGTTGGTTCCCCAGAATCTGGAAAAAAGGAAATCCTTCAGTCCGATTTCTTGGAAGGTGGTCACTACAGATGCCAGCCTTATAGGCTGGGGAGCAGTATTGGAGCAATAGTCTCTCCAGGGCAGATGGTCGGATGCAGAAAAGGCCCTGCCCATCAATCTCTTAGAGATACGAGCAGCCCGGTATGCCCTAGTAGCATGGACATCCAAACTCCAAGGGTCCCCTGTCAGAATTCAATCAGACAATGCCACAGCAGTGGCATATATCAATCATCAGGGGGGCACCAGGAGTCGTGCAGCCCAGAGGGAAGTAAATTACATCCTGAAATGGGCAGAAAAATATGTCCCAGCCATATCTGCGGTATTCATTCCAGGAGTGGAGAATTGGAAGGCGGACTTTCTAAGTCGCCAGCAATTAGGCCCAGAGGAAGGGTCCCTTCACCCCGAGGTTTTCTGGACAATATGTCAGCGGTGGGGAACATCGGATGTAGATCTTCTAGCATCCAGATTCAACGCAAAGGGGGACAGGTTTGTCTCTCGGACAAGGGATCCCCTAGCTTGCGGCTCGGATGCCCTAGTGTTCCCTTGGGATCAGTTCAAGCTGATATATGCATTCACACCGCCACAATGGTTACCTCGATTACTCCGCAGAATCAGGGTAGAAAAGAAACCAGTGATTCTGGTGGCTCCAGCGTGGCCCCGAAGAGCGTGGTACGTGGAGATTGTAAAATGTCAGTGGGGAGTCCTGGGACTTTCCCACATCGTCCGGACCTGCTTTCGCAAGGACCGATATACCACCCTTCCTTACCAGCCCTAGGTTTGACGGCCTGGCTATTGAAGCCCACATTCTAAAAAAGAGAGGGCTCTCTAATTCTGTGGTATCTACCATGATCAATGCCAGGAAGCCGGTATCCAGGCAGATCTACTATAGAATCTGGAAGGCGTACATCGCCTGGTGTGAGGCCAAGAAATGGCATCCACGTAAGTACGTAATAGGTAGGAGTCTGGACTCCCTACAATGGGCTGTAGATAGGAAGCTTGCCTTGAGTACTATCAAGGGTCAGATTTCGGCCTTGTCAATATTTTTTCAAAGGCCCTTGGCTTCGCATTCACTAGTCAAAGCCTTTATACAAGGAGTGATGCGTATTAGTCCTTCGGTTAATATTCCCATATGTCCATGGGAGCTAAACTTGGTTCTGTCGGTTCTACAGAAACAACCATTTGAACCATTACAGCATATTTCCTTGGTGCTTCTCACCAGGAAATGGATTTTTCTAGTAGCCATTTGTTCGGCTAAAAGAGTATCGGAATTAGCAGCTATGTCCTGTAGGGAGCCATATCTGGTTATCCATAAGGACAGAGTAGTGTTACGTCCTCATCCAGCCTTTCTTCCTAAGGTGGTATCGAGGTTTCATTTGAACCAAGATGTGGTTCTTCCTTCTTTTTTCCCCAAACCTACTTCGGTGGAGGAAAAGTTATTGCATTCTTTGGATGTAGTAAGAGCAGTTAAAGCTTATCTAAAAGCCACTGCTCAGATTCGCAGAACGGATACTTTGTTTATTCTGCCGGAAGGCCCCAGAAAGGGTCAGGCAGCGTCAAAATCTACTTTAGCCAAGTGGATTCGACAGGTCATTATGCAAGCTTATGGCTTGAGAAGGAGACCGCCTCCGTTCAAAGTTAGAGCGCACTCCACGAGAGCAGTTGGAACTTCATGGGCAGTGCATCACCAGGCCTCCCTGGCTCAGATCTGTAAGGCCGCAACGTGGTCTTCAGTTCACACGTTTACTAGGTTCTACCAGGTGGACGTTAGAAGTCAGGAGGATGTCGCCTTTGGGCGCAGTGTGTTGCAGGCCGCAAAAGATCCTCATGTCTGATAGCGCTCAGCTTATATATGGTGTATCCCCCCCCTCATTTGGCATTGCTTTAGGACATCCCATTAGTAATGACTATGTCGCTCTGTGTCCCGTGATGTACGAAAAAGAAAATAGGATTTTTATAACAGCTTACCTGTAAAATCCTTTTCTTGGAGTACATCACGGGACACAGAGCTCCCACCCCTCTTTTGGGGACACTTATTGCTTTGCTACAAAACTGAGGTGCTCCCGGATGGGAGGGGCTTATATAGGGGAGGGTACTTCCGGTTTTGGAAGTTGCCAGTGCCAGCACCTGACGGTAACTATATAACCCATTAGTAATGACTATGTCGCTCTGTGTCCCGTGATGTACTCCAAGAAAAGGATTTTACAGGTAAGCTGTTATAAAAATCCTATTTTTTTTTTTCTTTTTTTTTTTTTCACAAAATTTTCATATTAGCAGGTTATTTCTCACACACAGCATATATATACCACAAATTACACCCCAAAACACATTCTGCTATTCCTCCCGAGTATGGCGATACCACATGTGTGAGACTTTTACACAGCGTGGCCACATACAGAGGCCCAACATGCAGGGAGCACCTTCAGGCGTTCTGGAGCACCCAGGCCAATTCTGACATTTCTCTCCTACATGTAAAAATCATCATTTGTTTGCTAGAAAATTACATAGAACCCCAAAACATTATATATGTTTTTTTAGCAAAGACCTTAAAGAATATAATGGTGGTCGTTGCAACTTTTTATCTTGCACGGTATTTGCGCAGAAATTTTCAAACGCGTTTTTTACGGAAAAAAACTGTTTTGTGCTTAAAAGAAAAAAAAAACAGTAAAGTTAGCCCAATGTTTTTGCATAATGTGAAAGATGAAGTTACGCCGAGTAAATAGATACCTAACATGTCACCCTTCAAAATTGCATGGAATGACGCCAAACTTTGCTACTTAAAAATCCCCATAGGCGACGCTTTAAATATTTTTACTGGTTACATGTTTTGAGTTACAGAGGAGGTCTAGGGCCAAAATTATTGCTCTCGCTCTAACGTTCGCAGAGATACCTCACATGTGTGGTTTGAACACCGTTTTCATATGTGGGCGGGGCTTACGTATGCGTTCACTTCTGCATGCGAGCTCGCGGGGGCAGGGGCGCTTTAAAAAATATATATATATTTTATTGTTCATTTTACTTTATTTATTTTAGTTTGACATGTTTTTCCGCCCCAAATTTTTTCTTGATCACTTTTATTCCTATTACAAGGAACGTAAACATCCCTTGTAATAGGAATATGGCATGACAGGTCCTCTTTACAGTGAGATATGGGGTCAATAAGACCCCACATCTCACCTCTAGGCTGGGAAGCCTGAAAAAAAAACAAAAAAAAACAAAAACAATCTTGGCTTTGATCGTAGCGGTGAGTCGGTAGAAGCACCGGAGGGCAGCGGGAGGGGGGGGGCATCCCCTCTCACCTCCCGTAAGAGCGATCAAGCGGTGGAACAGCCGCTATGAACATTCTTATGGTGTAGGGAATCGCCGGCTGAAAAAGCGAATATCTGAATGATGCCTGTAGCTGCACCCATCATTCAGATATCCCCGCATAAAGTTAAGGACGTCATATGACGGCCGGCGGGCGGGAAGTGGTTATTGCAGAGTATGGCCGGGTATTGCGGAGTATGGCCGGGTATTGCGGAGTATGGCCGGCTATTGCGGAGTATTGCGGAGTATTGCGGAGTATTGCAGGGTATTGCGGAGTATTGCCGGGTATTGCGGAGTATTGCAGGGTATTGAGGAGTATGGCAGGGTATTGAGGAGTATGGCATGGTATTGAGGAGTATGGCATGGTATTGCGGAATATGGCAGAGTATTGCACAGTATGGCAGGGTATTGCACAGTATGGGCAGAGTATTGCACAGTATTGCACAGTATGGGCAGGGTATTGCAGAGTATTAGCAGGGTATTGCAGAGTATTGCACAGGGTATTGCAGAGTATTGCACAGGGTATTGCAGAGTATTGCACAGGGTATTGCAGAGTATTGTACAGGGATGGCTGAGCAGGGATGGATGGATGGCTGGATCTGTGACTGCAATTGTCACAGATCCAGCCCACAGTTGACATGATCTGACATGGGGGAGGGAGCTGACATGATCCGCTCCCTCCCCTCTCCTCTCACACTGTACCGATCGGTACACAGAGGGGAGAGAGGAAATGACGCCGGTCTGTTTACAAGTGATCGCTCCGTCATTTGACGGAGCGATCACGTGGTAAACGGCCACGATTAGCGGCCATCTACCGTGATCCGTGATGCGCCGGGTCTTCCGAACCCGGCGGTCACGGTCACGGACATTTCCTGGACACCCGTCCACCTCGGAGCCTTATATTATAACCTGCTGGGACTTGTAGTTCTCCATCTTCTCCTGGGGCTCAGGTGCATGCAATCCACCATCTATGGGACTACAAGTCCCAGCAGTGAGAGAAAAACACCTGGACACTGGATGGTGGATTGCATGCACCTGAGCCACAGGAGAAGATAGAGGACTACAAGTCCCAGCAGAGTACAGAAAAAAGAGGGGGTGACTCCGCGCAAAGGAATTCAAACGTTGCACAGTAGGCAGAACTGCTGCCTCTACTTATTGCTGCCACCTATGTAGGTGGAGCAAGAAATGTGAAAGGGTAAAGAGTGTAGTTGTGGCGCTGTTCTGGCGTATGGACCAACTTATGCCAATATTAGTGTGTGATCTTTAAGTTCTGCCTCTAGGATAATGAAAGAAAAACAGAAAAAACAAAAAAACAAAATTTGGCTCAGCCGGGTGATTGCTGCTCCCTGGGGTTTTTTTTGAGAGTGCTATTGAGGTTGAATCCTGGTTGGAATGTGTACAAGGGAATTTTTAAAATTAAAATTAAAAATAATAATAAGATTAGTGAATATCCAAACTTAGGTTGGTGTCTCGGCCGGGTGTTTACTGAACCAATTACAGAAGTTGCCGATGTGATATATTGGTGCTAGATGTTGAGAGGTCTGTGCCTCTGTGATATGTAAAAAGGTTATAAAGAGGTGTAACCAAATGTTGGCTCAGCCGGGTGTTTGCTACATCCCGATTGGTGAAAAGTGTTTAGTGGAAATTGGGATAACTCCTGGTGTGGAGTATTTCAAAAGAATGAATAAAATAAGGTAGGAGTTAAGGAATTGGTGAAGATGTCCAGAAATCAAGTGGTGTCTCGGCCGGGTGTTTACTGAATCCAAAAATGGCCGATGTAGTGTATTGGTGCTGGATTGCTGTAGAGTGAGATTTGAGATATAAGATCCCGAGGGAATCTCTGATCTTATGCAGTATAATACACTTTAGGTACCTATGTTAATACACATATTGTTGCTGTGATAAATCATGTTAAATAAAATAACATAAATTATTTTCCAGTATTGAGTCCACAATCACTATAAAAAGTGGTGACAAGGTAAAATATTGGTGACTTGTGCTGCTGTGCTTGTCCTATGGACTCAATACTGAAAAATAATTTATGTTATTTTATTTAACATGATTCATCACAGCAACAATATGTGTATTAACCTAGGTACCTAAAGTGTATTATACTGCATAAGATCAGAGATTCCCTCAGGATCTTATATCTCAAATCTCACTCTACAGCAATCCAGCACCAATACACTACATCGCCCAATTTTGGATTCAGTAAACACCCGGCCGAGACACCAACTTAAGTTTGGATATTCACTAATCTTATTATTATTTTTAATTTTAATTTTAAAAATTCCCTTGTACACATCCCAACCAGGATTCAACCTCAATAGCACTCTCAAAAAAAAAACAACCCAGGGAGCAGCAAACACCCGGCTGAGCCAAATTTAGTTTTTTTGTTTTTTGTTTTTTCTGTTTTTCTTTTATTATCCTAGAGGCATAACTTAAAGATCACACACTAATATTGGCATAAGTTGGTCCATACGCCAGAACAGCGCCACAACTACACTCTTTACCCTTTCACAAGTCCCAGCAGGTTATAGTATATGGCTCCAAGGTGGATGGGTGTCCAGGTGTTTTCCTAGCACTGAAGGGACTTGTAGTCCCATACATGGGAGATTGCATGAACCAGTATGAGTCCTAGCTGAAGATGAACTACAAGTCCCAGCAGGGTATAGCATAGGGCTCCAAGTAGATAAGTGGTCATGCGATGCTGGGACTTGTAGTCCTTTACCTAAGAGAATTGCATGAACCAGAGTCTTAGGAGGGAGAGGCTGGAGAACTACAAATCTCAGCAGGCTGGCGTGCAATCGGTTAACGTGATCTCTCCAGGAGAGGGAGGAGAACTACAAGTCCCGGCAGGTTATAGTATAGGGCTCCAAGGAGGATGGGTGCCCCTGCGATGCTGGGACTTGTAGTCCCATAATGGGGGATTGCATGCACCAGAGTTCTATGATGCTGGGATTGTAGTCCCACACATACATAGGGAACTAAATCATCTGGGGACCTAGCTGATTAAATGTGCCATTTACAGGTTGCAGAATGCAGATATGTGCGATTTACAGGTTGCAGAATGCAGATATGTGCGATTTACAGGTTGCAGAATGCAGATATGTGCTATATACAGGTTGCAGATATGTGCGATTTACAGGGTGCAGATATGTGCTATTTACAGGTATCAGAATGCAGATATGTGCGATTTACAGGTTGCAGAATGCAGATACATGCGATTTACAGGTTGCAGAATGCAGATATATGCGATTTACAGGTTGCAGAATGCAGATATGTGCGATTTACAGGTTGCAGAATGCAGATATATGCGATTTACAGGTTGCAGAATGCAGATATGTGCTATTTACAGGTTGCAGAATGCAGATATGTGCGATTTACAGGTTGCAGAATGCAGATATGTGCTATTTACAGGTATCAGAATGCAGATATGTGCGATTTACAGGTTGCAGAATGCAGATACATGCGATTTACAGGTTGCAGAATGCAGATTTGTGCTATTTACAGTGTGCAGAATGCAGATCTGTGGTATTTACAGTGTGCAGAATGCAGATATGTGCTATATACAGGTTGCAGATATGTGCGATTTACAGGGTGCAGATATGTGCTATTTACAGGTATCAGAATGCAGATATGTGCGATTTACAGGTTGCAGAATGCAGATACATGCGATTTACAGGTTGCAGAATGCAGATATATGCGATTTACAGGTTGCAGAATGCAGATATGTGCCATTTACAGGTTGCAGAATGCAGATATATGCGATTTACAGGTTGCAGAATGCAGATATGTGCTATTTACAGGTTGTAGAATGCAGATATGTGCGATTTACAGGTTGCAGAATGCAGATATGTGCGATTTACAGGTTGCAGAATGCAGATATGTGCGATTTACAGGTTGCAGAATGCAGATATATGCGATTTACAGGTTGCAGAATGCAGATATGTGCTATTTACAGGTTGCAGAATGCAGATATGTGCTATTTACAGGTTGTAGAATGCAGATATGTGCGATTTACAGGTTGCAGAATGCAGATATATGCTATTTACAGGTTGCAGAATGCAGATATGTGCTATTTACAGGTTGTAGAATGCAGATATGTGCGATTTACAGGTTGCAGAATGCATATATGTGCGAATTACAGGTTGCAGAATGCAGATATATGCGATTTACAGGTTGCAGAATGCATATATGTGCGAATTACAGGTTGCAGAATGCAGATATATGCGATTTACAGGTTGCAGAATGCAGATATATGCTATATACAGGTTGCAGATATGTGCGATTTACAGGGTGCAGATATGTGCTATTTACAGGTATCAGAATGCAGATATGTGCTATATACAGGTTGCAGATATGTGCGATTTACAGGTTGCAGAATGCAGATATGTGCGATTTACAGGTTGCAGAATGCAGATATGTGCTATTTACAGGTTGCAGAATGCAGATATGTGCGATTTACAGGTTGCAGAATGCAGATATGTGCGATTTACAGGTTGCAGAATGCAGATATGTGCGATTTACAGGTTGCAGAATGCAGATATGTGCGATTTACAGGTTGCAGAATGCAGATATATGCGATTTACAGGTTGCAGAATGCAGATATATGCGATTTACAGGTTGCAGAATGCAGATATGTGCGATTTACAGGTTGCAGAATGCATATATGTGCGAATTACAGGGTGCAGAATGCAGATATGAGCAATTTACAGGTTGCAGAATGCAGATATGTGCGATTTACAGGTTGCAGAATGCAGATATATGCGATTTACAGGTTGCAGAATGCAGATATGTGCGATTTACAGGTTGCAGAATGCAGATATATGCGATTTACAGGTTGCAGATATGTGCTATATACAGGTTGCAGATATGTGCGATTTACAGGTTGCAGAATGCAGATATGTGCTATATACAGGTTGCAGAATGCAGATATATGCGATTTACTAACAGTGTAATTTTTTTAGTTTGTTTGCGCCGATCTGTAAAGCTCCGCTATATACCATGATCTGTGATGCTGGGGCTGTATACTCTGTCATGTGATGCTGGGGCTGTATACTCCGTCCTGTGATGCTGAGCTGTATACTCCTGACACTATGAGTGGAAGCAAAAGGAATACAGGGGACGGAGTGGGTGGATTATATAAGGGGTGTGGCTTATGATAAGTGGGAGGGGTCTTGCGCCCTAAAATCCTAAAACTTCACCAGCCACCACTGTTAATGGGAGCAAGGGGAAGTGTTGGCACAGCAGGACTTAATCCTTTACAGAAGCACACAGGCCCGAGGAAATATCTGGTACTGGCCTTCACCTCATCCATAGTTATGGGGAGGACATGGGCCGTAGCGCATCTCACCCTATAGTGTGCGATACCCCTAGAAGAAAGAGATGGGGTGAGGTCGCTACACATACATATATATATAGATATATATATATATCCTGTTGAGATCATAATACATATGTTACTAAATAAATAACAACATGATATAATAATCGTATTAGATTCATGGAAATTGATTGACAATAGTACAATAGTACAGCAGTAAAGTCTTGTATGGTCAAATTCAGGTTGTTGCCATAGAAGCCTAAGCATTTTTGAAACAAGTTAAAGTGGGAGTAAACTCCCATGCATGAATTGTACCTATAGGTAAGCCTATAATAAGGTTTACCTCTAGGTACTGTAAATATCTTCTAAACGTGCACCGGTGACGTCACAGGCGCACGCTCTCTAAAGGAATGGCCACCCTGGGGGCATGCGTGGGAGTGACATCATCCCGGCTCCGGACAGTCACACAGCAGGAGTCTGCGAACCTGGAAGGAAGACCCGGTGAAGATGGAAGCCAGGTCAGTGGTGATAGCTCTCAGCTGGAGGGCTTCGTTCTAAGGTAAGTTTCACTTATGTGCCAGTATGCGATGCATACTAGCACATTATAACTATAACAATTTGCCGGCGGTTTACTACCACTTTAAAGATAAAGCTTATTTTGTATACAGAGGAAAATAAAGTTCATTAATAAGTAAATTATACATTGACCATTGTGCTATACAGTAGTTTTGGAAGCTGCCCAAATCTAAATGGAAGAGTTAGCATAGAAATGCAAACCAATCCTATATCCCCTAACAGCTAGATGAACATTCAGAACTTCTGGTGAATAGTGCAAATATAGCTTAAAATTATAGAGCCATTTTTTCAAAACTGTATGTCAGGTTTCATCTCTGGAATATATTTCGAGCATCTGTTGTCTCTGTAGAGCAGGAACCATTTTGAAAGATTCCTTGCATCTGGGTCATTATGTATTTGACCTGTTGCCCTCCGGTAAGCACTTCAGGAATATTAAAGTATGATTGAACAGATTTAATTATTTAGATTTAGTTGTTTTTTTCCAAGGGCTATAAATGTACTGAATGATAGTAAATTGTGAATGAGCCGCCATTTTTTAAAACATGGTGATCATTTCTAATTAGGAATATGATTAGTGCAATAATTCTGGGAATGGGTTTTTAGAGGCGTATACATTTTATACAGTTCTTTAGAATTTCTATGAATAAAAATGTATATTTTGGTAATTTTTACAATTTTGATCTATAGGACAGATTTCAAATAAATGAAAGGACAGTGTCAGCTTAAAGGTCCATACACACGATCGGATTTTCCGACGAGAATTGTGTGATGGCAGGCTTTTGTCATAAAATCCGACCGTTTGCATGCTCCATCGTACAATTGTTGTTGGATTTTCCGACAACAAATGTTGGATAGCATGCTTCAAAATTTTCCGACAACAAATCTGTGCTGTCGGATTAATCGATCGTGTGTACAGAAGTCCTTTGGAAAAAAAATCCAAAGTACAAACATGCATGCTCGGAAGCAATGCTAACCATGACACAACATTAGCAGAAGTTGCCCAATGGATGGAGCTAAAGAGCTGAAAAACCACAGAGTTTTGTGTTTGTTGGCCGAAAATTCTTTGCTGTTTGTATGCAAGACATGTTCATGGCCAACCCCCTTCAACAAAAGTCCTACGCTTTGTCCTCGGAAAATCCGATCGTGTGTATGAGGCTTAAGTCTGACTATCCCAAGAGACAATTTGGTCTACAAGCAAGTTGTGGAGAGTTAATTAAAGTCAAGACCCTTGTAGTCTCTGGACAATGGGGTCTCTGGTATTCCCAAAACACCTGAAACCAAAGACAAACTGTGCTAATTTTACCAGACTCAAGAATTTACAAACATGATATTGTGTAGAAGCCTACCTCTATTCGCTCCCAGGTGGTAGCTGCACAATCTGGTGCAGCTTTACATAGAAACCAATCAGCTTCCAGGTTTTATTGTTGAAGCTTAATTGAACAAGCTGATGTTAGAAGCTGATTGGCTACCATGCACAGCTTTATCAGATTCTGAGTGCACCAGTTTAAGCATATGTCCCCTATAGTGTCCTCTATTGTTCAACCTACAGGATTTTTTTTCCATAATTTTTATTGTTTTCTGGATAATTTGAACAAGCAAAAAGTTTTCCTGACAGACTCCATGGCAGCCTACGTGTGGGTTAATCCCGCCCCTCATACCTCATAGGACCCTTCTCCCATAAATCTTTGCTCTGGGCCAGAGGCTGTGTTCCTTTTTTTGTCCTCCTCCTAGGACCAAGATATAGTCTTACCTTTTCATGAAGTTTTTCTGTAATCCAGGCCTGGCGGTGTGCATGGTGATACGTTGGTGGTTAGCGGTGATCCTCTCTGCAGTCCAGCAATCCTAGCTATTAGCAGGTGGACATGGGCGATATGATGTGATACCATGAAGAGCTTACTAACCTGGCCATTGGCAGGCAAGCGACAATATGGCCAAACGTCCCAGCTATTAGCGGGAGGCTTTGTAAACGCCCGATCGTGCGGTGGGTCGAGCGAACAGCTCCCCAGTCCCAGGTTCTGGTCCGGATCGTGCCGTGGTGGTGGTAATGTACAAAGATATTCCTTTTATATGGCAGCCGTATCTCTGTGTTTTGTGTGTCTCCTTATTTTCTATCAAGCTCCAGTGAGTGGCCACGGCGGCTGGAGCGCAGCTGCGTTCCAGCTCGCCGTTTCAGGAAGTCGCTGCGCATCCGCAAGCCGCGAACGAAGATTCTGTGCTTGGTTCGTGCAGGCGCAGTTTCGCCAAAATGGCGGCGGCGGTCGCAAATGCGATTGGCCGCCACCGGATGGCAACCGCTATGGGGCGGTGACATCGTTAACGGTGGCAGATTTAAATAGCTGTCAAAGCAGCTATTACTTGGGATGACTTGCAGGCTTATGCAGTATTTTCCCAGGCACTGGGCTCTGGTTTACAAGGTAAATTGTTTGCTGCAGGCTCCCTGGGTGCTGGCTATGTTTTGTTATGTGCTCTCTCATGCCTGTTGTCACTCCTGTTTCTTATAAGGCTGTAATGATTCATTTCACTTTCAAACTGCCTTGCCATGGATCTGTCACCGCCCTCTTGTGGCCAACCCTTGCGCTGCAGGTAGGATTTATTTATTTTCTACCTGTGATGCTTGGGTTCACTCATTCAGGAGCTGTTAACCCTTTCTTTTTCACTCAGCTCTTCTAGGTCTGAACACCAAAGCACGGCAAAGACCGTCCTAGGTCTCAACGTTGTCACTCCTCTTCAAGGTCCAGACGTCAGATCTTCCTTTAGATCTAGGTACCACAGATAGGAGTCTAAAACCACCTCTGGGCGTCACTCTCACCGCCACTCCAGCCGCTCTGTGAGGAAAGCCTGCTGGGTATGCGGGGCCCAGGTTCCTGAAGGCAAATCGCTCTGCAAGCGATGCTTTTCTAAAGTCGCATAAGAAAGAGAGGGTGGAGACCAACAAGTGGAAGCACTGGTCAGAAAGGTGGTCCATTAGTCCCTGAGTAAAGGGGATTCTGGTCATACCCACAACCCTGCTGGCGACACTATGTCAGTCCCTATTAGGGATGATCTCAAGGCTCCAGGCCCTTCACAGCCGAGCCATTCCTCAATTGAAGCCTCAGGCAGTGAGGTGGAAGTAGATGACCCTGGTGCAGGTTTTGAATTTGCCCTAGTACCACAGCTGGTCAAAAGCTGTCAAAGAAGCTTTGAGATGGAAGAGCCAGTGGAGGCACCCTCCAAACAGAGGAAATATTTTAAACACCTCAAAAAAAGAACACCCTAATTTCTCCTTTTTTTAGCGCAATAATTACCGACAAATGGGGTGGTGTTGAAAGAAAGAATTGCCTGTTAAAGGTATCAAAAATGTACCCATTTAAAAGCAAGGATGTAAAACACCTGGAGTCGGCTCCTCTCATTGACTCAGCCCTAATGAGGATGGTGAGGCATGTCACACTCCCATTGGAGGATACTGTTTCCTTTAGGGATTGCCTGGAGTGGAAAATTTATACCGACCTCAAGCAGATCTACATTACAGCGGGTATGACCTGCAAACCAGCTCTAGCTCTCGCAGCCCTTTCTAAAGCGATGGAAGTCTGGGCAGACGACGTAGATGCTTCTCTGAGGAGCATCTCGGAAGAACTGGCCAGGAGCTCACCTATTCATGGGCTAAGGTTGACGTTGGCTTTTCTCGTGGGGCTTCCCTAGACATAATTCGCCTGGTGGCTCGGATCATGCTGACATCTGTCACGGCTAAGCGTGCCTTGTGGCTGCGCCCATCGGTAGCTGACCCTGCCTCCAAGCAGGCATGGTGCAGGATTCTATTTGGGGGTTCGTCCCTCTTTGGGAACATATCGGACAGTGCCATCACCCGTGCCACAGGGGGCAAGTCGGGGTTCCTTCCCCAGGATCGCCGTCTGCTAAACCAGAAGAGAACACAGCCCAGGCAAAGTTCAGATCGAGCAAGGAATGCTTGCTACTATAGGCCTGGCCGTGAGTTCAAGAAGACCTGGAAGGAAAAAACAGCCTTCAGGCCAGAAGTTTTCAAAAGGGGCATCTTCCGGTGGACAAGAATCCCCTAAGTTTTTATGATATTGCACCTGCCTAAAACAGAGCGAGTCGGCATCCTTGCCTCTCTCGGAAGAGAAAAAGCAAATTCTCCTGTCTCTCTTGTGGCTCAGGGCGCTGCAGTTCCAGATGACAAAAGGTTTTAAGGGGTCTACCCTCTTCATGGTGTTGAAGAAAAACGTCTCCTGGAGGCCAGTTATAGACCTAACCCACTTGAATTCTTTTATCTAGAAGGAGAAGTTCAAGATGGAGACACTACTCATGATCAGTCAAGCAATCCAACCAGGCGATTGGCTTGTCTCTATAGACCTGAAGGACGCCTACTTCCATGTTCCGATAGCGTCAGAATTCCAGAAATACCTTCACTTTGCTGTCGATCAAATCCGTCTGCAGTTCACCTGTCTCCCCTTCGGGCTTACAACATCGCCTCATGTGTTTTCAAAACTTGTTGGCTGTCGTGGCTCTGATCAGGACCAGAGGTATCCGTCTGTATCAGTATCTAGACGACCTGCTGTTGTCTCGGGACAAGGAGCAGTTGCTAATCCACAGATCCCAGGTCATCTCCACTCTACTCGAGTTTGGTTGGCTTCTGAATCTGGAAAAGAGCCATCTGGATCCTACGCAGTCCCTGGTATTCCTCGGGGCACACTTCAACGCTATCAAGAGCACCATCTTGTTACCCCTGGAAAAATCCCAGTGATCCGGGACAGAGTTTGGCTTGCAATGTCGTCCTCATCTCCAAGCCTCTCAATGCCTAAAGATCATTGGCACCATGGTGGCAACAACACCCATGGTAAAGTGGGCTCAGTGGAAAATGTGGCCCTTCCAGAAGGGTTTTCTCCAGCAGTATAATCCAGGGCTTCGGGATCACTTTATCCAAATAACCTCATCCATGCGGGAGAGCTTTCCTTGGTGGCTACAACAGAGGAACCTCCTCAATTGTCACTCCATCGCACCTGTGTCTTGGGTCGCCATCACTACAGATGCCAGCAACAGGGGCTGACAGAAGTAGCCCAAGGCATATGGAATTTTCCCTCTCACAGGATAGTTTCCAATGTTCTGGAACTCCGGGCAGCGTTCTGCGCTCTGCAGGCCTTTCACCACTTAACAGCAGGAGACTCAGTCCTCCTAAGACTGGACAACACAACGGCAGTCGCATACATCAAGAGACAGGGGGTACTCGCAGACTCTCCCTGTCAAAGGAAATAGAGCCCATCATGATCTGGGCCCAGAAAAACCTGGCCAACCTGACAGCTGTCTATCTCCCTGGAGTCCCGAACGTTCAGGCAGATTTTCTGTTGAGAGTTTCTCTGGACAACGAGTGGACTTCCCCCCCGAAGTCTTCAGGTGGGTCCTGTCCCTGGGAGTGATTCCGGAAGTAGACTTGTTTGCCTCCCCATGCAACTTCAGACTAGAGAGATACTACACGAGGTCTTGGTATCCCCAGGCTTTTGGGTAGATGCTCTGACAGACCATTGGCGGTTCCACAGGGCCTATGCCTTTCCCCCGGTTCCTGTCATTCTCCGTTTTTTGTCAAGGCTCAGGATGGAAGAAGCAGAGATAGTGGCAATAGTCCCGTACTGGCCAAACAAGCCATGGTTTCTACTGCTGATGCAACTCCGCTTCCGGGACCCAGTTCCTCTACCCTCCAGACCAGATCTCCTATCACAAGGGGCATTTCTACATCCATGCCCGGCCCATCTACATCTGATGATCTGGTTCTTGAGAGGGGAAGGTTGGAGGCCCTAGGCTGTCCAAGTAGGGCCATCTCCACAATATTAAATGCCAGAAGAACAGGCACCAACAGGGTCTACCAGAGGATTTGGAAAAAGTTTTCAGACTACACCTCTTCCACTGCAGGTTCTTGCAATAACCCAAAGATACATGATATCCTGGGCTTCTTACAATCAGGATTGGATCTCTCATTGTCAGTCAGCTCGCTGCGAGTCCAAATCGCTGTAATCTCTGCCTTTACGGGTGCTTCCTGGGCTAGACACCCTCTTACTCAGTAGTTTTTCAGAGGAGCAATAAGGCTCAGACCTCAGAGCCAAGTTTTTCTAATTGGGATCTTCCCCTTGTCCTGGATTTTTTCTTAGGTAGAGAGTTGGAACATGAAGATCAATCTTCTGTCAAATGACTCTCTCTAATAGTTGTCTTCTTGGTGGCTATAACCTCGGCCAAGAGGGTCTCTGAAATCAGCTCTCAGGGATGCAAGGAGCCATTTCTAAACCTTTTAATTCCTATGTTGGGTTCAAACCCCAAAGTGGCATCTGTGTTTCATGACAATCAGGAGATTGCTCTTCCAACGTTCAGATCTACCGAGGATTCCAGTGTTTATCCCTTAGATGTTGGAAAAGCTCTGAGTCAGTATCTTGAAGCTACAGCTTCTTTCCGTCAGACCGACCACCTGCTCGTTCTTTTCACAGGAAGTATAAGGGAATGCGTGCCTCTTCCAGATCTATCGGAGCATGGATTGTTCAGGCCATTCAGTGGGCCTATAAAGCCAAGGGCTTGGCGCCTCCAGAAGCGGTGACTGCTCACTCAACTAGAAGTGTCTTCATCATGGGCGGCATCACGTCACGTGCCTCCAGAAGTTATTTGCAAGGTGGCCTTGTGGTCTTCAATTAACACGTTCATGGCACACTACTGCGCAGTGGTTTACGTATCTTGTCTGTGATGGTGCCAATTAAACCTTTTTTCTTTTGTCCAGCACTCTGCCCACCCGGGTGTGTATGGCTAGTGTGAGGGGGTTAGTTCGGCAGCGGGTGTGTGTGACCCCCTGGATGGGCTCCCCACACAAAAACAGGCCCAGCAGACGGAGGTTGTGGTTTTCAAGATCAAAAGGGTGCGGTTTATTTCTCTATTTACAGTGACAAAAACACAGCAAAGCAAAAAGAAACATAAACAAAATAAACCCTGGTCAGCTTGACCTCTGACTAAACATGCAGGTTTCCTAAACTAACAACTGGGATCAGCCTGGTGCTGTCCTAGTCCCTAAGTCCCTGGTTTAGTAAATGTCCAAACAAATAGCCACACAGGCTTTGTCTCACCGCACAGGGGTTCACTCTCCCTAGACAGTCCACACAGGTCTGGTTCCAGGCATGAGCAAACACCTAATGAAGCTGGGAGTTTTTATAGAGGCCTTAAACGAGCTGACAAGCTTCAGCTGGTCTCAACTCCCTGCCTGCACGACGCCCAGCACTCTCCCTAGAGGTATGAATCATCCATGAGCCCACTAGCCTCAGCTGGGCTTCATCAACTCGCTCCCTAGTTGTATAAGTCGGCATAAAGCCTGAATCTGGGAGAAATATACCTACCCCCCTGGATGCAACCAAGTGACTTTACCTTCCTGCTGTCACATATCCCCCCCCCTCTTGTTTTAACCTTGGGGTTGGAACACCAGCAATCAGGCATTCATGTACTCGAGACAAAGCATCCACATTCCCCATTTGAACGCCAGGGCGATGCTTTACTGTGAAGTTGAATTCCTGTAGGGCCAGGAACCACCTATTTACTCTTCTATTTGTCTCCTTGTTTTGAGCCATCCACTTTAACGGAGCGTGATCCGTAACCATGTCAAAGTGCCTACCTAGCAGATAGTACCGAAGGGAATCTAGAGCCCACTTCACCGCTAAACACTCCTTTTCAACCGTGGCGTAATTTACCTCATGGGACTTCAACTTCCTGCTGAGGTAAATGACTGGGTGCTCTTCCCCGTTCCAGACCTGGGACAATACTGCTCCTAACCCCACATCTGACGCATCACTTTGTACGACAAAGTCTTTAGAGAAGTCGGGTGAGTACAACACTGGCTGGCTACATAAGGCTTGTTTCAAGAATTGGAATGCTGCCTCAGCCTCGGGGGTCCATTTAATCATGACCGACCCTTTCCCTTTCATCAGGTTGGTTAGGGGCACAGCCTTAGAAGCAAAGTGGGGAATGAAGCGCCGATAATAACCCGCGATTCCCAGAAAGGCTCGTACCTGCTTCTTGCTGTTGGGACGTGGCCAACTCTGGATGGCCTCGACTTTGTTGAGTTGGGGTTTTATTACTCCCCTGCCAATGGTGTACCCAAGATATTTGGACTCCTCCTGCCCAATGGTACACTTCTTGGGGTTAGCCGTAAACCCCGCTTCCCGGATAGAGTCTAGGACTGCTTGCACTTTTGGCAGATGTGAGGCCCAATCTGTGCTATGGACAATTACGTCATCCAGGTAAGCCGCAGCATACTTCCGATGGGGCCTCAGTATCTGGTCCATTTTCCGCTGGAATGTGGCCGGCGCATTCTGTAACCCGAACGGCATTCTCTTATATTGGAACGCCCCGTCTGGGGTTACAAATGCGGTTTTCTCTTTGGCCGACTTGGCCAGGGGAATTTGCCAATACCCTTTTGTGAGGTCAAGAGTCGTCATGTATCGGGCTGTTCCCAGCCGGTCGATCAACTCATCTATACGTGGCATGGGGTAGGTGTCAAATTTTGTAACTTTGTTCAACTGACGAAAATCGTTACAAAATCGCCAGCTCCCATCCGGTTTAGGCACCAACACAATGGGACTAGACCAATCACTTTGGGACTCCTCTATCACCCCTAAGTTCAGCATTTTCTGTACTTCCTCCCGTATTGCCTCCCGTCGGGCCTCTGGGATCCGATAGGGTTTTAACTTCACCCTTTCACCGGGCGGGGTAATAATATCATGCTCTACCCCAGATGTTTGTCCCGGCAGCTCAGAGAACACCTCCTTGTTGCGAAGCACAAACTCCTTAACCTCCTGTTGTTGGGGTTGTGACAAGGTGGCTGCTATTCCAACCTCCGGAATCACGCAACCAGTTTGAGCTGGTGACCAAGTTTCTGCGACTAGGGACTCTCTATCCCTCCAGGCTTTCAACAGATTAACGTGATAGATCTGTTCGGGCTTTCGCCTTCCTGGTTGTCTGACCTTGTAATTCACTTCGCTCACTTTTTCCATTATCTCGTAGGGGCCTTGCCATTTGGCAAGGAATTTACTTTCAACCGTAGGGACAAGTACCAATATCCTATCCCCCGGGGAAAAGGTACGGGTCTTGGCTCCACGGTTGTACACTCTCTGCTGTGCCAACTGCGCTTGGGCCAAATGTTCCTTCACGATGGGCATTACCTGTGCAATTCGATCTTGCATCAGGGCGACATGCTCAATCACACTCCTGTGGGGAGAACTCTCACTTTCCCAAGTTTCCTTGGCAATATCCAACAGCCCTCTTGGGTGTCTCCCATACAGTAACTCAAAGGGGGAGAATCCCGTAGAGGATTGGGGCACCTCCCTAATAGCAAACCTCAAATAAGGAAGTAGACAGTCCCAATCCTTTCCATCTCTATCCACCACTTTCTTCAACATTTGTTTTAGGGTTTTGTTGAATCTTTCAACCAGCCCATCGGTTTGGGGGTGATACACAGACGTACGCAATTGCGTCACTTTGAACAATTTACACAGCTCTTTCATAACCCGGGACATAAAGGGTGTACCTTGGTCCGTAAGCAGTTCTTTACAAATACCCACCCGGCTAAAAACAAGAGATAGCTCTTTGGCTATGGTTTTGGCCGAGGTATTTCGGAGAGGGATCGCTTCTGGATAACGGGTGGCATAGTCCATTACAACTAATATGTACTGGTGCCCCCTAGCGGACTTGATTATAGGACCTACCAAATCCATTGCGATCCTCTCAAACGGGACCTCAATGATGGGTAGAGGGACCAGCGGGCTACGGAAATGTGGCATCGGGGCCGACCTCTGACACACAGGGCAGGAGGAACAATAATTTTCTATGTCCTTCATCACCCCAGGCCAATAGAATCTCTGTAATACCCTCTCTCGGGTTTTCTCTGTCCCCAGATGACCTCCAAGAATGTGCCCATGGGCCAACTCCAACACCAACTTCCTGTAAGGTTTGGGCACCACAAGCTGCTCAACGGTTTCTTCTGCCCTTTTTGCCACCCGATACAGTAGGTCCTTCTCTACGCTGAAGTATGGGTAAGTGCAGGTATTATCTGGGTTCACTAACTCGCCATCTATTTCCACTACGTTTTCCCGTGCCTTTATTAGGGCGGGGTCTTTTAACTGTTCTGTGGCAAAATTTTCCCTGTGAACCTCAAGATCAGAAAACTCCACAGACGGTAGGTTTTCGTCTGAGGAGGTGGGCTCCTCTCCAGTTTCTTGAGTCTCGCCTGCCAATACTGACAAGGGAAATTCTGGAGAGTCCTCACCACTCTCAGAGGAGTTCTGGCTATCACCTTCCTGGTACATAGGGGCACCAGTGGGGGGCTCAGGATCATCCCACAGTTCCCAGAACTTCGGAAAATCCCTTCCCACAATGGCATCATGCGGTAATTGAGATACTAACCCCACTGGATGAGAGAGGGTACCTTTGGGGGTCTTGAAACACACTGTAGTCACTGGATACTCTCGGGTGTCCCCATGCACACAAATAACAGCTACCTTGCTATTCCCAGAGACCTCTGTTTTAACTAATTCAGCCTTTATCAGGGTCACAAGGCTACCTGAATCCAGTAATACCACAACATTTCTACCATTAATACACATTTTGCATAAATGTT
The DNA here is from genome assembly GCA_029206835.1 of Rana muscosa. NCBI lineage: Eukaryota > Metazoa > Chordata > Amphibia > Anura > Ranidae > Rana > Rana muscosa. The sequence continues at coordinate 62,077,357 of CM055122.1, read as the reverse complement.
TCTCAGTTCCCCGAATGGCAGTGCATGCGACTGTCGCACACAGCGACTGACGTCTGTCCGTCAGAAAGTCACATTGCATGGGTTCCTCCACAACCGGGCAATTTGCTGCAATATGTCCCGCTTGCCGGCAGCGGTAGCAAACAATCCTTTTGGCTGCCTCTTGAGCCCCCGACTTCCCAGGCTGTTCTCGCCAAACCCTGGGCAGAGCTCCCACCCTCTCACTCTCTCCACCCTCACCCCTTGGAATCATCTTATCCGCCCCTGGGGATGGTCTGGTCTTAGGGTGGAAAGTCCGAGAGTCTCTGGAAGAGGCCGTCAGGTTCTCTGCAGCCAAGTATCTCTCTACACGATCCACAAGTTTACCGGCCGTTTCTGGGTCTCCATGGCTTACCCACTTTTGAATGGCGGTAGGAAGAGCTCTCAAACGATCCATCACAACACGTTCCACAATCTCCGGTGCGGACAAAGTCTCTGGCTGTAGCCACTTCCTGCTCAGGTGAATGAGATCATACATTTGAGACCTGGGAAGTTTTCCAAGCTGGAAAGTCCAGTTATGCACACGCTGAGCCCGGACAGCCAGGGTGACACCCAGCCTTGCCAATATTTCAGCTTTTAGCATCACATAGTCTTTTGCTTGGTCAGGCTCTAGGTCATAGTAAGCTTTCTGCGATTCACCAGTTAACAGAGGAGCCAGCAGTCCAGCCCACTGATCCTTAGGCCACTTTTCCCTTTCAGTAGTCCTTTCAAATGTGGTCAAAAACACCTCTGGATCATCTTCTCCAGTCATTTTTGTCAATAAACGACTCACCCCAAATGACGCGGTATTAGTGGGACGGCTTTCCTCACTGGTCTGCGGACGTTGCTGCATTACTGCTTCCATCTGTTGTTGTAGTCTCTGCTCTTGCTTCTGCAACAGGTCTATGAAGCGGGCCTCAGATTGCTGCTGGGCTTGTTGCTGAGCTGCGAAGCTCTGTTGTTGAGCTGCAAGGCTCTTTTGCAAACCTGCATTTGTCTGCTGTTGATTGGCATTTGCTAGAGCCAGCTGTTTCAGTATCTCCTCCATGCTGGCTTAAAAAAAACTGCCCGCATTCTCCACCAACTGTGAGGGGGTTAGTTCGGCAGCGGGTGTGTGTGACCCCCTGGATGGGCTCCCCACACAAAAACAGGCCCAGCAGACGGAGGTTGTGGTTTTCAAGATCAAAAGGGTGCGGTTTATTTCTCTATTTACAGTGACAAAAACACAGCAAAGCAAAAAGAAACATAAACAAAATAAACCCTGGTCAGCTTGACCTCTGACTAAACATGCAGGTTTCCTAAACTAACAACTGGGATCAGCCTGGTGCTGTCCTAGTCCCTAAGTCCCTGGTTTAGTAAATGTCCAAACAAATAGCCACACAGGCTTTGTCTCACCGCACAGGGGTTCACTCTCCCTAGACAGTCCACACAGGTCTGGTTCCAGGCATGAGCAAACACCTAATGAAGCTGGGAGTTTTTATAGAGGCCTTAAACGAGCTGACAAGCTTCAGCTGGTCTCATCAACTCCCTGCCTGCACGACGCCCAGCACTCTCCCTAGAGGTATGAATCATCCATGAGCCCACTAGCCTCAGCTGGGCTTCATCAACTCTCTCCCTAGTTGTATAAGTCGGCATAAAGCCTGAATCTGGGAGAAATATACCTACCCCCCTGGATGCAACCAGGTGACTTTACCTTCCTGCTGTCACACTAGTTATTTCCCACACGTAGGCTGCCATGGAGTCTGTCAGGAAAACGGAAAATTTATATCAAATACTTACCGTAATTTTCCTTTCCTGATGGACTCCATGGCAGCAGGAGTTCCCTCCCAGTGGCTGGAGTAGGCTAAATTATGGAACACAGCCTCTGGCCCAGAGCAAAAATTTATGGGAGAAGGGTCCTATGAGGTATGAGGGGCGGGATTAACCCACACGTAGGCTGCCATGGAGTCCATCAGGAAAGGAAAATTACGGTAAGTATTTGATATAAATTTTCCGTTATCTTACAGAATGTGTCAAACAACACGTATAGTGGAAGAATTGATGGTAAATACAGTATGTACAGGAAATTAAACAATTAAAGGACATTCTGGGAGAAAATCAATATGGAATAGTTTCTGTATTTCAATGTTATGAGGACAAAATAATTTAAAACACAGAGGAAGTTCATACAACTGTAACTTTCAAAATACGTGGGCACTTTTTAATGTATATCAATACATACAAGACTCAATTATGATTTTTGTAATGTTTATATTTGATTGCAACTTTTATAGTAAGAACAATGTACATTTTATCATTTGATAAGATGAAAATATGACACTGCTGAAAACATTTAGTTTTGGGTAAAAAAAAAAAAAGAAAGGTACAAAAAGGAACAGCACTGTTTCCATATATATAATACTATACGAAAAGACGTGATTAGGACGAAATATAAAAATATCATAATATAAATGCTGCTGCCACCAATTAGAAATTCACCAGTATTGACACTCCAAGGCTTTCTACATATTTTAGATAAACTGACATAATTGAAGCTATGTAGGAAAAGATGAATTTATTATATAAGTGTTAATCACCAGAAAATTTTCAGAAAAACGTACGTTTCTTGTCCTAGGGTGCAATCTGGTGGCCAAGTGAGCTAGTACGTAAGTAAACACAGGGTTGATAATTAGGCTGACCCATCAGTCATAGAGAAGGTTACACCTTTTGGGCCAGGTTTATCAAAGTTTTATGAATATATTGCCTGCCACTGAATAAAATAGCAAGTCAGGTGACAGAAAGGGATGACAACATCACATCATCTGATGAACACTCATTAACATACATCATCAGATCGATTGTGTTAATAAATGAATCGTTCAGGCATTCCCTGACAAATTGGCTGGCATACGAATCATATATAGTATATTATTTATAAAAAAAAAATATTATGTGTGTGTTGTTATAAAAATGATTGTAAAGCTTTATTTTTTATTAAAATAATAAATATGTCATACTTACCATTGCACAGAGCAAGCTTGATCCTCCTCTTCTGGGCTCCTCCTCTTGGGTGGGTGCCCACCATAGAAATCTGTTTTCTAGGAGGGCACTTGTGCAGGCTCACTCCCAAGCCATGCTGCCTGTGTCTAGAGACTGCCTGCCTGTGTCTAGGTCCCGCTCCCTCATCACAGAGTTTGATTGACAGCACCAGGAGCCAATAGCTCCTGCTGCTATCAATATGCCCATTGAGGAAATGCTGCTCTCGTGTACAACGCTGGATCGAGATCGGGCTCAGGTATGTATGAGGGGGGCTGGGGGAGATTCTCTGGCACAACATTAAGGCTTTAGAACCAGTTAAGGGGATCTTTTAACCTCCCTGGCGGTATTCCCAAGTCTGGCTCGGGGTAAGATTTCAGTACCATAAGCGGTAACCCCGAGCCAGACTCGGGCTGCATCGCAGGATACAGGGAAAGTTACTTACCTTGTTCCCTGGATCCTGCGATGTCTTCCCACAGTGTGTGTGAGCTGTCTCCTCGCTTGATTCACACACAGTGCCGCCAAGGCCCGTTCCCTGCGACGTTGCGGCGCACGGGGGCGGAGATCGGCGCCAAATTCAAAAAAGTTAAAACAAAATACACATACAGTATACTGTAATCTTACAGATTACAGTACTGTATAAAATAATTACACATCCCCTTTGTCCCTAGTGGTCTGTCCAGTGCCCTGCATGCACTTTTATATTATAAATACTGTTTTTTCTGCCTGGAATTTGGAGATTGTCCATAGCAACCAAAAAGTGTCCCTTTACATCAAAAGTGGTTTTAGACAAGCTAGAAAACAGCGATAATAAATTAGAATCACTCGCAGAATTGAGCGATAGTGATTTGTGGGGAAATTCGTCATCAAACACTAAATCTAATGACAGCAACAATTCTGCAACTGAGAAAATTTCAGTGTTTTTGATTTGATTACATTATTGAATGATTTTTATTATTATTATATTATTATTTGTTATAATTATTTATAGTTATTTATTATATTATAATTTATGATTTTGTGTTTCAAACTTTATCATACCGGGGATGTCTACTAGAGTCTTGTTTGGTCAGATTTAAGTGAGTTATTCCTAAGAATTGCAGGCCTACAATATAAAAATGTCAAATTTCCATGCAAAATAATTGTACCGCTTTCAGCACCTAAAATCAGACAGAATCATACCGCCAGGGAGGTTAAGAGTTTTATTGAAATATTCATATTTAAATACAGTGAGAACAAAGATGTTCTTTTCTATTTCAGGCTTTTGGGCCCTTATCAGTGCAGTGTATGGAAACCCCATGGCTTTGCACTGATTTGGTTGGAGGGCTTTTTGATTGCGTTAGTTTCCAATTACCATAACCTGTATGATAATATTGTCTCTTTAGGTCCCGACTCCCAAGCCTTATTCCATAGAAGCCATGGTTTCCATACACTGTGCTGCTGATGGCCAAAAAGCCGGAAACAGCTGTATGCGGGTTGGAATATTTGGCTCTATATTAGGCTACATTTGCACTATATACCAGCAGTTCTGGATGGGCATTTGGCATTTGTGACAATAAAGGAATGATTTGCATGGCTCCACCCACTGTCCAGAAATAAGTAACAATATTCTTAATTTTGGATGATGTCATGAAACAAGATGTGTGAATACCTTACGTTCTAATGCCGGGTACACAAGATCGGACATTCCGACTACAAAACCGATGTTCTCTCAAACTTGTCTCGCATACACACGGTCACACAAATGTTGCTAGAAAATTCAGAACGTCAAGAACGCAGTGACGTACAACACTACAACAAGCCGAGAAAAATGAAGTTCAATGATTCCGAGCATGCGTCTAAACTGGCTACACGCAATCGGAATTTCCGAGCAGAACTTTTGTTGTCGGAAAAATTGAGAACCAGCTCACAATCATTTGTTGTCGGAAATTCCGACAGCAAATGTCCGATGGAGCCTACACACGGTCGGAATATCCGACAACAAGCTCACATCGAACATTTGTTGTCGGAAATTCCGATCGTGTGTATGCGGCATTAGAAGGCCTAACTGTGCAACGTAGTTGATTGGGGGCTTTTTGATTCCTTTAGTCCTTTCTCACCATAACTTGTATGCTTATACTGCCTTATTACATGTTTATAGACCTAAAGAAGGGACTTAGTAACCCCAAAACGCATTGAACATTTCTTGGTGAAAATACATCAAGTCCTATTTCTGAATTTAAAGTGGAGTGGCACTTCTATTCTCTACTCTATATTTACGTTCTCCTAAGTACTGCCTACGGGAGTGGCAGGGCAAATAGAGCTGCCAGTTCACTCTGATACTTAACCCATGTTTTTACAGAATACAGCATTCAAAGCACAGAAACACAACTGTTATGAAATAGTTCCATCTCACTTTATGTCATGTGACACATAGTACTCTTTGTGGTCAATCTTTTGGCCATAGCATACAAGAAATCCTCTTTGCTTACACAACAGCCACCTTCCAAAAGACAAGTTTAGCAATCTAGAGTATGTCATAGTCTGTCCCTGATGAACCTGTTATCCAATTACTACTTTGGGTCAAATGAGTATAATTGTTAATGAAAAGCCTTATTTTGATATAGAAGATTGACATTCTGGCTTTAGTACATACAGTGGGTACAGAAAGTATTCAGACCCCTTTAAATTTTTCACTCTTTGTTATATTGCAGCCATTTGCTAAAATAATTTAAGTTAATTTTTTCCTCATTATTGTACACACAGCACCCCATATTGACAGAAAAACACTGAATTGTTGACATTTTTGCAGATTTATTAAAAAAGAAAAACTGAAAAATCACATGGTCCTAAGTATTCAGACCCTTTCCTCAATATTTAGTAGAAGCACCCTTTTGATCTAATACAGCCATGAGTCTTTTTGGGAAAGATGCAACAAGTTTTTCACACCTGGATTTGGGGATCCTCTGCCATGCCTCCTTGCAGATCATCTCCAGTTCTATTAGGTTGGATGGTAAACGTTGGTGAACAGCCATTTTTAGGTCTATCCAGAGATGCTCAATTGGATTTAAGTCAGGGCTCTGGCTGGGCCATTCAAGAACAGTCTCTGAGTTGTTGTGAAGCCACTCCTTCGTTATTTTAGCTGTGTGCTTAGGGTCATTGTCTTGTTGGAAGGTAAACCTTCGGCCCAGTCTGAGGTCCTGAGTACTCTGGAGAAGGTTTTCGTCCAGGATATCCCTGTACATGGCCGCATTCATCTTTCCCTCGATTGCAACCAGTCGTCCTGTCCCTGCAGCTGAAAAACACCCCCACAGCATGATGCTGCCACCACCATGCTTCACTGTTGGGACTCTATTGGACAGGTGATGAGCAGTGCCTGGTTTTCTCCACACATACCGCTTAGAATTAAGGCCAAAAAGTTCTATCTTGGTCTCATTAGACCAGAGAATCTTATTTCTCACCATCTTGGAGTCCTTCAGGTGTTTTTTAGCAAACTCCATGCGGGCTTTCATGTGTCTTGCACCGAGGAGAGGCTTCCGTCGGGCCACGCTGCCATAAAGCCCCGACTGGTGAAGGGCTGCAGTGATGGTTGACTTACTACAACTTTCTCCCATCTCCCGACTGCATCTCTGGAGCTCAGCCACAGTGATCTTTGGGTTCTTCTTTCCTCTCTCACCAAGGCTCTTCTCCCCCGATAGCTCAGTTTGGCCGGACGGCCAGCTCTAAGAAGGGCTCTGGTCGTCCCAAATGTCTTCCATTTAAGGATTATGGAGGCCACTGTGCTCTTAGGAACCTTAAGTGCAGCAGAAATTTTTTTGTAACCTTGGCCAGATCTGTGCCTTGCCACAATTCTGTCTGTGAGATCTTCAGGCAGTTCTTTTGACCTCATGATTCTCATTTGCTCTGACATGCACTGTGAGCTGTAATGTCTTATATAGACAGGTGTGTGTCTTTCCTAATCAAGTCCAATCAGTATAATCAAACACAGCTGGACTCAAATGAAGGTGTAGAACCATCTCAAGGATGATCAGAAGAAATGGACAGCACCTGAGTTAAATATATGAGTGTCACAGCAAAGGGTCTGAATACTTAGGACCATGTCATATTTCAGTTTTTCTTTCTTAATAAATATGCAAAAATTTCAACAATTCTGTGTTTTTCTGTCAATATGGGGTGCTGTGTGTACATTAATGAGAAAAAAAATGAACTTAAATGATTTTAGCAAATGGCTGCAATATAACAAAGAGTGAAAAATTTAAGGGGGTCTGAATACTTTCTGTACCCACTGTATATGGTAGAAACTAGCTGTACCTGAGAAAAAATGGTATTTGCAAAGGTGTATTAAAATGTAGGTAGATTGGATTCCAGAGAGAAAAAAATACATGTAAAACATACAGAGAAAATATTTTAGTCATATTTTAGCTTGATCTTAATTGGTAATGTCATGTAAAACAATTCCATCTGAACTCCAGGCAGCTGTTTGGTTCATAAAGTCATGTTAATTTAAAGCATGACTAAAATGTATCTGAACACCACAAGCTGAAAACGCTATTTAAAGGTGTTGTAAAAGCTGAAGGTTTTATTTTACCTTAATGCATTTCATGCATTAAGATAAAAAAAAAAACGAAAAACCTTCTGCATGCAGTTCCCTTCAGCCCCCTGTACACTTACCTGAGACTGATCTTGGTCCAGCGCTGTGCACAAGAGCAGAGGCTATCTCCACCCGCTCCCTCCTCAAAGACAGCAGTAGGAACTATTGGCTCCCACTGCTGTCAATCCCAGCTAGTGGCCAGGAAGTGGGCGCAGGGCTGAGCTTCTCTCTGTGTGTCTATGAACACACAGACCTGGCTCAGGAGTGAGCCTGCATGAGTGCCCCCATAGCAAGCGGCTTGCTATTGTGGCCACTCGAGGGAGAGGAGCCATGAGTGCCGGCGGGGGAACCCAGAAGAGGAGAGTCAGGGCTGCTCTGTGCAAAACCATTGATGGTAAGTATAACATGTTTGTTATTTTTGAAAATAAAGTTATTTGAGCCTTTAAAAATCATTCTATGAGTTTGGGAACAAACCAGGTAGAATGTTAGCAAATGCCCTGAGAGAAGCCAATACACGTAACCATATCGCACAAATTAAGACACAAAATGATGAAATGATTAATGCCCCACAGAAAATCGCACAATGTTTTAAGGAGTATTACCAGAAACTATACCAGTTAGAAGAAAAACTCATGCCAGAAAATGCTCAAAAGAAACTGGAAGCAGCTAGGGGGTATATTAGAGAAACACAGATGCCAAAATTAACAGAGGAAATAACTAGAAATTTGGATGAACCAATTACAATAGAGGAGTTCATGGAAGCAATAAAAGTATTACAATTGGGTAAGGCACCAGGTCCGGATGGGTACACCCTATCATACTACAGAATGTTCGCTGAGAAACTGGTTTCCAGGTTTATATCAGCTTATAACAGAATGAGACGCTGTTGGCACATATAACAGTCATTCCAAAGGAAGGTAAAGATCCATCACATTGCGCTAGCTACCGCCCTATATCACTGTTGAATGGGGACCTGAAAGTGTTCACTAAGATTCTTGCCACAAGATTGATAGAGTATATCCCGGATTTAATACACCCTGGTCAAGTGGGATTCAACCCTGGGCGAGAGGGAAGAGAAAACACACAACGGGTGGTGAGTGTGATTTATCTAGCACAAAAACAGAGGATTCAAATGATATTAGTATCTGCTGATGCAGAAAAAGCTTTTGATAGAGTGGAATGGATGTTTCTAAAACCAACGCTACAGCATATAGGACTGAGAGAAGGGATGATGAGCTGGTTCGATAATCTATACTCAGAACCGAGCGCGAGGGTTAAAATAAATGATATAATCTCGGAGCCATTTCTTATTCGAAATGGGACAAGACAAGGTTGCTCACTGTCGCCTATTATTTTTATTTTGACAATAGAACCCTTTTTAAGGAAGATACGGGCAAAACATTAAGGGGATAATAACGAAGGGGGAAGAACAGAAACTGGCGGCATATGCCGATGACTTAATATTTTTTATAACGTTATAGCCCTGCCTTCCCTGCTGGCAGAACTAAGAGAATATGGAAAATTGTCCAATTTTAAGGTGAACTATGGGAAATCAGAGGCAATGGGAATGGAAATAAAATCCTCACTACTACATCAGATAACTACGCAATTTGATTTTAGATGGACAGATTCCCATATAAGCTACTTAGGGACTAAGATATCGAGAAACTTAACCACTTCCCGCCCAGTCAATAGCAGATTGACGTCCGGGAAGTGGTTCTGTTATCCACCCTGGACGTCATATGACGTCCTGCGGGATAACAGCCGCCGCGCGCCCGGGGGGCGCGCATCGCGGCGATCGGTGGAGCGGTGGGTCAGTCTGACCCACCGCAACACTGATCTCGGTAAGAAGCCTCCGTCGGAGGCTTTTTACCACGTGATCAGCCGTGTCGAATCACGGCTGATCACAATGTAAACAGGAAGAGCCGTTGATCGGCTCTTCCTCACTCGCGTCTGACAGACGCGAGTAGAGGAGAGCCGATTGGCGGCTCTCCTGACAGGGGGGGTTCACGCTGATTGTTTATCAGCGCAGCCCCCCCTCGGATACCCACACTAGACCACCAGGGAAGCCCCCCAGGACCACCAGGGAAGCCCCAATCATGTGGATGGCCCCCATGGCCATCCACATGTAGTAAAAACAAATAAATAAAATAAAAACATTAAAAAAAATATGCCAATCAGTGCCCACAAATGGGCACTGACTGGCACTTTCACAATGTGTGGTGGCTGGCATTGCTGGGCACCAGTGCCACCAATGCCACCTACTAGTGTCCATCAGTGCCACCTATCAGTGCCCATCCGTGCCAATCTGTGCCCACCTATCAGTGCCCGTCCATGCCACCTATCAGTGCCACCCATAAGTGCCAATCAGTGCCGCCTATGAGTGCCAATCAGTGCCGCCTATGAGTGCCAATCAATGCCACCTATGAGTGCCCATCAGTGCCGCATACCAGTGCCACATATCAGTGCCCATCAGTGCCCATCATCAGTGCCCATCAGTGCCACCTCATCAGTGCCACCTCATTGGTGCCACCTCATCGGTGCCCATCAGTGTCGCCTTATCAGTGCCCTTCAGTGCCACCTTATCAGTGCCCGTCATTGAAGTAGAAAAGGTACTTGTTTACAAAAAAAATTAACAGAAACAAAGAAAAACTTAGTTTTTTTAAAAATTTTTGCTCTTTTTTTATTTGTTGTGCAAAAAATAAAAATCGCAGAGGCGATCAAATACCACCGAAAGAAAGCTCTATTTGTGGGAACAAAATGATAAAAAATTTGTTTGGGTACAGTGTAGCATGACCGCGCAATTGTCATTCAAATTGCGACAGTGCTGAAAGCTCAAAATTGGCTTGGGCAGGAAGCTGTATAAGTGCATGGTATTGAAGTGGTTAAACAAATTATTCAAACTTAACTATGTAGCATTGGGTAGACGAATAAAACTAGACTTACTGAGATGGGATAAAGAAATCTTTACTTGGTTCGGGCGTACAAATATAATAAAGATGAATGTGTTACCGAGACTTCTGTATCTAATACAGACTTTACCAATTAAGATCCCCCAAAGTTTTTTGAGGGATCTTAGGTCAAGGCTCCTGAAATTCATTTGGGCGGGGAAACCGGCAAGGATACGTAGAACTATTTTGTCATTGCCCAAAGCGGAAGGAGGGATTGGGCTCCCGGACCCAGTAAAGTATCAGGAAGCACCTCATTTAGTTAGAGTAGTAGAGTGGTGTGGGCTTAATAAGAAACCCTGGATAAAAATGGAACAGGCAACAGTGGATATACCCCTGGAAGGCCTAGTGTGGATCCCAGAAGCTGAAATGCCAGCAGAAATAAAGAAACACCCGATGATAGGGGCCACTATACGAACAATTAAAAAGGTTTTTTAAAAAAAACAAATATGTCTAAATACCCGAGTCCAATGACTCCGATCCTGGGCACCAGGGCATTTCAGCCAGGTTTGATAGATCAAAGATTCAATGCTCTACGATAAAGAGGAATTAGTAGAATTACTCACTTTTCAAAAGATAATCAACTAATGACAAAGAGAGAGATTGAAAGAGAGGTAGCACCAGAATTAGATTTTTTTTGGATGTTGCAATTAGAAGCGTTCTTACGGACAAATGCAAAGATATATACAGAAGTCAGAACATTGTCAAAATTTGAGCAGATATGCCTGAAGGGGAGCCCACTGAGACACTCACTGTCTTATTTCTATGCAATACTAATTAATTTAGACATACCACAAGAACTTACGTTCCTTCAGGCTTGGGAGAGGGACTTAGGGTTAACATTCTCCCAAGAACAGAGAGACAGGATCTTGTTATTTACACACAAGGACTCAGTAGCCTAGATGGTATAGAACACCAACAGTACTGCATCTAATATATCCTCAGACGTCAGATGCCTGCTGGAGATGTCACATGGCAGAAGGGACTCTATTACATATTTTCTGGGAATGTGTGAAAATACAGGAGTTTTGGAAAATGGTAATAGAAACTATCAAAATAATTACAGGAGTGTCTTTAGAAGACAGACCAGCAGCCATTCTAATACTAGATATACCTATATATCAGTGGAAAAATAAAAAAATTCACTACTAAGACATCTTATTATAGCTGCCAGGGCGTGTGTCCCTGTCCTGTGGAAAAAGGAGAGTCCACCAACTAGAGCACAATGGTTCACTAGAATCAAAGAGATTCAACAGATGGAGAACCTCACGATTGCACAGAAAGATCAAGATGGGAGATACCGGACGATATGGGCACCCTACTTGAAATATAGGGAGGAGCGGGGAGGGGGTTGGGTTCGGGGAGTGGAGGAGAGAGAGGAGGTGTGAGGGTGGGAGGGTGTAATCTCTCCCGCCCTCTTTTTCCCTTTATTTTTTTGTTGTGTTTGGTTGGGGGAGGGAGGGAGGGGGGGCTTCACAGAAAAGAAAGGCAGAGGTTAAAGAGGAAAAGAGAAGTCACATTGAATTCATGAAGCATAAAGGAGGTGGGAGAATACAAGATTGTAGTCTCTTTTTTTTTGTGTTTGATTTTTGATTGATATAAGCAGATGGTATAAAACGTGAAAACTTGTAATGTGAAATCTATGGAAAAATAAAGAATTAAAAAAAAATAATAATAATTATTAGAATTAAATTTTATTATTCAAAGCAAACTCACCCATCAATCTGTGTCTCAAGAACCAGGAAAGGCAATATATAAGCAGATTATACTTCAGATTTAATATTGCACAGGAAGACTAATGCACACACGAACTGATTTTCCGTCGGAAAAAACTTGGATGGTTTTTCCGACGGAATTCCACTCAAGCTTGGCTTGCATACACACCACGGTCACACAAAAGGTCTCTGAACTTTCGACCCTCAAGAACGCGGTGACATACAACACTACGACGAGCCGAGAAAATTAAGTTCAATGCTTCCGAGCATGCGTCGAATTGTTTCCGAGCATGCGTCGGAATTTTGCACGTCGGAATTGCTACAGAGGATCGGAATTTCCGATCGGATTTTTTTCCATCGGAAAATTTGAGAACTAGCTCTCAATCTTTTGCTGGCAAAAGTCTGATGGAGCATACACACGGTCGGAATTTCCGATGAAAAGCTCACATCGGACTTTTCCTGTCGGAATTTCTGATTATGTGTACGTGGCATTAGATCCTATTTCTTAAAACTGGTGGATTAATAAGGAACAAAACTGAATTGGTCATCCTTACAAATCATAAATCAGATGACTTGTGTAGCGCCCTTTCACTTTTTAAGGGTGTTATGTGCCTAAATTTAGGGGCTGGTCTGAGCTATTAGCCAGGCTCAGACCATTCTCATTGCTAGGTATTGCTTCTGCCTATGTGATGCTACCTGGTGTATGGTTCCCTGCGGCCTGTAGGTGGCACTGTCACATCGGGTCAGGGTTGAGCCAGGGGTGGCATTGCTACGCCTTGGGGTGTCCTCTCTCGGCAGCGGGGCAGTGGGCGTGGTCAACCTGCTGTGCATGCCGGGAGAGGGTACTTAAGGGCAGAGACGCCATTGATAGGGGTGGTGTGTTCGTTTCCGGCAGGGTCGAAGGAGCAGGAGTGGATCACGTACCCTACCTCCGGTGGCCAAGGGTACGTGTGGATGGGATCAGACCCAGGCACCTTTAGCCTGGGGCCTGCAACTTTACAACTGGGCCTAGCACCTTTAGCTAGGGCCTATCCCCGAAAGAAGAGTCCCAGGGTGCCCGGGGAAGGGTACTCGCTCTGAACGAAGGGAAGCCAGGGGAGGATCGGTCCCATTGAGGAGATGAGTAATGGAAGATTGCTGTCTCGAGAGAGGCCTGGTGACCTGTCAGAGGGAAGGATTCGGTATTTGGGGAAGGTAGAGGTTAGAGGATTTCTAACACCTGTCCCAGGAGGGGATAGGGTGGCGGAACTGTTCGAGCTCCACACCGGCTGCTAGAGCTGTGAGAGAGAACTATCCGGGTGAGCTAAACCCACTCGGGATCGAGTGGCAACGAGATTACTGGTTGTGCCTGGATCTATTCTTCACACTATTCCTTCTTTCATCCACCTGTCTCTATCTACTACGCAGCAAATAGAAAATAAACTCTCTGTTGGAGTTAAAGTTTTTCTGGACATTGTTTTCTTTGGGGGGAAGAAATAGAGACTTGACCCCATACTCTAGGGGAGAGAACCAGTGGAAAGGGTGACTCGCTGAAAGACCCAAAATTGATGAACACCGCTTAACCTCTTCAAACAGGAGGGTACAGGCATATAGCACGGTGTGCCTTGACTCGCAACCGAGCCAGGCGAGAAAAAGGTTTGTGAGCTACACTTGCTTTCTTTATTCCACAGAATAATAGATTAAACCTGGTATCAATGACTCCACTGGTTGCTTTCCTTGTTGTTTTTACACATAGGACCTTCAGAATGGAAAAGGGAGGGTTACAAATGTTTGGCAGTAAAATGCAATAGTTTGCTGGAGCTCAACTATAAGCATTTTACAGAATGGAACTTAACCCAATGTGAAAAAAATCCCAGTTTTTCGCTAATCAATGTACCCACTCTCACTCACTAAATAATCCATATTGCCACAGAAGAAGACGTGTGATAACACGTGGTGGCCATGTTAATTTCTATGGAATAAACTCAGGTCTAATTTAAAAAAAAAAAAGTAAAAATGTTGTCATGGTAGTTATTCAGATTACCGTATGTTGTTCACTGGCAAAAAAGAAAAAAATAACAGATTGCTCTATGCAAAAGCTCATATTACTTTAGTTTGCTTTCTCTGCTCACAAAATAGGATCACTAAAAATGGTCAAGGAAAAAATAAAAAAAAAGCAAATGTTTCCATTGAAGGATTCTACCCAATATAGGTGGCATTCATGCGCAATAGTTTTTTTTATTTTTTTAACCTTTTTACAATTACAGCACCCTCCTGACTCCAGAAGCATGTAGAAGACCGAAAGTGGCAGGGTTGGCTAACAGTTATCAATGGCTAGGGGTGGGAGAATGTAAGACACTCAGAGCCAGTCACTTTAAGGATTTTCAGAGGCTTTATTTATCCAATAATATCGTGATGGTGACTGCGCTGTAGTGAATTTAAATAAAATGGGTGAAGGGAAATCCAAAAAAAGGGGAGATTGACACGGAAAGTGAGGGTGTGAAGGGGGAGGGAAGGGGGAAGGGGAGATGAGGGGGAAAGAGGAAAAGGGAAGGGGAGACGATCGATAATGAATCGTGAGCTACAACTTTAGCTGAATAGCAGTGATGTGTAATATGTACAGTGACAGAAATGTACGTGCAATAATAATAAGTAAAAAAAAAAAAAAAAAGACTGAGCAAAAATGAATAAACAATATAAACAAATATGGACATATAAAAAGGGTGAGTAATCCAGTGATAATAAACGTGATGAGTTTAGAAAAAATGAATCACTAAACAATGATAATAATCAGTAACCAATATCCATAAATCAAATCACACACTGAGGTGTGTCAGTGAACCCAACCAATAAAGGGAAAAAGAAAAAGGAGTCCCAAATTGGTAATATAAATGAAATCATGTGTGAAATTCATAAATAAATATTAATAAAGTCCCATCACCAAAGGTGTGTTAGGAAATTTTCCAATAATGTCCACCCAGTGGTCAGTAGTCACAAACAGCTTACTTTGCGCTGGCTCCCTGCTAAGAGGGGGCAGTATGAAACAGATCTCTGTGATGCAGAATATTAAGTGGTCCTTATGGCACAGTCTTTATGACACAGTTTCTTTGTGACTCATTGGGATGCATATGGAAAGACATAAACGGAGAAAACATCAATAGCGCAACTTTGTGAGTGCAGCAGGGTGAATCGCTGATGTAGAAATTCACACACTCACTTGTAAGATAGTGAGCGTGGACCTCAATCCAAACGAGCACCGCGCTCGTGCCAGTAGAAAATTGAGTTGGCGTCTAGGATGCGTACGATGCGATCCTCAGATGTCAGCAGCGGCAGTCACAAAGTTGTAATGGTGAAATGAAAGAAGGACATATAGTGTGGGTCTGTACCACTAGGGGCATTTATTGATAATTAAATAAAAAAACTCACATTTAAAATATGGAAGCAGGTGTTGTATCCTTACGAGCGGCGAGCTCGTCTCCTCTCGGTTCTGCTGGCGGTGTGTCTGTGCTACGTCCTGACGCGTGTCGTCATATCACATGACTTCATCAGAGTGGTACAGACCCACACTATATGTCCTTCTTTCATTTCACCATTACAACTTTGTGACTGCCGCTGCTGACATCTGAGGATCGCATCGTACGCATCCTAGACGCCAACTCAATTTTCTACTGGCACGAGCGCAGTGCTCGTTTGGATTGAGGTCCACGCTCACTATCTTACAAGTGAGTGTGTGAATTTCTACATCAGCGATTCACCCTGCTGCACTCACAAAGTTGCGCTATTGATGTTTTCTCCGTTTATGTCTTTCCATATGCATCCCAATGAGTCACAAAAACTGTGTCATAAAGACTGTGCCATAAGGACCACTTAATATTCTGCATCACAGAGATCTGTTTCATACTGCCCCCTCTTAGCAGGGAGCCAGCGCAAAGTAAGCTGTTTGTGACTACTGACCACTGGGTGGACATTATTGGAAAATTTCCTAACACACCTTTGGTGATGGGACTTTATTAATATTTATTTATGAATTTCACACATGATTTCATTTATATTACCAATTTGGGACTCCTTTTTCTTTTTCCCTTTATTGGTTGGGTTCACTGACACACCTCAGTGTGTGATTTGATTTATGGATATTGGTTACTGATTATTATCATTGTTTAGTGATTCATTTTTTCTAAACTCATCACGTTTATTATCACTGGATTACTCACCCTTTTTATATGTCCATATTTGTTTATATTGTTTATTCATTTTTGCTCAGTCTTTTTTTTTTTTTTTTTACTTATTATTATTGCACGTACATTTCTGTCACTGTACATATTACACATCACTGCTATTCAGCTAAAGTTGTAGCTCACGATTCATTATCGATCGTCTCCCCTTCCCTTTTCCTCTTTC
This sequence comes from Rana muscosa, assembly GCA_029206835.1. Lineage (NCBI taxonomy): Eukaryota > Metazoa > Chordata > Amphibia > Anura > Ranidae > Rana > Rana muscosa. The sequence goes on along the minus strand of CM055122.1, from coordinate 62,060,714 downwards.
CCCCTCATCTCCCCTTCCCCCTTCCCTCCCCCTTCACACCCTCACTTTCCGTGTCAATCTCCCCTTTTTTTGGATTTCCCTTCACCCATTTTATTTAAATTCACTACAGCGCAGTCACCATCACGATATTACTGTTTCATTGTTGATCTGGACCCGACCCCTCGGTGATTGCTGCAGTACTCCACCCCTTTCCCACCACCCTATAACAATTTCACCATTCAGCTAGCGCGAGGGTTCTCTTGTTTATATATTTATTTATCCAATAACTCACAGAAAGAGAGGGGTAAAGGGTTCAAATACCTGTAGCAACACTTACAGATTCCAGATCCACCTCCAGTCTTTCTAGTGCATAGCGCCTTAAAGCCAAGACCAGCTTCACTGTATGGAGCAGAACCTCCACTGGCTAGCAGATTTCTCTAGACTTCCAGGGCCCTGTGAGGATCCAGCTTCTTCCTAGCTTCTTTTTCCACTAAAGTCTCTCTCCCTTGCACTCCATTTTGGATCAGCATCCTCTTCCACCAGGCAGGACACCTTCTAGCCCAAATCCAGGTCTCTATGTACGAGCACATATTAGGTCCTCTCAAGACAGCAGGCCTAGAAGGACAGACAACTGACAGCACTTTTCTCCAATCCTAAAATAAGGTCCATCCAAATATTTATGCCCTTCCCCAGCATGCACAGACAACAAAACTCCTGATGGTTGGCCAGAGAAGGACATATTTATTCATGCTACAGTCCTATTGCCTCTCCCCTCTCCCACCAGAGACACTCCCTGATAACAGACAGGAGCAAGCAATCAGGTGGGATGTTAGGGCAAACCAAAGGAAAACAAGGTGGATAAAGACAGACAGCACTAAATTTAATAGACACCCCTACAGAAGAAGTCAGGGTGGTTACCCCAGTATTTACCCATACCCCATTTCCCAGACTGTTGAAATCATCATCATCACCTGTCTTATTAGGTATGACTTTGAAAGATGTCCATAACTGGGTCTTCTTTTACATACGGATAACTAGGAACAGGACAGCTGAAAGAAAAAAAAGGGATATTATTGTATTCATTCATATAACAATGGTAGTGAGGTTTTTGCTGTGGTGTTTATACAATGAAAACATGGAACCTACAGTAGGTACAGTTAATAACAATGTTACTCGTGTGTCATCTGACACTTTAGGTTGATTTCTCCACTTCGATTTCAGGTTCAATATTAAGGGAAACACTAAACGAAAAGCTGAAATTAAACCACCCTTATGGTCACCAAAAAATGTGGTGATGATGATAATACTAAAGCTGCTTACACAATATGTGATATATCATATCAATATATAAAATCCGACAACCAGTGTAGTTCTAATAAAACAAAAAACAACTATTCAAGCACATAAATAATGAATCTAAAGCCTCGTACACACGGCCGAGATTCTCGTTGAAAAAAACATGTCGTTTTTTTTTACGAGATTCTTGGACAAGAAACTTGTCCCGGCCGAGTGTACACACGCTCGATTCAAAGAACCCGCGGTTCTTTGAATGGAGCGAATGCGGTGACTAGGGATGAGCCGAACACCCCCGGGTTCGGTTCGCACCAGAACCTTCGAACGGACCGAAAGTTTGCGCGAATTTTCGAACCCTATTCGTTATAATGGACGCGAACGTTCGAAATCAAAATTGCTAATTACAACGGCCAATATGCATGTTAATGTCATAAAACAGGTTTGGGGACCCGGGTCCTGCCCCAGGGGACATATATCAATGCAAAAAGAAATTTTAAAAACTAAAGTTTTTTCGGGAGCAGTCATTTTAATGATGCATAAAGTGAAAAAAAAAAAAGTGAAATTTTCCTTTAAATATGGTACCTGGGGGGTGTCTAAAGTATGCCTGTGAAGTGGCATGTGTTTCCCGTGTTTAGAACTGTCCTTGCACAAAATGACATTTGTAAAGGAAAAAAAGAAGCCATTTAAAACCACTTGCGGCTTTAATGTCATGTCTTGTCCTGGCGCCATATGGCTGAAAATCCTTGAGAAAAATGGCATGGCTACCCCATCACCCCCCCCCCACCCCAGCCCCTTTGAGTCTTGTATGGATACTAAGGGGGACCCCGCACCCAAAATAAAACCCTATACCTACAACCCTATATACTCTGAACAGCAGTATATAGGTGGTGCAAACAAGACATGGACTGTAGGTTTGTTCTTAAGTAGAATCTGAACAGGTACATTATGAAGTGTAGCTACATCCCAAAAAAATCAATTTTTAAGCTTTTTGGAGAACATAGGGAGGGGTTATCACCCCTGTAACATTTGCTGTCTTTGCACATCTGTTCAGAACATGTCACCTCACTTTCCGTCCCAATGACAAATGTTTTTGGAAAAGTGGGGTTTTAATTGAAACAAGGATTGGTGATAAAGCATCAGTAGAGAGGAGATACCTTTTTCCCAAATTAAATCTAACAGGATAGAATTTTCCTTCCTAGGGGTAGATTTCCTCTCACTTCCTGTTTTCTCTTGCCGTTTGCAAGTAGGAGTCGTTTGTAAGTTGGATGTTTGAAAGTAGGGGCCTGCCGTATATACTCTGCAGAAATTTGCCCTATTAGATGTTGGTGTAGCCACAAGACTGGTGGGCACAGGAATGGGCCCTGCTGTGAGTTAATAGATCAAGATTTGTACTTGCATGCACCTGTTGAACCGGGCAGAAAAATTGGGCCTTTGGTGGTGGTGGTGGTGGTGGTGGACGGTGTTGCCACAAGACTGTAAGCCCTCACAGTTACTCTTGGTGGGTGCAGGAATGGGCCCTGCTGTGAGTTATTAGATCAAGATTTGTAATTGCATGCACCTGTTGAACAAGGCAGAAAAATTGGGCCTTTGGTGGTGGTGGTGGTGGTGGACGGTGTTGCCACAAGACTGTAGGCCCTCATAGTTACTCTTGGTGGGCGCAGGAATGGGCCCTGCTGTGAACTATTAGATCAAGATTTGTAATTACACGCCCCTGTTAAACAGGGGCTGAAAAATTGTGCCTTAGGCATTGGTGCTGGTGCCACAACACTGCAACCCCTCACAGATACTGTACTTGGAGCACAGCAGTCACACCTGTTGCGAAGCATCTTTTTAAAAAATTGTAATTACACGCCCCTGTTATACAGGGGCTGAAAAATTGTGCCTTAGGCACTGGTGCTGGTGCCACAACACTGCAACCCCTCACAGATACTGTACTCTGAGCACAGCAATGAGACCTGTTGCAAAGCATTGCCTAAAAATTGTAATTACACGCCCCAACAGGGGCTGAAAAATTGTGCCTTAGGCACTGGTGCTGGTGCCACAACACTGCAACCCCTCACAGATACTGTACTCTGAGCACAGCAGTCACACCTGTTGCGAAGCATCTTTTTAAAAAATTGTAATTACACGCCCCTGTTATACAGGGGCTGAAAAATTGTGCCTTAGGCACTGGTGTGGTGGCATGGATCATTGAGGAGGAGGAAGAGGATAGTCAGTGAACATAACAGGACAGTCACTCAGCATCAGCATAGGCAGTCTTGAAGGGATGTGACAATATAAATTATTCCGTTATATCCGCTTCAGGTGTCTGGTAGCTGGTGGTGATCCAAGACTGATTCATTTTTATGAAGGTCCGTCGATCAACCGAGTCGGTGGACAGGCGCACCCTATGATCGGTGACAAATCCTCCAGCAGCACTGAATGTGCGTTCGGAAAGAACGCTGGATGCAGGACAGGCCAGTAGCTCAATTGCATACTGTGCAAGCTCTGGCCAGTGATCCATCCTCAGGACCCAGTAAGCCAGAGGATTTTCGGTGGGAAAGGTGTCCAAGTCTGACCTTGCCCCTAGGTATTCCTGCACCATGTATATCAGACGCTGGCGATGGTTGCTGGAACCGATCATACCTTGGGGCTGCGGACTAAAAAATTGTCTGAACGCATCGGTCAGACGTCCACCTTCCCCACCGCTCCTTCTGCTACTGACCGAAGCCTCAGCAACTCGTCGTCCAGGACCAGGAGTTTGTAACCTCCCAGTTTCTGGGAACGCGTTGCACAGACCTTTCTGCAAGGCCTCCCTGAGATGTCTCATCCTCTGCTCCCTCTGCGACGGCAAGATAAGGTCCGCAACCTTACCCTTGTACCGTGGATCAAGGAGAGTGGCCAGCCAGTAATGGTCACTCTCCTTGATCCGAAGAACACGAGGATCCTTCCGCAGGCTTTGCAGGATCAGGGAGGCCATGCAGCGTAGGTTAGCTGAGGCATTCGGTCCGGAGTCTTCTGGGTCACTGAGGATGACATGATCGCCAGCCACCTCCTCCCAGCCACGTACAAGTCCACTGGTTTGTTGGGACTGTACATCATCCCTAAAAGACTGCTGCTGCTGATGCTGAGTGCCAGGCTCCACCTCCATGCTCACACAATCCTCCTCCTCCTCCTCCTCCTCTTCCTGTGTGATGGGTGGGACAGAAGGAACATTGTCTGGATAAAGGGGGCCTTGAGAGACAAGGAAGTCCTCCTCTTCCTGCCTCTGTTCTGCCTCAAGTGCCCTGTCCATTATCCCACGCAGCGTATGCTCCAACAGGTGGACAAGAGGTACAGTGTCACTGATGCATGCACTGTCACTGCTCACCATCCTCGTGGCCTCCTCAAATGGTGAGAGGACAGTGCATGCATCCCTGATCATGCTCCACTGGCGTGGGGAAAAAAAGCCAAGCTCCCCTGACCCTGTCCTGGTGCCGTAGTCGCAAAGGTACTCATTGATGGCCCTCTGCTGCGTGTGCAGTCGCTGCAGCATGGCCAACGTTGAGTTCCACCTGGTGGGCATGTCACATATTAGGCGGTTCTTGGGCAGGTTCAGCTCCTTTTGCAGCTCAGTCAGCCGAGCACTGGCATTATAAGATCGGCGGAAATGCACACAGACTTTCCTGGCCTGCCTCAGGACATCCTGTAAGCCTGGGAACCTGCCCAAGAACCGCTGCACCACCAGGTTGAGGACGTGAGCCATACAGGGCACATGGGTGAGCTGCCCCTGTCGCAGGGCGGAGAGGAGATTGGTACCATTATCAGAAACGACCATTCCTGGCTTAAGCTGGCGTGGCGTCAACCACCTCTCGGCCTGCCCCTGCAGAGCTGCCAGAACCTCTGGCCCAGTGTGGCTCCTGTCCCCCAAACACACCAGCGCAAGCACGGCATGGCATCTTTTTTCCTGCGTACTCGCGTAGCCCCTTGTACGCCTACGGAGCACCGCTGGTTCCGAGGACAGAGCACTCGAAGAGGACATGGAGGAAGAAGAAGAGGAGGGGGTGGAGGAGAGAGGTGTGTCACAACCAGTAGTAGCATTTTGGAGGCGTGGTGGCGGAACAACCTCCAACACTACTGCACCTTGTCCTGCATCCCTCCCAGCTGCCAATAGAGTGACCCAATGGGCCGTGAAAGAAAGATAACGTCCCTGTCCATGCCTGCTGGACCATGAGTCAGCGGTAATATGCACCTTACCGCTGACCGCCCTGTCCAGCGAGGCATGGACATTGCCTTCCACATGCCAGTAGAGAGACGGAATCGCCTTCCGTGAGAAAAAGTGGCGTTTGGGAACCTGCCACTGAGGAACCGCACATTGAACAAACTCACGGAAGGGGGCCGAGTCTATCAACTGAAAAGGCAGCAGTTGAAGTGCTAGCAATTTAGCCAAGCTAGCATTCAACCGCTGGGCATGTGGATGGCTGGGAGTATACTTCTTTCGACGGTCCAGCAGCTGGGGCAGGGAAATTTGCCTGCTACAATCGGACGTCGGTGTACTGCAAGTACTTGGTTGTGACACACCTAATTCTACACCTTCAGTCCTCTCAGAGCAGCTTTCAGAGAGGACTGAAGATATAGTGGGGATGGAGATCCCAGCTGATGAGGAGCAAGGAGAGGTCCGCTTTGTTCTTTGGTGTGGGTCTTTTATGTGTGCTTGCCAACGAGCTGCATGGCAGGTCGACATATGTCTGCTCATGCTTGTGGTGCCCAAGCGGCTGATGTTTTGGCCACGCGAGATACGCTTGAGACAAATATTGCAAATAGCAGTGGTGCGATCTGATGCACTCGTCTCAAAAAAGGCCCACACCAAAGAACTTTTGTGATAACGTGCAGAGGCAGCGCCCTGCACAGGCGGAGCTCTGCGGTGTGGTACAGTTGCTGTGCTGGCCTCTAGCTGGCCTCCAGGGGGCATCCTGCCTCGTTGGACATGTGACGCTGCATCCTCCTCCTCCTCCTCCTCTCTCCCTTCAGGCACCCACGTGGAGTCAGTGACCTCATCATCCCCTCCCTCTTCACCACTAGAGCAAACCTGGCAGTAAGCTGCAGCTGGTGGAACACTACTGCCAGATTGCTGTCCTTCAGCATCCCCTCTCTCTGCGCGCACACTACTGACTTCCTCAAGCTGGGTATCATCATCCGAGCCTTCGAATCGTTGGGCATCCTCCTGGAGCATGTACCCAACACTGTGCTCAAACAGTTCGGGGGACTCCTCAGGAGGACATGGTGGGTCTAGGGAAGGGGTGGCTGATGATGCCATTGAGTACGCGTTGGCAGCTGCTCTGCCAGTACCCTGAGCCTGGGTGAGAGAGGATGAGGAGGATGAGGAGGGCTTGGTCATCCATTCTACCAAGCCTTCGGCATGATGCGGCTCCACATGTCCAGCTGCCGAAAACAAAGACAAGCGTGTCCCATGGCCACGTGCTGATGACGATGCACGACCACGTCCACGGCCAGCACTGTTGTCTCTAGAAACAGAGCCTGCCTGCCCTGTGTTCTTGCCTCGGCACGCTCTGCCTCTCCTTGGCGGTCTTCCAGCCATTGTAGTCGGTAGTGTATATAGTATAAAAAATAGAACTCCTATGTGTGCTCACAACACACTGTAGGTCCTATGGGTGCTGACACTAACACACTATAGGTACTATGTGTGCTGCTGACAAGAAAATATAGGAGCTCTGTTTGCTGCCACTAACACACTAGAAGTCCTATTGGTGCTTCTGAGATGAAAATATAGGAGCTCTGTGTGATGCCACTAACACACTAGAAGTCCTATGGGTGCTGCTGAGAAGAAAATATAGGAGCTCTGTGTGATGCCACTAACACACTAGAAGTCCTATGGGTGCTTCTGAGATGAAAATATAGGAACTCTGTGTGATACCACTAACACACTAGAAGTCCTATGGGTGCTTCTGAGAAGAAAATATAGGAGCTCTGTTTGCTGCCACTAACACACTAGAAGTCCTATGGGTGCTTCTGAGATGAAAATATAGGAGCTCTGTGTGATGCCACTAACACACTAGAAGTCCTATGGGTGCTTCTGAGATGAAAATATAGGAGCTCTGTGTGATGACACTAACACACTAGAAGTCCTATGGGTGCTTCTGAGATGAAAATATAGGAGCTCTGTTTGCTGCCACTAACACACTAGAAGTCCTATGGGTGCTGCTGAGAAGAAAATATAGGAGCTCTGTGTGATGCCACTAACACACTAGAAGTCCTATGGGTGCTTCTGAGAAGAAAATATAGGAGCTCTGTTTGCTGCCACTAACACACTAGAAGTCCTATGGGTGCTTCTGAGATGAAAATATAGGAGCTCTGTGTGATGCCACTAACACACTAGAAGTCCTATGGGTGCTTCTGAGATGAAAATATAGGAGCTCTGTTTGCTGCCACTAACACACTAGAAGTCCTATGGGTGCTGCTGAGAAGAAAATATAGGAGCTCTGTGTGATGCCACTAACACACTAGAAGTCCTATGGGTGCTTCTGAGATGAAAATATAGGAACTCTGTGTGATACCACTAACACACTAGAAGTCCTATGGGTGCTGCTGAGAAGAAAATATAGGAGCTATGTGTGATGCCACTAACACACTAGAAGTCCTATGGGTGCTTCTGAGATGAAAATATAGGAGCTCTGTGTGATGCCACTAACACACTAGAAGTCCTATGGGTGCTTCTGAGATGAAAATATAGGAGCTCTGTGTGATGCCACTAACACACTAGAAGTCCTATGGGTGCTGCTGAGAAGAAAATATAGGAGCTATGTGTGATGCCACTAACACACTAGAAGTCCTATGGGTGCTTCTGAGATGAAAATATAGGAGCTCTGTGTGATGCCACTAACACACTAGAAGTCCTATGGGTGCTTCTGAGATGAAAATATAGGAGCTCTGTTTGCTGCCACTAACACATTAGAAGTCCTATGGGTGCTGCTGAGAAGAAAATATAGGAGCTCTGTGTGATGCCACTAACACACTAGAAGTCCTATGGGTGCTTCTGAGATGAAAATATGGGAGCTCTGTGTGATGCCACTAACACACTAGAAGTCCTATGGGTGCTGCTGAGAAGAAAATATAGGAGCTCTGTTTGCTGCCACTAACACACTAGAAGTCCTATGGGTGCTGCTGAGAAGAAAATATAGGAGCTCTGTGTGATGCCACTAACACACTAGAAGTCCTATGGGTGCTGTTGAGAAGAACATATAGGAGCTCTGTTTGCTGCCACTAACACACTAGAAGTCCTATGGGTGCTGCTGAGAAGAAAATATAGGAGCTCTGTGTGATGCCACTAACACACTAGAAGTCCTATGGGTGCTTCTGAGATGAAAATATAGGAGCTCTGTGTGATGCCACTAACACACTAGAAGTCCTATGGGTGCTGCTGAGAAGAAAATATAGGAGCTCTGTGTGATGCCACTAACACACTAGAAGTCCTATGGGTGCTTCTGAGATGAAAATATAGGAGCTCTGTGTGATGCCACTAACACACTAGAAGTCCTATGGGTGCTTCTGAGATGAAAATATAGGAGCTATGTGTGATGCCACTAACACACTAGAAGTCCTATGGGTGCTGCTGAGATGAAAATATAGGAGCTCTGTGTGATGCCACTAACACACTAGAAGTCCTATGGGTGCTTCTGAGATGAAAATATAGGAGCTCTGTTTGCTGCCACTAACACACTAGAAGTCCTATGGGTGCTGCTGAGAAGAAAATATAGGAGCTCTGTGTGATGCCACTAACACACTAGAAGTCCTATGGGTGCTTCTGAGATGAAAATATAGGAGCTCTGTGTGATGCCACTAACACACTAGAAGTCCTATGGGTGCTGCTGAGAAGAAAATATAGGAGCTCTGTTTGCTGCCACTAACACACTAGAAGTCCTATGGGTGCTGCTGAGAAGAAAATATAGGAGCTCTGTGTGATGCCACTAACACACTAGAAGTCCTATGGGTGCTGCTGAGAAGAAAATATAGGAGCTCTGTTTGCTGCCACTAACACACTAGAAGTCCTATGGGTGCTGCTGAGAAGAAAATATAGGAACTCTGTGTGATGCCACTAACACACTAGAAGTCCTATGGGTGCTTCTGAGATGAAAATATAGGAGCTCTGTGTGATGCCACTAACACACTAGAAGTCCTATGGGTGCTGCTGAGAAGAAAATATAGGAGCTCTGTGTGATGCCACTAACACACTAGAAGTCCTATGGGTGCTTCTGAGATGAAAATATAGGAACTCTGTGTGATGCCACTAACACACTAGAAGTCCTATGGGTGCTGCTGAGAAGAAAATATAGGAGCTCTGTTTGCTGCCACTAACACACTAGAAGTCCTATGGGTGCTTCTGAGAAGAAAATATAGGAGCTCTGTGTGATGCCACTAACACACTAGAAGTCCTATGGGTGCTTCTGAGATGAAAATATAGGAACTCTGTGTGATGCCACTAACACATTAGAAGTCCTATGGGTGCTGCTGAGAAGAAAATATAGGAGCTCTGTTTGCTGCCACTAACACACTAGAAGTCCTATGGGTGCTGCTGAGAAGAAAATATAGGAGCTCTGTGTGATGCCACTAACACACTAGAAGTCCTATGGGTGCTGCTGAGAAGAAAATATAGGAGCTCTGTTTGCTGCCACTAACACACTAGAAGTCCTATGGGTGCTGCTGAGAAGAAAATATAGGAGCTCTGTTTGCTGCCACTAACACACTAGAAGTCCTATGGGTGCTGCTGAGAAGAAAATATAGGAGCTCTGTGTGATGCCACTAACACACTAGAAGTCCTATGGGTGCTGCTGAGAAGAAAATATAGGAGCTCTGTTTGCTGCCACTAACACACTAGAAGTCCTATGGGTGCTGCTGAGAAGAAAATATAGGAGCTCTGTTTGCTGCCACTAACACACTAGAAGTCCTATGGGTGCTGTTGGGGTGCAATGCTGTGCTAACAGCACTGCGGTTGGTACTACTGCAATACTGTACTAACAGTAAGCACGCACCAGACTAATCCCCAGCAGAAGCTAATAACACGCTAACTGTGCAATCAGCAGCAATGAACGATCAATGACTTAGGTAGCAATGGTTTAGCAAAGAAATAGCCAATGGTTTAGCAAAGAAGAGCAAATCTTTCAGTATCAAGCAAAGACAGAATCAGCAGACTGATCTCTCCTAAAGCCGGAACTCATGTGACCGGGGCCGATGGCGTGGCGGCCTTTTAAATGGTGGGGCATGTACTAAAGCCCCTGAGCTGTAATTGGCTACAGGCGTCCTGCCTGTAGCCAATTATTGCTCTCCGAGTTTCGGGCGCTGTGATTGGCCAAGCATGCGGGGTCACAGTGCATGCTTGGCCAATCATCAGCCAGCAATGCACTGCGCCGGCCGCGCCGGCCGCAATGCATTGCGGGGCCGCTCGCATCACACGAATGTGATGCGAACGGCCCAAATAGTTCTGGGCTCGACGAGCGAGCGAACGCCCGGTGCTCGATTCGAACATGGGTTCGAATCGAGCACCGGGCCCATCCCTAGCGGTGACGTCATCGAATACGACGAGCATGCGCTCGTCACATTCGATGCCATCGCCGCCATCTTGGTTCACCCTACCTATGCCTAGGAAGCTACCGCGCATGCGTCAAAGTCATTTCGAGCATGCGCGGGCTTACCGGCAAAAAGGTAAGTGTACACACACACAATTTTCTCGTCGAGAAACAGGCTGACGAGAATCTCGACGAGAAAATAGAGAGCAGGTTCTCTATTTTCTCGTCGAGATTCTTGTCGCCTTTCTTGACGAGAAACCATACACACAAACAAATTTCTCTGCAAAAAATCTCTGCTAGCAAGTTTCTTGCTGGTTTTTGCCGAGAAACTCGTTCGTGTGTACGAGGCTTCAGTGCCAGTACAGAGTGATAAGAAAAAGTCAGTGCAGTAATCACACACTTCCTGTGTCACAATGTGGAAAAAGAAAAACGAAGTGATCTTCACATAAATGCGCCCAATAATGTGAACTCCACACCACCACTGTGCCATACATGAAGGCTTACCAGAAAGCCATAAGCCCCATTTATTGAGTGGTCAAAGTGTACATAGATGTCACAACCATCTTGTGATTAATAAAGATAGCAGCTTCCACCACGTCTCCCTTTGGATCTAACCAAGACTCTCACATACATGGGAAAAGAGAAAAGGAAAAGCCAAGCGCTTCAACTAGTAAAAAATCCATGGTATTTTTTATTTAAAAAAAGGTATAACAGACTTACATAGATAAAAGAAACAGCACTATGTATCCACAATACACTAGGACCCAATTGGTACACTTGACGTCACGGTATCCGGCTTCAAAATTGGACATTGTGACATCATCACTCATCTTTATAATTATCTTTATTGATCCCAAGATGGTTGTAACATCTATGTGCACTTTGACCACTCAGTAAATGGGGGCCAGTGTTCTATGGTAAGCCTTGTATGGTACAGTGGTGAAGTGGAGTTCATAATAATGGGAACATTCATGTAAAGTGTGTGATTACTGCACAGACTTTTTATTTTCACTTTGTACTGGCACTTTATGTATTTGAGAATTTGTTTTTGTTTTTTGTTTGATTAGCGTGGCACTGGTTTTTGGATTTAAATTAAAGGAAACACTGTTTCAATGTTTTGTTTTTTTTTTCAGAGACCTAGTACCACACCCCCATTATTTGGTCCTTGTGCGCACTCCCCCTCCCCAAGGGTTATGGATACCACCGGTTCAGACTCCTGATCTAGAGAAAAGTTCCAAATAAATTACTCTATTTAGAACATTTTGAACAATTTCATCTGCTATTTTTTTTTATAATTACTGTTATATAGGTAGTTTTTAATTAACATTAACTTTATAATAATTGTTAAAGCTGTTAAGCCAACAGTTATATTTAATTGTGCCATAGCAAAAAAAATCTTCAGCAACATACAAAGTCTTTTAGCAAAATGAGATGGCATTTCATTGCCTAAATCTGTATAGTCACAAATACCCATAGTAGCAGTGTTCTCTCAGATGGTTGTCAAATCCTATTGCCATTTCCTTGTCAATACCCTTCCCACTGTTTTCGGGTTTCCAATGTAGCAGATTCAGTTTTCTGCTCTATTTACTAATCAAGGCAGATTTAAAGCTCTTGTACGAGAAGAAACCTGGCAAAGACATATTCACTACATATCACATGAAACCCATCTGAGCTTTGTGGATAGCTCTAACTAAGCCCTGCACATTTTCCTTTACTGTTAGATCCTTTTACTTGTCATTCAAGTTTATATTATGCTATCTTAAGCAGCACAAAGTAGAAATTTGTCTACAAATTACTTGATCTCTGCAAGAATAAAACTTTCCAACACCTATCCAAACTTCTCTTGTTTCTGTCAAGGCAACTTTTTAAATTCTGCACCCCAATATAAAATGTAAAAAAACAAAACGAATAGTATTACATGTAGCACTACCCCTGTAGGAGCTGCTAGATTAGATTTTGGATCTACGCTCTGCCTATCAACCCCAGAAGTTTGTCTCAAACCCTCCCTTGGCACAATTCGACAACACAATGATTGTGTGAAACCCGCCACTGGTAGTTGGGAGCCACAATGATACCATACAGTAATGATAATATAATGAAATACTGTTACCTTATGCTGGTTACCTGTCCCAACTGTTACAGACAAGATTCCACACAAGTGTAGTTTACCAAGGATAAAGAGTTTACTTGGTGAAAGAAGAATGAAACAGTTAAACAAATGACAGTTGACTTTAAACAGGGCCCTGTAAGAGTCAATAGCATGGGATTCAATAACAGGTTTAAACTATCTGAGCTGAAGTCAGACCTAAGTAAGCACGCAGTGGAGGGATTCCCCCAATGCAGTAAGGTCAGCACTGGAGTACCTCTCCACCAGGCCTCACCCAGCTCTCAGTACTAACAATAACTGTACAAACTAGCATAAACAGTTAGAATATATATGTAGATGAGTCTATATGCTCTTTGGCTCCCTCTAGCAGGCAGTTCCCAGACACGTGTCCTACTGCGTTAGCTCAGACAGACAAGCTGAATCCTGTAATTGTTCCTTCCGGTTAACAGTAGTTGGTGCACATTAATAATTTGTAATCCAACAGGCATGAAGAAAAGAAAACGAACAATCACAGTATATATAGCGTGCTGGCGGCATAAGTGCCAATCCTTTCAATGCACTGTCGCTACCGGATGCAATGTATCCCTGCACATGGCGTGTTAACCTCCAAACAGTACAAGTGAGTCTATCAGAACCACCTTCCTGCGATACAGTTGTTTATATCAGTGGGCAGGTGCCCTCTCATCAAATGAGGCTTTGCCTCGCCGGTACGTTCTGTTTGGAGTGTCTCAGTTTTCGGCCTTTCCGCAGCTTGCAGTCCCTGGTCCTCCGTGCTGCCGTCGCAAGGTGCTGGTGGATAGGCGACTCTGGTTGCTGTGGAGCGTAGGTCAAACACTGCAACAAGGATCCCCCTCGGATTACGCGGTCCACTCTGGTGACTGTAGGCCCAGGCATCTCGGGCCTAGGCACACTGCTAGCAGGCCTCAGCTCAGGCTTCCTGCTGGCTTGAAGATGGCGTCCCAAGAGGCCGGATGCAAGCCTTCCCTTCCTATAAAAAGCTCCTCCCAGAAGGCTGTGCGTGATGCAATGTACTCTGGTAGCACAGTAGCTCTGTGGGTATTGTAGTCTATTTAACACCCATGGTAATGGAGTCTTTATCTCCCTGTACTTCAAGATCCATAATGCATTGTTCTATAATTATTAAACCGAACAGGTTGAAGCAGTATAATAATTGAACACCGGAGGGAGCTGAGTTCCTTCTTAATCACAAACTATAGTCTATTAGCTACGTTCCAAAGTGACACCTTGCTACACACTCCCCCCACTTAAAATCTTTGGTCCCCAAAGACAGCTGCAGTTTGTGACCTGGTACATGCTTTGTCAAATACACGAGGAGAAAAAATCCAGTTAGTGTAAATAAGGTATAAGACAACTTACATTTGCAAAAGAACCAGGCAGAGGAACCCCCCACCAAACTTTGGAGAGGAGGTTGTCCTGCCTACAGGCCACCTTAACTGGTACGGCCCAACCAGATGTGCCAGGGGGTGAGCTAGGGTTGTCCTCCACCAAATTTGCAGTGGAAGGACCAGGCGTCTCAATTGTCCTTTTTGAAGTGAGTATGGCTTCTTCAGAGCATTCACCCAATTGATCGTAAGTCAGTCTCTTGGGAGGGTGAAAGACTCTTCTCTCTCTTTGCTCCTTGGGTGTCAAAGTCTCAGGAGTATTGGACTCTGCTGCCTCTGTGACCTCTTCTTTAGCTCCTTCTCTTTGTTCGGGCACACTGGACTCTATTTCTTTTGGAGCATCCAGTTCTCCTTCTGAAATTGATGAGACCTCTTCGGAGTCCCCTATTGGCAGGGAATCCAAATCGTCCTCTAATTCCTCGGAGAGAATACTGTGAGGCACAAATTCAGGGGCCTCTGGTCGGAGAGTTCCACTGTCAGCCACTTCAGGTGGAGATAGGGGAGAGGTCGTGGGCTCTGACAGTTGAGATGACCATAGCTAGTCTGCATCCGTCCCTTCATCCTCAGAGTCTTCATTTTCCACATCTCGAGATATTGACTGAGATCTAGTAACTGGTTGGGACCCTTGAGAGGTTGAGGGGGTCACCTGTGACTCTGACATTGGAGGTAATCGAACAGCTTCGGAAAGGGGCAGCAGATGATTTTGATGCCAAGTCTTTAGTGGGCCTACACTCCCTTCTGGCCTAATCTGATACACTGGTAGGCCTGGCAACTGCTTGCAGATGACATATGGCTGTGACTTCCAGCGGTCAGCCAACTTATGCTTTCCAGGGATACCCAGATTTCTTAGCAGTACTCTATCCCCTGGCTGTAAGTCCTGTACTCTGACCTTGAGATCGAAGTTTCTCTTGTTTCTCAGCCCTCTCTTATCTGAAGTAGCTTGGGCTTTCTCATAGGCCGTCTTCAAACTCCTCCGCAAGCGATCGACATACCCCTTGTGTGAAGCTGCTGACGTATGGTCGAGGGATATACCAAAGGCCATTTCCACTGGTAGTCGAGCTTCCCGCCCAAACATCAAACGGTAGGGAGAGTATCCTGTAGAATCGTCTGCAGTATTATTGTAGGCATGCACAATGGCAGCTACATGTTTGCTCCAGTGCTGTTTCTTCTCTGTGCTTAGAGTCCCCAGCATGTCTAAGAGGGTTCGGATGAAACGTTCAGGTTGAGCATCCCCTTGGGGGTGATATGGAGTGGTTCTAGACTTTTTGATGCCCAATAAGTCTAATAGTCTCTTGATGATCCTACTTTCAAAGTCTCTCCCTTGATCCGAGTGAATACGTTGGGGCAGACCATAGTGTATGAAGAACTTCTCTACCAAGACCTTTACCACTGTCGAGGCTTGCTGATCTTTTGTGGGGAATGCTTGGGCATATCTGGTGAAATGATCCGTCACTACTAGAATGTTCCCCTGCCCACTCAGATCAGGTTCCAGGCAAAGGAAATCAATGCACACCAGCTCCATGGGTCCCTGACTCTGAAGATGGCCCATTGGGGTGGCTCGATGAGGCAGGGTCTTCCTATGGATACATCGGACACAAGATTGACAGTAACCTTCAACTTCAGCCCGCATGCAGGGCCAGTAAAATCTATCTCTTACTAGATGGAAGGTTCTTTCAGACCCCAGATGACCATGATTGTCATGGAGAGCAGTCAGGACTGACTCTCTGTGCTTCCTGGGCAGGAACAGTTGCCACTTCTCTTCTAGACCATCAGAGGAGCCCATTCGGTAGACCACCCCTTGATGTAACTGCAACCGTTAATCAATCCTTAATATATGTAATGTGTATTTTCTAGAGTCAATTATCTCCCTGAAGAGACCCTATACAGGTCGAAACGCATCGGGGCACGCACATCGTATAGCTTTTATGCAATGTAATGTTGTGCACAATTGTTTTTATACATTTATTGTGGAACTGTACTGTAACATCAGATCTGTAACATGTTTTTATTATTTATATTGCATTCCAATTCTATGTCCAATAAATGGTGTATATCATCACTCCATATCAATTTGTTTACCCTCGCTGTCCAAAGCCCCATGGGGAACTTTCCTTTATCATCCATTTTTCAGGGTGCGCAGCCTCTTTGTCTCTCTTAATTGTGTCTTTCCCTGGCTAACATTTATTTGGGTGGTTAAACATCCCTTCCCCTTGACACATTGGAGACTATCCTTAGCTGTGTGTTCTTCTGCCATTTCTCTAAAACTCCTGCACGTTCCATTCTAGCACCCTTGACAACCATTCAGGGGTGACTTTTAGGGTAGTTCTCGCGTATTAGATGGGACACCCACTTTGGGGGATCAGACTACAAATTTATTTTCCCTCTTTTCTCATGCATCAGGAGACATCTATCCTAGAGTCCCTGTTTTGCATGAGATTCAAATATCTTAAGGATATTTGTTTTGGAACACACCTGCAGGAGTTTTCCTTAGGACATGGAATCACCACATAGCTCAGCCCAACAAACTTTAATGCATAGAATTGATATTTACGATATTATATTATACATTTCATATTATATACTCAAGTACTATCCCATGTAATAAGGCTCTATGGTGGTTGGCATATCCTGGGAGTCCTGTTCGCTCCCTCTCCCCATGGGGGTGTATCCCGGCCCCCTGCGGCTTCCCGGCAAGGTAAGGGGACGTGAACATCTGTAGCATCCCCCTCTTCTGCTCTGGCTGTGGCCGAGGTTCCCTAGGCCGCAGTCGTGAGCTTTCCCTTGCTGGCTGCGTCCCGTGTTCATCTCCGGACCTCTATGGCGAAGTGCGCATGCTCGAGATCTCGGCGTGCACACGGTGTCATAACGTCACGCAGTTTGCGACAGAGAAGACATCAGTGGTCGGGGCTTTCTGGCCTTCCGGAACGCCGAGGGAGCCACACAAGGGCCGCCGATGCAGCGGCCCTCACGTCATATCTCCAGGGTACGGGGGACTCACTGGTGCCTGCGGTTGTTCAGCCCACCTGCCACGCCCACAGACACATATATAGACTGGATACCTGTGAATCATTTGTTGATTCCAGGCAGTCCAGAACAGACTGCACCTACTTCTCCTTTCTTGGCAACAGAAGCCCATACCTTTCTTGCATACTCGCAGTCAGGTTTGAATAATAACTAACAAGCTTTGGAAGCTTTCTCCACAGGTCCACACAAACTGCATCACCGCACCAGGTAACCACCTCTTCACATGCACCACCTATTTGGTTTTCAATATTCCTTTCCACTGTCCTCACTTTGCACACTTCATCACTTTCAGCATTTCGCTATCCACTGTATACCTCATTAATTTTTCATCATTAATTTTTCATTATTACTATTGACATTTTTACTTATATTCACACATTCGCACATTAATTTAGGCACATCAATACACGGCCCGACTTTTTTATTTAGTCAGTCCCGTAACACACACACACTGCTCCTCTGCTTGGTCAACACCAAGCAAGATGCGTTTTTTATAAACTAATCTCCAATTACACTGTTTTTGGATCACACACCCTGACCTTATATTAAGTCATAATTTTTTACTTTAAGCAATTTATACCCCCCATTGACTAGATACTCCAATGGGACACTGTTCATATAGTCGTAACCCACATCTATTTACATTTTATATTTTTGTTGCCAGTCCTTTCCTTTATATGTGCCCTCAACAATACTCAACAGTTAAACTGATATTCTAGCAACAACATGCTATAAATTCAAAATACTTATACTTTATTTAACATATGGCTAACATTTGGGTGCTCCTTGCAGGCATCGGCTCCCCCTTCTTCTTGGAGGGCGTCTACAGTGTGGCTCCTTGCAAGCCCTTCGGGTTGGGCTCCTTTTCCCCCCCTCTTGGGTTTTGAGTGGCGCCCATGAGGCTCCCCTTGGTTTCTCCAATTACCTGGATCAATTTTGGTTACCCCAATATTTATTCCTCATTTTTACGGTAAATACTTATTTTGGTTTACCAACATGTTTATATATATATATATATGACATGTTTAATCAATCCTTAATATATGTAATGTGTATTTTCAAGAGTCAATTATCCCCCTGAAGAGACCCTATACAGGTCGAAACGCGTCGGGGCACGCACATCGTATAGCTTTTATGCAATGTAATGTTGTGCACAATTGTTTTTTTATACATTTATTGTGGAACTGTACTGTAACATCAGATCTGTAACATGTTTTTATTATTTATATTGCATTCCAATTCTATGTCCAATAAATGGTGTATATCATCACTCCATATCAATTTGTTTACCCTCGCTGTCCAAAGCCCCATAGGGAACTTTCCTTTATCATCCATTTTTCGGGGTGCGCAGCCTCTTTGTCTCTCTTAATTGTGTCTTTCCCTGGCCTCTTCACACTTGTTGGTCCACTGGTCCTGGATAGACTCTTTAGGCTTTCTAGGCCCCATGGTGGACTTCACAGGTTTGACCGTGTCAGGGAACCAACAGCAGGAGAAGGGCTTTAGGACCCAGCATCTCTACCAACACTTATGGCAGGAGAAGGACTTTAGGACCCAGCATCTCTGGCAGAAGGACTTTAGTATCTCTACCAGCAAGTCACATGGGCCTATATAAGGAAGTCTGCTAGTGTCTGCATTTTCTGGTTGATCTTCGGCTCCTCCAGTGTGTTATCTTCGTGATATTCCTGTTCCTGTGTCTCCTGTTACCGATCCGGCTTGTCCTTGATCTGTCTCCTGTTTGCTTCCTGTGTTCGACTCCAGCTATCCACCTGACCACGTCTGCTCTGATCCCAACTCGGCTCACGACCTAGGCTTCCTTCTGACCATGCTCCAGTCGCAGCATTATCTGAATCCTGCAACACCTCACGGGTGTCAACTGTCTGCTGATTCTATGCCAGCACACCAGCTGTACTTCAGAACCTACTGCATACAGTCCAGCAGGCGACCCGTGCTTCTTTGGGCCTGACCTTTCCTGTTTTCACCCTCAGGGGGGTCTGGAACTTAGCCGCAAGGGAAGCCCTCTCTCTTTATTGGCCTCTAGTACCAGGTACGTGATAGACCAGTTATGGGACATCATCCTCTCCTTCACTCCTCAGTAACTCATTGAGGGGACGGGCGATCTTGGCAAACCCTTTTACAAATCTTCGATAATAGGAGCAAAACCCCAAGAACGACCGAAGCTCGGTCACATTGGTGGGTTTCGACCAAGAGGTGATGGCATCCAGCTTCTCTGGGTCTGTGGCTATCCCTTCTGCGGAGACGATGTGGCCCAGGTAGTGAACTGAGGGCTGATAGAATTGGCACTTCTCTAAAGAAAGCTTCAGGCCTTCTTCGTGGAGCCTCTTCAGGACTTTTTTCCAATCGCTCTTCGTGTTCTTCTAGAGTCCTGCCGAACACTATGATGTTGTCCAGATACACTAGCACTTCGATTAGATTCATATCTCCCACAGTTTTCTCCATCAGTCTTTGAAAGGTGGCGGGGGCCCCCGACAACCCCTGAGGCATGCGGACGAACTCAAATAACCCCACTGGGGTAATGAAAGCCGTTTTCTCTTTATCCTCAGGGTGCATTAGGATTTGATAGTATCCGCCCTTTAGATCCATCACACTGAACCACTTGGCCCCTGACAGACTCTGCAAGGCGTCTTCTATCCGGGGGGTGATGTACTGATCAGGAATGGTTCTTCTGTTCAGTGTTCGGTAGTCAATACATAGCCTCAGTGACCCATTTTTCTTCCGGACTACCACTATTGAAGAAGCATAGGATCTCCTGGACTCTCTGATAATCCCCGTTCTCTTGAGTTCTGCCAATTGCTCACGTAGGTCCACTAGGTCCCCCAGGGGAACCCGTCTGACTCTTTCTCTGAACGGTTTATCTTCCTGCAGGCGAATCTTGTGGGTGGCACTCTTCACACACCCCACATCAAATTCATCTTTTGAGAATATCGTCTGCCATAGAGCGAGTTGGGCCTTCACCCTCTCCTTCCACTCCGGTGGGAGGGTGGTGTCTTCTGAACCAAGCTTCTCTATTGTGACTTCACCCCTCTCTTCCTTCTTCAAGTCAGATGGGGTAACTGGGGTGGCTGGATTCACCTGGCCCAACAGCATTCTGGCCGGTACCTTCACTGGTGTGGTAGTGGTATTTCTAATGCTCACTGAGACCTTGCCGTGACTTCTCTGCAGAGCTCTCAAGGGGACCACCTCAGGAATTACTTCTATCTCCTTTTCTTTCTTCTGTGGGTCCTTTTCAAGGACAATAAAGGGGCCTGGCTGCTTCCAGGTAAGCTTAACAGAGGCTCTCATGCAAGTCACCTCTCCTGGCTGTAGTACCTTCTCTGTTTTATCCAGCCGCCAGATCTTGCCGACTCCTTCTATTGGGGCCTATTGTTATAGTACTAGGCGCTGATACGCCTGTTTCAACATAGGGTGTACTCTTGCGGTTGAAGTAGTCTGCTCCTGGGCCAGAGTTGTCAGAAGTCTCCTGACCAGGTCAGTGTTGGTCCCTATGATGAGGGAACTCTTGCCAGCTCCTGGTGAGCGAGGGCAGGGTGTCAAAAGTCTCTGTCTCTCCTGCCACTCAGGGGTCAAAAGTTAGTTTGATAGGCAGGTAACCATCATAGGGAAAGTTTTGAGTTCCAATGCCTCATATCTCCAGTTCTTCCAACTTCTGCAACGGAAAGTGTTTGAGGTGTTTGTTATAAAAGTCTCTGTACAGAAGAGTTACTCGGGCTCCAGTATCAAGGAGGGCCTTTATGTAAATCCCTTCCACCTGGATTGAGACCACTGGGGAGGGCCCCACTAACTTGGCAGGAATATTTTTTAGGAGAGGCCTGCTTGCTTGGCTCTGTAATCTGTACTTCGTAGGACTTTTGCTGGGTCTGGACCCCTTTTGGGCCTGGTGTGCATTGACCTCCCGCCGTTGGGCAGTTTGGGTCATAGAGCGGGAGGTATTGGGTCACTCGGAGGCAACAACGGGGGTGCTTGGCATGGGTCTAGACCCCCGACGTTGTCTCCTTGCATTGTTGGATCTTTTGGAGTTAGCTGAAACTGACGGGCACCCGGTTGACTCCTTCACCGGGGCCCTCTGAAGTTTTCCGCCGGCTTGCGGTATTGTGCTGCAGCTTTCTCCGGACTTGGACATACATCCCTGACATGTCCGACTTCTCCACAGTTGAAACAAGTTATTAGTCTTTTTGGCTTCTGCACTTGAGCAGCATTGGAGCTGAGGGACTTCTTGGGCTCCCCTGGAGTATTTCCACTGGGTAGGGTAATTGCCTGGTTGGTCAGGATGGACATCATCTCTATTAACTGGGACACCTGAGTCTTTAAAAGCTCAACCTGAGAGTCACCTTCATCAGCACTTATCACTCTGACTCCGGCAGTGGGTTCAGGCCTCTGGCTCTTCTTTTTATTGTCCCACATGACTTCTTCTTCTCTGACAATCCGAATCAAGTCAGGATACTCCAGGATACCACCATCCTGGCGGGTTCGCAACAGAAGGGCAATGGGGTTCAAAGGTTGGGCACCCCGTAAAACCTGTTGTCCACGGACCTCATTTACTTTCCGAGGATCTAGCCCTTTCTTCAACAGGATCTGATGTATGATCTTGTCTAGACGCCTCATGAACTCGGACAGTTTCTCTCCTTCCCTCTGATAGCAGTGCTCCATTTAATAGAGGAGTTCAGTGTTGTAATTTCTTTAATAATAATATTAATAATAATACATTTAAAAATTTACTGGCAGAAATTTGAAAGTCCAGTAGGCCTCAAGGGTGAAGTGTACTATTGCACTTGTGAACCTTTCAGAGAAGAACACATGAACACATGTTTTTCCAATGTTCAATGGATCAACTATCTGTAATTTTTACAAGCAGATGTTGGGACAGGGATTTGCCTGGACAATAGGGTCCCTTGTCACAGAAACCAGAATTTTTGTTATAGGCCATTGTCAAATAGACTCAGAAAAGCAACGCAAATAGGTGGATAAGCCTGAGAAGTTACTGACGTAAGCCTCGTACACACGAACGAGTTTCTCTGCAAAAACCAGCAAGAAACTTGCTGGCAGAGATTTCTTGCCGAGAAATTCGTTCGTGTGTATGGTTTATCGTCAAGAAAAGCGACAAGAATCTCGACGAGAAAATAGAGAACCTGCTCTCTATTTTCTCGTCGAGATTCTCGTCAGCCTGTTTCTCGACGAGAAAATTGTGTGTGTGTACACTTACCTTTTCGCCGGGAAGCCCGCGCATGCTCAAAATGACTTCGACGCATGCGCGGTAGCTTCCTAGGCATAGGTAGGGTGAACAAAGATGGCGGCGACGGCATCGAATGTGACGAGCGCATGCTCGTCGTATTCGATGACGTCACCGCGTTCGCTCCATTCAAATAACCGCGGGTTCTTTGAAAGGAGCGTGTGTACACTCGGCCGGGACAAGTTTCTTGTCCAAGAATCTCGTAGAAAAAAACAACATGTTTTTTTCGACGAGAATCTCGGCCGTGTGTACGAGGCATAACAGTTAAAACTAGAGCAAATATTCCCATTGTTTGAGAGGGTAAGACTGCCCCTTAAAGTATAGCAACCAGTTTACTCAGTTTACTCAGCTTGTTCCCCAAACAATGACATCATAAACGCTGGTTAATTCTTCAACCAAAGTCCGATTTTAGCAACCAGAGAAACATCCAAGTTTTGTATACATTTTTCTTATATATCTGTATATATAGATATATGATCGTAAAGTGATGCGTATGCCACTTCTCAGACATTTTAAGAAAACACCTGTATACATGTTGCATTATAAATACACATGATATTAAAAGAATATATATATAGGTATGGAATAAATGAAAAGGTATGTTTAGATTATCAAATGACATCTTAGGTCATGGGGAAAAGTATGATCTTAGTATATGTTGACCTATGAATTTTGTTAGAAAAAGAAATATAGATACCAGTGTGATTTTATAAATAGAAGTGTTTTAAAGTGTTAATTATCAGTATGAAAAACGTCAAATTGTGATTATAAGAATATAAAGGAACCTACGTTTAGAGATTAACATGTATACAAAATATATAAATAAATATTTTTATGTTATATTGATTGATATATAATCTGTATCCCGTTTAGAAAAAACAGCTTATAGATATATTCTTAGACAGAAATATAAAACAAATTATGTTATGTGAATGAATCAAAAAGTATATTAGAAGTATGTTATGTATACCGGATTACCAGAAGATAAATATCCCTATATAGTCTTCCCAACATTATATAAACTATACTGAAAATAGAATAAATTAATTTAAAGAGTTGATGCCCCGGTGGTTGAAAATTATATTACTGGAGGATCTCAAAGTCCATAGAACAGTTAAAGGAGCACTAAAGCTTTTTTTTTTTTTTGCTTAAAAATAACAAACATGTTATACTTACCTCCACTGTGCAGCTCGTTTTGCACACAGTGGCCCCGATCCTGGTCTTCTGGGGTCCCTCGGCGGCTGTCTTGGCTCCTCCCCGCAAGGACTCCACACCTTAATGCGAGTGAGCTCGCATGGTGTGGAGTGATTGCGGGCGCGCTCCCGTGATACAGCGGCGGCCATAGCCGCCGACTGTATCACTCGGCCCCGCCCCCCGGCGTGCCGCGTCATTGGATGTGATTGACAGCAGCGCCAGCCAATGGCTGCGCTGCTTTCAATCCATACAGTGTAGCCAATCGGCGGCCAGGCTGAAAAACGAAGAGGATGACGGGGACGAGCATGGGACTTTCGAGGGGCCAGGTAAGAAAAACGGGGGCTCGGGGGGGGGGGGGCGGTATTGTCGAATGTTTTTTCACCTTAATGCATAGGATGCATTAAGGTGAAAAAACATGTAACTTTACTACTCCTTTAATCATTAAGTTGTCAACCTATAGAATCCAGACACTTTTGGACAGTAACTCCCATATCTGCAGCCACCAATGAGTTGAAGACACACGTCCCTTGGGCAAAACTTAGTATAATTTTTATAATCTTATTGTCCAGAGACAATATTTAAGGGAAGAAAAATTAGATGGAAGGACACACTGACTCCCAGACTCACTCCCACAGGATGGGGAGACACACTCAGGGACCCACCCTGAGGGGCACATTGGGAGATCCACACTCTCAGACAGACTGACACCCATGCACCATGCATGAAGACATATTTTTACACTCATGAAGATTCCTAGACACCCGATACTAGAAAGCCACGGCAGCCATCTTAACTCTGGTCACTTACCAGTAGGAAATAGCCATTGTGGAATGGGTAATTATGCCATTTTTGATTTTATCTTGAATTCATTGTTGTTTTCAAAAATATTGAAGTATTGAATATTCTGCAATTATGATTTATTCTCATTAACCAACAACTGGTAGATTTTTTTGTAAAGATTCAATTTTTCATTATATTTTCTTTTTGCATAGTTCCAATCTTAGTGACAAAACAAACGTCAAATTTATTTCACATTGTTAACCACTTACTTGCTTGCAGTATAGTAACGGTTAGATGTGTGAAATACAGACGTTCTGTTTCATTGTCAATTATACAAGGTTGTTGAACCTATTGAGAAATTATCATGACAGCATTATGTCAAAGGGACTGCATGCCCATTTTGCGGGTACTATTATTGAATGTCAAGTCGTTCATGTAACGCAATTGGTATTTTAGTTTCATGTAAATATTTGCCTTTTTGTCAACCAATAAATGTAGCTATTTTGTATGATCACATGTCTCCATGAATAAGTTTCACATTATAGACTATGTCATATAGATTGGCTTGTATTTAAAAATATCTTTCGTTAAAAATTACTCAATAATTAATATTGTGCGGGCAAACTGTCCCTTAATAAGCACAACATCAGTAACTTTCTCGGTACGACCAAACACATCCTGGAGAATGCTCAGGTAATCTTGTGCAGTACAGTCTTTCTTACTGAGCTTTAAGTTACGTATGGCCTCTAGGGCAGGCCCTTTTAAACTCTCCGTGATCCTTTGTTGAGTGGGTATCTCCCACTCTTCCAGAGCCTGGGTGGCGTGATCTAACCATTCTTCGAAACCATCCTCAGCTGAAGGCACTGGCTGTCTTCCAGAGAAGATTCTGAGCTTCCTGTATCCAGCCACCAGGTAGTCTGAGGGATCTTTCTTGCATTTGGCGACAATTTTCTCCAAGGACAGCCCATAGTTCTGGCCCAATGGTGGTCAATGGCGATGAACTGGGACCCACTTTTTGACTGTGTCCCCCTGAACTGGGGCCGGCTTGACTGGTGGATGTAGGACCTTCTCCTGATGTCTCTGGGTGTATCAGGAGAAATGCTGTCTGGTTGGCTGTTTTTACACTAGTGCCCTTGAAATTTTCAGAAATTCCCTTCTTCCATTCGCACAATGCGTAGGTGTGTGGATTCATGGTGTCTGTCCATATATCAATCACCCATGACTTCTTGTCTGGACACAGTGTTCTCAAAACTGGTAGTAGCTGATCCTCTGTCCAGGCTTCTCTTTTAATTTCGATCACCACACTGAAGCCGGGAAGGACGTTTTCTTCCTTACACCACCGGGTTGCAGCAGCGGGGTTCATTGTTGTGTTGACAAGGGTTCTGTCTAGGGGAGGTTGATTGCAGAGTGGTAGAAATCCCAGACGAGCCCCCACGTGTATCACTACCCCCGTAGGAGCTGCTGGTTTAGATTTTGGGTCTACGCTCTGCCTATCAACCCCAGAAGTTTGGCTCAAACCCTCCCTTGGCACAATTGGACAACACAATGATTGTGAAACCCACTGGTAGTTGGGAGACACAATGATACCATACAGTAATGATAATATAATGAAGTACTGTTACCTTATGCTGGTTACCTGTCCCAACTGTAACAGACAAGATTACACACAAGTCTAGTTTATCCAAGGATAAAGAGTTTCCTTGGTGAAAGAAGAATGAAACAGAGTTAAACAAATGACAGTTGACTTCAAACAGGGCCCTGTAAGAGTCAATGGCATGGGATTCAATAACAGGTTTAAACTATATGAGCTGAAGTCAGACCTAAGTAAGCACGCAGTGAAGGGATTCCCCCAATGCAGTCAGGTCAGCACTGGAGTACCTCTCCGCCAGGCCTCACCCAGCTCTCAGTGCTAACAATGACTGTACAAACTAGCATAAACAGTTAGAATATATATGTAGATGAGTCTATATGCTCTTTGGCTCCCTCTAGCGGGAAGTTCCCAGACACGTGTCCTACTGCGTTAGCTCAGACAGACAAGCTGAATCCTGTAATTGTTCCTTCTGGTTAACAGTAGTCTTCGCTAGCTTTAGTTGGTGCACATTAATAATTTGTAATCCAACAGGAATGAAGAAAAGAAAATGAACATTCACAGTATATATAGCGTGCTGGCGGCACAAGCACCAATCCTTTTAATGCACTGTCGCTACCGGATGCAATGTATCCCTGCACGTGGCGTGTTAACCTCCAAACAATACAAGTGAGTCTATCAGAACCACCTTCCTGTGATACAGTTATTTATATCAGTGGGCAGGTGCCCTCTCACCAAATGAGGCTTCGCCTTGCCGGTACGTTCCATCTGGAGTGTCTCGGTTCTCGGCCTTTCCGCAGCTTGCAGTCCCTGTTCCTCCGCGCAGCCGTCGCAAGGTGCTGGTGGATAGGTGACTCTGGTTGCTGTGGAGTGTAGGTCAAACACTGCGACAAGGATCCCCCTCGGATTCGGCCGTCTGTTCTGGCGACTGTAGGCCCAGGCTTCTCGGGCCTAGGCACATTGCTAGCAGGCCTCAGCGCAGGCTTCCTACTGGCTTGTAGATGGCGTCCCAAGAGGTCAGATGCAAGCCTTCCCTTCCTATAAATAGCTCCTCCCAGAAGGCTGTGCGTGATGCAATGTACTCTGGTAGCACAGTAGCACTGTGGGTATTGTAGTCTATTTAACACCCAAGGCAATGAAGTCTTTATCTCCCTAATGCATTGTTCTATAATAATTAAACCGAACAGGTTGCAGCAGTATAATAATTGAACATCGGAGGGAGCTGAGTTCCTTCTTAATCACAAACTATTAGCTACGTTCCAAAGTGACACCTTGCTACATACATAATGTTGAAGCATCTACAAACGTAGGACACCCAATATTAAAAATTATTTCTTTTTCAAAGCAATATACCTTTGCACACTGGTACTGGCTAGTATTCCAGCGTTTCCCTTCTCCATGAGTTTCTTTCATTTATTCAGCTAGCATGACCCCAGCGCTGATGAAGTGGAGCAAACAAGTATGTTCCCAGGTGCCCAAAATCCTCCTTATCAGCCTTTGATGTCATCTGTTGTTAGAATGCTGGCTGCTGGTCCGCACAGTGCTCATGATTTTAATGGTGCACAATAAAAACCTGTGGCTTTGTGTAACAAAAAATACTTGATCCCCCCATCAGCTTGTTAACAAATTTGGGAAAACTTGTGGCAAATTTTAAGCATTTTGCCAAGGCATCCCTGAAGAGCCCAGAAGGCACCCTAAAATTGTTTGAAAAGGGTTGTTGTAATATTTGAGATGTTTTTTCATGTATTTAAAAAAATGTCACAGTGCAGCTACTGAGTTCCAAGAATGAACCCTCCTCCTCAGAACCTGCTGATATGTATTCCCACAGTCACATTTGTATATACCCTCCCATGGCGATCAGCTTATTAGAGGGTGTATCCAGCACTTAAAGTGATTGTAAAAATAATATTGTTTCATTTAAAAAAAATAACCAACATGTCATAGGACATTAATAGTGTGTCCGCTGACACCAATGCTAGGTGTTAATAGTGTATCCGCTGACACCAGTGCTGGGGGTTAATAGTGCATCCGCTAACACCAGTGCTGGTGGGTAATAGTGCGTCTGCTGACACCAGTGCTGGGGGTTATTAGTGTGTCCGCTGACACAAGTGCTGGGGGTTAATAGTGCATCCACTGACACCAATGCTGGGTGTTAATAGTGCGTTTAGTCCTAGTGTTTGCTGAAATTACTTTAACCACTTAAGCCCCGGACCATTTGGTAGCTAAAGGACCAGAGGTGATTTCAGAATTTTGCACTGCGCTGCTTTTAGTCAATTTAGTCAACTCAATTTTAGTCATACATTTAGGCCAAAATTTATTCAGCCACATGTCTTTAGTAAAAAAAATGTCAATAAGCGTATATTTATTGGTTTGCGCAAAAGTTATAGCGTCTACAAACTAGGGTACATTTTCTGGAATTTACACAGCTTTTAATTTATGACTGCCTATCTAATTTCTTGAGGTGCTAAAATGGCAGGGCAGTACAAAACCCCCCCAAATGACCCCATTTTGGAAAGTAGACACCCCAAGGAAATTGCTGAGAGGCCTGTTGAGCCCATTGAATATTTTTTTTTTGTCTCAAGTGATTGAATAATGACAAAAAAAAAAAATTACAAAAAGTTGTCACTAAATGATATATTGCTCACACATGCCATGGTTATATGTGGAATTGCACCCCAAAATACATTTTGCTGCTTCTCCTGAGTACGGGGATACCACATGTGTGGGACTTTTTGGGAGCCTAGCCGCGTACCGGCCCCCGGAAACCAAGCACCGCCTTCAGGATTTCTAAGGGCGCAAATTTTTGATTTCACTCCTCACTACCTATCACAGTTTTGAAGGCCATAAAATGCCAAAATAGCACAAAACCCCCCCAAATGACCCCATTTTGGAAAGTAGACACCCCAAGCTATTTGCTGAGAGGCATGGTGAGTATTTTACAGCTCTCATTTGTTTTTGAAAATGAAGAAAGGAATTTTTTTTTATTTTTTTTTCAATTTTCAAAACTTTGTGACAAAAAGCGAGATCTGCAAAATACTCACAATACCTCTCAGCAAATAGCTTGGGGTGTCTACTTTCCAAAATGGGGTCATTTGGGGGGGTTTTGTGCCATCTGGGCATTCCATGGCCTCCGAAACTGTGATAGGCAGTGAGAAGTGAAATCAAAAATTTACACCCTTATGCCACGTACACACGATCGTGATTCACGGCGGTGAAAACACCGCCGTGAATCACGACATGAAATTAAATGAAAAACGAGGGAACGGCATTTTCCCCCACACACGACCGTTTTTACCGTCATTTTTTTCTTTGTCGAGAAAAACGACCGTCTGTGGGCTCCGCAGCAGTGTCTCCCTATGGGAAAACTGCCGCAGAAAAAAATGATGGAAAAAACGATGAGAAAATTTAGAACATGTTCTAATTTTTCTCGTCGTTTTTCCTGCCGTTTTTCTCAACGAGAAAAACGGCATAAAGCCCACAGACGATCGTTTTTCTCGGCGAAAAAAAAAAATGTCATTTTTCCCGACGGGAAAAATGATCGTGTGTACGCGGCATTAGAAAGCCTGAAGGCGGTGCTTGGTTTTTGGGGTCCCGTACGCGGCTAGGCTCCCAAAAAGTCTCACACATGTGGTATCCCCGTACTCAGGAGAAGCAACAGAATGTATTTTGGAGTGTAATTCCACATATGCCCATGGCATGTTTGAGCAATATATCATTTAGTGACAACTTTGTGCAAAAAAAAAAAAAAAAAATTGTATTTTTTCCGCAACTTGTGTCAACATATAAAATATTCCATGGACTCGACATGCCTCTCAGTATATAGCTTGGGGTGTCTACTTTCCAAAATGGGGTCATTTGGGGGGGTTTTGAACTGTTCTGGCATTTTATACACAACATTAGGAAGCTTACATCCACTCTTCTAACCACTTGAAGACAAAGCCCTTTTTGACACTTTTTGTTTACATGAAAACATATTTTTTTTTTGCAAGAAAATTATGTTGAACCCCCAAACATTATATATATTTTTAAAGCAAAGGCCCTACAGATTAAAATGGTGGCTGTTGCATTTTTTTTCTACACAGTATTTGCGCAGCGATTTTTTAAACGCATTTTTTGGGGAAAAAATACACTTTTTTAAATTTTAATGCACTAAAACACACTATATTGCCCAAATGTTTGATGAAATAAAAAAGATGATCTTAGGCCGAGTACATAGATACCAAACACGACATGCTTTAAAATTTCGCACAAACGCGCATTGGCGACAAACTACATACATTTTTAAAAGCCTTTAAAAGCCTTTACAGGTTACCCCGTTAGATTTACAGAGGAGGTCTACTGCTAAAATTACTGCCCTCTATCTGACCTTCGCGGTGATACCTCACATGCATGGTGCAATTGCTGTTTACATATGACGCCAGACCGACGCTTGCGTTCGCCATTGGGCAAGAGCAGGGCAGGACAGGGGTGCTTTTTTTTTTTTTTTTTTTTTTGTTTTTGTTTTTGTTATTATTAATTTTGCTTTTTTTTATTTTTACATTTTTTATCATTTTTATTGTTATCTCAGGGAATGTAAATATCCCCTATGATAGCAATAGGTAGTGACAGGTACTCTTTTTTTGAAAAACTGGGGTCTTCTAGACCCTAGATCTTTCCTCTGCCCTCAAAGCATCTGACCACACCAAGATCGGTGTGATAAAATGCTTTCCCAATTTCCCAATGGTGCTTTTTATATCCGGGGGGGGGGGTGGCATTCCTTCCCACTGCTTGTAAAAGCAGTCCAGAGGCTAATTAGCCACTAGGATTGCTTTTACATGAAAGCCGGCCGCTGGCTGAAAAGAATGATACCAAGATGATACCTAAACCCGCAGGCATCATTCTGGTATAAACATTCAAAGTCCAGCAACATACCAGTACGTTGCTGGTCCTTGTTGGACATGTATTGTAATCTTTTTTTTTCATGCAGCCAGTTGGCTGAACGAAAAAAGAGATTGATCGGTGGGTATGCCCACCATTAGTATACCGCCCTTCATCCACCCACTTCTAATGATGGGCATACATGCACCATTTATATATGCCGAAGCATGGGGGCATCCTCCCGCAAAAAAGTTATGCCGCACACACATGGTCGGACTTTTCCACGGGCAAGCCTCCGTCGGAATTTCGACCGTATGTACGCGGCATTAGGAGCAAAATCGCTCCTCCGACCCTGCTGCCCCAATGCTTCGGCATATTTGCTTTTTTTTTTTAACTGTGGTGGTGAAATCACCTCCTACAGCACTGGAGTCGCAGGGATCAGGCCTGTCTCTGCGAACGCTGCAGTTATGTGTGTTGTGTTTTGTAAGTGACAGTGATCGATCGATACTGCACTTGGGTGGCCTGGGCTGGACGGAGGGGCAAAACGCAGGTGCTAGCAGGTATCTGGGCTGATCCCGCTAACACTGCGTTTTTTGGAACCCTAAACTGCTGGGGACGCTAGTATAGATATGATCAGATCAGATATTGATCTGTTCAGATACTATACCACTAAGGGAGGTGTATGCTTCACGCGTGGGTGTTAGCGTTACTGGCACTAACCTGACGCTGCCTGGGGTGTGACGCAGACCCTCTCTGACGCTAAAACCCTAATTGATATCACCCGCTGGGCGATCAGGGGGTTAAACCTTCATTGGGTTATATATACGGCGGGTGCCCTGACACTATAAAAAGCAAACTAACTAACCAGCGTCATCCATAACACTTATATGGTGATCACTGGTGAAAGGGTTAACCAGGGGCAATTAGGGGGTTAAAACCTTTATTAGATAATATATGGGGGTACCTGACGCTATAAAAACCTGCGGCGAACCTAAAAAAAATTACTGGCTACCGATCGGCATCACCAACACTAAGACAGCGATCAGAAAAACGATCGCTTAGCGACAGTGGTGATAGGGGGTGAAAGGGTTACCTGGGGGGCAATCAAGGGGGTTAAACCTTTATTAGATAATATATGGGGGAACCTGACGCTATAAAAACCTGCGGCGAATCAAAAAAAAAATACTGGCTACCGATCTGCATCACCGACACTAAGACAGCGATCAGAAAAACGATCGCTTAGCGACAGTGGTGATAGGGGGTGAAAGGGTTACCTGGGGGGCGATCAAGGGGGTTAAACCTTTATTAGATAATTTATGGGGGTACCTGACGCTATAAAAACCTGCGGCGAACCTAAAAAAAATTACTGGCTACCGATCTGCATCACAGACGCTAAGACAGCGATCAGAAAAATGATCGCTTAGCGACAGTGGTGATAGGGGGTGAAAGGGTTACCTGGGGGGCGATCAAGGGGGTTAAAAAAAATTACTGGCTACCGATCTGCATCACCGACGCTAAGACAGCGATCAGAAAAATGATCGCTTAGCGACGGCGGTGCTAGGGGCTGAAAGGGTTATCTGGGGGGTGATCAGGGGGTTAAACCTTTATTAGGGGGGGGTAGGGGGCTACACTGGACCTAAAACTAACTTTAGTGACACTTTTACAGTCACAAATGTCACTGATTGCAGTGATCAGTAAATAAATGGTCACTGCAATCAGTGACACTGTGACTGGGGGCTGGGGGGTGATCTGGGGGGGCCTGGGGGGGCGATTTGTGTGCCTATGTGTCCTGGTGTCAGTGTGCTGTTTGTGCACTAATCTGTATGTCTTCTCTTGTACGGCACTCGATATATGTGAGCGCCGCATGAGAGATGACATCACTTCCTCCTGCTTCCTCTGCCTGTGTTTGCATTACAGGACAGAGGAAGCATTTTCATTCGCCGGGAGCGATCGCGGGGGGTGGCCAGAATCGAACGGCCGTCCCCTCATCTCGGATCGCTCCCCAACGAATACCGACCGCTCATTGTATAGGAGGGAGGTCCGATTGGACCCCCCAACTGTACAAAGGCAATCACGTACACTGTACGTGATTGTGCCTGTCGGTGCCATTCTGCCGACGTACATATACAGTGAGCGGTCGCTAAGTGGTTAAACTATAAAGAAAAACTTTTGAGAGTTTTCCTCTCTTTCTGGAGTCTAAAGCAATAACTGAGGAAGAAAGAAAAACTCTTGAAAGCTTGTCTTTTAAGTGTTAGGTTAGTACAATAGAAAGGTGTCATTGCATACCGCATTACTCTTGTATTTTGTAATCTTATTTATATATATTGTAGCACAGAGGCGTAGCGTGGGGGGGCAGAGGGGTCCGTGGCCCCGGGCGCAACATTTAGGGGGGCGCCATTCCGTGCCTCCGAGTCCTCCTAATTTAAATTTTCTGTGTCCGGGTGTCCCCGATCTCTGGCTGCCATGTTTAGTGTCCGGCGCCCTGTGATTGGGCGTATGGGGGTCATGTGCGGTGTGTGGCTGGCCTGTCTGTGATCGCTCTAGAAGTCCCGCCTCCGCCACATGACCGCCATACGCCCAATCACAGTGCGCCGGGAAACACTGAACATGGCAGCGGGAGACGTGCACTGTGTGAGCTGCCGGGGCCGCTATCTTCCCCTCCGCCTGTCCCTCTGCTCTGGTACGGCGCTGTGTGTCGAGCGGAGGGCGAGCACGGTGGAGATGGGAGCATGGAGCGGAGGTGCAGCCGACGTCTGACAAGGAGGAGCGGAGCCTCCACTACACTGACAAGGAGCGGGGCCTCCACTACACCTGGAGGTGCAGCCGGCGTCTGACATGGAGCGGAGGTGCGGGTGGATGGTGCTGGCGGGGAGTCCGGGACTCCGATGCAATTCTGCACATCCATCCAGATCCAGTGCTGAGGTCATGAGGAGAGTTCTGGCGAAGAGCAGAGAGGTAAGGAGGATGTATTGGCTGTGTGGAGGGGGAGGGGGGTGTGAGTAGTGCAGGAAGTAGGACTCCTACTGTAGGTGTAAGGTCAGGGGGTCAGTGTAGGTGTAAGGTCAGGGGGTCAGTGTAGGTGTAAGGTCAGGGGGTCAGTGTAGGTGTCAGGTAGGTGGGTCAGTGTGTCAGTGTATGTGTCAGGGGGTCAGTGTATGTGTCAGGTAAGTGTGTCAGGGGGTCAGTGTATGTGTCAGGGGGTCAGTGTATGTGTCAGGTAAGTGTGTCAGGGGGTCAGTGTATGTGTCAGGGGTCAGTGTAGGTGTCAGGTAGGTGGGTCAGTGTGTCAGTGTATGTGTCAGGGGGTCAGTGTATGTGTCAGGTAAGTGTGTCAGGGGGTCAGTGTATGTGTCAGGGGGTCAGTGTATGTGTCAGGTAAGTGTGTCAGGGGGTCAGTGTATGTGTCAGGGGGTCAGTGTAGGGGTCAGATAGGTCACATGTGTTCATAAAATGGAAAGAGTGCAGCTCTATGTGGTTAAAACCATGTGTGAAATTAATGTTAAACCTTGAAATGTAAACAAATGATATGTGAAAAATAAATATATGAAGAATGAATTAAAAAGAAAACTAATGTAGAGTCAAAAAAGAACACAACATAGTTTGTGAAGAGTTCATTCCAAAAGCAAATCCGTGAAGGGTTAATTCCCCCCAACAAAAGACAAATTGCTTGCCAAGAAAGTGAAGTTCGGTGAATAATAAGTCCCAAAATAAATCAGGGTATTGCCAGAGAAGTAGTGAGTGATAGAAATCTTCCCAAGAGCAGCGTGATTTTTCAGGTGTGACACCCAAGTGATTAATATCTTGCTTACCAGTAGGGATGAGCCGAACACCCCCGGGTTCGGTTCGCACCAGAACCTTCGAACGGACCGAAAGTTCGCGCGAATTTTCGAACCCTATTCGTTATAATGGACGCGAACGTTCGAAATCAAAATTGCTAATTACAACGGCCAATATGCATGTTAATGTTATAAAACAGGTTTGGGGACCCGGGTCCTGCCCCAGGGGACATATATCAATGCAAAAATAAATTTTAAAAACTAAAGTTTTTTCGGGAGCAGTCATTTTAATGATGCATAAAGTGAAAAAAAAAAAAGTGAAATTTTCCTTTAAATACGGTACCTGGGGGGTGTCTAAAGTATGCCTGTGAAGTGGCATGTGTTTCCCGTGTTTAGAACTGTCCTTGCACAAAATGACATTTGTAAAGGAAAAAAAGAAGCCATTTAAAACCACTTGCGGCTTTAATGTCATGTCTTGTCCTGGCCGCCATATGGCTGAAAATCCTTGAGAAAAATGGCATGGCTACCCCATCACCCCCCCCCACCCCACCCCAGCCCCTTTGGGTCTTGTATGGATACTAAGGGGGACCCCGCACCCAAAATAAAACCCTATACCTACAACCCTATATACTCTGAACAGCAGTATATAGGTGGTGCAAACAAGACATGGACTGTAGGTTTGTTCTTAAGTAGAATCTGAACAGGTACATTATGAAGTGTAGCTACATCCCAAAAAAATCAATTTTTAAGCTTTTTGGAGAACATAGGGAGGGGTTATCACCCCTGTAACATTTGCTGTCTTTGCACATCTGTTCAGAACATGTCACCTCACTTTCCGTCCCAATGACAAATGTTTTTGGAAAAGTGGGGTTTTAATTGAAACAAGGATTGGTGATAAAGCATCAGTAGAGAGGAGATACCTTTTTCCCAAATTAAATCTAACAGGATAGAATTTTCCTTCCTAGGGGTAGATTTCCTCTCACTTCCTGTTTTCTCTTGCCGTTTGCAAGTAGGAGTCGTTTGTAAGTTGGATGTTTGAAAGTAGGGGCCTGCCGTATATACTCTGCAGAAATTTGCCCTATTAGATGTTGGTGTAGCCACAAGACTGGTGGGCACAGGAATGGGCCCTGCTGTGAGTTAATAGATCAAGATTTGTACTTGCATGCACCTGTTGAACCGGGCAGAAAAATTGGGCCTTTGGTGGTGGTGGTGGTGGTGGTGGACGGTGTTGCCACAAGACTGTAAGCCCTCACAGTTACTCTTGGTGGGTGCAGGAATGGGCCCTGCTGTGAGTTATTAGATCAAGATTTGTAATTGCATGCACCTGTTGAACAGGGCAGAAAAATTGGGCCTTTGGTGGTGGTGGTGGTGGTGGACGGTGTTGCCACAAGACTGTAGGCCCTCATAGTTACTCTTGGTGGGCGCAGGAATGGGCCCTGCTGTGAACTATTAGATCAAGATTTGTAATTACACGAAAAATTGTGCCTTAGGCATTGGTGCTGGTGCCACAACACTGCAACCCCTCACAGATACTGTACTTGGAGCACAGCAGTCACACCTGTTGCGAAGCATCTTTTTAAAAAATTGTAATTACACGCCCCTGTTATACAGGGGCTGAAAAATTGTGCCTTAGGCACTGGTGCTGGTGCCACAACACTGCAACCCCTCACAGATACTGTACTCTGAGCACAGCAATGAGACCTGTTGCAAAGCATTGCCTAAAAATTGTAATTACACGCCCCAACAGGGGCTGAAAAATTGTGCCTTAGGCACTGGTGCTGGTGCCACAACACTGCAACCCCTCACAGATACTGTACTCTGAGCACAGCAGTCACACCTGTTGCGAAGCATCTTTTTAAAAAATTGTAATTACACGCCCCTGTTATACAGGGGCTGAAAAATTGTGCCTTAGGCACTGGTGCTGGTGCCACAACACTGCAACCCCTCACAGATACTGTACTCTGAGCACAGCAATGAGACCTGTTGCAAAGCATTGCCTAAAAATTGTAATTACACGCCCCAACAGGGGCTGAAAAATTGTGCCTTAGGCACTGGTGCTGGTGCCACAACACTGCAACCCCTCACAGATACTGTACTCTGAGCACAGCAGTCACACCTGTTGCGAAGCATCTTTTTAAAAAATTGTAATTACACGCCCCTGTTATACAGGGGCTGAAAAATTGTGCCTTAGGCACTGGTGTGGTGGCATGGATCATTGAGGAGGAGGAAGAGGATAGTCAGTGAACATAACAGGACAGTCACTCAGCATCAGCATAGGCAGTCTTGAAGGGATGTGACATTATAAATTATTCCGTTATATCCGCTTCAGGTGTCTGGTAGCTGGTGGTGATCCAAGACTGATTCATTTTTATGAAGGTCAGTCGATCAACCGAGTCGGTGGACAGGCGCACCCTATGATCGGTGACAAATCCTCCAGCAGCACTGAATGTGCGTTCGGAAAGAACGCTGGATGCAGGACAGGCCAGTAGCTCAATTGCATACTGTGCAAGCTCTGGCCAGTGATCCATCCTCAGGACCCAGTAAGCCAGAGGATTTTCGGTGGGAAAGGTGTCCAAGTCTGACCTTGCCCCTAGGTATTCCTGCACCATGTATATCAGACGCTTGCGATGGTTGCTGGAACCGATCATACCTTGGGGCTGCGGACTAAAAAATTGTCTGAACGCATCGGTCAGACGTCCACCTTCCCCACCGCTCCTTCTGCTACTGACCGAAGCCTCAGCAACTCGTCGTCCAGGACCAGGAGTTTGTAACCTCCCAGTTTCTGGGAACGCGTTGCACAGACCTTTCTGCAAGGCCTCCCTGAGATGTCTCATCCTCTGCTCCCTCTGCGACGGCAAGATAAGGTCCGCAACCTTACCCTTGTACCGTGGATCAAGGAGAGTGGCCAGCCAGTAATGGTCACTCTCCTTGATCCGAAGAACACGAGGATCCTTCCGCAGGCTTTGCAGGATCAGGGAGGCCATGCAGCGTAGGTTAGCTGAGGCATTCGGTCCGGAGTCTTCTGGGTCACTGAGGATGACATGATCGCCAGCCACCTCCTCCCAGCCACGTACAAGTCCACTGGTTTGTTGGGACTGTACATCATCCCTAAAAGACTGCTGCTGCTGATGCTGAGTGCCAGGCTCCACCTCCATGCTCACACAATCCTCCTCCTCCTCCTCCTCCTCCTCCTCCTCTTCCTGTGTGATGGGTGGGACAGAAGGAACATTGTCTGGATAAAGGGGGCCTTGAGAGACAAGGAAGTCCTCCTCTTCCTGCCTCTGTTCTGCCTCAAGTGCCCTGTCCATTATCCCACGCAGCGTATGCTCCAACAAGTGGACAAGAGGTACAGTGTCACTGATGCATGCACTGTCACTGCTCACCATCCTCGTGGCCTCCTCAAATGGTGAGAGGACAGTGCATGCATCCCTGATCATGCTCCACTGGCGTGGGGAAAAAAAGCCAAGCTCCCCTGACCCTGTCCTGGTGCCGTAGTCGCAAAGGTACTCATTGATGGCCCTCTGCTGCGTGTGCAGTCGCTGCAGCATGGCCAACGTTGAGTTCCACCTGGTGGGCATGTCACATATTAGGCGGTTCTTGGGCAGGTTCAGCTCCTTTTGCAGCTCAGTCAGCCGAGCACTGGCATTATAAGATCGGCGGAAATGCACACAGACTTTCCTGGCCTGCCTCAGGACATCCTGTAAGCCTGGGAACCTGCCCAAGAACCGCTGCACCACCAGGTTGAGGACGTGAGCCATACAGGGCACATGGGTGAGCTGCCCCTGTCGCAGGGCGGAGAGGAGGTTGGTGCCATTATCAGAAACGACCATTCCTGGCTTAAGCTGGCGTGGCGTCAACCACCTCTCGGCCTGCCCCTGCAGAGCTGCCAGAACCTCTGGCCCAGTGTGGCTCCTGTCCCCCAAACACACCAGCGCAAGCACGGCATGGCATCTTTTTGCCTGCGTACTCGCGTAGCCCCTTGTACGCCTACGGAGCACCGCTGGTTCCGAGGACAGAGCACTCGAAGAGGACATGGAGGAAGAAGAAGAGGAGGGGGTGGAGGAGAGAGGTGTGTCACAACCAGTAGTAGCATTTTGGAGGCGTGGTGGCGGAACAACCTCCAACACTACTGCACCTTGTCCTGCATCCCTCCCAGCTACCAATAGAGTGACCCAATGGGCCGTGAAAGAAAGATAACGTCCCTGTCCATGCCTGCTGGACCATGAGTCAGCGGTAATATGCACCTTACCGCTGACCGCCCTGTCCAGCGAGGCATGGACATTGCCTTCCACATGCCAGTAGAGAGACGGAATTGCCTTCCGTGAGAAAAAGTGGCGTTTGGGAACCTGCCACTGAGGAACCGCACATTGAACAAACTCACGGAAGGGGGCCGAGTCTATCAACTGAAAAGGCAGCAGTTGAAGTGCTAGCAATTTAGCCAAGCTAGCATTCAACCGCTGGGCATGTGGATGGCTGGGAGTATACTTCTTTCGACGGTCCAGCAGCTGGGGCAGGGAAATTTGCCTGCTACAATCGGACGTCGGTGTACTGCAAGTACTTGGTTGTGACACACCTAATTCTACACCTTCAGTCCTCTCAGAGCAGCTTTCAGAGAGGACTGAAGATATAGTGGGGATGGAGATCCCAGCTGATGAGGAGCAAGGAGAGGTCCGCTTTGTTCTTTGGTGTGGGTCTTTTATGTGTGCTTGCCAACGAGCTGCATGGCAGGTCGACATATGTCTGCTCATGCTTGTGGTGCCCAAGCGGCTGATGTTTTGGCCACGCGAGATACGCTTGAGACAAATATTGCAAATAGCAGTGGTGCGATCTGATGCACTCGTCTCAAAAAAGGCCCACACCAAAGAACTTTTGTGATAACGTGCAGAGGCAGCGCCCTGCACAGGCGGAGCTCTGCGGTGTGGTACAGTTGCTGTGCTGGCCTCTAGCTGGCCTCCAGGGGGCATCCTGCCTCGTTGGACATGTGACGCTGCATCCTCCTCCTCCTCCTCCTCTCTCCCTTCAGGCACCCACGTGGAGTCAGTGACCTCATCATCCCCTCCCTCTTCACCACTAGAGCAAACCTGGCAGTAAGCTGCAGCTGGTGGAACACTACTGCCAGATTGCTGTCCTTCAGCATCCCCTTTCTCTGCGCGCACACTACTGACTTCCTCAAGCTGGGTATCATCATCCGAGCCTTCGAATCGTTGGGCATCCTCCTGGAGCATGTACCCAACACTGTGCTCAAACAGTTCGGGGGACTCCTCAGGAGGACATGGTGGGTCTAGGGAAGGGGTGGCTGATGATGCCATTGAGTACGCGTTGGCAGCTGCTCTGCCAGTACCCTGAGCCTGGGTGAGAGAGGATGAGGAGGGCTTGGTCATCCATTCTACCAAGCCTTCGGCATGATGCGGCTCCACATGTCCAGCTGCCGAAAACAAAGACAAGCGTGTCCCATGGCCACGTGCTGATGACGATGCACGACCACGTCCACGGCCAGCACTGTTGTCTCTAGAAACAGAGCCTGCCTGCCCTGTGTTCTTGCCTCGGCACGCTCTGCCTCTCCTTGGCGGTCTTCCAGCCATTGTAGTCGGTAGTGTATATAGTATAAAAAATAGAACTCCTATGTGTGCTCACAACACACTGTAGGTCCTATGGGTGCTGACACTAACACACTATAGGTACTATGTGTGCTGCTGACAAGAAAATATAGGAGCTCTGTTTGCTGCCACTAACACACTAGAAGTCCTATGGGTGCTGCTGAGAAGAAAATATAGGAGCTCTGTGTGATGCCACTAACACACTAGAAGTCCTATGGGTGCTGCTGAGAATAAAATATAGGAGCTCTGTTTGCTGCCACTAACACACTAGAAGTCCTATGGGTGCTGCTGAGAAGAAAATATAGGAGCTCTGTTTGCTGCCACTAACACACTAGAAGTCCTATGGGTGCTGCTGAGAAGAAAATATAGGAGCTCTGTGTGATGCCACTAACACACTAGAAGTCCTATGGGTGCTGCTGAGAAGAAAATATAGGAGCTCTGTTTGCTGCCACTAACACACTAGAAGTCCTATGGGTGCTGCTGAGAAGAAAATATAGGAGCTCTGTGTGATGCCACTAACACACTAGAAGTCCTATGGGTGCTGCTGAGAAGAAAATATAGGAGCTCTGTTTGCTGCCACTAACACACTAGAAGTCCTATGGGTGCTGCTGAGAAGAAAATATAGGAGCTCTGTTTGCTGCCACTAACACACTAGAAGTCCTATGGGTGCTGCTGAGAAGAAAATATAGGAGCTCTGTGTGATGCCACTAACACACTAGAAGTCCTATGGGTGCTGCTGAGAAGAAAATATAGGAGCTCTGTTTGCTGCCACTAACACACTAGAAGTCCTATGGGTGCTGCTGAGAAGAAAATATAGGAGCTCTGTTTGCTGCCACTAACACACTAGAAGTCCTATGGGTGCTGCTGAGAAGAAAATATAGGAGCTCTGTGTGATGCCACTAACACACTAGAAGTCCTATGGGTGCTGCTGAGCAGAAAATATAGGAGCTCTGTTTGCTGCCACTAACACACTAGAAGTCCTATGGGTGCTGCTGAGAAGAAAATATAGGAGCTCTGTGTGATGCCACTAACACACTAGAAGTCCTATGGGTGCTGCTGAGAATAAAATATAGGAGCTCTGTTTGCTGCCACTAACACACTAGAAGTCCTATGGGTGCTGCTGAGAAGAAAATATAGGAGCTCTGTTTGCTGCCACTAACACACTAGAAGTCCTATGGGTGCTGCTGAGATGAAAATATAGGAGCTCTGTTTGCTGCCACTAACACACTAGAAGTCCTATGGGTGCTGCTGAGAAGAAAATATAGGAGCTCTGTTTGCTGCCACTAACACACTAGAAGTCCTATGGGTGCTGCTGAGAAGAAAATATAGGAGCTCTGTTTGCTGCCACTAACACACTAGAAGTCCTATGGGTGGTGCTGAGAAGAAAATATAGGAGCTCTGTTTGCTGCCACTAACACACTAGAAGTCCTATGGGTCCTGCTGAGAAGAAAATATAGGAGCTCTGTTTGCTGCCACTAACACACTAGAAGTCCTATGGGTGCTGCTGAGAAGAAAATATAGGAGCTCTGTTTGCTGCCACTAACACACTAGAAGTCCTATGGGTGCTGCTGAGAAGAAAATATAGGAGCTCTGTGTGATGCCACTAACACACTAGAAGTCCTATTGGTGCTGCTGAGAAGAAAATATAGGAGCTCTG
This sequence comes from Rana muscosa, assembly GCA_029206835.1. Classification (NCBI taxonomy): domain Eukaryota; kingdom Metazoa; phylum Chordata; class Amphibia; order Anura; family Ranidae; genus Rana; species Rana muscosa. The sequence continues at coordinate 62,018,675 of CM055122.1, read as the reverse complement.
TTTGCTGCCACTAACACACTAGAAGTCCTATGGGTGCTGCTGAGAAGAAAATATAGGAGCTCTGTTTGCTGCCACTAACACACTAGAAGTCCTATGGGTGCTTCTGAGAAGAAAATATAGGAGCTCTGTTTGCTGCCACTAACACACTAGAAGTCCTATGGGTGCTGCTGAGAAGAAAATATAGGAGCTCTGTTTGCTGCCACTAACACACTAGAAGTCCTATGGGTGCTGTTGGGGTGCAATGCTGTGCTAACAGCACTGCGGTTGGTACTACTGCAATACTGTACTAACAGTAAGCACGCACCAGACTAATCCCCAGCAGCAGCTAATAACACACTAACTGTGCAATCAGCAGCAATGAACGATCAATGACTTAGGTAGCAATGGTTTAGCAAAGAAATAGCCAATGGTTTAGCAAAGAAGAGCAAATCTTTCAGTATCAAGCAAAGACAGAATCAGCAGACTAATCTCTCCTAAAGCCGGAACTCATGTGACCGGGGCCGATGGCGTGGCGGCCTTTTAAATGGTGGGGCGTGTACTAAAGCCCCTGAGCTGTAATTGGCTACAGGCGTCCTGCCTGTAGCCAATTATTGCTCTCCGAGTTTCGGGCGCTGTGATTGGCCAAGCATGCGGGGTCACAGTGCATGCTTGGCCAATCATCAGCCAGCAATGCACTGCGCCGGCCGCGCCGGCCGCAATGCATTGCGGGGCCGCTCGCATCACACGAATGTGATGCGAACGGCCCAAATAGTTCTGGGCTCGACGAGCGAGCGAACGCCCGATGCTCGATTCGAACATGGGTTCGAATCGAGCACCGGGCCCATCCCTACTTACCAGATAGCCGTGACTGATGCACAATCTGGTAAGCAAGATATTAATCACTTGGGTGTCACACCTGAAAAATCACGCTGCTCTTGGGGAAGATTTCTATCACTCACTACTTCTCTGGCAATACCCTGATTTATTTTGGGACTTATTATTCACCGAACTTCACTTTCTTGGCAAGCAATTTGTCTTTTGTTGGGGGGAATTAACCCTTCACGGATTTGCTTTTGGAATGAACTCTTCACGGACTATGTTGTGTTCTTTTTGGACTCTGCATTAGTTTTCTTTTTAATACATTTTTCACATATCATTTGTTTACATTTCAAGGTTTAACATTAATTTCACGCATGGTTTTAACCACATAGAGCTGCACTCTTTCCATTTTTTGCTATCTATCCTAAGTTTTTTGTACTGAACTTAAGTGCAAGCTGCTTTCTTATACACTTTATCATAATTTTTTTTATTATCATCTTAAATTAGCGCAGCGTTGGCCTTAGGGCTTCTTTTTTTCTAAGGTCACATGTGTTGCAGGGTAAAGTGGAGTCAGGGTGCAGCCGGGGGGAGGGCAGCAAAAATCCTTGCACCAGCCCTGGTGGTCAGTGTAGGAATCGGGTAGGTCAGTGCAGTGGACAAGTAGGAAAGTATAATGGTCAGTTTAGGAATCATGTAGGTCCGTGTAGAGGTTAGTGTAGTGGTCAGTTTAGGAATCAGGCTGGTCAGTACTACTGTAGGAAGGGACTCAGGGAGTGCAAAAAGTCCGCAAGTTAGGGGGCGCAAATTTCTTGCCTTGCCCCGGGCGCTGACAACCCACGCTACGCCACTGTTGTAGCAGTACCCCCGTAGGGGCTGCTAAGAATGGTGGTCTGTCTGTCACCCTGCCCAGCCGTGCATTCACTCTAATGCGGCATACACACGATCATTTTTCATGCCATTTTTTAAACCGACGTTTTTCTCGTCGTTTTTTTTTCATGTTTCCTCTCAAGCCTGTCTTGCGTACACACGATCATTTTAAAAAACGTTCAAGCAAAGCGCAGTGACGTACAACACGTACGACGGCACTATAAAGGGGAAGTTCCGTTCGGATGGCGCCACCCTTCATGTTAGTAAAGTTTGTTGAGCGACGATTCACGCTTTTTAGCCTCGTGCTTTTCAGTCCGTTACAGCGTGACAAATGTGCTATCTCCATTACGAACGCTAGTTTTACCAGAACGAGCGCTCCCGTCTCATACTTGATTCTGAGCATGCGCGTTTTTTTTCACCTTGTAAAAGCATACACACTATCGTTTTTCACATCGTTAAAAAAAAACGACATGAAAAACGACGTGAAAAAATAGAGCATGTTCGAAATTTTTAATGCCCGTTTTTCACATCGTTAAAAATGCTCTGGAGCATACACAAGATCGGTTTTAATGCCCATTTTTAAAAATGGCATTTTTAACGGCATGAAAAACGATCGTGTGTATGGGCCATAAGGCACTCCGAGAGTGACACAAAGCAGTCAGTGAACTTAGTTTTATTTTTGTTTTATTGAGGGGTATAACTTGGATGGAGATGGGAGCTATGGGATGCCCCACACGGATAGATAGAACAGCAATCGGTTCAGCTTCCTCCTGCACAAACTTGCTTGAAGCTCATCACTACTCACTCCACCAGCACATTACTTGGTTCCACAGGAACAGCTAGCACTGTTTGTTGATTAGGCCTGACACTGATTTAGTCAGGCCTCAGTAATAGCCCTTTGTAGGCTGGGACCAGGGGCCCCAATGGTGTAGCAGAAAAAAAAAAGTATTTGTGCTTGCTGCCCTACATTGGCTACTGGTCCCAGTAAGCCCTATTCAGGCCCTGCCAGCCTTCCTGGCTGCTGCTGATTTTTTCCTCTGCCCCTTCCACCACAGTCCACACTTCTGGCTTTGCACCCATCTCAGACTGCTAGCTCCCAGTCCTCTTAGGCATGCTTCCCCTGTCCTCCTGACTGTGCATCACTCACCAGCCCTCCTGGCTGCGACCAGTTGTCCTTCCTGGAGTCTCTTAGAACTGCTATCTCCCGCTGTCCTCTTCTTTGCTTTCTCTTGTGCCTCCGGTCCAGGACCTCTCTATGTGTTCTTGTAAATGGTCCTGACTGCACCCGAGCCCAGGCCCAAGGTCACCCCCCCCAGACTGGGGAGCTCCTGCAAAGGCCCCGACAGCCTCCACTATCTCTCACTCCAGCTCTTCCACCTGACAACTCCTCCCCAGCTGGGCTGACCCTGAACATGTAAGGAGGCCTGACCCCTGCCAATCCAGATTGGGGATTGATCAAGGCTCCCTAAACACCCCAGATGACTCCACCTCCCCTCCCACCTCTCTTTCCAGAAAGCACTAGAATCCTCTGGAAAGAAATCTGAGGTCCTGATGACACCACCTGTGAGTCACCCAGCCCTACCCTGAACCACTCCCAGCCCAGAATGAAAACAAACAGGCCTAACAACCAGCCAGGCCTGCTTAAATTTACCTACTCTCTCTAGAACACTACAATACTTATTTTTTTTTTTCACTGGTATGATTTAGTGGTGAAAATTATTAGTGCCCCCCAGTTTTGACTGTGGTATTTTATGTGCCCCCCCTATACATTGTTCCTAGAGTTGCCACTGGATGTAGTCTTAACAAACTAGAAGCAGTATTATGACCCAAACGGGTTTTAATTCTGAGAATAGGCTCAGGAAAAGATGCATCCAAAAACAAGCAAAACACATAAAGACAAACAGAGTTCACTTTATATGTGTGTAGCACCCTGGAGTTTAGGCAGAGTTGTTCCTCACAAATTTACCTTTACTTTCCAGCAATAATTATCCTGGTTGATTGTTAGAGATCTATTGATTTCTATCTATGCTTGGCCTTGTTGCACTTTTCTCTTTTTCCACTAGGTTGCCGGGTACTTGGTTGTACTACATATGAGAAGAGCAACGCAAGGTCAGGTTATGGGTATATGGGTATATGGGGTATCTCAGCCAATGGGCAGGGGTTTTCTTGAATCCCTTGGCCTGCTGGGAGAGCCTATATATTTGTGTGAAGTCAGGTGATCTATGTTCTGTGCCACCTGGACGGCTGTCTGGGTGGACGTGTGTTGTATTGCCCCGGCTACTAGGCCAAAGATTGGGCCTATCCAGGGCACATCTGGCTGCTAGGCTGTCTGAGGGCCTATCCAAAAGAAAGAGAGCAGTGCAGGGTTGGGACTGCAGCTTGCAGTCCAACCAAAAGTGGCGGTTCTGTCGTGGTTGGAGGTAGAGGGGAAGCTGTCGCCAGTAAGGAACTATCTGACTAATTACCAGGGACCACAGTGAGTAACTGAAGCTGGAGCAGCATTCTCACCAAACGGGGACGGTGAAGAATTGGGAAACTTCAATGGGAATCAAGCCAGGGACCCAGCCAGCGGAGGTGACGCTTGCAGAGCAGCCTTGTGTGTCAAGCTAGGGACCGAGCAGGCCAGCGGGGGTAAAGCTTGAGAGGTATCTTGAGTGCTAAGCTAGGGACCCAGCAGAGAAGCGGGGTTGACGCTTGAGAAAGATACCACCATGAAGATTGGAGGAGCTCAATGGATTCAGTGGCAGTGAATCAGTGGGTCCAATGAAAGACCGGGAGCTCGGTGGGCTGAAGAACTACAAGGAGTGATTGTAGTGAAGGTGAAAGAACTGTTACATTTGTGTTAGGAACTGTTAAAGACTGTTGCCATAGGAGACAGCATTCCTGCACATGCAGATGCGGCGTCTTGCTGGATGCCTTTCCCTGCATGTCTGTCCTCCTATCGAAGTCTCAGAGTCTTCCAACTTATCTTGCAACTACCTAAGGGTGTCCTGGCCCTAACCATCTTTCCCCCAAAAAGATTGTTAAGAGAAATAAACTTTCTTTTCCATTCAAGAAGTGTCTGGCACCCAATAACTTTAACTACTCTGCACCCACCATGCCTTACAACCCACGACATACTGTACAGAAGGATGTCAGATATCCCTGGCCCTGGAGGTTCTCATTAGATCAAAGGAGGCTTGGGACCTTGCTACATGTGTCTTACTATTTCTGTGGGTTTTTTCTGTACAAAGGCACAGTCCAATCAGAAATTAAAGTTAAGCTTTCAACCTTCTGGTCTTGAACTTATTTAAATATAATTCTACACTACAGACTCTGAGCAAACAACAAGCAGCTTAAAGTGGACCTATATTTAAATGTTGCAAAAACAAGTGTATGCAATGAACTTCTCTTTTTAGTTTCCTTGCTGTCTGTTAAATATACCATTGAAAGTTTTGTTATATCTGTTTTGATAAGGGTAAAAATTACCTGTTGATCAGGTCAAAAATTCAAAGCTGTCCTGTGTCACCATTTTTACTTTAGCAACATCAGCCAGCCTTGTGATTCAGGTACCGTTATCAGAAAATACAGCGAGGTCCTGTAGTCCTGGACCGCATACTAGCTCATTATGAAATACTTACCTTAGAACGACGTCCCCGTATTATGTCAGCTCCCTCCATGCCGAGGGAGCTGACATTTTCCCACTGACTTTCTTTCGGGTTCGTGGCTCCGGTGTTGTGAGTGGCCGGAGCCGCGTTGACGTCTTCTTCCCGGCAAAGTCTGGCAGCGTCTGCCGGACCTTCAGCCGGGCATTCACAGCGCATGCTCCGCTGAAGTCAGCAGCTATAAGTGAATATCTCCTAGACCGTACATTATTATATTATTATTATATTATATACATACATACATTTATTATTATTATTATTATAGGCTTACCTGTAGATAAAAATAAGGGTATACAACCGCTTTAAAGTATCTTTAAACTCATACCATAAAAAAATGCTTTGCTGCAAAGCTTACATATACTCTAAACATGTGCTCTAGGTGGACAATATAAAAAAAACTATTTACTAGCGGACAAGAGTCCTTTCTTCTCCCTACAAAAATGTGCTGGTAGCTTCTGTATTGACAGAATACAGGGGCTGCTATCAACATAAAACAATGGGCAGGCCAGAAAAAATGGCCACCTGTGTTCTACACAGGCTGACTATGTTAATGCATTGGAATGCTTTCCAAGCCTGGTATAGGCATAGTTTTCCGTTGTCTAACCTAATGCTACAGGAATATCATTACTACAAACTGACCAACTGAAGGAATGTTTGCTATCTTCCTTTAAAGGTAATGCTACTTTCCAGGGGTTTACGACTGGTCAACACTACCAATTACCCCTGTATATACCACAGCCAAAACTTGTAAGAAGTTATGCCTAGTACACACGGGCCAAATGTCCGCAGACATGGCCGGTTCAATAAAAACCAGGGCTGTTACATGCACACTTCTATTTTGATCATCTGCCAAGCCGTTGGAAAAAAAATGGGCAGGGACTCCTCGGCGAAAGACTAATGTGGCAGGGCGAACCCATGTCACTGTTTAATATGGCTGACCAACTGGGCCAGGTTTTCTGGGAAGAAAGCTCACTAATGATGCAGGTGTGTGCTGCATTCATCTTAGAGGCAGGGTTAGAGCTCCACCCTCCAGAGGAGTCAGTGGTTGCAAGGGAACCACGGGAAGTGCACGTTGCAACATATTGTCCAGCAGGGCCGGACTGGCCTACCGGGATACCGCCTGGTTTGGGGTCAGTTTAAGTTGCGGCTACAGCGCTCTGCTCTCTCCTGATCCTGTGTATCACTGAGCTGGCCTTGTCTGTCTGTGTTCGGCGGGGGGCAACTGTGACACGGTCCCGCCCCCCTAGACCGACTCTGTGAAAAGTAGATAGAATCAGTGTTCCGCCTATCACGCGAGCCGGTCTAGGGGGGCGAGACCTTGTTATAGCGCCGCCGCCGAACACAGACCCAGCCAGCTCAGTGATACAAGTGAGGAGATACTCGCCCGTACAGCCCACCCTGTGTGCCTGGATAGGAGAATCGGCAGGGGGCCACATATAGAAGAAATTACCTTTCTATATTCCTCCATGGTGCTACAGAATGCTTGCAGGAGGGAGAGGAGGAAATCAAACATTCAGCGGCTGCATGGAGGAATATAGAAAGCTCATTTCCTCTATATGCAGCTGCCCCTGCTTCTCCTCCTATCCAACTTCTTTTGCTGGCCCCTCCCAGCTCTCCGTGTGCTCCCTGGCTCCCCCCCCCAGTGCTCTCCTCCCCCACCACACTCTCCAGCCCTCCACCCCTGTTCTTTCTGCCCCCTGCTCTCCAGCTCTCCCCATCCTTCTCCAGCCACCATCCCAGTGCTCCCCTCTCCCAGTGATCTCCACTCCCCCCCCTGTGCTCTCCACCCCTGTTCTTTCTCCCCCCCAGTGCTCTCCAGCTCTCCCCATCACTCTCCAGCCCTCACCCCTGTGCTCTCCACTCCCCCCAGTGCTCTCTGCCCCCCACAGTGCTCTCCAGCCCCCCGTGCTCCCCTCCCCTGTACTTTTTGGCACCCCGGTGCTCTCAAGCTCCACCCATCGCTCTCCAGCTCCCCCAGTGCTCTCCGCCCCCCGTGCTCTCCACCCCTGTTCTTTTTGTCTCCCTCTCCAGTGCTCTAAAGCTCCCCCCTAGCACTCTCTGCTCCCAACCCCTGTACTCTCAACTCCCCCCTGTACTTTGCCCACAGCCATGTGTTCTCCAACCCCGCCAGTGCTCCCTCCCTGCATTTTCCCCCCACCCATGTGCTCTCCAACCCCGCCAGTGTTCTCCACCCCCCCATAGTGCTCTCCAGCCCCCCGTGCTCTCCACCCCTGTTATTTCTGGCCCCCACTGGTGCTCTCAAGCTCCCCCTATTGCTCTCCACCCCCAGTGCTCTCCACTCCCCCCTGCTCTTTGTACCCCACAGTGCTCTCCAGCCCCCATGCTCTCCACTCCTGTTCTTTCTGCCCCCCCAGTGCTCTCAAGCTCCCCTCAGTGCATCCACCCCTGTTCTTTTTGGCTCTCCCCCCAGTGCTCTCAAGCTCCCCACCCCTGTGTTCACCACTCCCCCTGCTCTTTGCCCCCACCCATGTGCTCTCCAACCCCACCAGTGCTCTCCACTCCCCCTTCTCTCCAGCTCCTACCCAGTGCTCTCCACTTCCCCAGGACCAGAGGACAGGGCTGACTGGGGCCGGAAAATGAGGACAGCTGAAGGTGCAGGTGGCCAGGGACCACTCCATCTCACAGCAAACAGATCCTCTGGAAGGAGCACTGTCCCCATCCAAAACGAGAACAGACCCTGCTTGCTGCTGGCCATCATGGATATCGTGCTGGCATGGAAGGTACCGTACCGAGCATCAACAACACACCTTCCCACAGACAGGGACTGCAGACTGGGACATGGGGCACAGGAGGGGCTGCATTCATTGGGAAAAGTGAGGCTGCATTCATGGGCACAGTGAGACTGCATTCACGGGCACAGTGAGACTGCATTTGATGAGCACAGTGAAGCTGCAATGGTGGGCACAGTAAGGCTGCATTCATGGGCACAGTGAGGCTGCATTTGATGGGCACTGGTGAGGCTGCATTTGATGGGCACTGGTGAGGCTGCATTGAGCTCTTGTATCATGTCTGCAGTCTCTGACCATCTCCTGAATCATGTCTGCAGTCCCTGACCTTCTCCTGTATCATGTCTGGAGTCCCTGACCTTCTCCTGTATCATGTTTGCAGTCCCTGAGGGAGCCTGGAAAGGAGACAAGAGTGGGAGCACCGCTGGGATGGGGATCATGGGAGAAGTCAGACGTGTGTGTACTGTGGTGAAGAGACTATAGGATAAAACCAGAGCCACTCAGCTGGAGCCGACTGACTGAGCCCTGCATGGTGCACCTGAGAGGAGGTCAGTGACAGCGCCGCTAGGCCAGTCTGAGGGGGGTCACTGATGTAAGGGGGGGGGGTGAGTACGATAATGTAAGGGGGCACTGATATAAAGGTTTCCCCCTTATATCAGTAACCCACCCCCCTTACCTTAGTGTATTCTTTCTGCAGAAGGTGCCCCCCCACGTTCTGAGTTCCTGGGGTCCCCCTTGATGATTGACCACTGACCACTTTTACCACTTTTAACTGGAATTTGCTTTTATATATATATAAAGCCCTATGTGATTTCATATATGTCTTATCTATATATAATACACTCTTCAAATGTGGTTTAAAATGCATGGTTTTCCTTTTCATGAACAAGAAAATAATGACATTATGCTGTTGCGGTGGTATAATAATGCTATGGGGCTGGTATGAAATTTTTTCCAGGGCTGGCTTTATTTCCCAGTCCGGCCCTGTTGTCCAGGACAGGACAGATTAAGGCACGAGCCTGATGCCGCGTACACACGATCGTTTTTTTAGACGGTGAAAACACAGTCGAGAAAATCGACGTGAAAAACGAGGAACAGCTTGTTCCCCCCACACACGGCCGTTTTAAATGACATTTTTTTTTTGGTCGAAAAAAACGACCGTGTGTGGGCTCCCCGGCAGTGTTTCCCTATGGGAAAATTGCCACGGAAAAAAACGACGGGAATCACAACGAGAAAAATTAGAGCATGTTCTAATTTTTCTCGTCGTGATTAATGCCGTTTTTCCCGTCGGGAAAAATGCCAAAAAGCCCACAGACGATCGTTTTTCTCGTCCAAAGGAAAAAATTTCATTTTTCCCGACGGGAAAAATGATCTTGTGTACGCGGCATGAGAGTGAGACAGTCTGGGACAGAGAGCAGCTGGGATGCTGCAGAAACAACACAGAGCTGAGGTACAGCGTGAGTGCACTAGCACTGGATGTGTTCGATGGTCAGGAAGACCAAAATACTAAGCTGAGCAGTAAAGCTGCATTAAGAGCCACAAGGCTGAATTTTATTTTTCCTTATTGTGTTGATGTGAGAACCTCCTGAGTAAGAAGACTTCCATATGAACGTTTGTATTGCTTTTAAATAAAAGTGGGCAGAAAAAGCCCCATAAGGTATTTCTGATGTGTAGTAAACTACCATTGAGCTACAAATTCCCCAACTTGTCACACTAAAGCCTCGTACACACGGCCGGTTTTCTCGGCAAGAAAACTGCTGGGAGAGTTTTTTGCTGAGAAAACCGGCCGTGTGTCGGGTTTCTCGTCGGGAAAACTGCCGGGAATCTTGACGAGAAAAATAGAGAACCTGCTCTCTATTTTCTCATCGGGATTCTCGTCGGCCTGTTTCCCGATGAGAAAACCGTGCGTGTGTATGTTTACCTGTCTCCAGGTAAACCCTTGCATGCTCGATGAGACTTTGACGCATGCGCGGTAGCTTACAAGGGTAGTGTAGGGTGAAGCAAGATAGCAACGACGCCATCGAATGTGACAAGCGCATGCTCGTCGTACTCAATGACATCACCGCGTTCTTGCCATTCAAAAGAACGGCGGTTCTTTTGAATGTGCCGTGTGTACACTCGGCGAGCAAGAAAAGCTTGCCAGAAATCCCGTCAGGAAAACCAACGTTTTTTTCCTGACGGGATTCCCGGCCGTGTGTACAGGGCTTTAGTTTCTTGTTACATTTCTCCAATATTTTTCCAATATTATCACATTTAATATCTTTAATTGTTATTACGTAATTAAATGTTATATATAGTTTGATTGAATCTGCAAGAGTTCGTATGATCTCTCTTTGCATATTTCAGAAAAAAAAAACATATGCTGGCCTCATGCCCACGGGCGTTATAAAAAACGAGCTGTAAAGCTAGTACCGATGCCAGGAAAGAAGCAGCGTTAAAAACGCGTTTTTATCAGCGTTGTGCATTGGCATCAATGCGCGTTTGGCCACGCTAGCGAGAGGAGACAAGCTGGAGAGAGAGAAGAACTGGCAGAGGGAGAAGACATTGCCATAGGAGGGAGAAGTGCGGGGGAGAGGAAATCGGAAGAGACGCCGGAGCTGCCCTAATAAAATACTTTAAAAACCTGTGTACTGTGTTTATTTTTGACACTTTTTGGGTGAATGGGTAGGGGTACAATGTAACCCATACTTATTCACATAGGGTTGGGGACCGGGATCTGGGGGCTGTGTGCTCAGATAAGGGTCTGGTCTGGCATTTTTTTGGTGTGGGGGTTCCCCTTAAAATCCATACCAGACCGAAGGGTCTGGTATCGTTTTGGGGGGAACCCCACGCTAAATTTTTTTCATTTTGGCGCGGGTGTTCCCCTTCAAAATCCTCAGCACACACGTCGCACCACAAGTCAGATCATCATGATCTGACTTCTGGTGCGACTTCTATTTAAATCAATGGTCTCCAATATGCCTTTGAATAGAGGCATAGAAACCCCTGAGGAGGCTTAACGCTCTAACAGCGTTTAACAGCTTTTACTGGCGTCTGGCATTTTTATAGCTCTAGCGCTCGAGCCTCAGAATGCGCTGGTCCTGGAGGTTTTTTTTGGAGCTTAAAAATGCCTATGCCACTTACCGCTCCTTAATAGGGATGAGCTTCGCGTTCGAGTCAAACTCATGTTCGACTTGAACATTGGCTGTTTGGCCGTCCACTGAATTTCGAACATTATGGGCCGTTTGTGCCAATTTCGAACATCACGGCCCATAATTCACTGCAGCATCGCAGTGCATTGCTGGCTGATGATTGGCCAAGCATGCACTATGTCCCGCATGCTTTGGCCAATCACAGCGCCGTCAGCACAAAGAGACATAATTGGCTAAAGTCAGGGTGCCTTTGGCCAATCATGGCTCAGGGGAGTAGGTAAACGCCCCGCACTATATAAGGCCGCCTGCGTGTCAGCCTTGTGTAGTGTGTTCCAGGTGCTGAGAGAGATAGAGAGAGAGAGACAGTGTAATTTCATTTGAGTTAGATAGAGCAGGCAGGTGAGTCAGTTAGCTGCAGTTACAATGTATGCAGTATATATATGCATCCCAGGTGTTGTCTATATATATATACACTGTATTCAGTTTAGCTAGATCCGTTCCTGTTATTCTCTTCCTAATATACTAACAGGCAGGCAGTTGATTGTGGTAGCTGCAGTATTTTCAGTCAGTGTACTGTATTCTGTACACAGTGTGCAACTAAAGCTAACTGCAGACAATTGCTGGAGTTCTCTTCCTAATAATACCACAGGCAGGCAGCTGCAGTATTTTCAGTCAGTGTACTGTATCCTGTGCACAGTGTGCAACTAAAGCTAACTGCAGACAATTGCTGGTGTTCTCTTCCTAATAATACCACAGGCAGGCAGCTGCAGTATTTTCAGTCAGTGTACTATATCCTGTGCACAGTGTGCAACTAAAGCTAACTGAAGACAATTGCTGGTGTTCTCTTCCTAATAATACCACAGGCAGGCAGCTGCAGTATTTTCAGTCAGTGTACTGTATACTGTATACTGGCCACAGTGTGCAGCTAAAGCTGACTACAGACAATTCCTTGTGTACCTACCTATTCCAATACATCAAATAAAGTATGTCTGGAAGGCCAACAAGGAGAGGCAGACACACACAGGCCAATAAAAGCAGGCTCTGTGTCTTGAGGCAACCGTGCTGGTCGTGGACACGGTACATCCTCATCAGCACGTGGCCGTGGGGCTTGTCCTTATTTTCGGCAGCTGGCCGTGTTGAGACGCAACATGCTGAAGAGTTGGTAGAGTGGATGACCAAGCCATCCGCATCCTCCTCATCCTCTCTCACCCAGCCTCAGGGTACTTTGTCAGTCAAAGTGGCCTCTTCCCTTGGCTCAATGGCATCAGTCACTCCTTCCCTAGCCCCACCATGTCATCCTGAGGAGTCCCCCAAACTGTTTGACCACAGTGTTGGGTACATGCTGCAGGGGGATGCGCAGCGTTTTGAAGGCTCCGATGATGGTACCCAGCTAGAGGAAGGCAGTAGCGTGAGGCCAGAGAGAGGGTGTGCCCAAGAAGGACAGCAAACTGGCAGTCATGTTCCCCCAGCTGCAGCATACTGCCAGGTTTGCTCCAGTGATGAGGAGGGAGGGGATTATGAGGTCACTGACTCTACGTGGGTGCCTGATAGGAGGTAGGAGGAGGAGAAGGCACATCTCCAACGAGGCAGGATGCCCTCCGGGGGTCAGCTTAAGGGCAGCATACCGACTGCATCACACCGCAGAGCTCCGCATGTGCAGGGTGTTGCTGTCTCTGCGCGTTATTCCAAAAGTTCTTTGGTGTGGGCCTTTTTTGAGACGTGTGCAGCAGATCGCACATTTGCTATTTGCAACATATGTCTGAAGCGTATCTCGCGTGGCCCAAACAGCAGCCGCTTGGGCACCACATGCTTGACCAGACATATGTCGACCTGCCATGCAGTCCGTTGGAAAGCGTACATAAAAGACCCACACCAAAGAACAAAGCGGACCTCTCCTTGCTCCTCATCAGCTGGGATCTCCAACCCCACTATACCTTCAGTCCTATCAGAAACTTGCACCGAGAGAAATGAAGGTGTAGAATTAGGTGTGTCACTGCCAAGTACTTGCGGGCAATCTGCTATCGGTACACCAACGTCAGATTGTACCAGGCAAATTTCCCTGCCCCAGCTGCTGAAAGAAGTTCTCTCCCAGCCATCCACATGCCCAGCGGTTGAATGCTAGCTTGGCTAAATTGCTAGCACTTCAACTGCTGTCTTTTCAGTCAGTAGAATCTGCCCCCTTCCGTGAGTTTGTGGAATGTGCGGTTCCTCAGTGGCAGGTTCCCAAACACCACTTTTTTTCACTGAAGGCGATTCCGGCTCTCTACCGGCATGTGGAAGGCAATGTCTTGGCCTCGCTGGACAGGGAGGTCAGCGGTAAGGTGCATATTACCGCTGACTCGTGGTCCAGCAGGCATGGACAGGGACGTTACCTATCTTTCACAGTGCATTGGGTGACTCTGCTGGCAGCTGGGAAGGATGCAGAACAGGGTGCAGTAGTGTTGGAGGTTGTTTCGCCACCACGCCTCCAAAATGCTACTAGTGGTGATTCTGACACACCTCTCTCCTCCACCCCCTCCTCTTCTTCTTCCTCCATGGCCTCTTCCTGTGCTGATTTGTCCTCGGAACCAGCGGTGCTCCGTAGGCGTTCAAGGGGCTTGTCGCGTTCAAGGGGCTTGTCATGTACCTGATGGTAGAGCCCGATATGCAGGGAGCGGCTTCTTTTACACCTCTGACTCTGGAACCCCTGATAGTGCAGACCGGGAGCTCGGGAGTGCAGAGTCGCACAAGCGCCTGACAAGAAACACTGGTGCTGGGGCTAAGCTGAACTTCAGGAGACTCTGTACAGGTGCCAGCAGTGCAGGAGATGACTGGAACAGCAGGCAGGCTGGAGGCAGAGGTACTGGAAGCAGGAAGCTGCAGTCAGCGGGGGAGGTGTTCTATAGTTCAGAACACAAGCAAGTCCAGGCAGGCCAGGTCAAACACAGGCAGGCAGATCAGGTACAGATTCAGAAGCAGAGGCAGAGTCGTGGTTCAGGCCGGATTGGCAACAGGCGGGCATCAGGCAGTCCAAGGGGAGAGGCAGAAGTGTTGTCAAAACAAGCAGGGGTCAAAAGGCAGGCAGAAGTCAGAAGCAGTCAGAAACAAGCCGGGTCACAGGAACAGATCAACAGGATGCTTTAACAGGTAGCAGATGGGTCTCAGGAACTCTGTAGACCGAACAGCAAGGAGCCCAGGCATCAGTCTCTTTAAATAGCCCATTTGGCGGCAAGAACTGTCACCGCGGCTCCGCGCGCGTGCCAAACAGTGCTGTTCGCGGGAGACCCGCAGACAGACACTCCTCCGCCATCTTGGGTACTGGATTGCCCTTCTTCACAGGGCTACGCAAGTACGCAGGCAAAAAGATACCATGCGGTGCTTGAGCTGGTGTGCTTGGGGGACAGGAGCCACACTGGGGCAGAGATTCTGTCAGTTCTTTATGGGCAGGCTCAGAGGTGGTTGACGCCATGCCAGCTTAAGCCAGGAATGGTGGTTTGCGTCAATGGCACCAACTTCCTCTCCGCCCTCCGACAGGGACAACTGACCCATGTGCCCTGTTTGGCTCACATCCTTAACTTGGTGATGCAGCGGTTCTTGGGCAGGTACCCGGGCTTACAGGATGTCCTGAGGCAGGCCAGGAAACTCTGTGTGCATTTCTGCCGTTCATATAATGCCAGTGCTCAGCTGGCTGACCTCCAAAAGGAATACAACCTGCCCAAGAACCGCCTAATCTGTGACATGCCCACCAGGTGGAACTCAACGTTGGCCATGCTGCAGCGGCTGCACATGCAGCAGAGGGCCATCAATGAGTATCTGTGCCAATATGGCACAAGGACAGGGTCAGGGGAGCTTGTTTTTTTTTGCCACGCCAGTGGGTCATGATCAGGGATGCATGCACTGTCCTGTCACCATTTGAGGAGGCCACGAGGATGGTGAGCAGTGACAGTGCATGCATCAGTGGCACTGTCCCTTTTGTCCACCTGTTGGAGCACACACTGCATGGAATAATGGACAGGGCACTTGAGGCAGAACAGAGGGAGGAAGAGGAGGCCTTTCTTACCTCTCAAGGCCCCCTTTATCCAGACAGTGTTCCTTCTGGCCCGCCTATCACACAGGAAGAGGAAGAGGAGGAGGAGGAGGAGGATTGTGTCAGCATGGAGGTGGAGCCTAGCACTCAGCATCAGCAGCAGTCTTCAAGGGATCAATTACAGTCCTAAGGAACCCATGCACTTGTACGTGGCTGGGAGGAGGTGGCTGCGGATCATGTCGTCCTTAGTGACCCAGAGGACTCCGGACCGAATGCCTCAGCAAACCTCAGTCGATTGGCTGACCTTCATAAAAATGAATCAGTGTTGGATCACCACCAGCTACCATGCACCTGATGCTGATGTAACCGATTTTTTTTTTTTGAATGTCAGGTCCCTTCAAGACTGCCTATGCTGATGCTGAGTGACTATCCTGTTATGCTTAGTGGCTATCCTCTTCCTCCTTAATGATCATGCTGATAGCTTGTAAGAACATTTTTGGTTCTGGGCACCGCCACCAGTGGATAAGGCCTAATTTTTCTGCCCCTGTTTAACAGGGGCGTGTAATTACAATTTTTGTTGCAATACTTTGCAGCGGGGCTCATTCCTGTGCTCCAACTAGAGTTTTTCTGTGAGGGGTTGCAGTGTTGTGGCACCAGCACCAGTGCCTAAGGCCCATTTTTTTGCCCCTGTTTAACAGGGGCGTGTAATTACAATTTTTGCTGCAATACTTTGCAGCAGGGATCATTCCTGCGCTCCAACTAGAGTTTCTGTGAGGGGTTGCAGTGTTGTGGCACCGCCACCAGTGGCTAAGGCCCAATTTTTCTGCCCCTGTTTAACAGGGGCGTGTAATTACAATTTTTGATGCAATACTTTGCAGCAGGGCTCATTCGTGCACTCCAACTAGAGTTTCTGTGAGGAGTTGCCGTGTTGTGGCACCAGTGCCTAAGGCCGAATTTTTCTGCCCGGGCGTGTAATTACAATTTTTGCTGTACTACTTTGCAGCAGGGCTCATTCCTGCGCTCCAACTAGTGTATCTGTGAGGGGTTGCAGTGTTGTGGTACCAGCACCAGTGCCTAAGGCCCAATTTTTCTGCCCCTGTTTAACAGGGGCATGTAACTACAATTCTTGATCTAATATTTCACAGCAGGGCCCGTTCCTGCGCCCACCAAGAGTAACTGTGAGGGCTTACAGTGTTGTGGCAACACCACCACACCGTCCACCACCAAAGGCCCAATTTTTCTGACCCTGTTAAACGGGGGCATGTAATTACAATTCTTGATCTAATATTTCACAGCAGGGCCAGTTCCTGCATCCACCAAGAGTAACTGTGAGGCCTTACAGTGTTGTGGCAACACCAACACCTAAGGCCCAAATTTCTGCAGAGTATATTGGGCAGGCCCCTACTTTCAAACATCCAACTTACAAATAACTCCTACTTGCAAACGGAAGGAGACAACAGGGAGTGAGAGGAAATCTACCCCTAGGAAGGGAAATTCTCTCCTGTAAGAGTTCCTTGTTTCACAAAAAAAACCAAATTTTCAAAATCCAATTGTCATTGGGACAGAAAGTAAGATGAAATCTTCTGA
Organism: Rana muscosa; assembly: GCA_029206835.1. Lineage (NCBI taxonomy): Eukaryota > Metazoa > Chordata > Amphibia > Anura > Ranidae > Rana > Rana muscosa. The sequence continues at coordinate 62,001,895 of CM055122.1, read as the reverse complement.
ACAGGTGCACAGACAGCAAAACAAATGTTACAGGGGTGATAACCCTTCCCTATGTTTTCCAAAAAGCTTAAAAATAGATTTTTTTGGCTGGAGCTACACTTTAAAAATGTACCAGTTCAAAATTACAAACCGATTCTAATTAAGAACAAACCTACAGTCCCTGTCTTGTTTGCACCGCCTGTATACTGCTGTTCAGAGTATATAGGGTCTGGGGGCCCCACGCCTTTCCTTTTTTAATTTGGGTGCGGGGTTCCCCTTAATATCCATACAAGACCCAAAGGGGCTGGTAATGGGCTGGGGGGGTGGGGGGGGGTTACCCATGCCGTTTTTCTCAATGATTTTCATCCATATTGCCGGGACCAGACATTACATTAAAGCCGCAAGCAGTTTGAAATGACTTTTATTCCTTTAGAATTGTCATTTTGTGCATGGACTGTTTTAAACACGGGAAACATGCGCCACTTCACAGGCATACTATAGACACCCCCCAGGTACGATATTTAAAGGAATATTTCACTTTTATTTTTTCACTTTAAGCATCATTAACCACTTAACGACCGCCCACCGCCGATTTACGTCGGCAGAATGGCACGGACAGGCAGAATCACGTAGATCTACGTGACTGCCTTTGTACAGTTGGGGGGTCCATCCGGACCCCCCTTCTGTGCCGTGAGCGGTCGTTACTTCACCGGGAGAGATCCCAGATGAGGGGGCGGCCTTTCGATTCCGGCCCCCCCCTCGCGATCGCTCCCGGCGAATGGAAATGCCTCCTCTGTCTGTTTCAGACAGAGGAAGCAGGAGGAAGTGATGTCATCTCTGGTGCGGTGCTCACATATACCGAGCGCCGTACAAGAGAAGACATCAGGTCAGTGAGCACAACACTACACTGACACCAGGACACATAGGAACACTAATCGCCCCCCCCAGGACCCCCAGACCCCCCCAGATCACCCCCCAGCCCCCAGTCACAGTGTCACTGATTGCAGTGACCATTTATTTAGTGATCACTGCAATCAGTGACATTTGTGACTGTGAAAGTGTCACTAAAGTTTAGTTTTAGGTCCAGTGTAGCCCCCTAACCCCCCCTAATAAAGGTTTAACCCCCTGATCACCCCCCAGATAACCCTTTCACCCCCTATCACCGCTGTCGCTATGCGATCATTTTTCTGATGGCTGTCTTAGCATCAGTGATGGCGATCGGTAGCCAGTAATTTTTTTTAGGTTCGCCGCAGGTTTTTATAGCGTCGGGTACCCCAATATATTATCTAATAAAGGTTCAACCCCCTTGATCGCCCCCCAGGTAACCCTTTCACCCCCTATCACCGCTGTCGCTAATCGATCGTTTTTCTGATGCTGTCTTAGCATCAGTGATGGCGATCGGTAGCCAGTAATTTTTTTTAGGTTCGCCGCAGGTTTTTATAGCGTCAGGTACCCCAATATATTATCTAATAAAGGTTAAACCCCCTTGATCGCCCCCCAGGTAACCCTTTCACCCCCTATCACCGCTGTCGCTATGCGATCATTTTTCTGATGGCTGTCTTAGCATCAGTGATGGCGATCGGTAGCCAGTAATTTTTTTTAGGTTCGCCGCAGGTTTTTATAGCGTCGGGTACCCCAATATATTATCTAATAAAGGTTTAACCCCCTTGATCGCCCCCCAGGTAACCCTTTCACCCCCTATCACCGCTGTCGCTAATCGATCGTTTTTCTGATGCTGTCTTAGCATCAGTGATGGCGATCGGTAGCCAGTAATTTTTTTTAGGTTCGCCGCAGGTTTTTATAGCGTCAGGTACCCCAATATATTATCTAATAAAGGTTAAACCCCCTTGATCGCCCCCCAGGTAACCCTTTCACCCCCTATCACCGCTGTCGCTATGCGATCATTTTTCTGATGGCTGTCTTAGCATCAGTGATGGCGATCGGTAGCCAGTAATTTTTTTTAGGTTCGCCGCAGGTTTTTATAGCGTCGGGTACCCCAATATATTATCTAATAAAGGTTTAACCCCCTTGATCGCCCCCCAGGTAACCCTTTCACCCCCTATCACCACTGTCACTAAGCGATCGTTTTTCTGATCGCTGTCTTCGTGTCGGTGATGCCAATCGGTAGCCAGTCATTTTTTTTAGGTTCGCCGCAGGTTTTTATAGCGTCAGGTACCCCCAAATATGATCTAATAAAGGTTTTAACCCCCTAATTGCCCCTAGTTAACCCTTTCACCAGTAATCACCATATAAGTGTTACGGGTGACGCTGGTTAGTTAGTTTGCTTTTTATAGTGTCAGGGCACCCGCCGTATATAACCCAATAAAGGTTTAACCCCCTGATCGCCCGGTGGGTGATATCAATTAGGTTTTAGCGTCAGAGAGGGTCTGCGTCACACCCCAGGCAGCGTCAGGTTAGTGCCAGTAACGCTAACACCCACGCGTAAAGCATACACCCCCCTTAGTGGTATAGTATCTGAACAGATCAATATCTGATCTGATCAGATCTATACCAGCGGTTTAGGGTTCCCAAAAACGCAGTGTTAGCGGGATCAGCCCAGATACCTGCTGGCACCTGCGTTTTGCCCCTCCGTCCAGCCCAGGCCACCCAAGTGCAGTATCGATCGATCACTGTCACTTCCAAAACACAACACACATAACTGCAGCGTTCGCAGAGACAGGCCTGATCCCTGCGACTCCAGTGCTGTAGGAGGTGATTTCACCACCACAGTTAAAAAAAAAAAAGCATATATGCCGAAGCATGGGGGCAGCAGGGCGGAGGAGCAATTTTGCTCCTAATGCCGCATACATACGGTCGAAATTCCGACGGAGGCTTGCCCGTGGAAACGTTTGACCATGTGTGTGCGGCATAACTTTTTTGCGGGAGGATGCCCCCATGCTTCGGCATATATAAATGGTGCATGTATGCCCATCATTAGAAGTGGGTGGATGAAGGGCGGTATTCTAATGGTGGGCATACCCACCGATCAATCTCTTTTTTCGTTCAGCCAACAGGCTGCATGAAAAAAAAAGATTACAATACATGTCCAACAAGGACCAGCAACGTACTGGTATGTTGCTGGACTTTGAATGGTTATACCAGATTGATGCCTGCGGGTTTAGGCATCATCTTGGTATCATTCTTTTCAGCCAGCGGCCGGCTTTCATGTAAAAGCAATCACAGCGGCTAATTAGCCTCTGGACTGCTTTTACAAGCAGTGGGAGGGAATGTCCCCCCCCGGATATAAAAAGCGCCATTGGGAAATTGGGAAAGCATTTTATCACACCGATCTTGGTGTGGTCAGATGCTTTGAGGGCAGAGGAAAGATCTAGGGTCTAGAAGACCCCAGTTTTTTCAAAAAAAGAGTACCTGTCACTACCTATTGCTATCATAGGGGATATTTACATTCCCTGAGATAACAATAAAAATTATAAAAAAAAAAATATATGTAAGGAACAATTTAAAAATAAAATAAAAAAGCAAAATTAATAATAAAAAAAAAAAAAAGCACCCCTGTCCTGCCCTGCTCTTGCCCAATGGCGAACGCAAGCGTCGGTCTGGCGTCATATGTAAACAGCAATTGCACCATGCATGTGAGGTATCACCGCAAAGGTCAGATCGAGGGCAGTCATTTTAGCAGTAGACCTCCTCTGTAAATCTAACGTGGTAATCTGTAAAGGCTTTTAAAGGCTTTTAAAAATGTATGTAGTTTGTCGCCAATGCGCGTTTGTGCGAAATTTTAAAGCATGTCGTGTTTGGTATCTATGTACTCGGCCTAAGATCATCTTTATTATTTCATCAAACATTTGGGCAATATAGTGTGTTTTAGTGCATTAAAATTTAAAAAAGTGTATTTTTTCCCCAAAAAATGCGTTTGAAAAATCGCTGCGCAAATACTGTGTAGAAAAAAAAAATGCAACACCCACCATTTTAATCTGTAGGGCCTTTGCTTTAAAAATATATATAATGTTTGGGGGTTCAACATAATTTTCTTGCAAAAAAAAAATATGTTTTCATGTAAACAAAAAGTGTCAAAAAGGGCTTTGTCTTCAAGTGGTTAGAAGAGTGGATGTAAGCTTCCTAATGTTGTGTATAAAATGCCAGAACAGTTCAAAACCCCCCCAAATGACCCCATTTTGGAAAGTAGACACCCCAAGCTATATACTGAGAGGCATGTCGAGTCCATGGAATATTTTATATGTTGACACAAGTTGCGGAAAAAAGACAATTTTTTTTTTTTTATTTTTTTTTTGCACAAAGTTGTCACTAAATGATATATTGCTCAAACATGCCATGGGCATATGTGGAATTACACCCCAAAATAAATTCTGTTGCTTCTCCTGAGTACAGGGATACCACATGTGTGAGACTTTTTGGGAGCCTAGCCGCGTACGGGACCCCAAAAACAAAGCACCGCCTTCAGGCTTTCTAAGGGTGTAAATTTTTGATTTTACTTCTCACTGCCTATCACAGTTTCGGAGGCCATGGAATGCCCAGATGGCACAAAACCCCCCCAAATGACCCCATTTTGGAAAGTAGACACCCCAAGCTATTTGCTGAGAGGTATTGTGAGTATTTTGCAGATCTCGCTTTTTGTCACAAAGTTTTGAAAATTGAAAAAAAAAAAAAAAAAAAATTTTCTTTCTTCATTTTCAAAAACAAATGAGAGCTGTAAAATACTCACCATGCCTCCTCAGCAAATAGCTTGGGGTGTCTACTTTCCAAAATGGGGTCATTTGGGGGGGTTTTGTGCTATTTTGGCATTTTATGGCCTTCGAAACTGTGATAGGTAGTGAGGAGTGAAATCAAAAATTTGTGCCTAGAAATCCTGAAGGCGGTGCTTGGTTTTCGGGGTCCCGTACGCGGCTAGGCTCCTAAAAAGTCCCACACATGTGGTATCCCCGTACTCAGGAGAAGCAGCAAAATGTATTTTGGGGTGCAATTCCACATATAACCATGGCATGTGTGAGCAATATATCATTTAGTGACAACTTTTTGTAATTTTTTTTTTATTTTTATTTTTTGTCATTATTCAATCACTTGGGACAAAAAAAAAAAATATTCAACGGGCTCAACAGGCCTCTCAGCAATTTCCTTGGGGTGTCTACTTTCTAAAATGGGGTCATTTGGGGGGGTTTTGTGCTATTTTGGCATTTTATGGCCTTCGAAACTGTGATAGGTAGTGAGGAATGAAATCAAAAATTTAAGCCCTTAGAAATCCTGAAGGCGGTGCTTGGTTTCCGGGGTCCCGTACGTGGCCAGGCTCCTAAAAAGTCCCACACATGTGGTATCCCCGTACTCAGGAGAAGCAGCAAAATGTATTTTGGGGTTCAATTCCACATATAACCATGGCATGTGTGAGCAATATATCATTTAGTGACAACTTTTTGTAATTTTTTTTTTTTTTTTTTTTTTTTGTCATTATTCAATCACTTGGGACAAAAAAAAAAAATATTCAATGGGCTCAACATGCCTCTCAGCAATTTCCTTGGGGTGTCTACTTTCCAAAATGGGGTCATTTGGGGGGGTTTTGTACTGCCCTGCCATTTTAGCACCTCAAGAAATGAGATAGGCAGTCATAAATTTAAAGCTGTGTAAATTTCAGAAAATGTACCCTAGTTTGTAAACGCTATAACTTTTGCGCAAACCAATAAATATACGTTTATTGACATTTTTTTTACTAAAGACATGTGGCTGAATACATTTTGGCCTAAATGTCTGACTAAAATTGAGTTTATTCGATTTTTCTTATAACAAAAAGTAGAAAATATCATTTTTTTTCAAAATTTTCGGTCTTTTTCCGTTTATATCGCAAAAAATAAAAATCGCAGAGGCAATCAAATACCATTAAAAGAAAGCTCTATTTGTGGGAAGAAAAGGACGCAAATTTCATTTGGGTACAACATTGCATGTCCGCACAATTTACAGTTAAAGCAGCGCAGTGCCGAATCCCAAAAACAGGCCTGGTCCTAATGGCCCGAAATGGTCCGGGGCTTAAGTGGTTAATATCACTGATGTTTTTAAAACTTTTTTTGCATTGATACATGTACCCTGGGGCAGGACCCAGGTCCCCAAACCCTTTTTAGGACAATAACTTGCATATTAGCCTTTAAAATTCACACTTTTGATTTCTCACATTCGAGTCCCATAGACTTTAACGGGGTTCGAAAGTTCGCGCAAACTTTCGGTCCGTTCGCAGGTTCTGGTGCGAACCGAACCGGGGGGTGTTCGGCTCATCCCTACTCCCTAACACGGAGAAGCGTTTTTAAGCTGTAAAAAACACTCCTAAAGGCGGCTGTAAAAACGCCTGTGGCCTTGTCAAGAACTCACTCCAGCCTGTGACTGGGCAAAGAAGGTGCAGCAGTATTTACAGTGGATGATGAGGTTTTCCTTTTGCTCTGCCCCCCTGTAACCATCTTTTGGAGAATACTCTGCAAAGCAATCGAGCACTGACTAATTTTTAAATAACTGACTTATATTTAATTAAGACATAACTAAATTGAAAAAGGTTTATTCTTCCCGGAGTTCTTTCTTAAATGAAATATGCACAAAAAAAGCTATGTAGTTTAATGATGTTGGTTGCCTGTCTGTCTGTCTATCTAATGGTTCTATTACTTTCAGTGGCAGACCATGCAATTCACACTTAGGCCTTTAGTGATGTCAAGCATAAGCTGGTGTCACAGAGAGCAAATCAAGGATACTATGGGGGAAATATACTAAAAGTGGAACACTCAGAATCTGGTGTAGCTGTGCATGGTAGCCAATCAGCTTCTAATATGGAAGCTGATTGGTTTCTATGCAGAACTGCCTCAGATTTTGCATGCTCCAGTTTTAGTAAATCTCCCTTTTAGGGCAAGCGATAGACTCATACATATGCTGCAAGCAGACTTCAAAGCACAACCTGTCCCCACTCAGAGTTCTTCACTAATAATGCCTTTCCATCAGAATGGGACTTTGTGCATGTTGTTGGTGCAGTTTGCTAGGACACAACGGCTTACCACTCCGTATTGTGCTACAGTATGTACATCTCGTGCTCCCTCGCACTCTTTTGCTGGTCTTCAATGACCCAGTGAGTTCCACCACAATGCCTACTTGGCTTTCAGCCAGTGTTTATGGCTCATCTCTCCTCCTATTAATGCTGTGGCTCTGTCCTACTGGGGAAAGGTGGGGGGGGGGGCATGGCCCCCATGATGTGACAAGTATGGCTCTCTGACCATCCAATCAAAGAACGTGAAATGTCAACATGATTGTACGACTGCTGGATGGACCATGGCATCGCCAATTCAAAATCTGATTGGTTAAAGCAACAGTTTTATTGCCATTTTTTATTGTAAGCTACAGGCATATACACTGTTGATTCTGAAGGCCTCAAGGCAGATTTCTTTTACCCTGGGAACACATGATGGCTATCATTGCTGAAATAGGATTGGATAAAAGCTCTAACATAAACATACACTAATTGAAGCAACAAAACCAAGAGATTCGGTGATTCTAACTTTAGACAATGTTTAAGCCAGCGGAGGGCCTTGATGGCCCTGACAGCCCACCACTGATTACTCTCTGGATCATCGTCCTGGAACAAGTATGCTGATTAGGAGTTCCTACTTCACTTTGATGGCAGTTGCTGAATGCTTGTTTCAGGTCAACGTTCAGACAGTTTTTGATCTGACAATATGTAGCCTCCCTATTATAAGAGATTTACAAATGTGTATTTAAATACAGTATATACTTGAGTATAAGCCGAGTTTTTCAGCACATTTTTTGTGCTGAAAATGCCCCCCATGGCTTATACTCGAGTCACCTTTTTGCGCCTGATCTCCCGGAATTTGGGGACCCGGTACCGGCCGACCGTAGGTCTCCTGGACCCAAAATTTGGCACACATGAAGCCACACTCTTCCTCTACAAGTGTACAAAGTTTGTTGTCCTGGGGACCTACGGCCTGGGAGCACCGATTTTTTAAAACCGGGCACCCCTTCTATAGACTTCCATGTTAAACGGTCAGTTCTCTAGTAACTTTGGGGACCCGGTACTGGCCGGTCGTAGGTACCCTGTACCCGAAACGTGGCAGACATGTACCCCTATTTCTCATCTACAGGTGTGCAAAGTTTGTTGTCTGTGGGACCTACGGCGGGGGAGCACTGATTTTTCAAAGCCAGGCACCCCTTCCATAGACTCCCATGTTAAACGTCAGTCTAGTCATAGGCACAGTGAGGCATGGGCACAGTGAGGCATGCACATGGACACAGTGAGGCACAGTGAGGCATGCAGATGGACACCCTAGGCTTATACTCGAGTCAATACGTTTTCACAGTTTTTTGTGGTAAAATTAGGTGCCTCGGCTTATATTCGGGTCGGCTTATACTCGAGTATATACGGTAGCCAAATATAATAAAAAAATCTATAGCAGCCAATAGAATCTTGATATGAGCAATCGAGATAAGAGGGTGTTGTGCACATGGATAAATGTGTTTTCTAAAGGCTAGTGATATCTTGTAATTAATTAGTAGTCTGTATAAGTGACTCCAGATCTTAGTCTGAAATTATCTTCTTCCCATCTATAATTACTCTTCTTATGTTTGCAGTGGTATAATCAAATGTTCTGTATTCTATCTACCCTAATCCTTCCCCATGAAGACAAAATAGACTCCTAGGCTGGGATACTTGCACTGAAGAAACCAAAACCCGCTCCAACTAGAAATCCATCCCGACAGGGTTTGCTGTTTTTATTTGAAAGCGGAAAACCTCCTTCAAGTGACACAAAACAATTTCCTTATTCTCCAAAAATAATCCATACACAGCCGATACTTGAACACAGTGGCCCCATGATCTATTCTTCATGAAATCATTTCTTACTGTGTTATTCTGCCTCTATAGTACATAGTTCCTAGTCCACATCTTGGGAGTGATCAAGAAACGGTGGCTACATTCCTGTACACTTTACATTTCTCCTATGCACTTATACAGTCTTATGTGCTGATGTCTCTTGCTGTGTCCATTTGACCCTTAGCCAACTCATGCCTGCGTTGACCTTTTTAATGTCTATCTTTTCTGCTTTTATAACTGGTTGTTTGATCTCCTGATGAAAACGTTTAGCTCAAAATAATTTCTGCAAGATATCTTGGCACTGCATTTACCAGGTTGACTGGTTAGTCACTCAAAGCCTCATTCTTGGGCTTTGCCTTTTTCAGATACAGGCAGTCCCCGAGTTACGAACACCCGAGTTACGAACGACTCCAACTTGCGAACGGACCTTAATGCCGGACGCTTGTGCTCCACGCTGGTCCTGGATACCTCCGAGCAGCTATCTTGCAGCGCCGGACACATTCCAGACTGCAGTACTACATGTACTGCATGGCCAGAAAAGCCCCAGATAACATAACTGCATGCTCAGAAATGCCCGGAACATCCCACATCTCTGCACAGGCTGAAGTTACACTTAAAAAAGTAATGTTCCGACTTGCACACAAATTCCACTTAAGAACAAACCTACAGTCCCTATTGTGTTCGTAACTCGGGGACTTCCCGTACTGTCTTAAGCCTATGTGGACTATGTAGTCCATGTTGGGGTATGGCTCCGTAGTGAATTAGAACCTGAAGGCACCCAAATATGGTGCAAATATGGAGCTTTACCAAACAGTGGCTGATGTGAAGTGAAATGTGAAGAACGGCATGTCATGGATATGCACTAATGTCTGTCTGCCATCTTACCTTTTCCTCTTCATGTGTTCATCTTAGAGGCTGGACTCCTTCACCTGGCTTCCTTTATAATCTCCTCCCAGCCTGACTCCACCCCAGGCCCTATCACAGAACACTATATTAACCTGTGCACAGCAAGCCTGCCTTGCTGATCAACGCGTTTGTTTAAGAATTGTGTGTTTGGGTTCCTGCCTGCCGTGTGCTACGTCTGTCTCTCTGTTACGATATTGGCTTGTTCCTGACTATCCCTGTCTGCTTGTGACCCTTGACCTTCGGCTTGTCTTTCGTTTATCCTTGCCTGCTTGTGACCCCGACCTTGGCCTTTCCCCTCGCTATTCTTGTATCCTGTGCTGCTGCTCCCCCTCTTTCCTGCTAGGAGACTCTAGGGGTCGCGACCTGGACCCAGCCTGCAGCGTAACATCCTCACCACTAGAGGCTCTGGAGAAGACCTGCTGGGTCTTAGACTCCGCGCCCTGGGGTATCTCGGCTCTAGCTTCCTGTGGATCCTGGTTGTGCTCCTCTGGTCCCGCTTTTCACAACCACTCAGTATCCTATCCGCAGCAGTCAGTCATAGGGTTCACTACCTTGTGGTGCACTCCTAACCCCCTACGGTGTGCATCTGTCACCTGGCCACAGGTGACCTGACACGGCACAGCAGTGGTCATCAGATTTGAACTAATGGCATTACCTTATATTTCACAAGACACCAATACCACCATTTGTTTTGGATGAACTTGTCTGAATAGCCCAGGCACTATATACTCTAAAAATGCAACAGGCAATCTACATGATGCTGCCAAATATATAAACTGAGGATAGTTTAATTGTTGTACTGCAAGATCTATTACATATACCATAATGTTCTAGTAACAACATCTGTGAATATTGACATTAACTAAATGTTTAAAAATATTACAGTACAAGTGCGAGAGTCACATTTCAAATGATGGAAACCGCGGCTGTCAGAATACAGTAGCCGGCAGCGGCAGTTTCATCCGTCCATGCTGTTTTGCTTGGATGGGGGATTTATGGATTTCTCTATTTACAGAGTCTTAAAAGAGAAGTGCCGGTATACAGATAAATAAAAAATCATACTCACCTAGGTGGCTGCAGCACCGATTCCAGCTGTAACTGTTCCCCGCAGGCTCTATCCTGAGAACTAAGAGATCAAACACCACTAATTGCTCTGTTCTCTCCTCCAATCTGAGCAGAGTGGTGACTGTCAGTCACTGGCTCTCTGCTCTGCCCCTCCAGCGCTCACTGGAGCACTGGCTGTGAAGGGGGCAGGAGGGGCTGGCTCAGGCTCTCAGTGGCATGCTGAGAGGATGAGCCAGCTGCTGGTCAAGGCATCTGGGTGGATCCCGACTGCTTTTCTTAAACCTGGAACAGCTGAGTGACGTCAGCTGACAGTGGGCTAAAGCCCTAAAAACTGATCACAGGAGTGCAGAAGGAACTGCACTTCTATAATCCAATGGAAATTTAAATGTTCCATGCCGTGTCTTCAAATTTTCCCACTAACCATTAGAAAATGTAACTTATGTTTTAAAATGAATAGTTTTGAGTGTAATTCTGCTGTGTATGCTTGCTTTACTAGTTCAGCAGTGGCGGCTGGTGCTCAAAATTTTTGGGGGGACGCAAACAGACTCTGAAAAATTCTGAAAAAAAAACATCAATTGCAGCCTCACTGTGCCCATCAAACGCAGCCACTGTGCCCACCAAATGCAAACACTGTGCCCATCAAACGCAGCCACTGTGCCATCAAACGCAGCCACTGTGCCCATCAAACACAGCCACTGTGCCCATCAAACACAGCCACTGTGCCATCAATTGCAGCCACTGTGCCCATGAAACGCAGCCACTGTGCCATGAAACGCAGCCACTGTGCCCATCAAACGCAGCCATTGTGCCCATCAATGGCGGCCACTGTGCCCATCAAACGCAGCCACTGTGCCAGGATGTGTACTTTTAGTAGTGATTATAACTATAAATTATTACAAAAATGCTGAGCACTGGAGAAGGGGGTTTCACTTATCCTTTCAATGTATTTAAAAATATATCAGTATTTCTGCCTGAAATGTATCTCCATATTAGGTTTACAGATATTAGACTGACCTGCTGCAGTGGTGCTGGCCATGTGTCTGTGCCTCTGCTTGCTGGATAGGGGGAGAGGGGGGCTCCACCAGGCTGAGTATGGACACACAGGGTACGGGGAGAAACCTTGCTGTGTGCAGAGCCTTGCAGCTGTCAGATCTGTGCAGAGGTCACATGGGACTCACTTTTGCTCACCTGACTGTGACAAATAGCTGAGCCGCAATGAGCAGAGCGAAATTTGAGAGCTTCACCCGGCAGGAGGGGGAGGACAGTGGGATGGGTGGAGCTGGGCTTGCTCACCTCTAATGCAGGAAGTTTCCACAGACATGCGGTCCCAAGCCTGGTGATAGCTGGTGAGTGGGGAGGAGGAGGTGGGGAGGGAAATCCCAATGTCACTTCCGGTTTACCACTGGCACAGGGAAACCGTAAGTGACATCTTAACTCAGCGAAAAAAGCACCTGGCCGGGCGGAAGTTGTCCAGCATGATGGACTGCACCACAAGGCAATTCAAATCTCTGCAAATGAAGCATCTCGTCTGCAATCTCCTGACATTTTTTTCCATTTTTTTTCTTTTTTTGTGACTGCTGGGGGGGGGGGGGGGGCATTGCCCGTGTTCCCCCTATAGACTTGAAAAAACTGAATGGATTCCCCCATCCATACAAGTGAGGTGGATGAGGGAATCCTCACCTCTGCTTTTGTATTCTGACAGCGGGACTAAACACAAATTTTAAAACAAGCCATTTAAGAAAAGTTGATCACTAGATCAACTTCTCAGGAATGGGAATGGTCGTAGATGGATCAAAATTCAGCCGGTCCCTGCTGAACCAGCTGAGTTTCAATTCATCTCTGGGCAGCCTTAGAAAGAATATATAACTCTGAACTTGGCAGATGGGTTCATCAGGTCTTCCCCTTCTGCAGGTGTTTTTTGTTGGGAAAAAAAGTTGTGTTAGGCGGCCATAGTTGGATTGAAATTAGGCCCGTTCAGCAGGAACGGGCTTAAATTTGATCTGTCTATAGGCAGGCTGGCTGTACTGAAGTCGATCCTTTGATCAACTCCAGTATAACTGGCCTATCTGTTTTTTCTTGTGTGATCGCTGCCAGTGACTATAGCTGCCAACAGTGGTCATTATATTTCTACGGCTGGGAAACCTCCTGCTGTCAGAATACAATAGGAGGGATTCCCCCATCAAATGCAGTCAGTGTTGATGGGGGAATCAAGCAATTTTCTTTCCTTCAATCTGTGGTTCAAGGAAAGGAAACAATATGTAAATTGCCAGATCCAATGCTTTATTTATATTATGTTCTGTGAATGTGGAGCATTCTACATTGGGAAAACAATTCGTAATTTTTGGAGGAGAATATATGACCATATCTACTACATTAGAAAAAATCTCCTTTATACCCCCATAGGTAGACATGTGGCTCTAAAACACAACCAAAACACTTCGATGGTTCAATTTACCATCCTTGAAAAAGTCCTTGAAGACCCAAGAGGGGGTAATGTTGACAGGAAATTACTTCAGCGTAAGAGCAGGTGGATATACAGTATATGTAACGCTCATCACTTGGCATTCTCCTGGGGTGTAGATAATTACAGACATACACACTTATGTAGGCGTGTGGTTGGCATGGGACAGACATACACATTCTTTTGCAGAAAAAGGATCCCTGGCATGGTTGTCACACTGGGAACGGGATATTTTATTTACCATGTCCCGTTTTTTCCCTTTGGAGGTGGAGTTGAGGTGGTCGGGCCTGGGAATCCTCTTCCCTCTTGTACTCATATTTAATAATTGCTTTAAAGTGGTTGTAAACCCACTATTTTTATTTTATTTTTCCCATCGACCTGTAAGAGAAAGGCATAATGAGCTATTATGACTAGCATAATAGCTCATTATGCATCACTTACCTTAGATCGGGGCCCCCGAAGCCGTCCTTGTCTCCCTCTTCAGCCGCATCCATCGCTGCGACAATAGCCGGAGCTATGATTGGCCGGAGCGGCGAAGACGTGACTCCGCGCTTGCGCGCATGAGCCGTCGAATTCGGCTACGTCGTCGAATGTTGCGACCTAGCCGAATTTGTGAATGGGGTTAACCCCATGCGCATGCGCGTGACGTCAGCGTCGCCGCATTTAAATGCAAATATCTCCTTAACCGTGTAGGTTAAGGAGATATTTCATGCACCTACAGGTAAGCCTTAATCTAGGCTTACCTGTAGGTGTTTGTTTATAAAGTGGGTTTACAACCACTTTAATACTATGCTAGGCTGTGGGCTTGCTGTAGAATGTTATCTCTTGTGTATGCTCAATTGTATGTTGATGATGGTAAGGATGTCAAGCTCTAGGACCTTAATCGTGGTTTGTTCTATTTGTTTTTCTGCCTGTGGGGCCGACAGTAATGCACATGTACGAGCAATGGAACACCACACTATGTTGCCCCATGCCCACGAATGGTGCAAGGGCAAGGGGGATTTGTCTTTAAGTCTCCCCCTGCCCTCTGACTGGAAAAACAGCATTACTAGTGTAGTGATGTGATAATTTCTTTGCCCATTTACCAAGTGTATACTCTTGTTATACAGTGTTTGTTTGCCCTTTTCTAATATGGCTGCTATGCTCTTTTCTCTCACCAAGGATGAAGTCATCAAGAAGAGAAAAGGATGGCAAGGGGTTTTGTGGATAAGTGGGTGGAGAGAGAGACGTGTCGCAGAAGGAGAACAGTGAATTCCTGCTAAGAGAGAACAGACTCTAAGTGCCCCAATATTCACCTCACTGAGACATACAGTACATAGAGACTGTTAATGATTTCATGTTCCTGTTTGGAAAATACCTTATGTTGGATGGTTCACTGAATGTTATTTCTTCAATATATGGACTTTCAAATGCAATGCTGTGGGGATTACTGTCTATGTGGAGATATATTTCTTAATTGGGATTTCACTTGCTATTCACAAGCCCCAATTGAGTTGAGATACTACGCTTGTTAGAGATCCTGTCCTGATCACACATATTATGAAGACTCTGCTCCTAAATACTATACAGGTGGTGCCATCATACCTCAGTAGCCGCAGAGAGAGAAAAGAATAGTGCTAAACTAGCTTGATTAGAATACAGATGTAGTGTCTGCTGGATATACCAGTGCTGAGATGTGATGTGGATGATGTCATATTCCTCCTACCTTCCACTCCTGCAATCACTTTCTTAATAATGGCTCCAAATAGGATATAAAAGGGGAGTAATGACTGGCTGTCACTTGTGCAGGGTCTGACATGGACGCTAAATGTTTGCTAGGTATGAGGCTTGGTTGATTAGCAATAATGAGTGGTATGTTTTCCTATGGGGACTATCAGATCTGGCATATAAATAGAAATATATATGTAGCGGGGTCTTCAAAGTTAGTGGGATACACCTGGGGGTAGAGAGACCCAGGTGTGTAATTATGTCAGGGATTAGACCCCTTTTCTTATTCGTGGAGGATTGGGTGGTGTAATATTCTCTTTGACCAGTGGGTGTTGGTGTACCTGCTGGCTCGAGGTAGAATCGCTATCACAGTGTTACCCTTTTTTTTTTGGTTCCTTCCTGGCGATGGTACGGCTGGGGCGGGGAACCCGCCGTGGTGTCGATGGGAGGATATAAAAGGGGGAGACGCCCGCGCCACGAGGTCGTCGTCGCCTGTCTGTTGTTCTTGTGGGAGGGGGTCACCCCTTCACGCACCCAGGCACCTTAGGCCTGGGTGCGGGCGGTTCAAGGTTCCGGCCTAGGCGCCCAAGGCCTGGTCGGAACGAAGATGGAGTCCATCCCGGGCACCTTCAGCCTGGGGTGAGGTACTATTAAGGAGGCCTGGGACCCGGTGACTCCGACTGGGTCCCGCAAGGGTGAAGTTGCTTCAGGGCGCCCCTTGCGAGGGGACCCGCATCTGAGGTGAGGAGGCTGGGGGGGGTCACCCGTCCGAAGACCCGGTGTAGCGTCAACCCGGTGACGGATGGGCCTTCAGTAACTCCCTTGGAGGACATCTTCCCCTGATATGGGCTTCAGCGCAGCGGAGGAGCTTCCATCAAGACTCCTGCAACCCCTGGTCATAGCACAGGGAGTGTAGGGACTAGAAACCTGTACAGTGCCTCGACCTGCTTCCCCATCGTATCATGCCGTTGCATTTGACTGTATGTGGAGATACGCAATAAACCTGAGTTTGGACTTTGATGGGTGTATGGACTCTGTTGATGGGAACAAAGGGAGATTCTGGCACGGAAGGACTGACCCTCATAACCAGCACACATTTGGCCCGAGGAAAAGATTGATATTGGCCTTCACCTCACCCACATGCATGGGGAGGACATGGGCCGTAGCGCACCTCACTCTGTCGCTCGACATACCCCTAGCTAAAGAGGTCGGGGTGAGGAGGCCGCTACACGTGGGGGCTCGTCCGGGATACGAACGTGTGTTAACCCTGAGGTTTGGAACGGCTGTGTTTGAACTTTGCTGCCCGGAGGAGGTCCGAGCAGGTCGGCCATGTGATTGGCCAAAGTGCATCCCTGTGCTCGAAGTCGTGGAAATTTCCCTGAAAAACTGGGAGAGGCCCATGCAGAAAGAGCGGGAAGAGGGAGGAGTCCAGCCGTGTGACGAACTACATGTGGGGACTTTTGCTGCACTGCGCCACGAGGCACCCCATGACTACGCAATTCGTGGGAGGAGACTGAAGGAAGCCCGCGAAAACGTGCAAGTCGTGGGAGGAGTCTGGCCACGTGTGGAGATGCACGTGGAGACTCCGGCG
Organism: Rana muscosa; assembly: GCA_029206835.1. NCBI lineage: Eukaryota > Metazoa > Chordata > Amphibia > Anura > Ranidae > Rana > Rana muscosa. The sequence goes on along the minus strand of CM055122.1, from coordinate 61,985,362 downwards.
CGAGGTCAGCGTGTGATGGAGCAGCAATCGGTCGGAGTGAACTCAGGCTCCCCGTGGATGCCGGTACCTTATCCTTTCAAGATGACTGCATTTGCTGCATCCATTACAGACACGGGGATAAGGCTCAGGCCCCGAGGACAGTTGGCTTTGTATTCATGCAGAGACACAAAGGCCCTCGGTGTGATCTGTCCCGGATGCTCGGGACTGGTGGTCCAACTAAAGCCATTCGGGCGATGCGAAGCATGCAAGGAGTTTCTTTTTGAGGTTGAACCACACACGGAAAGGCCCCGGGCCCTACGCCTCAACTGCATCACAGGAACTGCCACTCCGGAGGGAGAGATCAAAGCCTTTGCGGAGTTTCCCGTGCGCGCTGACCAGGGCGAAGTGACTGCCCAACCAGAGACTGAGAGAGAAAAATCCGAGGACACTGCTTCGGTCACTACAGACTCCCTGCTCCCACCTCCGAAGAGGAAAGTCGGTCTGGTACAGGCATCTTATGGCCGTGGTCGAGCTTCACCCCGCCGCTTGCCTGGCCTGGATGGCGCCGGTAGAGAAGAGAGTCCCGGACATCCCAGTTCTTCAGAAGGTCCAGGTGAGCCAGGGGCTGGGACTGTGGTGTTGGTTGGAGGTGTCAGGGGTCCCCAGTCGGTGGAGCCCGCAGGGGAGGGTAGCCTTCCGTCTACTAGAGACTACCTTCCCGCTGAGATGTATGACACCTCCGACTTAGAGTCATTGTCAGACTGTGGGGATGACGGAGAGATAGACGAACTGTTTCACCGGAAGGGCTGGGACAGACGCTCACTACCTATGCTGAGTAAACCGCAGGATTCCCCCATGTCCATAGAAGACAGTACGCTCCGGGTGAAGGCCCCGGAGTTCCCGAGGAAATCTAGTCCTCCGACCAACTTTCCGCATTCAACTACATCACCCGCTCTCATGGTGGGGATGCAGCGTGCTTCATTGCGGGCACCAAAGACAAAGAAACCCGAGATGGTAAAGGTACCTCGGCACCCGGAGGCCATCGTACAGCCAGGAGAAGGTGAGCGAGATGTGATGCCGCCTCTAGCCAGGTTGCAGAGACTTTTCTCCCAGAGAGTCGCCCGTGAATATGGGTGGGAGTACCCCTACTTGCCTCGGGACCTATTGTATGAAGTCGAGGTCCTGCGACCAAGGTGGTATGACGAGTTTGTATGGGAAAAGCTTAAAGTACCCCATGCCAGGCGATACCTGTCATGTTCGCCGCCTGTGTCTAAAAAGTTCAAGGACTGCAGAGCTGATTGGAGACTTGGGCGCCATATTCATGCCGATAAGGTGCTCATCTGCAGGAAAGATGGAGAGGATGTTGAGTATTCAGTGGAAGTGTTTGACGGGCACCTGAAGCCCCTGTTTCTGCCGGATCCAAGGTTCTATTTATAGGAAAAGTGAGCTCCTATCTTGTTGCTATTGAAACTTTCTGGAAGAGACATTCCCAGACGCCTAGAACTGTGCCCTACTTTTGTTTTGATTTGGGCTTTTCTTTTACTCACTGGAGATTTGGGAGCTGTTGTTTTTTTTCTCTCCCTTTTCTTCATGTGCCAAAGGCAGAGACTTTTGGGGTAGAGTTAGAGTAGGAAAGCAGGAAGAATGAAGATCTAACCAAGTGTCATTACCGCAGCGCTGTCACCAGGTGGCAGTGTTGTGCAACGGTTGTTTGAAAATGTTACACATGCATTACTTACTTATTGGAGTGAGTGGGTCTCTCGGCTGACGGACCCACTCATGCCAAGTTAACACAGAGTGTTAGGATGTTTTTTTTTTGTTTCCCTTCTGCAGGAGATTCGTCGGTCAAGACTACTGAGTATGGGGTGGTTCTTAGACAGTGACGGGGGGGGGGATTGTATATGTGTACATGACAGATGTTTTATACAAAAGTTTTAATGTTTTATAGGTTTTTTTTTTGAGCAGGTCTTGGCACATACAGTATCCAAAATATTAGGGATAGCCTCTGGGGCCCACTTCATGTCACCCCTCCTTGGGAGACATGGGTGTGCACCTGACGCTGGGGACCAGCGTCAAATCACCAGGGGGAGTGTGTAGCGGGGTCTTCAAAGTTAGTGGGATACACCTGGGGGTAGAGAGACCCAGGTGTGTAATTATGTCAGGGATTAGACCCCTTTTCTTATTCGTGGAGGATTGGGTGGTGTAATATTCTCTTTGACCAGTGGGTGTCGGTGTACCTGCTGGCTCGAGGTAGAATCGCTATCACAGTGTTACCCTTTTTTTTTTGGTTCCTTCCTGGTGATGGTACGGCTGGGGCGGGGAACCCGCCGTGGTGTCGATGGGAGGATATAAAAGGGGGAGACGCCCGCGCCACGAGGTCGTCGTCGCCTGTCTGTTGTTCTTGTGGGAGGGGGTCACCCCTTCACGCACCCAGGCACCTTAGGCCTGGGTGCGGGCGGTTCAAGGTTCCGGCCTAGGCGCCCAAGGCCTGGTCGGAACGAAGATGGAGTCCATCCCGGGCACCTTCAGCCTGGGGTGAGGTACTATTAAGGAGGCCTGGGACCCGGTGACTCTGACTGGGTCCCGCAAGGGTGAAGTTGCTCCAGGGCGCCCCTTGCGAGGGGACGCGCATCTGAGGTGAGGAGGCTGGGGGGGGTCACCCGTCCGAAGACCCGGTGTAGCGTCAACCCGGTGACGGATGGGCCTTCAGTAACTCCCTTGGAGGACATCTTCCCCTGATATGGGCTTCAGCGCAGCGGAGGAGCTTCCATCAAGACTCCTGCAACCCCTGGTCATAGCACAGGGAGTGTAGGGACTAGGAACCTGTACAGTGCCTCGACCTGCTTCCCCATCGTATCATGCCGTTGCATTTGACTGTATGTGGAGATACGCAATAAACCTGAGTTTGGACTTTGATGGGTGTATGGACTCTGTTGATGGGAACAAAGGGAGATTCTGGCACGGAAGGACTGACCCTCATAACCAGCACACATTTGGCCCGAGGAAAAGATTGATATTGGCCTTCACCTCACCCACATGCATGGGGAGGACATGGGCCGTAGCGCACCTCACTCTGTCGCTCGACATACCCCTAGCTAAAGAGGTCGGGGTGAGGAGGCCGCTACATATATATATACAGTATATACTTTTATATGTTTAAGGTGGATGGCTGCTGTTTTTTGCTTTATTGTTTATACCTGCAAGAGGCACATAAGCTCTTTTGAAAAGTGACACTATACTCCTATGATGTTAGGTAATCTTTTTTATACAACTTTGCTGTGTTGGAAATGTGTGCCTATATATACCTCATGACTCTTTAATTAGGTTATCATGATTATAGGTTGATACCAAACTTTTGTGCCCTGGGTTTTTGATCTTAAGAAAGGATACTTTTGTGTTCCTGTCTTGTTTGGGATCCTTTGTTTCGACTTGCTTTCCATCTAAAGTAAGTAAGGCGATATTGGCCATGTTTTTTTTTTGCTGATGAATCCATATTGTTTCATACCTAGGTTCTAGCATCAAATAAACTTTCCATCTATTTACATCTGCTGCCTGTTCAACTGTTTAAGCATTATATGTCACACTACATATGTTATCCCCATCTCCAGGCTATATTGTTCAAGCGATGCGTACGTCTACACAGAGAAACACTAAATGCTATATTATGATGTTGTATGTATTCCATGTTGTTTACTGTGCCTTCTTCTAGGCCACTTTGCTATCTTTGCAGTCAAGATGAGGTCCTGAGGAAGCTAATAGGCGAAGCGCGTTGGCCTCTTGCATCGCTTCTGAAAAGTTTAATGGTTTAACAGTATGGCCTTTATGGTGTACTTTTGAATATGATGATGGCTCATTAATATGGCCAATTGCACAGGATATGGGAACCAATGTTTTTATTTGTCTTTTTAAATGCTTTGTAATAAAACATTTTTTATAAATTCTATGTGGTCATTCCTTTCTGGTACTGGTAAAGTCCAAACTTTTTCAGTAAACTCACAGTAGGAATAAGAAATCTTTGTTGTTTACTAAAAACCCTCGTAGTCAAGTGACAAGGGCCAAGGTGCTTTATAAACTGGATTTGCAAAGTGCCTATAACCTAATCTGCATCAAATAAGAGGGTTAAATGGAGGACCTTCTTCAATACCAAAAGCACATTGTTCTTACAACTCTTCCTTGTTAGTATCACTTACTTTACAGCTTTTTGTTGCCCTGTCCCAACTTTTTTGAGACATGTTGCTGCCATCAATTTCAAAATTACCCTCTTTTTTTTTTTTCTTACAATGGGGCATTTTCTCAGTTTAAACATTAGATATGTTTTCTACTTTCTATTGTAAAATATAAAATATGGGATTATGAGATTTGCAAATCATTGCATTCCGTGTTTATGTAGACAGCTTCCCAACTTTTTTGGAATTAGGGTTGTATAAACACCCTGTTTAATTTGTTTATTTTATTTTTTTATTAGTATTATTTTATTGATATATACTTTATTTTATTCCCATTATTAATGGTAGTGCTCATATCCTATTTTTTATTTAATTTAGCATTTATTTACTACTGTGTAGTGCACTAAGTTCAAATGTGACAGATGCTATAGCATATGAGAATATTGATGTGACCCCCCCAGGCCCTGTCTGCATTTAGGGTTTCTGAGCTGTTTAGACCATCTGCCTGCACAGAGCCTAATACATTGGGCTGTTTTCGAGAAAATGTGTCAACTTCTGCAGTAAACCAGATCTGCAATAATTACTCTACCAAGTGTACCAGTTAAATTATCAACTGCATGTTTTTTCTTTTTTTTTTTTGTATGAGAGAAATGTGCATGTTCAAAAGATCATAAATCGTAATGGGCATTATAAAATGTATGTTATGTAAAATAACTATAAATAACATTGATAATTATTAATGTGAAATTGTAATAATAATAAGAAGAAGTGAGTTTTATCCTTTTTAAAAGAAGCATCCAGTTTTGTGAAGCTTAACTCCAACCTTACGTTCAGTAACATTTAGTTACTTCCTGGTTTCTAGCCCTAGGCAAATGATGTCATACATTCCAGGAGTCTTCAGGAGGGGAGGAGGGTTTTCTCAGCTAAGCACACCCTCCTGCCTGCATGACACATTCCTGGCAGGGGGAACCAGAGATGTCATTCTGTGCCAGAGAAGTGACTGGATCAGAGGTGAATCTCTGAGTCCCCACTCCTAAAGTAAACAAAGAGGTGGCCCAGCCTGTTTGTTTATTTTGATGGTGGGGATTCTGAGATGCACCTCTGGTCCCGTTACTTCCCTGGTACTGAATGACATCTCCGGTTCCCCCTGCCTCTGAAGTAAACTAAGCTGCAACCTCAATCCTTACATCATTGACCAACCAATGTCCGATTTTACCTATAATTCATAGATGGCCATATGTGGGGAAAGACAATACTCAAAACCGACCCAGTGTTTCACATGTGGATGTGTATGGCCTCAGCCAGCGCTGCTCCAGCCACGCCCATTGACATATTTCACCCCACCTACTGGGATTTGGTCACAGCGGTGGAAAGAATGAACAGGACAAAGGTTTTTATGTGCATCATTGGCTGTGAAGGGAGAAAAATACCCTACCGCAGACTCCGTAACCATGCCCGCGGGACCTGCGGACTCGATGTCCGCCGGTGTCCTGCGATCGTGTCACGGAGCTGAAGAACGGGGAGATGTCAGTGTAAACACAACATCTCCCCGTTCTGCCTAGTAACATATCACTGATTGTGTGTTCCCTGTCATCGGGAACAGTGACATGTCACGGCAAGCCACGCCCCCTAACAGGTAGAATCACTCCCTAGGTCACACTTAACCCCTTCAGCGCCCCCTACAGGTTAACCCCTTCACTGACAGTGTAATTTTTACAGTAATCAGTGCATTTTTATAGCACTGCTCGCTGTAAAAATGACAATGGTCCCAAAATGGTGTCAAAAGTGTCCGATGTGTCCGCCATAATGTTGCAGTCACGATAAAAATCGACGATAAAACTATCCCCTATTTTGTAGATGCTATAACTTTTGTGCAAACCAATCAATAAACGTTTATTGCTAATTTTTTTACCAAAAATATGTAGAAAAATACGTATCGGCCTAAACTGAGGAAAAAAATGTTTTTTTATAAATTTTTTGGGGATATTTATTATAGCAAAAAGTAAGAAATATTGAATTTTTTTATAAATTTTCGCTCTATTTTTGTTTACAGCGCAAAAAATAAAAACTGCAGAGGTGATCAATTACCATCAAAACAAAGCTCTATTTGTGGGAAAAAAAGGATGTAAATTTTGTTTGGGAGCCACGTCGCACGACCGTGCAATTGTCAGTTAAAGCGGCACAGTGCCAAATCGCAAAAAGTGGCCTGGTCTTTGGCCAGCGAAATGGTCCGGGCTTAAGTGGTTAATGATTTTTTTTCCTTGATTTCCTGGCCTGCCAGGCTGTCTACTAAGATAAGGGTCTGGCATTGATTTTAGGGGGGACCTCATGACATTTTTTTTTTTTTTAGGGTTAGGTCCACCAGGTCCATACCAGGCCCTTCAGCCAGGGCCAGTACAAAGGGTGGACAAAAGGGGCGGCTGCCCTGGTCCCAATGGTTTATTGTAGGGATGAGGGGGCCTTCCTTCTGTTATGAGGCTGACAGGAGTAGTGAGAGCGGCAGTGATTTTGACAAGCGAGTGATCCCCTAAGTTTGCCCATCATGAATGGGAGAGGGGGGGGGTTTGGCTGGGCGCTGGATGACCTTGTCTCGGCACTGCCTTTGGCTGAATCTTTCACATTAGCAGTGGTAGGAATGCCACTGCTAAGTGAATTGAGCCCCCAGTCTCCTTCCCCTAAAAATAAACACATAAAGCAATGAAATGTAGAAATGTGTGATGTTGTACTACAAAAAAGCACTGAAAAACACACCATACTGCCGCAGCACTAGTGTGAACCAAGCTTAAAGTAGGAATAGGAGGAGGGCTCCCTGCTCATATTACTCTGCCAGGGACTGACTAAACCCATCAGTCAGAACTTTAGAAGTGGTGTCGGGAAATGTGGCTTCAGTATTACTCCACAGATGAAAATAGTCCCACTCCATTCTGCTAGTGCTGACACAATAAATACCAGTAGCATATATATATATATATATATAAATATATAAAAGGATTTCATGTATGGCAGCTGCTAATTGGAAGCGCTTTGGGGGTACTAGAACAATTTCTAGGGATGCTTTAGCACACCTAAGAACCCAGGACTGGTACACAGTGCATTCTATCTGCAAAAACCCTGTCCTGCAGCAACATCTTCTTAAAAAAGCTGCCAAGTCTTCTCAGACAAGATTAACTTCATATGTTTACAATATCAACAAATTTGCTTTACAGCACATGTGTCAAACAGAAGGCCCGTGGGCCGAATGCGGCCCGCCAGGCTATTTCATGTGGCCCTCACACCCAGGGCTTTTTTATACCTGGAAGTGAGATGTGGAAAGCTTGTGAAAAAGAGCTGAACCTTGCAGACTGTGTATAGCACACCCCTTAACCCTCCACTCTGTATGTAGCGCACTCCTAAACTCTGCATGCTGTACATAGGACACCCCTGAAAGCTCTTCCCACTTTTAGTGCAATTTGGCCACACCCACCATTTGATGCGGTTCGTCTGGGAGAGCGTGGTTGAGTTCCTGCACCTTTTCTGTCAGAAAAAAAGCCCTGTTTAAATTTAAATCATATACAGATACAACCGGCCTCTTGAGGACAACCATAATGCCGATGTGACCCTCTAAGGAAATGGAGCTTGACACCCCTGCTTTACAGAATAAAGCAACTTATTTACTATGTTGATTTACCTTGTTTGTGGTTTTGTTGTATATTATGATGCAATAAAAATATTGCACTTACCTTTAAGTAACACTAAAGTGTTTAGTCTGTCTTGCACTGGTCTCTGTATACTCTAAGTAAAGTGCACAAACTAATGCACAAACCAAAAACGAAATAATAAACTAAGTAGCTGCCAACATAAATGGTGTTCCCACATAGTGTAAATTATAAAAATGTATAATGTTGTGTTTACTCAAAATGTGATGTGATATATCTTCAGATAAACGATGAACAATAAATAATACTGGATATGCAACTATACAAAAATAATGTTTGGAGCAGTACATAAATTTGAAACAGACATAATTACTATTGAAGCAAACTAATCCCCACAGTGCTGGCGGGAGTGTAAACAAATTGGGACAATGATGAATATCTGGTGGGACTGCCCCAAAAAAAAGAATATTGGCAGGAAATTCTAGAATATATCGAAGAGATAACGGGAGAGAGAATATTAAACAACAAAGTTTGCGGAGGGGATGAGGGAGAAGGATAGCGGCGCTTGAAATAAGACGTCAGAGAACAGGCCGGGGCTGGAGGGGGAGGGGTAAAGGGGCGGGTTTGAAATGTTTGTAGATCATATGTATTTTATGGAGGATATTGTTATTTTTTTGTATATGGGGAGAAAAAAAAAATCAATAAAGTTTAAATGAAAAAAAAAAAAGTGAAGTTATGTTATACGGAAAATATATAGTGTCTAAGCAGTACCCTGATAAATTTAACTTTTGTCTGGAACGCCTCCTAATAGTAGTTCACTTCCTGGTATGTGAGTGTGCCTAGGCACTCCTGTGCCCACAGCCTCATAGCTGTATATTTGCAATGTAAATCTAAGGCAATGCTGAGATTTGAAGTGAGGTTTAATAAGGTCCCTACTGTGCTGCTGTTGTTCTTGATGGAGGCTCTGACATGAGGAAGCTAAGCCCTCCCTCTACAAAGAGAGCCACCTCTACACATAGACACAGTGCAGTACAAGGCATGGTAATTCAGTAATGGGAAAAGATCAGCTGCCTGTCCTTTAGGATCAGCTTCAGAGTTTAGTTCCTCTTTAACTCCTAGGGTGTATTTTGAATCAAAGTATTGTATTGCTACTTGACAGTTGATCACATGAAGAACATGCATAAGCTGCAGCGGCCACGTCAAGGCACCCAGCAATAGCACAATGGCAGCAAAGGTATCCAAAACGTCCCCTGATCAATTCACCAACCATACAAACAAATGGCAATCACCCGACCTATAACTGGCCTTTGCAGCAAGGAGCACATGGAAGAGCGACGCATGTCACAACTAAAACAAAACAACAAATTGACTCTAACACCTCACAGTTTTTTGTTTTTTTGACAAGTGTTGCCCTTCCATGTGCTCCTTGCTACAAAGGGCAGGAACAGGTTTGGTGAGGGGAAGCACTTATTTCAATATTTAATTTTAATTTTAACATTGAATTTATTTTCATTTCACACTAAATATATTTACACCATACATTATATATTGTCCCTAATTTCGTAGTTAAATTGAATTCCCTTATACCGGCCATAGTGCATTTTATTAATGCTATGGCTTTTTAGGTAAAGTAACCACATACAGTCATGCTCGAAATTGTTGGCACCCCAGAAATTTTTCCAGAAAATCAAGTATTTCTCACAGAAAAGTATTGCAGTAACACATGTTTTGCTATACACATGTTTATTCCCTTTGTGTGTATTGGAACAAATCAAAAAAAGGAGGAGAAAAAGCAAATTGGACATAATGTCACACAAAACTTCAAAAATGGGCTGCTCAAAATTCTTGGCACCCTTTAAAAATTGTGGATAAATAAGATTGTTTCAAGCATGTGATGCTCCTTTAAACTCACCTGGGGCAAGTAACAGGTGTGGGCAATATAAAAAAAAACACCTGAAAGCAGATAAAAAGGAGAGAAGTTCACTTAGTCTTTGCATTGTGTGTCTGTGTGTGCCACACTAAGCATGGACAACAGAAAGAGAAAAGGAGAACTGTCTGAGGACTTGAGAACCAAAATTGTGAAAAAATATCAACAATCTCAAGGTTACAAGTCCATCTCCAGAGATCTAGATTTGCCTTTGTCCACAGTGCGCAACATTATCAAGAAGTTTGCAACCCATGGCACTGTAGCTAATCTCTCTGGGCGTGGATGGAAGAGAAAAAATTGATGAAAGGTTGCAACGCAGGATAGTCCGGATGGTGGATAAGCAGCCCCAAACAAGTTCCAAAGAAATTCAAGTTGTCCTGCAGGCTCAGGGAACATCAGTGTCAGCGCCAACTATCCGTCGACATTTAAATGAAATGAAAGGCTATGGCAGGAGACCCAGGAGGACCCCACTGCTGACACAGAGACATAAAAAAGCAAGACTACTGTTTGCCAAAATGTACTTGAGTAAGCCAAAATCCTTCTGGGAGAACGTCTTGTGGACAGATGAGACCACGAGAGAGCTTTTTGGTAAAGCACATCATTCTACTGTTTACCGAAAACGGAATGAGGCCTACAAAGAAAAGAACACAGTACCTACAGTGAAATATGGTGGAGGTTCATTGAAGTTTTGGGGTTGTTTTGCTGACTCTGGCACTGGGTGCCTTGAATGTGTGCAAGGCATCATGAAATCTGAGGATTAATAAAGGATTTTGGGTCGCACTGTAGAGCCCAGTGACAGAAAGTAGGGTTTGCGTCCGAGATCTTGGGTCTTCCAGCAGGAAAATTACCCCAAACATATGTCAAAAAGCACCCAGAAATGGATGGCAACAAAGCTATGGAGAGCTCTAAAGTGGCCAGCAATGGGTCCAGATCTAAATCCCATTGAACACCTGTGGAGAGATCTTAAAATTGCTGTTGGGAAAAGGTGCCCTTCCAATAAGAGAGACCTGGAGCAGTTTGCAAAGGAAGAGTGGTCCAAAATTTCGGGTGAGAGGTGTAAGAAGCTTATTGATGGTTATAGGAAGCGACTGATTTCAGTTATTTTTTCCAAAGGGTTTGCAACCAAATATTAAGTTAAGGGTGCCAAGAATTTTGAGCAGCCCATTTTTGGAGTTTTGTGTGACATTATGTCCAATTTGTTTTTTTTCCTCCCTTTTTTTGATTTGTTCCAATACACACAAAGGGAATAAACATGTGTATAGCAAAACATGTGTTACTGCAATACTTTTCTGTGAGAAATACTTGATTTTCTTGAAAAATTTCTGGGGTGCCAATAATTTCAAGCATGACTGTATAATATATGAGAACAATAACACATTCCAATTTACCCGTAAGATTAAGTTATGTTTTGTACAATTATAGTTGAGTTGGGGATGTATTAAAAAATAAGAATTAATAAATTAAAAATTAATAATTAACTGGCATGAATGGGAATTAGCTGGCTTGGTATGGTTTAGCAGTGCTGAAGAACAACATGACCACTCCTTTTATATACAGTGCCTTGCGAAAGTATTCGGCCCCCTTGAACTTTTCATCCTTTTGCCACATTTCAGGCTTCAAACATAAAGATATAAAATTTTAATTTTTTGTGAAGAATCACCAACAAGTGGGACACAATTGTGAAGTGGGACGAAATCTATTGGATATTTTAAACTTTTTTAGCAAATAAAAAACTGAAAAGTGGTGCGTGCAAAATTATTCGGCCCCTTTACTTTCAGTGCAGCAAACTCACTCCAGAAGTTCAGCGAGGATCTCTTAATGATCCAATGTTGTCCTAAATGACTGATGGTGATAAATAGAATCCACCTGTGTGTAATCAAGTCTCTGTATAAATGCACCTGCTCTGTGATAGTCTCAGAGTTCTGTTGAAAGCGCAGAGAGCATCATGAAGACCAAGGAACACACCAGGCAGGTCCGTAATACTGTTGTGGAGAAGTTTAAAGCCGGATTTGGATACAAAAAGATTTCCCAAGCTTTAAACATCCCAAGGAGCACTGTGCAAGCGATCATTTTGAAATGGAAGGAGTATCAGACCACTGCAAATCTACCAAGACCTGGCTGTCCCTCTAAACTTTCAGCTCAGACAAGGAGAAGACTGATCAGAGATGCAGCCAAGAGGCCCATGATCACTCTGGATGAACTGCAGAGAACTACAGCTGAGGTGGGAGAGTCTGTCCACAGGACAACAATCAGTCGTACACTGCACAAATCTGGCCTTTATGGAAGAGTGGCAAGAAGAAAGCCATTTCTCAAAGATATCCATAAAAAGTCTCGGCTAAAGTTTGCCACAAGCCACCTGGGAGACACACCAAACATGTGGAAGAAGGTGCTCTGGTCCGATGAAACCAAAATCGAACTTTTTGGCCACAATGCAAAACGATATGTTTGGCGTAAAAGCAACACAGCTCATCACCCTCAACACACCATCCCCACTGTCAAACATGGTGGTGGCAGCATCATGGTTTGGGCCTGCTTTTCTTCAGCAGGGACAGGGAAGATGGTTAAAATTGAGGGGAAGATGGATGCAGCCAAATACAGGACCATTCTGGATGAAAACCTGTTGGAGTCTGCAAAAGACCTGAGACTGGGACGGAAATTTATCTTCCAAGACAATGATCCCAAACATACAGCAAAATCTACAAAGGAATGGTTCACAAATAAACGTATCCAGGTGTTAGAATGGCCAAGTCAAAGTCCATACCTGAATCCAATCGAGAATCTGTGGAAAGAGCTGAAAACTGCTGTTCACAAACGCTCTCCATCCAACCTCACTGAGCTCGAACTGTTTTGCAAGGAAGAATGGGCAAGAATTTCAGTCTCTCGATGTGCAAAACTGAGAGAGACATACCCCAAGCGACTTGCAGCTGTAAATCGCAGCAAAAGGTGGCTCTACAAAGTATTAACGCAAGGGGGCCGAATAATTTTGCACGCCCCACTTTTCATTTTTTTCTTAGTTAAAAAAAGTTTCAAAAATCCAATAGATTTCGTTCCACTTCACAATTGTGTCCCACTTGTTGGTGATTCTTCACAAAAAATTAAAATTTTATATCTTTATGTTTGAAGCCTGAAATGTGGCAAAAGGATGAAAAGTTCAAGGGGGCCGAATACTTTCGCAAGGCACTGTATATATATATATATTCTTTGTTAATTTACTTATAAAGTTTCTTTGGAATATGCATCGCAGGTGCTGTCCATCCTTTCCCCAGTTTGAGGGTCCAAGTGCGTGGCTCCTTGTAAGTACCTTGGGAGCTGTTTTTTGCCTGGAGGAGTTGGAAACAACACATGGAGGCCTCTAGATCATTGAACTTAATTTTAAAATAAACTCTGGTTACATGACATAGTTCTTTAATACCATCGTTTAAACAGTAAATCTATCATCATCATGTATAAAGATGTGTGTTGCGTTTGTTAAAAATATGATTTTTATTATATTAATCAGACATAGGATACATGAGACAATTTTACAATAGTGAGTTGGTCAGTCTTTTGGTTTGAGTAGATTTCTCAAACAAATGCTTTTTTCATACAATGGGGTTAGATACCATTGTTGTATTCAATAGGCTAATGTCTCTATAGCCACAGTAAACAAGTAAGACATTACTTGTTTGAGATTTATTTTAGCTCTCAAACTGAAAGAATGACTGTTTAGATTACTGACAGGTTTGTTTTGAGTAGACAATAGGTAGATAGCATTGTTGTATTCAATGCTATTGTACAGCTACAGTAAACAGGTATGTTTTCTGTTGCTCAGCCTGACACATAAAAGCAGGCATAAGCCAGGACACACACATCATGTTGCGGTAACATCAGAAGAAGCCACTCATGATAGAAGAACAGAACCTGGTCTCCAAGAAGAATCATTGCCAATGGAGATCACGAGTAACAGAAGTTAAGTAACCTTTAAATGTATTTGTACTGTTATAGACCATAGGCTGTTCTATTTTCTAGGCATTTTGCTTGTTATAGATATCTGTCAGTCTTGTAGTGTATTCCTAATATTGTAATAGTTTTGTATGTACAGCATCTTGTATAGTAAAAGCACATTTACACACTGCAGAAGTCTCAGCTTCCTTGTTATACCACAGAGTAACCTTGCTAGATAGACACAAGCAAAACATTTGGGGGCTCAGCCGCGATCTGTGCTATAATTCAATTGAAGCAGACTTGTTTTTCTGTAGTGTGTTGTGTAGCTTGTGCTAGGTAAAATGCTGCGTAAGCTGTTTAGGAAAAGCAAGGCTGCAGAGGGTTCTGGTGACCAGAAGAAAGTGTGCAGCTTACCTATCTGGGCCAGAAATAATGAGTGGGAGCCTCTTGCTAAAGAATTTGTGAAGTATGCTTCTCCCTTGAAGCTGACTTGGGGTGATAAAGTCTCAGATCATTTTGTAGATTTTAGCCTTAAGGGGTTGGATTTAAGTAAGAAAGAGAAGAGGACAGTGTCCACAGTGGGTTGGTACTTCCTCCATGCTCTCTATACTGAATCACATAGAAGGGAGAAGGCAGAGGCAGAAGTTAAGGTATTAAAAGACCAGCTAGCAGTTGCTTCAGAGTGTGTACGTTCAACCGCTAGTCGGGCTGATGATTTGCAAGAGCGGTGTGCAGCCCTCATGACCAAATCAATTAATGCCTTAAGGAAAAGGAAGGGGCGTAAACCTGTTAGTAAAGCCAGGGTACGTGCCATTGTCACATCCCAAAATTGGGATTGTGAGGATGTGCTCTCCTCAAATGATAGTGAGGATGAGGAGATAGAGTTTGATATTTCAGAGGATGATCTGCTAGTGGGAAAGAAAAAGTATGCCAGATCTCTCATTACTAAGCATAGGAAACGGCAACATGATAGAGAGGATATGGCAGATGGGGAGGTGCATTATCGCAACCCCAGAGATGTTGAATTTGAAGAAGTACGGGAGTTTTCACAAACTGAACTCCATGAGCTGGCAAAACAATACAAACAAACGTCTGGGGAGCCCCTATTGAGTTGGCTCCTACGCTTATGGGATGAAGGGGCGGACAGTGTTGTTTTCTCAGGTAAGGAAGCAGTGGCTATGGGAGTGTTAACCCATGATCCACAATTGCGCCAGGCAATGCGAAAACCCCGAGAGTTTAGCGTGAATTTTTCACTGTTAGACCTTGTGAGAGATGGAATAGTCCGAGTATACGCTAGTCCTTCTGACCTGGAAAATACCTACTCCTGGAGATCAATAGGAGAGGGTATTTCCAGGTTATGTGAGATGGGCTGTACAACCGGATTAAATACATTTCCAGAATGGATAGGTCCAGATATGGAACCCTTTACGTCTGCTCTGCGCTCTAAGCTGATGAAGTCTGTGCCATTTAATCTCAGGGCTCCATTATTGTCCTTGTTGGGAGGCCTGGGATTAAACAGCAAGATTCATGAAGCCACAACACTTTTAAGCCAGTTGGGGGAGATAGAGGAGACTAAAAAACCTGTCAGGGCAGTAGATAAGGTCAAGGCCAGACAGGAAGAATACAAGCAGAAAATAACAGAGAAGAAACGGAATGGGGTAGAGAAGACAGAAGGTGAAGAGAAAACCAGGCTAGTTATTTCTAGGAAAGAAATGTGGGTGGATCTATTAAAGGCAGGAGTACCTAAAGATGAGATAGATGGCATTTCTACTGCAGAAATGCTGAAGAGGTGGAAACATTTAGTAGGGAAAACTGTCAGGGTTAGAAACACTACTCCTAGTGAAGATAACATCAGCCTAGACTTAGAGGAAACAGAACAGACCCCTCCTGTTAGCCCCAAACCAATTCCCAAAACTGAACATGAACCCAAACCCAAATCCCTTTATCCTGGGGAGGAGTTAGAGAGAATCAGAAAAGGGGATTGGGAGGTTCCTTATCCTTTATGAAGGGAAGGTGAGTCTCCTGTAATAGCAGCAAGGGCAGTGACAGCAGGAGATCGACGTCCATATGCACCTGTCACTGTATGGTGGGGGAAGTCATCTTCTCCTACACATGTTATTTAATTGATAGCGGAGCTGAAGTTACACTTTTGCAAGGAAATCCTTCCCATCACAAATGAGAATTGATTTATGTAGAAGGCTTGGGAGGGCAAAGTACATCAGCAGTTAGGATATGGGTGAAATTGGCTATTTGCAAGGGATCAGGATTTATGACAAATGTTTTGGTATCAGAGTTACCTGAAAATATTCTTGGGATGGATGTACTTCAAGGTCAGTCAATTCAGACTGAAAGAGGTACATTCACATTCAGGTATCCTGATAAAGCGTATCTGGTAAGGACGGTGAAGGCTGTGGTCAGAGGTCATGCGAAATGGACCCCTGTCTACATTCCTCCACCAGAGAAGCCAGTCTGTCTCAAACAGTACAGACTTCCTGGAGGCCACAAAGAAATTGGGGAGACTATTCAAGAACTGTTGAGAGTAGGGATCCTTAGACCTGCTGTAAGTACTTTCTCGTCTCCGGTGTTCCAAGTAAAGAAACCTGATGGGACATATAGAATGACTGTGGATTACAGAGGTCTAAAAAAAGTGGCACCTCCATTGAAGTCAGCTGTGCCAGATATGATCTCAATTGTTGAGAAAATTGCTAAAGATGCAGGAGAATATCATGCTGTGATAGACCTGGCTAATGCTTTCTTTTCAATTTTGATAGACCCAGAGTGTCAAGACCAGTTTGCTATGATGTGGGACGGCCGCCAGTACACTTTTACTGTCCTTCCGCAAGGCTATCTTCATTCTCCAACGATTTGTCATGGACTGATTGCCCGAGATTAAAGTACCCTGAATTTGAAAGTCGCTGTGTTTCACTACATTGATGACATCATGATCTCTGGGACAAAAGAAGATGTAACTGAAGCACTGCACCTGCTGATATAGCACTTGGAGAACAGAGGGTGGGCTATCAACAGAGACAAAGTCCAAGGACCTGCCACAGAGGTGAAATTCCTAGGAATGATGTGGACTGGGCCACAGAGGAAGATTCCAGAGACAGTTGTGCAAACTATCCAGGCGCTGTTGCCCCCTACTAGGGATGAGCTTCGTGTTCGAGTCGAACATACGTTCGACTCGAACATCGGCTGTTCGATCGTTCGACGAAGATCGAACGATTTGGGCCGTTCGCGCCAAATTCGAGTGACGCGAACGGCCCACAATGCACTACGCCATCGCAGTGTCATCCAGGCGCTGTGATTGGCCAAGCATGCACTGTGACCCCGCATGCTTGGCCAATCACAGCGCCTGCAGCGAGGAGAGCAATGATTGGCCACAGGCAGGATGCCTGTGGCCAATTATTGCTGAGGGGGTTTAGTACACGCCCCACACTATAAAAGGCCGCCAGCGCGGCGGCCTTGTGTAGTGTGTTCCGGAGCAGGGAAAGAGAAGCATAGGCAGGGACAGTGTCATTATTTTTCCTTTACTAATCCTGGATTCCTTGTGTTTAGGGACAAATAAGGATAGGTAGGGAGAGTGTCAGTGACAGTGTGCTATTCTGTACTAATCCTTGTTTGTAGGGACAGAGAGGTACAGTGAGGGAAAGTGTCAGTGTGCTATTCTGTTCTAAACCAATCTTGCTGAACCATATTTTCAATCCTTGAGTTTAGGGACAGAGAGGTACAGTGAGGGAAAGTGTCAGTGTGCTATTCTGTGCTAAATCTTGTTTGTAGGGAGGGACAGAGTAGGACAGTGAGGGAAAGTGTCAGTGTGCTATTCTGTTCTAAACCAATTTTGCTGTTCCATATTTTCAATCCTTGAGTTTAGGGACAGAGAAGGACACTCGTGGCAATTTTCAGTGTGCTATTCTGTGCTAAATCTTGTTTGTAGGGAGGGACAGAGTAGGACAGTGAGGGAAAGTGTCAGTGTGCTATTCTGTTCTAAACCAATTTTGCTGTTCCATATTTTCAATCCTTGAGTTTAGGGACAAAGAAGGACACTCGTGGCAATTATCAGTGTGCTATTCTGTGCTAAATCTTGTTTGTAGGGAGGGACAGAGTAGGACAGTGAGGGAAAGTGTCAGTGTGCTATTCTGTTCTAAACCAATTTTGCTGTTCCATATTTTCAATCCTTGAGTTGAGGGACAGAGAAGGACACTCGTGGCAATTTTCAGTGTGCTATTCTGTGCTAAATCTTGTTTGTAGGGAGGGACAGAGTAGGACAGTGAGGGAAAGTGTCAGTGTGCTATTCTGTTCTAAACCAATTTTGCTGTTCCATATTTTCAATCCTTGAGTTTAGGGACAGAGAAGGACACTCGTGGCAATTATCAGTGTGCTATTCTGTGCTAAATCTTGTTTGTAGGGAGGGACAGAGTAGGACAGTGAGGGAAAGTGTCAGTGTGCTATTCTGTTCTAAACCAATTTTGCTGTTCCATATTTTCAATCCTTGAGTTTAGGGACAGAGAAGGACACTCGTGGCAATTTTCAGTGTGCTATTCTGTGCTGAATCTTGTTTGTAGGGAGGGACAGAGTAGGACAGTGAGGGAAAGTGTCAGTGTGCTATTCTGTTCTAAACCAATTTTGCTGTTCCATATTTTCAATCCTTGAGTTTAGGGACAGAGAAGGACACTCGTGGAAATTATCAGTGTGCTATTCTGTGCTAAATCTTGTTTGTAGGGAGGGACAGAGTAGGACAGTGAGGGAAAGTGTCAGTGTGCTATTCTGTTCTAAACCAATTTTGCTGTTCCATATTTTCAATCCTTGAGTTTAGGGACAGAGAAGGACACTCGTGGCAATTATCAGTGTGCTATTCTGTGCTAAATCTTGTTTGTAGGGAGGGACAGAGTAGGACAGTGAGGGAAAGTGTCAGTGTGCTATTCTGTTCTAAACCAATTTTGCTGTTCCATATTTTCAATCCTTGAGTTTAGGGACAGAGAAGGACACTCGTGGCAATTTTCAGTGTGCTATTCTGTGCTAAATCTTGTTTGTAGGGAGGGACAGAGTAGGACAGTGAGGGAAAGTGTCAGTGTGCTATTCTGTTCTAAACCAATTTTGCTGTTCCATATTTTCAATCCTTGAGTTTAGGGACAGAGAAGGACACTCGTGGAAATTATCAGTGTGCTATTCTGTGCTAAATCTTTTTTGTAGGGAGGGACAGAGTAGGACAGTGAGGGAAAGTGTCAGTGTGCTATTCTGTTCTAAACCAATTTTGCTGTTCCATATTTTCAATCCTTGAGTTTAGGGACAGAGAAGGACACTCGTGGCAATTATCAGTGTGCTATTCTGTGCTAAATCTTGTTTGTAGGGAGGGACAGAGTAGGACAGTGAGGGAAAGTGTCAGTGTGCTATTCTGTTCTAAACCAATTTTGCTGTTCCATATTTTCAATCCTTGAGTTTAGGGACAGAGAAGGACACTCGTGGCAATTTTCAGTGTGCTATTCTGTGCTAAATCTTGTTTGTAGGGAGGGACAGAGTAGGACAGTGAGGGAAAGTGTCAGTGTGCTATTCTGTTCTAAACCAATTTTGCTGTTCCATATTTTCAATCCTTGAGTTTAGGGACAGAGAAGGACACTCGTGGCAATTATCAGTGTGCTATTCTGTGCTAAATCTTGTTTGTAGAAAGGGACAGAGTAGGACAGTGAGGGAAAGTGTCAGTGTGCTATTCTGTTCTAAACCAATTTTGCTGTTCCATATTTTCAATCCTTGAGTTAAGGGACAGAGAAGGACACTCGTGGCAATTTTCAGTGTGCTATTCTGTGCTAAATCTTGTTTGTAGGGAGGGACAGAGTAGGACAGTGAGGGAAAGTGTCAGTGTGCTATTCTGTTCTAAACCAATTTTGCTGTTCCATATTTTCAATCCTTGAGTTAAGGGACAGAGAAGGACACTCGTGGCAATTTTCAGTGTGCTATTCTGTGCTAAATCTTGTTTGTAGGGAGGGACAGAGTAGGACAGTGAGGGAAAGTGTCAGTGTGCTATTCTGTTCTATACCAATTTTGCTGTTCCATATTTTCAATCCTTGAGTTTAGGGACAGAGAAGGACACTCGTGGCAATTATCAGTGTGCTATTCTGTGCTAAATCTTGTTTGTAGGGAGGGACAGAGTAGGACAGTGAGGGAAAGTGTCAGTGTGCTATTCTGTTCTAAACCAATTTTGCTGTTCCATATTTTCAATCCTTGAGTTTAGGGACAGAGAAGGACACTCGTGGAAATTATCAGTGTGCTATTCTGTGCTAAATCTTGTTTGTAGGGAGGGACAGAGTAGGACAGTGAGGGAAAGTGTCCTATTCTGTTCTAAACCAATTTTGCTAAACCATATTTTCAATCCTTGAGTTTAGGGACAGAGAAGGACACTCGTGGCAATTATCAGTGTGCTATTCTGTGCTAAATCTTGTTTGTAGAAAGGGACAGAGTAGGCCAGTGAGGGAAAGTGTCAGTGTGCTATTCTGTTCTAAACCAATTTTGCTGTTCCATATTTTCAATCCTTGAGTTTAGGGACAGAGAAGGACACTCGTGGCAATTTTCAGTGTGCTATTCTGTGCTAAATCTTGTTTGTAGGGAGGGACAGAGTAGGACAGTGAGGGAAAGTGTCAGTGTGCTATTCTGTTCTAAACCAATTTTGCTGTTCCATATTTTCAATCCTTGAGTTGAGGGACAGAGAAGGACACTCGTGGCAATTATCAGTGTGCTATTCTGTGCTAAATCTTGTTTGTAGAAAGGGACAGAGTAGGACAGTGAGGGAAAGTGTCAGTGTGCTATTCTGTTCTAAACCAATTTTGCTGTTCCATATTTTCAATCCTTGAGTTAAGGGACAGAGAAGGACACTCGTGGCAATTTTCAGTGTGCTATTCTGTGCTAAATCTTGTTTGTAGGGAGGGACAGAGTAGGACAATGAGGGAAAGTGTCAGTGTGCTATTCTGTTCTTAACCAATTTTGCTGTTCCATATTTTCAATCCTTGAGTTAAGGGACAGAGAAGGACACTCGTGGCAATTTTCAGTGTGCTATTCTGTGCTAAATCTTGTTTGTAGGGAGGGACAGAGTAGGACAGTGAGGGAAAGTGTCAGTGTGCTATTCTGTTCTATACCAATTTTGCTGTTCCATATTTTCAATCCTTGAGTTTAGGGACAGAGAAGGACACTCGTGGCAATTATCAGTGTACTATTCTGTGCTAAATCTTGTTTGTAGGGAGGGACAGAGTAGGACAGTGAGGGAAAGTGTCAGTGTGCTATTCTGTTCTAAACCAATTTTGCTGTTCCATATTTTCAATCCTTGAGTTTAGGGACAGAGAAGGACACTCGTGGAAATTATCAGTGTGCTATTCTGTGCTAAATCTTGTTTGTAGGGAGGGACAGAGTAGGACAGTGAGGGAAAGTGTCCTATTCTGTTCTAAACCAATTTTGCTGAACCATATTTTCAATCCTTGAGTTTAGGGACAGAGAGGTACAGTGAGTGAAACTGACAGTGTGCTATTCTGTTCTAAACCAATTTTGCTGTTCCATATTTCAAATCCTTGAGTTTAGGGACAGAGAAGGATAGGCAGGGGACAGTGTCAGTGTCATTGTTGCTAAGCCTCCTGCACAGTATACACCTGAAGGTAGCCCTTATTGCTATTTTTCCCATCTCCCTGCAGGCCATCCATTAAAATGTCTGGAAGGCAAACAAGGAGAGGCAGACAGTCAGGAGGCAAAAAAAGAGGGCAAGCAGGCTCTGTGTCTGGGGGCAACAGTGCTGGTCGTGGACGCGGTGCATTGTCATCAGCACATGGCCATGGGACACGCTTGTCCTTCTTTTCGGCAGCTGGACATGTTGAGCCACATCATGCCGAAGACTTGGTAGAGTGGATGACCAAGCCCACCTCATCCTCCTCATCCTCTCTCACCCAGGCTCAGGGTACTGGCAAAGCAGCTGCCAAAGCGTCCTCTTCTGTGGTATCATTATCTTCATTAGTCAATCCTTCCCTAGACCCACCATGTCCTCCTCCTGAGGAGTCCCCCGAACTGTTTGAGCACAGTGTTGGGTACATGCTCCAGGAGGATGCCCAGCGTTTCGAAGGATCTGATGATGATACCCAGCTACAGGAAGGCAGCAGCGTGAGAGCAGAGAGAGGGGATGCTCAAGAAGGACACCAATCTGGCAGTCATGCTCCAGCAGCTGCAGCATACTGCCAGATTGGCTCCAGTGATGAGGAGGGAGGGGATGATGAGG
This sequence comes from Rana muscosa, assembly GCA_029206835.1. Taxonomy (NCBI): domain Eukaryota; kingdom Metazoa; phylum Chordata; class Amphibia; order Anura; family Ranidae; genus Rana; species Rana muscosa. The sequence goes on along the minus strand of CM055122.1, from coordinate 61,963,483 downwards.
TCACTGACTCCACGTGGGTGCCTAATAGGAGAGAGGAGGAGGAGGAGGAGGATGAGGAGGAGGCACATCTCCAACGAGGCAGGATGCCCTTGAGTGGCCAGCGTATGGGCAGCACACCGACGGAATCACACCGCAGAGCTCCGCCTGTGCAGGGCGCTGCCTCTGCCCGTCATTCAAAAAGTTCTTTGGTGTGGGCCTTTTTTGAGGCGAGTGCATCAGATCGCACAGCTGCTGTTTGCAACATATGTCTCAACCGTATATCGCGTGGCCAAAACATCAGCCGCTTGGGCACCACATGCTTGATCAGACATATGTTGACCTGCCATGCAGCTCGTTGGCAAGCCTACCTTAAAGACCCACACCAAAGAACAAAGCTGACCTCTTCTTGCACCGCATCAGCTGGGATCTCCAACCCCACTATACCTTCACTCCTCTCTGAAACCTGCTCTGAGAGGAATGAAGGTGTAGAATTAGGTGTGTCACAGGCAAGTACTTGCGGGCACTCTGCTAGCAGTACACCAACGTCCGATTCTAGCAGGCAAATTTCCCTGCCCCAGCTGCTGGACCGTCGAAAGAAGTTCACTCCCAGCCATCCACATGCCCAGCGGTTGAATGCTAGCTTGGCTAAATTGCTAGCGCTTCAACTGCTGCCTTTTCAGTTGGTAGACTCGGCCCCCTTCCGTGAGTTTGTGCAATGTGCGGTTCCTCAGTGGCAGGTTCCCAAACGCCACTTTTTTGCACGGAAGGCGATTCCGGCTCTCTACAGGCATGTGGAAGGCAATGTCTTGGCCTCCCTGGACAGGGCGGTCAGCGGTAAGGTGCATATTACCGCTGACTTATGGTCCAGCAGGCATGGACAGGGACGTTACCTTTCTTTCACGGCCCATTGGGTCACTCTTTTGGCAGCTGGGAAGGATGCAGGACAAGGTGCAGTAGTGTTGGAGGTTGTTCCACTGCCACGCCTCCAAAATGCTACTACTGGTTGTGACACACCTCTCTCCTCCACCCCCTCCTCTTCTTCTTCCTCCATGGCCTCTTCCTGTGGTTTGTCCTCGGAACCAGCGGTGCTCCGTAGGCGTTCAAGGGGCTACGCAAGTACGCAGGCAAAAAGATGCCATGCCGTGCTTGCGCTGGTGTGTTTGGGGGACAGGAGCCACACTGGGGCAGAGGTCCTGTCTGCTCTGCAGGGGCAGGCCGAGAGGTGGTTGACGCCACGCCAGCTTAAGCCAGGAATGGTGGTTTGCGACAATGGCACCAACCTCCTCTCCGCCCTCCGACAGGGACAACTGACCCATGTGCCCTGTATGGCTCACGTCCTTAACCTGGTGGTGCAGCGGTTCTTGGGCAGGTACCCGGGCTTACAGGATGTCCTGAGGCAGGCCAGGAAAGTCTGTGTGCATTTCCGCAGATCTTATAATGCCAGTGCCCGCCTGGCTGAGCTGCAAAAGGAGTTGAACCTGCCCAAGAACCGCCTTATATGTGACATGCCCACCAGGTGGAACTCAACGTTGGCCATGCTGCAGCGGCTGCACACGCAGCAGAGGGCCATCAATGAGTACCTGTGCGACTACGGCACCAGGACAGGGTCAGGGGAGCTCAGGTTTTTTTCACCACGCCAGTGGGGCATGATCAGGGATGCATGCACTGTCCTGGCACCATTTGAGGAGGCCACGAGGATGGTGAGCAGTGAGTGACAGTGCATGCATCAGTGACACTGTACCTCTTGTCCACCTGTTGGAGCACACGCTGCGTGGAATAATGGACAGGGCACTTGAGGCAGAACAGAGGCAGGAAGAGGAGGACTTCCTTGCCTCTCAAGGCCCCCTTTACCCAGACAGTGTTCCTTCTGTCCCACCCATCGCACAGGAAGAGGAGGAGGAGGAGGAGGAGGATTGTGTCAGCATGGAGGTGGAGGCTGGCACTCAGCATCATCAGCAGCAGTCTTTTAGGGATGATTTACAGTCCCAAGAAACCAGTGGACTTGTACGTGGCTGGGAGGAGGTGGCTGCGGATCATGTCGTCCTTAGTGACCCAGAGGACTCCGGACTAAATGCCTCAGCTAACCTACGCTGCATGGCCTCCCTGATCCTGCAAAGTCTGCGGAAGGATCCTCGTATTCTTCGGATCAAGGAGAGGGACCATTACTGGCTGGCCACTCTCCTTGATCCACGGTACAAGGGTAAGGTTGCGGACCTTATCGTACCGTCGCAGAGGGAGCAGAGGATGAGACAACTCCGGGAGGCCTTGCAGAAAGGTCTGTGCAACGCGTTCCCAGAGACTGGGAGGTTACAAACTCCTGGTCCTGGACAACGAGTTGCTGAGGCTTCGGGCAGTCAAAGAAGGAGCGGTGGGGAAGGTGGCCGTCTGACCGATGCGTTCAGACAATTCTTTAGTCCGCAGCCCCAAAGTATGATCGGTTCCAGCAACCATCGCCAGCGTCTGATATACATGGTCCAGGAATACCTAGGGGCAAGGTCAGACTTGGACACCTTCCCCACCGAAAATCCTCTGGCTTACTGGGTCTTGAGGATGGATCACTGGCCAGAGCTTGCACAGTATGCAATTGAGCTACTGGCCTGTCCTGCATCCAGCGTTCTTTCAGAACGCACATTCAGTGCTGCTGGAGGATTTGTCACGGATCACAGGGTGCGCCTGTCCACCGACTCAGTTGATCGACTGACTTTCATCAAGATGAACCAGTCTTGGATAGTGATGAGCCGAACACCCCCGGGTTCGGTTCGCACCAGAACCCGCGAACGGACCGAAAGTTCGTACGAACATTAGAACCCTATTAAATACAATGGATGCGAACGTTCGAATTCTAAAGTGCTAATTATAACAACTATTATGCATGTTATTGTCCTAAAAAGGGTTTGGGAACCCGGGTTGTGCACCAGGGGACATGTATCAATGCAAAAAGAAGTTTTAAAAACGGTCGTTTTTCGGGAGCAGTCATTTTAATGATGCATAAAGTGAAAAAAAAAAGTCAAATATTCCTTTAAATATCGTACCTGGGGGGTGTCTAAAGTATGCCTGTGAAGTGCCACGTGTTTCCCGTGTTTAGAACTGTCCCTGCACAAAATGACACTTCTAAAGGAAAAAAAAGCCATTTAAAACTGCTTGCGGCTTTAATGTAATGTCTGGTCCCGGTAATATGGATGAAAATCTTTAAGAAAAATGGCATAGCTACCCCATGACCCCCCCCCCCCCCACCCCAGCCCATTACCAGCCCCTTTGGGTCTTGTATGGATATTATGGGGAACCCCGCACATAAAATAAAAAAGGCCCTATATACTCTGAACAGCCGTATACAGGCGGTGCATACAAGACAGGGACTGTAGGTTTGTTCTTATGTAGAATCTGTTTGTAATTTTGAACAGGTACATTGTTGAAGTGTAGCTCCAGCCCAAAAATCTATTTTTAAACTTTTTGGAAAACATAGGTAAGGGTTATCACCCCTGTAACATTTGTTTTGCTGTCTGTGCCCCTGTTCAGAACATTTCACCTCACTTTCCGTCCCAATGACAACTGTTTTTGAAATGTGGTGTTTTTCTTGAAACAAGGATTGCTGATAAAGCATCAGTACAGAGGAGACACCTTTCTCCCATATTTATTCTTACAGGAGAGAATTTTCCTTCCTAGTGGTAGATTTCCTCTCACTTCCTGTTGTCTTCTTGCGTTTGCAAGTAGGAGTCGTTTGTAAGTTGGATGTTTGAAAGTAGGGACCTGCCGTATATACTCTGCAGAAATAGGCCCCTTAGTTGTTGGTGTTGGCACAACACTGTAAGCACTCACAGTTACTCTTGGTTGGTGCTGGAACGCCCTGCTGTCAACTATTATATCAGGAATTTTAATTACATATAATTGTTGAACAGTGGTAGTAAAAATTGGGCCTTTGATGGTGGTGCTGGTGCCACAACACTGTAAGCCCTGACAGTTACTCTTGGTGGGTGCAGCAATGGGCCCTGCTGTGAATTATAAGATCAAGAATTGTAATTGCATGCCCCTGTTGAACAGGGGCTGAAAAATTGGGCCTTTCGTGGTGGTGGTGGTGGTGGTGGTGTTGCCACAACACTGTAAGCCCTCAGAGTTACTCTTGGTGGGTGCAGGAATGGGCCCTGCTGTGAATTATTAGATCAAGAATTGTAATTGCATGCCCCTGTTGAACAGGGGCTGAAAAATTGGGCCTTTCGTGGTGGTGGTGGTGGTGGTGGTGTTGCCACAACACTGTAAGCCCTCAGAGTTACTCTTGGTGGGTGCAGGAATGGGCCCTGCTGTGAATTATTAGATCAATAATTGTAATTACATGCCCCTTTTGAACAGGGGCTGAAAAATTGGGCCTTTCGTGGTGGTGGTGGTGGTGGCGTTGCCACAACACTGTAAGCCCTCAGAGTTACTCTTGGTGGGTGCAGCAATGGGCCCTGCTGTGAATTATTAGATCAAGAATTGTAATTGCATGCCCCTGTTGAACAGGGGCTGAAAAATTGGGCCTTTCGTGGTGGTGGTGGTGGTGGTGGTGTTGCCACAACACTGTAAGCCCTCAGAGTTACTCTTGGTGGGTGCAGCAATGGGCCCTGCTGTGAATTATTAGATCAAGAATTGTAATTACATGCCCCTTTTGAACAGGGGCTGAAAAATTGGGCCTTTCGTGGTGGTGGTGGTGGTGGCGTTGCCACAACACTGTAAGCCCTCAGAGTTACTCTTGGTGGGTGCAGCAATGGGCCCTGCTGTGAATTATTAGATCAAGAATTGTAATTACATGCCCCTTTTGAACAGGGGCTGAAAAATTGGGCCTTTCGTGGTGGTGGTGGTGGTGGCGTTGCCACAACACTGTAAGCCCTCAGAGTTACTCTTGGTGGGTGCAGCAATGGGCCCTGCTGTGAATTATTAGATCAAGAATTGTAATTACATGCCCCTTTTGAACAGGGGCTGAAAAATTGGGCCTTTCGTGGTGGTGGTGGTGGTGGTGGCGTTGCCACAACACTGTAAGCCCTCAGAGTTACTCTTGGTGGGTGCAGCAATGGGCCCTGCTGTGAATTATTAGATCAAGAATTGTAATTGCATGCCCCTGTTGAACAGGGGCTGAAAAATTGGGCCTTAGGCACTGGTGGCACAACACTACAACCCCTCACAGATACTGTACTTGGAGCACAGCAATGAGCCCTGTTGCAAAGTATTGCTTCAAAAATTGTAATGACACGCCCCTGTTAAACAGGGGCTGAAAAATTGGGCCTTAGGCACTGGTGCCACAACACTCCAACCCCTCACAGATACTGTACTTGGAGCACAGCAATGAGCCCTATGGCAAATTATTGCTAAAAAAAATTGTAATTACACGCCCCTGTAAAACAGGGGCTGAAAAATTGGGCCTTAGCCACTGGTGGCGGCACCCATAAACAAAAATGATCTTCCAAGCTATCATCATCAATCGTATCATTGAGGACTCGGAGGAGGAGGATAGCCAGTCAACATAACAGCACAGGCACTCAGCATCAGCATCAGTCTTGAAGGGATGTGACATGTTAAAATCAATTAGTCTGTTATATCAGCATCAGGTGTGTGGTAGCTGGTGGTGATCCAAGACTGGTTCATCTTGATGAAAGTCAGTCGATCAACCGAGTCGGTGGACAGGCGCACCCTGTGATCCGTGACAAATCCTCCAGCAGCACTGAATGTGCGTTCCGAAAGAACGCTGGATGCAGGACAGGCCAGTAGCTCAATTGCATACTGTGCAAGCTCTGGCCAGTGATCCATCCTCAAGACCCAGTAAGCCAGAGGATTTTCGGTGGGGAAGGTGTCCAAGTCTGACCTTGCCCCTAGATATTCCTGCACCATGTTTATCAGACGCTGGCGATGGTTGCTGGAACCGATCATACTTTGGGGCTGCGGACTAAAGAATTGTCTGAACGCATCGGTCAGACGGCCACCTTCCCCACCGCTCCTTCTTTGACTGCCCGAAGCCTCAGCAACTCGTTGTCCAGGACCAGGAGTTTGTAACCTCCCAGTCTCTGGGAACGCGTTGCACAGACCTTTCTGCAAGGCCTCCCGGAGTTGTCTCATCCTCTGCTCCCTCTGCGACGGTAACATAAGGTCCGCAACCTTACCCTTGTACCGTGGATCAAGGAGAGTGGCCAGCCAGTAATGGTCCCTCTCCTTGATCCGAAGAATACGAGGATCCTTCCGCAGACTTTGCAGGATCAGGGAGGCCATGCAGCGTAGGTTTGCTGAGGCATTCACTCCGGAGTCCTCTGGGTCACTAAGGACGACATGATCCGCAGCCACCTCCTCCCAGCCACGTACAAGTCCACTGGTTTCTTGGGACTGTAAATCATCCCTAAAAGACTGCTGCTGATGATGCTGAGTGCCAGCCTCCACCTCCATGCTGACACAATCCTCCTCCTCCTCCTCCTCCTCCTCCTCCTCCTCTTCCTGTGCGATGGGTGGGACAGAAGGAACACTGTCTGGGTAAAGGGGGCCTTGAGAGGCAAGGAAGTCCTCCTCTTCCTGCCTCTGTTCTGCCTCAAGTGCCCTGTCCATTATTCCACGCAGCGTGTGCTCCAACAGGTGGACAAGAGGTACAGTGTCACTGATGCATGCACTGTCACTGCTCACCATCCTCGTGGCCTCCTCAAATGGTGCCAGGACAGTGCATGCATCCCTGATCATGCCCCACTGGCGTGGAGAAAAAAACCTGAGCTCCCCTGACCCTGTCCTGGTGCCGTAGTCGCACAGGTACTCATTGATGGCCCTCTGCTGCGTGTGCAGCCGCTGCAGCATGGCCAACGTTGAGTTCCACCTGGTGGGCATGTCACATATAAGGCGGTTCTTGGGCAGGTTCAACTCCTTTTGCAGCTCAGCCAGGCGAGCACTGGCATTATAAGATCTGCGGAAATGCACACAGACTTTCCTGGCCTGCCTCAGGACATCCTGTAAGCCCGGGTACCTGCCCAAGAACCGCTGCACCACCAGGTTAAGGACGTGAGCCACACAGGGCACATGGGTCAGTTGTCCCTGTCGGAGGGCGGAGAGGAGGTTGGTGCCATTGTCGCAAACCACCATTCCTGGCTTAAGCTGGCGTGGCGTCAACCACCTCTCGGCCTGGCCCTGCAGAGCAGACAGGACCTCTGCCCCAGTGTGGCTTCTGTCCCCCAAACACACCAGCGCAAGCACGGCATGGCATCTTTTTGCCTGCGTACTTGCGTAGCCCCTTGAACGCCTACGGAGCACCGCTGGTTCCGAGGACAAACCACAGGAAGAGGCCATGGAGGAAGAAGAAGAGGAGGGGGTGGAGGAGAGAGGTGTGTCACAACCAGTAGTAGCATTTTGGAGGCGTGGCGGTGGAACAACCTCCAACACTACTGCACCTTGTCCTGCATCCTTCCCAGCTGCCAAAAGAGTGACCCAATGGGCCGTGAAAGAAAGGTAACGTCCCTGTCCATGCCTGCTGGACCATGAGTCAGCGGTAATATGCACCTTACCGCTGACCGCCCTGTCCAGCGAGGCCAAGACATTGCCTTCCACATGCCGGTAGAGAGCCGGAATAGCCTTCCGTGAGAAAAAGTGGCGTTTGGGAACCTGCCACTGAGGAACCGCACATTGCACAAACTCATGGAAGGGGGCCGAGTCTACCAACTGAAAAGGCAGCAGTTGAAGCGCTAGAAATTTAGCCAAGCTAGCATTCAACCGCTGGGCATGTGGATGGCTGGGAGTGAACTTCTTTTGACGGTCCAGCAGCTGGGGCAGGGAAATTTGCCTGCTAGAATCGGACGTCGGTGTACTGCTAGCAGAGTGGCCGCAAGTACTTGGCTGTGACACACCTAATTCTACACCTTCATTCCTCTCAGTGCATGTTTCAGAGAGGACTGAAGTTATAGTGGGGTTGGAGATCCCAGCTGATGCGGTGCAAGGAGAGGTCCGCTTTGTTCTTTGGTGTGGGTCTTTGAGGTAGGCTTGCCAACGAGCTGCATGGCAGGTCAACATATGTCTGGTCAGGCATGTGGTACCCAAGCGGCTGATGTTTTGGCCACGCGATATACGCTTGAGACATATGTTGCAAACAGCAGCTGTGCGATCTGATGCACTAGCCTCAAAAAAGGCCCACACCAAAGAACTTTTTGAATGACGGGCAGAGGCAGCGCCCTGCACAGGCGGAGCTCTGCGGTGTGATTCCGTCGGTGTACTGCCCTTACGCTGGCCACCAAAGGGCATCCTGCCTCGTTGGAGATGTGCCTCCTCCTCATCCTCCTCCTCCTCCTCTCTCCTATTATGCACCCACGTGGAGTCAGTGACCTCATCATCCCCTCCCTCCTCATCACTGGAGCCAATCTGGCAGTATGCTGCAGCTGCTGGAACATGACTGCCAGATTGGTGTCCTTCTTGAGCATCCCCTCTGTCTGCTCTCACGCTACTGCCTTCCTGTAGCTGGGTTTCATCATCAGACCCTTCGAAACGCTGGGCATCCTCCTGGAGCATGTACCCAACACTGTGCTCAAACAGTTCGGGGGACTCCTCAGGAGGAGGACATGGTGGGTCTAGGGAAGGAGTGACTGATGATGAGTCTGACATTGATACCAGGGAAGAGGACGCTTTGGCAGCTGCTTTTCCAGTACCCTGAGCCTGGGTGAGAGAGGATGAGGAGGAGGAGGAGGAGGGCTTGGTCATCCACTCTACCAAGTCTTCGGCATGATGTGGCTCAACATGTCCAGCTGCCGAAAAGAAGGACAAGCGTGTCCCATGGCCATGTGCTGATGACAATGCACCGCGTCCACGACCAGCACTGTTGCCCCCAGACACAGAGCCTGCTTGCCCTCTTTTATTGCCTCCTGACTGTCTGCCTCTCCTTGTTTGCCTTCCAGACATTCTAATAGATGGCCTGCAGGGAGATGGGAAAAAAGCAATAAGGGCTACCTTCAGGTGTCCTTCTCTGTCCCTTTACTTAAGGATTTCTAAATATGGTTGAGGATGATTGCTTTTGCACAGAATAGCACAACGACAATTTCCCTGACTGTCCAAAAAAACAAGGATTTCAAAGATGGTTGATGAGGAATGCTTTAGCACACTATAGCACAAGGAGAATTTCCCTCACTGTCCTTCCCTGTCCCTAGAAACAAGGATTATCACAGTGAAAGAAACTGACACTCTTCCTACCTATAGTTTTCTGTCCCTAGAAAAAATGTTTTTTTAAAGCACACTATAGCACAAGGAGAATTTTCCTCACTTTCCTTCTTTGTCCCTAGAAACAAGGATTATCACAGTGAAAGAAACTGACACTCTTCCTTCCTATAGTTTTCTGTCCCTAGAAAAAATGTTTTTTTAAAGCACACTATAGCACAAGGAGAATTCCCTCACTGTCCTTCCCTGTCCCTAGAAACAAGGATTCGCACAGTAAAACACACTGACACTCTCCCTACCTATAGTTTTCTGTCCCTAGAAAAAATGTTTTTTTAAAGCACACTATAGCACAAGGAGAATTCCCTCACTGTCCTTCCCTGTCCCTAGAAACAAGGATTCGCACAGTAAAACACACTGACACTCTCCCTACCTATAGTTTTCTGTCCCTAGAAAAAATGTTTTTTTAAAGCACACTATAGCACAAGGAGAATTTTCCTCACTGTCCTTCCCTGTCCCTAGAAACAAGGATTATCACAGTGAAAGAAACTGACACTCTTCCTACCTATAGTTTTCTGTCCCTAGAAAAAATGTTTTTTTAAAGCACACTATAGCACAAGGAGAATTTTCCTCACTGTCCTTCCCTGTCCCTAGAAACAAGGATTATCACAGTGAAAGAAACTGACACTCTTCCTACCTATAGTTTTCTGTCCCTAGAAAAATTTTTTTTTAAAGCACACTATAGCACAAGGGGAATTTTCCTCACTGTCCTTCCCTGTCCCTAGAAACAAGGATTATCACAGTGAAAGAAACTGACACTCTTCCTACCTATAGTTTTCTGTCCCTAGAAAAAATGTTTTTTTAAAGCACACTATAGCACAAGGAGAATTTCCCTCACTGTCCTTCCCTGTCCCTAGAAACAAGGATTATCACAGTGAAAGAAACTGACACTCTTCCTACCTATAGTTTTCTGTCCCTAGAAAAAATGTTTTTTTAAAGCACACTATAGCACAAGGAGAATTTTCCTCACTTTCCTTCTTTGTCCCTAGAAACAAGGATTATCACAGTGAAAGAAACTGACACTCTTCCTTCCTATAGTTTTCTGTCCCTAGAAAAAATGTTTTTTTAAAGCACACTATAGCACAAGGAGAATTCCCTCACTGTCCTTCCCTGTCCCTAGAAACAAGGATTCACACAGTAAAACACACTGACACTCTCCCTACCTATAGTTTTCTGTCCCTAGAAAAAATGTTTTTTTAAAGCACACTATAGCACAAGGAGAATTCCCTCACTGTCCTTCCCTGTCCCTAGAAACAAGGATTCGCACAGTAAAAGACACTGACACTCTCCCTACCTATAGTTTTCAGTCCCTAGAATTTTTTTTTTTTAAAGCACACTATAGCACAAGGAGAATTTCCCTCACTTTCCTTCTTTGTCCCTAGAAACAAGGATTATCACAGTGAAAGAAACTGACACTCTTCCTACCTATAGTTTTCTGTCCCTAGAAAAAATGTTTTTTTAAAGCACACTATAGCACAAGGAGAATTTCCCTCACTGTCCTTCCCTGTCCCTAGAAACAAGGATTATCACAGTGAAAGAAACTGACACTCTTCCTACCTATAGTTTTCTGTCCCTAGAAAAAATGTTTTTTTAAAGCACACTATAGCACAAGGAGAATTTTCCTCACTTTCCTTCTTTGTCCCTAGAAACAAGGATTATCACAGTGAAAGAAACTGACACTCTTCCTTCCTATAGTTTTCTGTCCCTAGAAAAAATGTTTTTTTAAAGCACACTATAGCACAAGGAGAATTCCCTCACTGTCCTTCCCTGTCCCTAGAAACAAGGATTCGCACAGTAAAACACACTGACACTCTCCCTACCTATAGTTTTCTGTCCCTAGAAAAAATGTTTTTTTAAAGCACACTATAGCACAAGGAGAATTTCCCTCACTTTCCTTCCCTGTCCCTAGAAACAAGGATTATCACAGTGAAAGAAACTGACACTCTTCCTACCTATAGTTTTCTGTCCCTAGAAAAAATGTTTTTTTAAAGCACACTATAGCACAAGGAGAATTTCCCTCACTTTCCTTCTTTGTCCCTAGAAACAAGGATTATCACAGTGAAAGAAACTGACACTCTTCCTACCTATAGTTTTCTGTCCCTAGAAAAAATGGTTTTTTAAAGCACACTATAGCACAAGGAGAATTCCCTCACTGTCCTTCCCTGTCCCTAGAAACAAGGATTCGCACAGTAAAACACACTGACACTCTCCCTACCTATAGTTTTCTGTCCCTAGAAAAAATGTTTTTTTAAAGCACACTATAGCACAAGGAGAATTCCCTCACTGTCCTTCCCTGTCCCTAGAAACAAGGATTCGCACAGTAAAACACACTGACACTCTCCCTACCTATAGTTTTCTGTCCCTAGAAAAAATGTTTTTTTAAAGCACACTATAGCACAAGGAGAATTCCCTCACTGTCCTTCCCTGTCCCTAGAAACAAGGATTCGCACAGTAAAACACACTGACACTCTCCCTACCTATAGTTTTCTGTCCCTAGAAAAAATGTTTTTTTAAAGCACACTATAGCACAAGGAGAATTCCCTCACTGTCCTTCCCTGTCCCTAGAAACAAGGATTCGCACAGTAAAACACACTGACACTCTCCCTACTGTGACAGCAGGAAGGTAAAGTCACCTGGTTGCATCCAGGGGGGTAGATATATTTCGCCCAGATTCAGGCTTTACGCCGACTTATACAACTAGGTGGAGAGTTGTATAAGGCTAGTGGGCTCATGGATGACTCATATGTCTAGGGAGAGTGTGGGGCGTCGTGCAGACAGGGAGTTGATGAGACCAGCTGAAGCTTGTCAGCTCATTTAGGCCTCTATAAGAACTCCCAGCTTCATTAGATGTTAGCTCATGCCTGGAACCAGACCTGTGTGGACTGTCTAGGGAGAGTGAACCCCTGTGCGGTGAGACAAAGCCTGTGTGGCTATTTGCTTGGACATTTAAAACCAGGGACTTAGGGACTAGGACAGCACTAGGCTGATCCCAGTTGTTAGTTAGGAAACCTGTATGTTTAGTCAGAGGTCAACTTGACCAGGATTTATTTTGGTTATGTTTCTTTTGCTTTGCTGTGTTTTGTCACTGTAAATAGAACATAAACCGCACCTTTTTGATTTTGAAAACCACAACCTCCGTTTGCTGGGCCTGTTTTGTGTGGGGAGCCCATCCCGGGGGTCACACACACCCGCTGCCGAGCTAACCCCCTCACAGTTGGTGGAGAACCAGTGGCAGTTTTTTTTTAAGCCAGCATGGAGGAGATACTGAAACAGCTGGCTCTAGCAAATGCCAATCAACAGCAGACAAATGCAGGTTTGCAAAGGAGCCTTGCAGCCCAGCAGCAAGCTCATCAACAGAGCCTTGCAGCCCAGCAGCAAGCTCACCAACAGAGTCTGGAAGCTCAGCAACAAGCCCAGCAGCAATCTGAGGCCCGCTTCATAGACCTGTTACAGAAGCAAGAGCAGAGACTACAACAAATGGAAGCAGTAATGCAGCAACGTCCGCAGACCAGTGAGGAAAGCCGTCCCACTAATACCGCGTCCTTTGGGGTGAGTCGTTTATTGACAAAAATGACTGGAGAGGATGATCCAGAGGTATTTTTGACCACATTTGAAAGGACCGCTGAAAGAGAAAAGTGGCCTGAGGAGCAGTGGGCTGGACTGGTGGCTCCTCTGTTAACTGGTGAATCGCAGAAAGCTTACTATGACCTAGAGCCTAACCAAGCAAAAGACTATGTGATGCTAAAAGCTGAAATTTTGGCAAGGCTGGGTGTCACCCAGGCTGTCCGGGCTCAGCGTGTGCATAACTGGACTTTCCAGCTTGGAAAACCCCCCAGGTCTCAAATGTATGATCTCATTCACCTGAGCAGAAAGTGGCTACAGCCAGAGACTTTGTCCGCACCAAAGATTGTGGAACGTGTTGTAATGGATCGGTTTTTGAGAGCCCTTCCTACTGCCATCCAAAAGTGGGTAAGCCATGGAGACCCAGAGACGGCCGATGGTCTTGTGGATCGTGTGGAGAAATACTTGGCTACAGAGAACCTGACGGCCTCTTCCAGAGACACTCGGACTTTCCACCCTAAGACCAGACCATCCCCAGGGGCGGATAAGAGGATTCCAAGGGGTGAGGGTGGAGAGAGTGAGAGGGTGGGAGCTCTACCCCAAGTTTGGCGAGAACAGCCTGGGAAATCAGCGGCTCAAGAGGCGGCAAGAAGGATCGTTTGCTACCGCTGCCGGCAAGCGGGACATATTGCAGCCAATTGCCCGGTTGTGGAGGAACCCATGCAGTGTGACTTTCTGACGGGCAGACGTCAGTCGCTGTGTGCGACAGTCGCATGCACTGCCATTCGAGGAACTGAGAAACATTTATGCAAAATGTGTGTTAATGGTAGAAATGTTGTGGTATTGCTGGATTCAGGTAGCCTTGTGACCCTGATAAAGGCTGAGTTAGTTAAAACAGAGGTCTCTGGGAATAGCAAGGTAGCTGTTATTTGTGTGCATGGGGACACCCGAGAGTATCCAGTGACTACAGTGTGTTTCGAGACCCCCAAAGGTACCCTCTCTCATCCAGTGGGCTTAGTATCTCAGTTACCGCATGACGCCATTGTGGGAAGGGATTTTCCGAAGTTCTGGGAACTGTGGGATGATCCTGAGCCCCTCACTGGTGCCCCTATGTACCAGGAATGTGATAGCCAGAACTCCCCTGAGAGTGGTGAGGACTCTCCGGAATTTCCCTTATCAGTATTGGCAGGGGAGACTCAAGAAACTGGAGAGGAGCCCACCTCCTCAGACGAAAACCTACCGTCTGTGGAGTTTTCTGATCTTGAGGTTCACAGGGAAAACTTTGCCACAGAACAGTTGAAAGACCCCGCCCTAATAAAGGCACGGGAAAACGTAGTGAAAATAGATGGCGAGTTAGTGAACCCAGATAATACCTGCACTTACCCATACTTCAGCGTAGAGAAGGACCTACTGTATCGGGTGGCAAAAAGGGCAGAAGAAACCGTTGAGCAGCTTGTGGTGCCCAAACCTTACAGGAAGTTGGTGTTGGAGTTGGCCCATGGGCACATTCTTGGAGGTCATCTGGGGACAGAGAAAACCCGAGAGAGGGTATTACAGAGATTCTATTGGCCGGGGGTGATGAAGGACGTAGAAAATTATTGTTCCTCCTGCCCTGTGTGTCAGAGGTTGGCCCCGATGCCACATTTCCGTAGCCCGCTGGTCCCTCTACCCATCATTGAGGTCCCGTTTGAGAGGATCGCCATGGATTTGGTAGGTCCTATAATCAAGTCCGCTAGGGGGCACCAGTACATATTAGTTATAATGGACTATGCCACCCGTTATCCAGAAGCGATCCCTCTCCGAAATACCTCGGCCAAAACCATAGCCAAAGAGCTATCTCTTGTTTTTAGCCGGGTGGGTATTTGTAAAGAACTGCTTACGGACCAAGGTACACCCTTTATGTCCCGGGTTATGAAAGAGCTGTGTAAATTGTTCAAAGTGACGCAATTGCGTACGTCTGTGTATCACCCCCAAACCGATGGGCTGGTTGAAAGATTCAACAAAACCCTAAAACAAATGTTGAAGAAAGTGGTGGATAGAGATGGAAAGGATTGGGACTGTTTACTTCCTTATTTGATGTTTGCTATTAGGGAGGTGCCCCAATCCTCTACGGGATTCTCCCCCTTTGAGTTACTGTATGGGAGACACCCAAGAGGGCTGTTGGATATTGCCAAGGAAACTTGGGAAAGTGAGAGTTCTCCCCACAGGAGTGTGATTGAGCATGTCGCCCTGATGCAAGATCGAATTGCACAGGTAATGCCCATCGTGAAGGAACATTTGGCCCAAGCGCAGTTGGCACAGCAGAGAGTGTACAACCGTGGAGCCAAGACCCGTACCTTTTCCCCGGGGGATAGGATATTGGTACTTGTCCCTACGGTTGAAAGTAAATTCCTTGCCAAATGGCAAGGCCCCTACGAGATAATGGAAAAAGTGAGCGAAGTGAATTACAAGGTCAGACAACCAGGAAGGCGAAAGCCTGAACAGATCTATCACGTTAATCTGTTGAAAGCCTGGAGGGATAGAGAGTCCCTAGTCGCAGACACTTGGTCACCAGCTCAAACTGGTTGCGTGATTCCTGAGGTTGGAATAGCAGCCACCTTGTCACAACCCCAACAACAGGAGGTTAAGGAGTTTGTGCTTCGCAACAAGGAGGTATTCTCTGAGCTGCCGGGACAAACATCTGGGGTAGAGCATGACATCATTACCCTGCCCGGTGAAAGGGTGAAGTTAAAACCCTATCGGATCCCAGAGGCTCGACGGGAGGCAATACGGGAGGAAGTACAGAAAATGCTGAACTTAGGGGTGATAGAGGAGTCCCAAAGTGATTGGTCTAGTCCCATCGTGTTGGTGCCTAAACCGGATGGGAGCTGGCGATTTTGTAACGATTTTCGTCAGTTGAACAAAGTTACAAAATTTGACACCTACCCCATGCCACGTATAGATGAGTTGATCGACCGGCTGGGAACAGCCCGATACATGACGACTCTTGACCTCACAAAAGGGTATTGGCAAATCCCCCTGGCCAAGTCGGCCAAAGAGAAAACCGCATTTGTAACCCCAGACGGGGCGTTCCAATATAAAAGAATGCCGTTCGGGTTACAGAATGCGCCGGCCACATTCCAGCGGAAAATGGACCAGATGCTGAGGCCCCATCGGAAGTATGCTGCGGCTTACCTGGATGACGTAATTGTCCATAGCACAGATTGGGCCTCACATCTGCCAAAAGTGCAAGCAGTCCTGGACTCTGTTCGGGAAGCGGGGTTTACGGCTAACCCCAAGAAGTGTACCATTGGGCAGGAGGAGGCCAAATATCTTGGGTACACCATTGGGAGGGGAGTAATAAAACCCCAACTCAACAAAGTCGAGGCCATCCAGAGTTGGCCACGTCCCAACAGCAAGAAGCAGGTACGAGCCTTTCTGGGAATCGCTGGGTATTATCGGCGATTCATTCCCCACTTTGCTTCTAAGGCTGTGCCCCTAACCAACCTGACGAAGGGGAAAGGGTCGGTCATGATTAAATGGACCCCCGAGGCTGAGGCAGCATTCCAATTCTTGAAACAAGCCTTATGTAGCCAGCCAGTGTTGTACTCACCCGACTTCTCTAAAGACTTTGTCGTACAAAGTGATGCGTCAGATGTGGGGTTAGGAGCAGTATTGTCCCAGGTCTGGAACGGGGAAGAGCACCCAGTCATTTACCTCAGCAGGAAGTTGAAGTCCCATGAGGTAAATTACGCCACCGTTGAAAAGGAGTGTTTAGCGGTGAAGTGGGCTCTAGATTCCCTTCGGTACTACCTGCTAGGTAGGCACTTTGACATGGTTACGGATCACGCTCCGTTAAAGTGGATGGCTCAAAACAAGGAAACAAATAGAAGAGTGAATAGGTGGTTCCTGGCCCTCCAGGAATTCAACTTCACAGTAAAGCATCGCCCTGGCGTTCAAATGGGGAATGTGGATGCTTTGTCTCGAGTACATGAATGCCTGATTGCTGGTGTTCCAACCCCGAGGTTAAAACAAGAGGGGGGGGTATGTGACAGCAGGAAGGTAAAGTCACCTGGTTGCATCCAGGGGGGTAGATATATTTCGCCCAGATTCAGGCTTTACGCCGACTTATACAACTAGGTGGAGAGTTGTATAAGGCTAGTGGGCTCATGGATGACTCATACCTCTAGGGAGAGGGCTGGGCGTCGTGCAGACAGGGAGTTGATGAGACCAGCTGAAGCTTGTCAGCTCATTTAGGCCTCTATAAGAACTCCCAGCTTCATTAGATGTTAGCTCATGCCTGGAACCAGACCTGTGTGGACTGTCTAGGGAGAGTGAACCCCTGTGCGGTGAGACAAAGCCTGTGTGGCTATTTGCTTGGACATTTAAAACCAGGGACTTAGGGACTAGGACAGCACTAGGCTGATCCCAGTTGTTAGTTAGGAAACCTGTATGTTTAGTCAGAGGTCAACTTGACCAGGATTTATTTTGGTTATGTTTCTTTTGCTTTGCTGTGTTTTGTCACTGTAAATAGAACATAAACCGCACCTTTTTGATTTTGAAAACCACAACCTCCGTTTGCTGGGCCTGTTTTGTGTGGGGAGCCCATCCCGGGGGTCACACACACCCGCTGCCGAGCTAACCCCCTCACACTACCTATAGTTTTCTGTCCCTAGAAAAAATGTTTTTTTAAAGCACACTATAGCACAAGGAGAATTCCCTCACTGTCCTTCCCTGTCCCTAGAAACAAGGATTCGCACAGTAAAAGACACTGACACTCTCCCTACCTATAGTTTTCTGTCCCTAGAAAAAATGTTTTTTTAAAGCACACTATAGCACAAGGAGAATTTCCCTCACTTTCCTTCTTTGTCCCTAGAAACAAGGATTATCACAGTGAAAGAAACTGACACTCTTCCTACCTATAGTTTTCTGTCCCTAGAAAAAATGTTTTTTTAAAGCACACTATAGCACAAGGAGAATTCCCTCACTGTCCTTCCCTGTCCCTAGAAACAAGGATTTGCACAGTAAAACACACTGACACTCTCCCTACCTATAGTTTTCTGTCCCTAGAAAAAATGTTTTTTTAAAGCACACTATAGCACAAGGAGAATTCCCTCACTGTCCTTCCCTGTCCCTAGAAACAAGGATTCGCACAGTAAAACACACTGACACTCTCCCTACTGTGACAGCAGGAAGGTAAAGTCACCTGGTTGCATCCAGGGGGGTAGATATATTTCGCCCAGATTCAGGCTTTACGCCGACTTATACAACTAGGTGGAGAGTTGTATAAGGCTAGTGGGCTCATGGATGACTCATACCTCTAGGGAGAGTGTGGGGCGTCGTACAGACAGGGAGTTGATGAGGCCAGCTGAAGCTTGTCAGCTCATTTAGGCCTCTATAAAAACTCCCAGATTCATTAGGTGTTTGCTCATGCCTGGAACCAGACCTGTGTGGACTGTCTAGGGAGAGTGAACCCCTGTGCGGTGAGACAAAGCCTGTGTGGCTATTTGCTTGGACATTTAAAACCAGGGACTTAGGGACTAGGACAGCACTAGGCTGATCCCAGTTGTTAGTTAGGAAACCTGTATGTTTAGTCAGAGGTCAAGTTGACCAGGATTTATTTTGTTTATGTTTCTTTTGCTTTGCTGTGTTTTGTCACTGTAAATAGAAAATAAACCGCACCTTTTTGATTTTGAAAACCACAACCTCCGTTTGCTGGGCCTGTTTTTGTGTGGGGAGCCCATCTCGGGGGTCACACACACCCGCTGCCGAGCTAACCCCCTCACAGTTGGTGGAGAACCAGTGGCAGTTTTTTTTTTAAGCCAGCATGGAGGAGATACTGAAGCAGCTGGCTCTAGCAAATGCCAATCAACAGCAGACAAATGCAGGTTTGCAAAAGAACTTCGCAGCCCAGCAGCAAGCTCATCAACAGAGCCTTGCAGCCCAGCAGCAGACAAACGCAACTTTGCAACAGAGTCTGGAGGCTCAGCAACAAGCCCAGCAGCAATCTGAGGCCCGCTTCATAGACCTGTTGCAGAAGCAAGAGCAGAGACTACAACAACAGATGGAAGCAGTAATGCAGCAACGTCCGCAGACCAGTGAGGAAAGCCGTCCCACTAATACCGCGTCCTTTGGGGTGAGTCGTTTATTGACAAAAATGACTGGAGAGGATGATCCAGAGGTATTTTTGACCACATTTGAAAGGACCGCTGAAAGAGAAAAGTGGCCTGAGGAGCAGTGGGCTGGACTGGTGGCTCCTCTGTTAACTGGTGAATCGCAGAAAGCTTACTATGACCTAGAGCCTAACCAAGCAAAAGACTATGTGATGCTAAAAGCTGAAATATTGGCAAGGCTGGGTGTCACCCAGGCTGTCCGGGCTCAGCGTGTGCATAACTGGACTTTCCAGCTTGGAAAACCCCCCAGGTCTCAAATGTATGATCTCATTCACCTGAGCAGAAAGTGGCTACAGCCAGAGACTTTGTCCGCACCAAAGATTGTGGAACGTGTTGTAATGGATCGGTTTTTGAGAGCTCTTCCTACTGCCATCCAAAAGTGGGTAAGCCATGGAGACCCAGAGACGGCCGATGGTCTTGTGGATCGTGTGGAGAAATACTTGGCTACAGAGAACCTGACGGCCTCTTCCAGAGACACTCGGACTTTCCACCCTAAGACCAGACCATCCCCAGGGGCGGATAAGAGGATTCCAAGGGGTGAGGGTGGAGAGAGTGAGAGGGTGGGAGCTCTACCCCAAGTTTGGCGAGAACAGCCTGGGAAATCAGCGGCTCAAGAGGCCGCAAGAAGGATCGTTTGCTACCGCTGCCGGCAAGCGGGACATATTGCAGCCAATTGCCCGGTTGTGGAGGAACCCATGCAGTGTGACTTTCTGACGGGCAGACGTCAGTCGCTGTGTGCGACAGTCGCATGCACTGCCATTCGAGGAACTGAGAAACATTTATGCAAAATGTGTGTTAATGGTAGAAATGTTGTGGTATTGTTGGATTCAGGTAGCCTTGTGACCCTGATAAAGGCTGAGTTAGTTAAAACAGAGGTCTCTGGGAATAGCAAGGTAGCTGTTATTTGTGTGCATGGGGACACCCGAGAGTATCCAGTGACTACAGTGTGTTTCGAGACCCCCAAAGGTACCCTCTCTCATCCAGTGGGCTTAGTATCTCAGTTACCGCATGACGCCATTGTGGGAAGGGATTTTCCGAAGTTCTGGGAACTGTGGGATGATCCTGAGCCCCCCACTGGTGCCCCTATGTACCAGGAATGTGATAGCCAGAACTCCCCTGAGAGTGGTGAGGACTCTCCGGAATTTCCCTTATCAGTATTGGCAGGGGAGACTCAAGAAACTGGAGAGGAGCCCACCTCCTCAGACGAAAACCTACCGTCTGTGGAGTTTTCTGATCTTGAGGTTCACAGGGAAAACTTTGCCACAGAACAGTTGAAAGACCCCGCCCTAATAAAGGCACGGGAAAACGTAGTGAAAATAGATGGCGAGTTAGTGAACCCAGATAATACCTGCACTTACCCATACTTCAGCGTAGAGAAGGACCTACTGTATCGGGTGGCAAAAAGGGCAGAAGAAACCGTTGAGAAGCTTGTGGTGCCCAAACCTTACAGGAAGTTGGTGTTGGAGTTGGCCCATGGGCACATTCTTGGAGGTCATCTGGGGACAGAGAAAACCCGAGAGAGGGTATTACAGAGATTCTATTGGCCGGGGGTGATGAAGGACATAGAAAATTATTGTTCCTCCTGCCCTGTGTGTCAGAGGTCGGCCCCGATGCCACATTTCCGTAGCCCGCTGGTCCCTCTACCCATCATTGAGGTCCCGTTTGAGAGGATCGCCATGGATTTGGTAGGTCCTATAATCAAGTCCGCTAGGGGGCACCAGTACATATTAGTTATAATGGACTATGCCACCCGTTATCCAGAAGCGATCCCTCTCCGAAATACCTCGGCCAAAACCATAGCCAAAGAGCTATCTCTTGTGTTTAGCCGGGTGGGTATTTGTAAAGAACTGCTTACGGACCAAGGTACACCCTTTATGTCCCGGGTTATGAAGGAGCTGTGTAAATTGTTCAAAGTGACGCAATTACGTACATCTGTGTATCACCCCCAAACCGATGGGCTGGTTGAAAGGTTCAACAAAACCCTAAAACAAATGTTGAAGAAAGTGGTGGATAGAGATGGAAAGGATTGGGACTGTCTACTTCCTTATCTGATGTTTGCTATTAGGGAGGTGCCCCAATCCTCTACGGGATTCTCCCCCTTTGAGTTACTGTATGGGAGACACCCAAGAGGGCTGTTGGATATTGCCAAGGAAACTTGGGAAAGTGAGAGTTCTCCCCACAGGAGTGTGATTGAGCATGTCGCCCTGATGCAAGACCGAATTGCACAGGTAATGCCCATCGTTAAGGAACATTTGGCCCAAGCGCAGTTAGCACAGCAGAGAGTGTACAACCGTGGAGCCAAGACCCGTACCTTTTCCCCGGGGGATAGGATACTGGTACTTGTCCCTACGGTTGAAAGTAAATTCCTTGCCAAATGGCAAGGCCCCTACGAGATAATGGAAAAAGTGAGCAAAGTGAATTACAAGGTCAGACAACCAGGAAGGCGAAAGCCCGAACAGATCTATCACGTTAATCTGTTGAAAGCCTGGAGGGATAGAGAGTCCCTAGTCGCAGACACTTGGTCACCAGCTCAAACTGGTTGCGTGATTCCTGAGGTTGGAATAGCAGCCACCTTGTCACAACCCCAACAACAGGAGGTTAAGGAGTTTGTGCTTCGCAACAAGGAGGTATTCTCTGAGCTGCCGGGACAAACATCTGGGGTAGAGCATGACATCATTACCCCGCCCGGTGAAAGGGTGAAGTTAAAACCCTATCGGATCCCAGAGGCCCGACGGGAGGCAATACGGGAGGAAGTACAGAAAATGCTGAACTTAGGGGTGATAGAGGAGTCCCAAAGTGATTGGTCTAGTCCCATTGTGTTGGTGCCTAAACCGGATGGGAGCTGGCGATTTTGTAACGATTTTCGTCAGTTGAACAAAGTTACAAAATTTGACACCTACCCCATGCCACGTATAGATGAGTTGATCGACCGGCTGGGAACAGCCCGATACATGACGACTCTTGACCTCACAAAAGGGTATTGGCAAATCCCCCTGGCCAGGTCGGCCAAAGAGAAAACCGCATTTGTAACCCCAGACGGGGCGTTCCAATATAAAAGAATGCCGTTCGGGTTACAGAATGAGCCGGCCACATTCCAGCGGAAAATGGATCAGATGCTGAGGCCCCATCGGAAGTATGCTGCGGCTTACCTGGATGACATAATTGTCCATAGCACAGATTGGGCCTCATATCTGCCAAAAGTGCAAGCAGTCCTGGACTCTGTTCGGGAAGCGGGGTTTACGGCTAACCCCAAGAAGTGTACCATTGGGCAGGAGGAGGCCAAATATCTTGGGTACACCATTGGGAGGGGAGTAATAAAACCCCAACTCAACAAAGTCGAGGCCATCCAGAGTTGGCCACGTCCCAACAGCAAGAAGCAGGTACGAGCCTTTCTGGGAATCGCTGGGTATTATCAGCGATTCATTCCCCACTTTGCTTCTAAGGCTGTGCCCCTAACCAACCTGACGAAGGGGAAAGGGTCGGTCATGATTAAATGGACCCCCGAGGCTGAGGCAGCATTCCAATTCTTGAAACAAGCCTTATGTAGCCAGCCAGTGTTGTACTCACCCGACTTCTCTAAAGACTTTGTCGTACAAAGTGATGCGTCAGATGTGGGGTTAGGAGCAGTATTGTCCCAGGTCTGGAACGGGGAAGAGCACCCAGTCATTTACCTCAGCAGGAAGTTGAAGTCCCATGAGGTAAATTACGCCACCGTTGAAAAGGAGTGTTTAGCGGTGAAGTGGGCTCTAGATTCCCTTCGGTACTACCTGCTAGGTAGGCACTTTGACATGGTTACGGATCACGCTCCGTTAAAGTGGATGGCTCAAAACAAGGAAACAAATAGAAGAGTGAATAGGTGGTTCCTGGCCCTCCAGGAATTCAACTTCACAGTAAAGCATCGCCCTGGCGTTCAAATGGGGAATGTGGATGCTTTGTCTCGAGTACATGAATGCCTGATTGCTGGTGTTCCAACCCCGAGGTTAAAACAAGAGGGGGGGTATGTGACAGCAGGAAGGTAAAGTCACCTGGTTGCATCCAGGGGGGTAGATATATTTCGCCCAGATTCAGGCTTTACGCCGACTTATACAACTAGGTGGAGAGTTGTATAAGGCTAGTGGGCTCATGGATGACTCATACCTCTAGGGAGAGTGTGGGGCGTCGTACAGACAGGGAGTTGATGAGGCCAGCTGAAGCTTGTCAGCTCATTTAGGCCTCTATAAAAACTCCCAGATTCATTAGGTGTTTGCTCATGCCTGGAACCAGACCTGTGTGGACTGTCTAGGGAGAGTGAACCCCTGTGCGGTGAGACAAAGCCTGTGTGGCTATTTGCTTGGACATTTAAAACCAGGGACTTAGGGACTAGGACAGCACTAGGCTGATCCCAGTTGTTAGTTAGGAAACCTGTATGTTTAGTCAGAGGTCAAGTTGACCAGGATTTATTTTGTTTATGTTTCTTTTGCTTTGCTGTGTTTTGTCACTGTAAATAGAAAATAAACCGCACCTTTTTGATTTTGAAAACCACAACCTCCGTTTGCTGGGCCTGTTTTTGTGTGGGGAGCCCATCTCGGGGGTCACACACACCCGCTGCCGAGCTAACCCCCTCACACTACCTATAGTTTTCTGTCCCTAGAAAAAATGTTTTTTTAAAGCACACTATAGCACAAGGAGAATTTCCCTCACTTTCCTTCTTTGTCCCTAGAAACAAGGATTATCACAGTGAAAGAAACTGACACTCTTCCTACCTATAGTTTTCTGTCCCTAGAAAAAATGTTTTTTTAAAGCACACTATAGCACAAGGAGAATTCCCTCACTGTCCTTCCCTGTCCCTAGAAACAAGGATTCGCACAGTAAAACACACTGACACTCTCCCTACCTATAGTTTTCTGTCCCTAGAAAAAATGTTTTTTTAAAGCACACTATAGCACAAGGAGAATTCCCTCACTGTCCTTCCCTGTCCCTAGAAACAAGGATTCGCACAGTAAAACACACTGACACTCTCCCTACCTATAGTTTTCTGTCCCTAGAAAAAATGTTTTTTTAAAGCACACTATAGCACAAGGAGAATTCCCTCACTGTCCTTCCCTGTCCCTAGCAACAAGGATTCGCACAGTAAAACACACTGACACTCTCCCTACCTATCCTTCTCTTTCCCTAAACTAAAGGAATCCAGGTTAAGCAAGAAAAAAATAAATGTCACTGTCCCTGCCTATGCTTCTCTTTCCCTGCTCCGGAACACACTACACTAGGCCGCCGTGCTGGCGGCCTTTTATAGTGTGGGGCGTGTACTAAACACCCTCAGCAATAATTGGCCACAGGCATCCTGCCTGTGGCCAATCATTGCTCTCCTCGCTGCCGGCGCTGTGATTGGCCAAGCATGCGGGGTCACAGTGCATGCTTGGCCAATCACAGCGCCTGGATGACACTGCGATGGCGTAGTGCATTGTGGGCCGTTCGCGTCACTCGAATTTGGCGCGAACGGCCCAAATCGTTCAATCTTCGTCGAACGATCGAATAGCCGATGTTCGAGTCGAACGTATGTTCGACTCGAACACGAAGCTCATCCCTAGTCTTGGATCACCACCAGCTACCACACACCAGATGCTGATATAACAGACTAATTGATTTTAAAATGTCACATCCCTTCAAGACTGATGCTGATGCTGAGTGCCTGTGCTGTTATGTTGACTGGCTATCCTCCTCCTCCTCCTCAATGATACGATTAATGATGATAGCTTGGAAGATCATTTTGGTTTATGGGTGACGCCACCAGTGGCTAAGGCCCAATTTTTCAGCCCCTGTTTATCAGGGGCGTGTAATTAAAATTTTTGATGCAATACTTTGCAACAGGCCTCATTGCTGTGCTCCAAGTACAGTATCTGTGAGGGGTTGCAGTGTTGTGCCACCAGTGCCTAAGGCCCAATTTTTCAGCCCCTGTTCAACAGGGGCATGCAATTATAATTATTGATCTAATAATTCACAGCAGGACCCATTGCTGCGCCCACCAAGAGTAACTGTCAGGCCTTACAGTGTTGTGGCACCAGCACCACCATCACCACCACCACCACCACCAAAGGCCCAATTTTTCAGCCCCTATTCAACAGGGGCATGCAATTATAATTATTGATCTAATAATTCACAGCAGGGCCCATTGCTGCGCCCACCAAGAGTAACTGTCAGGCCTTACAGTGTTGTGGCACCAGCACCACCATCAAAGGCACAATTTTTACTACCACTGATCAACAATTATATGTTATTACAATTCCTGATATAATAGTTGACAGCAGGGCGTTCCAGCACCCACCAAGAATAACTGTGAGTGTTTTCAGTGTTGTGCCAACACCAACACCTAAGGGGCCAATTTCTGCAGAGTATATACGGCAGGTCCCTACTTTCAAACATCCAACTTACAAACTACTACTACTTGCAAACGGAAGAAGACAACAGGAAGTGAGAGGAAATCTACCCCTTGGAAGGAAAATTCTCTCCTGTAAGAATTAATATGGGAGAAAGGTGTCTCCTCTCTACTGATGCTTTATCAACAATCCTTGTTTCAATAAAAACACCACATTTCAAAAACAGTTGTCATTGGGACGCAAAGTGAGGTGAAATGTTCTGAACAGGGGCACAGACAGCAAAAAAAATGTGACAGGGGTGATAACCGCTCCCTATGTTTTCCAAAAAGCTAAAAAAAAGGAATTTGGCATGGAGCTACACTTAAACAATGCAGCTTTTCAAAATTACAAACAGATTCTACATAAGAACAAACCTACAGTCCCTGTCTTGTATGCACCGCCTGTATACGGCTGTTCAGAGTATATAGGGGCTTTTTTATTTTGTGTGCGGGGTTCCCCTTAATATCCATACAAGACCCAAAGGGGTTGGTAATGGGCTGGGGTAGGGGGGGGGGGTTGATGGGGTAGCTATGCCATTTTTCATAAAGATTTTCATCCATATTACCGGGACCAGACATTGCATTAAAGCCGCAAGCAGTTTTAAATGGCTTTTTTTCCTTTAGAAATTTTATTTTGTGCAGGGACAGTTCTAAACACGGGAAACACGTGGCACTTCACAGGCATACTTTAGACACCCCCCAGGTACAATATTTAAAGGAATATTTGACTTTTTTTTTTTCACTTTATGCATCATTAAAATGACTGCTCCCGGAAAACGTCAGTTTTTAAAACTTCTTTTTGCATTGATACATGTCCCCTGGTGCAGAACCCGGGTTCCCAAACTCTGTTTCGGACAATAACATGGATAATAGTCGTTATAATTAGCACTTTAGAATCCGAACGTTCGCATCCATTGTATTTAATAGGGTTCTAATGTTCGTGCGAACTTTCGGTCCGTTCGCGGGTTCTGGTGCGAACCGAACCCGGGGGTGTTCGGCTCATCACTACCCCCTACTACCAAAAAGGAGGCACAGAAGTTCATTGGAGTTGTGGGATTCTGGAGATCGTTCATCCCACATCTTGGACTGATTCTGAGGCCTATATACAATGTTACCAGAAAAAAGACTGAGTTTTCATGGGGTTCAGAGCAGCGGACTGCATTCCTGGCTGCTAAAGAAGCTATTTTGCAGCATCAGGGATTGGGACCCTTGAGACAAGGAGTACCATTTCAGCTGGATGTAGTGGAGCAGAATGGTACCATATCTTGGAGTCTGTGGCAGCCAAATGAAAAGAAAGGACTGAGAGCAATATCTATTGGATTTTGGTCCAGACAACTGACAGGGGCACAGACGAGATACATGCCCCTAGAGAAGTACCTGTTTGGGGCCTACACAGCACTTCAACATGTAGAGACCATTACAGGAAAGGACACAGTCACCATCCATACTGCATTGCCAATAGCAGGATGGGTGAGAGATAATGGACTGACCACTAGGGCAGCTGTAGCCCAGAACCAGACACTGACGAAATGGAAGTGGTACCTTCAAGAAAGAGGGGGTATTGCAGCTGGGGATGTTAGAGACATTTCAAAACAGTTGGCAGGGCTTGTTACTTTTACCAGCACCCAGCCAGAAGAGGAAATTCCTGTGCTACAGTCATCCCCCATTCAAGAGGCTCCACCCCTTGAGTCTCTGTCAGAAGACATGAAGGAGTCAGCGTGGTTCACTGATGGTTCAGCCATAATCACCTCGTCTGGGCGTAAATGGACAGCAGCAGCCTACAACCCAAGTACAGACACAGTCCTGCAGGAGTCCGGAATCGGAGGGTCCAGTCAGTATGCAGAGTTGAAAGCTGTAGTGATGACTCTTCAGGAGGATCCTTCTTCCCATGTCACTATCTACACTGACAGCTGGGCGGTTTTTAAAGGACTGACAACTTGGATGCCCACGTGGAAGTCCAATGAATGGATGATTCATGGAAAGGTGGTGTGGGGAGGCAAGGAAGTCTGGGACTACATCTGGAAGGAAGCTCACTCCCGCACCATAAAAGTGGGGCATGTTGATGCACATGTGCCCCTAGTACCAGACTTTGAGAACTATAACAGAGTTGCAGATGAAATCGCCAAAGTGAAGGCAGTTGTGCCAATTGATCCTGTTTTGATGAACTTGGCCAACTGGGCCCACAAGCAATCTGGACATTTGGGGCAGAAAGCAACATATGAATGGGCACAGCAGAGAGGATTGCCTATATCCATGGACATGATAAAGACTGTAATAGGGCACTGTACAGTGTGTGGAGAAGTACGACAATGGCCATTGCAAAAGTACTCCAGTGGGTCAATTAAGAGGGGTGAGAGGCCTGCAGAGATCTGGTAGATTGACTTCATTGGTCCCCTGTCCCGGGGAAACAACGGACTGAGATATTGTTACACTGCAGTGGACACCTATTCAGGACTTATGCTTGTCCATCCTTGCAAACGTGCAGATCAAGCCGCAACGCTTCAACTGCTTCAGAAACTTGTCGTTGCTTATGGTTGTCCCAAACAAGTCCAAAGTGATAATGGCTCACACTTCACCGGATTAACAGTACAGCAGTGGGCCAAAGATTCTGGAGTGTACTGGTTGTGCCACATCCCATACCATCCACAGGCAGCTGGTTTGATTGAAAGATACAACGGGCTATTGAAGGACCAGATACGCAAAATTACACCCACACATACACTAAGGGGGTGGGATCGGGTCCTCACACAGGCAGTCATGTTGTTAAATTCTAGGCCAATAGCCAAAAGCACACCATATGAGAGGATGGTAGGGGCTGAGGCACAGATTCCACCGCTGGAGTGCAGAGTTCAGTATTTATGTAAGGTTCCTGAAAGAACAGGGTTTAACAGATACCATGTTACTGCTTCCCATGACATAGAAACCAAGAGTGACGTATCTGAAGCTGAAGCCTATCTAGGAATGAGAGGGAATCTGGCAGGAAGGTTTGAAGTTACATTTGCATTGGCAGATGAGCTTAAAGACAGTGGCTGGGACTCTGTCTGGTTAGTGGATACTTCTCAGCAAGAGTGGAAAGTGAGGCTACATAACATCAAACCTTCCAAAATAAACAGCAGTGATCTTCTGGGAAATATCAGTATATTTCCTCTCCTCCCTATTGATGTTCTTTGGGAGGGTCAGGGGTGCATACAGGCAGGTGGCAAAGTATTGGTCAGATATCCAGGCAAGAAGCCATTTAGAGGAGAGATTGTAGCTGAAGGGCCAGGATCTACTGTTTATGTATTGTTAGAAGGAACAGATAATCCGCTTTGTTTTCCCCTCCACAGGCTGTCTCCGATTTGATCCATAGGAAGACCAGAGAAAAGTGGTTACATGATGGAAAGAATGACGGAAGATCGCAAGAGCTGTGGAGAACAAGGCCTTTGATGTATTTCTAATGAACTTTTATCCAAAGACTGAAACACCTTCCCAGTGACAGAAATATGGGAGGGGTCGCATTTAGGGAAAATTCATGTGTATATTGAGTTTTTAGTAATGAAGAGATTTTCTGTGTGTAGTCTGAGAGAAAAAAAAATCATAGGGCGGAATGTGTTGCGTTTGTTAAAAATATGATTTTTATTATATTAATCAGACATAGGATACATGAGACAATTTTACAATAGTGAGTTGGTCAGTCTTTTGGTTTGAGTAGATTTCTCAAACAAATGCTTTTTTCATACAATGGGGTTAGATACCATTGTTGTATTCAATAGGCTAATGTCTCTATAGCCACAGTAAACAAGTAAGACATCACTTGTTTGAGATTTCTTTCAGCTCTCAAACTGAAAGAATGACTGTTTAGATTACTGACAGGTTTGTTTTGAGTAGACAATAGGTAGATAGCATTGTTGTATTCAATGCTATTGTACAGCTACAGTAAACAGGTATGTTTTCTGTTGCTCAGCCTGACACATAAAAGCAGGCATAAGCCAGGACACACACATCATGTTGCGGTAACATCAGAAGAAGCCACTCATGATAGAAGAACAGAACCTGGTCTCCAAGAAGAATCATTGCCAATGGAGATCACGAGTAACAGAAGTTAAGTAACCTTTAAATGTATTTGTACTGTTATAGACCATAGGCTGTTCTATTTTCTAGGCATTTTGCTTGTTATAGATATCTGTCAGTCTTGTAGTGTATTCCTAATATTGTAATAGTTTTGTATGTACAGCATCTTGTATAGTAAAAGCACATTTACACACTGCAGAAGTCTCAGCTTCCTTGCTATACCACAGAGTAACCTTGCTAGATAGACGCAAGCAAAACAAGATGTTTGTAACTTATGAAGTGTAATGCCCTGTACACATGATCGGATTTCCGATGGAATAAAATCCAATGGATTTTACCATCGGAATTTCCGATGAAGCTGACTTTCATCAGTCTTGCCTACTTTCATCAGTCAAAATTCCAACCGTCCCAAACGCCGTGACGTAAAACACTCCGACGAGCCGAGAAAAATTAAGTTCAATGCTTCTGAGCATGCGTCGACTTGATTCTGAGCATGCATGGGTTTTTTCTCCGATGGAGTTCCATACAGACGATCGGAATTTGCTACCGTTTTTTTTCCATCGGATAAATTTAAAACATGTTCTATTTTTAATCACCAATGGAAAAAAGACCGATGGGGTCCACACACGATCGGTTTGTCCGATGAAAAAAGTCCATAGGTCTTTTTTCATCAGAAAAACCGATCGTGTGTACGCGGCATAAGAATTACAAGTTGTTTGCTATATTTCCTATACCCCCCTGAAGAAGACCACGACTGCCCAGGTTGAAACACGTTGGAGCATTCAAATGGTTGTAAATCTGTAATTAAATGTCATCCCACTGTTATACTGTATGATATTTGTCAGATATGATGGAATATGTATTTTTTATGTTTTCAACCAGAGCTCATATTTTCATCTAATCATGAACTTGAATTCTACTTTTGTAAAATAAAAAGATTTTATGAAATTAACTATTTGATCTAATAATTTTACTGTAAAAAAAAAAAACCCTTGAGGGAATATCCCATTTTGCATTTCTCTGGGGTGTGCAGCCTTGTTGACTCTCATATATGTGTTTTTCTATTCAAGCACTGCATATCTTTGCTGCCTTTGTGCTATTGCTGGGTGTCCAGTGTGTCCTTATACCTTTAAGTACATAACTCCTCTACTGAATCCTGCACTTCTCATGAAGAGGCTCGTTCCTCCCCCCCAGTCTTAGTAGTTAGCAGCTAGAACTTCTCCTAGAGATCCTGCGCCTCTCTGTGCAGTATAAACACTCTCTCATCTCCTCCTCCCCTGGTCTCAGCCTTCAGCAGACTCCAGCCTTTCTCTGGTCCTCCTCCAGACCATGCACTTTCTGCTTCCCAGCTCTGCCCCGCAGCAGCACAAGGTAAGGGGGTGCCCTATGATGTAAGTATGTACAGTGCGTACGGAAAGTATTCAGACCCCCTAAATTTTTCACTCTTTGTTATATTGTAGCCATTTGCTAAAATCATTTAAGTAAATTTTTTCCTCATTAATGTACACACAGCACCCCATATTGACAGAAAAACACAGAATTGTTGACATTTTTGCAGATTTATTAAAAAAGAAAAGCTGAAATATCACATGGTCCTAAGTATTCAGACCCTTTGCTCAGTATTTAGTAGAAGCACCCTTTTGATCTAATACAGCCATGAGTCTTTTTGGGAAAGATGCAACACGTTTTTCACACCTGGATTTGGGGATCCTCTGCCATTCCTCCTTGCAGATCCTCTCCAGTTCTGTCAGGTTGGATGGTAAACGTTGGTGAACAGCCATTTTTAGGTCTCTCCAGAGATGCTCAATTGGGTTTAAGTCAGGGCTCTGGCTGGGCCATTCAAGAACAGTCACGGAGTTGTTGTGAAGCCACTCCTTCATTATTTTAGCTGTGTGCTTAGGGTCATTGTCTTGTTGGAAGGTAAACCTTCAGCCCAGTCTGAGGTCCTGAGCACTCTGGAGAAGGTTTTCGTCCAGGATATCCCTGTATTTGGCCGCATTCATCTTTCCCTCGATTGCAACCAGTCGTCCTGTCCCTGCGGCTGAAAAACACCCTCACAGCATGATGCTGCCACCACCATGCTTCACTGTTGGGACTGTATTGGACAGGTGATGAGCAGTGCCTGGTTTTCTCCACACATACTGCTTAGAATAAAGGCCAAAAAGTTCTATCTTGGTCTCATCAGACCAGAGAATCTTATTTCTCACCATCTTGGAGTCCTTCAGGTGTTTTTAGCAAACTCCATGCAGGCATGTGTCTTGCACTGAGAAGAGGCTTCCGTCGGGCCATTCTGCCATAAAGCCCCAACTGGTGGAGGGCTGCAGTGATGGTTGACTTTCTACAACTTTCTCCCATCTCCCGACTGCATCTCTGGAGCTCAGCCACAGTGATCTTTGAGTTCTTCTTTACCCCGATAGCTCAGTTTGGCCGGACGGCCAGCTCTAGGAAGGGTTCTGGTCGTCCCAAACGTCTTCCATTTAAGGATTATGGAGGCCATTGTGCTCTTAGGAACCTTAAGTGCAGCAGAATTTTTTTTGTAACCTTGCCCAGATCTGTGCCTTGCCACAATTCTGTCTCTGAGCTCCTCAGGCAGTTCCTTTGACCTCATGATTCTCATTTGCTCTGACATGCACTGTGAGCTGTAAGGTCTTATATAGACAGGTGTGTGGCTTTCCTAATCAAGTCCAATCAGTATAATCAAACACAGCTGGACTCAAATGAAGGTGTAGAACCTTCTCAAGGATGATCAGAAGAAATGGACAGAACCTAAATTAAATATATGAGTGTCACAGCAAAGGGTCTAAATACTTAGGACCATGTGATATTTCACTTTTTCTTTTTTAATAAATCTGCGAAAATGTCAACAATTCTGTGTTTTTCTGTCAATATGGGGTACTGTGTGTACAATAATGAGGAAAAAAAATAAACTTAAATGATTTTAGCAAATGGTTGCAATATAACAAAGAGTGAAACATTTAAGGGGGTCTGAATACTTTCTGCACCCACTGTAAGTGAGGGTGTGGGACTCTTGACTTCTGATGGTGGGGGGGCTGTTGACATCTGATGTAAGGGGGGTGGGGTCCTCTGGACATCTAGTCTTACAGATACAACCAGCCCTTTGAGAGAAACCACAATGCTGATGTGGCCCATGATGAAATTGAGTTTGGCACCCCGGCCATAGAGCATTGTTTCCCAAACTGAGGCCCACAATCCACATTCCTCCTCAGACACAAATTGTGGGGCACAATTCCTCCCACTGTCATCAATGATGAGGGAGGAATTGTGCTCCCCGGTTTGTGTCGTCTTCAACTGTTACCAATAATGGGGATCTGTTCCTCCTCTGACACCAATGATGGTAAATTATTCCACCTCCCACTTACCAAAGGTGCTAGGTTTTTTTTACACCAGCTGACCACTAATACTGGGGCATTTTTTATTTCTACTGACCACTGATATCCCATTTTCTACTCCCACTGGCCATAGTTTGACTCTCTGAAGAGTTTGAAGAACAGTGAACTCGCTCTTTGTTTAGAAACGTTTGAGGTTCCCTGCCTTAGAGGAAGTTGGATTTTAATGAGAGCATGCATTCTTGGAGATATGAATAAGTAAAGCATTTGTGTGCCACCCTAACAAACCTCTAGCCTTTTGAAGATGAATTGAATGCAATGGAATGATTAATCTAAGAAGTTGCTAGGTGCAGTATCTCCACCTTTTTCAAATTATTACTTGCTCACGCAATAATCAGGTTGGTTGGAATGGGAAAGGGGATGTAATGAGTCACTGACTGGATAGCGCACATATACTGTATTTCATTGTTGAAAAATTGATCAGAGCAATTATAAAATATTGTTTAAATGGTATAGTTACCTACACTACTGCACCAGATCTGGCCACATCCTTTCAAGAAGTGTTGGAGCGGATACAACCAATCCAGATCTTTTAGTCATCTGTGTTTTTTTCCACTTATTCATGCATTTTGGCAAGCAATGATTGCTTATAAAATAACTGCTATGCCCCGTACACATGACCGGTTTTCCCGTCTGAAAAAAGTTGGATGTTTTTTCTGACGGAATTCTCAAGACTGCCTTGCATACACACGGTCACACAAAAGTCCGGTGAACTTTTGACTGCCAAGAACGCAGTGACGTAAAAGACTACGATGAGCCGACAAAATTAAGTTCTATGCTTCCGAGCATGCGTCGGAATTTAGCGCGTCCTGATTTGTACACACGATCGGAAATTCCGAACAGTTTTTTTCCTGAGGGGAAAAAAGACAACCTGCTCTCTATCTTTTTCCAGAAGTTTTTCTGTTGGAAAAAGTCTGATGGAGCATACACACGGTCGGGGTTCCCGACCAAAAGCTCTCATCAGACTTTTTCCAACAGGAAAACCGGTCGTGTGTACGGGGCATAACAGATCATTTTAATCCCTGGGAAATCCTATTCCACTGCATTATATTTCTCTTAAATGCGGTCAAAAGTCTTATGCGGCGTACACACGATCGTTTTTCATGCCATTTTTTAAACCGACGTTTTTCTCGTCGTTTTTTTTCATGTTTCCTCTCAAGCCTGTCTTGCGTACACACGATCATTTAAAAAAACGTTCAAGCAAAGCGCAGTGACGTACAACACGTACGACGGCACTATAAAGGGGAAGTTCCGTTCGGATGGTGCCACCCTTCATGTTAGTAAAGTTTGTTGAGCGACGATTCGCACTTTTCAGCCTCCTGCTTTTCAGTCCCTTACAGCGTGACGAATGTGCTATCTCCATTACAAATGCTAGTTTTACCAGAACGTGCGCTCCCGTCTCATACTTGATTCTGAGCATGCGCGTTTTTTTTTCACCTCGTCAAAGCATACACACCATCGTTTTTCCCGTCGTTAAAAAAAACAACATGAAAAACGACGTGAAAAAATAGAGCATGTTCGAAATTTTTAATGGCCGTTTTTCACGTCGTTAAAAATGCTCTGGAGCATACACACGATCGGTTTTAATGCCCATTTTTAAAAATGGCATTTTTAACGGCATGAAAAACGATCGTGTGTATGGGGCATTAGGCCCCTTTCACAGAGGGGGGCTCTGTTGGAGTCCACCTGCTCAGCAGTGAATCCGTCTGCTGATCCCCACTGAGCAGGTAGATAGCTGGTTTGTGTCCGCTCCGCCTATGCAGAGTGGACACAGATGCAGCCCACTCTCCTCTATGGGCTGTCAGATGTAAACAGACTACCTGTTCCTTTACATCCAACTGCCATCTGATCTGATCCATCAGATGGATGGGGAACAGATCCCCATCCATCTGATTTTAGCTAAAAGGATCAGATTGGATGTTGGTGAGGGTCAGCAGACACATGTCCGTTGACACCTGCTGCTCCATAGAAGAGACTGGAGGGTCCAATCAGGTCTGCCTAAAAATCTGACAGGCGGACCCGATCGGTTCCGCTCATGTGAAAGGGGCCTTATTCCAAAATCCTGTAAACAGACACTGTAGCCATTGCAGGTATACCACATATTACATAATCACAGAAAGTATCTTTAAAGTGAACCTTACTTTGGAAATTGTGCTTAAAACACAAGCAAAGGTCAAACAACCAGTATTACCTGTAGGTTCCCTACAGATGATCTTTTACTCATTACAGATTTACCAGTGAGCAGCACAGTAATGGCATTATCAAACCTCACGCCAAATTGGGCACACTACCGCCTGATACACAAAAGTTTGGAAGTGCACTAATAAGCCACAAAGTCATGTGTGTTGCACTGCCAATGTAATATTCAGGTAAACAATTTGCCAAATTTCTGGCCTGTCTACATACACCATTGCTAACTTAACTGCCAGAAAGGGCACAAAGTAAAATGGTAAAAGAAGATGACTGGTCCTGGAGGATGACTACTAGATTTCACATGATTACTGGGCTTCCATTGATGCAGCTAAATAGCTGACTTCCCTCTGAGAAGATTTACCCCTGTATTTGTCCTAGTCACCAACCAAGAACCCAGGAAAAATCATATAACCTTGACACCTTTTCTGGTGGCAATTGTTTAACATCGAAAACAGATATTTCCTCTCATTTTCTGTTGCACCTTTTGGACAGGATGTAAAAGAAAATCTGTCCAGTGGAACACAAACAGCAAACAAAATGAATAGGGATTTTATCCGTACTCTATCAATAACTGATAAAAATGTTTCTGCTATCTATACACTTTAATCCCACATAATGCTAATTTATGGTTAGAAGGAAGTAGTAGGAGCATAGAGAATATAAAACCTTAAATGCCACCTTCTATGTACCTGATATATGATTCAGTCAATGCAATATACTGTATATGGGAATTTGATATTACTGCTGCATTGTAAGTTTTGTTGTATACATCATACTCAACCTTTTTGAACCTATATTACTACCAGCCCACATTGACAATGATTTATTTTTAATTAATATCTTTGAAAGGGAACTATACATCAACGTATCATAAACAAGGGCTTTTCTGGGTATTTGTGGGGATCCTATACCCCTATGTACGCCCACAAGACCTGTAATGCATGTTGACATCCCACCATTTTATATGTAAGTGCCATATATACAGTATCTCACAAAAGTGAGAACACCCCTCACATTTTTGTAAAGATTTTATTATATCTTTTAATGTGACAACACTGCGGAAATGACACTTTGCTACAATGTAAAGTAGCGAGTGTACAGCTTGTATAACAGTGTACATTTGCTGTCCCCTCAAAATAACTCAACACACAGCCATTAATGTCTAAACTGCTGGCAATAAAAGTGAGTACACCCTTAAGTGGCCTATTTAAAGTCATATAGGATTCTGGATCATTGGTGAGTGGTTGTTAGCTCTTTCTGCCTGTGACCTGATCCCGTGTACTTCTGTATCCACACCCGGCTTGTTGATTCTGCTTGTTGCTAAACCCCTGTTGCTGACTTGCTTGTGACCCCAACCTTGTCTTCTGGCTGCTCCGGTACCTTCTCTGCCTGCTTGATACTGACCTTGGCCTGGCTTTGACTCTGCTCATGGTTCCTGATTCTGCACTCCTGCCACCCGATTGTTGCCAACTCCTGCCTGTCTGACTATGCACCTGAGATCCTGCATCTGCTAGCCTCCAGCTTGCCTGCTGCTCTATCTTCAGCTGCACATTTGCTATCAAATCTCCTGGCCCGGATCTTCTACAGGCACCCTTGCCACTCTGTGCCGTTATACCCTGTCATCATCCCCAGGGGAAACAGTTCAAGAAGTGTAAGGCAAGCCCTCTCATCAAGTCAACCTCAACCAGGTACATGACACCTTGATCCACACAGCCATTATGGTCACCTGCAGAACAGGTGCCCTCCACAGACAGCTCAACCCTCCAATAAGACACAACAGTTTAATCCAATGCAGTTTTAATTGTTAAATGGATACATGGGATGTTCACTGGTCATTTGATGTGTAAAGAGACAATAAGTTTCTGAGCCTTATGCCTACTATGAAGGCTGGTCTATCTAAGGACTAAGCCAACTAACCCAAACATACTGGTAAACTGGACTGTACCACTTAGGAATTCAGTAATAAGTTGTAATTACACAAAATTGCCACTAGATGTCAGTGCAAAGATATTTATACATACATAATGAAATCCTATGCAACAGTAATGGATACATAAGTGTTCCAGAACACCAGGTGTCTGATCCTCCACCACAAAAAAAATAGGGAGTGCACATGCATCATCTAAAATCCTTGAAACATTTCTATTGAATTAGATATCTTGTACTCACAAAGGTGTTTGATAAAAGAGCATGTAACATA
The DNA here is from genome assembly GCA_029206835.1 of Rana muscosa. Classification (NCBI taxonomy): domain Eukaryota; kingdom Metazoa; phylum Chordata; class Amphibia; order Anura; family Ranidae; genus Rana; species Rana muscosa. The sequence goes on along the minus strand of CM055122.1, from coordinate 61,926,361 downwards.
GAATCCATATATTTGAAAATCTCTCAAACCAATAGGCACAGATGTCCAACCATCAGGGTTCCAATAAAGAATGTTCATCCTTGAAAGGCATAAGCCATTATGCACGATTGAAGCACCACCTACTGTATGTTTGCCGTAAGGGCTTGCTCGTTGAACATCTGTGCCTATTGGCTTAAGAGGATTAAAATTTTATGGATTTTATGCTACATGTGCTTAAGTATATCAAGCATCTTTGTGAGTACAAGATATCTATTTCAGTAAAAATGTATTGAGGATTTTATACCAGGTTAGTGCGCTCTGTGTTTATTTTGTAGTGCTGTAAGCATTTCTCAGTCTAGTGAGATCTGCAAGGCAGTGGGCTGTATTTCACATCCCACATTCAATGAGAGACATTTTGAGTGAACTTTGGTCATTAGTGACTTCAACAGTTTGTATCCTTTTGTCACTTGAGCGCTGATGGTTGTACATAGAATCTATTTGTATATGTCTGGCCCTCCACTATTTTGCCTGGCTTGCCAGTTTAGGGCATAGTAGCACACAGCTTTCGGAGAAGACCCAGTCTCTGTAGAGAGCACTGTGCCTACTGTCTAGCATATACTGAGTCTAAACTGGAGCGGTCCTGTGTCCACGGCCTTTCTTTTGTGTGTCCAGATCAGAGACACTTCCTGTCACTTGCCTGTGGCTTTTTACCCTAATGTATTGTATGCATTAAGGGAAAAAACCTTCTGGGTGAAGCCCCTCCACCCCCCCCCTTACACTTACCTGAGCCCCATCGTGATTTTTAATTGGCCTGGTGGCGGAGGAAGGAGGAGGGGGCCAAACTTCCGAGGGACAGCGCTGCGACGTGGTCTCCGGAAGTGGGACCTGTCAAAAATAGGTACCCGTTCCCCCCTGAAAGGTGCGAAATGTGGCACTGGAGAAGGGGGGAGAAGACAGATAAGCGGAAATTCCACTTTAAGAATCTGTTTTTTTGTACTGTCCTGCCACCCAGTGGAAAATTGCTCCTAGGCAGCCTCTGCTATTACAATAGTTGCATTGCCTGCTATTCTTTGTTCTGTGAATATTGCATACCCTTTTACTATTTTGTTTGCATTGTCAAACTATTCTGCATTAATTTAGTAAACATCAAGTTGCACAATACTGTTCGTCTGTTCGTTTTTCTGATACCTCTATGTTACATAAAAACTTTTCTCTCTCTGCTTACTGCATCACCAATCATAATCAAATGCCCAAGACACTTCTGAATCTGATTGGTGGCTAAGTGAAACGACTTCATTAGGGCTTTCTTCTATATTTATTTTTCCAATGCAATTGGGTAATAGTGGAGGAAAAAAAAAAAAAATCTTGTTCTCTCAAACAAATGTATTTATTTTATCTGCACCGTACTTCAGAAGTTTAGAAAATATGTAAATGTGGTTATTTTTAAAAACTCTATTTACTATGTTACCCAGCATGGTTTCAGAAACATGTGCCATGGCAGCATTAATATACAACATCAGCAGGAGTCTCTTCTTTCTTCCCACTGTCAAGGTGTTTTCCTCTTATAGGAACTGACTACAACAAAGTGATTCCAATTATAGTGGAAGGTTTTAGGTGCTGTCGGAGTGTGCCCCGGGAGAAGGAGCGAAGCAGCTACACCTTCCCTGCTGCTTTCCTGACTTTGTGTGATAATGACAGGAATAAAAGTGATTATGAGCAGTGCAAAAAAAAAAAAAAAAAATGTCCTATTTTATCACAAAAGTAAAAAAAAGATTTGCTTGTGGATGTGCAGTACATTTTCAAACTTAAAAGTGTCTGTTATCTTGTAGCATCTGTATGTATAATAGTATCTATTTTATTCATATATTAATAATATATCTTTTAACCACTTAAGCCCCGGACCATTTTGGCTGGTTAAAGACCAGGTCACTTTTTGTGATTCGGCACTGCGTCGCTTTAAGTGACAATTGCGCGGTCGTGCGACGTGGCTCCCAAACAAAATTGACGTCCTTTTTTTCCCACAAATAGAGCTTTCTTTTGGTGGTATTTGATCACCTCTGCAGTTTTTATTTTTTGCGCTATAAACAAAAATAGAGTGACAAGTTTGAAAAAAATGCAATATTTTTTACTTTTTGCTATAATAAATATCCCCAAAAAATATATAAAAAAAACTATTTTTTTCCTCAGTTTAGGCCGATACATATTCTTCTACATATTTTTGGTAATCAGCGTTTATTGATTGTTTTGTTGGAAAAGTTATAGCGTTTACAAAATAGGGGATAGTTTTATGGCATTTTTATAAAAAAAATTTTTTTACTAGTAATAGCGGCGATCAGTGATTTTTTTCATGACTGTGACATTATGGCAGACACATCGGACACTTTTGACACATTTTTGGGACCATTGTAATTTTTACAGCGATCGGTGCTATAAAAATGCACTGATTACTGTAAAAATTACACTGGCAGTGAAGGGGTTAACCACTAGGTGGCGCTGTAGGGGTTAAGTGTTCCCTGCATTGTGTTTATAACTGTAGGGGGATGGGCTTTGTGTCACATGACACCGATCTCCGATCTGAGTACACGGAGGCGAGATCCGTGTCATTGTCACTAGGCAGATGCTTGTTTACACAAGCATCTCCCTGCTTTATACCTCCGTGAGACGATCGTGGGGATCCCCGTGGCGATCGAGTCCGTGGGACCCGCGGTCCGACTCACGGGGAAGGCGGCTGGGTCGCGAGCGTGCCGGCGGTGGCGCGTGCGCGACCCCCACGTCAGGCAGTTAAAGGGGACGTACAGGTACGTGGATGTGCCTGTACGTGCCATTCTGCCGATGTATAAGTACAGGACGCGCTTGGCAAGTGGTTAATCACCATGAATTTGGCCACAGTAACAGCCATTACTGCTATACGGATATGCAGTAAGCTGATGCAGCAAACAGACCAGTAATGTCATAAAAGAAATACAGGGAGGAGGCTAGAATGGACTTTGATGGTACCGTCTGAAAACTGAAAATAACAGTCTTAAATAAAATGAATAATTTATTACAAAAATTTATATCATAAAATACAGAATGTGTTTAAAAACAACAAGGATAATTGACCAACATAGCTCTATAATCACAGAAATGTGACAGTTATAACAATAATACCTTCTGTGTATTGATTGCTCTACATGTTTCGCGGATGAAGTTTTACCGCTTCTTCAGGAGCTTTATTGTACATATAGACAAGGTTATATAGAACGATTATCAATTTGTAACCATAGATCAAAAAAAGAAGAACATACATTAATCAAAATACATGTTAAGTCAGACAGTAAATATAAGACATTGAGTATAGAATACAGGCTTATTTTATCTGCTGTGGAAAATCCTTATAGTAGAACATCTTACCAAAGATGAAACCATGCAAGCGGCCCAAGGGAGAGTGGCCCATCCTAATCAAAAATGTCTCACCTTGAAGATTGAGACACAAGAAGCAAGAATGCTAAAATGCTGGATAGAGAGGTGTAAATATACATCTACCAGTGTTTCTATGTGTGATAGGCCCCCTGGAGTCAAAATAGAAAAATAAAAAGTGGAGCCATCAAAAGAGCATAGATTCTAAAAAGAATCATACAATACTAGGGGTCAGGTCAGAATAGTAAACCTACCTAGGTGCAAAGAGAAGTGTAGAATGAGTGGCAGCAGGGAGGCTGTGATGTACAGCCTCTCTATTTATGAGTCTGCACATGTGTGGGCTCCTGCCCTGCCCAGCGATGCCCATGAAACCACAGCGGCGTGTGACGTCACCGGAACCTGACCTTGGAGTGTGCATGCGGCGGATCGAATTACAGAATTCTGTGCAGCAATCACATTCAATTTTAACAAAGGTTGATCATTGCTCCCCTCTAAGACTCACTTTTAGATTACACAGACCTCAGACCAGCGCGCTCTCGGTACAGGTGGTGTGCCTCCTTCGCTCCGCAGTGCGCACTGTGTGTGTGTCAGGCAGCTGGGGAGAAATGCCAGCTCGGCTGCAATGCTCAGTGGAGTGTAGCTTGCGGCGTGCGGGAACGGAGACACCCCGCACAAGCCGCGGGCATTGCGGGACACTGATTAGCCGGGACTCAGGGTCGAGAATGTATCATATTGCAGGACGGTCCAGGCGAATCATCGAGGTTGCGGAATGGGCAAATTATGCGGCCACGAGGCCCCTGTGGGGGCGAGGCCTAAGGCGACCACCTAATTTGCCTAATTAGAGAGCCGCCTCTGCCATTAGTTATATCACAGCAATATTCAAACACAGGTAAAAGATTTGCAATTGTCTGGTTTATTTTTTAAAGAGGGCCTGTGCTGCGGAAGCTGTGTCTAAGCAAGTGGCTAAGGATGAGTCAGCAGTATTACCTCTGGGTCCCCTACAGTTGCCACTACTGAAGATGGCGGCGGCAGCACCCGAGAGCTGAGGGACAGATCGGCTTCGGGTGCCGACATTGCGGGCGCCCAGGACAGGTCCATATATTAAAACGTCAGAAGCTGCAGTATTTGTAGCTGCTGACTTAAAATTTAAATTTTTTTTGGCAGAACTCCGCTTTAACCACTTCAGCCACAGAAGATTAGGCTGCTTAACCGGTTCCCGACCGGCTCCTGTAGATTTACGTCGGCAGAATGCCCCTGCCTCAAGCTCCGTGACCATTCCCGCGGGACCAGCGGACTCTATGTCCGCCGGTGTCCTGCGATCGGGTCAGAGAGATGCAGAATGGGGAGAGGCAAGTGTAAACATGCATGTCCCCGTTTTGCCTAGTGACACTGTCACTGATTGTCTGTTCCCTGTGATCGGAAACAGTGATCAGTGATGTGTCACATGTAGCCACGCCCCCTAACAGTAAGAATCACTCCCTATGTCACACTTAACCCTTTCAGCGCCACCTAGTGGTTAACCCCTTCACTGCCAGTGTCATTTTCACAGTAATCACTGCATATTTATAGCAATGATCGCTGTAAAAATGACAAATGGTCCCATAAATGTGTCAAAAGTGTCCGATGTGTCCGCCATAATGTCGCAGTCACTAAAAAAATCGCTGATCGCTGCCATTACTAGTAAAAAAAAAAATATTAATAAAAATGACATAAAATTATCCCCTATTTTGTAGACGCTATAACTTTTGTGCAAACCAATCAAAACCAATCAACGCTTATTGCGATTTTTTTAATCAAAATTATGTAGAAGAATACGTATTGGCCTAAACTGAGCAAAAAATCTTTTTTTTATATATTTTTTGGGGATATTTATTATAGCAAAAAGTAAAAAATATTGCTTTTTTTTCAAAATGGTCGGTCTATTTTTGTTTATAGCGCAAAAAATAAAAACCGCAGAGGTGATCAAATACCACTAAAAGAAAGCTCTATTTGTGGGAAAAAAAGGACGTCAATTTTGTTTGGGAGCCACGTCGCACGACCGCGCAATTGTCAGATAAAGCGACACAGTGCCGAATTGCAAAAAATGCTCTGGTCTTTGGCCAGCGAAATGGTCCGGGGCTGAAGTGGTTAATGACCAGAGCACTTTTTACAATTTGGCACTGCGCTGCTTTAACTGGTAATTGCGTGGTCATGCAATGTTGTACCTAAACGAAATTTGCGTCCTTTTTCCCCACAAATAGAGCTTTCTTTTGATGGTATTTGATTGCCTCTGCGATTGAAATTTTTTGCAATATAAACGGAAAAAGTTTTTTTGAAAAAAAAAGATATTTTCTACTTTTTGTTATAAGAAAAATCCAATAAACTCAATTTTAGTCATACATTTAGGCCAAAATGTATTCAGCCACATGTCTTTGGTAAAAAAATGTCAATAAGCGTTTATTTATTGGTTTGCGCAAAAGTTATAGCGTCTACAAACTAGGGTACATTTTCTGGAATTTACGCAGCTTTTAGTTTATGACTGCCTATCTCATTTCTTGAGGTGCTAAAATGGCAGGGCAGTACAAAACCCCCCCAAATTACCCCATTTTGGAAAGTAGACACCCCAAGGAAATTGCTGAGAGGCATGTTGAGCCCATTGAATATTTAATTTTTTTGTCCCAATTGTTTAAAAAAAAAAAAAAAAAAATTACACAAAGTTGTCACTAAATGATATATTGCTCACACATGCCATGGGCATATGTGAAATTACACCCCAAAATACATTCTGCTGCTGGGACTTTTTGGAAGCCTGGCCACGTACATAACACCAAAAACCAAGCACCGCCTTCAGGATTTCTAAGGGCGTACATTTTTGATTTCACTCCTCACTACCTATCACAGTTTCGAAGGCCATAAGATGCCAAGATAGCACAAACCCCCCCAAATGACCCCATTTTGGAAAGTAGACACCCCAAGGTATTTGCTGAGAGGCATGGTGAGTCCATGGAATATTTTATATTTTGCCACAAGTTGCGGGAAAATTAAAATTGTATTTTTTTTGCAAAAAGTTGTCACTAAATGGTATATTGCTCAAACATGCCATAACGAAGGAAAATTTCCCCAGGGGTTTTTTCTAGGCAGCAAGGCATTCAAAAGATTATATACATTTGTTAGATGATTTGAATAAAGAAATTAGGAATAAAATGAGTACATTTATTGAAATATAAGCTCTGGTTCATGATACAATCAACAGCACAAAACATCACTCAATGACAGAGAAGCCTCCAGGAGAACATGACTGGTCAGTTATATTGCGACATTAATATCCAAATGAACACCCCAATGCATTTCGACCCTTTGGGGTCTTCTTCAGGGGGTTTAGGGTTCTAGGAAGATATATTAAAAGATAAAATTAATAAACTTAAATTCAAAGCATTTAACAGTATACTGAAGTGTCATTGTATCATTTAAAGTTGTACAAAGACATGTATCTCCATATACATGGAGGTGTGTTTACCATTAAATAAATGAAAAGGTGGAGATGCATCACACAGACCAGATAGCTTGAACCATTCGCGCCTGACAGCCCACCGGCTCTGCACGTCCCCTCCGCACCCACCAGGCAGATCCACAATCCATCGGGCTTGCAAGGAGCCAGGCATTTGGAGCCACAGGGGAGAATGGGGGGGGGGGGGGGTTTGGGCAAGGCACCTGCAACTGGACATGGGGAGAACTTAGTCGAGTATATATATAAATAAATATTATGTGTAATTTTTTATGACTGTAAACTGGCACATATTAAGTTAGATAATTATTCATGTTGGTTAAACCTATGGGTTTAATTGCATAGTTTTACCATTAGTTTTGATGGTTTGTAGTTAAGTTAATCTGAATTTAGCCTGAATTGGATGAATTAAGTATAATCGAAATAGAATAGTGTTGATGTTCAATAATAAAAGTGGGTGTAATTACTGTGCTAAAGTGTGCTTGGTAATAGAAGAAAGTTCTGAAAGTGTGCTAAAAAAGTAATGCAAGAAAAGAGTGAGGTGAAACAACAAAATATGGATGGGCTGGATTGGATTGTGGTGGAAGTTGTAAAGGTTTGAGACTAGTGCATGGAATGCCTGTGTGAGTGTATCAATTATAGTGAACAAACAAATGTTGACTACCAGTATTGGAATAAGATGAATAAATCTGCTCTTTACAGCAATGGAAGAGACGTAATTAAATTATATATTAACAAGATTGGGTAATGTTAAAGTAGTTAGCCCCAATATTGAGACAAGACTCAACGAAGTATTAATAAGGTACCAGTATCAGCCAAACTAGCATGTTTGAAGTTATATGCTTATCTAATGCTTACTTGTTCTTATGATGTGCAGTGGCAGCATTACCAGGATCAACTGAAGATCATCTGGGAGCCACCACTTAAATTGGATCCCCGTTGATTGCCCATGAGCTGCAGGTGCCAGCCTCCTCCCCGCCAGACCTCCCCTGCTCGCTCCCGCCACTGATTGAGCGGCGTCTACGTGGCCCCCTCGGCGTTCCGGAAGGCGTGAGCCCCGGCAACTGCCGTCACCTCCGACGCAAGAGCGTGACGTCATGACGCTGCGCGCCCGCGGGAAACCCGCGCATGCGCGCGCGTCATCGCTGACAGTCCGGTGGTGATCAGGGGACGCCGCCGGCACGGAGGAGGCTCCCCCTGATGGCCCCTGGGGGAGGGCTCCACCGTGGGAAACACAAGGGGAGAACTGCAAAGGGAATTGCGTCCCCCCACCCGTGCCGGGAAGTCGGATGGAGAGGGGGATCAAATGCCCGGTGCCACCGAGCCAGGCGCAGCGAACCGATGGAGGACGAGCGCAGAATGGCAAACTAAAATGTTCAAATGGTTGTGTACAGAGTTATATACAAAATTGATGGTCATCTAACCATAGTATTTCATATTTATATATTTGATTTTTGTTTAATTGTTGACAGAGCTGAAGGCATATTGGTTCAACCCAATGAATGAGGAATGGGGAGGGAAGAATGAATGTCTTCCTCATCCCAGGAGTGTATCCTCCTAAGCCTAGATATACCAATCTATTTCAGCTACATCCTCAAGCAATGGGAGTATGCCTCAGCTCTTATTGGGTCTCTCATGTGTTTGGAAGGGGAACGGGTGTTTAACCACCCAAAAAGCCAGAACGGAAGAAAAAAACACATATGTGAGAGTACCCGGGCTGCACAACCCAAGAAGTGTACATAACAAAGGAAAATTTCCCCAGGGGTTTTTTCTAGGCAGCAAGGCATTCAAAAGATTATATACATTTGTTAGATGATTTGAATAAAGAAATTAGGAATAAAATGAGTACATTTATTGAAATACAAGCTCTGGTTCATGATACAATCAACAGCACAAAACATCACTCAATGACAGAGAAGCCTCCAGGAGAACATGACTGGTCAGTTATATTGCGACATTAATATCCAAATGAACACCCCAATGCATTTCGACCCTTTGGGGTCTTCTTCAGGGGGTTTAGGGTTCTAGGAAGATATATTAAAAGATAAAATTAATAAAAACTTAAATTTATTTATTTATTATTTTTTTTTGCACAAAGTTGTCACTAAATGATATATTGCTCAAACATGCCATGGGCATATGTGAAATTACACCCTAAAATACATTCTAATGCTTCTCCTGAGTACGAGGATACCACATGTGTGAGACTTTTTTGCTAGCCTAGCCGTGTACAGGTCCCCAAAAACCAAGCACCGCCTTCAGGCTTTCTAAGGCCTTCAGGCATAAAATAGTGATTTTACTCCTCACTACCTATCACAGTCACGGAGGCACTGAAAAGTCCAGATGGCACAAACCCCCCCAAATGACCCCACTTTGGAAAGTAGACACGTCAAGGTATTTGCTAAGAGGCAAAACTTTGTGACAAAAAGCGAGATCTGCAAAATACTCAACATGCCTCTCAGCAAATAGCTTGGGGTGTCTGCTTTCCAAAATGGGGTCATTGGGGGTGGGGGGAGGGGGGTTGTGCTATCTGGGCATTTCATGGCCTCCGAAACTGTTATAGGCAGTGAGGAGTGAAGTCAAAAATTTACGCCCTTAGAAAGCCTGAAGGCGGTGCTTGGTTTTCGGGGTCCTGTATGCTCCCAAAAAGTCTCACACATGTGGTATCCCCGTACTCAGGAGAAGCAACAGAATGTATTTTGGGGTGTAATTTCACCTATGCACATGGCATATTTGAGCAATATATCATTTAGTGACAACTTTCTGTAAAAAAAAAAAAATTATATTCCAGAAACTTTTGGCAAAATATAAAATATTCCCTGGCCCCAACATGTCTCTCAGCAAATAGCTTGAAGTGTCTTATCTTCCAAAATGGGGTCATTTGGGGGGGTTTTGTGCTATATTCACATTTCATGGCCTCCGAAACTTTGATAGGTAGTGAGGAAGTGAAATCACCATTTTACGCCATTAGAAAGCCTGAAGGTGATTGGTTTTCGGGGTCCTGTACATGGCTAGGCTCCCAAAAAGTCTCACACATGTGGTATCCCTGTACTCAGGAGAAGTAGCAGAATGTATTTTGGGGTGTAATTCCACATATGCCCATGGCATGTCTGAGCAATATATCTTTTAGTGACATCTTTGTGCAAATGAAAAGTAAAAAAAAAAAAAATTGTGATTTCCGGCAATTTGTGGCAAAATATAAAATATTCCGTGGACTTAACATGCCTCTCAGCAAATAGCTTGGGGTGTCTACTTTCCAAAATTGGATCTTTTTTTTTGGGGGGGGGGGGTTCGAAAACTGTCCTGGCATTTTATGCACAACATTTAGAAGCTTATGTCACACATCACCCACTCTTCTAACCACTTGAAGACAAAACCCTTTCTGACACTTTGTTTACATGAAAAAATATACCGTATATACTCGAGTATAACCTGACTCGAGTATAAGCCGAGGTACCTAATATTGCCAAAAAAACTTGGAAACCTTACTGACTTGAGTATAAGCCGATGCCCCACTGTTCCCTAGCTCGCTGTTCCCTATTTTACATTGTAAATATTACCTGTAAAGAAGTTGCGGCTGCGGCGTCCAGCGTTCAAATTCCGCGGCGTCCACCGTTCAAATTCCGCGGTCTCTTCCTGTTCCTTCCTTGATAGGCGAGTCTCAGCAGACACTCTCCGCCTATCACGATCATTCTCTCATCCTCAGTTTTCCCAGCAGACACTGTGTTGGGTGTTCCGCCAATCACAGACGTCTGCTGGAAAACGGAGGATGAGAGAACGTTCGTGATAGGCGGAGAGTGTCTGCTGAGACTCGCCTATCAAGGAAGGAACAGGAAGAGACCGCGGAATTTGAACGATGGACGCCGCGGAATTTGAACGATGGACGCTGCAGCCGCAACTTCTTTACAGGTAATATTTACAATGTAAAAATTTCGATGACTCGAGTATAAGCCGAGGGGGGGGGGACTTTCAGCCCCAAAAAAAGGGCTGAAAATCTCGGCTTATACTCGAGTATATACTGTATTTGTTTTTGCAAGAAAATTACTTTGAACCCCCAAACATATCTTTTTTTAAAGCAAAGGCCCTACGGATTAAAAAGGTGGGTGTTGCATTTTTTTTTTTCACACAGTATTTGTGCAGCGATTTTTCAAACACATTTTTTTTGGAAAAAAATACACTTTAAATTTTAATGCACTAAAACACACTATATTGCCCAAATGTTTTATGAAATAAAAAAAATGATGTTAGGTCGAGTACATGGATACCTAATAGAACATGCTTTAAAATTGCGCACAAACAGCAGCGGCGACAAACTACATACATTTTTAAAAGCCTTTACAGGTTACCACTTTAGATTTACAGAGGAGGTCTACTGCTAAAATTACTGCCCTCGATCTGACTTTCACGGTGATACCTTACATGCATGGTGCAATTGTTGTTTACATATGATGACAGACCGACGATTGCATTGGCCTTTGCGCGTGAGCACGGGGGACAGGGGTGCTTTTTTTTTATTTATTATTATTTATTTTGCTTTTTTATTTTATTTTGAAACTGTTCCTTTATTTTTATTTTTTTATCATTTTTACTGTTATCTCAGGGAATGTAAATATCCCCATATGATAGGAATATGTAATGACAGGTACTCTTTAAAAAAAAATTGGGGTCTATTAGACCCCAAATCTCTCCTCTGCCCTCAAAGCATCTGACCACACCAAGATCGGTGTGATTAAATGCTTTTCTCAATTTCCCAATGGCGCTGTTTATATCCGGCGAAATCTTAGTCATGAAATGCTCGTAGCTTCCGGTTTCTTAGGCCATAGGGATGATTGGAGCCGTTCTGGTCTCTGATCAGCTCTATGGTCAGCTGGCGGAACCATCAGTTGCATTCTCAGGTTCCCTGTTGGGACAGGAGAGCCTGAGAAATCCATGGAAGATGGTGGGAGGGGGGCATTCCCTCCCACTGCTTGTAATAGCAGTCTAGAGGCTAATTAGCCACTAGGATTGCTTTTACATGAAAGCTGACCGCTGGCCAAAAAGAATGATACCAAGATGATACCTAAACCTTCAGGCATCATTCTGGTATAACCACTCAAAGTCCAGCAACATACCAATGATCCTTATTGGGCATATATTGTAAATTTTTTCATGCAGCCTGTGGGCTGAAAGATAAAAAGATTGACCGGTGGGTATGCCCACCATTAGAATACCGCCCTTCATCCACCCACTTCTAATGATGGGCATACATGCACCATTTTTCTTTTAACTGTGGTGGTGAAATCACCTCCTACAACGCTGGAGTCGCTGATTTACGTATCGTGGGAGCAAACGCTGTTGCTGTCAGAATAAATAAACCCATGCTGCAGCTGAATGGCGTACCTGCTAAGCAAGCGATGGTTAACAATAAAACAAAGTAACATTACAGTATAACAGTAATACATACCATACCTGCAAAGCAAATACAATAAAACATAGTAAAAATAAAACATTACAGTTCTAAATAAAGAGGGAAGAATGGATATAGAACAATAGTGAGCGAACAATAGAGAACGGACATAAGAGAGAGAAGAAAAATGAAACCACAACTATTTTTGGCTTTTTTAATTTTTTTGTGTTTTTGTGTGTGTTTTTTTTAATTTATTTTTTGCACTTTTATAAAAACTGTAAACTGTGAACGTTCCAGATTAGGATCTCTCAAAATGTAATTGCCATCTCTTCTTTCGAGACCCTGTGTTAGTGTGCCTAGGACTGTGCAGTGCTGTACCCTACCCTAATGCACCAACTAGTGTGTGGTAGCGTTTGAAACATTTACCGATGCAAAGACCAGGATGGTCAGTACAGGAGGGACAATAATAGCAAGTGTCACCCCTAAATCCGCGTTTTCTGCAGACACAACATCTTCTTTGGGGTGTTCTTTGGCTAGGGGTACCAGGGAGGACATACGGAAAATGCCTCTCATGCAGCCGGCTCACTGCATTTGCATTGGGAAGGTGGGGCACAGCACCGTCTGGAAACAGAAGGGCTGTGACGATCTCTTCCTGCAATTTTAGGAAGGATCCAGTTCGCCCTGAAGCTCTGTATAGCACATAAGCATTCAGCAGAGCCAATTGAAATAAATATACAGATGCTTTTTTGTACCAGCGTCTGGCCTTATGGGCACATAGGGCTAGGGTTGTTAGTTTCTCGGGCCTGCTTGCGACTGGTGTAAAAAAGGCCTCCAGTGCTGACCTAGTTTCTGCAGTAATCAGAACAACCTATTAAATGAGCCAACACAGTGCTATAAACATAAAAAACTTGGAATATGTGTAAATAAACTCGCGAGAGAATGGACACTGAATCAATGTCCTAAAAATTACCCATATCCGTGAAATAAAAATAGATATAAATGAAAAATAAAAGGTAAAAATAAATATAAATACAAAAAATAATATAAACAAGCAATGTATACTATCCCCTAAAGATAATATAAACGTGCATAAACAGTTCAAATGTTTGAAAGTTCATGAAGACAAAGCTGACCACATCTGGTGATATTCATCAAACAGACGCCTAATCTTGATATTCGGCGAAGAAGCTTTTCCAACTTGCTCGGATAAATAATAAAAGCAATGGAGGCTTACCAGCTCAGGTGGATCTCTATGACGGAGATCATAGGGGGCTCATACATGGATAACGATGTCCACCGACATACAGCGACACAGCACCACCGACCACCCGATGTCCCGATCCTCCAGAGTCTTCAGCGCAGGATATTTAGAAAGTTTCCTTGCTCATAAAGCAGGAAACAATATTGCAATGATAAAAGGAAAAGGAAAAAAACTTCATGGTGCAGTATTTCTTGGTTTAAAAAGAAGATACCCTTTATTTAGTTCGGGCAAAAAAACGCTTCACATGAAGTTACAAAGGAAAGCGGCAAATTCAAACACGGATCGTACTCAGCTGCTGTAGACCAGTCAGCTGTAGCGTAGTGACGTCCCGATCAACAGCTCCACCCGACGCTGCATTTCGTCATACAAGGCGTCCACTGGGAAAGGAGGAGCCCCCTATGATCTCCGTCATAGAGATCCACCTGAGCTGGTAAGCCTCCATTGCTTTTATTATTTATCCGAGCAAGTTGGAAAAGCTTCTTTGCCGAATATCAAGATTATGCGTCTGTTTGATGAATATCACCAGATGTGGTCAGCTTTGTCTTCATGAACTTTCAAACATTTGAACTGTTTATGCACGATTATATTATCCTTAGGGGATAGTATACATTGCTAGTTTCTATTATTTTTTGTATTTATATTTATTTTTACCTTTATTTTTCATTTATATCTATTTTTATTTTACGGATATGGGTAATTTTTAGGACATTGATTCAGTGTCCATTCTTTCACGAGTTTATTTACACATATTCCAAGTTTTATGTTTATAGCACTGTGTTGGCTCATTTAATAGGTTGCGCATTGATATACATTTTTTGCACATACGTTTATAGCTGTTATTCCAGCTATCTATAATTTTGCAGCACCTGTCACATTTAATTCAGTTCACCATTTATCTAGTTTGTATCTATTTCATTATTCCATTGGGCATCACCTTTGGTTTTGATAGGTTAGCGCGGACTATCCATACTTTTAAACAGTAATCAGAACAAGTCTTTAACTTTCCCCAGTAAGCAACTGTCCACACCAACTTAAAGGTCCAACACTTGTGTATTCCTTCTTGCACAATAAACAGTCTCTTTTAGAGCAGACGGGTTGAGACAAACACGGGTCAGATAAGGTGGGAGGAGGTCCAGGCACAAACTTAAATTTAGGTTTCTCCTGTTCTGAATAGCACTAACAGGCTTTGGCGCACGGTCGCTACCACCAACCATGAGGGGTCTCTGCCACAGACCAGGTGAATAGGGCCTCTGCCACAGGCCCGGTTGTTGGGTCTCTGCCACAGACCATGAGAACGTGGATTACCTTCTAAAAGTATTGACCCCTGGTAGGGAAAGGACATCCATCCGGAGAGTTACCAGAGGCCCCACCGTCACCAGCGATACCGTGCCGGGTCTTCGGGAAGGGTCACCTCCCTGGCCTCCTCGTCCTAGATTCGGGCACCCACTTCCAGGGGGCACCCTAGGAGCCCTCGATCCCTTGTGGGACCCAGTCGAAGGTACTGGGCCCTTGGCCTCTCTCGAAGTACCTCACCCCAGACTGAAGGTGTCTGAGATGGAAGAGTAGCTCCGTCTCTGGGCCTAGAGCACCCAGAGACCACCCAACAGGCCTCCGGGCCTAGGGCACCCGGAGGCGACACACCCGCACCCAGGCTTAAGGTGCCTGAGCGCGGAACCACCCCTCTGGAAGTGTCACGTACCAAGTGTGACCAGAACTGTGCAGCTAGCAACAGAGGAACACCAAACACGTATAAGTGAAATATAAAGATTTATTAAAGATAAGTGAAATAATATATATATATAACCACCTCCAATACCACACAGTGCACAACAACCAATAACAAACAGAACCCACAATTAATAACAGTAACAGACAAATATGTACAAGTAATGGGGAAACCAGAATCATAAACAGGGCCAGGCCGAGGTCATACACAGGGGGATCAGCAGATGGGGTAAGGATGGATCAGGACAGGGAGACAGGATCAAGCAGGGGGCAACCAGGCTGCAGAGCAGGGATCAGGGATTAGGATGGACACAACAGGTTCAGGATCAGGTTACAGGGATCAGGATACATGGATCAAGGTTCAAGCAGACAGGCTACAGGTCAGGGCACGAGGATGATACCAGGGCCGTGTGTGTATACACCTGCCGGGTATTTATAGGAATGCCTGATTAGCTTCAGGTCACACCTGATCGGAGGGAGGGCAGTCTGCTCCACACTGCCAGGATCCATCCGCTGGTGGAAACCAGTACTGCGTCCAAAAGATAATACAACACCAGCAGGGAAAGATTCTCCTGACAGTTACAAACTGCCAGGAGACACCTGCTGGTGGACCACAGTACTGCAAGATAAATAATAAATGCCACCAGCGGATGGAACCTTTCCTGACAGTACCCCCCCTCAAAGGAGCGGCCTCCGGACGCTCCAACTAGCTGTTGCCGGAGAAAGTTCATGGCCACAAGCTGGGTAGTAGGCAAAGTCACATCCGGGCAGGCAATCACATCAAGCTGGGCAGCAGGCAGGAACACCTCGGGCTGGGCAGCAGGCTCCGGGTCAACGAGCTGGGCAGCAGGCTCCGGGTCATCGGGCTGGGCAGCAGGCTCCGGGTCATCGAGCTGGGCAGCAGGTTCCGGGTCATCGAGCTGGGCAGCAGGCAGGGACACTTCGGGCTGGGCAGCAAGCTCCGGGTCATCGAGCTGGGCAGCGGACGGGATCACCTCAGGCTGGGCAGCGGACGGGATCACCTCAGGCTGGGCAGCGGACGGGATCACCTCAGGCTGGGCAGCTGATGGGATCACCTCAGGCTGGGCAGCGGACGGGATCACCTCAGGCTGGGCAGCTGACGGGATCACCTCAGGCTGGGCAGCTGACGGGATCACCTCAGGCTGGGCAGCAGACGGGATCACCTCAGGCTGGGCAGCAGACGGGATCACCTCAGGCTGGGCAGCAGACGGGATCACCTCAGGCTGGGCAGCAGACGGGATCACCTCAGGCTGGGCAGCAGACGGGATCACCTCAGGCTGGGCAGCAGACGGGATCACCTCAGGCTGGGCAGCAGAGCCGGGAAAAGGGCTCCACAACCTCGGGCTGGGAAACGGGCACCACAACCTCAAGCCGGGAAACGGGCACCACAACCTCAAGCCGGGAAACGGGCACCACAACCTTAAGCCGGGAAACGGGCACCGCAGCGGGCACCACAACCTCAGGCCGGGAAACGGGCACCACAACCACAGGCTGGGAAACGGGCACCACAACCACAGGCCGGGAAACGGGCACCACAACCACAGGCCGGGAAACGGGCACCGGATCTTCCGACTGGGACACTGTCATCAGGGCTTCAGTTTGGAAGGCTGGCACGGGAACTCCACGTTGGCAGGCTGGCACAGGGTCTTCAGGCTGGCAGGCTGGCACAGGGTCTTCAGGCTGGCAGGCTGGTCCAGGGTCTTCAGGCTGGCAGGCTGGTCCAGGGTCTTCAGGCTGGCAGGCTGGTCCAGGGTCTTCAGGCTGGCAGGCTAGCATGCTAGCTCGAGAACCGCAGACTGGAAGGCTGGCTCGAGAACCGCAGGCTGGAAGGCTGGCTCGAGGACCGCAGGCTGGAAGGCTGGCTCAAGGACTGCAGGCTGGAAGGCTGGCTCAAGGACCGCAGGCTGGAAGGCTGGCTCAAGGACCGCAGGCTGGAAGGCTGGCTCAAGGACCGCAGGCTGGAAGGCTGGCTCAAGGACCGCAGGCTGGAAGGCTGTCTTGAAGGCTGGCTCTGGGACTGCTGGTACAGGGTCTTCAGGCTGGCAGGCTAGCTCGAGAACCGCAGACTGGAAGGCTGGCTCGAGAACCGCAGGCTGGAAGGCTGGCTCGAGGACCGCAGGCTGGAAGGCTGGCTCGAGGACCGCAGGCTGGAAGGCTGGCTCAAGGACCGCAGGCTGGAAGGCTGGCTCGAGGACCGCAGGCTGGAAGGCTGGCTTGAGAACTGCAGACTGGAAGGCTGGTTCGAGAACTGCAGGCTGGAAGGCTGGCTCAAGGATTACAGGCTGGAAGGCTGGTTCGAGAACTGCAGGCTGGAAGGCTGGTTCGAGAACTGCAGGCTGGAAGGCTGACTCAAGGACTACAGGCTGGAAGGCTGGCTCAAGGACTACAGGCTGGAAGGCTGGCTCAAGGACTACAGGCTGGAAGGCTGGCTCAAGGACTACAGGCTGGAAGGCTGGCTCAAGGACTACAGGCTGGAAGGCTGGCTTGAAGACTGACACTGGGGCTGCAGGCTGGAAGGCTGGCTGGAGAACTGCAGGCTGGAAGGCTGGTTCGAGAACTGCAGGCTGGAAGGCTGGCTTGAAGACTGGCTCTGGGACTGTAGGCTGGAAGGCTGGCTCGAGAACTGCAGACTGGAAGGCTGGCTCGAGAACTGCAAACTGGAAGGCTGGCTCGGGAACTGCAAGCTGGAAGGCTGGTTCTGGAACTGCAAGCTGGAAGGCTGGTTCTGGAACTGCAAGCAGGAAGGCTGGTTCTGGAACTGCAAGCTGGAAGGCTGGTTCTGGAACTGCAAGCTGGAAGGCTGGTTCTGGAACTGCAAGTTGGAAGGCTGGTTCTGGAACTGCAAGTTGGAAGGCTGGTTCTGGAACTGCAGGCTGGGAAGCTGGCTCGAAGGCCGGTTCTGGAACTACAGGCTGGAGCAGGTTGGTGGGTGTGGAGGAAGGTGGGATTACTGGTTGGATTGTGTGGGTAGGGAAATACTTCCGCTTCTATTTAGATTTGGTCACTGCAGGTTTGCACATAATGGGGGGAGTATATGGAAAAGATGGAATCGAGCAAATGGAAGAATATGGCAGGGATACGGGGACAGTGGCTGGAGGAGGTTCTTGTGGGCTTGCAGGCAGCTGAGAAGAGGCAGGTGGGTTGAATGCAGGATAGGTGCAGGGAGCAGAGACTGGATATTGATACCTGGTGGGAAGTAGTGTGTACTGAACTGCGACTGGGGTTGCCATGGGTGATGGAGAAATAGACTCTTGGGCAGACAGGTGTCTGGCAGCAGAGATGTTTTTTTGTGGGCTGGCTGGGGCCGATTGCAAAATATCAGACCATGCTGAGAGTAGTGGCTGCACAAACTGCAGTTTACATTCTGCCTGTCTGACAAGGGATTGTACACAATCAACACACTCTATTATTTTCTGTTGGGAACAAGCTGTGTAATGTTCAAAAAAGTATGGGGAGTCATCCTCCAGAAGCCAAACCAAAGATACGACCTGATTAACATTAAAGGGGGGAGAAAAATCATCATGGCCCTCTGGGATACAAGGCAAAGCCAGCTCGGTGCAGATTTTAATTAAAGGTTGAACATCCCCAAACATCATACAGCCCTGATCAACCCAGGAGTGAGCTAAACGAATAATCTCTAGCAGCTGATCACTGGTCCACTCTTTCGGTGTCTGACAGAGATATTCACCACTCTCTGACGCCAGCAGAGTATAATAAGGAATCATATCAGAGTTCATTTTAGCAGAGTAACAGAACCAAAATGGGTCTTCTGTGCAGCTACTTCTGATCATTAATGGCCCTGGTATACTGTCACGTACCAAGTGTGACCAGAACTGTGCAGCTAGCAACAGAGGAACACCAAACACGTATAAGTGAAATATAGTGATGAGCCGAACACCCCCGGGTTCGGTTCGCACCAGAACCCGCGAACGGACCGAAAGTTCGAACGAACATTAGAACCCTATTAAATACAATGGATGCGAACGTTCGAATTCTAAAGTGCTAATTATAACAACTATTATGCATGTTATTGTCATAAATAGGGTTTGGGAACCCGGGTTCTGCACCAGGGGACATGTATCAATGCAAAAAGAAGTTTTAAAAACGGTCGTTTTTCGGGAGCAGTCATTTTAATGATGCATAAAGTGAAAAAAAAAAAGTCAAATATTCCTTTAAATATCGTACCTGGGGGGTGTCTAAAGTATGCCTGTGAAGTGCCACGTGTTTCCCGTGTTTAGAACTGTCCCTGCACAAAATGACACTTCTAAAGGAAAAAAAAGCCATTTAAAACTGCTTGCGGCTTTAATGTAATGTCTGGTCCCGGTAATATGGATGAAATTCTTTAAGAAAAATGGCATAGCTACCCCATGACCCCCCCCCTACCCCAGCCCATTACCAGCCCCTTTGGGTCTTGTATGGATATTAAGGGGAACCCCGCACATAAAATAAAAAAGGCCCTATATACTCTGAACAGCCGTATACAGGCGGTGCATACAAGACAGGGACTGTAGGTTTGTTCTTATGTAGAATCTGTTTGTAATTTTGAACAGGTACATTGTTGAAGTGTAGCTCCAGCCCAAAAATCTATTTTTAAACTTTTTGGGAAACATAGGTAAGGGTTATCACCCCTGTAACATTTGTTTTGCTGTCTGTGCCCCTGTTCAGAACATTTCACCTCACTTTCCGTCCCAATGACAACTGTTTTTGAAATGTGGTGTTTTTCTTGAAACAAGGATTGCTGATAAAGCATCAGTACAGATGAGACCCCTTTCTCCCATATTTATTCTTACAGGAGAGAATTTTCCTTTCTAGGGGTAGATTTCCTCTCACTTCCTGTTGTCTTCTTTCGTTTGCAAGTGAGAGTCGTTTGTAAGTTGGATGTTTGAAAGTAGGGACCTGCCGTATATACTCTGCAGAAATAGGCCCCTTAGTTGTTGGTGTTGGCACAACACTGTAAGCACTCAGTTACTCTTGGTTGGTGCTGGAACGCCCTGCTGTCAACTATTATATCAGGAATTTTAATTACATATAATTGTTGAACAGTGGTAGTAAAAATTGGGGCTTTGATGGTGGTGCTGGTGCCACAACACTGTAAGCCCTGACAGTTACTCTTGGTGGGTGCAGCAATGGGCCCTGCTGTGAATTATTAGATCAAGAATTGTAATTACATGCCCCTTTTGAACAGGGGCTGAAAAATTGGGCCTTTCGTGGTGGTGGTGGTGGTGGCGTTGCCACAAGACTGTAAGCCCTCAGAGTTACTCTTGGTGGGTGCAGCAATGGACCCTGCTGTGAATTATTAGATCAAGAATTGTAATTGCATGCCCATGTTGAACAGGGGCTGAAAAATTGGGCCTTAGGCACTGGTGGCACAACACTACAACCCCTCACAGATACTGTACTTGGAGCACAGCAATGAGCCCTGTTGCAAAGTATTGCTTCAAAAATTGTAATGACACGCCCCTGTTAAACAGGGGCTGAAAAATTGGGCCTTAGGCACTGGTGCCACAACACTCCAACCCCTCACAGATACTGTACTTGGAGCACAGCAATGAGCCCTATGGCAAATTATTGCTAAAAAAATTGTAATTACACGCCCCTGTAAAACAGGGGCTGAAAAATTGGGCCTTAGCCACTGGTGGCGGCACCCATAAACAAAAATGATCTTCCAAGCTATCATCATCAATCGTATCATTGAGGACTCGGAGGAGGAGGATAGCCAGTCAACATAACAGCACAGGCACTCAGCATCAGCATCAGTCTTGAAGGGATGTGACATGTTAAAATCAATTAGTCTGTTATATCAGCATCAGGTGTGTGGTAGCTGGTGGTGATCCAAGACTGGTTCATCTTGATGAAAGTCAGTCGATCAACCGAGTCGGTGGACAGGCGCACCCTGTGATCCGTGACAAAATCTCCAGCAGCACTGAATGTGCGTTCCGAAAGAACGCTGGATGCAGGACAGGCCAGTAGCTCAATTGCATACTGTGCAAGCTCTGGCCAGTGATCCATCCTCAAGACCCAGTAAGCCAGAGGATTTTCGGTGGGGAAGGTGTCCAAGTCTGACCTTGCCCCTAGATATTCCTGCACCATGTTTATCAGACGCTGGCGATGGTTGCTGGAACCGATCATACTTTGGGGCTGCGGACTAAAGAATTGTCTGAACGCATCGGTCAGACGGCCACCTTCCCCACCGCTCCTTCTTTGACTGGCCGAAGCCTCAGCAACTCGTTGTCCAGGACCAGGAGTTTGTAACCTCCCAGTCTCTGGGAACGCGTTGCACAGACCTTTCTGCAAGGCCTCCCGGAGTTGTCTCATCCTCTGCTCCCTCTGCGACGGTAACATAAGGTCCGCAACCTTACCCTTGTACCGTGGATCAAGGAGAGTGGCCAGCCAGTAATGGTCCCTCTCCTTGATCCGAAGAATACGAGGATCCTTCCGCAGACTTTGCAGGATCAGGGAGGCCATGCAGCGTAGGTTTGCTGAGGCATTCGCTCCGGAGTCCTCTGGGTCACTAAGGACGACATGATCCGCAGCCACCTCCTCCCAGCCACGTACAAGTCCACTGGTTTCTTGGGACTGTAAATCATCCCTAAAAGACTGCTGCTGATGATGCTGAGTGCCAGCCTCCACCTCCATGCTGACACAATCCTCCTCCTCCTCCTCCTCCTCCTCCTCCTCCTCTTCCTGTGCGATGGGTGGGACAGAAGGAACACTGTCTGGGTAAAGGGGGCCTTGAGAGGCAAGGAAGTCCTCCTCTTCCTGCCTCTGTTCTGCCTCAAGTGCCCTGTCCATTATTCCACGCAGCGTGTGCTCCAACAGGTGGACAAGAGGTACAGTGTCACTGATGCATGCACTGTCACTGCTCACCATCCTCGTGGCCTCCTCAAATGGTGCCAGGACAGTGCATGCATCCCTGATCATGCCCCACTGGCGTGGAGAAAAAAAACCAAGCTCCCCTGACCCTGTCCTGGTGCTGTAGTCGCACAGGTACTCATTGATGGCCCTCTGCTGCGTGTGCAGCCGCTGCAGCATGGCCAACGTTGAGTTCCACCTGGTGGGCATGTCACATATAAGGCGGTTCTTGGGCAGGTTCAACTCCTTTTGCAGCTCAGCCAGGCGAGCACTGGCATTATAAGATCTGCGGAAATGCACACAGACTTTCCTGGCCTGCCTCAGGACATCCTGTAAGCCCGGGTACCTGCCCAAGAACCGCTGCACCACCAGGTTAAGGACGTGAGCCACACAGGGCACATGGGTCAGTTGTCCCTGTCGGAGGGCGGAGAGGAGGTTGGTGCCATTGTCGCAAACCACCATTCCTGGCTTAAGCTGGCGTGGCGTCAACCACCTCTCGGCCTGGCCCTGCAGAGCAGACAGGACCTCTGCCCCAGTGTGGCTTCTGTCCCCCAAACACACCAGCGCAAGCACGGCATGGCATCTTTTTGCCTGCGTACTTGCGTAGCCCCGTGAACGGCTACGGAGCACCGCTGGTTCATAGGACAAACCACAGGAAGAGGCCATGGAGGAAGAAGAAGAGGAGGGGGTGGAGGAGAGAGGTGTGTCACAACCAGTAGTAGCATTTTGGAGGCGTGGCGGTGGGACAACCTCCAACACTACTGCACCTTGTCCTGCATCCTTCCCAGCTGCCAAAAGAGTGACCCAATGGGCCGTGAAAGAAAGGTAACGTCCCTGTCCATGCCTGCTGGACCATGAGTCAGCGGTAATATGCACCTTACCGCTGACCGCCCTGTCCAGCGAGGCCAAGACATTGCCTTCCACATGCCGGTAGAGAGCCGGAATAGCCTTCCGTGAGAAAAAGTGGCGTTTGGGAACCTGCCACTGAGGAACCGCACATTGCACAAACTCACGGAAGGGGGCCGAGTCTACCAACTGAAAAGGCAGCAGTTGAAGCGCTAGCAATTTAGCCAAGCTAGCATTCAACCGCTGGGCATGTGGATGGCTGGGAGTGAACTTCTTTCGACGGTCCAGCAGCTGGGGCAGGGAAATTTGCCTGCTAGAATCGGACGTCGGTGTACTGCTAGCAGAGTGGCCGCAAGTACTTGGCTGTGACACACCTAATTCTACACCTTCATTCCTCTCAGTGCATGTTTCAGAGAGGACTGAAGTTATAGTGGGGTTGGAGATACCAGCTGATGCGGTGCAAGGAGAGGTCCGCTTTGTTCTTTGGTGTGGGTCTTTCAGGTAGGCTTGCCAACGAGCTGCATGGCAGGTCAACATATGTCTGGTCAGGCATGTGGTACCCAAGCGGCTGATGTTTTGGCCACGCGATATACGCTTGAGACATATGTTGCAAACAGCAGCTGTGCGATCTGATGCACTAGCCTCAAAAAAGGCCCACACCAAAGAACTTTTTGAATGACGGGCAGAGGCAGCGCCCTGCACAGGCGGAGCTCTGCGGTGTGATTCCGTCGGTGTACTGCCCTTACGCTGGCCACCAAAGGGCATCCTGCCTCGTTGGAGATGTGCCTCCTCCTCATCCTCCTCCTCCTCCTCTCTCCTATTAGGCACCCACGTGGAGTCAGTGACCTCATCATCACCTCCCTCCTCATCACTGGAGCCAATCTGGCAGTATGCTGCAGCTGCTGGAACATGACTGCCAGATTGGTGTCCTTCTTGAGCATCCCCTCTGTCTGCTCTCACGCTACTGCCTTCCTCTAGCTGGGTTTCATCATCAGACCCTTCGAAACGCTGGGCATCCTCCTGGAGCATGTACCCAACACTGTGCTGAAACAGTTCGGGGGACTCCTCAGGAGGAGGACATGGTGGGTCTAGGGAAGGAGTGACTGATGATGAGTCTGACATTGATACCAGGGAAGAGGACGCTTTGGCAGCTGCTTTTCCAGTACCCTGAGCCTGGGTGAGAGAGGATGAGGAGGAGGAGGAGGAGGGCTTGGTCATCCACTCTACCAAGTCTTCGGCATGATGTGGCTCAACATGTCCAGCTGCCGAAAAGAAGGACAAGCGTGTCCCATGGCCATGTGCTGATGACAATGCACCGCGTCCACGACCAGCACTGTTGCCCCCAGACACAGAGCCTGCTTGCCCTCTTTTATTGCCTCCTGACTGTCTGCCTCTCCTTGTTTGCCTTCCAGACATTCTAATAGATGGCCTGCAGGGAGATGGGAAAAAAGCAATAAGGGCTACCTTCAGGTGTCCTTCTCTGTCCCTTGAAACAAGGACTTTGACAGTGAAAGAAACTGACACACTCTCCCTACCTACAGTTTTCTGTCCCTAGAAAAAATGTTTTTTTTAAGCACAATTTAGCACAAGGAGAATTCACTCACTGTCCTTCCAGGTCCCTGGAAACAAGGACTTTGACAGTGAAAGAAACTGACACACTCTCCCTACCTACAGTTTTCTGTCCCTAGAAAAAATGTTTTTTTTTAAGCACAATTTAGCACAAGGAGAATTCACTCACTGTCCTTCCAGGTCCCTGGAAACAAGGACTTTGACAGTGAAAGAAACTGACACACTCTCCCTACCTACAGTTTTCTGTCCCTAGAAAAAATGTTTTTTTTAAGCACAATTTAGCACAAGGAGAATTCACTCACTGTCCTTCCAGGTCCCTGGAAACAAGGACTTTGACAGTGAAAGAAACTGACACACTCTCCCTACCTACAGTTTTCTGTCCCTAGAAAAAATGTTTTTTTAAGCACAATTTAGCACAAGGAGAATTCACTCACTGTCCTTCCAGGTCCCTGGAAACAAGGACTTTGACAGTGAAAGAAACTGACACACTCTCCCTACCTACAGTTTTCTGTCCCTAGAAAAAATGTTTTTTTTAAGCACAATTTAGCACAAGGAGAATTCACTCACTGTCCTTCCAGGTCCCTGGAAACAAGGACTTTGACAGTGAAAGAAACTGACACACTCTCCCTACCTACAGTTTTCTGTCCCTAGAAAAAATGTTTTTTTTAAGCACAATTTAGCACAAGGAGAATTCACTCACTGTCCTTCCAGGTCCCTGGAAACAAGGACTTTGACAGTGAAAGAAACTGACACACTCTCCCTACCTACAGTTTTCTGTCCCTAGAAAAAATGTTTTTTTTAAGCACAATTTAGCACAAGGAGAATTCACTCACTGTCCTTCCAGGTCCCTGGAAACAAGGACTTTGACAGTGAAAGAAACTGACACACTCTCCCTACCTACAGTTTTCTGTCCCTAGAAAAAATGTTTTTTTTAAGCACAATTTAGCACAAGGAGAATTCACTCACTGTCCTTCCAGGTCCCTGGAAACAAGGACTTTGACAGTGAAAGAAACTGACACACTCTCCCTACCTACAGTTTTCTGTCCCTAGAAAAAATGTTTTTTTTAAGCACAATTTAGCACAAGGAGAATTCACTCACTGTCCTTCCAGGTCCCTGGAAACAAGGACTTTGACAGTGAAAGAAACTGACACACTCTCCCTACCTACAGTTTTCTGTCCCTAGAAAAAATGTTTTTTTTAAGCACAATTTAGCACAAGGAGAATTCACTCACTGTCCTTCCAGGTCCCTGGAAACAAGGACTTTGACAGTGAAAGAAACTGACACACTCTCCCTACCTACAGTTTTCTGTCCCTAGAAAAAATGTTTTTTTTAAGCACAATTTAGCACAAGGAGAATTCACTCACTGTCCTTCCAGGTCCCTGGAAACAAGGACTTTGACAGTGAAAGAAACTGACACACTCTCCCTACCTACAGTTTTCTGTCCCTAGAAAAAATGTTTTTTTTAAGCACAATTTAGCACAAGGAGAATTCACTCACTGTCCTTCCAGGTCCCTGGAAACAAGGACTTTGACAGTGAAAGAAACTGACACACTCTCCCTACCTACAGTTTTCTGTCCCTAGAAAAAATGTTTTTTTTAAGCACAATTTAGCACAAGGAGAATTCACTCACTGTCCTTCCAGGTCCCTGGAAACAAGGACTTTGACAGTGAAAGAAACTGACACACTCTCCCTACCTACAGTTTTCTGTCCCTAGAAAAAATGTTTTTTTTAAGCACAATTTAGCACAAGGAGAATTCACTCACTGTCCTTCCAGGTCCCTGGAAACAAGGACTTTGACAGTGAAAGAAACTGACACACTCTCCCTACCTACAGTTTTCTGTCCCTAGAAAAAATGTTTTTTTTAAGCACAATTTAGCACAAGGAGAATTCACTCACTGTCCTTCCAGGTCCCTGGAAACAAGGACTTTGACAGTGAAAGAAACTGACACACTCTCCCTACCTACAGTTTTCTGTCCCTAGAAAAAATGTTTTTTTTAAGCACAATTTAGCACAAGGAGAATTCACTCACTGTCCTTCCAGGTCCCTGGAAACAAGGACTTTGACAGTGAAAGAAACTGACACACTCTCCCTACCTACAGTTTTCTGTCCCTAGAAAAAATGTTTTTTTTAAGCACAATTTAGCACAAGGAGAATTCACTCACTGTCCTTCCAGGTCCCTGGAAACAAGGACTTTGACAGTGAAAGAAACTGACACACTCTCCCTACCTACAGTTTTCTGTCCCTAGAAAAAATGTTTTTTTTAAGCACAATTTAGCACAAGGAGAATTCACTCACTGTCCTTCCAGGTCCCTGGAAACAAGGACTTTGACAGTGAAAGAAACTGACACACTCTCCCTACCTACAGTTTTCTGTCCCTAGAAAAAATGTTTTTTTTAAGCACAATTTAGCACAAGGAGAATTCACTCACTGTCCTTCCAGGTCCCTGGAAACAAGGACTTTGACAGTGAAAGAAACTGACACACTCTCCCTACCTACAGTTTTCTGTCCCTAGAAAAAATGTTTTTTTTAAGCACAATTTAGCACAAGGAGAATTCACTCACTGTCCTTCCAGGTCCCTGGAAACAAGGACTTTGACAGTGAAAGAAACTGACACACTCTCCCTACCTACAGTTTTCTGTCCCTAGAAAAAATGTTTTTTTTAAGCACAATTTAGCACAAGGAGAATTCACTCACTGTCCTTCCAGGTCCCTGGAAACAAGGACTTTGACAGTGAAAGAAACTGACACACTCTCCCTACCTACAGTTTTCTGTCCCTAGAAAAAATGTTTTTTTTAAGCACAATTTAGCACAAGGAGAATTCACTCACTGTCCTTCCAGGTCCCTGGAAACAAGGACTTTGACAGTGAAAGAAACTGACACACTCTCCCTACCTACAGTTTTCTGTCCCTAGAAAAAATGTTTTTTTTAAGCACAATTTAGCACAAGGAGAATTCACTCACTGTCCTTCCAGGTCCCTGGAAACAAGGACTTTGACAGTGAAAGAAACTGACACACTCTCCCTACCTACAGTTTTCTGTCCCTAGAAAAAATGTTTTTTTTAAGCACAATTTAGCACAAGGAGAATTCACTCACTGTCCTTCCAGGTCCCTGGAAACAAGGACTTTGACAGTGAAAGAAACTGACACACTCTCCCTACCTACAGTTTTCTGTCCCTAGAAAAAATGTTTTTTTTTAAGCACAATTTAGCACAAGGAGAATTCACTCACTGTCCTTCCAGGTCCCTGGAAACAAGGACTTTGACAGTGAAAGAAACTGACACACTCTCCCTACCTACAGTTTTCTGTCCCTAGAAAAAATGTTTTTTTTAAGCACAATTTAGCACAAGGAGAATTCACTCACTGTCCTTCCAGGTCCCTGGAAACAAGGACTTTGACAGTGAAAGAAACTGACACACTCTCCCTACCTACAGTTTTCTGTCCCTAGAAAAAATGTTTTTTTTAAGCACAATTTAGCACAAGGAGAATTCACTCACTGTCCTTCCAGGTCCCTGGAAACAAGGACTTTGACAGTGAAAGAAACTGACACACTCTCCCTACCTACAGTTTTCTGTCCCTAGAAAAAATGTTTTTTTTAAGCACAATTTAGCACAAGGAGAATTCACTCACTGTCCTTCCAGGTCCCTGGAAACAAGGACTTTGACAGTGAAAGAAACTGACACACTCTCCCTACCTACAGTTTTCTGTCCCTAGAAAAAATGTTTTTTTTAAGCACAATTTAGCACAAGGAGAATTCACTCACTGTCCTTCCAGGTCCCTGGAAACAAGGACTTTGACAGTGAAAGAAACTGACACACTCTCCCTACCTACAGTTTTCTGTCCCTAGAAAAAATGTTTTTTTTAAGCACAATTTAGCACAAGGAGAATTCACTCACTGTCCTTCCAGGTCCCTGGAAACAAGGACTTTGACAGTGAAAGAAACTGACACACTCTCCCTACCTACAGTTTTCTGTCCCTAGAAAAAATGTTTTTTTTAAGCACAATTTAGCACAAGGAGAATTCACTCACTGTCCTTCCAGGTCCCTGGAAACAAGGACTTTGACAGTGAAAGAAACTGACACACTCTCCCTACCTACAGTTTTCTGTCCCTAGAAAAAATGTTTTTTTTAAGCACAATTTAGCACAAGGAGAATTCACTCACTGTCCTTCCAGGTCCCTGGAAACAAGGACTTTGACAGTGAAAGAAACTGACACACTCTCCCTACCTACAGTTTTCTGTCCCTAGAAAAAATGTTTTTTTTAAGCACAATTTAGCACAAGGAGAATTCACTCACTGTCCTTCCAGGTCCCTGGAAACAAGGACTTTGACAGTGAAAGAAACTGACACACTCTCCCTACCTACAGTTTTCTGTCCCTAGAAAAAATGTTTTTTTTAAGCACAATTTAGCACAAGGAGAATTCACTCACTGTCCTTCCAGGTCCCTGGAAACAAGGACTTTGACAGTGAAAGAAACTGACACACTCTCCCTACCTACAGTTTTCTGTCCCTAGAAAAAATGTTTTTTTTAAGCACAATTTAGCACAAGGAGAATTCACTCACTGTCCTTCCAGGTCCCTGGAAACAAGGACTTTGACAGTGAAAGAAACTGACACACTCTCCCTACCTACAGTTTTCTGTCCCTAGAAAAAATGTTTTTTTTAAGCACAATTTAGCACAAGGAGAATTCACTCACTGTCCTTCCAGGTCCCTGGAAACAAGGACTTTGACAGTGAAAGAAACTGACACACTCTCCCTACCTACAGTTTTCTGTCCCTAGAAAAAATGTTTTTTTTAAGCACAATTTAGCACAAGGAGAATTCACTCACTGTCCTTCCAGGTCCCTGGAAACAAGGACTTTGACAGTGAAAGAAACTGACACACTCTCCCTACCTACAGTTTTCTGTCCCTAGAAAAAATGTTTTTTTTAAGCACAATATAGCACAAGCACAAAACACACTGACACTCTCCCTACCTATCCTTCTCTTTCCCTAAACTAAAGGAATCCAGGTTAAGCAAGAAAGAAATAAAAGTCACTGTCCCTGCCTATGCTGCTCTATCCCTGCTCCGGAACACACTACACTAGGCCGCCGTGCTGGCGGCCTTTTATAGTGTGGGGCGTGTACTAAACACCCTCAGCAATAATTGGCCACAGGCATCCTGCCTGTGGCCAATCATTGCTCTCCTCGCTGCCGGCGCTGTGATTGGCCAAGCATGCGGGGTCACAGTGCATGCTTGGCCAATCACAGCGCCTGGATGACACTGCGATGGCGTAGTGCATTGTGGGCCGTTCGCGTCACTCGAATTTGGCGCGAACGGCCCAAATCGTTCGATCTTCGTCGAACGATCGAACAGCCGATGTTCGAGTCGAACGTATGTTCGACTCGAACACGAAGCTCATCCCTAGTGAAATATAAAGATTTATTAAAGATAAGTGAAATTATATATATATATATATATATATATATATATATATATATATATATATATATAACCACCTCCAATACCACACAGTGCACAACAACCAATAACAAACAGAACCCACAATTAATAACAGTAACAGACAAATATGTACAAGTAATGGGGAAACCAGAATCATAAACAGGGCCAGGCCGAGGTCATACACAGGGGGATCAGCAGATGGGGTAAGGATGGATCAGGACAGGGAGACAGGATCAGGCAGGGGGCAAACAGGCTGCAGAGCAGGGATCAGGGATTAGGACGGACACAACAGGTTCAGGATCAGGTTACAGGATCAGGTTACAGGTTCAGGTTACAGGTTCAGGTTACAGGGATCAGGATACAGGGATCAAGGTTCAAGCAGACAGGCTACAGGTCAGGGCACGAGGACGATACCAGGGCCGTGTGTGTATACACCTGCCGGGTATTTATAGGAATGCCTGATTAGCTTCAGGTCACACCTGATCGGAGGGAGGGCAGTCTGCTCCACACTGCCAGGATCCATCCGCTGGTGGAAACCAGTACTGCGTCCAAAAGATAATACAACACCAGCAGGGAAAGATTCTCCTGACAGTTACAAACTGCCAGGAGACACCTGCTGGTGGACCACAGTACTGCAAGATAAATAATAAATGCCACCAGCGGATGGAACCTTTCCTGACAGGAAGATGGCCGTCCCCTTTTATATCCTCTCCTGACAGGCACAGCAGGTTCCTTGCCCCGTCATACCGCTGCCGAGAGGGGACAAAAAGGACACAACCTCGTACCGCAGTTCAACCCGGGACCCACGGCAACAGCGCCACCCATAGGCCCCAGTGAACTTAACCACCAGTACTATCTCCCAGGGATAGAAATGGTCAATGAGACCTAACAATTGGTACATCTGAGCCTGGCTACCACTCAGATGCTCCCCCCTAAATGTAACCACCCGCTACACATCCCCCTCACTTGTGAACACTGGTCCCCAGTGTCTGAAACCAATTTATGCCTCCTCAATCTGAGTCAGCATAAGCCAGATCCAGAGACAAATAAAAAAAAATGACACTTTAAAAATGTTGTTCGTTTGTGCCGGAACCTAACATGGGAAGGAAAAACACAGATGGGAATAAGGGTGTACAAATATATAAAACATTTGCAATGTAAAACCTTCAATGTAACCGCTGCGCAACACCGCCACCTAGTGGTAGTGCCGCGGTCAGAACACCTGTTGATGACAAGGACATTTTCTTCTCTGTGAACTGTGGCCCTCACTAACTATGACCCCAAAGTCCTGGTTATCTTTGTGGTGGGAAGAGAAGGGAGAACAACAACAACAACCACTCCCATTCCTCCAAAGAGTAAAACACCCTTTAACATGGGCAAAGTTCCTGAAGAGAGAAAAAGAAAGATCAAACACAAAATACAAGAGTCTGGTCTCTCACAAATAGTAATGTGGATCGGGCAATACCAACGGCTTCCAATGTTTATCGAAGGTATCTATGTGATACTCCACATCGTCCTTATCCTTTCTGCAGATAAGCACTTTTTCCGCATGAATGTGCCGACCCAACATCCACGCAGCTTTGCAATCTTTGAACCGCAGAGTTGCGGCAGGTGAACACGAAAAGTATCTTCTAGCGTGGGGTACCTTGAGGTGTGCCCACACAAACTCCGAATACCACCGATCCCTACAGGCCTCAACCTCGAACAGAAGTTCCTTGGGCAGATACGGGTATTCCCACCCATATTCACCAGCAACCTTCTGGTTAAAGAGTCTCTGTAAGCGGGACAGCGGTGGCATAGTGGCACTGTCTCCTGCGCCAGGCAAAACAACAGCATCCGGGTGTCGAGGCACTTTAACTGCCTCTGAGCCAGTTGCAGGGGCCCACAGCGACACCAGTCCAGCAGTAGTAGCATTAGCGGAAGCAGGTGCTCCCGATTGTGGAAGGGTAGACAAGGGGACAGATCCCTCTTCAGGCTCGGTGGCCACCACCCGGGGTGTACTTTCCCCATTAGACATGGTTGGGTTCCTAGGCCTACGGAACAAGGACAGGGGCATCTTATCCCATCCCTTCCTCTCAAACAGTTTGTCAATCGCGGCATCATCACCCGCATCTGAGACGGACTCTAGGTCAGAGGTATCGTACTTCTCCGCAGGGAAGTAATTCCTGGTGAAGGACGATTCACCCCCTCTGGCCAACTCACTAATATGTGAATCCCCAGGGCTAGGGACCTGTAACAAAGTCTCTCCCCCTGGCTTACCTCGGCTTGGAGAAGGACTCGGACGTCCGGGACTTTTCCCTTCAGAGACATCTGTTCTGGGTAAGCGCTGGAGCGTTGCTCCACCACGGCCGCGGGAAGCCTTCACGAGACCCATCTTCCTCTTGGGCGGTGGGAGAAAAGACTCTGTCGTTGCTGAACCAGCATCCTCCGGTTTCTCACTCGCTACAACGAGCTCCTCTGTGACTTCCTCCGAAGTCTCGTCAGTGCGCGCAGGGGTGGCTGTACTAGCTTTGATTCCTTCCTCCTGAGTGGTGGCGCCAGTAAGGCAGTTGAGGTGGAAGGCCCGAGGCCTCTCTGTAGGTTGCTCGACCTCAAAAAGAAATTCCTTGCAGCTCTCACATCGCCCGAATGGCTTCAGATGAACCACCAGTCCTGAGCAGCCGGGACAAATCACACCGAGGGCCTCCACGTCTTTACACACATAGGGGGCAAATCTTCCCCGGGGCTTGAGCCGAATCCCTGTATCCGTAACCGAAGCAGCGAATGATGTCCTTTTCATGGTATTTGAAGCTGGAACCCATGAGACATGAGAGCACATGCTGACCACTTGCTGTTCCATCGCGCACTGACCTTTTCCGCGCGAAAGTCCCCACGTGTAACTTTATACATGGTCAGACTCCTCCCAGTCAATCCGCTCTGAACCTCATTTAACCATAGAGATCCTCAGGAATAATGGCTCCAATGCACGTCATAAAAACACAGAAGATATTGCACATTGCATAATTCTGTTTATTTAAACGGAATCCCAATAGAATTATGCTATGTGCAATATCTTCTGTGTTTTTATGACGTGCATTGGAGCCATTATTCCTGAGGATTTCTATGGTTAAACGAGGTTAAGAGCGGATTGACTGATGAACACTTACTCATAAGGCTTACTAATTGCAGTCTTCTGGTGAGTTTGACCCCCTGGGGGAGTGTGCTTCACGAGGTGGAAAGTTGGATATTTATTCTGGTGGAAGATGCACACTGAATTTATCGATCTTATCATCACACTGGATACCTCTGAACTTTACCCATTACCATTACTGCATAGAGACTATTGACTGTTGTTTTTACCACACTGCAGAGGCGGCTCTCTAATTAGGCAAATTAGGCAGTCGCCTAAGGCCTCGCACTCACAGGGGCCTTGCGGCTGCCTAATTTGCCTGTGATCAATACTAATGTCGGCGTCATCGGATCTCTCTATTACCCATCTCTCTTTCTCACCTCCCCCTCTCTCCCCCCTCTTGCATTGGCTGAATATGTCTGATGGGTGAGGAGGGTGCCCTGGAAGTGGTGCTGATCACCTGTGTGCTAGATCCGTGCATTTTCTGCAGCCATTTTTCTTGCTTGAATTATTTTTCCCATTATGGGCGTGAGTGGGGCCTCATGTCTAAGTTTTGCCTAAGGCCTCACAAAGCCTAGAGCCGCCTCTGCCACACTGATCATCTTTAATTTTAGCGCTGTTTTAGTACTCATTTATTACAGATCACTGTGATTGGTTTTATACTGTACTACTCATATCCATTTTATGTCATTGTAAACAGCTGCTTAGTTATATTCCTCTATATTTTTATATTATTTTAGGAATATTTTTATTTAGCCTTTACTTCACTGCTGGTTATTTGTGGGGCGGAACTAGCGCTGAGTGGTGTACCGTAGGCCTATTTTACATCCCATTTATCTATATATATGTAGCGCCCTCCTCACTCCCCTCTTCACTTCAGCTCGTCTGTCTCTTGTCTAGGGGTACCTTAGAGGGGAGGGGGCGGGGACACCATGCCTGGCCTTCACCACAGGTGTCAGTGCGGTGTGAGCAAAGTTCTTGTTTTACCTTCGGGTCAGTGCTGTGCACCTGGAGCCTCCACTGAGATTACCTTGAACAATGTCTGTCAGGAAAGAGCCCCACACCATTAAAGTCCAACACTCCTTTATTCTTCTTGAATGAGCACAATCAGTTGAACTCCCTTGGAGAACAGAACAGAAAAGGAGGTGTGGATGCGAGTAGGCCCAGGCACAATCGGTTCTCCACTTTCCTTCCTGAAAGTGGGTTGCGGTCTCCAAGCGAGGGGGAATTTCCTTCCAGGCGGTCTCCGGTGGGAGGCTCACCTGTCGCTGGCAATCTGCTGCACCCGGTCTTCAAGTGAGGAGCTCCCCCCGGTCCATTACGCCTTCCGGATTCGGGTTTCCAATCCCTGGGTTCCCTAGGACCTCCGTCCCTCACGGAACTCAGTGTTGGGCACTGAGCTCCAGACCTCCATCTGAGTACCTCACCCCAGGCTAAAGGTGCCTGGGATGGAACACGACTTCCGGCTGTCTTCTAGGCCTAGGCCGCCTAGAGGACCGACACGAACCACCGCCCATAGGCTGAAGGTGCCTGGGACTCGACCCCGTGACAAAGATGGCCGGCCCCTTTATACCCTCTCCCAGCAAGCATGGCGGGTTCCCCGCCCCACCATACCGCTGCCGAGAGAGGACAAAAAGGAGGCCCAGCACACAGCAAAGATTCAACCCCAGCCCAGGGCGACAGCGCCACCCGCTTGGCTGCAGGGAATTACACATCACTGGTGTCTCTGCCAGGTTTAAATTACACCCGGGAAAGTACATACCCGCTACATATATATATATATATATATATATATATATATATATAAAACAGTAAATTTCAGTTAAAAGTAGTAAAAGTGGAGCAATCATCAAGGGGACTCTGGGAATGTGGGGGGGGGGACTCTGGTGACCAGAGACCACCTTCCGCAGAAAGAATACACTAAAGGTAAGAGGGGTGGGTTACTGATATAGGGGGTTACATCAGTGACCCCCTCCCCCTCAGACTGGCCTGGCGGCACTGTCACTGACCTCCTCTCAGGTGCACCTATCAGGGCTCAGTCAGCCGGCTCCAGCTTGGTGGCTCTGGTTTTCCTATAGTCTCCTCTCCACAGTCCACACACGTCTGACTTTTTCCCATGATCTCCATCCCGGTGGTGCCCCCATTCTTGACTCCTTTCCAGATTCCCTCAGAGACTACAGACATTAAATAATACAAGAGATGGTCAGAGGTTGCGGACATGATACAAGAGATGGTTAGAGGCTGTCGGCATAGTACAGGAGATGTCAGAGGCTGTGGGCATGGTACAGGAGATGTTAAGATTTCAGAGGCTGCGGGCATGGTACAGGAGATATCAGAGGCTGCAGGCATGGTAAAGGAGATGGTCAGAGACTTAGGACATGATACTAAAGATGTTAAGAGAATATAGACATGATACAGGAGATGGTCAGAGACTGGAGACATGATACAAGAGATGGTCAGAGACTGCAGACGTGATACAAGAGATGGTCAGAGACTGCAGACGTGACACAAGAGATGTCAGAGACTGCGGACATGATACAAGAGATGGTCAGAGACTGCGGACATGATACAAGCGATCAATGCAGCCCCACCAGTGCCGATCAAATGCAGCCTCACTGTGCCCATCAATGCAGCCTCACTGTGCCCATCAATGCAGCCCCACTGTGCCCATCAATGCAGCCTCACTGTGCCCATCAATGCAGCCTCACTGTGCCCATCAATGCAGCCTCACTGTGCCCATCAATGCAGCCTCACTGTGCGCATCAATGCAGCCTCACTGTGCGCATCAATGCAGCCTCACTATGCGCATCAATGCAGTCTCATCTTACTGGGTTGCCAGAAGACTGGTATATAGTACTGCAGCTGTCTGATAGGGAGCAAAAGGTGGGGGAACAAGTACCAATCAGGAAGGGGATCTCACTAACATGGTGCTAGCTACCCTGTCAGAGAGCCATTTCTGTGACATTCATGATGTGACTGGGGTGACCTTGATCAGCTGGGAACTGTTCCTGAGTTAAAGTGATCGTAAACCTTTGAAAGAAACAATTAGCGAAACATATATTCATATAATTTGTACTTGCCTCAGACCATAGCACCTAATGTGAATTCTGACTGCTCTCTTCTTTTCTGTAATCTGCACCTTTCACTTCTGATAGTTTTCTCTGACACAAGGTAATCCATCCTGACTCCTCCCTCCCAGAAGGTGATTGACATCTTCAGATGTGCATCTTTCCCTTTCAGACTCTTTGTAAAAGGGGGTGTATCCATTCCCTACACTCAGGTGTCAGATTACACTCACCTCTCTGATCTGTGCTTTGCAGTG
This sequence comes from Rana muscosa, assembly GCA_029206835.1. NCBI lineage: Eukaryota > Metazoa > Chordata > Amphibia > Anura > Ranidae > Rana > Rana muscosa. Next base: position 61,889,971 of record CM055122.1, on the reverse strand, counting down.
TGTTACATCAGATCCCTGCCCCCTGCCTCTTGGAAGATGAGAAATACCATCTGATCTGTGTATCTTGGAAGGCTCTGGAGGAGAGAAGGCTGCAACATAACAGGTTTACGGAGAAAGATCTACAGTTTTCACCACTGTTCATTACCTGAGGCTAGTCACTTCCGTGGGTCTATATAAGGGTTCATTATCACTGTAAAGAGGAATCCTTTACACCCAAGGAAGTTATTTGATTTGCACTTGCCATGGTGCTACATATATGACCAGCCTTGACACCAGCCGTTTGATGGCTTAACAGTTCAGTTGATAGCAAGCATAAGCACGCCTTGTCATTCAAAGCACGCCTTGATTATAGCTGTTTTGGGAAACAGTTAAAGCGGAACTAAACCCTCCAAGCCTTTACACCCAAGGACGCTGACATCTTAGCCTCTGTCTGATCTGCAGTTGCTATGGTGCTGCACATATAATTAGCTAAGACAACAGCCATCTAATGGCTTGACAGTTCAGTAAAATAAGCACCAACAGTTATCATTAAAGGCATACCTTTAGTTCCACGTTAATGTGCTGGTATTTTTTTTTTACTAGTCCCAAATCCTAAGTGGATTAAGGCTGGGTTGACACCATTGCAAATTGGATGTGGATTTTCCACATCCAATTCACAATAGCAGGAGATTTCACCTGGCTCTCTATGGAGCTGATTCAGATATCCCTGCTGCGGCTCCGGTGCGAATTTTCACAGGAGCCCTGTGCGTCTTTTGGTCCGTTTCTGGTCGGAATTCAGCCAAAAATTTGGTCTGAAATCAGACCTGAAACAGTGAGCCAGGACGCACCGGACCCCTGCTGTGATCTGCATGCGAATATAGTGTGAACCCAGCCTTACCATCCCAGCTGGTGAAATACTAGGCAGGTGGTAGCCCTGGATACACACAGAAAAGAAAATTGTCACAGGGGTTCTAGATTTCCCTTACTCTAATTAAGAAAAAAAGGTTTTGGCTGGACATATACTTTAAAGTGTAACTAAACCCAACACAAAAATGTAATATATTGTAGCTTAACAATCATTGGATGTGGTGGCTGCATTCGTTTTCTTTTGTTCAGGCTTTTATATCTTTATTTTGACCTGGTGATTGGCCAGTAACACACCTCCTGACACAGAGTGGCTACATTCACTCCTCACTTTATCTATAGAGGAGCAACGTAGCCACAGCAATAGTTTTTTCTTCTTTTGGGGGATACATGTTTTACCTAAATTAATAATAACCGACCATCATAAGCACCCCTGTCAGTGTTAAATTGTTTGTTTCAACCCTTTAACTGCCACCTTTGCTGGACAGCTCGTGCTGCTAAAGGAAGTAAAAAAATAACAGACTAAAGCCCCGTACACACGATCGGTTTAACTGATGAAAACCGTCCGATGGATGGTTTTCATCAGACAAACCGATCGTGTATGGTACCCATGGGAATTTCCGATCGTCTATGGGCAAGTCCATCGGTTAAAAAACCCACGCATGCTCAGAATCAAGTCGACGCATACTCAGAAGCATTAAACTTCATTTTTCTCGGCTCATCGGAGTGTTTTACGTCACCGCGTTTGGAACGGTCGGTTTTTTGACTGATGGTGTGTGGCCAAGACTGATGAAAAACAGTTTCATCGGATTTCCGATGGTCAAATCCATCGGACGAAAATCCATAGGTTATCCGATCGTGTGTACAGGGCTTTACTGGCCTAATCACCAGGTAATAAAACTATGGTATAGGGTGAGGGGGACTGAGAAAAACTAGGACTGCCATGTTAATGGTAGTGACAAACTATATCATATATATCATTTTTGATTTTGGCTATAGTTACACTTTATAGTCATTATATTTATTTATGTAGCCAGTTATCACATATTTAAAAAAAAACTGCCGCTTTTCATTTAAAATACTTTCATTATTTAATATTAAAATACAAAATCCACCATTATAAGGCTCCATGCACACTGGAGCTCATAAACGGCTGTTTCTTTCTCGTACATCACGGGACACAGAGCGACATAGTCATTACTAATGGGTTATATAGATACCGTCAGGTGCTGGCACTGGCAACTTCCAAAACCGGAAGTACCCTCCCCTATATAAGCCCCTCCCATCCGGGAGCACCTCAGTTTTTTTGCCAGTGTCTAAGGTGTTGGCCAAGAAGAAACATGTGTTTTTCACTGAGCTTGCGTACAGGTTCTTTTGGGCCTCAGTAAGCTATTCCGGATCCGACCAAAAAAGCTTCATAGCTAAACGGTCGGTACCCGGGCCTTGCAGAGAAGAGCAAGGTTTTGCCTGTAATGCTTCTCTTAGGAGAGCTGGACCCTGGGATCCAGAGCTCTGGTCATACCCACGACCAAGATGTTTTCTGTGCAGGGTGCTATACAGGTCCAGGGGAGTGGAATCCTTGGGAACCCGGTCCCTGAAGGTTTGATTACAATGCCTGCCGTGATAGGTGAAGTTTAGGCTTTTGTGGACCAAACAAAGTCCTGCGGCGGGGAACAGGTAAGTGGGGGCCCCCAGGAACTTGGTTCTATTGGGGGACCCCCAAGCCTAATTTGTCTTTCTGTCTGTTACCTAATGGTATTAACGCAAAATTCTGTGCATGCCTGTAACTACTAAAAAAATGTAATAATTTTTAATGGTGGTCAAGAAAAAAAAAAAAAAAAATGTTTTTATATATATATTTAATATATTAGACTGCGGTACCTGTGTTTGTCCACTAGAGGCCGCTGTGGAATGTTTTCTTGTCATGTGGACTAGCTTCTTCTCAGCAGAGCAAAGTCCAGGCAGATGGTGAGTTCTCTTATAGGAAACTGCTTCCTCTGCCATGTTGCAGTGCTCGTCCATCCCCCGGCCTGCGGCAAAGAGGGGCCCTGGCTCCTGTCCCTTGTTACCATATTTGAAATTAGCGCCGAAGGCGCACGTGCCCGCGCGCTTGCGCGTGCACGCGCCTCTATATATAGAGGTGAGCCGGGAAAGGGGGCGGAGCCTGGGGGATGACGCTCTGTGCGCGCCGCAGCGCTTCTGCGCATGTGCGGGCGTCCCAGCAGTTTAAAAAAAACACAATATTGTAGTGAGCTGGCTATGAAGTACAGAGACAGAGCTGGCAACATTTAAAGGCATACAGCAAGCGGTTGATACAGGCATCCCCTAGAAAGGCACATTAGTAGACACCAACTGTGATATAGCAGCAATTGTGCTAGACTATTCTCAGTAAAAGTGGTGTATTACGGCTGGAATACCTCAGCTTTAGGCTTAGGAATATGCCGTCCAGAAGCTCCGGAACTGAATCTTCCAGGAAGCGAAGGGGGTCTCATCGGGCTCGGAGGATCTGGGGCATACTCCTGCTGCACCAGTCTCCCCTGAAGTTCAGAGGTAAGTGACCGTAGAGACCCCGCAGGGGTACTTGGTACTGTGGCTGTCCTCAGTCACCTGCTCCTGTGTATGTAACAGAGGAGGTTTTTTCCTCAGCTCTGGGAGGATTAGAGAGAGATTGTCAACATTTATCGCTGCCTCCCTGTCAGGGAAAGCACGCCCGATCTCCGTCTCCTCCTTCAGAGTGCCTGTTAGCAGAGCAACAGTCCCATACAGGGATCGACCTGCCTGAAGGGGATCAGGATAAGGTTGATTCTGTTATAGAGGAATCAACAGTGGGGGAACCTTTTCTCAGCATCTCAAGCTGAAAGATTATGGGTTCAGTCTCTGACTAACATGGTCCGATCAGCATTTAAAAATGCACCTTGCGGAACCATCAACCACTACTGTATCCTCGTTGGGGTCGCTAGAAGCCCCCAGACTGTTTGTTCTTTTCCACTTCACCCTTTACTGAAAGGGCTCATTTACCAGGATTGGGAACGTCCTGAGAAAATATTTATTCCCCCAAGAGATTTCCGGTGGTCTATCCCATGGAGGATAAGTTCATCAAAAAAAAAAAAAAAAATGGAAGGTCCCTACAATGGACGCAGCCATCTCTTGTATGTATAAATCACTGACATGTCCAGTGGATAATGTCCAAATGTTCAAGAACCCAATAGATAAAAGATTGGAGTCCTTATGAAAATCTGCTTGGTGATACAACCAGCAGTAGCAGCTATTGGGGTCTGCTAAGCAGTGAAGGATCAGTTGAAACAGGTCTTGAGGGACTTGACAGATCAGCAGGCTTTGCCCTAGCTGATCTACCTAGAGCCTTAGGCTTTGCGGTTGACGCCATAGAGGATTCAGTCCATCAGGCCTCCCGCCTTACGCTGTCTATAGTACATATGCGTAGGCTCCTATGGCTCAAAAACTGGTCTGCTGAAGCTCCCTGTAAAGAATGGCTGGTTAGCGTCCCATTTCATGGTGAACGCTTATTCAGGGAAAACCTGGACAAATATATCCAGAAAATTTCCAGCGGTAAAAATACGCTCTTGCCGGTTAAAAGCAGAGTTAGAGGTCCCTCTTTAAGAGGCCTGCTTCTCCAGTCCCTGGGGCATCGGCTGTGTAACAGTTCCGACGGCCTCCTCGGTCAAATCCCGGGGGTAAAAAACAGGGACAGTAGCAGGGTAATGAGAAACCCTGGGTCAGGGGAGGTACAAAACCTCCCCCAAAGTTAAATTCATGAAGCCCCCACTCAGTCGGGTGGGGGGAGGACTCCAGTTGTTCGCAAGAGACCTGGCGGGACACGATCAAGACAGATAGGTGCTCTCCGCAGTAGGTTTGGGATACAGTTTGGAGTTAAAAGATTCTCCTCCTTCCCATTTTTGAGGTCAAACGTGCCAAGGGATCCCCGGAAGAGAGAGTCCCTCCTGTTGGCACTAGAACAACTATTGCTCCAAGGAGTAATTATGGAGGTTCCCCTGGAAGAATGAGGGTTCGGGTTTTACTCAAACCTCTTTACAGTCCCGAAGCAAACGCGGACGGGAGGCCCATATTAATTCTAAAAGGGCTATACAAATTCCTGTATATCAGGACTTTCCGATGGAGTCGATCCGATCGGTGGCCACTGCCCTACAAGGGGAGGATTGGTTAGCCACGATCGACATCAAAGATGCTTATTTGCACATTCCCATCTTTCCAGTCCACCAAAAATTTCTACGCTTTGCAGTAGAAGGGCGCCATTTTCAGTTCAGAGCCTTACCCTTCGGTTTGGCCACAGCACCACGAGTGTTTACAAAAATTCTGGCCCTTTATTGGCCAATCTAAGAACACAAGGTGTAATGATAATGGCATATCTGGATGACTTGTTGCTGATAGACCACTCAGTGAAAAAACTAGACGTGGTCGTTCACAAGACGATCAAGTATCTGGAATCTCACGGTTGGATTATCAACCGAGACAAGTCAGCCCTAAAAACCAGTCAAAAGTCTGGAATACTTGGGGCTAAGGTTGGATTCAGGCCAGAGAAAAATATTCTTGCCTCGAGGAAAGGTGTTGTCTTTGAAAGATTTGATCCACTTAGTGGGTACAAAAAAGACAGCCGTCCATACGCCTGTATATGAGGCTGCTGGGAAAAATGGTTGCATCATTCGAAGCAGTACCCTACGGTCAATTCCATTCAAGGAATTTGCAAGGGGCCATACTGTCAGCCTGGAACAAAAAAGTTCAGGCCCTAGACTTACAATGTCCTTGTCCCCTTCCGTTCGCAAGAGCCTCCGTTGGTGGTTGGTTCCCCAGAATCTGGAAAAAAGGAAATCCTTCAGTCCGATTTCTTGGAAGGTGGTCACTACAGATGCCAGCCTTATAGGCTGGGGAGCAGTACTGGAGCAATAGTCTCTCCAGGGCAGATGGTCGGATGCAGAAAAGGCCCTGCCCATCTATCTCTTAGAGATACGAGCAGCCCGGTATGCCCTAGTAGCATGGACATCCAAACTCCAAGGGTCCCCTGTCAGAATGCAATCAGACAATGCCACAGCAGTGGCATATATCAATCATCAGGGGGGCACCAGGAGTCGTGCAGCCCAGAGGGAAGTAAATTACATCCTGAAATGGGCAGAAAAATATGTCCCAGCCATATCTGCGGTATTCATTCCAGGAGTGGAGAATTGGAAGGCGGACTTTCTAAGTCGCCAGCAATTAGGCCCAGAGGAGGGGTCCCTTCACCCCGAGGTTTTCTGGACAATATGTCAGCGGTGGGGAACATCGGATGTAGATCTTCTAGCATCCAGATTCAACGCAAAGGGGGACAGGTTTGTCTCTCGGACAAGGGATCCCCTAGCTTGCGGCTCGGATGCCCTAGTGTTCCCTTGGGATCAGTTCAAGCTGATATATGCATTCACACCGCCACAATGGTTACCTCGATTACTCCGCAGAATCAGGGTAGAAAAGAAACCAGTGATTCCGGTGGCTCCAGCGTGGCCCCGAAGAGCGTGGTACGCGGAGATTGTAAAATTTCAGTGGGGAGTCCTTGGACTCTCCCACGTCGTCCGGCTTTCGCAAGGACCGATATACCACCCTTCCTTACCAGCCCTAGGTTTGACGGCCTGGCTATTGAAGCCCACATTCTAAAAAAGAGAGGGCTCTCTAATGCTGTGGTATCTACCATGATCAATGCCAGGAAGCCGGTATCCAGGCAGATCTACTATAGAATCTGGAAGGCGTACATCGCGTGGTGTGAGGCCAAGAAATGGCATCCACATAAGTACGTAATAGGTAGGATTCTGGACTTCCTACAGTGGGCTGTAGATAGGAAGCTTGCCTTGAGTACTATCAAGGGTCAGATTTCGGCCTTGTCAATATTTTTTCAAAGGCCCTTGGCTTCGCATTCACTAGTCAAAGCCTTTATACAAGGAGTGATGCGTATTAGTCCTCCGGTTAATATTCCCATATGTCCATGGGATCTAAACTTGGTTCTGTCGGTTCTACAGAAACAACCATTTGAACCATTACAGCATATTTCCTTGGTGCTTCTCACCAGGAAATTGATTTTTCTAGTAGCCATTTGTTCGGCTAAAAGAGTATCGGAATTAGCAGCTATGTCCTGTAAGGAGCCATATCTGGTTATCCATAAGGACAGAGTAGTGTTACGTCCTCATCCAGCCTTTCTTCCTAAGGTGGTATCGAGGTTTCATTTGAACCAAGATGTGGTTCTTCCTTCTTTTTTCCCCAAACCTACTTCGGTAGAGGAAAAGTTATTGCATTCTTTGGATGTAGTAAGAGCAGTTAAGGCTTATCTAAAAGCCACTGCTCAGATTCGCAGAACGGATACTTTGTTTATTCTGCCGGAAGGCCCCAGAAAGGGTCAGGCAGCGTCAAAATCTACTTTAGCCAAGTGGATTCGACAGGTCATTATGCAAGCTTATGGCTTGAGAAGGAGACCGCCTCCGTTCAAAGTTAGAGCGCACTCCACGAGAGCAGTTGGAACTTCATGGGCAGTGCATCTCCAGGCCTCCCTGGCTCAAATCTGTAAGGCCGCAACATGGTCTTCGGTACACACGTTTACTAGGTCCTACCAGGTGGACGTTAGAAGTCAGGAGGATGTCGCCTTTGGGCGCAGTGTGTTGCAGGCCGCAAAAGATCCTCATGTCTGATAGCGCTCAGCTTATATATGGTGTATCCCCCCCCTCATTTGGCATTGCTTTAGGACATCCCATTAGTAATGAGTGACTATGTCGCTCTGTGTCCCGTGATGTACGAGAAAGAAAATAGGATTTTTATAACAGCTTACCTGTAAAATCCTTTTCTTGGAGTACATCACGGGACACAGAGCTCCCACCCCTCTTTAGGGACACTTATTGCTTTGCTACAAAACTGAGGTGCTCCCGGATGGGAGGGGCTTATATAGGGGAGGGTACTTCCGGTTTTGGAAGTTGCCAGTGCCAGCACCTGACGGTATCTATATAACCCATTAGTAATGACTATGTCGCTCTGTGTCCCGTGATGTACTCCAAGAAAAGGATTTTACAGGTAAGCTGTTATAAAAATCCTATTTTTTTGGAGTTTGGGCGTTTTTTTAAAAAAAGCCCATAAACTCCACTCTATGTTATCCTATGTGTCCATGCACACATGGAAGTTTTTGGACGTTTATCAGCAGTGGCGTTTATGGGCTGTTTTCTGAACGCCCTAAAATCGCATTCAGGAGTCGTTTTTCTGACCACAAAAACGCCAAACGCTCAAAAAAACCGCATATAAACGTAGATAAATGCTCAAAAACGTGTCTCACCAGCGTTTTTTAACGTTTTTGATCCATTGAAAAAAAAAAAGCTTAAAAACGCTAACGCGGAAAAACGCTAATAAACGCTATTGCAAAAATGTTAAAAAACGTTGAAAGACACTATGCAAAGCTACTGGCGTTTTTATAACATTATTTTAGCGTCCAGTGTGCATGGAGCCTTATAGATAGATGAAAAGATTTTAATCTAACAAGCAGAAATGAATTTTATGGTACATCAGGGACATATCTTCAAGCTCTGGGACTGCGTCTGGAAATCAGGGACAGCTGGCAATTATATCATTAAAATGCTGTCTAAGCAACTGTTCCAACGCCACATACACTGAGACACATTGCCCTAAAATGATAGAATATTGCAAATCTATTACTTCTCTAAAATAACTTTCAGCAATGGGTTGAAATTATGACTAGCCAAAGTGCGCTCATTCACATATTAAACATATTACATGTAGTAGAGAAAAGAATCCTGGTTGTTTGTAAAAAAAAAACAAAAAAAAACTATAACAATCTATCTGACTATGTGCACCAGTTTTTCTCGTCTGTATTTTTCCCCATTTAGGCCCACAATGTGCCTGGTATTGCCCCCATATCACCATTCTTGGTTCAGCCGCACACTGTACCGAAACAAAATCTCTCATTTTTTTTTCCCTGTGCCCCCATCCCCAGCTCAGTACCATGGCATCGCTGGAAATGAACTGGTCCCCTCACCCTTGTCTCAAAAGTAGTACCCCCAATTCATGACTAACCAATGTCACTGTAAAAGTATTCCCTCCATCTCCAGCTCTTGACCCTAGCATCCTTGGATATAGAGCTGTGCCTTCTCTCTGGCTCAGCAAGACATTGTACTTGGAAATGTATGTGTATCAGCTGTGCCCTTGAAAAACCTAACCTCCCCCCTATGCCCAGCTTATCACCAGGAAACTGTCTATGTGCATCCTGCTCAGTAGCATACTGTAACTTCAAAGAACAACTGTACTTGTTTTTCTTTATTTAGTTGCCCCTGCCCCAGAAATGCTGTCCACTAGTTTCTATACTTACCTTCAACCCTGATCCAGTGCCCTTTTTTTTCTGCCCCACTTGGAGTTGCACAGCCTTTCCTCTAAAAATGGGCACTTCTTGCTGGGCATGCATAGCGCAGCCACATTAATTCCTGTGGAAAAGTTGTGCCCTAAACAACCTCTGGTGGCTGCCATGAGTGTTACTTTGCATTACAAATCAGCCATTTTCGTAGGAAAGACTTTCATTGCGATGGACTGCACAGTGAAAATCGCCGTATTAGGGATGAAGTACAGTAAAAGATAATTATAAGACCAGGATGGACAGCACTCAGGGAGTGGAGGCAACTAGTTAAAAAAAAAGTACAGTACCTCCCTGGCGGTATGATTCTGTCTGGAATTTTGTACCAAAAGCGGTACAATTATTTTGCATGGAAATTTGGTGTTATGTATTGTAGGCCTGCAATTCTTAGTAATTACTTACTTAAATCTGTCCAAACAAGAGTCTAGTAGACATCCCGGGTATGATAAAGTTTGAAACACAAAATCATAAATTATAATATAATAAATAACTATAAAATAATTATAACAAATAATAATATAATAATAATAAAATTTATTCAATAATGTAATCAAATCAAAAACACAGAAATTTGCTCAGTTGCAGAATTGTCGCTGTCATTAGAGTCAGTGTTTGATGACGAATTTCCCCACAAATTGCTATCGCTCAATTCTGCGAGTGATTCCACTTTTGATGTAAACGGACACTTTTTGGTTGCTATGGACAATCTCCAGTTTCCAGGCAGAAAGAACAGTTTTTATAATATAAAACTGCATGCAGGGCACTGGACAGACCACTAGGGACAAAGGGGATGTGTAATTATTTTATACAGTATTGTAATCTGTAAGATTACTGTATGCGTACGGTGTTATTACTTTTTTGAATTTGCCGCCGAACTCCGCCGCCGTGCGCCGCTCGGGAACAGAGCTCGGCGGCACTCGGCAGTCACCAGTGTGTGAATCGAGCGAGATGACAGCTCGCACACACAGCGGGACACATCGCAGGATCCAGGGACAAAGTAAGTAACTTCCCCTGTATCCTGCAATGCGATCCCGAGTTTGGCTCGGGGTTACCGCTTTGGACATGAAAAATCCACCCCGAGCCAGACTCGGGATTATCGCCAGGGAGGTTAAAGCCCAACCCAGTGCTCCAACCACTTACCACTCCCCTCTAAAGGCAACCTATGATATACAGTATGTTTTGCTTTTTCCTTTTTTTTTAATACTTACTTTACTTATACTATACGAATGAGCCGCTTGGTGATTTTGGGTTCCTTGTTCTACGTCACGACTCCAAGAACAATCTCAGCCCCTCTGGCGCACCTGGTACTAACGTTATTGCAAGCACACCAGTAAACAGACACAAGTTATAGTGAGAGCAGTTCAATCTGGTTTTTACTGAAATATAAAAGCAGTCAAGTGCAATAACATAGACGCATAACTTGTAAAGGTTTTACCTTTGATGAATAGCCTCTGGCAATAAGAACAGCAAAGAACACAAAAATAGGATGAAACATATGTTTGTATATACACACACTTATACAGTATCTCACAAAAGTGGGTAAACCCCTCACATTTTTGTAAATATGTTGTTATATCTTTTCATGTGACAACACTGAAGAAATGACACTTTGCTACTGTAGCGGAGCCTCACTCTCCCTCTTGGGTTTTCTCGTTAGATTGGCTTGTGTCTAGGGGCACCTGGGAGAGGAGAGTGCAGGAACACTACGCCAAGCTCTCCCCTCGTATGTATATGAGGGTTGAGCAAAGTTACTTGAATTACCTCCAGGTCTGTTCACTGCATACAAAGCCTCCATCTGTTCCGTGGAGATGTGTCTGCCAATAACATAGAGCCCCACACCAATCGAAAGTCCAACACTCCTTTATTTCTCTACTTTCAGGGTGAACACAATCAGTTGAACTTTCAGTAACAGACAGACAGGGGTGTGGGTACGAGTAGGCCCAGGCACAACTGAACTCTCCTATTCCTTTGCTAGCGAATAGGCCTGACGCACGGTCTCTGCCACCGACCGTGAGTTTTGGGTCGCTGCCACCGACCGGATGAACCGTTGAGGCCCCTGCCACAGGCCTAATAGCAGGTCTCTGCCACTGACCTGAGTTGAATAGTTGGACCACTGCCACCGGTCATTGAACATGAACCACCTTCCTCTCTGAACTTGGCCCCTGTTCGGGAAAGATATCCCTCCGGGCGGTCTCCAGAGGTTCACCCGGCACTGGCAATCTGCTGCACCAGGTCTTCGGATGAGTCCCTCCTCCGGTCCCTTACGCCTCTGGATTTGGGTGCCCCACTCCCGGGGCCCCCTAGGACAATCCCTTCCTCGCGGGACCAAGCGGAAGGTACTGGGCCCCAGGCCTCCGGTTGAGCACCTCACCCCAGACTGAAGGTGTCTGGGATGGAACACGAACTCCCGGTGTCCAGGCCTAGGCCACCTGGACACCGACCGCGAACAGCAGCCCTCAGGCTGAAGGTGCCTGGGACTCCAACCTCGTGGCGAAGATGTCCGCCCCCTTTATACCCTCTCCCAGCAAGCACGGCGTGTTCCCCGCCCCGCCGTACAACCGCTGCGAGAGGTCACAAAGGGTACGGCACTGCAGCGATGGTTCATCCCCGGCCGAAAGTGACAGCGCCACCTGCTGGGCTGCAGTGAACTATGCACTACTGGTGTCTTCACCAGTTTTGAAAGTATATACCCGCTACACTACAATGTAAAGTAATGAGTGTACAGCTTTGTATAATGCCCCGTACACACGCTCGGACCTTTGCCTGGCCAAAATCACATTGGAATTCCGACGGAATTCCATTGGAGTAAAAGAGAACATGTACTTTATCTAAACTCCGATGGAATTCCTCTGAATTTCCGATGGAAAAAGTCAGATGGGGCATACACATGGTCGGAATATCCGATGGAAAAAGTCCGTCCGATCGTGTGTACAAGGCATTACAGTGTAAATTTGCTGTCCCCTCAAAATAACTTATAGCCATTAATGTCTAAACCGCTGGCAACAAAAGTGAGTACACCCATAAGTGAAAATGTCCAAATTGGGCCCAATTAGTAGTTTTCCCTCCCCCTGGTGTCATGTAACTCGTTAGTGTTACAAGGCCTCAGCTGTGAATGGGGAGCAGGTGTATTAAATTTGGTGTTATCGCTCTCACTCTCTCATACTGATCACTGGATGTTCAACATGGCACCTCATGACAAAGAACTCTGTGAGGATATGAAAAAATGAATTGTTGCTCTACATAAAGATGGCCTAGGCTATAAGAAGATTGCCAAGACCATGAAACTGAGCTGCAGCACGGTTGCCAAGACATACAGCGATTTAACAGGACAGGTTCCACTCAGAACAGACCTCGCCATGGTCGACCAAAGAAGTTGAGTGCACGTACTCAACGTCATATACAGAGGTTGTCTTTGGGAAATAGGCGTATGAGTGCTGCCAGCATTGCTGTAGAGGTTGAAGGGGTGGGGGGTCAGCCTGTCAGTGCTCAGACCATGCGCCGCACACTGCATCAAATTGGTCTGCATGGCTGTCATCCCAGAAGGAAGCCTCTTTTAAAGATGATGCACAAGAAAGCCCGCAAACAGTTTTCTGAAGACAAGCAGACTAAGGACATGGATTACAGGAACCATGTCCTGTGGTCTGATGAGACCAAGATAAACTAATTTGGTTCAGATGGTGTCAAGCGTGTGTGGCGGCAACCAGGTGAGGAGTATAAAGACAAGTGTGTCTTGCCTACAGTCAAGCATGGTGGTGGGAGTGTCATGGTCTGGGGCTGCATGAGTGCTGCTGGCACTGGGGAGTTACAAGTTATTGAGGGAACCATGAATGCCAACATGTACTGTGACATACTGAAGCAGAGCATAAGCCCCTCCCTTCGGAGACTGGGCCGCTAGGCAGTATTCCAACATGATAACGACCCCAGACACACCTCCAAGACAACCGCTGCCTTGCCAAAGAAGCTGAGAGTAAAGGTGATGGACTGGTCAAGCATGTCTCCAGATCTAAACCCTATTGAGCATCTGTGGGGCATCCTCAAATGGAAGGCGGAGGAGCACAAGGTCTCTAACATCCACCAGCTCTGTGATGTTGTCATGGAGGAGTGGAAGAGGACTCCAGTGTCCAGTGGCAACCTGTGAAGCTCTGGTGAACTCCATGCCCAAGAGAGTTAAGTCAGTGCTGGAAAATAATGGTGGCCACACAAAATATTGACAGTTTGGGCCCAATTTGGACATTTTCACTTAGGGGTGTACTCACTTTTGTTGCCAGCAGTTTAGACATTAATGGCTGTGTGTTGAGTTATTTTGAGGGGACAGCAAATTTACACTGTTATACAAGCTGTACACTCACTACTTTACATTGTAGCAAAGTATCATTTCTTCAGTGTTGTCACATGAAAAGATATAATAAAATATTTACAAAAAATGTGAGGGGTGTACTCACCTTTGTGAGATACTGTATATATACAGTGTGTGTATATATATATATATATATATATATATATATATATTGTGGTAGTGTGGTACCCCACCAGTGTATGAATACAGGATTCTCAACCAGGCAGGTTGAGGGGCTCCAGGGTATTTGCTTGTTTGGGAGGAAACTGGCTTTTCAGTTTCCTCATGATTTACTAAAATCCACTTTGGGACCCGGAGCTTGGGGATTTCTTAGAGATCCGGGTGGGATGAAATCCCCAGTCCTGGATCCGGGTTTTGAGACTCAACTGCACACTGATTGTTCAGGTGTGTGTGGGCCTGATAGTAGAATCAGGACCAGCATTCTGGGCCCCACCCTCCCGACGAGTGCAGGTGTGCACTGGGGAAGCCATAGAGTGCAAGTGTGCACTGGAGAAGTCAGAGAGTGCTTGTGTGCACAGTGGAAGCCAGAGACCCGGGTCAGAGCAGCAAGGGGCTGCTATCCAAATGGATGGTGTTGCAGATGGAATAGTCTATAGGAGACAGACAAGAGCCTGAAGTGGAAGAGTGGAAGGCCTGAGCAGCACTGCTGTATGTATAAGCCAGGAGGCTGAATGTCATTTTGTTGTTGAAAAGGAGTACTAAAACCCCTGCGAGGTAAAACCTTTTGATTTTGTTTTGAACTTCTTTTAATAAAAATGGGCAAACAACCCTTAAAAAGAAGAACCAGCGAGTGGCGGTGTCCTTCAAGTTCTACATTTGATGCTAGTCCTTCACAAGTGGTGGAGGATTTTGGCACAATCTGAGATCCCTACAATCAAGTAAGTTCATCTGTTATATGAACTGTGTTTTTGGTGCATGAGACTGCATAATCTGTGTGTGCAGGTGAGGAGAACCTGCAAGCGAAAGGTAACTAGCCTTAAAGAGACAGTGCTCCAATTTGTTGCAGGTGGTGTACCTGTGAACAAAAAGTCAATTTTTTTTTTCTCTGCAGTGAACTGCTGCTAGCTGTGTGTGGCAGCCAGGCAAACTGCATTGCGCAGAAGTTTATTTGATGGACTGTTGCATGCAGGTTGTGTACCTGTGAAAGGAGAAACAAACAGATTTTTTTTATTTTTTTTTTTCCCTTTTCTCTGCCAAGAACTGTTACAAGTTGCTGTGTGCAAGACTGCAAGGATGGGGCGATCAAAACGCCTAAAAGAAGCAAGGATGGCTGAGATGATAGATAGAGCTCTGTGGCTGGAGGGGTTGTTACCGCCTGATCGAACCCCATACATGCCTAAACAGAGTTTTACAAGGGAAAAGAGGGCTGCTGTTGTCCCTAGCAACCCTGGTGCAATGAATGCACAGATGACGGCTAGTGTGGAGAGTCCACCAGCGTTTGAATCTGCAGTGGATTGGTGCAAGCGACACCTGGCAGTATTGGACAAAGCTAAAGTGGAAGGCAAGCCAACCTTACATACAAAAAGAGAGCTGCCGGATGTCCATGCCTGGGAGAGGGGTGCTGTTGCCCCTGGCAACGCTGCTGCAGTTAAACCAGCAGCTGTTGCGAAAAGTGTGAAAGTGACACAGCTTGAGACAGGGTCCAGCAGATGCAGGGTGGGAAACCCTGACAAGACATGGAACCAAGTGCGCTGTTTGCGGTGCAGTGAGTGGGGGCATGCAGTCTCCAAGTGACTTTTGTCCCTGGCTCCAGTGCAAAGCTACCTAGCAAAACAAAGGTCTGAGAAGCCTGTGTTATATGCCAGAAGAGAGGCTGATCAAAGGCCAGGACAGAGAGTGGTTGCCCATAGCAACACAGAGGAGGCCAGTCGGGCTGTCTGTGGACCAAGGGGTGTGCCTCCCATGGGTCGTGACAAGTGGCTTCCGCAGGAGCCAATACAGCATGTTGGAGTGAGCCAGCAAAGCTCTGCTGGGAGACTGCGATCTCCCATGGCAACGAGAGTGGAAGTTGTGCCTGGAGGGAATCATCAGGAGAGAAATGCACTGGGGAAAAGTCATCCAGTACCATGCCTGGAATGTGGCCAGCTGGGGCACGAAATATTGTCTTGCCCTATATTCTGGGGTGCACCTAGAGGTAATGTTGCTAAACAGAACTCTTTATCTGTGGGCCAAGATCCCTTTGCAAATATGTTTGCAGTCACCCCTGGCAACAAGGAGGAGTTTTCTGTGGTGTCTGCAGGGGGTGCTAAACAGTGGGAGATGCCTGCTGAGATTTCATCCCATGGCCACCAGGGGGAGTTGGCCAGTAAATGTGCGGCTGAGGACTGGTTCTTAAGACAACGTACTCAAATGAAGATGGAGACCCCAACTACTGTGGTGGGTAAGACTATCTTTAATGAAATGATGCCTGGAACTGCTGATTTCAGGTATAAAAGAACTGGCTACGAGACTGTTCATGATGATGTGAGAGTGACCCCAGTTAGTGGGGCCACAGAATGTGCGCTTGAGAATGACTTTTTCATACCCAGTGGGAATGCAGGGGTTAAAGTCCAAACAGAACCTGTGTTGATGACTAAAAGTGTTGTGTCTAATGTCTGCCAGCCTCAAGTTGGCAGTGGGCTAGGACAGCCTGCAAAAACTAAAAATGCTATAAGTATTACTGTTAATGAAAAGTTTGCTGCTGTTGGGAAAACCCCAGGTTCTTCCAGAGCAAAAGCTGTTGTCACAAATGGGTAATTGCCTGTAGCAATTGGTGGTAAGACAGCACAGTTGTCCCCAGAAATCTCCAGGGAACTTCATGTATTGGAGTCGGAGGTTGCCATGGACAACTGCGATGTCACTCTGGTGGGACAGAGTGGAACTGTACCGTGTAATGGTAATGTGTTAGTGCAAGCTGCTGGTACTAAAAATGTGCCGCTAAATGGTGGGTTAACACAACCTGTGAAAAATGCAAAGGTGTGTGAGGCTTATGAAGCGCCGCCCGAGCAAGGTGGTGGTTGTGGTGTATTGCAACCTGCGGTGCTAAAACATGTGTTACCGAAGTCTGCCATGATTCGTAATTTGGGTGATGAATCTGAAACTAAACCCATCTGTTCTAATGTGTCTCCTTGGGCGGATGGATCAGGGCTGAGGAACGCCAGTGAATGGAGCACAGCTACAATGGATTGGGATAGTTGGGGTAAAAATCTAATGTCCCTGATAGATGAGGCTTTCATGCACAAAAATAAGGTGGACAAAGTTTCTGCTGTGCCAGCAGGAGGGACGGCAGAACAGCTTATACCTGAGGGCGCGGTGGCTGCTGCAGGGGTTAACCCTCGTGAGAAATATGGACCCCTGAGTGGCAGGTGGTACAGCACAAAGGAAGACAAGACAGAAATGGTTTATTTATGACTGTATTACTAGTGTTAAAAATTGCCTCTAGGTATGCTGATGGGTTACTTCATGTACAAGAGGTATATGGGAGAGGCTTTGGGGAAAAGAAGGTGTCTGAGGTTTCACCACCTAACAGCCAGGTAGAAGGCATTTCTGCTGCTATGGTCCAAGGTAGTACTGGTCAGTTGTCGGTGAAAGGCGTGTATGCTGTACCAGTGGAAGAATCACATGAGATGGAAGGGCCAAGTGTGGACCAGAAAGCAGCAGAAATCCTGACCGGGGCTCAACCGAAGGTGGTTAAAAAGACTGGGGTCCCAAGTCCGATGTTTGGTTTAGGTGACAAACCTAATAAGGTCCCCGAGACAGGGAAACAGATAAGAAGTGCGGTAAAATTTGTATGTGGATCAGACAAGAGCTTGTCTGTTCAGGTGGATAAAAATACACATGGCATCAGAACAGGTCAAGTGGTAGGACAGCTGCCGGCAGAGTGGGTGAACCCCGGGGAGGTGACGTCCTGTGAGGTTCCTGTGGGTGATGGCGGCCCTCCAGTATGTGTGCCCTCTGCAGACTCTGCCCTAGCAAATGCTAAAAAAAAAGGCATTGGTGATCTGTGCAACGTTGAGAGATGTAATGTTGGTTTGAATATGTCTGTCAATCATGAACCAAATAGTTTGTTAAAGGTACATGACAGTGTGGTGTCCAAAGGTATTGTTAAGATCCAGGGTTGGACGTACCTGGAAGCGCACCCGGAAAAAAGGTTGGGCCTACGTGGCTGACAGCCAGCACAGAGGTGTCCCAACCATAATGACGGGTGCTGGTGTTCCTCCCTCCGGATCGAAACAAAGGGGGAGGGTATGTGGTAGTGTGGTACCCCACCAGTGTATGAATACAGGATTCTCAACCAGGCAGGTTGAGGGGCTCCAGGGTATTTGCTTGTTTTGGAGGAAACTGGCTTTTCAGTTTCCTCATGATTTACTAAAATCCACTTTGGGACCCGGAGCTTGGGGATTTCTTAGAGATCCGGGTGGGATGAAATCCCCAGTCCTGGATCCGGGTTTTGAGACTCGATGGCAACCTGATTGTTCAGGTGTGTGTGGGCCTGATAGTAAAGTCAGGACCAGCATTCTGGGCCCCACCCTCCCGATGAGTGCAGGTGTGCACTGGGGAAGCCATAGAGTGCAAGTGTGCACTGGAGAAGTCAGAGAGTGGTTGTGTGCACAGTGGAAGCCAGAGACCCAGGTCTGAGGGTCAGGCCTCGTACACACGACCGTTTTTCTCATCCAAAACAGTCAAGAAAAGTGCCGCGAGAGTTTTTTTGTCTAGAAAAACGTTCGTGTGTATGGTTTTACGACGAGAAAATTGCCGAGAATCTCGACGAGAAAATAGAGAACCTGCTCTCTATTTTCTCGTCAGGATTCCAGATTTCCTCGTCATGTTTCTCGTCGGCCTGTTTTGTGACGAGAAAATGGTTCGTGTGTATGCTTTTACGACTCTTCCAAAAGCGCGCATGCTCACAAGCAACTATGAGACGGGAGCGCATCTTCTGGTAAAACAAGCCTTCGTAATGGAGAGAGCATATTCGTCACGCTCAAAAATATTTCATCGTTTAAATGTTCTGCATTGGAATCTTCGTTAGAATGTTACATTAATCAAAACGAGTGACCTTCTTTTGCTGCTGATATTCACACAGAGTTATGCCTTATTTTTAACCTTTTTCATGCTGCTCTTTATAAGATTTATGTGTATTATATCGTGCAAGTTTTTAGGAATAATTTAAATGGTTAGATTTTTCTAAATGAAGTTAATTATAATTTCACAATGTTTTGATAGTGATCTCCCATTTAATTTTGGAATCTATATTATTTAAATTTCCCACCATGTTTTTGTGCTAATCAGATTTAGGTATTCTTTTGCGGGGGGGGGGGGGTGATATCTGTGCCTTTTATTGTCAGTCAAATGTATCTGCTTACTCCAAAGCTTGATTTTGTTTATTTAAAAATACACATAGTCAAGTATGAACTTAAACAAAAATCACTTTTATTCATGTTTATAAATTAAATAAAGAGAAGGCAGCGCTGGAGAAGCTGCTGCCATTTGTGCATCCCAGGGACCCCAGAGCACACAGCAACCCTGTGTGGACACTAAAATTGGGAGCTTGAGAAGGCCAACATTTCTGAACACAATCTGATGCTGGCCTCCCAGAGGTCAGGAACAGCAGCAGGTGATATATATGTCCCAAGTGTGTGGTACTACAACAGGCTGCCTTCTGTCCGACCACAATGAAGCAAGGCCATCACTTCCTCTTCTTTCTGGCAACCTTCCCTGCAGCCTTTCCTGAAGCCTTCCCTGCAGCCTTCCTTCTTCGTTTGGCTGGAGGCTGGCCCACTGGAGGGGTACTCCTGTCAGGAGGAGGAGGTGGAGGTGTAGCAGAAGGGGGTGGGGCAGAAGAAGAAGGTGGAGGTGTAGCAGAAGGGGGTGGGGCAGAAGAAGAAGGTGGAGGTGGAGGTTGAGGTTGGGTCAGTTGGGCCACCTCACATATGGCGGTATTGGGTGTAATTTTCTCCATCACCCCCTTGTTGAGCAAGGTGATGAGCAGGGGCTCGCATAGGAGGCGTTGCTCCATGCTCATCACCTTGAACTTAGCCTCCACTAGGCCGGCAATGGCCTCTTCAGGGGATGTGGGCTCCTTGAGGGTGGCATGGGCCTCTTTAATAAGGGCCATTGCTGCCTCACTGGTGGTCCTGTCCCTCCTGCCTCTTTTGTGAAGCCGGATAGGAGGCACCTGGGATCTGGTGCTTCTCCTTTGCCCTGCCACCTCCTGTCTGCCACTGGGCCCTGCCACCTCCTGGCTGCCACTGGGCCCTTCCTCCTCCTGCCTGACAGTTTCCAGACCCTCCTCCTGGCTGATTTCATCCTGTGTATGAAAAAGGAACATAGTTTAATATGTTGGTTTAATCTTTGCATCAAACTTTGTAATCCTGATTGAAGCAATTAGAATGTAAATGCATAAATCCTTGCTTTAAATTTACCACTACATCAGATTGACTATTTAGCACCCAATTAAGTGCAGAATAATGTCTACAGATCTTGATTTCACTTGTGGAATCCAAAATAATGTATGTTTCTCATCCTGACATATTTGTCAAACATTAATTTTATCCCAATACATTTTCAGTTAATACTATACCTGGCTCCAGATGGCCAAATCAGGATCATCCAGGATGGCTGCCTCCTCTTGCTCCAGAGAAGGCTCAGGTTGGCTGCAGGGAAGTCTGGGGAGCAGAGTGGAGAGTGATGGCCTTGTGTCAATGTGGTCATCCAGGAAGGACATCCTGTTGTAGTACCACAAAATCGGGACATAAACATCATCTGCTGCTGCTCCTGACCTCTGAGAAGCCAGCACCTTAGAGCGTTCAGTCCTGTAGGTACCTCTCAAGCTCCCAATTTTAGTGTCCACTTGTTTTGCTGTGGCTGTGGGCACCTTGGTATGCACAAATGGGAGCAGCTTCTCCAGCGCTGCTTTTCTCACCCCTTTTTTTTTTTTTTTTTTTTTATGGATGGGGTTTTTCGTCTCCCACAGAGCCGGCAGCTCCCTTACCCGGTCAATAAATTCCGCCAGGAACTCTTTGTCGCTAATAAAGACATTCATATTGTATCTGCAAGTTAAAAAAATTATATTTAACTAATGTGAGGCAAACAGTCTAACCTCCTTAACATCCTAGTCACCATATATATCCTCCAACAATCTCAAGACAGTATAGGCCAACAATTTTTACAAGTCACAAAATCACATACCTTCGTTCGCATGTCCGTCACTTGAACTCCTCTCTCCGCACAACGAACGTACTATAGTCACATGTGTGTTTGCTATATACACACCACGCATGCGTCAAAATTCGAACACGTCGCTCTGCACACGTCGCCCGCCCATGACGTTCTAACTAACATCTTTTCCCCGCCCCTTCTCTTTCGGCGCGCAGACAGATATGGCGGAGTTGCAGCAGGTGTCTGATAATTCCGCAACTAATGAGGAGACAAGCCCGGAGACCGAGGACACGTCACGATCAAGGAGGAGATTCAAGGCATCGAATATGTCTTTGGCGGAGATGGCGGAGATGGTGGACATCTTGGTCAAGGCTGATTATGATGCCAAGCATGGGCCGTATAGCAAACCAAATAGAAGGAAGGCCAAAATCCTCACTAAAGTTGTGAAGAGTCTGAGGGCGAAGTTCGGGGTGAAACGCTCAAATGAGCAGCTCAGAAAGAGGTGGTCAGACCTCAAACTGAGGGAGCCAGACCAGTTGAGGAGCATAAAGAGGATGCTCGCTAAAAGTAAGTAAAATGTCGACTTTTCTGCTATTAATCTTTTTATAAACTGACATGTTTTTTTTTTTTTCTCATATTGGACTCCCTTCCAAAATGTAATATTTTGAACTTGGTTGGGCACAGTAATCGTTCGTTACGTTACCGACACTTCGTTCGGCCACTATCCACGGTTTTGGTTTATTTTAGAGCCACAAAAGTAATTAGACATCTGCCATTTTTGATCAACTATTGTGGATAATTTTTTAGTCTAGATGATGTGTTTGTAAAGAGAATGAAATGCAAACTTTTATCAGTGTAAAGGAGAGGACACTCAGCAGCTGCTTCCACATCTGTACTTTGGAGCACTATAGTGTGGGCCACCAGACCCGCCTTTTTTGGGTGTCCCACACAGGTGCATCAGAGAATTTTTGTGGTGCCTCCATGTCAAAAAAATTACATCCAAATGTGAATACTAAACATATTTGGGGTCATAAATAATGCATTCTTCTTTAAATTCCGCACAAACACACACTTGTACCCCACTTCCAAGCAATTTAGCCTGTTTTTATTTTAACAATGAGATTTACAGTGTGATAAATAGACCTTTGGTTTTATTCTCATAGGGGAGAGAAGACTGGGAGGAGGACACTCCAGGGAGCACATGCACCCCACAACTTCCAAGCAACCCCAAACTCCCAAAGACCCACAACCGAAAGATGTGCAGGAAGTTGAGGTGGAGGAAGGAGAAGTGCAGGAAGGAGAGGTGGATGACGTTGTGGATCTGGTCACCACAACAGGTCAGTATCTGTCACCACAGCTTCAGGTAAGCGAGGTAGGCCTGCAGAGTTATAATACTTTTTTTTTTTTTTTTTTTTTTTTTTTTTTTTTTTTGGTTTTTAGGGGATGTAAATGTTGTGAAGGATAGTACACAGTTCTCTGCTGACAGTGCCCTCCGCCTCATCCAGCAAGTGATGGAATGTAGCACGGAACTGGACCTAATTAAACAAAGAATCCATGTGATGGAACAAACATTTAAAGACATTCTCGATGTTTTGGGGAGAATTCAATAAGCCATCCAAACACATTTGTTTTTACATGTTTGTTTTTGTAATTTTTTGAATTTTTTTTGACTATCAAACCAGCCAAATATTGAATATGCACACAGTGTGTCAACATGTGCTATCTGCCATCAGGGGATATCCATGTACGTCTTTTGTGGGTGCAACCCCTTCCTCGTATCAAAAGTCGGTGAACTGAGGAAGGGGATGCACCCCCAAAACACGTCCATTGATCACCCCTGATGGCAGATAGCACATGTTGACAATAGGGATCAGGATTGTAAACTTCCTATATGAAAAAAAACACAAATGTGTGCATATTCAACTTTTGGCTGGCCAAGGGGTGGCAGGACCCCATATTAGGACGGGCACATAGAGACATAGTTTGTGTAAGTGAATGTCTCCGATTGCTCAGAGGTATCCAGTGTTGTAATTTTTGAAATGCAACTGTTATTTTTGTATTTTCATAAGCAAAAAATTGCCGGGTTGGGGCCAGGCCAACCCCAAAGTAAAAAAAAAAAATGAAGAGAATGTGCACAGAGTAAAATATTTGACCACAAACAACGTGTAGCTTCTTTTTATAATACCCTCTAAGCTTATTTGGTTCTTTTGTAAGGTTACATAGTGAAATGGTTGTTATTTACTAAAGTAAAATACACTTGCCACTACAAATGCACAAAGACAAACTAGGAGACAGGAAAGAACAAATAATTAAAGGTTTAAACAAGCTTTTTATTGGGATACTTAGACATAGGCTGGCATAGGAATTGCCCCCCTACCCGTGAAATACTCCATGTATTTGTCCCGAACCACACGGGCATTTTGGGGGGGCAAGCCAAGACGGGCAGATTCCAGGCCCGGAAGGGGATTTGCAGGGGAAAGTCCAGCCTCTGGCAAAACTGAGGCCATATATGAATTAGATTTGCGGCAAAGAAAATTGTGTAGCACACAGCAGCATAACACTACATAGTTTATTTTGTAGTCCGCCAAGTGGATGGAAGTCATAAAAAGGCGGAACCGGCTGGCCATTATGCCAAAGGCATTTTCAACGACTCTTCGGCCCCTGGCCAGCCGGTAATTGAACACCCTCTTCTCTGGGGTCAGGGTCCTCTGTGGAAATGGCCTCATAAGATGCCATCCGAGTCCGAAGGCTTCATCAGCCAAAAAAACAAAGGAGAGTCCTTCAATATTCCCTGCATCCGGTGGCAATGCAAGGTCGTCACTCTGGAGACGGAGGGCAAACTCCGTCTGGATGAAGGATCCCCCATCGGACATCCGGCCATTCTTCCCTACATCAACATAGAGGAATTCATACCGTGCTGACACCACCGCCATCAGCACAATGCTATGAAACCCCTTGTAGTTGTAGTAGTAGGACCCAGAACGGGGTGGCGGCACGATGCGGACTTGCTTCCCGTCTATGGCACCACCGCAGTTGGGGAAGTCCCACCGCGTGGCAAACTCCGATGCCACAGTCTGCCATTCCTGTGGCGTGGAAGGAAGCTGTGGAGTGAAACAAGATGAAATAATATTAGAAAAACAAAGTCATACATTACAAGGAAATTCTATCCCAAAAAATTTAGAGGCCAACATCAATCAAATTATACGTTTATTAAGGTGTGTAAAAAAAGGATAATGGAAGGCTCATTTATCATATTCATCACCCCCTCTGATGGGCCATTACTAAATTATTTTGGGGGGGGGGGGAGATGTGTTTGGCCACAGGATAGCATTGCAGTGGCGGTGCGTCCAGAGTGGGCGCTGGAGCACTGCCCCCTCTCTCCTGTGCCCATCACTCAGAACAATACATAGGTTCATGCGTTGCATGAACCTATGTATTGTCTATGCCGCACACTATTCAGGTGGATGGCCTCTTGTAAAGCGACCGACATATAAATCATTGCGGCATTTAGGGGGTTAAAATTGCATAGCAGAAACGGGTAGTAAAATAGTCTTGCAAATTACAACCTGAGGGATGTAATTGGCTTCCTAAAAGAAAAATCGGGGACACGGGGGGGGGGGGGGCATTCCTTGGGTAAACAAACACTGACAGGCTGCTCTGCCAATCATGTTCACCAAGTCTGTTTAATGGTAACATGATTGGCTGATGCAACATGAAGGGAAGGAGAAGACATCAAGGACAGAAGAAGGATGGCGCTGACCACAAGAAGGTAAGTGCAGGGCTGGGGGGAAACTGGCTGCATTAGAGGGGACTAAATGGCTGCATTTGAGGGAACAAAATGGCTGCATTGGAGGGGACAACTGGGGGCGTTTAATAGGCACCAGAGCAAAAAAGGAGGAAGTTTATTTCCTAAATTGGGGTTTGAACCCCCAAACATTTGGAGCAACAGGCGCCCCTGCTGGAAAAGTTAGTGAAGGGAAATATTTAGGGAGGAGAAAAAAGGGGCAATCTAAAGCTTCCAACATGCATGGGGACAAAGGGGACATTCTCAGCATATAACAATCATGGTAATTAGGGAAGGATGAAAGAAATACAATACATTAGCATACATGTAATACATAAAATGTGATGTTAAGGGAGCAAACTTACCCTAATATAGTCCTCCTGCAGGACTTGGATGATGGCAGAACAGGTGTCTGGGATTATGAGGCCCAGAGCCTGGGGGGAGATGCCTGTGGTGAACTTCAAGTCCTGAAGACTTCTCCCTGTCGCCAGGTAACGCAACGTGGCGATGAGCCTCTGCTCAGCACTGATGGCTTCCCGCATAACGGTGTCCTTCCTGGTAATATAGGGGGACACCAAAGCCAACAGTTCCTGAAAAACGGGGTCAGACATCCTCAGAAAATTCCTGTAGTCCTCAGGATTATTCTCGACGATATCCCGCAGCAGAGGCATATGGCAGAATTGGTCCCGCTGGAGCAACCAATTCGTGGTCCATGAACTCCTCCTCACACCATTCATGGAATGGTCTTGGTCCAAAACAAGCAGACCAACACCAAGCGCACGCACAGCACGAACTCGACGACGAGAACGTCCAGGCGACATGGCTAGGAAACGGTCGTCTAATCAGAACGTACAGAACAGAACGCACTTTAGAACAGCAAGGCCTATGAATAACGAACTGAAATCAGAAACGAACAGGCAAGAACGCACTGTAAAACAGATACGACCTGCCTAGACGCCCTGAAAGTCAAGATACGAACCCACAAGCACAAACTGAACGGCAGAAAACGATCTGAAAAGTACGAAGACTGAAAAGCGCGAATCGTCTCTTCCCAAACTTTTACTTCACACGCGGTAACACAAGATCAGCAAAAGCAGCCCAAGGGGTGGCGCCAAGAAAAAAGATCTTCCCCTTTATAGTGCCGTCGTACGTGCTGGACGTGAGCGCGGAGAACAATGAGGAAATTGGGAAATGACAGTGTGTACGCATAGAAAGCTTGACGAGAAAATCGACAAGCTTAACAAGAATCTCGTTGAAAAAAACGACGTGTTTTTTACGACGAGAAACTCGGTCGTGTGTACGAGGCCTCAGAGCAGCAAGGGGCTGCTATCCAAATGGATGGTGTTGTAGATGGAATAGTCTATAGGAGACAGACAAGAGCCTGAAGTGGAAGGCCTGAGCAGCACTGCTGTATGTATAAGCCAGGAGGCTGAATGTCATTTTGTTGTTGAAAAGGAGTACTGAAACCCCTGCGAGGTAAAACCTTTTGATTTTGTTTTGAACTTCTTTTAATAAAAATGGGCAAACAACCCTTAAAAAGAAGAACCAGCAAGTGGCGGTGTCCTTCAAGCTCTACACTTGATGCTAGTCCTTCACAATATATATATATATATATATATATATATATATATATATATATATATTAAAACACTTGTGCAGCTTAATAACCTTGATTTTTATTCGGATCTATGAGCACAGGTCACAGAATGGCTGACAGAATGTATATCAGGCTTTTATACCCTTTTATACCTCAACACCACAGTCCCAGAAACTGTGAGAACTCTGTTTCTAACTGACTTAAACAGTATAACCCTTTAATATCTAGACCCAACAATAGAGTGCTGAGTGTAGATGTGGGTCCCACAAAGCACCAACAGGACCAATCCCTTAAGGAGAAATGGGTTGTAGTCTTTTAGAAAGAAGAAGGCCTTATGTCTTCAGCTAGCTCTGTGTTGGTGCACTTGGTGTCCTGTTGGCAAAGTGAACAAGGTGTATTTAGAGATGTCCTGGCAGGCAGGGGTGATGTAAAGTGTGCTGGCAGTATTCGGGTAAGCAAGGCGGATACTATTACTGCTCAGCATGGTATTAGTGTAACACAGGTTCTCCTACTTAGGCAAGGCAGAGAAACAACATGGGTGTCTGCATGCAGTGTTCTGACGTGTGGAGGATCGGGCAAGTGCCCGCTCACCAATCCTACGACCAAGGCCCAAAGAAGATGTCCTGGCAGACAGGCCCTTCAGGTTGCCCGACTGGCTACCCCACAACCGGAACTCCTCACGCCTTAAGGAATGCGCATGGAGACGCACCCGGGGTCCCTCTCTGGTGGAATGTCCACGACCAGCCGTGGATCTGTGGCAGGAAACGGGCACACTGACCCTGCATGGTAGCACCTCTCCCTCTGTGTCCAGTCCTCTCCTCTCTCACAGGCAGCCTTCCCCCAATAGTGCTGTGGAGAAACGTGGCTCTCTCTCTTTCAGGTGTCCCCAGCTGGCACAACCCAAGCGATATTATGGCTTCATCTCCAGAGACAGACCTGTCACACACACTCCTGTCACGTCTCTGGTGGGTCCCAACTGTGGCGCTGCAAAGGGGATTTTTTTTTCCGCTTAGTCCCAGTCTCCCTGTGAGCCACCTCAGCCTCCCTTACTCTCACCTCACACACTCTCCTCTTCAACCCTCCGTATCACTTCCTGAATCTACCCTTTTTCCCAGTGTCCTCTGTGTCTCTGCATGCTTAGGATGTGTAGCGCCCCCCTCAATATTTGGGTGCGCTATGTATCTATTTAGGGGTAATCTGAGCCAGTAATTGGGCTCAGAACAATTGATTGTTCTGGATTGCTTCTGCTCTGGGTGTGATACTGCCTGGCAGTACTGTTCCCTGTTGCCTGTAGGTGGCACTGTCACCACCGGCATAGGTGAACCAAGAGGGGTATCACAGCACCTTGGGTGTTCTCTCTCAGCAGCCATGCAGTGGGTGTGGTCAGCCCGCTGTGCATGCTGAGAGGGGGTACATAAGGGGCAGACGCCTTTGGGGGGGGGTGCGTTCCAGGGGACCTTTGGTCCTGTAGGTGGGCCTCGTGGCCTGTATGGCACGAGGTGCGCTAGTGTGTTTGGGCCTCAGGCACCTTCAGCCCGAGGCTGCGTTGCTGAATGGTAGGCCCAGCTCCGCTGGCAGGGGCCTACACCTCAAAGAAGGATCCCAGGCTGCCCATCTGTAGGGAGCCCTTTTTTAGGAAAGGAGACCAGGGGAGGATCAGTCCCAGAGGAGATTAGCGACGGTACTGCTGTCTCGGAAAGAGGCCTGGAAACTAAGGATTCACTGTCTTTATTATCCGTGCTCCATCTAGTGATGAGCCGAACACCCCCCGGTTCGGTTCGCACCAGAACCCGCGAACGGACCGAAAGTTCGCACGAACTTTCGAACCCTATTAAATACAATGGATGCGAACGTTCAGTCATTTTAATGATGCATAAAGTGAAAAAAAAAAGTCAAATATTCCTTTTAAATATCATACCTGGGGGGGTGTCTAAAGTATGCCTGTGAAGTGCCACGTGTTTCCCGTGTTTAGAACTGTCCCTGCACAAAATAACATTTCTAAAGGAAAAAAAGCCATTTAAAACTGCTTGCGGCTTTAATGTAATGTCTGGTCCCGGTAATATGGATGAAAATCTTTAAGAAAAATGGCATAGCTACCCCATCACCCCCCCCCCCCCCCTACTCCAGCCGATTACCAGCCCCTTTGGGTCTTGTATGGATATTAAGGGGAACCCCGCACACAAAATAAAAAAGGCCCTATATACTCTGAACAGCCGTATACAGGCAGTGCATACAAGACAGGGACTGTAGGTTTGTTCTTATGTAGAATCTGTTTGTAATTTTGAACAGGTACATTGTTTAAGTGTAGCTCCAGCCAAAAAATCTATTTCTCTTATCATCCATGGACTGACACGGTGTCTCTTTACACTTTACACGTGGGTTATGTCCCTGCTTGCAGGAGAAGACCTAGGCAGAATGTGAAATGTTATACATACATTCTAAAAGCCAGAGCTGAACAGCCCCACCCAGGGGGCGGTCCCTCCGGACATAACCCTCCCACTACAGTCAGCAGACTTCAGTTTTTTTCTGCCTAGCAGAAGGAGAAGACGTGGCTCTCTCAGGAGCCAGTCTCCTGACCTATTTTTATTCCTTTTCTGGAATTCTTTTTTATTTTATTTTTGAGAATTTTCTATCAACTGTCGGCTGGGCAACAGGTTGGGTACAAGATATCCTCGTAGTCTTCCCTGTCCGACCATCGAGCGTGCTGATCCTCGCCTTGTGTGCGTGAGACTCAGTTCACGACAGGCCCCATGACTCCAGGGGTGGCCGGGTTTGCTTTCATGCTCCCACGGTCCTCTCAAGACTGAACAGTTCCTGACTGACTGTATCTTTCGCGGTGGACCGGGCCGACAGCTACTCAGTACTGCACTGTGATAGTCCTGTCAGAAACACACCAGTGGGTCCCTCAGGGGACGGGTAAGTAGTCTCTCCTGCCTGCAGGTGAGTACAAAAAGCTGTGTGTTTCTCTGTGGGGGATTTTCCCTGTCTCCCCCTGTATTTCATTGTCACTCTCTGTCACCATTGCTGGCGCTGTGCTGTGTGGGGTGCCTGGGGGTCACACTGTTCTTGGAGGGGCTAATGCTGATCTGCAGATATGCTTGGGGCCTTTTTTTGTGTGTTTTGGGGCCTGAGCGCCGAGTGGCGCTGTTTGTGTGCTGTGTTTTTTTTTTTTTTTTTTTCACTTTTGCTAAGTCATGGCGGCCATCTTGCCGCGGATCACCTCAGTGAAGTGCGGAGGCCATTTTCTTGTAGCCCGTGCGCTCTTCAGCACTAGTTTTGGCCTCTAGCGCTGCTGTAACAGCGCGAATCTCCTCACAGCTCACCAGCGCTGACACAGCGCAGTACAGACAGCGGAACTGAGCGGTCCCTGGTCCGGTTTGGTGAGTCCCCTGGGCGCCCCCTCCTCAGTCAGCACAGCCTGTGGGTGGACTTTTTATCTGAGGAGTCTCAGAGGGGGGCAATATGGAGTCTCTGTCACCAGCTTCCCCTAAATGTCAGTGGACAACAGGCAGTGCTTCAGCACCTGCGGACCAGTTGTGGGCAGTCCTGGAATCATTTCTGACCAGGATGGGAGCTGTGTGCAAGCGCAAGGGAGCAAAAAAAAAAGCGCCCTCTCCCTACTTTACTTCATGAGGGCAGTGCGCTGATTCAGATATGGGCCTAGCCACTACCGCTCAGGACCCTAGTTCTGAATGTATTGGATGGTTTTGAACAGGACATTCCTTATGAGGAAAACTCCAGTTCTGAGTCAGTAAATGACAGGGCGCTTGTTAGTGTACTCATGACTGCGGTGAGGGACACTCTCAAGCTAAAATGCTGCGGATGCAGAACCTCAGGCGGATACAGTCTCCTTTGGTTCTTTTAAGGCCAGGCCTTCTAAAGAGGTTTTTCCATATGTACTTTCTTTGACCAGCTCATTGATAAGGTCTGGGAAAAGCCGCAGAAGAATTTTTTTATGGTCCCGCGGCGTTTGTCTATCAGATACCCCTTGAAGATGCCCTACTTAAAAAGTGGGCTTCTCCCCCAGGGTCGACCCTCCAGTCGCCCGGTTGAACAAGGCCATCACTCTCCCGATGGAGGGGACTCCTGCATTTGAGGACCCGACTGACAGGAGGTCAGAAGTGGTGAGCAGAGCCATGTTTGCCTTGTTGGGATCCGCCCTACGGCCTGTGGTAGCGGCGACCCTTGTGTCTTAAACACTTACAGGTTGGGCAAAAATGTTGCACCTAGCTGTACAGGAGCACAATCTTCCTCCAGACACAGTTGCTTTGGCCCACCAACTGGTTCAGGGCCTGGTTTATGTGTGCGACGCCACGTTGGACGCGGCCCCTTTAATATCCAGGGCCTCTGTCTCGGCGGTGGTATTGCGTCGTCTTATCTGGTTGAAGTGCTGGTCTGCTGACCTAGCCTTAGGAAGCTCCTGACGGATCTACCATTTAAAGGTGGTAGACCTTTCGGTGCTGCTCTGGATGACATCGTCATGGGAGGTAAAAGCACTCTTCTTCCTTAGACTAGCAAGGGTGAGGAGGCCCGCCGCAAACGGGGGCCTTCCTTTCCAGCAAAACAGGGTTTTTTCGTCAGTCAGTCCACGGGTAGGCCCTCCCAGACTGACGGCAGTGCGGCTGGTGGGCACAAGTGCCCCTGGGTGCGTAAGCCGAACAAGCGGCTCCCAAGCCCGCCTCCGCGTGAAGTCTTGCCTCCGCCCGACTCTGGGGTGGGGGGACGACTTCGCAGGTCACGAATCGGTGGTCCTCCCGAATCTCCGACTGGTGGGTGTGCGAGGTGGTCACCTCAGGATACAGGATAGTATTCCGATCCTGGCCCCCAGACAGATTCTTTCCCTCAAATCTTCCTCTCCTTCCTACCTGTCGGGCAGCCCTCTTGGGGGCTGTACAGGATTTGATCAGGTCCGGAGTGATTGTGCCGGTTCCGTCACAGGAGAGTTTTCAGGGATTCTACTCGAATCTGTTTGTCGTCCCAAAAATAGGACGTGGTTCGACCTATCCTGGACCTCAAGGCCCTGAATGCCTTCGAGAAGGTGCAGAAATTCCGCATGGAATCCATTCGCACGGTGATCGCTACACTCCACCAAAGGGATTTTGTCCTGGCGTCCTTGGACTTCAAGGACGCCTACTTGCATGTTCCGATCTGCGCAAGTCACCAGAAGTTTCTGCGCTTTGCGATCAGCGAAGTCCACTATCGATTGTGGCTCTTCCTTTCGGCCTAGCCTCTGCACCAAGGGTGTTTACCAAGGTGCTTGCTCCGGTTCTAGCCTTCTGTTACAGCGAGGTATTGCTGTCGTGGGCTATCTGGACGATCTTCTGCTAAGAGCAGAAAGTGGATCAGACTTAGAGGAAAGGTGACTATCGTCAATTAGACCCTCAGGGACTCGGGTGGTTCCTGAACATTCAGGAGTCAGTCCTGGTCCCGACTCAGTATCTGGAGTATCTAGTTCTGATTCTGGACTCCTTGGAGGCAAAGGTATCCTACCTCTGGAGAAGTTGCTGACACTTCAGTCTGCGGTGCGGGTGCTGACATCCCAAAAATGGTTGTCAATCCGTTTTTTGCATGAGAGTCCTGAGACTCGTAATGGCCTCCTTCGTGGCTGTTCCGTATGCCCAATCACACACCAGGGCATCGCAGAAGGAGATCTTGTCCACCTGGGACAAATCCCCGTTGTCCTTGGATCTTCAGATCCAGGTGATTCACCTGGTCAGGGCGCCCCTGACATGGTGGTTGAGATCCTCGGCTCTTCGGTCCGGAAAGTCGTTCCCCCTCCCATCCAATGGACGGTACTCACGACGGACACCAGCCTGACGGGCTGGGGTGGAGTCTGGGGAGTCCTGTCGGCTCAGGCCTTGGACTCCGGACGAGCCCGTTTACCAATCACTGTTCTGGAAATACGGGCCATCGGACTGTGTCTCTCCTCAGGGGATGTGGACCTGATGGTCTCTCGACTCAATCGCAAGGGTCGAGGTTGTGGCCAGATCCAGGGATCCTTGGGCGATGCCTCAGATGCGTTGGTCGCCCCATAGGGTCCTTATCGCCTGATATAAACTCCGGCAATCCTAATTGTTCCGGATTGGCCTCAGCATCACTGGTACGCTGATCTGGTACGTCTCGCCGCGGACGTTCCCTGGCGGTTGCCGATGAGGGAGGACCTTCAGTCTCAAGGTCCTATGTTTCATCCGGCTTACAGTCTCTGGCTTTAAAGGCAGGGCTGTTAAAAGCCAGGTGTTGAGGGACCGAGGTCTCTCGGACTCGGTCATTTTGACCATGTTAAGGGCACGGAAGTCGTCTTCCAGGCAGATCTATCACCGTGCCTGGAAAGCTTATATCGCCATGTGCGAAGCGCTGGACTGGCGTCCTCGGACGTATTCCGTCCCCAGAATCCTGCGTCCTCTGCAGTGTGGAGTGACCCAAAAGCTTGCTTTGAGTACCATCAAGGATCAGATTTCGGCCTTGGCCGTCTTCTTTCAGCGACCTCTAGCGGGTCATTTTCTTGGTTAGCACCTTGTGTTGGGGGTTCGCCATGTGCTCCCTCCTGTCAAGCCTCCTCTCCCACCGTGGGATCTGAATTTAGTGCTCTCGGTCCTCCAGGAACCTCCTTTTGGGAATATCCGGGATATTCCCCTCTTGTCTTGTCTCAGAAGGTGGCCCTTTTAGTGGCAATCACTTCTGTTTGACGAGTGTCTGAGTTGGCGGCTTTGTCCTGCAAGTCGCCATATTTAGTCATTCATAAGGATAAGGCGGTGTTGCATCCGCGACCTTCCTTTTTTGCCAAAGGTGGTGTCCACCTTTCACCTACATGAGGACATTGCCCTCCCGTCCTTGTGTCCTCACCCATCGCATCCCAGAGAGTTTGCGCTGCACATATTGGAGGTGGTACGAGCCTTACGAGTGTACCTGTCTGCTACTGCTTCTATTCGGAAGTCCGACTCACTGTTTGTGACTGTCTCTGGTCCATAACAGGGCCAAGCGGTTTCGTCTGCCATCATTTTTAGGGGAATCAGACAAACCGTCATTCAAGCCTATGCTCTCAAAGGACGGGCGCCTCCCTTTCCGGTTACGGCGCATTCCACCAGGGCAATTGGTGCTTCCTGGGTTTCCCGACATCAAGCGTCGGTTGCACAAGTGTGCAAGGCGGCGACCTGGTCGTCTGTTCATGCCTTTTAAGTTTTATAAGGTTAATGTGGCTGCATCTTCGGATGCTTCCTTCAGCCGCAGGGTGCTGCAGGCCGCTGTTTAAAGTTGCGACTCCTCCGTTGAGGAGCTCTGCCTTATTGGAGTGAAGTTTTGGTTTTTCCATTTATACTGCTCCCATCCCTCTTGACACTGCTTTGGGACATCCCACGTGTAAAGTGTAAAGAGACACCGTGTCAGGTCCATGGATGATAAGAGAAAATAGGATTTTTTTGTACTCCACCGTAAAATCCTTTTCTCTGACATCCATGGACTGACACGGCACCCACCCTTCCTTTTAAGTTTGTACTGTTTTGTTACGAACTGAAGTCTGCTGACTGTGTAGTGGGAGGGTTATGTCCGGAGGGACCGACCCTTGGGTGGGGCTGTTCAGCTCTGGCTTTTAGAATGTATGTATAACATTTCACATTCTGCCTAGGTCTTCTCCTGCAAGCAGGGACATAACCCACGTGTAAAGTGTAAAGAGACACCGTGTCAGTCCATGGATGTCAGAGAAGGATTTTATGGTGAGTACAAAAAATCCTAATTTTTAAGCTTTTTGGAAAACATAGGGAAGGGTTATCACCCCTGTAACATTTGTTTTGCTGTCTGTGCAGTGTGCACCTGTTCAGAACAGTTCACCTCACTTTCCGTCCTAATGACAAATGTTTTTTTGAAAATTTGGGGTTTTTATTGAAACAAGAATTGGTGATAAAGCATCAGTGGAGAGGAGACACTTTTTTTCCCATATTAACTGTTACAGGAGAGAATTTGCCTTCCTAAGGGTAGATTTCCTCTCACTTCCGGTTGTTTCCTTCCGTTTGCAAGGAGGAGTCGTTTGTAAGTTGGATGTTTGAAAGTAGGGGCCTGCCGTATATACTCAGCTGAAATTTGCCCCTTACATGTTGGTGTTGCCACAACACTGTGAGCCCTCACAGTTACTCTTGGTGGGCGCATGAATGGGCCCTGCTGTGAATTATTAGATCAAGAATCGTAATTGCATGCCCCTGTTAAACAGGGGCTGAAAAATTGGGCCTTTGGTGGTGGTGGTGGTGGTGTTGACACAACACTGTAAGGACTCAGTTACTCTTGGTGGGCGCAGGAATGGGCCCTGCTGTGAATTATTCGATCAAGAATTGTAAATACATGCCCCTGTTAAACAGGGGCAGAAAAATTGGGCCTTAGGCACTGGTGCCACAACACTACAACCCCTCACAGATACTGTACTTGGAGCACAGCAATGAGCCCTGTTGCAAAGTATTGCATCAAAAATTGTAATGACACGCCCCTGTTAAACAGGGGCTGAAAAATTGGGCCTTAGCCACTGGTGCTGGTGCCACGACACTGCAACCTCTCCCAGATACTCTAGTTGGAGTGCAGGAATGAGCCATGCTGCAAAGCATTGCATAAAAAACTGTAATTACATGCCCCTGTTAAACAGGGGCTGAAAAATTGGGCCTTAGCCACTGGTGGCGGCACCCAGAAACAAAAATGTTCTTCCAAGCTATCATCATCAATCGGATCATTGAGGAGGAGGAGGAGGAGGATAGTCAGTCAACATAACAGGACAGTCTCTCAGCATCAGCATCAGTCTTGAAGGGATGTGACATTTGAAAATAAATTAGTCTGTTATATCAGCTTCAGGTGTTTGGTAGCTGGTGGTGATCCAAGACTGGTTCATCTTTATGAAGGTCAGTCGATCAACAGAGTCGGTGGACAGGCGCACCCTGTGATCCTTGACAAATCCTCCAGCAGCACTGAATGTGCGTTCTGAAAGAACGCTGGATGCAGGACAGGCCAGTAGCTCAATTGCATACTGTGCAAGCTCTGGCCAGTGATCCATCCTCAAGACCCAGTAAGCCAGAGGATTTTCGGTGGGGAAGGTGTCCAAGTCTGACCTTGCCCCTAGGTATTCCTGCACCATGTATATCAGATGCTGGCGATGGTTGCTGGAACCGATCATACCTTGGGGCTGCGGACTAAAGAATTGTCTGAACGCATCGGTCAGACGGCCACCTTCCCCACCGCTCCTTCTTTGACTGACTGAAGCCTCAGCAACTCGTTGTCCAGGACCAGGAGTTTGTAACCTCCCAGTCTCTGGGAACGCGTTGCACAGACCTTTCTGCAAGGCCTCCCGGAGTTGTCTCATCCTCTGCTCCCTCTGCGACGGTAACATAAGGTCCGCAACCTTACCCTTGTACCGTGGATCAAGGAGAGTGGCCAGCCAGTAATGGTCCCTCTCCTTGATCCGAAGAATACGAGGATCCTTCCGCAGACTTTGCAGGATCAGGGAGGCCATGCAGCGTAGGTTAGCTGAGGCATTCGGTCCGGAGTCCTCTGGGTAACTAAGGACGACATGATCCGCAGCCACCTCCTCCCAGCCACGTACAAGTCCACTGGTTTCTTGGGACTGTAAATCATCCCTAAAAGACTGCTGCTGATGATGCTGAGTGCCAGGCTCCACCTCCATGCTGACACAATCCTCCTCCTCTTCTTCTTCTTCTCCTTCTCCTCCTCCTCCTCCTCCTCCTCCTCCTCCTCCTCCTCCTCCTCCTCCTCCTCCTCTGCGATGGGTGGGACAGAAGGAACACTGTCTGGGTAAAGGGGGCCTTGAGAGGCAAGGAAGTCCTCCTCTTCCTGCCTCTGTTCTGCCTCAAGTGCCTTGTCCATTATTCCACGCAGCGTATGTTCCAACAGGTGGACAAGAGGTACAGTGTCACTGATGCATGCACTGTCACTGCTCACCATCCTCGTGGCCTCCTCAAATGGTGCCAGGACAGTGCATGCATCCCTGATCATGCCCCACTGGCGTAGTGAAAAAAACCCGAGCTCCCCTGACCCTGTCCTGGTGCCATAGTCGCACAAGTACTCATTGATGGCCCTCTGCTGCGTGTGCAGCCGCTGCAGCATGGCCAACATTGAGTTCCACCTGGTGGGCATGTCACATATAAGGCGGTTCTTGGGCAGGTTCAACTCCTTTTGCAGCTCAGCCAGACGAGCACTGGCATTATAAGATCTGCGGAAATGCACACAGACTTTCCTGGCCTGCCTCAGGACATCCTGTAAGCCTGGGTACCTGCCCAAGAACCTCTGCACCACCAGGTTAAGGACGTGAGCCACACAGGGCACATGGGTCAGTTGTCCCTGTCGGAGAGCGGAGAGGAGGTTGGTGCCATTGTCGCAAACTACCATTCCTGGCTTAAGCTGGCGTGGCGTCAACCACCTCTCGGCCTGCCCCTGCAGAGCAGACAGAACCTCTGCCCCAGTGTGGCTCCTGTCCCCCAAACACACCAGCGCAAGCACGGCATGGCATCTTTTTGCCTGCGTACTTGCGTAGCCCCTTGAACGCCTACGGAGCACCGCTGGTTCCGAGGACAAAGCACAGGAAGAGGCCATGGAGGAAGAAGAGGAGGGGGTGGAGGAGAGAGGTGTCACAACCAGTAGTAGCATTTTGGAGGCGTGGCGGTGGAACAACCTCCAACACTACTGCACCTTGTCCTGCATCCTTCCCAGCTGCCAAAAGAGTGACCCAATGGGCCGTGAAAGAAAGGTAACGTCCCTGTCCATACCTGCTGGACCATGAGTCAGCGGTAATATGCACCTGACCGCCCTGTCCAGCGAGGCCAAGACATTGCCTTCCACATGCCGGTAGAGAGCCGGAATCGCCTTCCGTGTGAAAAAGTGGCGTTTGGGAAACTGCCACTGAGGAACCGCACATTGCACAAACTCACGGAAGGGGGCCGAGTCTACCAACTGAAAAGGCAGCAGTTGAAGCGCTAGCAATTTAGCCAAGCTAGCATTCAACCGCTGGGCATGTGGATGGCTGGGAGTGAACTTCTTTTGACGGTCCAGCAGCTGGGGCAGGGAAATTTGCCTGCTAGAATCGGACGTCGGTGTACTGCTAGCAGAGTGCCCGCAAGTACTTGGCTGTGACACACCTAATTCTACACCTTCATTCCTCTCAGTGCAGGTTTCAGAGAGGACTGAAGGTATAGTGGGGTTGGAGATCCCAGCTGATGCGGTGCAAGGAGAGGTCCGCTTTGTTCTTTGGTGTGGGTCTTTAAGGTAGGCTTGCCAACGAGCTGCATGGCAGGTCAACATATGTCTGGTCAAGCATGTGGTGCCCAAGCGGGTGATGTTTTGGCCACGCGATATACGCTTGAGACATATGTTGCAAACAGCAGCTGTGCGATCTGATGCACTCGACTCAAAAAAGGCCCACACCAAAGAACTTTTTGAATAACGGGCAGAGGCAGCGCCCTGCACAGGCGGAGCTCTGCGGTGTGATTCCGTCGGTGTGCTGCCCTTACGCTGGCCCCCCGAGGGCATCCTGCCTCGTTGGAGATGTGCCTCCTCCTCATCCTCCTCCTCCTCCTCCTCCTCTCTCCTATTAGGCACCCACGTGGAGTCAGTGACCTCATCATCCCCTCCCTCCTCATCACTGGAGCCAATCTGGCAGTATGCTCCAGCTGCTGGAACATGACTGCCAGATTGGTGTCCTTCTTGAGCATCCCCTCTCTCTGCTCTCACGCTACTGCCTTCCTCTAGCTGGGTATCATCATTAGACCCTTCGAAACGCTGGGCATCCTCCTGGAGCATGTACCCAACACTGTGCTCAAACAGTTCGGGGGACTCCTCAGGAGGACATGGTTGGTCTAGGGAAGGAGTGACTGATGATGACATTGATACCAGGGAAGAGGACGCTTTGGCAGCTGCTTTGCCAGTACCCTGAGCCTGGGTGAGAGAGGATGAGGAGGGCTTGGTCATCCACTCTACCAAGTCTTCGGCATGATGCGGCTCAACACGTCCAGCTGCCGAAAAGGACAAGCGTGTCCCATGGCCACGTGCTGATGGCGATGCACCGCGTCCACGACCAGCACTGTTGTCTCTAGACACAGAGCCTGCTTGCCCTCTTTTATTGGCTCCTGACTATCTGCCTTTCCTTGTTTGCCTTCCAGACATTCTAATGGCCTGCAGGGAAATGGGAAAACCAGCAATAAGGCCTAGCTTCAGGAGTATATTTTGCAGGAATCACACTACGCCTCCTGTAGGTGCTGCAAATGCCTGTTGGTGTAACACACCAGGAAAAAGCAGCAATACAGGCTAACTTCAGGTGTAATATGATCAGGAGGCACACTCCGCCCGCTGTAAGTCCCGCAAATGCCTGTTGGTGTAACACACCAGGAAAAAGCAGCAATACAGGCTAACTTCAGGTGTAATATGATCAGAAGGCACACTCCGCCCGCTGTAAGTGCTGCAAATGCCTGTTGGTGTAACACACCAGGAAAAAGCAGCAATACAGGCTAACTTCAGGTGTAATATGATCAGGAGGCACACTCTGCCCGCTGTAAGTGCCGCAAATGCCTGTTGGTGTAACACACCCGGAAAAAGCAGCAATACAGGCTAACTTCAGGTGTAATATGAACAGGAGGCACACTCCGCCCGCTGTAAGTGCCACAAATGCCTGTTGGTGTAACACACCAGGAAAAAGCAGCAATACGGGCTAACTTCAGGTGTATAATGTGCAGGAGGCTTAGCAACAATGACACTGACACTGTCCCCTGCCTATCCTTCTCTCTCCCTGCACACAAGGTTTATCAAAGTATATGACACTGACACTCTCCCTGCCTATCCTTCTCTCTCCCTGCACACAAGATTTAGCAAGGAATGTGACACTGACACTGTCCCCTGCCTATCCTTCTCTCTCCCTGCACACAAGGTTTATCAAAGTATATGACACTGACACTCTCCCTGCCTATCCTTCTCTCTCCCTGCACACAAGATTTAGCAAGGAATGTGACACTGACACTGTCCCCTGCCTATCCTTCTCTCTCCCTGCACACAAGGTTTATCAAAGTATATGACACTGACACTCTCCCTGCCTATCCTTCTCTCTCCCTGCACACAAGGTTTAGCAAAGAATGTGACACTGACACTCTCCCTGCCTATCCTTCTCTCTCCCTACACACAAGTTTGAGGTACAAATAGCACTGACACTGTCCCTGCCTATGTAACTCTTTCCCTGCGCCGGAACACACTACACAAGGCCGCCGCGCTGGCGGCCTTTTAAAGTGTGGGGCGTGTGCTAAACCCCCTGAGCTATAATTGGCCACAGGCAACCTGCCTGTGGCCATTTATGGCTCTCCTAGCTGCTGGCGCGGTGATTGGCCAAGCATGTGGGGTCACAGTGCATGCTTGGCCAATCACAGCGCCGGGATTGCACTGCGATGGCGCAGTGTATTGTGGGCCGTTCGCGTCACTCGAATTTGGCGCGAACGGCCCAAATCGTTCGATGTTCGCCGAACAGCCGATGTTCGAGTCGAACTTATGTTCGACTCGAACACCGAGCTCATCCCTAGCTCCATCCCGGCTGCTAGGACCGCTCTCATAGGGACTATCCAGGTGAGCAATACCTACTCAGGCTTGAGTGGCGACGAAAGATTAACACTCTAGGTGTTGCGTGCCTGAACCTTTTTCCCCCTTACTTCTCTCATCTTCTTACTCCTTATTCAAGTTCACTGCAAAGATAAAAGAATAAAACCTTGCTGCTTGGGTTTTACTCCTGTGTTGACATTGGCCTTATTCTGAGGAAATTCTACCTAGACAACGGAGAGAGAGGATCCACTCAAGAGAGGTAATTGCTGCAAGACCCAAACAATAACACCGCTCGCTCCTCTCTATACACAGGGAGGGGATACGGAGCAAGTAGCAGGTGTGCCCCGCTGCAGGTGGAGAACTGCAGGAGAATCAGGGGATTGTGTGCTACAGAAGGAAAGGTCAGCATCTCCCTATCTCCATCTTCTGGCCAAAAGGAGAAACTGCATACAGTAACAAGAAATCTTACATTATAATCTATGCATGTCCTGAATGGGCCAATGACAGAATGCCTGTTACACTTACTTTTTTCAGATGTCTTCTGACTGGTTTAGTGATGTGCAGGGTCTTCTAATCAACTGTTCTCACCTAACTGGGTCTTCTTCAAAATCTTTGCTGATGCAGAGAGAGCTCTAACCCAACAAAGTCTGTGCCACTCTCTATTTTAATACACAATGAGGGGAATATACATAGTACTAAGATTGGAGCAGCTGTGCATAGTGATCAATCATGTTTTAATTTCAGCTTTTTCAGTTGACCATTCAATATGAAAAATAGAAGCTGATTGGTTGCCATGCACAGCTGCTCCAGATTCTGTTTGCTCCTCAGTAAACCATTGTGACTTTCCATAGGAAGCGGGGCCTAACCTCTTTATATATAATATGTTTTCAGTCTTCTGGGTTCAACAAATCAATGCATCATTCAACCTCTCCTTCACTGTCCAGTCACAGGCTGAGGGCAGTTCCACAACAGTATGGGCTCAGAGGAAGTGGGTTAAATGATGCTGCCCATCATTAAACCCAGAAGCCTAAGGACTCTAGTGGCAGAAAATAAGTACTGCGGGT
This sequence comes from Rana muscosa, assembly GCA_029206835.1. Classification (NCBI taxonomy): domain Eukaryota; kingdom Metazoa; phylum Chordata; class Amphibia; order Anura; family Ranidae; genus Rana; species Rana muscosa. The sequence continues at coordinate 61,849,234 of CM055122.1, read as the reverse complement.
GACAGCTGGATTCATACCATTGCATAACCTGTTTTTATATTGAATCTTTTAATGGGCTATCCTTTTTTTATTTTTAAGTGGAATTCTGCTTTAAGAAAACCTGTTGTAGCGCAACCTCCAAATTGACCACTGATTGATGATAATGACACCAATAATGTTAACGACGAGTGTTCTTCTCCACTAGCACGGAGGCTGCCAGCACACCAGAGCACCAATTCTAAGCACAGCAACACAAGAAAGCAGTCTAGGGGAGCGTATTTTTAGTGATTTATTGCTGGTGACTTTAACAGTAAGAGCGGGCACAGGGTATAGGATACTCCAGGCTATAAGACTCAAAAGCACATCACAAACAAACAAAAGATTTCCGAGCACACTTACAAGCCAGCCAACAACCAAAATTTACCCTGTCTAACAGTTTACATAAAAAATAGAGGGTTTTGTTTGCACACATTTCTAAATATACAGTCAGGTCCATAAATATTGGGACATCGACAAAATTCTAATCGTTTTGGCTCTATACACCACCACAATGGATTTGAAATTAAACGAACAAGATGTGCTTTGACTGCAGATTTTCAGCTTTAATTTGAGGGTATTTACATCCAAATCAGGTGAACAGTGTAGGAATTACAACAGTTTGTATATGTACCTCCCACTTTTTAAGGGACCAAAAGTAATGGGACAGATTAACAATCATAAATCAAACTTTCACTTTTTAATAGTTGGTTGCAAATCCTTTGCAGTCAATTACAGCCTGAAGTCTGGAACGCATAGACATCACCAGACACTGGGTTTCATCCCTGGTGATGCTCTGCCAGGCCTCTACTGCAACTGTCTTCAGTTCCTGCTTGTTCTTGGTTCATTTTCCCTTCAGTTTTGGCTTCAGCAAGTGAAATGCATGCTCAATCGGATTCAGGTCAGGTGATTGACTTGACCATTGCATAACATTCCACTTCTTTCCCTTAAAAAACTCTTTGGTTTGCTTTCGCAGTATGTTTCGGGTCATTGTCCATCTGCACTGTGAAGTGCCGCCCAATGAGTTCTGAAGCATTTGGCTGAATATGAGCAGATAATATTGCCCGAAACACTTCAGAATTCATCCTGCTGCTTTTGTCAGCAGTCACATCCAGTGGCGTCACTAGGGTTGGTGTCACCTGGTGCGGTATAACATGGTGTCACCCCCCCCCCCGCCGACGCACCAACTGCCCCAGTGTAAAAGGGGCTTAACCGAGGGCTCCAACACGATGAGTGACTTCATCGCAGCTCTGCTCCCACACTTTTCATTATCTGCTGTCCCCAGGGACAGATCCAATCCAGAGATCCCACTGTATGGTGATCTCTGGATCGGATCTGTCCCTGGGGACAGCAGATAATGGCATCATTGGCATGATTTAGATTTTGGAACTGACCTGCTGAAACGGTGTGTTGTTTGCTGGACCGGATCTGATGGCTGCAGAGAAGATGAGAAGATGCTGTAATCTGCTGACAACAAGGCGTGTTGCTTGCTTGGACCGGTTCTGATGGCCGCAGAGAAGACGAGAAGATGCTGTGACCTGCTGACAACAAGGTGTGTTGCTTGCTTGGACCGGATCTGATGGCCACAGAGAAGACGAGAAGATGCTGCTGTGACCTTCTGCTTGCTGGATGGATCTGATGTGGGTGTGGGTCACTGTCTGCCTACACCTGTGCTGTGGTCTGTGGACACCCTCCCCTTATCAGGCCAGATTAGGGCGGCTCCGCTCAGCTATCATACCTGGTGACACAGAGCACCCCCCCCATGAGACCAGCTTGCTCAGGGTGGGTAGGTGTGTCACTCAGCTACTGTGCCTATATCTAATATAATATATCTGTGGCCAGCAGCATTCCCCCCCCCCCCATCATCATCATCATCAGACCAGCTCAGGCTGGGGGTGTCTCAGTCAGCTAATATAAATTATATTGTGAGTGTTGGCTGTCTGATAATGGGGGGGGGGGGGCTGCTGGACACAGATATATTATATTACATATAATAGGCACAGTAGCACAGGAGTTAGCTGGTCTGGTGGGGGGAGGGGCGGCTGGACCAGCTATATTACATAGTATAAGTGTGTATATATATATATATATATATATATATATATATATATATATATATAAAAAAAATCTATAGCTGTGTCTAGCAGCAGACCACCTTGCATCCCCCCCCTTCCTTATCATATCATATACAGGCCGTCAGGGGCAGGGCGCCAGACACTGAAACTGAGTCCTCCCACTGTCCCACACTAGCTCTCTTACAAAGGCAACCCCCCCCCCCATACACACACCTCATCTTGTGCTCCGGCGGGCCGACGGTGGAGACCCCCCCCCACCTGTTCTTATTCTGTGCGCCGCCGCCAGCTGGAGTCTCAGACAGTCTGTACTCCTGGAGAGTGGAGAGGAGGAGGGCTGGGCACTGTGGGCAGCGACCGTCACACACAGCAGCCGCGCCGCCCGGGCGGAGAAAGTTGTGTGTGTGCTGCAGTGACGTGTCGTCACATCATCACAGTGCAGTGTGATGATGTGACAGGCTGAGTCGCTCGCTGGCTCTGTAGGGTAGGGAGGAGGATTGGAATTTAGGAATAGGAAGAATAAGGAGCCGGAGGACACACACCAGGCGCGGCCGCGGCGCTGGAGGTGTTGTTCCAGGCTTCCAGCCCAGCGGGGTGAAATTAATCAATGAATGGGTCAGCTGTAAAAAAAAAAAAAAAAAAAAAAGGAGGGTGTCACCCCTCTAGCGGGTGTCACCCGGGGGCGGACCGCACCCCCCGCACCCCCCTAGCAACGCCTCTGGTCACATCATCAATCAATACAAGAGAACCAGTTCCATTGGAAGCCATACATTCCCACGCCATGACACTACCACCATCATGCTTCACTGATGAGGTGGTATGCTTTGGATCATGAGCAGTTCCTTTCCTTCTCCATAACCTTCTCTTCCCATCACTCTGGTACAAGTTGATCTTGGTCTCATCGGTCCATAGGATGTTGTTCCAGAACTGTGAAGGCTTTTTTAGATGTTGTTTGGCAAACTCTAATCTGGCCTTCCTGTTTTTGAGGCTCACCAATGGTTTACATCTTGTGGTGAACCCTCTGTATTCACTCTGAAGTCTTCTCTTGATTGACTTTGACACACATACACCTACCTCCTGGAGAGTGTTCTTCATCTGGCCAACTGTTGTGAAGGGTGTTTTCTTCACCAGGGAAAGAATTCTTCGGTCATCCACCACAGTTGTTTTCCATGGTCTTCCGGGTCTTTTGGTGTTGCTGAGCTCACCGGTGCTTTCTTTCTTTTTAACCACTTAAGCCCCGGACCATTTGGTAGCTAAAGGACCAGAGGTGAATTCAGAATTTTGCACTGCGCTGCTTTAACTGTAAATTGTGCGAACATGCAATGTTGTACCCAAACGAAATTTGCGTCCTTTTCTTCCCACAAATAGAGCTTTCTTTTAATGGTATTTGATTGCCTCTGCGATTTTTATTTTTTGCGATATAAATGGAAAAAGACCGAAAATTTTGAAAAAAAATGATATTTTCTACTTTTTGTTATAAGAAAAATCGAATAAACTCAATTTTAGTCATACATTTAGGCCAAAATGTATTCAGCCACATGTCTTTAGTAAAAAAAATGTCAATAAGCGTATATTTATTGGTTTGCGCAAAAGTTATAGCGTTTACAAACTAGGGTACATTTTCTGGAATTTACACAGCTTTAAATTTATGACTGCCTATCTCATTTCTTGAGGTGCTAAAATGGCAGGGCAGTACAAAACCCCCCCAAATGACCCCATTTTAGAAAGTAGACACCCCAAGGAAATTGCTGAGAGGCATGTTGAGCCCATTGAATATTTTTTTTTTGTCCCAAGTGATTGAATAATGACAAAAAAAAAAAGAAAATTACAAAAAGTTGTCACTAAATGATATATTGCTCACACATGCCATGGTTATATGTGGAATTGCACCCCCAAAATAAATTTTGCTGCTTCTCCTGAGTACGGGGATACCACATGTGTGGGACTTTTTAGGAGCCTAGCCGCGTACGGGACCCCGAAAACCAATCACCGCCTTCAGGATTTCTAGGCACAAATTTTTGATTTGACTCCTCACTACCTATCACAGTTTCGAAGGCCATAAAATGCCAAAATAGCACAAAACCCCCCCCAAATGACCCCATTTTGGAAAGTAGACCCCCCAAGCTGTTTGCTGAGAGGCATGGTGAGTATTTTACAACTCTCATTTGTTTTTGAAAATGAAGAAAGAACTTTTTTTTTTTTTTATTTTTTTTTTTTTTCAATTTTCAAAACTTTGTGACAAAAAGCGAGATCTGCAAAATACTCACAATACCTCTCAGCAAATAGCTTGGGGTGTCTACTTTCCAAAATGGGATCATTTGGGGGGGTTTTGTGCCATCTGGGCATTCCATGGCCTCCGAAACTGTGATAGGCAGTGAGAAGTGAAATCAAAAATTTACACCCTTAGAAAGCCTGAAGGCGGTGATTGGTTTTTGGGGTCCCATACGCGGCTAGGCTCCCAAAAAGTCTCACACATGTGGTATCCCCGTACTCAGGAGAAGCAACAGAATGTATTTTGGGGTGTAATTCCACATATGCCCATGGCATGTTTGAGCAATATATCATTTAGTGACAACTTTGTGCAAAAAAAAAAAAAAAAAAAAATTGTCTTTTTTCCGCAACTTGTGTCAACATATAAAATATTCCATGGACTCGACATGCCTCTCAGTATACAGCTTGGGGTGTCTACTTTCCAAAATAGGGTCATTTGGGGGGGTTTTGAACTGTTCTGGCATTTTATACACAACATTAGGAAGCTTACATCCACTCTTGAAGACAAAGCCCTTTTTGACACTTTTTGTTTACATGAAAACATTTTTTTTTTTTTGCAAGAAAATTATGTTGAACCCCCAAACATTATATATATTTTTAAAGCAAAGGCCCTACAGAATAAAATGGTGGGTGTTGCATTTTTTTTTTTCTACACAGTATTTGCGCAGCGATTTTTCAAACGCATTTTTTGGGGAAAAAATACACTTTTTTATTTTATTTTAATGCACTAAAACACACTATATTGCCCAAATGTTTGATGAAATAAAAAAGATGATCTTAGGCTGAGTACATAGATACCAAACACGACATGCTTTAAAATTTCGCACAAACGCGCATTGGCGACAAACTACATACATTTTTAAAAGCCTTTACAGGTTACCCCGTTAGATTTACAGAGGAGGTCTACTGCTAAAATGACTGCCCTCGATCTGACCTTCGCGGTGATACCTCACATGCATGGTGCAATTGCTGTTTACATATGACGCCAGACCGACGCTTGCGTTCGCCATTGGGCAAGAGCAGGGCAGGACAGGGGTGCTTTTTATTTTTTATTTTTTTTTATTATTAATTTTGCTTTTTTATTTTTAAACTGTTGCTTCCATATTTTTTTTTTTTATTATTGTTATCTCAGGGAATGTAAATATCCCCTATGATAGCTATAGGTAATGACAGGTACTCCTTCTTTTTTTTTTTTTTTTTTTTTTTTTTTGAAAAAAACTGGGGTCTATTGGACCCTAGATCTTTCCTCTGCCCTCAAAGCATCTGACCACACCAAGATCGGTGTGATAAAATGCTTTCCCAATTTCCCAATGGCGCTTTTTATATCCGGGGGGGGGGGGACATTCCCTCCCACTGCTTGTAAAAGCAGTCCAGAGGCTAATTAGCCACTAGGATTGTTTTTACATGAAAGCCGGCCGCTGGCTGAAAAGAATGATACCAAGATGATACCTAAACCCGCAGGCATCATTCTGGTATAAACATTCAAAGTCCAGCAACATACCAGTACGTTGCTGGTCCTTGTTGGACATGTATTGTAATCTTTTTTTTCATGCAGCCTGTTGGCTGAACGAAAAAAAAAGATTGATCGGTGGGTATGCCCACCATTAGACTACCGCCCTTCATCCACCCACTTCTAATGATGGGAATTTCGACCGTATGTACGCGGCATTAGGAGCAAAATCGCTCCTCCGCTCCTGCTGCCCCAATGCTTCAGCATATTTGCTTTTTTTTTTTTTTTTAACTGTGGTGGTGAAATCACCTCCTACAGCACTGGAGTCGCAGGGATCAGGCCTGTCTCTGCGAACTCTGCAGTTATGTGTGTTGTGTTTTGTAAGTGACAGTGATCGATCGATACTGCACTTGGGTGACCTGGGCTGGACGGAGGGGCAAAACGCAGGTGCTAGCAGGTATCTGGGCTGATCCCGCTAGCACTGCGTTTTTGGGAACCCTAAACTGCTGGGGACGCTAGTATAGATCTGATCAGATCAGATATTGATCTGATCAGATACTATACCACTAAGGGGGGTGTATGCTTCACGCGTGGGTGTTAGCGTTACTGGCACTAACCTGACGCTGCCTGGGGTGTGACGCAGACCCTCTCTGACGCTAAAACCTAATTGATATCACCCGCCGGGCGATCAGGGGGTTAAACCTTTATTGGGTTATATACGGCGGGTGCCCTGACACTATAAAAAGCAAACTAACTAACCAGCGTCACCCGTAACACTTATATGATGATCACTGGTGAAAGGGTTAACTAGGGGCAATTAGGGGGTTAAAACCTTTATTGGGTAATATATGGGGGTACCTGACGCTATATAAAAACCTGACGGCGAACCTAAAAAAAACATTACTGGCTACCGATCTGCATCACCGACATTAAGACAACGATCATAAAAACGATCGCTTAGCGACAGTGGTGATAGGGGGTGAAAGGGTTACCTGGGGGGCGATCAGGGGGTTAAACCTTTATTAGATAATATATGGGGGTACCTGACGCTATAAAAACCTGCGGCAAACCTAAAAAAAATTACTGGCTAGCGATCAGCATCACCGACGCTAAGACATCGATCAGAAAAATGATTGCTTAGCGACGGCGGTGCTAGGGGGTGAAAGGGTTATCTGGGGGGTGATCAGGGGGTTAAACCTTTATTAGGGGGCTACACTGGACCTAAAACTGAATGTACTGACACTTTCACAGTCCCAAATGTCACTGATTGCAGTGATCACTAAATAAATGGTCACTGCAATCAGTGACACTGTGACTGGGGGGTGATCTGGGGGGTGTCTGGGGGGGCCTGGGGGGGCGATTTATGTGCCTATGTGTCCTGGTGTCAGTGTAGTGTTGTGTGCACTAACCTGCATCTTCTCCTGTACGGCGCTCGGTATATGTGAGCGCCGCAGGAGAGATGACATCACTTCCTCCAGCCTGTGTAAACAGTACACAGGCAGGGGAAGCTCTCATTCGCCGGGAGCGATCGAGAGGGGGGGGCCGGAATCGAACGGCCGTCCCCTCATGCCGGATCGCTCCCGAAGGTAAAACGACCGCTCACTGTAAATAAGGGGGGGCCGATCGGCAATATACGTGATTCTGCCTGTCGGTGCCATTCTGCCGACGTATATTTACAGTGGGCGGTCGTTAAGTGGTTAAGGATGTTCCAAATGTTGCTTTGGCCACACCTATTGTTTTTGCTATCTCTCTGATGGGTTTGTTTTGTTTTTTCAGCCTAATGATGGCTTGCTTCCCTGATAGTGACAGCTCTTTGGATCTCATATTGAGAGTTGACAGCAACAGATTCCAAATGCAAATAGCACACTTGAAATTAACTCTGGTCCTTTTATCTGCTCCTTGTAAATGGGATAATGAGGGATTAACACACACCTGGCCATGGAACAGCTGAGCAGCCAATTGTCCCATTACTTTTGGTCCCTTAAAAAGTGGGAGGCACATATACAAACTGTTGTAATTCCTACACAGTTCACCTGATTTGGATGTAAATACCCTCAAATTAAAGCCGAAAGTCTGCAGTTAAAGCACGTCTTGTTCATTTCATTTTAAATCCATTGTGGTGGTGTATAGCGCCAAAAAGATTAGAATTGTGTCGATGTCCCAATATTTATGGATCGGACTGTATGCATAAGCAACAGTGCCCATGCCAAGGGACATCTATATATACTGCAGTCCTAATTTAAAATTTCAGAGACTCCATAGTAGGAGCACATAAGAATGGATAGATTAAGGACAAGTATACGTGGAGTAAACCCACCCCTCCTTAACCACTTCAGCCCCGGAAGGATTTACCCCCTTCCTGACCAGAGCATTTTTTGTGATTCTGTACTGTCTCTTTTTAGCTGACAATTGCGCGGTCGAGCGATGTTGTACCCAAACAAAATTTATGTCCTTTTTTCCCACAAATAGAGCTTTCTTTTGGTGGTATTTGATCACCTCTGTGTTTTTTTTTTTTTTTTGCGCTATAAACAAAAAAAGAACGAGAATTTTGAAAAAAAAGCAATATTTTTTGCTTTTTGCTATAAATATCCCCCAAAAATGTATAATTTTTTTTTTTTTTATCAGTTTAGGCCGATATGTATTCTTCTACATATTTTTGGTAAAAAAAAATGCAATATATGTGTATTGATTGGTTTGTGCAAAAGTTATAGGGGATAGGTTTATGACATTTTTATTATAATTTTATTTTTTTACTAGTAATGGCGGCGATCTGCGATTTTTATCGGGACTGCGACATTATGGCGGACACATCGGTACACTTTTGACACTATTTTGGGACCACTGTCATTTATACAGCCATCAGAGCTACAAATAGCCACTGATTACTGTATAAATGACACTGGCAGGGAAGGAGTTAAACACTAGGGGGCGATAAAGGGGTTACGTGTGTCCTAGGGATGTGTTCTAATTGTAGGGGGGATGGTCTTACTACAACATGACAGAGATCACTGCTCCCGATGGCAGGGAGCAGTAGATCCCTGCCATGTTGCTAAGCAGAACAGGGAACAGGGAAATGCTTTGTTTACATAGTCATCTCCCCGTTCTGCCTCTCCGTGTCACGATCGCGGGCCGCCCATGAACATCGAGTTTGCGGGGCACGCTCCCGCGGCGCGCGGCTGGTGCGTGCGCCCGCTAGGCGGCAAATTCAAAGGGACGTACAGGTATGCCCATTTGTCTGCCCCTGCCATTCTGCTGACGTAAATCGGCGTGCGGCAGTCGGCAAGTGGTTAAAAGCATAGGGACACACTTGACTCCCAGCAAAAGCACAATGGCAGTGAAGGCATCCAATTCATCCAACTGTATAAAAAAGTGGCAGCCACCCCAACCTCTAACTGGCCTTTGCAGCCAGTGTAAATTTTAATGTCAAATTACGATTTTAGTTTTAGTCGTAGTCTTTTGACTAAATTTTTGTTTTAGTCGTAATTTTAGTCACCTGATTTGTTTTAGTTTTAGTCGTACTTAAGTCTATTAAAATATCAAGTACATTTTAGTCGACTAAAATCATGTTAGTTGACTAAAATATCATGGGTTTAGATACATTGTAATGCATTATTTAAGCATTTTTCCAAATTCATTATATTCTCCTGGAGTAAAAATCGAATAACATGTTATTATTTATGGTCTTAAGCTTTGAACATGCACTACAGACACAGATCTAGCCGTTATGATATATAACTAGTGATGAGCCGAACACCCCCGGGTTCGGTTCGCACCAGAACCCGCGAACAGACCGGAAGTTCGAACGAACATTAGAACCCTATTAAATACAATGGATGCGAACGTTCGAATTCTAAAGTGCTAATTATAACAACTATTATGCATGTTATTGTCCTAAAAAGGGTTTGGGAACCCGGGTTCTGCACCAGGGGACATGTATCAATGCAAAAAGAAGTTTTAAAAACGGTCGTTTTTCGGGAGCAGTCATTTTAATGATGCATAAAGTGAAAAAAAAAAAGTCAAATATTCCTTTAAATATCGTACCTGGGGGGTGTCTAAAGTATGCCTGTGAAGTGCCACGTGTTTCCCGTGTTTAGAACTGTCCCTGCACAAAATGACACTTCTAAAGGAAAAAAAAGCCATTTAAAACTGCTTGCGGCTTTAATGTAATGTCTGGTCCCGGTAATATGGATGAAATTCTTTAAGAAAAATGGCATAGCTACCCCATGACCCCCCCCCCCCCTACCCCAGCCCATTACCAGCCCCTTTGGGTCTTGTATGGATATTAAGGGGAACCCCGCACATAAAATAAAAAAGGCCCTATATACTCTGAACAGCCGTATACAGGCGGTGCATACAAGACAGGGACTGTAGGTTTGTTCTTATGTAGAATCTGTTTGTAATTTTGAACAGGTACATTGTTGAAGTGTAGCTCCAGACCAAAAATCTATTTTTAAACTTTTTGGAAAACATAGGTAAGGGTTATCACCCCTGTAACATTTGTTTTGCTGTCTGTGCCCCTGTTCAGAACATTTCACCTCACTTTCCGTCCCAATGACAACTGTTTTTGAAATGTGGTGTTTTTCTTGAAACAAGGATTGCTGATAAAGCATCAGTACAGAGGAGACACCTTTCTCCCATATTTATTCTTACAGGAGAGAATTTTCCTTCCTAGTGGTAGATTTCCTCTCACTTCCTGTTGTCTTCTTGCGTTTGCAAGTAGGAGTCGTTTGTAAGTTGGATGTTTGAAAGTAGGGACCTGCCGTATATACTCTGCAGAAATAGGCCCCTTAGTTGTTGGTGTTGGCACAACACTGTAAGCACTCACAGTTACTCTTGGTTGGTGCTGGAACGCCCTGCTGTCAACTATTATATCAGGAATTTTAATTACATATAATTGTTGAACAGTGGTAGTAAAAATTGGGCCTTTGATGGTGGTGCTGGTGCCACAACACTGTAAGCCCTGACAGTTACTCTTGGTGGGTGCAGCAATGGGCCCTGCTGTGAATTATTAGATCAAGAATTGTAATTACATGCCCCTGTTGAACAGGGGCTGAAAAATTGGGCCTTAGGCACTGGTGGCACAACACTGCAACCCCTCACAGATACTGTACTTGGAGCACAGCAATGAGCCCTGTTGCAAAGTATTGCTTCAAAAATTGTAATGACACGCCCCTGTTAAACAGGGGCTGAAAAATTGGGCCTTAGGCACTGGTGGCACAACACTGCAACTCCTCACAGATACTGTACTTGGAGCACAGCAATGAGCCCTGTTGCAAAGTATTGCTTCAAAAATTGTAATTACACGCCCCTGTTAAACAGGGGCTGAAAAATTGGGCGTTAGGCACTGGTGGCGGCACCCATAAACAAAAATGATCTTCCAAGCTATCATCATCAATCGTATCATTGAGGACTCGGAGGAGGAGGATAGCCAGTCAACATAACAGCACAGGCACTCAGCATCAGCATCAGTCTTGAAGGGATGTGACATTTTAAAATCAATTAGTCTGTTATATCAGCATCAGGTGTGTGGTAGCTGGTGGTGATCCAAGACTGGTTCATCTTGATGAAAGTCAGTCGATCAACCGAGTCGGTGGACAGGCGCACCCTGTGATCCGTGACAAATCCTCCAGCAGCACTGAATGTGCGTTCCGAAAGAACGCTGGATGCAGGACAGGCCAGTAGCTCAATTGCATACTGTGCAAGCTCTGGCCAGTGATCCATCCTCAAGACCCAGTAAGCCAGAGGATTTTCGGTGGGGAAGGTGTCCAAGTCTGACCTTGCCCCTAGATATTCCTGCACCATGTTTATCAGACGCTGGCGATGGTTGCTGGAACCAATCATACTTTGGGGCTGCGGACTAAAGAATTGTCTGAACGCATCGGTCAGACGGCCACCTTCCCCACCGCTCCTTCTTTGACTGGCCGAAGCCTCAGCAACTCGTTGTCCAGGACCAGGAGTTTGCAACCTCCCAGTCTCTGGGAACGCGTTGCACAGACCTTTCTGCAAGGCCTCCCGGAGTTGTCTCATCCTCTGCTCCCTCTGCGACGGTAACATAAGGTCCGCAACCTTACCCTTGTACCGTGGATCAAGGAGAGTGGCCAGCCAGTAATGGTCCCTCTCCTTGATCCGAAGAATACGAGGATCCTTCCGCAGACTTTGCAGGATCAGGGAGGCCATGCAGCGTAGGTTTGCTGAGGCATTCGCTCCGGAGTCCTCTGGGTCACTAAGGACGACATGATCCGCAGCCACCTCCTCCCAGCCACGTACAAGTCCACTGGTTTCTTGGGACTGTAAATCATCCCTAAAAGACTGCTGCTGATGATGCTGAGTGCCAGCCTCCACCTCCATGCTGACACAATCCTCCTCCTCCTCCTCCTCCTCCTCCTCCTCCTCTTCCTGTGCGATGGGTGGGACAGAAGGAACACTGTCTGGGTAAAGGGGGCCTTGAGAGGCAAGGAAGTCCTCCTCTTCCTGCCTCTGTTCTGCCTCAAGTGCCCTGTCCATTATTCCACGCAGCGTGTGCTCCAACAGGTGGACAAGAGGTACAGTGTCACTGATGCATGCACTGTCACTGCTCACCATCCTCGTGGCCTCCTCAAATGGTGCCAGGACAGTGCATGCATCCCTGATCATGCCCCACTGGCGTGGAGAAAAAAAACCAAGCTCCCCTGACCCTGTCCTGGTGCCGTAGTCGCACAGGTACTCATTGATGGCCCTCTGCTGCGTGTGCAGCCGCTGCAGCATGGCCAACGTTGAGTTCCACCTGGTGGGCATGTCACATATAAGGCGGTTCTTGGGCAGGTTCAACTCCTTTTGCAGCTCAGCCAGGCGAGCACTGGCATTATAAGATCTGCGGAAATGCACACAGACTTTCCTGGCCTGCCTCAGGACATCCTGTAAGCCCGGGTACCTGCCCAAGAACCGCTGCACCACCAGGTTAAGGACGTGAGCCACACAGGGCACATGGGTCAGTTGTCCCTGTCGGAGGGCGGAGAGGAGGTTGGTGCCATTGTCGCAAACCACCATTCCTGGCTTAAGCTGGCGTGGCGTCAACCACCTCTCGGCCTGGCCCTGCAGAGCAGACAGGACCTCTGCCCCAGTGTGGCTTCTGTCCCCCAAACACACCAGCGCAAGCACGGCATGGCATCTTTTTGCCTGCGTACTTGCGTAGCCCCGTGAACGGCTACGGAGCACCGCTGGTTCATAGGACAAACCACAGGAAGAGGCCATGGAGGAAGAAGAAGAGGAGGGGGTGGAGGAGAGAGGTGTGTCACAACCAGTAGTAGCATTTTGGAGGCGTGGCGGTGGGACAACCTCCAACACTACTGCACCTTGTCCTGAATCCTTCCCAGCTGCCAAAAGAGTGACCCAATGGGCCGTGAAAGAAAGGTAACGTCCCTGTCCATGCCTGCTGGACCATGAGTCAGCGGTAATATGCACCTTACCGCTGACCGCCCTGTCCAGCGAGGCCAAGACATTGCCTTCCACATGCCGGTAGAGAGCCGGAATAGCCTTCCGTGAGAAAAAGTGGCGTTTGGGAACCTGCCACTGAGGAACCGCACATTGCACAAACTCACGGAAGGGGGCCGAGTCTACCAACTGAAAAGGCAGCAGTTGAAGCGCTAGCAATTTAGCCAAGCTAGCATTCAACCGCTGGGCATGTGGATGGCTGGGAGTGAACTTCTTTCGACGGTCCAGCAGCTGGGGCAGGGAAATTTGCCTGCTAGAATCGGACGTCGGTGTACTGCTAGCAGAGTGGGCGCAAGTACTTGGCTGTGACACACCTAATTCTACACCTTCATTCCTCTCAGTGCATGTTTCAGAGAGGACTGAAGTTATAGTGGGGTTGGAGATCCCAGCTGATGCGGTGCAAGGAGAGGTCCGCTTTGTTCTTTGGTGTGGGTCTTTGAGGTAGGCTTGCCAACGAGCTGCATGGCAGGTCAACATATGTCTGGTCAGGCATGTGGTACCCAAGCGGCTGATGTTTTGGCCACGCGATATACGCTTGAGACATATGTTGCAAACAGCAGCTGTGCGATCTGATGCACTAGCCTCAAAAAAGGCCCACACCAAAGAACTTTTTGAATGACGGGCAGAGGCAGCGCCCTGCACAGGCGGAGCTCTGCGGTGTGATTCCGTCGGTGTACTGCCCTTACGCTGGCCACCAAAGGGCATCCTGCCTCGTTGGAGATGTGCCTCCTCCTCATCCTCCTCCTCCTCCTCTCTCCTATTAGGCACCCACGTGGAGTCATTGACCTCATCATCCCCTCCCTCCTCATCACTGGAGCCAATCTGGCAGTATGCTGCAGCTGCTGGAACATGACTGCCAGATTGGTGTCCTTCTTGAGCATCCCCTCTGTCTGCTCTCACGCTACTGCCTTCCTCTAGCTGGGTTTCATCATCAGACCCTTCGAAACGCTGGGCATCCTCCTGGAGCATGTACCCAACACTGTGCTGAAACAGTTCGGGGGACTCCTCAGGAGGAGGACATGGTGGGTCTAGGGAAGGAGTGACTGATGATTTGTCTGACATTGATACCAGGGAAGACGACGCTTTGGCAGCTGCTTTTCCAGTACCCTGAGCCTGGGTGAGAGAGGATGAGGAGGAGGAGGAGGGCTTGGTCATCCACTCTACCAAGTCTTCGGCATGATGTGGCTCAACATGTCCAGCTGCCGAAAAGAAGGACAAGCGTGTCCCATGGCCATGTGCTGATGACAATGCACCGCGTCCACGACCAGCACTGTTGCCCCCAGACACAGAGCCTGCTTGCCCTCTTTTATTGCCTCCTGACTGTCTGCCTCTCCTTGTTTGCCTTCCAGACATTCTAATAGATGGCCTGCAGGGAGATGGGAAAAAAGCAATAAGGGCTACCTTCAGGTGTCCTTCTCTGTCCCTGGAAACAAGGACTTGCAGAGTGAAAGAAAAAAAACACTCTCCCTACCTACAGTTTTCTGTCCCTAGAAAAAATGTTTTTTTTAATCACAATATAGCACAAGGAAAATTAACTCACTGTCCTTACAGGTCCCTGGAAACAAGGACTTGCAGAGTGAAAGAAAAAAAACACTCTCCCTACCTACAGTTTTCTGTCCCTAGAAAAAAATGTTTTTTTTAATCACAATATAGCAAAAGGACAATTCACTCACTGTCCTTCCAGGTCCCTGGAAACAAGGACTTGCAGAGTGAAAGAAACTGACACTGTCCCTACCTAGAGTTTTCTGTCCCTGGAATAAATGTTTTTTTCAGCACAATATAGCACAAGGACAATTAACTCACTGTCCTTACAGGTCCCTGGAAACAAGGACTTGCAGAGTGAAAGAAAAAAAATACTCTCCCTACCTACAGTTTTCTGTCCCTAGAAAAAAATGTTTTTTTTAATCACAATATAGCAAAAGGACAATTCACTCACTGTCCTTCCAGGTCCCTGGAAACAAGGACTTGCAGAGTGAAAGAAACTGACACTGTCCCTACCTAGAGTTTTCTGTCCCTAGAATAAATGTTTTTTTTAATCACAATATAGCAAAAGGACAATTCACTCACTGTCCTTCCAGGTCCCTGGAAACAAGGACTTGCAGAGTGAAAGAAACTGACACTGTCCCTACCTAGAGTTTTCTGTCCCTAGAATAAATGTTTTTTTTAATCACAATATAGCAAAAGGACAATTCACTCACTGTCCTTCCAGGTCCCTGGAAACAAGGACTTGCAGAGTGAAAGAAACTGACACTGTCCCTACCTAGAGTTTTCTGTCCCTAGAATAAATGTTTTTTTTAATCACAATATAGCAAAAGGACAATTCACTCACTGTCCTTCCAGGTCCCTGGAAACAAGGACTTGCAGAGTGAAAGAAACTGACACTGTCCCTACCTAGAGTTTTCTGTCCCTAGAATAAATGTTTTTTTTAATCACAATATAGCAAAAGGACAATTCACTCACTGTCCTTCCAGGTCCCTGGAAACAAGGACTTGCAGAGTGAAAGAAACTGACACTGTCCCTACCTAGAGTTTTCTGTCCCTAGAATAAATGTTTTTTTTAATCACAATATAGCAAAAGGACAATTCACTCACTGTCCTTCCAGGTCCCTGGAAACAAGGACTTGCAGAGTGAAAGAAACTGACACTGTCCCTACCTAGAGTTTTCTGTCCCTAGAATAAATGTTTTTTTTTAAGCACACTATAGCAGAAGCACAAAACACACTGACACTCTCCCTACCTATCCTTCTCTTTCCCTAAACTAAAGGAATCCAGGTTAAGCAAGAAAGAAATAACAGTCACTGTCCCTGCCTATGCTACTCTATCCCTGCTCCGGAACACACTACACTAGGCCGCCGTGCTGGCGGCCTTTTATAGTGTGGGGCGTGTACTAAACACCCTCAGCAATAATTGGCCACAGGCATCCTGCCTGTGGCCAATCATTGCTCTCCTCGCTGCCGGCGCTGTGATTGGCCAAGCATGCGGGGTCACAGTGCATGCTTGGCCAATCACAGCGCCTGGATGACACTGCGATGGCGTAGTGCATTGTGGGCCGTTCGCGTCACTCGAATTTGGCGCGAACGGCCCAAATCGTTCGATCTTCGTCGAACGATCGAACAGCCAATGTTCGAGTCGAACGTATGTTCGACTCGAACACGAAGCTCATCCCTATATATAACCAGTGTTAATTTTGATGTCAAATTTCAATTGAGATTTAGTCATAGTCTAAAATACCATTATTACTTTTAGTTGTATTTTAGTCATCTGAATTGCTCTAGGTTTAGTTGTATTTTAGTCGACTATCAGTGGCGGCTTGTGGTATATATATTTTTTTTTTTGGGGGGGGGGCGGCAATCCGTCTGAATATTCATTCGCTATTGTCACAAAACTGGGTGGTGTCAGGTCACCTGAAGCCAGGTGACAGATGCACACCGTTGGGGTCAGGAGTGCACCGCTAAGGTAGTGAACCCTATGGCTGACTGCTGCGGATGGAACTCGGGGTGGTTAAGGAAGGCAGGTCCACTGGAGCACTAACAGGGATCTCACAGGGAGCTAAAGCCTAAGATTCCCCAGGGCGCGGAGTCTAAGATCCAGCAGGTGTTCACCAGAGCCTCTAGTGGTGAGGATGGACTGGGCTGCAACTGGATCCAGGTCGCGGCCCACAGAGTCCCCTAGCTCACGCTCACAGTGGGCTATAGAGGATAGAGGGGAAGCAGCAGCTCAGGATACAAGAGATAGTGAGGGGATAAGCCAAAGGTCGGGGCTTCTAGCAGACAAGGATAAACAAAGGACACGCCAAAGGTCAAGGTCACAAGCAGACAGGGATAGTCGAGAACAAGCCAAGATCGATAAAACAGAGACAGACGTAGCACACGGCAAGCAGGAACCCAAACACACAATAGCTCAACAAACAACGTTGATCAGCACGGCTGGCTTGCAGTGCACAGGTTAATATAGTGTTCCCTGATAGGGCCTGTGGTGGAGCCATGCTTAGAGGAGAGATTACTTAAGCAGCCAGGTGAGAGTGGCTGGCCTCTTAATCTGAGCACATGGAGAGGTAAGCTGAGAGACAAACATTACTGCATAACCATGACAGTACCCCACTTCTTATGGGCCCTCCCCCTCCCCCGCCTGGGCCCAGGCTTAAAGGGAAATCTCGGATGAAACCTCCTCAACAGACGAGGTGCAACGACCTCAGATGCAGCGATCCAAGACGCCTCCTCAGGACCAAACCCTCTCCAATGCACAAGGTACTGAAGAATGCCTCTGCAGAGCCGAGAATCCAGAACTTGACTAACCCCGTACTTTAGATTATCCTCAGAGACCGGAACCGAGGTAGGGAGAGGATGAGAGGATTTATTGAGGACCAAAGGCTTTGGAGGATGTGAGGATCAACAGGAATATGAGGAGGGTCTCCCAGACCCTTAAAGATGAACAGGGCATCTAGCACAGGACCATCAGACTGGGCAGAGGTCAGTGGAACCCTGAGGTCAGGTTGGTTAGAAGGTGACATGTCACAGGAGTCAAGCTGGATAGCTGAAAGACAAACAGAATGAGGATGGATTCAACCCCTTAGACAGGTTTAAATGGATGTAACAGTATTAGGGTGAGGTGAGGTTGCAGAATGTCCTGAATAAGAAAAGGTAGGAGGCTCACTGGGCATGGGCTGGACTGGCATAACTAGTTCAGAGGCCTAGTTATGCCAGTCCAGCCCATGCCCAGTGAGCCTCCTACCTTTTCTTAATAGCATGGTCAGGTGTAGCGACTACCTGAATCGCATCGCAAGGCGTATTGTCTGCAGAACTTGCAGACAAGCTAGCCTGGCTGTGCGTCCAAGGGTGTTTAGGGACAGACAAAGGTAAATGGTTATGCAAACAGGAGTGAATGATCAGCTCAGGTTCACAGGTGGTCTCCTCATTCAGAGTGCCACATGACCAAGAGAGTGTATCAGCCTGACTATTGCAGGACACATCCCAGAAATCACTATATGCAGTAGGAAGAGCAAAAGATATTGGGATCTTGGCAACAGGAAGTTTCTCTTTTGGGACAACCTTGGGTAGGCAGGATGAGGAACAGGAGGAACCCCAAGGCAGGATCTGTCCAGTAGTCCAGTCAACAAGTGGAGAATGAAGCCGTAACCAAGGAAGACACAAAACAATAGGAGTTGAGGCTTTAGGTAAGATAAGGAAGGATATCCACTCCTGGTGGAGTGTCCCTAGCGACATCTTAACAGGGAGGGTCTGGAAGCGTATAGGACCCCCTGGGTGAACAGTGCTATCAATCGCCAAGACCACCAATGGCGTGGTGAGGGGCAAAATGGTAAAGCCTCGTACACACGGCCGAGAATCTCGTCAGGAAAAAACACGTTGTTTTTCCTGACGAGATTCTTGACAAGAATCTTGTCCCGGCCGAGTGTACACACGCTCGATTCAAAAGAACCGCCGTTCTTTTGAATGGAACGAACGCGGTGACGTAATCGACTATGACGAGCGTGCGCTCGTCACATTCGATGCCGCCGCCGACATCTTGCTACACCCTACCTATGCCTAGGAAGCTACCGCGCATGCGTCAAAGTCATTTCGAGCATGCGCGTTTCCACGGCGACAGGTAAGCGTACACACTCTCGGGTTTCTCGTCGGGAAACAGGCCGACGAGAATCTCAACGAGAAAATAGAGAGCAGGTTCTATATTTTTCTCGTCGAGATTCTGGCCAGTTTTTTGGACGAGAAACCTGAAAGCCTCGTACACACGGCCGGTTTTCTCGGCAAGAAAGCTCTCTTGTCGTTTCTTGACGAGAAAACCGGCCGTGTGTACGAGGCTTAAGTCTCATGGACGATGCGATTTTCCAGTCCATGAAATTGCCAGCGGCTCCGGAATCCAGATATGCCGATACCGAATAAGAAGAAGCACCAACATGAAGGAACACAGAAAGAAGAAGACGAGAAGGTGAAGGTGATATTTCTGGGTCCAATACTCCACTTTCCAGATGTATTGGACCTGAACGTTTTTCTGGACAAAGAGAGCAAGTGACACGAAAATTACCTTTGCCCCCACAGTAGAGACACAGGCCTAGAGTACTGCCCCTAGCACGTTCTTCGGAGGATAGCCTGGTCCGACCCAGCTCCATGGGTTCCTCAGCTGGCAGGAGATGCTCCACGGGTCGAAGAGAGGGGAGCTCAGGCTGACTAAGAACCAAGGAGTGCTGGCGTCGCTTTTCTAGGGCCCTTTTCTGAAAGCGAATATCGATCTGGTTACACAAGGAGAAAACTTTGTCCAGATCAGTGGGGATGGTTCTTCCTGCTAATTCATCCTTCACTCTATCAGAAAGGCCATGCAAAAAGGTTGCGACTAAGGCCTCGTTGTTCCAGCTCATCTCAGCCATCAGTATGTGGAAATGAAGAGCATACTGTTCCACAGAAGCAGACTCTTGGCGGAGACGTAAAAGGGCGCTGGCTGCTGAGGAAACACGACCCGGTTCTTCAAAGATATTCCGAAAAAGTTTCAAGAAGTCAGACTAGAAACCACTGGATCATTCAGTTCCCACAGAGGAGCTGCCCAAGCTAAGGCTTCGCCGGAGAGGAGGGAATTGATATAGGCTACCTTTGCCCGATCAGACAGAAAGTTTTGGGGCTGGAGCTCAAAATGAATAGTGCATTGGCTAAGGAACCCCCTGCAGGCCTTGGAGTCCCCAGAGAAACGGGACGGAGCTGGCAGTTGTAGTGAATGTGTGGCTGCGACTGCGACCGGAACCTATTCAAAACAGGAAGCCAAATCCTGAAGGAATCGCATCACCTGGGTCTGATTAGATTCCTGGGTCTCAAGTCTGTGGACTATGCCCTGCAACGGATCATCTGCGGGTAGCGGCACATCAGCTGGGTCCATGGCTGATCAAACTGTCAGGTCACCTGAAGCCAGGTGACAGATGCACACCGTTGGGGTCAGGAGTGCACCGCTAAGGTAGTGAACCCTATGGCTGACTTCTGCGGATGGAACTCGGGGTGGTTAAGGAAGGCTGGTCCACTAGAGCACTAACAGGGATCCCACAGGGAGCTAGAGCCTAAGATTCCCCAGGGCGCGGAGTCTAAGATCCAGCAGCTGTTCACCAGAGCCTCTAGTGGTGAGGATGAAAAAAACAAGAAAGAGAGGCGCCTCTGGGTGCAGACTGTATGGATATTTTTAATCAACAAAAAGTTAAAAGTAATGGCAACTCACATTTGGGATGATAATAGCAGGCATATATGAGTCACAATGGGCAGGGGTCATCAGTATAGTCAAGCTGTCCAAACGCCTGTAGATGTATTCTCCTCAGCAGTGTTTCTCTAGAGCCACTAGATGGAGCGCGCTCTGGTGCAACGAATGAGCGTCAAAGCGAGGCTTGGAGAGCAAGCTGGGATCCAGGCGAAGGGCGATGACGTCACCGGGTATGCGACGCGTTTCTGAGCGTGCTGGCCGTGAATAATATGACGGCCGTGCTCTTTTCTCAAGTTGGTGAAAGGAGCGCGGCCGTCATACCATTCGCGGCCAGCACACTCAGAAACGCGTCGCATACCCGGCAGGGGTGGATCCAGAGTCTAGTCTCGGGATGGGCACTACCAGGAAATATTATTTTTTGGGGGCAATTTATCAGGGAAATGACTGGTGTTAGCGCTTCAATGATCATGGCACCATGGTTGTTATGGTGTCAGGATGATTGAAGCGCATTATTTATATTATTACATTGTAATAAAAAATGAAATGGTTCAACTCACCATAATACAGAATCAGTGGGTGCCCCGAGTGTGTCACTTGCCACGTCATCTGCCACCAGATGCAGCTTGTCACTTGCCACGTCACCTGCCACACATTGCGGATTGTCACTTGCCACACGTTGCAGATTGTCACTTGCCACATCACCTGCCACATGTTGCGGAATGTCACTTGCCTGCCACCAGATGCAGATTGTCACTTGCCACGTCACCTGCCACAAGTTGCGGATTGTCACTTGCCACAAGTTGCGGAATGTCACTTGCCTGCCACCAGATGCAGATTGTCACTTGCCACCTCACCTGCCACACCTTGCGGATAGTCACTTGCTAAGGTGGTGTTTTGCTTTTCAGAGTCAGGCTGCATGAGAGATGATGTAATCTCTCTGCTGCCTGTACAGTGATGGCGGAAGTTACTGCAGGGATGCAGGGCGGGCACGGGGCGATGAGAGATGATGTCATCTCTCTGCTCTCCCGGCCGCCGACTTGTTGATTGGCCAGCCGCCCGCTCACCCACAGAGCCGACCAGCTGACCGCCCACTCTCTGACTCTCACTTGCTGCCGAGCCGCCCGCCCACACACCGAGGCACCCGGCAGCCCATGCTGTCACCCGCCCATTAAGCTGCCCGCTCAGACTCCCAGGTGCCACAAGTTCTGCAACTACCATCCGCTCAGACTCTCAGGCGCCGCAAGTTCCGACACTATTGCCCGCTCAGACTCTCAGGCGCCTCAAGTTCCGCAACTACTGCCCGCTCAGACTCTCAGGCTTTGCAAGTTCCGCAACTAAAACTAATTTCTCGGGGGTGGCAATTGCCCCGTTGCCCCCCCCCTGGATCCGCCCCTGATACCCGGTGATCTTATCACCCTTTGCCTGGATCCCAGCTTGCTCTCCAAGCCTCGCTTTGACGCTCATTTGTTGCAGCAGAGCGCGCACCATCTAGTGGCTCTAGAGAAACACCGCTGAGGATAATACATCTACAGGTGTTTGGACAGCTTGACTATACTGATGACCCCTGCCCATTGTGACTCATATATGCCTGCTATTATCATCCCAAATGTGAGTTGCCATTACTTTTAACTTTTTGTTGATTAAAAATATCCATACAGTCTGCACCCAGAGGCGCCTCTCTTTCTTGTTTTTTGCAGTACTTGGGAATATGGTCTCTGTTCCCCCTGGATGGCTGCCCTGAGTGTGGACCTGCCTCCTTCCCCTCTATTTTATCCCCTCCCATTGCCTACATATACTTTGAAGCCAATTAGTGCCTATATCGCCAATTGCACTTTGTATGGACTTCCTTTTAATACAGAGAATGGACTATTATGTCTTTGTATATGCCTAAATTGCATTCTCAGCACTTTCTTGTCTTACACATATTAGACATTGGATATTACCATTTTATATATATTATTTGTGCCAATTACTTGTATTTCTAGTGGTGAGGATGGACTGGGCTGCAACTGGACCCAGAGTCCCCCAGCTCACGCTCACAGTGGGCTATAGAGGATAGAGGGGAAGCAGCAGCTCAGGATAGAAGAGATAGTGAGGGGATAAGCCAAAGGTCGAGGCGTCTAGTAAACAAGGATAAACAAAGGACACGCCAAAGGTCAAGGTCACAAGCAGACAGGGATAGTCGAGAACAAGCCAAGATCTGTAAAAC
This sequence comes from Rana muscosa, assembly GCA_029206835.1. Taxonomy (NCBI): domain Eukaryota; kingdom Metazoa; phylum Chordata; class Amphibia; order Anura; family Ranidae; genus Rana; species Rana muscosa. The sequence continues at coordinate 61,826,560 of CM055122.1, read as the reverse complement.
AGAGCCAGACATAGCACACGGCAAGCAGGAACCCAAACACACAATAGCTTAACAAACAACGTTGATCAGCACGGCTGGCTTGCAGTGCACAGGTTAATATAGTGTTCCCTGATAGGGCCTGGGGTGGAGCCATGCTTAAGAGGAGAGATTACTTAAGCAGCCAGGTGAGAGTGGCTGGCCTCTTAATCTGAGCACATGGAGAGGTAAGCCGAGAGACAAACATTACTGCATAACCATGACAGGTAGACTCGGGGCGCAGCGCTTTAAAAATAAAAATAAAAAACCCATTGTAATCCATGCGTCCAGCACCCCGCATGTAGATTAGGGGGCGGGATGCATGGATAGGGGGCAGCGCCCCTAATGGAGCGGTCGCCACTGTTCAGTATACAGTTCCTCTCAAGAGACTATGGGAAGGCCAGAAACAAGGACCCTGTGTGAGCAGTCCCCCTGAGAGAATTGCACTGGCACTGATACCCCTATAGTACACAGCCAAAAGGATCTTGTATTATAGTTAGTACTCATGAGGCCATAGAGCAGCTGTAAACTCTTAGCTTACTCCAGGTGCCTTTCAATGAGATTGTTCAGACCAGATCAGTCAGGTGAAACCTTGAGGTGTCAGAGACACCTTAAGGCCACAGCTGGGGCCTCCATGACTGTCAATGTGAAACAGTAGAAATGCCTGCTTGGGGGGCCGCATCAACCCCCAACCAGGTTGGTGGAATCCCTGCAGCAGGAAGACCCAGCTTTGCCAGAGCCCACGCTATTTATTAGCTCCCCCAGCCACCTGCTGAAATTCGGGAGCAATCAAATCTGCAGCCTGTGAATTCTAGAACAGCCTAAAGCAATTGAAGACCACAAAAAATGTACCTAGCAGCCTACCTAGGAGGGTGTTACACTGTAGTGAGAAAGTATGGAGGCTACTCACATTTTCTGTAGTAATAACTAGTAATACTAGATCCTTGACTATCATGCTTATCCATTGACTTTAGCACTTTCTAAGTCATTGACTCAGAATGAGTTCTATTTTGTAGGCTTGTTCCAGGTTTCTATCTCAAAATATCAAACCCAGAGACAGCCTGGCAACTTGTATTTTAAAGGCAAGTCAGTGAAAACATCTTTTTTTATCTCTTCCAGTAAAGAATCCTTTTCAAGGAAAGGCTTTCAGGCATCCAAACATTTCTAAGCCATACAGGCTCATCTAATTCTTATTTTCCTAAATAACTTTTACCTTCATCCTTACAATTGGTAAATTTTTGCAAGTAAACAGTCAAACTCAGCGCTCTGAAAAGCCTCACTAGCAACACGTGAGTTTCTGCTTCTGTAGTTTGCCTTAATCTTTTCTTCAAAAGCCCTCACATGCAATATGTCTATGCCTAAATGAATAAAAGCTAAAAGTGACTCATGATTATAGCAAGCCTGTGTGTGTGTGTCTCTTCCGCAATCCCTAGATGCAGAATAATTGCTGTTTTCCCTGGGGCTTCCCTTCATGCCAATTCTAAACTTGATTGCACTCTTCCTTATTGTCTTTTTAACAGTATTTTTTATTTTAACAATTTATATACAGTACAGTGTGTGAAAATATCAGTTTTGTGCAAATTGTATACTCACCCTTTAAGAAAAAAAATATTTAACAGCTTGTAAATGTATTTTTAAAGAGTCACTATTGTTAATTAATTATATAGTGATTGTGATTACCTCTTCTTCTACTTATCCTAATGCAAATCTGTACACTAAGGTGACCAGATTTTTTAAATAAAATCCGGGGACATATTTTTTTTTTACTAGTAATGGCGGCAATCAGCGACTCTCTGCCCATCGCCACCCGCCTCACAGTCTGTCAAGTCTTATGCTGGCCATACACTAGACGAAAAATCGGGCGACAATCGCTCATGTAGACACTTTGTTCGTTTTTCCGCAAATTAATGGGCACAAATCGTTAATCGTTTGTGACGTTTATGTGAAGAAAAAACGAACAGCAAGTTTGGAAAAATTTTGCCGACCGAACGATAAATCGCAAGGTTAATGCGTTTGTCGTCCGAGAAAAAACGAACGCTTGCTACTGCGCATGGTTTAAAAACATATAACCTGGAAGGTAAATATTCATATCAAAGAACGTTGACGTCAAAAGGTCATGATACACATCACCAAGTATACAACATGCAACCACTTCAATCGTGATTAGGGATGAGCCGAACACCCCCGGGTTCGGTTCGCACCAGAACCTTCGAACGGACCGAAAGTTCGCGCGAATTTTCGAACCCTATTCGTTATAATGGACGCGAACGTTCGAAATCAAAATTGCTAATTACAACGGCCAATATGCATGTTAATGTTATAAAACAGGTTTGGGGACCCGGGTCCTGCCCCAGGGGACATATATCAATGCAAAAAGAAATTTTAAAAACTAAAGTTTTTTCGGGAGCAGTCATTTTAATGATGCATAAAGTGAAAAAAAAAAAAGTGAAATTTTCCTTTAAATACGGTACCTGGGGGGTGTCTAAAGTATGCCAGTGAAGTGGCATGTGTTTCCCGTGTTTAGAACTGTCCTTGCACAAAATGACATTTGTAAAGGAAAAAAAGAAGCCATTTAAAACCACTTGCGGCTTCAATGTCATGTCTTGTCCTGGCCGCCATATGGCTGAAAATCCTTGAGAAAAATGGCATGGCTACCCCATCACTAGGGATGAGCTTCGTGTTCGAGTCGAACATACGTTCGACTCGAACATCGGCTGTTCGATCGTTCGACGAAGATCGAACGATTTGGGCCGTTCGCGCCAAATTCGAGTGACGCGAACGGCCCACAATGCACTACGCCATCGCAGTGTCATCCAGGCGCTGTGATTGGCCAAGCATGCACTGTGACCCCGCATGCTTGGCCAATCACAGCGCCGGCAGCGAGGAGAGCAATGATTGGCCACAGGCAGGATGCCTGTGGCCAATTATTGCTGAGGGTGTTTAGTACACGCCCCACACTATAAAAGGCCGCCAGCACGGCGGCCTAGTGTAGTGTGTTCCGGAGCAGGGATAGAGCAGCATAGGCAGGGACAGTGACTGTTATTTCTTTCTTGCTTAACCTGGATTCCTTTAGTTTAGGGAAAGAGAAGGATAGGTAGGGAGAGTGTCAGTGTGTTTTGTGCTTGTGCTATAGTGTGCTTAAAAAAAACATTTATTCTAGGGACAGAAAACTGTAGGTAGGGACAGTGTCAGTTTCTTTCACTCTGCAAGTCCTTGTTTCCAGGGACCTGGAAGGACAGTGAGTGAATTGTCCTTGTGCTATATTGTGCTTAAAAAAACATTTATTCTAGGGACAGAAAACTGTAGGTAGGGAGAGTGTCAGTTTATTTCACTCTGCAAGTCCTTGTTTCCAGGGACCTGGAAGGACAGTGACTGAATTGTCCTTGTGCTATATTGTGATTAAAAAAAACATTTATTCTAGGGACAGAAAACTGTAGGTAGGGAGAGTGTCAGTTTATTTCACTCTGCAAGTCCTTGTTTCCAGGGACCTGGAAGGACAGTGACTGAATTGTCCTTGTGCTATATTGTGATTAAAAAAAACATTTATTCTAGGGACAGAAAACTGTAGGTAGGGAGAGTGTCAGTTTATTTCACTCTGCAAGTCCTTGTTTCCAGGGACCTGGAAGGACAGTGACTGAATTGTCCTTGTGCTATATTGTGATTAAAAAAAACATTTATTCTAGGGACAGAAAACTGTAGGTAGGGAGAGTGTCAGTTTATTTCACTCTGCAAGTCCTTGTTTCCAGGGACCTGGAAGGACAGTGACTGAATTGTCCTTGTGCTATATTGTGATTAAAAAAAACATTTATTCTAGGGACAGAAAACTGTAGGTAGGGAGAGTGTCAGTTTATTTCACTCTGCAAGTCCTTGTTTCCAGGGACCTGGAAGGACAGTGACTGAATTGTCCTTGTGCTATATTGTGATTAAAAAAAACATTTATTCTAGGGACAGAAAACTGTAGGTAGGGAGAGTGTCAGTTTATTTCACTCTGCAAGTCCTTGTTTCAAGGGACAGAGAAGGACACCTGAAGGTAGCCCTTATTGCTTTTTTCCCATCTCCCTGCAGGCCATCTATTAGAATGTCTGGAAGGCAAACAAGGAGAGGCAGACAGTCAGGAGGCAATAAAAGAGGGCAAGCAGGCTCTGTGTCTGGGGGCAACAGTGCTGGTCGTGGACGCGGTGCATTGTCATCAGCACATGGCCATGGGACACGCTTGTCCTTCTTTTCGGCAGCTGGACATGTTGAGCCACATCATGCCGAAGACTTGGTAGAGTGGATGACCAAGCCCTCCTCCTCCTCCTCATCCTCTCTCACCCAGGCTCAGGGTACTGGAAAAGCAGCTGCCAAAGCGTCGTCTTCCCTGGTATCAATGTCAGACAAATCATCAGTCACTCCTTCCCTAGACCCACCATGTCCTCCTCCTGAGGAGTCCCCCGAACTGTTTCAGCACAGTGTTGGGTACATGCTCCAGGAGGATGCCCAGCGTTTCGAAGGGTCTGATGATGAAACCCAGCTAGAGGAAGGCAGTAGCGTGAGAGCAGACAGAGGGGATGCTCAAGAAGGACACCAATCTGGCAGTCATGTTCCAGCAGCTGCAGCATACTGCCAGATTGGCTCCAGTGATGAGGAGGGAGGGGATGATGAGGTCACTGACTCCACGTGGGTGCCTAATAGGAGAGAGGAGGAGGAGGAGGATGAGGAGGAGGCACATCTCCAACGAGGCAGGATGCCCTTTGGTGGCCAGCGTAAGGGCAGTACACCGACGGAATCACACCGCAGAGCTCCGCCTGTGCAGGGCGCTGCCTCTGCCCGTCATTCAAAAAGTTCTTTGGTGTGGGCCTTTTTTGAGGCTAGTGCATCAGATCGCACAGCTGCTGTTTGCAACATATGTCTCAAGCGTATATCGCGTGGCCAAAACATCAGCCGCTTGGGTACCACATGCCTGACCAGACATATGTTGACCTGCCATGCAGCTCGTTGGCAAGCCTACCTCAAAGACCCACACCAAAGAACAAAGCGGACCTCTCCTTGCACCGCATCAGCTGGGATCTCCAACCCCACTATAACTTCAGTCCTCTCTGAAACATGCACTGAGAGGAATGAAGGTGTAGAATTAGGTGTGTCACAGCCAAGTACTTGCGCCCACTCTGCTAGCAGTACACCGACGTCCGATTCTAGCAGGCAAATTTCCCTGCCCCAGCTGCTGGACCGTCGAAAGAAGTTCACTCCCAGCCATCCACATGCCCAGCGGTTGAATGCTAGCTTGGCTAAATTGCTAGCGCTTCAACTGCTGCCTTTTCAGTTGGTAGACTCGGCCCCCTTCCGTGAGTTTGTGCAATGTGCAGTTCCTCAGTGGCAGGTTCCCAAACGCCACTTTTTCTCACGGAAGGCTATTCCGGCTCTCTACCGGCATGTGGAAGGCAATGTCTTGGCCTCGCTGGACAGGGCGGTCAGCGGTAAGGTGCATATTACCGCTGACTCATGGTCCAGCAGGCATGGACAGGGACGTTACCTTTCTTTCACGGCCCATTGGGTCACTCTTTTGGCAGCTGGGAAGGATTCAGGACAAGGTGCAGTAGTGTTGGAGGTTGTCCCACCGCCACGCCTCCAAAATGCTACTACTGGTTGTGACACACCTCTCTCCTCCACCCCCTCCTCTTCTTCTTCCTCCATGGCCTCTTCCTGTGGTTTGTCCTATGAACCAGCGGTGCTCCGTAGCCGTTCACGGGGCTACGCAAGTACGCAGGCAAAAAGATGCCATGCCGTGCTTGCGCTGGTGTGTTTGGGGGACAGAAGCCACACTGGGGCAGAGGTCCTGTCTGCTCTGCAGGGCCAGGCCGAGAGGTGGTTGACGCCACGCCAGCTTAAGCCAGGAATGGTGGTTTGCGACAATGGCACCAACCTCCTCTCCCCCCTCCGACAGGGACAACTGACCCATGTGCCCTGTGTGGCTCACGTCCTTAACCTGGTGGTGCAGCGCTTCTTGGGCAGGTACCCGGGCTTACAGGATGTCCTGAGGCAGGCCAGGAAAGTCTGTGTGCATTTCCGCAGATCTTATAATGCCAGTGCTCGCCTGGCTGAGCTGCAAAAGGAGTTGAACCTGCCCAAGAACCGCCTTATATGTGACATGCCCACCAGGTGGAACTCAACGTTGGCCATGCTGCAGCGGCTGCACACGCAGCAGAGGGCCATCAATGAGTACCTGTGCGACTACGGCACCAGGACAGGGTCAGGGGAGCTTGGTTTTTTTTCTCCACGCCAGTGGGGCATGATCAGGGATGCATGCACTGTCCTGGCACCATTTGAGGAGGCCACGAGGATGGTGAGCAGTGACAGTGCATGCATCAGTGACACTGTACCTCTTGTCCACCTGTTGGAGCACACGCTGCGTGGAATAATGGACAGGGCACTTGAGGCAGAACAGAGGCAGGAAGAGGAGGACTTCCTTGCCTCTCAAGGCCCCCTTTACCCAGACAGTGTTCCTTCTGTCCCACCCATCGCACAGGAAGAGGAGGAGGAGGAGGAGGAGGAGGAGGAGGAGGATTGTGTCAGCATGGAGGTGGAGGCTGGCACTCAGCATCATCAGCAGCAGTCTTTTAGGGATGATTTACAGTCCCAAGAAACCAGTGGACTTGTACGTGGCTGGGAGGAGGTGGCTGCGGATCATGTCGTCCTTAGTGACCCAGAGGACTCCGGAGCGAATGCCTCAGCAAACCTACGCTGCATGGCCTCCCTGATCCTGCAAAGTCTGCGGAAGGATCCTCGTATTCTTCGGATCAAGGAGAGGGACCATTACTGGCTGGCCACTCTCCTTGATCCACGGTACAAGGGTAAGGTTGCGGACCTTATGTTACCGTCGCAGAGGGAGCAGAGGATGAGACAACTCCGGGAGGCCTTGCAGAAAGGTCTGTGCAACGCGTTCCCAGAGACTGGGAGGTTGCAAACTCCTGGTCCTGGACAACGAGTTGCTGAGGCTTCGGCCAGTCAAAGAAGGAGCGGTGGGGAAGGTGGCCGTCTGACCGATGCGTTCAGACAATTCTTTAGTCCGCAGCCCCAAAGTATGATCGGTTCCAGCAACCATCGCCAGCGTCTGATAAACATGGTGCAGGAATATCTAGGGGCAAGGTCAGACTTGGACACCTTCCCCACCGAAAATCCTCTGGCTTACTGGGTCTTGAGGATGGATCACTGGCCAGAGCTTGCACAGTATGCAATTGAGCTACTGGCCTGTCCTGCATCCAGCGTTCTTTCGGAACGCACATTCAGTGCTGCTGGAGGATTTGTCACGGATCACAGGGTGCGCCTGTCCACCGACTCGGTTGATCGACTGACTTTCATCAAGATGAACCAGTCTTGGATCACCACCAGCTACCACACACCTGATGCTGATATAACAGACTAATTGATTTTAACATGTCACATCCCTTCAAGACTGATGCTGATGCTGAGTGCCTGTGCTGTTATGTTGACTGGCTATCCTCCTCCTCCGAGTCCTCAATGATACGATTGATGATGATAGCTTGTAAGATCATTTTTGTTTATGGGTGCCGCCACCAGTGCCTAACGCCCAATTTTTCAGCCCCTGTTTAACAGGGGCGTGTAATTACAATTTTTGAAGCAATACTTTGCAACAGGGCTCATTGCTGTGCTCCAAGTACAGTATCTGTGAGGAGTTGCAGTGTTGTGCCACCAGTGCCTAACGCCCAATTTTTCAGCCCCTGTTTAACAGGGGCGTGTAATTACAATTTTTGAAGCAATACTTTGCAACAGGGCTCATTGCTGTGCTCCAAGTACAGTATCTGTGAGGAGTTGCAGTGTTGTGCCACCAGTGCCTAAGGCCCAATTTTTCAGCCCCTGTTTAACAGGGGCGTGTCATTACAATTTTTGAAGCAATACTTTGCAACAGGGCTCATTGGTGTGCTCCAAGTACAGTATCTGTGAGGAGTTGCAGTGTTGTGCCACCAGTGCCTAAGGCCCAATTTTTCAGCCCCTGTTTAACAGGGGCGTGTCATTACAATTTTTGAAGCAATACTTTGCAACAGGGCTCATTGCTGTGCTCCAAGTACAGTTGCTGTGAGGGGTTGCAGTGTTGTGCCACCAGTGCCTAAGGCCCAATTTTTCAGCCCCTGTTCAACAGGGGCATGTAATTACAATTCTTGATCTAATAATTCACAGCAGGGCCCATTGCTGCACCCACCAAGAGTAACTGTCAGGGCTTACAGTGTTGTGGCACCAGCACCACCATCAAAGGCCCAATTTTTACTACCACTGTTCAACAATTATATGTAATTAAAATTCCTGATATAATAGTTGACAGCAGGGCGTTCCAGCACCAACCAAGAGTAACTGTGAGTGCTTACAGTGTTGTGCCAACACCAACAACTAAGGGGCCTATTTCTGCAGAGTATATACGGCAGGTCCCTACTTTCAAACATCCAACTTACAAACGACTCCTACTTGCAAACGCAAGAAGACAACAGGAAGTGAGAGGAAATCTACCACTAGGAAGGAAAATTCTCTCCTGTAAGAATAAATATGGGAGAAAGGTGTCTCCTCTGTACTGATGCTTTATCAACAATCCTTGTTTCAAGAAAAACACCACATTTCAAAAACAGTTGTCATTGGGACGGAAAGTGAGGTGAAATGTTCTGAACAGGGGCACAGACAGCAAAACAAATGTTACAGGGGTGATAACCCTTACCTATGTTTTCCAAAAAGTTTAAAAATAGATTTTTGGTCTGGAGCTACACTTCAACAATGTACCTGTTCAAAATTACAAACAGACTCTACATAAGAACAAACCTACAGTCCCTGTCTTGTATGCACCGCCTGTATAGGGCTGTTCAGAGTATATAGGGCCTTTTTTATTTTATGTGCGGGGTTCCCCTTAATATCCATACAAGACCCAAAGGGGCTGGTAATGGGCTGGGGTAGGGGGGGGGTCATGGGGTAGCTATGCCATTTTTCTTAAAGAATTTCATCCATATTACCGGGACCAGACATTACATTAAAGCCGCAAGCAGTTTTAAATGGCTTTTTTTTCCTTTAGAAGTGTCATTTTGTGCAGGGACAGTTCTAAACACGGGAAACACGTGGCACTTCACAGGCATACTTTAGACACCCCCCAGGTACGATATTTAAAGGAATATTTGACTTTTTTTTTTTCACTTTATGCATCATTAAAATGACTGCTCCCGAAAAAACGACCGTTTTTAAAACTTCTTTTTGCATTGATACATGTCCCCTGGTGCAGAACCCGGGTTCCCAAACCCTTTTTAGGACAATAACATGCATAATAGTTGTTATAATTAGCACTTTAGAATTCGAACGTTCGCATCCATTGTATTTAATAGGGTTCTAATGTTCGTTCGAACTTTCGGTCCGTTCGCGGGTTCTGGTGCGAACCGAACCCGGGGGTGTTCGGCTCATCACTACCCATCACCCCCCCCCCACCCCAGCCCCTTTGGGTCTTGTATGGATACTAAGGGGGACCCCGCACCCAAAATAAAACCCTATACCTACAACCCTATATACTCTGAACAGCAGTATATAGGTGGTGCAAACAAGACATGGACTGTAGGTTTGTTCTTAAGTAGAATCTGAACAGGTACATTATGAAGTGTAGCTACATCCCAAAAAAATCAATTTTTAAGCTTTTTGGAGAACATAGGGAGGGGTTATCACCCCTGTAACATTTGCTGTCTTTGCACATCTGTTCAGAACATGTCACCTCACTTTCCGTCCCAATGACAAATGTTTTTGGAAAAGTGGGGTTTTAATTGAAACAAGGATTGGTGATAAAGCATCAGTAGAGAGGAGATACATTTTTCCCAAATTAAATCTAACAGGATAGAATTTTCCTTCCTAGGGGTAGATTTCCTCTCACTTCCTGTTTTCTCTTGCCGTTTGCAAGTAGGAGTCGTTTGTAAGTTGGATGTTTGAAAGTAGGGGCCTGCCGTATATACTCTGCAGAAATTTGCCCTATTAGATGTTGGTGTAGCCACAAGACTGGTGGGCACAGGAATGGGCCCTGCTGTGAGTTAATAGATCAAGATTTGTACTTGCATGCACCTGTTGAACCGGGCAGAAAAATTGGGCCTTTGGTGGTGGTGGTGGTGGTGGTGGTGGTGGACGGTGTTGCCACAAGACTGTAAGCCCTCACATTTACTCTTGGTGGGTGCAGGAATGGGCCCTGCTGTGAGTTATTAGATCAAGATTTGTAATTGCATGCACCTGTTGAACAGGGCAGAAAAATTGGGCCTTTGGTGGTGGTGGTGGTGGTGGACGGTGTTGCCACAAGACTGTAGGCCCTCATAGTTACTCTTGGTGGGCGCAGGAATGGGCCCTGCTGTGAACTATTAGATCAAGATTTGTAATTACACGCCCCAACAGGGGCTGAAAAATTGTGCCTTAGGCACTGGTGCTGGTGCCACAACACTGCAACCCCTCACAGATACTGTACTCTGAGCACAGCAGTCACACCTGTTGCGAAGCATCTTTTTAAAAAATTGTAATTACACGCCCCTGTTATACAGGGGCTGAAAAATTGTGCCTTAGGCACTGGTGTGGTGGCATGGATCATTGAGGAGGAGGAAGAGGATAGTCAGTGAACATAACAGGACAGTCACTCAGCATCAGCATAGGCAGTCTTGAAGGGATGTGACATTATAAATTATTCCGTTATATCCGCTTCAGGTGTCTGGTAGCTGGTGGTGATCCAAGACTGATTCATTTTTATGAAGGTCAGTCGATCAACCGAGTCGGTGGACAGGCGCACCCTATGATCGGTGACAAATCCTCCAGCAGCACTGAATCTGCGTTCGGAAAGAACGCTGGATGCAGGACAGGCCAGTAGCTCAATTGCATACTGTGCAAGCTCTGGCCAGTGATCCATCCTCAGGACCCAGTAAGCCAGAGGATTTTCGGTGGGAAAGGTGTCCAAGTCTGACCTTGCCCCTAGGTATTCCTGCACCATGTATATCAGACGCTGGCGATGGTTGCTGGAACCGATCATACCTTGGGGCTGCGGACTAAAAAATTGTCTGAACGCATCGGTCAGACGTCCACCTTCCCCACCGCTCCTTCTGCTACTGACCGAAGCCTCAGCAACTCGTCGTCCAGGACCAGGAGTTTGTAACCTCCCAGTTTCTGGGAACGCGTTGCACAGACCTTTCTGCAAGGCCTCCCTGAGATGTCTCATCCTCTGCTCCCTCTGCGACGGCAAGATAAGGTCCGCAACCTTACCCTTGTACCGTGGATCAAGGAGAGTGGCCAGCCAGTAATGGTCACTCTCCTTGATCCGAAGAACACGAGGATCCTTCCGCAGGCTTTGCAGGATCAGGGAGGCCATGCAGCGTAGGTTAGCTGAGGCATTCGGTCCGGAGTCTTCTGGGTCACTGAGGATGACATGATCGCCAGCCACCTCCTCCCAGCCACGTACAAGTCCACTGGTTTGTTGGGACTGTACATCATCCCTAAAAGACTGCTGCTGCTGATGCTGAGTGCCAGGCTCCACCTCCATGCTCACACAATCCTCCTCCTCCTCCTCCTCCTCCTCCTCCTCCTCCTCCTCTTCCTGTGTGATGGGTGGGACAGAAGGAACATTGTCTGGATAAAGGGGGCCTTGAGAGACAAGGAAGTCCTCCTCTTCCTGCCTCTGTTCTGCCTCAAGTGCCCTGTCCATTATCCCACGCAGCGTATGCTCCAACAGGTGGACAAGAGGTACAGTGTCACTGATGCATGCACTGTCACTGCTCACCATCCTCGTGGCCTCCTCAAATGGTGAGAGGACAGTGCATGCATCCCTGATCATGCTCCACTGGCGTGGGGAAAAAAAGCCAAGCTCCCCTGACCCTGTCCTGGTGCCGTAGTCGCAAAGGTACTCATTGATGGCCCTCTGCTGCGTGTGCAGTCGCTGCAGCATGGCCAACGTTGAGTTCCACCTGGTGGGCATGTCACATATTAGGCGGTTCTTGGGCAGGTTCAGCTCCTTTTGCAGCTCAGTCAGCCGAGCACTGGCATTATAAGATCGGCGGAAATGCACACAGACTTTCCTGGCCTGCCTCAGGACATCCTGTAAGCCTGGGAACCTGCCCAAGAACCGCTGCACCACCAGGTTGAGGACGTGAGCCATACAGGGCACATGGGTGAGCTGCCCCTGTCGCAGGGCGGAGAGGAGGTTGGTGCCATTATCAGAAACGACCATTCCTGGCTTAAGCTGGCGTGGCGTCAACCACCTCTCGGCCTGCCCCTGCAGAGCTGCCAGAACCTCTGGCCCAGTGTGGCTCCTGTCCCCCAAACACACCAGCGCAAGCACGGCATGGCATCTTTTTGCCTGCGTACTCGCGTAGCCCCTTGTACGCCTACGGAGCACCGCTGGTTCCGAGGACAGAGCACTCGAAGAGGACATGGAGGAAGAAGAAGAGGAGGGGGTGGAGGAGAGAGGTGTGTCACAACCAGTAGTAGCATTTTGGAGGCGTGGTGGCGGAACAACCTCCAACACTACTGCACCTTGTCCTGCATCCCTCCCAGCTACCAATAGAGTGACCCAATGGGCCGTGAAAGAAAGATAACGTCCCTGTCCATGCCTGCTGGACCATGAGTCAGCGGTAATATGCACCTTACCGCTGACCGCCCTGTCCAGCGAGGCATGGACATTGCCTTCCACATGCCAGTAGAGAGACGGAATTGCCTTCCGTGAGAAAAAGTGGCGTTTGGGAACCTGCCACTGAGGAACCGCACATTGAACAAACTCACGGAAGGGGGCCGAGTCTATCAACTGAAAAGGCAGCAGTTGAAGTGCTAGCAATTTAGCCAAGCTAGCATTCAACCGCTGGGCATGTGGATGGCTGGGAGTATACTTCTTTCGACGGTCCAGCAGCTGGGGCAGGGAAATTTGCCTGCTACAATCGGACGTCGGTGTACTGCAAGTACTTGGTTGTGACACACCTAATTCTACACCTTCAGTCCTCTCAGAGCAGCTTTCAGAGCGGACTGAAGATATAGTGGGGATGGAGATCCCAGCTGATGAGGAGCAAGGAGAGGTCCGCTTTGTTCTTTGGTGTGGGTCTTTTATGTGTGCTTGCCAACGAGCTGCATGGCAGGTCGACATATGTCTGCTCATGCTTGTGGTGCCCAAGCGGCTGATGTTTTGGCCACGAGAGATACGCTTGAGACAAATATTGCAAATAGCAGTGGTGCGATCTGATGCACTCGTCTCAAAAAAGGCCCACACCAAAGAACTTTTGTGATAACGTGCAGAGGCAGCGCCCTGCACAGGCGGAGCTCTGCGGTGTGGTACAGTTGCTGTGCTGGCCTCTAGCTGGCCTCCAGGGGGCATCCTGCCTCGTTGGACATGTGACGCTGCATCCTCCTCCTCCTCCTCCTCCTCTCTCCCTTCAGGCACCCACGTGGAGTCAGTGACCTCATCATCCCCTCCCTCTTCACCACTAGAGCAAACCTGGCAGTAAGCTGCAGCTGGTGGAACACTACTGCCAGATTGCTGTCCTTCAGCATCCCCTTTCTTTGCGCGCACACTACTGACTTCCTCAAGCTGGGTATCATCATCCGAGCCTTCAAATCGTTGGGCATCCTCCTGGAGCATGTACCCAACACTGTGCTCAAACAGTTCGGGGGACTCCTCAGGAGGACATGGTGGGTCTAGGGAAGGGGTGGCTGATTGAGTACGCGTTGGCAGCTGCTCTGCCAGTACCCTGAGCCTGGGTGAGAGAGGATGAGGAGGATGAGGAGGGCTTGGTCATCCATTCTACCAAGCCTTCGGCATGATGCGGCTCCACATGTCCAGCTGCCGAAAACAAAGACAAGCGTGTCCCATGGCCACGCGCTGATGACGATGCACGACCACGTCCACGGCCAGCACTGTTGTCTCTAGAAACAGAGCCTGCCTGCCCTGTGTTCTTGCCTCGGCACGCTCTGCCTCTCCTTGGCGGTCTTCCAGCCATTGTAGTCGGTAGTGTATATAGTATAAAAAATAGAACTCCTATGTGTGCTCACAACACACTGTAGGTCCTATGGGTGCTGACACTAACACACTATAGGTACTATGTGTGCTGCTGACAAGAAAATATAGGAGCTCTGTTTGCTGCCACTAACACACTAGAAGTCCTATGGGTGCTGCTGAGAAGAAAATATAGGAGCTCTGTTTGCTGCCACTAACACACTAGAAGTCCTATGGGTGCTGCTGAGAAGAAAATATAGGAGCTCTGTTTGCTGCCACTAACACACTAGAAGTCCTATGGGTGCTGCTGAGAAGAAAATATAGGAGCTCTGTGTGATGCCACTAACACACTAGAAGTCCTATGGGTGCTGCTGAGCAGAAAATATAGGAGCTCTGTTTGCTGCCACTAACACACTAGAAGTCCTATGGGTGCTGCTGAGAAGAAAATATAGGAGCTCTGTGTGATGCCACTAACACACTAGAAGTCCTATGGGTGCTGTTGGGGTGCAATGCTGTGCTAACAGCACTGCGGTTGGTACTACTGCAATACTGTACTAACAGTAAGCACGCACCAGACTAATCCCCAGCAGCAGCTAATAACACACTAACTGTGCAATCAGCAGCAATGAACGATCAATGACTTAGGTAGCAATGGTTTAGCAAAGAAATAGCCAATGGTTTAGCAAAGAAGAGCAAATCTTTCAGTATCAAGCAAAGACAGAATCAGCAGACTAATCTCTCCTAAAGCCGGAACTCATGTGACCGGGGCCGATGGCGTGGCGGCCTTTTAAATGGTGGGGCGTGTACTAAAGCCCCTGAGCTGTAATTGGCTACAGGCGTCCTGCCTGTAGCCAATTATTGCTCTCCGAGTTTCGGGCGCTGTGATTGGCCAAGCATGCGGGGTCACAGTGCATGCTTGGCCAATCATCAGCCAGCAATGCACTGCGCCGGCCGCGCCGGCCGCAATGCATTGCGGGGCCGCTCGCATCACACGAATGTGATGCGAACGGCCCAAATAGTTCTGGGCTCGACGAGCGAGCGAACGCCCGATGCTCGATTCGAACATGGGTTCGAATCGAGCACCGGGCCCATCCCTAATCGTGATATGCAATAATAAAACTTTATTGCCAATTATTTTTGTAAGAAACTAGTTTTTAATCTTTGTTTTGGGTAATTTTTTTTACATGAGAGCATAATGTTTTTACACAAGAGAGCAAAAGTTCTTTCTACAACAGAGCATCATTTTTTATTTTGTTACACAAGAGAACATATTTTGATTTTTTGAACACAAGATAGCGTAAATTTTTTGGTAAACTAGAGAGCAAAAACATTTTTTTTTTAAAACAAGAGAGCATAATGTTTAATACTGTGTCAAATACTGTGAAAAAAAACTATTTTGACATTTTAAGAATATACATTATGCATCTATCAAAGAATGGTTTTTAATTATTTCTCATGGTTTCAAAGTTTTAATTTTTTGTAACCCAATATCAGTAATCTTTATTTTTTGGCCTGCAGAATAAACATGGTTTGAAATTGTCCTTGAGGTTTGATGTCAGTCACCCCTACTATAAGTGCATGTCAACATATGGGAAATTTGTGTTCACGTAAACACTATAATTGACTTGTGTCATAACGCAAATATAGTAGAGGTGACTGACTGCTCAAACCTCAAGGACAGTGTCAGGTCACCTGTAGCCAGGTGACAGATGCACACACCGTAGGGGGACAGGAGTGCACCGCAAGGTAGTGAACCCTATGGCTGACTGCTGCGGATAGGAAACTGGGTGGTTGTGGAAAGCGGGACCAGAGGAGCACAACCGGGATCCTATGGGAAGCTAGAGCCACGATTCCCCAGGGCGCGGAGTCTAAGACCCAGCAGGTCTTCTCCAGAGCCTCTAGTGGTGAGGATGTTATGCTGCAGGCTGGGTCCAGGTCGCGGCCCCTAGAGTCTCCTAGCTCACGCCCCGTAGGATAAGGGGACAAGAAGGGAAGCAGCAGCACGAGATATAAGAGTAACGAATAACAAGCTGAAAGTCAAGGACCAAAAGCAGACAAGGATAACGAAAGACAAGCCGAAGGTCAAGGGTCACGAGCAGACAGGGATAGTCGGGGACAAGCCAATAACGTAACAGAGAGACAGACGTAGCAGACGGCAGGCAGGAACCCAAACACACAATGCCTAACAAACACGTTGATCAGCAAAGCAGGCTTGCAGTGCACAGGTTAATATAGTGTTCTGTGATAGGGCCTGGGGTGGAGTCTGGCTGGGAGGAGATTATAAAGGAAGCCAGGTGAAAGGGTTCTGGCCTCTAAGATGAACACATGGGAAGGAAGGTAAGCTGACAGACAAACACTACTGCAAATCCATGACAGTACCCTCCCTCTTATGGGCCCTCCCCCGCCTGGGCCTAGGCTTAAAGAGAAATCTCTGATGAAACCTCCTCAACAGATGAGGTGCAACGACATCAGATGCAGCGATCCAAGATGCCTCCTCAGGACCAAAACCTCTCCAATGCACAAGGTACTGAAGAATGCCTCTGCAGAGCCAAGAATCCAGAACTTGTCTAACCTCGTACTTAAGATTATCCTCAGAGACCGAAAACGAGGTAGGGAGATGACAAGAAGATCTATTGAGGACCAAAGGCTCTCTAGGAATAAGCAAGGGCATGAGAGGATCAACAGGAATCTGAGGAGGGTCCCCTAGATCCTTAAAGGGGGACTGGTCATCTTGCACAGGACCATCAGACTGGGCAGATGTCAGTGGAACCCTGAAGTCAGGTTGGTTTGAAGGTGACATGTCGCCGGAGTCAAGCTGAATAGCTGAAAGACAAGCAGAATGTCCTGAACAAGAAAAAGTAGGAGGCTCACTGGGCATGGGCTGGACTGGCATAACTAGTACAGAGGCCGAGTGAAAAGCAGAGTCAGGTGTAGCGACTACCTGAATCGCATCGCAAGACGTAGCGACTGCAGGACTTGTAGACAAGCTAGCCTGGCTGTGCGTCCAAGGGTGGTTAGGGACAGAGAAATGTAAATGGTTATGCAACCTGGAATGAATGACCGGCTTAGGTTCACAGGGGGCAACCTTGGGTAGGCAGGACGAGGAACAGGAGGGACCCCAAGCCAGGACCTGTCCAGTAGTCCAGTCCACATGAGGAGAATGGAGCTGTAACCATGGGAGACCCAAAATTATAGGCGTTGAGGCCTTGGGTAAGATAAGGAAGGATATCCACTCCTGGTGGAGTGTCCCTACCGACATCTTAACAGGGAGGGTCTGGAAACGGATAGGTCCCCCTGGGAGAACAGTACCATCAATCGCCAAGACCACCAATGGCGTGATGAGGGGCAAAAGAGTAAGTCTCATGGACGATGCGATTTCCCAGTCCATGAAATTACCAGCAGCTCCGGAATCCAGATATGCTGAGACCGAATGAGAAGAAGCACCAACATGAAGGAACACAGAAAGCAGAAGACGAGAAGGGGAAGGTGATATTTCTGGGTCCAATACTCCACTTGCCAGATGAAGTGGACCCGAACGTTTTTCTGGACAAAGAGAGCAAGTGTCACGAAAATGACCTTTGCCCCCACAGTAAAGACACAGACCAAGAGTTCTGCGCCTAGCACGTTCCTCGGGGGATAGCCTGGTCCGACCCAGCTGCATGGGTTCCTCAGCTGGTAGGAGATGCTCTACGGGTCGAAGAGAGGGGAGCTCAGGCTGACTAAGAACCAAGGAGTGCTGGCGTTGCTTTTCTAAGGTCCTCTCCTGAAAGCGAATATCGATCTGGTTACACAAGGAGATAACGCCGGCCAGATCAGTGGGGATGGTTCTTCCTGCTAATTCATCCTTCACTCTATCAGACAGGCCATGCAAAAAGGTTGCGACTAAGGCCTCATTGTTCCAGCTCAACTCAGCCGACAGTATGCGGAAATGAAGGGCATACTGTCCCACAGAAGCAGACTCTTGGCGGAGACATAAAAGGGCGCTGGCCGCTGAAGGAACACGAGCCGGTTCTTCGAAGATATTCCGAAAAAGTTTCAAGAAGCCAGACAGGCTAGAAACCACTGGATCATTCAGTTCCCACAGAGGGGCTGCCCAGGCTAAAGCTTCACCAGAGAGGAGGGAAATGATATAGGCTACCTTAGCCCGATCAGACAGGAAGTTTTGGGGCTGGAGCTCAAAATGAATCGTGGATTGGCTAAGGAACCCCCTGCAAGCCTTGGAGTCCCCAGAGAAACGGGACGGAGCTGGCAGTTGTAGTGAGTGTGTGGCTGCGACTGGTGCAATAGGTGCAGCCGCTGGTTGTATTTGAGGTTGTGGATTCAGGGTTCCCAAGGAGGCCTGAAGCTGCTCGAAGCGAGAAGCCAGATCCTGGAGGAATCGCATCACCTGAGTCTGATTCGATTCCTGGGTTTCAAGTCTGCAAACTATGCCCTGCAATGGATCATCCGCGGGGAGCGGGATGTCAGCCGGGTTCATGGCTGATCAAACTGTCCGGTCACCTGTACCCAGGTGACAGATGCACACACCGTAGGGGGACAGGAGTGCACCGCAAGGTAGTGAACCCTATGGCTGACTGCTGCGGATAGGAAACTGGGTGGTTGTGGAAAGCGGGACCAGAGGAGCACAACCGGGATCCTATGGGAAGCTAGAGCCAAGATTCCCCAGGGCGCGGAGTCTAAGACCCAGCAGGTCTTCTCCAGAGCCTCTGGTGGTGAGGATGTTATGCTGCAGGCTGGGTCCAGGTCGCGGCCCCTAGAGTCTCCTAGCTCACGCCCCATAGGATAAGGGGACAAGAGGGGAAGCAGCAGCACAAGATATAAGAGTAATGAATAACAAGCTGAAGGTCAAGGGCCACAAGCAGACAAGGATAACGAAAGACAAGCCGAAGGTCAAGGGTCACGAGCAGACAGGGATAGTCGGGGACAAGCCAATAACGTAACAGAGAGACAGACGTAGCAGACGGCAGGCAGGAACTCAAACACACAATGCCTAACAAACACGTTGATCAGCAAAGCAGGCTTGCAGTGCACAGGTTAATATAGTGTTCTGTGATAGGGCCTGGGGTGGAGTCTGGCTGGGAGGAGATTATAAAGGAAGCCAGGTGAAAGGGTTCTGGCCTCTAAGATGAACACATGGGAAGGAAGGTAAGCTGACAGACAAACACTACTGCAAATCCATGACAGACAGCTTTGCTCCAATCATGTTTTTCCATGTCAGGCCTGACTTGTAAATGTGCATGAGTCACGAACATTAATAAAGTGCTTGTCCTCAACAGTCCAAATAGCTTAAAGGTGTTGTAAATGTTTGTTTTTTATTTTCTAAATAGGTTCCCTTAAGCTAGTGCATTGTTGGTTCACTTACCTTTTCATTCAATTTCCCTTCTAAATGTTTTTTTTCTTTGTCTGAATTTCTCACATCCTGTTTCTCCTCAGTAAGCTTGCCCCCATCATCCGAGCGGGGGTCAGCCAGAACCAGAACAGCTTACTGAACAGCTTACTGAGGAGGAACAGGAAGTGAGAAATTCAGACAAGGAAAACAAAGAAAAAAACTTTTAGAAGAGAAATGGAAGGAAAAGGTTAGTGAACCAACCAGCACTAGCTTAACCACTTGACCACTGGGCACTTAAACCCCCTTAATAACCAGACCAATTTTCAGCTTTCGGTGCTCTCACATTTTGAATGACAATTACTCAGTCATACAACACTGTACCCATATGATTTTTTTTGTCCTTTTTTTTCCCACAAATAGAGCTTTCTTTTGGTGGTATATAATCACCGTTGGGTTTTTTATTTTTTGCGCTATAAGAGAAAAAAGACTGAAAATTCTGTAAAAAAATGATTTTTTTTTTGTTTCTGTTATAAAATTTAGCAAATTACTATTTTTTCTTCATAAATTTTGGCCAAAATTTATACTGCTACATATCTTTGGTAAAAATAAGTACAAATTGGTGTATATTTTTTGGTCTTTGTGAAAGTTATAGAGTCCACAAGCTATGGTGCCAATATCTGAAAATTGATCACACCTGAAGTACTGACGGCCTATCTCATTTCTTGAGACCCTAACATGCCAGAAAAGTACAAATACCCCCCAAATGACCCCTTTTTGGAAAGTAGACATTCCAAGGTATTTAGAAAGAGGCATTGTGAGTTTTTTGAAGTTGTCATTTTTTTCCCAAAATTCTTTGCAAAATCAAGATTTTTATTTTCTCTTTTTTTTTTTTCTCCAGAAAATTGTCATATTAGCAGGTTATTTCTCACACACAGCATATGCATACCACAAATTACACCCCAAAACACATTCTGCTATTCCTCACGAGTATGGCGATACCACATGTGTGAGACTTTTACACAGCGTGGCCACATACAGAGGCCCAACATGCAGGGAGCACCTTCAGGCGTTCTGGAGCACCCAGGCCAATTCTGACATTTCTCTCCTACATGTAAAAATCATCATTTGTTTGCTAGAAAATTACATAGAACCCCAAAACATTATATATGTTTTTTTAGCAAAGACCTTAGAGAATATAATGGTGGTCGTTGCAACTTTTTATCTCACATGATATTTGCGCAGCAATTTTTTTTAACGCGTTTTTTACGGAAAAAAAATGTTTTGTGCTTAAAAAAAAACAAAAACAGTAAAGTTAGCCCAATGTTTTTGCATAATGTGAAAGATGAAGTTACGCCGAGTAAATAGATACCTAACATGTCACCCTTAAAAATTGCACACGCTCGTGGAATGGCGCCAAACTTCGCTACTTAAAAATCCCCATAGGCGACGCTTTAAATATTTTTACTGGTTACATGTTTTGAGTTACAGAGGAGGTCTAGGGCCAAATTATTTCTCTCGCTCTAACGTTCGCAGAGATACCTCACATGTGTGGTTTGAACACCGTTTTCATATGTGGGCGGGACTTACGTATGCGTTCGCTTCTGTATGCAAGCTCACAGGGACAGGGGCGCTTTAAAAAAATATATATTTTTTTATTGTTCATTTTACTTTATTTATTTTAGTTTGATATGTTTTTCCGCCCCCAAAATTTTTTTGATCACTTTTATACCTATTACAAGGAACGTAAACATCCCTTGTAATAGGAATATGGCATGACAGGTCCTCTTTACAGTGCGATATGGGGTCAATAAGACCCCACATCTCACCTCTAGGCTGGGAAGCCTGAAAAAAAACAAAAAAAACAATCCTGGCTTTGATCGTAGCGGTGAGTCGGTAGAAGCACCGGAGGGCGGCGGGGGGCATCCCCTCTCGCCTCCCGTAAGAATGATCAAGCGGCGGAACAGCCGCTATGATTGTTGTTATGGTGTAGGGAATCGCCGGCTGAAAAAGCTAATATCTGAATGATGCCTGTAGCTGCACCCATCATTCAGATATCCCCACACAAAGTCAAGGACGTCATATGACGGCCGGTGGGCGGGAAATGGTTATTGCGGAGTATTGCCGGGCATTGCGGAGTATTGCCGGGCATTGCGGAGTATTGCCGGGCATTGCGGAGTATGGCAGGGTATTGCAGGGGGTATTGCGCAGAGTATTGCGCAGGGTATTGGGCAGGGTATTGCAGAGTATTGTGCAGGGTATTGCAGAGTATTGCGCAGGGTATTGCAGAGTATTGCGCAGGGTATTGCAGAGTATTGCGCAGGGTATTGCAGAGTATTGCGCAGGGTATTGCAGAGTATTGAGCAGGGTATTGCAGGGTATTGAGCAGGGTATTGCAGAGTATTGCGCAGGGTATTTTAACGAACCTTTACAACCCCTTAAAGTTTTGTGCAAACTTTTACAAACAATTAACACATCAACGAAAAAGACAAGAAAACATACATGGACCAAATTGACACATGTTAAATCTTACAAAGTGTGTCAAGTGCAACCAGAATATTTTTTTGGACAGAGGTCAGGTGCTCTTTCACTTTTTCTAACTCAGATGAGCACTTCTCTAACTCTGATGAGCATTTCAACAGATCAAATAACAATGTTTGGGCAGTAATTGTATTTAATTCCTGTTCCACAGACAGATGTATGGAAGAGCCCTGGGGCCATCATAAAAAAAAAATGACAAAATTCTGAGATTAAATGTCAGAATTCTGAGATTAAATGTCAGAATTCTGAGATAAAATGTCAGAATTCTGAGTTTATAAATACAGTAGTCTCTATTAGGAGGATTTTAGGAGCAATTAGCAATAATGTAGTAACACCCACAGACCATCATTCTGCAGACATACATGTCCTCTGCTCTGTATATGGATATGTAAATCTATCTTAGTTACAGTACACAGTATGGGGAAGCAGGCAGTGCTGGGCTCTCTGGTTCCTCTACTGTTTTAATAGTTCCTCGGTTTGCTGTCTTATTCTCCTTCTCTGTCATCTGCTCCAAGATAAAGAGCCATGCTGAAAACGTGTGTAAGGGGGGGGGGGGGCACAGCTTCCATAGATAACAGAACACAATGGCCAGCACAGCTCTGCACCCAACTTGTAGGAAACATTGCACTATTATTGCTTATTGCTCCTAAAATCCTCCTAATAGAGACTACTGTATTTATAAACTCAGAATTCTGACATTTTATCTCAGAATTCTGACATTTAATCTCAGAATTTTGTCTTTTTTTTTTATGATGGCCCCAGGGCTCTTCCATACAGATGATGTGCTGTTGAAGATAAGAAAAAAAAGATTGAGGGAAATGTTTTTAAAATGGAGTTGATATTAAAGTGTATGTGTACTGGCTTACCTGTGCTGCTTGTGATGGTTTCACAGGAATGCTGTGCCTGGTCTGCTTCAACATCTGTAATACTTTGGCATGGTTCAGCATCATCAGGTCCTTTTTCAGTAACTGGAGCTGTGTCATCATCATCAGGTCCTTTTAACTGGAGATGTGTCACCAACCACAATAATATCCAGGCCTTTTGTCACAGTGCTGTTCCCACATTGTGCTTTCTTGGGTCTTTCTAGGTTAAAAATATTTAAAAAATACATGAAAAGAGCATGCATGCTAAAGATTATAGTTTGCATTGATGAAGACATTGCAGAAAGACTACATGGATTGCATGCCTAGGTGAGAGAGCAGAAATGGCAGAAATTAATCATAAATACCTTTTTTGATCATTGTATGTATTTTATACAACTGTGCTTCCTCCCTATGCTTCAAGTCAGACCATCTCTTGCACAGCTGGTCCTTTGTTCGGTCCACACCATATTTCTTCCCAAGCACATGGATAACCTTCTCCATGATGTCATCTTTTCTTCTATTAGGCCTGGGATAGTTTTTGTGCCTCCCATCATAGTAATTTTTTTCCAAGATCTTCACCATCGTTTTCATTTCTTCCAGGGACATAGGTTTTGCCTTTTTTTTTTTTTTAAGTTTCTAGGCGAATTTGTTTGGGAAGGGCATGCTCCTGCTCTTCAGCCATCGTTCTGCTGCTAAAGATGGCGCAGAATGAAGAAGGGTGGGGCTTGCAAACTCCCATATTGCACTGCGTTTAACACTCTGACCCGGCACACAGAACATTGTCACGCACGATTTACCGAGTAGAGGAACGAGCACACACACTGACTAAACAAACGATTATGCAGACCAATCTACAGAAGATTCGTTACAACTGAAGGTAAGCAGACCAGTACAATAGTTCTATGATATTGTTTGGTGTAAATTGGCAACTAAACGATGCATTTTTTCTTATTACAGGAGCAATGGTGGACAAATTTACATCACCACATCTCCTTCCCCAATTCATTGAAATGTATTGTGACCTTTCATATTTATGGAAAGTACACTCCAAAGAGTATTCAGACCGCCAAAAACGCAATGATGCTTATACCAAATTAGCTGAACTATGCACTGTTGTGTATTCTAAAGCAGATGTAGCCTATGTTAAACAAAAAAAATATCAAATCTGCGTACTATATTAAAAAAAGAATTTAATAAAATACACGATTCCAAAAGATCTGGTGCAGGTGCAGACCAAGTATACGTGCCACGTCTGTGGTATTTTGAGAGCTTACGATTTCTGACTGAACCACGAGCCTCTGTATCAAGTTTAGACAGTAGTGTCAGTGGAACTAATTCAGGAGATGAAGAAGATGGAACATTTGAGGAAATGGCAAACAGTCAGGTAAAGTAATCATAATCTTTTTTATTATACACTTTGATATACACAGATAAAGTAATCTAATTTGAATATAATACATAAAATATTACACTACACATCTATTTTTCTTGGAAATGTACTTTTGTTGATATTTCTTATAGACAAACATAACATGACACCTGTTTTTCTTGATGAAAGAATATATTAATTCAGCCACTGACATTTCATTTGAAGATCTAGAGATTGTTTTGCCAATCCACTGCGCCAGGACCAATAAAATATTGCATATAGTCAAGACGATTCTGACGGGCTAGTTGACTAGAGAGACGTAGTGGGGCACGGCCAAGGTCTAGCAGCCCTTCTGTATCATTACGCCACTCACCAGGTATGACAT
Source organism: Rana muscosa (assembly GCA_029206835.1). Classification (NCBI taxonomy): domain Eukaryota; kingdom Metazoa; phylum Chordata; class Amphibia; order Anura; family Ranidae; genus Rana; species Rana muscosa. The sequence continues at coordinate 61,802,104 of CM055122.1, read as the reverse complement.
CCCCAGACAGATTATCTTCCCGGTCCATCATGGTTTGTAACATGTAGGTGGAGCTAGTACGTCTTAGAAAATTATGTAACACACAGCAACAATGAACCACCATGTCAATTTTTGGGGGGATTACATTTATTGGTGTATGGAAGATCCGAAAGCGGTTGGTCATAATACCAAAGGCATTTTCTACCACTCGTCTAGCACGAGATAACCTGTAATTAAATATTTTCTGATCAGGTGTAAGGTTTTTAAGGGCAAATGGTTTCAACCAATGTTCAGATAATGCAAATGCGTCATCTGCGACAAATACATAATTCAGGCCTTCCACTGTGTCCTCTTTGGATGGTAGATTTAAATGTCCATTTTTTAAACGATGAGAGAAAACGGTTTTCACGATTACACCCCCATCTGAATTTCGTCCATTTTTGCCAATGTCCACAAACATAAATTCTTACTTTGCATTCACGATTGCCATTAGGACAATGCTAAAGTAGCCTTTATAGTTGTAGTAGAAAGAGCCAAATTTTGCTGGGGGTGTTATTCGAACATGTTTTCCGTCTATGGCACCACCGCAGTTAGGGAGATTCCAATAGTCGTGAAATTGTTTGGCTGTTGCCTTCCATTCCTCCACAGATGACGGGAGCTGTAAAAGGTAAAAATATAAAAATGTTCAGTCTTTATTTCTTGATACATTCATTTATTTTGCTATATTATACAGGATCTATTTGTTAGTGACACACAGACTGTCACATCACCAACAGTAAACAGGAACAAAAAGAGAAAGACAACTCAACAGTCTACAGGCAACTTTCTATTACAGGCATCTGCGCGTTGAATCAGAAGAGGGATGAATGTGATGACCTGGGTGGATTTACTGCCAAGAAAATACGCCGGATGTCAGAAGACCAAAAACAATTGCTGGAACCCTTACTGATTCAGCTTCTTAATAAAGGGTTGAAAGGGGAGCTTACCACAAATACTCACTTAGCTGAGCACAAAGCCACACACACCCAATCATCCCAACAACCTCACCCTCATCAGTGGCCCATACCATATACACAACAGCAGGATCGTCCCCAAAACAACTGGGGACATGATTTTCAGTACACAGCTTTGTGAATCACATAAAAGGTGTTACATTTTTTCACTTTTATATGTTATGAACTAATTTCTGTTTAATATGATGTTTACAGCTTCAGTGTTCAAGGAAGCTAGCTTTACAGTGTTTTTCATAGTTTAAAATAAAAGCATTGTGTTATTACCCTTAAGTATTCGTCTTGCAGTATTCTTATGATGGCTTGGCAGGTCTCAGGTATGATGCGGCCGAGCAACTGGGCAGAGATTCCAGTAGTGAACTTGAGGTCTTCAAAACTTCGACCAGTTGCCAGGAAACGAAGTGTTGCTACCAGTCTCTGCTCCGCTGTGATGCTACTTCTTAAGACGGTGTCCTTTTTTGTTATGAGGGGTGAAACTTGACTCATTAGCAGCTGAAATTACTCATCAGGCATCCTCAGATAGTTCCAATAATCATCGGGATTGTTTTCCTTTAGCTCTCGAACCAATCTCATATGTGAGAAAATATCACGGTTCTTCAGCCACTCTTTACTCCATAACCTTCGCTTTTTGGGGGGGGCTCCTCTGCTTGCTGTATAGCCATCACTCCAAGCATTACTATGGCAATGGTCTTCTCATCCACATCCATATTGAAGGTGGTGCTGATGTAGGTGATGCACTAGAGATGCTTACTCCGCACAAGGTTCGTTCTGACGAACGCACGTTGCTTCTCTGGGCGTATACCTAATTTACAGGAAGCCAGGGAGCAGAGGTCAAATATATTTTGCCACTTCCTTTTTAAATGCAAAAACCGCTCGAAAAAACTATACATTAATGTTCTCAAACGTTTTATCGTTCGAATATCGTTACTTAGCTGATGGCGTGATCGTTTGCTCTCACGAACGTATGTTCGTTTTTCGAGAGCAATGTCGTCCGATTTTTTTGTCTAGTGTATGGCCAGCATTACTCTCCGGGCCCCGGCTACTACTGGGTGGGGAGAGGAGGAAGATCACTCCACCAGGGATCACTCCACCAGGGAAGGCAAGAAGATAAGCAGGCAGGCGGCTGGCCGGGACTTCAGCCAAGGCAGAAGAACATGCGAGCAGAGCTGAATGGGCATACACCCGAAACTGAAGAATTAGTCCCTCCACTCCGACCAGCACATGATCATCAGAAAGGGGCACAGATAATGGAAAAAAATACACCCCCCTAAGCTAGTAGGAGCAGCGGAGCGGGGGGTGTAAATCAGATTTTTTTTTTAAATTCTGCACTGAATGTCTTTGAAATTGCCCCAGCCCCTGTTCAAATCTAATCCGGGGACAAAACCGGGGACAGACTTGGTCCGGGGACAGTGTCCTCAATGCTTCAGATGGCTTATCCTGGTATTTTCTTACAGCCGTCTTTCAGTAAAAATACCAGGATAAGCTATCTGAAGCATGTAATTGTTCAGTGAAAATCTGTTCACAGTTTTCTGTGTACAGTAGGGTGACCAGACATCCCCGGTTTCAGGGGACAGTCCCCGGATTGAGGACACTGTCCCCGGACCAAGTCTGTCCCCGGTTTTGTCCCCGGATTGGATTTGAACAGGGGCTGGGGCAATTTCAAAGACTTGGTAGCTATCTGTACTGTCTGACACACAGATAGCTACCAAGTAAGAACCTTCAAATCTATATAAAATAGAATGAGCATGAAAATAATTTACATCAAAAAAAGGTAAAATATTTCAGGTAGTTTTGCACTTCAAATAAAAAGCATAGTCATTTTTTATTTATTTTTTTTGCCTTTTTCACTTATGAATATGTCTAATTTAAAACCTTATAAATAAAGATTATATAAAGAAGCACAATAAAAAAGCACGGCTTTACTAAGAATTGATATACTGTGGAGCATACAGTAGTGGAAAATGTATATGTGTATGCCTAACTTTTATTTTTACAATGGGGATAAGGGAGGCGTGGTTAATTTGTCTGGTATAATTTGAGTTTAAATGTACACTGTTCTTGCACTTGCGTGCTGCGAACAAAAGGCTGTTTCATGAACAGATGGTCAGTTACAAATAAATGATTTGCTTTTAGCACCCAAACCTAAAAAAAAGACCCTAGTGACATAAAATTGTAGAAAAGAAAGGAAAACCACAAAATATGACTCGGAGAACAGAAGCCTACACTTTTTTTTAAAGAGAAGTGAGAATAAAAAAAAAACTGAGTTTAAAGCGGAGCTCCACCCAAAAGGGGAAGCTCCACTTTTTTTTACCCTCGCTCCCTCCACTGTCACATTAGGCACTTTTTGGGAAGGAGGGGGGAGCAGGTACCTGTTTTTGACAGGTACCAGCACCCACTTCCTGGTAAGATCGCCGCACAGCTATCTACGTAAATTCCAGCCCCTCCTTCTTCCCCTGGCTGCCTTCTGGGACACACAGAGGTCCCAGAAGACGGCAGGACCTTTCAGAAAGTGCAGCGTGACTCACCAATGAGCAGTAGGAAAGAGGCTGTGAAGCCGCAAGGCTCCTTTACTACAGAGCGGGCTGTATCTGTGTCATCCGCCCGCTCCGCTGATTGTGGCCCGTGACCGGTTAACAAGTCGCTTAAGTGGCCCTCGCTCTTTAAAAGGTTGGGAACCCCTGACATACAGTTTCCAAGCTGACCCTAATCTCTCCCTATGGAGTTTGTTGGCTTTACCCTATCCTTTCCCCTCAGCAGTTTCTAAAACACTAAGACCACTTTCACACTGAGACGCTTTTCAGGCGCTTTCATGCTAAAAAAAGCGCCTGAAAAGCTTACGAAAACGTATTTCTACTAAAATCAATGAATGCTTTCACACTGGGGTAGTGCGCTGAAAAAACACCCCTCTCCATTTAAATAAATTGAAAGTGCTTCAAAAGCGCCTGAAAAGCGCTTCAAAAGCGCTCAGTGTTTTACTGGCAGTTTTTCAAGCGCCTCAGTGTGAAAGAGGTCTAACAGGTGTCAAACACAAGGCCCGGGGGCTGAATCCGGCCCTCCAGGCCATTTCATGTGGCCCTCTCCCTCCTCTGGTCCTCCTCAAGACCCTTACTTTCTGCTTTTAAGCAATGCATCCAGCTTCTTCCCAGCAGCAACTTAAGGAAAAGGGGGAGCACTGCGATGTAAGGGAGAGTGGGGGACTCAACTTCTGATGGTGGGTTGGCTCTTAACATCTAATGTAAAGGGGAGGGGATGCGCTGGACATCTAATCTTACAGATGCAACCGGCCCTTTTGAGGGCAATCAAAATGCTGATGCGGCCCTCGATGAAACACTTTGGCTGCCCTGTGAGGGAGCTTCTGCAAGAACTTTGCCTCAAGCCAATGGTAACAACAAACCCCGAACCTCATCTCTAATTATTCATGAGGTCTTTGACATTACAGTGGAACCTTGGTTTATGAGTAATGCGGTTAATGAGCGTTTTGAAAGACGAGCAACTTTTTTTTTAAATCCTGACTCGGTTTGCGAGTGTTGTCTCGTAAAACGAGCAGGATTCAAGCCTCTACCGCATTTGGGCAGAGGTGCGAGGGCGCCGGTGACACTCGGAGCCATTCGTAAATACTCCGATCCCAAGTGTTTCCAAGTTCAGCCGAGCTGTCTCTGAGTATTTCCGAGTCTCTCCGGCGCCCCCCACCTCTGGTCACATGCAGTATTGCATGCAATAGAAGTCAATGCAGAACAAATTATCTTCGTTTCCATTGACTTCTATGGGGAAACTGGCTTTGATATGCGAGTGCTTTGAATTACAAGCAGTCTCCTGGAACAGATTATGCTTGTAATCCAAGGTTCCACTGTACATTTATATCTGCAGTAACTAACATCTCTGTATAATCGTATCACCTAAGGGAATGTTTTGCTTTGATTACCTCTAAAGTAATAAAAAAAAAAGTCTTAGCATATAAAATTGTTACACAAGGTATTTTATCATTTTATTTTATTGAAAAATACATGTCCACTTCAGTCTCTAACCAGTCATCGTCATTTTCTTTAACTGCCAACTGAAATTTCTCTTCCTTGCAACCGTGACGACAGTATTCACATTTGGCTCTCAGCCTCTCGCAGAAGTCTGCATGGAGGTCAAAAAACAAGCAGCTTGTTTCAGGAGATATAGCATATTGGGTAAGGTACTTGGATTAGTACTGGCGTGTGCAGGGGAAACACTTCATCTGTAGATATGAACTGATATGTAAAAAACTCTGATCACTTAGTACAAAATAATAAAACTAGACTAGGGAACTGCATTGCTAAAAATTTGTTTCTGACAGTCAGATACATGTGTAAGAAATTAAAGGAGTTCTATGAACTGAGCATTTACTTTCATTTTTACTAACATCAGCATTATATTAACAATATAAACAATAGTTTTTTTTGACAATCCAATAGAAACTTGATTGAAAAATCTCCTTTCATATTGTGAGTGCTGCCTGTCTGCAGGCCATCTCTTTCCATAACTTCCTGGATTCCCTGCATGCTATTCGCTATTGTCTTCCTGAATCTTCTTTCCGATTGGCCAGGGAGTCTTGGGGGGGGGGGTCAGGTAGCGTTGGTGTGCTGCCCCCCCAAAATATTGAGCAATAGTCGCCACTGATAGGACTCCTTTTAACATTGACACACCGCGGGTGCAGTGAACCTGCAGCTTTCCTGAGGGTTTGCTGTGCTTAGCCATAGACTTCTATTATATCCTGCTGTTTTTCCACCCACCAACTTTATGTGTGAACAAGTCCCAAGGGTGCTGCTGTCGGATGCAACTAAGGGCTCAATCACAATGCAGCAGGCACTGCTGCTCCTCTGAAAATCGATCTGAGTGCGTGTTGACAGGTGGTAAGGAGGCGATATAATGCCTCCTCACCACCTGAATTAAACCCATGATTGCTGTGCAATGAATGTGATTGTGACAAGGTAGTACAGCAATTGGCGGCTCATCCATTGGGGGCACACAGGCACCGCCCCCCCATCCATCTATCCGCCCCCCTGATCTACATGCAGGGTGCCAAACGCATGGATTCCAACCGGGGGGGGGGTTTGAGCACACGATTAGAGCCTGAGGCTCTAATAGGCTTTAAAAAAGGGTGGTCTTGAGGCACAGAGCACTGCGCTCCGAGCCTACCCAGCTGTGTGACAATAGAGAATTAATATTTGTCCTCCTAACAGCCAGGTCCTGAGACCCGTCACCCGATTGGCTGAAAGGGCAGGCGATCCTTTTGGATGCCTAGTAGGACGAGGGAGGAGACGCAAGGCAGAAGCCGCCGTGATGCAGAGGAGGAGAGGATGCAATACAAGCCATCGCCCGTCACCCGTAGGAGCGCTGCCCGCCCGCAACCTAGTTGGGGTAAGTGCGAGGCTGGATGACTGACCAACCGCGGGTAACCTACGGGTGACCCAACCATCAGCGATGAGGGAGGGGAGGTGCCGCTGACTGGGGGGGTGGTTTGCCGCCCACCCAAAAAGAAAAAAAACAAACAGCTGTGCCCGATGATCTTTGACTTCTCCCGTGTTGCTCAGGTAGATCTCCACCTCTTTAAAGGGGTTGTAAAGGCTTGTGTTTTTTCAACTTAATGCATCCTATGCATTGAGGTGAAAAAACACCTGCCAGTGACCGCCCCCCCCCCCCAGTTTTACTTACCTGAGCCCTGGAATGTCCCACGCCAGGGACGCGCCGTGCCCTCTGCCCGGGGTTCTCGGCTCTTGATTGGATAGATTAATAGCAGCGCAGCCATTGGCTCCCGCTGCTGTCAATCAAATCCAATGATGTGGCCGCCGGGGACGGGGCCGAGTCCGGCGTTCGTGTCTATGGACGCAAATGCTGGACTCGGGAGTGCGCCCGCAAGGTAATCCCCCCCCCGGGAGACCCCTTCTCCTAGGGGGGTAATCTGATGCGGGGAGGAGCCGCCGAGCAGGGGCAGGCTGGGCCGGGGGGCAAGGTGGAGACTTATATGCAAAACGGGCGTGGCATCATGACTACAAGACCCAGAATTCCACAGCGTGCGGCCGCACATGACCCTGTTCGGCCAATCACAGGGCATTTGTGATTGGGAGCGCCCTGCAAATTAATCGGCGGAGCTGGTCACGTGTGGATGCGGCCAAGCGGGGCTGGTCGTGACCACTTGCTGGAGTCCCGCCTCTCTGCCAGGTGCTGGCTAGCCACCCACAGGAACCAGCCAAAGAGGATGCGGGAGCCAGCCACAGCTACAGCACCTATAGTTAAGGTAAGAGTAGTGCTACAATTTTATTTCTACTTTGTGAGAGGTTTGGGCAGGGGTGAGAGTAATGGCACAAAGAGGGGGTCCCATTAGACTCTGTTGTAGTCCCTAATGGGGCCTGGAGTGGACACTTTCTAACAGACTGTCCATGGGACACTTATAGAAAAAGACCCTCCTCCAGGTCCCATTCGACTCTGTTGTTAAACAGTGTTTTTTTTTTTTTTAAAAGGTAGTACTTTGTACAAATTGAAGGGGTGGGGCCAGGGATGGGTCATGATAGGGCTAGGAACGGGTCATGGGCAGGGCCTGACAGGGGGCCCTTGCTTTATTTGGTCTGGGGGCCCTGGGTGTTGTCAGTCCACCCCTGGGCAGCAAGGCACGCCAGGGAGTTGGGACCCACATGACTGGCTTGGGCTGCAAGTTTACTAGACCCCAGGACAGGAGCATCACTTCACACCCCCAGGATCGGAGGAGGCCATGCAAGGACCTGCTGAGCTGGTACTGGCAAGGGCAGCTGCCGTCACTGAGGTGAGAGACCCTGACACCCACAGCTGAACCCCACATCCCATCTACCCCCCCATACACCCTATTTACCCTGCCCCAGGCCAGTGCCCATCCAGTAACCTAAAAATCGCCCTCAACCCTGTGGGAGCTGGCCATGGCCAGCAGGACCCACAGGCCATGGCCAGCGGCCAGCAGGACCCACAGGTTCATAGCCAGCAGGACCCCCAGGTGCACAGGCTGCTCCCAGCAGGATCCACATGTGTGGGTCCTGCTGAGAGCTGGCCACGAACCTGTGGGTCCTGCTGGCCACTGACCTGTGGGTCCTGCTGGCCACTAGCCTAGGGTGACCAGATGTCCCCGGTTTCCGGGGACAGTCCCCGGACTGAGGACACTGTCCCTGGACCAAGTCTGTCCCTGTTTTGTCCCTGGGGCAGTGGGAGGGTGCCCAGGGTCTGTGCCCATTGGGCTGCCTCGGAGGGGAAGCACCACCAGATTTCACAGAGCGGGGATCTCCCACTTAGCTGGTAGCCACTGTCATACGAAGTCCCGCCTCCTGGACTGGCTCTTATGATAGACAGCACACTGATGACGTCCATCGTGGGAGAGGCCATGCTGGGTAAGTGGGAGATCTCTACTCTGTGTAATCCGGCTGCGCTGATAGGCACTGTTGAGGCTGCGCTGATGGGCACTGGTGAGGTTGCGCTGATGGGCAATGGGGACGGTGAGCTTATTCGGTGGTTCAAAGGGCCACTTGACTGGACTTGCCCCCCAGGCCTAAGGCTGCCAGCCCTCCCCTGCTGCCGAGGGACCCCAGAAGAAGATGTTTGGGGCCACTCTGTGCAAAATGAACTGCACAGTGCAGGTAAGTATGACATGTTTTTTTTTTTGTTTTTGTTTTAAATACTCAAACCTTTAGTATCACTTTAAGGCTGCTTACCCCAGCTTTAAGCGTTTGGGAAAACCCCCTTGCAAAGTGCAATTTCCCTTGCACAGCCTATTTGCCAACCCCAATGACTGTAGCCAGTCCCCATTATCCATCAGAACTTGTGGAAGGTGAATTAGGAGCTGCTGACACAACCTCACCCTTGCCCTGGTTGTAGCAGACTGAAGTAAAGCAGGTCTAGTGAGCTTTGAGAGGATTAAATGTGTTTTATCATGTAGAGAGTGATGGTGAAGAATGGAGTATATTGAGGTTGGATGTGATAGGAGGAGTGGTGGGAGGGGGGAAGGGAGGACCTGTCAGCCAGTGATCGGCAGCTTGTGGTTGGCTGCAGCTTTCCTGGTACCTTGAGAGTGTCTAGTGCAGGGAGGGGGAAGAGTGCAGCAAGCAGCATCAAGCAGCAGTATTGGGCAGTATTGAGCAGTACTGAGCATTGTAGTGGTGCGCACATCTGCTGCCTGCGCTGGGATATGGTGCATGGAGTGGATGACAGGATCGCTGCCCTTCTCCTCTGATCCCTTCTCCTCTGATCCCTTCTCCTCTGACCCTCCGGAGCTGTCCTCCGTCTGCAGTGCTGAACATCCTGAGTCATGCCCGACACGTGCTGCTGGATATAAACCCTTGGCTTGGCACAGTGGATTATGATTTATTCTGCCCGGACACTTATTATACAGGTAAGGTCCCCTTTGTTAGGCCCCTGTGCTTGTTTTTTTTAATTTATTTTTAACCCTGTAGCTGCCAGCCATTGTGTGGATCTGGTGTCTTTGGACTTTCTAATGTAGATCTCCATCCTCTCCCATTCCTGGAGGATCTGCAGCGATTTTAGCCAGCAATGCATTACCTGATCAGGCATGGAATGCACAATGCGGATCTGATACCTGGTGCTGTGCTGTCATCCCATTGCAGGTAGAATGGGAATGGTATAAAAGGATTAGAAGCTGACTTAGCCCCCCCATCCACCCCCCCTCCTCCCCTCCTCCTCCTCCCCCTTAGGATGGGTTTGCTGTATCCATTAGCACAAGCTGTATTGCTACTGGCCTGTCTATACATAGGGAAGTCTTCCATATGGGGGCTTTAAACAAAGAGAAGCTCAGTGCAGCCTTTTTTTTTGTGTGACAGCTGTGTCTTAGCATGTGACACTACACGATCCTCAAACAGCCTTTGCTATGCTTTAGTTGTGTGATGGTGGTTGATGTATAGGGAATGCAGGGTAGGGATGCTGGATGTTGGGTGTCAGTGCTGGCTGGTATGCAATAAATGTGCCATTGCAGGGTCTAGGATTGCATTTACGGAGGTGAATGGAGATCAGCACTGGACAGCTCCTTTACTATATATACAGCATGCTATTGAAATAATGAAATCCATTGCAGCCTTGTTTAGAAGGTGGGGGGCTTGCTTTCTGTTGGCTGATATAGGCTGGATCGTTGATTCGTGTTTTATTAAATCATAAATCGCAGAGGGCTTTCACGCACAAGCATCATGCAGTGAGAAGGATACAGAAATCTGCATTGAACCAAAGCTTGCTCTTCAAAGAACCCAAGACAGCTGCATGATGCTGACATCTCTACAGATCTGCTTTTATAGGATTCAGTACACTGGCTATGGAGCTATTTCTATGTGTGTTTAGGCAATCCACTACATCTCTATTGCTGTACATGTTACTATTTGATGGATAAGGACAAAACCCCAGGCAAATCTTTAAAGGGACCTTACAAGGTCAGACTCTAAAAGCTGTGTTCTGAAACCCAACAGCTTTCCTAAAATAAAAAAATGAAGATCTAGTTTGTAGGAAATGTTCTTTTTCCCATCACCAGAGACAATCATAGGGTTGCCATGGCTGACCTCCTCTTGAAATTGCTAGTTGCCTGGCTGTTACATTGACCTACTAAGCGTCAATACTTTCTGAGTCACAGACTTGAAACTTGCATGCTGGTCATGAAAGAGAAGAGTCAGGCATCATAATTTAATGGTTACTATTCGAAGACTCAAACCGGTTGATTTACTTATAGCAAATAGGCTCCTCACTTTGCAAGGGAAGTTGCATTTTGCAAGGGAATTTTCCCCAGAGCTTAGGGAATGAGGTGACTTCTGTTATCCAATCACGTGCAAGCATAAATACTCTTTATTTTCCTTGCCCGTGATTGGGTATTCTTTGCGAAGTGAGATTCACTAAGCACTGGGGAAAATTCCCTTGCAACATGCAACTTTCCTTGCAAAGCAAGTCAACTCCAACTTATTGAAACCAGAGGGTCAATATGACAGCCATGCTGTATGCGTTTTTATTTATTTATTTATTTTTTTATAAAATCTTTATTTTTCCAAGATATACAGGAATACAACAGGTCAAATTAATATCAGGAACATATACGTTTTAGCAATAACTATATCACCTATATATCCATAAGATCAATACAAATCTCTATATAAGGAGGAATAATGTCACCCAGATCAAAAATAGTATGCCATATTAAGTATGTTATAAATATAATAGTTTCATCAATAGATAAAAAAAAAAAAGGGGGGGGGTTTGAGGTGGTAGTCTCAGTTTTATTGTTAGCAGGTTAAGCGTAGGTTCACATTGGAGCGATTTGTCATGCGATTTGAGAGATCAAATCGCATGACAAATCGCAGCCTTTTGGAGGCAATGGCACTGTTCCAATCAGTGCGACACCGATTTTGTGGCACTGCACCGATTTGCAAAATTAGTTCCTGCACTACTTTTGCCGATTTCAGGGGCGACTTCAATAGACCTCTGTGCATGAAGCCACACAAATGTCTATCAAGTAGCAGCTTAAATCGTGCTGACCTTGCTACTTTGAAATCCCGCTACTTCAAGTGAAGCAGCGGGATTTCAAAGTAGCATCAATGTGAACCAGGGCTTAGAGAGAATTCCTATACAGCAACCAAGGTGTCCAAATAATTTTTTATTTATTTTTCTATGCATTTTTAAAGCAGTTGTATAGTCATTTTGTTAACTTTTACCTACAGGTAAGCCAATAATAAGGCTTACCTGTAGGTAAAAAAAATATCTCCTAAACCGTAAAGGTATTCCCCTTGCAATGAGCCGCTTACTGCAGCGGCGCATGCGCAAAGGGGATTCTCGGCTAAAAGCCCGGCGGACGCCAGACCTCGCCGGAAAGGAGTCTCCCGCGTGCATGCGCGGGAGTGACGACATCGCGGCTCCAGCCACTCACAGCGCTGGAGCCGCAATACCCGGAAGACACGCCAAGGCAACATGTCAGCTACCTCGGCGTGGACCGGGTGAGTTACCAACGCCTCGTTCTAAGGTAAGTATTTCATAATGAGCTAGTATGCGGTGCATACTAGCTCTCGTTATGCCTTTTGCCTTAGGCCCCTTTCACACTAGCGGACTGTATGTCCGCTTTTTCATCCATCCATTTACGGATGAAAAAGGGACATACATTGGTCCCTATTAGATAGCGGGTGTCAGCAGATGAACATCCGCTGACACCCATTCTCCTCTGTGTCCGCAATCCCCCGATTCTGCAGACGGAGGAAAATCCTAATTTTCTATCTGTCTGCAGAGCGGATTGGATGAACACGGACAGACGGTCCGTGTTCATCCGATCCCCCCATAGGGGAGAGCGGAGATCTGACAGGGCGGTCCCTGCACAGTGTGCGGGGACCGCCCTGTCATCCGCCGGCTCAGCGGGGATCAGCGGAGCAAGCGGAGGTTCACGGGGTGGATCCTCACGGATCCGTCCCGTGTGAAAGGGGCCTTACAGGTGACTAAAAAAAAAAAAAAATTGGGGCTATACAACCGCTTTAAGAGGAGAGGTCAGCAATAGGAGTCTTTTTACTTTACAATAAAATGGTCATTTACAACAGGTGCAAGTTTAATGTGAGCTTTGTGGGCCCAATTCGCAGCCTTTTGGAGGCAATGGCACTGTTCCAATCAGTGCGACACCGATTTTGTGGCACTGCACCGATTTGCAAAATTAGTTCCTGCACTACTTTTGCCGATTTCAGGGGCGACTTCAATAGACCTCTGTGCATGAAGCCACACAAATGTCTATCAAGTAGCAGCTTAAATCGTGCTGACCTTGCTACTTTGAAATCCCGCTACTTCAAGTGAAGCAGCGGGATTTCAAAGTAGCATCAATGTGAACCAGGGCTTAGAGAGAATTCCTATACAGCAACCAAGGTGTCCAAATAATTTTTTATTTATTTTTCTATGCATTTTTAAAGCAGTTGTATAGTCATTTTGTTAACTTTTACCTACAGGTAAGCCAATAATAAGGCTTACCTGTAGGTAAAAAAAATATCTCCTAAACCTTTACGGTTTAGGAGATATTCCCCTTGCAATGAGCCGCTTACTGCAGCGGCGCATGCGCAAAGGGGATTCTCGGCTAAAAGCCCGGCGGACGCCAGACCTCGCCGGAAAGGAGTCTCCCGCGTGCATGCGCGGGAGTGACGACATCGCGGCTCCAGCCACTCACAGCGCTGGAGCCGCAATACCCGGAAGACACGCCAAGGCAACATGTCAGCTACCTCGGCGTGGACCGGGTGAGTTACCAACGCCTCGTTCTAAGGTAAGTATTTCATAATGAGCTAGTATGCGGTGCATACTAGCTCTCGTTATGCCTTTTGCCTTAGGCCCCTTTCACACTAGCGGACTGTATGTCCGCTTTTTCATCCATCCATTTACGGATGAAAAAGGGACATACATTGGTCCCTATTAGATAGCGGGTGTCAGCAGATGAACATCCGCTGACACCCATTCTCCTCTGTGTCCGCAATCCCCCGATTCTGCAGACGGAGGAAAATCCTAATTTTCTATCTGTCTGCAGAGCGGATTGGATGAACACGGACAGACGGTCCGTGTTCATCCGATCCCCCCATAGGGGAGAGCGGAGATCTGACAGGGCGGTCCCTGCACAGTGTGCGGGGACCGCCCTGTCATCCGCCGGCTCAGCGGGGATCAGCGGAGCAAGCGGAGGTTCACGGGGTGGATCCTCACGGATCCGTCCCGTGTGAAAGGGGCCTTACAGGTGACTAAAAAAAAAAAAAAAATTGGGGCTATACAACCGCTTTAAGAGGAGAGGTCAGCAATAGGAGTCTTTTTACTTTACAATAAAATGGTCATTTACAACAGGTGCAAGTTTAATGTGAGCTTTGTGGGCCCAATTAAAAAAAAAAAAAAAAATTCTCTATAATTTCGATATTAGAAGTAAACACATATTTTGTGAAAGACTATCGAAAAATTATTTTCTCACTTGCTGGAGTTTTTAGTACAGGACACAAGTCTCATGTGAGCTCTGAGTGCCTATGTTTGTTTCAGACATCCAGTCAAGTTTGAAGACAATTATTAAATAGAAATTTCTCTAACCTGATTGAGTGCTAAAGGGAAACACAATTATTTTGCATAAACTTGTGCGGTTTTCTAAAATGTGAACTAGTTGATTTTGTCGATATGTAGATGAACCTGTTTGTACAAGTGAGATTTCACTTACTACATATCTAATAAACATTTACCCAGGGTTGCCATTCATTTCGAAGCAGATGCTCATTTGCACTTTCACTTTATTGTGTCGTGTGAGGGTGTGAAGTGAGATGTTGGTTGCTAAAGTAATTTATAGAATTGTCAGAGATCAAAATCTCTAAATTTATTATTTTGCGAGTGAAGATGAGAGCTTCCCCTGGCTGTGACATCTGTGTCCATTCATTACTGTGTGACTCTGGGTGGGTCTGAGACCATGGGCTAATAGTACTCCAATTAGTAAATGTAATTCTGGCATTCTTTTCAGGACGTCCCTAGCAGGTGGCCAGCGCTGATCTGTGATTAGAACTGGATTGCAGTTGTTACTGCAGAGATCTCATTTAAAACTTTGGCTTTTCCAGTAGGACTCTTGTTCTGTGTTTGAAATTTTCAGCAGGAAACAGCTGATCGGTAACATTATTTCACACACTGATGTATCTTTATTCTAGTGTGAAATTGTAACTGTCTTCACAGTACATATATTCGTACAGGCAGAGGAGGAATATTTAAATGAATTAGCTGTCTTTCGTCATATCATTGTAAAAAAAAAAACTTGTACACAGTTTGGGAATGAATCATTTTATTTTCGGGACTAGAATTACCGTGACTGATAATTTACTGAGCAACCACTGAATGGAATTTGTTGAGTAGAATCAGCTTTTAATGCATTTATATTCATGAAGCTTTTGTAAGCAACATTAGATGGGGTAAATATTTTATTTCTGAATTTTCCCATTTAATTGATTTGCAGTAACTTGACAATGACAATAGGCCTTATGTAGAGAAACAGCAGAAAAGGAAAGCAGATGACATAACCCTCAGCAACCAATCAGGTGTTAGTTTTATTTTTATTTTTTATCTTAAAAAAGGAAACAACAGATTAATCCAGTTAAACTATAACTAAAAGCACTTTATTTTTTTATTTTTTTATTTTTGTTTTGAGAGGAGAGGGCTTAGAACACCTTTCAGGTATTATTTTCTGTCTGTGCCCCCATTTACCCTTTGTATTTTTCCTGTTTACCATTATCGTTGAAAGCGGAAGTAAAGAAAATCCAAAATTTTGGGCTGTCACTAGTTCTGGTGACCAAGAGATTCCCTTAAAAGAGAAGTATGGGTTTGGGGGTTTTTTCCCCCATCATACCTTCCTAGGTGGATGCAGCATCGGTCCGATGCTGCATCTGTCCCCCGGCGCCTCTACACTGAGAACCGAGCGATTGGCTCAGTTCTCACAGCTCCCCGAGCAGAGAGCTGCTGACCGGCAATCAGCAGCTCTCCGCTCTGCCCCTACCGCACTCACTGGAGCACCGAGCGCGGGAGAGGGTGAGGAGCGGCCATCTCAACATCTCAGTGTTTCCCTGGGAGGCTGAGACAGGTGTCAGTCCAGGCACCTGGCGGATCCTGACTTCCTCTGTCACGATGACGCAATGCCTGGACTGTTTCCAGTGACGATGATTCCAGTGGCGATGCCTGGACTGATTCCAGTGATGATGATTCCAGTGGTGATGCCTGGACTGATTCCAGTGACGATGATTCCAGTGGTGATGCCTGGACTGATTCCAGTGACGATGATTCCAGTGGCGATGCCTGGACTGATTCCAGTGACGATGATTCCAGTGGCGATGCCTGGACTGATTCCAGTGACGATGATTCCAGTGGCGATGCCTGGACTGATTCCAGTGATGATGATTCCAGTGGCGATGCCTGGACTGATTCCAGTGACGATAATTCCAGTGGCGATGCCTGGACTGATTCCAGTCCACTCTCTGCTAAAAACGGGTCACAGGAGTGCAAAATGAACGACCCATAGGAGAAGCCCAGCCAAATGAGCTCAGGCTGGACTTCTCCTTTAACCACTTCAGGTTTTACACCCTTCATGACCAGGCCATTTTTTACAATATGGCACTGAGTTACTTTAACTGACAATTGCGCGGTCGTGTGAAGTTGTACCCAAAAAAAATGTATGTCCTTTTTTTCCCACAAATAGAGCTTTCTTTTGGTGGTATTTGATCACAGCTGCGGTTTTTATTTTTTACGCTATAAATAAAAAAAGACAGACAATTTTGAAAAAAAAAATGTACTTTCTGCTATAATAAATATCCCCAAAATATATATATAAAAAAAAAAAAATTTCTTCCCCAGTTTAGGCCGATATGTATTCCTCTACAAAAAAAGGAGTGACAATTCTTAAAAAAAAAACTTTCTGCTATAAAACATACCCAATAAAAAAAAAGGTAAAAAATCAAATTTCTTCATCAATTTAGGCAAATATGTATTCTGCTACATATTTTTGGTAAAAAAAATCCCAATAAGCATAAATTGATTGGTTTGTGCAAAAATTATTGTGTCTACAAACTATGGGATTTTTTTATGGCATTTTTTATTTTTTAACTAGAAATGGCGGCGATCAGCGTTTTTTTATTTATTAGCGGGACTGCGACATTGCAGGGGACAAATTGGACACTACGTGACCCTTTTGACACTTTTTTGGGAACCAGTGACATTATTACAGTGATTAGTGCTAAAAATATGCACTGTTACTGTACCAATGACACTAGCAGGGAAGAGGTTAACACCGGGGGCGATCAAGGGGTTAAGTGTGTCCCTAGGGGATGCTTTCTAACTGTGATCAAGGATGGACTGACTAGATGAACAGAGAATCCGTGTTTCTGCTTAGCAGAAACGCACAAGATTACTGTGTTCATCCCTGTCAGAACAGTGATCTACCCTGTTTACATCGACAGATCACCATTCTGTCTCTCTGGGGAGCGACCGTGGGTGGCCACCGGACCCGCTGATTGGCTCCCCCTCTGGCCAATCAGCGTGCGCCTCTGTCGACACGCACATGCCCCCCGCTGGCTATTGCACGGATTTATGTACAGTTACGTAGATTCACGCACTAGAGCCAACCTGCTGCAGTATATGTACTGCAGCCCGTCAGCAATTGGTTAATTTTCAGGGGTTTACTCTCACTTCATGTTTTAGATATGGGACAGGAAGTGAAGGGAAATCTCCCCAATAGGACAAAAAGAGCAAAAATAAACATTGCAGGGGTTATAACCCCCCCCTTACTGTATCCAAAATGAAAAACAAACTGTTGCCTATAGTTCCACTAGAATCGTCATAGGTAATACCCAGTATCCAAAGGAGATATTCAACATTCTAAATGTGTAAAAGATTTATGATATATTTTATCAATAGTTTTTTTCCTTTTGAGAGAAAGTCTAATGCTGGCCATACACTATACGAAAAATCGGCCGAACCCATTTTCGAAAAAACGAACATTCGGCCGTGAGCGCAAACGATGGTGCCATCATGTAATGACCGATAAATCGTTCAGAGGACATACCGTATATACTAGAGTATAAGCCGAGATTTTCAGCCCTTTTTTTGGGCTGAAAGTCCCCCCCTCGGCTTATACTCGAGTCAGCGAAATTTTACATTGTAAATAGTACCTGAAAAAAAATTGAGGCTGCGGCGTCCATCGTTCAAATCCCGCCGTCTCTTCCTGGTCCCTTCCGTGATAGGCGATTCTCAGCAGACACTCTCCGCCTATCACGAACGTTCTCTCATCCTCAGTTTCCCAGCAGACGTCTGTGATTGGCGGAACACCCAACACAGTGTCTGTAAAATTTAAACCGTGAGGATAGGAACCGTGAGGATAGGAACCGTGAGGATAGGAACCGTGAGGATAGGAAACGGTGAGCTAGGGAACAGTGAGGATGGGAACAGTGAGGATAGGAAACAGTGAGGATGGGAACAGTGAGGATGGGAACAGTGAGGATGGGAAACAGTGAGGATAGGAAACAGTGAGGATGGGAACAGTGAGGATAGGAACAGTGAGGATGGGAACAGTGAGGATGGGAACAGTAAGGATGGGAACAGTAAGGATGGGAACAGTAAGGATGGGAACAGTAAGGATGGGAACAGTGAGGATGGGAACAGTGAGGATGGGAACAGTGAGGATGGGAACAGTGAGGATGGGAACAGTGAGGATGGGAACAGTGAGGATGGGAACAGTGAGGATGGGAACAGTGAGGATAGGAAACAGTGAGGATGGAAACAGTGAGGATGGGAACAGTGAGGATGGGAACAGTAAGGATGGGAACAGTGAGGATGGGAACAGTGAGGATGGGAACAGTGAGGATGGGAACAGTAAGGATGGGAACAGTAAGGATGGGAACAGTGAGGATGGGAACAGTGAGGATGGGAACAGTGAGGATGGGAACAGTGAGGATGGGAACAGTGAGGATGGGAACAGTGAGGATGGGAACAGTGAGGATGGGAACAGTGAGGATGGGAACAGTGAGGATGGGAACAGTGAGGATGGGAACAGTGAGGATGGGAACAGTGAGGATGGGAACAGTAAGGATGGGAACAGTGAGACATTGTTGACCCTCGGCTTATACTCGAGTCAGTACGTTTTCCCAGTTTTTGTGGCAACATTAGGTACCTCGGCTTATACTCGGGTCGGCTTATACTTGAGTATATACGGTAAATAAAAAAAAAGTTGGTTCGTTTTTTTTACATATACCTAGTACAGACAGTTCAGACGGGAAACACATTAACCTTTCAATTTATCGTTCGTTCGGCAGAAGTTTTCCAAACTTGACGTTCGTTTTTTTTCCACAAAAACGTCACCAACGATTAACGCTTGTGGCCATTAACTTGCCGAAAAACAAACAAAGTGTCTACATGACCGATTTTTGGCTGATTTTTCGTATAGTGTATGGCCAGCATTAGACTAGGATACCATTAAAGTTCATGTGCATGTAAAAGCAGAAGTCCCAATACTTTTGCTAATATACTATATGTATAACCATGCCTTCAAAAGTCCAATAATTCATAAAGTGCCCATACAATACATTTCAGTGCTCTAGGGTAAATAAAAGTGCAAAATCATGTGTATGTACGGTTTCTTTGTGCAGGCACAGTCGCCAATTCAATTAAATAGGTTGCTGTACCTGCGGGAAATTCTGAAAAATGTCCCTACACTTTTTCCAAATCACAGCAACTTTTTCACCATGTGATTAAGGGCTACGTTTTCAGATGTGTGGGGGTGTCATTGAGAATTAATGCATCCGCACATATTCCCGAATCTGCATAAATGTGAACTTAGCCTTAGGACTATATATCCCATGGTACCTTATTGACTGCAAGCAGTGATTCCTGTACTGACTCCACCTTCTGACATTCCTCCTCTCAGCACCTCTGTAGTCCAGAAGGCAGACTTTCTGCAATGTGAGACACATCAGTGTCTATTCACAGGGAATGGGTGAATGTGTGTCATAGAATTGCCAACATCATTTAAACCACTTTCACTAAGACAAGGTCATTTTGGATCCACCCCAGCCTGTTATTGAATGAGAAAGGAGAAAAACACACAGTGATGGGATCATCTTTCTTTCACTCTCCTTCAGTTGACATGCTTTTTGTCAGCACATTAACTGATTGGCTCCTCATGCTGCTTCTTCCCCTCTTGCTCCAGCCCTGCTCTACAGGGTCTGCAAGAAACTAATACAGTAACAGATCAAATTCAGATATTTTGCTTTTCAAAATACATTTGATGATTTGATAATGATTACAGAACTCAAAGAAGGGAAAACAACAAACAGGTATCCTCTTGTATAGTTCAACTATACACAGTATACTATATATCTTATTCACATTTATATTAAATCATTCAGATTTAGAGTATTAAATAATACTGACAATAATTATACTGTATGTAAATATAATAAAGATAATTTCTGTCTCTTCCCAGATCATGTTCTATTAAATTCTTAAGGCCGGGTTCACATACAGTATGTGTGGCTGCAGTTTGCAGTTAGGGGTCCGGTGTGTTTCTGTTCACCGGTTCCCCGGACCCAAAAGCACATAGGACCCTTTTTGAAACCACATCGCGGCCGCTCCCCTGACTTGTGTGAACCGGCACCATTAAGAGCAAGTCACATTCACATGTCATGCGAATTGAATGCGGTTTAAAGCGCATTCAATTTACATATATGTGAACCTAGCCTTACCCTAAGCCCTGGTTCACACCAGTGCGATTTGTCATGCAATTTGAAAGTTCAAAATCACATGACAAGTCGTACCCTATTGCTGGCAATTGAACCATTCAAATCGTTACAACTTAAGTCTCAGTGACTTTGAAAAAGGTTCCTTAACTACTCTTCTGCAGTTTCATTGCCACTTGCATTGACTTCTGTTAAATAAAGTCACAAGCCCTCAGTGAAATCAGAGGTCCAAATTACACTGATCTGCGGCTTTGAAATCGCGTTGAAGTAGCGCCATTTCAAAGCCTCACTGGTGTGAACCAGGTCTCAATCCTTATTCCTTGTATTCATTTGTGTCTTTTATATCTACATCGAGTTCAGCAGCCTTGTGCCCTATGTAATTTCCCAGAACATGGGGATCTTCTAAATGTTAACATGCACAAGACGGATTGACCTTTCATGGTAGATGATCAGATCCTCATATGTATTTCTTGTCTCTTAACAGGTATTCACATCCACTGTACATTGGTAAAGTGTGCAAAAAGAAATAAATCAGGTCCCCTGCAAGTTAATGTCACAATGTGCGAGTATAGCACATTATGAAAGACTTAAAATGAAGCCCTCCAGCGGTGTGCTGTCACTGCTGCCAGGGCTTCCGTCTTCTCAGGTTTTCCTTTCAGGTTCGTGGGCTCCAGCTGTTTGAATGGCCAAGCCGCAAAGACGTCACTCCCACGCATGTTCACGGGAGTCACAGCCGTGGCGCATTGCTCTGAAGGGATGGCATGCCATACTCAATATGTCATCCCTACGGAGCCCAGTGTGCATGTGCTGGGGACATCACCACCGTATAAATTGTGAACATCTCCTAAATGGTGCACGTTTAAGAGATATATTTCTTGTACGTACAGCTATGCTGCAATTTGCAATAGCAGGAGATTTTGACCGACTATCTCCATTGCAGGGGCGGTGCATTTTGCGAAAAAACGCTGTACGTCTTTTGGTCCGTTTCAGGTCCGAATTCAGTCCTATTTTCGGGCTGAAATCAGACCTGAAACGGTGAACCAGGACTCACTGGACCCCTGCTGTGAGACGGATGCAGTGATGGTGTGAACCCAGGATTAAGTGATTCTGTTTGAGGATGCCCCACAGATGCTCAATAGGGTTTAGGTCTGGAGACATGTGTAGCGACCTCACCCCTCTCACCCCTTCTCATTCTCGGCTTGTCTGTCTTTGTCTAGGGGTGTTAGTACTGGGGGGAGGGATGAGATACACCATGGCCCATGTCCTCCATAGTGAAGAGGTGAAGGCCAGAAAGATCGGGCTTTGTGTAGGTGTCCTAGAGTCAAATCCTTCCCTCCGTCATTGACTCTCCCTTTGCTCCTAGTAACCAGAGTTCCACACACTGAATAGGTCCAACACAGTTTTATTCTTCTCAGCGAATAAACGTACAGCACAGTCAAGTTGGGACCTTTGCAACAGTTCTGTATCAGTGGGAGTAGGTCGAGGCACAATCCTTTAAAGTATCGCTAACCACTGTGGTGTCACCAGTGGCGAATAGTCACTGCCACTGACTATATGAGGTAGAACATGAATTACCTTCGCTAGCACGGCCCCTGTCAGGGGGAAGGATATCTATCCAAGGGAGTCACCGGAGGCCTCTCTGTCACCAGCAATGCTGCTCCGGACTCTTCAGAGAAGTTCCGCTCACCAGTCCTCACGAACTCAGACACGGGCACCCAAAGAGTTAGGGCCCCCTCGGATTCCTCCACCCTCGCGGAACTCAGTCGAAGGTACTGAGCCCCAGGCATCCGTCATAGTACCTCACCCCAGGCTAAAGGTGCCTGAGATGGACTCCATCTCTCGCTCCGGCCAGGTCAAGGGCACCTAGGCCCGGAACTCCGGGATGCCAGCACCCAGGTTGAGGGTGCCTGAGTGCGGCCGTGTCCTCCGACTCCGAACCCCCAGGTCAGGGCGTCCGCCCCTTTTATCTCCTCTCCTTTTGCGTTCCAGCAGGTTCCCCGCCCCGCTGTACCAGCGCCAGGAAAGGACAAAAAGGCACAGTCTTGCGGTGTGAGTTTGTCATAGAAATCCTGTCAGCTACAGGATTCCTGGACTTCCTGATTCCGAATCTCGGGCACGTCCACGCGCGCGGGCGATGGCGAGCACGTGCGCGCGCACGCGCTTAGCGGGGGCGCGCGCACGCTCCACAAAGCGCGCCAGAAGAGCTATTTAAACATGCCTGTGACAGACAGTCCCTGCTGTCTGCTCTACAGCGTGTAGTACCCAAAGAGACCTGATTTGTGTATTTACCTGTATCCGACCCGGCTTGCCTTGACCCTTCCAGTTTCCTGCCTGCCTCTGACCCCCGGCTTTGTTTGACCAATCTTCTGCCTGATCCTCCAGTACCTTGCCGTCAGCCAATACTACCGACCCGGCTTGTCCGACCAATCTCTCCAGTTGCTGTGTCCTGGTTCCAGTCCAGTCAGCCTCATCAGTTCCAGTCCAGTTGCTTGTTCCTGGTTCCAGTCCAGTTGCTGTATCCTGGTTCCAGTCCAGCCAGTCTCTTCAGTTCCAGTCCAGTTGCTGTGTTCCTGGTTCCGGTTCAGCCTGCCATACTTCCTGGGTGCCTGGATCCGTCCCAGTCTTCAGACTCTACTCTACCTTGATCCATCCTGCCAGGCACTCGTACCCCTTCTACCTCCGTGCCTCCTGTCTTCAGTACCAGGGGCCGCCGGTGGAAGCCGTAAGAGAGGCCTCCCTCTGCAGATCCGGGCTCGTCACCGTCAGGTACGTGACAGTAGCAGACAGCCATGTCTGAGCCCGGGCAGGGAGCCTCACCTATGGAGGAACTCTGTCGGCACCTGGCAGGTTTGTCTGAAGCAGTCAAGAGTCTTCAACAAGGATACACCCGCTTGGAAGAACAAGTGCGGGTCCTCACCAATCCCTCTGCCATCCAAGAGGGGCCCCACGCCTCTGCTTCCACAGCCGGAACAAGTTCCTCACCCACAGTGGTCATGCTTCCTCCTGAACCTAAGGTTCCTACACCCGAAAGATTTTCCGGGGATCGGAGCAAGTTTAGGGCCTTCCAGAATTCGTGTGAACTGTATTTTGCCCTACAGCCCCGTACCTTTTCTCTAGAGGCCACCAAGGTGGGCTTTGTGGTCTCTTTGCTCGCTGGAGACCCTCAGAGCTGGGCCCACCGTCTCTTTGAACAGAAGGATGTATCACTAAACAACCTCGCTGCTTTTTTCGATGCCCTGGCCCAGCTATACGAAGATCCCCAACTCTCAGTAACCGCAGAAGCCGCCTTGCGTTCCCTTCAACAAGGACGCAGACCAGCGGAGGACTATGTGGCAGAATTCAGGCGGTGGAGTGCGGATACCAATTGGAATGATGCCGCCCTCCGCCATCAGTTTCGCTTAGGACTTTCCGATTCCTTGAAGGACGAGCTAGCTAGAGTTGGTGTACCACAGACACTCAACCTGTTGATTGATCTAACCATCCAGATTGACCGACGTCTGAGGGAACGGAGGGCTGAGAGGACCACTGGCTTCTCCCGCCCAACCTGGATGCTTCCTCGGGCTCCTAGTCACCTGTACTCGGCTCCTGCTACACCTCCAACTCCCACATCTGACACGCCTGAACCAATGCAGCTCGGGCTCCTTCGTCCATCCCTCGCTCCTGAGGAACGCCAGCGCCGCCGAATAAATAATCTGTGCCTGCACTGCGGGGACCCCGGACATTTCGTTAGAACCTGTCCCCTGAAGCTTCGTAAGTTTCTTTCAGTTTCTTCTAACATGACTAACCTACAAGCCAAAACCACATCTCACCTTGCCCTCTCTGTTTCATTACAGCTCCCAGGAAGGACTTTGCAAGTACCCGCCATTATTGATTCCGGAGCATGCAGCTGCTTTATGGACTCAGCCTTTGCCATTAAACACCAAATTCCCCTTCGTACCAAGACCCACGGACTTCGTGTCCATCTGGCTGATGGTTCCGTCATTAAGTCCGGACCTGTGACCCAGGAGACCACTCCTATACCCGCTACCATCTTTACCACCTCTGGAACCCACCAAGAATGCTTGTGTCTGGACATCATCTCTTCCCCGTTGTTTCCCTTGATCCTTGGTATGCCTTGGTTACAAGCCCACAATCCCACTATCAACTGGACTACGGGAATAGTTGCCTTTCCTTCTTCCTATTGCCAACAGTCCTGTGGCTCATATAAACCTCCTGGGCCGGCCTCGTTACTATGCATTGACACCGAAGATGGCACCCGTCAATCCATCCCAGAAGTTTACCACGACTTTCTTGACGTATTTAGTAAACAAAAGGCAGAGACTCTACCACCCCATCGGGCCTACGATTGCCCCATCGACCTACTTCCTGGAGCAAAGATTCCGTTCGGTAGAGTCTTCCCTTTAACGGAGGTGGAACAAGGGGCTTTAAAAAATTATGTTGATGAGAACTTGCAAAAAGGGTTCATCCGCCCTTCCACATCCCCAGCAGGCGCAGGCATCTTTTTTGTAGAGAAAAAGGACCACACCCTTCGACCTTGTGTGGATTACCGGGAATTGAATAAAATTACAGTAAAAAATCGCTACCCTCTCCCCCTGGTACCAGAGTTATTTCAGAGACTAGGTACTGCCACCATCTTTACCAAACTTGACCTCCACGGAGCCTACAACTTGATCCGTATCAAAGAAGGTGACGAATGGAAGACCGCCTTCCGTACCCGGTATGGACATTTTGAGTACTTGGTAATGCCATTCGGGTTGTGTAACGCCCCTGCCACTTTCCAGTATTTTATCAACGATGTTCTACGGGACTTCCTAGACCTCTTTGTTATTGTTTATCTTGATGATATCTTAATTTTTTCTTCCTCCCTTGATTCTCATCGCAGACATGTCAAAAATGTGTTGGGTCGGCTCCGCCAGCATGGCCTGTATGCGAAGGCCGAAAAATGCGAGTTCGAGCAAGAGAGTATATCATTTCTGGGGTTAATCATTTCCAGCGAGGGCATCAAGATGGATCCTCAAAAGATTACCGCAATCCTGGACTGGCCAGAACCGGTGGACAAGAAGGGAATCCAACGTTTCGTTGGATTCGCCAACTTCTACCGCAAGTTCATCAGGGGGTTTTCAGCTATTATCGCACCCATTACTCAACTCACCAAGCAAGGAACACGTTTTCACTGGTCTCCTGAAGCCCAAGAAGCTTTTGAACGCCTGAAGGCCCTATTTACCTCAGCCTCTATCTTGAAACACCCAGACTCCTCACTACCATTCGTACTTTAGGTAGACGCCTCCGAAATAGCGGTAGGAGCAATACTGTCCCAAAGACAGGGAGTCAAAGCCTTGCTCCACCCAGTAGCCTTCTTCTCCCGCAAGCTTTCTGCAGCAGAGAGGAACTACGACGTGGGGGATCGGGAGCTACTAGCGATCAAGTCTGCACTAGAAGAATGGCGGTACCTGCTGGAGGGCGCGGCTCATCCGATCCTAATATTCACTGACCACAAGAACCTGGAGTACCTGAAAGCCGCGAGAAGATTGAATCCACGGCAAGCCAGGTGGGCACTCTTCTTCTCCCGGTTCTCTTTTCATGTTACTTATCGTCCTGGGGCCAAGAATATTAAGCCTGACGCCCTGTCTCGGATGTTCCATAAGTCCAAGGAGACTTCTCCGCCTGATACCATCCTTGCCCCCGGAAATTTCCTTCTTCTACAGGAGAACCTGTTCACTCAAATCAAACAAGCTTCCACCGGGCAGAGACAGTTCTCCGAGCCGGAATTGCAGGTTAAGGATGGACTATTGTGGTACCAAGACAGAATCTACGTACCTGAGAAACTAAGAGTAACCGCATTAGAACTCTGCCACGACCACGCCCTGGCCGGGCATTTTGGCGTTGCCAAGACCACTGACCTGGTACAGCGCACCTTCTGGTGGCCTCGAGTACGTGAAGACTGTAGGAGGTTTGTAGATTCTTGTACAACTTGTACCCAAAACAAGGGTTCCAGATCCAAGGCCTGGGGACTACTAAAACCCTTACCCGTTCCAGATAGGCCCTGGAGAATGTTGTCCATCGACTTCATTGTCGAGTTACCCCCGGCCGAGAACCATTCCACCATCTTCGTTATTGTGGACCGTCTGTCCAAGATGGCACACTTCATCCCTATGAAAGGGACTCCCTCCGCTCCTGAAACCGCACAGGTATTCATCAGAGAAATAGTCAGACTCCACGGGGTACCAGCCAATATTGTTTCCGATCGCGGAGTTCAATTTACCTCTCGATTCTGGAGATCCCTTTGCAAAACCTTGAAAATCGAATTATCGTTTTCCTCTGCTTACCATCCACAGACCAACGGACAGACGGAGAGAACGAATCAGACGCTCGAGCAATACCTGCGATGCTTCTCCTCTTTTGCTCAGGACAACTGGGTTTCCCTACTTCCGTTGGCCGAGTTTGCGTATAACAATTCCATCCACTCCGCTACTAGGGATGAGCTTCGTGTTCGAGTCGAACATACGTTCGACTCGAACATCGGCTGTTCGATCGTTCGACGAAGATCGAACGATTTGGGCCGTTCGCGCCAAATTCGAGTGACGCGAACGGCCCACAATGCACTACGCCATCGCAGTGTCATCCAGGCGCTGTGATTGGCCAAGCATGCACTGTGACCCCGCATGCTTGGCCAATCACAGCGCCGGCAGCGAGGAGAGCAATGATTGGCCACAGGCAGGATGCCTGTGGCCAATTATTGCTGAGGGTGTTTAGTACACGCCCCACACTATAAAAGGCCGCCAGCACGGCGGCCTAGTGTAGTGTGTTCCGGAGCAGGGATAGAGCAGCATAGGCAGGGACAGTGACTGTTATTTCTTTCTTGCTTAACCTGGATTCCTTTAGTTTAGGGAAAGAGAAGGATAGGTAGGGAGAGTGTCAGTGTGTTTTGTGCTTGTGCTATAGTGTGCTTAAAAAAAACATTTATTCTAGGGACAGAAAACTGTAGGTAGGGACAGTGTCAGTTTCTTTCACTCTGCAAGTCCTTGTTTCCAGGGACCTGGAAGGACAGTGAGTGAATTGTCCTTGTGCTATATTGTGCTTAAAAAAAACATTTATTCTAGGGACAGAAAACTGTAGGTAGGGAGAGTGTCAGTTTATTTCACTCTGCAAGTCCTTGTTTCCAGGGACCTGGAAGGACAGTGACTGAATTGTCCTTGTGCTATATTGTGCTTAAAAAAAACATTTATTCTAGGGACAGAAAACTGTAGGTAGGGAGAGTGTCAGTTTATTTCACTCTGCAAGTCCTTGTTTCCAGGGACCTGGAAGGACAGTGACTGAATTGTCCTTGTGCTATATTGTGATTAAAAAAAACATTTATTCTAGGGACAGAAAACTGTAGGTAGGGAGAGTGTCAGTTTATTTCACTCTGCAAGTCCTTGTTTCCAGGGACCTGGAAGGACAGTGACTGAATTGTCCTTGTGCTATATTGTGATTAAAAAAAACATTTATTCTAGGGACAGAAAACTGTAGGTAGGGAGAGTGTCAGTTTATTTCACTCTGCAAGTCCTTGTTTCCAGGGACCTGGAAGGACAGTGACTGAATTGTCCTTGTGCTATATTGTGATTAAAAAAAACATTTATTCTAAGGACAGAAAACTGTAGGTAGGGAGAGTGTCAGTTTATTTCACTCTGCAAGTCCTTGTTTCCAGGGACCTGGAAGGACAGTGACTGAATTGTCCTTGTGCTATATTGTGATTAAAAAAAACATTTATTCTAGGGACAGAAAACTGTAGGTAGGGAGAGTGTCAGTTTATTTCACTCTGCAAGTCCTTGTTTCCAGGGACCTGGAAGGACAGTGACTGAATTGTCCTTGTGCTATATTGTGATTAAAAAAAACATTTATTCTAGGGACAGAAAACTGTAGGTAGGGAGAGTGTCAGTTTATTTCACTCTGCAAGTCCTTGTTTCCAGGGACCTGGAAGGACAGTGACTGAATTGTCCTTGTGCTATATTGTGATTAAAAAAAACATTTATTCTAGGGACAGAAAACTGTAGGTAGGGAGAGTGTCAGTTTATTTCACTCTGCAAGTCCTTGTTTCCAGGGACCTGGAAGGACAGTGACTGAATTGTCCTTGTGCTATATTGTGATTAAAAAAAACATTTATTCTAGGGACAGAAAACTGTAGGTAGGGAGAGTGTCAGTTTATTTCACTCTGCAAGTCCTTGTTTCCAGGGACCTGGAAGGACAGTGAGTGAATTGTCCTTGTGTTATATTGTGATTAAAAAAAACATTTTTTCTAGGGACAGAAAACTGTAGGTAGGGAGAGTGTTTTTTTTCTTTCACTCTGCAAGTCCTTGTTTCCAGGGACCTGTAAGGACAGTGAGTGAATTGTCCTTGTGCTATATTGTGCTTAAAAAAAACATTTATTCTAGGGACAGAAAACTGTAGGTAGGGAGAGTGTCAGTTTATTTCACTCTGCAAGTCCTTGTTTCCAGGGACCTGGAAGGACAGTGACTGAATTGTCCTTGTGCTATATTGTGATTAAAAAAAACATTTATTCTAGGGACAGAAAACTGTAGGTAGGGAGAGTGTCAGTTTATTTCACTCTGCAAGTCCTTGTTTCCAGGGACCTGGAAGGACAGTGACTGAATTGTCCTTGTGCTATATTGTGATTAAAAAAAACATTTATTCTAGGGACAGAAAACTGTAGGTAGGGAGAGTGTCAGTTTATTTCACTCTGCAAGTCCTTGTTTCAAGGGACAGAGAAGGACACCTGAAGGTAGCCCTTATTGCTTTTTTCCCATCTCCCTGCAGGCCATCTATTAGAATGTCTGGAAGGCAAACAAGGAGAGGCAGACAGTCAGGAGGCAATAAAAGAGGGCAAGCAGGCTCTGTGTCTGGGGGCAACAGTGCTGGTCGTGGACGCGGTGCATTGTCATCAGCACATGGCCATGGGACACGCTTGTCCTTCTTTTCGGCAGCTGGACATGTTGAGCCACATCATGCCGAAGACTTGGTAGAGTGGATGACCAAGCCCTCCTCCTCCTCATCCTCTCTCACCCAGGCTCAGGGTACTGGAAAAGCAGCTGCCAAAGCGTCGTCTTCCCTGGTATCAATGTCAGACAAATCATCAGTCACTCCTTCCCTAGACCCACCATGTCCTCCTCCTGAGGAGTCCCCCGAACTGTTTCAGCACAGTGTTGGGTACATGCTCCAGGAGGATGCCCAGCGTTTCGAAGGGTCTGATGATGAAACCCAGCTAGAGGAAGGCAGTAGCGTGAGAGCAGACAGAGGGGATGCTCAAGAAGGACACCAATCTGGCAGTCATGTTCCAGCAGCTGCAGCATACTGCCAGATTGGCTCCAGTGATGAGGAGGGAGGGGATGATGAGGTCACTGACTCCACGTGGGTGCCTAATAGGAGAGAGGAGGAGGAGGAGGATGAGGAGGAGGCACATCTCCAACGAGGCAGGATGCCCTTTGGTGGCCAGCGTAAGGGCAGTACACCGACGGAATCACACCGCAGAGCTCCGCCTGTGCAGGGTGCTGCCTCTGCCCGTCATTCAAAAAGTTCTTTGGTGTGGGCCTTTTTTGAGGCTAGTGCATCAGATCGCACAGCTGCTGTTTGCAACATATGTCTCAAGCGTATATCGCGTGGCCAAAACATCAGCCGCTTGGGTACCACATGCCTGACCAGACATATGTTGACCTGCCATGCAGCTCGTTGGCAAGCCTACCTCAAAGACCCACACCAAAGAACAAAGCGGACCTCTCCTTGCACCGCATCAGCTGGGATCTCCAACCCCACTATAACTTCAGTCCTCTCTGAAACATGCACTGAGAGGAATGAAGGTGTAGAATTAGGTGTGTCACAGCCAAGTACTTGCGCCCACTCTGCTAGCAGTACACCGACGTCCGATTCTAGCAGGCAAATTTCCCTGCCCCAGCTGCTGGACCGTCGAAAGAAGTTCACTCCCAGCCATCCACATGCCCAGCGGTTGAATGCTAGCTTGGCTAAATTGCTAGCGCTTCAACTGCTGCCTTTTCAGTTGGTAGACTCGGCCCCCTTCCGTGAGTTTGTGCAATGTGCAGTTCCTCAGTGGCAGGTTCCCAAACGCCACTTTTTCTCACGGAAGGCTATTCCGGCTCTCTACCGGCATGTGGAAGGCAATGTCTTGGCCTCGCTGGACAGGGCGGTCAGCGGTAAGGTGCATATTACCGCTGACTCATGGTCCAGCAGGCATGGACAGGGACGTTACCTTTCTTTCACGGCCCATTGGGTCACTCTTTTGGCAGCTGGGAAGGATTCAGGACAAGGTGCAGTAGTGTTGGAGGTTGTCCCACCGCCACGCCTCCAAAATGCTACTACTGGTTGTGACACACCTCTCTCCTCCACCCCCTCCTCTTCTTCTTCCTCCATGGCCTCTTCCTGTGGTTTGTCCTATGAACCAGCGGTGCTCCGTAGCCGTTCACGGGGCTACGCAAGTACGCAGGCAAAAAGATGCCATGCCGTGCTTGCGCTGGTGTGTTTGGGGGACAGAAGCCACACTGGGGCAGAGGTCCTGTCTGCTCTGCAGGGCCAGGCCGAGAGGTGGTTGACGCCACGCCAGCTTAAGCCAGGAATGGTGGTTTGCGACAATGGCACCAACCTCCTCTCCCCCCTCCGACAGGGACAACTGACCCATGTGCCCTGTGTGGCTCACGTCCTTAACCTGGTGGTGCAGCGCTTCTTGGGCAGGTACCCGGGCTTACAGGATGTCCTGAGGCAGGCCAGGAAAGTCTGTGTGCATTTCCGCAGATCTTATAATGCCAGTGCTCGCCTGGCTGAGCTGCAAAAGGAGTTGAACCTGCCCAAGAACCGCCTTATATGTGACATGCCCACCAGGTGGAACTCAACGTTGGCCATGCTGCAGCGGCTGCACACGCAGCAGAGGGCCATCAATGAGTACCTGTGCGACTACGGCACCAGGACAGGGTCAGGGGAGCTTGGTTTTTTTTCTCCACGCCAGTGGGGCATGATCAGGGATGCATGCACTGTCCTGGCACCATTTGAGGAGGCCACGAGGATGGTGAGCAGTGACAGTGCATGCATCAGTGACACTGTACCTCTTGTCCACCTGTTGGAGCACACGCTGCGTGGAATAATGGACAGGGCACTTGAGGCAGAACAGAGGCAGGAAGAGGAGGACTTCCTTGCCTCTCAAGGCCCCCTTTACCCAGACAGTGTTCCTTCTGTCCCACCCATCGCACAGGAAGAGGAGGAGGAGGAGGAGGAGGAGGAGGATTGTGTCAGCATGGAGGTGGAGGCTGGCACTCAGCATCATCAGCAGCAGTCTTTTAGGGATGATTTACAGTCCCAAGAAACCAGTGGACTTGTACGTGGCTGGGAGGAGGTGGCTGCGGATCATGTCGTCCTTAGTGACCCAGAGGACTCCGGAGCGAATGCCTCAGCAAACCTACGCTGCATGGCCTCCCTGATCCTGCAAAGTCTGCGGAAGGATCCTCGTATTCTTCGGATCAAGGAGAGGGACCATTACTGGCTGGCCACTCTCCTTGATCCACGGTACAAGGGTAAGGTTGCGGACCTTATGTTACCGTCGCAGAGGGAGCAGAGGATGAGACAACTCCGGGAGGCCTTGCAGAAAGGTCTGTGCAACGCGTTCCCAGAGACTGGGAGGTTGCAAACTCCTGGTCCTGGACAACGAGTTGCTGAGGCTTCGGCCAGTCAAAGAAGGAGCGGTGGGGAAGGTGGCCGTCTGACCGATGCGTTCAGACAATTCTTTAGTCCGCAGCCCCAAAGTATGATCGGTTCCAGCAACCATCGCCAGCGTCTGATAAACATGGTGCAGGAATATCTAGGGGCAAGGTCAGACTTGGACACCTTCCCCACCGAAAATCCTCTGGCTTACTGGGTCTTGAGGATGGATCACTGGCCAGAGCTTGCACAGTATGCAATTGAGCTACTGGCCTGTCCTGCATCCAGCGTTCTTTCGGAACGCACATTCAGTGCTGCTGGAGGATTTGTCACGGATCACAGGGTGCGCCTGTCCACCGACTCGGTTGATCGACTGACTTTCATCAAGATGAACCAGTCTTGGATCACCACCAGCTACCACACACCTGATGCTGATATAACAGACTAATTGATTTTAACATGTCACATCCCTTCAAGACTGATGCTGATGCTGAGTGCCTGTGCTGTTATGTTGACTGGCTATCCTCCTCCTCCGAGTCCTCAATGATACGATTGATGATGATAGCTTGTAAGATCATTTTTGTTTATGGGTGCCGCCACCAGTGCCTAACGCCCAATTTTTCAGCCCCTGTTTAACAGGGGCGTGTAATTACAATTTTTGAAGCAATACTTTGCAACAGGGCTCATTGCTGTGCTCCAAGTACAGTATCTGTGAGGAGTTGCAGTGTTGTGCCACCAGTGCCTAACGCCCAATTTTTCAGCCCCTGTTTAACAGGGGCGTGTAATTACAATTTTTGAAGCAATACTTTGCAACAGGGCTCATTGCTGTGCTCCAAGTACAGTATCTGTGAGGAGTTGCAGTGTTGTGCCA
The DNA here is from genome assembly GCA_029206835.1 of Rana muscosa. Lineage (NCBI taxonomy): Eukaryota > Metazoa > Chordata > Amphibia > Anura > Ranidae > Rana > Rana muscosa. The sequence continues at coordinate 61,769,357 of CM055122.1, read as the reverse complement.
CCAGTGCCTAAGGCCCAATTTTTCAGCCCCTGTTTAACAGGGGCGTGTCATTACAATTTTTGAAGCAATACTTTGCAACAGGGCTCATTGCTGTGCTCCAAGTACAGTTGCTGTGAGGGGTTGCAGTGTTGTGCCACCAGTGCCTAAGGCCCAATTTTTCAGCCCCTGTTCAACAGGGGCATGTAATTACAATTCTTGATCTAATAATTCACAGCAGGGCCCATTGCTGCACCCACCAAGAGTAACTGTCAGGGCTTACAGTGTTGTGGCACCAGCACCACCATCAAAGGCCCAATTTTTACTACCACTGTTCAACAATTATATGTAATTAAAATTCCTGATATAATAGTTGACAGCAGGGCGTTCCAGCACCAACCAAGAGTAACTGTGAGTGCTTACAGTGTTGTGCCAACACCAACAACTAAGGGGCCTATTTCTGCAGAGTATATACGGCAGGTCCCTACTTTCAAACATCCAACTTACAAACGACTCCTACTTGCAAACGCAAGAAGACAACAGGAAGTGAGAGGAAATCTACCACTAGGAAGGAAAATTCTCTCCTGTAAGAATAAATATGGGAGAAAGGTGTCTCCTCTGTACTGATGCTTTATCAGCAATCCTTGTTTCAAGAAAAACACCACATTTCAAAAACAGTTGTCATTGGGACGGAAAGTGAGGTGAAATGTTCTGAACAGGGGCACAGACAGCAAAACAAATGTTACAGGGGTGATAACCCTTACCTATGTTTTCCAAAAAGTTTAAAAATAGATTTTTGGTCTGGAGCTACACTTCAACAATGTACCTGTTCAAAATTACAAACAGACTCTACATAAGAACAAACCTACAGTCCCTGTCTTGTATGCACCGCCTGTATAGGGCTGTTCAGAGTATATAGGGCCTTTTTTATTTTATGTGCGGGGTTCCCCTTAATATCCATACAAGACCCAAAGGGGCTGGTAATGGGCTGGGGTAGGGGGGGGGTCATGGGGTAGCTATGCCATTTTTCTTAAAGAATTTCATCCATATTACCGGGACCAGACATTACATTAAAGCCGCAAGCAGTTTTAAATGGCTTTTTTTTCCTTTAGAAGTGTCATTTTGTGCAGGGACAGTTCTAAACACGGGAAACACGTGGCACTTCACAGGCATACTTTAGACACCCCCCAGGTACGATATTTAAAGGAATATTTGACTTTTTTTTTTTCACTTTATGCATCATTAAAATGACTGCTCCCGAAAAACGACCGTTTTTAAAACTTCTTTTTGCATTGATACATGTCCCCTGGTGCAGAACCCGGGTTCCCAAACCCTTTTTAGGACAATAACATGCATAATAGTTGTTATAATTAGCACTTTAGAATTCGAACGTTCGCATCCATTGTATTTAATAGGGTTCTAATGTTCGTTCGAACTTTCGGTCCGTTCGCGGGTTCTGGTGCGAACCGAACCCGGGGGTGTTCGGCTCATCACTATCCGCTACCTGCCAGACTCCTTTCTTTGCAAACTATGGTTTTCATCCTACTTTTCTGCCTAACTCCCTTCCTGAGTGTCCTGTACCTGCAGTCCAGGAAAAGTTAAATTTTTTCTCGGTCAATAACCAGCTTTTACAAGAGACCATGACCAAGACTCAAGAACGCAACAAGACAATTTATGACAAGAAGAGACGGGGTGAATTAGTGTTGGTACCCGGCGACCAAGTATGGCTATCTACCACAAACCTAAGAATGGCATGCCCTTCTAAAAAACTGGGCCCCAAATTTTTAGGTCCATTCCCTGTTAAGAGGAAAATTAATGAAGTAGCTTATGAATTGGAACTTCCTGACTCTCTTAGAATCCATCCAGTTTTTCATGTCTCTCTCCTAAAACCCACAGTCTCTAATCCATTTCCAGATCGGAAGCCGGATCACCCTGATCCGATCATTATTGACGGTGAGCAGGAATTCGAAGTAGAAGCTATCATGGACTTCAGGAGAAGAAATAACCAGAACCAATTCCTAATTAAATGGAAGGGCTACGGACCCGAGGAAAACTCATGGGAACCCGAGGAGAATATCCATGCCAGGAGTTTGATACAGGCTTTCAAAAGGACTCACCCTGGAAGGTTCACCCGGCTGGGCATCCGGAGGCTGCCCCTTGGGGGGGGGCAATGTCATAGAAATCCTGTCAGCTACAGGATTCCTGGACTTCCTGATTCCGAATCTCGGGCACGTCCACGCGCGCGGGCACGCGCGCGCGATGGCGAGCACGTGCGCGCGCACGCACGCTCCACAAAGCGCGCCAGAAGAGCTATTTAAACATGCCTGTGACAGACAGTCCCTGCTGTCTGCTCTACAGCGTGTAGTACCCAAAGAGACCTGATTCGTGTATTTACCTGTATCCGACCCGGCTTGCCTTGACCCTTCCAGTTTCCTGCCTGCCTCTGACCCCCGGCTTTGTTTGACCAATCTTCTGCCTGATCCTCCAGTACCTTGCCGTCAGCCAATACTACCGACCCGGCTTGTCCGACCAATCTCTCCAGTTGCTGTGTCCTGGTTCCAGTCCAGTCAGCCTCATCAGTTCCAGTCCAGTTGCTTGTTCCTGGTTCCAGTCCAGTTGCTGTATCCTGGTTCCAGTCCAGCCAGTCTCTTCAGTTCCAGTCCAGTTGCTGTGTTCCTGGTTCCGGTTCAGCCTGCCATACTTCCTGGGTGCCTGGATCCGTCCCAGTCTTCAGACTCTACTCTACCTTGATCCATCCTGCCAGGCACTCGTACCCCTTCTACCTCCGTGCCTCCTGTCTTCAGTACCAGGGGCCGCCGGTGGAAGCCGTAAGAGAGGCCTCCCTCTGCAGATCCGGGCTCGTCACCGTCAGGTACGTGACAGAGTTCAGCTCCGGCCAGGGTGACAACGCCACCTGTAGGCCACAGGGAACCTCACACCACCAGAGTCCTCCAAGACCCACAAAAGGGTCTCGGATTCCCTAGCAATCAGTGCATCTGGGTTACACTACCACCCAGATGCTTCCCCTAAATTCAAATACCCGCTACACATGCTTGGCCAGTCCATCACTTTTACCCTCAGCTTCTTTAGCAAGGCAGTGGTCGTCTTGGAGGTGTGTTTGGGGTCATTATCATGTTGGAATACTGTCCTGCGGCCCAGTCTCCAAAGGGAGGGGATCATGCTCTGCTTCAGTATGTCACAGTACATGTTGGCATTCATGGTTCCCTCAATGAACTGTAGCTCCCCAGTGTCAGCAGCACTCATGCAGCCTCAGACCATGACACTCCCACCACCATGCCTGACTGTAGGAAAGACACACTTGTCTTTGTACTCCTCACCTGGTTGCCGCCACACACGCTTGACACCATCTGAACCAAAAAAGTTTATCTTGGTCTCATCAGACCATAGGACATGGTTCCAGTAATCCATGTCCTTAGTCTGCTTGTCTTCAGCAAACTGTTTATGGGCTTTCTTGTGCATCATCTTTAGAGGAGGCTGCCTTCTAGGATGTTAGCCATGCAGACCAATTTGATGCAGTGTGCGGCGTATGGTCTGAGAACTGACAGGCTGACCCCCACCCCTTCAACCTCTGTTTCCCAAAACTTTTTCCAACATCACGTGGTTTGTCTGCTCTTTTCTGCTCTTTACCGCCACCCTTTTGTCAACTTCTGCTATTGTTGGTTGATTTTAACATTATTTGTTTTGTCCATCGGACAAAAGTCCGATGGTTTTCTGTACACACGGTCGGACTTTGCTCCATTGGACTTTTGTTGGCCAAAAGTTTGTCCTTTTGCAAACCGAACTTTTGTCCGATGAAAACCAAAAAAGTTTGCCCAATGGAGCGTACACACGGTCGGATTTTTTGTCAAACTTGCTCAAAATTAAGTTTGTTGGCAAAAAGTCCGACCGTGTGTATGGGGCTTTAGTCCGTACGGTTCAATATTGAGTTGGCCCACCATTTGCAGCTATAACAGCTTCAACTCCTCTGGGAAGGCTGTCCACAAGGTTTAGTAGTATGTCTATGGGAATGTTTGACCAGAAGCGCATTTGTGAGGTCAGGCACTGATATTGGACGAGAAGGCCTGGTTCGCAGTCTCCCCTCTAATTCATCTCAAAGGTATTCTATTGGATTGAGGTCAGGGCTCTGTGCAGGCCAGTCAAGTCCCTCCACCCCAAACTCGCTCATCTATGTCTTTATGGACCTTGCTTTGTGCACTGGTCCAAATTTTTTGGTGGAGAGGGGATTATTGTGTGGGGTTGTTTTTCAGGGGTTGGGCTTGGCCCCTTAGTTCCAGTGAAGGAAACTCTTAAGGCGTCAGCATACCAAGACATTTTGGACAATGTCATGCTCCCAACTTTGTGGGAACAGTTTGGGGATGGCCCCTTCCTGTTCCAACATAACTGTGCAGCAGTGCACAAAGCAAGGTCCATAAAGACATGGATGAGCAAGTTTTAGGTGGAGGAACTTGACTGGCCTGCACAGAGTCCTGACCTCAACCCGATAGAACACCTTTGAGTTGAATTAGAGAGGAGACTGTGAGCCAGGCCTTCTTGTCCAACATCAGTGCCTGACCTCACAAATTTGCTTCTGGAAGAATGATCAAACATTCCCATAGACACACTCCTAAACCTTGTGGACAGCTTTCCAAGAAGAGTTGAAGCTGTTATAGGTGCAAAGGGTGGGCCAACTTAATATAGAACCCTATGGACTAAGACTGGAATGCAATTAAAGTTCATGTGCATGTAAAAGCAGGTGTCCCAATACTTTTGCTAATTTAGTGTATGTATAACCATACCTTTAAATGTCCAATTATTCATAAAGTGCTCAAACAATACAATTCTGAGTGCTCTAGTGCAAACAAAAGTGCAAAATCATGTTCTGCAATTCTCAAAAATAAAGTGATTTGTGCTCCATGCAAACCTCACACCAGATTCTTCCAGTCTGTGTTATCACCCGTGTTCCCACCAGGGACCGAACCGCAGCTGGTGTAGGAATTTGAAATCCCCACTCTTTTCCCCCTTCATTCTGTAGGGCTTTTGGAATGGATCAGAGCGATACGGATTGGTCAACACCGTCACAGAGAATCGCGTTGATCTGTCCAGAAAGAAGGAGAAGAACAGCAGGCATCCCCTAACTGCTATATCGGCTACATGGACACTGATAGTACATCACCCATGGAGGCAAATAGAGAGGGGACTGGGAGGGTGGGGAGGATGTAGGGTGTTAGTTAACCTTTTCATTTTTTCTGAAAAAGGTGAACTAACCCTTTAAGAGTGAACTAACCTTCTGTGCTCTGCTCAGTTGCAAAGTGCCTGACTATTTTAGTGATAACCTCTATTCCAACATGGAGAATCTATTTACACTTGTCCATTTTCATGTAGATTTTGCAAAATACCTCATCAGTGATGCAAGCTTTGAAGAGGGGACCCATGCATGGCATGGATTTAGTCATGTCTGCATTATATACCGTATATACTCGAGTATAAGCCGACCGAATATAAGCCGAGGTACCTAATATTACCCCAATAAACTGGGAAAACGTATTGACTCGAGTATAAGCCTAGGGGGGGAAATGTGTCCATTGCCACCTCACTGTGCCAATTGCCCAACCTTACTGTGCCCATTGCCACCTCACTGTGCCACCTCACTGTGCCTATTGCCACCTCACTGTGCCCATTGCCACCTCACTGTGCCACCTTACTGTGCCCATTGCCAGCTTACTGTGCCCAACCTCACTGTGTCCATTGCAGCCTCCCTGTGCCCGAGTGTACTTGAAAATCTTCTTATACTGCGGCCGGCGTCCATTGTTTAAATATCGCGCCTTTCTCCTGGTCCCTTCCATGATAGACGTTTCCAGCAAACACTGTGTTGAGTGTTCCGCCTATCACGGACATCCTCTCATTCTCGGACTCCATTTCCCAGCAGGCACTGTGTTCAGTGTTCCGCCAATCACGGACGTCTTTTCATCCTCGGACAAGAGAACGTCCATGATAGGCGGAACACTGAACACAGTGTCTGCTGGGAAACTGAGTCCGAGAATGAGAGGATGTCCGTGATAGGTGGAACACTCAACACAGTGTTTGCTGGAAACGTCTATATTGGAAGGGACCAGGAGAAAGCCGCGATATTTAAACAATGGACGCCGGCCACAGTATAAGAAGATTTTCAGGTACACTGACTCGAGTATAAGCTGAGGGGTGTACTTTCAGCCCTAAAAAAAGGGCTGAAAAACTCGGCTTATACTCGAGTATATACGGTACTTAGCAAATTATTATTTTTTATGCCTCCCTGGCAAATCCACCTCATGTTTTTATTACTGTCATATAGATTTGACATTGAAGTGATTGTGTATAAAAATAGCAGAGGTTACGCAGTCAGTTTAGTTCAAAATTTTAGTCCTTTTGCCCTTCAGGGATTTTGTTTACTAATTATTCCTTTTGCTGTTATGTCCGGCTTAGACTGTTATGAGGAGTAGAGTGCAGGAAATATCTTGTCTAGAAGTTGTTTAGGAAATGGTTTCATTCAATGTTCATCCTGTTCGGATAATGACACTTGTAGATGACTTATTCTGGGCTTTTCAATGACCTTTGTGCGAATACAGCTACTATGAATGGAAAATACAAAAAATAGAAACATTTTTGTTTTTTGAAGCATACATATTTCTTCTGTCAAAATTATTTGTGTGGTTTGTGAATCAAATAAAAATCTTACTATTAAAATATATGTACACTGCTAAAAAAATCCATCTTACCCAAACCCCTACAATGGTACCCAATTCAATACTGGGCACTTTCACCCCCTTCCCAGGCCAATTTTCAGCTTTCAGCGCTCTCACACTTTCAATGACAATTACGCGGTCATGCAACGCTGTACCCAAATTAAATTTTTATCATTTTGTTCACACAAATAGAGCTTTCTTTTGGTGGTATTTATTCACGATATAAGCGAAAAAAAAACAATATTTTCTTCTTTCTATTTTAAAAGAAATCCAATAAAATCTAATTTTGTCATACATTTAAGCCAAAATGTATTCTGCTACATGTCTGGTAAAAAAAAAAGTGTATAATTGGTTTGTGTGATCACGGACATATGTACGCAGATGATCATGTACAGATGTGGGCAGGTGATCACAGACATATGTGTGCAGATGATCATTGTGACATATGATTTTACTGTTACATATGTGGGGGACAGGTGTTTTTACTGTGTGGGGACATGTGTGTGGGGACAGTGTTTTGGGGACACTATTTTGGGAACTTTACGTGTTTACATTGTGTTGGGACATGTGTGTAAAAAAGCTGAAAAAAACAGCTCATACTCACTGATCACCAGCCGGCTGCAGAGATCCGCTCTCCTCTCCTTACTGATAACTTCCGTGTGAGGAGAGGAGAGCCGATCGCCTAGCAACCAGCTCTCTATTTACATCACATGACGGCTGTGATTTGACACAGCCGTTATGTGATCAGGAGGGCCAATCACAGAGCCCTCCTGTCAATCGTGTCCGGGTGACCCTAACGCATCGGGATCACGCCGCTGCGCGGGCACGTGTGTGCGCAATCCCCCTCCTTCTGAGGGACATTTCTGAACGTCCATTTAGAAAGAGGAAGCGCTCACCTGGCCGTATATGTGCAGTGGCCGGGTGGGAGGTGGATATACACTGATCAACCATTTCTGACCACTGACAGGTTAAGTGAATAAGATTGATTAACTCGTTACAATGGCATCAGAAAGTCAGTGAGATATATAAGGCAGCAAGTAAACATGTTGTCCATGAACTTGATATGTTGAAAGCAGAAAAATGGGCATTGCGGTTAGTTGTGTATGGGGCTGCATAGCCACAGACCCATGCTGACCCGTGTCCACAGCCAAATGTACCTACAATGGGCATGTGAGCATCAGAACCAGACCATAGAGCAATAGAAGAAGGTGGCCTGGACTGATGAATTACATTTTATTTTACATCATGTGGATGGCTAGTTGCGTGTGAGTCACTTACCTGGGGAAGGGATGGCACCAGGATGCAGTATGGAAAGAGTTTAGGAAGTATGATGCTTTAGACAATTTGCTGCCTGGATCCTGCCATTTATATAGGTGGTACTGTGATACCTACTAAAACATTGTTGCTGACCAAGTACACCTCTTCATGAAAACGAGATTCCCTGATGGAAATGGCTTCTTTGGGCAGGATAATGTGTCCTACCACACTGCAAAAATAGTTCAATAATGGTTTGAGGAACACAACAGGTATGAGGTGTTGACTCCAAATTCTCCAGATCTCAATCCAATCCATCTGTGGGATGTGCAGGAAAAACAAGTCCAATCCATGGAGGCCCAACCTTGCAACCTATAGGACTTAAATGAGCTGCTACTGAGGCCAGATACCACACCAAACCTTTAGTGGTCTAGTGGCACCCATGCTTTGATGGGTCATGGCTGTTTTGGAAGCAAAAGGGGCTCTTTTGGCTGCGAAAAGCGAACCTACTCAATATTAGGTGGGTGGTCATAAAGTTATGGTAGATCTGTGTATCTGTCTAACGATTTGTCCAGGGCTGTGCTTGCAACTCTGTTCATGAAGTCCTATTATCATTTGTTACATTTTAACTATTTAAACTGAGAGAATAAAAGCAATATTCTGATATGTTGTTGTGGGATTCTTTCTGGCTCTATATACAGTATATGAAGAAAGCCGTGAGTGTTTTAAGCACTGGAGTCTGAGGCTTTGTAAAATGGAATACATTTTTTCCAGTATTTTCTGTGTTTACAAAATATTACACAGTGCTTTTTAATTTAGAAGAGACACAAAAAAACACATAGGTTCCATGTAGAGTGTCCAGAATGGGTTTTGAGCCAAGGACCAAACTAACTACTAAAGTATCTGCATTATAACTGGGCAACTATAATTTTCATGTAGCATCCTCAGAGTACCGTAGGAACATTTTGTTTTAGCTCCTTTATAAGTAGAGGAACTGGAGTTAATTGTTGCGATGTGCAGAGCTCTAAGGATGCTGTTCCCTCCCCTGGCTTCTGGAACAGTTGGAGAGTTCTAGAACATAGAGGGTGGAGGGGAAGACATTAGGCCTGATTATTCATGGAATATTTATGGAGTCTTCTCCAATCCCTGAGTGGGGATGGCCCAGAAGGTGGAGAGATAGGCCGTAAGTATTCTGGAGCCTGGCAGTAGGGAAGCAGAATCCAGGGTTCAGTTGCCTGGAGGGGACCCCTGGGCAGAAGGAAGGAGCCAGAGGAAGAGAGAGAACCACAAGCAGCTAAAGCCTCACACCCTTTCAACCTCAGCTAGGCTTAGCTGAAGCCATCCTGGGAGCCAACGTTGGGACTTGTTCGACAGGAGGCCTGTTCAGCCAGGCCTGTACCCTGCTTGATCACTCCAGAGGGACAGCTTATAGACAATTTAAGCCTGTAAAACCACCATACATCTCTTGCTTGTGGATCTAAGGAACAGTCTGGTGCAGTAGTATTTTCTACTGAGAGAGAGTATCTGCATTCAGTGTTTGGAACAATTTTGCTACCAGTTGAGCTGATCTGTTTATCCTATGGGAGGACAGCATAGTAATTTTTAGTAGCCAGAGACAGAATCAAGTCCTCAGTTTGCACTCAAGTTACAGTTCTGCACATCCCATATCTTCCCTATCCAAGTTCATCCTCTAATAAAACAAAACCAAACACTGTGGGCTGGTTCTTGACTTCTATGCGAGTTCTGAAAAATTCATGTTGCCTGGCTCTGCATAAGAGGGAGGACCCAAAAATCCAGAAGCACTTTAAGGGGGTAGCGTTACCTTCAGAAGGAGAAGTTAGAGTATATTATTAGTCTCTTGACAGATGTAAGCTGAACTCCAGGTATGATTTTTATTGCATAGTTACTGTATATTGTAAAGGGGGAGGAGCTGGTGAACCACTGAAAAATCCCAATACACCTGTCAATATCCCAATATGCAACTAGAAAGGAAATTGCCCCAATGTGGACTTTATAGGCAGGTTAGGGGAGTGTAAAAGAGTATTACAAAGGTATAAAATATAACAACGTTTATTCGTCACATAAAGTAAAAACAATTCTCAAAAGAGGGACAGTAAAAAACATAGAGGCATAGCATGATGATATAAATAAATACAAAGCAACCACCCAATTTGTGAGGTAGGCTGTAGCACCGAGCTGGCCAAGATGGAGTAATGGCCCAACAGACTTCAAGGTGTTCATAGCTGAACCCAAAACTAAACGCGTTTCGGAAATGTTTTGTATATTCCTTCTTCAGGGTAGAAAAAAAGGGTGCACAAGATCTATAGATATAATAGAAAAACCATCAATACAGTATTCAATGCGTAAGGTTAATACATGGACCGTATAATGCAAAATCAGAATGCACACTTACAAGTAATCCATCATGTACAAAAGAATCAGGTGCATATTAATGATGTATTCCAGCAGGAATATTAGTTACTGTATATTGGTCAAGCTTAAACCAAAGTATGTATATTTTATCGCTGAGCAATTTCTGCAGAGGCAGAAAATCTCTGTAGTAGTTGCTGCGACTATGGTGATAACAACGATCCTCTAGGGTCCTGTGCTCACCAGCTTCTCTTCTGCACACTGACCATAAGGGAATGATCGCTTGGCACTGCCGCCATTTGCAGAACACCTTGTATTTTTTTTCAATGAATACAAGGTGTTCTCTGATCAGATGAGGTGGAGATTGTGACATCATTGCACCACCTCTCCACCTCATCCCATCAGAGAATGGTGTTCTGTCAATGGCAGCGGTGGCAAGTAAACTTCCCTATTGTACAGAAGGGAAGCCATCTGGCACAGGACCCCGGAAGTTCACATAATCACAAAATCTGCCCAGAACCTGTATAAAACCTTTCCCGGGAGCCACAGCTGCTGTGTACTCCCGCCCATCGAAAGCAACTATGGGATTCAGCTGTACTGCATAAACACGTAGGTTCTATATCAGGAATCTTCAAACTACGGCTCTCCAGCTGTTGCGGAACTACACATCCCATGAGGCATTGTAAAACTCTGACATTCACAGACATGACTAGGCATGATGGGAATTGTAGTTCCTGAACAACTGGAGGACCATAGTTTGAAGACCCCTGTTCTATATGCTCTTGCATGCTGTACAGGTCCATTGCCTCCATGTGCATCAGCCTTAATGGTGGCTACACAAGTATCAATATGATTACATAACATTTAATGCTCTTGAATGATTTTTACAATGCCAAGTCTGTCCACCATGGCAAAATTTTGTCGATTACTTCTGACTTATCAAATATCTGCTTGTGTGTGTTAAATCCAATCATAATGCAAATTGATTAAGCGATGATTTCTAATAGATCATCTTAATTTCTGACTGATAAATCATATTTTTGATATTTTCAGGTGATTGCAAAATGCAGAAAAATACCCAGCATGTTTCACACTGTTTGTACCTTCATTGACCACAAATTTCTTTGTGTATGGTCATCTTTAGCCCACACATTTCAAGAAGCCAGAGCAGCTATGCCAGTAGGCGAGACCTAGTAAAGTTAATTATTAGGAAGCAGAGGTTTTATAAGTTATTAAGATTTTTTTTTCAAATATCAATTTGTATCTACTGTATAGGGGAGTGAGTTTACTTTCAGTAATGTATTTCATTCTCCAGACATTTCCTATGCTATTGCAAAGAAGTCAGACTAAGTCTATTCATTGTTATATATATATATATGATGATTTCCCTTTGATCTTTCATTTATAGTAGTCTTGCTTGGGTAAGTCTTGACTAATTTGATTCACTTAAAGAAGGAACTCTTTATTGTATACAGAGCATGGCACAGAGTGTCACACATATCTGCTAGATGAACAACGCTATAAAGAACATTTTGTAAGACAGCAAGAACGCAACAATGTGGGTAGTGTAGTGATAGCAAGAATATATAAATCTACTGTATAGTTTGTATGTTATTCTTTGAGGGTATAAATGGCATAATGACAAAAGGTCAGATCACTTCTTCGAAAACCTATTATCAATCATCTTTTATAGTTACTACTGCTCAGTGAAAATGGTTTGTACTCATGGTATACATTGAATGGTGACTATTACAGACTGTCCTTGGTGCAGCTTGGTTTCTATTATGTCCTATTACACTACAGTACTCATAGACACACATTAGAAAGAAGTTGTAAAAAAAAAAAAAGGTATCAATATTACTAAGTGATAAATTATTTAGTGGTTAGAAAAATAAAAAAAATAAAAATCTGGGGGCACCAAGGCTCTTTCACTGGACACAGTGATGAAAATTGGCAAATATTTATCCTTATGCCCCATACACACAATCGTTTTTCTTGTCATTTTTTTTCTTGCCATTTTTCACGTCGTCTTTTTTCATGTTTCCTCTCAAGCCTGTCTTGCGTACACACGATCATTTTAAAAAACGATCAAGCAAAGCGCAGTGACGTATACCACGTACGACGGCACTATAAAGGGGAAGTTCCACTCGAATGGCGCCACCCTTCATGTTAGTAAAGTTTGTTGAGCAACGATTCGCGCTTTTCAGCCTCGTGCTTTTCAGTCCGTTACTGCGTGACGAATGTGCTATCTCCATTACGAACGCTAGTTTTACCAGAACGAGCCCTCCCGTCTCATACTTGATTCTGAGCATGTGCGGTTTTTTTCACGTCGTTAAAGCATACACACTATCGTTTTTCACGTCGTTAAAAAAAACGACATGAAAAACGACGTGAAAAAAGAGAGCATGTTCGAAATTTTTAATGGCCGTTTTTCACGTCGTTAAAAATGCTCTGGAGCATACACAAGATCGGTTTTAATGGGCATTTTTAAAAATGCATTTTTAACGGCATGAAAAACGATCGTGTGTATGGGGCATTAGAGCAGTAATAAGCTCAAAACCACAAATGTAAAAATGGCACCAATCATGAGTGGCTGCATTTGTTTTCTTTTTGTTGGCTCTTTTCCCTCTGTTTTCACCTGGTGATCTGGTCAGTGACACTCCTGTATTATACAGACAACACTCTGGATGAATGAGCACAGGGGCACCTTTGGACAGCAGCATTGTCAGACTGGGGGGGGGAGTGTTAGATGGACTAGCAGATTTAAATACACTAACAAACTGAAGATAAACTTCAGCTAATACTTTATAATCAGTTTACAGCAAAAAAAATAAAAAATCCTTTTGGGATAAAGGTTTCAAATGAATATAAAAAAGCTGATTGTTGTAAGCACCCCTGCTCGTAGTAAATGGTTTGTCTCATCTGTGTAACTGATACATTCTGCTGGAGAGCTTGTTCTTTTGAAAAACAGACTTCCAGGTTGGGTCACAAGATGAAAATAGAAGAAAGGGAGTCTAAAACAAGAAAATGAATGCAGCCATCACATGTAAATATGGTAAGCTGCAATATAATAAATGTTTACTTTAGGGTTTAATACCACTTTAAAGAGTAACTCCGCTTTCATTGAGAAAAAGATTCCCCTCTGGAAATTGGAAAAATTGTCCTACCTTTTGTTATTCTGAAGAAATAGCTGTTTATTTGTGTCCAAGTGATAGGAGTGACTTTTTCATTATTGAAACTTGCATGGATCCTAATGAGGCAAGTGGCAGGGTCTGAATCCCATTAGACGTGATTAACAATGTGGGAGTATTTCACTAAAACTGAAATGTTTGTTGCAGAAGATGCGAGGATGCCCAAAATCTGATTTGTATCTTAGTGCAGACTTCTGGGAAAATCAGTGACCCAATCACACAAGCAGGAATGACATTTCCGTATTACATTGCATTTTACAGAATATGACAGCACTGCAGATTGAAAAGGAAGGGACATTTTTATTAATGTTATATTACAATATGGTTTGTGTCACAATTATTTGCTATATTTTTTTCCCACAAAAATGAAGTTACCCTTTAAACCAAACCTTGAACCAGGCAAGTCAAATATTTACTTATGCCTAGCAAGCAGTAAGTGAGCTTTATAAATGACCCTCACTGATCTCTGTAGCTGCAGACACTGTGGATCAATTACAGTAGAAGTAACCCTCCTATATTTAGCCAAGGAAGCTGCCACCTTGGCCTCTGTTTGATCTTCAACTGCCTTAAAGCTGCACATGTGATCAGTTATAACAACAGCCATTGGATGGTTTGACATGTTAGAACACCGACACACGTTGTGCTTTCAACTATCGAGAAGTGCCCCCCATGCAATAGTGCCCGCGAATGCGCAGTATTGAATTGCACTCCTGCTGATTTGCCAATCAGCTGGCCTGACTTAAACATGGCAGCACATCGTAGGAGGTATCTCTTGATGGGAGATACCATTTCACAGGCACAATTGAAACCTATACAAACAGCGGAGGGAGACCGTAGTTGTTAGATTGTGCATCGCTGCTGTTGGAGGGCGGCTTGTGGCCGTGTTGAAGGGCTGGTTTTGTCTGTGTTGCAACCCGCCCTTTCACACAGGCAAAACCGGCTGTTCAACACAACAAACCCGCCCTGCAACACAGACAAAACCGGACCATCAGCACACTGTAAAGCCTCCCGCAACAGCGAGGCACAATCTGAGAACTACGGTCTCCCTCCGCTGTTTGTATAGGTTTCAATTGTGCCAGTGAAATGTATCTCCCATCGAGAGATACCTCCTATGATGTGCGCATGCGCCACGTCAGGCCAGCTGATCGGCAAATCAGCTGTTGTGCTGTTCCGTACGGCGCATGCGCAGTACATCCCGGGCACTTCTCAATAGCGGGCACTATCCGACAGAACACTGGAAATGTAATTATTTTTTGAAACTGTTAAATCGATGGGTTTAACCACCAGCCCCGGAAGGTTTTACCCCCTTAAAGACTAGGCACTGCGTTACTTTAACTGACAATTGCGCAGTCGTGCGACACTGTACCCAAACAAAATTGATGTCCATTTTACCCACAAGTAGAGCTTTCTTTTGTCTTTTGGTGGTATTTGACCACCTCTGTGGTTTTTATTTTTTGCGCTATAAACAAAAAAAGGCCGTCAATTTGGAAATAAACACAATTTTTTTTACTTTATGCTATAAAACGTATCCAATAAAAAAATGTAAAAAATCTATTTCTAGGCCAACATGTATTCTGCTACACATTTTTGGTAAAAAGAATCCCAATAAGCGTATAGTGATTAGTTTGCGCAAAAGTTATAGCGTCTACAAACGAGGTGATATTTTTATGGAATTTTAATTTATTTTTTAATGCAGGGAGTGATACAGCAGCTGACTGTCTCTTCTCCTCTTTATTCCATAAACAGGAAGTGAGGAAACTGAGAAATAAGTGGAGGTAGCAAAGCGGCACTGATCCGCCCGCTGCCTACTCCCTCTACTGAGTGTCTATCTAGTCAGTCATCAGAGGGAACCTGTATGCTGCCTCCTCCTCGCTTCTTTATGCCGCGTACAGACGACCGTTTTTCATGACGAGAAAACTGTCATTTTTTAGATTGGTCATGAAAAACGGTCGTGTGTAAGCTCCATAGCAGTTTTCTCGATGACTGCTATAAAAATTAGAACCTGCTCTATTTTTTCTCGTTGTTCTTTTTCTCGTCGCGAAAACCGCTCGTGTGTATGCTTTTCCGAGGGGGAAAAAAACGCGCATGTTCAGAATCAAATATGAGACGGGAGCGCTCGTTCTGGTAAAACTAGCGTTTGTAATTGAGATAGCACATTTGTCACGTTGTAACAGACTGAAAAGCACGAGGCTGAAAAGCGCGAATCATCTCTCACCAAACTTTACTAACACGAGATCAGCAAAAGCAGCCCAAAGGGTGGCGCCATTCGAATGGAACTTCCCCTTTATAGTGCCGTCGTACGTGTTGTACATCACCGCGCTTTGCTCGAGCGTTTTTTTTTCCTGAACGTGTGTATGCAAGGCAGGCTTGAAAGGAATCACGACGAGTCACGTCGAGAAAAACTTCGTTTTTTTGCTAGACAGGAAAAACGGTCGTGTGTACGCGGCATTAGTTAGGCAGGGGGAGGCGGCAGCATCTCCCGGATCTGTACAAATGCTTATCAAAGGGAGTCAGCCCAATGTGATCTGAATCTGAAGATCGATGTGATCTGATCTTCACCCATTCAGACCATGCAGTGATCGGTGTCTAATATCTGAGCTACACTGTAGAGCAGATATTTGTTTATAGGGTGCAGAAATTACAGCAATCTCTCCTTCTACCAATGTCAGCACATTTGCATTCAACACACCTGTCTCTCACTCCTGGTCCTCCCTCTTCCAGTTTGAGTGCTGCTGTAAAGGGGATTGTAAGAGACATATAGCAAGTAAATTGCAGGTACGTAATCTAGTTGCATTAAAAAAATAATTAAGTGATCATGTATGAATGAATACTAAGCTAAGGTGACAAGATTTTTTAAATGAAATCCGGGGACATATTTTTTTTTTACTAGTAATGGCGGCAATCAGCGACTCTCTGCTCGTCGCCGCCGCCCGCCTCACAGCTTGTCAAGTCTTACTCTCTGGGCCCCGGCTACTACTGGGTGGGGAGCGGAGGAAGATCACTCCACCAGGGAAGGCAAGGAGATAACCAGGCAGACGGCTGGCCGGGACTTGAGCCAAGGCAGAAGAACATGCGAGCCGAGCTGGATGGGCATGCACCCGAAACTGAAGAAGTATTCCCTCCGCTCCGACCAGCACAC
This sequence comes from Rana muscosa, assembly GCA_029206835.1. Classification (NCBI taxonomy): domain Eukaryota; kingdom Metazoa; phylum Chordata; class Amphibia; order Anura; family Ranidae; genus Rana; species Rana muscosa. The sequence goes on along the minus strand of CM055122.1, from coordinate 61,752,708 downwards.
GATCATCAGAAAGGGGCACAGATAATGGAAAAAAATACACCCCCCTAAGCTAGTAGGAGCGGTGGCGCGGGGGTGTGTAATTCAGAATTTTTTTTTTTCAATTTTACACTTACTGTCTTTGAAATTGCCCTAGCCGCTGTTAAAATCCAATCCGGGGACAAAACCGGGGACAGACTTGGTCCGGGGACAGTGTCCTCAATCCGGGGACTGTCCCCAGAAACCGGGGATGTCTGGTCAGTCACCCTATACTAAGCTGCATAATGTGTGTTTTTTCATTTCTGCCTGGATGTTTGCTTTAAATAATAATAATAATAATAATAATAGTAAAAATAATGTACTGTAGGCTGTAGCTGTAGTGCTGTTCTCTACAAAGGACAGTGAAAGGCGTCTACTGCCCAGGGTACATGATCAAAAGCTGTGGGTTGATTTAGACCTGTGGTAAAATACATTACTGTGTCAAGTAACCAAAGGCTGAAACTGTAAAAAAAAATGTTCACAATATTTAACTAAAAAACTAAACAAAAGTATTTTAACCTGAAAGAAATGATAAATCAAAAGATATGTTGAAAAAAAAGAAAAATATAATTGCTGAAGACGTTTATATTTTTCATTTTTTGTCAACAAATATGAATTATTGTTTATAAATATTTCTTGTTTATGTATTTACAGAGAGCAGTCAGCAGTGCTCCGGGCTCCTTTTAACATGTTTATAATGTATGTCTATTCTTAGCTGCTCTGTTGAAAAAAAAAAAAAATGTAAGCTTACATCTACACAGATAGTTAAAAAATGTACAATGTTCTGTGACACCAGGTCATGGTTGTACCCTGTATTACTGTACATGTATATTTGTAAAACAGAGACTTATATAAAAAGTAGAAAAGACAAAGTTTAAGGCTCAGTTCACACCACATGCAGTCCAGTACGTTTTTTTTTCTGCATCAAAAAGGCATGGAAAGTAGGTTATATGGTTTTCAATGGCATAGTTCACATCAATGCTTGCAGTTCCAGTGTATTCCAGTTCTAGAAAAAAAAATGCAGAACATGCTTTTTTTTTACCTGCACTGGAAGGCTGTAAAACACATCAAAAATGCACTGGGATGCGCATGTCCTTATTTAAGGTTAAGAAAAAAAGAGGGGGGGAAATGCACTGGATTGCATCAAAGGCACATCCAAAATGCACTGGGACGCATCAAAAACACGCCAAAAACGCACATTCAGAAAAGCATCTGGAACGCATCCAGACTGCGTTTCTATGGTGTGAACTGGTCCTAAAAGGAAATTAAAATAAAATTGACCTCAAACCATTATTGTTCCCTTTACATGGGTTAGTTCCACAAGGTTAGTGCTAATAATTCATGTTTTAACATTGTTTGACAAGAGTAGAAAGATAGAACCAGTAATATATAATATATATAATATAATATATAATAATATGTAATAATATTATATTAATTATAATACAATGTAGCGCCCTGTTCCTAATGAATAGGGGCTATTTTGTAAATTTAGTGTTTGTCTGAATTGTAAATAGTTCAGATTGATTGTACAAGTTAAATTGGCTTCTGTTCTAATTTGGCTATGTTGCGCTCATTTCTCACTGTTGCCAGTAGGTGTCACTGTCACCACAGGCCAGTGTGAGAAATACAGCAAGCTGAAGTGCATTGAATATTCTTTCCCCAGAAACAGCCCAGTGGGAGTGTTCTTGCTGCTGTGCATTCTAGGGGAGGATATTTAGGGGCAGACGCCATGTTTTCAGTCTCTTCTACCCAGGGGCCTGCTGGCTCTCTGACCTCATGGCCCTCCTGGCCTAAGGCTGTGTCACTCTTCTACCTCGAGGCTCTCTGCCTCATGGCCCGCCAGGCCTGAGGCTGTGTTACTACAAGTAGGCCCAGAAGTTTGTCTGGGGCCTACTTATCTGGAGGTGGTCCTGTGCTGTCTTGCCTGCGTGGAAGAAGCCAAGTCAAACGGAGCTTATCCAGGAAGGGGACTCTTGCTGGAGAGAACCAGGCTGAAGGCTGGTTTCTCAGGAAGGGCCTGGTAACTTGTTTGGAGGACGCACGGAAGCTAACCTACCTCACAGTACTGCCGGATGGCTTAAAGGTTCTGGTACTGTGTGAAGCAGGTAATATCACCACCCAGGTGTACTTCAGGTAAATGCAAGATCATTTTCAGTGACCCCCGGATCCGTGAGAAATCAAAATGACACTTGGAAACGGATAGTGTGTTCATTAGATCTCTGGGCTTTATTGATTTTTTAGAGTGGCTTATATGTAAAAGAAAGATAGGAGGGGCTATGTCTTAACACATACGTTTCTAAAAATTATACAAACTCAGTATATTCTTATCTTATATTATACTGCTGACAATCAGGCTACTGCATGAACAGGCTTAATCACAATGACTATCAGTAGCAGGGTGTGACTCTATTCAGTTAAGCTAAGTATGTCAAAGTTCATTTCTACTTAAAATGGAGTTGATTATTTATACATTCTATTACAATCCCCTCTTTTATCACGAATGTGATAATCACAAACCCTGAAGCCCCCAACATTCACCTGGACTACTTTCTCATAAATGTATCATTATCCTAAGCATGTAAAAATAGAGAACAATAAACAGATAATCTCAGCTTCATAGCAATTGTCCATGAAATACAAAGGGGGGAGGGGCGTGACAGTCCTTAAAAGCAAGTGGGAGGGGCATGACAGCCTTTAGGCCAAAATAAAAAATTGTCCCAAAGAAAAGCACAAAAAAAATCTCTTGTATGGCTTCTGAATGTCCAATAAATTCATGAAAGGGAAGGAAAAAGAAATGTCCACATTATAATTCTCATTCTCCTAAACTTTACCCAAAACTTTTGGTTTGATTCTGTGTTTATCCATATTTTACAGAGATCCTTCTACCCCAAAACCCTGCCTCTTTGTCAGGATAGAACTCGATATCCACAGACAGATGGGAACTGATGCATTGGGCTAGACTTGGGCTTCAGGCTGGCGTATCTGTATCACTCATTGTTATGCTCACTGGACTTTCGTAGACCTTGGGCGTGCGTCATGGCTAACCCTCAAGGTGTCATTCCAGGAATATTTTCCAACAGGTGTCCGCCTTTACTCATCTCAGCATCTCCCAAGGCATTTGAACAACAAAGATGAACAATAAAGATGAACAACGAAGATGAACAACGAAGATGAACAACGAAGATGAACAATGAAGATTTCCATGTAAAAGCTGTAGTCATCTCTTCATCCGGATAGGGTATAAGGCAGGGTATAAATGGGGTATAGGGTAGGAATGGGATGGGCATTTCTTCTGGCTGGCTGGGGCAGATATTCCTCATCCAACATGAATAATCACAGAATCTATCAGATCAATTAAGGCCTTAACCATTGGAGGTATTAAACATAATATTCCTTATTACATGCAGAAATATAAAATGTTTCTCAGCAACAGTCTTCATTATATAGATTCAATATGTTTAAACTAAACATTTTTTCTAATCCAGTATTACAGCAGGACTTCAATAAAACTTAAACAACTTTAGTTTCTTCTATCCCCGGGACCCAAGTGGACCCAAGGAACTCAGAACTGAACATTTTACCCAAACCCATATTCTGACTCAGAAGTCAGCCTCCTAACTTTTCAAATATATCTGATCATCAGCAACAAACAAAACATTGATGGATAAACTTCATTACATCATTAACATATCTTCACGATTGAAACTCTGGGAATTCAAAAGGTAAATATATCCAGAATTGTCACTCTGACTGTTATTCAAACAAACTTTCCCATCATATTTTAGTACCTCATGGACTCAATATATGCAGCAATGTATTTCGTGTATCCTGGTTACTTAACCCAAACTTTTAGAGAAATATATATCATCAGGAACATGGGCCTAATAACTACTCCCTGAACAAGAAAACACAATATGAGACAACTCTTTGTGTACATTTTAAACAAACACTTAAGATATTTTACTAATCAAATAATACCTTGTGCATTCATTAAACACGATACAACCACTTTCTCCTTTTATTCAAATCCATTTGGCCACTCCATTCATTCTTCATTTAGAAATGTTCTCCATATTTGCCCTTTGAACATCTTTTAAGCACCTTTTACCATTACTTTATTTATTTATTTTTTCTCTCGTATTTTTCCCTAGTGCATAGGATTACACAAACCTTAAGTTACTTCCTTTTTCTTTACCAACCACAATTCCTCTGGCGTAGCGCCTGGAATACATAACTTCCTTGAATGAGGCTGGCCCACACACCTGCGGTGCAGTCGCACTCCGCACTGCCCAAAAAGGTGTGCGTTTTCTAGGCAGTGCGGTCCGGCTTACATGCGAATTCAGGGCCATTGACTTCTATGGGAACGCTTCTGAATCGCACATGTCATTCAGTTGTGAACAGTATAAAATCCTGACCTGATATGCAATCCTGACCTGATCCTGATCAAAAACTGACATGAAAGCTGAACAACTACTTTGTCAATTAGCTGTGAAAGCAGAGCTCAAACTCGCACTGCATATGTGTAAACCCAGCCCTAAATTTGTATTTAACCAAAAAAAAGAAAATCAAACATTTTAAAATCCCCAATCATTGTTCATACAGCCTAAACATAATTAAAACCATTTGCACAAATAACCATTCCCTTGTCTTGTAACAGGCAATGTCCTTATACAATGCAAAAGTTCCCTTTTTTTTTTTTTCCCCTTCTCAACATCAACAAAACCATAATACCATTCACTGAACACCGCGGAGCCCAGGGCAATTATATCACATTTGTCGATACTGAAAAGAAAACAACACCTTTTAACTTCAATAACGTAAGGATAGGTAATTACACAATTAAAACAGTCCCCAAAGTCAGACTCCAAGGCTCTAAGGCTCTGTTTCCACTACTGTGAGTTGCTGTGCGACTTGACACATGCAAAGTCGCATGACAAGTCAAAAACCCATGTATTTCAATGGTCCTTGTTTTAATTTGTGCGACTCAAGTCGCAGCGACACAAAAAGGTTCTTGTACTATTTTGTTCCTACTTCGATGCAACCTTTTCTCACACTTTTGAATGACATTGCATCAAAAATCGCATTGCAAAGTCGCACTGCAAATCACGCAAATCTGGGATTGCAATAGCGGAAACAGAACCTAACTGAAATAATCAAAATACCCCATGTATAAGTTGAAATGCTACTCTAAAAAAAATTGTATCTGATCAGATTCCTCAAAAAAAAAAAAACATTTGGTACCAGCGCATACATCTAATTTATCAGTGACGTCACATTCCCCTTTTAATGTTTCCAATTAACTATGCATTTGACATGGGAATATGGGCCCAACACATTTCATGAATAGACTGACAATAGTTGCAACATTTTAACAATAAACATGTATTTTTTAATCTATATAGATAACTTTTCTGAATCAAATCCTTCTTTAACATTTTCTCCACCTCAGCAAGTCTCTCGGACTCGCTGAATATGGAATGCAAATATAGCAGTATGCTTTGCGCAAAAGCGTTGACGAAGGTATGGTCGGTTGTTTGATCCCCTCTTTCACTTGAAGTGAAATAGCAGATTTATGCAAGTGGACATATACCTCTGTGTATTGTGCTAAACAATAATTTGGATAGGAGGAATCACTCAAATAAAGCACCACACACAGATGAGTACCCTACTCTGTCCCTCTCACCTGCCCACTTTAGCAACGCTCTCCTACTTGGCAGGATCAAAGGACATATCAATTACTCAACAATCCGTTTGCATTCAGAAGAAAAAAACAACTTATACTTTAAATTGGAATTCCAAGACAACAACAAACAAACACATCAAATGTAAGCATTTATCTCTGAGCAGATGGAAGAGAATTCCCTATACTAACAACAACTTTCCCTATAGTATAGCTAAAACCCCTTTGTCCCATCTGCACCACAGCGACAACATTTATCATACATACAAAAGTACTTACCACTCTCACAATATTTGGATATAAGCAAGGGAGATTTCTAATACTGTAGACCACTTTGACTGTTTAACCTTAGGGCCAGTTCACACCACATGCAGTCCAGTGAGTTTTAAAAAAATAAAGTTCACACCAGTGCTTGCAGTTCCAGTGCACTTCAGTTCAAGCATCCTGCACTGGAACGCTGCAAAAATGCATAAAAAACGCACTGGAGGGGTGAAAAAACACTGGACTGCATTAAAAATGCACAAAAAACGCACTGGAACGCATCAAAAATGTGCATGTAAAAAACCCACCTGGAACGCATCCGGACTGCATTTCTATGGTGCAAACAGCCCCCTACAGTCAGTGTATCTACACAACAAATTATCTTATTACTTCTATGCGACAGATATAAAAGCGAAAGTAGGTTGGATCACCGAAATATAATCCTCATTAACCATTTCAGCTCCTTGCCAAAAGGACTGTCGTGTACACTTTTCTACAGCGTTCCCAAAACGCTTCTAAATTAGGACCTTCTGAGAGGTACTTTACAGCGTTCCCAAAACGCTTCTAATTAATTAGGACCTTCTCAAAGGTACTTTACAGCGTTACCAAAACGCTTCTAATTAATTAGGACCTTCTCAAAGGTACTTTCAAAGGCGGATTTTCCCAAAAAATCCCCTATACACCAAGGTGTGGTTCGTATCCCTCTTCTACATAGTTCTAGATGAAATTTAAATCAGAGCTAAGGTAAGAGAAAACAGTCTGTCTAAAAGACAAAAAGATTCTTCTTACCAAAGGTGATTTTTTCATCTCCACCACTGCCACCATCTGAAGCAGGTAATATCGCCACCCAGGTGTACTTCAGGTAAATGCAAGATCATTTTCAGTGACCCCCGGATCCGTGAGAAATCAAAATGACACTTGGAAACGGATAGTGTGTTCATTAGATCTCTGGGCTTTATTGATTTTTTAGAGTGGCTTATATGTAAAAGAAAGATAGGAGGGGCTATGTCTTAACACATACGTTTCTAAAAATTATACAAACTCAGTATATTCTTATCTTATATTATACTGCTGACAATCAGGCTACTGCATGAACAGGCTTAATCACAATGACTATCAGTAGCAGGGTGTGACTCTATTCAGTTAAGCTAAGTATGTCAAAGTTCATTTCTACTTAAAATGGAGTTGATTATTTATACATTCTATTACACTGTGCAGCTGTTCTACAACTAACTAACTACTGGTTACAAAATCCTGTGGCAGAGGATTATCCAGGTATCCAGGAGTCCCACTTATCGCTAAGTCTGTGGCAGAGACTTGTCCGTGCATCATGCCGGCTGCTAGGTCGGTGTGAGAGGCCTATCCGGGTGTTGTAAGATCTGCTGACAGAAAGCTGTTTTGTCCTCTGGATCCAAGAAAGTAATCCATGATCTGCAATAAGGTATCTGAACTTCCCTAAACCCTCTATCCTTTTAAGGTCGTTTATTAAAGCATTGGGAAAAAGACTGAAGTGACTGGCGCTCACATCTGTTTGACATTTCCTATCATAGACTCATAGTACTGGGACAGTGAAAGGTGGAGTAATGGCAGGACCCAAAATTATAATCAGCAGCCCTCTAGGTGGTATCGCTACATAATATAATATGTAATAGTATAATGCAGACAGCCTGATTCTATTGCGTAATGTTAAAACAGCTGAACGTGTGTCACTATAATTTACAGCCAGCAGCCGCTCCCTCCCCCTGGCCTAATGTGCCCCCTGCTCTTATTGGCCAGTGGCAGCTTGCCCCTCTGGCAGCTTCCCAGTTGCTCGGGCCTCCCTGCCTCCTCTCTTTTGATTGGCTGTGTTGTCATGGTACTCTGTTTGAGCATCACAGGCCGAGAGCTCTGGGCTTGTGATGGTATTTGCTTCCTGGCTCCCTTTCAGTCATGCTTCATTTGACCCTGGCTGTCAAACGGTTTTGTTGCTCACCCCTGCCTTGAACTTAGATTCCTCTTGCCCCCAGTCTTGACCTTAGATTTTTTGTGGAATTACACTTGCCGTTACTATTTTGTCTGATCTTGGTTCTCAGCTTTGCGCTATTGTCTACTGTCTTAGCAGGCCTGCACTAGCTGGCCAGCAACAATAGCATTGTGTACTAAAACCAAGTACCAGTTCCTGGCCATACACAGCCTGACTATATGGTCATACACGGCCATACACAGAGCGAATTCCTTTCCTGCAACCACACATTGCAGGGAAATTAGCTTGATTCCCCCATCAACACAGACAGTGTTGACAAGGGAATCTCTCCTGCCGAGCCATTGTCTTCTCCAGGCAGGAGGGCGGGGGTGTGTGGGAGAAGCCATCCCCGCCGGGAGAAGACAGTAATTATCGCTAGAGGCTATAGCAGCCGCTTGAGATAATCGACAAGCCAATCTGCCTGGTTGTACCCAAGTTGATCGATCAATCAATTTGGTACATTCAGCCTGCCCATTAATGGTCCGAATCTCGCCCGCTTCCGCAGGAGATTTGAACCATGTATGGCCTGCCTTAAGCATCGAGCTGAACATCACATGTATAGATTATGTAAAGATATGCCATCAGAATATAGTAGAGCAGGGGTGTCAAACTCAATTTCATTGCGGGTTGCATTAGCATTATCATTGCCCTCAAATGGGCCGGTTGTATCTGTAAGATTAGATGTCCAGCGCATCCCCTCCCCTTACATTAGATGTCAAGAGCCACCCCACTGTCAGAAGTTGAGCCCCCCACTCTCCCTTACATCACAGTGCACCCCCCTTTCCTTATGCTGCTGCTGGGAAGAAGATGGATGCATTGCTTGAAAGCAAAAAGTACAGGGTCTGAAGGAGGACCAGAGGAGGGCTGAAGCTCTCCTGCAGCTGCAGGAGAGGTGCAAGGGCCACATGAAATGGCCTGGAGGGCCGGATTCGGCCCGCGGGCCTTGTGTTTGACACCTGTGCAGTAGAGTATAATATGATGCTGAACTCCAATAAAAATAAAAATCACATGAACTTTACAGGACACTGGCCAGCGACCTTGACTTATTTAAATTATTTGGAATACATAACTTTCTTACTGATGCTAGCACTATGCACAAGCCCATCACTGCCTCAAACATGACCGCAGGACAATGGATACCAACAGTTGTCATTTAGTGGTGGTGCAATACTATATGTCAGTTATTCGTGCCCATTTTTCTCCTCCCTTCCATCCCTCTGTGCTTTTTAAGGAAATCTGCAAAGAAACTACAATAGCTGGCCTCTCCCTCTGCAAATGCTAACTGCCTGGTTGTCATTCTGATCTACTAGCTTTAATACAGTCTAAAAGGGACACACAAAAGGCCAGCTATATTATTATGTTTTTTAAATTAATACAATTTCAAGGTTATTATTATATTGTAACGTGTACCTGAAGTGTTTTTTACGACTTTCATATTTGTATTTGCTGCTTGTTTTATGATTTATTTCAAAGATTTTGTATATAAGACAAATGCAATTTGCATTGTTGTTGAAAAAAATGCAAAGATACAATTTGTATGCTTTAGTTTAGAGAAATATATTGATATTTATTTCAGAAGGGTATCTTTGCCATGACAGTTGTCTGATCTTCAAACATCATCTTGTCAAGCTGCCTGTGTTATCCACAGTAATGCCGCGTACACGCGATCGGACATTCCGACAACAAAACCATTCGCTCAAACTTGTCTTGCATACACACGGTCACACAAATGTTGTCGGAAATTGCGAACGTCAAGAACGCGGTGACGTACAACACTACAATGAGCCGAGAAAAATGAAGTTCAATGATTCCGAACATGCGTCAAATTGATTCCGAGCATGCGTAGGATTTTTGTGCGTTGAATTTTGTACACACGGTCGGAATTTCTGACAACAAGTTTTGTTGTTGGAAAATTTGAGAACCAGCTCTCAAATTTTTGTTGTCGGAAATTCCGACAGCAAATGTCCGATGGAGCATACACACGGTCGGAATTTCCCACAACAAGCTCCCATCGAACATTTGTTGTCGGAAATTCCGACCGCGTGTATGCGGTATAACAGTAAATGGTCAATGCCTTTAACTTTTTAACCTGGCCAAAAAATGGAAGGAAAAAAGATTGGTTGTAGTTGGCATCAATGAAACATCTAATCTGCAACTGCCACAATAAATATTTTAACATACTGTGAGATTTCTGGCTCACTTATTTTGACTCTTAACGGTGCAAATGTACTCACCAATGTGTTGAAAAAACTATAACTTGAAATACTGTATATTCCTAAATTTGTAGTTTTATTCTATTTTAAGTTTATACATTTTAAACTGAATGTTTTATATCTGTTTTTTAGAATTTGTATACAAAGCCAAATTCTGGCCTCTGGGCTCCCTCTTGGATGCCCTCAAACTATTATTTTATGCTATTATTTTGTTTTATACTGATCTTTTCCAGTTGTCTTCAGGTTGGTCACATGGCACATATGCTCTTCTTCCCTTTTGCTTCTTAGCAGGAGTTGGGTTATCCCAGGGGTGGATCCATGATATCCTGGCCTCACAATGCTGTATACCATCTGGGAGTATTCTGGGATGAATGACACTGGGAACTATGGCATGTTAATAGAGAGAACGCCCCTCTCCCAGCCAGCCCGTGTAATATGAAAATGAGGAGCGGCCTCAGCCTACGCTTCTTCACAAACCACACCCCTTGATGTGTTTTGCCCCACCCATCATGGCTTAGTCATAGAGTCATAGAGGCCGCTAGGCTGGGAGAGTGGTGTTCTCTCTATTTACATGCCTGTAAAGCCGTGTACACACGATCGGTTTTACCGATGAAAACAGTCCGATGGACTTTTTTCATCGGACAAACCGATCGTGTATGGGCCCCATATCGGTCTTTTTTCCATCGGTGTTTAAAAATAGAACATGTTTTAAATTTATCCGATGGTTAAAAAACCGATAGCAAATTGCTGTCGTCTGTGGGGAACTTCATCGGATAAAAAACCCATGCATGCTCAGAATAAAGTCGACGCATGCTCAGAAGCATTGAACTTAATTTTTCTCGGCTCATCTGAGTGTTTTATGTCACCGCATTTGGAACGGTCGGTTTTTTGACTGATGGTGTGTAGGCAAGACTGATGAAGGAAAACTCCATCGGTTTAAAGTGGTTGTAAACCCACTTTTTCAACTTGCACCTACAGGTAAGCCTAGATTAAGGCTTACCTGTAGGTGCAAGAAATATCTCCTAAACCTACACGGTTTAGGAGATATTTAGTAAAAATTACATTGCTCCGTGTCTACGGCGCATGCGCGCCGTAGAGAACGGCGCATTCATGGGGTTAATCCCATTCACAAAATCGGCTACTTCCCAGCAATAGCTGGGCGTAGCCGATTGTGACGGCTCTTGCGTGCATGCGCAGAGTGACGTCACCGCCGCTCCGGCCAATCACAGCGCCAGAGCGGCGCTGTGATTGGCTGCAGCGGCGTTCCCCGGAAGTAACCTTCCGGCTATCGCCGCAGCGATGGATGCGGCTAGATGGAGGGACGCGGATGGCTTTGGGGGCCCCGATCTAAGGTAAGTGGTACATAATGAGTTAATATGCTAGTCATACTAGCTCATTATGCCTTTCTCTTACAGGTGGGGGGAAAAAAAAAACTAAATGTGGGTTTACAACCACTTTAAAAACCATAGGAAATCCGATTGTGTGTACAGGGCTTAACTTTTGGATGAGTACACTCAGACCCTAGCACCCCGTCTCCTGAGGATCAAGGGTAGAGTCTCCTCATCAGCTTAGGGCGGCACTCCAAGCTCTTTACAGGTTATACAGAGGACAATGGGTTGGTTCAATGCTCTGACCTCTCAAGTTCTGTTTGTAAATTTAACCTTGATCAAGGTTAATCAATAAGCTTTTTTCAGTATGTTGAACATGGAGAAGGTACCGTAATAAGGGCTCCACCTGCTAGCTGGATAAGTGCCTGCTTAACCACTTTAGCTCTGATTTATTCTTCCACCCCTTCCTGACCAGTCCATTGTTTGTGATACGGCACTGTGTTATTTTAACTGACAATTGCGCAGTCGTACAAAACTGTACCCAAATAAAATAAAAATCCCACAATTAGAGCTTTCTTTTGGTGGTATTTGATCACCTCTGCGTTTTTTTTTGCGCTATAAAAACATCGACAATTAAAAAATATATATATATATATATATATATATATATATATATATATATATTTTTTTTTTTACTTTCCACTATATAACATATCCAATAAAAAATAGAAAAAATAGAATTTCTTCATCAATTTAGGCCAATATGTATTCTGCTACATATTTTTGTTAAAAGAAAATCCCAATAAGCGTATATCGATTGGTTTGCACAAAAGTTTTAGTGTCTACAAACTATTATATATATTAATAGAATCTTTTTTTTTTTTTAACTAGTAATGGTGCGATCAGCGACTTATAGTGGGACTGCGATATTGCGGCAGGCAAATTAATTGGACACTAACTGACACTTTTGACACTTTTTTTGGGGGGGGGACCAGTGACATTATTACAGTGATCAGTGCTAAAAATGTGCACTGTCACTGAACTAATGACACTGGCTGGGAAGGGGTTAACATCAGGGGGTGATCAGAGGTTTAATTGTGTGCCTAGCTGGTGTTGTCTTACTGTGGGGAAAGTTCTTTTACTAGGGGAAGGCATGGATCCATATCCCTTCTTTGCAGGAACACAGGATCCAAGCCTTCCTTACTGACAAAACGTGTACCGAACGATCAGCGGTTGCTGGTGGACATCAGGTCAGCAGGACTGGCTTCCGCTGAGTAGAATCACAGCAGGAGCGAGCTGCCGGTGGTGCGCACTCACGCCTGCTACCCAGAAATGCAGGATCATGTATATAGATGTGATCCTGCACAGCAACTGGTTAAAGTGACACTAGTTTGAATCTCCAATTCTTTTTTTTTTGGTGCTGTGATCCAACTTACTTACTTTGCCTTTAGTAAATTAACCCCTTATTGTCACTTTAATAGTATCATTCAATGTTTAACATAGATCTGTTATGTTATAGGTAACATTTTAAAATGTTAATTGTGGCTAACCAGGCTAAACTGTATCTTTTGTCTTGAATTCCTCCTGAAAAGTAACAGTGCCTTTCCTGGTATGTGAGGGTACCTGTGTCCGAAGTCTCAAAGATGTGGATCTGAAGTATGCCTGCTAAGACACTGCTACCTCTGACTGAAAATCTGTTAAGAGTGAAATTTGCTGATGTCCCACCTTTACCACTCCCTGCTGTTCCTGCTGGAGTCTCCGCCATGAGAAAGCAGAGCCCTGCCTCTATTAAGATGGCCACACAGAGAAATACAGTTCAGATGATAGCATGGTAACATCAATAATGGATAAAGACTGGTTGCAGGAAGACCACAGGCAGTACTAGTCCTTTGCCCTCTGCCTGTCTTTTTGGGGCACAGCTTTCAAATGTAATTTCCTCCTTAAAGTGGTTGTATACCCATTTTATTTATTTTTACCTACAGGTAAGCCCAGTAGTGTATTTAGGTTTTGTGCTGCCCTAGGCCTGACTAAACTCGTGCACCCCCTAATTTAAATATGACCCACCCCTTCTTGCCAAGGCCACACCCCCTTGCTGTTTAAGACCTGCCCCGAAATTGACACTAGTTCTGAGGGCCTGGGGGGGGGGCAATGGATTCCCTTAATTTGCATAGCTTTCCTCTCACTTCCTGTTTGGCTATGGGGCAGGAAGTAAAGGGAAATCTCTGCAATGGACAGGGATGGTAAAAAATAAACTGACAGGGGCTATAACCTTCCCTTACTCTATCCAAAATGAAAACAAAAAAATGTTGTTTATAGTTCTACTTTAAGAACACATTTCAGAACAGATTTCAGATAATTTTATGGAGAGGACTAAGAAGATATAACCATGCCAATGGTGCAGGAGACATATATAGCACAGAGAGGAAGGTTTGTGGTCCAGGATGATAGGACAGTCAAAATTAGAAGTGCCCCCCCCCCCCCTACAGTCGCAGGAATTTCCTGGCGGCCCGCATACCGGAAGCAGTGCGGCCGCTTTATGGGGGGGGCTAGACTAATTTGCTTAATAGTGTAGCACAAGCCGATGGGGACTCTTTTCGTGCTGCCCCCCTGCAAAGTGCTGCCCTAGGCCTGGGCCTTGTCGGCCTAGGCCAGGATACAGCGTTGTGTAAGCCTATAATAAGGCTGACCTAAACCTGACGTCAGCGGCGCATGCGCTGAGAATGCCTGGCTGAAAGCCCGGCAGACGCCACCGGACCTTGCCGGGAAGTGACGTAATCACGGTTTTGGCCACTCACAGCGCCGGAGCCGCGAAGCCGGAAGAAACGCAGAGGGAACATGTCAGCTCTCTCGGCGTCGATCGGGCTCAGATACCGAGGCCTTGTTCTAAGGTAAGTATTTCATAATGAGCTAGTATGCGGTGCATACTAGCTCATTATGCCTTTTGCCTTAGGCCCCTTTCACACTAGCGGACCATATGTCCGCTTTTTCATCCATCCGTTTACGGATGAAAAAGGGACATACATTGGTCCCTATGAGATAGCGGGTGTCAGCAGATGAACATCCGCTGACACCCGATCTCCTCCGTGTCCGCAATCCTCCAATTCTGCATACACTATAGGCATACATGTTGAAATGCTTTCAATACATTAAAGCGGAGCTCCACCCTAAAGTGGAACTTCCGCTCATCGGATTCCTCCCCCCCTCCAGTGCCACAATTGGCAGCTTTCAGGGGGGAGGGAGGTGCAGATACCTGTCTAAGACAGGTATTTGCACCCACTTCCGGGCATACACTCTGCGGGAAACTGCGGGTAGTTCGTCAGTTCCCCCGTTGTGTTCTAGGAAACACTCGGCTCCCAGAACACAGCGACTCGCGCATGCGCACTAGGGAACCGGGCAGTGAAGCCGCAACGATTCACTTCTCGATTCCCTCACTGAGGATGGAGGCGGGGGCAGCCGAGAGACAAGCAATCGCTCGTCTTCTGCTGCCGATGTCGCTGGACTCCAGGACAGGTAAGTGTCCATTTATTAAAAGTCAGCAGCTGCAGTATTTGTAGCTGCTGGCTTTTAATATTTTTTTTTACAGCAGAGCTTTGCTTTAATAGTGCATAACCATGAAGACAAAGATATGTCATACAATTTTGGATGATGCTACAATTTTTTTCTTTTTTTTTACGGAATCCACTTTTTTCAAGCTTGGAAATTTTTCACAACTAAGTGTTCTATTGTCTCAAGTGTCTCACACAGAACAAGAAAACTGCATTCAAATGAACTGCTCTGTGACATTATGGGGACATATCAGTTTTCACCCATAATGCAGTTTTTAAAGGTGTCATCAACTGTACGTAACTGAAACATCACTGATTTGCGCAGATCCTTGCACAATACAAACCAGGTAAAATCCTGAATGCCTTATACCTGCTATGGATTAAAGTTTACAGTATGTAAACACAAAATCTATGAGGGCATACAGGTTTTTTAAGTATATACATTTTGCGTGCATCTACTGCAAAGTTTCTCACCTGGGGAGCTAGCCAGTAATAGAAGCCTGACAACATTAAGCTGTTGTGATGCAATTAGCGGCAGTGTTGTCAGACTGCTATGTATACTTCTTCAGTTGGCTGGGCTGCTTATCAGGTCTAGCAAAAACAATTGGCTTAAAGCAGAACTCCAGCCATAACAATAAAAAAATAAAAAGATTGAGCGTTTACACTTTAATGGAAAGGGTTTAATTTGAGCTCAATTGCCCAACAGTGTAAAGGCTTGCCCTCCGGCTCCCACACATTCACCAGTAAGGCAGACCCTCTTAGTATTGGGCCAGTAGGACTATATTGGGGGGGCAGGAGGATGCAGACATGTTTCAACACCCTCAGGCTATGTCTGAGATTCGCCCAATCATAATGACCCAACATGTGGGCAATGCAGTGCAGTTTCTTGTTAAAGTGAGTCTTAAATATACTATTGTGCCATCATTATGAATTATGCCGATGTGCTGAGAATTAAAAATCGTGAATGAGCAGCGCATATGAACATTTCTGTACTGTTACATTCATTAAAGGATCCCAGAGAAGGAGGGAAGATCATACAGCCAACATAGCCTGACTGGGGCCTATTAGAATATAGCATAAGACACTGTGGGAGATTTACTAAAATGAGTGCACTCAGAATCTGGTGCAGCTGTGCATGGTGACCAATCAGCTTCTAATTTAATTTTGTTTAATTAAAGGGGTTGTAAACCCTCGTTTTTTTTTCACCTTAATGCATACTATGCATTAGGTGAAAAAACACCTGGTAGTGACCGGCCCCCCAGCCCCCCCCCCCTTCCCCCATTTTACTTACCTGAGCCCTGGAATTTCCGACGGCGGAGGCGCTGTCCCTCTGCCCGGGGTTCTCGGCTCTTGATTGGATAGATTGATAGCAGCGCAGCCATTGGCTCCCGCTGCTGTCAATCAAATCCAATGACGCGGTGTTGGGGGGCGGTGCCGAGTCCTACATTCGGCGTCTATGGATGCCGAATGATGAACTCGGTGGCGCGCCCGCAAGGTAACCCCCTGGGAGATCACTTCTCCTAGGGGGTTATACGATGTGAGGAGGAGCCGCCGAGGGACCCCAGAAGTCGAGGATCGGGGCCACTCTGTGCAAAACGAACTGCACAGTGGAGGTAAGTATGACATGTTTGTTATTTTTAAAAAATAAAAAATCAGAGCTTTACAATCACTTTAAGCTTTGCCAATAAAACCTGGAAGCTAATTGGTTTCTATGCAGAATTGCACCTGATTTTGTACTCTTCAGTTTTAGTAAATAAAGCGCTATGTGTTATACAAGTCCCTTTATATATTTGTGTGAATAATAAGAGTTCCAATATTCCCTGATCACACTGGGGCTCTTCAGAAGCACCCCCAACCAGACAAATTATGTAAAATCTTCCTAATTTACTTTGGTAGCTTGGGCCTCGCCTAGACAACAGCTGCTTTCATTGCCCCTTGTGATGCTTATATCATTGGACCCAGCACAATAGCTAACTTGTGTAGTGCCACACCAACTGTCCTAACAGAAATGTTTTAGTTCTGGACTAAGCAGTAAAAATATAATAATTTCTTCAATAGATCTACCTTTACTCTGCAATTTACAGAGGAAGCACATTTTCTATTTTTTCAATGTAACCTAAAGAGGAGCTCCAGTCTGGGCAAAAAAAATAAAAAAATAAAGTCAGCGGCTACAAATACTGTAGCTGCTGACTTTTAATATAAGGACACTTACCTGTCCAGGGATCCAGCGATGTCGGCACCCGAGCCGATTCTAATGCCGCGTACACACGATCGTTATTCATGTCATGGAAAAAAACAACAATTTTCTCGACGTGATTTTTCGTGTTTCCTCTCAAGCCTGCCTTGCATACACACGTTCATGAAAAAAAAAGAGAGGCGCCACCCTTCGGGACACTTTTGCTGATCCTCGTGTTAATAAAGTTTGGTGAGAGACGATTTGCGCTTTTCAGTATTCGTGCTTTTCAGTCCGTTACAGCGTGACGAATGTGCTATCTCCATTACGAACACTAGTTTTACCAGAACGAGCGCTCCCGTCTCATATTTGATTCTGAGCATGCGTGTTTTTTTTCCCCTCGTAAAAGCATACACACAACCGTTTTTCACGACGTTAAAAAGAATGACGTGAAAAACGACAAAAAAAATAGAGCAGGTTCTAAAAAACATTCGGGCATTTTTCTCGTCTAGAAAAATGCTCTGGAGCATACACACCACCGTTTTTCACAACCATTTTTAAAAATTGCATTTTTCTCATCATGAAAAATGGTCGTGTGTACGTGGTATTAGGCCTCGTACACAGGATACGAAAATCAGAAGGGAAAATTCGTAAGATGAGCTTTCTGCGGATTTTCGGATCATTAGTATGGTGCTTTTGACAGCCGATTCAACTTTTTCGTCAGACAAAAGCTGGATGTGCAAGCTATAACATTTTTGTTGGATGTGAACTCAAGGTCTGATTTTCGGATGGTCTGCACAGAAATCGTCACATAAAAGTCGAAAGTACAAACACGCATGCTCGGAATCAATGAACGACTGGGAAGAGTTTGGTCTTGTAAACTACTGTTCGTAATCTAGAATTAACATTTGTGATGTGGCAATTGATCAAATGTCGAAATGCAGCGCACATTCTCATCTTCTTTAATGGGATAATAATGAAGCTGCTTTGCTGGTGATACTGATGTAGTTATGCCAAACGTATTTTAAAAGGCATTTGTTTTGTACGATCTGAAAATCGCAAATCAACGCTCACCAAACTTCTACTAACAAGAAATTAGCAGAAGGGGCCCAAAGGGTGGAGCTTGAGAAATTAACTCTTTATAGTACGTCACTAAGTTCGTGTTTGTCAAACGACAATTTGCGGATAGTTAGTATGCTAGACAAAATCCTGCACACTCGCTTTTGACAAAAATCAGACGTACAACAATCAAACCGTTAGTACGAGGCCTTAGATCAACTTCATTTGCAGGCACCAGCATCTTCTCTAAGGTTTCCTACTGTGAATGCATGAGCCGCACTGTGCTTTTTTTGAACACACAGGTCCCAGAAGGCAGCGGGGGGGGGGGGGGGTACCCGCTCCCCTCCAAAAAGTGCAAAAATGTGGCAATGGAAGAGGACAGTGAGAGCAAGTGGAGCTTCCCCTTCTGGGTGGAGCGCCACTTTAAATTAGATGTAAACCCCAACTGGATGACATGTATTTTGCTCCGTACATTGTGTATTATAAAACAATTGCCTTTTTTTTTTTTTTTTTTTATGAAATACTGTTTTTATTGTTTGCATTCTTTACTACATGCACTTGCTAAAGTGATGGCTGCATTGCATTTTCCAGAGCGGGTTTCCTGATGGTGACAATAATGGACAATGCTTGCATAATGTGTGTTGAAAATGCTGTTGGTAGTCTTCAAAGGGTGACAACACAGAATTAAAATGGGGAGACAGGGCGTTGTCACCTTATAACAGAACGTGCCTGAAAAGGGCCCTTCACTGCAGGACCAGCAAGTATTATTTTTATGAAAGCTGCAGATTTTTAATTATTGTAAATTACAATAACATGATAAAGCTTTTATTCGCTGTTGGTGATATAGTTGTGTGTATAGTTGTGGTGTTGAGTTTATATATACAGTAAAACCTTGGTTTGAGAGTAACTTGGTTTGAGAGAGTTTTGCAAGACAAGCAACATTTTTAAATACATTTTGACTTGATATACAAGCGATGTCTTGATATACAAGTAGCGTCATGTCACAACTGAGTATAAAAGAGAAGAGAGGTGCCTCTAAGTGTAGCAATGTGGTTACATTTAATGAAGGTACAACATTTAGAAACATATTGCTACACTTAAGCCTCGTACACACGACCGAGTTTCTCGGCAAAAACCAGCAAGAAACTTGCTGGCAGAGATTTCTTGCCGAGAAACTCGTTTGTGTGTATGGTTTCTCGTCAAGAAAAGCGACAAGAATCTCGACGAGAAAATAGAGAACCTGCTCTCTATTTTCTCGTCGAGATTCTCGTCAGCCTGTTTCTCGACGAGAAAATTGTGTGTGTGTACACTTACCTGTTCGCCGGGAAGCCCGCGCATGCGCGGTAGCTTCCTAGGCATAGATAGGGTGAACCAAGATGGCGGCGACGGCATCGAATGTGACGAGCGCATGCTCGTCGTATTCGATGACGTCACCACGTACGCTCCATTCAAAGAACCGCGGGTTCTTTGAAATGAGCGTGTGTACACTTGGCCGGGACAAGTTTCTTGTCCAAGGATCTCGTCGTAAAAAACGACATGTTTTTAACGACGAGATTCTCGGCCGTGTGTACGAGGCTTGAGAGGCGCCTCTCTTCTCTTTTATACTCTGTAGCTCCTGCTGGATTTTGCTTCTTATCCCCTTGTGGAGGCTTCCATTTGTGGATGGACATTTTATGGTTACACAACCTATCACATTGCTATAATCTTTATATAGACTATAAACCGAAAGACCTATGAATAAATGGTTGTGGAACGAATCATTTGAGTTTCAATTATTTCTTATGGGGAAATTTGCTTTGATATACAAGTGCTTTGGATTACAAGCATGTTTCCTGAACGAATTATGCTTGCAATCTAAGATTTTACTGTACTTTAAATTACAAATATATATTAAAACATAATTGATTAATAGTAACAGGACAGGTTCTGTTAGATAGATTTTTTTTCTACTCTATACAAACACAACATTTTGAGACTATTTTGCTCCAAGGTTATAGTAAAGCTGGCAGTATTCAAAGCTATTTACTCCTTGTGCTCTGGTGATGTGATACCATGTGTCAAGAGCTGTTTTTTATACATTGACACTATTATGCAAGACCTTTCCTTTTTTCTTAGATTTATCACGTCCAATGCTCCATTATTCTTTGATAAAAAATGTTTTTTTTCAATTCAAATGAAATAAAATGGCTAATCAGTAAGTATATGGAGCGAAATGTGCCTTGAAAACTGAGAGGAAAAGATACACACAGAAAAATTCAATACTTGTTTGGGTAGCTCAAGCAATGTTAATGATGGAAAATAGCACATATGAATAATTTATGATGCAAAAAAGCCTTTTTACAGCTGTAGAGGCAGAGATGGTGAGTTGAGAATTCTCCAGAGATTTTCAAGGCTTAAAAAGGAAAGAAAAATCTTTCTGGTTTAGATATTACTGAAATTGAAAATTCCTTCTCTGTGGAAAATATTTTCAAACACTACTGCAGCATTTTGATTTTAATATACAACTGAAATAGAGTGACCATTGAATTAAAGATACAACGGATCCAATAGTTTATCATAAAATGTTTATTTAGTAGCGTAAATTGTAAAATATGTTATGTATTAAACGTTTATAGGGGATGATCTGTTAAAGGAAACCTTTAAAGAGAGAAGTGTGTAGGCTACCATTGCTGACTTCTAATTAACAGTCTATCCCTGGAGAAGGGGTGTTTACAAGGATTTATAAATGACTAATTGGTCCATATTGTTAACTTGTCCACGTGTCACTGCAGATGACACTCTTTGTGTCTGAAGGAAAAAAATGTTTAACCGCCTCATATGGAAAGGCTTCTTTTCAGTAAGAGCTGTAAAAATGTGTAATAGACTTCCTCAAGACTCAGGAGATAGTTCTAGCCAACTCTATAGGTTGTTTTAAAAAAAGGTTAAATGTGTTTCTAAATGTAGATAATAAATCTGGATATTAATATTTATAAGTAACACCCTCAGATTGTTGATCCAGGGAGTTTTGGATTGCCTTGGAGGTTCCGAACTGAATTTTTTCCCTGTGGACCAAACTGGACCATGCTTATAAGGTTACCACCTGCTGGATCAACTGTGGTTCATGGTTCTATGGGTCTGTACAACTAAAACTAAACTGCTGGCAGACCTGACCTACTCTTCTATTTATTGGTTCTGTCCATAGTGGGCCAAAGAGAACTGTACATTTCTACTGGGTTGGCAAACTATTCCCTTTAGCCTCACCATTCCCAGACTTGGTATGTCACGTGTGGCTATGTTGTCTAATCTTGTTAATGTGATATTAACAGTACTCAGTCAATTGGGATATTAGTTGGCTTTGGACAGTCATTAGATATTAGCATCCCTCATTCTGCCCGTTTTTGCTGTAAATCCATTTGATTTGTTTCTAAATGGTATTGAAGGTTAATAATGTTGTCTTGTTAATTTGGTTTTAGTATGACCACCACAGTTTGCTGGTGGCAGAAGGATACAGAAATGAGTTCATTGTAAATTTTTGTATGCAGATCAAGCAGTGTGAAAATATTCTGGCAGGAAAACATCAACAGGGAATTCTCCTATACTGAGTATAGACTTTCTGTAATGTATACTGACTTTCTACAGATAAATTAGGGTTGCTGTTTGCCAGTATAATGCAAATCAGAATCTATTGACACAGCTAATCAGCAGAAGTGGAAAGTCTGTCCTTAGCTGGTACTGAACTTGCTGTTCTGTGCATAAAGGGATGTTTTATTTCATTCTGTAGATCCTTTAATATATACAGCTAGAGAGTTTATACCATTAATGCACAAATCCAACCATCAAAGTAATTGTTTCCCCAAGTCCTCTCCACTGGCCCCAAACAATGTACATTTATTATTTATATACATTTCTAGATAAATGCCTTTTTTCTGTTTTGTATCCTTGCCACATGACCTCTTAGGTTCCATTCTTCTCCTTTCTGTGGTATAATGGTGGGCAGGTAACAGTGGAGATGCAGGGACTACATGTGCCAGAAGTCTTTGCGTTATTAGCTACTGGGGGCCCAGCTAATGTACTATTTTGGCCAATAGTAATGACTGCATCTTTACATCACTCCTGTCATGCTGATAACTAGGAGATATAAACATGAGCGCCGGGCCATGACAGAAAGTGGCTGTGTGATGCTCAAAGTCGCACAGCAGAAAGTTAGCTTCCTAAATTGATTATTAGCTTAGCTTCTTAAATTGATTATTAGTTCCTTTACTGTAAATCCACTGATCAGTATATGTAATCTTACATGGAAAGTGATTTTTTTAATGGAGGGCTTTATAAAATATACATAACTACAAACTAGGCATTTTCTATGTACATACGGCATATTTTCTGGTATTTATATTGTTTAAAACAGAGATAAATTAAATCAATGAATTCTGGCTATGTAAATAAAGTGTATGTATAGGCAAAACTTTTTTTTTGTTTTTTTTGGATACAGTTAAAAATGCTTAAACCCCCCATCAGCCTTTTTTTATTTATTTCATAAAATTTCTCTTCACTTTCTGTCCCACAGATGCAACACCATCCCCACCTCTTATTATGGGGACAATTTCAAAAGTTTGAATTTTATTTCACTTTTTTTTTTGTGAAAATGATTACCAATACAAACAGAGGGGTGAACCTCCTTAGTACAGCAATAAAAACTTGACCAAAGGTCAAACTTTTGCCCTCTCTATCCAAAATGTAAAAAAAAGCTTGTCATAGAGCAGAGGTGCCCAACCAGTGGCCCGCGGAGCCCTTTGACGTGGTCCGCGGAGCCCTTTGACGTGGCCCGCGACCTCCTGCTCTGGGATGGAATAGAATAGAATATTGTTATTAAAGGTCAGTTTATTACTAAAATCACAGTGTATATATGGGCATATCTGTTCTGCAGTGGTTACTGGGCTGCTTTTAAACTGACCGCAGATTCAGTGCAGCGCACCTGCGGGTTACCTGCACTGAGCCATAGACTTCTGTTATTACCTGCGAGTTTGGTGAGCTTTCTGAAAGTGCACCAAACCTGCAGAATATAATGGAAGTCTATTGCAAAATGCAGGAAAGCCAAAGGTACACTGCGTTGGTAAACTGCAGCGCATCAGTGTGAAAGCAGCCTTGGGCCCCTTTCACAAGGTCAGTCCGACCCAATTGGACCCTCCATTCACCTCTAAGGAGTGGCAGATGTAAACCAACTTGTGTCCTATCTCCAATCAGATCTGAAAAAAAAAAAAAAAAGGAGTATAGTGGGCTGTGTCCGCTCTGCATATGCAGAGCAGACACGGACCTACCAATCCGCCCGCTCCGTTTACTGTGGCCCCCGACCGGTTACCAAGTCGCTTAAGTGGCCCTCGCACTTCAAAAGGTTGGGCAACCCTGTCCTAGAGAAACATTTAAAACAAACTCTTGGTTGCAATCGCAACTACAGTATGAGTGTATGTTTTAAGTCTTCTGTGTTTGTAGTACAAGTAATTGTGCAGGCTGGAGAGCCACACAATCGCTTCTACAAGCTGTCAAATTTGCTCTCCTTCTGCTACCATTACCTGATTCCAGCTCAAACAGATATTTCTAGGTGTAAGCTCAGACATATCTGGATGCACTCTCCTTGACATGTACAAATGTTTTTTTTTTACATTTTGTAACTTCACGTTGGAGAAAGAAAAGACAACTTTGGCAACATTGTTGAACGAATGAAATCGCAACTACACATTTGGGATGTCAAAGTAGAAAAAAATCCCTCTCCTCTGTTTTAGTAATTCCCACTTCCCTACAAGATCTCTTGCCATATCTTAAACAAATAGCAACTTTGACTGCTATTATATACGGACTACCTTAAAGCGGAATTCCACCCAAAAGTGAAACTTCCGCTTTAAGCACTCCTCGCCACCTTACTGCCTCATTTGGCATGTAATTTTTTTTTTGGGGGGGGGAGTGGGGGCTTCGTTAGGAGTGGGACTTCTTGTCCCACTTCCTACTTCCACCTACAGGCCGCCTAGGCGACTCCTCCTCTGCCCCTAGGTGGCCCCTCCCTCTAGGCGATCTCCTGGGACACGTGACAGGTCCCAAGAAATAGCCTGTCCACTCTGAGAGCGCAGCGTGACTCGCGCATTGGGCAGTGCGTGCCCAGCCGTAAAGCCGAAAGCTGTCACGGCCGGGTGCCCAGAGTGGCAATGGAGGCGCAGAGGAGAGGAGCGGGGAGAGGAGCGACGATCCGGGCGGCCGCATCGCTGGACCGTGGAACAAGTAAGTAAGTAACACTTTTTGTAGCTGCTGACTTTTAATAAACAAAAGTCTGGAACGCCGCTTTATTATAAATATGTCGATTATTACTAGATGTAAGATCAGGGATTCTAGGAGGAATTTGATACTGAGACTGGGCAGGGGAATAGGAAGTTGTGGCTTGCCAATAATTGCACTTACATTTAATGTTCTGTTGTGCTGCGACTTTTGTTAAAATGCCCAGTCTTGAC
This sequence comes from Rana muscosa, assembly GCA_029206835.1. Lineage (NCBI taxonomy): Eukaryota > Metazoa > Chordata > Amphibia > Anura > Ranidae > Rana > Rana muscosa. The sequence goes on along the minus strand of CM055122.1, from coordinate 61,727,956 downwards.
ACAAAAAAGAGTGCAGCTGTCTTGTTCTTCTGAACATCCCCTACACAGTGCTCCAATCATCAGAGCTACTTAGGGAGCAAGAGCTGTTCAGTATACTGGATTTGGTCCAACTTACTACCTGCAGAATTCTGCAATCAACAGCCTTGCTCAGTGTTTGTAGCGCTGTGCAGGGGTGTGTCAGACCACTGGAGATCTTGACTTATGTGCTGTGTGTTGATCAGTGGTCTACATCTTCAGCTGCAATACCTTAATTAAAGTGGAACTAAGCCCTCCAATCCTTTACAGCCAAGGCAGTCGCCATATTAGCATCTATTTGATTTACAACTGCCATGCTGTTGCATGTGTGATCAGTTATAACACCAGCCATTTAACAGCTTGACAGTTGACGGCACAAGTAATCGTGACAGTTATCATTCACAGCGTGACTTTAAAGAGGAAGTAAACACTTGATAAAAATTGTTTCTTCTCCCTCTCCTGCAAAGTAAAGACATAATGTGCTAGTATGCATCGCATACTAGCACACTTACCTGCAAACAAAGCCCACGCTGTCCCTGCTGCAGGCCACATCCATGTTCGCCCCTCTTCCTTCCACGGCCGCGGACTCCGGCTCTGTGACTGGCCGGAGACACGTGAAGTCACTCCTGTGCGTGCATGCAAGAGCCACCGGTCACGGCATTCGCTACTGAAGAAACGGAATGGGTGCCCGTTTCTTCAGAGCGCATGCGCTGATGACATCATCGGTGCAGTATACTGTAAATATCTCCTAAACGCTGCACGTTTAGGAGATATTTACAGTACCTATAAGTAGTAATGAGCCGAACACCCCCGGGTTCGGTTCGCACCAGAACCCGCGAACGGACCGAAAGTTCGTACGAACATTAGAACCCTATTAAATACAATGGATGCGAACGTTCGAATTCTAAAGTGCTAATTATAACAACTATTATGCATGTTATTGTCCTAAAAAAGGGTTTGGGAACCCGGGTTCTGCACCAGGGGACATGTATCAATGCAAAAAGAAGTTTTAAAAACGGTCGTTTTTCGGGAGCAGTCATTTTAATGATGCATAAAGTGAAAAAAAAAAGTCAAATATTCCTTTAAATATCGTACCTGGGGGGTGTCTAAAGTATGCCTGTGAAGTGCCACGTGTTTCCCGTGTTTAGAACTGTCCCTGCACAAAATGACACTTCTAAAGGAAAAAAAAGCCATTTAAAACTGCTTGCGGCTTTAATGTAATGTCTGGTCCCGGTAATATGGATGAAAATCTTTAAGAAAAATGGCATAGCTACCCCAGCCCATTACCAGCCCCTTTGGGTCTTGTATGGATATTAAGGGGAACCCCGCACATAAAATAAAAAAGGCCCTATATACTCTGAACAGCCGTATACAGGCGGTGCATACAAGACAGGGACTGTAGGTTTGTTCTTATGTAGAATGTGTTTGTAATTTTGAACAGGTACATTGTTGAAGTGTAGCTCCAGCCCAAAAATCTATTTTTAAACTTTTTGGAAAACATAGGTAAGGGTTATCACCCCTGTAACATTTGTTTTGCTGTCTGTGCCCCTGTTCAGAACATTTCACCTCACTTTCCGTCCCAATGACAACTGTTTTTGAAATGTGGTGTTTTTCTTGAAACAAGGATTGCTGATAAAGCATCAGTACAGAGGAGACACCTTTCTCCCATATTTATTCTTACAGGAGAGAATTTTCCTTCCTAGTGGTAGATTTCCTCTCACTTCCTGTTGTCTTCTTGCGTTTGCAAGTAGGAGTCGTTTGTAAGTTGGATGTTTGAAAGTAGGGACCTGCCGTATATACTCTGCAGAAATAGGCCCCTTAGTTGTTGGTGTTGGCACAACACTGTAAGCAGTCACAGTTACTCTTGGTTGGTGCTGGAACGCCCTGCTGTCAACTATTATATCAGGAATTTTAATTACATATAATTGTTGAACAGTGGTAGTAAAAATTGGGCCTTTGATGGTGGTGCTGGTGCCACAACACTGTAAGCCCTGACAGTTACTCTTGGTGGGTGCAGCAATGGGCCCTGCTGTGAATTATTAGATCAAGAATTGTAATTGCATGCCCCTGTTGAACAGGGGCTGAAAAATTGGGCCTTTCGTGGTGGTGGTGGTGGTGGTGGTGTTGCCACAACACTGTAAACCCTCAGAGTTACTCTTGGTGGGTGCAGGAATGGGCCCTGCTGTGAATTATTAGATCAAGAATTGTAATTACATGCCCCTTTTGAACAGGGGCTGAAAAATTGGGCCTTTCGTGGTGGTGGTGGTGGTGGTGGCGTTGCCACAACACTGTAAGCCCTCAGAGTTACTCTTGGTGGGTGCAGCAATGGGCCCTGCTGTGAATTATTAGATCAAGAATTGTAATTGCATGCCCCTGTTGAACAGGGGCTGAAAAATTGGGCCTTAGGCACTGGTGGCACAACACTACAACCCCTCACAGATACTGTACTTGGAGCACAGCAATGAGCCCTGTTGCAAAGTATTGCTTCAAAAATTGTAATGACACGCCCCTGTTAAACAGGGGCTGACAAATTGGGCCTTAGGCACTGGTGCCACAACACTCCAACCCCTCACAGATACTGTACTTGGAGCACAGCAATGAGCCCTATGGCAAATTATTGCTAAAAAAATTGTAATTACACGCCCCTGTAAAACAGGGGCTGAAAAATTGGGCCTTAGCCACTGGTGGCGGCACCCATAAACAAAAATGATCTTCCAAGCTATCATCATCAATCGTATCATTGAGGACTCGGAGGAGGAGGATAGCCAGTCAACATAACAGCACAGGCACTCAGCATCAGCATCAGTCTTGAAGGGATGTGACATGTTAAAATCAATTAGTCTGTTATATCAGCATCAGGTGTGTGGTAGCTGGTGGTGATCCAAGACTGGTTCATCTTGATGAAAGTCAGTCGATCAACCGAGTCGGTGGACAGGCGCACCCTGTGATCCGTGACAAATCCTCCAGCAGCACTGAATGTGTGTTCCGAAAGAACGCTGGATGCAGGACAGGCCAGTAGCTCAATTGCATACTGTGCAAGCTCTGGCCAGTGATCCATCCTCAAGACCCAGTAAGCCAGAGGATTTTCGGTGGGGAAGGTGTCCAAGTCTGACCTTGCCCCTAGATATTCCTGCACCATGTTTATCAGACGCTGGCGATGGTTGCTGGAACCGATCATACTTTGGGGCTGCGGACTAAAGAATTGTCTGAACGCATCGGTCAGACGGCCACCTTCCCCACCGCTCCTTCTTTGACTGGCCGAAGCCTCAGCAACTCGTTGTCCAGGACCAGGAGTTTGTAACCTCCCAGTCTCTGGGAACGCGTTGCACAGACCTTTCTGCAAGGCCTCCCGGAGTTGTCTCATCCTCTGCTCCCTCTGCGAAGGTAACATAAGGTCCGCAACCTTACCCTTGTACCGTGGATCAAGGAGAGTGGCCAGCCAGTAATGGTCCCTCTCCTTGATCCAAAGAATACGAGGATCCTTCCGCAGACTTTGCAGGATCAGGGAGGCCATGCAGCGTAGGTTTGCTGAGGCATTCGCTCCGGAGTCCTCTGGGTCACTAAGGACGACATGATCCGCAGCCACCTCCTCCCAGCCACGTACAAGTCCACTGGTTTCTTGGGACTGTAAATCATCCCTAAAAGACTGCTGCTGATGATGCTGAGTGCCAGCCTCCACCTCCATGCTGAAACAATCCTCCTCCTCCTCCTCCTCCTCCTCTTCCTCTTCCTGTGCGATGGGTGGGACAGAAGGAACACTGTCTGGGTAAAGGGGGCCTTGAGAGGCAAGGAAGTCCTCCTCTTCCTGCCTCTGTTCTGCCTCAAGTGCCCTGTCCATTATTCCACGCAGCGTGTGCTCCAACAGGTGGACAAGAGGTACAGTGTCACTGATGCATGCACTGTCACTGCTCACCATCCTCGTGGCCTCCTCAAATGGTGCCAGGACAGTGCATGCATCCCTGATCATGCCCCACTGGCGTGGAGAAAAAAAACCAAGCTCCCCTGACCCTGTCCTGGTGCCGTAGTCGCACAGGTACTCATTGATGGCCCTCTGCTGCGTGTGCAGCCGCTGCAGCATGGCCAACGTTGAGTTCCACCTGGTGGGCATGTCACATATAAGGCGGTTCTTGGGCAGGTTCAACTCCTTTTGCAGCTCAGCCAGGCGAGCACTGGCATTATAAGATCTGCGGAAATGCACACAGACTTTCCTGGCCTGCCTCAGGACATCCTGTAAGCCCGGGTACCTGCCCAAGAACCGCTGCACCACCAGGTTAAGGACGTGAGCCACACAGGGCACATGGGTCAGTTGTCCCTGTCGGAGGGCGGAGAGGAGGTTGGTGCCATTGTCGCAAACCACCATTCCTGGCTTAAGCTGGCGTGGCGTCAACCACCTCTCGGCCTGGCCCTGCAGAGCAGACAGGACCTCTGCCCCAGTGTGGCTTCTGTCCCCCAAACACACCAGCGCAAGCACGGCATGGCATCTTTTTGCCTGCGTACTTGCGTAGCCCCGTGAACGGCTACGGAGCACCGCTGGTTCATAGGACAAACCACAGGAAGAGGCCATGGAGGAAGAAGAAGAGGAGGGGGTGGAGGAGAGAGGTGTGTCACAACCAGTAGTAGCATTTTGGAGGCGTGGCGGTGGAACAACCTCCAACACTACTGCACCTTGTCCTGCATCCTTCCCAGCTGCCAAAAGAGTGACCCAATGGGCCGTGAAAGAAAGGTAACGTCCCTGTCCATGCCTGCTGGACCATGAGTCAGCGGTAATATGCACCTTACCGCTGACCGCCCTGTCCAGCGAGGCCAAGACATTGCCTTCCACATGCCGGTAGAGAGCCGGAATAGCCTTCCATGAGAAAAAGTGGCGTTTGGGAACCTGCCACTGAGGAACCGCACATTGCACAAACTCACGGAAGGGGGCCGAGTCTACCAACTGAAAAGGCAGCAGTTGAAGCGCTAGCAATTTAGCCAAGCTAGCATTCAACCGCTGGGCATGTGGATGGCTGGGAGTGAACTTCTTTCGACGGTCCAGCAGCTGGGGCAGGGAAATTTGCCTGCTAGAATCGGACGTCGGTGTACTGCTAGCAGAGTGGCCGCAAGTACTTGGCTGTGACACACCTAATTCTACACCTTCATTCCTCTCAGTGCATGTTTCAGAGAGGACTGAAGTTATAGTGGGGTTGGAGATCCCAGCTGATGCGGTGCAAGGAGAGGTCCGCTTTGTTCTTTGGTGTGGGTCTTTGAGGTAGGCTTGCCAACGAGCTGCATGGCAGGTCAACATATGTCTGGTCAGGCATGTGGTACCCAAGCGGCTGATGTTTTGGCCACGCGATATACGCTTGAGACATATGTTGCAAACAGCAGCTGTGCGATCTGATGCACTAGCCTCAAAAAAGGCCCACACCAAGGAACTTTTTGAATGACGGGCAGAGGCAGCGCCCTGCACAGGCGGAGCTCTGCGGTGTGATTCCGTCGGTGTACTGCCCTTACGCTGGCCACCAAAGGGCATCCTGCCTCGTTGGAGATGTGCCTCCTCCTCATCCTCCTCCTCCTCCTCTCTCCTATTAGGCACCCACGTGGAGTCAGTGACCTCATCATCCCCTCCCTCCTCATCACTGGAGCCAATCTGGCAGTATGCTGCAGCTGCTGGAACATGACTGCCAGATTGGTGTCCTTCTTGAGCATCCCCTCTGTCTGCTCTCACGCTACTGCCTTCCTGTAGCTGGGTTTCATCATCAGACCCTTCGAAACGCTGGGCATCCTCCTGGAGCATGTACCCAACACTGTGCTCAAACAGTTTGGGGGACTCCTCAGGAGGAGGACATGGTGGGTCTAGGGAAGGAGTGACTGATGATGAGTCTGACATTGATACCAGGGAAGAGGACGCTTTGGCAGCTGCTTTGCCAGTACCCTGAGCCTGGGTGAGAGAGGATGAGGAGGAGGAGGAGGGCTTGGTCATCCACTCTACCAAGTCTTCGGCATGATGTGGCTCAACATGTCCAGCTGCCGAAAAGAAGGACAAGCGTGTCCCATGGCCATGTGCTGATGACAATGCACCGCATCCACGACCAGCACTGTTGCCCCCAGACACAGAGCCTGCTTGCCCTCTTTTATTGCCTCCTGACTGTCTGCCTCTCCTTGTTTGCCTTCCAGACATTCTAATAGATGGCCTGCAGGGAGATGGGAAAAAAGCAATAAGGGCTACCTTCAGGTGTCCTTCTCTGTCCCTTTACTTAAGGATTTCTAAATATGGTTGAGGATGATTGCTTTTGCACAGAATAGCACAACGACAATTTCCCTGACTGTCCAAAAAACAAGGATTTCAAAGATGGTTGATGAGGAATGCTTTAGCACACTATAGCACAAGGAGAATTCCCCTCACTTTCCTTCTTTGTCCCTAGAAACAAGGACTCGCACAGTGAAAGAAACTGACACTCTCCCTACCTAGAGTTTTCTGTCCCTAGAAAAAATGTTTTTTTAAAGCACACTATAGCACAAGGAGAATTCCCCTCACTTTCCTTCTTTGTCCCTAGAAACAAGGACTCGCACAGTGAAAGAAACTGACATTCTCCCTACCTAGAGTTTTCTGTCCCTAGAAAAAATGTTTTTTTAAAGCACACTATAGCACAAGGAGAATTCCCCTCACTTTCCTTCTTTGTCCCTAGAAACAAGGACTCGCACAGTGAAAGAAACTGACACTCTCCCTACCTAGATTTTTCTGTCCCTAGAAAAAATGTTTTTTTAAAGCACACTATAGCACAAGGAGAATTCCCCTCACTTTCCTTCTTTGTCCCTAGAAACAAGGACTCGGACAGTGAAAGAAACTGACACTCTCCCTACCTAGAGTTTTCTGTCCCTAGAAAAAATGTTTTTTTAAAGCACACTATAGCACAAGGAGAATTCCCCACACTTTCCTTCTTTGTCCCTAGAAACAAGGACTCGCACAGTGAAAGAAACTGACACTCTCCCTACCTAGAGTTTTCTGTCCCTAGAAAAAATGTTTTTTTAAAGCACACTATAGCACAAGGAGAATTCCCCTCACTTTCCTTCTTTGTCCCTAGAAACAAGGACTCGCACAGTGAAAGAAACTGACACTCTCCCTACCTAGAGTTTTCTGTCCCTAGAAAAAATGTTTTTTTAAAGCACACTATAGCACAAGGAGAATTTCCCTCACTTTCCTTCTTTGTCCCTAGAAACAAGGACTCGCACAGTGAAAGAAACTGACACTCTCCCTACCTAGAGTTTTCTGTCCCTAGAAAAAATGTTTTTTTAAAGCACACTATAGCACAAGGAGAATTCCCCTCACTTTCCTTCTTTGTCCCTAGAAACAAGGACTCGCACAGTGAAAGAAACTGACACTCTCCCTACCTAGAGTTTTCTGTCCCTAGAAAAAATGTTTTTTTAAAGCACACTATAGCACAAGGAGAATTCCCCTCACTTTCCTTCTTTGTCCCTAGAAACAAGGACTCGCACAGTGAAAGAAACTGACACTCTCCCTACCTAGAGTTTTCTGTCCCTAGAAAAAATGTTTTTTTAAAGCACACTATAGCACAAGGAGAATTCCCCTCACTTTCTGTCATGGATATGCAGTAGTGTTTGTCTGTCAGCTTACCTTCCTTCCCTTTTGTTCATCTTAGAGGCCTGAGCCCTTTCACCTGGCTTCCTTTATAATCTCCTCCCAGCCTGACTCCACCCCAGGCCCTATCACAGAACACTATATTAACCTGTGCACTGCAAGCCTGCTTGGCTGATCAACGTGTTTGTTAGGCATTGTGTGTTTGGGTTCCTGCCTGCCGTGTGCTACGTCTGTCTCTCTGTTACGTTATTGGCTTGTCCCCGACTATCCTTGTCTGCTTGTGGCCCCTGACCTTCGGCTTGTTATTCGGTTCTCTCTATCGTGTGCTGCTGCTTCCCCTTATCCTACGGGGCGTGAGCTAGGAAACTCCAGGGGCCGCGACCTGGTCCCAGCCTGCAGCGTAACATCCTCACCACTAGAGGCCCTGGAGAAGACCAGCTGGGTCTTAGACTCCGCGCCCTGGGGAATCTTGGCTCTCGCTTCCGTTGGGATCCCGGTTGTGCTCCTCTGGTCCCGCTTTCCACAACCACCCAGTTTCCTATCCACAGAAGCCAGCCATAGGGTTCACTACCTCGCGGTGCACTCCTGTCCCCCTACGGTGTGCATCTGTCACCTGACCACAGGTGACCCTGACAGTTTGATCAGCCATGAACCCGGCTGACATCCCGCTTCCCGCGGATGATCCATTGCAGGGCATAGTTCGCAGACTTGAGACCCAGGAATCAAATCAGACCCAGGTGATGCGATTCCTCCAGGATCTGGCTTCTCGATTCGAGCAGCTTCAGGTCTCCTTGGGAACCCCGAATCCGCAACCCCAAGTACAACCAGCGGCTGTACCTATCGCACCAGTCGCAGCCTCACACTCACTAAGATTGCCAGCTCCGTTCCGTTTCTCTGGGGACTCCAAGGCCTGCAGGGGGTTTCTCAGCCAATGCACTATTCATTTTGAGCTTCAGCCTCAAAACTTCCTGTCTGATCGGGCTAAGGTAGCCTATATCATTTCCCTCCTCTCTGGTGAAGCTTTAGCCTGGGCAGCCCCTCTGTGGGAACTGAATGATCCAGTGGTTTCTAGCCTGTCTGGCTTCTTGAAACTTTTTCGGAATATCTTCGAAGAACCGGCTCGTGTCTCTTCAGCGGCCAGCGCCCTTTTACGTCTCCGCCAAGAGTCTGCTTCTGTGGGACAGTATGCCCTTCATTTCCGCATACTGTCGGCTGAGTTGAGCTGGAACAATGAGGCCTTAGTCGCAACCTTTTTGCATGGCCTGTCTGATAGAGTGAAGGATGAATTAGCAGGAAGAACCATCCCCACTGATCTGGCCGGCGTTATCTCCTTGTGTAACCAGATCGATATTCGCTTTCAGGAGAGGACCTTAGAAAAGCAACGCCAGCACTCCTTGGTTCTTAGTCAGCCTGAGCTCCCCTCTCTTCGACCCGTAGAGCATCTCCTACCAGCTGAGGAACCCATGCAGCTGGGTCGGACCAGGCTATCCCCCGAGGAACGTGCTAGGCGCAGAACTCTTGGTCTGTGTCTTTACTGTGGGGGCAAAGGTCATTTTCGTGACACTTGCTCTCTTTGTCCAGAAAAACGTTCGGGTCCACTTCATCTGGAAAGTGGAGTATTGGACCCAGAAATATCACCTTCCCCTTCTCGTCTTCTGCTTTCTGTGTTCCTTCATGTTGGTGCTTCTTCTCATTCGGTCTCAGCATATCTGGATTCCGGAGCCGCTGGTAATTTCATGGACTGGGAAATCGCATCGTCCATGAGACTTACTCTTTTGCCCCTCACCACGCCATTGGTGGTCTTGGCGATTGATGGTACTGTTCTCCCAGGGGGACCTATCCGCTTCCAGACCCTCCCTGTTAAGATGTCGGTAGGGACACTCCACCAGGAGTGGATATCCTTCCTTATCTTACCCAAGGCCTCAACGCCTATAATTTTGGGTCTCCCATGGTTACAGCTCCATTCTCCTCATGTGGACTGGACTACTGGACAGATCCTGGCTTGGGGTCCCTCCTGTTCCTCGTCCTGCCTACCCAAGGTTGCCCCCTGTGAATCTGAGCCGGTCATTCATTCCAGGTTGCATAACCATTTACATTTCTCTGTCCCTAACCACCCTTGGACGTACAGCCAGGCTAGCTTGTCTACAAGTCCTGCAGTCGCTACGTCTTGCGATGCGATTCAGGTAGTCGCTACACCTGACTCAGCTATTCACTCTGCCTCTGTACTAGTTATGCCAGTCCAGCCCATGCCCAGTGAGCCTCCTACTTTTTCTTGTTTGGGACATTCTGCTTGTCCTTCAGCTATTCAGCTTGACTCCGGCGACATGTCACCTTCTAACCAACCTGACTTCAGGGTTCCACTGACATCTGCCCAGTCTGATGGTCCTGTGCAAGATGACCAGTTCCCCTTTAAGGGTCTAGGGGACCCTCCTCAGATTCCTGTTGATCCTCTCATGCCCTTGCTTATTCCTAGAGAGCCTTTAGTCCTCAATAGATCTTCTTGTCATCTCCCTACCTCGTTTTCGGTCTCTGAGGATAATCTTAAGTACGAGGTTAGACAAGTTCTGGATTCTCGGCTCTGCAGAGGCATTCTTCAGTACCTTGTGCATTGGAGAGGTTTTGGTCCTGAGGAAGCGTCTTGGATCACTGCATCTGATGTCGCTGCACCTCATCTGTTGAGAAGGTTTCATCAGAGATTTCCCTTTAAGCCTGGGTCCAGGCGGGGGAGGGCCCATAAGAGGGAGGGTACTGTCATGGATATGCAGTAGTGTTTGTCTGTCAGCTTACCTTCCTTCCCATGTGTTCATCTTAGAGGCCTGAGCCCTTTCACCTGGCTTCCTTTATAATCTCCTCCCAGCCTGACTCCACCCCAGGCCCTATCACAGAACACTATATTAACCTGTGCACTGCAAGCCTGCTTGGCTGATCAACGTGTTTGTTAGGCATTGTGTGTTTGGGTTCCTGCCTGCCGTGTGCTACGTCTGTCTCTCTGTTACGTTATTGGCTTGTCCCCGACTATCCTTGTCTGCTTGTGGCCCCTGACCTTCGGCTTGTTATTCGGTTCTCTCTATCGTGTGCTGCTGCTTCCCCTGATCCTACGGGGCGTGAGCTAGGAAACTCCAGGGGCCGCGACCTGGTCCCAGCCTGCAGCGTAACATCCTCACCACTAGAGGCCCTGGAGAAGACCAGCTGGGTCTTAGACTCCGCGCCCTGGGGAATCTTGGCTCTCGCTTCCGTTGGGATCCCGGTTGTGCTCCTCTGGTCCCGCTTTCCACAACCACCCAGTTTCCTATCCACAGAAGCCAGCCATAGGGTTCACTACCTCGCGGTGCACTCCTGTCCCCCTACGGTGTGCATCTGTCACCTGGCCACAGGTGACCCTGACACTTTCCTTCTTTGTCCCTAGAAACAAGGACTCGCACAGTGAAAGAAACTGACACTCTCCCTACCTAGAGTTTTCTGTCCCTAGAAAAAATGTTTTTTTAAAGCACACTATAGCACAAGGAGAATTCCCCTCACTTTCCTTCTTTGTCCCTAGAAACAAGGACTCGCACAGTGAAAGAAACTGACACTCTCCCTACCTAGAGTTTTCTGTCCCTAGAAAAAATGTTTTTTTAAAGCACACTATAGCACAAGGAGAATTCCCCTCACTTTCCTTCTTTGTCCCTAGAAACAAGGACTCGCACAGTGAAAGAAACTGACACTCTCCCTACCTATCCTTCTCTTTCCCTAAACTAAAGGAATCCAGGTTAAGCAAGAAAGAAATAAATGTCACTGTCCCTGCCTATGCTTGTCTTTCCCTGCTCCGGAACACACTACACTAGGCCGCCGTGCTGGCGGCCTTTTATAGTGTGGGGCGTGTACTAAACACCCTCAGCAATAATTGGCCACAGGCATCCTGCCTGTGGCCAATCATTGCTCTCCTCGCTGCCGGCGCTGTGATTGGCCAAGCATGCGGGGTCACAGTGCATGCTTGGCCAATCACAGCGCCTGGATGACACTGCGATGGCGTAGTGCATTGTGGGCCGTTCGCGTCACTCGAATTTGGCGCGAACGGCCCAAATCGTTCGATCTTCGTCGAACGATCGAACAGCCGATGTTCGAGTCGAACGTATGTTCGACTCGAACACGAGGCTCATCCCTACCTATAAGTAAGCCTTATTCTAGGCTTGCCTATTGGTACAAAGTGTAAAGGGAGGTTTACAACCTTTTTAACCATCTGCCTACCGGGCACGAAAACCCCCTTCCTGCCCAAGCCACTTTTCAGCTTTAATCGCTGTCACAATTTTAATGACAATTGCGCGGTCGTGCGACGTGGCTCCAAACGAAATTTGCGTCCTTTTTTTCCCATAAATAGAGCTTTCTTTTGGTGGTATTGTAGTGGATTGATTCTGGTCCAATCCCAGAAACTATTCTCTTGTTCTGCCGCTGTTCCAAATGTATGCTGAAGTGAATAGGCCTGTTTGCTAGCTTGAAAGAAATGATGCTAGAATACTGTGCTTAACCACTTGACAACTGGGCACTTAAACCCCCTTCCTAACCAGACGAATTTTCAGCTTTCGGTGCTCTCACATTTTGAATGAAAATTACTCAGTCATACAACACTGTACCCATATGAAATTTTTGTCCTTTTTTTCACACAAATAGAGCTTTCTTTTGGTGGTATTTAATCACTGTTGGTTTTTTTTTTTTTGCGCTATAAGAGAAAAAAGACTGAAAATTTTGTAAAAAAATGAATTTTTCTTTGTTTCCGTTATAAAATTTTGCAAATTAGTATTTTTTCTTCATAAATTTTGGCCAAAATTTATACTGCTACATATCTTTGGTAAAAATAAGTACAAATTGGTGCATATTTTTTGGTCTTTGTGAAAGTTATAGAGTCCACAAGCTATGGTGCCAATATCTGAAAATTGATCACACCTGAAGTACTGACGGCCTATCTCATTTCTTGAGACCCTAACATGCCAGAAAAGTACAAATACCCCCCAAATGACCCCTTTTTGGAAAGAAGACATTCCAAGGTATTTAGAAAGAGTCATTGTGAGTTTTTTGAAGTTGTAATTTTTCCCACAATTCTTTGCAAAAATCAAGATTTTTTTTTCTTTTTTTTTTTTTCCACAAAATTGTCATATTAGCAGGTTATTTCTCACACACAGCATATGCATACCACAAATTACACCCCAAAACACATTCTGCTATTCCTCCCGAGTACGGCGATACCACATGTGTGAGACTTTTACACAGCGTGGCCACATACAGAGGCCCAAGATGCAGGGAGCACCTTCAGGCGTTCTGGAGCACCCAGGCCAATTCTGACATTTCTCTCCTACATGTAAAAATCATCATTTGTTTGCTAGAAAATTACATAGAACCCCAAAACATTATATATGTTTTTTTAGCAAAGACCTTAAAGAATATAATGGTGGTCATTGCAACTTTTTATCTTGCACGGTATTTGCGCAGAAATTTTTCTAACGCGTTTTTTACGGAAAAAAAATGTTTTGTGCTTAAAAGAAAAAAAAACAGTAAAGTTAGCCCAATGTTTTTTGCATAATGTGAAAGATGAAGTTACGCCGAGTAAATAGATACCTAACATGTCACCCTTCAAAATTGCACACGCTCGTGGAATGGCGCCAAACTTCGCTACTTAAAAATCCCCATAGGCAACGCTTTAAATATTTTTACTGGTTACATGTTTTGAGTTACAGAGGAGGTCTAGGGCCAGAATTATTGCTCTCGCTCTAACGTTCGCAACGATACCTCACATGTGTGGTTTGAACACCGTTTTCATATGTGGGCGGGGCTTACGTATGCGTTCACTTCTGCATGCGAGCTCGCGGGGGCAGGGGCGCTTTAAAAAAATATATATATTTTATTGTTTATTTTACTTTATTTATTTTAGTTTGACATGTTTTTCCGCCCCAAATTTTTTTTTTATCACTTTTATTCCTATTACAAGGAATGTAAACATCCCTTGTAATAGGAATATGGCATGACAGGTCCTCTTTACAGTGAGATATGGGGTCAATAAGACCCCACATCTCACCTCTAGGCTGGGAAGCCTGAAAAAAAAACAAAAAAAAAAACAATCTTGGCTTTGATCGTAGCGGTGAGTCGGTAGAAGCACCGGAGGGCAGTGGGAGGGGGGGACATCCCCTCTCACCTTCCGTAAGAGCGATCAAGCGGTGGAACAGCCGCTATGATCATTCTTATGGTGCAGGGAATCGCCAGCTGAAAAAGCGAATATCTGAATGATGCCTGTAGCTGCTCCCATCATTCAGATATCCCTGCATAAAGTTAAGGACGTCATATGACGGCCGGTGGGCGGGAAGTGGTTATTGCAGAGTATTGAGGAGTATTGCAGGGTATTGAGGAGTATTGCAGGGTATTGATGAGTATTACCGGGTATTGCAGAGTATTGCCGGGTATTGCCGGGTATTGCGAAGTATTGCCGGGTATTGCGGAGTATTGCGGGGTATTGCGGGGTATTGCGGGGTATTGTGGAGTATTGCCGGGTATTGTGGAGTATTGCCGGGTATTGTGGAGTATTGCAGGGTATTGTGGAGTATTGCAGGGTATTGCCGGGTATTGTGGAGTATTGCCGGGTATTGTGGAGTATTGCAGGGTATTGTGGAGTATTGCCGGGTATTGTGGAGTGTTGCCGGGTATTGTGGAGTATTGCCGGGTATTGAGGAGTATTGCGGAGTATGGCAGGGTATTGCGGAATATGGCAGAGTATTGCACAGTATGGCAGGGTATTGCACAGTATGGGCAGAGTATGGGCAGGGTATTGCACAGGGTATTGCACAGGGTATTGCAGAGTATTGCACAGGGTATTGCACAGGGTATTGCAGAGTATTGCACAGGGTATTGCAGAGTATTGCACAGGGTATTGCAGAGTATTGCACAGGGTATTGCAGAGTATTGCACAGGGTGTATTGCAGAGTATTGCACAGGGTGTATTGCAGAGTATTGGCAGAGTATTGCACAGGGATGGCTGAGCAGGGATGGATGGATGGTTGGATCTGTGACTGCAATTGTCACAGATCCAGCCCACAGCTGACATGGGGGAGGGAGCGGACATGATCCGCTCCCTCCCCTCTCCTCTCACACTGTACCGATCGGTACAGAGAGGGGAGGGAGGAACCGGCGTCATCACATGACGCCGGTCTGTTTACAAGTGATCGCTCCGTCATTTGACGGAGCGATCACGTGGTAAACGGCCGCGATTAGCGGCCATCTACCGTGATCCGTGATGCGCCGGGTCTTCCGGACCCGGCGGTCACGGTCATATCCTGGAGCGCGCCCCAGGGGGCGCGCGGGAGCAAGATTCTGTGAGGACGTTCCTGGGACGTCCACTCAGTATAACTCGACCGCGCTGTGGACGTCTTTTGTACATGGCGCGGTCGGCAAGTGGTTAACATTACTTCTTTATCACGACAGACCTCATTCTGGGTCTCAGCCCTTTTTAAAGACAAAATTACACAAGCAACGTCATCTCAAAACATGTACATATGATTGGTTGGGTCCAAATATGGAGCTTCTTCTCCTCAAAGTCTGTTCTTCCACGTGGCAGGTTATCCCAGAATATTCTCGTCTCATCTCCTTTTTAGTCTGGATCAGAGGGAGGAGGAGCTGAAGGAGTGCAGAGTGGAGAAAAGACAGCAATGTGGAGATGTAAAAGAAATCTGTTCTTTTCCTGTACTCTGAGCTGAATATCTCTGCTATATTCTTAATCAAGGAAAACACTTTTTGTCTTGTTACATAAACACTAAAAGACACATATGATAATACTTCTAAATTATATCCTTAATTAGCATATATTAGCTTTCTAGTTCCCTATATGAAAATCAATAAGCTTCTCATTGTACAAAAATATCTTAGTGTGTATTTCTGTTCCTGACAGACGGTTCCCATAAAAGGATGCTAATTATCCTGAATTCCTGAGGTGGGTAGGAACAGACTATGTTGGCAGCTGAGCACAAAAACCATTGCTAAACTTCTCAAACTATATTTAAGTAGATACCAGAGAGATAAACCATATATAAAAATATTAATTTTATATACTCCATCACAGTATTTGATCACCTCTGCGGTTTTTATTTTTTGCACTATAAACAAAAGAAGAGTGTCAAGTTTGAAAAAAAAAACACAATATTTTTTTAATAAATATCCATTTTTAAAAAAAAAATAATTTTCATTTTCCTCAGTGTAGGCCGATACGTATTCTTCTACATATTTTTGGTAAAAAAAATCGCAATAAGCGTATATTGATTGGTTTGCGCAAAAGTTAAAACAGATACAAAATAGGGGATAGATTTTAGTCTTTTTTTTTTTCTTACTAGTAATGGCGGCGATCTGCGATTTTTATCGTGACTGCGATATTGCGGCGGACACATCGGACACTTTTGACACATTTTTGGGACCATTCACATTCATACAGCAATCCCTGCTATAAAAATGCATTGATTACTGTATAAATGTGACTGGCAGGGAAGGGGTTAACACTAGGGGGCGAGGAAGGGGTTAAATCTGTTTACTAGATGTGTTCTAAATGTGGGGGGAGGAGACTGACTGGGGGAGGTGACCGATGGTTGTCCCTATGTACAAGGGACACACCATCAGTCTCCTCTCCCTGACAGGACGTGAATCTGTGTGTTTACACACACAGATCCACAGTCCTGCTCGGTTACTGGGCAATCGCGGGTGCCCGGCGGCCATCGTGGCCACCGGGCACACGCATTGGGTCCCCAGCAATGCGGCGGGCGCGCGCCCCCTAGCTGCTTTTAAAGCCGCAACGTCATATGACATCTGGTCAGTACAAGAGAGTCTTCCACCTGCCGTCATTTGACGGTGGGTGGTAGACAACTGGTTAAAGGAAAAAAAAAATATTATGATCCTATCATGAGTACAGGGGTAAATTTTTCCAAAATATTGGTTTCAGCCAGCGTGCGATATAACTGATGTCAATGCTGTGACATGTGTTGATGTAGAGGTCTATGGAAAAGCAGAACCCATTTGTAGAGGGTCAAATGCAGGTCAGAAGGAGGTCAAATGCACCGGTTGATTAATTATGAACCACTGCAGAAGTGTCTCAAACTGATGTCAGACTGTTGCCATCAATATAAGCTCACTGACACTAGGCTGTTGACTTGTTGGCACCCATGTAACAGACAAGTGTGGTGGCAAAGAGGGTAGGCTTTAATGACCACACATCAGCATATATGCCTCCATGGGTGGCAGAGGTTTCTGTTCCAAGAACATACTCATTGTCAGACTCATCTACCTTATCAACCACTCAGTGTCTGCCACCCCTCTCTGCCAATCCCTCCACTGGCTTCCGCTCACCCAACGTATAAAATTAAAAGTACTAACAACAACTTTCAAAACCATCCACAACTCTGCCCCCAGCTACATGACTAACCTTGTTTCAAAATATCAACCAAACCGCTCTCTTCAATCCTCCCAAGATCTCCTGCTCTCTAGTTACCTTGTCACCTCCTTCAATGCTCGCCTCCAGGACTTTTCCCTAGATTCTCCTATCCTTTGGAACTCCCTACCCCAATCTATCCCACTATCTCCTAATCTATCCATCTTTGGACGATTCCTGAAAACCCTTCTCTTTTAACCACTTAAGGACCGGACCAATACGCAGCATAATGACCAGGCCCCTTTTTGCGATTCGGCACTGCATCGCTTTAACTGACAATTGCGCGGTCGTGCAACGTGGCTCCCAAACAAAATTGGCGTCCTTTTTTTTCCACAAATAGAGCTTTCTTTTGGTGGTATTTGATCACCTCTGCGGTTTTTATTTTTTGCGCTATAAACAAAAATAGAGAGTAAATTTTGAAAAAAATTACATATTTTTTACTTTTTGCTATAATAAATATCCCCAAAAAATATATAAAAAAACTTTTTTCCTCAGTTTAGGCTGATACGTATTCTTCTACATATTTTTGGTAAAAAAAAATGCAATCGGCGTTTATTGATTGGTTTGCGCAAAAATTATAGCGTTTACAAAATAGGGGATAGTTTTAAGGCATTTTTATAAAAAAACATTTTTTACTAGTAATGGCGGCGATCAGTGATTTTTTTCGTGACTGCGACATTATGGTGGACACATCGGACACTTTTGACACATTTTTGGGACCATTGTCATTTTTACAGCGATCAGTGCAATAAAAATGCACTGGTTACTGTAAAAATTACACTGGCAGTGAAGGGGTTAACCACTAGGGGCGCTGGAGGGGTTAAGTGTGCCTAGGGGCATGTTTCTAACTGAGGGGGGCGTGGCTATGAGTGACACGTCACCGATCTCCGCTCTGATTACACAGAGCGGAGTTTGCTGACATTGTCAGTAGGGGAGCGGGGAGTTGTTGTGTTTACACTAACATCTCCATGCCTCCGTGAGACGATCACGGGGATCCCCGGGGCGATCGAGTCCGCAGGACCCGCGGTCCGACTTACAGGGAAGGCAGGGGGGTCGCAAGCACGCCGCCGGCGGAGCGCGCGCGACCCCGACAGTTAAAGGGCCACGTACAGGTACGTGATTGTGCCTGTACGAGCCATTCTGCCGACGTATAAAAACAGTGAGGGGTCCTTAAGTGGTTAAAGAAGCCTATCCTGCTTCTATCTTATACACTGTGTTTGTACTTTCTCATCAGCTCATCTCCTACATTTATTACTTTTGTATTACTTGAACCTCCCTCTTATATTGTAAGCTCTAATGAGTAGGGCCCTCTGATTCCTCTTGTACCAAATTGAATTGTAACTGTAATGTCTGCTTCATTTTGTAAAGTGCTCTGCAAATTGTTGGCGCTATATAAATCCCGTACAATAATAATATTAATAATTGTGCACTTCCAGCACAGTGAAGGAGTTGTCAGACAGTTCCCAGTCTCTAGTAATGATTGCGAGCTAGGCTCGGGCTCAGGCTCCCAAACATGTGACCACTGTGACAGCCAATCACAATGATCACGTGATTAGACAGACCTTCACACTCCCTGGGCGTAATAGTCCAACTAAAGGATGCCGGAGCTGGACGGAAAGAGTTAAACTGTCTGCACGGTTTTACTGATTACATCCCAGTCGTTATTGCGCTACAATGGGTTTGTTTTTAGCAAGTCTTGTTGAACCCAATGGGGGTAGACGTCAGTGATACCTGCATCTATGATGCATAGGAAGCCATAAAAAAAAGAAAAAACCCACAATTGATTTTACTGTTTTGGATCTGTTTTCTTTAGCTTCTTCCATGTGTTTGATGGCTTTGGTATCAATCTTAGCAGTAATATTTTATTTAGGCAAAGCGGTAAATGCTTTCTTTTCAATAAGCAGAGAAATATACAGGAAAACAGCTTGTCAGTATGTTGTTATGATTCATACAAGGTCACAGGGTCACAGGCAAAAATAGAAACCCCATTTAAGGGAATTCAACATGTCAACCTTAATTCCAATCTTTTAGTTGACTGTTGGGAAATGGTTTGTTGTTTAAATGTGAATAATGCAACATTGCATGATACATTGCTTACTCTACAAATTGTATTATGCAGAAGATAACTAAAAAGAGACAATTTCAAATAATGCATCTGATTTCTATAGCATGCAAAGTCACTTCCAATTTATTTTGCTGGACATATTTTATCAAACAATTGCAAAATAGATGAAGAATGTTCGTATAAATTAATTTAAAAAGTATTGCACACCATGCAGGGTATAAATATCTATTATGTATTCAAGGATCAAACACGAAGGCCTTCTTTTTTAATATGCATTCTGAGACAAGCTTGGCTTATATATAGAAACATGGTGTGAAGGAGCTAAAAATAACCTTGAGAATGAAAAAATATTAAGCAAAATGATTGGACAGTTAGCTTATATCTCTATATCAATTTTCGGTTGCTAGGTTACAAAGAAATAATACTTTCTAGAAAGGAAAGGTCCAATAGAGATTGTAATTATGACAGGGTTTAGTATGACTCTTAAGAATTTCCTTTAAAATTCCCCTGCTATGGATGCTATGCTTCTGACAACAGTAAACACATATTTTCAACATTTGTGTTCATAGACAATATCATGTTTCTTCTACTTTTGCTTGTAACACAGGAATCAACTTACCCACTGCTAAAAAACTGCCCCCTTCCATTTCATTTCACAAATGGCTGGCCCCTATCTGATCTATCTTTTCCAATATATTCTGACATTCCCCCACCAACCTAGTTTTAATACTCCTGCAGCTTACCCAGAAATGCCCCCTAGACCAGCAGATATCCTTTCTTTAAGTGCAAACTATCCTTAGAATATTTGAGCCAGTGGCGGCCTATCCATAAGGGGCACAGGGGCGCCGCCTCCCTAATCCATGCGCCCAGCACCTAATCTATAGGCAGGGCTCCAGACATATGGATTTCAATTAGGAAGTGGGTCCTGAGCAGTGGCGGCTGGCGCTCAAAATTTGCGCCCTGAGGAAACGCTAAAGAAAGCCAATCAAGCTTCCCAGCTGCAATCACATGATTGCGAAAACGTCATGCTTCCTATAGACACATGTGTGTCCGGCGCCCGCAGGCACTTAAAGAAACCTTTTTTTTTTTCTTCTTTTTTTTGTTTACTAGCTTTGGGGGGGTGGTGCTCCAGCGCCCCCTATTAACGGGCCGCCACTGGTCCTGAGACCCAATTGGCTGAGAGGAGAAGCAATTGTATTGGCCACCGAGGAGACGCAGGAGAAAGCCGCCGTGAAGTAGAGGAGCAGGAGACGCAAGGAATGCCGCCGTGAAGTAGAGGAGGAGGAGACGCAGGGTGAAGCCACTGAGGGGGAAGCGCTGCCCGCGACCTAGATAGGGTAAGTGCGGTGCTGGTGGGCTGACGATTGAGCTATGAGGGGGTCAACCGACTGGGGGGGAGGGTGGCGGCGTGTGGATTGTTTGCCCCCCCCAATAATGAAGCACCTGCTGCCACTGGTTTGAACCCCACTAAAAAGTCAGCCCGATATTGTAAAAACCAACTCCTTCCCTCCATCCCTGCATCAAGACAAAAAGTGATTCTAAAGGTTGTTTTTTTTTTTTTTTTTTTTTAATAATAACAATTCTCTGAAGTGATCTTAAAGATCCTCCACCTTCTAGATATTCCATCATTAGTCCCAACTTGGATCAGGGCAACTGGCTCTTGCCCATCTTTTTGAGTAATCTGTTTACCTGGTGCATCACATGCAGAGCTTTGGCAAGCCATAAGGTTGAAGTGATCCTGGCAGCAACCTACTCTATACATCCTTCTAATATCAGAAAAAACTAGTGCCACCCCCATTTTTAGCTTTCCTTTTATGAGACCCCTTGTCATTCTTTCTTACATCCCTGTGATGATGTTTGGAAAGTAATGCGGAAATCTTTTATCTGATGGTGCTGTTTCTGAGGCTCGTTTGTTTAGTTTGCCTTCAGACACTCCATTTTGCTAGGGTCATATTGTTAATTTTAGGATCACAACCAAATCCTCTTTGTCTCTCGCTGCAGGGACTTTATGAGAACGTTGGCAACCTGCAATGATTCTACTCCCATGCAGTGAAGAGAAAGGCCTCAGGCACACTGGATGTTTTTTTCTGTCTCTAGAGGCTCCTGCATACGAGCTTTTGTGTCCATGCTCAAATGAGTGTTCAGAGAAGTTTAGAATCAGGGGCATTTAGAGGCAGAACCCCCCCCACTGCCAGCTCATCCAGGCGTTTTGGCAGAAAAAACACTCAACGCCTGTAAACGAGCCTAAGCGCTAGGCATGTTTAGCGCTAGGCGTGTTAATTAATTAATGGGTAGAATACATTTTTATTCTGGTCAATGAAATTAATTAACTCCCAAGCACTTGACATGCCTAAATGTGCAAAACGTCCAGTGTGCATGAGACCTTAGTTCAGAGGTCTCAAACTGGTGGCCCTTCAGCTGTTGCGAAACTACAAGTCCCATCATGCCTATGGGAGTCATGCTTGTAACTGTTAGCCTTGCAATGCCTCATGGAACTTGTCGTTTTGCAACAGCTGGAGGGCCGCCAGTTTGAGACGCTTGCCTTAAGCCTCGTACACACGTTCGGATTTTCTGACAACAAATGTGTGATGGCAGGGTCTTGTCGGAAAATCCAACCGTTTGTATGCTCCATCGGACAATTGTTGTCGGATTTTCCATCAAAAAATGTTGGATAGCATGCTTTAAAATTTTCCGACAACAAATGTGTGATGTCGTATTATCCGATCGTGTGTACACAAGTCTGTCGGAATGCTAACCATAGCACAACATTAGCAGAAGTTGCCCAAAGGGTGGCGCTAAAGAGCAGAAAAACCACGTAGTTTCTGTTTGTTAGCCGACAAAAGTTTTGCCGTTTGTATGCAGAACAAGTTCATGGCCAATGCCCTTCAGACAAAATTCCATGGCTTTGTGGAAAGGAAATCCAATCGTGTGTATGAGGCTTTAGCTGCTCCATTTGCTGGAATATGCTTATTGTGTAGTTTGAATTTGAAGTGTATATTTATATGCACTACAAGACAAGGTTTCTTGAATTCCATGTATCTTGGAGCATACGAAAACATATATAAAATTTCTGTGTGTACTTAATTGACGCAGTGTCCAAGGTGCACTCAACTACACACTGTGAATAGCGGTGGGTGTTTTTCTACACATTTTTTACTCTTCATCGACTAGAATGTACATCTTTCTATAAACCATGGTAATCCAAAAAGTGAGGTCAGCACCTTAAAACTCATTTGGATTCATTTTACTATGGTTTTTCGTCATTATAAATGTGACCTAAATTCATAAGAAACAGAACGGGGCTGTGTGAATAAGACATATGTGTCTGGTAATAATAATAGGCTTGTGTGACATTCAAGTACAGATGAGAGCTTCACCTGTCAAGCTTTGCTTCTGATACAAAAGGATAGTGCCATGTCTCTGGGAATCTGTATTTCAGCATGATGTAATTTTCTGAGATTAAAATTCTATCACAGTATTTTATTGTTATATTTTTCCTTCATTGCTACTCTACGTGATCATCACAAGTGATGCTAAAGCCCCGTACACACGGTCGGACTTTTGGCCAACAAACTTCATTTTGAGCAAGTTGGACCAACAATCCGACCGTGTGTACGCTCCATCGGACAAACTTTTTTTGCTTTTTTTTTTTTGCTTTTTTCTTGTTTTCATCGGACAAAAGTTGGGTCTGCAAACGGACAAACTTTTGCCCAACAAAAGACTGATGGAACAAAGTGTGTACAGAAAACCATTGGACTTTTGTCCGATGGACAAAACAACTAATGTTAAAATCAACCAACAATAGCAGAAGTTGACCTAAGGGTGGCGGTAAAGAGCAGAAAAGAGCAAAAAAAACACGTGATGTTGCAAAAAGTTTTGGGAAAGTTTGCAGAAAAGTCCTGTGGTGTGTATGCTATGGGTGTTCCCGACCAACTCCATTCGGACAAAAAAACACAGAAAAGTCAGATGGAAGTCCGACCGTGTGTATGGGGCTTTAGATTGGTCAAGCCGCCAACAATTTTGCTGTTTTTAGTCAAATGGAAACATAAAAACTAGGCACTTTAAAAACATAAGCAAAGATAATGTTAACAAAAAATTTTTAGGAAATATACCAAAAAAGTATAAAACTGTTATTATCTCTCTAAAAAGAGAGCATTGCCCATGCCTACCAGTCTTTTTCTGCTGGGAAAAGAAGTAATATGGCACATTTCTGTAAAATAGGATTAGATTCTGTTCTCATTAAAATGATAAACTGCTCAGAAAAAGCAGACACTTACAGAGGCTTTTCTAATGAGTAAGACTTAACAACAAGATTATCAATTACCCTGATCCCACATATCATTTTTTTTTTTTTGAAGGTCTGGTTTAGAATTACATCAACGACCTTTCTTTGTGCTATGCAAAGGCATAGCTAGCGAGGCTTTTTTTTACAATAAATCCATTGACTGAACCTCTAAGTAAACTTAATTATTTATAGTCAAGAATTATTGGAAGATTGAATACTGAGTAGCTATATAGGCATTCCTATGGGATTTTTTTTTTGGAAAGGAAGATCAAATTCCACACCTATCAGTAGGATTCCAATTTAAAACTGTCAGATTAGTAGTTACAAAGTCGGATTGACTACTACAAAATCTTGATTAAAAGGTAGTTTTTTAAAAAACAAGATACAAAAATAACATTAAAGTGGTAACAATGGTCTGGCTTTTTTTTTTTTTTTAATAACAAACATGTCATACTTACCTGCTCTGTGCAGTGGTTTGTATGGGCCAGATGGGGAGGTGCTTATAACTGAATCCACATCCATAACCACTTACCTATACATAATAAGGGCTGAACCATGCAGTAAACGTATCTGCGGAGCCCTCGTAGCAGGAAGCCAACGCTGCGAGCATGACATCACCATTAGGCCAAATAATGGCCTCACGTGTCTGGCCCGTACCACCGCGCGGCCGTCACGAAACGTCGCCTGGCGTGCGGACGTTCACGTCTCACAAAAGTGATGTGGCGGCGTCATCCAGCCCCACATGACCGTCACGTGACATCGCATGACCATCACGGAGCGTCGCGCTGCACGAGGACGTCCACACCTAACAGAAGTGACGCATCGCGTCATCAACTGATGGCGCAGCGTCCCCAGAACAGAGGTTCTCCCTGGCTAATTACGTTGGCTACGCTGCGCTCCAACGCCGTATAAAACACAGGGCGTGGAGCGCAGCCAGGAAAGGAAATGGGTTAACCCTTAGTGGTCCGCATGGATCTAATAGAGCTTCCACTAAAGGCCAGAAATGTGGAAACAAATAGATAGAAACAAAGCAAAATGAATGCAATTGTGACCACCTGCTAAAATTACTGATTACTAATCGTAATTCAACACTAAAAAACTTCATAAAACAATTATTAAAATGATAAAATAGACGTAGGATGGCAAAAAGGGGAAATGAACCCTCTAAACATCACATGTTGCCATCCTACGTCTATTTTATCATTTTAATAATTGTTTTATGACGTTTTTTAGTGTTGAATAGTGATGAGCCGAACACCCCCGGGTTCGGTTCGCACCAGAACCCGCGAACGGACCGAAAGTTCGAACGAACATTAGAACCCTATTAAATACAATGGATGCGAACGTTCGAATTCTAAAGTGCTAATTATAAAAACTATTATGCATGTTATTGTCCTAAAAAGGGTTTGGGAACCCGGGTTCTGCACCAGGGGACATGTATCAATGCAAAAATAAGTTTTAAAAACGGTCGTTTTCCGGGAGCAGTCATTTTAATGATGCATAAAGTGAAAAAAAAAAGTCAAATATTCCTTTAAATATCGTACCTGGGGGGTGTCTAAAGTATGCCTGTGAAGTGCCACGTGTTTCCCGTGTTTAGAACTGTCCCTGCACAAAATGACACTTCTAAAGGAAAAAAAAGCCATTTAAAACTGCTTGCGGCTTTAATGTAATGTCTGGTCCCGGTAATATGGATGAAAATCTTTAAGAAAAATGGCATAGCTACCCCATGACCCCCCCCCTACCCCAGCCCATTACCAGCCCCTTTGGGTCTTGTATGGATATTAAGGGGAACCCCGCACATAAAATAAAAAAGGCCCTATATACTCTGAACAGCCGTATACAGGCGGTGCATACAAGACAGGGACTGTAGGTTTGTTCTTATGTAGAATCTGTTTGTAATTTTGAACAGGTACATTGTTGAAGTGTAGCTCCAGACCAAAAATCTATTTTTAAACTTTTTGGAAAACATAGGTAAGGGTTATCACCCCTGTAACATTTGTTTTGCTGTCTGTGCCCCTGTTCAGAACATTTCACCTCACTTTCCGTCCTAATGACAACTGTTTTTGAAATGTGGTGTTTTTCTTGAAACAAGGATTGCTGATAAAGCATCAGTACAGAGGAGACACCTTTCTCCCATATTTATTCTTACAGGAGAGAATTTTCCTTCCTAGTGGTAGATTTCCTCTCACTTCCTGTTGTCTTCTTGCGTTTGCAAGTAGGAGTCGTTTGTAAGTTGGATGTTTGAAAGTAGGGACCTGCCGTATATACTCTGCAGAAATAGGCCCCTTAGTTGTTGGTGTTGGCACAACACTGTAAGCACTCACAGTTACTCTTGGTTGGTGCTGGAACGCCCTGCTGTCAACTATTATATCAGGAATTTTAATTACATATAATTGTTGAACAGTGGTAGTAAAAATTGGGCCTTTGATGGTGGTGCTGGTGCCACAACACTGTAAGCCCTGACAGTTACTCTTGGTGGGTGCAGCAATGGGCCCTGCTGTGAATTATTAGATCAAGAATTGTAATTACATGCCCCTGTTGAACAGGGGCTGAAAAATTGGGCCTTAGGCACTGGTGGCACAACACTGCAACCCTTCACAGATACTGTACTTGGAGCACAGCAATGAGCCCTGTTGCAAAGTATTGCTTCAAAAATTGTAATGACACGCCCCTGTTAAACAGGGGCTGAAAAATTGGGCCTTAGGCACTGGTGGCACAACACTGCAACTCCTCACAGATACTGTACTTGGAGCACAGCAATGAGCCCTGTTGCAAAGTATTGCTTCAAAAATTGTAATTACACGCCCCTGTTAAACAGGGGCTGAAAAATTGGGCGTTAGGCACTGGTGGCGGCACCCATAAACAAAAATGATCTTCCAAGCTATCATCATCAATCGTATCATTGAGGACTCGGAGGAGGAGGATAGCCAGTCAACATAACAGCACAGGCACTCAGCATCAGCATCAGTCTTGAAGGGATGTGACATTTTAAAATCAATTAGTCTGTTATATCAGCATCAGGTGTGTGGTAGCTGGTGGTGATCCAAGACTGGTTCATCTTGATGAAAGTCAGTCGATCAACCGAGTCGGTGGACAGGCGCACCCTGTGATCCGTGACAAATCCTCCAGCAGCACTGAATGTGCGTTCCGAAAGAACGCTGGATGCAGGACAGGCCAGTAGCTCAATTGCATACTGTGCAAGCTCTGGCCAGTGATCCATCCTCAAGACCCAGTAAGCCAGAGGATTTTCGGTGGGGAAGGTGTCCAAGTCTGACCTTGCCCCTAGATATTCCTGCACCATGTTTATCAGACGCTGGCGATGGTTGCTGGAACCGATCATACTTTGGGGCTGCGGACTAAAGAATTGTCTGAACGCATCGGTCAGACGGCCACCTTCCCCACCGCTCCTTCTTTGACTGGCCGAAGCCTCAGCAACTCGTTGTCCAGGACCAGGAGTTTGCAACCTCCCAGTCTCTGGGAACGCGTTGCACAGACCTTTCTGCAAGGCCTCCCGGAGTTGTCTCATCCTCTGCTCCCTCTGCGACGGTAACATAAGGTCCGCAACCTTACCCTTGTACCGTGGATCAAGGAGAGTGGCCAGCCAGTAATGGTCCCTCTCCTTGATCCGAAGAATACGAGGATCCTTCCGCAGACTTTGCAGGATCAGGGAGGCCATGCAGCGTAGGTTTGCTGAGGCATTCGCTCCGGAGTCCTCTGGGTCACTAAGGACGACATGATCCGCAGCCACCTCCTCCCAGCCACGTACAAGTCCACTGGTTTCTTGGGACTGTAAATCATCCCTAAAAGACTGCTGCTGATGATGCTGAGTGCCAGCCTCCACCTCCATGCTGACACAATCCTCCTCCTCCTCCTCCTCCTCCTCCTCCTCCTCCTCTTCCTGTGCGATGGGTGGGACAGAAGGAACACTGTCTGGGTAAAGGGGGCCTTGAGAGGCAAGGAAGTCCTCCTCTTCCTGCCTCTGTTCTGCCTCAAGTGCCCTGTCCATTATTCCACGCAGCGTGTGCTCCAACAGGTGGACAAGAGGTACAGTGTCACTGATGCATGCACTGTCACTGCTCACCATCCTCGTGGCCTCCTCAAATGGTGCCAGGACAGTGCATGCATCCCTGATCATGCCCCACTGGCGTGGAGAAAAAAAACCAAGCTCCCCTGACCCTGTCCTGGTGCCGTAGTCGCACAGGTACTCATTGATGGCCCTCTGCTGCGTGTGCAGCCGCTGCAGCATGGCCAACGTTGAGTTCCACCTGGTGGGCATGTCACATATAAGGCGGTTCTTGGGCAGGTTCAACTCCTTTTGCAGCTCAGCCAGGCGAGCACTGGCATTATAAGATCTGCGGAAATGCACACAGACTTTCCTGGCCTGCCTCAGGACATCCTGTAAGCCCGGGTACCTGCCCAAGAAGCGCTGCACCACCAGGTTAAGGACGTGAGCCACACAGGGCACATGGGTCAGTTGTCCCTGTCGGAGGGCGGAGAGGAGGTTGGTGCCATTGTCGCAAACCACCATTCCTGGCTTAAGCTGGCGTGGCGTCAACCACCTCTCGGCCTGGCCCTGCAGAGCAGACAGGACCTCTGCCCCAGTGTGGCTTCTGTCCCCCAAACACACCAGCGCAAGCACGGCATGGCATCTTTTTGCCTGCGTACTTGCGTAGCCCCGTGAACGGCTACGGAGCACCGCTGGTTCATAGGACAAACCACAGGAAGAGGCCATGGAGGAAGAAGAAGAGGAGGGGGTGGAGGAGAGAGGTGTGTCACAACCAGTAGTAGCATTTTGGAGGCGTGGCGGTGGGACAACCTCCAACACTACTGCACCTTGTCCTGAATCCTTCCCAGCTGCCAAAAGAGTGACCCAATGGGCCGTGAAAGAAAGGTAACGTCCCTGTCCATGCCTGCTGGACCATGAGTCAGCGGTAATATGCACCTTACCGCTGACCGCCCTGTCCAGCGAGGCCAAGACATTGCCTTCCACATGCCGGTAGAGAGCCGGAATAGCCTTCCGTGAGAAAAAGTGGCGTTTGGGAACCTGCCACTGAGGAACCGCACATTGCACAAACTCACGGAAGGGGGCCGAGTCTACCAACTGAAAAGGCAGCAGTTGAAGCGCTAGCAATTTAGCCAAGCTAGCATTCAACCGCTGGGCATGTGGATGGCTGGGAGTGAACTTCTTTCGACGGTCCAGCAGCTGGGGCAGGGAAATTTGCCTGCTAGAATCGGACATCGGTGTACTGCTAGCAGAGTGGGCGCAAGTACTTGGCTGTGACACACCTAATTCTACACCTTCATTCCTCTCAGTGCATGTTTCAGAGAGGACTGAAGTTATAGTGGGGTTGGAGATCCCAGCTGATGCGGTGCAAGGAGAGGTCCGCTTGGTTCTTTGGTGTGGGTCTTTGAGGTAGGCTTGCCAACGAGCTGCATGGCAGGTCAACATATGTCTGGTCAGGCATGTGGTACCCAAGCGGCTGATGTTTTGGCCACGCGATATACGCTTGAGACATATGTTGCAAACAGCAGCTGTGCGATCTGATGCACTAGCCTCAAAAAAGGCCCACACCAAAGAACTTTTTGAATGACGGGCAGAGGCAGCGCCCTGCACAGGCGGAGCTCTGCGGTGTGATTCCGTCGGTGTACTGCCCTTACGCTGGCCACCAAAGGGCATCCTGCCTCGTTGGAGATGTGCCTCCTCCTCATCCTCCTCCTCCTCCTCTCTCCTATTAGGCACCCACGTGGAGTCATTGACCTCATCATCCCCTCCCTCCTCATCACTGGAGCCAATCTGGCAGTATGCTGCAGCTGCTGGAACATGACTGCCAGATTGGTGTCCTTCTTGAGCATCCCCTCTGTCTGCTCTCACGCTACTGCCTTCCTCTAGCTGGGTTTCATCATCAGACCCTTCGAAACGCTGGGCATCCTCCTGGAGCATGTACCCAACACTGTGCTGAAACAGTTCGGGGGACTCCTCAGGAGGAGGACATGGTGGGTCTAGGGAAGGAGTGACTGATGATTTGTCTGACATTGATACCAGGGAAGACGACGCTTTGGCAGCTGCTTTTCCAGTACCCTGAGCCTGGGTGAGAGAGGATGAGGAGGAGGAGGAGGGCTTGGTCATCCACTCTACCAAGTCTTCGGCATGATGTGGCTCAACATGTCCAGCTGCCGAAAAGAAGGACAAGCGTGTCCCATGGCCATGTGCTGATGACAATGCACCGCGTCCACGACCAGCACTGTTGCCCCCAGACACAGAGCCTGCTTGCCCTCTTTTATTGCCTCCTGACTGTCTGCCTCTCCTTGTTTGCCTTCCAGACATTCTAATAGATGGCCTGCAGGGAGATGGGAAAAAAGCAATAAGGGCTACCTTCAGGTGTCCTTCTCTGTCCCTTGAAACAAGGACTTTCACAGTGAAAGAAACTGACACTGTCCCTACCTAGAGTTTTCTGTCCCTAGAATAAATGTTTTTTTTAATCACAATATAGCACAAGGACAATTCACTCAATGTCTCTCCAGGTCCCTGGAAACAAGGACTTGCAGAGTGAAAGAAACTGACACTGTCCCTACCTAGAGTTTTCTGTCCCTAGAAAAAATGTTTTTTTTAAGCACAATATAGCACAAGGACAATTAACTCACTGTCCTTACAGGTCCCTGGAAACAAGGACTTGCAGAGTGAAAGAAAAAAAACACTCTCCCTACCTACAGTTTTCTGTCCCTAGAAAAAATGTTTTTTTTAAGCACAATATAGCACAAGTAAAATTAACTCACTGTCCTTACAGGTCCCTGGAAACAAGGACTTGCAGAGTGAAAGAAAAAAAACACTCTCCCTACCTACAGTTTTCTGTCCCTAGAAAAAATGTTTTTTTTAATCACAATATAGCACAAGGAAAATTAACTCACTGTCCTTACAGGTCCCTGGAAACAAGGACTTGCAGAGTGAAAGAAACTGACACTGTCCCTACCTAGAGTTTTCTGTCCCTAGAATAAATGTTTTTTTTAATCACAATATAGCACAAGGAAAATTAACTCACTGTCCTTACAGGTCCCTGGAAACAAGGACTTGCAGAGTGAAAGAAACTGACACTGTCCCTACCTAGAGTTTTCTGTCCCTAGAATAAATGTTTTTTTTAAGCACAATATAGCACAAGGACAATTAACTCACTGTCCTTACAGGTCCCTGGAAACAAGGACTTGCAGAGTGAAAGAAAAAAAACACTCTCCCTACCTACAGTTTTCTGTCCCTAGAAAAAATGTTTTTTTTAATCACAATATAGCACAAGGAAAATTAACTCACTGTCCTTACAGGTCCCTGGAAACAAGGACTTGCAGAGTGAAAGAAACTGACACTGTCCCTACCTAGAGTTTTCTGTCCCTAGAATAAATGTTTTTTTTAATCACAATATAGCACAAGGAAAATTAACTCACTGTCCTTACAGGTCCCTGGAAACAAGGACTTGCAGAGTGAAAGAAACTGACACTGTCCCTACCTAGAGTTTTCTGTCCCTAGAATAAATGTTTTTTTTAAGCACAATATAGCACAAGGACAATTAACTCACTGTCCTTACAGGTCCCTGGAAACAAGGACTTGCAGAGTGAAAGAAAAAAAACACTCTCCCTACCTACAGTTTTCTGTCCCTAGAAAAAATGTTTTTTTTAATCACAATATAGCACAAGGAAAATTAACTCACTGTCCTTACAGGTCCCTGGAAACAAGGACTTGCAGAGTGAAAGAAACTGACACTGTCCCTACCTAGAGTTTTCTGTCCCTAGAATAAATGTTTTTTTTAAGCACAATATAGCACAAGGACAATTAACTCACTGTCCTTACAGGTCCCTGGAAACAAGGACTTGCAGAGTGAAAGAAAAAAAACACTCTCCCTACCTACAGTTTTCTGTCCCTAGAAAAAATGTTTTTTTTAATCACAATATAGCACAAGGAAAATTAACTCACTGTCCTTACAGGTCCCTGGAAACAAGGACTTGCAGAGTGAAAGAAACTGACACTGTCCCTACCTAGAGTTTTCTGTCCCTAGAATAAATGTTTTTTTTAAGCACAATATAGCACAAGGACAATTAACTCACTGTCCTTACAGGTCCCTGGAAACAAGGACTTGCAGAGTGAAAGAAAAAAAACACTCTCCCTACCTACAGTTTTCTGTCCCTAGAAAAAATGTTTTTTTTAAGCACAATATAGCACAAGTAAAATTAACTCACTGTCCTTACAGGTCCCTGGAAACAAGGACTTGCAGAGTGAAAGAAAAAAAACACTCTCCCTACCTACAGTTTTCTGTCCCTAGAAAAAATGTTTTTTTTAATCACAATATAGCACAAGGAAAATTAACTCACTGTCCTTACAGGTCCCTGGAAACAAGGACTTGCAGAGTGAAAGAAACTGACACTGTCCCTACCTAGAGTTTTCTGTCCCTAGAATAAATGTTTTTTTTAATCACAATATAGCACAAGGACAATTAACTCACTGTCCTTACAGGTCCCTGGAAACAAGGACTTGCAGAGTGAAAGAAACTGACACTGTCCCTACCTAGAGTTTTCTGTCCCTAGAATAAATGTTTTTTTTAAGCACAATATAGCACAAGGACAATTAACTCACTGTCCTTACAGGTCCCTGGAAACAAGGACTTGCAGAGTGAAAGAAAAAAAACACTCTCCCTACCTACAGTTTTCTGTCCCTAGAAAAAATGTTTTTTTTAATCACAATATAGCACAAGGAAAATTAACTCACTGTCCTTACAGGTCCCTGGAAACAAGGACTTGCAGAGTGAAAGAAACTGACACTGTCCCTACCTAGAGTTTTCTGTCCCTAGAATAAATGTTTTTTTTAATCACAATATAGCACAAGGACAATTAACTCACTGTCCTTACAGGTCCCTGGAAACAAGGACTTGCAGAGTGAAAGAAACTGACACTGTCCCTACCTAGAGTTTTCTGTCCCTAGAATAAATGTTTTTTTTAAGTACAATATAGCACAAGGACAATTAACTCACTGTCCTTACAGGTCCCTGGAAACAAGGACTTGCAGAGTGAAAGAAACTGACACTGTCCCTACCTAGAGTTTTCTGTCCCTAGAATAAATGTTTTTTTTAAGCACAATATAGCACAAGGACAATTAACTCACTGTCCTTACAGGTCCCTGGAAACAAGGACTTGCAGAGTGAAAGAAAAAAAACACTCTCCCTACCTACAGTTTTCTGTCCCTAGAAAAAATGTTTTTTTTAAGCACAATATAGCACAAGTAAAATTAACTCACTGTCCTTACAGGTCCCTGGAAACAAGGACTTGCAGAGTGAAAGAAAAAAAACACTCTCCCTACCTACAGTTTTCTGTCCCTAGAAAAAATGTTTTTTTTAATCACAATATAGCACAAGGAAAATTAACTCACTGTCCTTACAGGTCCCTGGAAACAAGGACTTGCAGAGTGAAAGAAACTGACACTGTCCCTACCTAGAGTTTTCTGTCCCTAGAATAAATGTTTTTTTTAATCACAATATAGCACAAGGACAATTAACTCACTGTCCTTACAGGTCCCTGGAAACAAGGACTTGCAGAGTGAAAGAAACTGACACTGTCCCTACCTAGAGTTTTCTGTCCCTAGAATAAATGTTTTTTTTAAGCACAATATAGCACAAGGACAATTAACTCACTGTCCTTACAGGTCCCTGGAAACAAGGACTTGCAGAGTGAAAGAAAAAAAACACTCTCCCTACCTACAGTTTTCTGTCCCTAGAAAAAATGTTTTTTTTAATCACAATATAGCACAAGGAAAATTAACTCACTGTCCTTACAGGTCCCTGGAAACAAGGACTTGCAGAGTGAAAGAAACTGACACTGTCCCTACCTAGAGTTTTCTGTCCCTAGAATAAATGTTTTTTTTAAGCACAATATAGCACAAGGACAATTAACTCACTGTCCTTACAGGTCCCTGGAAACAAGGACTTGCAGAGTGAAAGAAACTGACACTGTCCCTACCTAGAGTTTTCTGTCCCTAGAATAAATGTTTTTTTTAAGCACAATATAGCACAAGGACAATTAACTCACTGTCCTTACAGGTCCCTGGAAACAAGGACTTGCAGAGTGAAAGAAAAAAAACACTCTCCCTACCTACAGTTTTCTGTCCCTAGAAAAAATGTTTTTTTTAATCACAATATAGCACAAGGAAAATTAACTCACTGTCCTTACAGGTCCCTGGAAACAAGGACTTGCAGAGTGAAAGAAACTGACACTGTCCCTACCTAGAGTTTTCTGTCCCTAGAATAAATGTTTTTTTTAATCACAATATAGCACAAGGACAATTAACTCACTGTCCTTACAGGTCCCTGGAAACAAGGACTTGCAGAGTGAAAGAAACTGACACTGTCCCTACCTAGAGTTTTCTGTCCCTAGAATAAATGTTTTTTTTAAGCACAATATAGCACAAGGACAATTAACTCACTGTCCTTACAGGTCCCTGGAAACAAGGACTTGCAGAGTGAAAGAAAAAAAACACTCTCCCTACCTACAGTTTTCTGTCCCTAGAAAAAATGTTTTTTTTAATCACAATATAGCACAAGGAAAATTAACTCACTGTCCTTACAGGTCCCTGGAAACAAGGACTTGCAGAGTGAAAGAAACTGACACTGTCCCTACCTAGAGTTTTCTGTCCCTAGAATAAATGTTTTTTTTAATCACAATATAGCACAAGGACAATTAACTCACTGTCCTTACAGGTCCCTGGAAACAAGGACTTGCAGAGTGAAAGAAACTGACACTGTCCCTACCTAGAGTTTTCTGTCCCTAGAATAAATGTTTTTTTTAAGCACAATATAGCACAAGGACAATTAACTCACTGTCCTTACAGGTCCCTGGAAACAAGGACTTGCAGAGTGAAAGAAACTGACACTGTCCCTACCTAGAGTTTTCTGTCCCTAGAATAAATGTTTTTTTTAAGCACAATATAGCACAAGGACAATTAACTCACTGTCCTTACAGGTCCCTGGAAACAAGGACTTGCAGAGTGAAAGAAACTGACACTGTCCCTACCTAGAGTTTTCTGTCCCTAGAATAAATGTTTTTTTTAAGCACACTATAGCAGAAGCACAAAACACACTGACACTCTCCCTACCTATCCTTCTCTTTCCCTAAACTAAAGGAATCCAGGTTAAGCAAGAAAGAAATAACAGTCACTGTCCCTGCCTATGCTACTCTATCCCTGCTCCGGAACACACTACACTAGGCCGCCGTGCTGGCGGCCTTTTATAGTGTGGGGCGTGTACTAAACACCCTCAGCAATAATTGGCCACAGGCATCCTGCCTGTGGCCAATCATTGCTCTCCTCGCTGCCGGCGCTGTGATTGGCCAAGCATGCGGGGTCACAGTGCATGCTTGGCCAATCACAGCGCCTGGATGACACTGCGATGGCGTAGTGCATTGTGGGCCGTTCGCGTCACTCGAATTTGGCGCGAACGGCCCAAATCGTTCGATCTTCGTCGAACGATCGAACAGCCAATGTTCGAGTCGAACGTATGTTCGACTCGAACACGAAGCTCATCCCTAGTGTTGAATTACGATTAGTAATCAGTAATTTTAGCAGGTGGTCACAATTGCATTCATTTTGCTTTGTTTCTATATATTTGTTTCCACATTTCTGACCTTTAGTGGAAGCTCTATTAGATCCATGCGGACCACTAAGGGTTAACCCATTTCCTTTCCTGGCTGCGCTCCACACCCTGTGTTTTATACGGCATTGGAGCGCAGCGTAGCCAACGTAATTAGCCAGGGAGAACCTCTGTTCTGGGGATGCCGCGCCATCAGTTGATGACGCGATGCGTCACTTCTGTTAGGTGTGGACGTCCTCGTGCAGTGCGACGCTCCGTGATGGTCATGTGATGTCACGTGACGGTCATGTGGGGCTGGATGACGCCGCCACGTCACTTTTGTGAGACGTGAACGTCCGCACGCCAGGCGACGTTTCGTGACGGTCGCGCGGTGGTACGGGACGGACGCGTGAGGCCATTATTTGGCCTAATGGTGATGTCATGGTCGCAGCGTTGGCTTCCTGCTACGAGGGCTCCGCAGATACGTTTACTGCATGGTTCAGCCCTTATTATGTATAGGTAAGTGGTTATGGATGTGGATTCAGTTATAAGCACCTCCCCATCTGGCCCATACAGCTTCCCACATGAGGATGTAATAACCACCTATGGAGGGGTTTCATAGAGAGGCTTGGAACGCACGCTCCGGCGCCATTTTGGATTTCACAGGAAGTACTGTCTCAATGGGCAGACTAGGGGGAGGTCCTTGATACTTATAAATAGCATACAGGCAACAGTGGAGTTACACCCCAGACGATGCAAGGTTTTGCGAAACGCGTCGGGAGACTCCACTGCTGCCACTGAGTGTTTTTGCATAGCGCTATATATATATATATATATATGGATTGCATGTAATGTAAGTGTACCTACCTATATTCATTAAATTTCCTTTGCGGTATTACGCTATGTGCCATCTCCTTCTTTCTTCCACATGAACTCTATGTGAGCTATTATATCATTCCTATTGGCTCGAACATCTGGTGTTTTCCCTTGAGCTTGGACCTTGGACATAAGGGTGCATGGTGCCGGCCGGGATTCCATATGTACGGACATATACATATTCAGCCTGTCTGACCCTATACACATACGTGCATAGGGTCCACTTCATCCGGTAAGCCTCCCCTTCACGTGGTGGTGGTTACGTCACTAGTCACTTATTACTTTGGAAGATTCACCTATACATTTTTTGAACTGAACAAGTTCTGATCACATCAACGTTTTGATCATTATAAACTTTCCACATATTTATTTGGATTTTCATATATATTTGGACTCACATCCATCCTTTGTGATCTAGTTAATTTTTGAACACTTGGGTGTCACATATTGTTATACGCATAGCGCTGCATTTTTGTATATTGTTTGCTGTTCCCATCTGTCACAACGACTCTGCGCTGGGTCTTCAGAAAGGGTCACCTCCCTGGCCTCCTCAATCCTGGATACAGATCCCCTCGCAAGGCAGATCCCTGGGAGCCTCGGTCCCTGGCGAATTCCAGCCGAAGGTCGCTGGGCTCCAGGCCTTTCTCCAAAGTACCTCACCCCAGACTGAAGATGTCTGGGATGGAACAGCAGCTCCGTCTAGGGCACCCGGAGACAACCCGACCAGGCGTCCGGGCCTAGGGCACCCGGAGGCGACACACACGCACCCAGGCCTAAGGTGCCTGAGCGCCGAACCGAACCCACTGGAAGATGGCCGCCCCCTTTTATATCCTCTCCCGACAGGCACAGCAGGTTCCATGCCCCGCCGTACTGCTGCCAAGAGGGGACAAAAAAAGGCACAACCTTGTACTGCGGTTCAACCCGGGCCTATGGCAACAGCGCCAGCTATAGGCCCCAGGGAACTACACACCAGTGCCATCTCCCAGGGATAGAAATGGTCCATGAAACCTAACAATTAGTGCATCTGAGCCTAGTTACCACTCAGATGCTTCCCCTAAATGTAACCTCCCACTACGTAGGGAAGGGTGGATTAACTACTGTTGCCTAGCTGTATGCTCTGCACACATATGCTATAGGCCTTGTATGCTTTAATTACAATTTTACAAGCAAAAGTATCACAGACAAAAAGTCAAAGGATCATTAAAAAAAAATAAACATCACATATGCTTTTCTGAACACAGAATGTAGACAGAGAGCTTCCACTTTGTCTAAACCTACCTTAAAGATAAATCTCATTAAAAAGTTTGGGACTACAGTACTTAGTAGTCAGCAACTGTTGAGAAAATGAACAATTCGGTCAGAAGCATGTAATGTACAGCACATCTTAAAGTGGAATTACACTGCATCTAAGCATTACAAACCGTAAACTTTAATTCATTTTTACTATCCAAAGTAAACTCATGCACCATGTCTCCATGCTGTATTTTGCTGAGAAATCACTTTGAAAAACATCCCATAGTATTTCTACCCGTGATCGTTTTGCGTAAGGACATATGATTCATGTGGAATACATCTGCCCTTACTGTAGCTCCCTTAGCATGCCTGAAGACTCCTGGGATGTATAACATCATTTGCCTAAGCCTACAAACCAGGAAGTAACTGAAGAAATGTAAACAAATGTTTAAAACAAGTATATATAATGTGCTTTCATAACAATTTTCTAATGATATATACAGTATCTCACAAAAGTGAGTACACCCCTCACATTTTTGTAAGTATTTTTTTATACCTTTTCATGTGACAACACTGAAGATTTTACACTTTGCTACAATGTAAAGTAGTGAGTGTACAGTTTGTATAACAGTGTAAATTTGCTGTCCCCTCAAAATAACTCAACACAGCCATTAATGTTTAAACAGCTGGCAACAAAAGTGAGTACACCCTTAAGTGAAAATGTCTGAATTGGGCCCAGTTAGACATTTTTCCTCCCTGGTGTCATGTGACTCATAAGTGTTACAAGGTCTCAGGTGTGAATGGGGAGCAGGTGTGTTAAATTTGGTGTTATTGCTCTTACTCTCTCATACTGGTCACTGGAAGTTCAACATGGCACCTCATGGCTAAGAACTCTCTTAGGATCTGAAAAAAAGAATTGTTGCTCTACATAAAGATGACCTAGGCTATAAGAAGATTGCCAAGACCCTGAAACTGAGCTGCAGCACGGTGGACAAGACCATACCGCAGTTTAACAGAACAGGTTCCACTCAGAACAGTCCTCGCCATGGTCGACCAAAGAAGTTGAGTGCATATACTCAGCGTCATATCCAAAGGTTGTCTTTGGGAAATAGACGTATGAGTGCTGCAAGCATTGCTGCAGAGGTTAAAGGGGTGGGGGGTCAGCCTGTCAGTGCTCAGACCATACGCCACACACTTCATCAGATTGGTCTGCATGGCTGTCGTCCCAGAAGGAAGCCTCTTCTAAAGATGATGCACAAGAAAGCCCACAAACAGTTTGCTGAAGACAAGCAGACTAAGGACATGTATTAATGGAACCAATACCTGTGGTCTGATGAGTCCAAGATAAACTTATTGGTTCAGATGATGTCAAGCGTGTGTAGCGGCAACCAGGTGAGGAGCACAAAGACAAGTGTGTCTTGCCTACAGTCAAGCATGGTAGTGGAAGTGTCATGGTCTGGGGCTGCATGAGTGCTGCCGGCACTAGGGAGCTACAGTTCATTGAGGCAACAATGAATGCCAACGTGTACTGTGACATACTGAAACAGAGCATGATCCCCTCCCTTCGGAGACTGGGCCACAGGGCAGTATTCCAACATAACGACCCCAAACACACCTCCAAGATGACCACTGCCTTGTTAGAGAAGCTAAGGTTAAAGGTGATGGACTGGCCAAGCATGCCTCCAGACCTAAACCCTATTGAGCATCTGTGAGGCATCCTCAAATGGAAGGTGGAGGAGCGCAAGGTCTCTAACATCCTCCAGCTCCGTGATGTTGTCATGGAGGCGTGGAAGAGGACTCCAGTGGCAACCTGTGAAGCTCTGATGAACTCCATGCCCAAGAGGGTTAAGACAGTGCTGAAAAATAATGGTGGCCACACAAAATATTGACACTTTAGTCCCAATTTGGACATTTGCACTTAGGGGTGTCCTTACTTTTTTTGCCAGCTGTTTAGACTTTAATGGCTGTGTGTTGTGTTATTTTGAGGGGACAGCAAATTTACACTGTTATACAAGCTGTACACTCACTACATTGTAGCAAAGTGTCATTTCTTGTGTGTTGTAACATGAAAAGTTATGATAAAATATCTACAAAAATGTAAGAGGTATACTCACTTTTGTGGGATACTGTGTGTGTGATTTTATATATATATATATATATATATATATATATATATATACAGTGGGTACGGAAAGTATTCAGACCCTCTTAAATTTTTCACTTTTTGTTATATTGCAGCCATTTGCTAAAATCATTTAAGTTCATTTTTTTCCACATTAATGTACACACAGCACCCCATATTGACAGAAAAACACAGAATTTTTGCAGATTTATTAAAAAAGAAAAACTGAAATATCAAATGGTCCTAAGTATTCAGACCCTTTTCTCAGTATTTAGTAGAAGCACCCTTTTAATCTAATACAGCCATGAGTCTTTTTGGGAAAGATGCAACAAGTTTTTCACACCTGGATTTGGGGATCCTCTGCCATTCCTCCTTGCAGATCCTCTCCAGTTCTGTCAGGTTGGATGGTAAACGTTGGTGGACAGTCATTTTTAGGTCTCTCCAGAGATGCTCGATTGGGTTTAAGTCAGGGCTCTGGCTGGGCCATTCAAGAACAGTCACGGAGTTGTTGTGAAGCCACTCCTTCCTTATTTTAGCTGTGTGCTTAGGGTCATTGTCTTGTTGGAAGGTAAACCTTCGGCCCAGTCTGAGGTCCTGAGCACTCTGGAGAAGGTTTTCGTCCAGGATATCCCTGTACTTGCCCGCATACATCTTTCCCTCGATGGCAACCAGTCGTCCTGTCCCTGCAGCTGAAAAACACCCCCACAGCATGATGCTGCCACCACCATGCTTCACTGTTGGGACTATATTGGACAGGTGATGAGCAGTGCCTGGTTTTCTGCACACATACCGCTTAGAATTAAGGCCAAAAAGTTCTATCTTGGTCTCATCAGACTAGAAAATCTTATTTCTCACCATCTTGGAGTCCTTCAGGTGTTTTTTAGCAAACTCCATGCGGGCTTTCATGTGTCTTGCGCTGAGGAGAGGCTTTCGCCGGGCCACTCTGCTATAAAGCCCCAACTGGTGGAGGGCTGCAGTGATGGTTGACTTTCTACAACTTTCTCCCATCTCCCGACTGCATCTCTGGAGCTCAGCCACAGTGATCTTTGGGTTCTTCTTTACCTCTCTCACCAAGGCTCTTCGCCCCCGATAGCTCAGTTTGGCCGGACGGCCAGCTCTAGGAAGGGTTCTGGTCATCACAAACGTCTTCCATTTAAGGATTATGTAGGCCACTGTGCTCTTAGGAACCTTAAGTGCAGCAGAATTTTTTTGTAACCTTGGCCAGATCTGTGCCTTGCCACAATTATGTCTCTGAGCTCTTCAGGCAGTTCCTTTGACCTCATGATTCTCATTTGCTCTGACATGCACTGTGAGCTGTAAGGTCTTATATAGACAGGTGTGTGGCTTTCCTAATCAAGTCCAATCAGTATAATCCAACACAGCTGGACTCAAATTAAGCTGTTGAACCATCTCAAGGATGATCAGAAGAAATGGACAGCACCTGAGTTAAATATATGAGTGTCACAGCAAAGGGTCTGCTGAATACTTAGGACCATGTGATATTTTAGTTTTTCTTTTTTAATAAATCTGCAAAAATGTCAACAATTCTGTGTTTTTCTGTCAATATGGGTGCTGTGTGTACATTACTGAGGAAAAAAAATGAACTTAAATGATTTCAGCAAATGGCTGCAATATAACAAAGAGTGAAAAATTTAAGGGGGTCTGAAAACTTTCCGTACCCACTGTGTGTATATATATGTATGTATGTATATATATATATATATATATATATATATATATATACACACACATATACATATACTATATTCTTTTTCAAATATAAGTTTTATTCACGCCCAACATGGGCTAAGACAAGTCAGTACAAACATATACAGAGGGACATTCAAGAAACAAATAACAAAGAGAAGAAATATAAAGGGGGGGGGGGGGACATCATCAGCAACATCACCAGGAAGGAGGAACAAAGCAGGGGTCCTGAACATTTTCAAAAAGCTTATCGTATACCAACTGACCAGTGCCCCCGCAAGTCACACCGTAGGGCCGTGGGCCCCTGCTAACAGTAAGGCCTCCATGCAACAACAGAAAAGACCCACAAAGCCCCGGTCTCCCCACGCCCCCATCCCCCCATCCAGCCCCCCACCCCACCCAGGCAGAGCACAACTCCAGAGGCGGGGGGGCAGGAGGAGAGGGGGGGCCCAGAGCAGGGAAGGAGGGAAGGGAAATCAGGGAGGGGACTTGGAGGTGGAGGGTCAGACACGGGAAGGGTAATCGGGAAACCCTGGTTGAGTCAGGACGGCCCACGAGGTCATCTATATGTGAAATAATGGCTTCATCAAGAAGTCCTAAGGGCGATACCTTCTGATGAGAAGATAAAATGGTGCCATAGCTCCCACATCTCCTTAAATTTTTCTTGATGTTGTCTCGCAGTGAGCACCAAATCTTCCATTGCCCTAATGTCCTCCACCCTCCGGATCCAGCTAGCTACCGTAGGTGGTGTGTGACTTTTCCATTGGAGTGGGATACAGGATTTTGCGGCGTTCAATAAGTGACGTATAAGAGATTTTTTGTATCTCTTAGGTGATATTATGTTGACGTGCAGTAGGAAGAAGGTTGGGTCATCTGGTATAGCATAATCAGTAAACTTCTGAATGGTAAGCCTGACTGTGGACCAGAAATGGGACAGCTTTGGGCAGGACCAGAATATGTGCAATAGCGTACCCCTGTCCCCCTGACATCTCCAGCATAGAAGACAAGGAGAGAGGCGCCTCTAAGTGCAATAGTGTAACAAGTTTTTAATAGTAGATACAAATACACTCACATTTAGGTGAATTAACATAGGCGTTTAAAATGTCAGGATGACGATCATCAGCAGCAGGTCATCTGTCATGTTGATAAAGGAGCGCGACTTTCCAGGACACCGCAAGTCCGCACGCTCACGAAACGCGTCCATTTTTGATGATGTCACCCTCTGCAGCTTAACCACATGTGCGCTCCTAGCCTCGCTCTTAACATACTACAGGACCGTTGTCCCCGGAAGCCGGCCGCTCCATCTTCAGAGACACTCCTGTCATTCTACGCAGAGCTGAGAACCCCCTGTGACCTGCTGCTGATGATCGTCATCTTGACATTTTAAACGCCTATGTTAATTCACCTAAATGTGAGTGTATTTGTATCTACTATTAAAAACTTGTTACACTATTGTACTTAG
Source organism: Rana muscosa (assembly GCA_029206835.1). Taxonomy (NCBI): domain Eukaryota; kingdom Metazoa; phylum Chordata; class Amphibia; order Anura; family Ranidae; genus Rana; species Rana muscosa. The sequence continues at coordinate 61,685,591 of CM055122.1, read as the reverse complement.
AGGCGCCTCTCTCCTTGTCTTCCAGTTGCCCCTGAACATGGTTTCTGTTCATCTATGATGGCCGCCCTGTGCACAGTGGATCCCATTTATCCCTGCTCCACCCATATACACCGCAGTGTGTAAACAGACTCTTAAGGACTTCCTTTAAGACTGTCTATATATATACATATGTTGTATGGTATTTTTTCATCTTATTTTTATATTTTATATATTTTTTAATTTTTTTATTTTTTATTTATTTTATTATATATATTATTTTTTATTTTTTCTTGCTTCATATTGATTACTTTGGATAATACATGTTTCTGTGGATATTGTGCGCCACCACTTGTCTATACATCTCCAGTAGGGATGAGCTTCGTGTTCGAGTCGAACATACGTTCGACTCGAACATCGGCTGTTCGATCGTTCGACGAAGATCGAACGATTTGGGCCGTTCGCGCCAAATTCGAGTGACGCGAACGGCCCACAATGCACTACGCCATCGCAGTGTCATCCAGGCGCTGTGATTGGCCAAGCATGCACTGTGACCCCGCATGCTTGGCCAATCACAGCGCCGGCAGCGAGGAGAGCAATGATTGGCCACAGGCAGGATGCCTGTGGCCAATTATTGCTGAGGGTGTTTAGTACACGCCCCACACTATAAAAGGCCGCCAGCACGGCGGCCTAGTGTAGTGTGTTCCGGAGCAGGGATAGAGCAGCATAGGCAGGGACAGTGATTGTTATTTCTTTCTTGCTTAACCTGGATTCCTTTAGTTTAGGGAAAGAGAAGGATAGGTAGGGAGAGTGTCAGTGTGTTTTGTGCTTGTGCTATAGTGTGCTTAAAAAAAACATTTATTCTAGGGACAGAAAACTGTAGGTAGGGACAGTGTCAGTTTCTTTCACTCTGCAAGTCCTTGTTTCCAGGGACCTGGAAGGACAGTGAGTGAATTGTCCTTGTGCTATATTGTGCTTAAAAAAACATTTATTCTAGGGACAGAAAACTGTAGGTAGGGAGAGTGTCAGTTTCTTTCACTCTGCAAGTCCTTGTTTCCAGGGACCTGTAAGGACAGTGAGTGAATTGTCCTTGTGCTATATTGTGCTTAAAAAAAACATTTATTCTAGGGACAGAAAACTGTAGGTAGGGAGAGTGTCAGTTTATTTCACTCTGCAAGTCCTTGTTTCCAGGGACCTGGAAGGACAGTGAGTGAATTCTCCTTGTGCTATATTGTGCTTAAAAAAAACATTTATTCTAGGGACAGAAAACTGTAGGTAGGGACAGTGTCAGTTTCTTTCACTCTGCAAGTCCTTGTTTCCAGGGACCTGTAAGGACAGTGAGTGAATTGTCCTTGTGCTATATTGTGATTAAAAAAAACATTTTTTCTAGGGACAGAAAACTGTAGGTAGGGAGAGTGTTTTTTTTCTTTCACTCTGCAAGTCCTTGTTTCCAGGGACCTGTAAGGACAGTGAGTGAATTGTCCTTGTGCTATATTGTGCTTAAAAAAAACCATTTTTTCTAGGGACAGAAAACTGTAGGTAGGGAGAGTGTTTTTTTTCTTTCACTCTGCAAGTCCTTGTTTCCAGGGACCTGTAAGGACAGTGAGTGAATTGTCCTTGTGCTATATTGTGCTTAAAAAAAACATTTATTCTAGGGACAGAAAACTGTAGGTAGGGAGAGTGTCAGTTTATTTCACTCTGCAAGTCCTTGTTTCCAGGGACCTGGAAGGACAGTGAGTGAATTGTCCTTGTGCTATATTGTGATTAAAAAAAACATTTATTCTAGGGACAGAAAACTGTAGGTAGGGAGAGTGTCAGTTTATTTCACTCTGCAAGTCCTTGTTTCCAGGGACCTGTAAGGACAGTGAGTGAATTGTCCTTGTGCTATATTGTGATTAAAAAAAACATTTTTTCTAGGGACAGAAAACTGTAGGTAGGGAGAGTGTTTTTTTTCTTTCACTCTGCAAGTCCTTGTTTCCAGGGACCTGTAAGGACAGTGAGTGAATTCTCCTTGTGCTATATTGTGCTTAAAAAAAACATTTATTCTAGGGACAGAAAACTGTAGGTAGGGAGAGTGTCAGTTTATTTCACTCTGCAAGTCCTTGTTTCCAGGGACCTGTAAGGACAGTGAGTGAATTGTCCTTGTGCTATATTGTGATTAAAAAAAACATTTTTTCTAGGGACAGAAAACTGTAGGTAGGGAGAGTGTCAGTTTCTTTCACTGTGAAAGTCCTTGTTTCAAGGGACAGAGAAGGACACCTGAAGGTAGCCCTTATTGCTTTTTTCCCATCTCCCTGCAGGCCATCTATTAGAATGTCTGGAAGGCAAACAAGGAGAGGCAGACAGTCAGGAGGCAATAAAAGAGGGCAAGCAGGCTCTGTGTCTGGGGGCAACAGTGCTGGTCGTGGACGCGGTGCATTGTCATCAGCACATGGCCATGGGACACGCTTGTCCTTCTTTTCGGCAGCTGGACATGTTGAGCCACATCATGCCGAAGACTTGGTAGAGTGGATGACCAAGCCCTCCTCCTCCTCCTCATCCTCTCTCACCCAGGCTCAGGGTACTGGAAAAGCAGCTGCCAAAGCGTCGTCTTCCCTGGTATCAATGTCAGACAAATCATCAGTCACTCCTTCCCTAGACCCACCATGTCCTCCTCCTGAGGAGTCCCCCGAACTGTTTCAGCACAGTGTTGGGTACATGCTCCAGGAGGATGCCCAGCGTTTCGAAGGGTCTGATGATGAAACCCAGCTAGAGGAAGGCAGTAGCGTGAGAGCAGACAGAGGGGATGCTCAAGAAGGACACCAATCTGGCAGTCATGTTCCAGCAGCTGCAGCATACTGCCAGATTGGCTCCAGTGATGAGGAGGGAGGGGATGATGAGGTCACTGACTCCACGTGGGTGCCTAATAGGAGAGAGGAGGAGGAGGAGGATGAGGAGGAGGCACATCTCCAACGAGGCAGGATGCCCTTTGGTGGCCAGCGTAAGGGCAGTACACCGACGGAATCACACCGCAGAGCTCCGCCTGTGCAGGGCGCTGCCTCTGCCCGTCATTCAAAAAGTTCTTTGGTGTGGGCCTTTTTTGAGGCTAGTGCATCAGATCGCACAGCTGCTGTTTGCAACATATGTCTCAAGCGTATATCGCGTGGCCAAAACATCAGCCGCTTGGGTACCATATGCCTGACCAGACATATGTTGACCTGCCATGCAGCTCGTTGGCAAGCCTACCTCAAAGACCCACACCAAAGAACAAAGCGGACCTCTCCTTGCACCGCATCAGCTGGGATCTCCAACCCCACTATAACTTCAGTCCTCTCTGAAACATGCACTGAGAGGAATGAAGGTGTAGAATTAGGTGTGTCACAGCCAAGTACTTGCGCCCACTCTGCTAGCAGTACACCGACGTCCGATTCTAGCAGGCAAATTTCCCTGCCCCAGCTGCTGGACCGTCGAAAGAAGTTCACTCCCAGCCATCCACATGCCCAGCGGTTGAATGCTAGCTTGGCTAAATTGCTAGCGCTTCAACTGCTGCCTTTTCAGTTGGTAGACTCGGCCCCCTTCCGTGAGTTTGTGCAATGTGCAGTTCCTCAGTGGCAGGTTCCCAAACGCCACTTTTTCTCACGGAAGGCTATTCCGGCTCTCTACCGGCATGTGGAAGGCAATGTCTTGGCCTCGCTGGACAGGGCGGTCAGCGGTAAGGTGCATATTACCGCTGACTCATGGTCCAGCAGGCATGGACAGGGACGTTACCTTTCTTTCACGGCCCATTGGGTCACTCTTTTGGCAGCTGGGAAGGATTCAGGACAAGGTGCAGTAGTGTTGGAGGTTGTCCCACCGCCACGCCTCCAAAATGCTACTACTGGTTGTGACACACCTCTCTCCTCCACCCCCTCCTCTTCTTCTTCCTCCATGGCCTCTTCCTGTGGTTTGTCCTATGAACCAGCGGTGCTCCGTAGCCGTTCACGGGGCTACGCAAGTACGCAGGCAAAAAGATGCCATGCCATGCTTGCGCTGGTGTGTTTGGGGGACAGAAGCCACACTGGGGCAGAGGTCCTGTCTGCTCTGCTGGGCCAGGCCGAGAGGTGGTTGACGCCACGCCAGCTTAAGCCAGGAATGGTGGTTTGCGACAATGGCACCAACCTCCTCTCCGCCCTCCGACAGGGACAACTGACCCATGTGCCCTGTGTGGCTCACGTCCTTAACCTGGTGGTGCAGCGCTTCTTGGGCAGGTACCCGGGCTTACAGGATGTCCTGAGGCAGGCCAGGAAAGTCTGTGTGCATTTCCGCAGATCTTATAATGCCAGTGCTCGCCTGGCTGAGCTGCAAAAGGAGTTGAACCTGCCCAAGAACCGCCTTATATGTGACATGCCCACCAGGTGGAACTCAACGTTGGCCATGCTGCAGCGGCTGCACACGCAGCAGAGGGCCATCAATGAGTACCTGTGCGACTACGGCACCAGGACAGGGTCAGGGGAGCTTGGTTTTTTTTCTCCACGCCAGTGGGGCATGATCAGGGATGCATGCACTGTCCTGGCACCATTTGAGGAGGCCACGAGGATGGTGAGCAGTGACAGTGCATGCATCAGTGACACTGTACCTCTTGTCCACCTGTTGGAGCACACGCTGCGTGGAATAATGGACAGGGCACTTGAGGCAGAACAGAGGCAGGAAGAGGAGGACTTCCTTGCCTCTCAAGGCCCCCTTTACCCAGACAGTGTTCCTTCTGTCCCACCCATCGCACAGGAAGAGGAGGAGGAGGAGGAGGAGGAGGAGGAGGAGGAGGATTGTGTCAGCATGGAGGTGGAGGCTGGCACTCAGCATCATCAGCAGCAGTCTTTTAGGGATGATTTACAGTCCCAAGAAACCAGTGGACTTGTACGTGGCTGGGAGGAGGTGGCTGCGGATCATGTCGTCCTTAGTGACCCAGAGGACTCCGGAGCGAATGCCTCAGCAAACCTACGCTGCATGGCCTCCCTGATCCTGCAAAGTCTGCGGAAGGATCCTCGTATTCTTCGGATCAAGGAGAGGGACCATTACTGGCTGGCCACTCTCCTTGATCCACGGTACAAGGGTAAGGTTGCGGACCTTATGTTACCGTCGCAGAGGGAGCAGAGGATGAGACAACTCCGGGAGGCCTTGCAGAAAGGTCTGTGCAACGCGTTCCCAGAGACTGGGAGGTTGCAAACTCCTGGTCCTGGACAACGAGTTGCTGAGGCTTCGGCCAGTCAAAGAAGGAGCGGTGGGGAAGGTGGCCGTCTGACCGATGCGTTCAGACAATTCTTTAGTCCGCAGCCCCAAAGTATGATCGGTTCCAGCAACCATCGCCAGCGTCTGATAAACATGGTGCAGGAATATCTAGGGGCAAGGTCAGACTTGGACACCTTCCCCACCGAAAATCCTCTGGCTTACTGGGTCTTGAGGATGGATCACTGGCCAGAGCTTGCACAGTATGCAATTGAGCTACTGGCCTGTCCTGCATCCAGCGTTCTTTCGGAACGCACATTCAGTGCTGCTGGAGGATTTGTCACGGATCACAGGGTGCGCCTGTCCACCGACTCGGTTGATCGACTGACTTTCATCAAGATGAACCAGTCTTGGATCACCACCAGCTACCACACACCTGATGCTGATATAACAGACTAATTGATTTTAACATGTCACATCCCTTCAAGACTGATGCTGATGCTGAGTGCCTGTGCTGTTATGTTGACTGGCTATCCTCCTCCTCCGAGTCCTCAATGATACGATTGATGATGATAGCTTGTAAGATCATTTTTGTTTATGGGTGCCGCCACCAGTGCCTAACGCCCAATTTTTCAGCCCCTGTTTAACAGGGGCGTGTAATTACAATTTTTGAAGCAATACTTTGCAACAGGGCTCATTGCTGTGCTCCAAGTACAGTATCTGTGAGGAGTTGCAGTGTTGTGCCACCAGTGCCTAAGGCCCAATTTTTCAGCCCCTGTTTAACAGGGGCGTGTCATTACAATTTTTGAAGCAATACTTTGCAACAGGGCTCATTGGTGTGCTCCAAGTACAGTATCTGTGAGGAGTTGCAGTGTTGTGCCACCAGTGCCTAAGGCCCAATTTTTCAGCCCCTGTTTAACAGGGGCGTGTCATTACAATTTTTGAAGCAATACTTTGCAACAGGGCTCATTGCTGTGCTCCAAGTACAGTATCTGTGAGGGGTTGCAGTGTTGTGCCACCAGTGCCTAAGGCCCAATTTTTCAGCCCCTGTTCAACAGGGGCATGTAATTACAATTCTTGATCTAATAATTCACAGCAGGGCCCATTGCTGCACCCACCAAGAGTAACTGTCAGGGCTTACAGTGTTGTGGCACCAGCACCACCATCAAAGGCCCAATTTTTACTACCACTGTTCAACAATTATATGTAATTAAAATTCCTGATATAATAGTTGACAGCAGGGCGTTCCAGCACCAACCAAGAGTAACTGTGAGTGCTTACAGTGTTGTGCCAACACCAACAACTAAGGGGCCTATTTCTGCAGAGTATATACGGCAGGTCCCTACTTTCAAACATCCAACTTACAAACGACTCCTACTTGCAAACGCAAGAAGACAACAGGAAGTGAGAGGAAATCTACCACTAGGAAGGAAAATTCTCTCCTGTAAGAATAAATATGGGAGAAAGGTGTCTCCTCTGTACTGATGCTTTATCAGCAATCCTTGTTTCAAGAAAAACACCACATTTCAAAAACAGTTGTCATTGGGACGGAAAGTGAGGTGAAATGTTCTGAACAGGGGCACAGACAGCAAAACAAATGTTACAGGGGTGATAACCCTTACCTATGTTTTCCAAAAAGTTTAAAAATAGATTTTTGGTCTGGAGCTACACTTCAACAATGTACCTGTTCAAAATTACAAACAGACTCTACATAAGAACAAACCTACAGTCCCTGTCTTGTATGCACCGCCTGTATAGGGCTGTTCAGAGTATATAGGGCCTTTTTTATTTTATGTGCGGGGTTCCCCTTAATATCCATACAAGACCCAAAGGGGCTGGTAATGGGCTGGGGTAGGGGGGGGGTCATGGGGTAGCTATGCCATTTTTCTTAAAGAATTTCATCCATATTACCGGGACCAGACATTACATTAAAGCCGCAAGCAGTTTTAAATGGCTTTTTTTTCCTTTAGAAGTGTCATTTTGTGCAGGGACAGTTCTAAACACGGGAAACACGTGGCACTTCACAGGCATACTTTAGACACCCCCCAGGTACGATATTTAAAGGAATATTTGACTTTTTTTTTTTCACTTTATGCATCATTAAAATGACTGCTCCCGAAAAACGACCGTTTTTAAAACTTCTTTTTGCATTGATACATGTCCCCTGGTGCAGAACCCGGGTTCCCAAACCCTTTTTAGGACAATAACATGCATAATAGTTGTTATAATTAGCACTTTAGAATTCGAACGTTCGCATCCATTGTATTTAATAGGGTTCTAATGTTCGTTCGAACTTTCGGTCCGTTCGCGGGTTCTGGTGCGAACCGAACCCGGGGGTGTTCGGCTCATCACTAATCTCCAGCATAGTGCTGAGGAGTTCGGGTAGTAGGTTTGTAGGACATGAGGGGTCAGATACCACCTCGTCATGAGCTTATAGTTAGTTTCCTGTACCTTCGGACATATGGAAGATTTCAGAGCGATTGTTATGATACGCTGGGTCTGGTGCGGGGTGAATGTACAATTTAGGTCTCTTTCCCACTTAGTTAGATAGGCCCAGTGTATGCTTTCCATCGGGGAAATCAGAAGGCTATACATGGTGGACAGTGTCCGCGGGAGCGCATCCTCCTCCGAGCAGAGGATCTCAAAGGTGGTAAGTGGTTTGGCGAACTCTTGTGGGTTAGGTATGGGCGTGAGGAAGTGTCTAAGTTGGACGGCCGTCCAAAATGGCAGTTGGAAGGCGCCCTCTTCGTCCCTTAGCGTTTCTAAAGAGGGCCAACAGTCATTCACCAGGTAGTGTCTCGCTTGTGTACAGTTGATATTCTTAAAAAAAATTCCTGACTTGGGGGTCTAGTCCCGGAGGGAATTTTGGGTTCCCTATAATGGGGTACACGGGGGAGTTAGGTGTGGATAGAGAGATTGTGTGAAGAGTGTCTGTGCACCTACTCGGAGTGTCGTCCCGATCAGTGGGTGTTTTTTGACGTCCGCTGGGAGATGTTCAGAACACCAAACAGCTCCCTGCAGAGGTATGTGCGTTTGAGACTGTTCGAGGTGTGTCCATAATTTCAGGTCAGAGTGACGGCACCAGTCTACGATCCTACCTAGGTGTACTGCTTGATAGTATTTCTTTACATCAGGGACCGCCAGACCACCATTAATCTTTGGCAGGGATAGCAAGGCTTGGGGCAGCCTCGGTTTTTTGTTTGCCCATATCAATTTGGTGAACTGACTGGACTCGTTTAAAGTACGCCGCTGGGATAGAGATTGGAAGTGCCTGTAATAAGTAGAGGAATTTGGGCAGGATGCACATCTTTATAAGGTTGCATCGGCCAAACCATGAATGGAGGCCCTTGTGCCAGGATTCTAGTAAGGTCCGAGTTTTGATTAGTAAAGGAGGGAAATTCAGGGTAAAGGTATGTTTAAGGTCAGCCGGAACCCGAGGTGCCCAGGTATTTCAGTCTCCATCCACTTGAAGTTAAAGTTGGACCTCAGTGTTTGCATGGCAGTTTGTGATATCCCTACTCCCATGGCTTCCGACTTATTATAACTGAGTTTGAGGTTGGATATGTTTCCATAGGTGTCAAATTCGCGGATGAGGTTTTGGAGGGGGATTGACAGGTTTGCAAGGGAAAAAAGCAAGTCGTCCGCATAGGCAGAGACTTTGTATTGGGAGTCCCCCACCGTGAGGCCCTGGATGTCCGGGTTGTTTCTGATTGTACAGAGGAATGGCTCTAGTGATAAGGCGAAAAAGGAGGGGTGACAACGGGCAGCCTTGCCTAGTCCCGTTCTTGATCGGGAGGGGGTCAAATAAGATTCCATTCACTTTAACCTGTGCGGTAGGGGCGGAGTAGATTTGAGCAATCCATCTAGTAATGGTTTCCCCAAGTCAATATGTCTAAGGACCGAGAACATATAATCCCAGTTAACCCGATTGAATGCTTTCTCAGTGACTGTGTTTATGAAAACAGAAGGTGTGTGGGACTGGTTGGCTACATGTATGAGATTAGGTACTTTAATTGTACTATCCCTAGCCTCCCTAGTGGGGATGAAGCCCACTTGTTCCAAGTGGACTAACGTCTGTAGGTGACTGGCTAATCAGGTCGCTAAAATCTTGGTAAACAGCTTGAGGTCCGTGTTTAGAAGGGAAATCGGCCTGTAGCTGCTGCATACTGAAGGTTCTTTGTCATCCTTAGGGATGACCGTGATATGTGCCCGCAGGGTATCCCTGGAGAAGGCCGCCATGTTTCCCAACATGTTGTAGAAGGACACCTTATGGGGGCTCAGGGAAGGGAGAAAAGTCTTATAGTACTGTAAGGTGAGGCCATCCGGCCCTGGGGCCTTACCAGGTTTAGTGGAGGACAGAGCTAGGCCTAATTCCTCTGACGTGATCGGGGCGTCTAATTCTAGGGGTTGTGTTCTGGGGGGGCCTGAATATTGTACAAATTTGCATAATATTCCTGGAAGGTGTTGGCTATTTGGTGTGGTAAGCTGACCTTCATGTCGGTTGCTGTCTTGATGTGGGGGACGTAGGTTTGCATTCTAAGTTCTTTAACTGCCCTGGCCAGAATTCTCCCACATTTATTACCCGACTCATAGGATACGAGGCGGCATTTTTGCAGCGCTGCCTTGGTCCTATAATTGAGGAGCTCATTAATTTGGGTACGGATGGAGGCCAGTTCAGCCTCAACCAGGGGATCTGGGGTGCTCTTATGTCATGCATCGGCGGCGTAGAGTTTGGTCAGGAGTGTTTTCAGCTGTTCTCCCTTTTCCCTTTTAATGCGTACGTCATGTTTTATAAAAATGCATACTATATTCTTTAAAATTATTGGGATGACTGCCTTTGCACGCATATGAACTTTAATGGCAACCCAGTCTTAGTCCGTAGGGTTCAATATTGAGTTGGCCCATCCTTTGCAGCTATAACAGCTTCAACTCTTCTGGGAGGACTGTCCACAAGTTAGAGAAGTGTCTATGGGAATGTTTGACCATTCTTCCAGATGTGCATTTGTGAGGTCAGGCACTGATGTTGGACGAGAAGCCCTGGCTCTAAGTCTCCACTCTAATTCATCCCAAAGGTGTTCTATCGGGTTGAGGTCAGGAGCCAGTCAAGTTTCTCCAACCCAAACTCGCTCATCCATGTCTTTATGGACCTTGCTTTGTGCACTGGTGCGCAGTCATGTTGGAACAGGAAGGGTCCATCCCCAAACTGTTCCCAAAAAGTTGGGAGCATGAAATTGTCCAAAATGTCTTGGTATGTCTTAAGAGTTTCCTTCACTGGAACTAAGGGGCCAAGCCCAACCCCTGAAAAACACCCCCACACCATAATCCCCCCTCCACCAAATGATTTGGACCAGTGCACAAAGCAAGGTCAATAAAGACATGTATGAGCGAGTTTGGGATGGAGGAACTTGCCTGGTCTGCACATAGTCCTGACCTCAATCCCACGAGCCAGACCTTTTCATCCACATCAGTGTCTGACCTCACAAATGCGCTTCTGGAAGAATGGTCAAACATTCCCATAGACACACTCCTATACCCTGTGGAAAGCCTTCACAGAAGAGTTGAAGCTGTTATAGCCGCAAAGGGTGGGCCAACTCAATATTGAACCCTACAGACTAAGACTGGGATGCCATTAAAGGTCATGTGCATGTAAAGGCAGGCATCCCAATACTTTTGACAATATAATGTGTAAATAATGTGTAAAAAAATATAGTACAAAAGTGACTCACACTGATTACACCCCAATTATTGCAAATTATATATTACAGTGCAGTGCAATTCATTCATACAACGCAATACATTATCTTTTCACTTGTGTATTGAAGATGTTCAACAAATAAATTATAAATGTCTCTATTATTCTCTTGAATATATGTGCTTAAAGGTATCTTCCCAACTTGCACCGCTGTATTCAAAAACTTGTGACAGTGGAAGCACCATCGCATTTCCCTACTTGGCCGGATCGCCTCAGTTAAAATGTCGATCCTCCCGAAGCTCCTTTACCTCTTCCAAACACTGCCTATCCCAGTCCCCTACAAACACTTGAGAAGCCTCCAATCTGACCTCATTAAATTTATTTGGAACTACAAGAGACATAGAGTCCCTCAGTTGGTACTATTGACAGCTCGCTCGGACGGTGGTCTGGCGGTCCCTGACCTCGTCAGATATTATCAAGCAACCCAACTTCACGCTATAGTCTCATGGTTCACCCAACGGTACTATAACATGTGGACGGAAATCGAGAAAATATGGCTAGCCCCGACCCACCCTAATAGCCTACTTTGGAGTGCGAGTGCGGAGGTCCCCCCCAGGCGTCTGCTGGGGTCCATGTCCCAGCTTAGGCGAATCTGGCGCAAGGTAGTGCGTCCATATGGGCTGTACTCTGACCGTTCGCTCCTGACTTTGTTTGTTTGTAATCCCAAGGTGCCAGATAGCCTCACCCACCAAATGTCGTACCCGTGGACATCCCGAAATCTATTTCATTTCGGGAGCCTAGTGGACCTCGTAACGCGCAAATTATTACCCTTCTCCAGACTTCAGACCAAGTTTGACCTACCACGCCAGGTATTCTATAGCTACCTGCAAATTCGCCACTACGCCCTGACCATAGCTCCCGATCTACAATTCTCCCCCCCCGACCCCCTTTGAGTCCTTAGTCCTGGCAGGCTCTGCCCAGAAGGGCCTAATCTCCACTATTTATAAAATACTTAACCCCTATTCTATAGACTCGAAGGGTAAACATTTCTACATGACTAGGTGGGAGAAGGCCCTAAATGAGCAAATCCCTTTGGAACAGTGGCGGATCATATGATCTCAGGCGGCAAAGAGCTCCCTTTGTACACTGTATAAGGAGAATACATTTAAAATCCTTCTCTTCTGGTACATGACCCCAGATGTGCTCCACACCATATACCCCGCCAGTTCAGACTGGTGCTGGCGTTGCCAGAGAGATAGAGGATCCCTCCTCCACATTTATTGGAGTTGCACTCTAATCACTCCTTACTGCACTGCAGTAAAGCAGTTGCTGTCCTGGTTGTTGGAAATACAGATTCCCATGACTCCCAAATTCTTCCTGTTAGGCTTATCACCGCTGCGGCTCCTCCCACCCTACAAAAATCTGACACGCCATATCCTCACAGCCGCACGCTGTCTCATAGCCCTGAACTGGAAAAAAAGACCCCCCCCCCCCCTACTCCCGAGGCCTTGCACGCTAGAATTAAGGACGTGGAGCTGATGGAGAAAATGACGGCCAGGATGCAGGACAAGATGGACACTCATGACAAAATCTGGGAGCTGTGGTACCTTCGGAAGGACCCACCATGACTGGGTGTATGAGCTACCATGGTGTTCTCTCTTCTTTTCTTTTCTCTATCCCTCTCTTTTTTTCTCTACCGAGAGTATTCTTGTGACTCTCTTTGTCCCACATAGTTTGCTGGATGTTTTTCCATGACACCATGCGGCATCACTTCCAATTTTGGTTAAGTGCCTGCTACTGTTTAAGAGTGTATTGACAAAACCTTACTGTATTTGTTTGACAAACTGGATACATAATGTGTTCAGTATTCTGATGACCTGTAAGCTCTTGTATCTTCTTTGTGGAAAACCACAATAAAAATTGTTATTTGAAAAAACTTGTGACAGAAAATGCAATCTTCACAAATGTGTTCTGTGGTCCGTCACCTCTATGCAAAGTGTTTTCTCACCTCCAGAATCAGACCCCACTACAGAGTCTCATTCGCCTTATACACTTTTCTTCTGGGTCTCTCTGTACCTCTCTTCCTCCTCCTGGATCCAATTTGGTTGGTCAAAGTATACTCTTTTGCTGCGTACACACGATCGGAAATTTTGACAAGAAAACCGTGGATTTTTTTCCGACGGAATGTTGGCTCAAACTTGTGTTGCATACATACAGTCACACAAATCTCGTCGAAAATTCCGAACGTCAAGAACGCGGTAACGTACAAGACGTATGATGAGCCGAGATCAATGAAGTTCAATAGGCAGTTCGGCTCTTCTGCTTGATTCTGAGCATGCGTGTTTTTTTGCGTGTCGGAATTGCATACAGACGATCGGAAATTCCGACGAGAACTTTTTCCGTCGGAAAAATAGAGAACCTGCTCTCAATATTTCGTTGGCGGAAATTCCGACAGAAAAAGTCAGATGGAGCCTACACACGGTCGGAATTTCCGACCAAAAGCTCAAATCGAACTTTCCGATCGTGTGTACTCTGCATTACTCATCATCCATAGTACATAACATGGAATAAAAAAGGGGCCGAAACATAGTGCTCTCTGTATATAACCTTTTTATTCACTTAAAACTCATTTACAAAAAGACATGTAAAACAAGCGTTTTAAATCCTAAGCTCACCACTGATGCTCAAATATCTTTTTTGTGACGTCACGGGCTGGGCTCCTCCCACCTATATGCATTACGCCCTCCTATTGGGCTTCCTCTGTAGACAGGGAACCAACTTTGTTATCACCCTTTTATTTGCTTTTAGTTTATACCGTGGCCTATCAGCGTGATCTGGTAGAGTTATCAACAAGTTTTTAAACACAGTGGTGCAAGTTGGGAAGATACCTTTAAGCACATATGTTCAAGAGACTAATAGAGACATTTATAATTTATTTGTTGAATATCTTTTCACTGGTGTATTGAAGATGATGTATTGTGTTGTATGAATGAATTGCCCTGCCAAGTGTTTTGCGTTGGCTGATGCGGCAGGAAAGGGCTGCTGAGGTGAGTCAGTGTGTTGGTGGGCACCTTTACACAACCACTGTCATTTTTTCCCTGAATGGAAAAGTGTCAGTGGCTCCTTAAAGAATGCAGCAGCCAAAAGTATGTGACATACAACACAGCATACAGAGTGCAGTGATCAGGTGTATGTGACCAGCAGCACAACATACAATGTACATCAGTAAAAAGCATACCTGTAAACTGCATACACAAGGGTTGGCATACATAGACCAAGACCCCAACGCATGTGAATCAAGCCATTGCATGCCTTCAAGGTACAATGACACTGTGTCTGAATCACAAATCCATTTTTTCAGTACTACCTAGCTAGATAAGCACAATACTGCACATACAAAGGGTTTAATTGCTTGTTTTGTTGCATTGCCACAACAATGGTAGATTCTAGTATCAGCCTTGAATAATAAATACTTGGAAGTACTCAAAGTGTACTTTTTTCCCCTCTATGTCTTTTACAGCTTGGCACCCTTTTTATACACTGGCAACTATATACAGCATCATTAAAGATAGTACACACAATTTCATGAAATTGTGGGCCATATCCAGTTATCGTGTTTCAGTATTCCATTTAGATAAACTCTTCAGTGCTGGAATTGCTTTGCCATTCGTAGAAGTCACTGTGTTCATTTCTCATTATGTGTAATTTCTCCCAATAGTATAGCATTATGGAAAATTTTGATCTAAACACTAGCAAGTGTGTTGTCATTTCTTTCAGCACAACAATATGGGATATTTCTAACTTTTTACAAGTACATTATATATAATATTACAGTGCATTTATTCATGTATTATATGATCCTGTAAACCAGTGGTCTCCAAACTGCGGCCCGGGGGCCGTATGTGGACCTTTGCTTGCCTTTATCCAGGCCCTTGGGGCACTTTTCCTTCCACTGATACAAGACACTATTCCTTCCACTGACATCAACAATGGGACACTATTTCTCCCCTTGACACCGACGATGGGGCACTATTTCTCCCATTGAAGTCATTGATGGGACACTACTCCTCCCACTGACACCAATGAAGGAGCACTATTCCTCCCACTGACACTAACGATGGGGCACTATTCCTCCCACTGTCACCAACGATGGGGCACTATTCCTTCCACTGACACCAACGATGGGGCACTGTTCATCCCACTGACACCAACAATGGGGTACTTTTCCTCCCACTGACACCAACGATTGGGCACCATTCCTCCCATTGAAGTCATTGATGGGGCACTATTCCTCCCAGTGAAGTCATTGATGGGGCACTACTCCTCAAACGGACGCCAACAATGGGGCACTATTATTCCCACTGACACCAATGATGGGGCACTATTCCTCCCACTGACACCAACGATGGGGCACTATTTCTCCCCCCTGATACCAAAGATGTACTGCGTTACTTGAACTGACAATTGCACAGTTGTGCGACACTGTATCCAAATAAAATGTATGCCCTTTTTTTCTCCACAAATGGAGCTTTATTTATATTCGATCACCTCTGCAGTTTTTATTTTTTGCTCTATGAACAAAAAAAGACGGACAATTTTGAAAAAAAATCTATATTTTTGACTTTCTGCTATAAACCATATCCAATAAAAAAAATGAAAGAATCAAATTTCTTCATCAATTCAGGCCAATATGCATTCTGCTACATATTTTTGGTACAAAAAATCCCAATAAGCATATATTGATTGGTTTGTGCAAAAGTTATAGCGTTTACAAACTACGGGATTTTTTTATTTTTACTTGTAATGACGGCGATCAGCAACTTATAGCGGGACTGGAATATTGTGACGGACAAATCGGACACTAACTGACACTTTTGACACTTTTTGGGGACCAGCGACACTAATACAGTGATTAGTGCTAAAATATATGCCCTGTCACTGTACTAATGACACTGGCTGGGAAGGGATAAACATCAGGGGGTTAAATGTGATCCTAGCCAGTGCTTGTGTACTGTGGGGGAGGTCCTTTTACTAAGGAAAGACATGTATCTGTGTCCCTGCTTTGCAGGAACACAGGAACAATGTCTGCCCTACTGACAGAACGGCAATCTGCCTTGTTTACATAGGCAGACCATCGTTCTGCCTGTGTACTGAATAATTGGCGGGTGCCAGCAGACATTGAGCCCCCGATACTCGCCACTGGGCTCCTGCTGTGTGTGATCACAGCAGGAGTGAGCCGCCAGCGGCACGCATGCGTGCCCCAGACCTGGAAGTATCGAATGACGTACTAGATACGTGATCCGGTGCAGCTGTGCTACTGTGCTGCCGTATATCTAAGTTATATGGTTGGCAAGTGGTTAAGCTACTTATTTAGTTTACATAGTTATTTTGGACAGTTTCCTTACTTTGGAAATGCAGCCACTGTGCCCCATCAAATGCAGCCACTGTGCCCATCATATGCAGCAGCTGTGCCCATCAAATGCGGTCACTGTGCCCCATCAAATGCAGCCACTGTGCCCCATCAAATGCAGCCTCACCATGATGCCCACCCACTCGCCCGCTTGCTGTCTGACAGGCACTTACCCTATCTTGGTGGCGGGTCAGGCAGCGGGCGACGGCGGCAAGCTGTGGGACGGACAGGGGGTCAGGCAACGGCTCCTGTGTCTTACATGCTTTCCGTGTGTCTCTTCTTCCCTGCTGCTAGGCATCCAATAGGGTCGCCTGTGCCTTCAGCCAATCAGGTGATGGGTATTAGACCCATGCTTCCTGATTGGCGGAGAGGCGGTTCAGTGTTAGAAAAGCGAATATTAATTTGCTTTTCTAACACATCTGGGTGGGCTCCAAGCGCAATGTTCTGCGCTCCGAGTCCACCTTTTTTGAAGCCTATTAGAGCCTATGGCTCTAATCAGGTGCTTCAAAAAAACACCCCCACTGCTGTAATTCAGGTGCCCGGCACCCAAAAAGGGGCGGGACGCCTGAATAAGGGGTGGCCACGGCGGCCGTGGATAGATTCATGCTATGCTTGAATCTATCCATTCTACATATTTGGGGATGGCGTGATAGGGGGTGGTGCACGTGTGCCCCTAATGGACAGGCCGCCCCTGGGAGTAGAGCTTGGGAATGTACAAGTAGAGGGCTTTTTGGTTTCTTTCATCATAACATGTCTGGTTAGGTGGTGATTCAAAATGTCACCTCTTACTTCTCTATTGATGAACTTTCTCTCTGCTGTGCAAAGGCCTCAGCAATGCCCTTGTAATCAATTTTTTTTTTTTTCAAAAGGGACTATTACACTGACCACCAATTTAAAGATGATCATCTTAGGGGCAGGGGACTTTTATCAGTTTAAATAATGTTTTTAAAAGAGAAAGGGTTTTCATTAGGCATTTTTTGGGAGGAGATTTAATTAGAAAAGAGCAAAATTGACAGGCTTCTTTTAAATACGGATTTGGACTACATTTTTTAAACAAAAAGTGAGCTCTAGCTGGTAGGCAGGTTTAGCACATCATGCTTCTATACCCATATGGGACAGCATAGTGCGCTTTTTGGAAAAACTCACAATTAAACTCCAGGCAAACAGTTAATTACACATATGAAATACATAATGTATATGACAGCTGTTTTACCAGATAAAGGATTTGTATCTCTATCTAACCAGTCATGCGATTTACACAGCTCTGCCACACAGTACAGTCCTGTCTAGCAGTGGTGGAGATCTAATCTTTTTTCTCAGTTTACCTTATACTCCACCTTGTGACTGCACTTTTTGACTGCACAGTGAAAAGAGAAGCAGCACACTTTGATGAGCTCATCTATCTGTCACGTTGCTCTCTCTTCCTCTCAGCATATTACAGTATATTATATAATATTATCATCGTTTTATATTTAATATAAAATTACCATCTTATAATATAAAATATTAACATAGTTTCATATATTATATAATATTCACATAGTTTTACCACCTGTGGAATCCAGTGATGTCAGCACCCCAGCCAATGTTTCCATCGGCTCTCAGGTGCTGTAGACGCCATAGCCGGTAAGGGAAACTGGCAGTGAAGCCTTGCGGCTTCACAGCCGGTTCCCTGCTGTGCATGCGTGAAGCCCGCTGCGCTCTCTAACTGGCCCGGCAGCGGGGGAAGGAGGAGGGAGGAGGAGGGGGCCGGACTTCTGATGTACCTTGCCACAGCGGGGTCCGACGAAAGTGGGGACAGGTACCTGTCAAAACCAAGTACCTGTTCTCCCCCAAAAGGTGCCAAATGTGGCACCGGAGGGGGGGGAGGAGACAGATAAACGGAGCTTCCACTTTTAGGTGGAACGCCAGCTTTAATTTGGGATCATTTCCAGGTTGTGTTTATGTGGTATTTCTGATCAGACTAAAAAACCACACCCAATATTTAGAATAATTTAACCACACATCCTTTTTGCTGAGGCACACTACCCACTCACAAGTCACCATCTTCCTACTGTGTCCCTCATTCTCAAGTCCAAAATAATAGGGAACTGTTTACCCAGCATTGGTATTTTGCTTTAAATACACTTTATTGGTTACAGAGCTGCATTCATTTTTTATTTTTTTATATCTGCATTTAGTTCAGCTAGCTTTAGAAATGCTAAATAGTACTAAGACATGCTTACAATCTCGCCCAATAAGATCAGGACAGTGGCGTCTCCAGCTTTCATATTTAGGGGGGGCACATGGTGGGACAGGGACAAAAGTAGGGGGGCCAACTATAAAATGCAATTATATATATATATATATATATATATATATCCTGGGTCCCTTTACTACGATCCCACAACGGGCCCTTTCACATGTTCTGCAGTGAGCTCCCTTCCTACTATACTGGGGCCCCCAATGTGGCAGAAAACAAGAGATATATGTCACCAGCACACCAAGAAAATATAAGGGTCCAAAGCAGTGGGAGAACTATCAGGGTTGCAAAGGTTGTCTTGCCACCGGGCCCTGGTGTTCTGCCACTGTGGGGTTCCCCAGCTGTCCTGTCCCGGCTATTGACAGCACTGGTCTGGCATCTGTCTCCTTGGCAGCGGCGGCAGTCTATTAGGACCTAGTGCTGGTGACATTATGGGTGCATGCAGGGGAAGGCTAGCACTATTGATTATAGAGAGCCGAGCCCCCAGCTGGTCACCTAGCAGCAGTAATGCTGTATAACCTTCTCTGTTGACATGCTGATCGGAATGTGATCCAGGTGATACTCCCAGTCAGATCTAATAAACACAGTATTTATTAGCATCAAGAGCACAACCACATATTGTGAAGGGGTTAGCTCGGCAGCGGGTGTGTGTGACCCCCGGGATGGGCTCCCCACACAAAAACAGGCCCAGCAAACGGAGGTTGTGGTTTTCAAAATCAAAAAGGTGCGGTTTATTTTCTATTTACAGTGACAAAACACAGCAAAGCAAAAGAAACATAAATAAAATAAATCCTGGTCAACTTGACCTCTGACTAAACATACAGGTTTCCTAACTAACAACTGGGATCAGCCTAGTGCTGTCCTAGTCCCTAAGTCCCTGGTTTTAAATGTCCAAGCAAATAGCCACACAGGCTTTGTCTCACCGCACAGGGGTTCACTCTCCCTAGACAGTCCACACAGGTCTGGGTCCAGGCATGAGCTAACACCTAATGAATCTGGGAGTTCTTATAGAGGCCTAAATGAGCTGACAAGCTTCAGCTGGTCTCATCAACTCCCTGTCTGCACGACGCCCCACACTCTCCCTAGAGGTATGAGTCATCCATGAGCCCACTAGCCTCAGCTGGGCTTATACAACTCTCCACCTAGTTGTATAAGTCGGCGTAAAGCCTGAATCTGGGCGAAATATATCTACCCCCCTGGATGCAACCAGGTGACTTTACCTTCCTGCTGTCACAATATATATATAATCAACCATATGTTCAGCAGCCATGTGGGCGCTATGCCTGTAAAGTGTGGGCTTTGATCAATAAAATCACTGATATTTAACACTAGGATTTGACTAGGAGCATCACCTGGATTGCATCACGATCAGCATGTCAGAGAAGGCTCCACTGCTGCTAAGCAACCTGCAGGGAGCTCAACTGTCTACAACCAATAGAGATGGGCTCGGGTGTGTTTGAAATCCCACATGCCCGATCCCGCCAGGAAGCCTACACTCCACAGTGCTAATCACAGCCAGTGAGACATTTCCTGATCTGTGCAGCTGCGGACCAGGAAATGTCTCACTGACTGTGATTAGCGCTGTGCAGTGTGGGCTTCCTGGCAGGCTCTGGCATGTGGAATTTTGAACATGCCCAGCCCATCTCTACCAACAAATTGTGCTGGCCCTCCTGTACATCAGCCCCATAAAGTAACCAGCACTGGGTTCCAATGTGGTGCCACCGCTGCCATGGAGACAGAGACCAGCGCTGTGAATAGCCGGGACAGGACATCAACTCTGGTTGTTCCACCACTGGTCCACACTGGGAACATTCCCCCATCCACCTATAATGTGTAGATGGGGGAATTGGATCATTTCCTTTTTTTTTTTCATTCAACCTAAGACCATTTTCACACTGAGGCGCTTTTCAGGCGCTTTCACGCTAAAAAAAGCGCCTGAAAAGCTTACGAAAACGTATTTCCATTAAAATCAATGAATGCTTTCACACTGGGGCAGTGCGCTGAAAAAACGCCCCTCTCCATTGAAATGAATTGAAAGCGCTTCAAAAGCGCCTGAAAATCGCTTTAAAAGCGCTCAGTGTTTTACTGGCAGTTTTTCAAGCGCCTCAGTGTGAAAGAGGCGTAATAGTTGAATGAAAAACAGTGATCAATGTATGGGCTGCCTAAGAGCCAAGACCAGCCATAGACAGTTTAAATCTCAGCTGGTTCAGCAGGAACTGTCTGAGATTTGAACCATTAATGAGCAGATTCTCTTATGATTATCACTAGTGGTTGCTATAGCCACTAGTAATAATCACTGTTTGTCGGGAGAATACAATTGCTGGGCAGGAGGGATATTCCCCTGTCAGCACTATCTGTGTTGATGGGGGAATCATGCAAGTTTATTTCCTGCAATCTGTGGATCTAGGAAAGAAATTTGCACCGTATATTACCTGCCTAACTGAAAGTGAAAGTAAATTGTGAATGTCTTGAAAGAACAGGAGAGGGGGAAGGAGACAGATGGGGGAGAGAAGGGATGGAGATAATGCAGTTCAGTGATTACAGTGTACTGCAGTCTGCAGTGCACACACTTACCCACGGTCCAGGCTAGAATCTCAGGCATCATTCACACACAGCCAGGAATGCTGCTGATTTTCATATTTCCCGCCGACACATCCCCTCTCTTCAGATACAGCACGCTGGGATAGTGTGGGCGGGACTGGAAGGAGGAGGAGGAGCTGTATTCCTCCCTGCTCGTATTTGAGGAGAGTGAGGGGGGGTGACTGGACTCGCCCGGCTGTGAAAGGGTGTCATAGACTGACACTCGGCTCAGCTTGCAGTCACCACTCTCGGAATTTACAGGCTGGTTCTCCTGTCCTAAGGACGGGAGAAATCAGTCTGTTTTTTCAGTAACTGAGATGAAGGCTTGCCCCCCCCCCCAGTGCTCGTGGAGTCCTTCCTGCAACTCGCTCTTCTCCGTGCCAATGAGGATGCAGGGGAAGGAGCAGATCAGGCGGCTGTGGTTGTGTGAGCGCTCGCATTATGCAGTGTCAGCGAGCAGAGGGAGGGGGACGAATCCCACGCAGGAGCTGACTGGGGACGCTCTCCCTCTCAGGAGAGACTGTGTTACTCCAGCGGCGGCCCGAGCAAAATACAAAAAATGCAAAAAAATATATATAATTTTTTATTTTGGGGGGGGTACATGGTGGGGCACAGCATAATGTTGGGGGGGGCCAGGGCCCCCTCTGCCCCCCCCTAGGGACGCCATTGGAACAGGAGCCTAATCTGCATTTGTGTTCCACATGAATGACTGTGTAAAAATGATTTTAGGTATGTGCACTGAGCTGCAGTGCCTCCCAAACTTTTGTCAGCACGTAGATAATGCAGCTGCAGCAGCCTGGCATGCTAATATAACCTAGTTCTATTTTTAAGATACTATGTTACTATTAGCTGAATCAAGAAAAACATGGAAGGTTGTAACAAAAAAACTGTATTCTGCAAAACAGTGGAGAAAAAATAATTGACATACAAACTGTATTACATCAGTTGTGTTTTATTAGTATAAAGCAGACATCCCAAGTCTCCAGCCAGGTGCGGGAGTCCCCCACATCTCGGCGGCGGTTCTCGGACACCCGCGAGTGCTGCGCGATATCCCGGCTGCAGGGCCGATCCTGGGTGACATGGATGATCCCCTGGCTCACAGCCGGGACTGATCGGTGCAGGAGGGACAGCTGTGAACATCGATCTCCCTGTATAGCTTTTCAGCTGACAGACGCTTCTCCTCCTCTTCCTCCTGCCACACTAATCATTCCCGGCTGTTTTCTTGTGTGCTCCTCTGGCCGCTAATCTGGCCCCTGTCCTCCTTCTCCGGCCCCCCCACGGCCACGTAAATACTACATTAAATTGTAAAAAAAGAATAATAAAAAAATAAAAATAAAGAACTACTGACACTGCCCTACTGACACCATCCTGCACATACTACCTACTGCTGTACACTCCACACTCCTCACGTGCACATTATACCCACTTAAATACACTTCGTACTCCTCACCGGCACATACTACCCACCTTCATACACTCTGCACTCCTCTCCTGCACATAATACCCACTGCCGTACACTTCACACTCCTCTCCTGCACATAATACCCACCGTCGCACACTCCACACTCCTCTCCAACTTAAGATATTTTCCCAGGGCTCTGGGATGGTGTTTGTGCCTACTAAGTCATGTCATTGATTTCAATGGGTCGCCAAAACAACCAAATGTACTTGCTTAGGCAATGCGTAATTGGTCCCTTGCTATCCCCCCCCCCCCTTTTTTTATTGTATCCACTTTACTATACTGTGATTACTATGTTTATCTGCAAAACTTA
This sequence comes from Rana muscosa, assembly GCA_029206835.1. Classification (NCBI taxonomy): domain Eukaryota; kingdom Metazoa; phylum Chordata; class Amphibia; order Anura; family Ranidae; genus Rana; species Rana muscosa. Next base: position 61,662,738 of record CM055122.1, on the reverse strand, counting down.
TAAATAAACACCTTTTTTTCTTTCCATTAAGGGTGCACAGGCACCGCCCCCCCCCCCTCCATGCAGGAAGCCGGATGCATGGATTTAAATGGGGGGGTTGTTGAAGCACCCGATTAGAGACAGAGGCTCTAATAGGCTTCAAAATAGGGTGGGCTCGGGGAGCAGAGCACTGCATACCGAGCCCACCCAGGTGTGTTACAATAGCGAATGAATATTCGTTATTGTCACTCTGATCCTCCTCCCGGGCCAATCAGGAAGCGGGTCCTGAGACCCATCACCCAATTGGCTGAAAGGACATGCAATCGGATTGGATGCCTAGGAGGAGGAGAGAGGAGACGCATGGCAGAACCCACCGTGATACAGAGGAGGAGAAGGAATGATTGAAGCCGCAAGCCTCCGCCCGCAACCTAGATGGTGTGAGCGCAGGGGTGGATGACCGACCGTCTGACACCGCCCTCAGGTGGCGGGATGGGTAGTGTGGGTAGCCTGACTGACTGATTGACAGCGTGGGGGGGAAGGGGGAGCCACCAGCCGCCACTGGTCAATACCATATTTGATCAATGACCTCAGGCAGCGTCACCAGCCAGCTTTTTGACTTTCAGCAGCTGGCCGGCAAGCTGTCAGTTGCGGCAAAAGTCAGTCAGGATAGGATATCCGCAGGTCAGGTTGGTCTCGGCAGTCCATCATGATCCTCCTTTTTTGTTAATAGAAGACTTTATCATAGTTTGTATGTATTTAAGTATGTGTTTACGTACAATTTTTTTCAGGGAGTAATCAGGGATACTGTGTACCCCTTATCCATTCACTGAGTTGGACTTTAAGTACCCTATATACTCGAGTATAAGCCGAGTTTTTCAGCACATTTTTTTGTGCTGAGAATGCCCCCCTCGGCTTATACTCGAGTCACCTTTTTTTACGCCTGATCTCCCGGAATTTGGGGACCCGGTACCGGCCGGCCGTAGGTCCCCTGGACCCCAAGCTTGGCCCCACACTTCCTCTACAAGTGTGCAAAGTTTTTTGACCGGGGGACCTACGGCCGGGGAGCACCGATTTTTCAAAGCCGGGAACCCCTTCGATAGACTCCCATGTTAAACGGTCATTTCTCCGGTAACTTTGGGGACCCGGTGCCGGCCGGCCGTGAGTCCCCTGGATCCCAAACTTGGCACACTTATAGCCCCATTTCTCCTCTACAAGTGTAGACACCCCTTCCATATACTCCTATGTTAAACTTAAGTCTAGTCATGGACACAGTGAGGCATGGACACAGTGAGGCATGGGCACAGTGAGGCATGGACATGGACACAGTGAGGCACAGTGAGGCATGCAGATGGGCACCTTAGGCTTATACTCGAGTCAATACGTTTTCCCATTTTTTTGTGGTAAAATTAGGTGCCTCGGCTTATATTCGGGTCAGCTTATACTCGAGTATATACGGTATATCTTTTCCCGCACTTAGGGATCCATAAGCTCTGAGGTATTCACATATTCAAATGTCAACTCTTCCCTGCATTATAAATGGCAGACCTGCCCTTTCACACCTCTTGTACATTCCTACTGGCTATTAATATTGCCCATCATAGTAATTGATCAGTCCCTGACTTTACAATGAAATTTAAAATATACATGTAAAAGCATCCTAGCATTAAAGATTCCTTAGTGCTGAGGACATTTTTGTAGCTTTTTTTCCACTCTAGCCTGTGCTAATATAAAAGCGGAGCTAAACCCTCCTGTTCTTTAAAGTCAAGGAAGCTGCCATCTTAGCTTCTGTTTGATATGAAGATTTAGAGAGGAAGCAACTGTAACAGTTACTATTCATGGTATGCCTTGTATGTAACAGTTTTGAAAACAGTTAAATTGAAGGGTTTTTTAAATACCCAATCATTTTAAATACCCAATCAGGTTAAAGAGATTTAAAGAGATTTTTCTGTTACAATCATTTTTATTGGTGCTTGAAGGGGATGACAATACCGTAATCATGCTTGCACAGAGGCCAAACGCCTGACAGAGATAGAGATTTTTCTGATTCATAATTGCTATATATATAAGTCATTTTGTAATTTATTGTATTTTAAAATGAACTTTCCTTTTCAACTTTTAATCTCTGTATTTTTTTTAAAGAAGCAAATGTTGCTTCCATTAAATATGGCAACTTGGAGGCATTTTGCATGTTGCTATTGTACATAATGTATATGCAAGACAAAATGACTGTGTGCAAAAGTCCTATCCCATGAGTGAGTGACATCCCCTTAGAATACAACACCAACTGCCACAAGAAATTTCAGTGCTACCTAGTACCTGGAACAGAATGGCTGGTGAGTGTTATCAAGGTGAGTACCAATAGTTTGGGGGGCTTTGGACAAACACTGTCACTTTGCCCTTAACCATTTGCCTACCAGGCCAATTCTGACACTTCTCTCCTACATGTAAAAATCATATTTTGTTTGCTATAAAATTACTCAGAACCCACAAACATTATATATGTTTTTTTAGCAGAGAATTTTAGGGAATAAAATGGTGGTCGTTGCAACGTTTTATCTCGTAATGTATTTGAGCAGCAATTTTTCAAATGCATTTTTTTGGGGGAGAAAAAAAAGTTTTTTTGCAAATCAGTAAATGCTGAGTAAATAAATGCCTAACATGTCACACTTTAAAATTGCGCACACTCGTGGATTGATGCCAAACATCAGTACTTATAAATATCCCCATAAGCAACGTTTTTTTTTGTTTTTTTACAGGTTCCCTGTTAAGAGTTACAGATGTTGTCTAGTACTATAATTATTTCTCTAGCGCTAACATTTGCGGCAATACCTTACATGTGTGTTATGAATGCTGTTTACATATGTGGGCATGACCAACGTATGTGTTCGCTTCTGCGAGCGAGCAGGGGGGGGCGCGCTTTAAAAAAAAAATTGTGTTTATTTTACTTTTATTTTTTTGATGCTTTAATTTTACTTTTTTTATCACTTTTATTCCTATAACAAGGAATGTAAACATCCCTTGTAATAGGAATAGGGCATGACAGATCCTCTTTACAGCGAGATCTCGCCTTTAGGCTGGGAAGCCTGAAATAAAATAAAAAAATTATCTTGGCTTCCCAGCCGAGGTGGCGGCATGTTTTCAAATGCAGAGGCCGGGCGTGACGTCATAACATCGTGCCCCGCCTCCGAAAAGTCATAGAGACTTCCGGGGACCATCTGGCCTGCCGGATTCTCTATGGTCACTTTGTTGGTCGATTCCTTCTCCCGCTCGCCGATTGCACGGGCGAGCCAGTAGAAGCACCGAAGGGCGACGGGAGGGGATGCCACTATGATTGTTCTTATGGTGCAGGGAATCGCTGGCTGTATAAGAAGATGTCTGAATGATGCCTGTAACTGCAGCCATCATTCAGATATCACCACTCAAAGTCTGCTAAGTCATATGACGGCGTGCGGGCGGGAAGTGGTTAAAGAGCAAAATAAATAAGCCCCCATGAACCTATATGTATAATATGATGCAGACTGAAAATACAGCTCAAGGAGGATTGGAGCAGAGAAAGCCTCCATAGCATCAGCAACCTATTTTTGCCTAGCTCAGGTCTTTTAGTACCAATACTGCATGCACTAATTGTTTCATAAACCATAGAGAAATTCTAGGTACAGATAAAGAAAGAAAAGCATAGGAACCTTTCAGATTAACATGACTCAAATAATCCCAGGGGATATGCAAAAATTGTGATCAGCCCACAATTTCTATTTCAATAACCACAATGGATGTCTCCTCCCTGTGGGAATCTCCTATAATTTCTGCATGCAAGTAATTGCTTCAGCAGGAATTCCAGCCAGCACAGATAAGCTGATATCCCAGAACCCTCCAGGCTTCTTCTAATAACTACTATGGAGTAAGACTGCTGTGTATTGACCGGGAGTTAAAGCATGACACTTACACTAATGGACTGTGTCTTGCTTTTATATAATAAAAGCAACATTGCAAACACCTCTCATACTAATTTATTACATTGTGAGTTTAAAAGGGAAATTTCAGTGTAGAGATATGGAAGTTGCCATTAGTGACTTGTTTTTAAAGAGACCCTTTTAGATTGCCCATTACAAGTACTCGTGCAAATGCTCGGTATCGGTACAACCCTAGTAAAAAAAAAAAAAAAATGCCCAAGTGTCCATATCCAGTTGGATAAAACAATGACCCAGTTTCAGTGGAAGTAAAAATTTCCCTGACATTAGTGGAAGTTAAATATGTCTGGTTTACAGTAATCAGTGGAAGTAAAAGCATGTCTAGTGTCCATGGTCAGTGAAAGTAAAAAAATGTCCTGGGGCGGTGAAAGGAAAAAAATGCCCTGCATTGGAAGTATGAAATGTTCTGGTGTCAGTGGTTAGTTAAATAAAAAAAAATGCCCTGATATCAGTGGTCAGGGGGGAAAAAAAATCCCCAATGAAGTGGATCAGTGGAAGGAAAAAATGCCCCAGTATTAGCGGTCAAGGTAAAGAAAAACGACTCCTGAGTCAGTGGTCAGTAGGAAAAAAAGTTTCCTCAGTCTTATGCCGCGTACACACTACCATTTTTCTTGTCATGCAAAAAACCGACGTTTTTCTCGACGCGATTCATCGTGATTCCTCTCAAGCCTGCCTTGCATACACACGTTCAGGAAAAAAAAACGCTCGAGCCAATCGCGGAGACATACAACACGTACGACAACACGTACAACGGCACTATAAAGGGGAAGTTTCATTGGAATGGCGCCACCCTTTGGGCTGCTTTTACTGATCTCCTGTTAGTGAAGTTTGGTGAGAGACAATTCGCGCTTTTCAGCCTCGTGCTTTTTAGTCTGTTACAGCGTGACGAATGTGCTATCTCCTTTACAAACGCTCGTTTTACCCCTCGGAAAAGCATACACACGAGCGGTTTTCGCGACGAGAAAAAGACAGACGGGAAAAATAGAGCAGGTTCTAATTTTTTTGCGGGCAGTTTTCTCGTCGAGAAAACTGCTATGGAGCATACACAGGACCGGTTTTCACGACCACTCTAAAAAATGTCAGTTGTCTCGTCATGAAAAACGGTCATGTGTGAGCGGCATGAGAGGTCAGTGGAAGAAAAAATTATCTGGTACCAATGTGGTCAGTGGGAGTAAAAAATTATCCAGGGTCAGTGGAGAAAAGAACCCTTGTGCCAGTGGTCAGTGAGAGAAAAAGGTGTTCTGTCTTAGATTGTCAGTGGGAGGAAAAATTGCCTCATCTCAACCTCTTCTGCCTAATCTTACACTGTCCATCCAGAGAATGAATGACTAAACATAGTGGAAGGAAGTAGATCAGGGGTCTCCAAACTTTATAAACAGAGGGCCAGTTTACTGTGCTTAAGCTTTAGGGGGGCCGGACTGTGGCCAGTTGGAGAATAAAATGTCCTGGCATCAGCGGGAGTAAATAATGCCCCATCATTGATATTAGGGGGAGTAAGAGTGCCCCATTTATAGTATCAGTGGGAGATATAGTGCCCCATCATTGGTGCCTGTGGCAGGAATAATGCCCCATCATTGGTGTCAGTGTGAAGAATAGTGGCTCATTGTTGGTGTCATATCGGGGAATAGTCCCTCATTGTTGGTGTCAGTGGGAGGAAATGTGCCCCACCCTTGGGGCCAGTGAAAGAAATAGCGGCCCATCATTTGGTGTCAGTGGGAAGAATAGTTCCCCCTCATTGGTGTCAGTGGGAAGAACGGTACCCTACTGTCGGGGCAGGAACTATGCATCACTGTTGCTGATGATGGATGGAATATTGCCCCAAGGGCTGGATAGAAGTAAGCAAAGGGCTGCATCTGGCCCCGCAGTTTGGAGACCACTGATCTAGGTGGAGTTTGTGAGGCAGAGTCTTTTGCTGGATTAGAATAATGGGCTGCAGGAATGTAGACTCCATCCCTTGTGCTTATACCAGGGAGTGGAATCAGGACATAGCAGCATTATCCCAGGGTCCACAGGTCTCTGGGATTTCTCTCAACTTGCAGAACAGTCTGCAAAGTGTCAGTTGGCTGAGAGCGCTGATGGACAGACAGTCGTCAGACCTTTCTTGGTCATGACCCTTTGACAGAAGCCGGCCAAATGACAAGCTTCTGTCATACTGTCTGCTGTACACACGGGCCGAATGTTGCCCGGTTCAATAGAAACTGGAGGATGCCGCCTGACATTTGGCCCGTGTGTACTAGGCTTTATGTCTATAAAGTCTCACTTTAATGAAAATACATCACTGATTATGTAGCTCAGGCATTCTAATGTGCCTTGAAACCTTTGTAATTGCTTTGTTATGCAATTACCTCCTTTAATCTTATAATGTACTCATCAAAACACATTAGACTTTCCTGTGGTAAACTACACCCATGGCATATATGTGAGTCATATACACTAATTTATGCAATTTTTTACCGATTTATATTACCCTAGGTTATTATCAATAAACATGGCATGATTGTCTCTTTTTTTTGTACTGCCAGTGATCAATCATAGCATGCTGTTTATGCACGCACAGCAGTATCTGTAGTCACCTCCTGGCCAACTAATCACAGGTTTCTCTTAGTTGGAGTATCTGCTTTGTGCATAAACATATGCATTAAACTAAAATAACCATTCAAGTTCATGCCACAATTTTATTTGTAGAATGAATATGTGGTGGTTGGACTACCATTATATGTCTTTGGCTAGCCTTATGCCGCGTACACACGATCGTGATTCACGGCGGTGAAAACACCGCCGTGAATCACGACATGAAAAAAAATGAAAAACGAGGGAACGGCATTTTCCCCCACACACGACCGTTTTTCCCGTCATTTTTTTCTTTGTCGAGAAAAACGACCGTCTGTGGGCTCCGCGGCAGTGTCTCCCTATGGGAAAACTGCCACGGAAAAAAATGATGGAAAAAACGATGAGAAAATTTAGAACATGTTCTAATTTTTCTCGTCGTTTTTCCTGCCGTTTTTCTCAACGAGAAAAACGGCATAAAGCCCACAGACGATCGTTTTTCTCGGCGAAAAAGAAAAATGTCATTTTTCCCGACGGGAAAAATGATCGTGTGTACGCGGCATTAGTGGTTTATTACATACTACTGTATAATAGTACTAAGGGAAGCAATACAAATTATTTGACTTAAATTATTACATGAAATCACATAGACTAAATATTAACCGTGTATCCAAAGTCTTGCATTTCCTGATTTTTTCATTTAGGAAAAACAGCGGCAACCTGCTTTTAAACTGAGACTATTGTGCATTGTCAGTAAGTACTGATTTTAGCTACCTTTGTAATTCTACAATAGTAACTTTTATGTGATTTTAGTCATTTTTATGTGACTTTCATGTTACACATGGTTCCCATTGTTTAACATACCATGAATGATTGATATTACAGTTATGACAATTCATATACAGGTTGGCGCATACACACTTTAATGGCTATACTCAATATCATCATATATCACCCTTTCTGAACAATTACTTATTGTTTTTCATTGTGTAGCTTGAACATGAACTTAAAGTTTTTTTCTTTGTGAAAAGCATACTTGCAATGAAACTGTATTGGATATAGGCATGCATTCAGAGAGGAGGATTAAGGGCTCATGCACATGGACTTTAGAGACCCAAAAGTCCTGCTACATTTCTGTGCATGGGGAGCCACTGGTGTGCATACAGCCATGCACTTGCATGGCTGTATGCTGCTGTACTAAACGACATTGAAACCTGTGGATCGCCGTTTACCTGCCCAAGTGCGACACTTAAATGTTCTGCGTTTTCACATTTTATTCTGTTGCACAGAGCAGATAAGTATAACATGTTTGTTATTTGAAAAAATAAGACTTTACAATTGATTTAACTCCAAACAAATGACTAAAACAGATGAAATACACATTCAAGATCTGCCATGAGATTTCTATTTCTGTCTATACTGTTCTGAGATACACAGCTCTGCCTCCAAATAAGCAGAACAGGGGACCTACATTTATTCTGCTGCAGTTAAAGTGACACTAAAGGTTCACTTTAAAAAAGTAATATATAATAATAACAAACATGTCATACTTACCTCCACTGTGCAGTTCGTTTTGCACAGAGTTGCCCCGATCCTCCTGTTCTGGGGTCCCATGGCTCCTCCCCGCAATAGATAACCCCCTCTGGGAAGCTCTCTCCCGAGGGGGTTACCTTGCGGGCGCGCTCTTATGTCATACACTCTGTGTCCATAGCAGCCGAGTGTATGACTCGGCCCCCCCTCCCCCCCCCCGCGTCATTGGATTTGATTGACAGCAGCAAGAGCCAATGGCTGCACTACTATCAATCTATCCAATGAAGAGCCGAGAAGCAGTGGAGAGAGCGACGCCCACAGAAATTCGCAGCTCAGGTAAGTAAAACGGGGGGGCTGGGGGGCCGGACACTACAAGGTGTTTGTTCACCTTAATGTATAGGATGCATTAAGGTGAAAAAACACAAAGGTTTACAACCCCTTTAAAGTGGTTGTAAACCCGGAAAAAAAAAAAAAACACCCGCAAGACAAAGCCATAATGAGCTAGTATGACTGGCATACTAGCTCATTATGCATCGCTTACCTTAGATCGGGGCCCCCGAAGCCATCCTCGTCTCCCCCTCCAGCCGCAGCCATCGCTCCACAGATACCCGGAAGGTTACTTCTGGGTATCGCCGCTCCGGCCAATCACAGCTGTGATTGGCCGGAGCGGCGAAGACGTCACTCCGCGCATGCACGCGGGAGCCGTCAAATCCGGCAAAGCCGGATTTGTGAATGGGGATTAACCCTGTGAATGCACCGTTGTCTACGGCATGCATGCGCCGTAGACATCGGTGCATGATTCTTTTGCAAATATCTCCTAAACTGTGTAGGTTTAGGAGATATTTCTTGCACCTACAGGTAAGCCTTAATCTAGGCTTACCTGTAGGTGCAAGTTGCATAAGTGGGTTTACAACCACTTTAAGTAACACTGTGTTGCTTTTCCCTCTACCCGACTGAGTACTGCTTTATTGGTTATAAGTCAAATCCAAGGACTTATACTGCTTGCATTTAAAAATGAATTGTCATGCTGTTTTGCTAAGTACATAGCTAAGGAGTAGTTTGTGCATTTTAGTGTTGCCTGCAATTCAGCTTTAATACAAAGTTATTGTGCTGTTACAGCATCGGAACCCCTGTGCGCATGTGCAGTTACCAAATAACCGTCCCACAATATTGTATCAATTCTATTTACATTAAAATAAATACATTCACATGTGTTATTAAAAGGAAATAACAAAAAGGAAAGGAATACAACATATTTCATTAATGAATTTCATCCTAAACTAAGACATCAGCCCCAACAACATATTACCATTTGTCAAGATGATCAAAAATTATTTTTGTTCATTGTTTTACCATCTGCTAAGGGTATATATTGAATACAAAATCTGTTTACTTTGATTTAGATTATCATACTGTCTCTTATTTTAGTCAGATGTACAGTGTTCATGATGGCTCTTGTTACAAACCAACCACACTGTATGCCAGAAGAAGTAAATATTTGATAAGATATGTTGCAGTAGTTGCCAAGGTTTCCTTTAGAGCCCATTCACACAGGGGCGTCTTTGGATCCGACTCCAAATCGCCCCAGGTCGCCCCTAGTCGCCTCAGGTCGCGCTGGCTGAAGAAATCAATGTAAGTTAATGGAGCCGTCCTTATGCACACTACTGCAGTCGCTCCGACTTCAAAAAAGGTCCCTGTACTACTTCAATCCGACTCCTAGGCGACCTGTAACCATTCATTTCAATGGGAGTCGCTTCTCACTGTCTTAATAGGAGCAACTCTCCAGGAAGAAAACATACATTTCTCCTGCAAAACTCTCTCTCCCCCCTCCCTCCCACAGAGCTGATTCTTGTTTGATTGGCCACTGGAATGTCTCCTGTCCTGCAGGCAATTTGGAGTTGCCTTGTAAATAGCTCCAGGTCGCGCTGAGTTGCCTCATAAAATCGTGTCTGAGTTGCCTCATAAAATCGCTCTGGAAGTCGTGTTGCCCCAGTGTGAATGGGCTCTTAGGATGGTCTTCGACTTATGCTTCCTATTAAATATTCATATTATAATTTTATCCTGAGAAAATTGTCAATACCTGTTTATCCCTAAGTCATGCACATCCGTAACCGACTAAAAGATGGCATATGGTATAAAAATACTATTATGCCACGTACACACGATCGTTTTTAATGTCATTTTCAAAAACAACATTTTTCTCGACGTGATTTTTCTTGTTTCCTCTCAAGCCTGTCTTGCATACACACGTTCATAAAAAAAAACGCTCGAGCAAAGCGCAGTGACGTACAACACGTACGACGGCACTATAAAGGGGAAGTTCCGCTCGAATGGCGCCACCCTTCATGTTAATAAAGTTTGTTGAGCGACGATTCACGCTTTTCAGCCTCGTGCTTTTCAGTCCGTTACAGCGTGACGAATGTGCTATCTCCATTACGAACGCTAGTTTTACCAGAACGAGCGCTCCCGTCTCATAGCATGCGCCTTTTTTTTTCCCTCGTAAAAGCATACACACTACTGTTTTTCACGTCGTTTTTCACGTCGTTTTTTTTAACGACGTGAAAAACGGTAGTGTGTATGCTTTTACGAGGGAAAAAAAATAGAGCAGGTTCTCATTTTTTTTAGGCCATTTTTCACGTTGTTAAAAATGCTCTGGAGCCTACACACGATCGTTTTTAATTTAAATAATGGCATTTTTAACGTCGTGAAAAACGGTCAGGTGTATGCGGCATTATAATCTGGTAGAAAATGTGACTTTTTAAATAATGGAATTATCAGGCTGCTATAAAAATAATAAAACCAGGGGTATAAATACAATACATAGGATCCTATAACAAAATGATTATGGTACCCCCTCTGTGCCCCCCTCTCACCCACATATTGATTATATTTCTGCATTTTTACTTACACTTATACTCCTACTCATTGGTGGTCTATAGACAGACCTTCCTAAAATTCTCTGCAGCCTGTGATAGCTCCTTCGTGGGTTATTGTAGGGATGAAGCAGCCATAGGGACCAGCACCTCTAGTCTACGGCAGGGAGCGCAGCTCTGTTTGTTCCGTTGTTCTATCAGATTACCAATACCCATCAGATTGTGTAATGGAAGTGACGTTCCCACCAAAAAAATACTTACTGCGCATGCACTATGCATTCCAATATGCGTTCCACGGTGCTATGCGTTCCAAACACTTCATGATCTGACAGCCATCCGGACATCTTACTACACCCAGCTATGTCTTAAAATTCAGAGTAATTTTAGCAATACAGTAAGCGTATATAAATAAATATAGTGTATTGACATCTGTGATGCTGTTTTAATGTTACATTTTGAAAGAAGCTGGGCCCCAGCAGTAGGAAGGTGGCGGAGGCCATGTTGGTACACCCCGCACTGCTCATCGCTAAACCTTTGGGCTTTCAAAATTAAACATCCAAACAGCATCACACATGTCAATACACTATATTTATTTATATACGCTCACTTTAACGCTAAAATTACTTTGAAGTTCAAGACGTATCTCGGTGTAGTAAGATGTCTGCATGGGTGTTCTATCAGATTACCGCTACCCTGTCATTCATGGTATTTTTTTGGCGGGAACATCACTTCCGTTACACAATCTAAAGGAACACCGGCTGCACATATCTGGTGTTTACTCTCTCTTGTTGCAGCCAGTGAGCTCATCATAGGGCAACAGGAGAGAGTACACACTGCGCACTGCAAAACGTCCTTGTATGTGCTCCTGTATACTTCTGACTAGACCAACAAACATTTCCTGTGCTGGCTAGCTGATAAATACACACCCCCCCTGTCGAGTTTGTGTCCCCCTGTAGTTCTACAGACTATAGGGGTGACATCATTACGCATATAGGAGCTAATGGATGTTACTGGTAGCATGTTCTTTGATGCTCATCTATTAACCCTCACAGACATTGATTGATATTGTTTCTGCCCCCCCCCCCCATTCTCCGGTGTATCACCAGAGTAGGTAAAAGGAAGAGGATCATCTGAGTGGTTACATATAAACAGGGATGGATAAGCAGCCCAAACATGAATTGTTTGCATCCAAGGCAGCTCATTCATTCCTGTACAGGTACAGTATATGTGATGTGCAGTTACAGACATACAGCATCTGACAGCCTGTACTTTACCAGTAGCAGATATTTTATAACAGCAACTAGAGGAAAACATAAAAATAAAGTCCTCTGTTGGAAAGATACAGTAAATGCAACCTTTGAAGCTGTAGTAAAACAATCTACTTTCTTGCTAAAAGACCTTTTCTCCTAAACAATTTAGATATACAGTTTACAGCAGGCCCGGACTGGGACAAAAAACAGGCCCGGGCATTTTAGACTGAGCAGCCCGGGGGGAGGGGGGGCGGGGGGGGCGGCGGCAGCGATTTGCGGAGGTGGTTAATGATGTGATGTGGGGTTCCAGCATCCTGTACCTCTGGACCCCTTTACATTAAACAGCACCCTGTACCTCTGGACCCCTTTACATTACACAGCACCTTGTACCTCTGGGCCCCTTTATATTACACAGCACCCTGGACCCCTTTACATTACATAGCACCGCACCTCTGGACCCTTTTACAGTACACAGCACCCTGCACCTCTGGAACCTTTACATTACATAGCACCGCACCTCTGGACCCCTTTACATTACAAAGCCCCCCACAGTTTGTTACACAGACACGCCCCTAACAGTTCTGGACCCCCTGCATGTTACACAGACCTCCCTACAGTACAGACCCCCTCCCTACAGTGCAGACCCCCCCCCCACAGTACAGACCCCCTCCCTACAGTACAGACCCCCCTACAATACAGGCCCCCCTTCAGACCCTTAATGTACCTCAGATCAGAGCCGGACTGCATGTCGGGTCCCCTCCCCCTGTGTGGACATAACAGAGGAGGGGGAGGCGGCTTCACTCTGCTCGGCTGTGTTGAGACAGCCGAGCAGAGACTGATCAGATCATCAGAGCCGCTGCCACCTTGCCAGAGAGAAGGGGATCGTTGCGGGTCCCAGGCCCCTTGATGTGCCGACGGGTGTCACTGTCATTCGAGTGTGTCTCCGACTCGCAGCTGAGAGTGCAATGGGGGCAGTGCCAATCCTGACCTCCCTGGGGCCCTAAGCAAAATTCTGCTAAGGGGCCCTCTACCTGACCCGTGATGCCCGGTTTAGCTACATCCACTGTTTGCCGCAGCGCACTGTATTACCATTCTCTTTGGGGCACCTAAAGATGCTCCAGGTCTTTTATAATCCTATAGTGTATACTATGAAAAAAAAAAGTGCCCTGTGCCGCTAAAGTGTTCGGGTTTGGCTTGAAGAAAAGGTGGAAAGCCTACTTGCACATGTCCCAACCAGGGGAGCAGAGGAATGACCTCATCTGTGTGCTGCTGCTCCTTCACTGTCTGTCAGTCCACCTGACTAATCAGTGTTGAAGGGGAGGTTGAAGACCTGGCTCTGATATCTGGAGTGGATCACAGCAGTAGCTGCTAAATAATTACACATTTTTTTGATATATAAAACAACTCTCATATACTGAATTGATTTCAGCGTAGTTTACGACTTGCTTGAATTCCAACTTTAAGTTAAAAAAAAAAAGAGAAAAAAAAAAACGAAACATACCTTGGACCGTAAGCTGGTTTGTTTGCACATTTTTGCCTAAATATCTATTAGGTCTTAAAGCGGAGCTCCACCCTAAAGTGGAACTTCCGCTCATCGGAACCCTCCGCCTCCCCCCCTCCGGTGTCACATTTGGCACCTTTCAGGGGGGAGGGGGGTGCAGATACCTGTCTAAGACAGGTATTTGCACCCACTTCCGGGAGTCCTCTCTGCGGGTATTCTGCGGGTAGTACGTCACTTCCCGCAGAATACCCATTGTGTTCTGGGAGACACTCGGCTCCCAGAACTCAACAGGGACCAGTGAGAACGGCGCAGCGCAACTCGCGCATGCGCCGTAGGGAACCGGGCAGTGAAGCCGCAAGGCTTCACTTCCTGGTTCCCTCACCGAGGATGGCGGTGGGGGCAGCAGAGTGACGAGCGATTGCTTGTCTTTTGCTGCTGACGTCGCTGGACTCCAGGACAGGTAGGTGTCCTAATATTAAAAGTCAGCAGCTGCAGTATTTGTAGCTGCTGGCTTTTAATATTTTTTTTTTTTGGCGGAGCTCCACTTTAATTAAAAGAACAGCATTTTGAAGAGCGATAGATGACTGTGGGGCAGGTGAAATCACAGCCATGTAAACTTGTTGTTTTGAAAGGGAAAGGCAATGCCTACGCATGAAATTAAAACAAAAAAGTATACTAATAAAAAACAGCAGGAAGATTCACAGCAATGGATGGATCATCACAATATATTAAAAGGAAAAGCTAAAAAAACTAGCAGCAGCATAACAGATCTTGCAGATGTTGTACCATTCCAAATTGTGTTTATTCCTGTGTTCATTAGCAGACATGACTGTTGACCCTTGCTTTTGGTTATTTATTAATCTCATCTGAGCCAGGCACTATCTTCATCTGCTGCATATTTGGCACATTAATGTCATTTGTTGCCCCCTGGTACATCTTATGCACAGGCTGACAATTGACTGAAAGACACAGGCTCATATATTGTGCATAGTCTGCAAACAATCTCCTGGCCTGGTCACAGCAGCCTGCTTCTCCACCCGAATCCGATTCCCCACTATTGGAGAAATGTCCAGTTACGTATCAGGTTTTTCATTTTTATTTACCCACATAACATTCACCTACCATTTCCAGAGGCACTGGCGGGCAAAAGACGATCTGACCGCGGCAATGGGAGTTGTAGCACACGCGGTAGGCTGGCTGTGCTGCTCTCCTCTCCTCAGAGTGACTGTGACTGACTCCACCCCCCAGGAGCAGGGAGCTTCAGCACGTAGCCACCGCAGACTACAACTCCCATAAGCAATAGCGGCGGCTGTCTCACGCGACGTCACCTGACTCACTGACGTCTGGGGGAGATGTGACATGCGGCCCGCCGCGGGCCACCACGGGCCACCGGGGCCCACCGGGCATATGCCCGGTATGCCCTATGGCCAGTCCGGGCCTGGTTTACAGTGATCTTATTCTTACTGGCATATGACAGCAGAGAATGGAAACTGCACTCTTTAATTTGCAGTCTAGTTTGGCAGGTATAGGAATCTTCCTCAGACACATACTGTGTCATTCGGGCCTCCATGGTTACTAGAAAGACCGATCTCCACTCTGGCCATTGTAGGCCTCTTTTCATGAAGCAGATATTTAACAACAGGAAAGTTATCTTAACCAGCTGTGGACACTGGACACGCTACACATGCCTAACAATGTGTAGCATCTAATGCCCTTCTGCCCCTTTGCCACAACCCCCATCGCACTTGCTTTAAGCCCCACGACAATTAATCAAAATAATATTGATTTGATCTTCAGAGAAAATTACAATGAAGCTTTCTTAAATTATTTACAAGAGATAGAAAAAATGAATCAACTCAAAGAAACAAAAACGTCATTAAAGCGGAGCTCCACCCTAAAGTGGAACTTCCGCTCATCGGAACCCTCCCCCCCCTCCGGTGTCACAATTGACACCTTTCAGGGGGGAGGGAGGTGCAGATACCGGTCTAAGACAGGTATTTGCACCCACTTCCGGGAGTCCTCTCTGCGGAAATCTGCGGGAAGCACGTCACTTCCCGCAGAATACCCGTAGTGTTCTGGGAGATACTCGGCTCCCAGAACACAGGAGGACTAGTCAGAACGGCGCAGCGCGACTCGCGCATGCGCCGTAGGGAACCGGGCAGTGAAGCCGCAAGGCTTCACTTCCTGGTTCCCTCACCGAGGATGGCGGTGGGGGCGGCAGAGTGACGAGCGATCTGCTGCGAACATCGCTGGACTCCAGGACAGGTAAGTGTCCTAATATTAAAAGCCAGCAGCTGCAGTATTTGTAGCTGCTGGCTTTTAATATTTATTTTTTTGGCGGAGCTCCACTTTAAAGACTCAATAGAGAAAATACTGTAATAATATAACAACTTAAAGTGTTTGTTAACCCAAAAATAAAACTATATATATATATAAAATAAAAATAAAAACTCCCTGAACCTGCCACTTCCTGTATGCCCCTCTCTATACTGACCACGATAACTAGGGCTGCTCAGCCCTGATCACCTCTCTCCCCCCTCAACCCCTCCTTCCTGCCTGTCAGTGCCCTCTCGGTCTCTGTCTCCGCTCTGCCCCGCCCCCCCACCGCTATTATTGAAAATAAAAAACCTAAAATTGTCACTGCCAGCCTCTCTATTAGATTCTGTCTTACCACACTGTGTAAATCCTTTCTAAAAACGAGCATTCTAAATAGCTATTTAGAGCTGTCTTCAGGCCGGTCACGTGACTCATGGCCGCTTTACAGCTCCGAGACAGGGCTTCTGCGGGAGGAGCAGAACGGCCACGTAATCTCCCCAGCTGACGTCAGAGTGAGATGACGGTCCCTCGTGCAGTAGCCGTGTATCGGAGCTGAAAAGCAGCCGCTAGTCACGTGACTGGCCTGAAGACAGCTCTAAATAGCTATTTAGAATGCTTGTTTTTAGAAAGGATTTACACAGTGTTGTATGCCAGCCTCTAATAGAGCGGCTGGCATTTTTTTCATAAAAAGGCTTAACAAACAATTTAAAGTATATAAACCACAGACATTAGGTTCACAGTTTCTCCTTTAAAAGCTCATCTTCTTTCAGCTGTCAGATTGTGAAAATGTTTTGTGCAAACTAAGTATGTGTAATGTACAGTAGTGATGGTCATCTCCATCTAGAAGCTGATGTCTTAGTTCAATATCATCCCACTAGAGCACGTGCACGAGAAACCTACAGAAACCTGCAAGGGGGGGCCCAAGATTTCCACTACCTAGGGGCCTCCATAAAGTTTAATCCAGCACTGTATCTGACACTGTATTTATAAGCACCATTATCAGGTGAGATAGAGAGATACAAAGTTATATTATTGATTTTTTATCTGCTCCATTTCATTCATCTGCAGATCAAGGGGATGAGCTTCGATCTGTATTTCATGTCAGTTAAAGCAACCTAAAAGTTAAAAAGAGGGATTTTTTTCTTTATAAAATGTCCTTTTCAACCCATCAATGAACACTTAGTTTACTGAAATCAACCCTAACTTTTTTTTTATTTCTGTTTTTTTTACCAATAGTATTTATCCTTTTTGTAATTTTTACTTGTTTTGTTGGTTCATTTTTGCTTCAGTGTCCCATAAAAAAAAAAAGAGAAAACCCCTACTTGATTCTTAAATAACTTTACAATGCTTTGTACCAGAATCATAATTTTTTGTCACTTTACATGGGGCACATGCTAAAATAAACTTTATTCTTGCTATCCACAGTAACACAAAGTATACAACTAACACTGATCTAATAAAGAATCATTTTTTAGTCTTGTTAGTTTTTTGGCTAAATATTGCTTAAATAATAGAATCATTTTTGAAGTACCACCCAAAGAAAGTCTGGTTTGCCCTATAAAACAAAAGTTTTAAGTATTTGTTCTCACTTAGCTGTCCTGGAGTCCAGCGATTTCGGCACCGCAGCTGATGTTTCCAATAGGCTGTCGGGTGCATGCCGCCGCCATTGCGGGTAAGGGAACCCGGCAGTGTAGCCTTACAGCTTCATGTCGGGAACCCTACTGCGCATGGTCGAGGCCCCGCTCCTCTTTCCTACTGGCCCGGCAGCAATGGGAGGAGGAGGGGGCCGTGCGGAGACGTCATGGGCCGCGGCTTGGACTCCCGGAAGTGGGAACAGGAGACCTGTCAAAGACAGGTATTCGCTCCCCCCCGCCCAATGTGCCACCGGAGGGGGGGAGGAGACAAATCAACAGAAGTTCCACTTTTGGTTGCTCTGGTCCGTAGGCAGCGTACAGGCGTGAGAGCGGAAGTGGCTAAAGATGTGACAATTTCACTTCTTTTCATAAATCTTTCATTTGTTGTTTAGGCAACCGACACCTTTTTATCATCAGTTGTTTTAGGCAACTGACTCCTTTTTATCACTACCCAATTCACTTTCTCACTCTATGGCAGTTCTTTCGAATTCAGTACTGATAGACTGCAGCACAGTATTGGCATGCAACTTTATGTTCATGTCAGGAGCCTCTATGTCTGATGTTTCTGATTGTCCTCAAGGTCTTCTCAACTATCAGCCTCAAGAGTCCCTAACAACAACTCTGGCTGCAGAGATCAACAGACTGAAGGCCCCCAACTGCCAGAGCATTTCCATTTATAGAACTAGTCCATGACAAGCAGAGGACGGAGAAATACTTTTAAAGGAAAAGTGCCCCTTTAGCATGACATGCCATAACAATGTATGTGTATAAATAATTACAGGACATTTATTAAGCCCTCTCTTACATGACCACCTTCCATGATGCTAAATTAGTACCTAGGAGTTACATATTTGTCCTCAGTACCAGATTGGATGAAAATAAAACATGCTATACATGCCTATATTTGTGTATTAAACCAAACATACCAAGCTCAATGAGGCATCATATATGATTTAGGTTTAGGATTATTGTTAGCCAATTAGAGCATCAAAAAACATCAGGCTCAACAACTCACTGGTAATTATATTGATCTATAGTTTTGAGTCATACCAGCCCTTCTAAATTGGACAGATTTGCCATATAACCAGTTTAGAACTAGTGCCTTCAAGATTTATACATAAGGGACCTGCATTACTAGTGTAGTAGAGGAGCACAAATATTCCCTTTCTTATAGTTCCCCTGTTCCTCAGCTAGGTGCCACTGTAGGAGATAGGTACTGGGCTTTCTAGGGGTTCTAAAAATGTTTTCCCTGCCGGCAAGTGACACTAAATTGTTGAGGTAGGAGGGAGGATCCCGACGGGGGGACGGGGGTCCTGGTAGCTCACTAACAACAAAGGTCTTTACTTTTTGAAGGTGAACAGCTCTACATTTATCAAGCAAGCAGGAAGCCTAGAAAATGGTCCCCCCACTTGGTGGGGGGGGGGAGGGGGGTCGGAATGGGGTGGTGCAGCCAGCTGAGCTACCATGCTTTGAGATCCTATGGATTGGGACTACTCTCATCCTGATGGGGTATGACAGGACTTGGGGGGATATGCTACCTATATCTGAAAGGCCAAAAAAAATGATTTGTAAATACAGTGAGTTTTATCTAGTAAAGCAAACGGCAACTATGGTGTAGACATTCCATTCCTCCTGATAATCTACATGGGAATACATTTTAGAAAGGAACTGCTGCATGGTGGGCTACACTGGATTCTGACACCCAGCAAGGTGTGGTATAGATTTTATGGCTGCAGGAACATTGGTTAGGGCTGGGTGTCATGCTGGGTATCCTCTGATAGGCAATATTTGCTGGAAACCTGGCTGGCCCCATACTGGAGTATTCTAAAGGGCTGGGTAAATGCATTTAGCTCAGACAAGTGCAAGGAAGTAAAGAACAGAGGTGCTCCCTCATCTCCCAGCTTTAGGACTCAAGCGAGGTCTGCAGCCAAGCACAGTGCTCCTGCTACATAACATTACTTCCATTATCTACAAAGTAAAGGAAGATATACACTATTGGTTAGGGATGAGCCGAACACCCCTCGGTTCGGTTCGCACCAAAACCTGCGAACGGACCAAAAGTTCGCACAAACTTTTGAACCCTTTTAAAGTCTATGGGACTTGAACGTCAGAAATCAAAAGTGAGAATTTTGAAGGCTAATATGGAAGTTATTGTCCTAAAAAGGGTTTGGGGACCCGGGTCCTGCCCCAGGGTACGTATATCAATGCAAAAAAAAAGTTTTAAAAACGGCAGTTTTTTGGGGAGCAGTGATTTTAATGATGCTTAAAGTAAAAAAATAAAAGTGAAATATTCCTTTAACCACTTCCATACAGGGCACTTATACAGCTTCCTGCCCAGACCAATTTTCAGCTTTCGGCGCTGTTGCACTTTGAATGACAATTGCGCGGTTGTGCTACACTGTACCCAAAATATATTTTTATAATTTTGTTCCCACACGTAGAGCTTTCTTTTGGTGGTATTTGATCACCTCTGCGATTTTTATTTTCTGCTAAAAAATGTAAAAAAGACCGAAAATTTTGAAAAAAAAAACATATTTTTTTTTGTTTCAGTTACAAAACTTTGTGAATTAGTACGTTTTCTCCTTCACTGATGGGCACTGATGGGGCTGCACTGACGGGCACTGATAAGGCGGCACTGATGGGCACCAATGAGGCGGCGCAGATGGGCACCGATAGGCAGCGCGGATGGGCACCAATAGGCAGCGCGGATGGGCACAGATAGGCGGCACGGATGGGCACAGATAGGCGGCACAAATGGGCACAGATGGGCACAGATAAGCGGCACAGATGGGCACAAATAGGCGGCACGGATGGGCACCGATAGGCGGCACAGATGGGCACTGATAGGTGGCATGGATGGGCACTGATAGGTGGCATGGATGGGCACTGATAGGTGGCTTGGATGGGCACTGATAGGTGGCACTGTAATGTGTTAATGGATGCCAATCAGTGCCAAACAATAATGCCTGCCAATCAGTGATGCCCATTGTGGGCACTGATTGGCATCCATTAGGGGCACTAATTGGCATCCATTAGGGGGCACTGATTTCAATCCCTGGTGGTCTAGGGAGGCATACCTTGTAATGGACATCCCTGGTGGTCCAGTGACATCCCTGGTGGTCCAGTGGCATCCCTGGTGGTCCAGTGTGGGCAACCTCGGGGGGGGGCTGTGCTGATAATTGATCATCACAAACCCCCCCTGTCAGAGGAGCAGCCAATCCGCTCTCCTCTACTCGCGTCTGACAGACGCGAGTGAGGAAAAGCCGATTACCGGCTTTTCCTGTTTACATGTGATCAGCCGTGATTGGACACGGCTGATCACGTGTTAAAGAGTCTCCGTCTGAGACTCTTTACCTAGATCGGTGTTGCGGGGTGTCAGACTGACATTCTGCAACAACGATCGCCGCGATGCGCGCCCCCGGGGGCGCGCAGCGGCTTAAAATCCTGAGGACATCATATGACGTCCAGTCAGGATTTTAAAACCACTTTGCCGCCGTCAATCCGCTATAGGGCGGGCGGCAAGTGGTTAAATATCGTGCCTGGGGGGTGTCTACAGCATGCCTGTAAAGTGGCGCGTGTTTCTCGTGTTTAGAACTGTCCCTGGACAAAATTAAATTTCGAAAGGATTAAAAGTCATTTAATGTCATGTCTGGTCCGGGCAATATGGATGGAAATCATTGAGAAAAGCGGCATGGGTACCCCCCCCACCCCCCAGCCCATTACCAGCCCCTTTGGGTCTTGTATGGATATTAGGGGAACCCCGCACCCAAATTAAAAAAGGAAAAGCGTGGGGTCCCCAGGCCCTATATACTCTGAACAGCAGTTTACAGGCGGTGCAAACAAGACTGTAGGTTTGTTCTTAAGTAGAATCTGTTTATAATTTTGAACTGGTACATTTTAAAAGTGTAGCTCCAGCCAAAAAATCTATTTGTAAGCTTTTTGGAAAACATAGGGAAGGGTTATCACGCCTGTAACATTTGTTTTGCTGTCTGTGCACCTCTTCAGAAGATTTCACCTCACTTTCTGTCCCAATGACAATTGGATTTCGAAAATTTGGGGTTTTTAGTGAAACAAGGAACACTTACACGAGAGAATTTCCCTTCCTAGGGGTAGATTTCTACTTCCTGTAGTGTCCTTCCGCTTGCAAGTAGGAGTCGTTTGTAAGTTGGATGTTTGAAAGTAGGGGCCTGCCCTATATACTCTCCAGAAATTTGGGCCTTAGGTATTTGTGTTGCCACAACACTGTAAGCCCTCACAGTTACTCTTGGTGGGCACAGGAACGGGCCCTGCTGTGAAATATTAGATCAAGAATTGTAATTACATGCCCCTGTTGAACAGGGTCAGAAAAATTAGGCCTTTAGTGGTGGTGGTGGTGGTGTTGCCACAACACAGTTACTCTTGGTGGGCGCAGAAACGGGACCTGCTGTGAAATATTAGATCAAGAATTGTAATTACAGGCCCCTGTTAAACAGGGGCAGAAAAATTGGGCCTTAGGCACTGGTGCTGGTGCCACAACACTGCAACCCCTCACAGATACTCTAGTTGGAGTTCAGGAATGAGCCCTGCTGCAAAGTATTGCATCAAAAATTTTAATTACACGCCCCTGTTAAACAGGGGCTGAAAAATTGGGCTTTAGGCACTGGTGCTGGTGCCACAACACTGCAACCCCTCACAGATACTGTAGTTGGAGCGCAGGAATGAGCCCTGCTGCAAAGTATTGCATCAAAAATTGTAATTACACGCCCCTGTCAAACAGGGGCTGAAAAATTGGGCCATAGCCACTGGTGGCGGTGCCCAGAACCAAAAATGTTCTTACAAGCTATCAGCATGAACATTGAGGAGGAAGAGGATAGTCACTCAGCATAACAGGATAGTCACTCAGCATCAGCATAGGCAGTCTTGAAGGGATCTCACATTCCCAAAAAATTATTCGGTTACATCAGCATCAGGTGCTTGGTAGCTGGTGATCCAAGACTGATTCATTTTTATGAAGGTCAGCCGATCGACCGATTCGGTGGACAGGCGCACCCTGTGATCGGTTACAAAGCCTCCAGCAGCACTGAATGTGCGTTCCGAAAGAACGCTGGATGCAGGACAGGCCAGTAGCTCAATTGCATACTGTGCAAGCTCTGGCCAGTGATCCATCCTCAAGATCCAGAGGATTTTCGGTGGGAAAGTTGTCCAAGTCTGATATTGCCCCTAGGTATTCCTGCACCATGTGAATCAGACGCTGGCGATGGTTGCTGGAACCACTCATACCTTGGGGCTGCGGACTAAAAAATTGTCTGAACGCATCGGTCAGACGGCCACCTTCTCCACCGCTCCTTCTGTGACTGACCGAAGCCTCAGCTACACGTTGTCCAGGACCAGGAATTTGTAACCTCCCAGGCTCTGGAAACGCGTTGCACAAACCTTTCTGCAAGGCCCCCCGAAGATGTTTGATCCTCTGCTCCCTCTGTGACAGCAAGATAAGGTCTGCAACCTTACCCTTGTAACGTGGATCAAGGAGGGTTGCCAGCCAGTAATGATCCCTCTCCTTGATACCACGAATACGAGGATCCTTTCACAGGCTTTGCAGGATCAGGGAAGCCATG
Organism: Rana muscosa; assembly: GCA_029206835.1. Classification (NCBI taxonomy): domain Eukaryota; kingdom Metazoa; phylum Chordata; class Amphibia; order Anura; family Ranidae; genus Rana; species Rana muscosa. The sequence continues at coordinate 61,639,546 of CM055122.1, read as the reverse complement.
CAGCGTAGGTTTGCTGAGGGATTCAGTCTGGAGTCCTCTGGGTCACTAAGGACGACATGATCCGAAGCCACCTCCTCCCAGCCACGTACAAGTCCATGGGTTTCTTGGGACTGTAAATGATCCCTTGAAGACTGCTGCTGATACTGAGTGCTAGGCTCCACCTCCAAGCTGACACAATCCTCCTCCTCCTCCTCCTCCTCCTCCTCCTCCTCTTCCTGTGTGATCAGCGGGCCAGCAGGAACACTGTCTGGATAAAGGGGGCCTTGAGAGGTAAGGAAGTTCTCCTCTTTCTCCCTCTGTTCTGCCTCAATTGCCCTGTCCATTATTCCACTCAGCGTGTGCTCCAACAGGTGGACAAGAGGGACAGTGTCACTGATGCATGCACTGTCACTGCTCACCATCCTCGTGGCCTCCTCAAATGGTGACAGGACAGTGCATGCATCCCTGACCATGCCCCACTGGCGTGGAAAAAAAATCCCAAGCTCCCCTGACCCTGTCCTGGTGCCATATTGGCACAAATACTCATTGATGGCCCTCTGCTGCGTGTGCAGCCGCTGCAGCATGGCCAACGTTGAGTTCCACCTGGTGGGCATGTCACAGATTAGGCGGTTCTTGGGCAGGTTAAATTCCTTTTGCAGGTCAGCCAGCCGAGCACTGGCATTATATGACCGGCAGAAATGCACACAGACTTTCCTGGCCTGCCTCAGGACATCCTGTAAGCCCAGGTACCTGCCCAAGAACCGCTGAACCACCAAGTTAAGGACGTGAGCCAAACAGGGCACATGGGTCAGCTGTCCCTGTCGGAGGGCGGAGAGGAGGTTGGTGCCATTTTCGCAAACTACCATTCCTGGCTTAAGCTGGAGTGGCGTCAACCACCTCTTAGCTTGCCCCTGCAGAGCTGACAGAATCTCTGCCCCAGTGTGGCTCCTGTCCCCCAAGCACACCAGCTCAAGCACCGCATGGCATCTTTTTGCCTGCGTACTTGCGCAGCCCCTTGAATGCCTACTGAGCACCGCTGGTTCCGAGGACAAATCAAAACAGGAAGAAGCCATGGAGGAAGAAGAAAAGGAGGGGGTGGAGGAGAGAGGTGTGTCAGAATCACCACTAGTAGCATTTTGGAGGCGTGGTTGCGGAACAACCTCCAACACTACTGCACCTTGTCCTGCATCCTTCCCAGCTGCCAGCAGAGTCACCCAATGCGCCGTGAAAGATAGGTAATGTCCCTGTCCATGCCTGCTGGACCATGAGTCAGCGGTAATATGCACCTTACCGCTGACCACCCTGTCCAGCAAGGCCAAGACATTGCCTTTCACATGCCGGTAGAGAGCCGGAATCGCCTTCCATGAGAAAAAGTGGCGTTTGGGAACCTGCCACTGAGGAACCGCACATTCCACAAACTCACAGAAGGGGGCAGAGTCTACCAACTGAAAAGGCAGCAGTTGAAGTGCTAGCAATTTAGCCAAGCTAGCATTCAACTGCTGGGCATATGGATGGCTGGGAGCGAATTTCTTTTGGCGGTGCAGCAGCTGGGGCAGGGAGATTTGCCTGGTACAATCTGACGTTGGTGTACTGATAGCAGATTGCCCGCAAGTACTTGGCTGTGACACACCTAATTCTACACCTTCATATCTTTCAGTGCAGGTTTCAAAGAGGACTGAAGGTATAGTGGGGTTGGAGATCCCAGCTGATGAGGAGAAAGGAGAGGTCCGCTTTGTTCTTTGGTGTGGGTCTTTTCTGTACGCTTGCCAACGGACTGCATGGCAGGTCGACATATGGCTGGTCAAGCATGTGGTACCCAAACGGCTGCTGTTTTGGCCACGCAAGATACGCTTCAGACATATGTTGCAAATAGCAAAGGTGCAATCTGCTGCACATGTCTCAAAAAAGGCCCACACCAAAGAACTTTTGGAATAACGCACAGAGACAGCAGTGCCCTGCACATGCGGAGCTCTGCGGTGTGATGCAGTCAGTGTGCTGCCCTTAAGCTGGCCCCTGGAGGGCATCCTGCCTCGTTGGAGATGTGCCTCCTCTCTCCTATCAGTCACCCATGTAGAGTGAGTGACCTGATCATCCCCTCCCTCCTTATCACTGGAGCAAACCTGGCAGTATGCTGCAGCTGGGGGAACATGACTGCCAGTTTGCTGTCCTTCTTGGGCACCCCCTCTCTCTGGGCTCACGTTACTGCCTTCCCCTAGCTGGGTTCCATCATCAGAGCCTTCAAAACACTGCGCATCCTCCTGCAGCATGTACCCAACACTGTGGTCAAACAGTTCGGGGGACTCCTCAGGAGGACATGGTGGGGCTAGGGAAGGAGTGACTGATGCCATTGAGCCGAGAGAAGAGGCCGCTTTGCCAGACAAAGTACCCTGAGCCTGGGTGAGAGAGGATGAGGAGGATGAGGACGGCTTGGTCATCCACTCTACCAAGTCTTCGGCATGTTGTGGCTCAACACGGCCAGCTGCTGAAAAAAAGGACAAGCGTGCACAATGGCCACGTGCTGATGAGGATGCACCGTGTCCACGACCAGCACTGTTGCCTCTAGACACAGAGCCTGCTTGCCCACTTTTATCTGCCTCTCCTTGTTGGCCTTCCAGACATACTTTATTTGATGTATTGGAATAGGTAGGTACACAAGGAATTGTCTGCAGTCAGCTTTAGCTGCACACTGGCCAGTATACGGTACACTGACTGAAAATACTGCTGCTGCATTCCTGTCAGTGTATTAGGAAGAGAACACCAGCAATTGTCTGCAGTTAGCTTTAGTTGCACACTGTGCACAGGACACAGTACACTGACTGAAAATACTGCTGCTGCCTTCCTGTCAGTATATTAGGAAGAGAACACCAGCAATTGTCTGCAGTTAGCTTTAGTTGCACACTGTGCACAGGACACAGTACACTGACTGAAAATACTGCTGCTGCCCGCCTGTCAGTATATTAGGAAGATAACACCAACAATTGTCTGCCGTTAGCTTTAGTTGCACACTGTGCACAGGACACAGTACACTGACTGAAAATACTGCTGCTGCCTGCCTGTCAGTATATTAGGAAGATAACACAAGCAATTGTCTGCAGTTATCTTTAGTTGCACACTGTGAACAGGACACAGTACACTGACTGAAAATACTGCTGCTGCCTGCCTGTCAGTATATTAGGAAGAGAATAACAGGAATGGATCTAGCTAAACTGAATATAGTGTATATGTATATATACAACTCCTAGGATGCATATATATACTGCATACACTGTAACTGCAGCTAACTGACTCGCCTGCCTGCTCTATCTAACTCAAAAGAAATTACACCATCTCTCTCTCACTCTATCTCTCTCAGCACCCAGAACACACTACACAAGGCCGACACGCAGGCCTTATATAGCCTTATATAGTGTGGGGCATGAACCTACTGCCCCAGAGCCATGATTGGCCAAAGGCACCCTTCCTTTGGGCAAAACAAAAGATCAAGTCTTCTGGACAGCAGCACTCCAATAAAAAGCCTTTATTATGTAAAATCTTCAAAAATCCAAATACAGCACAGCAAGTCACAAAATTCTGGTTAGAGCTGACTAGTTTCACACTTTCTTAGTGTTTAATCATAGCTATGATTAAACACTAGCTATGATTAAACACTAAGAAAGTGTGAAACTAGTCAGCTCTAACCAGAATTTTGTGACTTGCTGTGCTGTATTTGGATTTTTGAAGATTTTACATAATAAAGGCTTTTTATTGGAGTGCTGCTGTCCAGAAGACTTGATCTTTTGTTTTGCCTGAAATTGCATTGCCTGCACCCTTGGCTGTTGGGAGGAGATAGTCACCTGGAGGACGTCCACACCTGAGCGGTTTCTGTTTTTGTTCACCCTTCCTTTGGCCAATTATGGCTCTCTGTACTGATGGCGCTGTGATTGGCCAAGCATGCGGGTCATAGTGCATGCTTGGCCAATCATCAGCCAGCAATGCACTGCGATGCCGCAGTGAATTATGGGCCGTGACGCGCTGCTCAAATTTGGCGTGAACGGCCCATAATGTTCGAAATTCGACAAACGGTCGAACAGCCAATGTTCGAGTCGAACATGAGTTCGACTCGAACACGAAGCTCATCCAGGGCCGTCTTTACCACAGGGTAAACCGGGGCATCTGCCCAGGGCCCTGTCACCGTTTGGGGCCCAAGGCAGAGCTGCCATGATTAAGCCCGCGTTCTGCCCGCAAATCAGCGCTGAAAACCCCCTGTCACTGTCAGCGCGATGCGCGCACAGTGCAGCAGTGCCGATACAAGGGGTGGGCGGGACGCGTCTGCCCAGACCGCCAGGCAGCCAGTGTATTAACAGTCATTTGTTTGCTGGGACCGCGGGTTTCCCAGCAACCTATGACGTTACGTGTGTGTGCCCCGCCTCCTGCTCCTCACTGCAGCTCTCTCTCTCGGCCGGGCGTGACGTCACGCGCGCCCCGCCCCCCTGCTGCTCGCGGCTCCCGGATCCCTGCTCCTGGCTCTCATGTGAGGTATAACTCACAGCTTCCGCCCCCCTGCAGCTTGCCAAATGTGCTCTCTCCTGCCCTCAAGGTATGTGGGGCATAATCTGTTAAGGTGCATACCGATGGGCAAAATTAGTTAAGGTGCACACTGATGGGGATAATTTGTTAAGGGGCACACATTTTGTTGTGCCCATCAGAGTGCCCCTTGACCATAAATTGTGCCCATCAGGGTGCCCCTTAACATGAAATGTGCCCATCAGCATGCTACTTATTTTATGTTAAGGGTCATGCTGATGGGCACATTTTATGTTAAGGGGCATTCTGATGGGCATATTTTATGTTAAGGGGCACTCTGTTGGGCATATTTTATTTTAAGATCAACACCGATAGGCCCATTTTATGTTAAGGGGCACGCAGATGGGCACGTTTTGTTGTGCTCATCAGAGTGCCCCTTAACATATATCGTGCCCCTTATCATAAAACGTGCCCATCAGCATGCCCCTCATTTTATGTTAAGGGACATGCTGATAGGCACATTTTATGTTAAGGGGCACGCCGATGGGCACATTTTATGTTAAGTGGCACGGAGATGGGCACAACAAAATGTGCCCATCAGCATGCCCCTTAACGTAAAATGTACACATCAGAGTGCCCCCTAACATAAAATAAGGGTCATGCTGATGGGCACATTTTATTTTAAGGGGACACACTGATGGGCACATATTATGTTAGTGGGGGTACGCTGATGGGCACATATTATGTTAAGGGAGCACTCTGACAGGGACACCTGAAGTGATGGGGACACCTGATGTAAGGGGGCACTCTAACGGGAATACCTAATGTAAAGGGGCACTCTGATGGGACACCTGATGTAAGGGGGCACTCTGATGGGGAACCCTGATGTGAAGGGGCACTCTAAAGGGGACCCCTAAGGTAAAGGGACACTCTGATGGGGACACCTGATGTAAAGGGGCACTGTAATAGGGACCCCTGATGTAAAGGGACACTCTGATGGGGACATTGATTCTTTCTTAAAAACAGGGGGGGCGGCGTAGTTTGCCATCTTCACCCTGGGCACCAAATAGCCTTGTCCCAGCACTGAGAAATGCTCCCTGCACTGCCCTGAGTAGCTCATGGTCACTCTGCTCCCTCCCATACACAGTCATGCTGTACAGTCCCCCTATACTGCCCTCCACTACCCCCCCATTATACTGCCCTCCACTACTCCCCCATTATACTGCCCTCCACTAACACCCCTCCCATTATACTGCCCTCCAATACCCCCCATTATACTGCCCTCCATTAACACCCCTCCCATTATACTGCCCTCCACTAACACCCCTCCCATCATACTGCCCTCCACTAACACCCCTCCCATCATACTGCCCTCCACTAACACCCCTCCCATTATACTGCCCTCCACTAACACCTCTCCCCTTATACTGCCCTCCACTAACACCCCTCCCATTATACTGCCCTCCACTTACACCCCTCCCCTTATACTGCCCTCCACTAACACCCATCCCATTATACTGCCCTCCACTTACACCCCTCCCATTATACTTACCTCCACTTACACCCCTCCCATTATACTGCCCTCCACTAACACCCCTTCCCATTAAACTGCCCTCCACTAACACCCCTCCCATTATACTGCCCTCCACTAACACCCCTCCCATTATACTGCCCTCCACTAACACCTCTCCCCTTATACTGCCCTCCACTAACACCCCTCCCATTATACTGCCCTCCACTTACACCCCTCCCCTTATACTGCCCTCCACTAACACCCATCCCCTTATACTGCCCTCCACTAACACCCATCCCATTATACTGCCCTCAACTTACACACGGCACACCTATGCCCACCAAGCAATGAAATACAGCACTGTCTGTTGATTCTGCTTTTGCACCATGTGACTTATCTGCAGTTCCTGCACCGGCAAACTTGCTGCATTTTTAGATGTTTAGGTCACGCTTTTAAAAACACAGTGCGTTTGTGTGTGCAGGAACTGCAGGTACTGCCTTGAGTAGCTCATGGTCACTCTGCTCCCTCCCATACACAGTCATGCTGTACAGTCCCCCCATACTGCCCTCCACTACCCCCCCATTATACTGCCCTCCACTACTCCCCCATTATACTGCCCTCCACTAACACCCCTCCCATTATACTGCCCTCCAATACCCCCCATTATACTGCCCTCCATTAACACCCCTCCCATTATACTGCCCTCCACTGACACCCCTCCCATTATACTGCCCTCCACTGACACCCCTCCCATCATACTGCCCTCCACTTACACCCCTCCCCTTATACTGCCCTCCACTAACACCCATCCCCTTATACTGCCCTCCACTAACACCCATCCCATTATACTGCCCTCCACTTACACCCCTCCCATTATACTTACCTCCACTTACACCCCTCCCATTATACTGCCCTCCACTAACACCCCTTCCCATTAAACTGCCCTCCACTAACACCCCTCCCATTATACTCCTCTCCACTAACACCCCTCCCATTATACTGCCCTCCACTAACACCCCTCCTATTATACTGCTTTCATTTGAATGGGCTGCCATGCCTGTGTTTCCTGCAATAAAAAAAGTGCATGCATCATGTAATAGGCTGCGCACACGGCACACCTATGCCCACCAAGCAATGAAGTACAGCACTGTCTGTCCATTCTGCTTTTGCACCATGTGACTTATCTGCAGTTCCTGCATCGGCAAACTTGCTGCATTTTTAGATGTTTAGGTCACGCTTTTAAAAACACAGTGCGTTTGTGTGTGCAGGAACTGCAGGTACTGTAAGTTGCACGGTGCAAAAGCAGAATGGATTTCAAGGCAACTGCATTTTTAAAATGCTGCATGCACCTTTTTTTCTGCAGGAAACAAAGGCATGGCAGCCCATTCAAATGAATGGGCTGCTGTGCCTGCGCAAATGAGGGCCCCCAAAACACATACATGTGAACCAGCCAGGCCCAAAATAAGCTGGAGGAGGGGCCCAAAAAAAATGTTTGCCCAGGGCTCAAACCATATTAAAGATGGCCCTGAGCTCATCCCTACTATTGGTCTGTGTTTGGGTGTATTGCCATTATAATTAAAATTTTCAAATCTAAATTACACTACAGTGTCCTAAATCTAAAATAATTCATTAACAGAAAACCACAGGCAAAAAGAAATGACAGAACTACAGAGTGAAGACAAAATAAGCAGCCAATATTGTACAGTATATGGTATCTGCCAAATGTAAGCATATGCATCTGTATAAAACCATTTAATAAACAAATGAGAATTTGTCAAACTTTCTGGCCAGTACAAATTACTGATTCATTGTAAGAAACCGTAAAAAATGACATCTGCTTTTGTTCTAATCTGTGGTGCTGCATGTAACACAATCGCAGAAGAGTGATGTGAATAGATTTTGGCCATAGTATACGGCAGGCCAGTAGGAAGGAAAACATTTACAATCTGGCCAATCAGTTAAATAATTGAGTTTCATTGGAGTAGAATGTTCATTTAACAAAGTGATAGATTAGTTGGCTTAGTGAGAAAAAAATCTGGGTTCTGATTTGATTTAAGCAATTATTCTCCAGAGCCATTTTCATATTTCCGCTATGGTGCTAATAATTCTACAAAAACGTTATTATTGTTTATGATATACATTTATTATGCAGACTGTTTTCTTTGAGATAAACAACGTTTTTCTTTAACGGTACAGTAATTCAAGAGTTTTTAATTGTCTATATATTTTAATGGCAAAAATAATTACAAAATAAAAAAAATATGCTTTTTTTCTAAGTTCAGGAATGACAACTTTAAAAGAGAGTTATGTTTTTTTTTTTTTCATACTTACCTAGGTGGATGCAGCATCGTTCTGATGCTGCATTTGTCCCCCGACACCTATAACACTGAGAACCGAGTGATCTAACACCACCGATTGCTCGGTTCTCACAGCTCTGTGAGCAGAGAGCTGCTGACTGGACCACTGGACTGTGGAGAGGGTGGGAGCGGCCAGGTCAGGCTCTCAGCGGCTCGCTGAGAGGCTGCTTGCTTCTCTCACTTCACTCCTTCCCCTCCGACCTACCTCCCTCCCTCCATATATCCTCCAACATCCTCTTTGGGTGTTAGGCATAATTACTGTTTTTTTACTGTTCTTGCTGTTTGTTTATGCCTCTACATAAATTGTATTACATACATTTATAACAAATGCTGTTTTGTTCTTACAAAACTACCCTACTGTTAGAAGATGCTATTGTAATCTGGATTATCTCCCTCAATAAAACCTTTTTTTGGAATAGTAAATAAATAAAAATGTGTGATTTAAAAAAAAAGTATAACAATTTATTTAATAACACTCTCTCTATCTGTTCATATCTATCTGTTTATTTATCTAAAGGCTAATATGTGCATAGTTATTTATTTGTATAATTTTTTTAAATAAATGTTTAATCCAGCGTAAAAAAAAAAAGATCAACTACAAAGTAAAATATTCTAGAAGAACTTGTGATGTGTGAAATAATAGACATATTAAATGGGTTGAATATATTATTCTAGTGGACTTGGATTATCCAAAAGGTCAATAATACGGCAATGATATGAAAAAAAATTAGATAATAGTTCTAAATAATGGATAGTAATAGTAATAAAAACAAAGATTAAAAAAATTAAAAAATTTAATAAAAACAATCAAATAAAAAATATATAAAAAAATTTAAATGAAAATACATATAAATAAAACAAAAAAAACAAAACAAAAACAAACAAACAAAAAAATGTCAAAACAGAAACCGTGAAATAAAACATAATAGAAATATTTATAACCCTAATGTAAGGGGATGTATTGCAAAAATTAGAGGACTGTACAACCTCTTGGGGGAGGGGGGGTGGATATGAAGGGAATGATTAGCGATTATTGAGCAAGGATACTAAAATAGTGACAAAAGAGGGTGGATATGTGTCTGAATGTTAAGAATGATGTAGTAAAGCCCCACAAATGAAGAGTACGGACAGTTCATCCAGACGAGTGGATAGAGGGAACACAGAAGAAGATATCTGGGTACCTGAGATGGCCAGGTGGAAAAATTGATCATGTGAATAATGTAAGGATCTGAATGTCGAATATATAATGAATAGCATTAAAAAATGTAACAGACCAGGTGTTGAAACATGGGAAAGACCCAAGGGGTGGGCCGATGGGGCCTGGGACTATAGCATGGTGTTCACCTCTAGTTCTTCGTTTAGGCCTTCTGGTGTTAAACTGTTTAGTTTATATATCCAGTACGTCTCTTGTGCACACAGTTTCCTGAAACTTTCACCTTCAGGTAAGGTACTTGGAATGGATTGTATAGCTGTGACCTTGAGTGTGTGGGGTCTTTTTTATGGTGGGTGTCTAAGTGGCGTGCTATACTAAATCTAGGACGGTCATCGTTGAGGTTCCTCCTATGTTTTTCTTTTTTTTTGGCTGTTTATTTTAACCAGTTGCCTAATTATATCCTATGACCACGGGATTGGCCCCTTACGGACTAAGACTTGGATGCCATTAAAGTTCATATGCATGTAAAGGCAGGTGCCCCAACACATTTGGTAATATAGTGTATATTATTCAGCATCTCCCACTTATATTATATATACATATATATAATTGGGACACATTTGTATATCACCTTCGTAAGTAGATTTTTTAATGAATATTGATGAAAACATATACAGTGATCTTCACTATGCCAGTGCATTTTGGTTGTTTTTGGGTTTGCTTAGTTGATTTACCTGATCAAGACTGGGAGCAGCAAGGTTGATGATTGCAGATCCTTTTGCATTGCACATATCAATAGTATTGATAGAAAGGGAGAATGATTTAGCCAGTACAGTATTCTTCATTCCACATAAGCACTGCTATTTATTCTGCAAAATGTTTTACTTGTATCAGTTAGAATCAAAAGCTACGTTTATTTAAAAAAAAGTTTGGAAAAAGAGCTGTCTGTTTTATTTGTAGCAAAGAGTCTATCATTTGAATGTTTCCATGCTGCAATTTTAAAAACGAAAAAAGGCAAATAGACTGTGCACTTAGCAAAGTGCAGTTGCTCCAGAGCTTAGTAAATGAGAAAAGCTCTGCTGACTTCTATCATCCAATCATGTGCAAGCAAACATGCTTTTTTTTTTTTTTCCTTGCACGTTATTGGGTGTTCTTTGCAAAGTGAAGCTTTACCTCATTTACTATGCTCTGGGGCAACTTTGCAAAGTGCACAGTCTATTTGCCTTTAGTAAATCAAAGCCCATATTTCTTCTCTTTTGACTTCTTTATATATGAGGTTAAAATAAAAAAGGAGCTACTGCACATAGTGAACAGACTCCGTGCTGGATACTGTTAGGCTTTATGTACATGGGGCGTTTTAAAACCTCTCCTGAACGATGGAACTTGACAGGTAGTAACCAACGTTTAAAAACGTCTGTGGTGCCGCGTTTAAATGCCGCATTTAGCTGTATTTGCATTTAGAAGCGATTTTTATATTGTAAATGGTCAGAAATGCATCTCCATTAAAAATGGCTATAAATGAAACGTGGCTAAATGCCAGTTTACAGTACCTGTAAGCTGTTACAGGCATTTGGCATTTCAAATGCCTCTGAACATCTGCCCTGAACGCATTTTTTTTGCTTTCCAAAAAATGCTTCTCAACTGCCTGGAAACGACTATAAACGACCCTGTGTACATGTACTGATAAGATAACATAGAGGAGAGTTCAGGGGCAGCTGAAAAAAATGCCCAACTGCCCCTAAACGCCAGTTTACCAGCAGCAGTGTACATGAAGCCTTAAAGGAGAAGTCCAGCCTGAGCTTTTTAGGCTGGGCTTCTCCTCTGGGTCACAGGAGTGCAATTTGTTTTGCACTCCTGTGATCCGTTTTCAGCGGAGATCGGTCTGAAGTCTGCTCTCTGCTGACATCACTGCCATCAGTCGGGGCAGCGCGCCATCCCGACTTCCAAGTCGGGATCTGCCAGCTGCCCTGATTGATGGCATTCTCAGCGTCTCAGCGAGCCGCTGAGACAGCCTCTCCCCGCCCCTCCGCTGCTCAGCGCTCCAATGAGCGTGGAGAAGCAGAGAGGAAAGAGGCTTCCTCTCAGGGATCTGTGAGAACCGAGCCAGCGGCGGTGTTCGGTGGCTTGGTTCTTAGTGCACAGACGGCGGGGGACAGCTGGAGCATCGGTCTGATGCTCCATCCACCGAGGTAAGTATAAATATGGGAAAAACTCGAAACCCATACTTCTTCTTTAACCTCTACAGGTTACACACTGAAAGTGAAAACGTTGTTTGTTGCTATGGGAACTGACTTTATTTTAACATTACTCCAATTTTCTAAAGTCCTCTCCATCATGTTTTACTATGGAAAGTGAGCAGATAAAGGAACAGAACACATAAGTTCTGTTTGGTCTTTAGAAAAACAGGCTCTTGAGTGGTTCTAAGAACAGTCTTTGATGGCATTTATGTACTGAACACTACCAGAGCCGGACTGGGAATAAAAAACAGCCCTGGAAAAAATTTCATACCAGCCCCATAGCATTATTATACCAGCCCAACATCATAACGTCATTATTTTCTTGTTCATGAAAGGAAAAACCAGGCATTTTAAAGCATATTCTAGGAGTATATTATACATAGAGAAGACAGATATAAAAGCATATAGGGCTTTATGTATAAAAGTGAATTCCAGTTAAAAGTGGTAAAAGTGTTCAATCATTAAGGGGGACCCCAGAAACTCTGGGAACGTGGGGAGAGACGACGGACTCTGTTGACGAGAGACCAACTTCCGCAGAGTGAATACACCAAAATAAGGGGGGGCGGGTTACTGATATAAGGGGGAAACCTTTATATCAGTGCCCAATTACATTATTGTATTCACTCCCCCCTTACATCAGTGACCCTGCCCCCCCTCAGACTGGCCTAGCGGTGCTGTCACTGACCTCCTCTCAGGTGCACCGTGCAGGGCTCAGTCAGTCGGCTCCAGCTTGGTTGGCTCTGGTTTTATCCTATAGTCTCCTCTCCACAGTCCACACACATCTGACTTCTCCCGTGACCACCATCCCGGCGGCACTCCCACTCTTGACTCCTCTCCAGACTCCCCCTCAGAGACTGCAGACATGAAATAAGACAAGAGATGGTCAGAGGTTGCAGACATGATACAAGAGATGGTCAGAGACTGCGGACATGATACAGGAGATCAATGCAGCCTCATCAGTGACCATCAAATACAGCCTACCACTGCCCATCAAATGCAGCCTCACTGTGCCCATCAAATGCAGCCTCACTGTGCCCATCAAATGCAGCCTCACTGTGAACATCAAATGCAGCCTCACTGTGTCCATCAAATGCAGCCTCACTGTGTCCATCAAATGCAGATTTACGGTGCCCATGAATACAGCCTTACTGTGCCCATCAATGCACTCTCACTGTGCCCATCATTGCAGCCTCACTGTGCCCATGAATGCAGCCTCACCGTGGCCATGTATGCAGCCTCACTGCCCATGTATGTAGCATTGCAGTGCCCATGTAGGCAGCCTCACCGTGCCATGTATACAGCCTCACCGTGCCCAGGTATGCAGCCTCACCATGCCCATGTATGCAGCCTCACCGTGCCCATGTATGCAGCCTTACCGTGCCCATGTATGCAGCCTCACCATGCACATCATTGCAGCCTCACTGTGCACATCATTGCAGCCTCACTGTGGCCATGTATGCAGCCTCACTAAGCCCATGTATGCAGCATCGCTGTGCCCATGTATGCAGCATTACTGTGCCCATGTATGTAGTCTCGCAGTGCCCATGTATGCAGCATCGCAGTGCCCATGTATGCAGCCTCACTGTGCCCATGTATGCAGCCTCGCTTTGCCATGTATGTAGTCTCACTGTGCCCATGTATGCAGCCTCACTTTGCCATGTATGTACTCTCACTGTGCCCATGTATGCAACCTCACTTTGCCATGTATGTAGTCTCACTGTGCCTATGAATGTAGTCTCACTGTGCAATGAATGTAGTCTCACTGTGCCCATGAATGTAGTCTCACTGCAATGAATGTAGTCCCCATGTATTGTCTCATTGTGCCATGTATGCAGACTCACTGCCCATCAAACTCAACTCACCATTGCTAGGCTGGATGGATCACACACACAGCGTGCATCTCCGCTGTGTGTGACGGAGCTGGGTCTGTGTTCGGCGGCGATGCGGCGCTGTAACAAGGTCCCGCCTCCTAGGCCGTCTCGTGTGATAGTCTAGAATAGATGGAACGCTGATTAAATCAGTGTTCCGCCTATCACATGAGACGACAGCCTAGGAGGTGGGACCTTTGTTACAGCGCTGCACCGCCGGCGAACACAGACCCAGCTCCATCACACACAGCGGAGATGCACGCTGTGTGTGACTGTGTAATAAACGGAGGAGAGAGAGAGGGAGGGAGAGAGGGAGGGAGGGAGGGAGGTGAGTGCAGACTTAGATCAAAGCAGCCCCAAGGCAGGCGGCCTACCGGGAAATTTCCCGATATTCCGGTAGGCCAGTCCGGCCCTGAACACTACACATAAAAGCAGCACTATAAGATACATGAGACAGATTTATCGCAAGCATTACTATTTCAGACAAACTCATCTATGTAGCCTAACCTTCACCCTCACTATAGCCTGACTGTTAGATTTATTGCTTAGTTAAGCAGTAGCACTGTATTCTAATACATTTTCTATCTCTATATGAGTGTCTCAAAACCTAGCTATAAAAATGAAATAAATGTAATATGTTATTCTGTCGAAAAACACATAGGAATTTAATTGCATTATATATATTAAGAATGCTTCTGGCTGATGTTTCAAGGTGACACATTATTGCTAGTGTAACTTGGGGTTTTGTCTACATTTATTCTTGCTTTGATTTTTTATAGTTTTAATATTGGATCCAAGCATACTCACAGTAAATATGGATCTATAAATATCTGAGATTATTTCAGAAACATTCTAAAATCATGTTTAATTCAGCTCAGAAATGTGCACGTCTGCATTTCATTAGCAGCTGCTGTATGGATTGGCAGTAGTAGTAAATTGTTATGAGCTCTGGGCGGTTCTCAGCTGTGACAGTACTTGTGTTTGCTCTTATAGCTCAGCTGAACCTTCAGTTGAAATCAGCTAAATACATTTCAGGTGCATCGAAACAAAATGTGTTTAATGTTTTATGACTCATTTTCTTTCTAAAACAGCTACAGCAGTAGAAAAGCCTGCCCCCTGCCAGCAGCTAAATTTCAGTTGGGCTTTAACTGAAACAATTATAATTCAAAATATTTTCTTACTGGATTTTGAACAAGTTCATGTTTAGTAAAATGTATACTAATTAGCCCTCTCTAGAACCTCTTAGCTAATCCAAAATCTCAAGCCAAATTTTTCTTTATAGCTGGCCTCACCCATGCCATCTGCCCTTTATAGTGTACATTAGTGGCTAAGATTCCAGATGCTTGTAATGTAATTTGGTCCAGTTCAAGTCTATGGGTCTTAGTATAGGTTGGGAGGGTGAACTAGCACACTTTTTTTTTTTTTTTTTACTAAAAGTGGGTTTTGGCAGATTGGGGCGGCACACTACCAATAATTAGAGTTTCTAAGTGGCAGTATGCACAGGTGTTTACAATCAGTCACGGTCAGCAGCCTAAACAAATCACAAAAAAGCTGACGGGCACTGTGGTTGACGGCGTATAAATGCTCATCTGAGTGGTTACTTGCACATAGGGACAGATGAGCTGCCCAATACAAACTTTCTGCATCCAGGGCTACTCATATGTCCCCAATTGCATCCAACTGCTCAAATGTGTGCTTACATGTGAACAACGGTTGTGCCTCTTAGCCCGTTATCGATCTGCACAGACACCTGTGCCATTCCCATCACTGAAAAAAGCTGTTCCTTGGGGATCTATAGCCCAAATTGGCCATGTGAATGAGCCCTTAATGTAAACAGCCAACAGCAACTTGTAAGCTGCTGGAACCCTGACTTTAGAGTCCCTGTTGTGATCTTTAAAGATCAATTTCTCCATAGTTTTGAAACAGAAGCAATCAGTGACTCACTGATTCATCATCATTCAGTTCATTCACAGTATAAAATCCATGTATTAGGTATAAAACAGAAGACAAGCTTACAGCGTTTGTTGTAGAAGCAACACGTTTTGTGCCCTCAGATATGCGTCCTCGGCTTTCGGGGGTTATACCGGGATGATGCCTGCAGCTGCAGGCATTATCCCAGTATCATTTTTTAGAGCCGGCGATTGGCTTTCCAGGGATAACAACCGATGTGGCTAAAAGCCGCTCGGTTGTTATCCCGGAGGAGTGGGAGGGGACATCCCCACTCCTCCCACCTCCGCCGCTCTTACCGGGCCTCCCGTCCCACCGGGAGACCCGATCCATGATGGGCCACCTCCGCTGCCTAGAGAAAGACTGAAACAAAGCCGCGAACGGCTTTGATCCAGTCTCTTCACTGTAACCACGGAAGAGACGTCATGACGTCATGACGTCACGTCACGGGTTACAATGGCGCCGGATTTTAAAAAATACACAGTATTCAGAATCGCCGTTTGAAGTGCAAAGGAGGTCTTTTAGACCCCCGATCCCTCCATAAAGAGTACCTGTCACCACTTTTACTTTTACATTCCTTGTGACAGCAATAAAAGTGATCAAATTTTTTTTTTTTTAAAACACTATTTTTTATTATAAAAATAAATAAAATAAATAAGAAAAAAGATAAAAATTTAAAGCGCCCCTGTCCCCGCGAGCTTGCGCAGCAAAGAAAACGCATACGGAAGTCGTGCCCGCATATGTAAACGGTGTTCAAATCACACATGTGAGGTATTGCCACGATCGTCAGTGCAAGAGCAATAATTCCAGCCATATACCACCTCTGTAACTCTAACCTGGTAACCGTAAAAAAAATTAAAGCGTCGCCTATGGAGATTTTTAGGTACCGTAGTTTGTCACCATTCCACGGGTGCGTGAAATTATAAAGCATAACATGTTTGGTATCTATTTACTCAGCGTAACATCATCTTTCACATTATACAAAAAAAATTGGCTAAGTTTACTTTTTAATTTTTTAAAACACAGCTGCACAAATATCGTGTGACATAAAATATTGCAACAATTGCCATTTTATTCTCTAGATTCTCTGCTAAATATATATATATATATATATATATATATATATATAAGGTTTGGGGTTTCTAAGTAATTTTCTAGCAAAAAATACGCATTTTAACTTGTAAACACCAAATGTCAGAAATGGGCTTAGTCATGAAAGGGTTTTAATCATCGCTCATAGTTTCTCCATAGTACCTGGAGCTACAAAGGTTAGGGATGGCTTGTTTTAAAGTGTAACTAAACCCTTCTCTCATTTACAGTCAAGGAAGCTGCCATCTAAATTTGGTCTTCAGTTGTCATGGTGCTACACATGTAATCAGCTATGACTCCAGCCATTAAATTGCTTGACATTTTGGTTTAGCGATAATATAAGCACACTAGTGATAGGTATCATTTATAGCACGCTTTGAATGTAACTGTTTTGGGAAACAGTTAAATTGGTGGGTTTAGTATTGCTTTAAAACTCAACGAAAGTTAAGAAGATTAAGAAAGTGTTACTAAAGTCAAAATGCTTACCTTCAATGGTCCAACATCTGTAAGGAGTTCCTCACAGGTGCCGGCATCTTCTCCCCAGCTTCTTCTGGGTGCCAGTCTTCAGACATCTTGATTGGCCAGAGTGAAATGATGTAACTCCTGTGCGTGCATAGGAAACAGTCATTCTAGCACACAAGGACCATGTTAGCGATGTGTTTGTAGTTCTGAAGGTAAATGTTTTTTACCTTAATGCATTCTCTGCATTAGGGTTAAAAAAAACTTTAAATGTCAGCTCCCCCCAGCCCCCCTTAAATATTAACCCAAACCCAATCTCAATCCAGCACTGTGCCTATCTGCAGCAGCACTGCTCTCTCTCCTAACAGGACATAGAGGCAGGGTGGGAGCCACTGGCTCCTGCTGTTGTCAATCAAATCCTGTTAGCAGAGATTGGTTGGGGGAGCCGCATTAGGTGTGTCTGTGCAGTTCTGGATCAAGCCTGAACATCTGTCCCCATAGAAAGTGCTTGCTTTAGGAGCCAACACAGAAGAGGAGGAGCCTGGAGCGCCAGCAGAGGACCCCATAAGAGAAAGTTCTGGGCCACTCTGTGCACAGAGCAGGAAAGTATACTATGTTTGTTATTTTAAGAAAAAAAAGTACCTTTACAATCACTTTAAAGCCTTGACCTTAAAGCAGAACGACCCTCCCCACCGCCACCACACACCTTAAAAAGCCTGACTACATAATGCAAAATATTTACTAAAACGAATAAAGCTAGTTGTAAGTAGGGGCAGCACGTGGCTTAGTGACTAGCATTCCTGCCTTGCAGCACTAGGGTCATTGGTTCAAATTTTAACCATGACACTACTTGTATGGAGTTTCAATGTTCTCCCAGTGCTTGTGTGGTTTACTCTGGGTATTCCAGTTTCATACATGCTGTTTGTTAGGTTAAATGGCTCCTCTCAAAATTGTCCCTAGTATGTAGCTCCTTGTGGGCAGGGACTGATGTGAATGTACACTATATTTAAAGCTCTGCGTAAACTGACCACTATATAAATACCTATAATAAATAGTTCTTACCTTCCTCCTTTTTGAGCTGTTTCTAGCCCGTCCGATACGTGCACTGACATGTTCTTCAAGAAAATGTAATTGAGGGCCTGCTTTTTCTTTCTTATTTTCAGCTGGCCTGCCAAAGATGTTTGTACCTCACCTCGCACATTTGCCATACTAAAATAGCCTCATCAGTTTAAAAGAACTTTTTATTTTTTTAAATAAATGAGTCATAGGTTGGACTTGATAGTCTTTTTTCAAACTCACCTATGTAACTATGAGTGCAATATTATACGCCACTTGCATGAGAAGAGGCGCATTTTTATAAATGAGATCTCCCTGGTAGGCATTGGTTATGTAACCTTCCCAGGAATCCCAGGGTACATCTGTGAGACCCTGGCCACATCACCAGTGCCCTTACTATACCACAAAGTCTGTGTGGGGAGGGGGGGCGCTTTCATTTTGGTTTTGACTTGAGGATGATCAGGGATAAACATGCAGAGGTGCATACTCCACAAAAATTATCAGTGACAGCTGGTGGATTTTTTTGGGGGGGGCGGCAATCAATGCACCCACAGCATCGGTTGGGTCAGTCACTAACCTCCCCCCCCTTGTCAGTCGGCCCCGCACTTACCCCATCAAGCGACAGCACTTCCCTCCGGGCAACGGCTTCTCGTATGTCTCTTCAGGGTGCTGTGCGTCTCCTCCCTCCTCCTCCTAGGTGGCCAATAGGATCGACTGTCCTTTCAGCCAATCAGGTTATGGGTCTCAGTGCCCGCTTCCTGATTGACCGTGAGGAGAATCAGTGTGAGAATAGCGAATATTAATGCGCTATTGTCACACAAACTGGGTGAGCTCAGGGCGCAGTGTTCCATTAGGGGGCCGGACGCATGGATGGGGGAGGCAGTGCCCGTGCGCCCCTAATGGACGGGCAGCCACTGGCCCTGATTGAAGCTTTTATGGCTTTGAGGTATTAAATGTTGATGACCACATTGCACATTGACCAGTATTACAATTCTTTACAGTTTTCCTACAGATTAGTCTTGACAAGGGTTTTGACATCATACATGAAGAATGCATAGGACATCTGTGTCTTAAAGTTTAGATTTACTGAATGCTGATTTACAGAATGTATTAAAATGAACTTGTTTCCTTTTCAATTATACATTCTGGTCCAGGGGAAGTTGGAGAAGAGAAAGTGTCTTCTATATGAAGTAAATCAAAGTAAAAACAAGTTGACTTCAATGCATTTCGCCTTACTTACGGTTTTATTTAATCAGGCTCCAGGGGATCTTTTGCAGGCTCTCAGGAAATTTCGAAATGCATTTTAATGTGTTTTTGACACAGATGCAGGTGTTTTTAAATGTATTTTCCAGGGAAAGACATGTTGTTTCCAGTATTTAAATGTGTGTTAAATGTATACACTTTGCAGGTGATTATTTGCACAATGCCGCCAAAGTACTGTTCGCAGGATTTTTATAAAACTGCACTGGAACAAAATGTAGAAATGAGTATAATGCTATTAACCATAATGACACTAATTTATCCATGCATTTTGTAATCACATGTAAATTGATTAATATCAGTTCAGAATTACATGAGATGAATTAATTGGTAAAAGAATCAAGCCTAACTTAGATTATCTGGTACTTACTGTCTTAATAGGTTGTCTAGTCAGCAGATTTGGGAATGCTCTTGACCAAAAGTGAGTTAGAAGGCAAAAATCATATGTTTAATACCATAAAGTTAAATATAACTCAAGAAAGGGAAAAAAAATAGTAGACATGCAGTAAAGGGGAAAGATAGTGTTACATATGTTTCCTACCCATATCAAAGCAGTGCAACTTTCTGCAGTGATTTTTTATTTCTATTTCAATCCAGCCTTTAAATTCAGGGATAACACTCTCGAGCTTAGGGAAACATTTATAATTCCAGCTATACCATTTAATAACTCAAAATATTATTGAACCCAAAAAACAAACTTTTATACAACAGGTAAAATAAGTATTGAAGATGTCACCATTTTTCTTGGTAAATATATTTCTAAAGGTGCTATTGCCATGACATTTTCACCACATGTCGGAAACAACCCATGCAATCCATACATACAAAGAAACCAAAACAAATAAGTTCAGAAATTAAGCTATGTGTAATAAAAATGGAATGACACTGGGAAAAAGTACTGAACACATGAAGAAAGGCGCCAAGACACTAGCTGAAATCTATCAGTAATTAGAAAGCAAGCCTGCCCCTTGTCAGTGCAAATGAATATCAGCTGGTTCAGTCGGGTGTCTCATTACCAAGGTGTCACGCAAGAAACAACTCATGATGGGTAAAAGCAAAGAGCTCTTTCAAGACCTTCGCAACCTTATTGTTGCAAAACATACTGATGGCATTGGTTACAGAAAGATTTCTAAACGTTCCAGTGAGCCTGTTGGGGCCATAATCCGGAAGTGGAAAGAACATAATTTAACCATAAACCGGCCACAACCAGGTGCTCCTCGCTAGATTTTTAACAGAGGAGTGACAGGAATTATCAAAAGAGTTGTCCAAGAGCCAAGGGCCACTTGTGAAGGGCTTTGGAAAGACCTGGAATTAGCAGGTACAATTGTTTCAAAGAAAACAATAAGTAATGCACTCAACCTCCAAGGTCTATATGCATGCTCACCACGCAAGACTCCATTGCTGAAGAAAAAGCATGTTGAAGTTCATTTAACCACTTAGTTACATAGTTACATAGTTAGTCAGGTTGAAAAAAGACACAAGTCCATCCAGTTCAACCATAAAAAAAATTAAAAAAATAAAGAATATCGTACAATCCCATATACCCAATTCTATACCCACATTTGATCCAGAGGAAGGCAAAAACCATAGCAGAGCATGATCCAATTTGCTACAGCAGGGGAAAAAATTCCTTCCTTATCCCCCGAGAGGCAATCGGATTTACCCTGGATCAACTTTACCTATAAATGTTAGTACTCAGTTATATTATGTACATTTAGGAAAGTATCCAGGTCTTTCTTAAAGCAATATACTGAGCTGGCCAGAACCACCTCTGGAGGGAGTCTGTTCCACATTTTCACAGTTCGTACACACGACCGAGAATCTCGTCAGGAAAATACCCGTTGTTTTTCCCTGACGAGATTCTTGACAATAATCTTGTCCCAGCCGAATGTACACACGCTCGATTCAAAAGAACCGCCGTTCTTTAGAATGGAACGAACGCTGGGATGTCATCGACTACGCCGAGCGTGCGCTAGTCACATTCAATGCCATCGCCGCCATCTTGCTACACCCTACCTATGCCTAGGAAGCTACTGCGTATGCGTCAAAGTCATTTTGAGCATGTGCGGGTTTCCACGGCGACAAGTAAGCATACACACTCTCGGGTTTCGACGAGAATCCCGACAAGAAATTAGAGAGCAGGTTCTCTATTTTTCTCGTCGAGATTCTGGCCAGTTTTCTTGACGAGAAACCTGAAAGCCTCGTACACACACACGGTTTACTCAGCAAGCAAGCTCTGCCAGCAATTTTCTTGCTGGTTCTTGCCGAGAAAACCGGTCGTGTGTGCGAGGCTTCACTGTGAAGAAACCTTTCCGTATTTGGAGATGAAATCTTTTTTCCTCTAGATGTAAAGAGTGCCCCCTTGTCTTTTGTGTTGACCGTAAAGTGAATAACTCAACACCAAGTTCACCATATGGACCCCTTATATATTTGTACATGTTGATCATATCCCCCTTTATTCTCCTCTTCTCAAGAGTGAATAAATTCAGTTCCTCTAATCTTTCCTCATAGCTGAGCTCCTCCATGCCTCTTATCAGTTTGGTTGCCCTTCTCTGCACTTTCTCCAGTTCCCCGATATCCTTTTTGAGAACTGGTGCCCAAAACTGAACTGCATATTCCAGATGAGGTCTTACTAATGATTTGAACAGGGGCAAAATTATATCTCTCTCTCTGGAGTCCATACCTCTCTTAATACAAGAAAGGACTTTGCTCGCTTTGGAAACCGCAGCTTGGCATTGCATGCCATTATTGAGCTTATGATCTACCAAAACCCCCAGATCCTTCTCCACTATGGATCTCCCCAGTTGTACTCCCCCTAGTATGTATGATGAATGCATATTCTTAGCCCCCAAGTGCATAACTTTACATTTATCAACATTAAACCTCATCTGCCACATAGCCGCCCAATTAGACAGAGCATTGAGGTCGGCTTGTAAATTGGAGACATCCTGTAAGGACGTTATTCCACTGCATAGCTTGGTGTCATCTGCAAAGACAGAAATGTTACTTTTGATCCCAGACCCAATATCATTTATAAAGATATTAAAAAGTAAGGGTCCCAGCAGTGAACCTTGGGGTACACCACTGATAACCTTAGACCATTCAGAGTAAGAGTCATTAACCACTACTCTCTGAATTCTGTCTTTTAGACAGTTTTCTATCCATTTACAAACTGATATTTCCAATCCTGTAGACTTTACCTTACACATTAGCCGTGTGTGGGGAACTGTATCGAACGCTTTTGCAAAATCCAAGTATACTACGTCCACAGCCACGCCTTTGTCCAAGGTTTTACTTACCTCTTCATAAAAAGAAATCAGGTTTATCTGGCAATTTCTGTCTTTCATGAATCCATGCTGTCTGTTGCTTAAATAGTTTTTTCCCAAAAAGAACTCATCTATGTGGTCTTTTATTAAACACTCCAGTATCTTCCCAACTATAGAAGTTAAACTAACAGGTCTATAGGTACTTGGTAAAGACTTTGTTCCTTTTTTAAATATAGGCACCACATTGGCCCTGCGCCAATTTAGTGGTACTATTCCCGTCATTAACGAGTCCCTAAAAATTAGATACAATGGCTTTGAAATTACAGAGCTCAATTCTTTTAGGATCCATGGGTGTATGCCATCTGGTCCAGGTGCTTTATCCACCTTTATTCTGTCTAAATATTTCTGGACCATATCACTTTTGAGCCATTGTGGATTTGGGGCTGTGTCACTACCACCCCCATTATGGACATGAGCTCCCCCATGCTCCATTGTATACACAGAGCTGTAGAAATTATTTAATAAATTAGCCTTCTCTTTGTCCCCAGTCACCCACTCTAGATTATTTTGTAAAGGGCCTACATGCTCAGACCTGACCTTTTTACTATTAATATATTTGAAGAATTTTTTGGGGTTTGTCCTACTATCTTTTGCAATCTGTCGTTCGTTTTGAATTTTTGCATCCTTGATTTCCTTTTTACATATCCTGTTTTATTCTTTGTAACATTTAAACGACACTAGTGATCCCTCATTTTTATATTTTTTAAAGGCTCTTTTCTTATTGTTTATAGCTTTTTTAACTTTGACCGTGAGCCACATAGATTATATTTTTAGCCTTTTAAACTTATTGCCCATGGGAATATACATTAGCCCCGGAAGAATTGGCTGCCCGGGCCCGGCATTGCGTCGCTTTAACTGACAATTGCGCGGTCCTGCGACGCTGTACCCAAACAAAATTAACGTCCTTTTTTCCCACAAATAGAGCTTTCTTTTGGTCATCTCTGCGATTTTTATTTTTTGCTCTATAAACAAAAAAAGAGCGATAATTTTTAAAAAAATACAATACAATATTTTGTACTTTTTGCCATAATAATTATCCCCGTTTTTTAAAAAAAAAAAGCTAATTTTTTCTCAGTTTAGGCCGATATGTATTCTTCCACATATTTTTGGCAATAAAAATAGCAATAAGCGTATATTGATTGGTTTGCGCAAAAGTTATAGCGTCTACAAATAGGGGATAGATTTAAAGCATTTTGATTATTATATTATTTTTTTAGTAGTAATGGCGGCGATCTGCGATTTTTATTGGGACTGCAACATTATGGCGGACACATCGGACACTTTTGACACATTTTTGGGACCATTGGCATTTATACAGCGATCAGTGCTATAAAAATGCACTGATTACTATAAAAATGTCACTGGCAGGGAAGGGGTTAACACTAGGGGGCGATCAAGGGGTTAATTGTGTTCCCTAATGTGTGTTCTAACTGAAGAGGGATGGGACTGACTAGAGGAAATTACAGATCGTGATTCTTAGCTATTGGGAAATCACGATCTGCATTTCTTCACTGAACAGAACAGGAATGTGTGTGTTTACACACACACGTCCCTGTTCTGCCTCCCGTGCCCGGAGATCGCTCACGGCTGGCGGTCATCGCGACCGCCGGTCATGAGCATTGGCCACCCCGCAATGCGCCTGCAAGCCCGCTTAAAGCGACCGACATACAGCTACAACGGTTCACGTAGCGGAGCCAGCCTGCCGCAGTATAACTGCGGCGGCTGGTATCTAAGCGGTTAAAGTTTGCTGCACAACAATTAGACAAGCCTGTGAAATACTGGGAGAATATAGTCTGGTCAGATGAGACCAGAATGGAACTCTTTGGATGCCATAATACACTATGTTTGGAGATCAAATGGCACTGCACATCACCCCAAAAACACCTCCATACCAACAGTGGAGTTTGGAGGTGGGAGCATCATGGTGAGGGGCTGTTTTTCAGCATACGGCAAACTTTAAAAAAAATTAAAGAAAGGATGAATGGAAAAATGTACCAAGACATTCTTGATAAAAATCTGCTGCCATCTACCAAAATGATGAGGATGAAACGAGGGTGGACATTTTCAGCAAGACAATGATCCCAAACACAAAGCCAAGGAAACTCTCAATTGGTTTCAAATACAGAAAATAAAGCTGCTAGAATGGCTCAGCCAATCACCTGACTTGAATCCAATAGAAAATCTATGGAAAGAACTAAAGATCAGAGTTCATAGAAGAGGCCCACAGAACCTTCAAGATTTTAAGACTGTTTGTGTGGAAGAATGGGCCAAAATTACACCTAAGTAATGCATGCGTCTAGTTTCTCCATACAGAAAGCATCTTGAAGCTGTCATTACTAACAAAGGATTTTGTTTGAAGTATTAAATCATATTCAGTTAGCGTGTTCAATACTTTTTCCCTGTGTCATTCCATTTTATTACATATAACTTAATTTCTGAACTTATTTGTTTTGCTTTCTTAGAATGTATGGATTGCATGGGTTGTTACTGACATGTGGTGAAACTTTCATGTCAATAGGACCTTTAGAAATATATTTTCCTAGAAAAATGGGCAGGTGTTCAATACTTATTTTACTCACTGTGTATTGCAGCTAAGCAATCCTTAGATGTGGTGGCTGCATTTTTTTTTTTTTTATGGGCATTTTTTTTCTTTTATTCTCACCTGGTGATCTGACCAGTAACACACTTCCTGTCT
The DNA here is from genome assembly GCA_029206835.1 of Rana muscosa. Taxonomy (NCBI): domain Eukaryota; kingdom Metazoa; phylum Chordata; class Amphibia; order Anura; family Ranidae; genus Rana; species Rana muscosa. The sequence continues at coordinate 61,614,104 of CM055122.1, read as the reverse complement.
TATGCTGGGTTCACACTGATACTACACGACAGTCATATGACTTTCATCCTACTTTGCTCTGCGACATCAGTCCTACATCGGTCCCACATTGGTCCTACATCCATCTGACTTTCATTAACAGGATACTACTTTGATCCAACTTTGTGATAGTCTGACTTGTCCTTTGACCAATTAAAACAATCCCAGGGTGAGATAAATTCCTTTTACTGCTGCTGTAATCACCATGTCGGATGTCAAAAGTCGGATGGTTAGGACAAGGATCCTACTTTGATCCGACTTCAATGATATTCAATGGGCTGAAGTAGGATCAAAGTCGAACCAAAGTAGTGCAGGGAGCATTTTCAAAGTCGGGCCGACATGTGTCGGACCAGTTATGACGGCTCTCATAGGGAAACATTGATTTTCACACATCATGCGACATGAGCTCCCAATGTCGGAGCGTTTGTCGGACAAGTGTGAACCCCGCCTCAGGGTGTCTCCAATCTGAATGGAGGAGCAATGGAGACACTATTAGCTAGCAGCATTGTGAGAGGGTAGTGTTAAGCCCCGTACACACGGTCAGACTTTTTGCCAACAAACTTCATTTTGAGCAAGTTTGACAAAAAATCCGACCGTGTGTACGCTCCTTCGGACAAACTTTTTTGGTTTTCATCAGACAAAAGTTCGGTCTGCAAACGGACAAACTTTTGGCCAACAAAAGTTCGATAGAGCAAAGTCCGACCGTGTGTACAGAAAACCATCGGACTTTTGTCCGATGGACAAAACAAATAATGTTAAAATCAACCAACAATAGCAGAATTGACCAAAGGGTGGCGGTAAAGAGCAGAAAAACCACGTGATGTTGGGAAAAGTTTGGGGAAAGTTTGCAGAAAAGTCCCGTGGTGTGTATGCTATGGGTGTGCCCGGCCAACTCCGTTCGGACAAAAATCCACGGAAAAGTCAGATGGAAGTCCGACCGTGTGTACGAGGCTTAAGACTAGCAGATTTAGAAGGACTTAACTAACAAATTAAAGCTGAACTCCAGCTGACACATTTTAAGCAGTTATAGCAACCGTTTTTATATTCCTTTTGGGATAAAAATGTTACATTAACAATAAAAGTTGACCGCTTGAGCACACCTGTCAGTGTTAAATGGTTTGCTTTAACCCTCTAAATGCCACTTTTGCTAGACAGCATGATGTTAAAAAATAACAGACTTACTAGTCGGATCACCAGGTAAAAATAAAGGAAAAAAAAGAAAACAAATGCACAAACCACATCTAAGAATTGGTAAGCTGCAATATACATCTTTGTTTTTGTGTTTAATATCGCTTTATTAGTCAGTCATTTTTAACAGTTTTTTTTTTTTTTTACATCATAAATAAATACAAATCCACAAATATAAATGTCACATTTTTGGTTATGGAGAGCATAACTTTCAAAACTTAAATTATCCAGATGGAGAAGTAGGCACCTCCCTTCTGAGCCCATTCATACTGTTTCACTAAATAAAAAACTAGTATTTCTATAATAAAAATACATTTTATCTAGTCTGGTTTGGTGTATGTTTTAGGGACATTCATAGTTTATTTTTATTTTTTGCTATTTCCTTAGCTGACTTTCTTATTGGCATATATTTCCTTTGGATCGTGTTGAGCAGAAGAGGATAATCTTCTCAGCAAGTGAGCTGGCAGGGGCCCCAAATATCGTGTCACAGTTAGCTATGCTTTTTCAAAGCATGCTTATTATTTGATAAAAAAGCTTCTCGTCTCACTCTACAAAAACAACGATAAACAAAATTCATATTTGCCAAAGTTTCTGTCCTGTACAGCTTAATTTGTTCAAGAGAAGTACATCACTTAAATAACAGAGATACATTCATATCATAATCCATTTAATAAGTAAATGCAAAGCAAAAGTGAGATTTCCCCCTATTTTAAAAATGTATTTATTTGGTTTTCTTACTGTTTATCTCTTCCATCTAGTTTGTAAGGCATAATGGGAAAAATAGGGAAGAGTTCATTAAATCTGTCTTGACTTGTTGTCAAGATTATAATTGCTGCTTTGTTTTAAGAGGACATGCACTTTATTCCTTGTTGTCACCTTTATTATTTGGAAAATATCTCACTATTTAAAAAAAAAAAATATATATATATATATATATATATATATATATATATATATATTTATATATATATATACAGCTACATAGGTATTCAGATTGAAAAAAGACCATCTATTTCAACCAATAGACAAAAAAAAAATTGTATAACTAAAAAGAAAATGTCTATACATTATACGGAATCCTATAATAACAGTTGATCCAAAGGAAGAAAAAAAAAAAAAGGAAACCTATTAAATATTAAATATTAATATTAATATTAATATTAAATATTTACACTCATATATACATACATACAGTATCTCACAAAAGTGAGTACACCCCTTACATTTGTTGTAAATATTTTATTATAGCTTTTCATGTGACAACACTGAAGAAATTACACTTTGCTACAATGTAAAGGAGTGAGTGTACAGCTTGGATAACAGTGTAAATTTGCTTTCCCCTTAAAACAACTCGACACACAGCCATTAATGTCTAAACCGCTGGCAACAAAAGTGAGTACACCCCTAAGATAAAATGTTCAAATTGGGCCCAATTAGCCATTTTCCCTCCCCGGTGTCATGTGACTCATTAGTGTTACGAGGTCTCAGGTGTGAATGGGGAGCAGGTGTGTTAAATTTGGTGTTATCGCTTTCACTTTCTCATACTGGTCACTGGAAGTTCAACATGGCACCTTATGGCAAAGAACTCTCTGAGGATCTGAAAAAAAGAATTGTTGCTCAACATAAAGATGGCTTAGGCTAAAAGAAAATTGCCAAGACCCTGAAATTGAGCTGCAGCACGGTGGCCAAGACCATACTGTCGTTTAACCGGACAGGTTCCACTCAGAACAGGCCTTGCCATGGTCGACCAAAGAAGTTGAGTGCAGGTGCTCAGCATCATATGCAGATTTTGTCTTTGGGAAATAGACGTATGAGTGCTGCCAGCATTACTGCAGAAGTTGAAGGGGTGTGGGGTCAGCCTGTCAGTGCTCAGACCATATGACACACACTGCATCAAATTGGTCTGCATGGCTGTCGTCCCAGAAGGAAGCCTCTTCTAAAGATGATGCACAAGAAAGACTGCAAACAGCTTGCTAAAGATAATCAGACTAAGGACATGGATTACTGAAACCATGTCCTGTGGTCTGTTGAGACAAAGATAAACGTATTTGGTTCAGATGCTGTCAAGCGTGTGTGGCGGCAACCAGGTGAGGTGTACAAAGACAAGTATGTGCCTACAGCCAAGCATGGTGGTGGGAGTGTCATGGTCTGGGGCTGCTGAGTGCTACTGGCACTGGGGAGCTACAGTTCATTGAGGGAGCCATGAATGCCAACATATACTGTGACATACTGAAGCAGAGCATGATCCCCTCCCTTCGGAGACTGGGCCACAGGGCAGTATTCCAACATGATAACGACCCCAAACACACCTCCAACACGACCACTGCCTTGCTGAAGAAGCTGAGGGTAAAGGTGATGGACTGGCCAAGCATGTCTCCAGACCTGAACCCTATTGAGCATCTGTGGGGCATCCTAAAACGGAAGGTGGAGGAGCGCAAGGTCTCTAACATCCACCAGCCCTGTGATGTCAACATGGAGGAGTGGATAAGGACTCAAGTGGCAACCTGTGAAGCTCTGGTGAACTCCATGCCCAAGAGGGTTAAGGCAGTGCTGGAAAATAATAGTGGCCACACAAAATATTGACAGTTTGGGCCCAATTTGGACATTTTCACTTAGGGGTGTACTCACTTTTGTTGCCAGCGGTTTAGACATTAATCGTGTTGAGTTATTTTGAGGGGACAGCAAATTTACACTGTTATACAAGCTGTACACTCACTACTTTACATTGTAGCAAAGTGTAATTTCTTCAGTGTTGTCACAAGAAAAGATATATTAAAATATCTACAAAAATGTGAGGGGTGTACTTACTTTTGTGAGATACTGTATAAATGCACTGCCGAACACCCAGATATTTTTACAACAAAATCGATAAAGTGAAATCACTGGCTCTACAGTATTTGCCAGATCAAGTGTCTTTTTGCTGACAGTATCTGCAAGTCTGGATTATGCATTTATCACTTTCTGATTTAGGCCCAGGTTCACACTTGCCTTGACTTCACGTGTGACTTTGAAACCGACATCCCAGCGCAACTTTGGCGCGGCTTGCATACAGCTTCTTTAACAAAAGTCAATGCAAGCCGTGCCAAAGTCGCACAAAAAGTAGTGCAGGAACCTTTTTCTAAGTCGGAGCAAATCAAAGTCGGAGTGCATGTCGCACCAGTGTGAACTGGCCCTTATTGATTAAAGGCTTCATGCACACTGGTTGTTTTGCTAACTCTCCTAGACTCCTTTCCTTCTGGCAACAGCGCTTTGGCAGAAAAAATCTTCACGCTTGCAACCGCGCGCAACATGCTTAGGCGCATTTAGGCACATCAAGCATTTGGGCGTTTATTCATTTGAATAGCCAGAATAATAATTTATTCTGGCTATTGAAATGATATAACGCTCAAGAGCTAAACACGGCTAGCGTTAACATGTGTTTATATGCGCTTACAAACGTTTAGGCGCATTTAGGCACGTCTAGGCATGTCACACTGGCTGTGGGGGGGTCTTTTCTGCCTCCAAACTCCCCTGCCTATAAACTCCTCTAAACGGCTTTGTGTGCATGGACACATAGGCTAACATGCAGGGGTGTTTGGAGGTAGGGAAAAAAAAGGAGCAGAAAAAATGCCCAGTCCTAATAATCTAGTGGATGTTACAGGTCATCACTGATTTTTACTGCATTCATCAAATTCCTCTAGAATTTGCTTGTGCTTGATTCTGTGTTTTTGCAACAAACGACCAAAGATTGCAAGTGAGGGTTTCAGCCTAAAATCAAAATGTATATATACAACCGCCTATGAACCTGATGCTGTGCCTGTTACATGTATAAATCGCACAAATATCACAAGTAGAAGCTATAAATTAAATCAAATGCAGAATTATTATTTTTACCACAAGTAGTGGTGTGTTGCTACGAGCTACTAACATCCACGCATATTCACCCTGCTGCCAGACATCCATTCCACACACTTGTAGACAATGAAAAGTATTTTGCTTTGTTTTGTTGTTTTATTTGAGGGATTTAACTTGGTTGGGTGAAAGGGATATGGGATGCCCATAGAACTAATTGGTATTTGCAGTGTTAGAGCAGATCCGACTTTACAGTGACAAATGGTTCACTCATTATCTTTGCATTATCTTGAATAGAACAAAAATGGCGGACTCTAATCTTGACAGACTTTTCACCTCAGAATTTCTCCCGCCTCTGCACTCTCCCTGACGACTTTTACATCCAGGACACTTCTCCTCCTATGCACCACTTTCCTGTCACAGCATTAGACATCCTGTCCCACCATCGTGAGCTGACTAGGCCTCACTCTGAATAAGTCTTAGGAATAGTTTCACTTGATGATTCCTAATAGGCCAGGGGCCTGCAGTACCCCTTCTTGATGGCCCTGAACATTTAGTTGTAAAAGATATCTGACGATGGACTACTGTTCCCAGCAAGCCCGACTTGCAAATCCTGCGCCCTCAGGCTGCAACGATTTGCCACAAAACCCCACAGTCTCTCCTCTGGCTCTGCACCCAGCTCCCCTGACATGCCTCTTCCAGATCTCCACTGTGCTTCACTCACCGACTCCTGCCCTGAGTCCTTCCTGAAGGATTTACCCGGACCGTGCGGACCAACTGCTCCTCCAGCTCCTGTTCCAGGACGCCTCTCCATGACCGTGTAAGGAGAGGCTCCCTCCCAGCTCCCGAGCTCCTCTGTCGGATCCACACCCCCCCCCCCCCCCCCGCCCACAGATGGGGATATTTCTCCGGCGCGCAGTCTAGCACTCCACCCTTCAGTTCACCCAGCTGAAAACTCCCCCCAGCAGGCTGACTGAGAGTATATGTAGGAGGCCTGCCCCTGCCAATCCTAGTTGGGGGATTGATTAGGGCTCCTCACATGTACTCCATGCCACTCCATCTCTTAGCCCTGCCCCTCTTCCAGAACATTCTCAATGGAAGCAGGGAAGGCACCCAAAAGCTGAAGTACATGTCAGTCACACCCACTGCTACACTAAACACTCCCTGCCCCCAGATCAAAAACAAACAGGCCTAGCTCGCAGCATAAGCCTGCTTGAATTAACCTGCACTGACAGAACCTACAAACACTACAACTCTAGCACCTACCTGTGGTAGAGGGTGCTACACAAATGTTATTGTTATATGCTATTCAAATAACAGGAAAAAAAATTACCAGAATGTACATAACATTACATAATTTGTACATAACTCACTTTAAGAACAAAATAACTGTTGGCAGGTAAGGCACTTAAAGTTGAATTAAACCCTAAACATGGCTGATTAATATAAAACAGCAATTCAAAACATGGCATAAGAATAATTAATAATGTATACAGATGTATAATTATCCATATTGGTGTTCTAGCTATCCTTTCGCTTTGAGGTATAGAGTGTGGTGGCCCACGACATTCTGTGTGATTCGGTCCCCTAGAGGTTGCACGCAGGTCACTGTTGCAGATCAGGGTGTCCACCGAAAAAGAGGGAGAGCCCTTATAATTTAGTTAGGTGCCTCAGGAGCGTTAATTCACTCAAGTCGAACAGTAGAGAAAAAAAGAGGATACCTTACATCTGCTGAGGCTATGGTCACCCTATGGGGTTGGAACACACAACCCTCCGTGTGAGCAAGTGGAAAAAACCTTGTCTTCACACAGGATGAAAGTGGTCGCTCTTGATGTCACATGGGTCCCAATCCTGGATCCTCAAGCTGTTCACAGGCGGGTGAGTTGAAGCCAGTCGGTTGTTCGATCAGGAGAGGCACCTGTTGTCCTCTATCTGAGAATATGTCAGGGTAATCTGGTTTAATTAACAACATGTTGCTTTATTTTACTGAAAAAGTTTAATGGCTACAAATTGCCACTTCCTCAGTTCAGGGTGATTACACTGATGTTTGGCAATGTTGGGTGGCACCATGTAGTCTGGATTATGCAGAAGCCTTTTTTGGTAAAATAAAGCAACTTGATGTTCATTAGACCAGATGACTCTGACAGGCTTGTTTAGTTCTCCTTCAGTTCACCTGATCCTTTTGTTTTGCTCCTCTCTGGCTGAGATGGCACCACGTTGAAGTTTTCCTCCTGTCAACATTTCAAACCCTTCTTCTGACCATTAAGGATGTGATAATGGCAATTTCACCTCTGCGCTGTAGGAAATAACTACCGTATATACTCGAGTATAAGCCGACCTGATTATAAGCCGAGGCACCTAATTTTACCACAAAAAAACTGGGAAAACGTATTGACTCGAGTATAAGCCTAGGGTATCCATCTGCATGCCTCACTGTGCCTCACTTTACCTCACTGTGTCCATGTGCATGCCTCACTGTGCCCATGCCTCACTGTGCCTTACTGTGCCCATGCCTCACCGTTTCCATGCCTCACTGTGTCCATGCCTCACTATGCCCATGCCTCACTGTGCCCATGCCTCACTGTCACTGTGCCCATGCCTCACTGTGTCCATGCCTCACTGTGCCCAATCTCCCCACCTGATCTCCTGCGCTGTGTGACTAGACTGACGTTTAACATGGGAGTCTATAGGTCCCCAAAATCACTATGGGTGCCGGATCCCCAAAATCACTGGTTTAACATGGGAGTCTATGGAAGGGGTGCCGGGCTTTTAAAACTCAGTGCTCCCTGGCCGTAGGTCCCCCGGACAACAAACTGTGCACACTTGTAGAGGAAGAGTGGGGCTACATGTGTGCCAATTTTGGGGTCCAGGGGACCTACGGCTGACCAGGATCAGGTGCACAAATGTGAAGATGGACACAGACTTGAGTATAAGCCGAGGGGGGTATTTTCAGCACAAAAAAATGTGCTGAAAAACTTGGCTTATACTCAAGTATATACGGTAAGCTTTGTTTAGATATAAAAGTTACCATGGTGCTACGATGAGTCCTGCAAGATAGAACACCTATATTGGGCACTAAGAATTATGCCACTATGGCATGGGCTCAATGTGCCGTAAACGGACAATAAACTGTGCATGCTCAAATTACATCATTGGTTGGAGCAGACAGCAATATCTCATAAATGGTGCAGCTTTAGGACATATGGAAGGATATATTATAAGGGATTCATAGAGCTGCACGATTCTGGGAAAAATGAGAATCGCGATTCTTTTGCTTAGAACAAAGATCACGATTCTTTAAAATGGTCAATTTAAAAAAGAAAAATCAGCTGTAGACGAGTGGACTTAAAATACCGGCAACCACTGTCCCTTATAATATATTATGAATATTACCACAGTCTGTGTCAGCTACCCATATTATGAATATTACCACAGTCAGCTACCCCAGAGTCTGGGGTAGCTGACTGTGGTAATATTCATCATATGGGTAGCTGACTCAGACTGTGGTAATATTCATAATATATTATAAGGGACAGTGTTTGCCGGTATTTTAAGTCCACTCCTCACAGGCTCACATGCCCCCCTTTAAGCCTGTCTGACTGTCATCTGCATTCTGCAAGGACTCTGGGCTGGGTAGCTGACTGTGGTGGTAATATTCATAATATATAATATTACACTAAGGCACAAGGAAGCTCACTCACGGTCTCACGTGTTCTGGCATCGGATCAATCTGCTGGTGCACTGTGCGTTGTTTCGTTTCCCGGTCGAGAAACGTGATGGTACCGCCCATGCCCAGACATCAACCACATCCAGCGGTGCAGCGGCGCATCACGCTCTGCTGACTGACGTCAGTTCCGATTGCTGACGTCAGTTCCGATGTCGGCCATTTGCGTTCCACGCTGGTTCGGTGGTTCCCGATGGGAATCCTAAAAATCTAGCAATTCCAGCCTAGAGATCGCGGGGGGGGGGGGGGTGAATCGAGATTGCGATCTTTAAACGATAAATCGTGCAGCTCTACATACTATATATTTTATGATGGGGGAAAGAAAAATTATTGAACTTAATTCTGCTTTAAAGATGCCAGCAGATACCTGCAACAGCTTTCATTGTCCCCCACTTTGCTGGATATGTTGGTTATACAAAGCTTTGGCACTGCTAAAAGGCCAAGCTTGCCTGTCCTCTTCTGCCTCGCACACATTCCTATAGGCCATTTAGACTGCCCATCATAATGATAAGCCAATAGGATTGCATTGGTAATAACATTCACACAAGAAGAAATATATTGGGGTACTTTGTGCCTGGGGCACTCTTCAGCTGTTATTTTAAATAACATAAAATGTAAAGAACCTTCATAATTAAACATCTCTACCCTAAAGGTAAACTATAAAATGTTTGTTTTTTATGATGTATCCTTACATATAGAATAAATATGCTAATATGGTAACTATCCATTTTATTTGTACCACCTTAAGATTTTTGAGGGAAAAAAAATTATCTAAAAATAATTAAGAACTTAAGATTCTTTGCACACATGCAAGAAGTGGTGTATGTGTATGGAGTGAATTACAAGCATCCCCTAGCAACCGTGTTGCTATGCCATCAATATCAATTATTTTGCATATTCAGCTTCTAAACCTTAATGTCTACAAAACCACATCAAGCAAATATAGAGACAAATATATTTATGTAAGGAAATAACATGATACACATGTTATTTATAAAATAAATACTTTCAATTGTTCAGTGTAACAGCTTTAGGCAAAGATGTTGGCACCTCTGCTATATTAATCACTGTGAAACTGGTTTGACTAATTTCTTTACACAAATTAAAGAATAGCTCTTACTATTACTCTTCATTTGTTGAAACAAAGTTTGGTTCTAAATTAAGAGATATCAAAATGTGTTGTAAAGCAGTACAAGGGGGACTGAAGATACAGTATATTGCAGTCATACATATGATGGTGGTATGCAGGCATAATAGCTGATTTTGTAGCCCAAGCAATTGAAGGAAAGACCATGTGCTAGATTAAATGGTGACTTGGCACCTGTTAGTAACGCCCATTGTAGGTTGAAATATTTCTTAGTATTATAGGCTCCATCCTGGACATTTATTGTTTGGATTGCGAAGTGTATGTATACATTTCATGAAATCTCCATGAAGTCTTCTTGAAGCATACAAGCAGGGCTTTTTTTCAGCGGGAACGCGGGGGAACGCAGTTCCGGCACCTCCAGCAATAAATGTATGTAATGGCAAGGAGTGCAGGAGTGTGCTGGAGGGTCTATTGATGCTTGCTGCTGGCGGATCTATTGTCACTGGTAGGGATCTATTTTTGCGTGGAGGTCTCGTGTAGATCTATTGTTGCTAGTGGGGGGATTTTGTTTCTAGGGGGAGCAATTGTTGCTGGGAGGGATCTACTGTTGAGGGAGAGGTCTACAGTCTGCTGGGACATCTGTTGTTGCTGGGGTAGTATTTTGTTGCGGGGGGCCTTCTATTGTTGGGTGGGGGCTCTATTTTTGCTTGGGTGAGGTCCATCATTGCTGGGGGGGGGGTGTCTACTGTTGCTGGGGTAGGGTCTATTGTTGCTCACTGCAGGGGATCTATTTTACTATCTTTCTTTGTTATCATTAACAAATTCCGTGCAAAATCACTTAGTAGCAAAAATGATACTTGGTTCTGTATTCTCTAAAATGGAGGTACTGGGAGGTCGGTAGGAGGTGGAACCAAGGAACGGTGCTCAGGGGCGGGTAGGGAGCAGAAAAGAAGGGTGAAGGTCAGAGTTCCTGCACCTATTCTCTAAGAAAAAAATGCCCTGCATACAAGTGTTGATTTACTAAAGGCAAACAGGCTGTTCACTTTGCAAAGGAAGTTTAATTGCCTCAAAGAAATGTGAATGCAGGGAAGTTTCATTCACTAAGCACTGGAGAAAATTTCTTGCAAAACAAACAGTCTATTTTCCTTTAGTAAATCAACCTCATTGCATCAAATCTAATAAATTTTTTCACATTTACTCTTCTTGCTGGTCTTTTTTCGGTTATTCCCAAAAGGTCTGGATGGTGGTAGCGCTGCATTGCAATATACATTACATGGTCCACCTACAGCAGTGGAAAAGTAGTGCTGTTTGCAACTAATCTATTAAGTACTGAAGCTTACTAGGGCTGTACATGGTTAAAGCCAGGGCTTTATTTGTCGGAGAAAAGGTGCAGGAACTCAACCATGCTCGCCACACACACATACCTGCCAAATGGCATCAAATAGTAGCTCTTCCCTCTGCATACATCCCCTACCTCCACTGCCCTCATCTTCTTCCCCCTCTTTAAAGTGGTTGTAAACCCACTTCGTAAACAAAGACCTACAGGTAAGCCTAGATTAAGGCTTACCTGTAGGTGCATGAAATATCTCCTTAACCTACACGGTTAAGGAGATATTTGCATTTAAAAGCGGCGACGCTGATGTCACGCGCATGCGCATGGGGTTAACCCCATTCACAAATTCGGCTAGGTCGCAGCATTCAACGACGTAGCCGAATTCGACGGCTCATGCGCGCATGCGCGGAGTCACGTCTTCGCCGCTCCGGCCAATCACAGCGCCGGAACGGCGATGTGATTGGCTGGTGCGGCGATACCCGGAAGTAACATTCCGGCTATCGCCGCAGCGATGGATGCGGCTGAAGAGGGAGACGAGGACGGCTTCGGGGGCCTCGATCTAAGGTAAGTGATGCATAATGAGCTATTATGCTAGTCATATTAGCTCATTATGCCTTTCTCTTGCAGGTCGTTGGGGAAAAAAAAAAAATAGTGGGTTTACAACCACTTTAAAAGCTCCACCATCTGCCACGTGTCTTACCTTTGTTGCAATATTAAAGAGGAAGTAAAGGAAATAAAAAAAAAAAAAACCCTGCAAAAGAAAGGTATAATGAGCTAGTATGCATAGCATACTAGCTCATTATGAATGACTTACCTGAGATCGAAGCCCCCGCAGCGGTCCTCGGTCACCTCCGCCGCCGCCGCCGTCTTGACTCGATGTCCCGTTACTGCCGTCAGTGTATCGCCGGTCCGGCGCTGTGATTGGCCGGAGTGGCGATGATGTCACACGCATGCGCGCTCGAGCCGGCAAGATCCCATTCAGAAAACCGGCAATGATGCCGGCCCGCTAGTGCGCATGCGTGTGACGTCATCGGTGCTGTGTTTTACAGCAAATATCTCCTTAACCGTATAAGTTAAGGAGCTATTTCTTGCACCTACAGGTAAGCTTTAATCTAAGCTTACCTGTAGGTGCAAGTTGTCTAAGTGGGTTTACAACCACTTTAAGCTGAAGCACTCATCCAGTTGTAGTACCTCCCAGCATACTATACTATATTACAGTCACTTACAAGGGAGATCGTGCAGTAGGAGCATCAACAACTGGTCACCAGGGAAAAAATGGAGACCACAGAGGGTGCAGCTTTCCATGTGCTCTCTCCTGCTCATGACTGCACTGAACCCTGGGCATCTATTCTGTATCTCCCTTGTCCCTGTCCTGCACTCAGTGGGATCTACTCAGAAGATCTGACCTGTGGGAGCTACTGGGAGAAAAGCTATAACTTGTAAATGCAGAACCTGGACTTCTGTGTTACCAAGTGATAGTGGTAAGCAAGGAGCAGAAGACCTGAGCCAGAGGTGGTGGAACTGAGTTCCCCCTAGTTCCTGCTGAAAAAAAAGCCCTGGTTAAAGCACTCAAAAAGGCATACTTTTTGTTTAAAATAATAAACATATTATACAGTACTTACCTGTTCTGTACAATGGTATTGCACAGAGCGGCCCCTTACCTCCTCCTCTGAGGTCCCCCATCGGCACTGTCCATTCCCACTCAAGTGCCCACTTAGCAAGCTGTGTATTATGAGGGCACTCATGTGGGCACACTCCCAAGCTAGTCTGTTTGCATCCATAGACACACACAGTGCAGCTCAGCCATGCCCCTACTTCCCCTCACAGGATTTGACTGACAGCAGCAGGAGCCAGTGGTTACCGCTGCTATCTTTGTGCCCTATGAGAAGAGGGAGAGAGAACAGTGCTGCTGCAGACGAGCACAGCGCTGATATGCAATGTATTAAAATATGAGACTATGTCCTTATTCACTCTTGCACCTCTACTCACAAAAAAAGAATGAACAATGTTCTCCTTTAAACAGGATGCAGATAATTTCTGTACTAACACTCATTTAGAGTTGTGAGTCTGAGTGGAAGTAAAAAGATCCAGATCTTCTACTGATTTGTATTTTTGAAAGCTTTTTTTTATTCGCACCTTTTCATGTGCTAGAGGTAGATTGAGGAGGATGTAAGAGATGAAGGTAGGAAAGACTGGACCCAACTGTATATTAATCTCACAGTCAAGATATAAGCCATAATAAAGTATTTAAAGGGCTCCAGTTAAAGTGGCTCTAAAGGCATAAGGTGTTTTTTTATTTTATTTTATTTACCTTAAGGCATTCTCTGCATTAAGGTAGAAATGTCTTCCAATATCAGCTCCCTCCCAGCCCCCCCCCCCTACTTAATTGGCTCCCCTTCCAATCCAGCGCTGTGCTGTCTGCAAGAGCACTTTTCTATTTCTCTTCTCACAGGACTTAGAGGCAACCATTGGCTCTTGCTGCTGTCAATCAAATCCTGTAAGGAGGGATTAGGGGGCAACAAAGAGGTCCATTTAGAACCCCCAAATGCTAGGAAATATTCTTTTGCCATTTATTAAAATAAACTCTTGGTGGTCTTTAAACATTTGTTCTGGCGTTCCTGTTTTCCTGTACCTACAAAAAAACATACAGACAACAATAGAAGTCTGCACAATGCGGGTTATTTACGAAAGGCAAATCCACTTTGCACTACAAGTGCAAACTACACGTGCAAAGTGCACTTGAAATTGCACTGAAAGTGCACTTGGAAGTGCAGTCGCTGTAAATCTGAGGGGTAGATCTGAAATGAAGGGAAGCTCTGCTAATTTTATTATCCAATCATGTGCAAGCTAAAATGCTGTTTTTTATATTTCTTTGCATATCCCCTTCAGATCTACAGCGACTGCACTTCCAAGTTCACTTTCAGTGCAATTTCAAGTGCACTTTGCACTTGTAGTTTGCACTTGTTTTGCAAAGTGGATTTGACTTTAGTAAATAACCCCCACAGTATCTTTACAGCGACCTATAGCTCTTATTTTTCAATATTTCAGCAGCAAGAGAAGCTTCATCCTGATTGCTACATTTTGGGTCCCCATTGGGTGGCCCTTTCTAAAGTAAAAAAGAATGATGGTATAAAGAATGATTTTGTTTGAATAATATATTTCTTTGGGAATATTGAATAGTTGAATCATTAGCTTTTCTGCCAAACAGTGCTTTCACAGGCAAGCATATTCTCATATGTCTTTTTTATTGATAAGTTTTGTGTTCAGTTTGCAGTTCTTCTTTAAGCTTGAATACATTTTGAAAGCACATTTCCAGAAATGATTTACAATACAATTGTGCAAGTCAGACAGTAAGAAGAATCAGAGTAACAGTAATACATGCTGATATTGATAGCCTCTAGGTATCTCTTGTGAAGGCTGACAGTCCTCAGATATGTCCCTGTAAATGGGCCAGATATGGAATAAAAAACACTGCTCACTGACTTCCACTTTGCCATTTATAATCTCTGCCTTAGTTTATCATCAGATTTACACAACTCCATACCGTTACAGTGTTATCTCTCTCATGGTACAGATAAAAGAACATCAAGGTTGTCTTTCTTCTTAAGAAGGATGCTTATCAAAGTCCTACTGCTTCAAAGATCACGGAATGGGTACCAATGAAAAAACTGTTTTGACTATGTCTCCTGATACATTTCAAAATGTTCTATTGACTTTTGAAGTGTGTGCAAAATCATTCAAAACAGCCACTTGTTGGAGTGTTGTGATTGTCGGCATATATTGTGAATTTCATTTCTAAAGCTATCTGGAGTTGTAACATTGTTATGTAGTTCAAACTTGTTGTCTCATTTCAATTTCTCACATCGGAAATGGACCTCGATAAACAGTATTTTCTTGTTTCTATGGCAACTTAAATTTTGCACATGATTATATACCGTATTTACATGAATATAATATAACTGGAAAACACAACATAGCAAAGAAAATATAGTGAATTTATTGATTTCGTTATCATATGTTGTTAATCCTCTGAAATAAATTGTGCTTTAGGAATTTACAGAATTATATTCATTTTTAAATGGAAGTTAAAGAATACCTGTAAACTCGTTATTTATTTTACAATGTCCATATAGAGTTCCACCTAACTAATTTAAGACAACCAAACCAGCCATATACCTATTTGTTCCTGTGGGCACCAGTAGATAATATAATATCACTGTGATTGTGGCAGCCTAACACCTAGTCGGGAAAAGGCGCATACACATAAGGAGCTTCAACACGACAAGTTTTTACAAAATGGTTTTCTGTTCTTTATGGAGCAAAGAAGCAATTGGATTTACCCTATTTTCATCCACTGTGCACAAAGATCCCTTCTTGGGTCACAACCTATGTTCTATCCATTTTTGGGGTCTAAGAGAAGTTATCCCCTTATGATCTCTATTCGACGTATATTTAGGTTCCACTTTGCCACATAAAGTACTTTGAAAAGGAACAAAAAGCAATGTTTTTAATTAAATGACATATGATTCAGTTATTCATATTGTAAAATGTTTTACAATTATATGGTGAACTTCATAGCAGCATAAGCGCAGTTTAGGTATAGGAGCAGGCTAGTAATGGAGGTCTCAAAGCCACTCTACTTGCATTTGGAAAAGGCAGCTACAGAACCAGGAAGGCGTTATCTTCTATTAAGGCTGTTCTGTGGAAGAAGTTCCTGGGAGGTTTTTCGGAGTAGACTGCTACTGCTTCTAGCAGGAAACACTTCCTGACCCGGCTCACTCTAAATGGTTCTTGTGTGTGTCTGCTGGAAAAGTGCTGTAATTGTTGCCTGTACTCACCACAACCTGGTCCAGACAGTTTCAGAGCAAATTTTTTTGTTTACTCATATGTAACAAGTTTTTTTATCGGATGAGGTGCCACATCCAAATTATCTAGACAAAAGGAAGGTATACCCTAAGTGGACTTTAAAGACACAAGTATTTCTATTCAACATACTTGTGCCTTTAAAGTCCACTTAGGGGATACCTTCCTTTTGTCTTACTCATATGTAAGGTTAAAATATCAGGCAGGATTTATTTTTCCTTGTTGTGTATTTGTTTTTTAATTGATACTGGTAAACCTGTCTAGTTCTTATGTATTTTTTTCAGTTGATAATGTTTTATTTGCTTCTGCTTGTATCATTTGATGTTCTCTATTATTGGTAGTAAGCCATGTACTGTAAACGCAGTAATAAAGTGATAGCTCAGAGTTAAAGTGATACCATAGCACTGTACAGTGAAATAAATGTAAGCTTTTGAAGTAAGTTAGGTTTCTTTGAACCTAATGCACTTCCATAGCTTGAGTTTTCAGTCTGCTGAGTTGGTCAATAAAAGATATTACTTTAACTTTAGACTTTCAGCTTTCATTGATGGCTAACATGACACAGCTCTCTGCTACTGCCAAATTGATAGCTTTATGAGATATGGATGGTTTTCATTTTGCCTACAACTACTACAATGTTGCTTTATTATATGATCTTTACTGTATAACCCTTTTCAACAGCAAATGTGTTCAAACTTGGTACTGTACCTGGAAAAAACATAAGCCCTATTTATGAAACCTGGTACACTCATGTGCCTCAATCTGACTTTAGTTGCTGGCATTAGGAGTTCATAAAAATTGCATTGTCTTGCAAGAGGTGCAGATTATGTTTTATTTTTTCAAGAAGAGGTGCATATGTCAGCATATGCAATCTAGATTGGCAAAGAACTCAGAAAGTGAAGATTTGCTATGTCATAGGGAACATTTGAAAGATCAAATTGTGCCTATCAGTACCTCTGGTATGTGAAAGTGCCTAGGCAGTCCTGTGCATACAGCCTCTTATCTCTATATCCGCATAGTGAGGTGTAAGGCCCCGCTGCTTCTTACAACAAGAGAGAGATTTGATAACGTCACTACTGTGCTGCTGTCAGGAGTCAGGGAAGAGGCTGATTATTGAGAGGGCGCCCCTTGCGGCTAAGTGCTTCCCTGGAAATGATACAGGGAGAGCAGTGCCCAAAGGTGCACAATTTGCTAGGTGTTGCTGGTGATGAGCCAGCCACTTGGAGAGAACTGAGAGTTACTGGGATGATCCGTAGGGCCACTGAGCGCTCGATCCAGGTAGGTATCTCCAGTAGGGCAAACTGGGAATGGAAGGTGAAGACAAGCCAGGGGTCATATACGTGAGATCAGTCCATAAGTATCAGATGCAAAGCACAAATGAGCAGACAAGAGCGTAGTCGGTGGGGCAAGCCAGGGGTTAATCAGAAGAGGATCCGAAGCAGAAGTCAGAACAAGCTGGGTCAGTGACAGGGAATCAGAATCACAAAAACACAGGATCACAGGAAACACTGGGAAGCTGAAGATAATCCAGAAAGGGGTGGCTCCAACAGCAGGTTTAAATAAACCCAAAAGTACTGCCCACATCAATCACACTGTGCCGTGGTGGCCATGATTGTCTTGAGTGGGATTGCCAGTCCTTCGGCCATTTCCCTGACAGTGCCCCCCCCCCAAGGGGCAGCCTCAGAATGCCCAGTCGAGCCCATCTTTCAGGATACCTGGTAGGAAAATCTGCAGGAGGTTAGGAGCGTGTAGGTTACCTGCAGACTCCCAGGAATTCTCCTCAGGCGAGTACCCTTTCCACTTAACGAGAAACCGGGCTTGCCTTCCTCTCTTCCGGCAGTCTAAAATTGTCTGCACTTCGAATTCTGGTTTGCCGTCAATTAGGACTGGTAGGGATTGGCTCCTCCTCTCTCCCCGGGAAGGGACTGGTCCAGGCTGGCTTGAGCAATGAAACATGGAATACTGGGTGAATTTTATAGGATTCCGGTAAGGTAAATTCAAAGGCCACAGGGTTGATTACCCTCTTGAATTGGAATGAGCCAATGAATTTCGGCCCCAACTTCCTAGAAGCACTGGGCACCTGGAGGTTGACGGAAGAGAGCTAGCTAGACCTTGTCTCCCACTTTGAGGTCAAGGCTGCCCCTTTTCTTTTGGTCATAATGTCTCTTGACATCTTCCTTGGCCTTTTGCATAGTTTCCTGGAGTGTTTGGAGGTTGGACTGGAGAAGGGTTAGCCGTTCTTGAGCTGCGGGTATTGAGGTTTCAGGAATGGTGTTGGGAAGAGTGGACGGGTGGAACCCGTAATTTGCCAAGAAGGGAGATTGGTTGGTCGTGACATGTACCGAGTTATTGTAGGCAAACTCGGCACACGGGAGCAGGGAGAGCCAGTCATCCTGGGAGAAGGAACCAAAGCATCTTAAATATTGTTCCAACGTTTGATTGGTTCTCTCTCCGTTTGCCAGTTACTCTGTGGGTGGTAAGCCGAGGATAGTCGCACAATAGCCAAGCTCTTGCAGGGACCCTTCCAGGACTTGGATGTGAACCATTTAATCTAAAGATCTCCCTGATGAAGATATCCACCGTTTCCTTAGAGGTAGGTGTGCCCATCATGGGCAGGAAGTGCGCCATCTTGAACAGGCGGTCTACCACAACAAAGATGGTTGTATGTCCTTCCGAAGGGGGCAGCTCGACAATTAAATCCATGGAGATTTCTTTCCACGGTTGCTCTGGCACCGGTAGCAGTTTTAACAGGCCCCAGGCTTTGGCATTGGCCTCCTTGTTGCTTTGACAGACCATACAGGAGCACACGTATTGTTTTCAGTCCGGTTTAAAAGTAGGCCACCAGAAGGACTGTGAAATGATGTCAGTGGTTTTTGTAACTCCGAAGTGACTGGCTAGTTGGTGATCGTAAAATGTCTTCAGTATCCGCAGTTTCGCTTGTGGTGGGACAAAGAACTTGTTTTGATGCCATACGAACCCCTCCTGGCTCCTGAGTAGGGAAGTCTCTGCCTCCGTGCTTTGGGCTGAGGCTTGCTCAATTGTGTCAGGTTTTGCTTTCTCCAGGGTATCAGGGAACATACGGGAGAGGGCATCAGCGTTACCATTTTTAGGTCCTGGTCGGTAGGTGATGTGAAACTGGAAGTGAGAAAAGAACAGGGCCCAGCGAGTCTGGCGGGGTCT
Source organism: Rana muscosa (assembly GCA_029206835.1). Taxonomy (NCBI): domain Eukaryota; kingdom Metazoa; phylum Chordata; class Amphibia; order Anura; family Ranidae; genus Rana; species Rana muscosa. The sequence continues at coordinate 61,594,883 of CM055122.1, read as the reverse complement.
CAACCGTTTGGCTGACCGGAGGTACTCCAGATTCTTGTGATCCGTATAGATCATAATGGGGTGCCTGGCTCCCTCTAGAAGGTACCTCCATTCTTCCAGAGCTGTCTTTTTGGCAAGAAGCTCCCAATCCACTAAGTCGTAATTTCTTTCCGGAAGGCTCATCTTACGTGAAGAGAAGGCAATGGGATGAAGTAGGGCCTTGGGCCCCTGGCATTGTGACAAAATGGCTCCTGTGGCTATTTCTGAGGCATCAACCTCCAAGACATAGTAGTGCAGGATCAGGGTGTTGAAGGATCGAAGCGGAAGTAAACAGGGAGCTCAGTATATCGAAGGCGGTCTGTGCCTCAGAGGACCATTGGAAGCGAGGATGCAAGCGGGTAGTCTGAGTGATGGGTGTGATGGTGGTGGAGAATCCCTTAATAAATTTCCTATAGAAGTTGGCGAAGCCAACGAACCTCTGCACACCCCTCTTATTCACTGGCACCAGCCAGTCCACAAAAGCTTTGACCTTTTGGGGGTCCATAGCGATCCCCTTGGTAGAGATAATGAGGCCTAAAAATTGGATTGATTCCTTCTCAAACTCACAGTTTTCAGCCTTTGCATATAGACCATGTCTCCTAAGAGTGCCTAGCACCTTCCTTACGTGAGACCTATGGAATTCCAGGGTAGCTGAGAAAATAAGGATATCATCCAGGTTGACAATACCAAAGTGGTCCAGGAATTCTGGGAAAATGTCATTCACCGGGTGATGGAAGGTGGCAGGTATGTTGTAGAGGCCAAAGGGCATGACCAGGTACTCGAAGTGGCAGTACTGAGTTCGGAACGCTGTTCTCCATTCTTCACCCTCTCAGATGTGGATCAAATTGTAGGCCCCTTGTTAGTCTAATTTGATGAAGACCCGGGTGTGACAGAATCTTTGGAAAAGTTCAGGGATGAGCTGATTAATTGTAAACTTATTAAGCTCCCTGTAGTCTATGCAAGGCCTGAGAGACTGGTCCTCTTTTCGACAAAGAATATGCCAGGGCCCGCAGAAGAGGAAGGACAGATGAACGTCTAGGTAAAACACAGGGCCCCAAGCTCCTTTTTTTCCGAAAAGGGGAATATGCGGCTGAATTGTATCTCCGAGCCAGGTAAGAGCTTGATGGGACTGTCATATGGCTGTTGTGGGGGAAGTATGTCAGCACTCTTTGGGTCAAAGACATCCAGAAACTCTCTGTAAACTTCTGGCACCTCCTGGTGGGTGTTGGGTTGGAGCGTCAGGCATCTGGCGGGATCCGGATCGAATGGGGCAATTGCAGGGGAAATGTCCTGTGCCCCCCACAGTATAGGCAGAGGTTGGCCTGCCTACACCGGAGCCTCTCTTTGGTAGACAAGGCTGAGTGGACCAGGCCAATTTGCATACGCTCCAACTCCACCGCGGCCGAAGTGCTGGGTACTGACACTGAAGGAGGAGAGACCCTTGGTAGCATCCAGGTAGGCCTATATGCCTGAGCCTTCTCGGATCATCGTTTCCGCAGGCATCTGTCGAGCTGGATAGCCAGCTGAATGAGACCTCAAAGCCGCTTCATTCCAGCCTGTATCTGCGGACCACTTGCGGAAGTCCACTGTGTAATCCTCCACCGGCCGCCGCCCTTGCTGTAGGGCGTGCAGGGCGAGTCTCGGCGGTGGCAATTATGCCATGGCCTCGAAGAAAGCATCTAGGGAATTAATGAGGGGGCACTTTTGTTCCAGCAGGCCGTGGGCCCAAGCCTGTGGTTCCTCGGACAAGAGCGAAATCACGAATCCTACCTTGACGGTCTTGAGTGAGATTGTGCGCAGTTGCAGGGCCAGGTACAGTAGGCAGGCATTCTTGAAAGTGCGTAACTTCTTCCAGTTCCCTGAGAAGCGCTATGGGGTTGCTAACCGGGGTTCGGGGGTAGAACCACTACTGTATTGGTGGAGGTGGGGGGCTCTGGCACAGAAGCAGCTGCTGCAGGGCTGGCAGAGGGTGAGCCTTGATCTGGCTGGACAGGTGGCGCTGCAAACGCTATAGACGACCTTCCAGCTGGAAGTAGCCCTCCTGCAAATGTTGCACTGCCAGTGTGAGGGGGGGAGACTTTCTGGCACAGAACCTCTAAAGGGAACGCACCTCCATCAGCCTCTGACATCTTGGCTGGATTATACTGTCAGGAGTAGGGGAAGAGGCTGATTGTTGAGAGGCCCCTTGCGGCTAAGTGCAGTGCTTCCCTGGAAGTGATGCAGGGAGAGCAGTGCCCAAAGGTGCACAGTTTGCCAGGTGTTGCTGGTAATGAGCCGGCCACTTGGAGAGAACTGAGAGTTACTGGGATGTTCCATAGGGCCACTGAGCGCTCGATCCATGTAGATATCTCCAGTAGGGCAAAGGGGGAAGGGAAGGTGAAAACAAGCCAGGGGTCGTACACGTGAGATCAATCCATAAGTATCAGATGCGAAGTACAGATGAGGGAGCAGACAAGAGTGTAGTCGGTGGGGCAAGCCAGGGGTTAGGGAGAGTATCCAATGCAGAAGTCAGAACAAGCCAGGTCAGTAACATGGGAATCGGAATCACAAAAACACAGGAGCGCAGGAAACACTGGGAAGCTGACGATAATCCAGCAAGGGGCGGCTCCAACAGCAGGCTTAAAGCGGCGTTCCAGCCTTTTAATGTTTATTAAAAGTCAGCAGCTACAAAAAGTATAGCTGCTGACTTTTAATAATCAGACACTTACCTGTTCCACGGTCCAGCGATGCGGCCACACAGAGCGTCGCTCCTCTCCCGCTCCTCTCCTCTGTGCCTCCATTCAAACTCTGGGCACCCGACCATGGCAGCTTTCGGATTCACAGCCGGGCACGCACTGCGCATGCGCGAGTCGCACTGCACTCCCGGAATGGACAGGCGATCTCCTGGGACCTGTCACGTGTCCCAGGAGATCGCCTAGAGGGAGGGGCTGCCTGGGGGCAGAGTAGGAGTCACCTAGGCGGTCCCTAGTTGGAAGTAGGAAGTGGGACAGGAAGTCCCACCCCTACCGAAGCCCCCACTCCCTCCCCAAAAAATGACATGCCAAATATGGCATGTAAGGGGGCGAGGAGTGCTTAAAGCGGAAGTTCCACTTTTGGGTGGAACTCCACTTTAAATAAACCCGGAAGTACTGTCCACATCAGTCACACTGTGTGCCGTGGCCGCCATGATTGTCTTGGGCGGGATTGCCAGTCCTTCTTCAGCCATTTCCCTCACTGTTCTCCTAGCTAGAGACTTTGAGTTTAGCAAGCAAAGCCCTGCCTCTCCCAAAATGACTGACTTCACACAAAGAACAAGGCATAGTAAGTCAATAATGGAGAAAGATCAACTCAGAGAGAACACATGCAATACTAGTATTTTTTTTTTTTTTTGGGGGGAATCAACCTCCAGAGTTTAGTTGCTCTTTAAGATGTAAGGCTAAAAACATTATTTCCATACAAAAAATGTGCAAAAAAGGGCTTAGATGGCCAAGTATGACAAGGCAAGGAGGACAAAAAGACTATAAGGAATTAATAAATGATACCTGAAGGTGAAGCAAGACCTGTCTACTGTTAATTGTTTACCAGACAAAGTCAATAACAGTATAGGTCTTGTCAATTAAGGTGGTCTTTGTTGAGCTGGATGGATTGTTGTAAACCAACAGACTCCTTTAGGGCTCATTTACACCAGATACAGACAGGTGCTTTTTTTAAACACAGCAAAAATGCAGTACATATGCATATGCGAGAGAAATAAATGAACCTAGTTTACAGTGCTTTTTTGGGTGTTTAAAAAAAGTACAACATGCTGCATTTGTTTTTGCACTGCAAATGCAAGTAAGTGCGTGTAAATGCTGTAAAAACTCACATGAAGACATGCATGTAACTGCAACTGCAAAGCACTGAAAACATGTGCAGGCTGAAATATACACTGAATGCGGAGATTGTGGTGTAAATGAGCCCTTAATTGTACTGATGGACAGCACTTATATATTGCTGAAGAACATTTTAAAAAAGGTATAAAGGTTTAGAATATTGAACTGGATCAATACATTTTAATCTGGAATGATTCTCAGTAAATGGCAACCAATTCGGGGAGTTTTTTTTGTAAGTGTCTCTCTCCTCTCTTGCTCTTCTTACAGGACAGAGAAGCAACATCGGGAGCCAATTTGCTCTTGTTGCTGTCAATCAAATTCTGTGAAGGTGGGTAGTGTCAGGGCCAAGACACACTGTGTGTGTCTATGGAAGCACACAGCCTGGCTCAGGGGCGAGTCCACGCATGCTTCCCCATAGGAAGCAACTTGTTTTGGTGGCTCATGCAGAAGAGGAGGAGCTTAGAGCACACTGTAACCTCCATAGACATCATTCAGCTGTGAAGAATGATGTTTGAAATGTATATTTCTAGATGATTTCTATTGTTTCATAAGATAAGGCCACCAGCAAGGGTGTCTACTAAGTGCATAAACAGGCAAGTTTATTAAAAAAATATTACACGGGTTTATACCACAATGGACTAGCAAATTTTACCTTTGCTTTTAGTATTCGAATCGTGTGTACCAGGCTTTACTCTTACTCAAAGAGTAATTACTTTAATAGTGCAATGAACCAAAAGTATGTCTTTTTAATTACATTGTGCTGAAAGAAGCAGCGATGTCAAGTAGCCTCTAATAGCCAGATATCAACTTCAAAAAGTACAGTGAAAGATGATTTAACATAAATCAGCTACTGTACCCTTTTGCTCCTTATACAGTGTTTCAGGGTGAACCTAATGACATTTAAACTAGTGCAATATTTCAAAACTTTATATTTTCACAAGACTTATTTACATACACGTATATACCGTATTTATCGGCGTATAACACGCACCCTAACTTTAAGAGAGAAGTTTCAGGAAAAAAACTTTCCACAGCCCCCTGCGTATAACACGCAGGCACAGTTTAGCCTCTATTTTCAGGGTAAAAAAAGTGAGTGTTAAGCCCCGTACACACGGTCGGACTTTTGCCCAACAAACTTCGTTTTGAGCAAGTTGGACCAACAATCCGACCGTGTGTACGCTCCATCGGACAAACTTTTTTTTGCTTTTATTCTTGTTTTCATCGGACAAAAGTTGGGTCTGCAAACGGACAAACTTTTGCCCAACAAAAGTCCGATGGAGCAAAGTCCGACCGTGTGTACAGAAAACCATCGGACTTTTGTCCGATGGACAAAACAACTAATGTTAAAATAAACCAACAATAGCAGAAGTTGACCAAAGGGTGGCGGTAAAGAGCAGAAAAGAGCAGAAAAACCACATGATGTTGCAAAAAGTTTTGGGAAGGTTTGCAGAAAAGTCCGAGCGTGTGTATGCTATGGGTGTTCCCGACCAACTCCGTTCGGACAAAAAACCACGGAAAAGTCCGATGGAAGTCCGACCGTGTGTACGGGGCTTTATACGCCAATAAATACAGTAATTCACATTTAAAGAGTTTTTTTTGTTTGTTTGTTTTTTTTTACTGTGTGATTTAGTAATTTTTATTGCTGTGTGAATAAAATGTCTTCAAGCTTATACTGGCCTATTTTATGATTTAGTAATGTATGTTTTATTTCCGGAGCCTATTGCTGAGTTAATCTCATTGGACTTTTCTCTAGGAATTGATGTGCTTGCAGTTGGCGGGTCATTATGCTGCTGCACCTGTGTAGTGTTAAGGTCAGTGTATTTTTCTGATTATAAACCCCATTCATGCCATTCCATTATAAATTCACTTATCATTCATAATGGAATGCACCATAGACCTCAACTGGCCTTACCTCTTGATCAGACCAACAATGCCATTCCATTTTTAAGCCAAGACATACATTTTCTTGCATGCATTGCAAAGATATTACCATATTGCTTACAAAGATTTATTGTACCTTTATAAACAACATCAAATAAAATATTTGCCCCCACAGTTTTATTAAAGGCTCACTCCAGGTAAAATTGTAAATGAAACCTACTCCAGGAATATAAGCTGCTTACCTGCTGAATATGTCAGGTTTTCATCCAGATATCGCTCTAATACACCAGTCTAACCTAACCCCTTTTGTCTGTTATTTGGTTATCCTGGTATGTGTCTGCTTGAGATGCAGAAACACACACACTGTAGGCCCCTTGTTGCCTCTCCCATTGCTGGTGCTATAAAAGTTGTTCTCAGATTCAACCCTACCCTGGAAGTATGAATGTGATTGAGACACATGCCTTAGGAAGAATACTCCCACTTTCTCTCTATGGGGCTGTGTGGGCTTATTTTACAGCTAATTACACAGAGCTTAGAATAAGTGACCTTGCTGATTTTAGCACATTTGCTGTATTTACTGGATAGCATTAGAAGCTCACTGAATGATTTCCCTTGTTGCCTGGAATTGCTCTCTGGGTGAAAACCCGTTCAAATGAACGATGTCTAAAAGACTAGATAAGATTAAAATGAACTTTGGACAGATTACTTACTATACATTAGAAAATATACATTTGAGTAAACGTGAATGCACATGACTTTTCAACAACAAAAAAAAAGAGACACAAAAGTAAGTAAGCAAAGAATAAATACCTATGTCAGAGTTTCTTTTGTATAATTTTATAGTATTCATAGCCCCCTACAATGGAATAATACGGACACTGGAAATTGCCACTAATTCTGTGAATTGCATGCTTATTGAAGTGAAGCTGCTTGTTGAATCTTCCTCTTTAATGTGTATGAATTTAGAAAAGCTAATGTGTTGGAGAGCTTTACAAAGGATTGTGCTGGACATTTTGTTACAGTTTATATGTACATTACTTTGGCTGTTGCAAGAAAATTGCATTATCACTTGTATATTGTAACTTTCATTTGCAATTGTGCAGATATTTTAAATCCACTGCATAAGTAAAACTGTGCTGTGCAAATATTATCAGTTTATAAATCTCCCTCTCAGCCTTAAAGCAGTTGTAAACCGCTGGACGTTTTCTTTTTTCTTTTTTTTTTTACCTGCAATGTAAAGGCATAATGTGCTAATATGCATTTCCTGAAAACGAAGCCTTCCAGCAATGCAATGTCATCGCTGGAGGCCGCTTCCATCATCACCCGTCTTGCTTCCAGGTTCACTCTGAAGGAACGGCAACTGGCTGCATGTACAGTAAATATCTCCTATACGGTGCACGTTTAGGAGATATTTACCCTGCCTAAGGATAAGCCTTATTGTAGACTTACCTATAGGTCAATTTAGTGATGGAAGTTTACCTCCTCTTTAATCTGGCCATAGACGGTTCAAATCTCGGCCGGTTCCGAAGGAACCATGCATGATTTTACATGTGATTTTTGTTAGCGGCTTCTCTCCCCCCCCCCCCCCCCCACAATGGCTCTCCAGGAGAGATTCCACTGTTAACACTGTCTGTGTTGATGGGGAATCAAGGAATTTCTTTCCTGCAACCCCTGCAACAGGAAAGAAATTTGCCCTGTCTATGGCTGGCCTTACTTGACAATGTCTAACAAAACGATGTTTGAATAATTCAAATAGATTAACAGCCAAGGGTAACAGTAAGGGCCATTTCACACTGATGCACTTTTTATGCAATTTTGTGCAGCTTAGGGTCCATCATTTTTGACTCAGAGATGTCGATGGATGCACAAATAGGATCAGTAGTCAGCGGATCTAACCACCTTCTACGCCTGCTGCGTAGACTCATCCCCTTTATCCCAGAAGAGGAGATAGCAGTAGTAGTTGGAACAATCATCAATTCCTGACTGGACTACGCAAACTCCCTCTACATAGGACTACCTAAATACCAGATGGTGCGCTTACAAGTCGTCCAAAACACGGCAGCCAGACTGGTAACGGGGAAAAAACCCTGGGAATCCATCACCCCATCCCTGAGGACACTTAATTGGCTAACCGTAAAGGATAGGGTCACTTTCAAGACCCTCTGTCTCACCCACAAATGCACACAAGGAAACGCTCCTCAATATTTATGCGAGAAAATAAAACTACTCACCCAATCGCATGCTCCGATCAACTAACCAAAACCTCCTCCACATCCCCAAGTCCCGCTACAAATCGAAGGGAGAACGAAGATTTGCAGTCCAAGGACCACGGTTATGGAACGCTCTACCCACGGACATCCGCATGGAAGAAAACCATCGGGCCTTCAGGAAAAAACTTAAGACCCACCTCTTCTGAAGGATCAGGATGACACTGAATGGAAAAAGCGCCTTGAGGCGATTTAGTTCGCAATTGTAGCGCTATAAAAGGTACTCACTCAGTCATCCACACCGATGCACGTTTGATGCATTCCCATGGTCTTACAATGGAAGGTGCCTTTTTGGCACGCTTTTAAAAAACTGCACCAAAGATGCTGTATGCAGGACTTTTCAAAGCACAGTGCTCCTGCAGTGTGATATGTTACATAAGATTTAATGGGGAATAGTTTTCATGCAATTTTGTTTCCATGGAAAAGCATGCCAATAGTGCACCAGTGTGAAAGTGGCCTTAATGCCTCTTGGAAAAGTATATAATAATATATTATAATAATGTATTAACAGTGCAGTGAAGTAGAATGCAGACAATACCCACAACATTCAGATAGCTGTTTTTATTTCCAAACCCAGACTGGAAAATGACAGAGGACAATTTAGTGAACAATTACATCTACAATCTGCCAGGGTGTCATGGATAACACAGAAACACATCTTAATGCTGAACTCCAAGCAGATAGAATAGGCACAAATGATTACAGCTGTGTAGCATTAGTACATATTTAAAGGGTTAGTTGACCTTTATTGGCCATTTTCCAAAAATGGCCATTTTCCAATCCTCTAGGTATTCCAGCATCACCAGCACATTACATTCTACTCCTCCACTGTTCAAATTGGTTCTCCTGTTCCCCATCATACATTTAAGCCTCATACACACAATCAGATTTTCTGCGGACAAAGCGTAAGACTTTTGTCCGAAGGGCGTTGGCCAGGAACTTGTATTGCATACAAATGGCAAAGAATTGTCGGCCAACAAACACAAAACAACGTGGTTTTTCAGCTCTTTAGCGCCACCCTTTGGGCAACTTCTAATAATGTTGTGTTATGGTGAGCATTGCTTCTGAGCATGCGTGTTTGTACTTCGGAGTTTTGTCCGACGGACTTGTGTACACACGATTGGAAAATCCGAGGAAAAGCATCTGTGCATAGTGGTTCGGTGCATATAAATGAATAGTACATGTCCTGTTTGTGGTGTATTGCTGTTCTTTGACAGCCATTCAAAATATATAGGCTGCTTTAAAGCAGAACTAAAGTCTGCAATACTTACCTCTGTTTGATCAACAATCCGACGCCTGTGAAATCCCTCACCATTACCGGCATCTTCTTTCCGGGTGGCTGTCCTCGGGCATTTTTATTGGCTAGTGCAAAATGACATTCCATAATCTAGGCACACAGGCACTGTGCCGGAATGTAAACTATGCTGCACATTCAGCTCGTTCAATGAAGCTTTGACAATATCACATAGTAGGGGATTGGTTACTAGGCACAGCTGCTCCAGATTCTCTGTGCTCCAGTTTTAGTAAATCTCCCCCCATAGGGGGATATTGTTTAACAGAAATCTATACAGGCTTAGGTAAAAGTTACTAACCTATAGTAACTGAGGTTTTATTGAGGTCAAGGAAGAGGATGATAAATTCTGATAAGCTGCTATTATAACCAAAATTTACCAATGGCCAGTGCTTTTTTCAACTTCTTTTAAAGGAAACCTGTAGTGAGTAGATCACAAAGGCTACAACTGCTGACTTTTTCTTCTAAAAACGTGAGTTGCTTCGGATTTTAGGCAGACCCTCTTGCTGTGATATATTCACTATTTTCACATTGAGTCACTGGAAAGGAAGTATGCAGATTAGTCCTGACATCTGTAAAGCCCTGTACACACGATCGGTTTTACCGATGAAAACAGTCCGATGGACTTTTTTCATCGGACAAACCGATCGTGTATGGGCCCCATTGGTCTTTTTTCCATCGGTGTTAAAAAATAGAACATGTTTTAAATGTATCCGATGGAAAAAAAAACAATAGCAAATTACTATCGTCTGTGGGAAACTCCATCGGATAAAAAACCCACGCATGCTCAGAATAAAGTCGACGCATGCTCAGAAGCATACAACTTAATTTTTCTTGGCTCGTCGGAGTGTTTTACGTCACAGCGTTTGGGACGATCGTTTTTTTGGACTGATGGTGTGTAGCCAAGACTGATGGAAGTCAGCTTCATCGGATTTCCGATGGAAAAATCCATCGGTTTAAAATCCATAGGAAATCCGATCGTGTGTACAGGGCTTTAGAGTTTACATGCCTCATGTTATTTCCCAGTCAAAGCCAGTCAATTAGCCTTTTTTAAAAAAAGAGGTTTCTTTAAAAGTGTACATATACTGAGAATGTTTATTTCTGCCTGTACTATGGTAAAGAGATTTTTCCTTACTTCCTCTCATGAGGGGAATTTTCCCCTTGAGAACACAGACAGCAGTAACAATTGGTCAGGGGTTCTAACCTTCTCCCCATCTATCAAAAACTGAAAAAAATTTGCCCATAGATATACTGTACCTCACGTAAGTTAGATACTTGGAGTGTTGATCACTATAGGAACTGCATTTGCATATTTTTGCATGATTACACTTGTTTTCTTATTCGTACACATTTTTGGGTGTATTTATCATTGTTTTGAAAACCAAGAATCACAAAGCTTTCACAGATTTATACATTCTAATTGTCAATGTGAAACATGGATAAATAGACCTCTTGCTCTTGATGAGGATAGCTGTCTGGGGTAACTAGCAAAAAGCATTTGAAATTCACTTTAACTGTATCTATACCTAGATTTAGTGTGCTTACTGGCATATATAGCTTTAGGACTTTCTTCAATATGTGCATTTAGTTGTGGTGTATTACCATTACACATTGGGGGAATCTGTTAAACAATATACCTAAGAACACTATGGGGGAGATTTACTTAAACTGAAGCATTCAGAATCTGGTGTAATTGTTTATTTAAGCTTTGACAATAAAACCTGAAAGATGATTGGTTTCTACGCAGAGCTGCCCCAGATTTTGTACTATCCGGTTTTAGTAAATCGCCCCCATTGACTGTTTTATTCTGTACATTACTGTGCATTGCCTTAAGGTGGAACTAAAGTCAAAAGTAAAAAAAAAACTTGGAGAAGGCAGGCTCCTTACTATGGCTCTGGTTACTATGAACAGCTGCACCAGATTCCCTGTACTCCAGTTTTAGTAAGTCTCCCCCTATGAAATTAAGAAGTGAAGTTAGAGCATGGCTGTCTGTAAGTGTTATGCCATCCGCATTTATATTACTTTAAACTTTTCGCTGCCAGGCCCTGTGCTCCACTTTTAAACTCAGCTGGCCTGGATCATTTTTGCAATTTTTCCATTGCTTTTTTGTTTTTCCCCTACACCTTTTAGAGTTTGTAAAAGACCCCCCAAACTTTATATTTTCTGAAAGCACATGACCAGTAAAATAAAAATAAGGTGTTACTGATTTTTAAGGCCCCACGATATTTGCACAAATATTTATCAAAACAGTATTTTTGCTAAAAATACACTAAAATCATTATTAGCAGATAAAAACACAGCAAAATTTTCAAAATTCCTATTAACCACTTCCTACCGGGTCATAGACATATGACGCCGGCAGGAACCCTCCCTCCCTCCGGGCGGACGTCGTATGACGTCCTTTTTTCCCGGCCGTCTATGGGGCGCGCGCGCGCACCCGCGGCAACGCTCGTGACCCGGTGAGTGTGCCTGGCGGCCGCGATGTCCGCTGGGCACCCGCGATTGCCCGCGATCACGGCAGAAGTGTGGATCTGTGTGTGTAAACACACAGATCCACCTCCTGTCAGAGGTGAGGAGACCGATGTGTGTTCCCAGTACAGAGGAACACAGATCGGTCTCCTCCCCTTGTGAGTCCCCTCCCCCTACAGTTACAATCACTCAATAGGGAACATATTAACCCCTTGATCGCCCCCTAGTGTTAACCCTTTCCCTGCCAGTCACATTTACACAGTAATTAGTGCAGTTTTATAGCACTAATCGCTGTATAAATGTGAATGGTCCCAAAAACCCCCCAATAGTGTCCGATGTGTCTGCCGCAATGTCACGGTCACAATAAAAATCGCAGATCGCCGCTATTACTAGTAAAAAAAATAAAAAAAATAAAAATGCCATAAATCTATCCCCTATTATGTAGACGCTATAACTTTTGCGCAAACCAATCAATATACGCTTATTGCAAAAAAAAATTACCAAAAATATGTAGAATACGTATCGGTCTAAACTTAGAAAAAAAATTGTTTTAAAAAAAAAAAATTGTGATATTTATTAAATCAAAAAGTAAAAAATATTGCATTTTTTTCAAATATGTCGCTCTTCTTTTGTTTATAGCACAAAAAATAAAAACCGCAGAGGTGATCAAATACCACCAAAAGAAAGCTCTATTTGTGGGGGAAAAAGGACGTCAATTTTGGTTAGGTTCAATGTCGCACGACCGCGCAATTGTCAGTTAAAGCGACGCAGTGCTGCATCGCAAAAAGTGCTCTGGTCAGGAAGGGGGTAAATTCTTCCAGGGCTGAAGTGGTTAAATATAAAAGCTAACCTGTATTGAGTTAAAAAAAAACAATTATTTGTAAATTTTAAGTTGCGCCTTTTTGCGAAATAGTGAAACTTGAACTTACACAATAATGTAAATATCCACATTTCTCTATGTTATTAATGTTTATCAAAACAATAGTTTTACAAAAAATACACTAAAGTCATTATTAGGAGATAAAAACACAGCAAATTTTACAAAATGTCTGCTAAATTCCTACTAAATATTGAAGCTGAACCTGCGTTGAGTTAATACAAAACAAATATTTATAAATTTAAAATTGCGCCTTTTTGAGAAATGGTGTAAATCGAACGTACATAAAAATGTAAATATCTAAATAGATCAAAAAATCTGGAGGTTTTCATTTTTCACTTACATCTTTCAGAGTTTTTAAAAGACCCCCCAAACCATGTATTTTCTGAAAGCACATGGCCTGTAGAATACATAGAATGTGCTACAGATTTTTTTGCAAAAAATACACCAAATCATTATTAACAGATACAAACATAGCAAAACTTACAACATTCCTGCTAAATTCCCACAAAATATAAAAACTAAAACTGTATTATGTTAATAAATATCAAATATTTGTAAACATTTTTGAAATGGTGAAAAGGGATGGTGTGCAAAACTGTAAATAAAAACAATTTACTCAGAGTTTGTAAAAGACCCCCCCCCCACCATATATTTTCTGAAAGCACATGATCTGTAGAAAAAAAATGTGCTACTGATTTTTTTAGGCCCTGCAACAGTTGCGCAAATGTTTAGCAAACCTCTATTTTCACTAAAAACACTAAAATCATTATTGGTGCACACAAACACAACTTACAAAATTCCTGCTAAATTCCTAGGACTCGTTCACATGGGGCTTACTAAAGTATATGCAGGCAGTCATATTCATGTCAATTGGGATGCAGCGGCTGCATGGCCACAGCTGCTGCTCCCAATCTGACATCTGTGTGGGTGTACGACACCGAACGCAAACAGTATGAGTTCATGCATGAGGACATGCACCCAGACCCACCTGGATGTAAATTTGGTAGCAACGGCTGTGTTCGTGCAGAAACAACATCCCAAATTACATCAATGGGGTGGCCTGCATAGGGATGATTGGAACACCTGTGCATCGCTGAGCCTTGCAGGGGCATATGCTGTAGTATGCCCTGTGTGAACAAGGCCTTACTATGGTGTGTTTTTTTTTTCGTTTTTTTTTTTTCTATTTCTTCTATTTCTTTAATTAAATTTTTCAATATTTCATACTTGTTTCTTATTTGAGACAGAGAAATGGACCAAAGACAGTCCCCTTTCTCTGCATCCTGAGAGCTGCACTGTATTTGAATGAATAGAGAGAGTCCTATTCATTCACAAAACTGGAGTATAGTAAACACTGTGAATAATGGACATAGGAGCGATCAGTACTAATCGCTCACTATGTCCATCTAAGGAAAAGAAGGGGGGTGGTAAACACATGTTTACCAACCCCCCCTCCCCCACACACCGCTCTCCATCCTGACAGGACAGTTTCACTTTGCCCAGCAGAAGCTGAAAGAGCGGGAGGCGGGGAAGCAGGAGGAGGGAGAGCCGGCTAGCAGCACAGCAGGGAGGGGGCTCCTTGGATTGGGGGACCACGAGAGCGGCTGGAGGGGGAGAGAGAAAGGGAGCCGCTCAGATGTAGATATCCCCCAAATGACCTCCTCCCAGCAACCAAGGGTGCAAGCAATGCAAGTATGAGCAAAACAGGAAAAGGATTTTTCTGGATAGCAGCACTCCAAGATAAAAAGCCTTTATTTCAAAAGTCCAGGAATCCAAAGCATACACTGCACATCACGACACACTGATCAAAAATTAGCTGACATGTTTCACATCAATTGATGCTTACTCATAGCGGCTGGAGGGGGGTCGCAACAGACCCCCAAGTGCTGACTTTATTTGTTTTATATTGCTGTGGCTTCCTTGGAGCCCCTAAAGCCAGCGGGAGGCTGGCAGCTGCAGAGAAGTCACAATCGATCAATGCTGGCGATCAGTGCTGGGGGGGGCAGGGGTTATCAGTGCACGAGGGTAGGGGGAATTAGAGGGGCAGTGGGGAGGGTAATTTTATCAAATGCCGGGTATGTGGAGACAAGTGAAGCAGCAGTGAAATGACAGACAGTCAGCAGCGGCCGGTGGGAGGGTGGTGTCAGTTCTTGGGGAATAGCTCTGATCAGGGGATTTTCATCCATTGATCAGGGCTATTGGTTTGTTCAGCAGAGTTTGAAGTGACCATGAGCTTATAGCAAAAGGAGGAATGAGGTCCATATGGTTTACAGACCTGGCCAGCTGGAAGCAGTGCTGCAGGTCTGTATGCCGTACGAACTAGGCAGTGAAAGGGTTAAAGCAGAATTTGAGTTTTACAAACTATTTACAGAAAAAATTGCCCCTCCCCCCAATGTTTTTAAAATTAAAAAATGCAACTTTCACTTTTCCCACAAAAAATCAGCACTGCTACCAGTCTTCTTCCAAATTGTATGACAGCCAACGTCATTCAATCTACTTCTGGTGAACCTGTGCAGTAATGAACCTGCTAGGGGTGCATCACCACATCATAATCTGCAGATTTTTTATAGAGCACAGGCAAAGGGGTACATAGCGTTACATAACAGAGGGGATGGCATGATGATAATATAGATTTGATTGCAGCAAGAGGGGAGGATCCTGGAGTGGACATAGCTGACAGGCAGGGAGGGGAGGGGGGAGGAGGACACAGGAGAGCAGAAAGCAGGGCTGCGGCTCAAGGATGGCACATAAACTGACCATAGTGTCAGGGCTCAGCAGCCATGATATACAGTAGTCAGTTTACAGAGGGGATGGCATAGCCAGGCAGGATCAGCCAGGTTTTTTAGGTGATACAGGGGGACAAATTACTTTAAGGAAACAGGATCCATTTTTTTTAGGTTAACAAACACTAATCACTTGCATGAAACATTTAAAAAAATATCAGAATTCCCCTTTTTACTTACCTAAATCTGTGATGACTTGATGTTCCGGACCTGTCTTTTCTTTTATTCTGTGAACAGGAGGAGGGATCTTTTTTTAGGAGTAAAAATGGATGCTGACATAGGTTGTCCAGTGGTGGGGTCATCTCAGGATCCAGAAGATGGATTGTAGTGAGGACATCATGGTGGGCACATCAGCAGCGCTGGATTACCATTTCCCTTCACCTGGAAATGGTGCCTCGAGGGACATGGATGGTGAATGTTGAGTATAAGGGCCTGTGTTGATGGGCTTTGGACTTGTGTCGATGGCATTAACTTATGTCACTTTGAGATACTTTTGAGACCATTCAGAATTCATTAATAGGTGCATTTAACCTGCAGTTAACCTCATTCTGACCTGCATTTGACCTGCTTCAAGTGGTTTTGCATTCACATAGACTTGTATTGGAATGCAAAAATCTGTTTGAGCCTGCTGACACAGGCCCTAAAAAACACACAACGCATTTCTAAAAAATGCTGAATAGGTAAAAGAGGGGTGGGAAAGATGGTTTTTAATACATAGTAAACAAGCTCTAAAAAGATTGATCTCTGCAAGTACAAGCACTGTGAAGAAATGTATCCTCAAAGTTGATAAAATATGCTCTGAAGGTGCTCAAGTCAGGTTTCAGCACTATGTTCCCCCTTTCATAACAAATGCTCAATGTTTATATTAGAGATTAGAAGGCTATAAGGCTGCCACATCATTGCTGGGAAGGGTTAGCAAAATTAACCAAGTAAATAAAGTAAAAGTGCTTTCTGCTGTAAATTTTGAGGATAAATTACTCCACAGCACCTACAGCTAGAAGGATCAACAAGGGCTTGTTTATAAGCTTATTTACTACTTGTTAAAAAAAAAGTAAATATTTTAATGTCCATAGTCTGGCCATAGTTATATTTAAAAGTACATGCAAACCCTAAACAAATAGCATTCAGTTTGCCATAGCACTGTGTGTCCTACACAAGTGCCATTTGTTTAAAATACTGTTTCACCTTTTTTTAATCCTTTGGCTTTTCGGTGCCGCTCATCTTCTAAAGTCTCTATGTAGCCACTTCTTACCTATATGCATGCCAGGTATGGCTGCACATCATTTCTCAGGGCAGGTTCCTTATAGTGACAATAGTGGCCCATAACTGCATTGAAACGACCACTTATAATCTCCAATGGAAGCCCATGTGCCAATGCAAGAGCACAATTGAAGGACAGGGATAGAGCATTATCACCCTAAGTGCCTAAAAAGGATCTAATTTAAAGGACTATTATTCCCAGTCTACTTAATACATAAGCCCCCATCCCCTCCCCCATTGCAAATTGCAACATTAATGGTAGACAAACTGTGGAGTAAGTTAGAGAGTATACCTATTTTTCACACAGTTTCTGCACTTTATAGCTAGACGAAGGTGATGTCACAATCCTTCTGGCAAAATTCAGAGAACGATGAGAATCCTAAATCTTATTGGTATTTTACAGGGTGCAAATGCATTGTGTTATCGCATTGGGATGCCATATAAAATTAATAGCACATGTGTAATATGCATAGCTGTGCATTTAGGTAAAGCATGTATTACCACAATGCAAAGGTTTATATTTTGACAGTAAAATTGGCTTTGTTTATGTGAGATCAAGCATGATATTTGTAGAGTTGTTGACTTTAAAAATAAGTTAGATGGGTATTCAATTACATGAAGAAATTAATTAAATTATGGAGAGTTGCTAGTGCCATGGAATACACAACTGCAGTCCATTAAAAAACAAAATGTAAGACTTTAGAGGTATAATGCTTTATGAAGATCTGCTTCAATGACATTAAATCTGCACATCCTTGGAAAGAGATATGAATTTAAGCTTCTGAGGCTTTAAGAGTCTTTGCTGCTGTAATATGTTATGGTGGACTAAAATGTGATTTAAAGGACTTTACTGCTAGCTAATATGTCAGGGGAATCATAAAACAATATCTAAAATCAGTTTTCAGTCATTCCATAAATGCAGAGTGTTATTCAATACATAGAAATATTTTCTGTTTCATAAAATTCTCACCAAAAAAGTTAACAAAATGTATAATTCTTAGTTCAAAATAAAAGGGAATCAAACTGGCATTGCAAATCTGCCTGACAATGTCAATATTCTGTGTCAGGCAGGATGGTAGCAATTTGCCCCAGTCCCTTATAAATAAATCCAAATATACACGATTCAACCCCAGATCCTAACAATTAAGTTGGATAATCAGAATGTCAACTTATTTCAAGAGCGTCAAATGCTGTCATTAGAGAATGGATTTTCATTTTGATTTATAACAATCACAAATATTTGAAAATGTCACCAGCATGCTATTCTTATTCTATGTTAACAATTCACAGAGGCATTTTTTTTTTCCCTGCACGCCTTTGAAAGGGGAATAACGCTTTCCTAAAGCAAAACACAAATATTTATTACCATTTACTATTACACTATGTTATATGAAAATTACACTCATCATTATGATCAACAGACTGTGTTGTTTGTATTTTGGGCTAAATATCTGAGGCTTTTGGGAACAATTACAGTAGAATGAAATAATGTTTTTTCTAATATTTCAACAAAAACCTAGGAAATAAAAACATATGTGTCCAAGTCTGCTAATAAATTAAAACATTAAAAAATTAAGGTTTCAACAAGAATTTGAATGAAACATCAAGATAAAAATAAACAAACATTCTGTACAATAAAAAATCATAAGGATAATAGATCCAGATAACTTACAGTACATAAAAATGGCTTATTGATTAAGAATGACGATAAAAAATAAAATGTGGTTTTAAAACCTTCTAATACAGGGGTCTCCAAACATTCTAAACAAAGGGCCGGTTTATTGTCCTTCAGGCTCTTGGAGGGCCGAACTTTGGCCAGCGGGAGGGAAAATTTTCCTGGCATCAGTGGAAGTAAACATCTGATATTAGGGGGAGGAATAGTGCCCCATTGCTGGTATTATAGGGATGAATAGTGCCCCATTAGCAGTGTCAGTGGGAGAAATGGTGCTCCATTGTCGGTGTCAGATGGCAGAATAGTGTCTCGTATCATTGGGAGGGATAGTGCTCCAAGGGCCGGATAAAGGCAAGCAAAGGGCCACATCTGGCCCTCGGGCCGCAGTTTGGAGACCACTGTTCTAATACATCATATATAAAAAGCAATGCATTTAAAAGATTATCATTACATCACAATTAAATTCCACATAGACAAGCTAGCTTTACGACCCTGTTGCTTTTTGTCCCTTTAAACGTAAATATACATTTTAGATAAAGCCATTTTATTAATAAAAATATTCTGAACTTTACACATGGCAATAACACTCTAACAAATGAATCCCCTCTTAGACAATGGCCATGGAAACAAGTGTCCCCTATAGAGTATTTTACCACTACTGTATTCTCAAACCTCCTAACTGTCCCTCATTTTGAGAAACTGTATTTTTGAAATAAAATTCCCCTCTCTCTCTCTTTTTCTCAGTTGTCTATTTTTTTCTCTTAAAATACAATACATTTTTTAACTTTTAAAAGTATTATACTGCACGTAAAGCATTAATAAACCCCCAAAAAAGGGGTAGTGCAGATGCACTATAAAATTTAGATGGACTGAACTAACAAATGAAAGCCAAACTCAAGCTAACACTTTTTAAGTTACAGCAGCTTTTTTTTCTATTTAGAAAAAAGTTTTACATGAATAAAGAAAATCTGACCATTGTATGCCCCCCAGTGTTTAATGGTTTGCGTTACTGCTTTAACTGACACTTTTATGTTTACAAAACTTTTATTGGAAGAATCATTAACAGACATGAAGTGGTACGCATATAAAAATAAAAACGTATATAAATTTTACAGGTAAACGCAATTGTAGCTTCAGTACAGAAATATCATTTACAACATCGAATTCTGAGAGTATTGCATGCAGTATGGTGAACAATACATTATGGAATCAGAAAGGGATGTCTCAGCGCTCCCATTTCCTGTCAAAGAGGTGAATAGTATTGTAGTGGGATGCCCCTTTGTCCAGATTCCGGTGCAGGTCCCTTTAACTCAACTCCCCACAATCCTCTGAGCTCCTGGACACGCCTGGGGGATATAAATGTCAGCTCCACCCAGCTTCCGGTGCTCAGAGAGATCCTGCCTGATGGGACAGCAGTGACTGGGCAAGTGAGCTGTTCCCAAGTGCTGGGTCCTCCCCTGTTAAGTCTGGTGTGCAGGCCACCAGCAGTGAGCACAAGGGCACGCAGCATCTTTCCAAGCCCCAGTCACTGGAGAGGACTCTGTTACATTCCATTTGCGGAAGCTGTCCAAGAAGTGGGTTGGCCCTATCTGCAGCCACCAGAACCTCCTGACCGAAGCAAGTAGAAAGCAGTGCCAGCATGAAGTGTGTACCAGCAGGAGGTCCACTCAGCTCACATTCTGTTGAACGAACGGTTACTATTTGGAC
Source organism: Rana muscosa (assembly GCA_029206835.1). Lineage (NCBI taxonomy): Eukaryota > Metazoa > Chordata > Amphibia > Anura > Ranidae > Rana > Rana muscosa. Next base: position 61,574,807 of record CM055122.1, on the reverse strand, counting down.
ACGTGAGATTCCTTAGCTCTCTATTCTATCTGTAGATTGAATTCAGAACACACTGCTACCACCTAGTGGACATTAGTTGAATGGCAATATAATTGTTATATCCTCTTTCTTTACGGTTCATATTAATGTTCTGTACTGTATACCCATGTTCACACGTTCTTAGGTACAATTTATGTTGAAGTTCATTGTTAAGTAAAGTAGAAATTGCACATCACCACTAGTCTGATCATTTGGCTGAAACCGTTACACAACACTTGGCGTCACGAACAGGATCAGCCATATCAGACAGTGATGAGGAGAGCAGCACAATGGCAGAGCCAGTCAGCAGTGGCACTGAGAGAGTTAAACAGTCTACCATAGCTTCTCTATTGCTGGAAGGATTGCTGCCACAACAGCTGCCTAAGTACACAGGACCAGATCTTGAATTAGATGATTGGATTAGGAGATTGTGGGGCTTGATCCGGTCATATGGGGTCCCACCTGCACAGCAGGCAGACCTGGCCATTAATGCCCTTGAAGGGGAAGCAAGTAAGTTGATCCTACACCTTCCAGCAGAGGACCAGGACTCCCTAGACAAGATAATCAGCCGCTTGGAAGCAGTGTACACCCAGACGGTTGCATTAGGGGATCTTAGAGCTCGCTTTATCAGTAGAAGGCAGAGAGTGGGAGAATTAATTCCACAGTACGCCCTGGAACTGCAGGATATAGCAGCCGAGATCCACCGCAAGGAGAGCAGGAGAGAAGGACGTGCTGGCTGGAGTGATACAGATGGGTGGCTGAAGGATCAGTTCGTGGATGGGCTTCTGTCTGACAAAGTCAGGGAAAAGTTACAAGAAAAGGACAGAAGTAAACCAAAATTAAAATTCCACAAAATTCTAGAAGCAGCTATCCTATATTCAGAACCCAGACGTGCCAGTATGGATATCCTCATGGCCAGCACAGGTGATAAACCATGTAAATCGCCACAAACTGAACACACAGCTCCGTGGGAGGTGGCCATCCACAAGCTGACGGAAAGAATGGCCCACCTCCAGACAGAACTTGCCACACTGAGACGTGAGTGAGACAATCCAAGGGGGCCAAGGGAGCACACCCCTTCATGGAGAAACCGATCACCGCCCCAAAGACGACCAAGACGGGAGAGGTCACCCTCTCCATGTTGGGGCTGTCGACAAAAAGGACATCACTTGAGGGATTGTCCTGATCGAATAACGAGGGAGCCGTTAAACTCAGAGCGCCCCGCCGCTAGGAGTCAAGCAGTGGGGCGGCCCAGCAAAACGACTCCCCCGTCACACACGGAGGACGTGGTGGTCGATTGCCCTGTGGTACGATGGCCAAGAGGTCAAATGTCTCTTCGACACTGGGTCCCAAGTCACCATTCTACCAGAACCATTGTTCCAGCGACACTTCCCAAAGAAGAAAATGAGTCAGGATACCCCCTGGATCTCACTGACAGCTGCCAACGAACTTCCTATAGAAGTGGTCGGGATGAAAGTAGAACTGTGGGGACAGGACCTTGGCCAAATAGGTGTTGTGGTTACACAAGCATCCGGAAAAGGACGGCCGAAGGTGATATTGGGCATGAATATCATCCAGGGGCTAAGGCCCGAGCTGTTAAAACGATGTTCTACACACCTGGGACCACCTAAAGAAGTTAGAAAGCTGCTCCTTACCTTGGCAGCACTAAAGGACTCTGACGCAAGTATCGCAAACATTAATGAAAAGGCTGGTGTTGTCAGGGTTCCCTTTGGGACAGAGATTGTAATACCTCCCTGCAAAGAACTTGTACTTCCCATGAATGTTGGATCATGCCATAGACTGCAGGGCATCCCAGTGCTAGTGGAACCCTTACCCTCAGATATGGCCCCATTTGTTGCTAGAACTCTCACAGTAGTTCGTCAAGGCACCGTGCTAGTTAGGATGCGGAACAGCAAGACGATTCCACTTCACCTGCCCCCCGGGGACACCGGTGGCAGAACTGGCCCTGATTACAGGTGTGATTTCTCCCAAAGTGGACCTGGACCACATAGAGCTCCAGAAATTTCACGGACGACGCTATGTAGCTAAAGTGAATGTTGCCAAATGGTCAGCAGGAGCAGACCCGGCATGGGTAGGAGAACAGATACTTCCACTTCTACAGCTGTCCACTGAGGAACTCACACCCACTCAGGTAGAAGCAGTAAGGCAACTGGTGGATAAGTGGTCAGAGGCATTTTCCCAGGGGGTTTTTGACCTGGGCTGTAGCAATGGAATTGAACATGAGATCTCAACAGGAGGAAATCCACCCATCCGGAATCGCTACAGAAGCATACCCCCTCACCTTTATCAGGAAGTCAAGCAGATGTTGGAACAGATGCTGAAGCAAGGCGTGATTGAAGACAGCAAGAGCCCATGGGCAGCTCCCGTTGTATAGTGCGGGAAAAAGGACGGCACCCTTCGCTTCTGTGTAGATTATAGATGGTTGAATGCTGTCACTACAAGAGACGCCTATCCCCTGCCGCGGATTGAAGAGTCCCTAACTGCTCTAGGGAAAGCCAAGTTCTTTTTCACACTTGATCTCGCCAGTGGGTATTGGCAGATCCCTGTGGCCAAAGCAGATCGACCAAAAACTGCTTTCATTACCCCTATAGGAAAATGGCAGTTCAAGAGAATGCCTTTCAGGCTGAACAATGCACCTGCTACCTTCCAAAGGACAATGGAGCATTGTCTTGGGGATATGAACTTGGATAGCATCCTGATTTATCTTGATGATATAGTGGTGTTCTCTGCCACCTTTGAGGAACACCTCGCCCACCTTGATGCTGTTCTAGCCCGACTACATCAGTATGGGCTGAAGCTTAAGCCAAAAAAATGCCACCTGTTCAAAAGTGAGATTGAATATTTGGGACATGTCATTTCAAAACAGGGTGTGCTCCCCAACCCAGAGAAAATCAAGGTAATACAAGAATGGAAGGCACCATCGACCGTGACTGAGGTTAGAGCCTTCCTAGGGTTAGCGGGGCACTATCGACGTTTCATCAAGCACTACGCCCATCATGCTGCTCCAATCCAGAAATTACTACATGGAGTAGACCAGAAAGGAGGCCACAAGAGGGTGGAATGGGGACTGGAACAACAGGAGGCATTTGACTTCTTAAAGCGACGGTTGGTGTCAGCCCCTGTATTGGCCTTTTCTGATTTCTCCCTTCCCTTTCGGTTACAAACTGATTCCAGTAACCAGGGCCTGGGGGCCGTGCTCTCACAAATGCAAGATGGTAAGGAACGGGTTATTGCTTATGCCAGCCGCAGCCTTCATCCAACCGAGAGAAACCCTGCAAACTACAGCTCCTTCAAGTTGGAACTGTTAGCGCTGGTGTGGGCCATCACAGAACGTTTCGCAGAGTATCTCACAGGGTCTAAGTTCAAAGTCTGGACGGACAATAATCCCTTAGTACATCTAAAGTTTGACTTTTCCCTGCATTACCACCCGGGAAAGGGCAACCACGTGGCTGATGCCCTATCACGGTACCCTTCAGCACAACCACAGCGAGATGTGGATGAAGAGGCCGAAGAAGAAGAAATTCCACCCTTAATGGGGGCTAGATCTAAGAGTAGACCACGGGTGGACCTCATCCAGGTATTGGAAGATTATAACTGGGCAGAAATGCAGAAGGATGACCCTGTGATTGCCCCAGTAATAGAGGCAATGCAGTTACGGCGCTGGCCGAGTAGAAGTGAAAGATCACAACTCCTACCAGAAACACAAAAACTGCTGAACGAATGGTCACGCCTCCTCTTGAGAAATGGCATATTGTATTGCAGAATAATGTTCCCCCATGACTCTTCGGTAACCTGGCAGGTCGTATTGTCGCAGGCCAGAGCTCGATCAGTGGCAGAAAGAATTCATGTGGAAGGAGGACATTGGGGTGTCCACAAGACATTCGCCTGGTTCAAAAGGCAAGCCATGTGTGTGGGGCTGTTCCAGTTGATTGATCAGATATGTCGGCATGGTGCGGTATGGTCCGTGACCAAGGGGGCTGAGGTCCAGGTGCCTCCCATGACTTGGAACACGTCTGCCCCATTGGAAGTATTGACAGTTGACTTCCTCACCCTCGACATGTCGGAAGATGGACATCGCCATGTCCTTGTTATTGTGGACCACTTTACCAAGTTTGCAGTAGCTGTACCAACTCGTGACCAGACTGCAAAGACTGCAGCTCAAGCAGTGTGGAAGCACTTCTGTCTCCCTTATGGTTGCCCTCAGAAGATACATTCAGATCAAGGGCCCTGCTTTGAAAGTGAGTCCTTCCAGGAGTGGTGTCGCTCCTTAGGTGTCAAGAAGACGCATACGACCCCATATCACCCACAGGGCAACGGAGCCTGCGTGAGTTTTAATCGTACCCTGATACAACTATTGAGAGGGCTGGCCCGTGAGAAACGGACCAGATGGACCCATTACTTGGCTGAAGTGGTTTGGAAGTATAATCATACTGCGCACTCAGCGACAGCTCACTCTCCTTACTATGTGATGTTTGGTCATACTCTTGGGGGACCCACAGATCTATGGGGTGTTGTCCCCACTGAAGAACTGGAGTATACTCAATCAACCTGTATTCGAGAGTGGAGGCGACGCCTGTCAGAAGTCCAACAGTTTGTAAAGGAGCGAACTTGGGTGGAACAAGAAGTGTCAGGAACGGAGTTCTATGACCTGAAACCTGGAGACAGGGTCTTGAACAGACGCAAAGGTGCACATCAGCAAGGCAAGCTACAAACTCCATGGGAGGAAGTGCCCGGAGTTGTGCTACAGCAACCAATTCCAGGAGTGCCAGTCTATGACGTCCAGAAGGAAAGTACACAAGACAGGCCGAGGCGGCTACACCGCAGGCTCATCAAACCTATTAGAAATTACATAGAGGTGCCTGAGAGCTTATCTAGAGAGACGGAAGAACAGGTTTCCGAGCCACCCGTAGCAGCCCCAGCAGAGAATCAGTGGTGGCTACTCCCCGTTCCCTCACTGCTGCCTCCAAATCTCCCAGGAAAGATTACAGATACAGACAATGCCATGCAGTCCAATGATTGCCCAGATCGAATTCCTACTCCTGCTGTGGAGCCCTCTGACCCACTGTCCACTGAGATGCCTGAAAGTGAAGATGTACCTTTGTCTGCTTCTGAAGAAGAGCCTGAACTTCAACCCTTGAGATGCTCTCAGAGGCACAACTTTGGGAAACCACCTTTGCACAGGAGGACTTTGTATGGTCGGTAAACTTGCCTGGAATCGCAAGTTCAAGTGGGGTGGAGTGTAATGGGATGCCCCTTTGTCCAGATTCCAGTGCAGGTCCCTTTAACTCAACTCCTCACAATCCTCTGAGCTCCTGGACATGCCCGGGGGATATAAATGTCAGCTCCACCCAGCTTCCGGTGCTCAGAGAGATCCTGCCTGATGGGACAGCAGTGACTGGGCAAGTGAGCTGTTCCCAGGTGCTGGGTCCTCCCCTGTTAAGTCTGGTGTGCAGGCCACCAGCAGTGAGCACAAGAGCACGCAGCATCTTTCCAAGCCCCAGACACTGGAGAGGACTCTGTTACAGTCCATTTGCGGAAGGTGTCCAAGAAGTGGGTTGGCTCTATCTGCAGCCACCAGAACCTCCTGAACGAAGCAAGTAGAAAGCAGTGCCAAACAAAAACAGAAACCGCTCAGGTGTAGACGTCCTCCAGGTGACTATCTCCTCCCAACAGCCAAGGGTGCAGGCAATGCAATTTCAGGCAAAACAAAAGATCAAGTCTTCTGGACAGCAGCACTCCAATAAAAAGCCTTTATTATGTAAAATCTTCAAAAATCCAACTACAGCACAGCAAGTCACAAAATTCTGGTTAGAGCTGACTAGTTTCACACTTTCTTAGTATTTAATCATATGATTAAACACTAAGAAAGTGTGAAACTAGTCAGCTCTAACCATAATTTTGTGACTTGCTGTGTTGTATTTGGATTTTTGAAGATTTTACATAATAAAGGCTTTTTATTGGAGTGCTGCTGTCCAGAAGACTTGATCTTTTGTTTTGCTAGAAAGCAGTGCCAGTGTGAAGTGTGTGCCAGCAGGAGGTCCACTCAGCTCACAGTCTGTTGAACGAACGGTTACCGTATATACTCCAGTATAAGCCGAGTTTTTCAGCACATTTTTATTTTTATTTTTTTTATTTTAGGTTTAAATATTTTTTATTGAAATTTTTTAGGTGATACAGAAGAATCTTCAACAAGTAGTCTGCACAGTGCATTAATACAACTTGCGACCATAGCAACATATGGTCCAAAATAATAAACATAGATGACTCTAGCTCTGTACCGTGAGCAACAATGTCCTAGCATTATCCTCCCATGCCCTTTAAGGAACATCCATAACCAGATGGGTAAAGACCCCTACCATCCCATCATTGAGTCTCCAACTCCCGGGATGCCCCTAAGGGCTCATACTGCATCCCGGAGAGTGGAGAATCCAGTTTCAGCACATTTTTTTGTGCTGAAAATGCCCCCCCTCGGCTTATACTCGAGTCACCTTTTTGCGCCTAATCTTCTGGACTTTGGGGACCCGGTACCGGCCGGCCGTAGGTCCCCTGACCCCAAACTTGGCACACTCTTCCTCTACAGGTGTGAAAAGTTTGTTTTCCGGGGAACCTACGGCCGGGGAGCACCGATTTTTCAAAGCTGGGCACCCCTTCCATAGACTCCCATGTTAAACAGTAATTTCTCTGGTGATTTTGGGGACCCGGTACTGGCCGGTCGTAGGTCCCCTGGACCCGGAACCTGGCACACATGTAGCCCAATTTCTCCTCTACAAGTGTGCAAAGTTTGTTGTCTGGGGGACCTACGGCCGGGGAGCACCGATTTTTCAAAGCCAGGCACCCCTTCCATAGACTTTTATGTTAAACGTCAGTCTAGTCATGGACACAGTGAGGCATGGGCACAGTGAGGCATGGGCACAGTGAGGCATGGACACAGTGAGGCATGCACATGGACACAGTGAGGTAAAGTGAGGCACAGTGAGGCATGCAGATGGACACCCTAGGCTTATACTCAAGTCAATATGTTTTCCCAGTTTTTTGTGGTAAAATTAGGTGCCTCGGCTTATATTCGGGTTGGCTTATTCTCGAGTATATACGGTACTATCTTGGACACATGAGATTCCTTAGCTCTCTATTCTATCTGTAGATTGAACTCAGAACACGCTGCTGCCGCCTAGTCGACATTAGTTGAACGGCAGAATAATAGTTATATCCTCTTTCTTTACGGTTCATATTAATGTTCTGTACTGTATACCAGTGTTCACACATTCTCCGGTACAATTTATGTTGAAGTTCATTGTTAAGTAAAGTAGAAATTGCACATCACCACTGATCTGATCATTTGGCTGAAACCGTTACACAACAGTATCATATAGGGTATGGTGAATGCGTTCTGAGAGTTTGATTGTCTCCATCGTGGCCAAGACCTGTGACCAAGATACTGAAGAGGATTGCCAGTTTAGAGCCGTCATCCAGTGGATGGCTACAAACATTGTGTGTATTAATCTCTGACAGGGAACAGGAACATCTGGGATAGTAGTAAAGAAAAGGCACATCTGCATAGTCAAAGTAACCAGGTGACCAGCTATCCTGGAAGCCTTCGTGGCTGCCTGTTGCCAAAGTGGCTTGAGGTGTTTGCAACTCCAAAAGGTGTAGAGGAAGGAACCGGGTTCAGGGCAGCCACAAAAGTACAGGGGAGATACAGCCGGGTATATGGCGTGAAGCTTCGTGGGCGTCATGTACCACCTGGTATGCAATTTAATGGCAGTTTCACGGGTAGAAATTGATCTTGAATTCTTATACAAATTTTCCAATAACTCCTCCCACTCAGGGGGGGGAGAACGTGAGATTAGTTTCCAATTCCCAACTGGTCATTGGGTTAGTCTTACGTACTAAGAGCGTTTCGTTAAGGTACCTGTATATGCGTGAGATTACTCCTTTCTCTCTGGACGCGTGTTCACAGATAAGTTCAAATTGAGTGTTCTGAGCACGTGAAGATAATGTGCCTCTACTGAGGTAGAAGTGTCATATTTGGAGATATCGGTAATGCTCAGATGGAGGTATATCATATTCGGTTTGGAGTTGGGAAAACTATTTAAAGTGTGTGCCATCTCTGAACGCTGCAAAGAAGGTTAGGCCTTTGGAGCTCCATGTGGCCACGCTGTCCCTGAGGCTGGGGAAAAATTGGGGTCGCCTATAAAAGGAGTAAAGTGGTGCAAGTGGGGAGGCTAATTTCAATTTAGTATGGTAGAGGGACCATAGATACAGGGATTGGCCCGTGATATTGTTGAGGGGAGTTACATTACACGCTCTAATGGAGCCAGACCACAGCAATCCAGGGAGGTAGTATGGGAAAATTGCAAAGCGTAGCCAAGGGATATCTGCTACTGGGGCATGCCATTGGGCTGTCTGGGTGAGTCCGGCAGCTAGATAATAACGCCACAAGTTTGGGAGGCCTAAACCTCCGAGGGGCTGAGGTTTATATAACAAGGATTTGTTGAGTCTTGGGTGTTTGGCATGCCATACAAAATTATTTATATCTCTTTGAATGGATTCAATATTTAACTTAGAGACGTAGATAGGTAGGGTTCTAAAAGAAACTGTAATTTGGACAGTATTGTCATTTTAATGGCCGTGATTCTATCCAGAAAGGATATGCAGTATGAGGACCAGGTCTTTAAAAGAGAACTTATATGGGTAACTGTCGGGCTATAGTTGAGATGGAAAAGGTTATAGAAGGTAGGAGTTAGTTGAATTCCCAAATAACGGAATGCTTGTGTGTTCCAGGAGAAGTCAAAGTGTTGTTGTAGGGAATTGGCTAAGTCGACGGAAACGTTGATGGGCATAGCGGTGCATTTGGACAGATTTACCCGAAGTCCGGAGAACTGCTGGAATGAGGTCAGAAGGGACATTAGGTTAGGCAGAGCGATTACGGAGTTCGTCAGGAATAGGAGAACATCATCTGCATAAAGTCTAAGTTTGAATTCTTGAGGACCTTTGCAGTAGCCCCTAATGTCAACAATATTTGCGATGGCTCTAGACAGGGGTTCTATCACCAGGGCAAATAGAAAAGGGGACAGAGGGCAGCCCTGTCTAGTTCCTCTATGCAGTGGGAAGAATTGGGAATTATTGCCTGGCAGCTTAATCCGTGTGTGGGGATCATGATACAGGGCATGAAAGCCCTCCATGAAGGCTCCTGTAATACCAAATCTAGGCAGTAGGTGGTCTAGGTAAGTCCAGCTCACACTATCAAATGCCTTGTGTATGTCTAGGATAAGAAGTAAAACCTGAGAGAAGTTTAAATTGGCATCTTGGATAGTGTTCGTAACTAACCTAATATTGTCCGTTATTTGCCTACCCGGTATGAAGCCAGTCTGGTTGGGGGAAATAAGCGTGGTAATCACTGATGCCAGTCTGTCTGCCAGCAACCTGCCGAATATTTTCAGATCGTTGGTAATAACTGAGATGGGTAGATAGTTTTGGGGGGCGGAGTGATTTTTGTGTGGTTTCGGGATAAGCGACATATTCGTCAAAAGCATCTCTGATGGGAAATGGTTACCCTTCAAGATGTGGTTATAGAGAGACACTAGTTTAGGGGTCAGTGTAGAAGAGAATTTCTTATAGTAAGTGGTTGAGTAACCATCCGTACCAGGGGCCGTGGATGATTTAAGCGACTTAATAATGTCCGCAATTTCCATACTGGTGCAAGGGGCGTTCAAGGTTTCAAGTTGATGAGCAGACAAAGTGGGCAGAGATAAGTCCGCAAATCAATCTTGTGAGGCGAGGTTGGTCACTAGCGGTGGCTTGGAGAATAGTTTCTGGTAATAGTTGACAAAGATATTGAGAATGTCATTGGGGTGAAATACTAATGAGCCAGAAGAGTTTTGCAGTTTATATACATGGGGTGGTTTAACCGTATGGTTACGTTTTCTGGCGAACATTGTGGAAGCAGAGTTGCTAAATAGCAAAAATTTCACCTTTGACCACCTCAAGGTCCTCTCTGTATCTTCTGATAGTAATGCATCCAATGTGCATTTCTTGGAATTAATTTGTTCAAGAAGGTCGGGGGTGGGTGATTGAGTGTATCGGTTATATAGACAGTCCAGCATCTTAGTGAGGGATTGTAGATCAGCCAGTTTAGTTCTATGTTTTTTAGAAGCTAGATGTATGAGGTGACCCCCGCATGACCACCTTATGGGCTGTCCACAACATGGTTGGGGACATGTCAGGCAATGCGTTGTCAGTGAAGTAATTGTTTAAATGATCGGTAAGTGAATTCATGATGGCAGGGTCTGTGAGGAGAGAGTCGTTGAGTCTCCATGAGTGCAAAGTAGTGTTAAAGCCTATGTGAACTGTTGAGAAAGCCACCATGTGGTGATCAGACCAAGGGCATACATGGATCTCAGCAGCAGTCGAATTGGCGAGAACAACTGGTGTGCAAAAGATATAGTCGAGGCGGGCATCACTATCGTGAGGGTTAGAATGAAAGGTTTAGGATCTGGCGCTCACATTATGTGCTCGCCAAGCATCTATCAGTAGAGTTGAGCGGACACCTGGATGTTCGGGTTTGACGGGTTCGGCCGAACTTCGGAAAAAAGTTTGAGTTCGGGACCGAACTTGACCCGAACTTCTGAGGACTATTGACGTCAATGGGGACCCGAACTTCTGAGGACTATTCGCGCTTGTTTCCCGTGCTTAGAATTGTCCCTGCACAAAGTGTCATTTCTAAAGGAAAAAAAGTAATTTAAAACTCACTCGCGGCTATAATGAATTGTCGGCTCCCGGCAATACATAGAAAAGTCATTGATAAAAAAAAAAGCATGGGGATCCCCCCAAATTCAATTACCAGGCCCTTCAGGTCTGGTATGGATTTTAAGGGGAACTCCACCCCAAATAAAAAAAAATGGCGTGGAGTTCCCCCAAAAATCCATACCAGACCCTTTATCCAAGCACGCAACCTGGCAGGCCACAGGAAAAGAGGGGGGGTGTAAGGCTAAGCGGACCAGATGCGGAACGTGAGAAGGGGTGGGTCTATTCATTTATTACACTGCGAGGCAGTTCCCCATCAGGTCCGCTCAGCCAATGACATAGGCGGGGTCTGACATACGAGGGGGTGGACCTGATGGGGAACTTCCTCCACAGTGTAATAAATGAATAGACCCGACCCTTCTCATGTTCCGCATCTGCTCCGCTTAGCCTTACACCTACGTAATTTGCTGACCGGACCTGATGGGGAACTTTAGAAGGGGCAGGTCTATTCATTTAATACACTGCAGAGGAAGTTCCCCATCAGGTTCGCTCAGGCTCAGCCAATGTCGTCTCGTGTGAACAGTGCTGGACATCGGATCGCCGCGGGACACTGGATTTCATTGCTGGAATGTTTTTTTGTTTTTTTTTAATAAAGGACTTTTCCAAAGTGTCTGTGTGTTTTTTGTTTTTTTTTAATTTACACTTTCTTTGTGAAATGGTAGGGGTACAATGTACCCTTACCAATTCACATGGGGGGGGCAGGATCTGGGGGTCCCCTTTGTTAAAGGGGTCTTCCAGATTCCGATAAGCCCCCTGCCCGCAGACCCCCACAACCACTGGGCAAGGGTTGTGGGGATGAGGCCCTTGTCCCCATCAACATGGGGACATCCTCCCCATGTTGAGGGCATGTGGCCTCGTACGGTTCAGGAGGGGGGGCGCTCTCTCGTCCTCCCCTCTTTTCCTGCGGCCTGCCAGGTTGTGTGCTCGGATAAATGGTCTGGTATGGATTTTTGGGGGAACTCCACGCCATTTTTTTTTACATTTGGGGTGGAGTTCCCCTTAAAATTCATACCAGACCTGAAGGGCCTGGTATGGATATTTGGGGAAACTCCACGCATTTTTTTTTAAATTTGTTGCAGGGTTCCCCTTAATATCCATACCAGACCTGAATGGCCTGGTAATTGAATTTGGGGGGACCCCCACGCTTTTTTTTTTTAATCAATGACTTTTCTATGTAATGTTGGGAGCCGACAATTCATTATAGCCACGATTGAGTTTTAAATGACTTTTTTTCCTTCAGAAATGACACTTTGTGCAGGGACAGTTCTAAGCATGGTAAACAAGTGCAACTTTACAGGCATACTTTACACACACGGAAACAATATACAGAAAATTCCGAAACAAATGTTTATTGGGCATTACATCACCGAACACCGGACCCGAAACCCGAACATACAGTCAATTGTTCGGGTTCGGGTCCTGGACCCAAAAACCCAGAAGTTTGGTACTGACCCGAACTTTACAGTTCGGGTTCGCTCAACCCTATCTATCAGTTGCAGTGCGTTGAGGGAGCTAACTAATGACTTAGGAAAGGCCTTCGAGGAAGGAGTAACTCTGCTTCTATCTAACACTGGGTGAGCCGCAAGATTGAAATCGCCCCCGTCCACCAAGTGTGGGGAGAGATATCTATCCAAAGTGTCAAGAAAGTGGCAGAAAAATTAAGCCTGGGCCTCATTTGGGTCATAAACCGAGGCTCTGGTGGTGGCGCGGCCTTGTATCGTACCTTGGAGGATAATAAATCGGCTTTCGGGGTCTCTATATACATGACCAACATCAAACATCAGGGTACTGCTTATGAATATGGCTACTCCCCGGGACTTAGCTATATGAGTGGTGCAATAGAATTGTTTAAAGGCCTTATCGAAGTATTGCGGATAATTGGATGCTAAAAAATGGGTCTCCTGCAGTAGCAGGATATCAGCTCCCAAACTTTTATAGTGGTGAAAAGCCTTTTTGCACTTCTGAGGGAGGTTAAACCCTTGGACATTATGGGTAATTATTTTAAGTGCCATGATAAGGCATCAAAAGAGGAGGGGGGATATGTGCAGGAAGGTGCGAAAAACTCTTACCCAAGAAGCGTGAAGTCCCAGAGAGGCACCCAGATCCCTACGTTTAAACCTGTGAAGCAATGTTACAAAAGTGTTAAATGCATTATCTGTATAGAGGAGCATGTAGTACCATTGAATCCTGAAATAAAATCTTCCATAACCAAATGAAGAAAACCAATAGAACCAAAAAAATTTAAAACAACAAAGAAATGAGGGGTCAGGGGAAAAACACCAAGCTGACCAAAACAGATTGGGGTGATCTATGTGCATTTCAAGAATTTTAACCAAACTTTGTTGCAGGTTCTTACCTTTTGTTATTCTGAAGAAATCACTGTGTGTTTGACAGTGTCCGTGTTGGAAAGTGAGTCTAAAAGAGCTCACTGAAAAACAATTTATTTTAAAGTATAAGTACAATTTATTAAATAATTTGCCTAATTTAACTGAATGAACATACTATTATTATAGAGAGGTATCAATCTGTCTTTGTACCTCTATATATATTTCTTATAAATATTTAATTGAATCTATATTGCAAAGATGTCAAGATAAACAGATCCAGGAGCTAGAATACATGATCCTGCCAAGTCCCCAGGAGATATAGAAAACCTAGGGGATGCTTTATGTGATCATACCAGTGAAGGATGAACTGACACTTTAGGTTAAAAGCCAATATTATCATTCATTGGTGACAATAACTGAAGTGAAAAAAAGCAAGATTTTGTGGTACAGTTATTGAGAAAAAATCAGGGATATTTGTCAAAACTAGCCTTGGAAATATAATCATATACCTAAATGTGCAGCACTCAATAAAACAAAAAAACAAACTATATACAGTAAAACCTTGGATTGCGAGTAACTTGGTCTGCGAGTGTTCTACAAGACGAGCAACATTTTTATATATGTTTTAACTTGATAAACGAGCGATGCCTTGCAATAGGAGTAGCGACAGAGTACAAGCCTGCGGTCACACCGGGTACGATTTAGCCCCTGTTCACACCGGTGCAGCTTTGAATTCACGCTACTTCAGCACAATTTCACAGCCGCCTTCATTTAACAGAAGTCTATGCGAGTCGCAATGAAATTGGTAAAAAGTAGTGCAGGAACCTTTTTAATAATCGCTGTGTCATGATTCACGTAGGTATGAACAGTTCCATTGCCAGCAATAGGGTGCAACTTGTTATGTGATTTGGAACTGTCAAATTGCATGACAAGTTGCACCTGTGTGAATGGGGGCTTAAAGTAGTGTGATTTAATACCCGACTTCAACCACTACTTCAGCATTACTTCTGTGAGGTTTGTAACGATTTGATATGACTTCAGTGCTACTTTGGTGAGAGGGGCTGTCCATGTCACAGGGAGGAACAGTGATGTTTTGAACAAATGTTTAACTAGCAAAGGGTTAATATTTAACTTCTTTCAGGCTCAAGTAAGAGATGCAAGTGTAGCAACATGGTTACATTTAATGAAGGTACAACATTTAGCAACTCCCATGGTTGATGTTTAAAACAGGCACATCTAAGTATGCAAGCATCTGGAGTAAAGCTTTCCACATAGACCATTCTCCGCACCGCTGTCAGTCTGCAATCGTGATCGGGAAGACTTCCCTGCAGTAGAGTGATCTGAAAGCAAGGCCTGAAGCTCTTGTGGAGCGCAGTGTGGAAGGGATGACATCAATGATGGTGGCGGGGCTCAGACAGCAATAAGACCCTGACAGAGTGTAACCTTCATCAGCTCTAAAACTAAAACCACATATCTGGTTTTAGACACTGTATACTTTAATATACTTTAAGTTCAAATGAATGGCTAGTTTAAGGCAGAACTATACTCACCTCCATTCCAGTGGTGCGGTGTCAGTGGCCAGCTTCCCACTGGCGCTGACATCATCAGCCGATCTTCTTTTGGGTTCCGATATTTGGTTGTTTTAATTGGCCAAGCGGAAATGACATTATTCCATCAAATGGGCGGAAACTCATTCATCTCGCAGGTCACTAAATTTGTACTGTGCGAACAGGCAGGTAAGAATATTTTAATGCAGTAGAGACATTGTGAAGTTGACTTACTAAAACTGGAGAGAACAAAATCTGTTGCAGCTGTGCATTGTAGCCAATCAGCCTCTAACTTCAGCTTGTTCAATTAAAGTGGATGTTAGCCCTGGTTCACACTGGTGAGATTTGACATGCGATTTGACATGTCAAATCGCATGTCAAATCGGTGAAATTTGCCGCAAATTGCGGCCAATGGCACCGTCCTAATCGGTGCGACGCCGCATCTGCGGCGCTGCACCGATTACAAAAAGAAGTTTTTGTACTACTTTTTGCGATTTCAGCCGCGATTTACATTGACATCTGATGAAGTCATGTGATATGACGACACGCGTCAGGACGTAGCACAGACACACTGCCAGCAGATCCGAGAGGAGACGAGCTCGCCGCTCGTAAGGATTCAATACCCGGTTTTTACTTCCAAATGTGAGTTTTTTACTTTAGTTTTAATAAACGTTTAGCGGTTTCAGACCCACACTATTTCTCCGTCCTTTGTTTCCTCTACATTCCAACTCTGTGATTGCCGCTGCTGACACTTGCCACCTGAGGGTTGCATCGGATGCACCATAGATGTCACACTCTTTCCCATTGGCACGAGCTCGGCGCTCGTTTGGATTGAGGTCCATGCTCACTCCATCACAAGTGAGTGTGTGAATGTATGCATCAGCCACTCCTCTTGCTGCACTCACAGAGTTGCGCTATTGATGTACTCTCTGTTTTTGTTTTCTCTTATATACTCCAATGAGTAACGGTGCCATAAAGATCAGGCCATAAGGACGTGATACCCCACTTCACTACAGAGGACTGCTGTATACTGTCCCCCCTTCCAATAGGGAGGTAAGCCAGGTGTGATCACAGGGTGGACGCCACAGGATTCTTTTCAAGCACTTCATTGGTGACGGGACTTTATCCACATATGATTTATTCATATACCATATAGTTATTTTGGAAGGATTGGGAAGTCATCACCAGGACTTATTTGGGACTGCCTCTCCTTACTAGTACAGTTCACTCATTCACTGAGTGTGTGTTTTCATTCATCCCATCCATTTCACTTTTCCCATTCATGGATTTGTTTGTGGATTATTATTATGTCTAAGTGGTTTATCTTTATCACGTGTAGCATACCTCGACCATTTGGATATTGGTTTTATATGTCACATTTTTGTTTATTATTCACTGTGTTACATATTTTTCTGATTATCATTGATCAGTCTTTTATTAGTGTATTTTCATTTGTGTCACTGTGCACATTGCACATCACTGCTAGTTAGCCCAGTACTAGCTTATTACTCACCCACTTCGTCTCCCAGTCTCTCCCTCTTCCCCTCCCCTTCCCCCTCCTCTCCACACCTCCACACCCTACCCTTCCTTGCCACATTCCCTCCGAGCTTAATTTTTTCTCTCCCTTCCCATCATCCTATTTTTACACACTACAGCGCAGTCACCATCACGTTTTATATTTACATTGACATCTGTTTCAGATGTCTTTGAAATCGAGCTGAAATCGGGACTGCCAGCGAGAGTGAAATTGTGCGAGTTCAGCTGAACTCGCACGGCTTCACTCCCGCAGCCCAGTGTGAACCTGGGCTAAATCTGATTCCTGAAATCTGACCTAGGCACATACAGTATATCTGTAGTGTTTTCTTGTCTCTCACCAAAGCCCTAAGTCCCGTGTCTTACTGCTACTCTGTTCCTCTGTTATCAGCAGGATAACTTCTGACAAGTTCTCAGACAACCGAGATAAAACCAGCCTGAACTTTGTGTCAAGGTGGGTGCTATAAATAGATTAGCAGAGAGCTGGTCTATTCACAGTACATTCCTTCCTTCCTCTGCCTATGTGGAGGGGGGGGGGGTGCCTTTCCTCCAATCAGCTGTCACACCGTGTATGCCAAGACTACACTCCCAGTGCTGAACAGGAAGAGAAAATCTCTAACACCATGTGCACATTCTAAAGAATATAGCAAGCTGAATACAGCAGATATACATGTAAAACCTATGTAGGGAGATTTGTTTCATCTCTGTGTATCATCTGAGGCTGTTCACTTCACTGGGTATATGTGAGGGTTTACATCCACTTTAACCACTTACGGCCCAGAAGATTTTCCCCCTTATAGACCAGGCCATTTTTTTATGATAGAGCACCGCTTTAACTAACAATTGTGCTGTACCCAAACAAAATTGATGTGCTTTTTTCCCACAAATAGAGCTTTTTTTTGGTGGTATTTGATCACCTCTGCAGTTTTTTTTGCGCAATAAACAAAAAACATAAACTATAAACAAAAAAAGAGTGTAAATTTTGAAAAAAAATCTATATTTTTTACTTTTTGCTATAATAAATATCCCCCCCCACAAAAAAAAATTCTTCATCAGTTTAGGCCAAAATGTATTCTTCTACATATTTTTGGTAAAAAAAACCGCAATAAGTCTATATTGATTGGTTTGCGCAAAAGTTATAATGTCTACAAAAATAGGGGAAATATTTCTGGCATTTTTATTATTGTTTTTTTTTTTTTTTTACTAGTAATGGCGGTGATCAGCGATTTTTAGTGAGACTGCGACATTGCGGCAGACAGATCGGACACTTTTGACACTTTTTTGGGACCAGTGACATTTATACAGCTATCAGAGCTAAAAATAGCCACTGATTACAGTAAATGTCACTGGCAGGAAAGAGGTTAACATCAAGGGTTATGTGTGTCCTAGGAAGGTGTTTCTAACTGTGGGGGGAGTGGATTGACAGAGAGTAGAGAGAGGTCGCTGTTCCTGATCACTAGGAACAGCAGATCTCTTTCTCTACTTCCCTGACAGAACGGGGATCTGTCTATTTACATTGACAGAATCCCGTTCTGGCTCTCTGAGGAGCAATAGCAGTCGCCGGCAGACATCATGGCCACAGTCCACGCACATAGGGTCTGGCAGCCGCCATACAGCTATGGCAATTTGCGCAGGAAAGCCAACCTGTCGCTGTATAATAAAACATAAAATTAGTAAACTATCACAAGTGGAGCTTGTTGGGTACTAAAGCAGCGCTTAGTGGTCACACAGTAGACATGACAACTCTATCTCATGGAAATCCATAAGAGGTATAGTAAACCACTGTAAGTTGAATCAAGTAGTCACTGCAAATTTGGATCATCCATCAATCCTCCGCCTCTCACGCAGACTGGAAACGCTGGATGCTTCTCCTGATGGTCCCATCTATGGTGGACAGCACTCCTCCCAGGCTTTACTGGCAGCTTCCTGTTTGGCGGTGGCGGCTTCACCTGCTCTCCACCGGGATCACCGCTTCCGTTTTCTCCCTCCTCGACAGCCAATCGGGACTCTTCTCTTTTCTCTCTGTTTCAGGAGATAATTCCAGCAGTTTCCAAAAACATGGTGCAAAGGAGAAAGTCCAATTATCAAAGTCAAATGTAGCAGAAGGTCACGACAGGCAGCAAAGGTTAGGTAACAGCCTCACATGGCAAAGACGTGGTAGACACTGTAGGTAGCTCTAAAACAACTGACTTTTCCAGTCTGCGTGAGAGGCGGAGGATTGATGGATGATCCAAATTTGCAGTGACTACTTGATTCAACTTTCCGGGGAGTAGGAACCCCTAAGGGGCAGGTGACACAAGTGAGAAGTATTGTGGTACTGTGGACATAGGGGAAGCCTTTGTTAGTGGAGACTTTACCAGATTCTGCAAATACCCCCTTGCTCGTTTGAACATTGTCTCTCCTGTCACTCACTTTGATCTTACAGTGGTTTACTATACCTCTTATGGACTTCCATGAGATAGAGTTGTCATGTCTACTGTGTGACCACTAAGCGCTGCTTTAGTAACCAACAAGCTCCACTTGTGATGGTTTACTAATTTTATGTTTTATGATTGTGCATTTTTATGCTTTAAAAGCGGCAGCTGAATTTTAAAAGTGATATATGGTAACATTTTGATAATTTTTGTTCAATCTGCTATTAGTAGTCCATTGAGCCCATAGCGCCGAGACAGTTAAAGAAGGCTGTGAACTTCACTATTTGTCGCTGTATAATGATGGCGGCTGGTCGGCAACTAGCTAAGCTTTGACAAAAAAAAAAAACTGCTGCAGTAAAATCACCAGTGTCTATTTAACTCTGTGGGAGTTATTTTTAACACTGGTGTTTATATAATCCACACTGTTCAGAGTTAGATTAACATGGATAGAGAGGATTTTTTACACTAATAGTGTTAATTCGCTATAATGCAACACCACAGTATTAACACTTTACTCTAAAACACCTTAACACCAGGATTTTAACACTGGCGATTTTACTGTGTGGAAGTTGATTGTTTTCTATGCAGAGCTGCATCAGATTTTGCACTCTCCGGTTTTAGTAAATCAACCCCTTTATGTCTCTTCTGTATTAAAAAGCCTGCCTCGTCACAATTTTATTTTGAGTAAAGTTCCACTTTTAAGTATAACTAAAGGAAAATATTTTTTTTTTTTTTTGATAGAGTGGAAAGGAATTAGAGCATGTTTTTATTTATGTATGTGCCTATGCTGGAGAGATTCACCCTCTTTGTCCTGGTGACCATTATCACCAAAAGTGAAAATCCTAAATTTTGTGTTGTAACCAGAAGAAGAATAGGGGGAAATCTTCTAATGGGGACACTAGTTCTGGTAACCCTGGTCACAATTTTGGAAGTATTTCCTCTCACTTTTTGTTTTGGGTATGGGACAGGAAGTAAAAGAAAATTATATTGCAGTTTACCAATTCTGGTAAGATGTGATGGCTTTCTTATTTTAGGCTTTCTTTCTTTTATTTTCACTTGGTGATCTGCCAGTTGTTTTCAAATGAACAAGCTCTCCTTCAAATGTATCAGTTAAGAGTTTTTGGACAAACCATGTATCACTGACAATTATCAGTTTTTATTTATTTATGTAAAGCCTGTTGTACTTGGTTGTGTAACTGCAGTGTGAGCTGGAGTTTGGTTTCCATTTGTTGTTGTGTATCTAAATCTGCTAGTATATCTAATACTACTGAAATAAATATTAGGTGGTTATGGATTCCCTCTATTTATTTCATATATGTATTAACTTGTCTATACCTATAATTAGCTAGACTATCAAAGCTCTGATAATATTACTGGTGATAGTACAATGATATAAGGTTAGCTATGAAAATAAACACACTGCTTAATAAAAAAACGTCTTATTTATTTCCCAAGAAAATAGGAATGCTAATATAAAAAAACAAGAAAAATATTACAGAGCATATGAAATCCAAAAACATCAATGATGCGTTATGTAAGGTCATCCTCTATGACCAGTATCATCAGCTGAGCTCGCTGGCATTGGAGCCATCAGGCAAGAAAGGGATTTTTCTATTCTGTGTACACTTTTAAACTCCATTCATACACTGCCCAGACACAACTCCATTGCCAGCTCATCTAGGATTTTGACAAATCCAAATAGTTAAAAGGCAGTCCTTCTTAATATATTATTTTTCGGTCCGTCCTGCTGTAGTGTCCTCTAGGGGCAGTATTTGTCATGAATCACCACTATGTAACCCGGGTCATCTTCAGTGACAGCTGGCCCTTTGATTTTATGTAGCTCCACTCATCAATCATCTTGGCAGCAGTGGCCCTCTTTGAAGCTTATTTGCAGAGTGTTAATGAAGCATTTCAATCTTTATCACACCAGGTGATTTGGAGCCAAGCTCTACCCCCTGCCAGAGGCATTGATCAACACCCTGCTGGGTCAACTTTCAACTTCCAACCTAGGTCACCTGGCTGTATCAACCAGAAAGAAAACTCGAGAAATATGATATTAACCCATGTTGCCTTCCAACATATGCTGCTTTGCGCTTAAAGGGCACACATCACCCTTCTTCAGGCACGGCTCCTATGGAACAGACCATAATGGTCTTAACATGTTGTGCTACCCAACATGTGCCGCTTTGCCCCTGAGTGACACACCACCATCATTCTTCAGCGACAGCTTCCATGTCACCATTCTGTGTCTTCTCTTTTCCGGTATCTTCACAATGGGGTGCAATACAGGCAAGGGGTGTCTATTCACCAGCACACACTCAGAGCCACATATTTACCAGCTTTCAGATACAGAACCTTTAAGGAGGGCCTGACTCACCCATATTACTAACCTAAAATACATATATGTCACACTATACCATCACACAAATCAATCCATTACCATAATATATGCATATATATGCGACCCACCAAATTAAGCATCCCACTCCCAACCTCCTATAACTCTTTATTGTAGATACGGGTCGGGATTAGGTAGGCTTGCTCAAAATGGCCTTTTCTACCGCACTTTTGGCATGTCAGCGGTACTTCAGGATCCTGAATTAGCAGCAAAGCCTCTAACTTGTACGAGGAGACCTTACCGTCAATTCGTCCCTCAATTTACATAGATAAATGCGAGACCTTTCTATATAAATGTTGAGTCCAGCAACACATATAAATCTGAAACAATGACAAACCCACAAAATTCCATCCCTGTGCCTGGATTTCAGAGATCATGCTCCTCTATCTATTGTTAGGTTCAAGGAACACCCTAGTTCCGTGACTAACGTTACATCGGTATCCTTTAGGACAAATAAAAACAAACTAGTCTATGTCCAAAATAATACCCAGGTGCTTCCTTCCAGCAATGATCTCTCCATCCAGCACACAGAGTGAAACATCTTCCCAACATTTCTCGTTTAACACCGTGTATTGACCTGGCATACAAAGGACATCATGGTCATGCCTTCGACAGAGAGAAATATCAACCTGCCTCCAGCTTCCATCCTCTCTGATCACATGTGGGTAATTTAGCCTCAGATGCAACAAGGTAGAATCCCCAGTCAGCAAGCCCATTGATACCACTGAATATACAGACAGAGTCTGCACTTCTGTATATGAGATCAATGAGGAAGCATAACATCTCTCATAATCCAAACTAGCACAACCCATCCAGGTATTCGACCACCACCTTGGATTAGTGTAAGAGATGTGTTTTGGCAAAATCTTACTGAGCTGTGATGCCAAATCATAAGGCCACTGCCCCTCATACATAGACTGTACAATCAGCTTGGAGTTAATTGATAACTCCGCTGCCCCTGCGTGCACGCCAGAGCCCATGACATATTTCTGCCCTGTACCACCACACTCTCTGTCAACCTCTCAAAATGGTGGACAAAATCCTGAGCCACTTTACCTGGGAAGTTATGTGACTTTGTTGAATGTTATTAAGGATGTCATCAAGCTCTCTCTGAGTAACAAATCCCCACTTACTGTCTAAAGCTATGGCTGAGAGTTTGTTCCTCAGGATATCGATGTCCACTTTATTAACCACTTCAGCCCCTGAAGATTTTACCCCATTCCTGACCAGAGCACTTTTTACAATTTGGCACTGCGTCGCTTTAACTTACAATTGCATGTCGTGCGATGCTGTACCAAAAATAAATTTGCGTCCTTTTTTCCCCACAAATAGAGCTTTCTTTTTGTGGTATTTGATCACCTCTGGTGTTTTTATTTTTTGCGCTATAAACAACAAAAAATAAAAATTTTTAAAAGAAAACAATATTTTTTACTTTTTGCTATAATAAATATCCCCCAAATAAAAAAAAAATATCTTCATCAGTTTAGGCCAATATATATTCTTCTACATATTTTTGGTAAAAAAAAACCACAATAAGCGTATATTGATTGGTTTACGCAAAATTTATGGTGTCTACAAACTATGGGAAACATTTATGGCATTTTTATGGCAATTTTTTTTTTTTTACTAGTAATTGCGGCGATCTGCGATTTTTATCGGGACTGCGATATTGCGGCAGACAGATCGGACACATTTTTGGGACCATTGACAATTATACAGCGATTAGTGCTATACAAATGCACTGAGTACTGTATAAATGTTACTGGCAGGGAAGGGGTTAACACTAGGGGGTGATAAAGGGGTTAACTGTGTTCCCTAGTATGTGTTCTAACTGTAGGGGGCATGGGAGTGACTAGGGAAAGAGAGAGATTAATGTTCATACATTGTTTGAACACACGATCAGTCTCCTCTCCCCTGAGAGAACCAGGATCTGTCACGAGCGATCGCCGGTGCCTGGCAGTCATCGTGCCCGCCGGGCACTCGCATCGGCTCCGTGAACATGCTGCGGGCGCGTGCGCCCCTAGTGACCAAAAGGTGAAGCGACGTAAGGTAACGTTGTTTCGCCCAGCTGAGCCAACCTGCCGCAGTAAAACTTAAACGCTAAAAAAAATGCATTTATCTGTACCTTAAGACCTATGCACTAACTCGCCTTTCAGGTGGACAAAGCCTAAACATTTTGGAACTTTTTCCACTGGAATGAGAATAAAAACAAAACAAACTACAATAACTCCAGCGGCTAAAATGGCTTTTTACCAACTCTTGTCTTACACAAAATGTATTCAGCTGTTAATTGAGGACATAGCCAATGACCCCCCCTTCCAGGTGGACTAAACTTAACAATTTGGAATTTTTCCACCTGAACAAAACAAAAATAAAATAAAATGACTAAACAAATAATAATAATGATAATAATAATAATAATAATAATAAATATATATATTAAAACGAGAGAAAAAATAAATAAAAATAAAAATAAGAAAAAACAAAATGATAATAATAAAAAAAAAATCCAGACGCTTATCCTTGAAAATACTAAAAATACATCAAGGTCCTCTATAATATTCCAAAAATGAAAGCCAAATCTCGGAAACTCATCTAAACCTTATTTATAGCAAAGAAACATTAACCAGAAAATTCTTACCATCCATGTGACTCATTAAGGGCTGCTAACATTGTTTCCCCCAGTGCTATACTTTAATTAACATGCGGCTACCTCCATTTTGAGTTTATGCGGCTGTTCTACATAGTGATGCCTTTCCTGCCTTAACTGATTATTTTCAGTTTGTAGTCTCAGCATTTGGGTTTTAACAGGAACACTGGTTTACTATGGCCTCTATGCCTTGGATTGCTACCCCATCTTGCAGAATAAACTTCATGGCCTTGGTGTAGTTTTAGGGTAGTGCGATTTTCTTTGCATATTACTATTAGCCACCAAACAATACTTTGTGATGTGATCCCCCTTTTTACAAACAAAGCACTTGAGAGCTGGTCTCCCTGCATAGGCCCTTCTCTGAGCATATGGCGATGGAGACTCACATTGCTGCAAAACATTACTATGATTGGAATCAACCGACTTTACACTTTCATTGTCTGAGGAGTCACTAGCAATGGACTCATCAGAAGTCTCCACTGTCATCGTGTTACTATTCTTGAAAAGATCAGGCGCATTTTCTATGTCAACTCCTGAATCAATTTCAAGCGCAGTTACCGCACCTTTATTCAAGTACCTTTCATCCATTTCTTCAACATTGGTTCCTACCATAGCAACCTCACTTGCAGCAGCAACAAGAGCATCAGGTTTATCTAAGGCCTCATGCCCACGGACGTTTTTACAGCCGCGTTTTTGAGCGTTTTTTACAGCTTAAAAACGCCTGTCCATGTTAGTCTATAGCAGTGCTTCTCAACCTTACTAGTGCCGTGACCCCTTGATAAAATTTCCCAAGTTGTGGGGACCCCTAACAGTAAAATTATTTTCGTAGAGTGGGTTGTCAGCACCCAAGCCAAGACAAGTAATTTGTGCCCCTAACCCACAGACATTTAGCGCTCCCCGAGTCCTTTCCACTCGTATAGTATTAAAACTCCTTATGGTACATTTTAGGATGTACTACTCGTTCTCTTTGTTCTCCTTTCTTTCCCTTTTATCTCTCTCTATCCTAATTTCTTGATTTTTTTCCCCATTCCTCTCTCTAGTCATCTTTCTTGTTCTTTCTCTTATTCTTTCTCCCCCTTTTTCTTTGTTCTTCCCCCTCTTTTCATGTATTCTTAATTTTTTATTTCTTCTCTTACTCCTTGGTGGGGGGGGTGGGGGAATGGGATCAGTGGCAGTGCAGGGGGGGGTGGGATCAGTGGCAGTGCAGGGGGGGTGGGATCAATGGCAGTGCAGGAGGGATTCTGATAAGCCAACTTCGGTGCTCTTGATCAAGGTCATCTGCTGATCTGAGAACTGTAGTGGGGCTTTTAATGGCAACTATAAACACAGGTAGTGTTACTCAATGTGTCTCCGACTTTATAGTGTCCCGCAGCAGTGACACCTATGCCGAAATCAGGAGATAGGGTCACCAGTCAGCTGACCTCTAGTCTCTGCCCCCCAGCCATGCTGTTAATTGAATGAGCAGCTGCAAAGAGGCTGAGTGGGCGGCCGCGGGCTCCAGGAACAGCACCGCTGGGCGGCCACAGACTCCAGGGACAGCCCTGCTGGGCGGCCACGAAAAGGCTGGGAGAGTGGTGCGGGCTTCAAGAACAGCCCAGGATTCAGGGACCCCTGGCAAATCGTCATTCGACCCCCAAGGGGGTCCCGACCCCCAGGTTGAGAACCACTGGTCTATAGCTTCATGCCCACCTAGACGTTTTTGAGCTGCAAATAGCATAGACGTTTTTAAGCTGTAAAAAAAACCCAGGACCAGTGCGTTCCTCAACGTCGGCGTTAGGCAGAAAAAAACGCGAAGCGTAAAAAAACGCTGCAATCGCGTTTTTTAGCTCCGACGAAAAAAAAAAAATTCTAATAACCTGGACAGGCGTTTTTAAGCTGTAAAAAACGCAGCTGTAAAAACGTCCGTGGGCATGAAGCCTTGTTGTTGTTCTAGAGCCTCTGTGCTGATCACTGAGACTGCTCCGCCTTTGCATGTGTGGAGGATAACTCCATTATGGCTGCCTGTGCACCCTGTAATTCCTTCCTAAGCAGTATTATAATATGCTCATTCTCAGCCTCTCTTTGTTTCTTGAGGCAATGCAACTTTCTCTTAATTTACACGTTTCCTCTAATTCATAAATTTTCTGTTCCAATACCCATTTCTCAGTCACCAATTGTTCAATGTGACCACAAACCTTTGCGTCTGCTTTTGCAGCCATTGTTAATATATTGTTACTTATACTTCGTACCTGCTCTATTAATTCTGTTCGGTCCTTATACCATTGCCTTTCTTTTCCTATAGCAATGTCTCTTATTCTCAAAAACATGCATATCACATTAGCCATTTTCACTTTCTTGCGTTTGTTCGACGACAGTCTGTTTTATCTCATCATTTTGAATATTTCATTGTTTCAATAAATCATTAAATTAGTGGGTAAAGCATTTTCAGCCAGTGTTGAAATTAACACAGGCATGTTTTTTAACCACTTCGCGCCCGTCACACGACAAATGATGGCCGCAAAGTGGTTCTAAAATGCCGGGAGGCCGTCATTATACGGCCTCCGCTCCTCCGGCTACTGGGGAGCGCGCGAGCGCCGCCGGCGGCACGCGCGCGTGCCCGGCGCATCACTGAGATGCCGATGCGCAAGCCTGGCGGCCGCGATGTCCGCCGTGTACCCGCGATCGGCCGGTACATGGACAAGGACATGGATCTGTGTGTGTAAACACACAGGTCCTGTCAGGGAGAGAGGAGACCAATGCTGTGTCCCTTGTACATAGGGACAAAGATCGGTCACCTCCCCCAGTCAGTCCCCTCCCCCCACAGTAGCAATCACTCATAGGGCACACATTTAATCCCTTCCTCGCCCCCTAGTGTTAACCCCTTCCCTGACAGTCACATTTATACAGTAATCAGTGCAGTTTTATAGCACTAATCGCTGTATAAATGTGAATGGTCCCAAAAATGTGCCAAAATTGTCCGATATGTCCGCCGCAATATCGCAGTCATGATAAAAATCGCAGATTGCCGCCATTACTAGTAAAAAAAAAAAAATGTCAGAATTCTATCCCCTATTTTGTAGGCGCTATAACTTTTGCGCAAACCAATCACTATACGCTTATTGGGATTTTTTTTAACCAAAAATATGTAGAAGAATACGTATCGGCCTAAACTGAGAAAATTATTATTATTTTTTTTTTAAATTGGGATATTTATTATAGCAAAAATCAAAAAATATTGTGTTTTTTTTCAAAATTGTCTCTCTTTTTTTGTTTATAGCGCAAAAAATAAAAACTGCAGAGGTGATCAAATACCACCAAAAGAAAGCTCTATTTGTGGGAAAAAAAGGACGTCAATTTTGTTTGGGAGCCACGTCGCACGACCGCGCAATTGTCATTCAAAGCGTGACAGTGTCGAAAGCTGAAATTTCGCCTGGGCAGGAAGGGGGTTTATGTGCCCAGTAAGGAAGGGGTTAAGGAACATTCCAATGAGTTCCGTTAACGTGCTAATTAGGTTCACACTGAAGGTTGTTGAACCAGTCTATACACAGCAGTTTACCCAATGCACACACAGACAAACACACAGATAAAGCTTTTTAAAAGCTAACGTGGACTTGTAGTTCCACAAGAAGACATGCACTATTAATCAATGCCCTACTATCTCCTTACGCTGATTTCAGTCCTCTTATCTCAGATCATAGGCCAGAATAATCTCCTATTAGAGCAAAAAGCTATTTCACTTTCATGTGGATACAAAAAACATACATCAGATAACCAGGGGTGATCAGCCCCTCACTCGCCGGCACACTTGACCAGCTACACAGGCCTACAACAATTTGCATTAGAAAATTTAACAAATATACATATACCAGACAAAATTCTCACCAGATCTGCACATCCGCTCACTGATGAAATATTTCATAGAACATTCAGGACCACTCAAGCAGGGCTTCAGAATTCACGAACCAGCGCGAATCTTGTCCACCGTAGAGAAGGCTTTCAGTTTTGGGTCTAGTTGAGGACTCCTTGGCTTATAGTGACTCAAGACAAAAATACATTAGGGTTTGGGTTCTGTGCAGAATTTCTTTCCACACTCCTACTTCTGGGGTGCCCTTTTAAATAAATATTAGGTGGTTATGGATTCCCTCTATGTATTCCATATATGTATTAATTTGTCTATACCTATAATTATCTAGACTATCAAAGCTCTGATAATGTTATTGCTGATAGTACAGTGATATAAGGTTATCTATGAAAATGAACACACTGCTTAATAAAACAATGTCTTATTTATTTCCCAAGAAAATAGGAACGCTAACATAAAAACACTAAAGGAATATATTACAGAGCATATGAAATACAAAAACATCAATGATATGTAGCGGCCTCCTCACTCCCTTCTTTGCATCAGCTTGTCTGTCTCTTGTCTAGGGATACCTTAGAGGGGAGAGAGCGGGGTCACCACGCCAAGCCTTCACCACAGATGTCTGTGCGGTGTAAGCAAAGTTCTTTCCTTACCTTCGGGTCAGTGTTGTGCACCTGGAGTTACCTTGAACAATGTCCGCCAGAAAATGAGCCCCACACCATTAAAGTCCAACACTCCTTTATTCTTCTCAAGTGAACAGCACAATCAGTTAAACTCCCTTAGAGAACAGAACAGACAAGGAGGTGTGAGTGCGAGTAGGCCCAAACACAATGAACTCTCCACTTTTCTTCCTAAAAGTGGGCTGCGGTCTCCGAGCGAGGGGGAATTTCCTTCCAGGCGGTCTCCGATGGGAGGCTCACCTGTCACTGGCAATCTGCTGCACCCGGTCTTCAAGTGAGTAGCTCCCCCCGGTCCATTACGCCTTCCGGATTCGGGTACCCAATCCCTGGGTTCCCTAGGACCTCCGTACCTCGCGGAACTCAGTGTTGGGCACTGAGCTCCAAACCTCCATCCTAGTACCTCACCCCAGGCTAAAGGTGCCTGGGATGGAACACGACCTCCGGACGTCCTCTAGGCCTAGGCCGCCTAGAGGACCCACACGAACCACCGCCCTCAGGCTGAAGGTGCCTGGGACTCCACCCCGTGACAAAGATGGGCGGGCCCCTTTATGCCCTCTCCCAGCAAGCACAGCGGGTTCCCCGCCCCACCATACCACTGCCGAGGGAGGACAAAAAGGAGACCCGGCACACAGCAATGGTTCAACCCCAGCCCAGGGCTAGAGCACCACCCGCTGGGCCGCAGGGAACTACACATCACTGGTGTCTCTGCCAGGTTTAAATTACACCCGGGAAAGTACATACCCGCTACAGATATGTTACGTAAGGTCGTCCTCTATGACCAGTATCATCAGCTGGGCTCGCCGGCATGGCAGCTATCAGGCAAGAGAGAGATTTTTTATTCTGTGTGAACTTTTAAACTCCATTCATACACCGCCCAGACACAACCCCATTGCCAGCCCATCTAGGATTTTGACAAATCCAAATAATTAAGAGGCAGTCCTTCTCAATATATTATTTTTCTGTCCGTCCTGCTGTGGTGTCCTTTAGGGGTAATATTCGTCCATGAATCACCACTATGTAACCCGGGTCATCTTCAGTGACAGCTGGCCCTTTGATCTTCTGTAGCTCCACTCATCAAACAGAATTTCAATCTTTATCACACCAGGGTGTTTGGAGCCAAGCTCTACCGCCTGCCAGGGGCATTGTCAACACCCTGCTGGGTCAACTTTCAATTTCCAACCTAGGTCACCTGGCTGTATCAACCAAAAAGTAAAACTCCAGAAATATGATATTAACCCATGTTGCCTTCCAACAACTACCCACCCCCCAGATTAGCATAGCTGCTGTCTGGTGTGCCCCTATGCTCCTTCATCCAGTGTGGGGGCAATACAGGAGGTGTGTAACTGACCAGATCACCAGGTAAAAACGGAGGGAAAAAAAGACAAAAAAAAGAAAACTAATGCAGCCACCACAACTCATGATTGGATTGGTAAGCTGCAATATATAATTTTTTGGGTTTTGGGTTTAATACTGCCTTAAGCTTTTATTTACTTAGAATGAATAGTACATTTGCAAGTCAATGCATCTTTTTTGCATACATTCACATGTGAAAAATGTGTGCAGGAATAATGAATCAAGCAACTATTTTCAATTGCATGGAAATGCTTACTTTATTGATCTTTATTGAATCATAAATTAACATTTTATTTTTTGTTTGGTCTTGGGCTGTTAAACCCAAAAGGCACTATACACTGATCAGGAATGAACAGAATACGGAGCTCCTACACATACAAACAAAATTCAGATTTATTGTTAAAACTGAAGTAAATGAACAAAGCTTTTTTTGTACTAGATTTTATCAGCTAAAAATTATATCCAGTCATAACCCATTTTTTGTTTTTTTTATTTTGGAAGCAGCAGTGGATACCTTTAACCAAAAATGTTAAGATTAGAACATATGATTAACTAATGTAAAATTAAAAGACTAGGGAGTGTGGATAAAAGACTGTAACTGAGAAACTGAAGGATATAAGAGGATTAGCTCAATATCCAAAATGGCCTTAGGATTTGAGATTTGTCCACACCTGTCACTTCATTCCCTTCTGAAGCTCATAATTAGTATTTTGTACTCCTTTCTGTTCATCTTGTATAATTGTATGGACACATTTTCCATTTAGCCTTCTCTCTATGCAGCTATGTAGAGAAGTGCTTCGAGGTCTGCTGAATAGAGATCAAATTAAACTCTGGTACTTAATTAGTGTAGCGCACAGTCATTTGATTTAATTAGAGATTCTGCTGGCAAGACTGGCACTATATAGTTTTGAGTAACAAAAGAAAATGGTCCTTGTCTAAATAGATACATAAATATAGTGTTTCAAGGTTTTGGAAATGGCTGTTTATTGTCCCTAATAATCTGACAGTAATGTATGGGTATATCGCTGAAACCATTAAGACACAAGTAGGGCCCAGCCAATGATAAAATGTATGATTCCCTCTTTAAAATAAAATGTATCTCAAAAGACATTTATATCAAGATTTTCAAAAAATATACAGAATGTTTTTATTTTTTTGTAAATGTATGTCTGTAATTATTTCCAAACAATTGTTGAAGGAAAGAGCCTTGTTCTCTACAAATCCAGCTTGACTCAAGTTTACAAAACAATGTTGGCAAGGCAGGTTATGATGGCAGAAGGGATTCTTCAAAAAAAAAGTCTTACCTGCCTGTAAGCAATTTTTGGGACATGGCAGTGATGGGATGACAAGGGACATTTCGTACCATCGCCTCTTTAACTGCCCCCTTGTCTATGTGACCTATGGCTCACATGGCTTTGTTATTGTTTACTCTCTTTTAGACATACAAGGGACTTGCAGTATCCAAAAGCTTAAATATTCTTATGAAATTTCCAAAGGAGAACTATTCAACTACTTACAATTATAAGTACACATGTTCGTCAGCACACCATGGATCTTCAATTGCAGTCCAAAGCTTTTATTGCAGAGAGATCACATCACAACAGAATAAGTGAAACGTTTCGGAGCCACGCAGGACCCCTCAGTGGTGAGTTTTTTTTTACACCCACATAAGGGCAATCGATATCAGGTAATCGACTACTTCAATTGTAACACTGACTTATGCGTGCATATCTTAAAATGCCCTTGTACATTGACATATGTAGACAAGATGAGAGAACTTTAAAAAAAACTTTTAAAAAATGGTTTCAGAAACACAGAAGTGATAACAGGACCACATTGGCAAAGATAGAGAAGGGCGAACAAATCTATTTGAACAAGCCTGTAGCTGTACATATTGCCACATCTAAACATCAGACTCATGAGTTACGTGGGATGGTAATTGAACATGTTAAACAACCCGTCAGGGGAGAAGATTGGGATCAATTGCTCCTTTGCCACGAGGCATACTGGATTTACACATTGGGTACAGTACAACCTGGTGGTCTCAACACGAGTTTGTCCCTCACATGCTTCCTTGTGGAAAGATAATTCTCCAGCCTTAGACTCGCATGACCTTAGCTTGTAGGATGACTTGTAATCCCCTTGCCTGAGGTACACTCGGTTATGTTTCTTGATTACTGATTAAAGGGTCCTGCTTGGCTCCGAAACGTTGCACTTATTCTGTTGTGATGTGATCTCTCTGCAATAAAAGCTCTGGACTGTAACTGAAGATCCATGGTGTGCTGGCGAACATGTGTACTTATATGTGATGTATCCAGTATCCAACTGGTAATCACTACAGCACCTGCTACAGAGGAGACTATAATCCATGAAAGTGTGCGATTGGAACATAGACAAGGCTACTTACAAATATGGCACTTTGTTAACTCTCTTCCGAAAAAACATGACTCACCTCTATGCTTGACAGCATTTAAATCAAAATGTAAGTCTTACAAGGAAGGGCAGTTTCCCTGCTATATTCTTTTATTCTGGGACATTCTTCCAACCAGGCATCTTTCTACTACTCTAGATAGGAGTCACATGCTCGATATTGCTGACTCTTTCTGGAATGACACTCCGCTCTCCCAACAATAGTGGGTAACTGACCTCAGTTTGGATCACTGTATCTGTAGGTTGTTGGGCGCCCTGTTGATGGTTCCATGACCCTTCAGTCTGGCCGGTGGGGTGGGGGTGGTGAGGTCCAAATGGTGGTTACATTTTCTTTGTGTGTGTGTATTTGAATGCCTAATGGATGTCTGTCTACAGTTTATTGCAATATGACATACTGGAGCTGGGCCCTGCGTGGTCCACATATAGTAACCTTGATAAGCCTTTCTATCAAGCTTCCCTCTGTTGAGGAACCGGGGTTTAAGTTACCAATGTGTTATAAGTTGGCCATGTTTGGCTACTGATTATATAATGAACACTGTATACAGGATGTACCTTTTGATAAATGCCTGTCAAACATTTCTATTGAAAATCAATATACAAATACTTAAAAAAAAAAAAAAAGAATAAAAAAAAAGATAGGGATCACATTCTAATAAATCCCACCCCACCCCCATCCTGAGGATTAGGCTGGAATTTGGCTAGATCTTTTTAAAGCTCTGGTAAAGTACAGGCCTTGTAAAGTTCCTACGAGATGCTCTTTTCTTGGTATTATATCCTGGAAAAAATCATGAAATGTATACTGTTGTACTCAGCTGTGTGTTTTCTGCGGTCCTCAGACACAGAGATTATTATAACCATATAGCGGACTTGTCCTAAGACTCAAAGCTTGTGGGCACAAGCTTCTACACAAACCCTTTGAAAACATTTTTCACTGCAGGCCATATGCATGTTTCCCATGTATTGGCAGCTACAAAACAAACCAAAGGCCAGGTATGGAATTTTCTGTCTCTTAACTTCCTTGAAGTTTAGAACTGTATACAGGGCACACTCATTAATGAGAAGCTGACTGCTATTCTATATAACACGCATGATAGGTTCCCTTCAATTTGGCAGTCATGTCTTGATTATTCCTCTCTCTCTCAACATAACAAGTGACTCTAGATCTTTTTTTTGAGCCATACTTCTTACATAAGGTGACACGGTTTTTAAAATGAAATCCGGGGACATATTTTTTTTTTACTCGTAATGGCGGCAGTCAGCCACTCTCTGCCCATCGCCACCCGCCTCACAGCTTGTCAAGTCTTATTCTCTGGGTCCCGGCTACTACCGGGTGGGGAGCGGAGGAAGATCACTTTGCCAGGGAAGGCATGGAGATAA
Organism: Rana muscosa; assembly: GCA_029206835.1. Classification (NCBI taxonomy): domain Eukaryota; kingdom Metazoa; phylum Chordata; class Amphibia; order Anura; family Ranidae; genus Rana; species Rana muscosa. Next base: position 61,541,415 of record CM055122.1, on the reverse strand, counting down.
GCAGGCAGGCAGCTGGCCGGGACTTGAGCCAAGGCAGAAGAACATGCGAGCGAAGCTGAATGGGCATGCGCCCGAAACTGAAGAAATATTCCCTCCACTCTGACCAGCACATGATCATCAGAAAGGGGCACAGATAATGAAAACAAATATACCCCCCTAAGCTAGTAGGAGCGGCGGAGTGCAGGGGAGGGGGGGTGTAATTCAGATTTTTTTTTTGCACTGACTGTCTTTGAAATTGCCCCAGCCCCTGTTCAAGTCCAATCCAGGGACAAAACCGGGGACAGACTTGGTCCGTGGACAGTGTCCTCAATCCGGGGACTGTCTGGTCACCCTATTCTTACCGTCGTTGGGGTTTCTTTCTTCGTTCTCTCTCTTTATCTTTTTGTATTTTATGGCCCCAGTCACACTTGAGCAACACTACCATGTTGCATTATTGGCACTTTTTTTAGTGCATTTTTGGAGTGGCACCATTCATTTGAATGGGCCTCCCTCCGCTCCAGAAAACGCACTAAAGAATCTCATATACCAAACTTTCTTGGCACTGAGCCAAGAAAACACGTGGCAAAACGCATGACTGCTACCCACATTTGGGGTGTCATTAAGAAATCATGCCACTGCAAGCGCATCATGCATTTTAGCACTTTTTTGTGCATTTGCAGAAATGCTAGTTCCCATCCTTGTTTTTGCTACGCCCAGGTGTGAACAGGACCCTATTTTTACTGTTTTCTGACCCTTTTGTAGCTTTGTTGTTTGCAAAGAGCAGTTCCAAAAAACAAAAACAAAAAAAAAAACAACTTAAACAAAAGTTTCCTCAACCAAACAAAATTTTTGTTTACTATTAAAAAAAAAAAAAAACCTGATTGGTTGCTCTGGAGAAGCTGTTCCCCTTTTGTTCTAGTTGTCCTGTTTTAAACCTTTTTTACATTATAGAACACTGCTTTGTCACAAACTTTTAGAGAATATACTGCATGGAGCTGTTCCCCAGGATTTCTCTGGGAACACAGCTATGACCAAATGGTCAGTCCAACCAAAACTGATATTTTAGTGCAGCGGGATGGAAAACCCATGGCCTTCATAGATTTCTCTAGTGGTGACATATCTCAGCTGATTCCTGCCACTGTCTTCTCTGCAATGGAATCTCACTATTCCTCTTTTAGAGACTTCCTCTCCCTGATTCTTTTTACATAATGAACAAAAAATAAAAAATAAAGTTTATTGAAAGGTGCTTTCCTATTTAAGTTTACAGGCAAATCTAATGTAAGGTGACCAGATTTTTAAAATGAAATCCGGGGACATATTTTTTTTTTTACTAGCAATGGCGGCAATCAGCGACTTATAGCGGAACTGCAAAATTGCGGTGGACATTCAGACACTTAAGCCCTGTACGCACGATCGGATTTCCTATGGATTTTAAACCAATGGATTTTTCCATCGGAAATCCGATTAAGCTGACTTCCATCAGTCTTGCCTACACACCATCAGTCAAAAAACCGATCATCCCAAACGCCGTGATGAAAAACACTCAGACGAGCCAAGGAAAATTAAGTTCTATGCTTCTGAGCATGCGTCGACTTGATTCTGAGCATGCGTGGGTTTTTTATCTGATGGAGTTCCCCACAGACGATAGTAATTTGCTATCGTTTTTTTTTTTTTCCATCGGATAAATTTAAAACATGTTCTATTTTTTAACACCGATGGAAAAAAGACCAATGGGGCCCATACACGATCGGTTTGTCCGATGGAAAAAGTCCATCGGACTGTTTTCTTCGGTAAAACCGATCGTGTGTACAGGGCTTAAGTGACACTTTTAAAAACTTTGTGGGAACCAGTGACACTAATACAGTGATCAGTGCTAAAAATATTCACTGTCACTGTACTAATGACACTGACTGGGAAGGGGATAACATCTAGGGCAATCAAAGGGTTAAATGTGTGCCTAACAAGTGGGGAAGTGTTTTTACTAAGGGAAGGCATAGATCCCTATACCTATCAATGTCTTCCATACTGACAGAACTGCGAACTGCCTTGTTTAGATAGTCCGCCGGACCCGCTGATTGGCTCTGATACCCAGAAATGCAGGATCACGTATATAAGTGATCCTGCGCAGCTCGACCACCTTGTAGCAGTAAATCTGCTATGGGGCGGTCGGCAAGTGGTTAACACTATCAGCATTATGATAACTCACAGGCAGCAGGCACTCTATAATGGCTCTGGCTGGCTCTGTCACAGTGTGTCACATAACATGGCTGTTGGGTGCTGATTTTGTTAATTTATGACCAATAAGTGCCTGCTGCTTGTGAGTTAAGATACCATCCATTATGCCAGAGAGACAGACAAAGTGCAATGTAGTCTATTCACAGACACCCCCAAAGCACACCAGTGTTGAAGCCTTGAAGGCACTGGCAGCCCAACGATTGGATCCTCTTCCCCTTTGTTCCTGCTGCTGGGCATCGTCAGCTGAGCGCAGCTGCCTCTCTCTGCCCGTCACCACCAACGCCCGCCTCACAGCCTCTCAAATCTCACTCTCTGGGCCCCGGCTACTACTGGGTGGGGAGCGGAGGAAGATCACTCTGCCTGGGAAGCCAAGGAGATAAGCAGGCAGGCGGCTGGCTGGGATTTGAGCCAAGGCAGAAGAACATGCGTGCGGAGCTGAATGAGCATGCGCCTGAAACTGAAAAAATAGTCCCTCCACTCCAACCAGCACATGATCAACACAAAGGGCACAGATAATAGAAAAAAGACACCCCCCAAGCTAGTAGGAGCGGTGGAACGGGGGGGTGTAATTCTAAATTTTTCTCCTGTTGAAATCCAATCCGGGGACAAAACCGGGGACAGACTTGGTCCGGGGACAGTGTCCTCAATCCGGGGACTGTCCCCAAAAACCGGGGACATCTGGTCACCCTAATCCAGTGTTTCTCAACTCCAGTCCTCAAAGCGCCCCAACAGGTCATGTTTTCAGGCTCTCCATTGTTTTGCACAGGTTATTTGATCAGTTTAACTGCTTTAGTAATTCCCACAGCTGTTTCATCGGAGGGAAATCCTGAAAACATGACCTATTGGGGCGCCTTGAGGACTGGAGTTGAGAAACACTGCCCTAATCTAAGGGCCTAGCTGTCCAAGCATCTTCTAGGATCCTAGGATCCTATGATCTAAAAAGTAAATAGTAGTTTAAAGCTGAACTCTGAGCACAGGTATTTAAAAATGTCTTCTATTTTCCCACGAAACATGAATAATACCTTTTATTTTTCTAAAAAGTCACCTTAAAGCAAATGTTTTTAAATGCTGATTTATCATGCTGGCTTGTGGGTTGGACCCTTCTTGTGTACCAGGTCATATCCTGGTAATTTGGTTTGGTTTGGTTTGGGAAATACGTGAGCATAGTTTATGAGTGGGGCTCAGATGGAGCTGTGGCTTGTCCTGGCTTCTGATTAGCATACACTGCCAATCAGAGCATAATGCCGCGTACACACGATCGGTTTTTCTGATGAAAAAAGACAGATGGACCTTTTTCATCGGAAAAAACGATCGTGTGTGGGCCCCATCGGTCTTTTTTCCATCGGTGTAAAAAAATAGAACATGTTTTAAATTTTACCAATGGAAAAAAAAACGATAGCAAATTCAGATCGTCTGTGGGGAACTCCATCGGAGAAAGATCCACGCATGCACAGACTAAATTACAAGACGGGAGCGCTCGTTCTGGTAAAACCAGCATTCGTAAGGGAGATAGCACATTCGTCATGCTGTAACGGACTGAAAAGCACGGAGACTGAAAAGCGCGAATCGGCTAACACCAAACTTTTACTAACACGCGGTAACACAAAATCAGCAAAAGCAGCCCAAAGGGTGGTGCCGTTGGATTTGAACTTCCCCTTTATAGTGCCGTCGTACGTGTTGTACGTCACGGCGTTTTGGACGGTCGGAATTTTGTCTGATGGTGTGTAGGCAAAACTGATGAAAGTCAGCTTCATCGGAATTCCAATGGAAAAATCCATCGGATTTTATTCCATCGGAAATCCGATCGTGTGTAAAGGGCATAAGGGTGTTTAGACAGGGATAGACTGGGAATCTAGGTGCAAGCCCCACCTACTCTAGGTAGCGCTGACATGATTACCAGGGGGGCGGAAAACATAATGCATATACTATAAATGATGCAGCAAAAATATTACAAATATATATTGACATAATTACTGTATATACTCGAGTATAAGCCAACCCGAATATAAGCTGAGGCACCTAATTTTACCACAAAAAAATGGGAAAACGTATTGACTCGAGTATAAACCTAGGGTGTCCATCTGCATGCCTCACTGTGCCTTACTGTGGCCATGCATCACTGTGTCCATGCCTCACTGGGCCCATGCCTCACTGTGCCCAATCTCCCTACCTGATCTCCGGCGCTGTGTGACTAGACTGGCGTTTAACATGGGAGTCTATGGAAGGGGTGCCCGGCTTTGAAAAATCGGTGCTCACACTTGTAGATGAAGAGTGGGGCTACATGTGTGCCAAGGTTGGGGTCCAGGGGACCTAGGGCCGGGCAGTACCGGGTCCCCAAACCCACCTGAGAAATTACCGTTTAACATTGGAGTCTATGGAAGGGGTGCCCGGCTTTGAAAAATCGGTGCTCCCCGGCCGTAGGTCCCCCGGACAACAAACTTTGCACACTTGTAGAGACTGAGGGGGGCTACATGTGTGCCAAGCTTGGGGTCCATGGGATCTATGGATGGCCAGGATCAGGCGCACAAATTTGAAGATGGACACAGACTCGAGTATAAGCCGAGGGGGGCATTTTCTGCACAAAAAAATGTGCTGAAAAACTCGGCTTATACTCGAGTATATACGGTACAACCTTGCAGCTAAAATGTTTCATGTCCTATTCGCAATCCAGCCCTGCTGAGTAGCTTACCATAAATATTTATTTATAGCTGCAATATTTTTACCTTCTTTGAGTCTTACAAAATTATTTAGATGTAATATATATCACTTCCATAGGATCAAAATGTATTCATTGGTGATTCTCTATGAAATGCAATTTACCAAGCACATTTTAAGCCCTTTATCTGTAAGATGCAGACAATATGAAAGGCGGGAATGTTTATTCCCTTAGCTAGAGAGGCAGCCATGATATACGTAGTTTGAGCGATGTGACAGTGGAGCAGGCCTTTATGTCTGGCTGTGCTCTGCCCAGAATATATTTTCTTAAGGGAAAGACCTTTGTTCAGATGCTTAGCTGTAAATTATCAGCATGCTCTGTCACACTCGAAGAGCTTATTTTCTTCATATACGGCAATTCCTTTTCCCTCTGGTGCCCTTGTTTCTCCTTATATTCAACTGAAAAACAATGAAAGCCTATTTGGTAAAGTATGCATGTATACCTAAGGTGAAACCTGTCCTGAAAAAAAATCATATTTCTAGGTAGGACTGCGTAATAACCAAATACTTTCTATTGAACCGCCCGATGTCATCTGACAGTTGACCCGTATGTACAGGGCTTAAAGCTGGATACACATTATACAATTTTTATTGTTCAATTTCCTTTAGATTTACGGTACCTTCAACTATGTAGTGCAAGGGCCTACCTGATTGCATACAAATTGAAAGTGTTTAGGTTTGACCTCATGTTATATGGTTTTGGTAAATCGAAATGAAAATTGTGCCAGAAAGTTGTATAATGTAAATGTAAAAAAGTTTTAGCCTTTCCTCTCTGAAAAGACTACTCTTTTTGTAAAGCGATGACATGATTGCTGGCTTTTGTCTGTTCCATTATTCTGTTGGTTGTGTGGGAGGGTTGAATAAAGGCAGATGCTTCCCTTGAGCTTATTTCTAGATCATGTCCATTTATTGTGCTGGTTCTTGGGTGTGATTCTCTTAATGAAGTCTGTCTTGATGGGCAGGCCTTTATGGGGCTGCCCAAGCATTGCCAGGAGAGCATAGAACACTGCCTCCACTGCTGTACAGAATCCAGTATAAACTCACTTAAACTCTCTTATAAAAAAATAAAAAAAACACACCCACACAGGAACCAAGGAAGCAATGGTTGATGGATTCAGGTAGCCAATGGGTTTGAGGTGAGGGCCATCATTGGGCCTTGGCCTTGGAGATGGATTGTTCATGATTGGAAATCAGTCAGTTGGGCAGGTCTAATGGTAACCATACACACTTAAATTTTTTTATCTATTTGATTATTATGATTATAATGAATCTGCAAAATAATCAAATAGCCATAACTTCCCTTCCAATCGATTTAGACTCAATTGCAATCACATACCTCACAACTTTCAGAGTAAGGAATGAGGGACGCCTATTAGCAAAATCAGCAATCACACTGATTAGTGCCATTTAAAGTTTGGGGTTGTTAAAAAAATAAACTTTTATACTCACCTTCATGCTGCAGCATCAGTGTGATGTTGCAGCTTGACCCCGCCGGCTTTAAACCCACGAACCGAGTCATCCTATGACCGCTGTTCGCTCAGTTCTCAGTTAGCTCTGAGCAGAGAGCAGTGACTGTCAATCACCGCTCTCTGCTCTACCCCTCCAGCATTCACTGGAGCGCCAGGCTGGAACGGGGGCAGGCTCAGATGGCTTCAGCTTTCAGCTAAGTGCAGAGACGCCTGTCCATCAGGCAGCTGAGTGAATCACGACAGTATGGTCGGGATCCTTCCAGAGTTTGCAGCGGCTCTGTGATGTCAGCTGACATCGGAATTTACCTGACATAAGTGCACTCCTGTGACTCACAGGAGAATTATTGCCATAAAAAGCTTTGGCCATACCTCTCTTTTATAGAAATGTAATGTTCAGAATTTATATATTTTTTGCTTATCGTTACAAACTATTTTTATATGTGATTAGTAAAGCCTAATCAGCACTGTCATACCATTTTCTAGATGTCAGAACAAATCCACTTTCAAATAAAATGTATGCATTGTTATGCACAACCCTGTCCTTTTGACTTTATACTGTATGTCATACTTGTACCTTTTGTTACCAACAGTTGTTTTCTAAAGCAATCTTTTTTATGCCAGTTCCCTTAAAGTCCCACAACTGCAAGGGTATCGTTTTTTAGAAATCCCAGAGTTCAACTTTCATTGATCAGCTGTCATTTATCAGTGGTGGACACTTGTGCTAGTGCACTAAATATACCTAAGAAATAAATGACTGTCTGTGTATCTGTAGATGTATTGTTTGCAGAATAATTTTGAATGAGTTTGGAAGAACAAGGTGTACCTCATTCACACCATAGAGTTAGAAAATCTGGCACAGACTTGATTAATGATAAAATGGTTCAAGCTTTATTAAGTATTCATCAAGACATAAAAGTATCCATCATGTAAAAGAATTGATGCATTTCTGCCCCAAATTTAGGGCCTTGGATTATGACTAAGGCCCTAAAGTTGAGGTAGAAACACGTCAATTATTTTATATGATGGATGCTTAATAAAGCTTGAACCATTTTATCATCAATCAAGTCAGTGACGGATTTTCTGATGTTTGTCTACGGTATGTACAGCGTATATCCTGGCATAGACTATTACACCTGCCCCAGTGGACATTAAATTTAGGGATTGCAGCAACACCAGTTTTCTTTTCCTTTATTATTCACTCCATGCTCAATGTAAAATGTGATGGGTGGAAACAGGAAAAAAAATCTTGAACTCTAGGGGGTATCTTTAAAAAGCAGTGAATATGACACTCACCAAACATTTCCTGCAGGTGTATCTTCCTGGTGACAAGTATTTTAAGTTACAGTAATTCACCTGCAGTAAGGCCCCTTTCACACTGAGGCGTTTTTAACGTGTTTTCGCGGTAAAAACAGCGCAGTAAAAATGCCTGAAATAATCCTACCCCATCATTCTCAATGTGAAAGCCCTGAGGGCTTTCACACTGAGGCGTTTTGCTGGCTGTGCGTTGGAAAAAATCCTGCAAACAGCTTTTTTGGAGCATCTTTGGGGCGCATAAAATAGCGCTGTAAAAACGCCTATCCCCATTGAAATTAATGAGTGAGTACCACTGTAAAAACGCAGTAAAAAACACCCAGAAGCTGTGGGAAGGTCACATGACCGCAGTAGAGTGGAGGATTGTGGGATACCAAATAATCCTTTTTACCGCAAAAACGTGGTAAAAACGTGGTAAAATCGCAGTAAAAAAACTCATCATTTTTTAGCGTTTTTTTAACGCCTCAGTGTGAAAGGGGCCTAAATGTTTGGTGAATGTAATTTTTACTGTTTTAGAAATATGCCCCTAGGTTAAGAAAACAAAGTAAAAGGACTGTTCCTTGGTTTCTAGGTGATTGTTGTATTGTTTTTTGCTTTGTTGTATTGTAATGTGCAACTAATCTGAAATAAGATCTCTTCCTATACGTTTAATGGGGTGCAGTTTGGTCCATTTTAGGTCCCCATGACGATAACCTGAAAATGAAAATGCCATTTCTTCTGCTCCCAAATATACTGGAACTACCAGACATTTTAAACAGACGGAAAATTGTAGCTTATTTTCAGTGATCAAAACAAGGATGTCCCATTTACATATATTATTACAGATTTTGCATCAAGGGTTTTTAAACATTGGCACACATTATTGAAATCATTTACTTACAGCTTACCTATATTAGCCGTGCAGTTATTACGTTAAGCTGTTTATTTCTGTACCTCCAGACAAAATGAACATGTAACCCTACACGTGTGGGGAAGGCAATCCAAGGGTCATTTTTTTTTTCATTTAAAGTGGTATTAAACATAAAAGCAAACATTTATAATATTGCAGCTTACCAATTCTTAGATGTGATTGCAAACATTTTTATTTTCTAGGCTTTCTTTCTTTTATTTTCATCTGGTGATCTGGTCAGTGGGTCTGCTGGTTCTTCTGCAGTTAGAAAGTTGAGACAAATTATTTATCACTGACAGGGGTGCTTACAATGGTCAGCTTTAACCCAACAGGGGGAAACAATTATTGCAGTAACTACTTATAAACTATTAGCTGGAGTTTGGCTTCAATTTGTTAGTGTATCTAAATCTGCTGGTGCATCTAACACTCTCCTCCCCCAGAATAACAATGCTGCTGTGTACTGTGCCCCTGTGGTCCTTCATCCAGAGTGGAGGCACTCTAACAGGAGGTGTGCTACCGGCCAGATCGCTAGGAGAAAACAGAAGGAAAAAGGGCTCTAAAAAGAAAACGAATGCAGCCACCATATCCAAGGATTGGTGAGATGCAATATATAAAATTTTTGGTTGGGAGTTTAATACCGCTTTATACCTAAACATACAAAAACATTGAAAAGTGGAAAAATCCTAATTACAAATGTAGAAGATTGAAATTAGATTTATTTAATTACAAATGCACCTAGAATGAAAAAAATGCCTAGGATTGCAAATTGACACAAAATTAATAAAAACCACAAAATTTATGAAGGTGATTTATACTAATCCCTTGTGCTATTTTAACTGCTTTGATAAAAGTGAAATCATGTACTTAAAGGTCTTTTCTTTACTGCGCTCTAGCCTGTATTTAATTGGTCAGTGAGGTTCTTGATTTTACAAATGTGAACACTGATGTGTTAGGTGCCAAGAGAAAGACTAGGCTTTGCATAATTATGAAATAGAGTATTGGACTGGAATTATAAAATAAAGTTTTGTGCATTTATTTTTTCATTTCTTTTGTTGTATTATACATGTTTTATATCTCTTTCATTTCTTTACAGAATTTGTATCAAAATAGGTTCCTCGGCCTGGCTGCCATGGCTTCTCCTTCGAGGAACTCTCAAAATAGGCGCCGGTGCAAAGAACCCCTACGGTACAGCTACAATCCTGACCAGTTTCATAACATGGACATCAGGAATAGTCCTCATGAAGGAGTAACCATACCACGGTCTACCAGTGACACCGACCTCGTCACTTCCGATAGTCGGTCAACATTAATGGTCAGCAGCTCCTATTATGCCATAGGACACTCCCAGGACCTGGTTATCTACTGGGATATAAAAGAAGAAGTTGATGCTGGGGATTGGATTGGCATGTATCTAATTGGTAAGTGTTCATGTTGGGGTATCAAAAAAAACAAAGCATGGTCAGTTAGTTAAGGGTGATACCCTTTCAGTCAAACTAGTTGTCTTGAGGTATCAGAGCCTGTATTTACAATGTATACAGTGTATATATATATATATATGTAGCGATACCCCCAAACTAAGAGAGCCGCTAGTTTTGTTTCGGGCCCTGTACACAGCACAGCCAACCCCCGGCAATCTACTCGACCCTCTTCTGGCACAGCTAGTCTAGGGTTTGTATGTTAGTATAGCTCTATACCTGTCTATGAACAATCCCACAATAATCCAAACAGTTGTGAAATATAGTAAAGGACGCTAATACCAGAATGATTAACTATAATAGATTTACTTGGATATAAAGGTCAACGATCAATACCATAGAACACATACATGCAGAGCCCTGCAGTAATAATAACACTAGTCAACTATAGTGCATATATATTTATATTACACACTAACATATAGCTTTTCTCCCCGTGAGCAATATGGCGCTCAATAAAGCTATAAACTCCCAGTCAGGCCTGACTCAGTTAAAGCTCAGTCTTTAAGTGAGGAATCTTTGCATGCAAGATGATCGGTGGTGCACATACAGGAACAATAATTTGTAATCCAATAATGGTTTATGGCAATAGAAGCAACTCCCCGGAGACATTATAACTCAGTTCTGCAACTAGTCTCCTGTCAGGATAGCAAGTATAACACGATGGGCCAAGGCAGTCAATAGGCCTAACAAAAGTACTCGGTTATAGTTGTGAGCAGGAGCTCTCTCACCCCTCCGGACTCGATCCTAGTCCGGGACTCCCACCGCTGTGTCTCCACACACAGGATCTGCAACAGCCGGATCTCTGGTCCAACTGACGTCCGCGAAGCAGGTAGATGTCAGATGCCGCACAGGCTCCGCAGCGAGGTGGAAGGCTCTCTGGAAGTGCGCAAGGCCCAGGCCTCGGGCCTTGCACTCGCAGCAGGTCCGCACAGGAAGTCCTCTTGCCAGCCACGCGGTGTCCAAAGAGGCCGGGCTTAGCCTCGCCCTCCCCTTTTATACCCCACCCATGAGTCTCTGCGGTGGCACAATGCACCCTGGGTGCCAAACAGGGTTCTGGGTAACGTAGTCCATGGGGCCTCAACAGAGACCCGCTACATACATATATATATATATATATATATATATATATATATATATACACACAGTATATATACTGCTTTCCTTTTCCAGGTTGGTTTTTCACTAATTATTGAACCTAGAATCAGAATGGCACTCATACAGCCTGCACTTTTAAAAACAATTTTTTAAGAATGAATTAACAAAGAATTATATAATCATCCACCTAAAGTTATAAAAAGTCTCTTCATATAAAAGGATTATGTACATAATACACATAGCACATAATCCTTTTATATGTAGGTTCTTTATATAAACCACATTTAGTAGTTCTTAGCTTAGTTTCTTGTGACCTTATATAGTTGATTGATATACAGTATATATTTACCATACTATTTTTATTATATTAATATATGTTTTGTTACTCTCGTAGGTTTGTTGTGGTAATTGCATGGATTACTAACCTGTTTGTTTTATCCTACAGTTTTTCTTGAAGATCATAGTTATTTTTTATGAGTATCGATAAAGCTATATAAAGTTTTAATAACTTTAGGTGGATGACTATATAAGTCTTTTTTGAATTATACATTACAAATAATATATACAAAGGTGTTAGTCTCTACTATTTTTGTTAAAATGATTATATGCAATATCCTGTTTATGAGGAGTCCTATAAACATCCCTTGAAATAAGTCTGCAGTATCAACTTCCATATTCCTATTCTCATGGATTTACTGTAAAAAGCCTCAAAATTTCAAACACAAGCTGACTTGTTCAATTTGTATGCAAATACATGTACAACGTGCATCACCATCTCTTAACCACTTCAGCCCCGGACCATTTGGCTGGTCAAAGACCAGACCACTTTTTGCGATCCGGACTGTGTCGCTTTAACTGACAATTGTGTGGTCGTGCGACGTGGCTCCCAAACAAAATTGACATCCTTTTTTTCCCACAAATAGAGCTTTCTTTTGGTGGTATTTGATCACCTCTGCGGTTTGAATTTTTTGCGCTATAAACAAAAATAGAGCGACAATTTTGAAAAAAATTCTATATTTTTTACTTTTTGCTATAATAAATATCCCCAAAAAATATATAAAAAAACTTTTTTTTTTCCTCAGTTTAGGCCAATACGTATTCTTCTACATATTTTTGGTAAAAAAAATTGCAATAAGCGTTTATTGATTGGTTTGCGCAAAAGTTATAGCGTCTAAAACAATGTTTCTCAACTCCAGTCCTCAAGGCGCCCCAACAGGTCATGTTTTCAGGATTTCCATTATTTTGCACAGGGGATTTGATCAGTTTAACTGCCTTAGTTATTACCACAGCTGTTTCATCTGAGAGAAATCCTGAAAACATGACCTGTTGGGGCGCCTCGAGGATTGGAGTTGAGAAACACTGGTCTAAAAAATAGGGGGTAGTTTTATGGCATTTTTATTAATATTTTTTTTTTTTTACTAGTAATCTGCGATTTTTATTGTGACTGCGACATTATGGCAGACACAGGGGACACTTTTGACACCATTTTGGGAAAATGACACTGGCAGTGAAGGGGTTAACCTGTAGGGGGCGCTAAAGGGGTTAAGTGTGGGGTTAAGTTTGACCTAGGGAGTGCTTCTAACTGTTAGGGGGCGTGCCTCGCTGTTCCCGGTGACAGAGAACAGACGATCAGTGACATGTCACTAGGAGGAATGGGGAGATGTGTTTACACTAACATCTCCCCGTTCTTCAGCTCTGTGACCCAATCGCGGGACACCGGCGGACATCGAGTCCGCGGGTCCCGCGGGAGCGGTCACGGAGCTTGCGGCAAATTAAAGGGGACGTATATATACGCCCATTTGCCCAGCCGTGCCATTCTGTCGACATAAAAGTGCGTGCGGCAGTCGGCAAGCGGTTAACTGAGCTGACTAAAATTACCTGAAATGGGATTGGTTGTTATGGAGGAATTTTGGGTATCTTGATGTCTTGTTGCACTGTCTTGCTGAAAAAGCCCTGAGATGTGTACATATGAATTATTATATTGTAGGATCACAGGAGCAGGGCCCTTCTATCCCTTGTATATTCCAGGAGCATTTAAACAAAAGTAGTACAAAGTCTTACCATTTGATTACTTTAGAGTAGAGATGCATTGATCTCTATGCAGATGTTCATGCCCCCTGCCGAGTAAAAGCTAACCCTCTCCAATCAACAAGGAGAATAATCCTTGCGGATTGTGCCTCTGCAGAGAAACAACTGTTTTAACAAAGAGAGCAAAGGTTCTTCTCTACAGCATGCTGGCAGGGGACAGACGTTTCTACGAAGGCTGTGGCTGCTTTCTAAAAAATGCCTTTTATGCCCTGGGAATTTATTTACCTGATTTAAGCTGTTAATTGGGCTTCATATCAAGTTTTGGGAGTCATATCAACTATTTTGTGTTAGTCCTGCAAGAAACTGAGATCTAAATAATATATATTTTTGGAAGTATACAGTATAGCCAATACATTTTTTTTTATCTACTTATACAGTATATTATAAAATATTTTTTGCAACTTATGGCCTAACTTTTTTCTCTCCTCTCAGTCTGTCAACTGCTGACCCTTTATGCTTCATTGCCTGAAAATTTGCCCCTTTAAAATACAATTGTTATGGCTAGAAAATAAAACATAAACAGGGAAAATTGTTGTGCACATTAGTAGTCAGCATAGTCCCTCCTTACTTTGAGGGCCAGTGGTTATGTGTCCACTTATATTGATGGTCAGTGCAATGTCCCCCTTTGGTGGTCATTGGAGAGATTTCCCCCTAGGATTGGTGTCCAGTTAAAAACCGTCCCAAAATTTGTGGTCCTCGTGGACTCTTCCCCCTATGTAGTGCTCCTTGTACTTTGGTGGTCAGTGACTCCCTTTTTTTTGGTGCTCAGTGGTGAAGTGTCTTCTTACTGTACATTGAGGATCATTAGAGAAGTTTCCACTTACGTTGGTGATCAATCAGTAAAGTGCCTTCTTACATTGGTTGTCATAGTAGAATCGCCCATTATTTTGGTGGTCAGTGCAGTGCCCCTGTTACAATGGCAGTCACTGTTGTGCCCTCCTACATTAGCGTCAGTTTCAGTGGTAAAAAGCTTTGTTACATTGTTGTCAATAGTAAGTGCACCCTTGCACTGGTGGTATGGGGAAGCTAAAGACATCAAGGGTGTCAGTTAAGTGCCCTGTGATGTTATTATCAGTGATGATGTGCCTGCCTACGTTAGTGGTTAGTAAGAGCTAAATAGATTATTGGTGTCAGTGGGTTACTCATACCTCCCAACTTTTAGAGATGGGAATGAGGGACACCTATTAGCAAAAGTATTTAGGCATAGGACACACCCCCTGTCACACCCCTTAAAAGAGATTTATACAAAACAATGTTAGTTAATCCCACATGTGTTTTTTTTTTTTTTTACCACTATAATTCCTTTATATAGGCTTTTGAAATTTACAAATGCAGCAATTTAGAAATTGGATGAAAGGTTTAGCTCTGGGAAACACTTTTTAAGGGATACAAATTTGCATTTTATATACAATTATATAGATCAGACAAAAATGAGGGACAAATGAGGAGGAAAGAGGGACAGAGGGACTTTGTTCCAAATCAGGGACAGTCACTCAAAATCAGGACAGTTGGGAGCTATTGGGTTACTTACCTGAAAGGGGAGACGCTAATTTGCCTTCACCACTAGTTTTTTTAAGTGACCTTACCTCAATGGTGCCTGCAATGCACTTCTTGTTTGGTGGCATCCAGGCACCATCCTCCCTAACCTTTCTGAGCACTGAATGCTGCAAATGCAATTTAACAAAAGTGTGCATTCCTTAATAAGGGTCAGTAACTCAGAAAGTACTAATTTCATGACAGATTACTTTAACGTCAGAGAGAACTAGACAGCTAACATTTTAAGGTGGAGGTCATCAATGGCAGCCTCAGTGTTTTCATTAAACAGGTTCTAAACATTTTTATACTGACATTGACAAGGAAACTAACAAAACATAATGTGTGCTATTTCTGTTAAAAATCCTGTTTATGTATATATATATATATTATACTTATTTATTTATTTTTTTTGAAAAGCCCATGGCGTGTGAAACACACCCAAAAACTTCACCCGGTGCCAAAAAAAGTGCACACACATAAAGAGTGACACAAAACGTGCAACGGGTGTTACACTTGTCCTCCACTAGGAAGGACCTTACCCTGATCCCCCGGGGCGTTAGGCTCCTGACGGGGACTGAGGTACATCACGCGGTCCGACTGGCCGAAACCAGACGGACCCCTTTCTCTGGAGGGTCTGCCGAAACAGACCCACCCAAGTACTAGGTAGGGCTCCCCCGAAGGGAGACCCCATGAGAGCAGGCGAACCAGGCCAGAAGACCATGTCCACCTACTCCCAAGTCGTTCAGGGCAGGCCCGGGGACCTACACCCTACTAAACACACTGTGACAAACATGAACACCAAACAAAAAAATACAAAAGAAGTGACAACACAAGGGGATAAATAAAAAGAAAGTGGGGAGAAGGAAGGTGGGAGAGTGAAAAGTGGCCATTGTGCAATACAATGGCCAGGCCCTCCGGCCAGGAATAAAAAATTCCTCCGGTCCTAGCCAAAAGGCCCGGCCCAGGAGGCAGGTGCTAAAAAAAAAGCGTGCTTTGGTGCAGTGACCGCGGTGCCATATATCAGTGCGACCCTCACTCGCAGTGATCGTCTGGCACCCTTGGACTGCCACTCCAAGGGCACATACACCATGGGCTTTTCGATTCCTATCCGACCCTCCGACCGGTCAGTGCAGCCCTCTGTCCTGCTGATAGAGAGCCCTTCAAGGTTTTCTCAGGGAGAGCTGCCCCTGCTACAGCCTCCACCGATACTAGCCCTTCCAGACTCCCATCAACCCGTCGGATTTGCATGGCCGCACCCCGCTCAGAAACAGGGATTAGCCAGCTCCTCCCCCCGGATCGCAAACAAGGACAGCACTTACACCATCCAGCCAGAAGGCCAGAATAAGACTCGGCAAAAAGACCAGACCAAATGCAGCATTCCATCCTCACCAGGAGCACCCTTCCAGACGGCTCAGACTCGACCGCACCGGCCCCCAGTTTACTGTCGGGCAGCTCGGCATGGCCCCTGCTGAAACCATCCTTCCAGGTGCTAATGACGCCGTTGGGTTCGCATCAGCCCCCCACAGATAGGAGGTACTTCAGCGCCCCCTCTGGCAACTGATAAGAACAGATACTACACTTGATCTTAGCCAAAAGGCCGAGAAGCGATATATATTATACTTATTTTTGGTTGAAAATGTATACTTTATTTTGCAAAGAAAATATACAAAAAAACAAATACATCAACAGGGTACATTCCACACTGTATTGCGACGCAGCACATAAATACACTACATAACAGTACAGTTCCAAGCATACAATTAAATTACATTCATCCATCCTGCGGTATGATGCCCGATGTGTTGTGCAGAGTAAAGTACCCTGAGCCATCACATCATGCATGACGCCGCATTACCCTGAAATCAGTACTTCAAAAAACATGTCACAAAATTTCAAGTCATGTAAACTGTCAAAAAAAAGGCATTCTAATGGGCAACGGGTGTGATGGGGGGGGAGGAGGTGGGGTGGGGGAGAAAAAGAGTTCACAGGCCCGAAGCTTTATTGAACTGCCATTGGGTACACATAGGTGGGAGGGGGGGAGGGGAGATCTTCAGACGTCCTCTTCCTCCTTAAAGTCCATCAAGTGATAGTCTCTGAGCAGGCTGTGAACCAGTCTGCGACCGTCCTCGATGGACATCCTCTCCCTCTGGTGGATGAGGCGCTTTCTGGCGCACCATACAGCGTCCTTAAAGCAGCACAGCACCCGCCAGGCACTGTCAATGTCCTCCTGTGAATGAGTTCCACAGAAGAGTCCGTTTAACACACCAAAGTGTTTAATGGCAGTCTGGGGAACAAAGTTTTTAAGTTCAGGTTCCAAAGCCCTCAACAGGTCCTGTGCAAAGGGGCACTCCCAGAAAACATGAAAAGCAGTTTCCTCCTGGATGATGCAAAAGGGGCAGTGCCTGTATCTTCACAGATTTCTGGCATGCATGAATGTCCTGAGTGGCAATCCCCCTTGGATTGCCATCCATGCCAGATCTTTGTGCCTGTTGGTGAGTCTCTTTGAAGAAACATTCCTCCAGACCACTTTGCAAGTGGCTGAAGGGAGGCCTGGAACAGTCTCAAGAATGTCTGATGCTCTAATCAACTTGTGGATAGTTTTTGGCTTCCACAAGTCGGTCTTCACTCCATGCAGGCCCAGCTCCTTGATAAACTTGAAAGTGTCCAAGTAATACCAGGGAGTGTCCCAGTTGTAGGGGACGGAGCTGTCCCATTTGTCCCATCCTAGGGACCTCCAAAGAGGCAGGAGGAAAAAACGGGACATGGAGTTACCGCCAGAGTCCACAGTTCTGTCAACCAAAGTCCTGCGGATGCAGTTACAAGCAAAGAAGACCTTCAATAGGGTGGCGATGTCAGGCACGCCCTTACCGCCCTTGAGAGGCTCCTTGAACATAACCGCCCGCTTCACTCTGTCCATTTTGGAGCTCCAGATGAAGTGAAACACCGCCCTGGTGATGGCTTTGCAGGTGTTGACCCGGGGGGGCCAGGCCTGGGCGAGGAACTGCAACACAGTGTTTTTCCTTCGATGGTGAGTTCTCTGAGGCTCCAAAGTCCAAACTTCTGTCTCATCTTCGCCAGTCTTTCCTCCCAGGACTTCAGGGCTGCGCCCTCCGCTCCAAACCAGACTCCCAAAATTTTGATGAAGTCCGCCTTGATGCTGAAAGGGATGGGTGCAGAAGAAGGCAGGAACCACTTTCCGAAGAGCATGACTTCCGACTTCCCGCAGTTAACCTTTGCCCCTGAAGCTTGGCCGAAGTCCTCACACGTCTGGGCGAGTGTGTCGATGGAGCGCCGATCATCACAGAACACCGTCACGTCGTCCATGTAGAGCGAGCACTTGACCTCCCGTCTTTCTGGTCCTGGTGCGGTGATCCCTCTGATCTCTGGGTTTCGTCTGATGCTTCGGGCAAAGAGCTCTATACAGCAAACAAAAAGCAGAGGTGAGAGAGGGCAGCCTTGTCTGACCCCAGAGAAAATAGAAAAGGGGTCCGTTTTCCAGCCATTTACCAACACCAAACTACAAATGTCCTTATACATTACATTCACATACGAACAAAACAGTTCCCCAAGACCCAACCTGCGCAGAGTTCTGCACATGAACTCGTGGGAGACACGGTCAAAGGCCTTCTCCTGGTCAAGACTGACCAGGGCCGCGTGCACGCGGTGGCCATGAATGTACTGGACCGTGTCCCGGACAAGCGCGAGGCTGTCCGCAATCCTGCGGCCAGGAATGCCGCAAGTTTGATCCGGGTGGATGATCTGTCCGATGACAGATTTCAGCCTGTTGGCCAAAACCTTGGCGAGGATTTTGTAATCCACGTTCAAAAGAGAGATCGGACGCCAATTTTTCAGGTCCGATCTCTCCCCTTTGCGCTTATACAAAATCGTGATCATCCCCTCCCTCAGTGACGGAGGCATTATGCCCTCCACCACCATCTCCTCGTACAGCTCGAGCAGGTCCGGCCCCACGAGATCCCACAGGGCTACATAGAGCTCAACTGGGAGACCATCGCAACTCGGGGTCCTGCCTTGCCTAAAGGATTTAGCGGCAGAGTGCAGCTCCTCCAACACCAAGGGGGCGTTGACGGCCGATGAACCTGCAGGATCAATTGGGTTAGAGATACCTGACAGGAACCTGTCGGCTGCCTCCGTGTCTGTTTCTTTCGGGGAGTAGAGATTGGTGTAGTAGTCTTCGACTACTTGCATCACAGCCTCCTTCCCCTTCTGGAGTGTTCCGGTCTCGTCACGCAACTCCGACAAGGGGGTGTGTCCTGAGTGAAGTTTCCTGAAAAAGAAAGAGTTACACTTCTCACCTTTCTCAAGATTCTCCATTTTGGCACGGAAGACAATGTGCCTGGATTCTTCCTCAAAGTGCCCTTTCAGGCTCTTCTTGGTGTCCTCCAGGTCCTGCCTAACGTTCCAGCCGCAGTGATGAAGGTCCTGCAGTGACTGCAACTGACGTTGCAGTCTCCTGAGTTCCCTCTTCCTGGCACACACTTGCTGACGTCCCCTTGCCTGAAAGAAGCTGCGCAGCTTAACTTTCACAAACTCCCACCAATCACTTACCTTTCCGAAGAATCTCTTTTCCTCCGTCCAGGAGGCATAGGCCTCCCGGAGTTCCCCCCTCAATTCCTCATTTTCCAGCAGGGTACTATTCAGCTTCCAGGAACCTGGTCCGCGGGCAAAGCCCTCGCCCAGGTTACCCCAAAAGTGAATAGCCCTGTGGTCAGAGAAAAAGCAGGGGATCATGGAGAACTCACGATGCTTGACTGCTCGTGAAGTGAGCATGAAGTCAATCCTGGAACGCACCGATCCGTCGGGCCGGCACCATGAATAGTTCACGGTACCTTGCCCTATGGATCCCACGGCGTCCTGCAGGGAAGCCTCCGAGATCATCTCCCTGAGCAGCCTAGACGTAGCATCAAGTTTTGCATACATGCTAGAGCTGCGCCCATCCTCCTCTATCGGACAGTTAAAATCACCGCCGATCACTACTGCTCTGGTGGTGACGAGTTGGGTCCGCAGGGTCTGGAATAGTTCCAGCCGCGCACTCTTATCTGGGGGGGCGTACACGTTGATGAGCCTAATTGGCTCTCCCACCCACGAGCCGTCTATGACCAAAAGACGGCCACAGACTAGCTCATGGATAGAGTCAACCGTGAAGCGCCCACCCCTGATAAGAATGGCTACCCCAGCAGATTTACACTCGCCACCCCCGGACCAGTAGGAGGGACCCAAGGTCCACTGAGAGGTCAGATGTGTGTACCTTCTCAAGGGAGGAAGAGCGCATTCCTGGAGCATGTAGACATCACTCTGATGACTGGATAGAAAAGTCAGCACTGTTTGCCTTCTAGAGGTATCCTTGATACTCCTCACATTAATGGAAAAGATAGAGATCTCAGCCATAATGAATAGGAGTATGAGGTCTAGTCAGCAAAAGCCCGAACTTACCTCCCCAAAGGGGGGGGGACTCTTCCATTGCCTCAGGTGCTTGGGGTACTTGTCCTGTGTTTGGGTTCTCGATTAGGTCGAGCTCGAACAGGACTTCGTCTATCATTGGGTTGAGGTTGACGGAGGGGACAGGCACGGTGTCGGCCATGATCTCCTCCTCTTCCTCCTCTCCCGCAGATTCAAGGTCCTCCACTACCGCCTCTGATCCCGCGCTGTCGCGCTGGTCTCCGTTGGGCCGTTTGGTGGAGGTAGCAGGTGCCTCTGCCGCTGGGCTCTGAGGCTTCCGTTTCCGGCTTCCTGTTGGGCCACTGGTGGGGGTGGGAGGGGGAGGGCGGGGAAGTCCTCCAGAGAGGGCGGGGGTGGGGTGGGGAGGGTCTCCTCTGGCACCGAGGGGGTGGGTGGGGGTGTGCCAGAGGTAGGGGCAGGGACGGGGGCAGGGGTTTGGACTGGGGTTGGGACTGGGGCAGGGACAGGGGTATGGACAGGGGCGGGGCAGGGACAGGGGTAGGGCCGGGGGTGGGGGCAGGGACAGGGGCCGGGGCAGGGGTGGACTCACCTGTGGCCTTCCGAGGCTCTTTAGGTTTTCCTTCTGGCGGTTTTCTCCCGGGGTTGTAGGCTGGTTTACCCTGCATCAGGGCTCCAGCATAGGTCCGGGTCCTTTGGGGGCAGTGCTTGAAGGAGTGCTCTGCCAATCCACAGAGGTTGCAGGTTTTGGACCTCGGACAGTCCTTGGTCTCGTGGCCTGCAACCCGACAGAACTTGCAAGTAAGTTCCGTACACTCCTTTCCCATGTGTCCAGGACTGCCACATCTGTTGCAGTTGTGGGGTATCCCGGGGTAGAAGAGGAGTCCTGCGGATTCTCCAAGGGAGAAACACGACTGCAGGTGCTGTAGGTCCCCCGAAGGGTCTTTTCTTAGCTTGCAGAGCACCGACCACTTCCCTATCCAGAAGCCGTTGACATCGAGGATTCGGACTGGGTCCTTTACCACGGTGCAGAACCTCTGGAGGTAGGTGGTTATGTCCCTGATTTGGGTGTGGGGGTTCCTCATGGCCACCGTCACCCACTTCTCGTCCCGTGTTATGGGGCAGTTCGCGGTGAACTTCCGGAAAGGGGATTCAGGGCCACTGGTCTTCACCATATCCCAGTATCTTCTGCAGACTTGGAACGACACAAAAGTTATGAAGAATTTACCTTTTGTGAAGGTCTGCACGGAGAGTGTCTCCGCTTTGCTGAAACCTTGCTCCAGGATCATCTTCTTTCCAAAGATCTCCGGGGTCATGTCGGGGACTCTTCCTTCCACCTCCTTCAGCTTCAGCACGACCATCCAGGACTCCAGGGTTGGCAGTCCGTCTGCAGTCAGGTACGGCTTGGCTGGTCTCGGTTGGCTGGTGGCGGCCGGGGTAGGGGTGGAGGTTGAGGCAGCAGCATTCTCGGGGGCCTTGGAGGAAGTGGCTGGAGCAGGGTTTTTCTTCATAGTCTTGTCTGTCTTCTTCTCGTTTTTCCCCATCATCAAGGAGTTGGATGTCGCTTCAGGAGATCTTAGGCGGCTTCCTTCTGGTTCCTTGACGTCTTCACTCTTTTCGTAGCCTTTACAAAGGCTCTAGCATCCACTGCCCGAAGGTAGTAATGCGGAGTGGGGGGGAGAAGGGTAGATCGCAGACTCGTTCCAAGTGGGGGCTAAGCCTCTGCCCAATAGCAGCAAGTAGGTGAAGCTGAATTAAATCAACGATCCTACAAGACCGAGCAGAGGGTACCCCACAAGGACCAATTGGCTTGGATAGATGCAAGTGGTTCTCAACGTCCTAGCTGTAAAGCAGAGACACCCCTAAAGGCTAAAGTCGATACTACACTTGATCTTAGCCAAAAGGCCGAGAAGCGATCTATATTATACTTATTTTTGGTTGAAAATGTATACTTTATTTTGCAAAGAAAATATACAAAAAAAAAATACATCAACAGGGTACATTCCACACTGTATTGCGACGCAGCGCATAAATACACTACATAACAGTACAGTTCCAAGCATACAATTAAATTACATTCATCCATCCTGCGGTATGATGCCCGATGTGTTGTGCAGAGTAAAGTACCCTGAGCCATCACATCATGCATGACGCCGCATTACCCTGAAATCAGTACTTCAAAAAACATGTCACAAAATTTCAAGTCATGTTACTGTCAAAAAAAAGGCATTCAAATGGGCAACGGGTGTGATGGGGGGGGAGGAGGTGGGGTGGGGGAGAAAAAGAGTTCACAGGCCCGAAGCTTTATTGAACTGCCATTGGGTACACATAGGTGGGAGGGGGGAAGGGGAGATCTTCAGACGTCCTCTTCCTCCTTAAAGTCCATCAAGTGATAGTCTCTGAGCAGGCTGTGAACCAGTCTGCGACCGTCCTCGATGGACATCCTCTCCCTCTGGTGGATGAGGCGCTTTCTGGCGCACCATACAGCGTCCTTAAAGCAGCACAGCACCCGCCAGGCACTGTCAATGTCCTCCTGTGAATGAGTTCCACAGAAGAGTCCGTTTAACACACCAAAGTGTTTAATGGCAGTCTGGGGAACAAAGTTTTTAAGTTCAGGTTCCAAAGCCCTCAACAGGTCCTGTGCAAAGGGGCACTCCCAGAAAACATGAAAAGCAGTTTCCTCCTGGATGATGCAAAAGGGGCAGTGCCTGTATCTGCACAGGTTTCTGGCATGCATGAATGTCCTGAGTGGCAATCCCCCTTGGATTGCCATCCATGCCAGATCTTTGTGCCTGTTGGTGAGTCTCTTTGAAGAAACATTCCTCCAGACCACTTTGCAAGTGGCTGAAGGGAGGCCTGGAACAGTCTCAAGAATGTCCGATGCTCTAATCAACTTGTGGATAGTTTTTGGCTTCCACAAGTCGGGCTTCACTCCATGCAGGCCCAGCTCCTTGATAAACTTGAAAGTGTCCAAGTAATACCAGGGAGTGTCCCAGTTGTAGGGGACGGAGCTGTCCCATTTGTCCCATCCTAGGGACCTCCAAAGAGGCAGGAGGAAAAAACGGGACATGGAGTTACCGCCAGAGTCCACAGTTCTGTCAACCAAAGTCCTGCGGATGCAGTTACAAGCAAAGAAGACCTTCAATAGGGTGGCGATGTCAGGCACGCCCTTACCGCCCTTGAGAGGCTCCTTGAACATAACCGCCCACTTCACTCTGTCCATTTTGGAGCTCCAGATGAAGTGAAACACCGCCCTGGTGATGGCTTTGCAGGTGTTGACCCGGGGGGGGCCAGGCCTGGGCGAGGTACTGTAACACAGGGAGAATCTCGCTGCGGAGTACCAGTGTTTTTCCATCGATGGTGAGTTCTCTGAGGCTCCAAAGTCCAAACTTCTGTCTCATCTTCGCCAGTCTTTCCTCCCAGGACTTCAGGGCTGCGCCCTCCGCTCCAAACCAGACTCCCAAAATTTTGATGAAGTCCGCCTTGATGCTGAAAGGGATGGGTGCAGAAGAAGGCAGGAACCACTTTCCGAAGAGCATGACTTCCAACTTCCCGCAGTTGACCTTTGCCCCTGAAGCTTGGCCGAAGTCCTCACACGTCTGGGTGAGTGTGTCGATGGAGCGCCGATCAGCACAGAACACCGTCACGTCGTCCATGTAGAGCGAGCACTTGACCTCCCGTCTTTCTGGTCCTGGTGCGGTGATCCCTCTGATCTCTGGGTTTCGTCTGATGCTTCGGGCAAAGAGCTCTATACAGCAAACAAAAAGCAGAGGTGAGAGAGGGCAGCCTTGTCTGACCCCAGAGAAAATAGAAAAGGGGTCAGTTTTCCAGCCATTTACCAACACCAAACTACAAATGTCCTTATACATTACATTCACATACGAACAAAACAGTTCCCCAAGACCCAACCTGCGCAGAGTTCTGCACATGAACTCGTGGGAGACACGGTCAAAGGCCTTCTCCTGGTCAAGACTGACCAGGGCCGCGTGCACGCGGTGGCCATGAATGTACTGGACCGTGTCCCGGACAAGCGCGAGGCTGTCCGCAATCCTGCGGCCAGGAATGCCGCAAGTTTGATCCGGGTGGATCATCTGTCCGGTGACAGATTTCAGCCTGTTGGCCAAAACCTTGGCGAGGATTTTGTAATCCACGTTCAAAAGAGAGATCGGACGCCAATTTTTCAGGTCCGATCTCTCCCCTTTGCGCTTATACAAAATCATGATCATCCCCTCCCTCAGTGACGGAGGCATTCTGCCCTCCACCACCATCTCCTCGTACAGCTCGAGCAGGTCCGGGCCCACGAGATCCCACAGGGCTACATAGAGCTCAACTGGGAGACCATCGCAACTCGGGGTCCTGCCTTGCCTAAAGGATTTAGCGGCAGAGTGCAGCTCCTCCAACACCAAGGGGGCGTTGACGGCCGATGAACCTGCAGGATCAATTGGGTTAGAGATACCTGACAGGAACCTGTCGGCTGCCTCCGTGTCTGTTTCTTTCGGGGAGTAGAGATTGGTTTAGTAGTCTTCGACTACTTGCATCACAGCCTCCTTCCCCTTCTGGAGTGTTCCGGTCTCGTCACGCAACTCCGACAAGGGGGTGTGTCCTGAGTGAAGTTTCCTGAAAAAGAAAGAGTTACACTTCTCACCTTTCTCAAGATTCTCCATTTTGGCACGGAAGACAATGTGCCTGGATTCTTCCTCAAAGTGCCCTTTCAGGCTCTTCTTGGTGTCCTCCAGGTCCTGCCTAACGTTCCAGCCGCAGTGATGAAGGTCCTGCAGTGACTGCAACTGACGTTGCAGTCTCCTGAGTTCCCTCTTCCTGGCACACACTTGCTGACGTCCCCTTGCCTGAAAGAAGCTGCGCAGCTTAACTTTCACAAACTCCCACCAATCACTTACCTTTCCGAAGAATCTCTTTTCCTCCGTCCAGGAGGCATAGGCCTCCCGGAGTTCCCCCCTCAATTCCTCATTTTCCAGCAGGGTACTATTCAGCTTCCAGGAACCTGGTCCGCGGGCAAAGCCCTCGCCCAGGTTACCCCGAAAGTGAATAGCCCTGTGGTCAGAGAAAAAGCAGGGGATCATGGAGAACTCACGATGCTTGACTGCTCGTGAAGTGAGCACGAAGTCAATCCTGGAACGCACCGATCTGTCGGGCCGGCACCATGAATAGTTCACGGTACCTTGCCCTATGGATCCCACGGCGTCCTGCAGGGAAGCCTCCGAGATCATCTCCCTGAGCAGCCTAGACGTAGCATCAAGTTTTGCATACATGCTAGAGCTGCGCCCATCCTCCTCTATCGGACAGTTAAAATCACCGCCGATCACTACTGCTCTGGTGGTGACGAGTTGGGTCCGCAGGGTCTGGAATAGTTCCAGCCGCGCACTCTTATCTGGGGGGGCGTACACGTTGATGAGCCTAATTGGCTCTCCCACCCACGAGCCGTCTATGACCAAAAGACGGCCACAGACTAGCTCATGGATAGAGTCAACCGTGAAGCGCCCACCCCTGATAAGTATGGCTACCCCAGCAGATTTACACTCGCCACCCCCGGACCAGTAGGAGGGACCCAAGGTCCACTGAGAGGTCAGATGTGTGTACCTTCTTAAGGGAGGAAGAGCGCATTCCTGGAGCATGTAGACATCACTCTGATGACTGGAAAGAAAAG
Source organism: Rana muscosa (assembly GCA_029206835.1). NCBI lineage: Eukaryota > Metazoa > Chordata > Amphibia > Anura > Ranidae > Rana > Rana muscosa. The sequence continues at coordinate 61,515,540 of CM055122.1, read as the reverse complement.
TCAGCACTGTTTGCCTTCTAGAGGTATCCTTGATACTCCTCACATTAATGGAAAAGATAGAGATCTCAGCCATAATGAATAGGGGTATGAGGTCTAGTCAGCAAAAGCCCGAACTTACCTCCCCGAAGGGGGGGGGGACTCTTCCATTGCCTCAGGTGCTTGGGGTACTTGTCCTGTGTTTGGGTTCTCGATTAGGTCGAGCTCGAACAGGACTTCGTCTATCATTGGGTTGAGGTTGATGGAGGGGACAGGCACGGTGTCGGCCATGATCTCCTCCTCTTCCTCCTCTCCCGCAGATTCAAGGTCCTCCACTACCGCCTCTGATCCCGCGCTGTCGCGCTGGTCTCCGTTGGGCCGTTTGGTGGAGGCAGCAGGTGCCTCTGCCGCTGGGCTCTGAGGCTTCTGTTTCCGGCTTCCTGTTGGGCCACTGGTGGGGGTGGGAGGGGGAGGGCGGGGAAGTCCTCCAGAGAGGGCGGGGGGTGGGGTGGGGAGGGTCTCCTCTGGCACCGAGGGGGTGGGTGGGGGTGTGCCAGAGGTAGGGGCAGGGACGGGGGCAGGAGTTGGGACTGGGGTTGGGACTGGGGCAGGGACAGGGGCGGGGGCAGGGACAGGGGTAGGGCCGGGGGTGGGGGCAGGGACAGGGACAGGGGTGGACTCACCTGTGGCCTTCCGAGGCTCTTTAGGTTTTCCTTCTGGCGGTTTTCTCCCGGGGTTGGAGGCTGGTTTACCCTGCATCAGGGCTCCAGCATAGGTCCGGGTCCTTTGGGGGCAGTGCTTGAAGGAGTGCTCTGCCAATCCACAGAGGTTGCAGGTTTTGGACCTCGGACAGTCCTTGGTCTCGTGGCCTGCAACCCGACAGAACTTGCAAGTTATTATACTTATTTTTTTATTTTTATTTTTTTGAAAAGCCCATGGCGTGTGAAACACCCAAAAACTCCACCCGGTGCCAAAAAAAGTGCACACACATAAAGAGTGAAACACAAAACGTGCAACGGGTGTAACACTTGTCCTCCACATGGAAGGACCTTACCCTGATCCCCCGGGGTGTTAGGCTCCTGACAGGGACGGAGGTACTTATGGTCTGACTGGCCGAAACCAGACAGACCCCATTCGTCGGTGAGTCTGCCGAAACAGACCCATCCAAGTACTAGGTGGGGCTCCCCCGAAGGGAGACCCCCATGAGAGCAGGCGAACCAGGCCAGAAGACCATGTCCACCTACTCCCAAGTCGTTCAGGGCAGGCCCGAGGACCTACACCCTACTAAACACAGTGACAAACGTGCTATACATGCACATAGGGACAGCATTTTTCTCTTAGTGCATTTCTGTAAAAAAAAATCTGCAGTAATGACTGGAACAACCAGACACGTTATGGTGAGGTGGGTTGTGTCCATCTGTAAGCCCTACGCCATAGAAGCCATACACTGCACTAATGATGCTTAACTACAGTAGCCTAAAACTGCTGTATGCTGTTTGTAATAAATGTCTGTATAATATTAGGCTATATCTGTATTAAAAAACATAAGTTCATGCTATTTAATCAAAGGACCATAAAGGAATATGTTGCACGGCTCCATCCACTATCTTAAAATGTAGAATAAAACCCTTGTTTTTTGGATCTGTGATATAAGGGAGACATATCTTCTGTTTTTAGAAGACTCTACCTTGTTACTCCAGTCATTATTGGAAGGCAAGGACCATTGACCTAGGATTCTTAGGCTAAAAGAAGGGGAACAGCATTTTTTTTAAATTTAGGACCAGAAAGGGATACTTTAAACCAGTCTGATTTGATAATGCAGTGGTTCCCAACCTCATTTCTCAAGTACCGTACATACTTGAGTATAAGCCGAGTTTTTAAGCACATTTTTTTGTGCTGAAAATGCCCCCCTCGGCTTATACTCGAGTCACCTTTTTGCGCCTGATCTCCCGGATTTGGGGACCAGGTACCGGCCGGCCATAGGTCCCCTGGACCCCAAACTTGGCACACAATAATCCCCACTCTTTCTCTACAATTGTGCAAAGTTTGTTGTCCGGGGAACCTACGGCCAGGGAGCATCGATTTTTCAAAGCCGGGCACCCCTTCCATAGACTCCCATGTTAAACGTACACTAAGTCTAGTCATGGACACAGTGAGGCATGGGCACAGTGAGGCATGCAGATGGACACCCTAGGCTTATACCCGAGTCAATACGTTTTCCCAGTTTTTTGTGGTAAAATTAGGTGCCTCGGCTTATATTCGGGTCGGCTTATACTCGAGCATATACGGTACTCTAAATAGGCCATGTCCAGAAATTTCCCTGGGAGAAAATAGCTGTCATAAATACCAAGATATTGTCATTGATTTATTGCTCCTGTGCAATGTGAAGGAAATCCTGGAAACATGACCTTGTGACAGTGCACCAACGCTGTCGGACATAATAGAAGTCCATTGGAAAGTGCAGCTAACCCACACAAAAACTGCAGGTACACTGTGTGTAGCCACCCTTACTCAAACTTTAAGATGGCATGCTTTATTAATATGGCATGGCATAGGATGATATTTTTTTAACCCATGTCTGATGTATATACGCATTACCATAAAGCATGTCTTTAAAGAAAACCAGTGGTATGCACTAGCATGATATTTCTACAGCTATCTTTTAGGCTCGGTTCACACTGGAACCGACTGCAGACCGCACAGGAACGCTGTGCGTCCCCATTCTCCAGTTCAGGGACGAATCAGGGTCAAATCTGTCCCTGAATTCAGCCCTGAAACTGAGCCGGTCACATTCTCCTGCTATGCGAATTGGATGTGTGGAAACCCACATCCAATTCGCATAGGTGTGAACCCAGCCTAAAAGCTAAGTTCACCTTTTTTTTTTTTTCATTCCAGCTCCCCAATGTACGAATATAGCATTATTGTACTTCTTTTGCAAAAATAAAACAGCTTTCCATTTATTCTACACACGCTTACCTCACTCTCTTCATGGCTGTTACTAACACTTATCTATTACTTCTGCCTTACTTACCGGACAGACTTTAGGTCATGACACAGGAAGGAGTTGACCAGCTGATCTCAGTAGCACACACCCTGCATCATTTAACCTCTGCTGGTCAACTAACCTAAAGTCTTTCCAGGAAGTAAGGCAGAAGTAATGGATACGTGTTTTTCAACAGCCATGAAGAGAGTGAGGTAAGCGTGTGTAGAATAAATGCAAAGCTGTTTTATTTTTGCAAAAGAAGTATATTAATGCTATATTGGTACATAAGGGAGCTGGAATTTAGAAAAATAAATAAAAAAAGGTGAACTTAAGCCCTGTACACACGATCGGATTTCCTATGGATTCTAATCCGATGGATTTTTCCATCGGAAGTCCGATGAAGCTTACTTCCATCAGTCTTGCCTACACACCATCAGTCAAAAATCCGACCGTCCCAAACGCCGTGACGTAAAACACTCCGACAAGCCGAGAAAAATTAAGTTCAATGCTTCTGAGCATGCGTCGACTTGATTCTGAGCATGCGTGGGTTTTTTGTCCGATGGAGTTCCACACAGACGAACGGAAATTGCTATTGTTTTTTTTCCCATCGGAAAAATTTAAAACATGTTCTATTTTTTCTCACCGATAGAAAAAAGACCGATGGGGCCCATACACGATCGGTTTGTCCGATGAGAAAAGTCCATCGGACTGTTTTCATCGGTAAAACCGATCGTGTGTACACGGCATTAGCCATTAAAGTTTAACTGTACTTGTGTTAGAATTGTATTTGTGTACTTGTCCCAACAGCTTCTAAAAATGTGTGTATGATATTGTGACAAGGGGGTCACTTTGGACACAGGGTGAATGGAAAAACTCCAATATGGTCTATGATAGCCATATTCAATGCTGTACATACATTTTATCTAGATTGGGTCTGTAATTGTCACGGGCCGGGCAGGCGACTATAGAGGAGGCAGGAGGTGGATCCACTGTACCAGAGAGGGGATGGTACGAATCACACCGAGGGACCGGTTCTAAGCAGCTACCGGTTTTCACCAGAGCCCGCCGCAAGGCAGGATGGACTTGCTGCGGCGGTAGCAACCAGGTCGTGTCCCCCAGTAGCGACTCCACCTCTCTGGTGGCTGAGGCTGGTGCGGTACAAAAGGACTAGGCAGAGGCAAGGTCAGACGTAGCAAAGGTCAGGGCAGGCGGCAATGGTTCGTGGTCAGAGACAAAGGCAGAAGGTCAGGTACACAGGCAAGGTAAACTCAAAATACTTCCGCAAGGTACTAGGACAACAAGATCCGGCAAGGACAGGAAGGGGAAGTGGGTTTAAATAGGTTTTGGGTAGTGGAACCGTAATTGGACCGGGCACCAATCAATGGTGCACTGGCCCTTTAAATTTTAGAAGACCGGCGCGCGCGCGCCCTAGAACACAGCGGGGCCGCGCGCGCCGGGAGGAAGCAGGAAGAGGAAGGTAAGTGGAGAGGAGAGCGGAGCAGCGCCCACGGCCAGGGGGGCTGGCCGGAGCGCCGCAGAGGGGACGACGCCGTGAGTGCTCCGGGCTGGATGGGACACCCGGAGCACTCGGCGTTACAGTACCCCCCCCCTTAGGTCTCCCCCTTTTCTTGGAGCCCAAGAAACTACGGATGAGCTCTTTGTCTAAAATGTTGGTCTCAGGCTCCCAGGATCTCTCTTCAGGACCACAGTTCTCCCAATCAACTAAAAAGAATTTTTTACCTCGGACGACCTTGGAGGCGAGGATATCTTTCACCGAAAAGACATCGGAGGAACCAGAGACCGGAGCAGGAGCGGTGACCTTGGGGGAAAATCGGTTAAGAATGAGGGGTTTAAGGAGAGACACGTGAAAAGAGTTGGGGATGCGAAGAGAAGGAGGAAGATGGAGTTTGTAAGAGACAGAATTGATTTGGTTTTTGACTTTATAAGGTCCGAGGTAACGAGGGCCCAGCTTGTAGCTAGGTACCCGTAACCGAACATATTTGGAGGAGAGCCACACTTTGTCACCAGGGAGATAGACAGGGGGAATTCTTCTCTTTTTATCTGCATGTCTCTTCATGCGGGCAGAGGCCAGAGATAGCGAGTTTTGAGTCTCTTTCCAGATAGAGGAAAAGTCCCGGGTTAATTCATCCACGGCAGGAACTCCAGAAGAAGTGGGAATGGGGAGGGGGGGGGCAAAGGATGGCGGCCGTAGACCACAAAGAAAGGTGATTTGGAGGACGATTCAGAGTTCTTGAAATTGTATGAGAATTCCGCCCAGGGCAATAGGTCGACCCAATCGTCTTGACGGGCGGAGACAAAATGTCATAAGTAGTCACCAAGGACCTGGTTAACTCTCTCCACCTGTCCATTGGATTGCGGGGGATAAGCAGAAGAAAAATTCAATTTAATCTTAAGTTGAGTACAGAGAGCTCTCCAAAATTTTGAGATAAATTGAACGCCTCTATCCGAGACGATATGTGAGGGAAGGCCATGGAGACGGAAAATTTGAAGAAAAAAGTGCTTCGCCAACTGAGGTGCAGTAGGCAGACCAGGAAGAGGGACAAAATGAGCCATTTTCGAAAAGCGGTCAACGACCACCCAGATGACAGTGTTACCATGAGACAACGGAAGGTCCGTGATGAAATCCATGGCAATGTGGGACCATGGTAGTTCAGGCACCGGTAGAGGAAGGAGAAGACCTGCAGGCTTCAGGCGTGGAGTTTTGTCACGTGCACAGATAGTGCAGGCTCGTACAAAGTCAGTCATATCTCTTTCCTGGGTAGGCCACCAATAGTGTCTGGCCAACAATTGTAAGGATTTTTTGATCCCAGCATGGCCGGCTAGATGGGAGGAATGGCCCCACCTAAGTATCTGGAGACGAAGGCCTGGAGGAACGAAAGTTTTTCCTGGAGGGACTGGCACCAGAGCAGCGGGAGCAGAGGAAATCAGGCACTCAGGGGGTACGATGTGTTGTGGGGGGTTCCCGGTTTCGGAGGCATCAGAGGAACGGGACAAGGCATCCGCCCTGACATTCTTGTCTGCGGGACGAAAATGGATCTGAAAATTGAACCGGGCAAAGAACAATGACCACCTGGCCTGGCGAGGATTCAAGCGCTGAGCGGACTCAAGGTAGGACAAATTCTTATGGTCAGTGTAGATGGAGATGGGGTGAAGAGAACCTTCCAGGAGATGTCTCCACTCTTCTAATGCCAACTTGATGGCCAACAGTTCACGGTCACCTATGGAATAGTTCTTTTCAGGAGGGGAGAAGGTTTTAGAGAAAAAACCACACGTGACGTTTCCTCCTTTAGCATTTCTTTGAAGAAGAACGGCTCCGGCTCCTACCGAGGAGGCGTCAACTTCAAGGAAGAACGGCTTAGTGGGGTCTGGTCGAGATAGAACAGGTGCCGAAGAGAAGGCGGTTTTTAGGTGAGTAAAGGCTTCTTCCGCCTGAGGTGGCCAGGACCTTGGATTCGCGTTTTTCTTAGTCAGCGCCACTATCGGTGCAACGATGGTGGAGAAGTGGGGTATGAACTGGCGATAGTAGTTGGCGAATCCAAGGAAGCGCTGGATAGCACGGAGTCCAGAGGGACGTGGCCAATCTAAGACTGCGGAAAGCTTGTCAGGATCCATTTGAAGACCTTGTCCTGAAACCAGATAACCTAGGAAAGGAAGGCTGCTACACTCAAAAAGGCATTTTTCAAATTTAGCGTAAAGATGATTTACACGGAGGCGCTGGAGTACTTGACGGACATGGAGCCGATGTTCCTCAAGGTTGGTAGAGAAAATTAGGATGTCGTCAAGATAGACAACCACACAGGTATATAGTATGTCCCGAAAGATTTCATTGACAAAATCCTGAAAGACTGCAGGGGCGTTGCAAAGTCCAAAAGGCATGACGAGATATTCGAAGTGGCCGTCTCTGGTGTTAAATGCGGTTTTCCATTCATCTCCTTTACGGATTCTGATGAGGTTATAAGCGCCCCTGAGGTCTAATTTTGAAAAAACCTTTGCTCCGCGCAGACGGTCAAAGAGCTCCGAGATGAGAGGCAGAGGGTAGCGATTTTTAACAGTGATCTTATTAAGACCACGATAGTCTATGCAAGGGCGTAGTGAACCATCCTTCTTGGTAACGAAGAAGAACCCTGCTCCGGCTGGGGAGGATGATTTCCTAATAAACCCTCTCTTGAGGTTCTCCTGTATGTAATCGGACATGGCCTTGGTTTCGGGAGAGGAGAGAGGGTAAATTCTGCCACGGGGTGGTGTAGTACCTGGGAGCAAGTCAATGGGGCAGTCGTAGGGTCTATGTGGAGGTAAGACCTCCGCCTGTTTTTTGCAAAAAACATCGGAAAAGTCCTGATAGGCCTTGGGAAGGCCAGGCAAAGGAGTAGAAACGGGAATTCGACTGGTAGGTATAGACTTAAGACAATGCTTGTGGCAGGAATAGCCCCAGGATTTGATGTCTCCCGTGGTCCAGTCGAGGGTAGGAGAATGACGCTGGAGCCAGGGTAGGCCAAGAAGGATGTCAGAAGTACAGTTCGGCAAAACAAAGAATTCAATCTTTTCTTGGTGAAGGACCCCAACGGACATGAGCAGGGGTTCGGTGCGGTAACGCACGGTACAATCCAGATTCTCTCCATTTACGGAGGAAATGAAGAAGGGTCTGATGAGACGGATAACAGGAATGTTGAACCTGTTGATGAAGGAGGCTTCAATAAAGTTTCCTGCAGAACCGGAGTCCAGGAAGACCACCGCAGAGAAGGGGGAGCCGGCAGAAGGAGAGATCCGCACAGGAATAGTCAGACGTGGAGAGGAAGAATTCACACCTAGTAACGCCTCTCCCACGCTCACTAGGTGCGAGCGTTTCCCAGACGTGGAGGACGAATGGGGCAGTCCTTTAGGAAATGTTCAGAGCTCGCACAATAGAGGCATAAGTTCTCATTCCTACGGCGAGACCTTTCTTGCAGGGTCAGACGAGATCGGTCGACTTGCATGGCCTCCTCGACAGGAGGCATGGTATCAGGATGCGTAGGATTCAGGAAGAGAGGAGCCAGGCGCGGATAACGCCTGGTACGAACAAGATCTTTCTCCAGGCGAAGCTCTTGGCGTCTTTCAACGTAGCGGATGTCAATGCGGGTAGCTAAGTGGATAAGCTCTGTCAGGGTGGAGGGTATGTCTCGTGCGGCCAGATAGTCCTTGATGTGGCTGGATAAGCCTTTCTTGAAGGTTGCGCAGAGAGCCTCATTATTCCAGGCTAGCTCTGAGGCCAGTGTGCGGAACTGTATGGCATATTCGCCCACAGAGGAGTTTCCTTGGACCAGGTTAAGCAGGGCGGTTTCAGCGGATGATGCTCGGGCTGGTTCCTCAAAAACGCTACGAACCTCAGCAAAGAAGGACTGAACGGTGGCCGTAGCAGGGTCATTGCGGTCCCAGAGTGGCGTGGCCCAGGCCAAGGCCTTCCCAGACAACAGACAGACCACAAATGCCACCTTAGAGCGTTCTGTGGAAAACTGGTCCGACATCATTTCAAGATGCAGGGCACATTGAGACAAGAATCCCTGGCACATCTTAGAATCCCCGTCAAATTTCTCCGGAAGAGACAAGCGGATCTTTGAACTAGACGCGGCTGCTCGGAGAGGAGGAGATGCTGGAGCTTGTCGCGGCAGACGCTGCTGGACCATGGCGGTCAACTGCGCCAGCTGCTGTCCTTGTTGGGCAATCAATTGCAACTGCTGGGCAACCACGGTAGTGAGATCAGCGAGATTGGGCAGCGGCACCTCAGCGGCATCCATGGCCGGATCTACTGTCACGGGCCGGGCAGGCGACTATAGAGGAGGCAGGAGGTGGATCCACTGTACCAGAGAGGGGATGGTACGAATCACACCGAGGGACCGGTTCTAAGCAGCTACCGGTTTTCACCAGAGCCCGCCGCAAGGCAGGATGGACTTGCTGCGGCGGTAGCAACCAGGTCGTGTCCCCCAGTAGCGACTCCACCTCTCTGGCGGCTGAGGCTGGTGCGGTACAAAAGGACTAGGCAGAGGCAAGGTCAGACGTAGCAAAGGTCAGGGCAGGCGGCAATGGTTCGTGGTCAGAGACAAAGGCAGAAGGTCAGGTACACAGGCAAGGTAAACTCAAAATACTTCCGCAAGGTACTAGGACAACAAGATCCGGCAAGGACAGGAAGGGGAAGTGGGTTTAAATAGGTTTTGGGTAGTGGAACCGTAATTGGACCGGGCACCAATCAATGGTGCACTGGCCCTTTAAATTTTAGAAGACCGGCGCGCGCGCGCCCTAGAACACAGCGGGGCCGCGCGTGACGGGAGGAAGCAGGAAGAGGAAGGTAAGTGGAGAGGAGAGCGGAGCAGCGCCCACGGCCAGGGGGGCTGGCCGGAGCGCCGCAGAGGGGACGACGCCGTGAGTGCTCCGGGCTGGATGGGACACCCGGAGCACTCGGCGTTACAGTAATATTGATCCACCATATTCCTCAGGATAGCTGCAAAGAACTATTTACTGTTTGATTATGACCTCAACAGGGTAATTGAAAAGTGATGCCTTCATGATGTTGGGACACATACTGTTAGATGCTAATGTCATCACCCCCAGCCCCTGCCTTTGTGTAATCATTGCTGGGAGGAATTAAGGTGATTTGCATTCTATTGTTCATTATGACTTGGGAAGGTCTGGTGTGAATAGAGATAATTAACACCATGCCTGTGTGTATGGTAGCCGGCAGACAGACTGGCTGCCAACACTTTGTGATAAGATGTGTATTGGGGATCGTTATATTCTATTGTGTGGGATCTTTTGAAGCCTAGCAGACGTCAGGATGATGTGTTGAGTCTTGTGATGTGTGGGTGGAGCTGGGCCATTGTTCATGTTAAACTAATGCAGTATTGGATATATATAAAAGTTACAATGTTTCTCAATAAAGGCATTCGATCTAGGAAGATACAGAGTGCGTCTCGTTCTTCAGAAGAATTAATTCCTATGGGAAGGGGTCGTTTGGCTGTGGAAGATTGGTAGCGAGTGGATGTGTGTCCAGGAGAGGGGACAGAGGAAATGGCGTTAACCCCCTTCGTATTTGGGGTGCCGTTACAGATATTTTACCATTTCTCATAGTAATTCCTCTTTCCTGAATGTAACCTCCCAGCTCTGAGCACATTCTAAAGTGCAATAAAAAAAAAACGAAATCGAATTCCTGGAAATGGATTGTTTATTCATGTCAATGCAATTATTTCAGTCTCCAAGCAGCACCCTCTAGTGGTGGCCGGGAATGGCTTTTTATAAAGCAAAGATGGATGCTAAGAATGTTGGAGTGATTTCATCAGTACAGTAACCCATCATAATGGCAGTAGGGACAAATCCAGATGTATTATATTTTGAAACCATGCAGTTAAACTTTGATTCTGATTGATGAGGTTCTGCTGTTATATAAACAAATCCTTTAAATTCCTCATAACCTACACCATATTGAGTTAAGATTCCAACATATCTTTATGAACCCTCCAGTTTTATTGTTTCGGTTTGTAATGGTTACATTTTTAGAAACCATTTCATAGAATTAAAATGTATTTTAAGCTAATGAGTTCAGCTAAGGACACAAAAACATGGCTTTTCAATCAAGTCGCTGTGTAACTGCAGCGAGACAAACACTGAATTATTTAATTCACGTCTATTAAGCCGAGAGGAAAGTAAATCAAGTGAGACCCAAAATGAATAGAATCATCACAAAACAAAAACAAAACAATAACAATAAACTATGGGAATTATGAAACAGCCCTGCTTTCATGCAGTATTTAGATTGGCTTAATGGTAAATTCCTGAAGAATAATAAAAGGAACTTTTAATTAATCAAAGAATTTTAGTGTTTTCATATAATAGTAATGTGAACAAGACCATTTGTTATGATATGCTTGACTTGTGACCTAAATAATTTCTTCAGTAGAGACCTTGTATATATTTTCATTGCCATTCTTCGGAGAAGCAGAAATCAGTTCTTATAGAGAAAAGGAAAAGGTGAAAGCAGCAGTACCATATGCTAAGACATCAATGAATAGTATTGGGAAACTAAAAAAAAGTGTATTATAAGGAAAATACCATTATTAAAATAATAATATTGCACATAAATATAAATATTATAAGAAGAATAAAAATATTATTAGGAAAGTAAAAATGATACATTATATCCAGTGTCAGATGGATCATTTTATTGTCAGCATCCGGTGTGGATGCAGGTATACAATCCTAAATTTTAAGCTTTGAAATTAAGCAGCTGTATTAGTTACAAAGTCATATTATTTTTGCAAAATCATATTTATTCTTTATATACCAACATATGCAAATTATGTTCCTTTTATTCTCAGCATTATTGTATGTGAAATCAATAGGAAAGAACATGATGAGCTGTCAGTTAGGTTTGAATTTAGAGGGTTGGCTGACTGCAGCAGGTAGTAAAATAAAACATTGTCTAAAATGACAGCTCCCTACTCAGAGCACCGACAAAATATTCTCCTGGCAACTGCACTATGAATGACACCTCAAAAGGATCCGAGAACGAGGGGGGGGGTATTGATCCGGGGGGGGGGACAACCCTGAATTTTTTATTTTTTTGTATGTGACATCCCCCACCAGGTCTTGTTCACATTACTATTATATGCAAACACTAAAATTCTTTGATTAATTAAAAGTTAATTTTTATTATTCTTCAGGAATTTGCCATTAAGCCAGTCTAAGTACTGCATGAAAGCAGGGCTGTTTCATAATTCCCATAGTTTATTGTTATTGTTTTGTTTTTGTTTTGTGATGATTCTATTCATTTTGGGTCTCACTTGATTTACTTTCCTCTCGGCTTAATAGACGTGAATTAAATAATTCAGTGTTTGTCTCGTTGCAGTTACACAGCGACTGGGTCGCTGGTATAAGGGTCTCCATTAACATATACAGTAAATCAGGCCCTCACCTTGAATAACATTTTGTTATAGTTTTCCTTTTACTCACAATTTTTAATTATTATTTTTTTCTTTGTTAATGTCAGTTTTACTGTACTAGGTTGTATACATTGTACAGATGTGTCACTTAACACATGTTGCCATTTAAGCGTTTTTTTAAATCACTGTTTTCTGCCAAAGGGATTTAAAAATAATAGTTTTCTTTGGTATACGATATACAAGGCATTGCCCAGCTCCCATGCCATTTGTTTGACAATCCCTGGACTTTTAGCTTAGAAAATCGCCATTACTGTTTGTTAACGTTCAGCTGAAATTGAATTCAGTGGGGGGCAGATTTAGCATGTGAATTATCACTACCGGTACTATTTATTATTGTAGTCTTTAAAATTATTTTCATCAGTTTAAAAAAAAACATCCGGCTTGTTGCTGCCACATATGTGAAGGCACTTTAAATGCACTAAAAGTGCAATATGTCTTTAAATTAGTGCAATTTTTCAAGTTACATATCACACAGGTACAACCCAAAAAATAGAGGCAGAAAATGACAAAAAATGAAAAGGAGCAAATGTATGGAAAGCAAACATGAAACATTTGTAATGCACATTTTGTGTTTCTTTACATTTTAACGTAATACAATTAAAATACGCTAAAAACACTTATGCACAAATAGAAGTTTTTGTAACCAAATGGTGTGAACAGACCCCTAGAGCACAGCAGTACTTAAGGAAATCTATGGTAACAGAATACACTTTTATTCTATAACATCAGTATAGTAATAGCAATACAAACAATAGTTATGTTTCAAATATATAAAAAATATTCTGCGCTTACCCAATAGTGTAAAAAACAATATGAAAAATGTGAAACAAATAGTATATGATAAAAGGTGAATACACAATCAATCTGTAAATAAATAAAGTGTATAGTGCACAACCTACTTATCACTTATTCATAAGTGTCACATATTCCAAATCATATCCGTGGTAAATCATTGAATAAATGAAATCATGAAAAAAATTATATTAAAAAATAAATAAATCCAGTCCACAGTGAAATAGTCCAATTACCTGTGCTCAAACAGAAGTGCTTCAACCAGGTGCTCTCCCCAAATCAATACATGCTTCTTACCAGAAGGATTGGATCTCAGGTTATAGAGATCAAATTCGCTCTCACAAGAAAATCAGCCGACAAAGATGTTCCACTCCTCAGTTATATTCTGGGCACTCCTTCCTTATGAGGTTGGGATTTCACCTGTTGTTTGTATCCCGTGTAGCTGTTGGATTCTTTGCAGCACATCCCACCGCAGGCACTCTCATATATAGAGTACAATGGAAGAAAAAGGCAAAAAAATTGTGAAAAAAACGGCACAGGGTCCCCCCCAATACAAACCAGGCCCTTTGGGTCTGGTTTGGATTGGGAGGGGACCCCGCACACCAAAATGAAAAAAAAAAAACGTGTGGGGTCCCCTCCTTCCCCAAAATCCATACCAGATGAATTTTAATGCACGCAAACACAAAATAATATCAAAAATTAAAAAATTTAAAAAATGCTGTTACGCTAAGTAAACAGATACCTAACGTGTCATGCTTTAAAATGGTGCACGCTCTCGGAATGGTACCAACTACGGTATTACAAATTCTTCATAGGTGATGCTTTAAAAGCCTTTACAGGTTACCAGTTACACAGGAGGTCTGGTGCTAGAATTATTGCTCTCACCCTCACTCTTATGCCGCGTACACACAACCGTTTTTCATGACGAGAAAAAAGCAATTTTTGAATTTGGTCATTAAAAACGATCGTGTGTGGTCTCCAGAGCATTTTTCACGACTAGAAAATAGGGCATTAAAAATTTGGAACATGCTCTAATTTTTCTCGTCGTGTTTCACATCGTCGTTTTTATCGTCATGAAAAACGGCCATGTGTAGGCTTTAACGACGTGAAAAAAACACGCATGCTCAGAACAAGTGATGAGACGGGAGCGCTCGTTCTGGTAAAACTAGCATTCATAATGGGGATAGCACATTCGTCACGCTGTAACGGACTGAAGAGCATGAGGCTGAAAAGCGCGAATCGTCTCTCACCAAACTTTACTAACACAAGGATCAGCGAAAGCAGCCCAAAGGGTGGCGCCATCTGAATGGAACTTCCCCTTCATAGTGCTGTTGTACATTTCGTATGTCACCGCGCTTTGCTCAAGCATTTTTTTTTCATGATAGTGTGTAGGCAAGGCAGGCTTGAGAAGAATCACGTCGAGAAAAACTTCGTTTTTTTCAATGACATTAAAAACGGTTGTGTGTACACGGCATAACATTTGCGGCAATACCTCACATGTGTGGTGCAATCACCGTTGACATATGCACCAGGACCAACATGTGCGTTTGTCTTTGCACATGAGCATGGGGGGACGAGGGTGCTTTAAAACATTTTTTTTTTTTTTTTTAGCACTTTTATTTCTGTTACAAGGAAGTTAAACATCTCTTGTGACAGCCATCTACTCCATATATTACTCACATTTACAAGGTGCTTGTAACGTAGCAAACTCTTGCTGCATTTGTTTAAAACTGTTTATATACATGACACCATAACAGCTCAGCAGTTGCGGCCTGAGAAAGCCACATAACCCTGTGGTGTAACGCCTAGGGGAGGGGCAATCTGACATCACAGCACTTGCATCCCAAAGGAGAAATAATCAAATACACACTGGCGGCTTGTGGGATCTTCTTTTGGGGGGCAGCAAACAAACAACAACCCCTCCCCCCCAGTGGCGCCGTGGCAATGAAACAGAATCCAGCACCCCCCACGGGTGGTCTGGCACTTACCCGCTGTGGTGACCTTTCCTGGAGTGCGGGCAGCGGCTGAGGTGGTTCCGGTGTCCGCTTCTCCAGCTTCCTCCGCCGCGTGTCTCCTTTTCCGCCAAAACACTAGGCATCCAATAGGATCACCTCACGCTTTGGCCAATCGGGAAACAGGTCTCACAGACCTGCCTCCTGATTGGTGGGGAGGAACCTTAGTGTGATAATAGTGAAAATTGATTTGCTTATCTTCACACAAGGTGGTGGGTGCAATGCCAAGCTGCGGTTTCCAAAGCGAGCAAAGTTCTTTCTTGTATTAAGAGAGGTATGGACTCCAGAGAGAGAGATATAATTTTCCCCTGTACAAATCATTAGTAAGACCTCATCTGGAATATGCAGTTCAGTTTTGGGCACCAGTTCTCAAAAAGGATATTGGAGAACTGGAGAAAGTGCAGAGAAGGTCAACCAAACTGATAAGAGGCATGGAGGAGCTCAGTTATGAGGAAAGATTAGAGGAACTGAATTTTTTCTCTCTTGAGAAGAGGAGATTAAGGGGGGATATGATCAACATGTACAAATACATCTAGTAAACTGGGTGTTGAGTTATTCACTTTAAAGCGTAGCTCCACCCTAAAGTGGAACTTCCGCTCATTGGAACCCTCCCCCCCTCCAGTGTCACATTTGGCACCTTTCAGGGGAGTGGGGGGTGCAGATACCTGTCTAAGACAGGTATTTGCACCCACTTCCGGGAGTCCTCCCTGCGGGTATTCTGCGGGTAGTGCGTCACTTCCCGCAGAACGCCCGTTGTGTTCTGGGAAACACACGGCTCCCAGAACACAACGGTGACCAGTGAGGATGGCGCTACGCGACTTGCGCATGCGCCGTAGGGAACCGGGCAGTGAAGCTGGAACGCTTCACTTAATGATTCCCTCACCGAGGATGGCGGTGGGGGCAGCAGATAGATGAGTGATTGCTCGTCTTCTGCTCCAGACGTCGCTGGACTCCAGGACAGGTAAGTGACCATATATTAAAAGTCAGCAGCTGCAGTATTTGTAGATGCTGGTTTTTAATATTTTTTTAAGAGTGGAGCTCCGCTTTAAGGTCATAACAGAGGACAAGGGGGCACTCTTTACGTCTAGAGGAAAAAATATTTTATCTCCAACTATGGAAAGGTTTCTTCACAGTAAGAGCTGTGAAAATGTGGAATAGACTCTCTCCAGAGGTGGTTCTGGCAAGCTCAGTCGATTGCTTTAAAAAAGGCCTGGATACTTTCCTAAATGTACAGAATATAACTGGGTACTAACTATTATAGGCAAAGTGGATCCAGGGAAAATCTGATTGCCTCTTAGGGATCAAGAAGGAAATTTTTCCCCTGCTAGCAAATTGGATAATGCTTTACTGGGGGTTTTCGCCTTCGTCTGGATCAACTGTGGGTATAGGATTGTGTATATGGGATTGTATTTATTTTTTTGGTTAAACTAGATGGACTTGTGTCTTTTTTCAACCTGACTAACTATGTATGAAAGTTGTATAGCGCCACCTTATATACTGTGTGTATGTGTTTATGTATCAAGTGCTGTGGGGAGCACTTTTAAAGGAGCAGCCGATATTGAGTTTTGAGAGTAAAGTTTTTTTTTATATACTGTATTTTCACTGTGATACACATTTCTGGTTACACATTTTTACACAAAGAGTGTATAGCACCATTTTTTTTTTTACTGTTTTATATAGGCGTTAATTGGTAGACTATTAAATTCAATGAGCTGCCTTAATGCAGAGCACATTTTTGCGCAACATAAAAATTTATGTACCACAAAAATGGGTCCTAATGGAATTAATTATTATTGTGTCTGTGCGTTAATGCACATTTTTATACAATTTGCATGCAACAACAAATAGACACATTACCTACCCCCATCTCTCTTTCAGTTTTCTACCATTTCCCCCTTTTATAACGCAATTTGACTTCAAAATTGGCAAATCCACAGTTCAAAATAGTGGTGCCTGTCTTTGCCATAAGGCAGAGTTTTGTGGATGACGTAAGAGACTGAACAGAATTACAAATCTTTTGGTAAACAAAACAGTTCAGGTGTACAAACTTAAAGTGGAACTAACCTTTTTCTGTCATTTTGTATAGAGTAAGGTCTGATATATCCTATACATTTTTAGTGCTTTTATGCATTTTGCAGATTTGCACTACAGTTCCATAGGAAACCATGTTAAATGGACTGTAGTGGAAATCTACAAAATGCAAAAAGCACAAAAAATGCATAGGTGTAAATCAGGCCTTAGGCTGGGTTCACACTAGTGCGACACGACATCCGTCCTACTTTGGATCCGACTTTGCCCTGCGACATGAAGCCGACATATGTCCGACTTTCAATGAACGGGGATCCGACTTGGATCCCCGCCAATATCAGGCACTGTGTTTGGTATGAATCTTGAGGGGGAACTCCAGGCCAAATTTTAAATAAAAAAAAAACGGTGTGGGTTCCCCTTCAGAGGCATACCAGGCCCTTGGGTCTGGTCTGGATTTGAACGGGCGCCCCTACGCCGAAAAAACGGCGTGGGGGTCCCCCCCAAAATCCAAACCAGACCCTTATCCGAGCACACAACCTGGCAGGCCGCAGGGGAAGAGGGGGGGACGAGAGAGCGGCCCCCCCTCCCTCCTGAACCGTACCAGGCCACATGCCCTCAACATGGGGGGTTTGGTGCTCTGGGGCAGGGGGGCGACCTGCGGCCCCCCCACCCCAGAGCACCCTGCCCCCATGTTGATGAGGACAGGGCCTCTTCCCGACAACCCTGGCCGTTGGTTGTCGGGGTCTGCGGGCGGGGGGCTTATCGGAATCCGGGAGCCCCCTTCAATAAGGGGGCCCCCAGATCCCGGCCCCCCACCCTATGTGAATGAGTATGGGGTACATCGTACCCCTACCCATTCATCTGGTGGAAAAAAATTGCAATAAAAAAACCACACAGCTTTTTAAAGTATTTTATTGCACAGCTCCGGGGGTCTTCTTCCGACTCCGGCGCTCTTCTTCCGACTTCCGGGGGTCTTTTCCGACTTCGGGGGTCTCCGGTGTCGTCTCCGCGCTCTCCGGTTCTTTCTTCCGCCGGGCCTCCGCTAACTTCTTTTTAGCTCTTTTGCTAACGGAGGCCCGGTCTTCCCGTTGTCTTGTCCGGCTCTCCGTTGTCCTTCTGCGGCCCCTCCACTAACTTCTTGGTAGCTCTTTCGCTAGTGGAGGGGGGGAAGAGGGAAGAAGAAGCCGACGGGAAGACCGGCTCCTCCACTAGCGAAAGAGCTACCAAGAAGTTAGTGGAGGGGCCGGCAGAAGGACAACGGAGAGCCGGACGAGACAACGGGAAGACCGGCCCCTCCACTAGCAAAAGAGCTAAAAAGAAGTTAGCGGAGGCCCGGCGGAAGAAAGAACCGGAGAGCGCAGAGACGACACCGGAGACCCCCGAAGTCGGAAAAGACCCCCGGAAGTCGGAAGAATAGCGCCGGAGTCGGAAGAAGACCCCCGGAGCTGTGTAATAAATTACTTTAAAAACCTGTGTAGTGTTTTTTTTATTGCAATTTTTTTCCACCGGGTGAATGGGTAGGGGTACGATGTACCCCATACTCATTCACATAGGGTGGGGGGGCCGGGATCCGGGGGCCCCCTTATTGAAGGGGGCTCCTGGATTCCGATAAGCCCCCCGCCCACAGACCCCGACAACCAACGGCCAGGGTTGTCGGGAAGAGGCCCTGTCCTCATCAACATGGGGGCAGGGTGCTCTGGGGTGGGGGGGCCGCAGGTCGCCCGCCTGCCCCAGAGCACCAAACCCCCCATGTTGAGGGCATGCGGCCTGGTACGGTTCAGGAGGGAGGGGGCCGCTCTCTCGTCCCCCCCTCTTCCCCTGCGGCCTGCCAGGTTGTGTGCTCGGATAAGGGGCTGGTTTGGATTTTGGGGGGACCCCCCACGCCGTTTTTTCGGCGTAGGGATGCCCGTTCAAATCCAGACCAGACCCAAGGGCCTGGTATGCTCCTGGAGGGGGAAGCCACGCCGGTTTTTTATTTAAAATTTGGCCTGGAGTTCCCCCTCAAGAGCAGTACAGCACAAGTCGCATGCCAAAGTCGGACCATGCAAGACTGCGGTCCGACTTTGATCCGACTTCAATGATAGTCAATGGGCTAAAGTCGGACCAAAGTAGTACAGGGAGCATTCTCAAAGTCGGACCGACATGTGTCGGACCAGTTAAGATTGCTCCCATAGGGAAACATTGATTTTCACACGTCATGCGACATGAGCTCCCAATGTCGGAGCGTTTGTCGCCCCAGTGTGAACCAGGCCTTAGGGAGGGTTATAACCCTGTCTGTGTCTCATTTGGGAGATTTCCCTTCACTACATGTCCTATAGCCAAAACAGCAGAAAAAGACAGAGTAGTCCATCGAGTCTGCCCATTTATTTATTTATTTTTAATTTTTTTTTGGGGGGGGGGGGGGGGTTAGTTTGTTTTGTTTTTTCTTTAACTTTGTTGTCTGACTATAGATCTGTGCTCTATGTTTATTCCAAGCATCAACTACCCTTTCAGTACTTCCGTCCAGTTAGTTTGAGGTCATGTCCCTGTGTTCTTCATTTTGGTTTCATATTAAAAAAAACTGCCCTCCCTCCTGAACCTTATTCACCCCCTTGATGTATTTAACCACATCAATACTGGGCACTTTTACCCCCTTCCTTCCCAGGCCAATTTTCAGCTTTCAGCGCTTTCGCACTTTCAATGACTATTGCGCGGTCATGCTACACTGGACCCAAATGACATTTTTATCATTTTGTTCGCACAAATAGAGCTTTCTTTTGGTGGTATTTATTCATGACTCGTTTTTTTTTTTTTTTTTTTTTTTCCGGTATAAGCAAAAAAATTGCGGAAATTTGGAAAAAAAACAATATTTTCTTCTTTCTGTTTTAAAAGAAATGCAATAAAATCTAATTTTGACATAAATTTAAGCCAAAATGTATTCTAGTATGTAAAAGTGTCAGAAAAAACCTAAGTGAATCTGATCCTAGCGCTCAAAGATATATATGTGAATGACCTGCAATTAAGCTGCTATTATAACGTGCACGTAAACTATAAAAAAATGTTTCAATAAGTTAAAACTAACAGCGCTTAGATGAGACAACCATCCCACCTATGATATGTAGATATATCCTGCAGTAAAAAAACAATTTAAAAGTCTCTAAACTCCACCTTAAGATGAAACTAGAGAACCTTATAAACAAACATTAAACAGTCAAAATGCTAATGAACACAAATAGCACCAAAAACCAAATGTTACTGGAAACAAACTAAATATATAAAAGTCTTCAAGGGTGAATATTGGCAAGGAGGTATTAAACAGTAATCCTTCAGCGCTAGTAATGTCTCTTTTAACGGTGACACAGGGCTGACTCCTCCAACCTTTAAGACTTCCAACCGATCCCAGTGCAATTTGAAATCAGACCTCCACCGATGTCATGGCAAACACTATCCCCTTAAGAAATGTACTCACCAGACTTTGAATGGAAAAACGCCTGTAAGCTCCTCTCCAAGGATTCCGTCAGGTACCTTCAGAGTCTCCAAATTACTTCAGTCAGCCTGAGAGTGCATGCAGCAGTGCGGGCATGAAAAAGCAAGGGAAGCTTCATATAGTGTAAAACCCTTTTATTAATAATATAAATGCCCCCACATACATGTATATGCTTACTAGAAGTAAATAAAAATATGGCATATCACCCAGCCGATTCGTCAGCTCACTGTTGTATATGCTGCTCCCAGCATTCAAAACCTCAGTGAGTCCCGGGAAGACGATCGGGTCAGTGATGTGATAGGTTGCGTGGTCACGCCATGACGCGTTTCGTGATTGGCTCACGTCTTCAGAGGGCGTCCTCTGAAGACGTGAGCCAATCACGAAACGCGTCAGGGCGTGACCACGCAAAATGTATTCTGCTACATGTTTTTGGTAAAAAATTCCCGTTAAGTGTATAATAATTGGTTTGTGTGATCACGGACATATGTATGCAAATGATCATGTACAGATGTGCGCAGGAGATCACGGACATACAGTAGGTGCCGCCGACATTGTATATTCATCGCGATCCTATCGCGGAGATTCTCGGCGACAGGGGTGCCGACATCTCGGCGACAGGGTGGCGACACATGTCGCGCTCGCTGCAATAGTGAGGAGACGCGGCACTGTATTGAGCGGGGATCCGACGTGGATTCCCGCCAATACCAGGCACTGCGTTTGGTATGAATCCTGAGCAGGAACTCCACGCCAATTTTTAAAGAAAAAAACGGCATGGGTTCCCCCTCCAGGAGCATACCAGGCCCTTCGGTCTGGATTTGAAGGGGAAACCCCTACGCCGAAAAAACGGCGTGGGGGTCCCCCTCAAAATCCAAACCAGACCCTTATACGAGCACGCAACCTGGCAGGCCGCAGGGGAAGAGGGGGGGAAGAGAGAGTGCCCCCCCTCCCTCCTGAACCGTACCAGGCCGCATGCCCTCAACATGGGGGGTTTGGTTCTCTGGGGCAGGGGGGCGACCTGCGGCCCACCCACCCCAGAGCACCCTGTCTCCATGTTGATGAGGACAGGGCCTCTTCCCGACAACCCTGGCCGTTGGTTGTCGGGGTCTGCGGGCGGGGGGCTTATCGGAATCCGGGAGCCCCCTTTAATAAGGGGGCCCGCAGATCCTGGCCCCCCCACCCTATGTGAATGAGTATGGGGTACATCGTACCCCTACCCATTCACCTGGTGGAAAAAAATGGCAATAAAAAAAACACACAGCTTTTTAAAGTATTTTATTGCACAGCTCGGGGGTCTCTTCCGTCTTCGGGGTCTCCGGTGTCGTCGCCGCCCTCTCCGGTTCTTTCTTTTGCCGTCGCCTTCTTCCCTCTTCTTCTCTCCGTTTCTTTCTTTCTTCTGCCGGGCCTCCGACTATCTTCTTCCAGCTCTTTTGCTAGTGGAGGCCCGGTCTTCCCCGTCGTCTCGTCCGGTTCTCCGTTGTCCTTCTGCCGGCCCCTCCACTATCTTCTTGCAGCTCTTTTGCTAGTGGAGGGGCCGGTCTTCCCGTCGTCGCCGTCGGCATCTTCTTCCCTCTTCTCCTCCTCGATGTTGACTCGTCGCTTCCTCTCGCAGTAATGCTAAATCTTCGGTCCGCAGAGATTTATATAGGCTTCTCATGACGTCACAGTCACATGTTCCCATGACGTCACAGTCACATGCTCCGGGTGGGATGCCTCACTAGAGGGATCACCAGCAGTAGGACGGAGGTTCTGATTCCTCTATATAGATCTTTTGTGAGACCTCAAGTGGAATACCGTGTCCAGTTCGGGAGATCTCACTTACAAAAAGATACTGATAAGATAGAATGAGTCCAGAGATGGGTAACAAAAATGGTGACAGGTCTGGGGGATAAAACATACAGAGAGTGACTTCAGGAACTTAATATGTACAGCCTGGAGGAAAGAAGGGCAAGGGGGGACATGATTGAATCCTTTAACCTACTCGCTTTTCCCACTGCCTGGTCACACTGTTTGCTCATTTTGCAATCATCTGAAATAAGTACCCGGAAATTTTTTTCCTTTGTAGTGCTGGCTTACACTGTAACCCCAATGTCTCAAGGGATTCTTTCTCCGTAGGTGCATTATTTTACATTTAGAAACACTGAACTGCAATCTCCACTGCTTTGACCAATCTTCCAGCAATTCCAAATCATGTTCCATGTTACAGACACCTTCATGGATATCAACCCTATTACACACCTTTGTATTATCAGCAAAAAGACATACCTAGCCCATTAAACCTTTAGTTATATCACTTACGTAGAGATTAAATAGAATAGGACCCCTTCCATTGACGCCGCCACCCCCTATTCATGCGTCCGGCCCCTTTCAGGACGCCGGGCACATGAATTACAGCGGCAGGGTTTTTTTTCTTTTTAAGCACCTTATTAGAGCCAGAGGCTCTAATAGGCTTTAAAATAGGGTGGGCTCCGGACGTAGAGAATTGCGCTCGGAGCCCAACCATGTGTGTTTGAATAGCGAATGAATATTCGCTATTCTAACTCTGAATCGCCTCTCCGCTAATCAGGAAGTGGAGGTGTGATACGTGTTTCCCGATTGGCCGAAAGGAGAAGCTTTCTAATTGGCCGCCAAGGAGAGGGGATGGGACGGAAGCCGCCAAGCAGGGGACGGAGCCGCCCGTTGTTGAGATAAGTGCACTGACCGACTGTCCGGACCGGCCCGTCCCAACCCAGGGGGGGGTGTTGCACTGTTTGCCGCCCCCCAAATTACCACCAACTGCCACTGGTTCTGAGTGAACCCCATTTACAACCACACGCTGATATCTATCCTTTAGCCAACTACAAATCCACTGAACCACTCAAGGGTTAAGTCCTAGCTTGTAAAACTTTTGTATTAGATCATTATGTGGAACTGTATCAAATGCCTTGCTGAAATTAAATAATGCTATGTCCACAGCACCACCGTGATCCAAATACGCAAAGAGTATAGTGAGAGGAAATCCCACCCAAGTATAGGAAGTCCTGGTTGTCACCAGGATCACTAGAACTACTGTCCCTAGGGGTGCAACGGATCAAAAAACTCACGGGACGGATCGTTCCTCGGATCAGAGTCACGGATTGGATCATTTTTCGGATCGGCAAAAAAAAAAAAGACAAATCTTGTTACACCCACCGGAGTTTTAGATTTCACAGTTCTTTTCTACACAAACGGAGCTTACATGCTTAAATACAGTATTTGTAAATCTGATGGACTTGTTTACATGTTCAATTTTAAAAGCAGCAGCAAACCTGCTGACCTTACATGGTTGCTAATGTGACAGAACACCTCTGATTTTCACATTTAACTAAACGTTAAATGTGAAAATCAGAGGTGTTCTGTCACATTAGCAACCATGTAAGGTTTGCTGCTGCTTTAAAAATTTAACATGTAAACAGTCTGTTGGATTTCCAAATAATGAATTTAAGCTGATAAGCTCTGTTTTGTGTTGAAAATAACTGTGAAATCTAAAACTCCGTTGGGTGTAACAAGATGTCCGCTTGGCCCCTTCTTACTATCATTACTGTGCAAGAGTGTGGGGTGGAGCAAGATGGCGGCGACAAAACGTCACTACAGTGGCCGCCACCGGGTGTACCAAAATGGCCGTCGCTCCGGAGCTAGGCCGAAGCCGCGGCCTTTCCTATGGCCGAGGCTCCGGATCGCTCCGAGGATCGCGTGGTGTGCCGATCCGAACAGGGTGACTCGTTCGGATCATGGATCGGTGATGATCCGTTGCACCACTAACTGTCCCCATTGGAAGATATCTTCCCCACTTTTGATGATAACAGTAAAACGGAAAAATAGAGAGGGTGAATCTCCGAAACGAGCGCACAGACAGCGATAAAAACTGACAGGTGTTCTAATACTTCTTCATTTTTTCCAAAACTTTTAAAAAAAAGTTTTGCCTTCAGTTTTAATTTAAGAAAAAAATTACATATGGGTATGTGCATTCTGTCAGGAAGAGATCCACTGGATGGGTATATATAAACAACTAAATAAACATGTACAACAATATAAATGTATTTACTCCCCCCAAAAAAAGGGGATTGACAAAGTGAAGTCCATAGGGCCAATGCAGACTCAACTCCAAACAATTATTTTATATTTATATTAAATATATTATAATATAAGTAATATTTATTTATATTTATTTGTTTTAAAAATGTCTTCAGTCTCTTCCTGGTTTTCAAGCCTAGGCAAATGACATCATACATCCCAGAAGTCTTTAGGAGAGGAGATGGGGTTTTCTCAGCTAAGCACAGCCTCCTGCCTGCATGCCTGAGCTAAGGGCAGATGGATTCCAGGAAGTAAATGATACATGAATCATCTGCCCTTACTCAAAGCATGGAGACATGTATGGACGGGTGAGTGTGCTTTGAATAATAAAAGTGAATGAATCAAAGTGTTTGGTTTGTGGTGCTCAGATGCAGAGTAGGTCTGCTTTAAGTCCACAGTGGTACTGGAGGACTAACTTTTTTCTATCTAACACATATGAAGCTGTGTATTTAGGCATTTATCTGAACAGTCAAGTATTTTTATTAGCACAATCATGAGTAGGGAACTAACAAGCTATGTTCTTTTACACCCTGCAGAGACACACTTATTGCCATTACAATGTACAGTTTATCTGCACTTAAATTTATTTTGACAGTAATTACTCTTCTTGGCAGTATCAGCAGCATTTTACAACACAAAGGGATCCATTTGTAAAACGTATTGCACAAAAGTTAGAAACATTTGTGCAAGTTGAAAGAAATTTCATGGTGTGTTTTCTAATAGAATAATTCCTGTGCCGTCAGCTCCATCTAGTGGTCAAAGTTGGTAGGTTTTCTGAAATACCCCAATGAGAAAATATACCACATTTTGGCCACTAGATGGAGTAGAAGATATATAAATTAATCTATTAGATAACATAATGTGAAATTTCGTTCAGCTTGCAACAAAAGTTTTTTAAATAGACCCCAAAGATAACATCAGGTTAATTAGCTGTCAAAGTAACATTTCAGTAAGGTGAATGGGTTCTGGCATGTTACATCACATTCTGCATGTTACATCTGTGATCCTAAAGTGACCCTAAACTCTAGTTTAAAAAAATATATACATTCAAGTATGTATTCTTAACTCAAAAAGTACCTTTTAATGCTTTTAGAATCTTTCAAATCTCCAAATTCCTTTTATTTATTTTTTCAGTAAAAAAGCTCCAAATTCCTGATTTGACTTACTGTTAAATGCTGGTTACCTTCATTCTCCATAGTCCCACTGTATGTAGGAACTTAGTCACCCTCCCTTGTTCACTCCAGATATGGACTAGGGACTATGGTATGTGTAGTGTAACTGTGCATAGAGCAGTGTATGTAACCACAACTAACATACACTACTTGTGTCAAAAAAAGCTTCAAGGGAGAAAAGTTTACCAGGAGGCAGAAAACACAATAAAAAAAAAAAATGTCATGAAAAATAAATTATAATGCCGCGTACACACGGCCGTTTTTAATGTCATTGAAATAAACAACGTTTTTCTCAACGTGATTCTTCTCAAGCCTGACTTGCCTACACACGATCATGAAAAAAAATGCCTGAGCAAAGCGCGAAATGTACGACGCCACTATAAAGGGGAAGTTCCATTTGGATGGCGCCACCCTTTGGGCTGCTTTTGCTGATCCTCGTGTTAGTAAAGTTTGTTGAGCAACGATTTGCGCTTTTCAGCCGACGTGAAAATTCCGGTATGGAGATGGGACCCAGGCAAGCCCCAATGGGCTGGGAAAACTCCACCAGTCCTTCTCACTTTTCACGGATCCTGTATACACCATTCATCTCCAAATGCCTGACCGACCTGGACACGCCCTGTGTGGGGGCCACATGTCCTGCATTTCCCTGCCACAGTCCCCGGCGCGAGTTGTCCCAGCCCATTGGGGCTTGCCTGGGTCCCATTTCCATACCGGCAGCAGTTGGCAGCCTGGTGAGTACCATCTAGGACCCTGTTGTAATACACGGTCCCTTGTATGTCTGGTGCCCTGTTTTAAGCCCAAGATATTTATGTCATTACAGAAAGAAAACGCATGCTTGCTCCTGATGAGCGACTAAAGTCGCGAAACGCGTAGAGATATTATTTCATGCTTCATAAATGCATCAATATCATAAAAAACATTGTAAAACATTTGTTGTATGTCTGTATACTTGGGTCCTCAGTTGATGTGTTTTCCCCTTTTAATTCAGTCTGTGTAATGTATATGTACATTCATTTAAACTTCAATAATGCAATTTAGTCATGGACGGTGCATTAGGTGAAAGAAATAAAAAACTTTTTTATGATACAAGATACTCCAGATGTGTTGTTACCCTCTGTTTACCCCTACCTTTTCCCGCACATGCTTCATTTAAAGTCCCGCTCTTTTCTGTTTTTTTATTAATACAAATTTAGGGATGTGAGGTAATTGACCCATCGCCTCTGTAAAGTCCCACTCCCCCCTCCCCTCTCATTTATTATCCGTTTTAAGTAGTGGATGCCTATGATTTTTTGGGGAGAATAAGAATTTTGTTTAGGTGAAATAAAGGGTCATCACAAAAATGCAGGCGTCATAAGTAGTGATGTCGCGAACATAAAATTTTCCGTTCGCGAACGGCGAACGCGAACTGCCGCAAATGTTCGCGAACGGGCGAACCCGGCGAACCGCCATAGACTTCAATAGGCAGGCGAATTTTAAAACCCACAGGGACTCTTTCTGGCCACAATAGTGATGGAAAAGTTGTTTCAAGGGGACTAACACCTGGACTGTGGCATGCCGGAGGGGGATCCATGGCAAAACTCCCATGGAAAATTACGTAGTTGACGCAGAGTCTGGTTTTAATCCATAAAGGGCATAAATCACCTAACATTCCTAATGTGTTTGGAATAACGTGCTTTAAAACATCAGGTATGATGTTGTATCGATCAGGTAGTGTAAGGGTTATGCCCGCTTCACAGTGACAGACCAAACTCGGACAGACCAAACTCCCCGTTTAACGCACCGCAAACAACTGCAAACAGTCCATTTGCACAACCGCAAGGCTTTAATGATCACCTTAGATGATCACAAAGAAAATTTATGTTTTTTCTATGCAAAATTATCAAGCCGATCGCTTTTGGTCTGTTCACAATGAAGCAACGACCTTACCATCTGGGGTGTGCCAACAACGCCATTGCCAACACACTCATAGAGGTGGTCGCTTCATTGTGATACGCAAGCCCCTTCACCACAACAAGGTAACGATCACGAAGGGGAATTGACACAGGTATGTGTTTTTTTGTTTGTTTTTTTTGCAGCCACAGTGCAGCACCAGAGGCCAGAAAAATTAGGCATGTACACATGCCTGTAAAATTAGGTATTGTTGCAGCCGCTGCTGTAGCAGCGGCCAGAAAAAATTATGTTTTTCAGGCAGAAAGTGCCCTAAAACATTGCGGCTTGTGGACCATTTTTAGCCCAAGGCAGCTCATCTCATCAGGCCTTTTTTAGTCAAATGTATCGCCCACTGTCAGTCCCTTCGGGATCCATGCCTCATTCATCTTAATAAAGGTGAGGTAATCTAGACTTTTTTGACCTAGACGACTTCTCTTCTCAGTGACAATACCTCCTGCTGCACTGAAGGTCCTTTCTGAAAGGACACTTGAAGCGGGGCAGGCCAGAAGTTCTATCGCAAATTGGGATAGCTCAGGCCACAGGTCAAGCCTGCACACCCAGTAGTCAAGGGGTTCATCGCTCCTCAGAGTGTCGATATCTGCAGTTAAGGCGAGGTAGTCTGCTACCTGTCGGTCGAGTCGTTCTCTGAGGGTGGACCCCGAAGGGCTGTGGCGATGCGTAGGACTTAAAAAGCTCCGCATGTCCTCCATCAACAATACGTCTGTAAAGCGTCCTGTCCTTGCCGGCATGGTCGTGGTAGGAGGAGGATTACTTTCACCTCTTCCCCTGTTAGATTCCAGTTGTGCTGTGACATCACCCTTATACGCTGTGTAAAGCATACTTTTTAATTTATTTTGGAACTGCTGCATCCTTTCCGTCTTCCTGTAATTCGGTAACATTTCTGGCACTTTCTGCTTATACCGGGGGTCTAGTAGCGTGGCCACCCAATACAGGTCGTTCTCCTTCAGCCTTTTTATACGAGGGTCCCTCAACAGGCACGACAGCATGAAAGACCCCATTTGCACAAGGTTGGATGCCGAGCTACTCATGTCCTGTTCCTCGTCCTCACTGATCTCACTGAAGGTCTGTTCTTCCCCCCAGCCACGTACAACACCACGGGTACCAGATAGGTGACAACGAGCACCCTGGGATGCCTGCTGTGGTTGGTCTTCCTCCTCCTCCTCAAAGCCACATTCCTCCTCTGACTCCTCTTCCTCAGACTCCTCTTCCAGCGTTGCCGCAGGTCCAGCAAGCGATGCTGATAAGGCTGTTTCTGGTGGTGGTGATGGTGACCACAACTCTTCCTCTTCCTCTTCACGCTCATCTACGGCCTGATCCAGCACTCTTCGCAGGGCACGCTCCAGGAAGAAAACAAATGGGATGATGTCGCTGATGGTGCCTTCAGTGCGACTGACTAGGTTTGTCACCTCCTCAAAAGGACGCATGAGCCTACAGGCATTGCGCATGAGCGTCCAGTAACGTGGCAAAAAAATTCCCAGCTGCGCAGAGGCTGTCCTAGCACCCCGGTCATACAAATACTCGTTGACGGCTTTTTCTTGTTGGAGCAGGCGGTCGAACATTAGGAGTGTTGAATTCCAACGTGTCGGGCTGTCGCAAATCAAGCGCCTCACTGGCATGTTGTTTCGCCGCTGGATATCTGAAAAGTGCGCCATGGCTGTGTAGGAACACCTGAAATGGCCACACACCTTCCTGGCCTGCTTGAGGACATCCTGTAAGTCTGGGTACTTATGCACAAAGCGTTGTACAATCAGATTTAACACATGTGCCATGCACGGCACATGTGTCAACTTGCCCAAATTCAATGCCGCCAACAAATTGCTTTCGTTGTCACACACCACTTTGCCGATCTCCAGTTGGTGCAGAGTCAGCCACTGATCCACCTGTGCGTTCAGGGCGGACAGGAGTGCTGGTCCGGTGTGACTCTCTGCTTTCAGGCAAGTCAACCCCAAGAC
The DNA here is from genome assembly GCA_029206835.1 of Rana muscosa. NCBI lineage: Eukaryota > Metazoa > Chordata > Amphibia > Anura > Ranidae > Rana > Rana muscosa. The sequence goes on along the minus strand of CM055122.1, from coordinate 61,486,133 downwards.
AGCGTGACACTGTCGTATCCAGGATGTGGAATAGCCCCTGGGGAGCTGGGGGGGTGCTGTTGATGTGGAGCAAGACGCAGCAGCAGAAGAGGACTCAGCCGAGGAGGTTATCGAAGAGGATGGAGTAGGAGGAGTAGAGGAGGTGACAGCAGGCCTGCCTGCAAGTCGTGGTGGTGTCACCACCAACTCCTCTGCAGAGCCACGCATTACATGCTTGGCAGCCGTCAGCAGGTTTACCCAATGAGCAGTGTAGGTGATATACCTGCCCTGACCGTGCTTTGCAGACCAGGTATCAGTGGTCAGATGGACCCTTGCCCCAACACTGTGTGCCAGACATGCCATGACTTCCTTTTGCACAATAGAGTACAGGTTGGGGATTGCCTTTTGTGAAAAGAAATTTCGGCCGGGTACCTTCCACTGCGGTGTCCCAATAGCTACAAATTTTTTGAAGGCCTCAGACTCCACCAGCTTGTATGGTAAAAGCTGGCGGGCTAAGAGTTCCGACAAGCCAGCTGTCAGACGCCGGGCAAGGGGGTGACTCTGTGACATTGGCTTCTTACGCTCAAACATGTCCTTGACAGACACCTGACTGTGGGCAGATGAGCAGGAACTGCTCAAGGCGAGAGACGTAGTGTCGGATGGTTGAGAGGGGAAAAGGAGGACAGCAGTGGTTGACGTGGCTGAAGATGCTGGACCAGGAGGAGGATGGTGGCTTTGAGCTTGTGTGCTGCTTGTACTCGTCATCATGTGTTGATCCCATAGGCGTTTGTGATGTGAGATCATGTGCCTTCGCAAAGCAGTTGTACCTAGGTGGGTGTTGGATTTCCCACGACTCAGTTTATTTTGGCACAGGTTGCAAATGGCATCGCTGTTATCAGAGGCAGACACACAAAAAAAATGCCACACTGCTGAGCTTTGCAATGGCGGCATTCTGGTGGTGGCAACAGCATGCGTTGATTGGCGTGCTGTCTGGCTGACCCCGGGTGCCGATACATGCTGTCTGACTGTGCCACTAGCTCCTTGCGACGACCTACCCCTCCTTCCAACTCGTCTCCTCCTCCTCTCTGTCTCCCCATCTGAACTTTCCCCCTGTTCTTCTTCTCTTCGAGCGGGCACCCACGTGACATCCACATCGTCATCATCAACCGCTTCACTTGTATCTGACAACTCAGCAAAGGAAGCAGCAGCGGGTACAACATCATCATCATCACTAGGGATGAGCTTCGTGTTCGAGTCGAACATACGTTCGACTCGAACATCGGCTGTTCGATCGTTCGACGAAGATCGAACGATTTGGGCCGTTCGCGCCAAATTCGAGTGACGCGAACGGCCCACAATGCACTACGCCATCGCAGTGTCATCCAGGCGCTGTGATTGACCAAGCATGCACTGTGACCCCGCATGCTTGGCCAATCACAGCGCCGGCAGCGAGGAGAGCAATGATTGGCCACAGGCAGGATGCCTGTGGCCAATTATTGCTGAGGGTGTTTAGTACACGCCCCACACTATAAAAGGCCGCCAGCACGGCGGCCTAGTGTAGTGTGTTCCGGAGCAGGGATAGAGCAGCATAGGCAGGGACAGTGACTTTTATTTCTTTCTTGCTTAACCTGGATTCCTTTAGTTTAGGGAAAGAGAAGGATAGGTAGGGAGAGTGTCAGTGTGTTTTGTGCTTGTGCTATATTGTGCTTAAAAAAAACATTTTTTCTAGGGACAGAAAACTGTAGGTAGGGAGAGTGTGTCAGTTTCTTTCACTGTCAAAGTCCTTGTTTCCAGGGACCTGGAAGGACAGTGAGTGAATTCTCCTTGTGCTAAATTGTGCTTAAAAAAAACATTTTTTCTAGGGACAGAAAACTGTAGGTAGGGAGAGTGTGTCAGTTTCTTTCACTGTCAAAGTCCTTGTTTCCAGGGACCTGGAAGGACAGTGAGTGAATTCTCCTTGTGCTAAATTGTGCTTAAAAAAAACATTTTTTCTAGGGACAGAAAACTGTAGGTAGGGAGAGTGTGTCAGTTTCTTTCACTGTCAAAGTCCTTGTTTCCAGGGACCTGGAAGGACAGTGAGTGAATTCTCCTTGTGCTAAATTGTGCTTAAAAAAAACATTTTTTCTAGGGACAGAAAACTGTAGGTAGGGAGAGTGTGTCAGTTTCTTTCACTGTCAAAGTCCTTGTTTCCAGGGACCTGGAAGGACAGTGAGTGAATTCTCCTTGTGCTAAATTGTGCTTAAAAAAAACATTTTTTCTAGGGACAGAAAACTGTAGGTAGGGAGAGTGTGTCAGTTTCTTTCACTGTCAAAGTCCTTGTTTCCAGGGACCTGGAAGGACAGTGAGTGAATTCTCCTTGTGCTAAATTGTGCTTAAAAAAAACATTTTTTCTAGGGACAGAAAACTGTAGGTAGGGAGAGTGTGTCAGTTTCTTTCACTGTCAAAGTCCTTGTTTCCAGGGACCTGGAAGGACAGTGAGTGAATTCTCCTTGTGCTAAATTGTGCTTAAAAAAAACATTTTTTCTAGGGACAGAAAACTGTAGGTAGGGAGAGTGTGTCAGTTTCTTTCACTGTCAAAGTCCTTGTTTCAAGGGACAGAGAAGGACACCTGAAGGTAGCCCTTATTGCTTTTTTCCCATCTCCCTGCAGGCCATCTATTAGAATGTCTGGAAGGCAAACAAGGAGAGGCAGACAGTCAGGAGGCAATAAAAGAGGGCAAGCAGGCTCTGTGTCTGGGGGCAACAGTGCTGGTCGTGGACGCGGTGCATTGTCATCAGCACATGGCCATGGGACACGCTTGTCCTTCTTTTCGGCAGCTGGACATGTTGAGCCACATCATGCCGAAGACTTGGTAGAGTGGATGACCAAGCCCTCCTCCTCCTCCTCATCCTCTCTCACCCAGGCTCAGGGTACTGGAAAAGCAGCTGCCAAAGCGTCCTCTTCCCTGGTATCAATGTCAGACTCATCATCAGTCACTCCTTCCCTAGACCCACCATGTCCTCCTCCTGAGGAGTCCCCCGAACTGTTTCAGCACAGTGTTGGGTACATGCTCCAGGAGGATGCCCAGCGTTTCGAAGGGTCTGATGATGAAACCCAGCTAGAGGAAGGCAGTAGCGTGAGAGCAGACAGAGGGGATGCTCAAGAAGGACACCAATCTGGCAGTCATGTTCCAGCAGCTGCAGCATACTGCCAGATTGGCTCCAGTGATGAGGAGGGAGGTGATGATGAGGTCACTGACTCCACGTGGGTGCCTAATAGGAGAGAGGAGGAGGAGGAGGATGAGGAGGAGGCACATCTCCAACGAGGCAGGATGCCCTTTGGTGGCCAGCGTAAGGGCAGTACACCGACGGAATCACACCGCAGAGCTCCGCCTGTGCAGGGCGCTGCCTCTGCCCGTCATTCAAAAAGTTCTTTGGTGTGGGCCTTTTTTGAGGCTAGTGCATCAGATCGCACAGCTGCTGTTTGCAACATATGTCTCAAGCGTATATCGCGTGGCCAAAACATCAGCCGCTTGGGTACCACATGCCTGACCAGACATATGTTGACCTGCCATGCAGCTCGTTGGCAAGCCTACCTCAAAGACCCACACCAAAGAACAAAGCGGACCTCTCCTTGCACCGCATCAGCTGGGATCTCCAACCCCACTATAACTTCAGTCCTCTCTGAAACATGCACTGAGAGGAATGAAGGTGTAGAATTAGGTGTGTCACAGCCAAGTACTTGCGGCCACTCTGCTAGCAGTACACCGACGTCCGATTCTAGCAGGCAAATTTCCCTGCCCCAGCTGCTGGACCGTCGAAAGAAGTTCACTCCCAGCCATCCACATGCCCAGCGGTTGAATGCTAGCTTGGCTAAATTGCTAGCGCTTCAACTGCTGCCTTTTCAGTTGGTAGACTCGGCCCCCTTCCGTGAGTTTGTGCAATGTGCGGTTCCTCAGTGGCAGGTTCCCAAACGCCACTTTTTCTCACGGAAGGCTATTCCGGCTCTCTACCGGCATGTGGAAGGCAATGTCTTGGCCTCGCTGGACAGGGCGGTCAGCGGTAAGGTGCATATTACCGCTGACTCATGGTCCAGCAGGCATGGACAGGGACGTTACCTTTCTTTCACGGCCCATTGGGTCACTCTTTTGGCAGCTGGGAAGGATGCAGGACAAGGTGCAGTAGTGTTGGAGGTTGTCCCACCGCCACGCCTCCAAAATGCTACTACTGGTTGTGACACACCTCTCTCCTCCACCCCCTCCTCTTCTTCTTCCTCCATGGCCTCTTCCTGTGGTTTGTCCTATGAACCAGCGGTGCTCCGTAGCCGTTCACGGCGCTACGCAAGTACGCAGGCAAAAAGATGCCATGCCGTGCTTGCGCTGGTGTGTTTGGGGGACAGAAGCCACACTGGGGCAGAGGTCCTGTCTGCTCTGCAGGGCCAGGCCGAGAGGTGGTTGACGCCACGCCAGCTTAAGCCAGGAATGGTGGTTTGCGACAATGGCACCAACCTCCTCTCCGCCCTCCGACAGGGACAACTGACCCATGTGCCCTGTGTGGCTCACGTCCTTAACCTGGTGGTGCAGCGGTTCTTGGGCAGGTACCCGGGCTTACAGGATGTCCTGAGGCAGGCCAGGAAAGTCTGTGTGCATTTCCGCAGATCTTATAATGCCAGTGCTCGCCTGGCTGAGCTGCAAAAGGAGTTGAACCTGCCCAAGAACCGCCTTATATGTGACATGCCCACCAGGTGGAACTCAACGTTGGCCATGCTGCAGCGGCTGCACACGCAGCAGAGGGCCATCAATGAGTACCTGTGCGACTACGGCACCAGGACAGGGTCAGGGGAGCTTGGTTTTTTTTCTCCACGCCAGTGGGGCATGATCAGGGATGCATGCACTGTCCTGGCACCATTTGAGGAGGCCACGAGGATGGTGAGCAGTGACAGTGCATGCATCAGTGACACTGTACCTCTTGTCCACCTGTTGGAGCACACGCTGCGTGGAATAATGGACAGGGCACTTGAGGCAGAACAGAGGCAGGAAGAGGAGGACTTCCTTGCCTCTCAAGGCCCCCTTTACCCAGACAGTGTTCCTTCTGTCCCACCCATCGCACAGGAAGAGGAGGAGGAGGAGGAGGAGGAGGAGGATTGTGTCAGCATGGAGGTGGAGGCTGGCACTCAGCATCATCAGCAGCAGTCTTTTAGGGATGATTTACAGTCCCAAGAAACCAGTGGACTTGTACGTGGCTGGGAGGAGGTGGCTGCGGATCATGTCGTCCTTAGTGACCCAGAGGACTCCGGAGCGAATGCCTCAGCAAACCTACGCTGCATGGCCTCCCTGATCCTGCAAAGTCTGCGGAAGGATCCTCGTATTCTTCGGATCAAGGAGAGGGACCATTACTGGCTGGCCACTCTCCTTGATCCACGGTACAAGGGTAAGGTTGCGGACCTTATGTTACCGTCGCAGAGGGAGCAGAGGATGAGACAACTCCGGGAGGCCTTGCAGAAAGGTCTGTGCAACGCGTTCCCAGAGACTGGGAGGTTACAAACTCCTGGTCCTGGACAACGAGTTGCTGAGGCTTCGGCCAGTCAAAGAAGGAGCGGTGGGGAAGGTGGCCGTCTGACCGATGCGTTCAGACAATTCTTTAGTCCGCAGCCCCAAAGTATGATCGGTTCCAGCAACCATCGCCAGCGTCTGATAAACATGGTGCAGGAATATCTAGGGGCAAGGTCAGACTTGGACACCTTCCCCACCGAAAATACTCTGGCTTACTGGGTCTCGAGGATGGATCACTGGCCAGAGCTTGCACAGTATGCAATTGAGCTACTGGCCTGTCCTGCATCCAGCGTTCTTTCGGAACGCACATTCAGTGCTGCTGGAGGATTTGTCACGGATCACTGTCCACCGACTCGGTTGATCGACTGACTTTCATCAAGATGAACCAGTCTTGGATCACCACCAGCTACCACACACCTGATGCTGATATAACAGACTAATTGATTTTAACATGTCACATCCCTTCAAGACTGATGCTGATGCTGAGTGCCTGTGCTGTTATGTTGACTGGCTATCCTCCTCCTCCGAGTCCTCAATGATACGATTGATGATGATAGCTTGGAAGATCATTTTTGTTTATGGGTGCCGCCACCAGTGGCTAAGGCCCAATTTTTCAGCCCCTGTTTTACAGGGGCGTGTAATTACAATTTTTTTAGCAATAATTTGCCATAGGGCTCATTGCTGTGCTCCAAGTACAGTATCTGTGAGGGGTTGGAGTGTTGTGGCACCAGTGCCTAAGGCCCAATTTTTCAGCCCCTGTTTAACAGGGGCGTGTCATTACAATTTTTGAAGCAATACTTTGCAACAGGGCTCATTGCTGTGCTCCAAGTACAGTATCTGTGAGGGGTTGTAGTGTTGTGCCACCAGTGCCTAAGGCCCAATTTTTCAGCCCCTGTTCAACAGGGGCATGCAATTACAATTCTTGATCTAATAATTCACAGCAGGGTCCATTGCTGCACCCACCAAGAGTAACTCTGAGGGCTTACAGTCTTGTGGCAACGCCACCACCACCACCACCACGAAAGGCCCAATTTTTCAGCCCCTGTTCAAAAGGGGCATGTAATTACAATTCTTGATCTAATAATTCACAGCAGGGCCCATTGCTGCACCCACCAAGAGTAACTGTCAGGGCTTACAGTGTTGTGGCACCAGCACCACCATCAAAGCCCCAATTTTTACTACCACTGTTCAACAATTATATGTAATTAAAATTCCTGATATAATAGTTGACAGCAGGGCGTTCCAGCACCAACCAAGAGTAACTGAGTGCTTACAGTGTTGTGCCAACACCAACAACTAAGGGGCCTATTTCTGCAGAGTATATACGGCAGGTCCCTACTTTCAAACATCCAACTTACAAACGACTCCTACTTGCAAACGAAAGAAGACAACAGGAAGTGAGAGGAAATCTACCCCTAGAAAGGAAAATTCTCTCCTGTAAGAATAAATATGGGAGAAAGGGGTCTCATCTGTACTGATGCTTTATCAGCAATCCTTGTTTCAAGAAAAACACCACATTTCAAAAACAGTTGTCATTGGGACGGAAAGTGAGGTGAAATGTTCTGAACAGGGGCACAGACAGCAAAACAAATGTTACAGGGGTGATAACCCTTACCTATGTTTCCCAAAAAGTTTAAAAATAGATTTTTGGGCTGGAGCTACACTTCAACCATGTACCTGTTCAAAATTACAAACAGATTCTACATAAGAACAAACCTACAGTCCCTGTCTTGTATGCACCGCCTGTATACGGCTGTTCAGAGTATATAGGGCCTTTTTTATTTTATGTGCGGGGTTCCCCTTAATATCCATACAAGACCCAAAGGGGCTGGTAATGGGCTGGGGTAGGGGGGGGGGGGGGTCATGGGGTAGCTATGCCATTTTTCTTAAAGAATTTCATCCATATTACCGGGACCAGACATTACATTAAAGCCGCAAGCAGTTTTAAATGGCTTTTTTTTCCTTTAGAAGTGTCATTTTGTGCAGGGACAGTTCTAAACACGGGAAACACGTGGCACTTCACAGGCATACTTTAGACACCCCCCAGGTACGATATTTAAAGGAATATTTGACTTTTTTTTTTTCACTTTATGCATCATTAAAATGACTGCTCCCGAAAAACGACCGTTTTTAAAACTTCTTTTTGCATTGATACATGTCCCCTGGTGCAGAACCCGGGTTCCCAAACCCTATTTATGACAATAACATGCATAATAGTTGTTATAATTAGCACTTTAGAATTCGAACGTTCGCATCCATTGTATTTAATAGGGTTCTAATGTTCGTTCGAACTTTCGGTCCGTTCGCGGGTTCTGGTGCGAACCGAACCCGGGGGTGTTCGGCTCATCACTAATCATCACACCGTACATCCATGTGTGTAATGCTGCCTGACTGAGACATATCCCTTTTATCTACATCCTCTGGCAATAATGTTTGCGCATCACTCATTTCTTCCAACTCATGTGTAAATAACTCCTCTGACAGATCAAGTGAAGCAACTGTGGTGCTAGTGTTGGTGGTGGCGGCAGGCGGGCGAGTGGGAACTTGAGAGGTGCCCAAAGCTGAGCTGGAGAAGGATGGTGCGTCAAGGTTCCGAGCGGAAGCTGTAGAAGATTGGCTGTCCTGTGTTAGCCAGTCAACTATGTCCTCAGAACTTTTCGAGTTCAGGGTACGTGGCCCCTGAACACTGGGCATTATTCTAGGGCCAAAGGGAATCACAGCACCACGACCACGACAGCCCCTGCGGGGTGGCCTGCCTCTGCCTGTCATTTTTTTTAGATTAGTTTAGTTGTACTATGCGTGCAAGCTACTGTGACACCAGATATGAGTGGCACTGTGCACTGGCAGAAGTTGGCACAGTAGACACTGTAGGTCTGACACACACGCTGGCAGGCAACTGACTGCTCATCTACTGCAGTCAAAACTGTTGTGGTTTTTTTTATGTAAGCTACTGTGCCGGGGAAAAAAAACAAGCAGACTGGTGTTTTATCAGCCCTAAAAAGGGCTTTTTGGGGTGCTGTCAGGACGCTGTGCTTACAGCAGAGATCAGATGAGTCTTTCAGGAGTGGAGTGAACACTGAATACACTTGCCTATAGCTTTCCCTATAAAATCAGCAGCAGCTAAACTGTCCCTCCTCTGGCTAACACTGCAGCTTAAGTACAGACTGATTCTAAAATAGATGCTGTCCAGGAAAAAACAAAAAAGCAGACTGGTGTTTTACCAGCCCTAAAAAGGGCTTTTTGGGGTGCTGTCAGGACGCTGTGCTTACAGCAGAGATCAGATGAGTCTTTCAGGAGTGGAGTGAACACTGAATACACTTGCCTATAGCTTTCCCTATAAAATCAGCAGCAGCTAAACTGTCCCTCCTCTGGCTAACACTGCAGCTTAAGTACAGACTGAATCTAAAATAGATGCTGTCCAGGAAAAAAAAAAAGCAGACTGGTGTTTTACCAGCCCTAAAAAGGGCTTTTTGGGGTGCTGTCAGGACGCTGTGCTTACAGCAGAGATCAGATGAGTCTTTCAGGAGTGGAGTGAACACTGAATACACTGGCCTAGCCTAGCTTTCCCTATAAAATCAGCAGCAGCTAAACTGTCCCTCCTCTGGCTAACACTGTAGCTTAAGTTCAGACTGAATCTAAAATAGATGCTGTCCAGAAAAAAAAACCAAGCAGACTGGTGTTTTACCAGCCCTAAAAAGGGCTTTTTGGGGTGCTGTCAGGACGCTGTGCTTACAGCAGAGATCAGATGAGTCTTTCAGGAGTGGAGTGAACACTGAATACACTGGCCTAGCCTAGCTTTCCCTATAAAATCAGCAGCAGCTAAACTGTCCCTCCTCTGGCTAACACTGTAGCTTAAGTTCAGACTGAATCTAAAATAGATGCTGTCCAGGAAAAAACAAAAAAGCAGACTGGTGTTTTAAAAGCCCTAAAAAGGGCTTTTTGGGGTGCTGTCAGGACGCTGTGCTTACAGCAGAGATCAGATGAGTCTTTCAGGAGTGGAGTGAACACTGAATACACTTGCCTATAGCTTTCCCTATAAAATCAGCAGCAGCTAAACTGTCCCTCCTCTGGCTAACACTGCAGCTTAAGTACAGACTGAATCTAAAATAGATGCTGTCCAGGAAAAAAAACAAAGCAGACTGGTGTTTTACCAGCCCTAAAAAGGGCTTTTTGGGGTGCTGTCAGGACGCTGTGCTTACAGCAGAGATCAGATGAGTCTTTCAGGAGTGGAGTGAACACTGAATACACTGGCCTAGCCTAGCTTTCCCTATAAAATCAGCAGCAGCTAAACTGTCCCTCCTCTGGCTAACACTGTAGCTTAAGTTCAGACTGAATCTATAATAGATGCTGTCCAGAAAAAAAAACAAGCAGACTGGTGTTTTACCAGCCCTAAAAAGGGCTTTTTGGGGTGCTGTCAGGACGCTGTGCTTACAGCAGAGATCAGATGAGTCTTTCAGGAGTGGAGTGAACACTGAATACACTGGCCTAGCCTAGCTTTCCCTATAAAATCAGCAGCAGCTAAACTGTCCCTCCTCTGGCTAACACTGTAGCTTAAGTTCAGACTGAATCTAAAATAGATGCTGTCCAGGAAAAAACAAAAAAAGCAGACTGGTGTTTTACCAGCCCTAAAAAGGGCTTTTTGGGGTGCTGTCAGGACGCTGTGCTTACAGCAGAGATCAGATGAGTCTTTCAGGAGTGGAGTGAACACTGAATACACTTGCCTATAGCTTTCCCTATAAAATCAGCAGCAGCTAAACTGTCCCTCCTCTGGCTAACACTGCAGCTTAAGTACAGACTGAATCTAAAATAGATGCTGTCCAGGAAAAAAAACCAAGCAGACTGGTGTTTTACCAGCCCTAAAAAGGGCTTTTTGGGGTGCTGTCAGGACGCTGTGCTTACAGCAGAGATCAGATGAGTCTTTCAGGAGTGGAGTGAACACTGAATACACTTGCCTATAGCTTTCCCTATAAAATCAGCAGCAGCTAAACTGTCCCTCCTCTGGCTAACACTGCAGCTTAAGTACAGACTGAATCTAAAATAGATGCTGTCCAGGAAAAAACAAAAAAACAGACTGGTGTTTTACCAGCCCTAAAAAGGGCTTTTTGGGGTGCTGTCAGGACGCTGTGCTTACAGCAGAGATCAGATGAGTCTTTCAGGAGTGGAGTGAACACTGAATACACTGGCCTAGCCTAGCTTTCCCTATAAAATCAGCAGCAGCTAAACTGTCCCTCCTCTGGCTAACACTGTAGCTTGAGAATGAATCTAAAATGAATGCTGTCCAGGAGGTGGGAGGGTCTGGGAGGGAGGGTATGCTGCTGATTGGCTGGAATGTGTCTGCTGACTGTGAGGTACAGGGTCAAAGTTTGCTCAATGATAATGAATAGGGGGCGGACCGAACATCGCATATGTTCGCCGGCCGCGGCGAACGCGAACAAGCTATGTTCGCCGGGAACTGTTCGCCGGCGAATAGTTCTGTACATCTCTAGTCATAAGGTGGTAGGAGAAAAGAAGCCCTTCTGAGCCTATGAATAGGATAGTAAAATACATTTTGCGGTGTACTGTTTGGCCATTAAGCTATAATTGACATCTACAGCTATGGAAGGTATGAATAGCAATGGCTTGTAAAGTGCCTGCGTGACACTGCCATATCAACATCATAACTTATGTCGCTTTTTTTTGTACTTTTATTTATGCTTTTACTAGGTTGAAATATCTATTGCGCCTGAACAACCTGTTTTCAGTTTTATTAAGTGGAATTCTGATTGGTTACTAAAGAATACTGCCCTTCCATTTTGCTCTGTGCCTTACTAAAAGAGACAGCTATTTCATTCAATTTCATTCACAGACGTATTGGGTGCAATTTAGTAATCCATAGATGTGGTGGCTGGACATTTTTTTTTGCTTCCTTTCTACCTTTTTACCTGGTGATCTTGCAAATAACACACTTTTTGTCCTAGGCAATAGTGTATTTAGGTTTTGTGCTGCCCTAGGCCTGACTAAACGTGTGCACCCCCTAATTTAAATATGACCCTCCCCTTCCTGTCAAGGCCACATCCCTTTCTGTTTAAGACCCGCCCTGAAATTTTAGAGTGGGGACACTAGTTCTGAGGGCTTGGGGGGGGGGGGCAATGGATTCCCTTAATTTGCATAGATTTCCTCTCACTTCCTGTTTGGCTATGGGGCAGGAAGTAAAGGGAAATCTCTGCAATGGAACAGTGATGGTAAAAAAAATAATCTGACAGGGGCTATAACCCTCCCTATATCCAAAATGAAAAAAAAAAGTGTTGCCTATAATTCTACTTTAAGCACAAATTTCTGATCATTTTATGGAGAGGACTAAGAAGATATAACCATGCCAATGGTGCAGCAGAAAACATATAGCACAGTGAGGAAGGTTTGTGGTTCAGGATGATAGGCATACCTCCCAACTGGCACGCATTCTGCGGGTTTTACCCGCAGAGGCTCCTCCTTCCCGCAGTCCCGCGAGACTGTCATGTTTCCCGCACAGCAGGAAGCATGAACAGATGAAGAGGAGCAGCAGCAGGTAAGAGCGCCCCCCCTCCCCCCCCCCGCGATCGGCGGACTATTGGAGCCCCCCCCTGATCGGCGCCCCCCCCCCCCGCGAGGTCCTAATTTATTTTATTTGTTTAATGTCCTGCCACCCCCCCCCCGCTCAACAACTCTAGTTGGCAGCCCCTCACAGTTGCGGAATGCCGGCCGCCCGTATACCGGAAGCAGTGCGGCCGCTTTATGGGGGTGCTAGACTAATTTGCCTCTTAGCCCAGTCCGCCCCAATAAGACTGGCGCTACACTAAGGCCCCTTTCACACTGGGGCGTTTTTCATGCGGTTTAGCGCTATTATACCGCATGAAAAATTCCTGCCTGTAGCCTTCAATGTGAAAGCCCGAAGGCTTTCACACTGAAGCGGTGCGCTAGCAGGACCGCTCCAAAAGTCCTGCTAGCCGCTTCTTTACAGCGGTAAAGGAGCGGTGTGTTTACCGCGGTTTGCGGGCGGTATTAACCCTTTTTCGGCCGCTAGCGAGGGTTAAATTCACCCCCCTAGCAACCGCATACCGCGGTAAGAACGACGGTATAGCAGCACTGCAAATCGCGCTGCTATACCGCCACCGCTCCTGCCCGCCCCAGTGTGAAAGGGGCCTAACAGTGTAGCGCAAGCCGGCGGGGACTCTTTCTGTGCTGCCCCCCCTGCAAAGTGCTGCCCTAGGCCTGGGCCTTGTTGGCCTAGACCAGGATACAGCGTTGGTCCTAGGGGGACAAACTAACTAATTTTACTCTATCTATGGGGAGCAGCATTGTCAACTTAGGCTGCGCTCCTGATTTCAACTACAAACACCTTCCTCTTTCCTGCCTCCGCAGCATTTGGTAAGGTGTTCTGTAGTTTACAAAAAACAACTAAGAAAGATGATAACATTGAGATTTCAATTCAGTACAGGTGAAGTTACTAAGACACTGGATTTTTGGCAGGATCAGCAGGTACTTTTCTGAAAAAAATAAACTTTAGCCACCACATCTAAAGACTGTTACGTTACAGTATATAACATCTTTGTTCTTGGGTTTATATACACTTTTCAAGTACTTTGTGTTTCTCATTAAACTTTCTGAACCTTGTTTGCAGATGAAGTGCTGTCTGAAAATTTTCTGGATTACAAGAACCGTGGTGTGAATGGCTCTCACAGGGGGCAGATAGTCTGGAAGATTGATGCCAGCTCTTACTTTGTGGAACGTAAGTGCACTTAAATATAAAGGGTGCTTTCTTAAAATGATTTATTAATAATGATGGGAGAATCTAGCAGGGTTCGATTAGCATGGATTTGGCGACTCTTGTTCATAATTCGGCGAATCCAAACCCAGAGAAAAATCCCATTGAAGTTTATGGGAGACAAATTTTGTTGTTAAAATCTGGCTTATTTTTAGGGCTAGTAGGCAAACTATTGTTTAAAAAAGGACAGGAAAACAGCAAGCTGGGCACTGCCATAAAAGGACATTTACTAATCCAATTTTTTTTTTTTTTTTTAATACCATACAGCAGGGAAAAGGTATTTTCAAGAGCGACACTAAAAATACATTTAGTAAATCCTTTACATAACAAATTTAAGGAAGGCCTTAAAACTGTACATGGTTTTACAAAACAGTATGATTTTCACAGACAGTCTCTGACCACTTATACTGGCGGTACATATTTGGCTCTGGAGATCATTATTTTTTCTTTATTATTTACAATTATCTTGGTTAACTTTAGTTTTAAAAAAAAAAACGTTTTTTTTTTTAGGCAGCTCTACCAGCGAACAATTATTTTTCATCAATGGTAAAAGATTGGCAAATAGAAATTGGGCAGTAGTTCACTGTGGCTGTCCATGTTCTCACTGATGCAAAACTGTCCTTCCACTGGCCAATTTCTGTCAAACTCACTTTACGATTTAAGACACCGCAGATGATACAGAAGTATAGGACTGGCCAGCACCAGGATAATTTAAATGAGGGAGAATGAGCTGAAATGTACTGGAGAAAAAGAGTACAGGCAAATGTTTAAGGGCATTAATTAATCTGTAATGGCCTGTACACACGATCGGATTTCCGATGGAATAAAATCCGATGGAATTTTCCGTCGGAATTCTGATGAAGCTGACTTTTATCAGTCTTGCCTACACACCATCAGACAAAATTCCGACCGTCCAAAACGCTGTGATGTAAAACACTCAGACGAGCCGAGAAAAATGAAGTTCAATGCTTCTGAGCATGCGTCGACTTGATTCTGAGCATGCGTGGGTTTTTTCTCCGTTGGAGTTCCACACAGACGATTAGAATTTCCTATCGGTTTTTTTTCCATCGGAAAAATTTAAAACATGTTCTATTTTTTAACACCGATGGAAAAAAGTCCGATGGGGCCCACACACGATCGTTTTTTCCGATGAAAAAAGTCCATCTGACTTTTTTCATCTGAAAAACTGACCGTGTGTACAGGGCATAAGTCCACTCTAACACTAGAATCCCTGCATCTATGGACATCCACAATCTAACACTAATCTGTCTAGCCCTGTAAAAAGAAATTGCTATGCATACCCTTTTTGAAGCCAATCCAATTCAATCTGCAGCGACAGAAGCTCTGCAGAGGACACAGCCGACAATGGCTGTGAAATGAATGGGGAGTGACGTCACCCATAGACTTACTATGGGGCTTCCATTGTCGGATGTGTCCTTTGCACCCATCTCCACAGCAAAGCCGCGGCTTACAGCTCAGTGTGGGATCGGGTCGGGTCAGCGTCAAAAAAGGTATGTATACTGATTCCTTCTTTACAGGGTTAGATAGGTTAGTATTAGATAGTGGATGTCTGTAGATGCAGAGATTTTAGTGTTAGGGTGGAATTATACTTTAACAGACCACAGATGACACAGCAGTGTAAAACTGGCCTGCAGCAAGGCTAGGCCTAACTTTACTAGAGACAAACAGCACAGGTTGGGGCTTTACTACAAAATCTAAAAAACAAATAATACAGTGGTGTAAAATTGGCTAGCAATGGGGCAATTTGGGACAGCAAGGCTAAGCCCCAATTTACATGCCTAAATTGAAATAAAAGCCCTATCAACAAAATAAACAACAAAATACCCCCCAAATAAATGAAAACCCCTAAAATACCAACACCTGAAACAAAAGACCATTTTTTAAAGGGAAGCCTTGCAGTAAAAAAAGAACAAAAGGAAACAAAACAAGTGACAGCAAACAGGAGATTGCCCAAAGAGCTAGCAATCAGAATTTAAGTACAGTTTCCTAACAGACCCTAATTTCTCCCTCTGCAGTTTGTCAGCTGCTTTTTCTGCAACAGCTTTCAATTCACTGTACACACGATCGGATTTCCGATGGAATAAAATCAGATGGATTTTTCCATCGGAAATCGGATGAAGCTGACTTCCATCAGTCTTGCCAACAGACCATCAGTCAAAAATCCGACCGCCGTGACGTAAAACACTCCGAAGAGCCGAGAAAAATGAAGTTCAATGCTTCTGAGCATGCGTTGACTTGATTCTGAGCATGCGTGGGTTTTTTCTCCGATGGAGTTCCCCACAGACGATCGGAATTTGCTATAGTTTTTTTTTACCATCGGTAAAATTTAAAACATGTTCTATTTTTTCATACCGATGGAAAAAAGACCGATGGGGCCCATACACGATCGGTCTTTTTTCATCAGAAAAACCGATCGTGTGTATGCGGCATATGGCTACTCTGTTGCACCCTATATATAGTGAGGGGACAGACTGAACTAAAAGTTCCTTTATTGGCCCTGTTAGGTCTGCTCGACATAGTTCAAAGGTTTTGAAGTGCAATATGGTATAGGAGAACATTGAAGTCTGCCTTTAACCTCTGCAAAGCTCAAGCTTTGGGTTTTCATAAGCTAGCTATCATCTCCCTAGTGGCTGTTACTATAAGATGATTTGGATTCCTTGCATGGGCTTATTTTGCATCCACAGTATTTTCATTGTTATATAATGGAAGTCTGTAGTGATATAGGGAGTGCCATCTTTGACATTTTACTAAGGATACTAGTTGTTTAACTGTCATGCTGATCTAATGGCTTCATTCCATCTGAAGATACTAACCTGAAGCAAGCATGTATGTAAATTCAGGACACTCCTTACCTGCATACATGTCCAGGTCAGTACTGTAGAAAGCAGTACAGCCAAGCAACCAATATTTTTAAGGAAGGTGCTGCAATGGTGGTCTCTATGGAACTAAACAATTGTATGTTCTTCAAAGTTTGTTTTGTATTTGGTGTTGTGAACTGTGAACATATATTAAGATTTGGGGTCAGAAAGCAAGCACCCTAAAAATTCCCCAATAATATTTTTCAAAATTAAAGTTGAACTGATGTTCTGGAGGATGTGTTGAAAAACAGTTTTGGTTTTCCTGACGTAAGCATGGCTGATGACAGTGACGCTTATCTTGGGAAGTGGTGGGTTAGATATACCTCCCAATTTGTTTAAAAGAAAATACAACTTACTAAAGAGATATCCCAAGTATGTTAACTGTCATCTACTCAGAGGCGGCTCTAGGCTTTGTCAGGCCTTAGGCAAAACTTAGACATGAGGCCCCACTCACGCCCATAATGGGAAATATAATTCAAGAAAGAAAAATGGCTGCAGAAAATGCACGGATCTAGCACACAGGTGATCAGCACCACTTCCAGGGCACCCTCCTCTACCCATTAGACATATTCAGCCAATGCAAAAGGGGGGTGGTGAGAAAGAGAGAGGGGTGATAGAGAGATCCGATGGCGCCGACATTAGTATTGATCACAGGCAAATTAGGCGGCCGCGAGGCCCCTGTGAGTGTGAGGCTTTAGGCGACCGCCTAATTTGCCTAATTAGAGAGCCGCCTCTGCATCTACTTCTTGTCCTAGCAGACCACATTCTTCTTCTGGAACATGAACTCCTGGTTTGCATAATCAAAGCTTTATTTTATTATGTGTGAAAACAACTAGAATAAGAAAATTGTTTGTAGGAATTTGCTTTGTACACAAGTCTATTAGACCAGTAAATCAGCATGGATAGAAAGTACATCTAATAAAAGGTGTAACAATTTTACGTACAATACACTGTAATCAATAAATTGAACTAGGATTGCACCTATACCTGTTTTTTTATCAGCGAGTACTGATACTTTCGGTCAAGTACCCGTCGATACCGAGTACTGATACTCTGCAGTGCGATTTGCGTCAATACAAAATAAATGGGCGCAAATCGCACTGCAAAGAATATCATGCGAATTGAACAGGACTGCGATTTTCCCCACTGCTTCTGTGTGTGTGGGTGTGTATAGAAAAGGAAAGATGCCTTCACGTGGGCAGTTTATTACAAATGTTAGGAATCATATTAAGTACACATCTGGTCAAATGCAAAATCGGGCAGGTGTCCCAGTCCCACCGATGATAGAAAATCACAGCCGCTGGAGGAAAAGTTCCCGGACCCCTGTGGGTATAAGGCGAAAGTGATGTCAGCTTGGGGGCGGACCACCTCTACATCTCCTCCAGCCCTGTGAGCACCTCCAGCGGCTGTGATTTGCTATCATTGGCAGGACCGGCATACCTATGCAGATTTTCTATTTGACCAGATATGTACTTAAAGTGGATGTAAACCTGATTCATGAAAATTTGACCTAAGCATGTATATCTGATCTGTAGTCTTTTCTTATCTCTCCCCAAAGCACGAAGTCCAGTGTCTTTCTGCTGTTTAGTTACTCTGTTATCAGCATTATAACTTCTGAGAAGATTTCTGTCAACCAAGATAAAACCAAACCAACCTGAAATTTGTGTCGAGGGAGGTTGCTAAAAATAAATTAGCAGAGAGCTTGTCTTGTCACAGAACAGCTCTGCAAGTCTTTGCCTAAGTGGAGGGTGGGTGTGTGTCTTTCCTCCAATCAGCTGTCTTGGCTGTATGTCAAGAATTCACTCCCAGTGCTGAATAGGAAGAGAAAATCTCTAACACGATGTGCACTTTCTAAAGAATATATAAAGCTGAAGACAGCAGAAATGAATGTAAAACTTATGTAGGGAGATTTGTTTTATCTCTGTGTATCATCTGAGGCTGTTCACTTCACTGGGTATATGTAAGGGTTTACATCCACTTTAACCGCTTAAAGACCAGCCGCCGCAGTTATACTGCGGAAGGTTGGCTCTCCTGGGAGAATCGCCATAATTGTACATCGGCCGCTTTAATCCACTAGACCCCTAGATGCCGGAGCCGATTTGCGTGGCCGGTGGCCGCAATGTCCGCCAGTCACTACAGTTAGAAACACCTCCCTAGGGAACTCTTAACCCCTTGATCGACCCCCTACTGTTAACCCCGTGTGTATCCAAGACAAGTTTGAGCGAAAATCCGACGGAAAAAAAAACACGGTTTTGTTGTCGGAAATTCCGATCGTGTGTACGCAGCATTAGAGTCTGCAAAAGACTTGAGACTGGGGTGGAGGTTCACCTTCCAGCAGGACAATGACCCTAAACATACAGCCAGAGCTACAATGGAATGGTTTAGATCAAAGCATATTCATGTGTTAGAATGGCCCAGTCAAATTCCTGACCCAAATCAAATTGAGAATCTGTGGCAAGACTTGAAAATTGCTGTTCACAGACGCTCTACATCCAATCTGACAGAGCTTTAGCTATTTTGCAAAGAAAATTGGCAAAATGTCACTCTCTAGATGTGCAAAGCTGGTAGAGACATCCCCAAAAAGACTTGCAGCTGTAATTGCAGTGACAGGTGGTTCTACAAATTATTGACTCAGGGGGGCTGAATACAAATACACACCACACTTTTCACATATTTGTTTGTAAAAGATTTTGAAAACCATTTATCATCACACAAATCCCAATAAAATACATTTACGTTTTTGGTTGTAACATGACTAAATGTGGAAAATTTCAAGAGGTATTAATACTTTTTCAGGGCACTGTATACAGTATATCTGTGTGTGTGTATGTGTTTTATATATGTGCATGTATGTGCGTACATGTGTGTTTACATGTATGTATGCACATTTTATGTATGCGTTTTTAATCCTAACCCCCTATATGTGTACAATCAGAACAGATTTTTATTTTAACGCTTGTTCATAGTACCAGCAAGAAAATGTCGTTCCTCTGAAAAGCGATTCATGCTCAGCTTGCTTTTCAGAGGCATTTGACAGCCAGTAAAGAGGCAATGGGGCTGATTTACAAAACGTTTGCGCCATGAGTATCGGCGCATCTGCGCGCGCAATGGCTGTTTTGGTATTTACAAAACATTAGCGTCGGTAGCGCAGCCCTATTTCCCATTTACTATAGTGTTGTCGGCGGATGGGAGGAGGCGCTCAGTGCGCCACTATGGACCTGGCGCACGGCATGTTAAAATCTAAATATAAAGAAGCTGGAAGTGAGAATATAATGGGGGTGACATGGGGTGATGTGAGGAAGTGTAGGGACACCTGCCCAAATAACTAATATGCCCAAAATAGAGTGAGAAAGTAACTTTTTCAAAACCAGCCCACTGCGCCGGCAAGTACGATTAGAGCTGCGGGAGGTTTTTTTGTGCTCAGCGCGGGAATTTCCCTTGTTCAAACGCGCCAAGACACTGCGCCGGCAAAATCTTAGTAAATGTCAAGTCACGTAACTCAATTTGCATAAGTTGAGCAGGCGCAGCTCTGAACTTTCCATTATATAACAGTGCGCCAGCAAAATGACATTTCTAAAGGGAAAGAAAAGGCATTTAAAAGCACCCGCGACTGTAATGAATTGACGGCTCCCGGCAATATAGAGAAAAGTCATTGATAAAAATAAAAAAAAAGCGTGTGGGTCCCCCTAAAATAAAATTACCAGGCCCTTCGGGTCTGGAATGAATATTAAGGGGAACTCCGCCGCAAATTAAAAAAAAAATGCGTGCGGTTCCCCCAAATATCCATACCAGGCCCTTCAGATCTGGTGTGGATTTTATGGGGAACTCCACCCCAAATGTAAAAAAAAAATAGCGTGGAGTCCCCCCAAAAATCCACACCAGACCCTTTGTCCGAGCACGCAACCTGGCAGGTCGCAGGAAAAGAGGGGGGGACGAGAGAGCGCCCCCCCCTCCTGAACCGTACCAGGCCACATGCCCTCAACATGGAAGGATGTCCCCATGTTGATGGGGACAAGGGCCTCATCCCCACAACCCTTGCCCGGTGGTTGTGGGGGTCTGCGGGCGGGGGGCTTATCGGAATCTGGAAGACCCCTTTAACAAAGGGGACCCCCAGATCCTGGCCCCCCCTATGTGAAATGGTAATGGGGTACAAATGTACCCCTACCATTTCACAAAAAAAGTGTCAAAAATTTTAAAAATGACAAGAGCCGGTTTTTGACAATTCCTTTATTAATGTCTTCTCCTTTCTTCCATCTTCTTCTTCTGTTCTCCATTCGGGTTTCTTCCTCCATCTTGTTCTTCATGTTCCTCTTCCTCTTCATCTTTATCTTCATCTTCATCTTCCTTCTTCCATCGGTCTTCTCGTCCGCATCTTGCTCCGGCTTCTTCTTTCTTCGGCCGCTCCGTTTGAATTGGAGGTTCCCGCTGTCTGACGCTTCAGTTCTTCAGTTCCCCTCTTGGTCCGCTGCCACCCGGTGGCTCCGCCCCCCTCTGACACCATGGGGAAAGTCCCCGTGAAATCCATGTGCGTCAGAGGGGGGCGGGGTCACCGGGTGGTAGCGGACCCAGAGGAGAACTGAAGAACTGAAGCGTCGCACAGCGGGAACCTCCAATTCAAATGTAGCGGCCGAAGAAAGAAGAAGCCGGAGCAAGATGCGGACGAGAAGACCGAAGGAAGAAGGAAGATGAAGATGAAGAGGAAGAGGAAGATGAAGATGAAGAACAAGATGGAGGAAGAAACCCGAATGGAGAAAAGAAGAAGATGGAAGAAGAAGATGGAAGAAGAAGATGGAAGAAGATGGAAGAAGAAGATGGAAGAAAGGAAAAGACATTAATAAAGGAATTGTCAAAAACCGGCTCTTGTCATTTTTAAAATTTTTGACACTTTCTTTGTGAAATGGTAATGGGGTACATTTGTACCCCATTACCATTTCACACAGGGGGGGCCGGGATCTGGGGGTCCCCTTTGTTAAAGGGGTCTTCCAGATTCCGATAATCCCCCCGCCCGCAGACCCCCACAACCACCGGGCAAGGGTTGTGGGGATGAGGCCCTTGTCCCCATCAACATGGGGACATCCTCCCCATGTTGAGGGCATGTGGCCTGGTATGGCTCAGGAGGGAGGGGGGCCACTCTCTCATCCCTCCCTCTTTTCCTGCGGCCTGCCAGGTTGCGTGCTCGGATAAGGGTCTGGTGTGGATTTTTGGGGGTACTCCACGCCATTTTTTTTTATTCAGGGTGGAGTTCCCCTTAAAATCCATACCAGATCTGAAGGGTCTGGTATGGATATTTGGGGGAACCGCACGCATTTTTTTTTAAATTTGCGGCAGAGTTCCCCTTAATATCCATTCCAGACCTGAAGGGCCTGGTAATGGAATTTGTGGGAATCCCCACGCTTTTTTTTTTTTTGTTATCAAAGACTTTCAATGACTTTTATCTGTATTGACGGGAACCAGCAATTCATTACAGCCGCGAGTACTTTTAAATGACTATTATTTTACTTTAGAAATTTCATTTTGCTCTCAAACTGTTATAAACATGGAAAACATGAGCTACTTTCCAGGCATACTATAGACACCCACCGGGTATGATATTTAGGGCCAGTTCACACCGGATGCAGTGCAGTGTGTTTTTTTGATGCATGAAAAACGCAAAGAAAGTTGATCACATTAATGCCAATGGCATAGTTCCCACCACTGCAGTGCGTTTCAGAAAGGCAAAAAAAAATTGGTTATGCTGCATTTTTTAGGTACAGAACTGTACTGGACCGCAGTAAAACACATCAAAAACGCAACGGAACGTACCAAGAACGCACTGGAATGCACCGCAACGCACCTAAATGCACCAAAGACGCACTGCAACACACTTGTCCTAAGTGAAAAGAGGGGGGAAAAAACACTGGACTGCATCAAAAACGCATCAAAAATGCACTGGAACGTGTCAAAAACGTGCATGCAGAAAAGCACCTGGAACGCATCCAGACTGCGTTTCTATGGTGTGGTGTGAACTAGGGCCAGTTCACACGCAATCCGGATGTGTCCCAGGTGCTTTTCTGCATGCACGTTTTTGATGCGTTCCAATGCATTTTTGGTACGTTTTTGATGCAGTCCAGTGCTTTTTTTTCACCCCTCTTTTTTATTAATCATAGATAAGGACAAGTGTGTTCCAATGCGTTTTTGGTGTATTTAGGTGTGTTCCTGTGCATTCCAGTGTGTTTATGATGCGTTTTGCTGCGTTCCAGTACAGTCCAGTGCAGGTAAAAAGCAGCATGTTCTACTTTTTTGGTGGAACTGGAACGCACTGGAACAAACACTGCCATTTAGAACCATATAATCAACTTTCCATAAACGCAATGGACTGCATGTGGTGTGAAATGGCCCTTAAGCAATTTGGCATATTTAAAGGCACTTCTCCTTGTTTTGTTTTTGGTGTTGTCCAAATTGGTGACATTGATATATGTCCCTTAGGGTGGGACCTGGGCCCCCATTTTAAGGCCAATAACTAGAAGATAAGCCAGCCAAGTGGGGACTAGCAAAATTAACATGTCAGTTCCCATAGACTGCAATGGTATTTGTTGGTGGGGGGGGGGGGGTGATTGTCCCATCTCTAATTTTGTAGCATGCTGGATGATGTGCTTAATTTTGGATAGGGGGGAGGGTTATTTTCTGCTAGCTGCATTTGTGTTGTTATGCGCATGCCCAGGCAGTTAGTTTTTTTTTTGGTGCTTTTTGTGTGTGAACAGCACCTAGATATTTCTGGGCATGCTCAGAGAGTGTTTTTATGGGTTAGTAATTGAAGGACATCCTTAACAGGTGTAGCCACTTTGAAGTTTAGTCTCTACATTGGGTGAACTTGCATTTTGGGTGTTTCATGGACTGTGCATGTGTTTTCCTTGCCTCATTAGCACACAAACCTATGTTATATAAAGCTCACAGATAGCATTCTCTACCTTGCCCTGAAAAGAGGCAAGTGTGTGTGTGTGTCCGGCAAAATCAGCCCCAATGTGTTGCCTTCTGACCGCCTGTTTTAACCCCCTAAATGCATCATCACTATGCTGCAACTGCATTCAATGCACACAGTTGCAGAGTGGTTGCAGTGCAGCCCCATTCACCTACAAGTATACTTCAAGGGTGCCCTGGCTGGAAAAAGATTGAGAAACACTGGCATAGAGGAACCGATCTCTCCATTTTCCTCCTGCAGGGGAAGGGGAAATGGAGAGTGCAGTTCCTTTATATGCAGCCACCCCCACAGCTCCTCCTATGCAGCTTCTTTCTGCTGCCCCCTGTGTGCTCTCCAGCCCCCCCTGTGCCCCCCCCCCTCTTGTCCCCACAGCACTGCAGGGTTCTCCCCTTTCCCACCGGCTGCTGCAAGGGATCTGTCAGGATGAAGCCTTTTTTGAATGTGGAGTCAGTGATCTGTACCGATCATTGACTCTGTCTATTTATAACTGAAACATAGTAAACTTTGTTTACTATGCTCCAATTTATGAATGAATGGGAAGCTCTGTGCAGAGCTGTGTCCTGTCCTTTCATTCTGTACAGCTGAGGCTGCAGAAAAGGAGATGGAGGTCTTTGTCCTCCATCTCCTTTCTCTGTCTCAAAGGTAAAATATCAGAGGTCTGTTGAGACCCCCGATATCCCACCAAAGCCCTCAACCGGGCTCCTAAAAAATTGTAAAAGAAAATGTTTTTTAAATAATATTGTAAAAAAAAAATGAAACAAATGGTAGAAAAATAAAATTAAAATAAAAAACTACTGACACCTGTGGCAGAACTACCACACAAACGTTGCATTGGTGACTAGGCCTTGGCATTCCGCCACCGGGCTCGAAAGGAAGGGCCCTCATGGTTTCTTGCATCGGGGCCCTGAAGGTTCTAGTTACGCCACTGCCCCAAGCTTTAGCTCATGTATGAGAAAACAAGGTGATCAAACAAAATGTTTTCCCCAGTCTGGGCTCTCTTTCCTCCAAGTACACTTGGCGGTACCTGCAGAGAACTCATAGACATGATATCATTGCTCAAGGGCAACACCTCTTATGTCTGGGTACACCTAGTTTGCAGTGCATTGGCTTAGTAAATACATGCATTCTTTATGTATTTATGTATAGACACCATGCTGCCCTGTGATAACTTGTTTTGTATTAGCCACTTTTATCTTGGTATATTTTATGTTATAATATGCCTATACAGGCTGCTTGCTGTGTGCTTTATGTTCACAGATACTTCTTAAAGTGTTTATTTTTTGCTGCCTGTATCCCAATGTTTTCTTTACAGGAGATACAACAGGAAAAAAAGAAAACAGCTTTACAAATAGAAAAGAATATTCGTCATGGGGAGTTTTTGCAGGAACGGGTGTCCCCATTGGAGCATTATCCCATAACTCTTGCTCTGACACTTCTAAAATATTTTACTTTCCCTTTACTTTTTATCTTGGTGGTAATGGTCAACAGAACGATTAGAAGGGTAAATCCTCGGACCTAGACAGCAATAGAAACAGTAAAAAAAAGGTCTAATGCTTTCATACTATTAACACAACACAAAAAAATGTCCTTTACATATACTTTAAAGTGGAACAGCTTGATAAAAAATATATATATTCTTTAGCAATCTTTAACATTTCACATAAATAATTATGCTACCAAAATTAGTGTGTGCTGTAAATTGCCTCCAACATTGTTCCTGTTTCTTCTTTCCCGGAGGCTGCCAATTTGCTAAAGCCCAGAGCCCCTGAGCAGCAGTAAATCTTTAGGCTGTTAGCAGATTGGCCTCTAGTGGCTCTGATTTTCAGCACAATGCCAAAAATGGAGAGCAACTGAGCATGTGCAGAGCAGGGTGAGACAGTGTATTACTGGATTTTAAAAAGAATAAGTACTTATTTTGAATGTTTTACATTGCTATACAGTGGAACTTCGGATTACGAGCATAATCCGTTCCAGGAGAATGCTCGTAATCCAAAGTACTCACATATCAAAGCGAGTTTCCCCATTAAAGTCAATGGAAACGAAAATAATTAGTTCCACATTGACTTCAATGGCATGCAACACCGCATGCGGCCAGAGACGGGTGGCGCCGGAGAGCCTCGGAAAAGGCCGGAAAGGCCCGTGGACAGATCGGCTGACCTTGGCACACCTCGGAAAGACTCTGTTCCAGAGCCGTTCCGAGGTTTGCCGAGGTCAGCCAAGCTGTCCTCGGGCCTTTCCGTGCATTTCCGAACGGCGACCATGAGCTGCGATCGGTGCCGTTCGGCTCCAGCACCCCCCCCACCTCAGGCCAAATGCGGTACTGCACACCGATTTGGCCTGAATCCTGCTCGTTTTGCGAAACAACACCCGCAAACCTAGTTAGGATTTTAGGAAATACAGTGCTCGTATTGCAAAACGCTCGTTAACCGCGTTACTCGCAATCCAAGGTTCTACTGTACCTGCAAAAAAGTGCCAGGATTAAGTGATCTAACAGGATCTAAGGGCAGAATCATACTTTTTCATTGCAGTGTATGCACGTGAACATTACATGTATTAGCTTGTAGCAATGGTCGGAGCTAGGATGTACGACGCACAAGGTTTACTGCGCATGCCATGGGCAATCGTGGCCATTTTGTTTTTTGGCATCTTGAGGTATCCCTTCCTTAAGCGGAATTGTGGTCATGCCTGCTATCTATTGTAAAACTGTAAGTGCAAAATATATCTCAATAATTGTTTAAGCGGGGCTTCACTATGGTCGATCTTTTTATCTCAATTGCACGCATATAACGTGGGAGTGTTTTGTTCTAGAAGCTGTGCTTACCATGGTTGGCTGCATATGCTGTGAGAGTTCTTTTGGTGGAATGAGACACCTGGACCCGATTTGATATATGGAAGAATATATTTTCCAAGGTGCATATTGACCACCTGACCAGGGTCAAGGTCTTCTGGTAAGCCCCTCTGCTTATCGCACTAGGGTGGCATAAACCTTATTTTCTCCCCTTTGGGCATCTGGATACCTTCAATTCCCTTCTGCTGGAGACGCCTCTACACCGTAATGAACTTTTTTGGAGTCTTTTATGCGTATCTTTTTTTTGGGACTTATTATATATGCACAATTTGATCAATGGATTAATTTTTTGGCACTTAATGGTTTCATTTAATGGTATCTTGATGAATGTTACAGATTATTTATGCATTAGCACCTTATTATTTTTATTTTTTTCTGATTAATTATTTGCAAAATTTTGCCACATTTATGTTTTTTTGATGAAGTCCATAGATTTATTCCTGCACAAGCACTTTGTGTATTTTCTTTCTTTTTTTGATCAATTATTTGCTTATTTTGCACAAAATATATCAGATATTTTGGTTTTGCATATGAGATATTAGCACTGCACTTTTTTTCCTAGCTTGTAGCAATGCTATCCATTTTGAATGCAACGCAGCTCTGTTGCACATACCTTGCAGCACATCTCATTTGAGTTGTTGTGCACTACGACAGAAAAATATGCTGCATGTGTGTTTATTATGTCTATTCGCGTGCGGACAAATGACGTTACTGAAAATCACAGTGATACAAGATTTCTGGCAGGATCAATAGGTATTTTTTATGTACTCACAGATACCACACTTAAAGGAGTAGTAAAGTTACATGTTTTTTCACCTTAATGCATCCTATGCATTAAGGTGAAAAAACATTCGACAATACCGCCCCCCCCCCGAGCCCCCGTTTTTCTTACCTGGCCCCTCGAAAGTCCCATGCTCGTCCCCGTCATCCTCTTCATTTTTCTGCCTGGCCGCCGATTGGCTACACTGGATAGATTGAAAGCAGCGCAGCCATTGGCTGGCGCTGCTGTCAATCACATCCAATGACGCGGCACGCCGGGGGGCGGGGCCGAGTGATACAGTCGGCGGCTATGGCCGCCGCTGTATCACGGGAGCGCGCCCGCAATCACTCCACACCATGCGAGCTCACTCGCATTAAGGTGTGGAGTCCTTGCGGGGAGGAGCCAAGACAGCCGCCGAGGGACCCCAGAAGACCAGGATCGGGGCCACTGTGTGCAAAACGAGCTGCACAGTGGAGGTAAGTATAACATGTTTGTTATTTTTAAGCAAAAAAAAAAAAAGCTTTAGTGCTCCTTTAAGGCTTATACACACGATCTGAAAATCGTACGAAAAATGCTGCTTTTAAAGCGATTATACAATAATCGGATCGTTATTACTCAGCTTTCGAGAACCAATCACGACTGTTTATCCGATATTATCCAATCAGACAAGCATGAAAATTATTCTTGTACGATACTAGATTATACGATTTTCATTTAAAAAGGAAACTGTTGTCGTTCGATAATGCAATACAAATACACTACAACACATCACTTCTGATTTTTTATTTTGTCGTATGAAAATTTTCGTAACTTTAGTAAACTCTTCATGTTCCGTATGCGACTAGCATGCAAAACAAAAAAAAACCGACCATCTGCCGTCCGATTTTCGGATCGTGTGTACGGGGCTTTAGCCTAAAAAAAAAAAGAAAAAAAGTGAATGCAGTCACCATATTTAAGGTTCTGCCCATTTTACTCCTTCTCTCCCCATAGTTTTTTCAGGGAGCAGGTACCCACTTGGTACCCTACTCTCCTGGGTTCTTAGGAAGCTGCAGGTGCATTCAAAAAGCAAGCGCATTGAGGAACGAGCTGTGAGCCAATAGGAAGTCACAGCCAGCTTCCTACACTCAGGATGGTGGCACCAGGAACCCGAAGACCAGTAAAGAACCGACCCAGGTGATGAATCCTAGGAATCCCAGGCTGGTGAGTACCTGTTTATTAAAAGTGAGCAACTGCAGTATTTTTCGCTGCTGACTTTTAATGTTTCTGCAAACAGCTAGAGTTCCTCTTTAAGGACTAGTAAACAGCAGTATATTACATTTTATTCTTTGGTTTGGATATGCTGTATTTAAACCAATTTATTGACATGTACATTTACAAACTAATTATATTTTTGTTTAATTGGTTATACTTATCTCATTGGTTTCCAACAAAGCAAATACAGAATAACAGAAAAGTGTGGGCGCAGCAAGATCAGAACCAGACACCCACATATAATATAAAGATTTTCTTTACAGAATTTCCAATTTGTGGTCTTGTGATGTGCAATTCCAATTAGATGATCGGTGACCCAGATTTTCAATGGCTAATATCTCAAAGTTCTACATAAAAAATTAGGGGGTCTGACAGGTTTGTCAGAGTTATGATGAGAACCGTATTAAGGCTTCATGTTGCCTTGGGACATAGAGCAGACCTGTCTCATTTAATGTTCTTCAGGCTCTTAAGCATTTTCTCTTTTGGGAAATTGCTGTTCTATCTCCACAGAGAACTGATAATTGCAAAACTATTAAAACGTTTTTAATCATTTTTTAAACGATATGCGTCATATAAAGCTATTTTTGTTCACTAAAACCTTTTATACCTTAGTAAATAGTATAATTATATATATCTATATATATATATATAGATATATATATCTATATATATATAGATATATATAGCATATTTATCGGTGTATAACACGCACCCTAACTTTAAGAGGGACGGTTCAGGGAAAAAAACGTTTCGGACCCCCTGCACAGCACATGGACCTCCTGCACAGCACATGGACCCCTGCACAGTACATTGACCCCCCAGCACAGCACAAGTGCACAGCCCCCTTTCATTATAAAGTCCCCCCTCCTCCTCTGCACTCCCAGGAGACCCCCAGTCTCCTGGGACAGCATTGCCAGCGTCCTCTAAAGTATAGAAAACATCACTGTCAGCCCCTTCTCATACAGTGCTCATTCTGTGTCACTGTCATTGCAAATCAAAGCTTCTATATACCTCAATTAATGCCGTTCTCTCATGGACACGGTCATGTGACTCATCTGCTGTTTCAGTAATGGTCACATGACCGCTCTCCTCCTCCAATCAAAAGCTACATTCGAGGAGGAGGCGGAGCGGGAGGAGGAGAGCGGCCAGAACGAGCGGCATTACTTGAGGTATTTACAGACTTCTATTGATATTCAGAGTGACACAGGAGGAGCGTTTTATGAGAAAGGGCTGGCAGTAATGTTTTCTACAGTTTTAAAGTATGGCATGTGAAGAAATAATTCCGGATGGCTGCACTTCCAAAAATCCTTTTATTGTAGCTTCATCTGACAAGTGGTTGACAGATAGAGCAGAGGACAAAGAGGTAGACGCGTTTCACGCAAATGTCAGCGCTTAGTCATTTGACATTATTTCTTCACGTTACACAGCATGCAAGCTGGGCTGGCACCTGACTGGTGTGTGTGGGGATGGATCAGAGACTCACTCACCTGGAGCAGCTTTTCTTGTTCTTTAAAGTATGGCAGCTCTGTCCCGGGGCCAGGAGAGGCAGGGCGGCCAGCCTGACTACCTCCCAATGGGTGGCACCCAGGCGGACCAGCCGATCCCCGTGCCCCCTGTTGGTAAAAAAATATATATTGGCGTATAACACGCAAGCACGGATTACCCTCTATTTTCAGGGTAAAAAAGTGGGTGTTAAATGCCAATAAATACGGTAAACACCTGTAATACGCAGTATATATATATATATATATATATATTGTGAGGGGGTTAGCTCGGCAGCGGGTGTGTGTGACCCCCGAGATGGGCTCCCCACACAAAAACAGGCCCAGCAAACGGAGGTTGTGGTTTTCAAAATCAAAAAGGTGCGGTTTATTTTCTATTTACAGTGACAAAACACAGCAAAGCAAAAGAAACATAAACAAAATAAATCCTGGTCAACTTGACCTCTGACTAAACATACAGGTTTCCTAACTAACAACTGGGATCAGCCTAGTGCTGTCCTAGTCCCTAAGTCCCTGGTTTTAAATGTCCAAGCAAATAGCCACACAGGCTTTGTCTCACCGCACAGGGGTTCACTCTCCCTAGACAGTCCACACAGGTCTGGTTCCAGGCATGAGCTAACATCTAATGAAGCTGGGAGTTCTTATAGAGGCCTAAATGAGCTGACAAGCTTCAGCTGGTCTCCTCATCTCTGTCTGCACGACGCCCCACACTCTCCCTAGAGGTATGAGTCATCCATGAGCCCACTAGCCTTATACAACTCTCCACCTAGTTGTATAAGTCGGCGTAAAGCCTGAATCTGGGCGAAATATATCTACCCCCCTGGATGCAACCAGGTGACTTTACCTTCCTGCTGTCACAATATATATATAATGTATATGTACTGTATATATAATTTATTTTCTAAGGTGTTTTATCTCCTTTATCGAGGTCATCAACATGCAGTAACAAGCTAGCAATCAAAATTAGCTTTTAGCAGCTTAGTGTAATCAAAAGTCTGAAAAAATATTTCTGCTTGGCTCCATGGGTTGCTGCATATCATTACCCTTTGTACCATGTTTCAAATGTAAAACTTAGTGTTCCTTATTTATCAGAATCAGAACATTTATAATCATTTTACATTAAAAAAAATATATAAAATGAAATGCAGATGTACCCCCCTGAAAAAAAAAGGCATCACACACCTCACATAAAGTAGTATCGATATTCCCATTGCACACTTTCCTGGATAAGGCTTTAGGAGTAGCTGGTGCTGTAGAAACAACCAGCTGGAACTAGAAACATCACAGATCAAATGTATATATATGCCAGCACACCAAGGATCATCAATTACATCTCAATTTTTATTGAAGAATAGTGCAACGTTTCGGAGCAACGCAGGACCCCTTTACGTGCCTGACGAAGGGGTCCTGCGTGGCTCCAAAATGTTGCACTATGTCTTCTGTGATGTGATCATTCTTCAAAAAAAAAAAATTGACACCTCACATTTTTTTATTTTGGTTTACTACACCCCTGCGGCTCATTAACATTGCAGATTTTTCGGTGCTGTCTTTTTTTGTATATGCCTCATATTGGCCATAGAGACCCACTTAAATTTTTAGTGAGTGGGCGAGTATCCTGAGGGTATATGTTGGTACCCATATATTGTATAGTTCCCCTTCATTGGTTGTTTTTTGGCTGGATGCTACACCTGCCCCTACTGGGTGCACTAAAATTACCAGAGAGACCCACTACAGCTGCATGGCCCTGTGTGCAAGGGGCCTTACTCGCATTAACTCTAGAAACATTGCAAGTCTACATAACTGATGTCAACAGCATGAGTGCTGGATACTCCTATTATTTCTGCTCTGTAACATCAGTCATCATCCTCATGATTATTAGGTGCACACGGGCGCCGCCCACCCATTCATGCGTCTGGCCCCCTAATCTTCATGCAGGGCGCCAGACGCGTGTATTCCAATGGGGGGGGGGGGGTTTGAAGCACGTGATTAGAGCCAGAGCCACACAGTTGTGCAGTTGTGTGACAATAGATAATGAATAGTCACTATTTTCACTTTGATTCTTCTGCCGGCCAATCAGGAAGCAGGTCTGAGACCCGTTTCCTGATTGGCCAAAAGGAGAAGCGTTCCGATTGGCCAATGAGGAGAATGAAGGAGACAGAAGCCGCTGTGATGCCTGCAGAGGAGAGCAGGGGAAGGGAAGCTGCCCGTGATGCCGAGGAGGAGAGCAGGGGAAGGAGAAGCTGCCACCCATTGCCTGGGTGAAGCGATGCGTGCCAAAGATAGGGTAAGTGCTCCGGTGCTGCTGATGATGGGGTGGGTGCGGGTTACCCGACCGACTAGGGGGGGTGGCTGTGGGTGCACTGTTTGCCACTTGCCTGATGACATCCTTGATAAATATGCTCATTTTCTTTCATGCTCACTAACTCTCGAAACAGTGCTACAGTTCACATAACTAATGAAGGCTATCATACTCCCCATACTTAGCAACACTTGCCTGAACAATTACTTGGTATGTAAAAACTTCCTGCCACAATGTATCAACGGTGATGTGTTTGGTCACTCAGATACCCAGCATTGCCACATTGGGGCTGTGAACAATTATTTAACAAAGCAATTTTATTTTTTTTGTTTACCAACGTTTTTTATTGTATCATAAAAAAAAACAAGTAAAACACATACAGATATTGCATATATCAAGTATCAGTCTTGTTTCCAATATTGCATAAATGTTAAAGAGCATAAAAATGGTTGTCCCTTTCGGGATTTAGCAAACTGAGTCAACCAAGTATCTTTTTAACAAGTTGGCCATGGTAATAATTACATGTGAACTGGTATTAAATAGGCAGAAAACTGTTGAAAAAAAAACTCCAAATAAAAAAAAAATACAACAGAAAGGAAAAATGTCAAGGGTATCAAGTAAATCTGCTTAATATTGCAGGCATGTTATTATCTACAGCAGGGCCAGATTAAGAACATCATGGGCCTGGTTCTGAGGATTTTGGTGGGCCTTTTATAAATAATAAATAAATAAATATGCAAACAATTTTTTGTTATAACAAATTAAATTAAAGAGAGAGAGGGAGGATGAGAAAGAGAAAGAGAGAGAGAGAGAGAGAGGGTGAGAGAGGGTTGAGGGGTAAGGGAGGGATGATGAGAGAGAAAGGGGGGATGAGAGAGAGAGGATGCGCATGAACATGTGTGGGAATGACATCAACGCAGCCCAGCCAAGGCAAGTGTCCGAAGGCACAGAACCCAGAAGGAAGACCGGGTGAAAATGGAAGCGCCGGGACCCGCTGGATTGATCACAGTGCAGCACTGGAGGGCTCAGTCTGACAATTTAAGTGTACCCTAATGTGCTAATATGCTGTACATATTTGTACACTATGGCATAACCTACCTCAGGGTCTTTAAAAAGTAGTAATGTTAGCAAAGTTTACTACCGCTTTATTATCACAGGATCCCAGGAGCCTCTCATGGGGCCCCCTACTGACCCGGTGGCCCTTGGTCAGTGCCTAAGTGCATAGTTGCATAGTTGTCAACATTTCAAAAATATTTTTAAGGGGCACTTTTTTCACCAGTGCTATATTTAGGAGTAGCTGAGATCCCCTATGTTCCTCTATACATCACAGTAGTAATCACAAAATCAAATGAGTACTAATAATGGGGCAGAACAAATATGAGGACTGAGAAGATTTCCTTTAGTTGAACTAACAAAATTGTGCCCATTCTAGAGCTGGTAACATTGAGGATATTCAGTATAATTTTAAAGAACTGTTTTTGTGGGTAAGAGGCACAGGGGAGGAGTATGGAGGGTATAAAACTGGGAAGTATGTGCAGGTAATGGAGAGGAATGTGGAGGGTCTAACAGTGGGTGCTATGTACAGGAGAGGAGTGTGGAGGGTATGGCAGAAGGCACTATGTACAGGAGAGGAGTTTGAAGGGTATGACAGTGGGCAGAATGCACAACAGAGGAGTGTGGAGGATATGACAGAGGGTTGTATGTACCGGAGAGGAGTGTGGAGGGTATGAAAGTGGGCAGTATGTACAGAAGAGGAGTGTGGAGAGTATGACAGTGGGCAGTATGCACAGGAAAGGAATGTGGAGGGTATGATGGGGCAGTATGTACAGGAGAGGAATGTGGAGAGAAAGATAGTTGGCAGTATGTACAGGAGAAGAGTGTGAAGGGTAAGGTTAGGTTACAGTATGTACAGGAGAGGAGTGTGGATGGTATGATAGTGGGCAGTATGCACAGGAGAGGAGTGTGGAGGGTATGACAGTCGGCACTATGTACAATAGAGGAGTTTATATGTGGGCAGTATGTACAGGAGAGGAGTGTGGAGGGTATGACAGTGAGCAGTATGTACAGGAGAGGAGTGTAGACGGTATGATACTGAGCAGTATGTACATTAAATGAGTGTGGAGGGTAAGACAGTGAGCAGTATGTACAGGAGAAGAGTCTGGAGGGTATGACAGTGGGCAGTATGTACAGGAGAGGAGTGGGGAGGGTATGACAATAGGCAGTATGTACAGGAAAGGAATGTGGAGGGTATGAGAGCAAGCAGTATGTAAAGGAGAGGAGTGTGGAGGGTATGACAGCCGGCACTATGTACAATAGAGGAGTTTATGAAAGTGGGCAGTATGTACAGGAGAGGAGTGTGGATGGTATGATACTGAGCAGTATGTACATGAGATGAGCATGGAGGGTAAGACAGTGAGCAGTATGTACAGAAGAGAAGTGTAGAGGGTATGACAGTGGGCACTATGTATAGGAGAGAAGTATGGAGGGTATGGCAGTGAAGAGTGGGGAGGATATGACAGTGGGCAGTATGTACAGGATAGAGGTGTGGAGGGTATGACAGTGGGCACTATGTATAGAAGAGAAGTGTAGAGGGTATGACAGTGGGCATTATGTATAGGAGAGAAGTGTGGAGGGTATGACAGTGAACAGTATGTACAGGAGAGGAGTGTGAAGGGTAAGATGGTGGGCACTATGTATAGGAGAGAAGTGTGGAGGGTATGACAGTGGACACTATGTATAGGAGAGGAGCGTGGAGGGTATGACAGTGAGCAGTATGCAC
Source organism: Rana muscosa (assembly GCA_029206835.1). Classification (NCBI taxonomy): domain Eukaryota; kingdom Metazoa; phylum Chordata; class Amphibia; order Anura; family Ranidae; genus Rana; species Rana muscosa. The sequence continues at coordinate 61,451,568 of CM055122.1, read as the reverse complement.
AGGAGAGGAGTGTGGAGGGTATGATGGTGGGCACTATGTATAGGAGAGAAGTGTGGAGAGTATGACAGTGGGCACTATGTATAGGAGAGGAGTGTGGAGGGTATGACAGTGGGCACTATGTATAGGAGAGAGGAGTGTGGAGGGTATAACAGTGAGCAGTATGTACAGGAGAGGAGTGTGGAGAGTACGACAGTGGGCACTATGTACAGGAGAGAAGTGTATGACAGCGGGCACTATGTACAGGAGAGGAGTGTGTAGGGTATGACAGCGGGCACTATGTATAGGAGAGAAGTGTGGAGGGTATGACAGTGAGCAGTATGTAAAGGAGAGTAGTGTGGAGAAAAATGTAAAGGTTTGTGGAAGGATGTTTAGGGACTGCGTAGTGGTTAAGCGAGCCATACATAGATTGAAATTAAGCCAATTAAGCAGAGACCAGCCATAGTCTATCTATGTATGGGCTAGCTGGTTTTACACAAGTCAATCTATTATCTGACTTGAGTACAACCAGCCTGTCAGGTTTTTCCCAAAACAATCAGTGCTGCCAGCTATAGTTAGCAACACTGATCATTGTATTCACTGGCAGAACACAATAACACTGCAGGAGTGATTCCCCCATCCACAGGTCAGCAGGTGAGAGGGTGTGTGGGGACAGGCTGGGGAGAGATACTAGTCAGTGGCTGGGTAGGCCCTGGCTAGTATCAGAGCCGGATACACACAGGTTACCTACGCCACAGAACGAGAACAATAATTCTAGCACTAGACCTCCTCTGTAACTATAAACATGTAAACTGTAAAAAAAATTAAAGCATCACTTAGTATACGAAAAAAAAATTGTGCTAACTTTAGTGTTTTTTTTTTTTTTTTATGAATGAAACTTTCTTTCCAAAAAAAACACGTTTGAAAAATTGCTGCGCAAATACCGTGTAACATAAAAAGTTGCAAAGACCACCATTTTATTCCATAGGGTGTCTGCTAAAACAATATATATAATGTTTGAGGGTTCTGAGGAATTTTCTAGCAAAAAACAAATGATGATTTTTACATGTAGGAGAGAAGTGTCAGAATTGGCCTGGGTGGCAAGGGGTTTATTACTATAAGACCCCTTTCACACTGAGGGCGTTTTGCAGGCGCTATAGCGTTAAAAATGGCACCTGCAATCTGCCCTTAAACAGTTGCTCTATTCACTCCAGTGTGAAAGCCCGAGGGCTTGCACACTGGAGCGGTGCGCTGGCAGGGCGTCAGAAAAAGTCCTGCCAGCAACTTCTTTGGAGCGCATTAGAAGCGGTGAACTCTCCGATCCTAATGCGCTCCTGCCCATTGAAATCAATGGGCAGCACCGCCGTACTGCTGGCAATACGCCACTGTAGCGACGCATCTCGGGCGTTTTTTACCCTTTCTTGGTCGCTAGCGGGGGTTAAAATCGTCCCGCTAGCGGCCGAAATGTTCCGCAAATCCGACGGTAAAATAGCAGCGGTTTACCGCTATTCTACCGCCAACGCTCGGGGCGGCATAGTGTGAAAGCAGTCTTAGTAATATACAATTAATTATTATAAGCACTGTGAGCTCATCCTCTCTGCTGCAGTGTGTGTCAGCTTGTATTTAAACTGTCCGCTCTGTATATAGCTTCTGACAGGCTACGCAAGCAGCCCCGTATTTCCGGAACCATAAATGATAGCAGCCCCATATTTTGACCAGTGATGTGATTGGTCTTCATCTACATACCTCCCAAATATGGGATCTCTGTGACCCCTGGCCGAGCTACAATACTCGAAGTCGATCTTTTTTTTTTTTTTTTTTTTTTTTTTTTTGGGGGGAAAATGGGCCTATCTTGAGGAAGGGGCCTGGAGCTGCAGCTCCAATAGCCCCTATGTTAATCCGGCCCTGATCTACAGTACTGTATATGTTTATGAATCCATAAGCAGACCAAGACTTCCATTTCCTATTATATACAGGCATAGTATCCATAATAGTATGATTCATCCTCTCCATAAGCTGAATGGCCTCCATATGTCTCAGAACCTGATCCCACGGGACCTTAGGGTTGCGCTAGTGTAGTACAATCGTCCAGTGAACTGCGCTAAATAGGATATGGGCCTATTTATGGTTGGGAGGGGGACCTCTGGAATAGGGTGACCAGACATCCCCGGTTTCCGGGGACAGTCCCCGAATTGAGGACACTGTCCCCGGACTAAGTCTGTCCCCGGTTTTGTCCCCGGATTGGACTTGATTTTATTTATTTATTTTATTTCCATTATCTGTGCCCCTTTCTGATGATCATGTGCTGGTCGGAGCTGGAATATTTCTTCAGTTTCGGGCGTATGCCCATTCAGCTCCGCTCACATGTTCTTCTGCCTTGGCTCAAGTCCCGGCCAGCCGCCTGCCTGCTTATCTCCATGCCTTCCCTGGAGGAGTGATCTTTCTCCACTCCCCACCCGGTAGTAGCCGGGGCCCAGAGAATAAGACTTGACAGGCTGTGAGGCGGGCGGCGATGGGCAGAGAGTGGCTGATTGCCGCCATTACTAGTAAAAAAAAAAATATGTCCCCGGATTTCATTTTAAAAATCTGGTCACCTTACTCTGGAAGATCAACAAAAAAAAAACCTGGTAATCACAGTTTACCAGCCAGAAAGTTCATTGAAAAAATGGAAAAGGAAAAACTCATGTGCAGTAAATTCTGGGTATTTATTAAAAACATACAAAAAGGTTTTCACAAAATAAAAATTGCCACAGCACATAAAAAGCACAAAAAGAAAAAATGTAAAGAAATATATAAAACACACAACTGCAGCTATATCAAAATGTCTGCTAGTGTGTGGTAACGTCTCAGACTTCTCTCCTACCGACGCGTTTCCTTGTAAAAGCATCAACTGGGAATGGAGATCCATTCCCAGTTGGTCTGCAGCAGGGTGGATGAGGTTATTGGAGTCCACATGCCCTGAATGCAATCCAGATTTCCAGGGAGAGACACAATCAGGTGTCTGAGCAGACAAGCAAGTGCACCGACCGAAGGAGGAACAGCTGATCCCTTTGGGGCTTACAACGCGTGTTTGACTCCCGTTATAGGAGTCCACCTTTTTCGGTAAGGGGCCACTTGGCTATATTTACTCCCTGTATAAAGATTGATATATTTGAGCCGCATATACCTGGATTACTATTTACCAGCACCAACCATTAGGAAGATCCTTTAAGCTGTGTGTGCTGATATGTATTGGGACTAATTCACTTCTCTTATGCAGTTGCACCAGACTCAGTTCTGATTCCAATCATTTGGTTTAAAACATTATTATCACAGTGAGAAGACACAGAACTTTGTTCACCAATCCATTGGTTACACATTTAGTTTTTAATTTCATATGTTGGTTTATATGGTGTACCATATTTCCTATTACACTTGTGATAATATAGGCAAGTTCATTTTAGGTGTGTATGTCACATTCACTGCACATGTTGGTTTTCACATTCAGTTTTTTACACTTTGTGTGATTTAATTTAATTTTTTTTAATTCAATTTTTTTGTCAATTCTATCTTTGGTTAAAGCTTGACAATTTATGATCACGATTTTTCACCCATTCAGGGTTTAAAGCCACAGATGCAAATTTTTTGCGCAACTTTTTTCTGTATATAATATTGTTTTAGAATTTGTATTTAATTCTTCTAAGTTTGCTGCACCTAATTAGCACTATTATTTTTAGAACAAACGCAGAATTCTCTCCTTTACATATTTTGTGATGTATACCTGTAATAACATAAGGAACAAACATTTATACTCCCCTGTATGCAAACTTGATATATATTTGCAACATATTATTGTCTTGTGTCATGTTGTGGCCTTAAAAATAAAAGCAATGCTGTCAGCTGAACACCGTAGTTGTGTCATGTTGAAAATTTTGATGAGTTGGCAAGGTGGGGTCTAAAACCTACGTTTCCTTGGTGGGTCCCAGTGTCCCAGTCAACCCCTGATTATACTGTATGTAGCTACATCCACCTCCAAAAAAAGAAGGAATTGATGGAAATCATACATAAAGAGAGTTAAGATGAGTAGCAAGAAAATACAGAGGATAGTGGCGCAGACTGTAGTATATAGAATGCAACATGAGTCCATACAAGAGTCCTTTGAGTTTTCTAGCTCTGTGTGAGGAGACAGTCTATGGTAGCAGGGCAGCCTTAGTTATCAATGTTTGTTTGTTTTTAAGTGTATACACAATTTACATGTTATCTTTGTATTGATGATCCATTTCTAATGCTTTTTATATTATCGTGTATTGAAGTTTGTAGAGAGATATGTATTTATTTATCCTCCCCCTTTTTTACTATAATAAAGATTTTGTAAGCCTCTATTTGTATGTATGGAGTGCAGTTACAATTTCCCCACTGGGTGTCATAAACAGGTGTGACCAGAACCGTGAACTGCGACAGAGGAAACCAAACGTATATAAAGTGAATAATTACGTTTATTTAGGATAAGTGATATAAATACATAAACACCTCCAATACTAAATAGTGAACAACAAACCAGACAGTGACCCACAAATAACAAAAAGTATATACAATAGATGGGGAATACCGGAATCATAAACGTAGCCAGGCCAGGGTCACACACAGAAGATCATCAGATGGGGGCAAGGAACAGGACAGGACAGGGAGAAGGTGAACGGGATCAAGCTGCAGGGCAGGGATGCAGGGTAACAGGAGGGATGGGAGCAGGATCAGGATCAGATTCACAGGTACGCAAGGTAACAGGTTCGGGTTCACAGGTTTGCAGGTTCAGATCAGGGCGCAAGGAAGATACCAAGGCAAGTGTGTGAATGCTTGCCGGGTATTAATACACACACCTGCAATTAGCCTCAGGTGACACCTAATCGCAAGAGGTGCTGTCTGCTCCACACTGCCAGGAGACAACCGCTGGTGGACATTGGTACTGCAGCCCAAGGATCTAACAGTGCCACCAGCAGGTGAAACCTTTCATGACAGCTCCAGACTGTTAGGAGACACCTGCTGGTGGACACCAGTACTGCGATCCACAGGACTGACAGCACCACCAACAGGTGAAACCTTTCCTGACACTGGGTGACAGCACCACCAAGGCACATAAAAAGGCTGCTCACAGCCTATTCGCGTTAGCTTGACAAAGGAGGGCGCACTGCAAACATCTCCCAAGTGCGCACGCTCTGAAACGCGTTGCGATAATGTCCGTGACGTCATCCTGCCATATGCTGCGTTACCTCTCCTGTGAGCCACTTCATTCTGGATCCAGCCTGAACGCAGAGAGACTCCTATTTGCCAGGATGCCGGCCGCTCACAGATCAACAGGACAAGATCACTGCTGACAGCTGAGACAGAGATCGTGCGGTTTCACTGGACTCTACTGTGCCTGTTTAAAGATACTGCAATGTGAGTTTTTTTAATACGCTTTGTCTATTAAACATAACAGTCTTACTTAGAGGCGCCTGTTTTCTGTTTTCTCTTAAGATGAGTAGCAAGGACATGGGCATTGTATTTCCATTAAAACCTCTTTTTCAGCAACATGACCTTCCCACTTAATTCAAGGACACATGGTAGCAGTTTGAATCTTTGCTGTCAAATTGGCAAAATTCGATATTTCTATTTTAATAAGCGAATACTTTTTAGGAGAACCCAGCATGAATCCTTAAAAAAATGGCTTAGTGGTAAAAACTAGGACATCTCTGGGAAAGCCAGAACATTTGTGATCCCCTAGGACCAGAAAGCCAATTTTTTTTTTTTGCTGCAAGCATCAAAATGTTTAGGGAAACTTATACTGGAATACAGCAGACCTACATGCAAAAGATTGAAATATAATTCTACAGACTATGTGTTCAGAGTTTATAGTGGTGCCAACATGATGATTATTATGAAAGGTGTTTTTGAGTATTTACCAGGCAATACTATCTCTCCATGCATCACTGAGACCTTATATTTGGACTAGATATTTCTTGAGCCTATGATAATAGAGTATACATTTTTTCAGGAAGTCAGCTGTAAAGCGGCCAGACCAAAATTGTATGTTTTGGGTTTAATACTTTCACTTTTTTGTTCTCAACTATAATTCAGTCTTCAGAAAGTAGAATCAGATTCTTAGGGTTAAGTGACTGGGTGTCACTGAAATCAGAAAATGGATGCAGGTAAAGCAGGAGCCATTTTCCACGCTGTGTAAAAGCAATTTAAATACTAACTACACGGCAAGAGACAGCTCTTCTGTCAACAGCAGAAATGGGTAGACTTTCAAATAGATACCGGTAACTATTGTTATTTCCGCAGGGAGGATAAAGGTACACTGAACGAAAATAAAAGCTAATTGGAACTGCATATTTCAGTAAAAGCTGCATATAGCAGTCTAGTAAATGAAGCTCGTGAAATATTTATTTATAATTAACATGACATTGAATCCAGTCACTTTTATTTTTACATTCTTGAGCGCCGATAAGTGATTGTAGATCATATACAGTAAAACCTTGGTTTAAGAGTAACTTGGTTTGAGAGTGTTTTGCAAGACAAGCAAAAATTTCTAAAAAAACTTGACTTGATATACAAGTGATGTCTTGATATACAAGTAGCGTCATGTCACAACTGAGTATAAAAGAGAAGAGAGGCACCTCTGTAGAAATATGGTTACATTTATTAAGGGTACAACATTTAGCAACATATTACTACACTGATGATCCACCCTGTGAACATCTGCTTGCTCAGCAGGGATCGCTCCGTTGATCCCCGCTGAGCCGGCAGATGACAGGGCGGTCCCTGCACACTGTGCAGGGACCGCCCTGTCAGATCTCCGCTCTCCTCTATGGGGAGATCGGATGAACACGGACCGTCTGTCCGTGTTCATCCGATCCGCTCTGCAGACGGATAGAGAAATAGGATTTTCCTTCGTCTGCAGAATCGGACCATAGTGGAGACAGATGATATCGGGTGTCAGCGGATGTTCATGCGCTGACACCCGCTATCTTATAGGGATGCATGTATGTCCGTATTTCATCCGAAAACGGATGGATGAAATACGGACATACTGTCCGCACGTGTGAAAGGGGCCTTAGAGGAGCCTCTCTTCTCTTCTACACTCTGTAGCTCCTGCTGGATTTTGCTTCTAATCCCCTTGTGGAGGCTTCCATTTGTGGATGGACCATTTATGGTTACACAACCTATCACATTGCTATAATCTTTTTATATGGACTATAAACTGAAGGAGTTATGAATAAATGATTGTGGAACAAATTATCTGAGTTTTCATTATATCTTATGGGGAAATTTGCTTTGATATACAAGTGCTTTGGATTACAAGCATGCTTCCGGAACGAATTAGGCTCGCAATCCAAGGTTTTACTGTATATTGTTAATGTCATAATTGAAAAAAACATTGATATACAGTATATACAGGGAATATGGTCTACCTGCTAAGTAGTTCAGTTCAGTTTTTAATCGAAAAATTTGCTGTACTGGATCACTCTACTTTAAAAGGGACCACCTGGGTAAAGCCTAGCAAGCCTATTTGAAAATCTATAGGTTTCCCATTGCTACATAATCCTATGCAAATTAAAGCATAAACAAAGTCAAAAACAAAAGTTATAAATATGCATCAAGTTGCAATTTACAATTTTCTCTTTCTGTATCTTTAAAATGTTGTGTATATTTAGTACCCATAAATACATTAGCATCATTCCAGATATCCTTTATAATTTTTTGTTCCTTTATGCCTGTGTCTAGAATTCAATCGGCTCCCTCAATATCTCTGTTTGTAGCCACTCAGAGCAGAGTCTGTACGTGTAAATGATGAGCCTGAGTGAAAGAACTCAGGCTCATCAAACACAGTGCTCTGGTATATAAATGTATTGCTATCTAGAAAATCAGTAGGCAGAATTACACTTGAGCCTTGAGACCTTTTTATGTATTTTTTATTATACTGCTTATGGCAATGCGGCCATCACAGAAAACTCTTCAACATATAATTTAGATTAATATACAGTTTTTAACACTGTTAAAAATAAAATACATTTTCAGTAGATTTTACCAGATCTATATAGAACATGTATTTTCCCATCTTCAAAGAAAATTCAGTTATATGTTTCAATTTTTAATCTTAAACATCAAAGAAGTAGAGCAGATCTGATGTGCTTTTACATGGCGTATCCTGCAGGCATTCTCTGCATTCTCTGCATTTTCCTTGTCCTTAAGTCCTACACATGAAAAATAAAATAGCGCCGAATTGCTTTTTATGAGACAAAAAAGTCACGTGGTGCCAGGAGATTTGTGAAAGCATCTGCCGCCTGTCCTTGTGTAGACTGTCATGACAAAAGACCTTATAACCATGAAATTCTGTCCTGGTAGTAGTACAAATAAATATTTTACTGAGGATGGGCTCTTATGATTTCAGTATCTAACGTAAACATTGTTTATTTGCTATATTAATATTACATTACTGACTGCCACAGTGAACCATGAAATTCTGCTTTTTAAAGTGCAACTAAAAGCCACCGTATGATAGTCCAAAAAAGTACCAATTTTTATTCAAATTTACTATGTGATGGACAAGCCTTATAAAGTAAACAAAAAACTTCCTTTAAAGTGGAGTTCCACCCAAAAGTGGAACCTCCGCTTATCTGCTTTCTCCCCCTGCCCCCCTCCGGTGCCACATTTGGCACCTTTCAGGGGGGAGGGGGGGGAACGGGTACCTGTTTTTAACAGGTATCTTTCCCCACTTATGGGAGACAGCCCTGCGGCGCCGTCCCTCAGAAGTTAGGCCCCCCTCCTCATTCCTCCGCCGCCGGGCCAGTTAGAATGCGCAGCAAGGAACCAGCTGTGAATCCGAAAAGCTTCACTGCCAGTTTCCCTTATCATGAATGGCGGCGGCAGCACTCAAGAGCCAATCCGAAAATCGGCTGGGGTGCCGACATTGCAGGAACCCTGGAAAGGTAAGTGTCCAAATATTAAAAGTCAACAGCCACATTATTTGTCAAACCATCCACCATGTTTTTCTCACCTGCTTTCACTCCCAGACACTGCAGCATACAGTGGGGGGGGGGGGGATTCAGTAACAGAAACAGTGCTGTCAATCCAGAAAACAATAGGCAGGACTAAATGTGGCAAGTTGCTGATTGGCTGGTTACAGGCTTGTAAATTAGCAATAACAATGTTGATAGCTACACTTCTTGAAACATTAAAACACAGTGGCCGCCCATCCATTAGTGGCGCACGGACGCTGCCCCCCCCATGCGTCTGGGCCTCTGACCTACATACAGGATGCAGGATGCATGAATTCCAATGTGGGGGGGAGTGTTTTTTTGAAGCACGTGATAAGAGCCAGAGGCTCTAATAGGCTTCAAAAAAGGGTGGGCTCGGGGCGCAGAGCACTGCGCTCTAGGCCCACCAAGTTGTATATATATGAATATTTGCTATTTTCACACTAAATCTCCTCCCCACCAATCAGGGAGTGGGTCTGAGACCCATTCCCCGATTGGCCAAAACGTCAGGCGAACCTATTGGACACCTAGGAGACGGAGAGAGGACACGCACGGTGGAAGCCGTGGAGGAAAGGACACCGGAGCCACTGCTCGCAGCCCGCCACGATGAGGACACCGGACCTGCTGCTGACAGCCCGCAAACCGCCACCTGCCACGCTGAGGACACCAGAGCCGCTGCCCACAATTCGCCACCTTGATGGGGTAAGTGCCGCACCGCCGTCCTACTGAGGGGGGTAGTGCCATGCCGCCGGCAGTGTGGGGGAGTCTGCTTGTTTACCACACCCCCAAAAAGAAAACACCAGCCGCCACTGTTAAAACATGTTTCAACCCGCTGTAGTGCAAGCAGGCACAGCCTACTTGAGATTGGTATCTTTGCTTTGAATTCAGGAGCAGCATAGCATCATTGCCACGCTATCACAAGACTTGAATTAATGCAGGCCATAGACTAAGACAAGAAAATCCCTCAATTCCCCATCAACACAGACAGCGTTGATGGAGGAATCTCTTTCGCAGAGCTGTTGTGTTCTTCCGGAAGGGGTTGCGGGGAGCAGTCCCTGCCGGGAGAACACAGTAATTACTAGCGGCTATAGCCTCTGGCAATAATTGCATGCTATCCAACGTGCTATCAATCCATCAATTGACTTGGGTATAATCAGCCTGCCCATAGATGGATCAAATCTTGGCTGGTTCCTGCTGAACCAGCCAAGATTTGACCCATCTATAGCCAGATGAAAGGGGTCGTAAACCTTCATGTTTTTTCACCTTAATGCATCCTATGCATTAAGGTGAAAAACACCTGCCAGTTACTGGCCCCCCAGCCCTCCCATTTTACTTACCTGAGCCCCTTCATATCCCCGCCGTCCTCCTCTCCACGGAGTCCCGGCTATGATTGGATAGATTGATAGCAGCGCAGCCATTGGCTCCCGCTGCTGTCAATCAAATCCAATGACGCAGGTGTCGGGGGGGGGCCAGGCCAAGTCATACACTCAGCGTCTATGGACGCCGAACGAATGACTCAGGAGCGTGCCCGCAACGTAACCCCCTCAGGGGAGCGCTTCTCCTAGGGGGTTATCTAATGCGGGGAGGAGCCGCGAGACCTGCCGAGGGACCCCAAAAGAGGATGTTTGGGGGCCACCCTGCAAAACAAGCTGAACAGTGGAGGTAAGTATGACATGTTTGTTATTTAAAAAAAAGGAACCTTTAGTATCTCTTTAAGGTGCATTTCATTGGCTTACTCAACAGGTGTTTGTTGAACTTTGTAGGGGGACTGTTGCTTCAGATGCATTGATAATTGAAGGGGAAGTACAGCTAAAGCTTATTTGGCTGTACTTCTCCTGTAGATCACAGGAGTGCAGTTCATTCTGCACTCCTGTGACCCATTTTCAGCAGACAGCTAGCTGAACCCTGCTGTCGGCTGACGTCACAGAGCCGGTCCAGGCTCAGGAAAGATTGTGACTATATGGTCATGACTGCCTGGACTGCAACCCGGCTCAGCCTCTCAGCCTCTCAAAGAGCTGCTGAGAGCCTGAGCCTGCTCTCCCGCCCCCTCCACAGCCCAGCACTCCAGTGAGCACTGGAGGGTAAGAGCAGACAGTCACCAGCTCTCTGCTCAGGGAGCTTTTAGAACCGAGCGATCAACGGTGTTTGCTCAATTCTCAGTATTAGAGCCAGCGGGGGACAGATGCAGTATCGGAAGTATGATTCTAAAATAAAATAAAAATTCCCATTTTTCTCTTTTAAAGCAGCAATAAACCCAAATCCCAACATTTTATATATTGCATATTACTAATCATTAGATGGGGTGGCTGTATTAGCTTTCTTCTTTAGGCTTTTTTCCCTCTTCCACTTCCTGTATTAGAGTGTATGCAGAGCACCGGATGCATTGATTCCAATGGTTTTTTTTTTAAGCACATGATAAGAGCTGGAGGCCACCCACTTTTGTGACAATATCAAATTATTATTCGCTATTAGCTTCCTTGGGAGAGCGCTTCCCGGAGGGGGTTATCAGAAGCGGGGAGGAGCCGAGAGAGCCGCCGAGGGACTCCAGAAGATGAGGATCGGAACCACTCTGTGCAAAACGAGCTGCACAGTGGAGGTAAGTATGACATGTTTAGGGGGCAGTGAACAGGGGCAGTGAACAATGGTTCAAGTCCGCATCTGAGGTCCAGTGGTGGCTGGAAAACAAACCTCCCCCCTCACTCGCACCGCCGCCATCAGCACCACAAATCCCCTCCACCATGGGAGACGGACGGGAGGCTGTTATCCCCCCCACCCCTGTGGGAGACAGACTGAGAGGCCGCGATTGGAGGCGTTACCGCAAGGAGGCAGATGAGATCTGAGCCGAGCCGCGAGCCAAGCCTAGATGAAGCAATGAGCTTGACGAGGGAAGAGCCGGGGCTTCTCTTCCCGGCTGAACAGGAAGTGGGTCCTGAGACTCCCTGGCCAAACGAGTCTCAAGACCAGCTTCCCGATTGGCCGGAAGGAAAATCAGGAAGCCAATAGCGAATAATAATTCGCTATTGTCACAAAAGTGGGTGGCCTCCGACTCTAATCATGTGCTTATAAAAAAAAAAAAAAAAACATAGGATTCAATGCATCCGGCGCTCTGCATGTAGATTAGGGGCCGGGTACATGGATTGAGGGGGTTGCCCCTAATAGACGGGCCGCCACTGCTGAGGTCTATATGCTCATTGGTTATTTTATTAGGGGGTGCGGATGAGTACCTGTGCTGCAATTTTCTATATTTAAAAAACTGTAATTGAAATGTAACTTATTTAAATTTAATTGAGCATCACTTCTCAAAGATAGCTAGTTGCTAAATGTAACCATTTAAATAACCAAATAAAATTATAAAAAATTAGTTTTTAAACAAATACTAATAGTATTTTATCATCTAAACATTCTAATTTATTTTGATAAGATTCTTAGGTCTTGCAACCTCTGTGCCAGCTAGTGTGTGTTATATTGCACTCTCTTCTTTAAATATCATCCCACAGGGCTGCTACAATTGTGAGGCACACGTGTCATTGAGATGAATTCAGTTGTCAGTATCAACTTACGGTATGTCTTATCCCAGGTGTAGTCTCCAAAAAGCATCCTCCTTACCAACCGCTCTGTCTCTGCTACTCCTCTCTGTCAATCCCTCCACTGGCTTCCGCTCACCCAACGAATTAAATTCAAAATACTAACAACTACCTATAAAGCCATCCACAACACTGCCCCCAGCTACATCACTGACCTAGTCTCAAAATACCAACCTAATTGTTCTCTTCGTTCTTCTCAAGACCTCCTGCTCTCTAGCTCTCTCATCACCTGCTCCCATGCTCATCTCCAGGACTTTTCCAGAGCCTCTCCAAGCCTATGGAACTCCTTACCCCAATCTGTCCATCTATCTCCTTCTCTATTAGCTTTTAGGGGATCCCTAAATACCCTCCTCTTCAGAGAAGCCTATCCTCCCCACACCTAACAACTGTATTTTCATTTTGTCCACCTGATCATCCCCCACAGCTACTACCCTTTGTTTCACTTGACCCTCCCTTCTAGACTGTAAGCTCTAACGAGCAGGGCCCTCAGATCCCTTTGTATTGAATTGTATTGTGACTGTACTGTCTTCCCTGATGTTGTAAAGCGATGCGCAAACTGTTGGTGCTATATAAATCCTGTATAATAATAATAATTAAAAGGTTGAGAGTCTGCAGAGTGGAGAAGAGTAGCAAGAGGCTTCAGCCCTCTTCCCAAAGAAACAGTGAAAGCCCTACTAAATATGGCTGTAGAAAATTCTATAAGATAAAATTATGAGATTTAATTGAGCAGACATTCCGAGGTTTGTGTTAGCTTTAGCATAAGTCGTACACTGAATTGCTTGTTCTTTAAGCTGTATGTTTAATGTTATTCTCCCCTCTTAACGAGCACTAGTATAGTGTGAAATGAACAAAATGAATGACATAACTGAGAACTAATGTACCTGTAACAAGAGCTGCCTTTTAGCAACAGAAATTGCTTTCTCACAGAGGCACCCAACTGTGAAAAATATTAGTCAGATCGCATATGAGCAAAATTAAACTAACTGTCATGGGTAGTTTTATAGAGTCCTAACGCTGCAGCTTGATGTACTGTATGCAAATGTATTAAACGTCAAGTCAACATTCAAAGCTGAAAACTGAACTCATTACTCTTTAATATGAGCACTAATAAACTCAAACCAGGGAATTGATGTATATAGATGCTAGACAGAAAATGTTAAGTATAAAACATCAAGAGTAGAAGATGGATGCCAAATGCAGTACATATATAGCACAAGAAAAGTAATTGACAATAGCAAGTACTAATTAAAAATGGACAGAAAAATGTGATTAAAAACACATACATGGTTAGCAGGTTAAACCCACAACAGTAAAATTAGTCTGTATATGCAGTAAAGCATGCTTGTTATACTCACGGTGCAACCTAAGGGGTTAATCTTCAGCCTTGTGCAAAAAGGCTGTTTGATCCTATCTTCTCTGAGCCTCCCCTTCTTCCACAGTCATCAATCCATCTCCTGATAAGACAAAGCCTTTGGAGTCACTCTGCACATGCTCAGTTTCATACCTCCCAACATTTTGAGATGGGAATGAGGGACACCTACTAACAAATGTATGTAGTCATAGGACAAGCCCCCTGCCACACCCCCTTAAAGGAGAATTAACCAAAAAAAAGGTTAACTAAATCCACAAGGACTTTTGTTTACCACTACTATTCCTTTATATTGGCTTTTAAAATGTACAATTGCAACCATTTAGAATTTGGATGACAAGTTTAGCACTGGGAAACACCTTTTGAAAGATAAAAAGTGCATTTTATATACAACTATATCGATCAGATCAAAATGAGGGACAAATGAGGGGGAAAGAGGGACAGAGAGACATTGCTCCAAATCAGGGACAGTCCCTCGAAAACAGGGACAGTTGGGAGCTATGCAGTTTGGTGTGTATTGCTAGAGAGTTTTTTTTTGGAAGGGTGCATGTGATCAGCACAGGGCCAATCAGCACTGTCCAGACAGGGTTGGGGGTCCTGCAGCCTCATAAGACAGTCAGAATAAAATGACTCCTCCTACAAGCTTTAACCAGACACTAATAGAAGTCACAAGACTGCTACATACTGCTGATGAGAAGGGGTTTTTACAAAAAAATTGCAAGGAAAAAGTTCATTTTTTAAGCACATAAAAAGAAGACTAATTCACACAAAAGGGGGATGCACCTCCTTCTTCCTTAAAATCAGTTCACCATTACCACCTCTCCTATTACGATTAACCCCATCTATAACTATAAACTTTAATTGTGAGATCGCATGCCCCTTTTCAAGCGGTAATTGGGTTAATTTGTCTTATTGAGTACTTATGGCATGCAATCCGATCCTTCATTTTTTGGTGTATTCTCACCAACATAGAGGAGCCCACATGGGCACTTAATCACATAAATAACAAGCGGGGATTGGCATGTATAGTATCAATCCTCTCTGTGGGTGAGACAAAAATTTACCTTTTACCAAAGAATTGTATTGCGAGGTCCCAAAAAAGTCAAGGTGGTAGTAGGTGGACAGTATTGATCCGACCTCACTAGTCTATCTCATAATGTTTTACCCCATCGATACAAAGGAAGAGGGGGTGCATAGAATTCAGTAAAATTTGGATAATTTTCTCTGAGCATAGACCAATGTTTTCTGATGATACTGTGAACAGGAAAAGAGAAAGGATGAAACTGGGACACACAACTTTTTTGGGACCTCTCAATAATGGCTCATTTCCTAGCATTCAATGCAATTCTAGGGCAAAGGGTACATTTTTGTCTCACCCACATTGGGGACATCGGATTGATATCAAAGGATACTAAACAGGCCAATCCTCGTTTGTTATTTATGTGATTAAGTGCCCATGTGGGTGAGACTACACAAAAAACGAAGGATCGCATTGCATGCTATAAATATTCGATAAGAGACAAATTATACCAAATTAACCCAATTACCGCTGGGTAGACATTTTGATGAAAAAGGGGCATGTGATCTCACAATTAAAGTTTATAATTATAGATGGGGTTAATCATAATAGGAGAGGTGGTTATTGTGAACTGATTTTAAGGAAAAAGGAGGTGCAGTGGAAACATTTTTATATACACTGCATCCCAAAGGATTAAACTCAGATATGGATTTATACCTTTTTATGTGAATTAGTCTGCTTTCATGTGCTTATAAAATGAACTTTTTCCTTGCAATTTAATTGTGAAGATTTTTTAGATGAATTTGGATATATTGATTCATTAGTATAAATTATTTACATTATTGTAACTATTACTGTTTTTTTATATTGGGTCTTTATTACAGTAACATTCTGGGATTGTGGTGACAGTGATTGTTTCCAGTTTCAATCATTTTCTTGTCTGTGATTGATTGAAGATATTTTTCAGATGTAGTTTCTAATAATCATCTAATTAATTAAATTGATTCCAAGTGTTCATGTTATGTATGTATAAAACACTGCTTCATGCTTGTCTGAGGAAAGGCGCTATCTGAATAGCCCGAAACTGTAACAATGGAATACCATTAACAGTTTTTTTGTTTTGTTTTTTGTTTTTTTTAAATAAATGTTTGTACAGCAATGCTTTGAACTTTCTTTCTATATATCTATTGTGAGGGGGTTAGCTCGGCAGCGGGTGTGTGTGACCCCCGGGATGGGCTCCCCACACAAAACAGGCCCAGCAAACGGAGGTTGTGGTTTTCAAAATCAAAAAGGTGCGGTTTATTTTCTATTTACAGTGACAAAACACAGCAAAGCAAAAGAAACATAACCAAAATAAATCCTGGTCAAGTTGACCTCTGACTAAACATACAGGTTTCCTAACTAACAACTGGGATCAGCCTAGTGCTGTCCTAGTCCCTAAGTCCCTGGTTTAGTAAAAGTCCAAACAAATAGCCACACAGGCTTTGCCTCACCGCACAGGGGTTCACTCTCCCTAGACAGTCCACACAGGTCTGGTTCCAGGCATGAGCTAACATCTAATGAAGCTGGGAGTTCTTATAGAGGCCTAAATGAGCTGACAAGGTTCAGCTGGTCTCCTCATCTCTGTCTGCACGACGCCCCACACTCTCCCTAGAGGTATGAGTCATCCATGAGCCCACTAGCCTTAGCTGGGCCTATACAACTCTCCACCTAGTTGTATAAGTCAGCGTAAAGCCTGAATCTGGGCGAAATATATCTACCCCCCTGGATGCAACCAGGTGACTTTACCTTCCTGCTGTCACATACCCCCCCCTCTTGTTTTAACCTCGGGGTTGGAACACCAGCAATCAGGCATTCATGTACTCGAGACAAAGCATCCACATTCCCCATTTGAACGCCAGGGCGATGCTTTACTGTGAAGTTGAATTCCTGGAGGGTCAGGAACCACCTATTCACTCTTCTATTTGTTTCCTTGTTTTGAGCCATCCACTTTAACGGAGCGTGATCCGTAACCATGTCAAAGTGCCTACCTAGCAGGTAGTACCGAAGGGAATCTAGAGCCCACTTCACCGCTAAACACTCCTTTTCAACGGTGGCGTAATTTACCTCATGGGACTTCAATTTCCTGCTGAGGTAAATGACTGGGTGCTCTTCCCCGTTCCAGACCTGGGACAATACTGCTCCTAACCCCACATCTGACGCATCACTTTGTACGACAAAGTCTTTAGAGAAGTCGGGTGAGTACAACACTGGCTGGCTACATAAGGCTTGTTTCAAGAATTGGAATGCTGCCTCAGCCTCGGGGGTCCATTTAATCATGACCGACCCTTTCCCCTTCGTCAGGTTGGTTAGGGGCACAGCCTTAGAAGCAAAGTGGGGAATGAATCGCCGATAATACCCAGCGATTCCCAGAAAGGCTCGTACCTGCTTCTTGCTGTTGGGACGTGGCCAACTCTGGATGGCCTCGACTTTGTTGAGTTGGGGTTTTATTACTCCCCTCCCAATGGTGTACCCAAGATATTTGGCCTCCTCCTGCCCAATGGTACACTTCTTGGGGTTAGCCGTAAACCCCGCTTCCCGAACAGAGTCCAGGACTGCTTGCACTTTTGGCAGATGTGAGGCCCAATCTGTGCTATGGACAATTACGTCATCCAGGTAAGCCGCAGCATACTTCCGATGGGGCCTCAGCATCTGGTCCATTTTCCGCTGGAATGTGGCCGGCGCATTCTGTAACCCGAACGGCATTCTTTTATATTGGAACGCCCCGTCTGGGGTTACAAATGCGGTTTTCTCTTTGGCCGACTTGGCCAGGGGGATTTGCCAATACCCTTTTGTGAGGTCAAGAGTCGTCATGTATCGGGCTGTTCCCAGCCGGTCGATCAACTCATCTATACGTGGCATGGGGTAGGTGTCAAATTTTGTAACTTTGTTCAACTGACGAAAATCGTTACAAAATCGCCAGCTCCCATCCGGTTTAGGCACCAACACGATGGGACTAGACCAATCACTTTGGGACTCCTCTATCACCCCTAAGTTCAGCATTTTCTGTACTTCCTCCCGTATTGCCTCCCGTCGAGCCTCTGGGATCCGATAGGGTTTTAACTTCACCCTTTCACCGGGCGGGGTAATGATGTCATGCTCTACCCCAGATGTTTGTCCCGGCAGCTCAGAGAATACCTCCTTGTTGCGAAGCACAAACTCCTTAACCTCCTGTTGTTGGGGTTGTGACAAGGTGGCTGCTATTCCAACCTCAGGAATCACGCAACCAGTTTGAGCTGGTGACCAAGTGTCTGCGACTAGGGACTCTCTATCCCTCCAGGCTTTCAACAGATTAACGTGATAGATCTGTTCGGGCTTTCGCCTTCCTGGTTGTCTGACCTTGTAATTCACTTCGCTCACTTTTTCCATTATCTCGTAGGGGCCTTGCCATTTGGCAAGGAATTTACTTTCAACCGTAGGGACAAGTACCAATATCCTATCCCCCGGGGAAAAGGTACGGGTCTTGGCTCCACGGTTGTACACTCTCTGCTGTGCCAACTGCGCTTGGGCCAAATGTTCCTTCACGATGGGCATTACCTGTGCAATTCGATCTTGCATCAGGGCGACATGCTCAATCACACTCCTGTGGGGAGAACTCTCACTTTCCCAAGTTTCCTTGGCAATATCCAACAGCCCTCTTGGGTGTCTCCCATACAGTAACTCAAAGGGGGAGAATCCCGTAGAGGATTGGGGCACCTCCCTAATAGCAAACATCAAATAAGGAAGTAAACAGTCCCAATCCTTTCCATCTCTATCCACCACTTTCTTCAACATTTGTTTTAGGGTTTTGTTGAATCTTTCAACCAGCCCATCGGTTTGGGGGTGATACACAGACGTACGCAATTGCGTCACTTTGAACAATTTACACAGCTCTTTCATAACCCGGGACATAAAGGGTGTACCTTGGTCCGTAAGCAGTTCTTTACAAATACCCACCCGGCTAAAAACAAGAGATAGCTCTTTGGCTATGGTTTTGGCCGAGGTATTTCGGAGAGGGATCGCTTCTGGATAACGGGTGGCATAGTCCATTATAACTAATATGTACTGGTGCCCCCTAGCGGACTTGATTATAGGACCTACCAAATCCATGGCGATCCTCTCAAACGGGACCTCAATGATGGGTAGAGGGACCAGCGGGCTACGGAAATGTGGCATCGGGGCCAACCTCTGACACACAGGGCAGGAGGAACAATAATTTTCTACGTCCTTCATCACCCCCGGCCAATAGAATCTCTGTAATACCCTCTCTCGGGTTTTCTCTGTCCCCAGATGACCTCCAAGAATGTGCCCATGGGCCAACTCCAACACCAACTTCCTGTAAGGTTTGGGCACCACAAGCTGCTCAACGGTTTCTTCTGCCCTTTTTGCCACCCGATACAGTAGGTCCTTCTCTACGCTGAAGTATGGGTAAGTGCAGGTATTATCTGGGTTCACTAACTCGCCATCTATTTTCACTACGTTTTCCCGTGCCTTTATTAGGGCGGGGTCTTTCAACTGTTCTGTGGCAAAGTTTTCCCTGTGAACCTCAAGATCAGAAAACTCCACAGACGGTAGGTTTTCGTCTGAGGAGGTGGGCTCCTCTCCAGTTTCTTGAGTCTCCCCTGCCAATACTGATAAGGGAAATTCCGGAGAGTCCTCACCACTCTCAGGGGAGTTCTGGCTATCACATTCCTGGTACATAGGGGCACCAGTGAGGGGCTCAGGATCATCCCACAGTTCCCAGAACTTCGGAAAATCCCTTCCCACAATGGCGTCATGCGGTAACTGAGATACTAAGCCCACTGGATGAGAGAGGGTACCTTTGGGGGTCTCGAAACACACTGTAGTCACTGGATACTCTCGGGTGTCCCCATGCACACAAATAACAGCTACCTTGCTATTCCCAGAGACCTCTGTTTTAACTAACTCAGCCTTTATCAGGGTCACAAGGCTACCTGAATCCAGCAATACCACAACATTTCTACCATTAACACACATTTTGCATAAATGTTTCTCAGTTCCTCGAATGGCAGTGCATGCGACTGTCGCACACAGCGACTGACGTCTGCCCGTCAGAAAGTCACACTGCATGGGTTCCTCCACAACCGGGCAATTGGCTGCAATATGTCCCGCTTGCCGGCAGCGGTAGCAAACGATCCTTCTTGCCGCCTCTTGAGCCGCTGATTTCCCAGGCTGTTCTCGCCAAACTTGGGGTAGAGCTCCCACCCTCTCACTCTCTCCACCCTCACCCCTTGGAATCCTCTTATCCGCCCCTGGGGATGGTCTGGTCTTAGGGTGGAAAGTCCGAGTGTCTCTGGAAGAGGCCGTCAGGTTCTCTGTAGCCAAGTATTTCTCCACACGATCCACAAGACCATCGGCCGTCTCTGGGTCTCCATGGCTTACCCACTTTTGGATGGCAGTAGGAAGAGCTCTCAAAAACCGATCCATTACAACACGTTCCACAATCTTTGGTGCGGACAAAGTCTCTGGCTGTAGCCACTTTCTGCTCAGGTGAATGAGATCATACATTTGAGACCTGGGGGGTTTTCCAAGCTGGAAAGTCCAGTTATGCACACGCTGAGCCCGGACAGCCTGGGTGACACCCAGCCTTGCCAATATTTCAGCTTTTAGCATCACATAGTCTTTTGCTTGGTTAGGCTCTAGGTCATAGTAAGCTTTCTGCGATTCACCAGTTAACAGAGGAGCCACCAGTCCAGCCCACTGCTCCTCAGGCCACTTTTCTCTTTCAGCGGTCCTTTCAAATGTGGTCAAAAATACCTCTGGATCATCCTCTCCAGTCATTTTTGTCAATAAACGACTCACCCCAAAGGACGCGGTATTAGTGGGACGGCTTTCCTCACTGGTCTGCGGACGTTGCTGCATTACTGCTTCCATCTGTTGTTGTAGTCTCTGCTCTTGCTTCTGCAACAGGTCTATGAAGCGGGCCTCAGATTGCTGCTGGGCTCGTTGCTGAGCCTCCAGACTCTGTTGCAAAGTTGCGTTTGTCTGCTGCTGGGCTGCAAGGCTCTGTTGTTGAGCTGCAAGGCTCTTTTGCAAACCTGCATTTGTCTGCTGTTGATTGGCATTTGCTAGAGCCAGCTGCTTCAGTATCTCCTCCATGCTGGCTTAAAAAAAAACTGCCACTGGTTCTCCACCAACTGTGAGGGGGTTAGCTCGGCAGCGGGTGTGTGTGACCCCCGGGATGGGCTCCCCACACAAAACAGGCCCAGCAAACGGAGGTTGTGGTTTTCAAAATCAAAAAAAGTGCGGTTTATTTTCTATTTACAGTGACAAAACACAGCAAAGCAAAAGAAACATAACCAAAATAAATCCTGGTCAAGTTGACCTCTGACTAAACATACAGGTTTCCTAACTAACAACTGGGATCAGCCTAGTGCTGTCCTAGTCCCTAAGTCCCTGGTTTAGTAAAAGTCCAAACAAATAGCCACACAGGCTTTGCCTCACCGCACAGGGGTTCACTCTCCCTAGACAGTCCACACAGGTCTGGTTCCAGGCATGAGCTAACATCTAATGAAGCTGGGAGTTCTTATAGAGGCCTAAATGAGCTGACAAGGTTCAGCTGGTCTCCTCATCTCTGTCTGCACGACGCCCCACACTCTCCCTAGAGGTATGAGTCATCCATGAGCCCACTAGCCTTAGCTGGGCCTATACAACTCTCCACCTAGTTGTATAAGTCAGCGTAAAGCCTGAATCTGGGCGAAATATATCTACCCCCCTGGATGCAACCAGGTGACTTTACCTTCCTGCTGTCACACTATATATAGATATATGTACAGTGGGTATTCAGACCCCCTTAAATTTTTCACTCTTTGTTATATTGCAGCCATTTGCTAAAATCGTTTAAGTTCATTTTTTTTTCCTCATTAATGTACACACAGCACCCCATATTGGCAAAAAAAACACAGAATTGTTGACATTTTTGCAGATTTATTAAAAAAGAAAAACTGAAATATCACATGGTCCTAAGTATTCAGACCCTTTGCTCAGTATTTAGTATTTGCACCCTTTTGATCTAATACAGCCATGAGTCTTTTTGGGAAAGATGCAACAAGTTTTTCACACCTGGATTTGGGGATCCTCTGCCATTCCTCCTTGCAGATCCTCTCCAGTTCTGTCAGGTTGGATGGTAAACGTTGGTGGACAGCCATTTTTAGGTCTCTCCAGAGATGCTCAATTGGGTTAAAGTCAGGGCTCTGGCTGGGCCATTCAAGAACAGTCATGTAGTTGTTGTGAAGCCACTCCTTCGTTATTTTAGCTGTGTGCTTAGGGTCATTGTCTTGTTGGAAGGTAAACCTTCGGCCCAGTCTGAGGTCCTGAACACTCTGGAGAAGGTTTTCGTCCAGGATATCCCTGTACTTGCCCGCATTCATCTTTCCCTCGATTGCATCCAGTCATCCTGTCCCTGCAGCTGAAAAACACCCCCACAGCATGATGCTGCCACCACCATGATTCACTGTTGGGACTGTATTGGACAGGTGATGAGCAGTGCCTGGTTTTCTCTACACATACCGCTTAGAATTAAGGCCAAAAAGTTCTATCTTGGTCTCATCAGACCAGAGAATCTTATTTCTCACCATCTTGGAGTCCTTCAGGTGTTTTTTTAGCAAACTCCATGCAGGCTTTCATGTGTCTTGCACTGAGGAGAGGCTTCCGTCGGTCCACCCTGCCATAAAGCCCCGACTGGTGGAGGGCTGCAGTGATGGTTGACTTTCTACAACTTTCTCCCATCTCCCGACTGCATCTCTGGAGCTCAGCCAAAGTGATCTTTGGGTTCTTCTTTACCTCTCTCAGCAAGGCTCTTCTCCCCCGATAGCTCAGTTTGGCCGGACAGCCAGCTCTAGGAAGGGTTCTGGTCGTCCCAAACGTCTTCCATGTAAGGATTATGGAGGCCACTGTGCTCTTAGGAACCTTACCTGCAGCAGAAATTTTTTATAACCTTGGCCAGATCTGTGCCTTGCCACAATTCTGTCTCTGAGCTCTTCAGGCAGTTCCTTTGACCTCATGATTCTCATTTGCTCTGACATGCACTGTGAGCTGTAAGGTCTTATTTAGACAGGTGTGTGGCTTTCCTAATCAAGTCCAATCAGTATAATGAAACACAGCTGGACTCAAATGAAGGTGTAGAACCATCTCAAGGATGATCAGAAGAAATGGACAGCGCCTGAGTTAAATATATGAGTGTCACAGCAAAGGGTCTGAATACTCAGGACCATGTGATATTTCAGTTTTTCTTCTTTAATAAATCTGCAAAAATGTCTACAATTCTGTGTTTTTCTGTCAATATGGGGTGCTATGTGTACATTAATGAGGAAAAAAATGAACTTAAATGATTTTAGCAAATGGCTGCAATATAAAAAAGAGTGAAAAACTTAGGGGGTCTGAATAATTTCCGTACCCACTGTATATACCTACATATAGATATATATAGATAGATAGATAGATAGATAGATAGATACCGTAGATAGATACAGTAGATAGATAGATAGATAGATAGATAGATAGATAGATACAGTAGATAGATAGATAGATAGATAGATAGATAGATAGATAGATAGATAGATAGATAGATAGATAGATAGATAGAGTAGATAGATAGATAGATAGATAGATAAATACAATAAATAGATACAGTAGATAAATAGATCTAACCACAAACCTAAGTTAACCCACGCAGTGAAGATTTGTATGCTATCAAAAGCAGAGATAGGCAGACTGAACTGGTGAGAAAGAAGGATTTATTAGGATTCTTGGTGGAAAGTAGCTAAACATAGAATGTAAAATGAAGACAAATATAGAATAGCAAATATAAACAGCCAATTTAAAAGTAGATATAAAAATCCAGGGTCTCAGGTGGCATGGCCCTGTTATATTTATTTAAAGAAAGCATCCTGAAAAATATTTTTCAGAAGGAAAAACAAAGTGGGGAAGACCAAAAAAATAATGATGTAGATGAAGACCCGAGAGGACAGTAGGTCACAACATGGATTGGCCATGGTCCCTCATGCCGCATACACACGTTTTTAATGATGAGAAAAATGTCATTTTTTTAAATGGTCATTAAAAATGATCATGTGTGGGCTTCAGAGCATTTTTCACGACGTGAAAAACGGGCATGAAAAAATTGGAACATGCTCTAATTTCTCACGTCGTTTTTCACATCGTCGTTTTTCTCGTCATTAAAAACGGACGTGTGTGGGCTTTAACGACGTGAAAAAAAATGCGCATGCTCAGAATCAAGTATGAGACGGGAGCACTCGTTCTGGTAAAACTAACTAATGGAGATAGCACATTCGTCACGCTGTAAAGGACTGAAAAGCACAAGGCTGAAAAGCGCGAATCGTCACTGCCGTCGTACGTGTTGGACGTCACCGCGCTTTACTCGAACATTTTTTTCCACGATAGTGTGTAGGCAAGGCAGGCTTGAGAGGAAACTCGAAAAATCATGTCAAGAAAAATGCTATTTTTTTTCAATGACATTAAAAACGGTCGTGTGTACGTGGCATTAGTGTGGAGAGGGGAAGAAAGATGTATTATAATTACATTAACAATGATGAAGGTACCCTGTGTGGCCTTTACTTTTTTTTTTTGCTTTATTTTTATATGGTGATCCTGCCAGAAACAAATGAATTGGATGTCAGCAATCACTAACTGTACTGTATCCATGGAGAAGCAGCATTGTCACCCATTTCAGTGCAGCACACGCATGCATTCATTAACGCACCACACAGCAGGTATATCTTGCAAGGGAACTCAAATGTAAATAACAACCACAGAACAGGAAATTAGTTTCAGGTCCAGGTTGGATGTTGGCTGGGTGACATCATGACCATTTTTGGTCAAAGGCGTCAACTAGGATCCATAATGGCACTGTATTTACATTTCCACAGTGCCAGGTATCTGTCATTTAGAGACAGATAAAAAGCAGTGGATGGCAATTTTGTTATGAATGGCAATGTAACTAACAATAAATTACATCTGGAGATGAAAAAATATATATATATATTCTAATGTATTTAAAGGACTTTTTCTAAGGTGCGTGTGTTTATTTACATTAACTGTTGGTTCTACACATTCCCCTCGGAGGGGCAGATACAAGGGGACCTTGTAAGGAGAGGGGGAGGCTTTGTGTGTGGTCACCTAAGCTGCATGTATAAAAATAGGGTCTGGTAGAATGGTAAGGGTGATCCCACAATTCCACACCCTTTTTGTTTTCTTCTTTTTTTGTTTTCTGTAAAACCAATGCAGCTGTACGGCATCCCCAAACAGTGTTCAAAAGAATTTGTTTTTGTGTGTTGCGCGTGTAGCGGCCTCACCCCCTTTTCTCTGTCTAGGGGTATGTTGTACGTGAGGGTGAGATGCGCTACGGCCCATGTCCTCCCCATTGCAGCAGGTGAGGTGAAGGCCAGTACCAAGTATTCTTCTCGGGCCTGTGTGTTTCTATTCACAACCAAGTCTTGCTGTGCTGACACTCCCCTTCACTCCCATTAACCAGAGTTCCACACACCGATAAGGATCCAACACTTCTTTTATTGTAACACACAATAAACAGTTCTTTGTTAGCCAATTAGTTGAGATCCATAAACAGTTCAATACGGTGGGGTGAGCAGGTCGAGGCACTATCCTAATTATAAACTAAACCACTGTGGTTTCACCAGCGGTTGCTATAGCCATTGGCTAGAGAGAGGAACTTGAAACGTATGAGTCTCTACCAGCGACTCGGAAGAACATGAATGGAGTACCTTCGCTGCGTTGCGGCCCCTGTCAGGGGGAAGATGTCCCTCCAAGGGAGTTACCAGAGGCCCCTCCGCCACTGGGTTGATGCTGCTCCGGACTCTTCAGACGGGTAACCTCTCCGGCCTCCTCACCTCAGACATGGGCCCCATCCACCTCAGGGTCCCTCTGACTCATCCACCCTTGCGGAGCCCAGTCGAAGTTACTGGGCCCCAGGCCTCCGGTGTAGTACCTCACCCCAGGCTTAAGGTGCCTGAGATGGATGCCAACACTGCTCCGACCAGGCCATGGGCGCCTGGGCTGGAACTCCGGACCGACCGCACCCAGGCCTAAGGTGCCTGGGCGCCGGATGTAGAAGACCTCGTGGCGAGGGCGTCTCTCCCCTTTATCCCCTCCCGTGACACCACAGCAGGTTCTCCGCCCCCGCTGTACCACCGCCGGAACGGGACAAAAAGGACAGCACTGCGGCAGTGATTCTACCTCGACCTGTGGGAACACCGCCACCCCAGGCCAAGGAGAATAGTACACCACCAAAGTCCTCCACGACTGAAAGTGGTCCAAATCCTCTAGGATTTACACACACCTGGGTCATACTACCACCCAGGTGTATCCCCCCTAAATTTAGACCCCCGCTACACACCATAAAATGCATAAAAGACCCTCTTTTTTCCATTGGTTCATGTCCCGCATGGCAGTGCCCAGTTCCACATTCCCTTTTTCAACAATAGCTTGCTTATCAGCCTTGAAAATGACCAAAAAAGGTAGACTTCAATGGGGTTCAGTTCTAAGTTCAAGAATGTCTGTCTCATTTAGCCGAACCCCTGCAAAATTCTTCCTTGACTGCACAGGACCAAAAGAGTGCTGGTGACTCTCTCTCACTCTTCTAGTTATATGTATTTTCTGTGACTGTTCAAACATTTGAACTTAAGGAAGGGCGGTGACGCCTGAAACGGTTTCAGTTCATTGTATTACATGAAGTTACTTTTGATTAAAAAAATCTTTGATTTTACTTTATTAGGTACACCTTGCTAGTACCGGGTTGGATCCCCTTTTGCCTTTAGAACTGCCTTAATTCTTTGTGGCATAGATTCAACAAGGTGTTGAAAACATTCCTCAGAGATTTGGGGCCATATTGACATGATAGCATCATGCAATTGCTGCAAATTTGTCGGCTGCACATCCATGATGTGATTCTCCTGTTCCACCAAATCCCAAAGGTACTCTATTGTATTGAGATCTGGTGACTGTGGAGGCCATTGGAGTACAGTGATCTCATTGCCATGTTCAATACCAGTTTGAGATGATTTGAGTTTTGTGACATGGTACATTATCCTGCTGGAAGTAGCCATCAGAAGATGGGTATACTGTAGTCATAAAGAAATGGACATGGTCAGCATCAATACTCAGGTAGGCCGTATTGATTAACAGATGCTCAATTGGTACTAAGGGGCCCAAGGTGTGCCAAGAAAATATCCCCCAAACCATTTCACCAGCACCACCAGCCAGAACCATTGATACAATGCAGGATGGATTCATGCTTTCATGTTGTTTATGCCAAATACTGATCCTACCATCTGAAATTGAGACTCATCAGACCAGGCAATGTTTTTCCAATATTCTGTTGTCCAATTTTGGTGAGCCTGTGCGAATTGTAGTCTCAGATTTCTGTTCTTAGCCGACAGAAGTGGCACCCAGTGTGGTCTTCTGCTGCTGTAGCCCATCTGCTTCAAGGTTCGATATGTTGTCCATTCAAAGATGGTATTCTGCATACCTTGGTTGTAATGAGTGGTTATTTGAGTTAATTTTGCCTTTCTATCACCTCAAACCAGGCTGCCCTTTCTCCTCTGACTTCTGACATCAACGAGGCATTTTCGTCTACAACTGCCGCTCACTAGATATTTTCTCTTTTTCAGGCCATTCTCTGTAAACCCTAGAGATGGTTGTCTGTGAAAATCCCAGTAGATCAGCAGTTTTTCAAATATTCAGACCAGCCCGTCTGGCACCAACAACCATGCCACGTTCAAAGTCACCTAAATCCCCTTTCTTTCCCATTCTGGTCCTCGGTTTGAACTTCAGCAAGTCGTCTCCGCCATGTCTAGATCTCTAAATGCATTGAGTTGCTTCCATGTGATTGGCTGATTAGCAATTTGTGTTACCGAGCAATTGAACAGGTGTACCTAATAAAGCGGCCGGTGAATTTATATCTACAGCTGTGGTATCCGCTTTCTATAGTTAAAGCAATGCAGTCTACTTTATTTAGAATATAAAATATACATTTCTTGGCATTACATATATGTTAAAAAAATAAAATAAAATTGCAGCGCTAAATGGTTTTGTATCAACAAATAAATGGTGTCATGAATGACGCTCAATGGTTGATAAATATTTCAGGGGTATGTGGTCTTTTAAAATGGTAAATATATATAAAAAAAATGAAAAATCATACATGAATGGCAGGGGGGTGGCCAGACGAGAATCCGACCACCACCCATGGCTTATATTAGTAAATATGTGACCAGAATAGCATGATGTGTGACCTAAGCACAAAATCCAGGCACAGGAAATGGACCAAATCTACTCCACGGGGGGACCACACACAGATTAGTGTGTGAAGGTCAGACGTCCGCGATAGTCGCGTCACGTCCCGCAACACGCCGTCATGTGACTCGCGCAACATCACGTGATGCGCTCCAGGCGCGATCACGTGATGCGTTCCAGAGGAAGAACAACGTGACACGTCCGCCTTCCACACACAACTTAGTGTTGTGAAGGCTAGACGTCCACACTAGTCGTGTCACATCCTGCATGTGACTCGCTCAACATCACGTGATGCGCTCCAGGCGCGATCACGTGATGCGTTCCAAAGGAAGAACGACATGACATGTCAACCTTCCCACAATCGCATAATACGCGATATAGTGACAACCAGGAAGCAATTATGCGTTCCACCGTAGAGGAAGTGAACAGTCAAAGTCTCAAAGAGACGTGGACCGAAAGTGTATAATAAATCTCCATAAGGAATAGTTGGTCAATGAAAAGCGATAGATTGCCATGACCCCTGAATGGATGATGTGACAAATCTTAGATGAAAAATACGTGTGTATATAAATGGAATTAAAAACAAGCACAAGAGACAGTAATCTCCATAGCAATTAAGGGTAACTAGACTTAATAATAAGTCATATATTCACGTATATGTAAGGCAAAAAATGAATAGTTAAAATCCTTCTAATGAAATGTAAATAGATTTATGGGGAAGTTTCACGAATTGGAAAGATAAAGGGCAACAAGTATTGCAGGTGAAAACCTGGCAACCCTGCCGCTCACTAAATGAATCCACAGACAAGAGAACCCCTCACATATTACAATGAAGAAATACATTAAAAATTAAAATAAATTAAATTAATCCTATACATCTGGAGCAAATGTGCATGTAATAACCCTCATACAGATTGTTCCCTAAGCGTATCCAATTCATGGTATATGTAGGAAAACTAAAAAGAAAAAAAGTAGAAAAAACGAATCGGAAAACCCACATTATGGGACAAAATAGGTGGAAAATATACTCCCTATATTTAGTCAACCATTAGGTGGTCTTTTTCTTTTTCACTATTGATTCAGGAGTGTTTGATGCTGTTTAATCATCACGAATTCAATTTCGGATTATTATGGAACACTATTGGACTTTCATTTCTACACTAATTTGAATGCGTTTTTGAGGATCATTCATCAAGGACATTTTTGTTGTTTCAGCAACCACGTTGTCATACGCACAGGGAATTTTTTTTACTTTTCCTTGCTTATTAGTGTTTTTTTCATTTATTTGTTGATACAAAACCATTTAGCGCTGCAATTTTGTTGTTTTTTTGTTCTATGCACCTTTTTGTCCACAGGTTTTGTAGCCGCTTCTTTTTTGTATATAGTAGTAGCGCAGAAACGTTTGTGTTTGTTTCATTGCATATATGTTACCTGAAGTTGATCAGGGTGATCACTGTCAGTGTGCTCTGCTCCCTGCGTGCAGGGGAATCTAAGCTGTTACATATAATTGTATCCTAAATTGAATGTATTTGTGGGCTGATACAAGGGGATATGGCAGGTAATGTGGGGTATACCATATTTAAATATTGGTGCTTGCATAGATTGTAAGGTGAAATGTGTGTGAGATGTGTGATTGTCTGGTCATGGTATACTACAAGGGAAGATTGACTTGAAATCGAATCCTTTTCAGCTACACTTTACAATGTCCAGGCTACCAGATCATTAGAAGCACTAACATTTCTCCATTGGATTTTGTAAAACATAAATCATTTATAAATGCTAGCAGGCATTTTATAATACGCATAATAGGCTATATATTTGTAATGGTAAGAGAGAAGACAAACTGGAATTGCTTTTTTTGGCATCTGTATTTCTATTTCCTACCATATGTTTAACTTTTAATAAAAAGTTCTTTAGAATTAAGATTTTTGGATTTCTTTCCAATTAATTATCACAAGTAAAGAATGATGCTGCTTACAAACATGTTTGTGTATTGTACTCTATCATAGTAATACTAATAGTGGCTTGAAAAATACTGTATATTAAACTTAGTTAGTTATTTGTCCCTTTCCGTGGGAATTTTACCATAATATATTTTGCGGGGGTGACGCACTTAACCACTTCCATACAGGGCTTTTTGTACCTATTCAATACCGGGCCTATTTTGGCACTTCTCTCCTACATGTACAAATTACCATTCTTTTGCTAGAAAATTACTCAGAACCCCCAAACATTATACATGTTTTTTTAGCAGACACCCTAGGGAATAAAATGACGGTCATTGCAACATTTTTTCTTGCACAATATTTGCGCAATAATTTTTCAAACGCCTTTTTAAAAAAAAAAAAATGGTTTCATGAATTAAAAAATAACAAAACAGTAAAGTTAGCCCAATTTTTTGGGAAAATATGAAAGATAATGTTACGCCGAGTAAATAGATACCTAACATGTCACGCTTTAAAATTGCGCACACTCATGGAATGGCGCCAAACTTCGGTACTTAAAAATCTCCATAGGCGACGCTTTAATTTTTTTTTACAGGTTACCAGGTTAGAATTACAGAGGAGGTCTAGTTCTAGAATTGTTGCACGCGCTCTAACGCACGCGGCGATACCTCACATGCGTGGTTTGAACGGCGTTTACATATGTGGGCGACTTACGTGTGCATTCGCTTCTGATCGCGAGCTACCGGGGACAGGGGCATTTTAATTTTTTTATTATTATTATTTATTTATTTATTTTACTTATTTATTTATTTTTTTACAATGATTTTACTTTTTTTTTTTATCACTTTTATTCCTATTACAAGGAATGTAAACATCCCTTGTAATAGGAATGTGTGTGACAGGTTCTCTTTATTGAGAGATGTGGGGGTCAATAAGACCCCACATCTCTCCTCCAGGCTGGAAAGCATGAGATCAGTGAAAAATTTTTCACTGATTTCATACTTACAGCCGCAATGGCGGCTTTGTTTACATTTGAGACCCGGGCGTGACGTCATCACATCGCGCCCGGGCCTCCGACGATCATAGAGATGACTGGTGACCATCTGGTCACCAGTCATCTCTATGCTCATCACGTGACTCCACCAACGATGCCGGAAGATTCGCTCCGGGTCCCCGATCGCACGGGGGAGCCCGGAGAAGCACCGGATGGCGGCGGGAGGGGGGATGACCCCTCCCGCCGCCTATAAGAACGATCAAGCGGCGGAGCCGCCGCTATGATCATTCTTATGGTGCACAGAATCGCCGGCACTTCAAAAGGATATCTGAATGATGCCTCTAGCTGCAGGCATCATTCAGATATCCTCCTACAAAGCCGAGGACGTCATATGACGTCCACCCAGGATGGGAGATCCCATCTGTGGACGTCATTTGTCTATGGCTGGGTAGGGAAGTGGTTAAACCACCATGCATTTCATCCACTGATTCGTCTGGGGGGGAACCACACACACACACACACACACTGGACGCCTTTGCTGCCATTGTGCTATTTGCTGGGTGCCTAGTGCGCCCCTTTTCCTTTAAGAAGGAGTGGGTTCCATCCATGCTTACCTCTCCTTAATATATCCATTGTGCTACTTGTATGTTCCCTTCTTCTAAAGGGGATCATATAACAATACAATAATAACATCTGTCTATTTATTCATCTTTCAGTATAGTCTTAAATCTTTTACCCCTGATGATTGGCTTTAGGCCATGAAACGCGTAGAGTCTCCGATAAAGGGTGTCAAGACAAGCCAGTTTCTATGATGAACTTTAACCTTTCTACATTATGTATCAATTCATTTTGGATGTATGACTGCCTTTCTGTATTTAATTTATTAATCATGACTACTGTGATTTTTATATCTCTATTAATCATGTGTACTGTAACGGCACCCCAAGTATGAAAGGGGTTAACGCCGTTTAGGATATTCCCTCTCTGGACACACATCCACTGCCGATCCTCCACAGTCAGGCGACCGTTTCCCATAGGATCAATCCTTCCAAACATACGAGACAAACACTCTGTATGAAGTTTCCAACTGGACTGACAATCTTTAATGACAAACTCCCAGTTTTATACACACAGAGAGGAGGTTCTTACATTCTCCTCAGACAATACACCTTTGACCAGTCCTAATTTACATGAGCTAATTAACTACAGTGATGACTCAGACACATGACCTTTAGGCTAGCCTCACTGTCTCCCAATACACATCTGACATCTTAGCAGACACAGGTGGGGGCTGGATGTGGTGACATTAGCATCTAACAGTATGTGTCCCAACATCATGAAGGAGTCACTTTTCAGTTAACCTGTTGAGTTCATAATCAAACAGTAAATAGTTCTTTACAGATATCCTGGGGAATATTGTGGAAAAATATCACTGTCCCATTTTAAAGCAATCCAAGAGATATTCTTAATGTCCATTATTTTCTTGCTCACCCTGTGCCCAAAGTGACCCCTGTCACATGTACTATGTATTGATTATTTGTAACAAACATTATCATGATCATTGGTTAATATGTTAAGTATCTATGAAATGAAAATCATGCTACTACTGTAGCGCCCTGCTCCTGATGATCAGGCGCTATGTTAAATTTAGTGGGTGTCTGAGCTGATAATTAGCTCAGACTTTGTAATGATGAAGGTTAAATTAGCCTCTGTTCCGGCTATGGCTGTGTTTGGAAGGACTTCCCATTGTTTGCCTGTAAGTGGCGATACCACCCCGGGCCAATGTTGGAACACAAGCAGGCCAAAGTGTATTGGGTGTCTTTCCCCGGGAACAGCTCAGTGGGCGTGGTCTCCCCGCTGAGCATGCTGGGGAAGGGTACTTAAGGGGCAGACGCCATTTCTCTGGGCTCTCTTCGCCTCGTGGCCCTCCTGGCTCGGGGTATGTGTTACAGGAATTTCAGCCTGGGAGCCACGCTTGCCCATCTATGCCAGGTAGGCCCAGTTGTTCTGACTGGGGCCTACACTTTGAAGGTGATCCTGTGCTGTCCATCCTGAGGGAAGAAGCCACTCAATGGAGGAAACCAGTGGAGGACCTGTCCTGGAGAAGACCAAGCGGAAGGCTGGTGTCTTGAGGAAGGCCTGGGGACCTTATTGAAGGATGCACCATAGCTCAAGTTACCTTACAGTCTGCCGGGTTGGCTTAAAGGCTCTTAAACTGTAAGGCTGGATATCCGGGTACTAAAAGCCTGTGGCAGAGGATCATTGAACAGTTCAACATAATCATTGTAAAGGTCTGTGGCAGAGACTGTTATTTCTTATTTGTTCGTGAATCGTTCCGGCTGCTAGGCCAAGTAAGAGGGGCCTATCCGGGTGAGCAATACCCACTTGAAGAAGAGTGGTGAGTGTGACTTTGAAACTCAGAAGTTCCCCAGTGATCTGTTGTGTGTGCCTGAACCTTCCCCTAACCCTCCATCCCTCTACCTGTTAAATAAAATAAATAAAACCAGACGAAAAGGATTAATACTTGTGTGGACATTGAACTTTCTGTTGACTCTCATCCCCTAGACAACGAACAGTGAGGTAACATGCAAGGCCCAAAATTAAACCAGCAGCTTCTACGGGGATGTGCTACATGTGGGGGGCTTGTCCAGGATTTGCCGTTAACTCTCGCAACTGGATTGAAAGATTTTATTGTTTCACCGAGAGTCTACAAGTAAGAGGGCACTGGACTGTGTTCTTGGAAAAAGAAAGGGGTTAAGTGTGCAGATCACTTTGGTAAATGCGTAGGCTGTGGGCGGAGCCAGGAAAGCCCATGAGCTACGTGCCAAAAAGACTAAAGGGGAGGAGTTCCCGCCTCCTGCGTGAGACGCGTTTGTGTGTCTGGCGCCAAAGGAAAGAAGCTGCGAAATCAAGTGAGAGGATCGGAGAGCAGCCATGTCGTTATACTCGTTGGCACAGTCCGTGTCAGCAGGGCCTAGGATGTTGTCTACTAACGCTGGTGCGAGCGTTATACAGCCAGGAACCCTGTTAACGGATACAGGCATCGGAATAAGGCCGCATGGGCGTTTAATTTTGTACACCAGTGGAGATGTGGAAGCGCTGGGCATGCTGTGCCCTAGATGTGAGGGACGGGCCATTTAACTATGCCCGTTCATCTGATGCTTACACTGCGGGGAGTATTTGTTTGCGGTGGACCAGACTACTGAATCGCCCCCATGCCTACCGGGTGGATTGGATCGCAGGCATTGCTACGTTGGAGGATGTTGCCCTTGGGCCTGTGGCCGAACCTGTATTTGTCACACCTGCTACGGTGAGTGACCCTGGAGGGAATGTCATTACTGCAGTTGCTGCAGAACCAGCCGAGGACATTGTTCCGGACACTACCTCTACGGCACTTGTTCCCATTGCACCCACCCGGAGAAAGGTGGGATATGTGAAGGCTTACCGCGGCCGCGGTAGAGGCCTACCCCAGATACAACCGGAACCGGATCCCGAGAGAGATGATATTCCTGGGAAGTCCACGTCAGGAACCGGTAAGACATCTGGGGAAAAAGTATTCGGAACTGTACGCAACTATTTGCTGGCAGAAGAGTGGGAAAACTCTGAGTTAGACTCACTGTCGGATACTGGAGATGATTATTTGTTTGAGTCCATGTCCCAGGAGTTGTTGTGGGACAACGCAGAAGATGTTACCTCAGCACGTAGCTGTTTGGAGTGGACAGCTATGGACTCTGAGGAAACTACACCCAGGGTGGAAACCCCGGACATTGATAAAGGGACTTTGCCTGTTAAAGAGATGTTGCCTAAACCTGCTAAGTCCATGGTAAAGAAATCACCAGATTCATGTGTGTTACCAGGGAAGGGAAGCTCCCGATCGTTGCCCAGACTCGCCCGTCTACAGAGAGTGCTTATAAAAAGGGTAGCCACAGAGTACGGCCTGGAATTCCCCTACATCCCAAAGGAGATAATGCAGGAGATTGAGGCAAACAGAGAGCAGTGGTACGGTGAGGCCTTTTGGGACTATTTGTCCGTGCCCAAGCCATTTAGAAACTTGGACTACTCCTTCATTATGGCTGAAAGCTTTAAAGGATGTTGGCTGCACTGAAGCTACGGCCGACACATCCAAGCTGATCGGGTGACTATTTGCAGACCAGGAAAAGATGACTGTCATGGATATGCAGTAGTGTTTGTCTGTCAGCTTACCTTCCTTCCCATGTGTTCATCTTAGAGGCCAGACTCTCTCTCACCTGGCTTCCTTTATAATCTCCTCCCAGCCAGACTCCACCCCAGGCCCTATCACAGAACACTATATTAACCTGTGCACTGCAAGCCTGCTTTGCTGATCAACGTGTTTGTTAGGCATTGTGTGTTTGGGTTCCTGCCTGCCGTGTGCTACGTCTGTCTCTCTGTTACATATTTGGCTTGTCCCCGACTATCCCTGTCTGCTTGTGACCCTTGACCTTCGGCTCGTTCTTTCGTTATCCTTGTCTGCTTGTGGCCCCTGACCTTCAGCTTGTTATTCGGTTCTCTCATATCTTGTGCTGCTGCTTCCCCTCTTTTCCCCTTATCCTACAGGGCGTGAGCTAGGAAACTCCAGGGGCCGCGACCTGGTCCCAGCCTGCAGCATAACATCCTCACCACTAGAGGCCCTGGAGAAGACCTGCTGGGTCTTAGACTCCGCGCCCTGGGGAATCTTGGCTCTAGCTTCCGTTAGGATCCCGGTTGTGCTCCTCTGGTCCCGCTTTCCACAACCACCCAGTTTCCTATCCGCAGCAGTCAGCCATAGGGTTCACTACCTTGCGGTGCACTCCTGTCCCCCTACGGTGTGCATCTGTCACCTGGCCACAGGTGACCTTGACAATGACATTGTATATTTTATTACTACCCTGGACAAGCAAGGAAAACCACTGACTCTGCCGGATCCCAGGTTTTACCTGTGATCATTCAAAGTGACCATTTTTCTTCATTTCTATTTTTTTTCCTTTTCATCAAGAAAGAAAATTTTCAACTGAGAGGAGAATTTTTGTTCACCTCCTTATCTTTTGCTGTGCTAACTGGACTCTGGGGAAATTAGTCAGTTAGGATTAGGGTTGCTGAAGACTTCGGATCAAGATGTCCATCTGCTTCAGCCTTCGTATTCAAAAGACTCTTGTGTGTTACTTCTGACACTAGGTGGCAGTGGTCAGTAGAGTAGGGGGAGACTTTTCAAGTTGATTACACATTTTTAAAAGTAGAAGGAAAGTTCCACCTCCTAGGAGATGCAGCTTTGTTTCTGGTACAGTGCCTTTATATTGTTATGTTATTTGGCTGTGTGTCTCTGTTTTTTTCAGGTGAGCCGGATCTTCTGTCAAAACTGCTGGAGAGTGGGTGGTCTAGACAGTTAGTGAGGGGTTGTAATGTGTATGCTATTGTGATTTGATTGTAATTACATATTCATATTTTGTATCTTTAATCCCTTTCCCCATCCAAGTTTTTTTTTGGTTCAGGTACAGGTCCTCAGGATTGAGGACCATATTTTTCTTCCAGACACTGGGGACAGTGTCTTGTTGTAGTGGGGGGAGTATGTAGCGCCCTGCTCCTGATGATCAGGCGCTATGTTAAATTTAGTGGGTGTGTGAGCTGGTAATTAGCTCAGACTTTGTAATGATGAAGGTTAAAGTAGCCTCTGTTCCGGCTATGGCTGTGTTTGGAAGGACTTCCCATTGTTTGCCTGTAGGTGGCGTTACCACTCCGGGCCAATGTTGGAACACAAGCAGGCCAAAGTGTATTGGGTGTCTTTCCCTGGGAACAGCTCAGTGGGAGTGGTCTCCCTGCTGAGCATGCTGGGCAAGGGTACTTAAGGGGCAGACACCATTTCTCTGGGCTCTCTTCGCCTCGTGGCCCTCCTGGCTCGAGGTATGTGTTACTGGAATTTCAGCCTCGGAGCCACGCTGGCCCGAGGCTGCATCTATGCCAGGTAGGCCCAGTTGTTCTAATATCCGAATCTTAGTATCGTTCATTTTGCACAGACATGCCCCATGTAAAGTCCCAAACCTAGTTTCTCTTTTTTATGTGTATATATATATATATAATATATATATATATATATATATATATATATAAATATATATATATATATCCAATTTACATATTGCTCCCAATGCATAAGAGTAACAGCCTGGTACTGTATTTATACCTGTACTACATTTCTAGCCTTCCTATGAATCAATTACCCTATACTCTCTGCTAAAAGTGCCAAGTGCTACAAAAGTGTACCGATAGGCTCCCATTTACTCTCTCTAGGATATACAGTAGGTTGCAACCTAGCATGTAAGAGCCCTTGAGGCCCCTACTCAGCTGGATTTGTAGCACTTACCTACATAGAAGTCCATAGTGTAACCCATCACTGCAATTCTCCCATACAAGGAATATATCAAACTAACGTTTACAATTTAAAAAATTCAAGTTAGACTATACCTCTGCTGTAACATATTTTGAATCTGCATGCAGTTGGTTCTTATAAAAGTTTACCTTTTTTAGGCTTGGTCTTTTTTATAATAATTTGTGTTCCTTTGTTAGAAAATACTGTTAAAATTAGACACATGGGACTATATTGCAGTTAATGTCATGTCAGTATTTTAATCACACCTGAAGAGTTAAAGTTTAATATGCTTAGATTCTGCCTTGGTTGCTCTTTTCCCTCCTCATGCTAAAGACATTTTAAAATAAAAACCTTTTTATTTTTCAAATATACCTTATTTTATACCCAGCGATCTCATCACTGAGTCTTTGTGCTTCTCTATGCAATGCAGGCAGATCATGGCTGGTGATAGGGTCTGGTAGGGTGCTGTACATAGCTCCTTAAAAACATCACTGCACCCGGTCTCACTATTCCTATCAGTAGCCCTTAGCCCTAATGCAAGCAGTGGGCCATTTTTTGGCAGGATTTACACAAATATCAAAAAGCCTTGATGGGCGGATATCAGTCTGGAGGAAAAGCCATTCCTAGGCAGGCTACATTTATATGCAGACCATTTTGGATAATGACCACTTTTGCCTCCATCATTGAAAGTCATGAAATTCAATCAAATAGGTGATCCAGAGACAGTTTGGTGGGGGGGGGGGGGCACTAAGGACAAGAAGATGGTGGACATCCTACAGCCAGAAAATTAGACAGGTTCTATTTAACTTGCTGCAGTGATATCAGAGTAAGCAGGTTCGGTAAAGGAAAATAACCAGTACAACTGTGCAAGACTAACGATAAGGCTGGAGTTCAGCTTTAAAGCTCAATTTGAGGATAAGCACATATTGCCTAATAAAAGTGGTATATGTATTCTTACTTGAATTGTGGTGTGCTTTTTACATTTTTTCCACATCGGTGCAGAAATGCAGCATACAATTTTACAGGAGCTTCCTGTAATCAAGACCAGTTATTGCTGCTCTCTTCTTGTGCAGGGTGACTGGTCTTGAATACGCCCCTTCCCAGGGCCGATCCCAGACGGGGTGCGAGGGGTGCAGTTCACCCAGGCGCCACAGAGCTGGGAGTGCTCCCCTCCCTCCTCCTCCTCCTTGTTGGTAGAGAGGCCGCTCTCACCGCCGCTGCTATTTCCTGCCCAAGCCCCTCCCCCAGGGCCAGATTTACAACAAGGCCAGGCCTCGGGGCGGCGCCGCGCCGTGTGGCGGAGGAGACCAGTCCTCCTAAAATCAATTCCATGGTCCCAGGCCACCCGAAGCTCCGGCCGCCATTTTTGAATGTCTGGCGCCCTTTGATTGAGCCATGGGGGTCATGTGCGGCTTGGGGCTGGCCTGTCCGTGATCTTGAACTCCTGCCTCTGCACATGACCTCCATATGCCCAATCACAGTGCGCCGGACACTGAACAAACATGGCGGCCACCTCCTCCTATCCTCCGGACCGACAAGCAGGTGGGCTAGAAGATCTAACAAGGAAGCATGATGAATGTGAGGTATGCTTCTTAATTTATATTACAGCTGAGGGAGAGTATGATTGTTAAGACAAACCGGTTCACATTACCATTTTACGATTTATGTAATGGATTTTTATTGATAGCCTGCACTTAAGGAAGAATCCTATTTTATCCAAAATCTGTATTGCCTACCTATTTTGGTTTGGTGAATCTGGTACTCAAGCTACTGGGCCAGCATGAGAAGCATCAGAAACCAGAATTTCCAAAGGCAGGTGCCAGCAATAGCAACCTACATTTTCCTCTTTGTACCAGTTTTCATTACTATAATGCTGGTAACTGTGCTGATTATAATAATCTTGATGACACGCGGTGTAGGTAACTGGTGAGGTTCATGTCTCATGAGCTTATTTCAGTATAAATTAGCTGTGCACTCTATGCCAGCAATATATTTCAAAAGACATGTAGAACCACCTTAAACATATCAGCATGACCTTGCTGAAATGCCAAGGGCAAATATGGTAATTTTTATTGATGTCAGCATTCAGTGGCGGGGTAATTGTGCAGACCGTGGGAAGGGGGGGGGGGTTAATTGTGCAGACTGTGGGAAGGGGGGGTAATTGTGCAGACTGTGGGAAGGGGGGGTAATTGTGCAGACTGCGGGAAGAGGGGGTAATTGTGCAGACTGGGGGAAGGTGGGTAATTGTGCAGACTGGGGGAAGGGGGGTAATTGTGTAGACTGGGGGAAGGGGGAGGATTGTGCAGACTGGGGGAAGGGGGGTAATTGTGCAGACTGGGGGAAGGGGGAGGATTGTGCAGACTGGGGGAAGGGGGGTAATTGTGCAGACTGGGGGAAGGGGGGTAATTGTGCAGACTGGGGGAAGGGGGAGGATTGTGCAGACTGGGGGAAGGGGGGTAATTGTGCAGACTGGGGGAAGGGGGGTAATTGTGCAGACTGGGGGAAGGGGGAGGATTGTGCAGACTGGGGGAAGGGGGGGTAATTGTGCAGACTAGGGGGAGGGGGGATTGTGCAGACTGGGGGGTGGTTGTGCAGACTGGGGGGAGGGGGGATTGTGCAGACTGGGGGAAGGGGGGATTGTGCAGACTGGGGGAAGGGGGACTGTGCAGATGGGGGGGAAGGGGGGATTGTGCAGACTGGGGGGTAATTGTGCAGACTAGGGGGAGGGGGGTTGTGCAGACTGGGGTAAGGGGGAATTGTGTAGACTGGGGGAGGGGGTAATTGCACAATCCCCCTCCCCCAGTCTGCACAATTACCCCCTCCCCCTAGTCTGCACAATTACCCCCTCCCCCAGTCTGCACAATCACCCCCTCCCCTAGTCTGCACAGACCAGGGTAGGGGGCTAATTGTGCAGACTGGAGGGGAGGTGGGCTTGTGCAGACTAGGGGTACGGGGGATTGGGCAAATGGGGGGGTTGCAGACTGGGGGTAAGAGGGATTGAAGAGACTAGGGGGAGTTGTGCAGAATGGGAGGGGATGGAGAACTGAGAGCAGCGCAGAGGAAACTCCCAGAGTCTTGTAGAGAGGCAGGGCACACCAGGGAGTCGTGACGCGTGTGACTGGCTCAGGTTGTTGGGCTAGACGCTGGTTTGCAAACAACTTGACCCCTGGACCAGGAGCATCAGGCCGCGCAAGGACCTGCTGAGCTGACATCGTTAAGGTGAGAGACCCTGACACAGCTGACCCCCCACATCATGCTGCATTGATGGGCACTGGTGAGGCTGAGCTTATGGGCACTTGTGAGGCTGCATTGGTGGGCACTGATCGGGAAGTCTCTGACCATTTCTTGTATCATGTCTGCAGTCTGACCATATCCTGTAGTATTTCTGCAGTCTCTGACCATATCCTGTAGTATTTCTGCAGTCTCTGATCATCTCTTGTACCATGTCTGCAGTCTCTGACCATCTCTTGTACCATGTCTGCAGTCTCTGACCATCTCTTGTACCATGTCTGCAGTCTCTGACCATCTCTTGTACCATGTCTGCAGTCTCTGACCATCTCTTGTACCATGTCTGCAGTCTCTGACCATCTCTTGTACCATGTCTGCAGTCTCTGACCAGCTCTTGTACCATGTCTGCAGTCTCTGACCAGCTCTTGTACCATGTCTGCAGTCTCTGACCAGCTCTTGTACCATGTCTGCAGTCTCTGACCATCTTTTGTACCATGTCCGCAGTCTCTGACCATTTCTTGTACCATGTCTGCAGTCTCTGACCATTTCTTGTACCATGTTTGCAGTCTCTGACCATTTCTTTTATCATGTCTGCAGGCTCTGACCATCTTATGTATCATGTCTGCAGTCTCTAAACATCTTTTATCATGTCTGCAGTCTCTGACCATCTCTTGTCCTATGTCTGCAGTCTCTGACCATCTTGTTCTCTTTATTGTTAAGAGAACCTGGGATCCTCCCATGATCTAACAAAGACTCCTTAGGGGAGCATATCTGTGTTTGAGTCGGTGCCATAGAAACATTTGCAAAGGGGAGGGGTAAGTGAGATGACCACACCCACGTGGGGGCGCCCACAATATTTCTGCACCCAGGCGTCTGTGACCCTAGGATCGGCCCTGCCCCTTCCTATA
This sequence comes from Rana muscosa, assembly GCA_029206835.1. Classification (NCBI taxonomy): domain Eukaryota; kingdom Metazoa; phylum Chordata; class Amphibia; order Anura; family Ranidae; genus Rana; species Rana muscosa. Next base: position 61,409,880 of record CM055122.1, on the reverse strand, counting down.
GTTTTCTGCAGAAAGCCTATAGTGAGTAGACCTGTTGGGTCCTCCCTGAGCTCTGCTTTGTGCACAGGCAATATGCAACTCAATGATGATGTCACTGCAACCTAAATATGCCTAAAAGTGAATATTACACCATTCAGTACCATCAACTGTAATAGTGTATTAAACTACTTTATGTTGCCATATAATGTTATCCTATGTTATTAATCTTCCCTTATTCATCAATTGATAGACTGTTTATTTATTTTTCAGCTGAAACTAAGATCTGCTTTAAGTACTATCATGGCGTGAGTGGAGCTCTGCGTGCTACAACTCCCAGTGTTACTGTGAAGAATCCCTCTGCCCCTGTGAGTAATTGATTTATGTACTCTTCTGCAGAAAGGTGTTTTTTTTCCAAAGTGAAATAGGAGATATGTCAAAAAACGTCAGGTATATCCAATATTTCAGCTAAACTTTAATGTCTAGTAAGTAGTAGTTGCTTCACTATCAGTTTAAAGGTATACTGTATGTATATGATAGACTTACACTATTTTGATTTTCCAGTGACAAAGAAAATTCTTAGTTATCAAAGGTTGGCCTCAATGTAAAGAATGTACAGTACTTGTATGTTGTGCACTGCTGTGATTTGTGTCTTGAAGGTCCCTTCAACAGACCCTTTTTCTCCTGCTTTACCTCCACCTGCAGAGTAGGGCACACCATGCCACATGTCCGTATCCTCCTTGTATAAGAGGTTGAGTGGCGTTCATACAATTTTTGGGTCCTGCAGCGAGTTACCTCCCTCCATTTGTTCTCGTCCCTAGAGTGTAGGGAAAAGTCGATTCTCTTTCCTAAAAGAAGGCCAATGTCCAGACTGTTTTAAACTCCAACAGACGAGTTTATTTTTCTTGCGTGGAACTTAGTGGGAAAACTAAGATAGAGATAGAGTTGGGTAGAGAAGTAGGTTCAGGCACACGGAACTTATCTACCCTCATCGCCACTCAAGCCTGAGTGGGCATTGCTCACCCGGATAGATCCCTCTCACGGTTCCAGCAGCCGGAGTGAAGCACAAACAGTTACTTTAGAGTTTTGTCCCCTCCAGGGACAGGTTCAAGAGATCCTCTGCCACAGAATCTCCTGGTCTTTAAATCCGGAACTCCTAAGCACCTGTAACTTTTAGAGACCATAGGTACCAATGGGGCATGTTACAGGAGCTGTTTCACAGATCACAGAATCCTTCCCTCTGACAGGCAACCAGGCCTCTCCTGAGACAGTGACTTCCTTCACCGATTCCCTGGACAGGTCCTCCCCTGGTTTCCTCTCTTTCAGAACGGGTTACCCTCACCCGAGCACCCTGGGACTTCTGTGGGTTGGTTTAGTTGTAGGCCTCAGTTAAAGGTACTGGGCCTACCGGGAACGATGCAGCCTCGGGACAAAGGTGCCCGGGACTGACCACACACACGCACCCCTGGCCTGGAGGGCCAAAGGGCGCGAACCAAACTCCTCAGGTCATGGCGTCTGCCCCTTATGTATCCCCTCCCGGCATGCACATCAGGTAGACCACGCCCACTGCACAGCTGCCGAGAGAGGACACCCAATCACGCCGCAACGCCACCTGTGGTTCGACCCAAGACCTGGGCAACAATGCCACCTGCAGGTCAAAGGGAACTATACAACCAGGTAGTATTCCAGCAGAGCAGAGTCCAATTTAGGCAAATCAAATAGCCTGAGCCAAACTATGGCTCAGGCTGCCCTCTAAATTTCAGGCATAGCGACCCCAAATGTGGGGTTCCGCTACATTATAATAAATTAACATTAAAGCTGAAAGATGAGCATGCAGAAAAACACATTTTGGATTCCCACTAGACCCACTTTCAAGAAAATTGTGGCTTTTGTTAGGGAAAATTTTTTTTTTTTTTATTGAAAGACCCAATTTCCTATTTTAAACTGTGGTTTAAATAGGCTGCATCCCAGTTCTTATCTCTTTTGGAGTGGAGTGTGGGAGGGCACCCTGGTTACATGAACACTGTCCATTGGCTGTGAAAATACAACGGTACAGCAAGTCCTGTACTGTTACATCACGAGTCTCATGATGCCATAGTGCAAAGGATGACAAGAGTGATAAGTTCTACAGAGAGCAGCTTGCACTGACCAGCCTCCATTACTGAAAGAGGTGCCCCTGATGCTAACATCAGACAGCAGATTCAAGTGACTAAATGAGAATTTTATTGAGTATATAAAACATAATTAAATATTGAAGTACTAGGGTAATATATTATATTTTACCACGCCCAAAGTTTATCTTTAATGAACAATATTTAATTCCCTAAATAAACTATTTGTCATAACAGCCTGACCTGCATGGACTCTTGGGACTGTATCTCACTTGAGCCAATAAAGCAGTGGTTCTCAACCTGGGGGTCAGGACCCCCTCGGGGGTCGAATGACCATTTGCCAGGGGTCATTGAATCCTGGATGGTTTCCTGGAGCCCGCAGCCGCCCACTCAGCCTTATTGCAAAAACAAGAAATTAGGATAGAGAGAGATAAAAGGGAAAGAAAGGAGAAAAAAGAGAGAGAATGGTACATCCTAAAATGTACCATAAGGGGTTTTAATACTGTACAAGTGGAAGGGACTCAGGGAGCGCTAAATATCCGTGGGTTAGGGGCACAAATTACTTGTCTTGCCTTGCTGACTACCAACGCTACGAAAATAATTTTACTGTTAGGGGTCCCCACAGCTTGGGAAATTTTATCAAGGGGTCACGGCATTAGAAGGTTGAGAACCACTGCAATAAAGCCATATGTTTTTATTTATGATCATTTGACTTTGCTTTCAAAGCATATATACTTAAAGATGAATTTCCAGGCATGGTATACAAGGTGGTATCAAAGAGTTTTGAGAATAGTTTGGTTTACAAGAAAGTACTTTATTTATCTACAGTTACACGCCTACACCTTAGAAAAGTCACCTTGCACAGCAATACAGAGCTCCCAGCATTCCTGCCACTTCTGGAAAATGTCCTGGAAGTCTTCTTTTCGAAACGTGTCAAGCACCTTCTGCTATTCTGGATCTCTGCAATGGTGTCTAAACAGTGACCTTTGAGCTGAATCTTTATCTCATTACAGCATGGCTCTAAACTTGCCAAATCATGTGAAACGTCTCTGTGGCAGATTTGCCCAGTTTCACGCAGAATTTCACGTTTGCTTCTTGTTCTAACTTGCTGTCCATGATGAAATAGCAGAAGTGATAATACAGGTGGTCAGAATAGCACCAGTTGCACAGCTCCCAATGTACATAGGATGATGTCTTTTGGCACACTGACTTATGAAGGTCGCTGCTCCCTGTGACTGTGCTAGCAGCATTCTGTTACAAAACTAGTCTCAAAACTTTTTGTTACCACCTCATATTTTTACATAGTTACATTGGTTCAGTGATCTTCACTTGTCTGATGCATTGTGAATACCGGAGGTCAGCCATTCAACCAGTGGCGGTGCATCCATAAAGGGCGCATGGGCGCCGCCCCCTCTCTCCGACCACCTGTCTATCACCATAGATCGATTCATGCATTACATGAATCTATCTATGGTCGCCGCTGCCACCCCCTATTCAGGTGCCCAGACCCTTTTCGGGCACCGGGAACCTGAATTACAGCGGCGGGGTATTTTTTGGAAGCACCTGATTAGAGCCATAGGCGCCATGCTGGGCGCTTGGGCGCTTGCAGTTCACTCAGCGTTGTGTTAGGAAAGCAAATTAATATTTGCTTTCCTAACACTGAACTGCCTCTCAGCCAATCAGGTGCTCGGGTCTGTTACCTGTCACCTGATTGTCTGAAACGACAGGAGCTGTGATTGGACGCCTATAAGGCATCCAATCATAGCAGAGGACGGGAAGAGAGGACGAAAGAAGACATCGAGGAGCGTGGAAGGACATCGCCGTCGTGACCCGCTGCCCCACGAGACAGGTAAGTGCCAGGTGGGCGGGCGGGGGATACACACTGGCAGCAATTGATGGGCACAGTAGCGGCAATTGATGGGTACAGTGTCAGCAATTGATGGGCACACTGGCAGCAATTGATGGGCACACTGGCGGCAATTGATGGGCACAGTAGCGGCAATTGATGGGTACAGTGGCAGCAATTGATGAGTACATTGGCAGCAATTGATGGGCACAGTAGCGGCAATTGATGGGCACACTGGCAGCAATTGATGGGCACACTGGCAGCAAGTGATGGGCACAGTGGCAGCAATTGATGGGCACACTGACAGCAATTTATGGGTACAGTGGCTGCGTTTGATGGGCACAGTGGCTGCATTTGATGGCACAGTGGTGGCAATTAATGGAACAGTAGCTTGGTTTGATCGGCACAATGGCTGCGTTTGATGGGCATAGCGGCTGCGTTTGATGGCACAGTGGCGGCATTGATGGGCACAGTAGCTGCATTTGATGGGCACAGTGGCTGCAATTTATGTTTTTGTTTTCAGTTTGTTTGCGCCCCCCCAAAAAATTTTGAGCACCAGCCGCCACTGCATTCAACACAGGCACCATTCAGAGAATGCAAAGTGATCTCTGATTGGACGAGGTGGAGAGCATCACCACCCTACCCCTTCATCTGGCCCAATCAGTGAACGCTTTGTTTTAGAAGCAAAGTAAGAAAATGTGCATGAAAAAGAAATCTGTAAGACTAAATACTTGAGTGATGGAATTGAACAAAGCTGCTGTAACAGGCAAAGAGTAGACACCAAGGAAACCATAAGCACTGCAAAGCAAATGCCTTGGGAAAAGATTAGAGAATGTTTAGAAGACCTAAAAGCTAATTTAAGGTCCTTAAAATATGAGATGCAAAAAGAATGTCCATTAAAATGGGTGGAAAAAAAAGAGATGAAGACTTCTTACAAAGACGTCGGACATAATAGAACAGTGCAAAGAATATTTTTTAGAGTAGCTGCTAAGTGATTCCCAAAAGGAATGACACTGAAATAGACAGCAATGTGGCTGCGCGGGAAGAAGACAACATAAAACAATGGAAGAACTGAAGAATATCTCTACAAAAAGAAAAAAAAAAACATTAAAAGCAGAAAGAAGACTCTGATTCTTAAAACCTAATTTTAGCCAAACGTTTCCTTTTAGTATTATGTTGTCCCCGATATTCTTTATTTTTTGTGTGATAGCATCAAAAAAGTTATTGAAGTTGCAAAATTGGCATTCAGCAATAAGCAAATCAGATGGACATGTGAATGACACAGCTAGTTGGACAAATTTAGGCTTTCAAATCCATTTTTCTCTCTGCTACTGACTCCTTATGATTGAAGAACACTCTGCATAATTGGCATGACTTCATCTACTGCAACCCATACTCGGGTCAGACCTTGCGTACACTACACCAAGGGGATTGCTGTCTCAGCTTGTGTTTCTATAGGGCATTACTGGCTAAGTGAAGGTATCATATCACCATTGATCCACTGTGCAGATTTGTTACTCTGAAGGCCTGCTGGCCACAGTTTACTTCATAGGAATGAGGTCCATTTACACTTCCCACAAATGGAATACATCATTATTTCTCGTATTTGTTACTTAAAGATGCTTGCTAATCTAATTGAGATTTTCTGGATTTAAGGTTTGTAATTGTTAGAGCTGATTGACTTTCAGGATTTATTAAAGGCTCAAAATGAAAATCTGCTGTCTTTTGTCCTTTAAAAGATAATAGGGCATTTACAGAACAGGACTGCAAAAATATATTTAACCACTTCCCTACCCGCCCATAGTGATATGACGTCCGCAGGAGGGATCTCCCATCCTGGGCGGGCACCATATGACGTCCTGGGCTTCCTGGCCGTCTAGGGGGTACACGCCGCCACGTCGCTCGAGAGCCGGTGCGCGTGGCCGGCAGCCGCAATGTCCGCCGGGCACCCGCGATTGCCAGATAACAGAGCAGGGCCGTGTAAACACACAGATCTACGTCTTGTCAGATGAGAGGAACACTGATTGGTCTCCTCCCCCTGTGAGTCCCCCCCCTACATTTAGAATCACTCCCTAGGGAACACAATTAACCCCTTGATCGCCCCTAGTGTTAACCCCTTCCCTGCCAGTGACATTTACACAGTAATCAGTGCATTTTTATAGCACTAATCGCTGTATAAATGTGAATGGTCCCAAAAATGTGTCAAAAGTGTCCTATATTTCCACCGCAATGTCACAGTCACGATAAAAATCGCAGATCGCCGCCATTACTAGTAAAAAAAAAAAAAATTACATAAAATGCCATAAATCTATCCCCTATTTTGTAGACGCTATAACTTTTGCGCAAACCAATCACTATACGCTTATTGCGATTTTTTTTTTTTACCAAAAATATGTAGAAGAATACATATCGGCCTAAACTGAGGGAAAAAAAATGTTTTGGGATATTTATTATAGTAAAAAGTTAAAAAAAAATTGTTTTTTTTCAAACTTTTTCTTTTGTTTATAGCGCAAAAAATAAGAACCACAGAGATGATCAAATACCATCAAAAGAAAGCTCTATTTGTGGGGGAAAAAATCATAAAAATGTCATTTGGGTACAGTGTTGCATGTTGAATTGTCATTCAAAGTGCGACAGCGCTGAAAACTAAAAATTGTCCTGGGCAGGAAGGGGGTGAAGAGCAGTCTGCTCACATAATTTGTAATAAAAGCATCTTTGCCATTCTGAAGCTTCCCTCCAACCACTTTGCATATTATTTTATATACACTGTGATTCTGTACTTGCCAAATATGCTGCAGAAATCTCCCTCCACTGAGTCTGGCTCCAGCCATTTTAACTGTGGGCAGCTGCTGCCTGTTCACTTCCTGGCTTTATACAGACACACAGAGACACACCTCCAGCTCTGCAGCTCTGATTGGCCATCTTATGACTCATCCCCCCTTCTTTCCTGGAAAACTCTCACGAGAGTGAGAGAGAGAGAGCTGTTTATGATGTCATAAGCCTAGGCTTTTTACCAGACAAGAAACAGGAACTGGGCTGTATAACGTATTTACTGGCAGAAAAAAACTGTTTTACTATCCAAAGCTTAAACAACAAGGGCAGAAGATTTAATCGATGGAAAGTTGAGAAAATTACTCAGGGTCCGCTTTAAACTTAGCGTGCAAAGCACACTAATTTCCATTTAAAGTATTTAATTTAGTTAAAAGTTCTATGATTTATTTGACCTTGAGTAGGATGATCCAGCAAAACACAATGTTGCTGAAGCGGATCATGAAAAGGAAATAAAATAGAATATATGATTACACAAGTATGCACTGCCTATAGTACATTTTTGCTTTTTTTGCTGGCTACTTAACATTAAAAATAATGAATGACGACAAAGAACATAGATTAGGTGTTTTTAGGTTGCCATATCACCAACTATAGATGTTTAAACGTATTACTCTTATTATAATAAAAAGGAACGCATATCAAAAGTTTTTTTGATGGATTCATCAATTTCACAGCATATCGCTAACTATAGATGGTAAAACTCATTATTAATATTATTATTATTATTATTATTATTACAGTATATTTGATGGGTAAAATTGTACTAAAGAATATCACCTCACTAAGCATGCAGGGCCTAACTTAAAGCGGAACTAAACCCATCCAATGGACTGTTTCCCAGATCAGTTTCATTCAAAGCATGCCCTGAATGATAACTCTCACAGTTACTTGGGCTCTCAACCAAAACTATAAAGCTGTCATGACTGCGCACATGTGCAACACCATGGCAACTGCAGATCAAACAGAGGCTTAGATGGCAGCTTCCTTGGCTGTAAATGATGGGAGGGTTTAGTTCTGCTTTAATGTAGTACAGAAAAGCTTTTCAGTAAAATGCATTAACCGCCTGGCACTATCTGTTCTGCTGGCCCACTTTCACCACCCTACTACTCTGGTCAGACTGTAACCAGTTTGAGTTCAGAATTTGTCTGAATGGATGGACTCTGTGCATACTTTAGTGTCATTAAGTGCTGGTTCACACTTGTGCGAGTTGATACCGAATGCGATGCGTTAAACACAAACTAGATTTGCATGTCATCCAAAAAGTAATTGTTTTCAATGATGGTGGTTCACATCTATGCGTTGCGATTCCTCTCCGAATGCGATGCGATGAAAAAAAGGCTCTTGTGTGAGTTTAGAGCGTTGCGTTGAGAATTTAGTCTCCATAGACACCAATGTAAATCATTCTGGAATCGCATTTGATGGTTCACATATGTGCGAATTCCACCACACTATTCTCCACAAAAACCAGGAAGTACACACCTTTTTTTTTTTTACATTATGATTCCATTGGCTAGAACATTAATCGCAGCTATGTCCCACTCCTGAAAGTTGCATTCAAATCGCGGTAAATTCGCACCTCAGAATGGACTGAAAAAAACGGAACAAATTCACAGCGCAGCAGTGTGAACCGGCACTTAAATCTATGCTGTGTTGCACATTTTTCAGTCAGTTGCTTTTGTCTTATATCTATTGGTCTGTTATACTTTTTTGGAAGCATCAGCTAAAGCAGTCTCTGTGATCAAAAAGGAAGGGCTGTGTGAGGGTTGTGAATTGTGCTGATCTAGGAAACGAAAGTACTTACAACAATGTATTTTTTATTATACAACCGCACTCTTTAATTAATATCCATTTGGCAGACTTTACAATTATCAGAGGGTCTGCCATATGCAAAGTCTTGCTAAGCATGCCTTTGTTTTGATTTTATAATCATTGACAAATTATTTCCTTTTTTTTCCTATCAGGATTTATTGTTCAATATAAACTATATATCATTTTTTTTTTGTAAAAAATGTCTCTAGTATATAATCCGCAATAGTAAGAAATTTAAATTCTTGCAAAATTATTTCATTTTAATAATTGTCTTTGACATTTATACAAATTTAAATAAAAAACCTGGGAAAGATGGAAACCCTAATCTCTTTCAAACCTTTTATAATCTTCCTAATACATTGTAATCTCGGTAGCAGAATAGACGATTAAATTTGGAACATCATAGACATTTTAGGTCACATGGTTCCACTTCCAGAAGATATTTTAGCTGTAAGCATTTCTTAGTAAAGCTGGAAACATGCATTACGATCTGTAAACCTTCTCTTTGCAATTTCTTGTCACATATAGACAGTGGCGGCTGGTGCTCAAAATTTTTGGGGGGCGCAAACAAACTAAAAAAAAAAAAAAACATCAATTGCCGCCACTCTGCCCATTAAAAGCAGCCACTGTGCCCATCCAACGCCACCAGTTTGCCCCCTCAAATGATGCCAGTTTCCCCTCAAATGCAGCCAGTTTGTCCCCAAATGCAGCCAGTTTCCCCCCCAAATGCCGCCAGTTTTCCCCCTCAAATGATGCCAGTTTCCCCTCAAATGCAGCCAGTTTGTCCCCAAATGCAGCCAGTTCCCCCCCCCCAAATGCAGCCAGTTTCCCCCCCCCAAATGCAGCCAGTTTCCCCTCAAATGATGCCAGTTTGTCCCCCCCCCCCGCCTGGCACTTACTTTTCTCGGGTCAGCGCCGTCCTCCTCCATGCTCCCTCCGCTCCCTCCGAGTCCTCGATGTCTTCTCCCATCCTCGATGTCGCTTCAGCCAATCAGGTGACCGGTAACCAGACACGGTGCACCTGATTGGCTGAGAGGCGGGTCAGTGTTAGGGAAGCGATTCCCTAAAACAGCATGGTTTAAACAGGGAATTCACAGCCGTGCACCCTCTGTTTAACCATTTGGAAGCCGATTAGAGCCCACAGGCTCTAATCAGGAGGCCTATTAGAGCCGATGGCTCTAATCAGGCACTTCCAAAACACACACACCGCTATAATTCAGATGGCCGGCGCTCAACAGGGGGCCAGACACCTGAATAGTGGGCGGCAGCGGCGACAATAGATATATTCATGCAATGCATGAATATATCTATTGTTGAGTGATGGGTGCAGGAGAGAGGGGGCGGCACTCCTGCGCCCACTATGGATGCGCCGCCACTGCATATAGACAAGAAATTGTCTATAGACACATAAAGAATTACTAAAAGCTATTTAACCACTTGACCACTGGGCACTTAAACCCCCTTAATAACCAGACCAATTTTCAGCTTTCGGTGCTCTCACATTTTGAATGACAATTACTCAGTCATACAACACTGTACCCATATGAATTTTTTGTCCTTTTTTTCACACAAATAGAGCTTTCTTTTGGTGGTATTTAATCACTGTTGGGTTTTTTATTTTTTGCGCTATAAGAGAAAAAAGACTGAAAATTTTGTAAAAAAATGATTTTTTTTTCGTTTCTGTTATAAAATTTTGCAAATTACTATTTTTTCTTCATAAATTTTGGCCAAAATTTATACTGCTACATATCTTTGGTAAAAATAAGTACAAATTGGTGGATATTATTTGGTCTTTGTGAAAGTTATAGAGTCCACAAGCTATGGTGCCAATATCTGAAAATTGATCACACCTGAAGTACTGACGGCCGATCTCATTTCTTGAGACCCTAACATGCCAGAAAAGTACAAATACCCCCCAAATGACCCCTTTTTGGAAAGAAGACATTGTGCAGAGTATTGCAGAGTATTGTGCAGGGTATTGCAGAGTATTGTGCAGGGTATTGCAGAGTATTGTGCAGGGTATTGCAGAGTATTTTGCAGAGTATTGCGCAGGGTATTGCAGAGTATTGCACAGGGTATTGCAGAGTATTGCACAGGGTATTGCAGAGTATTGCGCAGGGTATTGTAGAGTATTGCGCAGGGTATTGCAGAGTATTGCGCAGGGTATTGCAGAGTATTTTGCAGAGTATTTTGCAGGGTATTGCACAGGGTATTGCAGAGTATTGCGCAGGGTATTGCAGAGTATTGCGCAGGGTATTGCAGAGTATTGTGCAGGGTATTGCAGAGTATTGTGCAGGGTATTGCAGAGTATTGCGCAGGGTATTGCAGAGTATTGCGCAGGGTATTGCAGAGTATTGCGCCGGGTATTGCAGAGTATTGCACCAGGGTATTGCAGAGTATTGCACCAGGGTATTGCAGAGTATTGCACCAGGGTATTGCAGAGTATTTTGCAGAGTATTGTGCAGGGTATTTTGCAGTGTATTGGCAGGGTATTGCACCAGGGATGTCTAAGCTGGGATGGATGGATGGCTGGATCTGTGACTGCAATTGTCACAGATCCAGCCCACAGCGCTGCTGCCTTGATCTGCTCCCTCCCCCTCCCCTCTCACACTGTACCGATCGGTACAGAGAGGGGAGAGAGGAACCGGCGTCATCACATGACGCCGGTCTGTTTACAAGTGATCGCTCCGTCATTTGACGGAGCGATCACGTGGTAAACGGCCGCTATCAGCGGCAATTTACCGCGATTCGTGATCCGCCGGGTCCTCTGGACCCGGCGGTCACGGAGTTTCCCGTGTGCGCGCCCCAGGAGCGCGATTCTGGGAGGACGTTATATAACGTCCTCCCAGAGTTAAGCAACCACATTGTCGACGTTATTTGGCGGCAGGTGGTTGCCAAGTGGTTAATGTGAAAGCATAAACAATACATCAAATTTACAGTGGGTACAGAAAGTATTCAGACCCCCTTAAATGTTTCACTCTTTGTTATATTGCAGCCATTTGCTAAAATAATTTAAGTAATTTTTTTTCCTCATTAATGTACACACAGCACCTCATATTGACAGAAAAACACAGAATTGTTGACATTTTTGCAGATTTATTAAAAAAGAAAAACTGAAATATCACATGGTCCTAAGTATTCAGACCCATTGCTCAGTATTTAGTAGAAGCACCCTTTTGATCTAATACAGCCATGAGTCTTTTTGGGAATGATGCAACAAGTTTTTCACACCTGGATTTGGGGATCCTCTGCCATTCCTCCTTGCAGATCCACTCCAGTTCTGTCAGGTTGGATGGTAAACGTTGGTGGACAGCCATTTTTAGGTCTCTCCAGAGATGCTCAATTGGGTTTAAGTCAGGGCTCTGGCTGGGCCATTCAAGAACAGTCAGGGAGTTGTTGTGAAGCCACTCCTTTGTTATTTTAGCTGTGTGCTTAGGGTCATTGTCTTATTGGAAGGTAAACCTTCGACCCAGTCTGAGGTCCTGAGTACTCTGGAGAAGGTTTTTGTCCAGGATATCCCTGTACTTGGCCGCATTCATCTTTCCCTCGATTGCAACCAGTCGTCCTGTCTCTGCAGCTGAAAAACACCCCCACAGCATGATGCTGCCACCACCATGCTTCACTGTTGGGACTGTATTGGACAGGTGATGAGCAGTGCCTGGTTTTCTACACACATACCGCTTAGAATTAAAGCCAAACAGTTCTATCTTGGTCTCATCAGACCAGAGAATCTTATTTCTCACCATCTTGGAGTCCTTCAGGTGTTTTTTAGCAAACTCCATGCAGGCTTTCATGTGTCTTGCACTGAGGAGAGGCTTCCGTCGGGCCACTCTGCCATAAAGCCCCGACTGGTGGAGGGCTGCAGTGATGGTTGACTTTCTACAACTTTCTCCCATCTCCCGACTGCATCTCTGGAGCTCAGCCACAGTGATCTTTGGGTTCTCCTTTACCTCTCTCACCAAGGCTCTTCTCCCCCGGTAGCTCAGTTTGGCCGGACGGCCAGCTCTAGGAAGGGTTCTGGTCGTCCCAAACGTCTTCCATTTAAGGATTATGGAGGCCACTGTGCTCTTAGGAACCTTAAGTGTAGCAGAATATTTTTGTAACCATGGCCTGATCTGTGCTTTGCCACAATTCTGTTTCTGAGCTTTTCAGGCAGTTCCTTTGACCTCATGATTCTCATTTGCTCTGACATGCACTGTGAGCTGTAAGGTCTTATATAGACAGGTGTGTGGCTTTCCTAATCAAGTCCAATCAGTATAATCAAACACAGCTGGACTCAAATGAAGGTATAGAACCATCTCAAGGATGATCAGAAGAAATGGAGTTAAATAAAATGAGTGTCACAGCAAAGGGTCTGAATACTTAGGACCATGTGATATTTCAGTTTTTCTTTTTTAATAAATCTGCAAAAATGTCAACAATTCTGTGTTTTTCTGTTAATATGGGGTGCTGTGTGTACATTAATGAGGAAAAAAATGAACTTAAATGATTTTAGCAAATGGCTGCAATACAAAAAAGAGTGAAAAATTTAAGGGGGTCTGAATACTTTCCGTACCCACTGTATATTTGATAAGGTTGGAATATTGCATTACATATTTGTTGGAGAAAAGATTTTAAAACCAGACTGTTATGTGTGTTGCCAGCAATGTACACCAGTGGCGTATCCAGGGTATGGCAGACATAGCAATTGCCATGGGCGCTACATGAAGGGGGCGCTGGTGAGTGGCTGGCAGTCTACACACTGCTCAGAGATGACCCCAAGCAAAGCACACAGTCGGTGCTCTCCTCTCCGTGAAGGTCTGGGAAAGTGTTTTTAGTGTGTGGGACAGGTGACTCCCCCCTCGGCACATCCTAGCAATGTTCTCCCTGCAGGGTCTCCGCGGCCGTGCAGTGTATACGGGTGGGCAGCGGGAGGAAGTTGCTGCACATGAGAAGAGCGGAGTTGTTGCACATCTGTGCCCCTCCCCCCTCCAATTAAAACGATAGATAGTCACGGCAATTGCAGAGCGATTCTCTGTGTGTGTGTCTCCCTTCCCCTCCTGTAAGCTCTCAGCTGCTGGAGGGATAGACACACAGAGAATCGCTCTGTACTGTGTGGAGAAGTGCTCACAGAGCTGCATGATGATATTTCAGTGTCCCGACTCCCGACCATCACAGGGAGGGGGGATATTTGCATCTCATCTCGTCAGCCAATAAAACTTTGCCCGTGTTGCAGCCCCTCCCACCCGTCACATTTTGACTTCACTTCCAGGAAGAAGCCAGAATCAGTCCTCAGTGTGCCAGCAGCCATGTGAGTTTTTTTTTCCTTTATGTTTACTTAAGTTTAGGGAGGGGAAGAAGAAGGTTCTGCAGCAGCAGACAGTCATAGATTTGTGCTTTTAATGCCGGTGATGGAGGAAGAGGGGATCAGGACTAGTATTCTTTTATCTATTCATGTTGTCATATATTTACTCTGACACTATACCACCCTAATCTGGCACACTACCACCCTAACCTGGCACTAGACCACCCTAAACTGACACTATACCACCCTAACCTGACACTATACCACCCTAACCTGGCACACTACCACCCTAACCTGGCACACTACCACCCTAACCTGGCACTATACCACCCTAACCTGACACTATACCACCTAACCTGACACTATACCACCCTAACCTGACACTATACCACCCTAACCTGGCACACTACCACCCTAAACTGGCACACTACCACCCTAACCTGGCACTCTACCACCCTAACACTACCACCCTAACCTGGCTCTCTACCACCCTAACCAGGCACTATACCACCCTAACACTACCACCCTAACCGGGCACACTACCACCCTAACCGGGCACACTACCACCCTAACCTGGCACTCTACCACCCTAACCAGGCACTATACCACCCTAACACTACCATCCTAACCTGCCACTCTACCACCCTAACCGGGCACACTACCACCCTAACCAGGCACTATACCACCCTAACACTGCCACCCTAACCTGGCACTTTGTGTTGGTCTATTGCATAAAATCCCAATAAAATAAATTTTTGGTTGTAACATGACAAAAGGTGGAAAATTTCAAGAGGTATGAATACTTTTTCAAGGCACTGTGTGTGTGTATATATATATATAGATATATGTGTGTGTGTATGTATGTACAGTAGGTGCCGCCGATATTGTGTCAATCTCGCCGCTTCTAGCGGCGAGATTGACACCCTATGAGCTCCGTCGCGAGAGCCAGCGCCGAGCTGTCTCGTCATCGGGAAAGGAAAAATGTTCCTTTCACGATGAGCGACACGCATTGCCGATAGACGGGGATCTGACGTGGATTCCCGCCAATACCAGGCACTGCGTTTGGTATGAATCCTGAGCGGGAACTCCATGCCAATTTTTAAAGAAAAAAACGGCATGGGTTCCCCCTCCAGGAGCATACCAGGCCCTTGGGTCTGGTCTGGATTTGAAGGGGAACCCTACGCCGAAAAAACGGCGTGGGGGTCCCCCTCAAAATCCAAACCAGACCCTTATCCGAGCATGCAACCTGGCAGGCCGCAGGGGAAGAGGAGGGGATGAGAGAGCGGCCCCCCTCACTCCTGAACCGTACCAGGCCGCATGCCCTCAACATGGGGGGTTTGGTGCTTTGGGGCAGGGGGGTGACCTGCGGCCCCCCCACCCCAGAGCACCCTGTCCCCATGTTGATGAGGACAGGGCCTCTTCCCGACAACCCTGGCCGTTGGTTGTCGGGGTCTGCGGGCGGGGGCTTATCGGAATCCGGGAGCCCCTTTAATAAGGGGGCCCCCAGATCCCGGCCCCCCCACCCTATGTGAATGAGTATGGGGTACATCGTACCCCTACCCATTCACGTGGTGGGAAAAAATGGCAATAAAAACACAACACAATTTTTTAAAGTATTTTATTGCACAGCTTCGGGGGTCTCTTCCGTCTTCAGGGGTCTCCGGTGTCGTCGCCGCCCTCTCCGGTTCTTTTTTCTGCCGGGCCTTCGCTATCTTCTTCCAGCTCTTTTGCTAGCGGGGCCCGGTCTTCTCCGTCGCCTTCTTCTTCTCCCACTCTCCGGTTCTTCTCCAGCTCTCCGGTTCTTTCCTCCGCCGGGCCCCCGCTATCTTCTTGCAGCTCTTTTGCTAGCGGAGGCCCGGTCTTCCCCGTCGTCTCGTCCGGCTCTCCGTTGTCCTTCTGCCGGCCCCTCCACTACCTTCTTGTAGCTCTTTTGCTAGTGGAGGGGCCGGTCTTCCCGTCGCCGTCTTCTTCTCTCTTCTCCTCCTCGATGTTAACATGTCGCTTCCTCCCGCTGTAAAGCTGGGTGTTGCGGTGCGCGCCGATTGATAAAGGCTTTTCATGACGTCACAGTCACATGCTCCCATGACGTCACAGTCACATGCTCCGGGGCCACCCGGAGCATGTGACTGTGACGTCATGAGAAGCCTATATCAATCGGAGCGCACCGCAACACCCAGCATTACAGCGGGAGGAAGCGACGTGTCAACATCGAGGAGGAGAAGAGAGAAGAAGACCCCGACGGCGACGGGAAGACCGGCCCCTTCACTAGCAAAAGAGCTACAAGAAGGTAGTGGAGGGGCCGGCAGAAGGACAATGGAGAGCCGGACGAGACGACGGGGAAGACCGGGCCTCCGCTAGCAAAAGAGCTGCAAGAAGATAGCGGAGGCCCGGCGGAAGAAAGAACCGGAGAGCGGGAGAAGAACCGGAGAGCGGGAGAAGAAGAAGGCGACGGAGAAGACCGGGCCCCGCTAGCAAAAGAGCTGGAAGAAGATAGCGGAGGCCCGGCAGAAGAAAGAACCGGAGAACGCGGCGACGACACCGGAGACCCCCGAAGACGGAAGAGACCCCTGTGCAATAAAATACTTTAAAAAACTGTGTTGTGTTTTTATTGCCATTTTTTTCCACCAGGTGAATGGGTAGGGGTACGATGTACCCCATACTCATTCACATAGGGTGGGGGGGCCGGGATCTGGGGGCCCCCTTATTAAAGTGGGCTCCTGGATTCCGATAAGCCCCCCGCCCGCAGACCCCGACAACCAACGGCCAGGGTTGTCGGGAAGAGGCCCTGTCCTCATCAACATGGGGACAGGGTGCTCTGGGTTGGGGGGGCCGCAGGTCCCCCCCTTCCCCAGAGCACCAAACCCCCCATGTTGAGGGCATGCAGCCTGATACGGTTCAGGAGGGAGGGGGGGCGCTCTCTCGACCCCCCCTCTTCCCCTGCGGCCTGCCAGGTTGCGTGCTCGGATAAGGGTCTGGTTTGGATTCTGAGGTGGACCCCCACGCCGTTTTTTCGGCGTAGGGTTCCCCTTCAAATCCAGACCAGACCCAAGGGCCTGGTATGCTCCTGGAGGGGGAACCCACACCGTTTTTTTCTTAAAAAATTGGCGTGGAGTTCCCGCTCAGGATTCATACCAAACGCAGTGCCTGGTATACAGTGCCGCGTCTCCTCGCTATTGCAGCGAACGTGACATGTGTCGCCACCCTGTCGCCGAGATGTCGACACCCCTGTCGCCGAGAATCTCCACGATAGGATCGCGATGAATATACAATGTCGGCGGCACCTACTGTATGTATGTATGTATGTATGTATGTATATATTGTGAGGGGGTTAGCTCGGCAGCGGGTGTGTGTGACCCCCGGGATGGGCTCCCCACACAAAAACAGGCCCAGCAAACGGAGGTTGTGGTTTTCAAAATCAAAAAGGTGCGGTTTATTTTCTATTTACAGTGACAAAACACAGCAAAGCAAAAGAAACATAAATAAAATAAATCCTGGTCAACTTGACCTCTGACTAAACATACAGGTTTCCTAACTAACAACTGGGATCAGCCTAGTGCTGTCCTAGTCCCTAAGTCCCTGGTTTTAAATGTCCAAGCAAATAGCCACACAGGCTTTTTCTCACCGCACAGGGGTTCACTCTCCCTAGACAGTCCACACAGGTCTGGTTCCAGGCATGAGCTAACATCTAATGAAGCTGGGAGTTCTTATAGAGGCCTAAATGAGCTGACAAGGTTCAGCTGGTCTCCTCATCTCTGTCTGCACGACGCCCCACACTCTCCCTAGAGGTATGAGTCATCCATGAGCCCACTAGCCTTATACAACTCTCCACCTAGTTGTATAAGTCGGCGTAAAGCCTGAATCTGGGCGAAATATATCTACCCCCCTGGATGCAACCAGGTGACTTTACCTTCCTGCTGTCACATACCCCCCCCTCTTGTTTTAACCTCGGGGTTGGAACACCAGCAATCAGGCATTCATGTACTCGAGACAAAGCATCCACATTCCCCATTTGAACGCCAGGGCGATGCTTTACTGTGAAGTTGAATTCCTGGAGGGCCAGGAACCACCTATTCACTCTTCTATTTGTTTCCTTGTTTTGAGCCATCCACTTTAACGGAGCGTGATCCGTAACCATGTCAAAGTGCCTACCTAGCAGGTAGTACCGAAGGGAATCTAGAGCCCACTTCACCGCTAAACACTCCTTTTCAACGGTGGCGTAATTTACCTCATGGGACTTCAACTTCCTGCTGAGGTAAATGACTGGGTGCTCTTCCCCGTTCCAGACCTGGGACAATACTGCTCCTAACCCCACATCTGACGCATCACTTTGTACGACAAAGTCTTTAGAGAAGTCGGGTGAGTACAACACTGGCTGGCTACATAAGGCTTGTTTCAAGAATTGGAATGCTGCCTCAGCCTCGGGGGTCCATTTAATCATGACCGACCCTTTCCCCTTCGTCAGGTTGGTTAGGGGCACAGCCTTAGAAGCAAAGTGGGGAATGAATCGCCGATAATACCCAGCGATTCCCAGAAAGGCTCGTACCTGCTTCTTGCTGTTGGGACGTGGCCAACTCTGGATGGCCTCGACTTTGTTGAGTTGGGGTTTTATTACTCCCCTCCCAATGGTGTACCCAAGATATTTGGCCTCCTCCTGCCCAATGGTACACTTCTTGGGGTTAGCCGTAAACCCCGCTTCCCGAACAGAGTCCAGGACTGCTTGCACTTTTGGCAGATGTGAGGCCCAATCTGTGCTATGGACAATTACGTCATCCAGGTAAGCCGCAGCATACTCCCGATGGGGCCTCAGCATCTGGTCCATTTTCCGCTGGAATGTGGCCGGCGCATTCTGTAACCCGAACGGCATTCTTTTATATTGGAACGCCCCGTCTGGGGTTACAAATGCGGTTTTCTCTTTGGCCGACTTGGCCAGGGGGATTTGCCAATACCCTTTTGTGAGGTCAAGAGTCGTCATGTATCGGGCTGTTCCCAGCCGGTCGATCAACTCATCTATACGTGGCATGGGGTAGGTGTCAAATTTTGTAACTTTGTTCAACTGACGAAAATCGTTACAAAATCGCCAGCTCCCATCCGGTTTAGGCACCAACACAATGGGACTAGACCAATCACTTTGGGACTCCTCTATCACCCCTAAGTTCAGCATTTTCTGTACTTCCTCCCGTATTGCCTCCCGTCGGGTCTCTGGGATCCGATAGGGTTTTAACTTCACCCTTTCACCGGGCGGGGTAATGATGTCATGCTCTACCCCAGATGTTTGTCCCGGCAGCTCAGAGAATACCTCCTTGTTGCGAAGCACAAACTCCTTAACCTCCTGTTGTTGGGGTTGTGACAAGGTGGCTGCTATTCCAACCTCAGGAATCACGCAACCAGTTTGAGCTGGTGACCAAGTGTCTGCGACTAGGGACTCTCTATCCCTCCAGGCTTTCAACAGATTAACGTGATAGATCTGTTCGGGCTTTCGCCTTCCTGGTTGTCTGACCTTGTAATTCACTTCGCTCACTTTTTCCATTATCTCATAGGGGCCTTGCCATTTGGCAAGGAATTTACTTTCAACCGTAGGGACAAGTACCAGTATCCTATCCCCCGGGGAAAAGGTACGGGTCTTGGCTCCACGGTTGTACACTCTCTGCTGTGCTAACTGCGCTTGGGCCAAATGTTCCTTCACGATGGGCATTACCTGTGCAATTCGGTCTTGCATCAGGGCGACATGCTCAATCACACTCCTGTGGGGAGAACTCTCACTTTCCCAAGTTTCCTTGGCAATATCCAACAGCCCTCTTGGGTGTCTCCCATACAGTAACTCAAAGGGGGAGAATCCCGTAGAGGATTGGGGCACCTCCCTAATAGCAAACATCAGATAAGGAAGTAGACAGTCCCAATCCTTTCCATCTCTATCCACCACTTTCTTCAACATTTGTTTTAGGGTTTTGTTGAATCTTTCAACCAGCCCATCGGTTTGGGGGTGATACACAGATGTACGTAATTGCGTCACTTTGAACAATTTACACAGCTCCTTCATAACCCGGGACATAAAGGGTGTACCTTGGTCCGTAAGCAGTTCTTTACAAATACCCACCCGGCTAAACACAAGAGATAGCTCTTTGGCTATGGTCTTGGCCGAGGTATTTCGGAGAGGGATCGCTTCTGGATAACGGGTGGCATAGTCCATTATAACTAATATGTACTGGTGCCCCCTAGCGGACTTGATTATAGGCCCTACCAAATCCATGGCGATCCTCTCAAACGGGACCTCAATGATGGGTAGAGGGACCAGCGGGCTACGGAAATGTGGCATCGGGGCCGACCTCTGACACACAGGGCAGGAGGAACAATAATTTTCTATGTCCTTCATCACCCCCGGCCAATAGAATCTCTGTAATACCCTCTCTCGGGTTTTCTCTGTCCCCAGATGACCTCCAAGAATGTGCCCATGGGCCAACTCCAACACCAACTTCCTGTAAGGTTTGGGCACCACAAGCTGCTCAACGGTTTCTTCTGCCCTTTTTGCCACCCGATACAGTAGGTCCTTCTCTACGCTGAAGTATGGGTAAGTGCAGGTATTATCTGGGTTCACTAACTCGCCATCTATTTTCACTACGTTTTCCCGTGCCTTTATTAGGGCGGGGTCTTTCAACTGTTCTGTGGCAAAGTTTTCCCTGTGAACCTCAAGATCAGAAAACTCCACAGACGGTAGGTTTTCGTCTGAGGAGGTGGGCTCCTCTCCAGTTTCTTGAGTCTCCCCTGCCAATACTGATAAGGGAAATTCCGGAGAGTCCTCACCACTCTCAGGGGAGTTCTGGCTATCACATTCCTGGTACATAGGGGCACCAGTGGGGGGCTCAGGATCATCCCACAGTTCCCAGAACTTCGGAAAATCCCTTCCCACAATGGCGTCATGCGGTAACTGAGATACTAAGCCCACTGGATGAGAGAGGGTACCTTTGGGGGTCTCGAAACACACTGTAGTCACTGGATACTCTCGGGTGTCCCCATGCACACAAATAACAGCTACCTTGCTATTCTCTGTTTTAACTAACTCAGCCTTTATCAGGGTCACAAGGCTACCTGAATCCAGCAATACCACAACATTTCTACCATTAACACACATTTTGCATAAATGTTTCTCAGTTCCTCGAATGGCAGTGCATGCGACTGTCGCACACAGCGACTGACGTCTGCCCGTCAGAAAGTCACACTGCATGGGTTCCTCCACAACCGGGCAATTGGCTGCAATATGTCCCGCTTGCCGGCAGCGGTAGCAAACGATCCTTCTTGCCGCCTCTTGAGCCGCTGATTTCCCAGGCTGTTCTCGCCAAACTTGGGGTAGAGCTCCCACCCTCTCACTCTCTCCACCCTCACCCCTTGGAATCCTCTTATCCGCCCCTGGGGATGGTCTGGTCTTAGGGTGGAAAGTCTGAGTGTCTCTGGAAGAGGCCGTCAGGTTCTCTGCAGCCAAGTATCTCTCTACCTGATCCACAAGTTTACCGGCCGTTTCTGGGTCTCCATGGCTTACCCACTTTTGGATGGCAGTAGGAAGAGCTCTCAAAAACCGATCCATTACAACACGTTCCACAATCTTTGGTGCGGACAAAGTCTCTGGCTGTAGCCACTTTCTGCTCAGGTGAATGAGATCATACATTTGAGACCTGGGGGGTTTTCCAAGCTGGAAAGTCCAGTTATGCACACGCTGAGCCCGGACAGCCTGGGTGACACCCAGCCTTGCCAAAATTTCAGCTTTTAGCATCACATAGTCTTTTGCTTGGTTAGGCTCTAGGTCATAGTAAGCTTTCTGCGATTCACCAGTTAACAGAGGAGCCACCAGTCCAGCCCACTGCTCCTCAGGCCACTTTTCTCTTTCAGCGGTCCTTTCAAATGTGGTCAAAAATACCTCTGGATCATCCTCTCCAGTCATTTTTGTCAATAAACGACTCACCCCAAAGGACGCGGTATTAGTGGGACGGCTTTCCTCACTGGTCTGCGGACGTTGCTGCATTACTGCTTCCATTTGTTGTAGTCTCTGCTCTTGCTTCTGTAACAGGTCTATGAAGCGGGCCTCAGATTGCTGCTGGGCTTGTTGCTGAGCTTCCAGACTCTGTTGGTGAGCTTGCTGCTGGGCTGCAAGGCTCTGTTGATGAGCTTGCTGCTGGGCTGCGAAGTTCTGTTGTTGAGCTGCAAGGCTCTGTTGATGAGCTGCAAGGCTCTTTTGCAAACCTGCATTTGTCTGCTGTTGATTGGCATTTGCTAGAGCCAGCTGTTTCAGTATCTCCTCCATGCTGGCTTAAAAAAAACTGCCACTGGTTCTCCACCAACTGTGAGGGGGTTAGCTCGGCAGCGGGTGTGTGTGACCCCCGGGATGGGCTCCCCACACAAAAACAGGCCCAGCAGACGGAGCTTGTGGTTTTCAAAATCAAAAAGGTGCGGTTTATTTTCTATTTACAGTGACAAAACACAGCAAAGCAAAAGAAACATAAACAAAATAAATCCTGGTCAACTTGACCTCTGACTAAACATACAGGTTTCCTAACTAACAACTGGGATCAGCCTAGTGCTGTCCTAGTCCCTAAGTCCCTGGTTTTAAATGTCCAAGCAAATAGCCACACAGGCTTTGTCTCACCGCACAAGGGTTCACTCTCTCCAGGAAGTCCACACAGGTCTGCTTCCAGGCATGAGCTAACCCCTAATGAAGCTGGGAGTTCTTATAGAGGCCTAAATGAGCTGACAAGCTTCAGCTGGTCTCATCAACTCCCTGTCTGCACGACGCCCCACACTCTCCCTAGAGGTATGAGTCATCCATGAGCCCACTAGCCTCAGCTGGGCTTATACAACTCTCCACCTAGTTGTATAAGTCGGCGTAAAGCCTGAATCTGGGCGAAATATATCTACCCCCCTGGATGCAACCAGGTGACTTTACCTTCCTGCTGTCACAATATATATATATATATATATATATATATATATATACTGTATATATATATAGTTGGGCCCCCTACTTTTCCTACTTTTGTTCCTGTCCCCCCATGTGCCCCCCCTAAATCCCTAAATATGAACGCTAGCGATACCACTGTTGCACAGAAGACAGAGTGACAGCGCAGCAACAGGAGATTCAGGGCCACTTGTGCAGCAATCGGAGGCACAGCGCTGTCCCGGAGTGATCGGTGGGGACAGATGGTGCGGGGTGCCGGGCACTGATCGCACCGTTGCTCGAGTATCGCTATGTTCTGTGGCTCGGGATCATGCAGAAGAGTGTGCGCTATAACGAGGGTTACGCTCTGTACCTAGCTCTCCTGGCCTGCAAAGAGGGCACCAAGAGGGGGCAACTCAGCAAGAAGGCGGCCAAGACCAACAGTTAGCACGACAAGTGGTTCGCCCTCTTCTGCTTCAAGGGAGAGCAGAGCACCTGACCCTCCAGGCTCTACATGCTGGAGGGTGCCAGCTGTGAGAGGATCCCACCCCACCCATAGTGGGCAGCGAGGGCAAGGAGAGCATGGAGAAGCAGATATTCACCTACCAATGTCTACATATATATATATTTATATAATATATATATATTGGGCTTCATTCCTGCCCAGGACACTAGCTGCATGGAGTTAGCATGTTCTCCCTGTGTGGTTCCTCTCCTACTCCAAACACATGCAGGTAGGTGAATTGTACCTGGCAGTGTACATGGCTGATCACATTAAAAACTGACACTACAATCATAGAGGACTCTACAAATATCTATGTATACTTCCATTCAGTCCTGTCCAGCTCTTGGCGGATTTTGGGCCATTGCTCATCTTGGATCGTTTTTCGGACATGGGGTGATCACCCATGTAGATTGCCACTTTATACAGACAGGGGACCATCACCTACCAACATGGCTTTGGAGTGTGCCCACACCAAGAGAACATGCAAACTACATGCAGATAGCTTCCTGGCCCAGATTCAAACCAAGTGAGGCAAGTCCCAACCACTAACCTACTGTTCTCCCTATATACCTGTATATACTGACAGTATTATCTGAAAGACGGGTTTCAAATGTTTTGACAGGGGCGCAGTTTCAGTGTTTGCCATAGGCGCCATTTTCACTAGATACGCCTCTGATGTACACACACATGTGTCTACACAGGATTTTGATTGGATCAGAACAAATGTGTTCAAAGGCATTCAGAGGTGCTCTCTCACCAATGCCCCCCACAGGGTGGGCCAGTGAACGCAGTTAAATGCAAATTTGAAGTCAACAAAGATAATGATGGTTTGCTTTCCATACCTGATCCTGTCCTTTGCCAGTTTGAAAATGGTGAATATTTGATTGATGCAGCCCCAATGTGGCCTAAATCCTGCTTTCTCTTCTTGGCTGGTCTGTTCACAATGTTTCTGCAGTCCTGAATGTATGATGATCTTCATGAGCACCCTGCTAGCGATTGAAAGAAGGCTGACCCTGTGGTAGTTTTTGCATGCCAAGCAATTGCATTTCTTCTTGTGGGTCCAGTGTACGGAGCATCGTGCAGATCTGAAATTAATTATCCAATTCATTTCCTATTCACTGGGATCCTCTAGGATCATGTTACTTCACCTGAGCTTTTTAATATTGCGATTGATGCCATTATTAGTGTAGCACTACCCCCGTAGGATCTGCTGGTTTAGATTTGGGCCTGCCGTTACCTTTCTGTTCACCACACTCGTCTCAGGGGTCCCTCTTGAAGAGCTTTTATGAATGTCCACACCAACTCTTTTTCTTCAAGAGTTTTATTAAACAGTTCCAACAGAGGGGTAGATGGATAGGGGAGGTTCT
Source organism: Rana muscosa (assembly GCA_029206835.1). Classification (NCBI taxonomy): domain Eukaryota; kingdom Metazoa; phylum Chordata; class Amphibia; order Anura; family Ranidae; genus Rana; species Rana muscosa. The sequence continues at coordinate 61,385,230 of CM055122.1, read as the reverse complement.
GGTACCTTGCTTTGCGGATCACGGGCACAATCTCAGATCCAGAGGACAAATCGGTTCCACACTGGATTCAACAACCACCGGATAGGCCTACTCTCACTGGCCTAGCAACCGTTGCGAAGCTCGTTCAAAGTCTCTGCCACAGACTTGGTGAGTGCTGTCAAATCGTTTCACAATCTTCTGCCACAAGATCGTGAAACCACACTGACACTTTGCAAAGTTCCTCAGGAAAACACACAGCTCACGGTGCCAGAATCTTTCAGCCAGCCGGCAGCACCGTGAGGTGAATTGGCCAGGATGCGTCCTTCAATTGAGTCCCCAATTGTTCCGCTTCTTCCTGCAGGCAAGACCGGGTAGGACCATCCCTGGACTAGTAGGCCCCAGAAATTCCTGGGCCTACTCTCGGTTGCAGAGCCTCGGGCCAGCAGGCCCCGAGGCTGGAAAATGGCTTGCATATCCCTGAGGCCAGGAGGGCCCTCAGGTCAGGATCCGACAAACGAACCCCGCTAGAGCGGTCTCTGTCCCTTAAGTACCGCTCCCCAGAATGCACAGCGGGTTGACCACGCCCCCTGAGCCACTTCTGGGAAAGGAATACCCAATACATCCAGCCTGCTGCATTTCCAACCTTGACCTCTGGTGACAGTGACACCTACTGTCAAGTGGAAAATGTGCAACCCAGCTGGACTGAAACAGAGCCAACAATTTAGCATAATCCTTTTGAGCTAAACTACAGCTCAGACAACTAAATTTAACACATAGCACCTACCCAACAGGAGCAGGACGCTACATTAGGAAAGCATCTGTGGATAGATGTGGGGTACAGTATGATTTGAACAACTTTGTGAACAACTTGATAATCACAACTTTGTGAACAAGGCCTTTGTGGCTGAAACGCGTATACCTCTGCTGTATTTTTATCCTTATGAAGATATAATAAATTCGGACTGATTTAAAGAGCATGTATGGAGTTGCGGATTGTCCTTTATCCAATAATCACAGACACCTGTGCCATATTTGCTGACATGGATGCAGAGAACACTGGCATCCTTTACCACATACCTGAATCACCCAATCAATGTGGATAAGATAAAAGTGATGACTACAGACTGACCACAGGTCTATGTTCACATCGAAGGAATGTAAATTGAGCATGTCTAAGTACTCAAATACCATGGATCATTGGACCACAAGAAGAAGTCGGCATCTACAACAGATGTCCACAGCAGTAAAACCAGACAACAGTAGTGACTTTGGTAGACAGCTAACATCTCCACCAAGACCAAAATTCAAAGGATTAAAAAAGAAAGACAAATGTATAAAAATGCAAAAGTAGCTGAATACAGCATAGAAGGTCAAATGGAGGCCAAAAGTACATTAGAACAAACAAAGAAGGAAAGAATATTACCCAATATGGTATAAAGCTACCCAGATTATCTTGCTGTGATGTTACTCTAGCCAGAATGTTTTGCAGAGACCAAGTCATCCTATATACATGCAACGTGTGGGATGGCTGATAGAATGACTCTACCACAGAGTACAGATAGATTCCGTGGTACTCCAATATCTCGACATTGAACACTATCCTGCCTCCCGTACTAGCTATGCTATGTAGGGGGGGGGGGGCGCAATTAAGAACCTAACCCATGAGTTGGGTCCATTTTTGTTTGTATTAAGCATAGCATTCAATTGTTGCATTGTTGTACTGTTTCCATGATTGGATGCTTGTTTTCATGTTCAACAGAATTTTTTTTTTTCAATACATGTGGAGCAAGCGAAAACTGTTCGCTGCTCTATTTGACGGTTCTTTAATAATCTATGTAAACGATGAATAAAAACCATCGAAACAGAACGAACAAAGAAGCATCCCAAGGTGATCTCATATGCAAGCTAGATTTAGCTGAAGCATCCTACATCTGTCGATCTACACAAGCCCTACAACTGACCATACAGTAGATCGACAGATGTTTCCCCAAGAGCAATAGGCTAAGGCTAAGGACGTGTGTAGAATGACGTCAGATTTAAAAGCAAGAAAAATTCAGTATGCTTTCAGGTGCCTTTTGGGTGCCTTACTCATTTGAGTTGCATTGAATTGCCTTTCGGGAGCTCAAGCAGTTTCTTTTGAGTTGCATTAAGCTGTGTCTGATTAAGTTTGGCACATCTCTTGTAAAGATTAAACTTTGTATGGGCACCTTTAAGCTTTTAAGATGTAGCAAAATGATTTCATAAATACATGTGATTTTACATTCAAGTACAAGTGCTTTGCATTAAATTAAGTTGCTCAAAAGCTGCTATAAAATGTTTTGGTGAGTCTTAAAGAAGGTTTAGTTTGATTTCAATGTAACATGGTTTAAGAAATACCCAAGATAAATATTAAAAATGCCATTGAGGAGCCACCTGCTTGATACTCCTAATCCTGTAAAATACCCATGATAATATTTCAAATGCTAATCCCCTGCTTTCTAGATCCTCTCCCACAATCTGTTAATCCTAAAACATTGCCTTATGTCAAGAGAACTGCAACCTTAGTTTGGAAAGGTCATACAAATATACAGTGAACAACTGTATTTGAGGTTGGGCAACTATCTCAAATTAAGCCCTGAAAAGATAAAAAAATATCAACTTTTGCATTGTGTGTTTTTGGTAGCAGTTGGAATTGATTTACTAGATAGGTAGAAAAATGTTCACTTAGCTTAGTGCATATGGTGCACCTACAGGTCTGGACTGACCATAGGGCAGACCGGGCGTTTGCCCGGTGGGCCGGCCTGGCCGGGGCCGCCCACTCCATAGCCTGTTGCTGTTCAGGCCGCACAGCGGGAGGTAAGCGGTGACCGTGGCCTGAACATGGTTAACACAGGCCGTGGCCACCGCTCGCCGCTCGCCGCTATGCGGCCGGGCCACAACAGCGGGCAATCGGAAGAAACTAGAGGGCATCGTGAGAAATGTAGTCCCAGAGATAGGTGGCCCAATTGTTCTCAGCAGGGAGCTGCCTACACTCCTCAGCATGCACTCTGCTGGGGGAAAAGATAAAACCGAAAACAAGCTGAGGAGTGCCTGTAGCAGCTACTACAGGAGACATGAAAAACGAAAGAGAGGACTGTGCTGGGGGAACTAATAGCCCTAGCACCACCAGAGAGAGAAATGCTGTACCACACCACCAGAGGGAGAGCCACCCTGTACCACACCACCAGAGAGAGCGCCACGCTGTACCACACCACCAGAGAGAGCCACGCTGTACCACACCACCAGAGGGAGCGCCACGCTGTACCACACCACCAGAGAGAGCGCCACGCTGTACCACACCACCAGAGAGCCACGCTGTACCGCACCACCAGAGAGAGTGCCACGCTGTACCGCACCACCAGAGAGAGTGCCGCGCTGTACCGCACCACCAGAGAGAGTGCCACGCTGTACCGCACCACCAGAGAGAGCGCCACGCTGTACCACACCACCAGAGAGAGCCACGCTGCACCACACCACCAGAGAGAGTGCCACGCTGTACTGCACCACCAGAAAGCACCACGCTGTACCGCACCACCAAAGAGAGCCATGCTGTACCCACACCACCAGAGAGAGAGCCACGCTGTACCCACACCACCAGAGAGAGAGCGACACTGTACCCACACCACCAGAGAGAGCCACGCTGTACCCACACCACCAGAGAGAGGACCACGCTGTGCTGTACCGCACCACCAGAGAGTGAGCCACGCTGTACCGCACCACCAGAGAGAGAGCCACGCTGTACCACACCACCAGCGAGAGAGCCATGCTGTTCCCGCACCACCAGAGAGAGAGCCACGCTGTACCACACCACCAAAAAGAGAGCAGGTCAGTGTCACTGGGCAGTGTGGGCACAATCAGTGTCATCTTAAGAGCATTATAGGCCCCCGGGCAATACGGTGCACTGGGGCCCTGTCTACACAGTCACGCACGAGAATTTTTTACTGACAAAAATCATGACATTTGCTGGCAGAACCACATTTTTTATTGCCACTGCAAAAAGGTACCTAAAATTACAGTTTTCAGTTACAAACAGTGCAAATGTCAGTATTTAAACTATAAACATATAGATCGTGCTATTAGAAATGTGTTTAACTTAAACATTGACATGAAGGTTAGGTTACTATAACCCAGCCAGCACAGAGTTTCCTCTTACATCAGAGTCTGCAGGATTCCCCCTTACAGTGAAAGGGAACTCTTATGTAAAGGAGAACACTGCAGATCATGATGTAAGGGGAAACGCTATTGTAAGGGGGGCTCTGGTGACCAGAGACCACCTTATATCAGAGTCCACTGCTTTATCTTTACATCAGAGTTCCCACTTACATCAGAGCAACAGACCACCCCCGATCTCTTTGTGCAAGCTGCACAGTCAGCCAGACAGCCACTTACCATACGACACCGACCAGGGCACTCTGTGTCTGTACTGGCTGGTGGCTGGGCAGGTTACAGGCTCATGAAAATCGGCACTGCCGACAGGGGTCCGACTCCGCCACACTCTGCTTCAAGCCTGCTGTGCTGTCTGCTCTGACAACTCTACTCTGTCCATTCACCCTCAGCTCCTCCTGCTTTTTTTTAAAAGTCTGGTGGGTGTGGCTAACGTCATCATCGGCGGACAGACAGAGGCAGCACTCGTGGAGGATCGGATCTTCTCAGCGATTTCCGCAAACTGCGCATGCACAGTTCTGACCCACCGCTTCCCACCATTTTTTACAGTAGTCGCTGGGCAACCGGTGGGGCCCCCCAGGCAAGTGTGGCCCCCGGGCAACTGCCCAGCGTGCCCAATGGAAAAGATGGCCCTGGGCACAATAGGAGACAGACAGTACTAGCATTGTATGGCCACAATAGGACTGGGACACTGTAATATAAAGGGGACTGCACTGTAAAGGGGCACTGTAATCATTGCCCCTTTATAGTGCAGTTCCCTTTATATTACAGTGTGGAGGACCGACACCAGCCACCCGCGAATGTCTACCGAGTCCCCCCCCCCCCCGTTCCCTGGAAAAGTTGGCTGCTCAGTCTAAAATGCCCGGGCTATTTTTTTTTCCCAGTCTGGGCCTGTGCACCTACGTTCACTCTCTATAATGTGCAAGGGCAAATACAAAAATATAATTTTACTCATGGTTGGGTGAATTCAGTGAAAGAAGCTCCACCTTATATAAAAGCTAAGATCATTCACAATTCCTTTCAGGTTGACATGCTAATGGAGTAGAGAGTTTTCATTTGGTATATGTTAAACAGTAAGAAGGTGCAGCGCAATGAATTAAAGTCCATAAACTGGGCTATGATGCAGTATAACAATGTAGATAAATACCCGGTGATAGATGTAATCTTCAACTGAATAATCAAGGTGACAGGTCCTCCACCATTAGAAATGAATAATATAGTAGAGTGTTGGACAACTGTGACGAAATCCGTTCTGGATATAACGTACGTACGGGGGAGGAGCTACTGTTCATGGTCATCACCCGCGATCCATCTGAATTTGTCTGCGGTTCTTACACCGCTGTTTTTACTGTTCATGCTGCTGATTTTATATGCAAGGCAATTGTGCCTATTACAGCCTGTATATCGTTTTTTATCCATTTTTTCTTTTGGAATAAACAACGATCCTTACAGTCTACACTGAGATCGCTTCCTTCTTTTATTCCTTTACATCTGCATGAGTGATTCCTGTTTGTCATCTCGCGGGATTGAAGCATCATCTTCACCCCATGTGTGGGAACTTGCGTTTTTGACCATTTGTTCATTCAGTGGTCCAACACATCTGGTAAGAGTATTCATTTCTAATGGTGGAGGACCTGTCATCTTCATTATTCAGTTGAAGATTACGGTACATCTATCACCGGGTCTTTATCTACATTGTTATACTGCATCATAGCCCAGTTTACGGACTTTAATTCATTGCGCTGCACATTCTTACTGTTTTATATTTGATGAAAACGGAAAGATTTCATTTAATAATTAAATTTGTATGTTGATTAGAGGGGAACAAAGCAACATATAAGCAAATCTTAAACTTCATCAGTTTTAAGTGCTTTTTATCCCCCTCCCACTTTTTTTTTCATGCGATAAGCTAGGGTATGCAATGTACAGTATGTTTCAATTCAGTATGTCCTGTTTAACAGTAAATTTGTATTTTCTAATAAAGGATTTTTAAGAAAGATTTTTATTTATTTATTATTTAATATTTTTTCATATGATGTACCAATATTGGATTTACATTTTTTAAGTTCTTTTTTTCATCCTTCTAACCTTCAAGCATGAATAGCCATTTTGGTTCATTCTACAGTTCATTGTCGGAAGTGTAATTCCTATCAGAGCATACGTTATATCTTTAAGCCTCTGTTTTATTTCTCAATATCTGCCTGTCAATTAAATGAAGACATCCATGGGTATTTCTTTAGGTAGAACAGATATTGATACATTGACTGCATTGTGTCGTGTATATAAAGATTATACAGATCGTCAGTGTGACACAGAGGCCTCTGGATATTCTAGGCAGCTGTCAGAATAATTATGAAAAATCCTGAGCTTCACAATCGTTTTTACAGGGCACTCGCTATCCATCTCTCAAATACACCAACATTTTCTTCCGCTCCATTTGGACTGACATCTAATCCTTGGAAAGGAGCTCATTCTGCAGGCAAACATAATGCCGCAACCTGTTAGCAAACATAACAATGCTACGTCTCCTTTTTCACAATTTCAACCTGATTATAAGACTTTGTTTTTGATGGGCTTGAACAGCCCTGGGACACAGGATCAGTGTTATAATTGAGGGTTTTACGAAATGCAATGCTGTGCCAAGATTAAAGCTGAACTCCAGGCAAACAGCTAAATACACAATTAAAATACATACATGCAAATTGCTTTACCTTGCAAAGGATTGCTAATCAGGCATTCTTGTGACCTAGGTACCTCTGACACAACAGCGCAGCCACATCCTAGACATATCTGGACACCATAGTTAAGTAATATAGCTTCATCTAGGTCCAGGACATCTGTGAATGAAAAATAAAGCAAAAGGCCATTCATGTGCTCACCCCTTGAGTAAGAATGTTCTGGAGGGAAGACTTACAGCAATATACAATCAATATATATTATTATGTTAAGGGGGCACTCTGATGGGGACACCTGAAGTGATGGGGCACTCTGACGGGAATACCTAATGTAAGGGGGCACTGTGATGGTGACCCCGATGTAAAGTGGCACTCTGATGGAGACCCCTGATGCAAAGGGGCACTCTGATGATAGCACCTACTGTAAGGGGACACTCTGATGGGGAAAAATTATGTAGGGTGGCACTCTGATGACAGCACCTAATGTAAGGGGACACTCTGATTGGGACAAATGATATAAGGGGGCACTCTGATAACGGCACCTAATTTAAGGGGACACTCTAATGGGGACAAATGATGTAAGGGGGCACACTGATGGAAGACACCAGATGCAAGGGAGCCTTCTGATGAAGAAACCTGGTGGAAATACCTGAAATAAGGGGGTACCATGACGTGGAAACTGATTTATGGGGGTAGTCTGATGGGGGCACCCAATGTAATGAATTACTCTGGTAGTACCTGATGTAAGGGGGAACACTATTGAGGACATTTACATTCACAGAGTATTACCAGAGCATGTGTAGGAAACCGTAAGAAAAGCACCAGAGAGCACGGCTTGCGCCAAAGAAGGGAAGGAAGACGCGTACAATCGTTCATGGCACAAACTTATGATTCGGACCTTGGCTGGAATTTTTTCTTAGTGACCGGTCCTCCTTGAATTTTTATTCACTACCTAGGGGGTGTCAAACAAAGCTCCAGCTAGATCCTCTCCTTTAGTACACCGCTGGGAGTGCTTTCAAGGACAGAGCTCTTCCCAGCTTCAATGATACAACAGACAAAAAAGGTCCTATGCGCCGCACCTCACTGCAAGACCCTGTGGATGTGTGAAATGACAGCCTCAGCCCAGGCTCCAGCCAAGCCATGCCCCCAATGCTTTTCACTCTGCCCCTGGAGCTTGATCATTGGGATCAACTGGATTAAGTGTTATTTTTATAGCTTCCTAAAGTATACTTTTAAAGTGTATATCAAGCCAAAAACTGTTTTAGATTTAGTGTGAAGGATTACATGCCCTGCTATAAAGAACTGCATTAGAGAGATTTACCCCCACTTCCTTTCCTGCTAACAGTAGTTTTGCCAAACAGTAAGTAAAATAAATTGTTTACCAGGGACATAGATGGTAATAAAAGAAAAATCTGATTGGGGTTCTAGTCTCCCCCAACTTTACGAAACAAAATCATTTTATATCTGTCTGTGTTGCTGTTTGAGATCTCCCCTCGTGTCCTACCTGGTAAAAAGTTTTCAGCAGGACAGCAAGTCAGAGTAAAGCTCTCTAACAGAGCTCCAAATAGCAGTAAAAACGTGACCATAGTTCTAACCCTTACCCACTGTATCCGGAACTAAGAAATAAAGTTTTAGCTGGAGCTGCACTTTAAATTGGGCATCCTTTCCCAGGCTAAATAAGTAGAAAGTTTAACACTCTGTTTTCTTAAATCCTCATACAGAAAAGGTGAACAAAAAAGGTTAGGCATTTCATCATGAAATAGTAAATTATTAGGTTTCTGCGTTTGGTACTTTTGGTATACATCAGTATGACTCACTTCTCAAAGTTAGACTGGTTTGTCTGTATCCAGCCTTCCCTCCTTTCCTAATACTTCTGATAATTATGTTATTCCATAAGCAGAGTGGACATGCAATATTTACTTCTACGTGAATTCATATAATCCTAAACATATATGCACAAGCCTTATGCATGTCTGCACTCCACCACTTCACTAGTAGAATCAGTTCTAACCAGAATCGATTCACAGCTAATAAGTATCAGATTGCATTATTTTGCCCATGATGGATTACATTGCACATCTTCCTATAAATAATGCATTGCAATTGGCTCAATTGACAAAGCTGAAAGACCAGGATAAGGATCCCTATTTTTTTTATTTTTTTAAATGGCAGTCATTTCAGCTGAGTCCAAGAAAACATGAAAATTAGAGTCAAGTGACTGAAAAAAAAGGTTCTTATCCTTATGTAAAGCTTTGTGAATTTACATATTTAGCAATTTACATATTTGTTAACTTTTGACATCTCTTCCCACTAGCTTCTACAAACTACATAAAACTGATTATAATATTACTTTAGACCTTGACAACTATGGGAAGTAGCCCTGTTACATTAGCTACATCAAACCTATTGTCCCAGATTATCACCATAGACAGACTTGTGGGTAAATTGCATGTCCAGAATGGAACCTTTTGGCAAACAGTGATGTATTTTCAATTTGATGTAGACACTTCTCACCCACATTACTGGAGTAGTTGTTCAGTCTTTAGTTGATCAGTCTTTCCCTCCAGAACTCATATAGAATGGATAACACATATATGTGAGTTGTTGGTGCTGCACACCCCGATTCGTTAAGTTGAATGGAAGATCCCTCAAGGGTTTTTTTAGCAGCGAGATTGTATTAGGAACGAGTAACAATTAATTTCCATAAAATTTGGTGTTTATTTATTGTATCACAATATCAAAAGAATGTATAGACATGGATACATAGGAGTCGTAAAAAGCAATTCTGGCCATGACATAAAAAACATAACTCATCAGCAATTGGAAAGTTACACATAAACTCAAATTATAAAATCAATGAACTTGTGTAAAATTTCACATGATATCCCTCCAGAACTCTACACAGGATCATAAAATGATGTTGCAAAAAGGGGCAACCTGGTGGCAAAGTTACCACTCTGTCTTTCCAGATAGAACAGCAGATTTTCTTGTCACTGTCTCATAGCCATTAGCAGATATAATCCTTAAACAATTAAGAAAAAAAGAAATAATTAGGGGAAAAAATTATTTACTTTTCCTTAATTAGTGGGAATGCTCTCCAAGCATTCCCAGTATTGTTATTAGTTTTTTTATTTATCAGTGGGAATGCTCTCCAAGCATTCCCAGTATTGTTATTCGGATTTTTATTATTCTTATTAGTGGGAATGCTTTCCAAGCATTCCCAGTATTGTTATTCGGATTTTTATTATTCATAATTTTAATTTTAATTTTATTCCGTACGTTATTTGGCTCTGCGTAACTTCTGCATACTTTCAGCTATTAAAACCATTCAACTTTTAAAATGTTCAGCTCATTCAGTTAATGATGGTACTTCTTTAATTTTGTTTGTACTATTTATAATTTTTAAATTATTAAGCTTTTTAACACTTTTTTTAACATTGAAGTCAATGAGAGCATGATTCAAATCCTTAAAATCTTCACCCGCTCCCAAAAGTTTCAACTCCTTCATACTTTCACCTACAGACGCCAAACAAACTTTAAAATGTTCACAAAATGTTCAGCTATCCGGCTTTATCTTTTAAGTTTGATATCTTTTACAGTTTTTGTAAAAATGCTGTTTAAGTTTTGTCATTATTTCAGGAAATTTTATCAATTTTCATTGAAGTTAATGAGAGCATGCTTCAAATCCTTAAAATCTACTTCCGTTCTCAAAAGTTTCAGCTCCTTCATACTTTCACCTACAGACGCCAAACAAACTTTAAAATGTTCACAAAATATTCAGCTATCCGGCTATATCTTTTCAGTTTGATATCTTTTACAGTTTTTGTAAAAATGCTGTTTAAGTTTTGTCATCATTTCAGGAAATGTTATCAATTTACATTGAAGTCAATGAGAGCATGCTTCAAATCCTTAAAATCTACTTCCGCTCTCAAAAGTTTCAGCTCCTTCATACTTTCACCTACAGACGCCAAACAAACTTTAAAATGTTCACAAAATATTCAGCTATCCGGCTATATCTTTTCAGTTTAATATCTTTTACAGTTTTTGTGAAAAAGCTGTTTAAGTTTAGTGATCATTTCAGGAAATTTTAGCGATTAAACAGAGTGCCTATGGGGCTTGTTAGAGTGGATGATGTCGTAGCTAGAGCACAGAGCTTTTCTTCTCTATAAATTGCTCTCACGCCCACAAGATCTACTTTTCATACACAATTTATACATCAAAATGTAGGTATTTTTATCTAGTTTCAGCGAATGTGCTACGCCTTTTACTTTTGGCTGGTTGAGCTTCCAAATGAGAAGAGTTCTACACTTTCTTCCATTGACTGTCCTGTATAATAGTCTTCACATTTCCCAACGAAACGCACAGCGAACTTCTTTTTTTAAATCGCTGACATGCCCACATTTTTAAGTTTATCAACATAAATTTTATACCGATACGTTCACAAAGGCCGTGTGTCTCTTGCTGTTTCGATAGCATGTACTGTTGTGGATTTATTAAGGCTTGTTTGAAGGGTTCTCTCACACTTTTTCTCACTCATTAGGTGTGGGGATTAATGATCAAAGAGAGGCTTTATAAGTACTGAAGGAACACTGCTTGTATGTCCTAAAGATAGTGTAGTGGTTATGGTGAATGGCTTTGGTGTGGGCTTAGCAATTCAGCTATTCAGCATTCCCACGCATTTTCTAGTTATTTCATTGTTTCCTATTTTTATTTTATTTTTTTAGCCCTTGACATTAACATATATTACTCATGTAGCTACTAATGGAAAACAGATTTTCTTTTAATGGTTTTATGTAGAGGTTTAATAAAGATCCGATGAAGATTTGATAAAAAGCGTTTTATATCTGATGGAGTACACAGAGTAGGGTTTAGTTTTATTCATATCTTTATTGTTGTGGATTATGAAGCTGATACACTTGTTACTCATTTGGAAGACAAGCTGAGCTTTGAGATGTGACCAGGTGTTTTGAGTTTGTGTTGTAGCTTGTTGTGTAGTGTGTCTATAAGAACCTTTCTTCTCTTGGTCGTTCCCCATCTCTAAAGCATCGTGCACACGATCGGAATTTCCAACAACAAAACCGTGTTGTTTTTTCAGACGGATGTAATCTCAAACTTGTCTTGCATACACACGGTCGCACAATTGTTGCTCGGAAATTCCGATGGTCAAGAACGCGGAGACGTACAACACTATGACGAGCCGAGAAAAGTACAATGATTCCGAGCATGCGTCGAATTGATCCCGAGCATGTGCAGCACATTTGTGCGTCAGAAATGGCTACACACGATCGGAATTTCCGAGAAGAACTTTTGCCGTCGGAAAAATAGAGAACCAGCTCTCAATCATTTGTTGTCAGAAATTCCGACAGCAAATGTCCGATGGAGCCTACACACAGTCGGAATTTCTGACCAAAAGCTCACATCGAACATTTGTTGTCGGAAATTCCGATCGTGTGTACCCGGCATAAGTCTAAATCCTATCGAGTGAAACGTGTTAGTGGGTTGGTTCTAGGGTGAGAACTGTTGTTGCAATGCCAGTGGATGTATCATACAATAAACATGGATTTAATGACCTTTCTGGTGTGTGGCGGCTCTCTGTTTCTACATAAATTTGGGGACTTCCAACCCTTCTTCACTCTAGTTAGACAGAAGTACATTAATTACAAGTCTGGTCGAACTGAATTTCAAATCCTTTGGAAAATATGGCAGTTCACATATATTTATTTCAACTGTAAATTTATCTGGTTGCCTGGAGGTCAGCTTTAAGTACAAAAAGACAGAAATAGCATCTACAGCCACAGAATTATGTCTGATAAGCTCTATGACCTTGCCTCATTTCTCTTTGTTATATATCCCATATCCTCTCAGTACGTCCTTCTAGGCTTTTATATAATGTTCAGCTTTGAAATGAAGTAGCTTTCAAATCAAGTTAGGATCATAAACAACTTTGTGGCTGAAGGATGCCACAATGTAGTAATCTATATAAGACTTAGTGCTTGGCATATTTAGAAAAAAAAAAAATACAAATCTATACAAATCTATTAGCTTCTCTGTCCTCAACCTTTGTGATTTTGTATGTCAACCCTTTAAAATCCAATTGTGTTAGTGTGATAGTAAGGCTATACAGTCAACTGGGGTATTAAAGGGGCAACACAAGACAGTGAGGGTGGAAAGCATAACATAGTATAATATCCAGCACAAAGGATACATTTAGGGCTTGTTCACAACAGTGCATTGTGTTGCAGCCAGCACAATTTAGATGTATTTGTTATGCACCTTATATGCGTTGTTGCATTCCATACGTTTTGAATGGCACCCCAACGCTTTTACATAATGCACCTGAACTGCCTTTCCTACCTACATCATTCTGTTGGAAACCCCATAGCCTGCATCCTCCTGGCTTCTATTTCCATCCTCATTTGCTGCACAGGAAGCTATTTCTGGCCACTGTTAAGAAGCGTTGTTTCTTAAATCCACTGCAGATCTCATCTCCGTTTTGTTGCTAGCACTCAGTAGTGGTGTTTAACCTGCAACCTGTTGGCTTCAGACCCTAAATCAGGTCAGAAGCACAGTGGACGTACCAGTGGCTTATGCAGATCCCAACTAATTCCAGTGCTGAAACCGATGTTCTAGCATTAAGGCCAGGAGCGGGCATAATCAGCCTCTGGGCATATGCTCCTGCTACAGAGCACAAAAGTGTAAACATGGTGTAACATCACAGTTCTTCCTAAAATTCTATGTCTTGGGCAGAGAATGTTTCCCCTGCAGCAATTGATCAATACTACAGTGATCTATTCTATTGCTGGCTAATTACAGCTAGCCAGAAACAGATCACTATTGCAAGCAGCATAGGATGCTGGATCAAGTCTCCACAGAGCAGATCCAGCCTCCACCATGTAGCAAAAGTGTTAAAAATAACACATTTGATACTTTAATAAAATAAATAAATTGGTCAAAAAGTCCTTTTTCCCTTTAACCTCAAGCTGATGGCAATTTGGATAACATTGGCAAACACTTAATTGAATAAGTAAACACTTTGTCATTCACAGCTTGGAAAATTGCAAAACTGTAAAAATGTCATCATTGTGCTGATTCCTGTCCAAAAAACCCAACCTAATCGTTTCTTAACCACCTGACTACCAGTGATATACCGGTACATCATTAAACTTCAAGTGGTTATACCGGGATGATGCCTGCAGGTGCAGGCATGATCCCAGTACCATTTTTTAGAGCCGATGGTCGGCTCTCTTGTAAAGCAATCTTAGCAGCTAACTAGCTGCTGGATTGCTTTTACAAGCAGCGGAAGGGAACGTCCCCTCCCGCCGCCTTCCTCTGCTTCATCTGGCTTTCCTGGCTCACCAGGACACTTGATCAACCAGCCGGCACTTCCAATGGCTGATCATAGAGGCAAACAAAGACTGAAATTGCTGTGATCACCTCCTTGATAAAGGGAACTGGAAGCGATGACCTTACATCACTTCCAATTTACCCGGATTTAAACGCCGCTATTTTTAGGAAAGAAAAGCATTTGATCACACCTATCTGGTGTGATCAAATGCTTTTAAGAGCAGAGAAGGGATCTGAGACCCCAGATCTCTCCATTAACAGTACCTGTCACATGCCTTTCCTGCTAAGCTGCATCATCTTACTATACAGATAAATAGAGATTGTTCTCTAAAAAGGTTCAGTGGGAGAACTTGTAAAGACGTTTTTCCTTTTTTTTTCTTGTATATACACTATGTCATAATGATGTACTGTTTATATTATTTATCAATTAATATATTGTGTGAACTTCAATTGGATCCTGAAGAAGCCCATTCTGTGTGAAATTCGTTGACCCCACCACCACTTTTGGCTCTGTTGGTTGTATAACAAACCTGGCAGTATTGTTCACATGTTTTTAGATTGTGTTTTCAAACTTTACCTATGGACTAATAAATATTGTTAATAACTGTTCAGAAAAAAAGTAGTTGATCTTTAAAATATAGGTACCCACATCGTAAATAATATCACAAAAGAATTTGGACAGAGTGGGGCAGCAGGATTCCCTTGGTACTGTCAAAAGATATTACAAAATTGTTAAAATCAATACATTTCCTTTGCATACAAATACAATATATAAAAACAGTATGTCAGGACAAAAAATATACACTCAATTCCCTCTTGATGATACCTACTCCCCCACCAGGTAAGTCACCTCTATCAGAGACATTACTCCAGGGGGATTGGTATGTAGGCCATCGGGCTCTCAACATGTTTTGTGGTTGCCAGCTTCTTCAGGAGAACATAGAGAGTTAGGATCTTTGGGTGAGTGTCCCCGCATTACTGTGATTTTGAATTAATTCTAAAAGAACTGTATGATATGCATTTGTTATGTTGATTTTGTATATATACTTCTATTTTATATCTACATTCTCCCGAAGAAGTGGGCAACCGTAAAACATGTTGAGAGCCTGATGGCTTACATAATAAGCCCCCCTGGAGTAATGTCTCTGATAGAGGTGACTCCCCTGGTGGGGGTGTCGGTACCGTCAAGAGGGAATTGAGTGTATATTAGTCCTGACAGAATGTTTTTATATATTGTATTTGTATGAAAATAAAATGTATTGATTTTAATCAATATTGTTGTTTTTAAGCATATTGTTATTTTTTTTATTATTGTGCGTGGCACACTATAAAAAAAACATTTTACCATTTCTCCCCTAGTGGGAGACTTGGGTTATCCTGTTTTCTTTAAATAGAGATTGTTCTCTCTCATCAGACAAGACTATGGCAGAATGATAAACAGCATTTTCTTTCGCACTTGTAATACAGTGGGGTACAATATCCCTTCCTGTGAATCAGCCCAGCACACTTTTCTATTAATAAAAGCATCGTCAGTCAAATCATCATGTGACATTGCCCTACATAGTTATTTCTATAGAAGCCTTGAGTCAATTAATGGAAAAACAATCAAATGATTGTATTATTGATGCCTTCTGACTGAGATTATGGGTTTTGCATTAATGGAAACTAATATGGTATTGACCTGTATCTCACACCGTCTTTTCCTTCCAGATTTTTAAAAGTATCAACAATGAAGATACAACTCATGGGCAAGGAAGTCGTAGGCTCATCAGTTTTACTCTTTCAGGTAAATGTGAACTGTTTTAGTGTAATGTTTTATTCATTGTGAGAACTGGCTAGGTTGAAAGTTATGATGGGTTCAAGCCACTGAGTTCTCTTATGAAGATAAAAATATTTCTTCAGTTTTGCCACACTGTGGTAATGTGTATTGCTTTGCCATTTATAATGCATATGTAACTAAAACCAGATCTAGTTTTTGTAAAGGAAAAATTAGTCAGGTTGAAAAAAGACACATGGCCATCAAGTTCAACCAATAGAAAATTTTTAAATTAAACTGAAAATCAGCAACCGCAGACTCTTAAACACACAGTTGATCAAGAGGAAGGCTGCATTTTAAACATTTACATTTTAACACACTGGTTGGAATGCTCTAAAACAGTGGCCCTTTGCTTGCTTTTATCTGGCCCTTGGAGCACTATCCCTCCCAATGATACGAGACACTATTCTGCCATCTGACACCGACAATGGAGCACCACTTCTCCCACTGACACCGCTAATGGGGCACTATTCCTCCCTATGATACCAGCAATGGGGCACTATTCCTCCCCCTAATACCAGACGTTTACTCCCACTGATGGCCGGAAAATTTTCACTCCCGCTGGCCAAAGTTCGGCCCTCCAAGAGCCTGAAGGACAATAAACCGGCCCTTTGTTTAGAATGTTTGGAGACCCCTGCTCTAAAACATATGTGTAATCAAAGGCAGTGCTGATGGACAGAGCCATTTTTGAAAATAGCTCAGGCCTGTTTTTATCTGTTTTCATGAGTTTAGAGAACCATAGAATTCAATGGAAATGCATGAAAACATACAGTATGTAAGATTCTTCTTTGTTTACTTTGGTATTAATGCCAATAGCACAACCATTGACCAGAAAAAGAACGCTGCAGACAAATCATTGAACATTGAGGGTTCATTCTTAGATTTTTACATACAGTATATATGTCCCGTAGTACACAGATATGGAGATCAGTGTGCCCTTCCAAGTCAATAGGATGTGTCATCTGCTTGCACACAGTTGTGTTTGGGAGATTACATGTGTACAGTGGGCATGCTTCTTATAGTTTGATATTAAACTCTGATCAGTGCCAGAGGTAGACTGAAAGGATCATTTAAAAATGGGAAATGCCACATGTATCACATTTCCCATATTCTAAAGTGCTATAATATTAAAGCGGAGTTCCACCCAAAAATGTAACTTCTGCTTTTTGGCACCTTTCAGGGGGAGGGGGGAGCAGATACCTGTCCAATACAGGTATTTTGCTCCCACTTCCGGGCATAGATACCCGAGCCACCCGCGGGTATCTAGGCCACTTCCGGTGCCTTCTCCGTCCCCCCTGCTGTCTCCTGGGAGTCGCACAGGTCCCAGAAGACAGCAGGGATCAGTGGGATCGCGCAGCGCGAGTCTCGCATGCGCAGTAGGGAACCAGGAAGTGAAGCCGCAAGGCTTCACTTTCTGATTCCCTTACCGAAGATGGTGGTGGCAGCACCCGAGAGCCGAGGGACAGATCGGCTTCGGGTGCCGACATTGCGGGCGCCCTGGACAGGTAAGTGTCCTTATTTTAAAAGTCAGCAGCTGCAGTATTTGTAGCTGCTGACTTTAAAAAAAAAAAAATTGGCGGAACTCCGCTTTCAGCAGATGTAAACTGCGGGATCTTTCACAAACACATTACTGATGCATTGGAAAGGAACTACATTGACAATACCAAAAAGACAATAAGGATACAGCTTAGAAAACTTTTATTAATATTAATCATCACTAATGTTCTTTTATTATGGGCGGTATTAAAATACAGCATTATGGCCACTATATGGTGCTGAGGAGCATAGAATATAGATATGCATTTTTGACCAGTTCCCACCCGGCCCCAGTATATTTTCTGCCGCAGGGCGGCATGGACAGGCTAGATCATGCACATGTACATCATGCAGCCTCCTGCAGGATAGGTGTGTGCAGTGCAACACAGTTGATTGTGGCTCCCTGGTGCTCGGCTGCATTAAGCATGGGGGGGACCAAGTGATCACTATGGGATCACATGATTACAATGTCAACAAAGCTGTTAATAATGAATTTCATTTATTACAGCTGTGATTCCTATAATGATGCTGTGATAAGTCCACAGCTATCATATGGTTCCTGGGCCAATCACAGCATCCTGTACCATGTGATAGCTCTGGGTCAATCATAGTTCAAAACATTGCTGTTACTGTGAATATCACTGTAACAGCAATACAATTGTAGGAAGAAAAAAAAACTATGGTGACACTGAACTATTCTGATGAAAGTATGTAAAAAAAAAAAAAAATGTGTGTAGCACCCTGGTCCTAAACTGGGCTGTTAATAAATCTAGTTGTGCTAGGGGGTAACTAGCCTGGCTAATTGGTAGGTTGATCCACTGATTCCTGTCATAAGTCTGAGTTGGGGTAGTCTCTCTCTTCTGTCAAAAGGTGGCGCTGTTGCTTTTGGCATTAGAATGATGGATTACCATAAATTCAGGTAATGGTTACTAGGTTGTCGCAGCCAATCTGCAGGAGTTTCTTTGACCACTGTGTATGCTGGGATAGGCTATTTATTTGGAAGGAGTCAGGTGATTGGGGTTCTTCCCATCCGAGGCTTCAGCCTGGGTGAGTGTGTATTGAGAAGCTCCTGGTTGCTAGGCCTGAAGCTGGAGGCCTACCGAGGAGGCATGCTGGCTGCTAGGTGCACTTAAGGCCTATCCAGCAGTTCAGGGTTTCGCAAAAGAGGAGCAGCCAAGGTTAGGCCCGAAGCTTGGGGCGGAACCGCGTGTGTTAGAGGCTCAGCCCAAGGGGAACCTGATCGTGTCCGAGGTAAAGGAGAAGCAGTTGCCACAAAGGGACGACCACTCTTGTTGTCAGGGAGATACGCACCTGATCAGCGAGTCCGTTGGAGCAGAGAAAGGTCACCCGTACGGATCCGACTCACGGGCCCCTGGTAGTGCAGACAGGAGGCACGGGAGTGCGGAAGGGTAAGAGAGCCTGAGATTGGTTCCTGGAAGGCGGCTCCGGATCCTGGGTTCAGGAGGGTAGCTAAGCCAGGCAGGCTGCAGGCAGGTAGGTAGGCAGGCAGGTGTATAGAGCAGCGCAGCTGGGCAGATGCAGAAGGAGCGGTCAGACAGGCAGGGTTCGGCAACGTTCAGGCAATATGGTACAGCGGGGTAGGCAGGTTCAGGGTCAAAGACAGGCCGAGGTCGGGTGCAGGCGGATAGCAGGGAAAGTCCAGTAACAAGCCGGGTGGTCAGAAGGTCGGATTTTGGGCGAACAATAGGAGCAGGATACACAGGGGACTGCAGATCAGACAGCACCGGTCTGAAGTGTTCCAGGGGTTTAAATAGGCAAACCGGCGTGCGTCGGCGCGCGCAACGGCGCATGCGGGCGCGCCCGCAATGCGCGCACATGCACCCGCACGCACAGGCACACCAACGCGCACAGGCACGTGCGCGCGGTCTGGAAAGTGCACCAGCGCGGACGGGAACATGCCAAACATCAGCGCGCATTGGCGCACGCGAACGCACACCAAAGCGATCACCGACACGCCCGGCAAGGTACGTTCTCTGACAGTGCCCCCCCTTTAGGGCAGCCTCCGGATGCCCAATTGAGCGATCTTCACGGCATGAGACCTCCTGAAAGCTTGCATGAGTTCCTCCGCATGTATGCCGCTTTCGGGTTCCCAGGAGTTATCCTCTGGGCCGTAACCCCTCCACTTAATCAGATATTGTACCTGGTTGTGTCTCTTCCTACAGTCCAGGATTGCCTCCACCTCAAACTCCTCCTCGTTGTCAATCAAAACAGGTTCCGGTGGGCCAGTGTTACGGCCAGCGAAGGGGTTAGGGACAACCGGCTTTAACAGGGTCACATGAAAGACTGGGTGGACCTTCAGGGAGTTAGGCAGGTCGAGCTTATATGCTACATTGTTGATCCTCCTCTTTACCGAGAAAGGTCCCATGAACTTAGGGCCCAATTTCCTGGACGGACAGGCCATCTTTAGGTTAATTGTGGATAACCACACCTGGTTGCCAGGCTCCAGAATGAGTTCCCCTCTCCTTTTCCTATCAAACATCCTCTTGTTGTACTCCTGGGTCTTGGACATGGTCTCCTGTAGAAGTTTGTTATTGGAGAAGAAAAAATCCATTGTTTCGGACACTGCAGGGATAGTGCATTCGGGTATGGTACTTGGCAAAAAGGAGGGATGGAATCCATAGTTGGCAAAGAATGGGGTTTGCTTAGTGGCAGAGTGCAGGGAGTTGTTGTAAGCACATTCAGCGATGGGGAGTAGGGAGACCCAATCATCCTGGGAAAAGGAGGAAAAACAACGGAGGTACTGTTCTAATGTTTGGTTGGTTCTCTCTGTTTGACCATTCGTCTGAGGGTGGTATGCCGAAGAGAATGCCAACTCAATTTCCAGAGAACCACAAAGAGCCTTCCAAAATCTGGAGGTGAACTGGGCGCCTCGGTCTGAGACAATACTTGCCGGAACTCCATGGAGCCTCACTATCTCCCTGATAAAAACCCTTGCCGTCTCCATGGCGGAAGGTGTACCTTTCATGGGCAAAAAATGAGCCATCTTGGACAGCCTGTCAACGACAACGAAGACCGTGGAGAATCCTTCGGACAGGGGGAGCTCCACTATGAAGTCCATCGACACCATCTTCCAGGGTCTTTCAGGGACAGGTAGAGGTTTTAATAGACCCCAGGCCCTCATCCGGCTATTCTTGTTCCGGGAGCAGGTGTTGCATGAGTCCACGTATCTCTTGCAGTCGCTACCCAGCTGCGGCCACCAGAACGTGCGCTTGATAAGCTCGGCCGTTTTCAAGGTACCGAAATGTCCGGCCAACTTGTGGTCATGGCAAAGCTCCAGAACAGCTATCCGAAGACCCTCAGGGACCAGAATTTTGCCCTCGTGCCTGATCAGACCATCTTGTGCCCTGACACAGTCTTCCGGAAGAGAGGTCAAGCCAGCAGACGCCCGCTTAATACGGGGCATGAGGTCTTCTTGAAGCAGCAGGAAGTTCCCGGCAGGGAGGATGGTGTCAACAGGTAAGTTCTCTTCAGGAGTGCTAAACATTCGGGACAGTGCGTCCGGTTTAATGTTTTTTGAGCCAGGCCTGTAGGTGATGTGGAACAGAAACCTTGAGAAAAAAAGTGCCCTCCTTGCCTGCCTTGGCTTCAACCTCTTGGCTGTTCTCAGGTACTCGAGGTTCTTGTGGTCCGTGTAGACCAAAATGGGGTGTGCCGCCCCCTCGAGCAGGTAACGCCATTCTTCTAATGCGGCCTTGATAGCCAGGAGTTCCCGGTCACCCACGTCATAGTTACGTTCCGCCGTGGAAAGCTTGCGCGAGAAGAAGGCCACTGGAAAAAGTAAGGCTTTAGCCCCCTGACGCTGGGATAGCACAGCCCCCACTGCATTTTCGGAAGCGTCCACTTCCAGGACGAAAGGTAATGCAGGGTCAGGGTGCTTCAGGATGGAGGCAGAGACAAATAATTCCTTTAGTTTGTCAAAGGCAGCTTGGGCTCTAGGGGACCAATAGAATCGGTTTCCTTGTTTGGTCAGTTCGGTAAGAGGGGCGACAATTGCAGAGAAACTTCTGATGAACTTCCGGTAGAAGTTGGAAAATCCGATGAAGCGCTGGACCCCTTTTTTATCTGTGGGGGCAGGCCAGTCCAGGATAGCCGACACCTTCTGAGGGTCCATTTTAATGCCCTCAATCGAAATGATCAAACCGAGAAACTGGATGCTTTGCCGCTCGAACTCACATTTCTCCGGCTTGGCGTAAAGCCCATGTCGTCTGAGCCGAACAAGGACATTCCGGACATGCCTGCGATGGTCGTCTACAGAGGAGGAGAATATCAAGATATCGTCCAGGTATACTATGACGTACAAGTCCAGGTAATCACGGAAGATGTCATTGACAAAATGTTGAAAGGTAGCCGGAGCGTTACACAGTCTGAACGGCATAACTAGATATTCGTAGTGCCCGAACCGTGTGCGGAAGGCCGTCTTCCACTCATCCCCCTCTCGAATGCGGATCAGGTTGTACGCTCCTCGGAGGTCAAGCTTGGTGAATATGACCGCCGTTCCCAGCCTCTGGAAAAGTTCCGGCACGAGAGGTAAGGGATAACGGTTTTTAATGGTGATCTTGTTCAACTGCCGATAATCAATACAGGGGCGTAGGGAATGGTCCTTTTTTTCGACGAAAAAGATGCCCGCACCTGCAGGCGAGGTGGACGGGGGAATGAACCCTTTCTTTAGGTTGTCGTCGATGTAGACCTTCAGGGTGCCCAATTCCTGCTCGGTCAACGGGAAGATCCTCCCAAAAGGTACTTCGGTCCCAGGCAAAAGTTCTATAGGGCAATCATATGGTCTGTGAGGAGGAAGGGTTTCTGCTCCCTTCTTACTGAACACGTCCAGAAAGTCATGGTAGGGCTCAGGGATGGTTTTCTGAAGGTCAGGGTCTGTGCCCAGACAGAGCAGGTGAGGGTGGTCGGTAGAGGCTTGTCGCAGGCAGTGTTGCTGGCAATAATCTGAGAGGAATTTAACCCTCCCTGTAGCCCAGTCAATGTTGAGGTTATGGGCTTGCAGCCAGGGCATCCCCAGAATGACGGGGAATAGCGGAGAGGAGATGGCATCCAGACTTAGGAACTCCTGATGGTGGGTTGCCACCGAGGCCAACAAGGGAACGGTTTCCTGAGTGACTGGGCCGGATTTGATAATGGAGCCATCAGCGAGGTGTATTGCAAGTCCCCGGGATTTCGGCTGCAGGGGAATGTGATGACTGGCAGCAAATGTCAAATCGATAAAGCAGCTGCATGCCCCCGAATCAATTATGGCGGGTACTAGGATTGCGGAAGTCCTTCCGGGGGGCTGTAAAGAGATGGAGAGAGCCAAGTGAGAAGTTGGGTTAGGCAACAAAGAGGCACAAGTAGAAGAAACAGGCAGGCACTTACGCATCTTGGCCGGGCAGGATCTCACGTAGTGTCCTGGTTCGCCACAGTACATGCACAGATTGTTGCTACGCCTATGCTGGCGTTCTTCGGGAGAGAGAGAAGGGCGCAGTAAGCCCAGTTGCATGGGTTCCGGGTCATCTAAGGCCGGGGACGGGGAAGCCGGAGGTGCAAGACGGACTGGGTTTGAGACCTTGGGGAGCAACCAGGTGGGTCGGAACTGACTGGAGGTCCTCTCGGAGCGGCGCTCTCTCAGGCGCCGGTCGATCTGAATTGACAGATCTATTAACTTGTCCAGGGTTTGAGGAACTCCGACACGTGCTAGCTCGTCCTTGAGCTGATCCGACAGGCCCATCCGGAATTGGTAGCGCAAAGCAGCGTCATTCCACTCTGTGTCGGAACTCCAACGTTTGAACTCTGCCGCATAGTCCTCGGCCGCTCTGCGGCCTTGCAGGAGAGAGTGAAGAACAGATTCTGCAGTAGCCGCTTGTTGCGGGTCCTCGTAGAGTTGGGACATAGCGGCAAAGAACGTGGCAAGGGTCTCCAAGGAGGCATCTTTCTGCTCTAGAAGGCGGTGCGCCCAGGCCTGCGGCTCGTCGGTCAGCAGGGAGATGACGAAGCCCACCTTGGTTACTTCCAGGTAAAAGGTGCGGGGTTGTAGGGCGAAGAAAAGCTCGCAGGCGTTGCGGAACGCACGGTATTTGCTGCGATCACCCGCAAACTTCTCGGGTGTAGGGACCCTGGGTTCCGGAGGAAGCATGACGACGGAGGGTGTAGCCGGATATCCCGTGGATGTGGTGCCTTGCGGGCTGGCAGGCGAGGACAGGACTTGAACTCTTTCCTCCAACCTGGTATAGCCGGCTTGGAGGTCTTTCACGGCTTGCGTCAGCCCGTTCAGGTGTCGGCATAATTCCTCCATGGGATCCCTCCCCTGCTCGGACTCGGACATGGCTGTCTGATACTGTCAGGGAGATACGCACCTGATCAGCGAGTCCGTTGGAGCAGAGAAAGGTCACCCGTACGGATCCGACTCACGGGCCCCTAGTAGTGCAGACAGGAGGCACGGGAGTGCAGAAGGGTAAGAGAGCCTGAGATTGGTTCCTGGAAGGCGGCTCCGGATCCTGGGTTCAGGAGGCTAGCTAAGCCAGGCAGGCTGCAGGCAGGTAGGTAGGCAGGCAGGTGTATAGAGCAGCGCAGCTGGGCGGATGCAGAAGGAGCGGTCAGACAGGCAGGGTTCGGCAACGTTCAGGCAATATGGTACAGCGGGGTAGGCAGGTTCAGGGTCAAAGACAGGCCGAGGTCGGGTGCAGGCGGATAGCAGGGAAAGTCCAGTAACAAGCCGGGTGGTCAGAAGGTCGGATTTCGGGCGAACAACAGGAGCAGGATACACAGGGGACTGCAGATCAGACAGCACCGGTCTGAAGTGTTCCAGGGGTTTAAATAGGCAAACCGCAATGCGCGCACATGCACCCGCACGCACAGGCACACCAACGCGCACAGGCACGCGCGCCCGCGGTCTGGGAAGTGCACCAGCGCGGACGGGAACATGCCAAACATCAGCGCGCATCGGCGCACGCGAACGCACACCAAAGCGATCACCGACACGCCCGGCAAGGTACGTTCTCTGACACTTGTTACCAGAGGCAATTTGGAAGGGATGAAGTTCTGAAGGAGTACCAGAGCAGACGCTTCACTAGCCGGGGACAGTGAAGTAAGTGGGAAAACTTCAGTAGAGACTCATCTGGAAATGCAGGGGGTAGCTGTGATTAAAGCTTGAAGGAGTATGGCAGGTAGCTGTAAGTAAAGCTTGAATAGAAAGTACAGTGGTTAGCTGTGGGTGAAGCTCTGGGAATCCAGTGGGTGGCTGAGAGTCTAGTAAGAGAGACGGCGAGCTGAGCGTAAGGATCTACAGTGGGATACTGTGAGTTAAACTGGAAGATCTGCAGTAGGATATTGTGCGAGAAGTTGTTGCCATAGGAGACAGTAGTTGCTACAAGATACAGATTGCTGCATTCAGCTTAAATGCCCTCTTTCTGTATCGCTGTCTGCCTAGTCCTATTTCTGTCTGTGGAGTTTGCCTTAAAGTGATTGTAAACCTTTTGTTTACTTTTCTTTTTAAATAACAAACATATCATACTTACCTCCACTGTGCAGTTTGTTTTGCAGTGTGGCCCCCGAACCTCTTCTTCTAGGGTTCTCCCTGGCGGCGCTCGCGGCTTCTCCTCGCGTCGGTAAACCCCCTGGGAGAAGCGCTCTCCCTGGGGGTTACCTTGCGGGCGCGCTCCCGAGTCCAGCATTTGCGTGCATAGACACAGAATGCCGGACTCGGGCCCGGTGCCCGCATCATTGGATTTGATTGATAGCAGGCGGTAGCCAATGGCTGCACTGCTATCAATCTATCCAATCAAGAGCCGAGAACCCCCGGCAGAGAGTGAAGAGCGCGTCTCCGCCGAGAGAACAAACAAGCTCAGATGAGTAAAACGGGGGGGCTGTGGGACCAGTCAGTGTCTGAAGTTTTTTCACCTTAATGCATAATGCAAAAAACACGAGGGTTTACAACCCCTTTAATTGTTATTGCATTTGCCTACCCAAGGGTGTCCTGTGCCCTAAACCCTCTCTCCCCACCATTCCTGTTAAGAGAAATAAAACTCTCACATTTTTATAAAAAGTGACTGGCCAAATCTTTCCACTTTGTACTACACCCACTATGCCTAGTAACCTGCACCCTGAGGAGAAATGTCAGTTCTCCCTGGCTCTGGGGGTCACCATCAGGCCTTTGGAAGTCGGAAAGACAGCTACATGTAAAAAAAAGAAATAAAATGTAAAAAAAGACAGTTTGATCTTTTGTTTTGTTTTTTTAACATAGTGTCACCAGTTAGTATCCCTGATCACTGCCACCCCAGTCATATGGTGATGATGTACTGCACTGGTGACAGTATGTAAAGAAAGTTTTTTTTACTTAATTCTTAATTTTCCTCCAAAAAATTGACATTTGGGGGGTATTTGTACTATCCTAACATTTTAAGGGCCTCAAGAAATGAGATAGGCCATCAGTATATCAGGATTGATCAATTTTCATATATATATACCGTAGTTTGTAGATGCTATACCTTTCACTCAAATAAATGAATATACACTAAAGCCCTGTACACACGATCGGTTTTACAGATGAAAACAGTCCGATGGACTTTTTTCATCGGACAAACCGATCGTGTATGGGCCCCATCGGTCTTTTTTCCATCGGTGATTAAAAATAGAACATGTTTTAAATTTATCCGATGGAAAAAAAAAACGAGAGCAAATTCCGATCGTCTGTGAGGAACTCCATCGGAGAAAAAACCCACGCATGCTCAGAATCAAGTCGACGCATGCTCAGAAGCATTGAACTTAATTTTTCTCGGCTCGTCTGAGTGTTTTATGTCACAGCGTTTGGGACGGTCTGATATTTGACTGATGGTGCGTAGACAAGACTGATGGAAGTCAGCTTCATCGGAAATCCGATGGAAAAATCCATCGGATTTTATTCCATCGGAAATCCAGCTTAAGCTGGATTTTTTTTTTTTTACCAAAGACATGTAGCAGAATTTTTTTTTAGCCTCAATTTATGAAGAAATTAGATTTTATAGAATATGTTTTATGACAGAAAGTAGAAAATATCATTAATCAAATACCCACAAAAAGAAAGCTCTATTTGTGTGGAAAAAATGATATACATTTTAGTTGCATATGGTGTTGCATGATCGCGCAATTACCAGTTAAAGTAGGACAGTGCTGAATATCAAAAAATGGCCTGGTCGTGAAGGGAGTAAAATCTTCCAGAGGTCAAGTGGTTAAAAAGCGATACAATTTAACTATTCTAGAGAACACTAACGAGGATTAGCAAATGAATGAAAACAACAAATGTTAATGATTACATTTATTTGTTTATTCCCTCTAGCATTGTTACATTGTATCTCTTGTTACAAAGACATATGAATTCCCCAAGCTCCTCAGCTCATCTAGTGGCATTTTACTCCTGCCCATAAAAAAAGAACATTCATTCAGAATAAAAAATAGTCTAAAGAACACGTTTTTGTCAAATTCACACAATATGAATGTACATGCAAATTCGCTAGACAAAAGGGTAATGCAAATGTTTGATAAATAGACCACTTAATGTCTGAAATATCACAGAACACTGCCAGTTGAATTTGGCTACTACTAGTTAAAGTGGAAGTAAACCCTCCTATCATTTTCAGGCAAGGAAGCTGCCATCTTGGCCTCTGTTTAATGTTCAACTGCCATGATGCTGCACATGTGACCAGTTATGACACCAGCCATTGGATGGTTTGACAGTTTGGTTGAGAGCACAACCAATGTGACAGTTGGCATTCCCGGCATGCCGGGAATGTAACTGCTTTTTGAAACTGTTAAATCGATGGGTTTACTTCCACTTTAAAAAAATAAAAATAAAAATGTCTGGACTAAAGTCCCCAAATAAAATTATCAGGAGGTAGAGTTTATGGCAGAGCTGAAAAACATTTTACTTGCTCCCGGTGACTTTTTTTTTTTTTGTTCTGTGTACACTGCATGGCATATGCACCATGTAGTGTACACTCCAGCTGTATTCTCTAGATGTTATCAAGACAGGTGCCTGTGCAGGAGTTACCTCATAAGTGGCCATTCAAAAGCCAATGTGGATTGCTGTGGGACCCCGGAGAAGCGGTGTTAGAAATGGCAGTGGCTTGGGGCGAAGCAGTGACAAGATCCTGGACTCTGATGAAGGGGGTGTTTTTGAATCCCCAAAACTCTGAATACTTTTTAAATGTCCCCCTGACTTTTATCTGAATAAAGTCATATCTGGACCATCATTACTAAAGAAAAACAGTAGAAAATAGGTGTGTCATATTGTGCAATTATACTGTGCAAATTTACACATTATGGCAAGAGCACATTCCCACCAGCAAGAGTTTACTTCATTCAGCTTTGGCCCCTTTCACACTGAGGAGATTTTCAGGTAATTTGTGCTAAAAATAGCGCCTAAAAAACGCCTGAAAAACTCCTGCTCCTGCAGTCTCAATGTGAAAGCCAGAGTTCTTTCACACTGAGGCGATGCGCTGGCAGGACGAGAAAAAAAGTCCTGCAAGCAGCATTTTTTTTTCTTTTTTTTTAAAAGGTAAATTTTTATTTATTTTCAGTACACAACATTAGTGATGAGCCGAACACCCCCGGGTTCGGTTCGCACCAGAACCCGCGAACGGACCGAAAGTTCGTACGAACATTAGAACCCTATTAAATACAATGGATGCGAACGTTCGAATTCTAAAGTGCTAATTATAACAACTATTATGCATGTTATTGTCCTAAAAAGGGTTTGGGAACCCGGGTTCTGCACCAGGGGACCCGTATCAATGCAAAAAGAAGTTTTAAAAACGGTCGTTTTTCGGGAGCAGTCATTTTAATGATGCATAAAGTGAAAAAAAAAAAGTCAAATATTCCTTTAAATATCGTACCTGGGGGGTGTCTAAAGTATGCCTGTGAAGTGCCACGTGTTTCCCGTGTTTAGAACTGTCCCTGCACAAAATGACACTTCTAAAGGAAAAAAAAGCCATTTAAAACTGCTTGCGGCTTTAATGTAATGTCTGGTCCCGGTAATATGGATGAAAATCTTTAAGAAAAATGGCATAGCTACCCCATGACCCCCCCCCCTACCCCAGCCCATTACCAGCCCCTTTGGGTCTTGTATGGATATTAAGGGGAACCCCGCACATAAAATAAAAAAGGCCCTATATACTCTGAACAGCCGTATACAGGCGGTGCATACAAGACAGGGACTGTATGTTTGTTCTTATGTAGAATGTGTTTGTAATTTTGAACAGGTACATTGTTTAAGTGTAGCTCCAGCCCAAAAATCTATTTTTAAACTTTTTGGAAAATATAGGTAAGGGTTATCACCCCTGTAACATTTGTTTTGCTGTCTGTGCCCCTGTTCAGAACATTTCACCTCACTTTCCGTCCCAATGACAACTGTTTTTGAAATGTGGTGTTTTTCTTGAAACAAGGATTGCTGATAAAGCATCAGTACAGAGGAGACACCTTTCTCCCATATTAATTCTTACAGGAGAGAATTTTCCTTCCTAGGGGTAGATTTCCTCTCACTTCCTGTTGTCTTCTTGCGTTTGCAAGTAGGAGTCGTTTGTAAGTTGGATGTTTGAAAGTAGGGACCTGCCGTATATAATCTGCAGAAATAGGCCCCTTAGTTGGTGTTGGCACAACACTGTAAGCACTCACAGTTACTCTTGGTTGGTGCTGGAACGCCCTGCTGTCAACTATTATATCAGGAATTGTAATTACATATAATTGTTGAACAGTGGTAGTAAAAATTGGGCCTTTGATGGTGGTGCTGGTGCCACAACACTGTAAGCCCTGACAGTTACTCTTGGTGGGTGCAGCAATGGGCCCTGCTGTGAATTATTAGATCAAGAATTGTAATTGCATGCCCCTGTTGAACAGGGGCTGAAAAATTGGGCCTTTCGTGGTGGTGGTGGTGGTGGTGGTGTTGCCACAACACTGTAAGCCCTCAGAGTTACTCTTGCTTGGTGGGTGCAGGAATGGGCCCTGCTGTGAATTATTAGATCAATAATTGTAATTACATGCCCCTGTTGAACAGGGGCTGAAAAATTGGGCCTTAGGCACTGGTGGCACAACACTGCAACCCCTCACAGATACTGTACTTGGAGCACAGCAATGAGCCCTGTTGCAAAGTATTGCTTCAAAAATTGTAATGACACGCCCCTGTTAAACAGGGGCTGAAAAATTGGGCCTTAGGCACTGGTGGCACAACACTCCAACCCCTCACACATACTGTACTTGGAGCACAGTAATGAGCCCTGTTGCAAAGTATTGCTTCAAAAATTGTAATTACACGCCCCTGTTAAACAGGGGCTGAAAAATTGGGCCTTAGCCACTGGTGGCGGCACCCATAAACAAAAATGATCTTCCAAGCTATCATCATCAATCGTATCATTGAGGACTCGGAGGAGGAGGATAGCCAGTCAACATAACAGCACAGGCACTCAGCATCAGCATCAGTCTTGAAGGGATGTGACATGTTAAAATCAATTAGTCTGTTATATCAGCATCAGGTGTGTGGTAGCTGGTGGTGATCCAAGACTGGTTCATCTTGATGAAAGTCAGTCGATCAACCGAGTCGGTGGACAGGCGCACCCTGTGATCCGTGACAAATCCTCCAGCAGCACTGAATGTGCGTTCCGAAAGAACGCTGGATGCAGGACAGGCCAGTAGCTCAATTGCATACTGTGCAAGCTCTGGCCAGTGATCCATCCTCAAGACCCAGTAAGCCAGAGGATTTTCGGTGGGGAAGGTGTCCAAGTCTGACCTTGCCCCTAGATATTCCTGCACCATGTTTATCAGACGCTGGCGATGGTTGCTGGAACCGATCATACTTTGGGGCTGCGGACTAAAGAATTGTCTGAACGCATCGGTCAGACGGCCACCTTCCCCACCGCTCCTTCTTTGACTGGCCGAAGCCTCAGCAACTCGTTGTCCAGGACCAGGAGTTTGTAACCTCCCAGTCTCTGGGAACGCGTTGCACAGACCTTTCTGCAAGGCCTCCCGGAGTTGTCTCATCCTCTGCTCCCTCTGCGACGGTAACATAAGGTCCGCAACCTTACCCTTGTACCGTGGATCAAGGAGAGTGGCCAGCCAGTAATGGTCCCTCTCCTTGATCCGAAGAATACGAGGATCCTTCCGCAGACTTTGCAGGATCAGGGAGGCCATGCAGCGTAGGTTTGCTGAGGCATTCGCTCCGGAGTCCTCTGGGTCACTAAGGACGACATGATCCGCAGTCACCTCCTCCCAGCCACGTACAAGTCCACTGGTTTCTTGGGACTGTAAATCATCCCTAAAAGACTGCTGCTGATGATGCTGAGTGCCAGCCTCCACCTCCATGCTGACACAATCCTCCTCCTCCTCCTCCTCCTCCTCCTCCTCTTCCTGTGCGATGGGTGGGACAGAAGGAACACTGTCTGGGTAAAGGGGGCCTTGAGAGGCAAGGAAGTCCTCCTCTTCCTGCCTCTGTTCTGCCTCAAGTGCCCTGTCCATTATTCCACGCAGCGTGTGCTCCAACAGGTGGACAAGAGGTACAGTGTCACTGATGCATGCACTGTCACTGCTCACCATCCTCGTGGCCTCCTCAAATGGTGCCAGGACAGTGCATGCATCCCTGATCATGCCCCACTGGCGTGGAGAAAAAAAACCAAGCTCCTCTGACCCTGTCCTGGTGCCGTAGTCGCACAGGTACTCATTGATGGCCCTCTGCTGCGTGTGCAGCCGCTGCAGCATGGCCAACGTTGAGTTCCACCTGGTGGGCATGTCACATATGAGGCGGTTCTTGGGCAGGTTCAACTCCTTTTGCAGCTCAGCCAGGCGAGCACTGGCATTATAAGATCTGCGGAAATGCACACAGACTTTCCTGGCCTGCCTCAGGACATCCTGTAAGCCCGGGTACCTGCCCAAGAAACGCTGCACCACCAGGTTAAGGACGTGAGCCACACAGGGCACATGGGTCAGTTGTCCCTGTCGAAGGGCGGAGAGGAGGTTGGTGCCATTGTCGCAAACCACCATTCCTGGCTTAAGCTGGCGTGGCGTCAACCACCTCTCGGCCTGGCCCTGCAGAGCAGACAGGACCTCTGCCCCAGTGTGGCTTCTGTCCCCCAAACACACCAGCGCAAGCACGGCATGGCATCTTTTTGCCTGCGTACTTGCGTAGCCCCGTGAACGGCTACGGAGCACCGCTGGTTCATAGGACAAACCACAGGAAGAGGCCATGGAGGAAGAAGAAGAGGAGGGGGTGGAGGAGAGAGGTGTGTCACAACCAGTAGTAGCATTTTGGAGGCGTGGCGGTGGGACAACCTCCAACACTACTGCACCTTGTCCTGCATCCTTCCCAGCTGCCAAAAGAGTGACCCAATGGGCCGTGAAAGAAAGGTAACGTCCCTGTCCATGCCTGCTGGACCATGAGTCAGCGGTAATATGCACCTTACCGCTGACCGCCCTGTCCAGCGAGGCCAAGACATTGCCTTCCACATGCCGGTAGAGAGCCGGAATAGCCTTCCGTGAGAAAAAGTGGCGTTTGGGAACCTGCCACTGAGGAACCGCACATTGCACAAACTCACGGAAGGGGGCCGAGTCTACCAACTGAAAAGGCAGCAGTTGAAGCGCTAGCAATTTAGCCAAGCTAGCATTCAACCGCTGGGCATGTGGATGGCTGGGAGTGAACTTCTTTCGACGGTCCAGCAGCTGGGGCAGGGAAATTTGCCTGCTAGAATCGGACGTCGGTGTACTGCTAGCAGAGTGGCCGCAAGTACTTGGCTGTGACACACCTAATTCTACACCTTCATTCCTCTCAGTGCATGTTTCAGAGAGGACTGAAGTTATAGTGGGGTTGGAGATCCCAGCTGATGCGGTGCAAGGAGAGGTCCGCTTTGTTCTTTGGTGTGGGTCTTTGAGGTAGGCTTGCCAACGAGCTGCATGGCAGGTCAACATATGTCTGGTCAGGCATGTGGTACCCAAGCGGCTGATGTTTTGGCCACGCGATATACGCTTGAGACATATGTTGCAAACAGCAGCTGTGCGATCTGATGCACTAGCCTCAAAAAAGGCCCACACCAAGGAACTTTTTGAATGACGGGCAGAGGCAGCGCCCTGCACAGGCGGAGCTCTGCGGTGTGATTCCGTCGGTGTACTGCCCTTACGCTGGCCACCAAAGGGCATCCTGCCTCGTTGGAGATGTGCCTCCTCCTCATCCTCCTCCTCCTCCTCTCTCCTATTAGGCACCCATGTGGAGTCAGTGACCTCATCATCCCCTCCCTCCTCATCACTGGAGCCAATCTGGCAGTATGCTGCAGCTGCTGGAACATGACTGCCAGATTGGTGTCCTTCTTGAGCATCCCCTCTGTCTGCTCTCACCCTACTGCCTTCCTGTAGCTGGGTTTCATCA
Source organism: Rana muscosa (assembly GCA_029206835.1). NCBI lineage: Eukaryota > Metazoa > Chordata > Amphibia > Anura > Ranidae > Rana > Rana muscosa. Next base: position 61,352,316 of record CM055122.1, on the reverse strand, counting down.
TCAGACCCTTCGAAACGCTGGGCATCCTCCTGGAGCATGTACCCAACACTGTGCTCAAACAGTTCGGGGGACTCCTCAGGAGGAGGACATGGTGGGTCTAGGGAAGGAGTGACTGATGATGAGTCTGACATTGATACCAGGGAAGAGGACGCTTTGGCAGCTGCTTTGCCAGTACCCTGAGCCTGGGTGAGAGAGGATGAGGAGGAGGAGGAAGGCTTGGTCATCCACTCTACCAAGTCTTCGGCATGATGTGGCTCAACATGTCCAGCTGCCGAAAAGAAGGACAAGCGTGTCCCATGGCCATGTGCTGATGACAATGCACCGCGTCCATGACCAGCACTGTTGCCCCCAGACACAGAGCCTGCTTTCCCTCTTTTATTGCCTCCTGACTGTCTGCCTCTCCTTGTTTGCCTTCCAGACATTCTAATAGATGGCCTGCAGGGAGATGGGAAAAAAGCAATAAGGGCTACCTTCAGGTGTCCTTCTCTGTCCCTTTACTTAAGGATTTCTAAATATGGTTCAGGATGATTGCTTTTGCACAGAATAGCACAACGACAATTTCCCTGACTGTCCAAAAAACAAGGATTTCAAAGATGGTTGATGAGGAATGCTTTAGCACACTATAGCACAAGGAGAATTCACTCACTGTCCTTCCCAGTCCCTAGAAACAAGGACTTGCACAGTGAAAGAAACTGACACTCTCCCTACCTAGAGTTTTCTGTCCCTAGAAAAAATGTTTTTTTTAAGCACACTATAGCACAAGGAGAATTCACTCACTGTCCTTCCCAGTCCCTAGAAACAAGGACTTGCACAGTGAAAGAAACTGACACTCTCCCTACCTACAGTTTTCTGTCCCTAGAAAAAATGTTTTTTTTAAGCACACTATAGCACAAGGAGAATTCACTCACTGTCCTTCCCAGTCCCTAGAAACAAGGACTTGCACAGTGAAAGAAACTGACACTCTCCCTACCTACAGTTTTCTGTCCCTAGAAAAAATGTTTTTTTTAAGCACACTATAGCACAAGGAGAATTCACTCACTGTCCTTCCCAGTCCCTAGAAACAAGGACTTGCACAGTGAAAGAAACTGACACTCTCCCTACCTAGAGTTTTCTGTCCCTAGAAAAAATGTTTTTTTTAAGCACACTATAGCACAAGGAGAATTCACTCACTGTCCTTCCCAGTCCCTAGAAACAAGGACTTGCACAGTGAAAGAAACTGACACTCTCCCTACCTACAGTTTTCTGTCCCTAGAAAAAATGTTTTTTTTAAGCACACTATAGCACAAGGAGAATTCACTCACTGTCCTTCCCAGTCCCTAGAAACAAGGACTTGCACAGTGAAAGAAACTGACACTCTCCCTACCTACAGTTTTCTGTCCCTAGAAAAAATGTTTTTTTTTAAGCACACTATAGCACAAGGAGAATTCACTCACTGTCCTTCCCAGTCCCTAGAAACAAGGACTTGCACAGTGAAAGAAACTGACACTCTCCCTACCTACAGTTTTCTGTCCCTAGAAAAAATGTTTTTTTTAAGCACACTATAGCACAAGGAGAATTCACTCACTGTCCTTCCCAGTCCCTAGAAACAAGGACTTGCACAGTGAAAGAAACTGACACTCTCCCTACCTAGAGTTTTCTGTCCCTAGAAAAAATGTTTTTTTTAAGCACACTATAGCACAAGGAGAATTCACTCACTGTCCTTCCCAGTCCCTAGAAACAAGGACTTGCACAGTGAAAGAAACTGACACTCTCCCTACCTACAGTTTTCTGTCCCTAGAAAAAATGTTTTTTTTAAGCACACTATAGCACAAGGAGAATTCACTCACTGTCCTTCCCAGTCCCTAGAAACAAGGACTTGCACAGTGAAAGAAACTGACACTCTCCCTACCTAGAGTTTTCTGTCCCTAGAAAAAATGTTTTTTTTAAGCACACTATAGCACAAGGAGAATTCACTCACTGTCCTTCCCAGTCCCTAGAAACAAGGACTTGCACAGTGAAAGAAACTGACACTCTCCCTACCTACAGTTTTCTGTCCCTAGAAAAAATGTTTTTTTTAAGCACACTATAGCACAAGGAGAATTCACTCACTGTCCTTCCCAGTCCCTAGAAACAAGGACTTGCACAGTGAAAGAAACTGACACTCTCCCTACCTACAGTTTTCTGTCCCTAGAAAAAATGTTTTTTTTTAAGCACACTATAGCACAAGGAGAATTCACTCACTGTCCTTCCCAGTCCCTAGAAACAAGGACTTGCACAGTGAAAGAAACTGACACTCTCCCTACCTACAGTTTTCTGTCCCTAGAAAAAATGTTTTTTTTAAGCACACTATAGCACAAGGAGAATTCACTCACTGTCCTTCCCAGTCCCTAGAAACAAGGACTTGCACAGTGAAAGAAACTGACACTCTCCCTACCTACAGTTTTCTGTCCCTAGAAAAAATGTTTTTTTTAAGCACACTATAGCACAAGGAGAATTCACTCACTGTCCTTCCCAGTCCCTAGAAACAAGGACTTGCACAGTGAAAGAAACTGACACTCTCCCTACCTACAGTTTTCTGTCCCTAGAAAAAATGTTTTTTTTAAGCACACTATAGCACAAGGAGAATTCACTCACTGTCCTTCCCAGTCCCTAGAAACAAGGACTTGCACAGTGAAAGAAACTGACACTCTCCCTACCTAGAGTTTTCTGTCCCTAGAAAAAATGTTTTTTTTAAGCACACTATAGCACAAGGAGAATTCACTCACTGTCCTTCCCAGTCCCTAGAAACAAGGACTTGCACAGTGAAAGAAACTGACACTCTCCCTACCTACAGTTTTCTGTCCCTAGAAAAAATGTTTTTTTTAAGCACACTATAGCACAAGGAGAATTCACTCACTGTCCTTCCCAGTCCCTAGAAACAAGGACTTGCACAGTGAAAGAAACTGACACTCTCCCTACCTACAGTTTTCTGTCCCTAGAAAAAATGCTTTTTTTAAGCACACTATAGCACAAGGAGAATTCACTCACTGTCCTTCCCAGTCCCTAGAAACAAGGACTTGCACAGTGAAAGAAACTGACACTCTCCCTACCTACAGTTTTCTGTCCCTAGAAAAAATGTTTTTTTTTAAGCACACTATAGCACAAGGAGAATTCACTCACTGTCCTTCCCAGTCCCTAGAAACAAGGACTTGCACAGTGAAAGAAACTGACACTCTCCCTACCTACAGTTTTCTGTCCCTAGAAAAAATGTTTTTTTTAAGCACACTATAGCACAAGGAGAATTCACTCACTGTCCTTCCCAGTCCCTAGAAACAAGGACTTGCACAGTGAAAGAAACTGACACTCTCCCTACCTACAGTTTTCTGTCCCTAGAAAAAATGTTTTTTTTAAGCACACTATAGCACAAGGAGAATTCACTCACTGTCCTTCCCAGTCCCTAGAAACAAGGACTTGCACAGTGAAAGAAACTGACACTCTCCCTACCTACAGTTTTCTGTCCCTAGAAAAAATGTTTTTTTTAAGCACACTATAGCACAAGGAGAATTCACTCACTGTCCTTCCCAGTCCCTAGAAACAAGGACTTGCACAGTGAAAGAAACTGACACTCTCCCTACCTACAGTTTTCTGTCCCTAGAAAAAATGTTTTTTTTAAGCACACTATAGCACAAGCACAAAACACACTGACACTCTCCCTACCTATCCTTCTCTTTCCCTAAACTAAAGGAATCCAGGTTAAGCAAGAAAGAAATAAAAGTCACTGTCCCTGCCTATGCTGCTCTTTCCCTGCTCCGGAACACACTACACTAGGCCGCCGTGCTGGCGGCCTTTTATAGTGTGGGGCGTGTACTAAACACCCTCAGCAATAATTGGCCACAGGCATCCTGCCTGTGGCCAATCATTGCTCTCCTCGCTGCCGGCGCTGTGATTGGCCAAGCATGCGGGGTCACAGTGCATGCTTGGCCAATCACAGCGCCTGGATGACACTGTGATGGCGTAGTGCATTGTGGGCCGTTCGCGTCACTCGAATTTGGCGCGAACGGCCCAAATCGTTCGATCTTCGTCGAACGATCGAACAGCCGATGTTCGAGACGAACGTATGTTCGACTCGAACACGAAGCTCATCCCTACACAACATACAACAGACAACAAACACATACATATGGAGCGAACATCGCCCAATCCCGTACAAAGATCTGATAGCTGGTAAACATGTCATATACATATGTAGCAATACCCTCTTCAGGGCCGCTGATTCGTTTTGGGTTTTGCACGTTACCTCTTCAGCTGCGTTGTCCGGGTAGAAAAGTCTGTAGTAATGCAATGTCCACACAGATGTAAAACCTCAAACAGTTAGGCTTTATTTTTCTTATGCAGTATAACTTTGAGAAGTAGAAGGTACAGAAGAGTAGGGGAAGGTTCAGGCACTCGCCACAAAAGTTGACAAAGGTAGAAGTTCAAAGTCACTCCCCACTCTCAATGTTAGAGTGGGTATTGGCCACCCGGATAGTCCCCTCTCACATGGCCTAGCAGCCGGGATGACACACGTATCAGCAAGAGGTTAGTCTCTGTCACAGACTGCCCAAGGTGAAGAAGGTCTCTGCCACAGACCTGTTTGAAGTTGAGCAATGGATAGTCCAGGAATCCTCTGCCACAGGATTTCAAAGTCCCAAACTTCCAGCCGTACAGTTTAAAGCGTCTTTAAGCCAATCCGGTAAACTGCAGGGCTGTGTAATGGATCCCTCCTTAATAAAGTTGCCAGGCCTCACTCGAGACAGCAGTGTTGTGACGGTCTCATCCAGGGCAGGTCCTCCCCTGGTCTCCTTCATTAAGATGCTTTATCCCCATTTAGATGGACAGCTTGGGATCCCTTCTCTGGATATAGGCCCCAGCCAGACTAGCTGGGCCTACTAAGTAGCGATGCAGCCTCGGGCCAACATGGCCCGAGACCAGGACCACAGACACATACCTCACGCCCGGAGGGCTGTGGGGCGAGAACGAACCCCTATCAATGGCGTCTGCCCCTTAAGTATCCCCTCTCAGCAGGCACAGCGGATTAACCACTCCCACTATACCACTGCCGATCGGGGCCACTCAATGTACCATTATCTGCCCGTATTCCAACAAGTGCCTGAGGTGGTAACGCCACCTACAGGCAAAAAGGGAAATCACTACCAGGCAAACCATAACTGAGACAGACGCGAATTTGAGTGTAATTATCAACCGTCTGAGCCCAACTACTGGCTCAGACATCCCTCTAAATTTGAATAGCGTTCCAACCATTTGGGATGGGCACTACACATATATCAACCTAAAAGTCCTATGTCCATTCCCCCAATTAGGACCAGTCAATTGACAGGGGCTTCAAACAGAATTTAAGGAGCAGATGGTATGGTGCTCTTGGAATTAACCCAAGAGCCCCAGACCTTCAAGAATTTTTTTGGGCACCCTCTAGCCTCATATGTTAGTTTGTATAGCGGAAAAGCATGGTTAATGGTAGTAATCCAGAAGGCGACGGTAGGTGAGGATTGGGACTTCCAGTGGAAGGTTATCGATTTCTTAGCATAGAACAATACTATCCGCAAAAAGGTTTGCATATTCTTAGAGATATCGTCAATGTAGCACAATAAACACCTCAGTGGATTACATATATTGGGTAATTGTGTGAGAGAACTAATGAAGGCTGGGACCTCCGACCAAAACTTTCTGATCGGAGCACAGTCCCACATCAGGTGAAAGAACGTGCCATCAGCCAAACAGCATCGGGAACATATTGCAGAAGGTAATTTTTTCAATTTGAACAGTTAACATGGCGTAAAATATGATCTGTATTGCAGTTTAGTCTGTATTACCTTATCGCGGGAGGAAATGACCGAGGGGACCTGAAGGGGAAGAACCTCCCGCCAAATGTCCTCCGTCAACTCAGGGATGTCAACTCTCCAACTATCTGCCGCTTTGCTGAGCCTATTAGTTGTGGAATGTAAGAGGGACCCATAATACGTGGAGATTAGTTTGGTGTGAGAAGAGTCAGTCAGTAGCCGTTCCAGCGGGGACAGTTGAACAATTATATTGCGGAGACCAAACTGCGTTGCCGCAGTATGGCGTATCTGCAAATAGAGGAAGTAGGCCGTGCCTACTTAAATTATAATCTCTACGAAAGTCCTCAAAAGGACAAAACATATTACCCGGGAACAAGTGCATAATGGTTTTCACCCCTCGTTTCAACCAGAATCCCCCATCAGATCTGCAAAAAATTCCTGTAGATTCGGATTCCCCCATAGTAGGGTGTTTGGTGAATATGTGTTACTATCAGTGGAGGGCTGTAGTTTAGTGAGCCTAAAGATCCGTAGAGTCATTGCCAGGACAGCTGTGCCCTCCCGCCCTCTAAGGGACATGCGGTGAATCAGGTTTTGCAGGGACTCATAGGAGACAAGTATAGCAGCCTCCAGGGCGGTTGCTGCATTGTTGGCTTCAGGGTAAAACCACCAATGTGCATGAGCCAACTGTGAGGCAATGTAGTAGGTCTGGTGGCAGGGCAGAGCCAGCCCGCCCTCCAGTACCGGTAATTATAGGGTTGTATTGGCAATCCTAACCGCGCAAGCAGCATCTTTGGAGCGGTGAAGGAGCGATGTGTATACCGCTCCTTTACCGCTGCTGCCCATTGAAATCAATGGGACAGAGCGGCTATACCGCCCGCAAAGCGCCTCTGCAGAGGTGGTTTTTAACCCCTTCTCGGCCGCTAGCGGGGGTTAAAACCGCACCTTTAGAGGCCGAATAGCGCCGCAAAAACTACGGTATAGCGGCGCTAAAAATAGCGCCGCTATACCATCAGCGCACCTCCCGCCCCAGTGTGAAAGCGGCCTAAAGGATAAGTTCACGTGTAACATGTAACACCTATATTCAGGGTGTAATGTGTAACATGTAACTAAAGCACCTGCTCGCACCCCGACCCGATCCTTCATTGTGACATTGGGTGGGGGGAACCTCTCCCCACACCTGCTGTCACAATTCAAAAACAGTGTGAGGGTTCCACCCATGCAGCCATGTCATTTATTCACAGCATTCTGTGAATAAATGAACTACAAGTCCCATCTTCCACTGTGGCTGATGGCTTGTAGTTCTCAAAGAACTGCGAGGGCACTGGTGAGCATAAGCATAATTCATGGATATTCCTGGACTTCAGTAACGGTCTGCCCATATGGAAGATATGGGCAGGCAGCTGTGCTGACAATCTGCAGTAGCCTGAAATTGCACCCTGCTGATCGCAAGTGAAATGCTCTAGAAAAATAGTAAGAAATGCAAATTTTTTTACCTGCATAAAAGGTTTGTTTATTATTATTTTTCAAAGCGAACTTATCTGATTAAAAACGAATTAAATAGGGCCATTTGTGTTTTATTTCCGGTAGTATTAACAGTATTGCAGATTTCTATGTAGCGGCATGTTTTGGTATGCAGAGTACAATCATTTCAACCATGATTTGGTAAAAAAAACAATAACTAAAAGCATGTATAAGAATATTTGAGAGTTCAAGCAGTCAAATACACAATTGTGCATACCCAGATAGAAAGCATAACTTGCCACATTTTTGTGGCAGTGTTGAATTGTAAGTCTGTTAACGTGCTGCACATTTTGACTGGCAAGTTGTACACTTGCAGAGCACTTGAAGCACAAGTTCTAGTTGACACTTTTCCAATTTGTAGCAAATTTGCATGCCAAGTCTCTAGCCAGGGCAAAGTTGCAGTGTTGAGTCTACAGCAAGAGCTCTGCAAGTCACAGTGACCCCTGTGGTGGGATGACTATTGTACAACATAACAGAACCAGAACTTGCAGCAGACTTGCATAATGTTTGCAAAGAAAGTTGATCTGGAGTCATGCAATGCGGACTTGCTGCAATTTTGCAACAAATTTGTGAAGCCTGGCAAGTGTAGCAATAGCTTAGCAAGTCATGGGCTCGTACAAAGGGACTCAATAAAGAGAGAACACAATGATAAAAGGTGCAAATAAATTTATTAATAAATAATTCTTTGGCATTTTAAATGGCCACGGTGTATCCAAGGGGTAACCTGATAATTACTATAATTAAATTAAATAAGAAAGCCATCTTGGCTAATAATTAAAACGAGATTAACGGGGTCCATCCAGACATGCTGGACAACTACACCCCCACTGAATACACCATGACTTTAACAATAGGGAGGGCGGGTGGGCATTGAGGTCCGGTTCAAACGGTCTGAGGCGCCCCGCTCACTGGTCCCTTATATAACCTCTCTCCGCGCGGGCTTTTCGCTTACTGTAGCCGACCAATCCTCTTCTGATCCAGGTAACCAATCCCATGGCTGTTGCTGCCCAGGGAAACTGCTAATATATCATACCTAGAAAATAAAGCACAATATCTGCAGTCCCCTTTGAACTCCCCCATGTTGGTCCAGCATATTGCTAGGACCTTTCATGGGCTCGTACAAAGGGACTCAATAAAGAGAGAACACAACGATAAAAGGTGCAAATAAATTTATTAATAAATAATTCTTTGGCATTTTAAATGGCCACGGTGTATCCAAGGGGTAACCTGATAATTACTATAATTAAATTAAATAAGAAAGCCATCTTGGCTAATAATTAAAACGAGATTAACGGGGTCCATCCAGACATGCTGGACAACTACACCCCACCGGCTGAGGCCAGTAGGGAAACTACTGGTTGAAGCCCCCCCCCACCGTGGCCGACTCGATTAAACTTTGCAAACCCATACAAAAAATGTCCAAACCTATAGGGGATAAATGGATTGAATCCTCCCGGAACAAACCCAGAATGAAACCTTCCAGCTCCGAGTGCCGATAAGAGACACCACCTGACGCTCTAAGAAAACTATGGATTGTTCTATTTAGGCGCCTCCTTATCCTGTCCACGTAGAAGAGATTACTGGCAGGAGACCATACTAATCTCGGAATCATTTCCGAGAATGCCAAAATGGAAGAAGGAAACATCACCTTAATAGAACCTAAGTCTCTTTTCATTTCGCATAAAAGGTCCCAAGTCCTAACTTTACCTAAGTCGTTCGCCCCTGCGTGAATCACTAAAACCTGAGGAAAAGGCCAAATACTGGACAAATAAATCAAATGTTCCTATAGGCCCCTCCATCTCAAACCCCGTACCCCTGACCATAAGACTAAATAAGACTTAGCGTCCAGACCTAAAGTGGTGGAGTAGTTCCTGTTTCCGGCATGTTGAGCAGCCCAGAAAACGAAGGAATGACCCACTATCCAGATAACTTTTCTGGAAATATCTGAAAGAGAAAATCATACAATTAGTAGATCAGGGCGTACATAAATTCTATATCTATTACTCTCCCAGCGACCAACTCTTTTTAACATTTCCGAAGAGAAACCCAATGCATCGGCCGTAGTGGCTGCTCCAATCCGAAAGGAATGTGACGAAAAGCAAAAACCTGACAGATTTAAGCGTTTCAAAGGGGAAGCCAGTACGGACGAGAATTGATATCTGGTAAGGGAAGACAGGTCTTGGTGAACAAAGAAGGAATCCCCAGAGGGAGGTCTGACCGCCAAATACCTCGCAACATGCCGTACAGGACAGATCACATGACTCGAGGATCTAGCTAGAGAGAACCATTGGCCCTTACCACCGGGCTGAGACTTAGACCTAGCCAGAAAAATGTGAAGAAAATCATTGTCTATACGAACGTGGTGAAAAGCAGAAAGGCCAAAGATCTTTTATTGGCCGCTGTAAATTCACCCAGGCTCATAGCACCAAAGAAAGCCAACGCAAAGGATGCACGGAAAAGGAGAAGCTCAAATTTTGAAAAACAGACTTCCTCTATAACCCTTAATAAATCAATCAGCAAAGGGATTGAAATGGGACGCCGGGTATCCAAAGACGGACAGGACCTCCGAAGGCCTTTTAAAACTTGACTGACCTGAAAGAATGAGGTTAAAGCCGGTAAACCTGCAAACTTCAGAAAGAAAGATACTCCTGCTAGAATCCGGCTTATGGAAGCAGGACTTAAATTTGATTGAATCAGAGCGGACAAAAAGGACAAAGAGGTGTATGATGTCACAACTAAAGAATCCAAACCTGAATCATGACAAAAAGAGCACCATCTGTACCAGGAAAGAAGATAATCCGACCAAGTCTTCTCCGAAACCGAGTTCTTGAGATACGGAAGTATCAGCTCTGGATTAAGCCCCAGAGGAAATCTGGGCAAGGAGTTCCATGCAGGTCTGCCTCCGGCGCCAAGTCCCGAAATCTTTCGAACTGTAGACGAGACAAAGCGTCGGCAATGTTATTCTTTATGCCTGCTATATGTGCAGCTTTTAACCAAATATTATAACGCAAACAATGCAATACTAAAAAACGTAATAGGTTAATCACTGGTTCCGACTTTGAGGAAAGGGAATTAACCGCAAAGAAAACACCTTTGTTGTCAGTGTAAACCAAAACTCTACGATTCTCAAAGGTCTCTTTCCAAATTACCACGGAAACCACAACAGGAAATAATTCCAAAAGCACAAGGTTATGTAGAATATCCTGGTGAAGCCACTCCTGATGCCACCGCTCTGCGCACCAGTGGCCATCGAGAAATGCCCCAAAACCAACAGATCCAGCTGCATCTGTGAAGAAATTCAGCTGAACACTAGAGACAAACTCCTTTTGCCAAATGGTCGTACCATTGAAATTACACAAGAAGGCATCCCAAACCTTCAGATCTTCTTTAATGGTTTTGGAGATGTAAACGTGGGAGTACGGGTTCTTAAGACCTTTGGTAGATAAAGAAAACCTGCGAGAAAATACCCTGGCCATCGGAATTACCCTGGCTGCGAAGGCAAATAGCCCCAACAGCGACTGAGCCTCTTTGAGAAAAACTTTACGTTTAGATAGAAAGACAGAGATCATAGATCTCATCCTTTCTAACTTTTGCAGAGGAAGCCTGAATTCCATAGCAGAGGAATCAATGACAATCCCCAGAAACTCAAGAGACATAGTTGGAAGAACTGTCTTCTCTACAGCCAGAGGAACCCCGAAATCATCACAAATGGAGAAGAATGTTTGCAGGTAATTTAGACATGAAGGAGAACCCGGAGGGCCAACAAATAAAAAATCGTCTAAATAATGTAAAAAAAACGCCTTCAGGACACCTCTGAGTCAATACCCAGTGCAAAAAGGTAGAAAATGATTCAAAATAAAAACACGATAAGGAGAAACCCATCGGCATACATTTGTCAAAGAAAAATTGATCTTGAAAATGAAAACCTAATGAATTAAAACCTTGAGGATGAACCGGGAGCAATCGAAAAGCAGACTTGATGTCTGCTTTTGATAATAAAGCACCCCGGCCGTGTTGTTGCAAAATAACCAAAGCATTATCGAAAGAAGAGTAGCAGACTGGAGCCTCCACATCCGACACTTCATCGTTCAAAGAAAAATTTACAGGATAAGAGAGGTGATGAATTAAGCGATAACAACCCGCCTCTCTCTTGGGGACTATTCCCAAAGGAGAAAGCCTGAAGTTGGAAAATGGAGGGGATGAGAAAGGGCCCGCTACTCTACCTTCCACCAATTCCTTGGAAATTTTTTCCTGCACCACTGCATAATTCAAGGCAACTGATTTCAAATTGTTGACCATAGAACAGCCAGGACCTTTGAAAGTGGGTACCAAAAAACCATCCCGAAAGCCTTCAATGAGCAGTGTTGCCATCTTGCGATCGGGGTATCGCTCTAACCACGGGAGCATGTTTGGTAAGCTCACTGGTGTCCGAGCTTTTTGGCCCAGCATCCCTAGCATGTGATTGAAAAGAGGTTGCAGAAGACTTGCGAAAACATCTGTTAGCTGCATGGCTACCATAGCAATTAGAACATTTGTGCCGATAACGGCAATTAGTAAGGAATTTTACACTGCCCTTCATTAAAGGCGAAACAAAAACCTTTGCGAAAAGGGGACTGCTGATTGGACGCTAACCTAGGAGCGAACTGAGGCTTTGGAGGTAGCATTAAATTCAACCACAATCCGACGTCCTTAGACCCCCAGTTTAGAGAGGGATGAACCGCCAATTTCTGGCGAAAATTTTCATCATAAGAATGCCAAGCCGAACCGCCAAAGTGGCGGAAGGCTTCAGCAATAATATCCACATGTTGAAATAAACCCGAGCACTTGCCTGGAAAGCGTTCCCCCAAAACCGCAGCAAAAATACAAAAGGCCTGAAGCCAGTTTTGGAAAGTTTTGGGAATCGCTCTTCTTCTATCCTCCTCAGATCTATCACCTGACAGCTTATCACTTTTAGCCAGAAATTCTTTTGAAGCTGGCAACAATGATAATAGGTCAATGAAGTCACCTCTCCAAATTTTTTCTTTCACTGACTTTGACAAGTGAAAGCCCAGAGGTGATAATATACACGGTAGGGGTTCTTTAAATGAGGATTCACCAACCAAAGTAGCAGAAGGTCTTAGAGGCAAGGCAGGGTTAACAAACTGTGAAGGGTTAAAGCTCCTAATATTCGGCAATAAGGTAGCATCATTATTCATAGATTGCTGCGCATTCAAACCATGCCATACAGAACCAGCGTCAGCATCACCTTCATCCATAGCACCATATAAATGTGCACCTTCATATAAATCTTTAGAATCAGTCATATAACTGCAGCCTGCACCAGATACCTGTGCCCTCTTATTCTCATTAACCTTCATACTAGGATGAAAATTTTCGTTTTCACTGGGGACTTTGCCCATTAATGTACCAACCTCCTCCAATGATTCAGCACCAGAGACCTGTGCTCCCTGACCCAACAAAGCACCATATGAATGTGCCCCTTTCATCTTAAACATGTTAGATAGTGAGATAAAAAGCGCTGACATGTCAGCCATAGATACAGAACACTTCTCACCATCTTCTGGATGTTCACAGTTTGTGACCACTTGAGGCAGCGGAGTAGCGTCTTTTTTCCTCACAGACTGCATGCTCCCACCGGCTCTCTCCCTGTCAGGTACCTGAGGAGAAGCAGAAATCTTCAGTTTCTTGGCTCTGCCTGGCTGCTTGCGCGGACCGCTCTTCACTAGTACTGACTCTGGGGATGCGATAGCCGCCTCCACTGGCAGAGCTGAACCGTGACCTTCATCCAGGCAACGAAGCAGCCACTCCTCACCGCCCTGTCCCTCTGCCTTCTCTAACAAGCGGCGTAAGAGGGACTCGCGATCCAGCATGCTGCTGCCGTTGAGGTCCGGTTCAAACGGTCTGAGGCGCCCCGCTCACTGGTCCCTTATATAACCTCTCTCCGCGCGGGCTTTTCGCTTACTGTAGCCGACCAATCCTCTTCTGATCCAGGTAACCAATCCCATGGCTGTTGCTGCCCAGGGAAACTGCTAATATATCATACCTAGAAAATAAAGCACAATATCTGCGGTCCCCTTTGAACTCCCCCATGTTGGTCCAGCATATTGCTAGGACCTTTCATTTTCAAACTTGAAGCTCAATTGCTTACTATCTGAGTAACACATCATGTAAAGGTTTGATAACTGTCCTCAGTATGTTTGATGGTACTTAGCAACATGCTTGAAGACTGTCATATAAGTCCTAGTTTGATGATTTTGTGCTCATTTTAATTTTTGTTTTGTTTTAGATTTCCAAGCTTTGGGGTTAAAGAAAGGGATGTTCTTCAATCCAGACCCATATCTAAAAATTTCTATTCAGCCTGGTAAACACAGCATTTTTCCAGCACTCCCACACCATGGCCAGGAGAAAAGGTCAAAAATTATATGCAACACCGTCAATCCTGTTTGGAAAAGAGAAGTAAGTCTCATTATATTATGTAATTACTGTTACTTTTCTTATTATCAAGGAAAGATTAATTTAAGGTTAACAGATTCACTTTACAGGGGGCACAGTAGGCAGTCTGTACTTTCCTTTCCCCCAATACCCTGCCACCCCGAAAGGCCACCAGAGCCCAGAGTACTACCTGGTACTTCCTGAACACTCATGCCGCATACACACGACCAAGTTTCTCGGCGGTGAAAACACCGCCGTGAAACCCAACGGGAAAAACGAGGATCGGCTTGGTCCCCTTTTCCCAGTCTACACACGGCCGTTTTTCACAACATGTTTTCTCTTGGTCGAGAAAACCGGCCGTGTGTAGGCTCCCTAGCAGTGATTCCCTATGGGAAAACTGCAGAGGAAAAAATGCAGTGATTCGCGACGAGAAAAATTAGTGCATGTTCTAATTTTTCTCGTCGTGATTCTCGGCGGTTTTCTCGTCGGGAAAGCTGCTGGAGATCCTACACACGGCCATTTTTCTCGTCCAAGTGAAAAAATGACAGTTTTCTTGACGAGAAAATGGTCGTGTGTACGCGGCATCAGACTCGGACTCTTAAGACATGCTAGCAATATACATATAGGTGCCATGTCAGAAAGGGCACCTGAAATTGCTGGGACTAAGCTATCAAAATTATAACTGATTGCTGGTCTGCTGCAGAAGTGCTGACAGTGCTCCTGAAGCACCACACCTGCAAAACCAACCCCCGCTGCCTGCAATCCCACCCTTCCCACAATCCCACCCACTGATGTCCTGCCAATCAGGTGCTGCAGCACACACATGAGATTTTGACTGCGCAGCTGGCTCCACAGAAAGGTACTGCAGGGGAGCAGAATGGGCCTGTCAGGTGAGTCTACATTAGGTTATGCCCCTCTGATCCTTGCTGCAGCTCAGCCACCGACAAAGGTGCAAGCAATGTCAACCAGTGATCTACCCTCTAAGAATTACCTGGGGGCACTACTGGATGGAGCAGACTGCAGCCATGGAAAAGCTGCTGGTGGAGCATCAGTCCTTGCTTGTGGAGGTTGGCAGGCAGGGCTGAGGCAAGTAAAGGGCCTTATGGGTTTCATAGATTTTTGTCATATGAGATGGGGGTTTCCCTGACTTCAAGAGCTTTTTCACAACTGACTTTTTTCCAGAAATAGTTTTTAACGTAGAGATTTCTGAAGGCTTGGTTTCCCTCCTTGATATGCGTATTACATCCCAAGATGGAAAGATGTCAACTTCAGTGTCATTAAACCCACCAATAAGAACATGCTGCTACATTACCATTTCCAGTATATGCATGTGTTATGAATTTGTTCAGATTCAGGCACACATACTCAACAAATAAATGCTATGTATCAGAAATTTGTTTCCACACAATAGTTCTTGATCAGACACTTGAACTGCAAGGAAACTGACAGAGTGTAAAGTTGTAAGAAAAACCACTGTTGATAGAATCCCTTTTGTATAAAAATTGAATAGGACCCTAATGCCGCGTACACACGATCGGAAAATCCGACACGAAAATCGTGGATTTTTTTCTGACGGAATGTTGGCTCAAACTTGTGTTGCATACACACGGTCAAACAAAATTCCGATTGTCAAGTACGCGGTGACGTACAAGACGTACTGTACGACGAGCCGATATCAATGAAGTTCAATAGGCAGTTCATCTCTTCTGCTTGATTCTGACCATGCGTGTTTTTTTGCGTGTCGGAATTGCATACAGACGATCAGAATTTCCGACAAGAACTTTTCTTGTCGGAAAATTTGAGAACCAGCTCTCAAATTTTTGTTGTCGGAAATTCCGACAGAAAAAGTCAGATGGAGCCTACACACGGTCGGAATTTCCGACCAAAAGCTCACATCAAACTTTTCTTGTCGGAAATTCCGACCGTGTGTACGCGGCATTAGACTTCGTAAGGAAGGCCACCCTCTGTGCTCTAAACATACTAAAAGCTCACAAGGGCCTAGCCCCCAAGGGAAAGGTCTCACCACCACTATCAGCTAATAAGACTATCTGGTACGGGCTGATCATAGGACTAAGTACATAAGAACACAATTGAGAATGTTGCATAAAACAGCCTGCTATAAGTGCCAGAAGTGTAATGTAGGTAACATGTTAATAATTTTTCTCACCCACATAATGGCACCAGGTACAAAATACATAGATACTTCAACTGCAACACTTATTTCTGCGCATACATTCTCAAGTGGCCACTCTGAACAAACCTCAATACTGCTGGGTTCACAGAAGATTAGGGTGTGCTGGAAATATATATTTTTAGTTTTACAGTTTAGTTTTACAGTTAGCATACTGAGGCAAGCAGAAACATCTGCACAATGTAGTTACAAAATGAGGTTTGTGTCCACAGTGATACAATCAGTAGCATAATGACAATATTGAAGTATAAAGTGTAGACCTCAGTCAAAAGCAGATTTACAGCTGTAGACAGTGTGTTACTGTAGCACCGTTAAGTAATACACACATACACCCTTCCCCTTACACAGATCAACTCTACTCCACCTGCACCCCTCTTACACAGACCACATCTGCCCCCTGCACCCCTCTTACACAGACCACATCTGCCCCCCGCACCCCTCTTACACAGACCACATCTGCCCCCTGCACCCCTCTTACACAGACCACATCTGCCCCCCGCACCCCTCTTACACAGACCACATCTGCCCCCTGCACCCCTCTTACACAGACCACATCTGCCCCCTGCACCCCTCTTACATAGACCACATCTGCCCCCTTCACCCCTCTTACACAGACCACATCTGCCCCCCGCACCCCTCTTACACAGACCACATCTGTCCCCTGCACCCCTCTTACACAGACCACATCTGCCCCCTGCACCCCTCTTACACAGACCACATCTGCCCCCCGCACCCCTCTTACACAGACCACATCTGCCCCCAGCACCCCTCTTACACAGACCACATCTGCCCCCTGCACCCCTCTTACACAGACCACATCTGCCCCCCGCACCCCTCTTACACAGACCACATCTGCCCCCTGCACCCCTCTTACACAGACCACATCTGCCCCCCGCACCCCTCTTACACAGACCACATCTGCCCCCCGCACCCCTCTTACACAGACCACATCTGCCCCCCGAACCCCTCTTACACAGACCACATCTGCCCCCCGCACCCCTCTTACACAGACCACATCTGCCCCCCGCACCCCTCTTACACAGACCACATCTGCCCCCCGCACCCCTCTTACACAGACCACATCTGCCCCCGCACCCCTCTTACACAGACCACATCTGCCCCCTGCACCCCTCTTACACAGACCACATCTGCCCCCCGCACCCCTCTTACACAGACCACATCTGCCCCCCGCACCCCTCTTACAAAGACCACATCTGCCCCCCGCACCCCTCTTACACAGACCACATCTGCCCCCTGCACCCCTCTTACACATTATACATACATAAAAGAGATCACTGGTTCACCAACTCCTGCAGCAGAGTGCCTGGAGCCTAAAAGGCCAATCAGCAAGCCTGAGCATACACTATATACCCCTTTGTAAGTTTCTCGGAAATGTAACATTTAAACATGACTTCTAAGGGATCTGGCAACAGAAGTAAAGGCTCCTTACAGTGCCTTCTTTATAATGAATCTTTCACTTTGCCTTCATGGTAAAAGTATAATTTCACTTTAAAGTCTCAAATTCACAAACCTAATCTACAGCTGGGAAAAGCAGATTATCTATATTCCCTATTTGCATTTGCTCCTGAGCTGCCCCCTGACACTCAAATGCAGTGCATTGCTTCTCTAGCAGTATCCAAGCATCCTCAACAGCTACAAAGCCAAAGATTACCTTACCTTAATAAGCATGATCAGACTGTTGCCACTAGATGGCATCTCAACAGTATTTTATTTAAAGCTTGCGAGAATGTAATAGTTTAGTTAAAAAAAAGTTTCCACCAGGGAAACTATATACATTGCAAAGGATTTTGGTAAACATATTGCAGACTTATATTTATTTCTATTTTGAAGAAACTGCCTCTTGTTTTATTATGTCCCATTGCCATACTTACTAAATGGGAATAATTAAATGGGAGGTACAGCCTTTGTTATCAATGCCTAGTGCAATCTTAGTTTTGTAGTGAAAAAAGAAGCAGTGTCTGCATTCCTTATACTTACACACTGCTCTGTAGCAAAATTGTGGGGCGTTTTTCCCGTGATTTTGCTGTGTTTCAGGTGCATTTGCTGAGCATTTCTATTGCGTTTTTGGGTTGTCTGGGTTGTCCAAAATGCGATTTTTCTGCGATTTCCATTTATTTCAATGGGAAGCTGCATTTTTGTTGCAGTTTTCAAAACCATACCAAAGATGCAGCATGCAGGACTTTTCAAAACGGACCACACCTGTAACGCAGTGGTGTGAAAAGTCCCATAGGATTTAAAGGGAAACATTTTTGTTGCGTTTTTCTGGTAAGGAAAAAATGCAGGAAAAACGTATCAGTGTGAAAGGGCCCTTAGAAGCTCACTAATCTGATTTTTATTTAACAAAACTGGATTTTTCTTTTAATTTATTTTCAACAATTCTATATAGCCATCCGTAGACATTTCTACAGATAAATATATGGATATACTATAAATCCAGAGATGACTGGGCATTTCAGTAAATCTAAAGTTCGCCATAGAAGGATTCGGTTAGAATGAGTGTCCTCATTGAAAGATTTCCTTTCCAATCATGTTCTGGTGACAGTCCATAACTTGAGATTTTCTTTCACTTTGGTGACAACCATAAGCAGGGCAAATGGAAACAGGACAGAAGGGGTGAATGGAGGTGGGGGTAGAAATAAAAACCTGACAGGTGTTCTAATCCCTCTCTACTCTGCAAAACGGAAAAAAAAGTTAAAATGTGAAAATGTCCAAATTGGGCCCAAAGTGTCAATATTTTGTGTGGCCACCATCATTTTCCAGCACTGCCTTAACCCTGTTGGGCATGGAGTTCACCAGAGCTTCACAGGTTGCCACTGGAGTCCTCTTCCACTCCTCCATGACGACATCACGGAGCTGGTGGATGTTAGAGACCTTCCATTTGAGGATGCCCCACAGATGCCCAATAGGGTTTAGGTCTGGAGACATGCTTGGTCAGTCCATCACCTTTACCCTCAGCTTCTTTAGCAAGGCAGTGGTCATCTTGGAGGTGTGTTTGCGGTCGTTATCATGTTGGAATACTGCCCTGCGGCCCAGTCTCCAAAGGGAGGGGATCATACTCTGCTTCAGTATGTCACAGTACATGTTGGCATTCATGGTTCCCTCAATGCACTGTAGCTCCCCAGTGGCAGCAGCACTCATGCAGCCCCAGACCATGACACTCCCACCACCATGCTTGACTGTAGGCAAGACACACTTGTCTTTGTACTCCTCACCTGGTTGCCACCACACACGCTTGACACCATCTTAACCAAATAAGTTTATCTTGGTCTCATCAGACCACAGGACATGGTTCCAGTATTCCATGTCCTTAGTCTGCTTGTCTTCAGCAAACTGTTTGCAGGCTTTCTTGTGCATCATCTTTAGAAGAGGATTCCTTCTAGGATGACAGCCATGCAGACCAATTTTATGCAGTGTGCGGCGTATGGTCTGAGCACTGACAGGCTGACCCCCCACCCCTTCAACCTCTGCAACAATGCTGGCAGCACTCATACGCCTATTTCCCAAAGACAACCTCTGGATATGACTCTGAACATGTGCACTCAACTTCTTTGGTCAAACCTGTCCTGTTTTTTTTTTTATCCAACAAAAAAGTTTTATTAAAAGAAGATTGGTATACAGCCATTTGCAGTATTACAATAAAGTACATAACAAAACAAGCATAGAACAAAAACATTCCACAGTAAAGAAACCTGTCCTGTTAAACTGCTGTATGGTCTTGGCCACGGTGCTGCACCTTAGTTTCAGGGTCTTGGCAATCTTCTTATAGCCTAGGCCATATTTATGTAGAGCAACAATCTTTTTTTTCAGATCCTCAGAGAGTTCTTTGCTATGAGGTGCCATGTTGAACTTTCAGTGACCAGTATGAGAGAGTGAGAGCGATAACACAAAATTTAACACACCTGCTCCCCATTCACACCTAAGACCTTGTGATACTAACAAGCCACATGACACCAGGGAGGGAAAATGGCTAATTGGGCCCAATTTGGACATTTTCACTTAGGGGTGTACTCTCTTTTGTTGCCAGCGGTTTAACAATTTGTTGAGGGATTTTGCGGGGACAGCAAATTTACACTGTTATACAAGCTGTACACTCACTACTTTACATTGTAGCAAAGTGTAATTTCTTCAGTGTTGTCACATGAAAAGGTATAATAAAATATTTACAAAAATGTGAGGGGTGTACTCACTTTTGTGAGATACTGTATGTGTGTAATTTGAGCTTCAAATAATCAGCTCTGTAAGTAATAGGCTTTTTTTTCAGTAAAGCAGTTAAGATTAGCCTAGTAACCCCTGGAGACCTGGTATTCTTCATTAAAGCAAAACACCACTCACCTCAGCTCCAGCGATGCAGCGTCCTCAGGCTCCCCGTCTGGCCGCTGACAACTTTGGGCGGCCGCTTCCAGGCCTCGATCGCCAGCCGCTGTCATTGGCAGGGTGGGGATGATGTCACTCCTGCGCAGGTGCCGGAGTTCAGTCAGATTCAGCATTGCCAAATTTGTACAGTACGTCACTGTACAAGGGCGGACAGGCCTTGTAGCTTTAATGCAGAAGAGACAATGCATAACTCTCCAGTATTAAAAATCCTCCTGTCCGCCAACTTTATTTCCGTAGACTAAAGTTCCCCTTTAATTTGCCTGAAAATTTTTTTTTTTTCAAATATATTCATTTACATGAAACAAAGATTTTTACAACTTGACTTTTTTACTCCTGAGCACAAATAAAATATAGAAAATACTATACATTTCCTTTAAACACCCCATGAAAAAGCAAGGTCAATAGTTGTGGAAGATTATAGTAGTTGGCAGTCGATTGAGGATGGTCAGATCCAACGGTTGTCAACAAGATGTATTCTTCTTTAGCTAGATATACAGTAGGTTGGCTAACAACCACCAGTGAGATCTCTACATGTCAACTTCTGCATCTATCAGGGACCTGCTTCAGTCTTCTCCTATGTTTAAACAATGGGTGAATACAAGGAATGCTTTATTATGTTTTACTGTACAGTATGTTACATAATTGCAGCTCTGCAAATTTTAGGATAGTCTGGCACTAAAAAAAAGGATTTGGAAAACTCATCAAACATGTCACTTTAAATGACTTTATTTAAATTGTATGTAATAATTTTCTTTAAAATGCTTATGTGCATATTAATTGGTTGTCCCATTTTCTGCCTGTTGGCATATACTACTACATGCTTTTAGAGGATAATTAAAAGCACAACTGATAAATATTTTAGTGTGTTGGGCACAGAGAGGATAATTGCAAAGGACAAGTAAGTGGTTTTATATTTAATATACCAAGCAAGCTTTGCATTTTATGGACTTTTTTTTTGATATGCCAGCATGCTAGCTCAAATAAACATTTCTATAATGATCTTACAAAAGTAATCAAAGCTTTTTAATCAGACACTGTGTGAATGACACTTACAGCCAGTAGCATAGGTGGTGGTCAATATAGTAGCTAAGGCTGGGGATAGAGAAACTGCATAAGCAGTCTAGAGGTGCATGGCTTTAGGTCTTGGCAAATCCTCAATATGGTGAGCTGTAAAACAGATTACTGTTGGTTATGAAGCAACTAGTGATATTAAAGTGGAAGTAAACCCTCCTATCATTTTCAGGCAAGGAAGCTGCCATCTTGGCCTCTGTTTAATCTTCAACTGCCATGATGCTGCACATGTGACCAGTTATGACACCAGCCATTGGATGGTTTGACAGTTTGGTTGAGAGCACAACCAATGTGACAGTTGGCATTCCCGGCATGCCGGGAATGTAACTGCTTTTTGAAACTGTTAAATCGATGGGTTTACTTCCGCTTTAAACTTTATGTAAACCCTAAAAATTAGCTTCCCTTATTTCATCCCTTTTGGTCTCTTTAAGCAGAGCTTGCCATAGAAAATAGGGTAAAGCAGTAGCGACTGGAGTTTTTTTTTTTTTGGAGGGGGGCAAACAGAACATCCCCCCCGCGTGGGCAGTCCGGCACTTACCCACTCGTGTGGGGGGCTGTCGTGTCCTCTCCTCCTCTCCTGTAGTGCGGGCAGCGGCCGCGGCGGCTCAGGTGTCGTGTCCACTCCTCCAGCTTCCCCCGCCGTGTGTCTCCTCTTCCGCCAAAGCGCTAGGCATCCAATAGGATCACCTGGTGCTTTGGTCAATCGGGAAACAGGTCTCACAGACTTGCCTCCTGATTTGCGGGGAGGAACTTTAGTGTGATAACAGCAAAAATTCATTCGCTTACCGTCACACAACTGGGTGGGCTCGGAGCGCAATGCTCTGCGCTCCGAGCCGACCCTTTTTTGAAGCCTATCAGAGCCTCTGGCTCTAATCAGGTGCTTAAAAAAAACACCCTGCCACATTGGTATCCATGGTCTGGCACTGATATCTAGATCAGGGGGCCGGACGCATTGGATAGGGGAGGCAGTGCCCATGCGCCCTCTATGTACAGGCCGCCACTGGGTTAAACACATTAGACTAAGGCCCTGGTTGGGGGTTCCATGCATGGCATGCCTGTTTTAAAACATTCCACAACATTTTAATTTGATTTATATCAGGGCTTTGACTAGGCCAGTCTATAACACTGTATTTAAACTTTTTGAACCATTCCTTGGCGGATTTGCTAGTGTGCTTCAAATAATTATAATTCCCAGTTCAACTTCAAGTTGACAGACAGTTGGCCTCACATTATTTGAAGCATAGTTCAAACTGTTGCAGAATTCATGGATGACTCGAAGACTGCAAGCTGCCCAGGCCCTGAAGCACCAAAGCAACCCAAAACCATAGCAATGCCACCGCCATGTCTCACATGTTTGTACAAGGTTCTGAGATGTTGTCTTCCATTTGCACCAAAAATGTCTACTGTGACTGTTGCCAAAAAGATCTCTTTGGTTCATCAGTCCACAGCACAGTCTAGAAGGCTACTTTTATAATCAAACATACAATTCTTGGGCTGAATTTACTGGACAAATTAGCAATAATTTGAAATCTACACCACCTGTACTGTACTCCTTATAGTGAAATGATTAAAAAAATTGCCACCTTTTAAAAACTTGGTCAGGCATCCAGCTTATTTCTGAGTGCCTTATAGAGCTCTCTTAACCATTTGACAGTAGGCCAGGCAGGACATTCATCTTTCTGGGCAGACATCATAAGACATCCTCCCTGAACGCACCTCGGGTCGTGCTGCGGACTGATCAGTGTACCGGCCCGCTGCCGGTACCATGTGATCGCTGTTTCCAATCACAGCAGATCACATCACAATTGTAAACAATGGATGGCTTCCTTTCGTGCAATTCATTACGTACAATTGTGTTGCTAGCTGTGATTGGTACAAACAGGGCCAATCACAGCCCATCTGTACCATGTGATTAGCTGTGGCCAATCACAACACACAAAATTAATCAGTTTCCTTCAGTAAAAATGGTTGTTTATACGAGTGAAATTATACCAGTGAAATATACTGGTCATACTAAGTACAGTATAAGGTCATACTAAGCAATCATATTGTTTAAAAAAAAAAGTGTTTAACAATGTGTTAAAAAAATCATAAAAGAATGAAAAAAGTTATATTTTTTTTTTTTTTTTTTACATATTGTCACCAGTCAGTGTCCCTGATCACCACTACACCTGTTATATGATGATGCTGTACTGCCCTGGTGACAGTATGTAAAAATATATATATATATATATTTAATTTCTTAATTTTCCAAAAAATTGAGACAGAAAACTCACCATGCCAAACAGGGGTCATTTGGGGGATATTTGTACTGTCCTGGCATTTTCAGGTTGTCAGTACATCAGTATTGAACAATTTTCAGACTTTATATATACCAGTTTGTGGACTCTATCACTTTCCTACAGACTAAAAAATAAACACTGATTTGGTTTATTTTCACCCAAAAAAGTAGTAGAATACATTTTGTCCTAAATTCATAAAGAAAGATTATTTTTTTGCAACCAAAAAAAAACAGTTTTTTTTTCAAAATATTCTAGCTTTTTTTTATTTATTTGGCAAAAATAAAAACCCCAGTGGTGGTTAAATACCACCAAAAGAAAGCTCTACTTGTGTGAGACTGTGAAAAAAAAAACATATGGGTACAGTGCTGCATGATCGTGCAATTGTCATTCAAAATGCGACAATGCTGAAAGCAGAAAATTGGCCTGAGCAGTAAAGGGGGTGGAAGTGCCCAGTGTTGAAATGGTAATTTTGCAGCACACATATCAACAGCAAAGAGAACACCAGACCCCAGATATCGGAAGTTAAAATAAAACAGGTTCTACCTGCAAACTCCCAAAGGTGGATCAATTCTAATTTCATGGTGGTGGTCAATAGTGGTGAGATTAACATACTTTTTCCATGGGACAAATCTGAATTTAGATTGAATGAATGATGATTTATGAGAATGATTACACCATATCAATGTTATGTGTCATTTATTTATAAATTTAAATTATTTATAAATTTATAAATCCTGTATAATAATTTATTTAGTAATATCACCTTTATTTGTAGGCACTATTTAATTGCTTACAGACCGCCCACCCGAAATGTACCTGTACCGCGTCTGTTTCCTGGTATAAGGCACAAACGTGCGCGCCCCCGCCAGCCTACTCCCGCTGTGATTGTACACATCAGGTGTTTGTCAGCAGGTCCCAGCCAATGATTCATGAGTTATTTTGAGGGGATAGAAAATGTGAACTGTTATACAAGCTGTACACTCACTACTTTACATTGTAGCAAATTTAATTTCTTCAGTGTTGTCACATGAAAAGATATAATAAAATGTTTCCAAAAATGTGAGGTACTGTATATACCATTGTTTGGTAAAAAAAATCCCAATAAGTGTATATTCAAAGACATGTAGCAAAATACATTGTGGTCTAAATTAATACACATCAATAGACATTTAATTTAAAAAAAAAACATTTTTATTGGATATGTTTAATAGCAGACAATAAAAAATTGTCAGCATTTTTTCATTTAGATAATAAAAAATAAAAATCCAGTGATGATCAAATACCACCAAAAGTAAGCTCTATTTGTGTGGAAAATATGACATAATTTGGTTTGTGTGCAGCGTTGCATGAACTCGCAATTACCAGTTAAAATAGCTCACTGATAAATAGCAAAAAATGGCCTGGTCATGTAGTTAAATAAAGATCTAATGCTTGTTCAAATATGTTAGAAAGTCAATAACTTACTTACATATGTTCTAATTTTATAATTGTATGGAACATAGATATCAAAATTTAGAATTCAGAGGTCTATATTTCATGTTTTAGATTCTGAGTTCCAAGTTTAGAGTTCCAAAATCCCTGTTCCATATTCTATGGTCTATATTTTGAGTTCCTTGTTGCATATTTCAAGATCCAGATTTTGAATTCCATGTTTCATATTCCAGGTTCTGCATTCTATATTCCAAGTTCCTATTCTATGTTCAGAGTTCAGTGTTCCAAGTTCCATCTACCATATTCCCAGTTCCATTTTCCATGATCTGAGTTACATGCAACTCAGAACATCGAACATGGATATCAAAATATGGAACTTGGAATATTGAACTCCGAACATAGATTTTGGAACATGAAATTTAGAACTTGGAATATGGAACTGAAAATATTATTTTTGGAACAAGAAATATGGAACTCGGAATAGGAAATTTTAAAAATGGAACATGGAGTTTAAAACATGGAACTGGTAATATGGAACTTGGTATGCAGAACATGTAACTCAGAATATGGAACTCGTAATGTGGAACATGGAACTCAGAAAATGGAACAAGGCACTTGGTATGTAGAGAATGGAACAAAACATGGAAACCAGAATATGGAATATGGGTCACAGAACATTAAACGTGAAATTTGGAAGTCTGTATATGAGATTTAAAATAAGGCAAGAACAAGGAACTCAGAATAGGGTTCGTAGAACTCAGAATATGGAACATGAAACACCAAACATAGGAACATTAACTTCAGAACATTAAATTTGTAATATGGAATTTCAAACATGGAACTCAGGACTTATACGTATGGAATTTCAAACATGGAACTTGGAATGTGGAACATTGAATATGGAACTCTGTATATGAAATTCAGAATAAGAAAATTGGACTATGAACAATGGAACTCCAAATATAAAACATGGATTTAGAAACTTGCAATGCCAATCTTGAAATATAGAACTTGGAATGTCAAAAATTATAATTAGATCATGGAACTGGAACCCAGAATGTAGAACACAGAAAAGGGAGCTCAGAATATGCAACTCAGAATATGGATCATGGAACATGGAGTATGTTAAATGTAATTCAGAACATGGAATTTTGAATATGGAACATGGGATATGGAACATTGAACTCCAAACATAGACCTTGGAACATGGAATTTGAAACATGGAATATAAAACTTGTAATATAGAACTCATAACTTCAAGTGATTGTCAAGCTTGTTTTTTCTTTCCCAAATAATAAACATGTTTTACTTACCTCCTGTTGCTCTGGGCAATGGTTTTGGATACAGCAACCCCAAACCTTCTCTTATGGGGTCCCCGACTGTCACTCCAGGCTCCTCCTTTTCTGCGTGTGCCACCATAGGAAGCCACTTTCTATTGTGGCATAAGTGTAGCCTCGCTCCTGAGCTGGGCTCTGTGCGTCTATTGACACACTGTGTGGCTCGTCCAATGCTCCCTCCTCCCTAGATTTGACTGACAGTGACAGGAGCCATAGCTTCTGCTGCTCTCAGCAACGCCTGAGAGAGAATGGAGAGAAGAGAGGAGCCCTGCAGATGAGCACAGCTTCAATATATAATACATGTTTTTCTTGTGTGTAGATATGCTTTACGCTGTGGGAAGCCAGAGTCTTCCAGTTTGTGCCAGCCCTCCCCTCTATATATAGGGCTGCAAAAAAGAAAAGGATTCCCCTAAGTGGACTTTGAGAGCATAGATCTAGAAAAATATGTTGCACAATATTGTATTTATAATGACAAATGTTTATTTTTAGCAACAAGGTTAAAAACATGAATTGGAATGTATACAAATCTGTATTAGAAACATCAGTGTTCAAGCATAGAGGAAGATGTATAATGACATGTATATCTTGCATCATATTTTTTGTTAGTATATTACGTTAATTTTTGGTTGAAAAAATAGAAATAATTTATAACTCCAAAAAATATATATAAATAATAAACTCTTAATGGTATTGACTGCATGTAGTATAATGGAATAATTAATTTAAAAGAAACTAAATAAATAAAAAAAGTTAATATTGAAAGACAATTATTTTTACATTGTTCTATGATGCAAGATATACATGTCATTATACAAATATTCTTTAACTTGTAGGTTCTCCTGCCCTCTTGCCAGCCCAAGTGTCTCTGTACCTACCCTCCTGGCATGCTGGGCAACCCCGCTCATATAGGCCCTCTAAGTTACCCCTCAACAGGAAAAAATCTTCTTCCACATCTACATTGAGGCATACTACCTTTTCTTT
This sequence comes from Rana muscosa, assembly GCA_029206835.1. Lineage (NCBI taxonomy): Eukaryota > Metazoa > Chordata > Amphibia > Anura > Ranidae > Rana > Rana muscosa. The sequence goes on along the minus strand of CM055122.1, from coordinate 61,324,880 downwards.
TCATATTGGTTTTAATTATAAAGACGATACTTGGAATGATTTTCTGTTAACATCAAACAAAGCATGTAAGTGTCTACAACAACCAACATTTAAATCAATTGTTATATGCATTGTCTTGAATATATGTATAATATCTACTATAATATAAATTTTGTATAATGTTGTAGATATAAAACACACCCCTGAAGAAAAAGTTGTTTACTTTGAAACGCGTCGGGTGACAGACTACATCTGCCTCTATGCTTGAACACTAATGTTTCTAATACAGATTTGTATACATTCCAATTCATGTTTTTAACCTTGTTGCTAAAAATAAACATTTGTCATTATAAATACAATATTGTGCAACATATTTTTCTAGATCTATGCTCTCAAAGTCCACATAGGGGAATCCTTTTTTTTTTGCAACTCATATTGGATGTGGCATTAGATCTAGTAGAACACACCCACCGACCATCCTTTTTCTTTGTTCTATATATAGGGCAGTGCACACAATAATAGTAGACACAGCTATTCCAGCTTTGATTGAATTATTTTGCCAATGATCTGTATATATTGAAGGAATGCTTGGAAGTTCTTTATTGTTGCACCTGTACCCGGTGGCTAAAACCTTGCAAAACAGTATCCTGTACAATTTCTGTGCCTGTGTTTGGTACTCAGGATAAGGGTGCTGATTGTTCTAACTATATTTCCAGGGCAGAGTTCAATCAGGGCACATGATCTGTTCTGCCTTAACATATATATAGAGTTATTAGAAAATAATTTGTAATATTACTTCCTTTCACACCACAAGACTACACCTAAACCAATGTTTAAAGCTAAGCTGCACCCAAGCAGCATACTATATGTTCTATTTTGTTTTTCAGTGCACAGAGGATTATAGTAACTCTTTCTTATTCATATAGATGTCTTTATTTCATTCACAAATCAAAAACTGTTACTCTTTTAAAAATGCTGAGTATTTCTGTGTGCCCCACTGGAATTTTTCCATCCAAAATTGCTAGTGTATAATATAGATACAGTGACTAAAATTCCATAAAGAAGGGATTCACAATGTTGGGTTATGGTAAGTCTTGCATTGAGACAATAATCCTCTGTGTAATTTTTTTTTAGAAGAGGTCAGAATTAATCAGTTTTTTCTAAAAATAATTTGTCAATAGTAGCATAACATTTTGAACTCTAGTAATTCATCATTGCATAATATTTCTGCAGTTGTTCAGCTTTGTATCTCTTCCAACTGATGTCTTGGAAATCGAAGTAAAGGATAAGTTTGCAAAGAGTCGACCAATTATCAAACGATTTCTGGGCAAGCTCTCAATGCCAGTTCAACGGCTTTTGGAAAGACATGCAATTGGGTGAGTATTATGGTCTGTGTGAACTACACACTTTTATATTGTGGCCTTTACAATTATTGCCTTTAATGGTTCTATAATTATGTCACAAAACACCAGTCTGCATTTGGGTGGAAATGGGATATCTCTCCAATGGGAACCAGCACAGCTACAAAAAAAGCATCTTAGTAAAGTGGGGAAGGATTAGGTTTTTATTGCTGAATGTGTTTCAGTCACATCCATTCCTGTTATTTTTATTTTATTTTTTTTACCATATGGTTAGAATCTCATGTAACCATCAGTGTAGTTAGGTCACAGCAATGGTGCATAAAGACATGGATGAGCGAGTTTGGGGTGGAGGAACTTGACTGGCCTGCCTCAACCCAATAGAACACCTTTGGGATGAATTAGAGTGGAGACTGCGAGCCAGGCCTTCTCATCCAATATCAGTGCCTGACCTCACAAATGCGCTTCTGGAAGAATGGTCAAGCATTCCCATAGACACATTCCTAAACCTTGTGGATAGCCTTCCCAGAGGAGTTAAAGCTGTAATAGCTGCAAAGGGTGGGGCAACTCAATATTGAACACTACGGACTAAGACAGGGATGCCATTAAAGTTCATGTGCGTGTAAAGGCAGGTGTCCTAATACTTTTGACAATATAGTGTATATCACTTGTCAGAAAAAAAAAAGCTATAATAATATGTAATATTTATGTTTGTCTTTTAGGGATCGTGTTGTTAGCTACACCTTAGGACGCCGGCTGCCAACGGATCATGTTAGTGGACAACTGCAATTTCGATTTGAAATAACATCTTCTATACATCCTGGTACAGTCTCTCTTAATTATGTTAAAAGTTTAATTTTGTACAATGTATAATCTGCTCAATAATTTTAAAAAAGTTCTGCCCTTAAAAGAATATAAAAATATATAAACACAACTGTAATTAGTTTGCAATATATTCGGCCTTATTTAAAACCGCGTATTGAAAACCAATTACATTTAATTTTTATACGTTTATAGCAGACAGAACAATAAAAGATTGTTTCCTATTTGTTGCTATGGATTCTTGAACTTTAATGTAATATATGCCTGATGGTTTTATCTAATGCATAGATAAATCGTATTTAGATTAATGTATATAAAATTAAAGTCATGCTCTGTTATATCTGACATATTATCAAAAGTTTAAAGCAAACTTTTGCATTTAGGCATGATTAGCTGACTACTTTTATGGGTTACATTCGTCTTACCTTTTTGAAAGTGTGCCAGTAGCCTTAATTTGAATAGGCAACAAATAAAAATTGTGACCAGAGTTTGCATGTATAACCTAAAATAAAAAAAATAGGGGCCTTAGTGAATAATAGGAATGTGCAGAAACTGAAAAAGGTGTGAATACATAGAAATAATATAAGCTGTGCTGACAGTATCCTGCATAGAGCACTCACAGACTTTGTACTACTAGGGTGCTCTCCAGAGAAGCTGAAACCATACCCGAAAGTTCCTGAAACCCACAAAAGCAGCCAGCTTGTCAATTACCCATTGTGTAAACTTTCAGTAAAAACCAAGGTGAAATATAATATAAATGTATTAAAGGAAAGTTATTGTTTGCCCCAAAAGATAGGCGTAGTGGGTTTTAAAAAAAATTACAAATTATGTCTAACCTCAAGAGCACCCAAATTTTAACCATTCCTTGGTTGAGCCTTTAATAGTTAACCTCCACTCTGATTCCTCGTACACACGACCGGTTTTCACGGCAGGAAAAAAAACTGCGCTTTTCCCGACGGGATTCCTCTCAAGCCTGCCTTGCATACACACGGGCACACAAAAGGCCGCTGAACTTTTGACTACCAAGAACCCGGTTACGTCAAAGACTACGACGAGCCGACAAAATGACGTTCTATGCTTCCGCGCATGCGTCAAATTGTTTATGAGCATGCACTTTTTTTTTCCCCTCGGGAAACCATACACACAACGGTTTTCACATCGGGAAAAAGACAACAAGAACAAGTTCTCTTTTTTTTCCCCGCAGTTTTCTCATCGGGAAAACTGCGATGGAGCATACACACGGCCGGTTTTCCCGGCCAAAAGCTGTCATGGCAGTTTTCCCGATGGGAAAACCGGTCGTGTGTACGAGGCATTACACGTAACCTTTCCTCTAACCCTAACATTTAATTTTCAAAGTGAATCCTTGACACCTGCTATGTTAGTTTTCCTAGCCAGATCGTAGCTGCTAGTTTTTGGTGTAGAAAGTGCTGCCTTACCATATTGTCTCCCTCACATTTTTCTGTAATACTTCCACTAACCCTCCTGGTAACTTTAACCTTTCCTAATTAAACTTAACTTAATAAAAAAGTGTCTGAGACAAGTTCTACCTCAACTGGTGCCCTTGCCCATAGCAACCAATCAGCTTCTAACGTTCATTTTTTGCACTCAGCTTAGAAAATGAAGATTTAAAAGCTGAATGGCTGTGCCCCAGTTGAGACAAAGTTTACCTTAGACATCTGTCATTAATTTCTCCCATGGTGTTAAGTTTACTATGCTGAGAGATAACCTTTTGGTGCTGAAAGATACCAGGGAAAAGTACAGGTTATCTCCGGTCTCCCTTAAAATCTAATCTCCTCCCCCAAAGGTTAACCACTAAGTGAGCGCTTGAAACCTAAGCTTTGATCATAACCCAATTCTATGAACAAGTATTCAGCACCAACACCAGGCAGCAGTAGGTATTATGTGTTTAAAATTAAAAGTTTCAGCTTCCATGATGCATGGGTGACATGATACTAATTAATATGTTCTTTCTTTATAGTTTTTTTCTGGAGAACAATTTGTGTTTGTACTGAGGTAGTATAATGAGTAATGATGCGTATTAAGTCATAGAAATCAATAATGGGTTTAATTAATGTGTACTGTTATTACATGCTTCTGCTGTGATCCTAAAATATTTTATTGTGATTTGTTTTTTGTTTTGTTTTTTAATTCTGGATTTGCAATTTATACTTTAGATGATGAAGATATTTCGATCACTGCAGATCCTGACCCAGTTCCGAATGAAAGTCCACTGCGCCACCCAGTGGAAGTTCTCTCTAATGAGCCCCAGCGAAGGACATCAGTTGCCACTGAAAACCCAACATCAGAATTGCCAAATGATTGCATTTCTAGAACTGGTCATGATAAGCACCCAGCCATCGACAGCAGATCAATAAGTCAACATAGTTTCCATAAGACACCAATCACAAGTACATGTGCTGGAGTTCTTGTAGCCAGTACAACAGAAAAAGAAAATGACCCCTCCGAAGTGAGTGTTCCAGATCCTCCGGAGCAGGAACCAGCATTATCTATTGAGTCTGATACCAAAGTAGAGGGTTCTGCTGATTCCAGGGCTGATAATGAAGAAGAGAGCACTGGTGTAATACATGCAGAGGAAGCTAGCTTGCCAATGGAAACTGACAAGAATCAAGAGAAACAAGAAGAAGAGTCACATGACAGCAGTCAGCTGCAGGACAGTGAGCCAAAACTGAGAAATACAGTAAAAAGAAAAAACAGACCATGTTCTTTGCCTGTGTCTGAGCTGGAAACAGTTATTGCTTCAGCTTGTGGAGAACCTGAAACACCCCGTACACACTACATAAGGATTCACAACTTGTTACATAGTCTGCCTTCTGCTCAGATGGTCAGAGATGGAGAAGAAGAAGAAGATGATCAAAACAGTGCAGATATGGATGAAGAGTCAACAGTGAAAGAGGCATCCGAGAAGGACATCGTGAGCGAATCAGAAACCTTGGCAGCTGATCCTTCTATTGACATTGTAGCCGATGAAGGTGATGACCTAGAAAACAGTAGAAGTACTTTACCCCATGATATTTCTTCTGATCACCTTCCTGTTTGTAACCATCTCTGTGTAGATGAAGAACACCCTAGGACTGAAAGCGAAAGTGACTCTAGTCCAAGGGTTCATGGGGACCATGACTGTGACACTTGTGACACCTCATGCTATAGCACTTCCTGTTATAGCACCTCTTGCTATAGTACCTCTTGTTATAGTCCGTCCTGTTATGATAGTCACAACCGTTTTTCGAGCCACACACGTTTCTCTTCTGTGGACAGTGCCAGGATCTCTGAAAGTACTGTTTTCTCCTCTCAAGATGATGATGAGGAGGAAAATAGCGCATTTGAATCCATGCCTGATTCTAATCAAAGCCCAGAGCCTGACCGGGAACATGGTGATGGCTCAATTCAATGGTCTGATGATCTATCTAGTCAGAGTATTACTTCAGAGAGGACTTCTGGTGCCCCTGAATCTCCAGTTGCAGGGCCAAGCAGTAGGAGAGAAGGTTAGATTGAAGTATCTTCAATGGAATCATTAATAAATATCATATTAAATATTAAGGTTATCTCTTATTTTCACAAGTGACATAAGTGTATGTAAGATACTTTGTAAATTATAATATTTTTGTTAAGTAGTAAAGTAAAATTTGCAAAAACATTAGTAATATTTGGAGAATAGGGATGTCACTGATGTCTTGTGAATCGTTTTGAAAGTTTGGTGAAATTGGTAACTGTAGGTAAATATACTGTATGGGTATGTTGGTCATTTCATACAAGAAACAATGCAAAACTTGTGCTTGTATGCTAAGATGTGTTTAAGTTTGGAGCTAAAGTGGAAATGTTGCCCCAGGCAAACACTCAAATCATTTATTTCATTTTCTTAAAGAATATAAGATTAAGTCTGACTGGTTGCTTTGATCAACAGGTCCACTCTTGCTTCATTTGACTTTGATTTTGTTTTCATAAATAACAATAAGTTTCCATTTGTTGTATTAAAAAAAGCAATGTAGTATATGTATAAAATTGTCCTTAAAAGAGATGAAAGGCCAATACTTTTGGTTATAGACTTATTTAATGTCACAGGAGTACATTTACTAATGTACTCCTGTGACCCATGGTAAGCTAACACTGCTGTCACTCTAAGTCATGCTCACTATCTGTTGAAGGGGCAGAGCCGCTCTGTGGTCAAGAAGAATCACAACAATATTGTCAGGATCCACTGTGGCTGCCTAACACTTGGCTCTGCCTCTCTGTGCACAACTGAGAGCCAAAGCCAACCGCACCCACCCTCTCCTTGGCTTGTAGCTCCAGCCAGCACTAAAGGAGTAAAGAGGCAGGGGGGTAATCTCTGTAGCTGACAGCCACGGCCCTCTGCTGGGAGCGTATACTTAGATATGACTAATTAGTGGTCACATGCTGGGTCAGCTGCAGTTAAAACAAGGACACTAAAGTAATGGGTGAGTATGGATGTTTATAATTTTTTTTTTTTATCTTATCCTTTAAAAGCTCAAACGAAGCCATAATTGTTATGCAATCAGGCTGCAAAACAAGTCAATAATTTGTGCTTGTGTGTTTTTTAAGTGTTAAAAGGGCTTTACAAAGTCAGTGCATTGATTAAACTGCTTGTAACACGATCTATGAATGGGGGAAAGTCTGATAAATTACGTGATTCTCTCCTTCATTCACTGACCATTCTACATGCTGTAAACAAGTGGGTACAGCCTGCTTCTGGCCCTCTATCATACTTTTATATGTCTAAAGACCCTATCCACAACAGCAAGGCAGGCTGATCCATCTTCACTCTAGTTTAATTTGCTGCATGCTTCTTCTGTGCCCGCGGCTTAGAATGTGTTGGAACCAGAATCTGTAAAACAGAAAACATATTCAGAAAGATCTCATATTGTTACGTTGTGGGTATTGAGACTTTAAGGGCTTGTTCACACTTGACTAAATTTCTAACGCTTAACAAACGCTCCTATAGCGTTAGTATGAGCGTTGGACTTGCGTTAGACTCGTGTTAATGATTTTTAGTATGGGCATTAGACTGGCATTTTACAAGCGTTAATGACAAGTTAAATATGCTCCCCAAATACCCTATGGGCAGATTTAAAGCGTTTGATGAGCTTTTAGGTGTGTTAAAACTGCTCCACAAGCCTGCCAGAGCATGAGGCTTCAATATTGAAGCGACGCAACGCTAACACATGTTTTGATAGTGTGAACAGTACTCTATGCTGTCTATTGTATCAAACACCTGCTTTTAACCACTTAAGGGCCACCGCACGCCGATGTACGTCGGCAGAATGGCACGGCTGGGCACAAGGGCGTACAGGTACGTCCCCTTTAAGATCCCGCCGGCGGCGCGCTAACGACCCGGTCCTCTTCTCCATGACCGTCCCCGCGGGAACAGCGGACCTGATCATCGCCGGTGTCCCGCGATCGGGTCACAGAGAGGAAGAACGGGGAGAGGTAAGTGTAAACAAACCTCTCCCCGTGCTTCCTAGTGAGCCTGTCACTGATCGTCTGTTCCCTGTCATAGGGAACGACAATCAGTGATGTCACACGCTAAGCCACGCCCCCCCCCACAGTAAGAAACACACATCAGGGCACACTTAACCCCTACAGCGCCCCCTCCTGGTTAACCCCTTTGCTGCCAGTGTAATTTTTACAGCACTGTTCGCTGTAAAAATGACAATGGTCCCAAAATAGTATCAAAAGTGTCCGATGTGTCCGCCATAATGTCGCAGTCACAATAAAAATCGCTGATCGCCGCCATTACTAGAAAAAAAAATATTAATAAAAATGCAATAAAACTATCCCCTATTTGGTAGACACTATAAATTAAAATATTGCGATTTTTTCTTTACCAAGAATATGTAGAAGAATATTGGCCTAAACTGAGGGAAAAAAAATGTTTTTTTATATATTTTTTGGGGATATTTATTATAGCGAAAAATAAAAAATATTGCATTTTTTTCAAAATTGTCACTCTATTTTTGTTTATAGCGCAAAAAATAAAAATCGCAGAGGTGATCAAATACCACCAAAAGAAAGCTCTATTTGTGGGAAAAACTGAATTCTGTTTGGGAGCCACGTCACACGACCGAGCAATTGTCAGTTAAAGCGACGCAGTGCCGAATCACAAAAAGTGGCTAGGTCTTTAAGCTGCATAATGGTCCGGTCCTTAAGTGGTAATGAAATGCCAGTCTCATGCCCATACTAAAACTTATTAATGCAAGTCCAACGCCCATACTAATGCTAAGATACAATAGACAGCAGGTGCTGAATCCAATATACTAACTATGCATTTTAATCTTCACATTGTAAAATTTTATTCATCAGTTAAAAAATGATCATATCCACATAAAAAAAAAAAAGGAATAAAGTTCTTGTTTGCACTATGGGGCCTAAGAAGGCGACTCTAGACCAGGGGTCTCAAACTCAAATTGCCTGGGGGCCACATGACAAGTTTTCATATCCCATGGGGGCCGCATGCAAACTTTCAAACTTCAAAAACAATAAACTATATACAGTTGTAGTTACTGCACTGGTGTCAGCAAATGCATTATTAAACCCAGCACTGGTGTCAGAAAACGCATTATTAACCCCCAGCACTGGTGTCAGCGGACGCACTATTAACCGCTAGCACTGGTGTCAGCAAACACATTATTAACCCCTAGCACTGGTGTAAGCAAACACATTATAACCCCTAGCACTGGTGTCAGCAAACGCATTATTAACCCCTAGCACTGGTGTCAGCAAACGCATTATTAACCCCCTAGCACTGGTGTCAGCAAACGCATTATTAAACCCAGCAATGGTGTCAGCAGACAAATTATTAACCCCGGCATTACCCCCCATACTGCATAAATACCCCCCACACTGCACAATTACCCCCCATACTGCACAAATACCCCCACACTCCATAAAATACCCCCCGCACTCCATAATTACCCCCACACTGCACAATTACCCCCCACGATGCACAAATAGTTCCACACTCCATAAAATACCCCCCGCACTCCATAATTACCCCCACACTGCAAAATTACCCCCCACACTGCACAATTACCCCCCACACTACACAATTACCCCCCACACAAACTACACAATTACCCCCCACACTGCATAATTACCCCCCACACTACACAATTACCCCCCACACTGCACAATTACCCCCCACACTGCACAATTACCCCCCCCCACACTACACAATTATCCCCCACATTACACAATTACCCTCCACAATACACAAATACCCCCCACACTGCACAATTACCTCCCACTGTACAATTAACCCCACTCTACACAATTACCCCCCACACTGCACAATTACCCGCCACACTGCACAATTACCCCTCACACTGTACAATTAACCCCCACACACACTGTACAATTAACCCCACACTACACAATTACCCCCCACACTACACAATTACCCCCCCACACTGCACAATTACCCCCCACACTGTACAATTAACCCCTCACTACACAATTACCCCCCACACTACACAATTACCCCCCACACTGCACAATTACCCCCCCACACTGTACAATTACCCCCCACACTCCATAAAATACCCCCCACTCACTCACCTCTCCTGGCAGTCAGGATTGTCTGCCTCCCGAGTCCTCTCCTGTGACAGGGCACGCAGAGAACACAATCTCCAGCCCTGAGGTGGCAGCGCAAGGTGGGCAAAGCGATGGGCGGGGCGATGGGCGGATCCTTCCTCCACTCCTTCCTCCGCTCTGTCCTCTCTCTGGGCTGCAGCGGCATGCAGCGGAGAGGACAGAGGAAAAGCGAGAGGTAACGCTGTTCGGCGCCTCCCCTCTGTGAAGCATGTTGAGTGAAAAAGTCCAGGATCGGTCTTGCCTGCGGGCCATTTTTAACCGGTCCGCGGGCTGCAAATGGCCCGCGGGCCGGTACTTTGAGACCTCTGCTTTAGACCAACATATAGAACAACATCTATTTACAAACCAAATTAAATGTATAAACAGTATTAAAAAGTATGTGATCCTTCATATGACACCCTCATAACCCACACACTTCAACATGTTCTATATATCTCTAGAACACTTTTGATCACAGATATCTTGCATGTTGATCATGTGGTGGGGCCAGAGCTAAAATCAACACTTTTGGTGGGTCATTGTGCCCAGTTCATCAGGAATTATGAAGGATGATATTTTAGTTGGACTGAGCATCCGACTGAGCATTGTAGACCTTCACCTCACCAGAGGGGAGTGGACAGGATGAAATATCATATCAGGGTCATAACATCAACTGGTCCAGAGGAACCCAGACAACCGAGGTACCCAAAATGAATTAATCTGTATATACAAGATTACAGATATACACTCATTATAGAGATGGAAATATTGCAACCCCTTCTATATAGATCAGTGTTAATTGTGTCGACTAAAATTACTAAAACATCTTAGTCGAATAAATGAATACTATTTTAGTCAACTAAAATACGACTAAGACTAAAACAATTGAGATGACTAAAATACGACTAAAACTAAAATGGCATTTTAGTCAAAAGATTAAATGGGACTAAAACTAAAATGCAAGTTTAGTCAAAAGACTAAGACTAAAACTAAATAGAAATTTGACTTCAAAATTAACACTGGTCTGTAGTGCATGGTCATACCTCGATACCATAAATAATAACATATTCGATTTTTCACTCCAGCAGTATATAATGAGTTTGGAAATTGTAGAGAAATGTTAACTAATGCATTACAATTTATTTACACTCATTCGATTTTAGACGACTAAAATTAGTTTTAGTAGACTAAAATGTACTGGAGATTTAGTTGACTAAATACGATTAAAACTAAAACAATTGCAGAAGACTAAAATGGAACTAAAACTAAAATACAATTTTAGTCCTAAGACTAAAGCCTCGTACACACGACCAAGTTTTTTGGCAAGAATCAGCAAGAAACTTGCTGGCAGAGCTTTCTTGCTGAGTAAATCGGTCGTGTGTACGCGGCTATCAGGTTTCTCGTCAAGAAAACCGACAAGAATCTCGACGAGAAAAATAGAGAACCTGCTCTCTTTTTTCTCATCGAGATTCTCGTCAGCATGTTTCTCGACGACAAAAGTGTGTGTGTGTACACTTACCTTTCGCCGTGGAAACCCGCGCATGCTCGAAATGACTTTGACGCATGTGCGATAGCTTCCTAGGCATAGGTAATGTGTAGCAAGATGGCGGCGACGGCATCGAATGTGACGAGCACACGCTCGTCGTAGTCGATGACGTCACCGCGTTCGCTCCATTCAAAGAACCGCGGGTTCTTTGAATGGATCGTGTGTACACTCGGCCAGGACAAGTTTCTTGTCCAAGAATCTCGTCAAGAAAAACGACGTGTTTTTTTCCGTGTGTACGAGGCCTAAGACTAAAACTAAATTGAAATTTGCTGCCAAAATTAACACTGATATAGATACTATTAACTCAGGACTAGGGATGAGCCAAACACCCCCCTGGTTCGGTTCGCACCAGAACCAGCGAATGGACCGGAAGTTTGCGCAAACTTTAGAACCCTATTAAATACAATGGGACTCGAACGTTCGAAATCAAAAGTGCTAATTATCAAGGCTAATATGTAAGATATTTTCCTAAAAAGGGTTTGGGGACCCGGGTCCTGCCCCAGGGGACATGTATCAATGCAAAAAAAAGTTTTAAAAACGCCCGTTTTTTCGGGAGCAGTGATTTTAATGATGCTTAAAGTGAAAAAAAATAGTGAAATATTCATTTAAATATCATGTCTATAGTATGCCTGTGAAGTGGCACGTGTTTCCCGTGTTTAGAACTGTCCCTGCACAAAATGACATTTCTAAAGGAAAAAAGTCATTTAAAACTGCTTGCGGCTTTAATGTAATGTCTGGTTCAGGCAATATGGATGAAAATCATTGAGAAAAATGGCATGGGTAACCCCCCCCCCCCCCCCAGCCCATTACCAGCCCCTTTGGGTCTTGTATGGATATTAAGGGGAACCCTGCACCCAAATTAAAAAAAGGCCCTATATACTCTGAACAGCAGTATACAGGTGGTGCAAGCAAGACAGGGACTGTAGGTTTGTTCTTAAGTAGAATCTGTTTGTAATTTGGAACAGGTACATTTTTTAAGTGTAGCTCCAGCCAAAAAATAAATTTTTAAGCTTTTTGGAAAACATAGGGAAGGGTTATCACCCCTGTAACATTTGTTTTGCTGTCTGTGCACCTGTTCCGAACAATTTACCTCACTTTCTGTCCCAATGACAAATGTTTTTTGAAAATTTTGGGTTTTTATTGAAACAAGGATTGGTGATAAAGCATCAGTAGAGAGGAGACACCTTTTTTCCATATTAACTCTTACAGGAGAGAATTTCCCTTCCTATGGGTCGATTTCCTCTCACTTCCTGTTGTCTCCTTCCATTTGCAAGTAGGAGTCATTTGTAAGTTGGATGTTTGAAAGTAGGGGCCTGCCGTATATACTCTGCAGAAATTTGGCCCTTAGGTGTTGGTGTTGCCACAACACTGTAAGCCCTCACAGTTACTCTTGGTGGGCGCTGGAACGCCCTGCTGTGAACTATTATATCAAGAATTGTAATTACATGCCATTGTTGAACAGTGGTAGGAAAAATTGGGCTTTTGGTGGTGGTGCTGGTGCCACAACACTGTAAGTCCTCACAGTTCCTCTTGGTGGGCGCAGGAATGGGTCCAGCTGTGAAATATTAGATCAAGAATTGTAATTACATGCCCCTGTTGAACAGGGCCAGAAAAATTGGGCCTTTGGTGGTGGTGCTGGTGCCACAACACTGCAACCCCTTACAGATACTCTAGTTGGAGCGCAGGAATGAGCCCTGCTGCAAAGTATTGCATTAAAAATTTTAATTACATGCCCCTGTTAAACCGGGGCTGAAAAATTGGGCCTTAGCCGCTGGTGGCGGTGCCCAGAAACAAAAATGTTATGTAATGTCATTGAGGAGGAAGAGGATAGTCACTCAGCATAACAGGATAGTCACTCTGCATCAGCATAGGCAGTCTTGAAGGGATCTGACATTTCAAAGAAAATTATTCTGTTACATCAGCATCGGATGCTTGGTAGCTGGTGGTGATCCAAGACTGATTAATTTTTATGAAGGTCAGTCGATCGACCGAGTCGGTGGACAGGCGCAACTTGTGATCGGTTACAAAGCCTCCAGCAGCACTGAACGTGCATTCCGAAAGAACGCTGGATGCAGGACAGGCCAGTAGCTCAATTGCATACTCTGCAAGCTCTGGCCAGTGATCCATCCTCAAAACCCAGTCCTCTGGGTCACTCAGGACGACATGATCCGCAGCCACCTCCTCCCAGCCACGTACAAGTCCATGGGTGTCTTGGGACTGTAATTGATCCCTTGAAGACTGCTGCTGATGCTGAGTGCTAGGCTCCACCTCCATGCTGACACAATCTTCCTCCTCCTCCTCCTCCTCCTCCTCTTCCTGTATGATAGGCAGGCCAGCAGGAACACTGTCTGGATAAAGGGGGCCTTGAGAGGTAAGGAAGTCCTCCTCTTCCTGCCTCTGTTCTGCCTCAAGTACCACCCTGGCTTTGGCCAATTATATGGCTCTCCGTTTTTTGCGCGCTGTGATTGGCCAAAGCATGCGGGTCATAGTGCATGCTTGTCCAATCATCAGCCAGCAATGCACTGCGATGCCGCAGTGAATTATGGGCCGTGACGTGCCACTCAAATTTGGCGCGAACGGCCCATAATGTTCGAAATTCGGCGAATAGCCGAACAGCCGATGTTCGAGTCGAACATGGGTTCGACTCGAACTTGAAGCTCATCCCTACTCAGGACCACAAAATTCTTGTCTTTCCCCACCAATCCTTGAGTTAATAAGATCTATATAGGAGGGGTTGCAATATTCCCATCCCTATAGTGAGTGTATATCTATCGTTTTGTATATACAGATTAATTAATTTTGAGTACCTCGATTGTTTGGTCTTGGAGGTCTGGTGAGGTGACTTGTTCATCAGGAATAATAAAGGATGATATTTTACAGTAGTTGGACTGAGCACCTGACCGAGCGTTGGAGGCCTCGATCACACTAGACCTCGAAAACCAGACAACTGAGTTACCCAAAATTAATCCAGCTATAGATCCACTACTCTCTTATAGTCCTTTTCAAATGCTTGCCTGAATTAGGCACAGGTAGTTCTTTTTTCTTTTTTTTCTTTTTTTTTTTGTAATTGACAATTTTTATTGATTTTTAGCGTTTTCAAGACAAAAATATAAAACACAGTTGAGTGAAGAAAAAGAGAGTAGTAGAAACAAACATCTCCGGTAAGGGCATAAATGGTCTCGATACAACAATTCAAACACAATGTCCGGTGGCATAGTTAGCTAGTTCACAACTCTGCATAGCCCAGGTAGTTCTTAAGAAAACTACTGCCAGAAAAGTGCTGCTAGTGATTTGAACTTGTTAAAACTTTTTATGTACATATTCTTTGTAGATTACTGTTTTTATCTAAATTATGATAAAGTTTGATAAATATGCGCTTATGGAATTGATAACACCAACAATGGAAGAATAGTAATTAAATGTGTACCTATGCATTTCCCTCTTTCATCCTCTAGGTGAATGTCCTTTGCCACATAATGCCACTCCTGTTAGTCAGTTACCCTCTCTCCGGACAGATCACCATCATTACCCCACCATTGATGAGCCACTCCCACCAAGTAAGGCCTTATCTGTAAAAACAATGTTCAGTATATGCATGAAGTTTTACCAATAATGTTATCTTTATCAGCGCTAACCTCACAAAAGTTAGTACACCCCTCACGTTTTTGTAAAAATTTGATTATAGCTTTTCATGTGACAACACTAAAGAAATGACACTGTGCTACAAAGTAAAGTAGTGAATGTACTGCTTGTATAACAGTGTAAATTTGCTGTCCCCTCCAAATATGTCAGCACACAGCCATTAATGTCTAAACCACTGGCAACAAAAGTGAGTACACCCCTAAGTGAAAATGTCCGAATTAGTCCCAAAGTGTCAGTATTTTGTGTGGCCACCATTATTACTGCCTTAACCCTCTTGGGCATAGAGTTCACCAGAGCTACACAGGTTGCCACTGGAGTCCTCTTCCACGCCTCCATGATGACATCACAGAGCTGGTGGATGTTAGAGACGTTGGGCTCCTCCACCTTCCATTTGAGGATGCCCCACAGATGCTCATGTAGCGATGTCCCGGAACCCCCTTTGGTCTAATGAGAACCTCTAGAGTTAGGAATAGCTGACATCCTTCTTTGTAGAGTGGTTTACAAAGCATGGTGGGTGTAGTGCATGGGCACCAGACACTTCTTGAATGCAAAGAGATTTATTGTCTCTTGAACAGAACTGTAGGAGAGAGGGTTTAGGGCCAGGACACCCTTTAGTAGTTGCAATGTTAAAGTGGTTGTAAACCCTTACAACACACTTTTTGCTACAGGTAAGCCTATAATAAGGCTTGCCTGTAGCTACCCTTGATATCTCCTAAACCTGAATGGTTTAGGAGATATCCCCTGTCCCCTGCATGTGCCAATGTCATCGGCACATGCGTACTAAAGCAAACAGAAGCAATTGCACATATGTGCCGTTGCTTCAGTGAGTGTGCCATTACCGGTGGCTTCCGCGTGCATGCGCAGGAGTGACGTCATTGCGGCTCCGGCCAATCACAGCGCTGGAGCCGCGATACCCGGAAGTAACCCCCGGGAGAGATGTCGCCGGCCGGAGAGGGGTACGAGGACCGCTGCGGGGGCTTCGATGTAAGGTAAGTAATTCATAATGAGCTAGTATGCTATGCATACTAGCTCATTATGCCTTTGTCTTGCAGGGTTTTTTTTTTTTTTTGCTAGGGTTTACAACCACTTTAATTAGCAGACTCCAAAACTTCTATAGGTAGACAGCCATGCAGGGAAAGGCACCCAGCCGGACACCACATCTGCATGTGTAGACACGCTGTCTCCTATGGCAACAATCTTGAACAGTTTCTAACAAAGGTTACAATGAACTCTTTCACTTCCTCTAGAATCTCCTCTTGTAGATCTTCATTTAACTGAGCTCCAAGTCTCTCTCACTAGACTTGCTGATCCATTGCCACTGGATCTACTGAGCTCTTCCAATCTTCTCACTTAGTATCTTCCTCAAGCGTCACCCCCTGCTGGGTCACTAGCTTGAAACTCACAGATACTTGACACACAAGGCTTTTCTGCAAGTGTCACCTCTGCTGGCTGGGTCCCTGGCTTGACACCTGCTGAAGTTACCCAATTCATCACTGTCCCCGGGTTGGCGAGAATACTGCTCTGGTACTTGCTTCAGCTACTCACGGTGGTCCCTAGTAACAAGGTGGATGGTCCCTTAGTTGCGACAGCTTCCCCTCTATCTCTGACCATGACAGGTTCTCCGGCCGGCAGAACCGGAAGTTATGGTTGGACTGCAAGCTGCAGTCCCAACCCTATTCTGCTCTCTTGCTTCTGGATAGGCCCTCAGACAGCCTAGCAGCCAGATGTCCCCGGGATAGGCCTCAGGCTCTAGCCTAGCAGCACAACACACGTCCATCTAGACAGCCGTCCAGGTGGCACCGAACCCTGATCACCTGACCTCATCCAAATAAATAGACTCTCCCAGCAGGCCAAGGGACCCAAGAAGATCCCTGCCCATTGACTGAGACACCCCATCTATTCCTAATCTGTCCTTTCAATGCCCTTGTTTTATCTAATGCCATCAGATACCCAGCCATCTAGTGACAGAAGAGAGAAGTGCAGCAATTCCAGAGTTAGGGTGGAATCAATTGATCTCCTACCAATTGGCCAAGGCAACTATACCTGGCAGGTAAATTTACTAGCAACCCTGCCTAGACATCAGCGTGCTACACTCAATAGGGTTTAGGTCTGAGACATGTTTGGCCAGTCCATCACCTTTACCCTCAGCTTTTATGGCAAGGCAGTGGTTATTTTGGAGGTGTGTTTGGGGTCGTTATCATGTTGGAATACTGCCCTGTGGCCCAGTCTCTGAAGAGAGGGGATCATGCTCTGCTTCAGTATGTCACAGTACATGTTGGAATTCATAGTTACATAGTTACATAGTTAGTCAGGTTGAAAAAAGACACAAGTCCATCCAGTTCAACCATAAAAATAAAAATAAAAATATCATACTATCCCATATACCCAATCCTATACCCACAGTTGATCCAGAGGAAGGCGGAAATTCATGGTTCCCTCAATGAACTGTAGGTCCCCAGTGCCGGCAGAACGCATGCAGCCCCAGACCATGACACTCCCACCACCATGCTTGACTGTAGGCAAGACTTTCTGCCACATATGCTTGACACCATCTGAACCAAAAAAGTTTGTCTTGGTCTCTTCAGACCACAGTACATGGTTTCAGTAATCCATGTACTTAGTCTGCTTGTCTTCAGCAAACTGTTTGTGGGCCTTCTTGTGCATCATCTTTAGAAGAGGCTTCCTTCTGAGACGACAGCCATGCAGACCAATTTGATGCAGTGTGTGGCGTATGGTTTGAGTACTGACAGGCTGATCCCCACCCCTTCAACCTTTGCAGCAATGCTGGCAGCATTTTTATACGTTTATATCCAAAGACAACCTCTGGATATGACGCTGAGCACATGCACTGAACTTCTTTGGTCGACTATGGCAAGGCTTGTTCTGAGTGGAACCTGTCCTGTTAAACTGCTGTATAGAGAGTGAAAGCGATAACACCAAATTTAACACACCTGCTCCCCATTCACACCCGAGACCTTGTAACACTAACAAATCACATGACATCACTGAGGGAAAATGGCTAATTGGACATACTCACTTTTGTTGCCAGCAGTTTAGACATTAATGGCTGTGTTGAGTTTTTTTGAGGGGACAGAAAATGTACACTGTTATTCAAGCTGTACACTCACTATTTTACATTGTAGCAAAGTGTAATTTCTTCAGTGTTGTCACATGAAAAGATATAATACAATTTTGGAAAAATGTGAGGGGTGTACTCACTTTTGTGAGATACTGTATGTATCATGTATTTAATAAACAAGTTTGTGTTTTGTCACTGTTGGAAATTATCGCCTGCCTTAATTCTGTATTGTGAAACCTAGACTGGGAGGCTCGTATTGATAGCCATGGAAGAGTATTCTATGTGGATCATGTGAATCGCACCACGACATGGCAGAGACCGACAACAGCTGCAACACCAGATGGATTAAGTAGATCTGGGTCCATTCAGCAGATGGAGCAATTAAACCGAAGGTATGTTCAGCAATGTATAGATATTATTAAAGGAAACATAACATCAGAAATAAATGGTAACCCTTTAAAGTGTTGCTAAACCCAGGAGCCTGCATTCAGTAAATCTGGCCTCCCACAGTACACAGAACATGTAAATGTTATTATTTTAGTAAATATAAACTGCTAAATACCTTTTTCTCATCAGCAATTAGAGCAGTTTTGTGACTTCTATCAGTGTCCAGCCAAGCACTGATTACATCTTGTAGGAGGAGTTTTCTTACTGAACTATGAAACTGCAAGACCCCTGACCCTCTGTCTGGACAGTGCTGATTGGCCCTGTGCTGATCACATGCACCCTCCTAATAAAATAAAAAACCTCTCTAGCAATACACACCAAACTGAGCATGTGCAGCCTGACTCCATAGACTCTGTGTTATCAGGAAACTATCAGCGGACAGTGGAAAGAGGGGAGGATCAGAGAAGCCAGGTTCATACAGGCTTTTTACATAGAAATACAAAAAACATACTCACTTCCAGCGCTAATAGGTCTTCCAAGGTTGATGTAACAGATATCAGGTAAAATGGTGGTGTAAAAGGTATATATGGTATCCCAAAGCTAGGTGGATGCTGCCTTCCTCAGATGGGTTAATCTGAAAGGAACTACAAGAAAAACAGAAAAAGGAGGCGCGCACACCTAGTGCATTACCAGAGATAATTTAATAATAAAAAAATTTAGTATAAAAGTGGGTACTCACAAAATGCAACTGACAAAAGGGCATAAACACAGTGCATGGACATACACAGAACACGGGGTACAGCTAGCGTGTTTTGGGGGTGCACCCCCTTCCTCAGAGCTAGGCTAGTCTAGCATACCATAGGCAAGTGCTTTTATAGGAAATGGTGGAATTGAAAACTGTGTGTCAAAAAAGCCACACCCTCAAGGGGGCGGAAAAAAAAGAAAAAAAAAAGGATAAAGTTTAGTTGCACTAATGTGAAAAAAACATTATATATAAAAAAATATCCATCATAAATGCACAAATAAATAAATAACTAATGATAATTCATTCAAATCCATGATATATTGCACATTTACTTGTATTTAGTCAGATGAATACAGGTGTAGGAACACGTAAAATATATATATATATATATATATATATATATATATATATATATATATAATGAATGAATAAATAAATAAAAAACAAAAGGGTCAATCCATGTCTCACCTCAACATGCCTGAAGTAGCTGCGGGGGGATGGGGTTTTTGAGCATTTAGAGTTGTCCAAAAACCACACACTAAGAAACCAGGGAACCAGCTCAGTATCAGGGGGAATCTACTTCCTGGAAACTCAGGAAGATGCCTGATGACAACAAGTGACATCACTTCCGGGGCAGGAGCAGTACAACAGTGTCTCCATGGACATGAATGGGCAAGTTGCATTTTGTGAGTACCCACTTTTATACAAAAAATTTTTATTATTAAATTATCTCTGGTAATGCACTAGGTGTGCGCGCCTTCCATTTCGGTTTTTCTTGTAGGCTTTTTACATAATGCGGTGGATTAACCCCTTAGGTTCCACCGTGTGTATAACAAGCATGCTTTACTGCATATACAGAATGATTTTACTGGTGTGGGTTTAGTAACACTTTAAATAACAGTAGCTATGAAGCAGCATCATATTGGTTGGTAATCAAATGTTAAAATATTGGGGGTTATTTACAAAAGGCAAATCCACTTTGCACTACAAGTGCACTTGGAAGTGCAGCCGCTGTAGATCCGAGGGGGACATGCAAGGAAAAAAAAAACTGCGATTTAGCTTGCACATGATTTTCCACTCATTTTAGAGCTTCCCCTCAGATCTACAGTGATCTACAGCGGTTTCACTTTCAAGTGTACTTCCAGTGCACTAGTAGGGGTTTATTTACTAAAGGCAAATCCTCTTTGCACTACAAGTGCACTTGGAAGTGCAGTCGCTGTAGATCTGAGGGGGACATGCAAGGAAAATAAAAAAACAGCATTTTTTGCTTCAACATGCTTGGATGATAAAAGCAGCAGAGCTTCCCCTCATTTCAGATTTTCCCCTCAGATCTACAGCGACTGCACTTCCAAGTGCACTTGCAGTGCAAAGTGTATTTGCCTTTAGTAAATCAACCCCATAGTGCAAAGTGGATTATTTGCCTTTCGTAAATAATCCCCATTGTGTGTGGTTTGGCAAAAATAAAAAATTCAGATTTCTTTATCGTACACCACGGGACACAGAGCTAGTCATTACATAATGGGTTAAGGGTCACCAGCGGTGATTGGACACTGGCACAACCAATGGAAGACAGTTCCCCTCCATATAACCCCTCCCATCAGGGAAGTACCTCAGTTTTTTCGCCAGTGTCGAAAGGTGTTGGACGCGTTAGGAGGTGCTAAAGGAAAGCTCTACCAAAGAGACCCTCTGGGGGTAAAAGAGCTATGCTTTCGGATCCATCCAAGACGCCTACAAATGAGCTGAATCTGGATGGGATCCGGGCCTCATCCATGAGGCGTCGCCTGTAATGTCTCTCTTCGGAGGACTGGGCTCTAAGATCCAGCACTTTCGCTATTTCGCTATAAAGTCCTGGTAAGAGTCTTGTACAAGGCCCAGGGGAGAGGTATCCTTTAAATAGGAACCCATATCCCTGAAGGTTGGCACACATAGCCCACCGTGAAGGGTGAAGTTTGGTATCTGTCTGAAATCTTTCAGCAGAAAAACCTGCGGCGTGGATAAGGTGAGATTAGAAGGTCCATAACTAGGTTGGGACCTTTTTCAAAAAATGGATGTCTTCTTTTTTTCCACCACTGGGGGGAGTAAAGAGCTGAATATACTCACCTCACTCTGTTCAGTGTCGGCTTCGGCGAAGTACACTGCTCGTCACCTCCGCTGCTGAGCTTGCTGGGGCACCCCGATCCTCCTTTCGGTGGCCGACCAGACACCTGCAGATGCAGGTAAGTGGGAACAAGGGCTGATGAGAGTCCTCTCTCACTATGGCCACCGCCATAGCGCTAAGGGCCGCGCGCGCGCAGGAGCGCGCTTTATCGGAGGGGGGGGGGCGAAGGCGTGCGCGGGCACGTGGCGCGCGCAGGCACAGAAACGGCGCCAAATTTAAAAGACTGTCAGTGTGAGAAGCACTGCAGCAGCAAGCAAGCTCGTTAGTTCTCTTGTTCCTGGCAGAGAAACACAGCAGCTATACAGGGACGTAAGACTCCATGTGGTTGGATTGGGTACTTCCTAGAAGACATCCATGTTATGCATAGTTATGTGTTAAAAGTTGCATACTTAATGTATTTGCTAAACTGAACACGGTAGTATATGCATTTAGGTACCTTGTATTTTGTCTAAACAGTAAGCCTTCCAGGGGAAGTAATACGGACAAAAAGAGATAAGAAAGCACCACCGCCTGAGAGGAGGCTCTAGCTGTGCTGACTCGGTACCTTCCTCTCCTGTGTTGCCAAATGCACCTGTACAGGATGAGCCATTACCTCTGTCAGGTATGGCGGCTTCCCCAGTGAAGCCTGGGCCTGTATATGTCACTGAGGACACTTTATCAGCTGCCCTAAATAATCTGGAGGAAAAAATTGCTACCTTAATCGCTAAGTCCTCTAAAAAGGACAATAAGCGAAGCAGGTCTCTTCCAGTATTGGACCTCCCTTCAGAAGTACCTGAGGGAGGAGGATGAGGAGGAGGAGGCTACATCAGCAGAGGATGAGGAGCCAGATTTTAAGGTCACAGGTACAATGCTATAGCAGTGCATTTAAGTTAACCTCTGTGGAGGTAACGGAATTACCTGTCTCCTCCCTAGGGTCATTAAGATCCCTGCAAGGTGCATGCTCCTTCCCGGTTCATCAGTTACTAGAGGATCTAATATACGCAAACTGGCAACATCCAGATAAGCGTTTCTCACCTCCAAAAAGGTTTAACATTCTTTATCCTATGGGGGAAAAAATTTTAAAGAAATGGAGCCTGCCTGCGGTAGTTGCGGCTATTTCTTGTGTAAATAAAAACCTGACATGTCCGGTGGATAATGTACAAGGGTTTAAAAGATCCTTCTGAGAGGAAGTTGAAATCCTCCTTCCTTTTGGCCGGCTCAATTACCCAACCTGCAGTAGCAGCAGTCGGTATGTGTCAGGTCATCAGCCAACAGGTAAAGCAGGGGCTGAAGGAACTGCCTTCAGAGCAGGCTAGAAATTGGGAAAATTTGCCTAAAGCCTTATGCTTCACAGTGGATGCCATGAGAGATTCTATCATACAGGCATCACGCCTTACACTCCAGCTGGTACAGATGCGCAGAGTACTTTGGCTTAAGCATTGGTCAGCGGAAACCCCATGCAAAAAGCTGTTGGCAAGTTCCCGTACCATGGCGAACGCCTATTTGGGGAAGATTTAGAAAAATATATACAGAAGATATCAAGTGGTAAAACGACTTTTACCTGAGAGAAAGAAAAACAAGAGATCTTGTTTTAAACACTCTCTCTCCCCAGCTCCCGGAAAATCTGACTCCAACCAGTGGCGGCGGCCTGTTTTAGCCGCCCACAAAAGCCAAGGGGCAAGCTCAGAAGAACAAGAAGCCGTGGGGTGCAAGAGCTAATAAGCAAGCCCCCAAAGCCTCTCAGTGAAGGGGCGCCCCCGCTCGGCCGAGTGGGAGGAAGGCTTTATCAGTTCTGAGCGACTTGGGGGTCAGAAATCCAGGACAATTGGGTAGTATCCACAATATCCTCAGGGTACAAACTGGAATTTCGAGAGATCCCACCTTCTCAATTCCGAGGTTCAAGACTCTCCAAGGATCCACAAAAAAGAGAATCCTTCTTCAAAGGTTTGAATCACTTAATGGCTCAAGGGGTAGTTACAGACGTACCCCAAAAAGAGCGAGGTGCAGGTTTTTACTCAAACCTCTTTGTGATTCCAAAGCCAAATGGAGACGTCAGACCCATCCTGGATCTAAAATCCCTAAATCGGTTCCTGAACGATCGCCATTTTCGAATGGAAACGATCCGATCCGTGGCCGCCACTTTAAAGGGCGGAAAATTCATGGCGCCCATAGATATCAAGGACGCACATTTACACATACCCATCCTCCCCGCTCACCAAAGATTCCTAAGGTTTGCGGTAGAAGATCGCCACTTTCAATTTGTGGCTCTGCCGTTTGGTGTAGCCACCGCACCCATAGTATTCACAAAGGTGCTAGCTCCTCTGTTAGCAAACCTAAGAACACGGGGCATTGCGGTAACAGCCTATCTGGACGATCTACTAGTAATAGATCAGTAGGATACCTGGAGCATTTAGGATGGATTATAAATTTACAAAAATCCTCTCTCCAGGCCCAAAGAAGGATAGTGTACCTGGGCATGATCATAGATACAGCCCAAAATGGGGTATACCTGCCAGAACCGAAGATACAGTCTCTGAAAGACCTGATCCACAAGGTCAAAGCAAACAAGAGGCCGTCTATTCGCCTTTGCATGAGACTATTGGGAAAGATGGTAGCCTCCTTCGAGGCGGTCCCTTACGCCCAGTTTCATTCGAGACTACTTCAAGGCAATATTTTAGCTTCCTGGAACAGGAAGAGCCAAGCTCTGGATATACCCATGCGCCTGTCCTCACAAGTACGCCACAGCTTCGATTGGTGGCTAGAAGCCAGGAATTTACGGAAGGGAAAGTCCTTCCTCCCAGTGGCCTGGAAGGTGGTATCTAGGGATGCCAGCCTATCGGGCTGGGGTGCAGTATTCGAGGAGGCTTCTACCCAGGGAACCTGGGCCAAGACTCAGGGGATCCTGCCCATCAATGTGCTAGAGATCCGGGCGGTATATCTAGCCCTCAAAACCTGGACATACAGGTTACAGGGCTACCCAGTTCGGGTTCAATCCGACAATGCTACTGCAGTAGCTTACATCAATCACCAAGGAGGCACCCGCAGTCGGGCAGCCCAAAGAGAGGTGAACCGGATCCTGGCATGGGCAGAAGAGCATGTACCTTGCCTTTCTGCAATCTTCATTCCAGGGATAGAAAATTGGCAAGCAGACTACCTGAGTCGTCAGCAGCTGCTACCAGGAGAGTGGTCTCTTCACCCCGAGATCTTTCAGGCCATATGTCTGAGATGGGGAAACCCAGATGTAGACCTGCTAGCTGCCAGGTTCAACAAGAAATTGGACAACTTTGTGTCCAGAACGAGAGATCCTCTAGCCTACGGGACAGACGCTCTAATAATACAGACGCTCTAATAACTCCATGGAATCAGTTCTCACTGATCTATGCATTCCCTCCGATCCCTCTTCTACAAAGACTGCTTCGCAGGATCAAGGAGGAGGGGATACCAGTAATCCTAGTGGCCCCAAACTGGCCCAGGAGGCCTTGGTACGCCGAGATTGTAAAAATGGCGATAGGAAGGCCCTGGAAGTTTCCACTTCGACACGACCTGCTGTCACAGGGTCCAGTATTCCACCCTTCCTTACAAAGGCTAAAGTTGACGGCCTGGCTGCTGAGACCCACATTTTGAAAAAGAGAGGGGTCTCTGGTCCGGCTCTTTCTACGCTCATTAATGCTAGAAAGCCAGCCTCCAGACTCATCTATCAGAGAGTCTGGAGAGCATACGTTTCCTGGTGTGAATCCAGATGTTGGAATCCTCAGAAATATGAAATAAGTAGGATTCTTGCTTTTTGCCAGTTAGGAGTGGATATGAATTTAGCCCTTAGCACCATCAAAGGGCAAATATCGGCTCTATCAGTCTTCTTTCAGAGACCATTGGCATCTCACTCCCTAGTTCAGACATTCATTAAGGGGGTACTGAGGATAAATCCTCCAGTTAGGACTCCCTTGTGTCCATGGGATTTGAATTTGGTATTGTCAGTGTTGCAAAAGCAACCTTTTGAACCTATTCGCCATATTCCTTTAATTATATTGAGTAGGAAGTTGGCCTTTCTGATTGCTATAGCTTCTGCTAGGAGAGTATCAGAGCTAGCAGCTCTTTCTTGTAAAGAGCCTTATCTAATTTGTCACAAGGACAAAATCGTACTACGACCCCATCCGGCTTTTCTACCTAAGGTGGTGTCGGCTTTTCACTTGAATCAAGACATTGTTCTGCCTTCCTTTTTTCCAAACCCGCGGACGGCGGGGGAAAAATTATTACACTCTCTAGATCTAGTGAGAGCGGTAAGGGTGTATCTGCAAGCAACCGCTCAGATACGTAAAACAGATGTTTTGTTTATTTTACCAGATGGGCCCAAGAAGGGCCAAGCGGTATCAAAATCCACCATTTCCAGGTGGATTAGACAAGTAATTGTTCAAGCTTATGGTTTAAAGAACAGGACTCCTCCTTTTCCTGTTAAGGCGCACTCTACCAGGGCGATAAGTGCTTCATGGGCAGTGCACCACCAGGCTTCGATGGCTCAGATCTGTAAAGCTGCAACTTGGTCTTCAGTCCATACATTTTCCAAATTCTATCAAATAGATGTGAAAGGACATGAGGATTCCGCCTTTGGGCGAAGTGTGCTGCAGGCAGCAGTATAGGGCTTCTGGTCCGCAAGCGGCCTGTTTTGATCTGTGTCTCCCCCCCTTCATATGAGCATTGCTCTGGGACGTCCCATTATGTAATGACTAGCTCTGTGTCCCGTGGTGTACGATAAAGAAAATAGGATTTTTATAACAGCTTACCTGTAAAATCCTTTTCTTGGAGTACACCACGGGACACAGAGGTCCCCCCCTTCTTATGGGAACCTTACTGCTTTGCTACAAAACTGAGGTACTTCCCTGATGGGAGGGGTTATATGGAGGGGAACTGTCTTCCATTGGTTGTGCCAGTGTCCAATCACCGCTGGTGACCCTTAACCCATTATGTAATGACTAGCTCTGTGTCCCGTGGTGTACTCCAAGAAAAGGATTTTACAGGTAAGCTGTTATAAAAATCCTATTTTTAACTGTTTTCACATGATGGATCTTATTTACTAACATGGTAGAAATGGAATTGGCATTTCTTGCAATGAAATGAAATAAATGCCTAAAGCTTGATACCCATGCAAAAACACTTGCACAAAGCTTGTAAAACAAAAAAAACAAAAATGCTTCAAACGCACTAGGAATACTTTCTGCTCAGGTGTAAATGCAGGTAGGGTCTCACGTAGCCATTAATGCTGTCAAGGCAAATAATGATGTGTCTTACTATGTCCTGGTATTGTACCATGCCATGACAGGTTAAATATAGTTTGTATAATTGCAATTTCTGTTATTTACAGTTTGAAAAAATTAGAAAATCTAAATAGAAAAAAAAAGATCTTCCTGGTGGCCACACAAGCATATATAGATGCTATGTTATGTATTAGGTTTTAGTTCCTTATATACTGTATAGGGTAATATAAGAATTATAGGTTTAAAGAGGAACTTCAGTCCTTTTGCTCCACTTTCCCTCTGGCACCGCCATTATAGTGCTTGCGCAGATGTCAAAAAAGGGTTCTTCCCAGCATTCGGGTCTTGGCAGAGGCCTTCAGCAATGTTGGCAAAGTTTAGAACTGTCATAATTGCTGTCTTTGTGCATGCACCCCTAGTTGACAAATACCATTAATATCCAACTGTGAGATAGGGATGGGGAGTAGACAGGGCATTATAACATTTATTTAAGGGTGAAGGTTTATTTTAAGTCCTGCCCTGCTGTTGTCTCCTTCTTTGATAGAACTGATAGCAACACTCTACCAGTCTGAAAACATTGTTACCAAATTCCTCTACATCTGTAAAAGGAGGTTGATATGATACAGTAGACACTGTATCCTAAAGCAATGTCGTTTTCAGAGGATTGAGCCACACCATGTGACAGGGGGCATGGGAATCTGACACTCATGGAAGTTTTGAATGCTGATGCTGCAATGCTAGATTGAGGGAAGGTAGGAGGTATGATTTGCCAGAGTTATGATAGCCCTTCTGTTGCTGGGAATTGCAACTAGTTTCAGTACTGTCCTATTTTATGCACCATTGTGACATATTGTTCTCTATATTAAATTAAGGTATCAAAATATTCAGAGGACTATTGCAACTGAACGGCCAGAGGAAGAAGCTGGTGGACGAAATGACAGAATTCCTGGGGTTGGGGATTCTGAAACTGACTTGTCACAACCAAATCCAGGTATTTTTCTTTATTGTAATAAGGATTCATAATCCATCTTTACTACTGCAGTAGGAGTAAGTAATGCAGAGAAAAATAATAAATATTTCAGTTTTAAGATAATGCTACTTATGGACTTAATGGAATCATAATGTTACTGATGGACATAATGGAATCATTCCAGAAAATAAGGTAATTTCGACAGAAATATACCATTATGTAGTCATTCCCTTAATCAGAGTAATGTATGTACTGTTGTGTTTGATTTTAATCGATATATGGACAATTTTGCTGAATGATAAGCTTTTTTTCTACTGCATATCCTGTTCTAGTCTCTCCCTCACCTTTTTAACCCTCTTCTTTGTGTCCAGTTGTTTTATATGTAATACAATTGCTTTAAAAAATTTTACTTAAAGTGGACCTTGCCATAAAGTACATTAATGTTAATAGCTCACAAAAGTACCTGTAAAGAAAAAAGCTAGATTTATACTTTACCCCATCTTCCACCTGGGGCATCTGTGATGACATCCCACTCCTTCTGGCCTGATCCTGGGGAATACAGATACTCTTACAAAGGTCCAGAGTGGCTTATCTCAGGATTTTACCTGCCCTGCATTCCCCAGGAATCTTCCTGGAAGGACAGTGGTGACATGCGGAAACAGGGGTAGGGTACGAGTGAACCTAACTTTTTTCTACACAAGGAACCTTTTGAACTATTAACATTAGATCATTTTAGAGGGGACTTTGCATTGAACTGCAAGGTCCACATTTTTTGGTGAACCTGTGCCTAGGCTATGGTCATTATTATATGCAGACCTTGCATAATTATTATTTTTATTATTATTATTATACAGGATATATATAGTAGTAGTAGTAGTGGTAGTAGTAACAAAGAAGTATTTGTTTCTTGTGAATCTCAGCTCATAATGGGCATTATATGGTATTTTCCTGGTTCACACTGAATAAATAAACATCTGCCCTGGACACAAAATGGCCTAGTAACGTTCAATTTTGTTGCCATTCATACAGACAAAAGTACATGCAGTTTTGCATGATGAATAGCCCCTATCTACTTTCTATAGAACACTATATTTTTATTGCCCTATGCAGAAGCTTTTTAAGCAAGCCTCCCTGTGTGGATAATATAGAATTACATTTATATGGATTTATATATAAAAAAAAAAATTGCATAGCAATTCTCAAATGAAAGTGCCTGTACTGTGCGAATGGGGCAAAAAAACAAAAAACAAATGCACTTTCACTGGGCACATTTCTATGTAGTGATTTGTTTTTATAAATACACCCCATAAATAAATTCAAAAAATTTAATAGCCAGTGCTTCTGCCTTTGAAAACTGAGGGTTTAGGTTTGATTACCTTTACCTCTTGCACATTCTTCTGTCATTTCTACAAGACAGCTGTACAGGTGTATTAATAAGTAGATCTTTAGAGTGTGCTTGTATTTTAGAACTGAATTTCACAGAGGTTATGCACTGTCAGTAACTAATGTAATTCCTCTCTCACACCACATACATACAGAGTCATTGAGAGTTCCCAACATCAGAAGACTTGGGTTTGCAAACACCAATATTAAGTAAATTTTTTATTAAAAATTATTGCAGAACAAACCTTAAATACATCTGCGCACAAGGTGATAAAATAGATAAAAGACTCAATCAGGCCTGTTCAGTAAGTGAAGAATACAAAGATGAATCGCAGAAAAATGGTTATTAAGGAAACCAGTATGCTCAGCATATGTCACTGTTTAATAGCAATATACGTTAAGCTTCTTGAGATTAAATAGCAGGATGGAAGCACTTGAAAAGCACTGGCAGTCAGTTAAAATTTCTTTGTAATTCTTTGTACAGTAATCTTGAACTGAACACCTAGGGTGCTGGATATCAAATGTGGTGGTAATATTTTATAACAATATAAAAATGTCAGTTATGCAATATATCTTTTGAGATACAGTTTTAAGATCTATAATTAAATTACAGTGGACTTTAAATGAAAAAAATAAATTCTAAAAAGTATAATCAACAGTATATTGTTGCCCTGGGCTGTGCAAAATAGATAGTAAAGACAATACTTTTGGTATTCACTTGAAGTGAAGATCCACTAGGTTACCCACTGAATGTTGCTGACTAGGGATGAGCTTGGTGTTCGAGTCGAACATAGGTTCGACTCGAACATCGGCTGTTCGCGCGTTCGGCGAAGAACGAACGATTTGGGCCGTTCGCGCCAAATTCGAGTGACGCGAACGGCCCACAATACACTGCGCCATCACAGTGTAATCCCGGCGCTGCGATTGGCCAAGCATGCACTGTGACCATGCATGCTTGGCCAATCACAGCGCCGGCAGCGAGGAGAGCAATGATTGGCCACAGGCAGGATGCCTGTGGCCAATTATAGCTGAGGGGGTTTAGTACACGCCCCACACTATAAAAGGCCGCCAGCGCGGCGGCCTTGTGTAGTGTGTTCCGGAGCAGGGAAAGTGAAGGATAGGCAGGGACAGTGTCAAATCTTGTCAAATCTATTCTTTGCTAAACCTTGTGAGTAGGGACAGAGAAGGATAGGCAGGGAGAGTGTCAGTGTCATATTATTTGCTAAACCTTGTGTGTAGGGAGAGAGAAGGATAGGCAGGGAGAGTGTCAGTGTCATATACTTTGATAAACCTTGTGTGCAGGGAGAGAGAAGGATAGGCAGGGGACAGAGTCAGTGTCATATTCTTTGCTAAACCTTGTGTGCAGGGAGAGAGAAGGATAGGCAGGGAGGGTGTCAGTGTCATATACTTTGATAAACCTTGTGTGCAGGGAGAGAGAAGGATAGGCAGGGGACAGTGTCAGTGTCATTGTTGCTAAGCCTCCTGCACATTATACACCTGAAGTTAGCCCGTATTGCTGCTTTTTCCTGGTGTGTTACACCAACAGGATTTTGCGACACTTACAGCGGGCGGAGTGTACCTCCTGACCATATTACACCTTAACTTAGCCTGTATTGCTGCTTTTTCCTGGTGTGTTACACCAACAGGATTTTGCGGCACTTACAGCGGGCGGAGTGTACCTCCTGACCATATTACACCTTAACTTAGCCTGTATTGCTGCTTTTTCCTGGTGTGTTACACAAACAGAATTTTGCGGCACTTACAGCGGGCGGAGTGTGCCTCCTGACCATATTACACCTTAACTTAGCCTGTATTGCTGCTTTTTCCTGGTGTGTTACACCAACAGGATTTTGCGGCACTTACAGCGGGCGGAGTGTGCCTCCTGACCATATTATACCTTAACTTAGCCTGTATTGCTGCTTTTTCCTGGTGTGTTACACAAACAGGATTTTGCGGCACTTACAGCGGGCGGAGTGTGCCTCCTGACCATATTACACCTTAACTTAGCCTGTATTGCTGTTTTTTCCTGGTGTGTTACACCAACAGGATTTTGCGGCACTTACAGCGGGCGGAGTGTACCTCCTGACCATATTACACCTTAACTTAGCCTGTATTGCTGCTTTTTCCTGGTGTGTTACACAAACAGGATTTTGCGGCACTTACAGCGGGCGGAGTGTGCTTCCTGACCATATTAAACCTTAACTTAGCCTGTATTGCTGCTTTTTCCTGGTGTGTTACACCAACAGGATTTTGCGGCACTTACAGCGGGCGGAGTGTACCTCCTGACCATATTACACCTTAACTTAGCCTGTATTGCTGCTTTTTCCTGGTGTGTTACACAAACAGGATTTTGTGGCACTTACAGCGGGCGGAGTGTACCTCCTGACCATATTACACCTTAACTTAGCCTGTATTGCTGCTTTTTCCTGGTATGTTACACAAACAGGATTTTGCGGCACTTACAGCAGGCGGAGTGTGCCTCCTGACCATATTACACCTTAACTTAGCCTGTATTGCTGCTTTTTCCTGGTGTGTTACACCAACAGGATTTTGCGGCACTTACAGCGGGCGGAGTGTGCCTCCTGACCATATTACACCTTAACTTAGCCTGTATTGCTGCTTTTTCCTGGTGTGTTACACCAACAGGATTTTGCGGCACTTACAGCGGGCGGAGTGTACCACCTGACCATATTACACCTTAACTTAGCCTGTATTGCTGCTTTTTCCTGGTGTGTTACACAAACAGGATTTTGCGGCACTTACAGCGGGCGGAGTGTGCCTCCTGACCATATTACACCTTAACTTAGCCTGTTTTGCTGCTTTTTCCTGGTGTGTTACACAAACAGGATTTTTTGGCACTTACAGCGGGCGGAGTGTGCCTCCTGACCATATTACACCTTAACTTAGCCTGTATTGCTGCTTTTTCCTGGTGTGTTACACAAACAGGCCTTTGCGGCACTTACAGCGGGCGGAGTGTGCCTCCTGACCATATTACACCTTAACTTAGCCTGTATTGCTGCTTTTTCCTGGTGTGTTACACCAACAGGATTTTGCGGCACTTACAGCGGGCGGAGTGTGCCTCCTGACCATATTACACCTTAACTTAGCCTGTATTGCTGCTTTTTCCTGGTGTGTTACAGCAACAGGATTTTGCGGCACTTACAGCGGGCGGAGTGTGCCTCCTGACCTTATTACACCTTAACTTAGCCTGTATTGCTGCTTTTTCCTGGTGTGTTACACAAACAGGATTTTGCGGCACTTACAGCGGGCGGAGTGTGCCTCCTGACCATATTACACCTTAACTTAGCCTGTATTGCTGTTTTTTCCTGGTGTGTTACACCAACAGGATTTTGCGGCACTTACAGCGGGCGGAGTGTACCTCCTGACCATATTACACCTTAACTTAGCCTGTATTGCTGCTTTTTCCTGGTGTGTTTCACAAACAGGATTTTGCGGCACTTACAGCGGGCGGAGTGTGCCTCCTGACCATATTACACCTTAACTTAGCCTGTATTGCTGCTTTTTCCTGGTGTGTTACACCAACAGGATTTTGTGGCACTTACAGCGGGCGGAGTGTACCTCCTGACCATATTACACCTTAACTTAGCCTGTATTGCTGCTTTTTCCTGGTGTGTTACACAAACAGGATTTTGCGGCACTTACAGCGGGCGGAGTGTGCCTCCTGACCATATTACACCTTAACTTAGCCTGTATTGCTGCTTTTTCCTGGTGTGTTACACAAACAGGATTTTCCGGCACTTACAGCGGGCGGAGTGTGCCTCCTGACCATATTACACCTTAACTTAGCCTGTATTGCTGCTTTTTCCTGGTATGTTACACAAACAGGATTTTGCGGCACTTACAGCAGGCGGAGTGTGCCTCCTGACCATATTACACCTTAACTTAGCCTGTATTGCTGCTTTTTCCTGGTGTGTTACACCAACAGGATTTTGCGGCACTTACAGCGGGCGGAGTGTGCCTCCTGACCATATTACACCTTAACTTAGCCTGTATTGCTGCTTTTTCCTGGTGTGTTACACCAACAGGATTTTGCGGCACTTACAGCGGGCGGAGTGTACCTCCTGACCATATTACACCTTAACTTAGCCTGTATTGCTTCTTTTTCCTGGTGTGTTACACAAACAGGATTTTGCGGCACTTACAGCGGGCGGAGTGTGCCTCCTGACCATATTACACCTTAACTTAGCCTGTTTTGCTGCTTTTTCCTGGTGTGTTACACAAACAGGATTTTGCAGCACTTACAGCGGGCGGAGTGTGCCTCCTGACCATATTACACCTTAACTTAGCCTGTATTGCTGCTTTTTCCTGGTGTGTTACACAAACAGGATTTTGCGGCACTTACAGCGGGCGGAGTGTGCTTCCTGACCATATTACACCTTAACTTAGCCTGTATTGCTGCTTTTTCCTGGTGTGTTACACCAACAGGATTTTGCGGCACTTACAGCGGGCGGAGTGTGCCTCCTGACCATATTACACCTTAACTTAGCCTGTATTGCTGCTTTTTCCTGGTGTGTTACACCAACAGGATTTTGCGGCACTTACAGCGGGCGGAGTGTGCCTCCTGACCATATTACACCTTAACTTAGCCTGTATTGCTGCTTTTCCCATTTCCCTGCAGGCCATTAGAATGTCTGGAAGGCAAACAAGGAGAGGCAGACAGTCAGGAGCCAAAATAGAGGGCAAGCAGGCTCTGTGTCTAGAGACAACAGTGCTGGTCGTGGACGCGGTGCATCGCTATCAGCACGTGGCCATGGGACACGCTTGTCCTTCTTTTCGGCAGCTGGACGTGTTGAGCCGCATCATGCCGAAGACTTGGTAGAGTGGATGACCAAGCCCTCCTCATCCTCCTCATCCTCTCTCACCCAGGCTCAGGGTACTGGCAAAGCAGCTGCCAAAGTGTCCTCTTCCCTGGTATCAATGTCATCATCAGTCACTCCTTCCCTAGACCAACCATGTCCTCCTGAGGAGTCCACCGAACTGTTTGAGCACAGTGTTGGGTACATGCTCCAGGAGGATGCCCAGCGTTTCGAAGGGTCTGATGATGATACCCAGCTAGAGGAAGGCAGTAGCGTGAGAGCAGAGAGAGGGGATGCTCAAGAAGGACACCAATCTGGCAGTCATGTTCCAGCAGCTGCAGCATACTGCCAGATTGGCTCCAGTGATGAGGAGGGAGGGGATGATGAGGTCACTGACTCCACGTGGGTGCCTAATAGGAGAGAGGAGGAGGAGGAGGATGAGGAGGAGGCACATCTCCAACGAGGCAGGATGCCCTCGGGGGGCCAGCGTAAGGGCAGCACACCGACGGAATCACACCGCAGAGCTCCGCCTGTGCAGGGCGCTGCCTCTGCCCGTTATTCAAAAAGTTCTTTGGTGTGGGCCTTTTTTGAGTCGAGTGCATCAGATCGCACAGCTGCTGTTTGCAACATATGTCTCAAGCGTATATCGCGTGGCAAAAACATCACCCGCTTGGGCACCACATGCTTGACCAGACATATTTTGACCTGCCATGCAGCTCGTTGGCAAGCCTACCTTAAAGACCCATACCAAAGAACAAAGCTGACCTCTTCTTGCACCGCATCAGCTGGGATCTCCAACCCCACTATACCTTCAGTCCTCTCTGAAACCTGCTCTAAGAGGAATGAAGGTGTAGAATTAGGTGTGTCACAGCCAAGTACTTGCGGGCACTCTGCTAGCAGTACACCAACGTCCGATTCTAGCAGGCAAATTTCCCTGCCCCAGCTGCTGGACCGTCGAAAGAAGTTCACTCCCAGCCATCCACATGCCCAGCGGTTGAATGCTAGCTTGGCTAAATTGCTAGCGCTTCAACTGCTGCCTTTTCAGTTGGTAGACTCGGCCCCCTTCCGTGAGTTTGTGCAATGTGCGGTTCCTCAGTGGCAGGTTCCCAAACGCCACTTTTTCTCACGGAAGGCGATTCTGGCTCTCTACCGGCATGTGGAAGGCAATGTCTTGGCCTCGCTGGACAGGGCGGTCAGCGGTAAGGTGCATATTACCGCTGACTCATGGTCCAGCAGGCATGGACAGGGACGTTACCTTTCTTTCACGGCCCATTGGGTCACTCTTTTGGCAGCTGGGAAGGATGCAGGACAAGGTGCAGTAGTGTTGGAGGTTGTTCCACCGCCACGCCTCCAAAATGCTACTACTGGTTGTGACACACCTCTGTCCTCCACCCCCTCCTCTTCTTCTTCCTCCGTGGCCTCTTCCTGTGCTTTGTCCTCGGAACCAGCGGTGCTCCGTAGGCGTTCAAGGGGCTACGCAAGTACGCAGGCAAAAAAATGCCATGCCGTGCTTGCGCTGGTGTGTTTGGGGGACAGGAGCCACACTGGGGCAGAGGTTCTGTCTGCTCTGCAGGGGCAGGCCGAGAGGTGGTTGACGCCACGCCAGCTTAAGCCAGGAATGGTAGTTTGCGACAATGGCACCAACCTCCTCTCCGCTCTCTGACAGGGACAACTGACCCATGTGCCCTGTGTGGCTCACGTCCTTAACCTGGTGGTGCAGCGGTTCTTGGGCAGGTACCCGGGCTTACAGGATGTCCTGAGGCAGGCCAGGAAAGTCTGTGTGCATTTCCGCAGATCTTATAATGCCAGTGCTCGCCTAACTGAGCTGCAAAAGGAGTTGAACCTGCCCAAGAACCGCCTTATATGTGACATGCCCACCAGGTGGAACTCAACGTTGGCCATGCTGCAGCGGCTGCACACGCAGCAGAGGGCCATCAATGAGTACCTGTGCGACTACGGCACCAGGACAGGGTCAGGGGAGCTCAGGTTTTTTTCACCACGCCAGTGGGGCATGATCAGGGATGCATGCACTGTCCTGGCACCATTTGAGGAGGCCACGAGGATGGTGAGCAGTGACAGTGCATGC
The DNA here is from genome assembly GCA_029206835.1 of Rana muscosa. NCBI lineage: Eukaryota > Metazoa > Chordata > Amphibia > Anura > Ranidae > Rana > Rana muscosa. The sequence goes on along the minus strand of CM055122.1, from coordinate 61,289,078 downwards.
ATCAGTGACACTGTACCTCTTGTCTACCTGTTGGAACATACGCTGCGTGGAATAATGGACAGGGCACTTGAGGCAGAACAGAGGCAGGAAGAGGAGGACTTCCTTGCCTCTCAAGGCCCCCTTTACCCAGACAGTGTTCCTTCTGTCCCACCCATCACACAGGAAGAAGAGGAGGAGGAGGAGGAGGAGGAGGATTGTGTCAGCATGGAGGTGGAGCCTGGCACTCAGCATCATCAGCAGCAGTCTTTTAGGGATGATTTACAGTCCCAAGAAACCAGTGGACTTGTACGTGGCTGGGAGGAGGTGGCTGCGGATCATGTCGTCCTTAGTGACCCAGAGGACTCCGGACTGAATGCCTCAGCTAACCTACGCTGCATGGCCTCCCTGATCCTGCAAAGTCTGCGGAAGGATCCTCGTATTCTTCAGATCAAGGAGAGGGACCATTACTAGCTGGCCACTCTCCTTGATCCACGGTACAAGGGTAAGGTTGCGGACCTTATCTTACCGTCGCAGAGGGAGCAGAGGATGAGACAACTCCGGGAGGCCTTGCAGAAAGGTCTGTGCAACGCATTTCCAGAGACTGGGAGGTTACAAACTCCTGGTCCTGGACAACGAGTTGCTGAGGCTTCGGTCAGTCAAAGAAGGAGCGGTGGGGAAGGTGGCCGTCTGACCGAAGCGTTCAGACAATTCTTTAGTCTGCAGCCCCAAGGTATGATCGGTTCCAGCAACCATCGCCAGCGTCTGATATACATGGTGCAGGAATACCTAGGGGCAAGGTCAGACTTGGACACCTTCCCCACCGAAAATCCTCTGGCTTACTGGGTCTTGAGGATGGATCACTGGCCAGAGCTTGCACAGTATGCAATTGAGCTACTGGCCTGTCCTGCATCCAGCGTTCTTTCAGAACGCACATTCAGTGCTGCTGGAGGATTTGTCACGGATCACAGGGTGCGCCTGTCCACCGACTCTGTTGATCGACTGACCTTCATAAAGATGAACCAGTCTTGGATCACCACCAGCTACCAAACACCTGAAGCTGATATAACAGACTAATTTATTTTCAAATGTCACATCCCTTCAAGACTGATGCTGATGCTGAGAGACTGTCCTGTTATGTTGACTGACTATCCTCCTCCTCCTCAATGATCCGATTGACGATGATAGCTTGGAAGAACATTTTTGTTTCTGGGTGCCGCCACCAGTGGCTAAGGCCCAATTTTTCAGCCCCTGTTTAACAGGGGTGTGTTATTACAATTTTTTATGCAATGCTTTGCAGCAGGGCTCATTCCTGCACTCCAACTAGAGTATCTGGGAGTGGTTGCAGTGTCGTGGCACCAGCACCAGTGGCTAAGGCCCAATTTTTCAGCCCCTGTTTAACAGGGGCGTGTAATTACAATTTTTGATGCAATACTTTGCAACAGGGCTCATTGCTGTGCTCCAAGTACAGTATCTGTGAGGGGTTGCAGTGTTGTGACACCAGTGCCTAAGGCTCAATTTTTCTGCCCCTGTTTAACAGGGGCATGTAATTACAATTCTTGATCTAATAATTCACAGCAGGGCCCATTCCTTGCGCCCACCAAGACTAACTCTGAGGCCTTACAGTGTTGTGTCAACACCACCACCACCACCACCACCAAAGGCCCAATTTTTCAGCCCCTGTTCAACAGGGGCATGCAATTACAATTCTTGATCTAATAAATCACAGCAGGGCCCATTCATGCGCCCACCAAGAGTAACTGTGAGGGCTCACAGTGTTGTGGCAACACTAACATGTAAGGGGCAAATTTCAGCTGAGTATATACGGCAGGCCCCTACTTTCAAACATCCAACTTACAAACTACTCCTCCTTGCAAACGGAAGGATACAACAGGAAGTGAGAGGAAATCTACCCCTAGGATGGCAAATTCTCTCCTGTAAGAGTTAATATGGGAAAAAAGTGTCTCCTCTCCACTGATTCTTTATCACCAATTCTTGTTTCAATAAAAACCCCAAATTTTCAAAAAAAAATTAAAATTGGAGAAGGAAGGGGGCAATGGGTATACTCAGTACCCTGGGATTTTCAAATACGGTGCTAAATAGAGATTGACAACAAGATCAAATCTTAAAAAGTTTTTTCATTTTATTAACATAAGAAAGACAAAAAGTACACAAAATAAAATAAAATAACCATCCTTGAAGACGTGTGATTCAATGATCAAGGTGCAATTTGCTAGGTCGCCACTCTACTAGTTCAAAAAACATTTGTCATTAGGACGGAAAGTGAGGTGAACTGTTCTGAACAGGTGCACACTGCACAGACAGCAAAACAAATGTTACAGGGGTGATAGCTCTTCCCTATGTTTTCCAAAAAGCTTAAAAATATATTTTTTGGCTGGAGCTACACTTAAACAATGTACCTGTTCAAAATTACAAACAGATTCTACATAAGAACAAACCTACAGTCCCTGTCTTGTATGCACCGCCTGTATACGGCTGTTCAGAGTATATAGGGCCTTTTTTATTTTGTGTGCGGGGTTCCCCTTAATATCCATACAAGACCCAAAGGGGCTGGTAATGGGCTGGGGTAGGGGGGGGGGTGTGATGGGGTACCTATGCCATTTTTCTTAAAGATTTTCATCCATATTACCGGGACCAGACATTACATTAAAGCCGCAAGCAGTTTTAAATGCCTTTTTTTCCTTTAGAAATGTAATTTTGTGCAGGGACAGTTCTAAACACGGGAAACACGTGGCACTTCACAGGCATACTTTAGACACCCCCCAGGTACGATATTTAAAGGAATATTTGATTTTTTTTTTCACTTTATGCATCATTAAAATGACTGCTCCAGAAAAACGGCCGTTTTTAAAACTTCTTTTTGCATTGATACATGTCCCCTGGTGCAGAACCCGGGTTCCCAAACCCTTTTTATGACAATAACATGCATAATAGTCGTTATAATTAGCACTTTAGATTTCGAACGTTCGCATCCATTGTATTTAATAGGGTTCTAAAGTTCGTGCAAACTTTCGGTCCGTTCGCGGGTTCTGGTGCGAACCGAACCCGGGGGTGTTCGGCTCATCACTATTGCTGACTATATCTGGCCATCTTATATGCTGGTCCTGTGATTTGTTATGTCAGCAATCACACTCCTGTCCAGTCTTGGCTGCCTTGAAGTCTTTGAGGTTAGCTTACTGAGAGAAAATAGGCTGTTCACTTTGCAAGAGAATTTTCTTTTAGCTTAAAGCGGAGGCTCCGCTGAAATTTTTTTTTTAAAAAGCCAGCAGCTACAAATACTGCAGCTGCTGACTTTAAAAAAATGGACACTTACCTGTCCAGCGCGCCCGCGATGTCGGCAGGCGAGGTCGAGCAGTCGCTCTGTCCCCGGATGCTGCCGCCACCATTCTTGGTGAGGGAATCAGGAAGTGAAGCCTTGCAGCTTCACTGCTCGGTTCCCTACTGCGCATGCGTGAGTAGTGCGGCGCGCCATCACTGGTCCCCACTCTCTCCTGGGAACAGTGTGTTTCCCAGAAGACAGTGGGGGAGGGGGGGGGGTGGCGCGAAGGGGGAGTCAATACCTGGAAGTGGTGCAAATACCTGTCTTAGACAGGTATCTGCACCCCCTTCCCCCCTGAAAGGTGCCAAATGTGACACTGGAGGGGGGAGGGTTCCGAAAAGCGGAAGTTCCATTTTTGGGTGGAACTCCACTTTAAGTGGATGAAGTGAGGTTCTGCTGTCTTCCATCATCCACCCTTGTGCAAGCAAAGATATGTATTTTTTAAATTCTTTCTTGCATGTGATTGGGTATTCAGCACAACGTAAATTGTCACCACATTCATCAAGCTAAGTGAAAATGCCCTTGCAAAGTAAACAGCCTATTTGACTTTATTTAATCCATGTGTATTTTATGTCTCACTAGACTTTGAGGGTTGTAATAATAAGAGATATGAGAAGTAATACAGCATTGTCAAGACAATTGAAAGCTCGAGATCTTACCCCTAAAGTGTGTAATATATATAGGGACCTTAAAGTAAGATTAGCAACTCTGGTTTACAGTGGGGATCGAAAGTTTGGGCACCCCAGGTAAAAATGTGTATTAATGTGCATAACGAAGCCAAGGAAAGATGGAAAAATCTCCAAATGGCATCAAATTACAGATTAGACTTAGATTCTTATAATATGTCAAAAAAAGTTAGATTTTATTTCCATCATTTACACTTTCAAAATTACAGAAAACAAAAAAATGGCGTCTGCAAAAGTTTGGGCACACTGCAGAGTTTATAGCATGCACTGCCCCCTTTGCAAAGCTGAGACCTGCCAGTGTCATGGATTGTTCTCAATTATCGTCTGGGAAGACCAGGTGATGTCAATCTCAAAGGTTTTAAATGGCCAGACTCATCTGACCTTGTCCCAACAATCAGCACCATGGGTTCTTTTAAGCAGTTGTCTAGAAAACTGAAACTGAAAATAGTTGACGCTCACAAAGCTGGAGAAGGCTATAAGAAGATAGCAAAGCGTTTTCAGATGTCAATATCCTCTGTTCGGAATGTAATTAAGAAATGGCAGTCATCAGGAACAGTGGAAGTTAAAGCAAGATCTGGAAGACCAAGAAAAATATCAGACAGAACAGCTCGCAGGATTGTGAGAAAAGCAATTCAAAACCCACGTTTGACTGCACGATCCCTCCAGAAAGATCTGGCAGACACTGGAGTTGTGTTACACTATTCAACTATAAAGAGATACTTGTACAAATATGGTCTTCATGGAAGAGTCATCAGAAGAAAACCTATTCTACGTCCTCACCACAAAAATCAGCGTTTGAACTTTGCAAATGAACATACTGTATAGACAAGCCTGAGGCATTTTGGAAACAAGTTCTGTGGACCGATGAGGTTAAAATATAACTTTTTGGCCGGAATGAGCAAAGGTACGTTTGGAGAAGAAAGGGCATAGAATTTAATGAAAAGAACCTCTGTCCAACTGTTAAGCATGGGGGTGGATCAATCATGCTTTGGGTTGTATTGCAGCCAGTGGCACAGGGAACATTTCACGAGTAGAAGGAAAAATGAATTCAATAAAATTTCAGCAAATTTTGGATGGTAACTTGATGCCATCTGTGAAAAAGCTGAAGTTAAAGAGAGGATGGCTTCTACAAATGGATAATGATCCTAAACACACCTCAAAATCCACGGGGGATTACATCAAGAGGCGTAAACTGAAGGTTTTGCCATGGCCTTCACAATCTCCTGACCTCAACATTATTGAAAACCTATGGATAGACCTTAAAAGAGCAGTGCGTGACAGACAGCCCAGAAATCTCAAAGAACTGGAAGACTTTTGTAAGGAAGAATGGGCAAAGATACCTCAAACAAGAATTGAAAGACTCTTGGCTGGCTACAAAAAGCATTTACAAGCTGTGATACTTGCCAAAGGGGGCAGTACAAGATATTAACTCTGCAGGGTGCCTAAACTTTTGTAGACGCCATTTTTTTGTTTTCTGTAATTTTGAAAGTGTAAATGATGGAAATAAAATCTAACTTTTTTTGACATATTATAAGAATGTCTAATCTGTAATTTGATGCCATTTGGAGATTTTTCCATCTTTCCTTGGCTTCGTTATGCACATTAATACACATTTTTACCTGGGGTGCCCAAACTTTCGATCCCCACTGTATAATGATTTTGAGTTTAAATGGGCTATTTTTGACAAGTAGTGTTTTATTATGTTTATGATGTAAGTGTCAGAAGAAAGGTACATACCGGTAGTTAGTCAGGTTGAAAAAAGACACAAGTCCATCTAGTTCAACCATAAAGTAAATAAAATGTAAAATATCGTACAATCGAATCCAAAGTGTATTTGCCAAGTGAGTGTTGCTATATAAAGATAAAAGAGGACTCAAGAACATCTGTATTTCTAATTTATGAACTTGCAGAAACTTGATAACATGAACAAAATAACATTAACCTGTCTTTTGGGTTGAAACAAAATCTCATATTGACACAGACACCCAGAGATGAAAGCCTGCAGGTTTTCTCTTCTGCTTTTACTTGTGTTCAGTAAGAGGTGACCACCTGCTGGATTTATATATGACACTTGCAAAAACTGCTCATATTTGTAATAAAGTCCTTCATAAGGATGCTTGCTGTGTAACCTGGGATTTATAATGACAAGTCCCTTGTGAAGCAGAGATCAAATGGATTTTTGTTTCCGTAACACTTGATGGCATGGTCATACCTCTAACAGCAGGTCATTGTGCTTTCTCCTTTGCAGAGCTTAGAAGAGATGCAACATTAACACCTATAAATTCCCAGAAAATTACCTTATTACTGCAGTCTCCAGCTGTCAAGTTTATAACACACCCTGAATTTTTTACCGTGCTGCATGCAAACTATGTAAGTAAAACAGTAAGACTTTTTTTTTAAATGGAAACCTCTGGAAACAATAAAGAGTTTTAAGATTTTTACAATTTTTTTGCTTAGCTCAATGCTCATCTGGATAATTTAAAGGGAATTCTCTGGAAACAATATAGAGTTTCAAGATTTTTACAATTTTCTGGTTAGCTCCATGCTGATCTGGACAAATGAGGAGACATAAGGGGGCCCACTTAAGATAATTTTATTGCATATGTGCAGAACTAGTGTGAGTAGAGCAACATAGATTTAAAGAAGATGTTTAGGATACCTAACTCAAGTTCATTGTATAAATGATCACATTATATAACAATATAACAATTTTTACTTGAAGAGTACATTTTGGTTTTGTCCAATTCAAGTTGATTTGTTTATAAAAAATGCATTGCCCAATAGTCACCAATTCCCCAGCAATATCTCCCAAAGAGGTCTTGCTTCATGGTCTAATGACGATCCTCATCTGGGGTGAATGATGCAGTGAGCTCAGGGCATTGTGGACCTACTCCTTGAAAGTGTGTCATCATGGTGCCCTACGCTCGAAGTACATTGAAGCAAAGAATGCAATGATGAGTTCTCCTAACCTTCAAGAGCCATTTAAAGCCCATTGCACCCTACAAACCATTGGATACACCTTATTTTATCTTTCCCTATTAACATTAATGCACTTTGCAAAATTGCTGAAAATTTCACTCACATTAGAAACAATGTAACTATTTTTTCTCACTATGGTTTTGTCCAGTTCAAATTGGTTATTTTTTTTTTCTTAAAAATTCATTTCCTAGCAGTTTAAAAAAAAATAGCATCTTTCATTTTAGTCATCATCATCAATTTCCCAGTGATTTATCCCAAAGCCTCATTGCCTTGTCTAGTGCTGGTCCTCATGGGGTGAATGATGCTGTGGGGCTTGGGGCATCTTGAACCCACTTCCTGAAGTCGTGGCCCTGATGAGTTTCCATAACCTTCAAGAGCCATTTAAAGCCCATTGCACTCTGAATTTTTTTTAAAAAACCATTTCATTTTCATCTTCCCTGTTGACATTAATGCACTTCGCAAGACTGGTAAGACTCCACAAAAATCTTCTGTGTTTTGAAGAAATTTCCCAAAAACTTAAATTCTTAATTTTATTTATCCCTAGTCACAACTGAAAGCCATTGACACATGGGTATTGTAACTTTGTTCTTGTTTACTTATTTTCACAAAAAATAAACCATGGTTATTTGATAATCAGGTGTAAGCATGGAAGGGTACATGTTTTTTTTTCTATTTGCAGCTGTAGTGACTTTGGCAGAATGTGTGAATCATTTAGGTTAATGAAGTTTTCCTTTAATGACTTGCCATCTCCATATTTGTCCCATGATTAGAGTGCCTACAGAGTCTTCACTAACAGCACCTGCTTGAAGCACATGGTTCTGAAAATCCGCAGGGACGCCAGGAATTTTGAGCGCTATCAGCACAATAGGGACCTGGTGAACTTTATTATTATGTTTGCTGACACAAGGCTGGAGCTTCCGCGTGGCTGGGAGATTAAAACTGACCAACAAGGAAAGGTAAGTCAAGATATACATAAAAAACACTATAGACTGTGGGCATGAAAGGAACAGAAACACTATTAATGTATTATAAGATACAACTGCAGCAGATAGAACAAAAGCATATGAAAGTAGTATTGATGTTATCTTTCTTTTTCAGTCTTTCTTTGTAGATCATAATAGTCGAGCAACAACATTCATTGATCCACGGATCCCTCTTCAAAACGGCCGCCTTCCAAATCATCTGACACACAGACAGCACCTTCAGCGACTTAGAAGTTATAGTGCTGGGGAGGTATGATAACTTCTTTGTGGAAAAATAAAACCTTTAACCACTTTAGCTCCGAAAGGTTTACCCCCTTCATGACCAGGCCATTTAGTTTAATGGAGAATTGCGCCATTGTGCGACACTGTACCCAAATAAAAATGATGTCCTTTTTTCCCACACACAGAGCTTTCTTTTGGTGGTATTTGATCACCTCTGCGGTTTTAATTTTTCACGCTATAAACAAATAAATAAATAAACAATTTTGAAAAAATATATATTTTTTACTTTCTGCTATAAAACATACCCAATAAAATTTTTCAAAAAAATTAGAAATTTCTTTATCAATTTAGGTCAATATGTATTCTGCTACATTTTTGGGCAAAAAAAAATCCCATTTTTTTTTAGCAGAACTGCGACATTACGGGGGACAAACCTGACACTAAGTCACACTTTTTTGGGAACCAGTGACACCAACACAGTGATCAGTGCTAAAAAAAATGTCACTGTACTAAATGACACTGGCAGGTAAGGACCAAAGGATTTAATGTGTTCCTTGTGGGGATGCTTTGACTGGGGGAAGACAGAGATCTGTGGTCCTGCCTATCAGAAACACAAGATCTCCATCTTCCCCTCTCACAGAACGGCTAACTGTCTTGTTTACATAGGCAGACCGCCGTTTTGTCTCCCTCGGGAACGATTGCCAGGTGCCAGCGAACATTGGTTCCGCCGGGCCTGCTGATTTGATCCCGCTGTGTCCAATCACAGCGGGAGCGGGTCGCCGGCGGCTCACATGCGCGCCCAGACATGGAAACAAGATGTACAAGTACGTGATTTCACGCTGAAGGGCCACCCTGCTGTAGTATATGTGCGTGGGGTGGTCCAGAAGGGAAAATTAGATATCATATACAGTGGGTACGGAAAGTATTCAGTCCCCCTTAAATTTTTCACTCTTTGTTATATTGCAGCCATTTTTTTTCCTCATTAATTTACACACAGCACCCTATATTGACAGAAAAACACAGAATTGTTGACATTTTTGCAGATTTATAAAAATAAAAAAAAGTGAAATATCACATGGACCTAAGTATTCAGACCCTTTCCTCAATATTTAGTAGAAGCACCCTTTTGATCTAATACAGCCATGAGTCTTTTTGGGAAAGATGCAACAAGTTTTTCACACCTGGATTTGGGGATCCTCTGCCATTCCTCCTTGCAGATCCTCTCCAGTTCTGTCAGGTTGGATGGTAAACATTAGTGGACAGCCATTTTTAGGTCTCTCCAGAGATGCTCAATTGGGTTTAAGTCAGGGCTCTGGCTGGGCCATTCAAGAACAGTCACGGAGTTGTTGTGAAGCCACTCCTTCGGTATTTTAGCTGTGTGCTTAGGGTCATTGTCTTGTTGGAAGGTAAACCTTCGGCCCAGTCTGAGGTCCTGAGCACTCTGGAGAAGGTTTTCGTCCAGGATATCCCTGTACTTGGCCGCATTCATCTTTCCCTCAAAGGCAACAAGTCATCCTGTCCCTGCAGCTGAAAAACACCCCCACAGCATGATGCTGCCACCACCATGCTTCACTGTTGGGACTGTATTGGACAGGTGATGAGCAGTGCCTGGTTTTCTCCACACATACCGCTTAGAATTAAGGCCAAAAAGTTCTATCTTGGTCTCATCAGACCAGAGAATCTTATTTCTCACCATCTTGAAGTCCTTCAGGTGTTTTTTTATCAAACTCCATGTGTCTTGCACTGAGGAAAGGCTTCCGTCGGGCCACTCTGCCATAAAGCCCCGACTGGTGGAGGGCTGCAGTGATGGTTGACTTTCTACAACTTTCTCCCATCTCCCAACTGTATCTCTGGAGCTCAGCCACAGTGATCTTTGGGTTCTTCTTTACCTCTCTCACCAAGGCTCTTCTCCCCAGATGGCTCAGTTTGGCCGGACGGTCAGCTCTAGGAAGGGTTCTGGTCGACCCAAACGTCTTCCATTTAAGAATTATGGAGGCCCCTGTGCTCTTAGGAACCTTAAGTGCAGCAGAATTTTTTTGTAACCTTGGCCAGATCTGTGCCTTGCCACAATTCTGTCTCTGAGCTCTTCAGTCAGTTCCTTTGACCTCGTGATTCTCATTTGCTCTGACATGCACTGTGAGCTGTAAGGTCTTATATAAACAGGTGTGTGGCTTTCCTAATCAAGTCCAATCAGTATAATCATACACGGCTGAACTCAAATGAAGGTGTAGAACCATGGACAGCACCTGAGTTAAATATATGAGTGTCACAGCAAAGGGTCTGAATACTTAGGACCATGTGATATTTCAGTTTTTCTTTTTTAACCACTTGGCGCCCGCGCTATAGACAAAAGACGTCTACAGTGCGGCGCCTTCCTGCTGGGAGGACGTCCATGGACGTCCTCCTGTTTACTTCCGCGATGCGCACCGCCGCGGGCACACATCGGGGAAAAGCTGTGCCCGCCGTGTCACGCGGGTGACGATGCACGTTCCTGGTGGCCACGATGTCCGCCAGGTACCCGCGATCGGCTGTCACAGAGCCAGGGATGTGGATCTCTGTGTGTAAACATAGAGATCCACGTCCTGTCAGGGAGAGGAGACCAATGGTGTGTCCCTTGTACATAGGGACAACCATCGGTCTCCTCCCCCAGTCAGTCCCCTCCCCCCCCCAGTAAGAATCACTAATAGGGAACACATTTAACCCCTTCCTCGCCCCCTAGTGTTAACCCCTTCCCTGCCAGTCACATTTGGCACTGTTCGCTGTATAAATGTGAATGGTCCCAAAAATGTGTCAAAAGTGTCCGATGTGTCCGCCTTAATGTTGCAGTCACAATAAAAATCGCAGATCTCCGCCATTACTAGTAAAAAAAATAAAAATTCATAATTCTATCCCCTATTTTGTAGGCGCTATAACCTTTGCGCAAACCAATCACTATACGCTTATTGCGTTTTTTTTAACCAAAAATATGTAGAAGAATATGTATTGGCCTAAACTGAGAAAAAAAATAAAAATTTCTAAAAAAATTGGGATATTTATTATAGCAAAAAGTAAAAAATATTGTGTTTTTTTTTTAAAATTGTCAGTCTTTTTTTGTTTATAGCGCAAAAAATAAAAACCGCAGAAATAATCAAATACCACCAAAAGAGAGCTCTATTTGTGGGAAAAAAAGGACGTCAATTTTGTTTGGGAGCCACGTCGCACGACCACGCAATTGTCATTCAAATCGTGACAGTGCTGAAAGCTGAAATTTCGCCTGGGCAGGAAGGGGGTATATGTGCCCAGTAAGGAAGTGGTTAATAAATCTGCAAACATGTCAACAATTCTGTATTTTTCTGTCAATATGGGGTGCTGTGTGCACATTAATGAGGAAAAAAATTAACTTAAAAGATTTTAGCAAATGGCTGCAATATAACAAAGAGTGAAAATTTTAAGAGGGTCTGAATACTTCCCGTACCCACTATACATGTGCTGCCATGCATTTAAACCCTCAATTAAAGTTTACTTATTTTGAAAAAGATTACCGTATATACTTGAGTATAAGCCGAATTTTTCAGCACATTTTTTTGTGCTGAAAATGCCCCCCTCGGGTTATACTCGAGTCACCTTTTTGCGCCTGATCTCCCGGATTTTGGGGACCCGGTACCAGCCGGCCGTAGGTCCCCTGGACCCCAAACTTGGCACACATATAGCCCCACTCTTCCTCTACAAGTGTGCAAGTTTGTTGTCTGGGGGACCTACAGCCGAGGAGCATCGAATTTTTAAAGACGGGCACCCCTTCTAAAGACTCCCATGTTAAACGGTTATTTCTCCGGTAAATTTGGGGACTATTTTTTACTTTTTGCTATAATAAATATCCCCAAAAAATATATAAAAAAAAACATTTTTTCTTCAGTTTAAGCCGATGCGTATTCTTCTACATATTTTTTGTAAAAAAAAATCGCAATAAGCGTTTATTGATTGGTTTGCGCAAAAGTTATAGCGTCTACAAAATAGGGGATAGTTTTATGGCATTTTTATTAATTTTTTTTTTTTATTAAGCATTTTTCCTCCTGCTTTTTCTTTTCACTTTTTACCCCAAAAACACATAAAAAATAGATCAGTGGGCAAGGACCCTTAAGGTCACCTTCTCTACACAGTTCGTTTTGGGTGGTACCCATTTAGAAATGATTTAGCACAAATTGCAACTGTTGTCCTAGTAATATCGGAAAAACAAACCAACAGTAGAAACTACCATATTCCTGCATATTTAAATATCCTGTTTGTTGTAATTGTTATATCTCTTTCTGACAGGCTTCAGAGGTGTCCAGAAACAGAGGGGCTGCTCTGCTAGCTAGGCCGGGAAATAGCTTGGTAACGGCGATCAGAAGCCAACATCCACAGGAAACAGTACCTTTAGGTAAGCTGGTCTTGACCCTTTAGGAATATTTTGATAAGAGAGTTGGGGTTCTCGCATCTAATCATAGTCAGGGACATTCGCAAGTGTGAATGTATCTGTAATTGTAGCCCCGCAAGCAGCATATGCTCATTTTCCTCTTGCTTCTAAGCTGCTCTGTTCAACCACTGGGTGAAAAGACGTGACTATAAAGTGACAGTGCTGGTGCTCGGGGGCAGGGAGATCCTCGGCCCTGTATAAGCTCCGACTAGAATCTAGTTGATGTGTGCACATTTCCTCTCTTTGCAGAGGTAAGTACAGTTTGTGCAGCTGGTGGTGCTAGGATTAAAGTAAACCCCTTTTTTTTCCCTAAATGGGTAGAGCATAGGTTCACTCCAAAGGGTAAGTAAGCTTTCACCCTTTTGCCCCCACCCTTCAAAGCAGGTGTAGCCCTCCCAATTTTCAATACAGTGGAACCTCGGATTGCAAGTAACTCGGTTAACTTTAAGCGTGTTTCGCAATACGAGCATTTTTTTTTTTAAATCCTGACTCGGTTTGCGAGTGTTGTCTCGCAAAACGAGCAGAATTGAAGCCTCTGCGGTGTGCAGTACCGCATTTGGCCAGAGGTGCGGGGGGCGCCGGTGACACTTGGAGCCGTTCGGAGCTGTTCGGAAATAATCGGAAACACTCAGAAATACTGAGTTCCCGAGTTTTTTTGAGCCTTTCCGAGTGCAGCCGAACGGTCTCCAAGTATTTCCGAGTCTCTCCGGCGCCCCCCCCACACCTGGCCACATGCGGTATTGCATGCCATAGAAGTCAAGGTGGAACGAATTATCTTTCCAAGCTTTTACAATAAAATACACTAGGGCGCGTGCACTCCTTTGTCCCTTTTTATATCTTCGTTTCCATTGACTTCTATGGGGAAACTCGCTTTGATATGCGAGTCCTTTGGATTACAAGCATTCTCCTGGAACGGATTATGCTCGTAATCCAAGGTTCCACTGTACTTACATAGATCACACTCCAATGGACGCAATATTGTTTACCTTCCTGCAGCTGCTTGTTAATCTAATATCGATGCATGCATAGTGTGGTCCCCTAGATTTTTATGGAGTTGTCAGATGAATAGGAGCCAACCCATTTCCTGGTAAGTGTAGTGAATTGGAAAGATAGGGTGTGCATCTCTTAGAGAGAAGTAGGCAAAAGAGTAAGCACATTTTATACAAAAGTTTCCTTACCCTTTAAATGACTCACTATGGGCATACTGTATGTTTTACTTATTCTAACTAGAATATTCTAGCAGAATGCAAAAAATTTAACACTGCCTTTCTAAATGGAAAGTATTCATAAGAAATCAGTTTACAAATATAGGATAATACAGTGTAACACACATATATTTGGAGTGGGGGGGGTGGGGTATAATATAAATCTGCTTGTTACTGTTCTGATTTTAATTGTATTATGTAACTAAAACAACAAAGCCAGCCTGAATTTTGTCAAGTACCGTATTTAACGGCGTATAACACGCACTTTTTTCCCCTTAAAATCAGGGGAAAATCGTGGGTGCGTGTTATACGCCGATACCCACCTATCCCCGTCGATCTCCGCTGACTGTGAGCGGAGCGGAGCGATCGCCGCCGAGATACACATAGCCGAGTGTACTCAGCTTTTCTCGGCTCCGCTCACAGTCACGCCCAGTCCCCCATTGGACCCGTGTTATGTCCATCATAGGGCGGGACTCGGCGTGACTGTGAGCGGAGCTGAGAAGAGCCGAGTAGAGCCGAGTACACTCGGCTATGTGTATCTCGGCTCCGCCCAGTCCATGCGTTCCCTGCATTCTCGGCGGCGTTCGCCCCGCTCCACCCAGTCTCGGCGGCGATCTCGGCGGCGCCAATTTTAAATTCGGGCAAGGCTGCAATGGACACTGGGGGCAAGGCTGCAATGAACACTGTGGGCAAGGCTGCAATGGACACTGTGGGCAAGGCTGCAATGGACACTGGGGGCAAGGCTGCAATGAACACTGCGGGCAAGGCTGCAATGGACACTGGGGGCAAGGCTGCAATGGACACTGGGGGCAAGGCTGCACTGTGACAAGGCTGCAATGGACACTGGGGCAAGGCTGCACTGTGACAAGGCTGCAATGGACACTGGGGCAAGGCTGCACTGTGACAAGGCTGCAAATGACACTGGGGCAAGGCTGCACTGTGATAAGGCTGCAAATGACACTGATAAGGCTGCATTTAAATGTAAGTTTTTTTTTCTTAAACTTCCCTCCTAAAAGTTTTTTTCCCTAAAATTCCCTCCTAAACTTGGGGTGCGTGTTATATGCCGGCGCTTGTTATACGCCGATAAATACGGTATATCACTTGTCTTTTCATTGTTTAATACTCAAAATGATTGTAATACATACCATAGCTTTTTCTGATTATAAATATGTACTTGTCATTAGTAGCTTATACTAGTAGTATTACTAGCATGTAATTTGTTAACATGTACTGTATGTTACCTCAACATTTCATATTCCTGATATGTGTCTGATATGTGTCTGTGTTACCATGTACTTGTATTAAAAAGGATCGTGTTCTCCTGCTGCATTGCATCCTTTGTGTGAAAGACCTGGTAAACCTGCCAGTCCCCCTGCCTTCCTATTTTAAACTGACCACGCCAGTCATGGAAGCACATCTATTTTAGTGTGGGCAGTTTTCATCTTAACATACTACCTGGGAGCACAAAAAAGGGGTGCACAAGCCTTGCACATTACCTTTGCAACACTAAAATGTATTTATAGGTAAAAGAACATACTTACAAACAAGTAATAAAATCAAGCAGATGATAAAAAGTCCATCATATGTATCATCCAGCAGGGTCTGCTGGCCAGTAAACTGGGGTGGGATGAAAGTCCAAAAATAGCTGACAAGTTTCGAGGGGTAACCCCTCTTCTTCAGAGCTCTGAAAAAGAGGGGTTACCCCTCAAAACGCGTCAGTTGTTTTTGGACTTTCATCCCACCCAAGTTTACTGGCCAGCAGATCCTGCTGGATGATACATATGATGGACTTTTTATCGTATGCTTGATTTTATCACTCGTTTGTGAGTATGTTATTTTACCTATAAATACATTTTAGTGTTGCAAAGGTAATGCGCAAGGCTTGTGAGCCCTCTGTTTTTGTTTTCTTGTAGAGTTTCTTCTGAATTCCCCCTGACCTGTTGAGAGTGGCAGCACAGCCGATGCAGTGGTGTGATTTTTGTGATTTGTGGAGATTTTCTTCAATACTTATCCCATGGCAAGCTTTTAAGCGCAGGAGCATTTGTTTATTTTTTACTTAGGAGCACAACCTGCCTGTACTCCAGTGGTCAGGCTTGTGCTCACCCCCTCACCTCCCCTAGCACAGATATTTACTGGGAATATATATATATATATATATATATATATACATACACAGTATCTCACAAAAGTGAGTACACCTCTCACATTTTTGTAAATATTTTATTATATATTTTCATGTGACAACACTGAAGAAATTACACTTTGTTACAATGTAAAGTAGTGAGAGTGCAGCTTGTATAAGTGTAAATTTTCTGTTCCCTTAAAATAACTCAACACACAGCCATTAATGTCTAAACCGCTGGCAACAAAAGTGAGTACACCCCTAAGTGAAAATGTCCAAATTGGGCCCAAACTGTCAATATTTTGTGTGGTCACCATTATTTTCCAGCACTACCTTAACCCTCTTGAGTTTACCAGAACTTCACAGGTTGTCACTGGAGTCCTCTTCCACTCCTCCATGATGACATCATGGAGCTGGTGGATGTTAGAGACCCTGCGCTCCTCCGCCTTCCATTTGAGGATGCCCCACAGATGCTCAATAGGGTTTAGGTCTGGAGACATGCTTGGCCAGTCCCTCACCTTTACCCTCGGCTTCTTTAGCAAGGCACTGGTCGTATTGGAGGTGTGTTTGGGGTCGTTATCATGTTGGAATACTGCCCTGCGGCCCAGTCTCCAAAGGGAGGGAATCATGCTCGGCTTCAGTATATCACAGTACATGTTGGCATTCATGGTTCCCTCAATGAACTGTAGCTCCCAAGTGCCGGAAGCACTCATGCAGCCCCAAATCATAACACTCCAAACACCATGCTTGACTGTAGGCAAGACACACTTGTCTTTGTACTCCTCATCTGGTTGCCGCCACACTCACTTAGCACCATCTGAACCAAATAAGTTGATCTTGGTCTCATCAGACCACAGGACATGGTTCCAGTAATCCGTGTCCTTAGTCAGCTTGTCTTCAGCAAACTGTTTGCGGGCTTTCTTGTGCATCATCTTTAGAAGAGGCTTCCTTCTGGGACGACAGCCATGCAGACCAATTTGATGCAGTGTGCGGCGTATGGTCTGAGCACTGACAGGCTGACCCCTACCCCTTCAATCTCTGCAGCAATGCTGGAAGCACTCATACGTCTATTTCCCAAGACAACCTCTGGATATGACGCTGAGCACCTGCACTCAACTTCCTTGGTCGACCACGGTGAGGCCTCTTCTGAGTGAAACCTGTCCTGTTAAACCATTGTATGGTCTTGGCCACCATGCTGCAGCTCAGTTTCAGGGTCTTTGCAATCTTTTTATAGCCTAGGCCATCTTCATGTAGAGCAACGTTTATTTTTTTCAGATCCTCAGAGAGTTCTTTGCCATGAGGTGCCATGTTGAACTTCCAGTGACCAGTATGAGAGAGTGAGAGCGATAACACCAAATTTAACACACCTGCTCCCCATTCACACCTGAGACCTTGTAATACTAATGAGTCACATGACATTGGGGAGTAAAAATGCCTAATTGGGCCCAATTTGGACATTTTCACTTAGGGGTGTATTCACTTCTGTTGCCAGCAGTTTAGACATTAATGGCTGTGTGTTGAGTTATTTTGATGGGACTGCAAATTTTCACTGTTATACAAGCTGTACACTCACTACTTTACATTGTAGCAAAGTGTCATTTCTTCAGTGTTGTCACATGAAAAGATATAATAAAATATTTACAAAAATGTGAGGGGTGTACTCACTTTTGTGAGATACTGTATATATACACTGTATATGTTTTCATTTGTAAACATATATATATATATATATATATATATATATATATATATATATATATACACACACACGTTTTGCGTTTTGCCTTACATTTCTGTTTTTAACTAAATGGTTTGTTCTACAAGATAAGGGTTTACATATACTTTAATCACTCTATTTTTACTCATTTCAGCTTATAATGATAAGATTGTTGCCTTTCTGCGACAGCCAAACATATTTGAAATGCTACAGGAACGTCAACCCAGTTTAGCAAGAAACCATGCGCTCAGGTATTTGTTTCTTTGCACTATAAAAGTAACCACACATACACACACAGAGCATTTCATCATCCATGAACATCTGTCAGTATACATAGTACATAGACTACAACACCTTCTGTCATACGCAATCCAGGAATTTTGGGTGTGGATCTTTTATATTTAAAGTACAGCTGTACCTTTGTATGAAAATCCCTGAACCACATCAGCGAGTAAAGGTCAATCTTTCTTTTTGCATTACAGGGAGAAGATTCATTACATTAGAACAGAGGGCACTCATGGACTTGAAAAATTGTCTTGTGATGCTGATTTAGTTATTCTTTTAAGGTACTGTACTAGTTCAGGTGCAGTGAATATATTCAGTTTGCATCAGTGAGCAAATTGCAGGACTCAGAGTTAACTTCACCTTCTCTGATGCCTTTAATCGCACCATACATTTCCATGGTCTTTGTATCCAGTACAGGTCCCAGGGTCAACCAAATGTTCAAAAGGCAAATTGGATGTTTGGGTACTCAAAGACAGCAAGGTTGATTTACTAAATTAGAATTAGTGGCTTAAGCCCTGTACACACGGTCGGACTTTTTGCCAACAAACTTCATTTTGAGCAAGTTTGACAAAAAATCCGACCGTGTGTACACTCCATCGGAAAAACTTTTTTGGTTTTCATCGGACAAATGTTTGGTCTGTAAACGGACAAACTTTTCGCCAACAAAAGTCCGATGGAGCAAAGTCCGACCGTGTGTACAGAAATCCATTGGACTTTTGTCCGATGGACAAAACAAATAATGTTAAAATCAACCAACAATAGCAGAAGTTGACCAAAGGGTGGTGGTAAAGAGCAGAAAAGAGCAGAAAAAACACGTGATGTTGGAAATTTTTTGGGAAAGTTTGCAGAAAAGTCCTGCCGTGTGTATGCTATGGGTGTTCCCGTCCAACTCCCTTCGGACAAAAATCCACGGAAAAGTTTGTTTGAAGTCCGACCGTGTGTACGAGGCTTTAGAGTGAAATTTCAGCAGAAAATTAAAGTTCCTCTCATTGCCTATAACTGAAAGGAGCCAGTTGTTTGGGGAGGGTAGACAGGTACAGTCAAAGTGGCCTGAAAATAAGTATATAGAGTACATCTTTCTTATACAGGTTAGTTAGCATAGGTGTTAGAAGGGGGGAGGGAACAGTTTTAGGAGTAGTTAGGTATAAGACTGGAATACAACTTTAAGGAGAAACTTCACTAGTTTCTTAAAAATGTGTATAACAAATATATATACACAGTATATATAATAAATATATAATATAATATAATAAATGTATATATAAATAATATAGAGGCTGACTTTTAACAAACGGGTACTTTCCAGCCCATGGTGTTCAATGATGTCTTAAGCATAAAATTCTACTTTAACCACTTAAGCCCCGGACCATTTGGTAGCTAAAGGACCAGAGGTGAATTCAGAATTTTGCACTGCGCTTCTTTACCTGTAAATTGTGCGGACATGCAATGTTGTACCCAAACGAAATTTGCGTCATTTTCTTCCCACAAATAGAGCTTTCTTTTAATGGTATTTGATTGCCTCTGCGATTTTTATTTTTTGCAATATAAACGGAAAAAGACCGAATATTTTGAAAAAAAATGATATTTTCTACTTTTGGTTATAAGAAAAATCGAATAAACTCAATTTTAGTCATACATTTAGGCCAAAATGTATTCAGCCACATGTCTTTAGTAATAAAAAGGTCAATAAGTGTATATTTATTGGTTTGCGCAAAAGTTATAGCGTTTACAAACTAGGGTACATTTTCTGGAATTTACACAGCTTTAAATTTATTACTGCCTATCTCATTTCTTGAGGTGCTAAAATGGCAGGGCAGTACAAAACCCCCCCAAATGACCCCATTTTGGAAAGTAGACACCCCAAGGAAATTGCTGAGAGGCATGTTGAGCCCATTGAATATTTTTTTTTTTGTCCCAAGTGATTGAATAATGACAAAAAAAAATAAAAAATTACAAAAAGTTGTCACTAAATGATATATTGCTCACACATGCCATGGTTATATGTGGAATTGCACCCCAAAATACATTTTGCTGCTTCTCCTGAGTACGGGGATACCACATGTGTGGGACTTTTTAGGAGCCTAGCCGCGTACGGGACCCCGGAAACCAAGCACCGCCTTCAGGATTTCTAAGGGCGCAAATTTTTGATTTCACTCCTCACTACCTATCACAGTTTTGAAGGCCATAAAATGCCAAAATAGCACAAAACCCCCCAAATGACCCCATTTTAGAAAGTAGACACCCCAAGGAAATTGCTGAGAGGCCTGTTGAGCCCATTGAATATTTTTTTTTTGTCCCAAGTGATTGAATAATGACAAAAAAAAAAATTACAAAAAGTTGTCACTAAATGATATATTGCTCACACATGCCATGGTTATATGTGGAATTGCACCCCAAAATACATTTTGCTGCTTCTCCTGAGTACGGGGATACCACATGTGTGGGACTTTTTAGGAGCCTAGCCGCGTACGGGACCCCGAAAACCAATCACCGCCTTCAGGATTTCTAGGCACAAATTTTTGATTTGACTCCTCACTACCTATCACAGTTTCGAAGGCCATAAAATGCCAAAATAGCACAAAACCCCCCCAAATGACCCCATTTTGGAAAGTAGACACCCCAAGCTGTTTGCTGAGAGGCATGGTGAGTATTTTACAGCTCTCATTTGTTTTTGAAAATGAAGAAAGAAAATATTTTTTTTTTTCTTTATTTTTTTAAATTTTCAAAACTTTGTGACAAAAAGCGAGATCTGCAAAATACTCACAATACCTCTCCGCAAATAGCTTGGGGTGTCTACTTTCCAAAATGGGGTCATTTGGGGGGGTTTGTGCCATCTGGGCATTCCATGGCCTCCGAAACTGTGATAGGCAGTGAGAAGTGAAATCAAAATTTACACCCTTAGAAAGCCTGAAGGCGGTGCTTGGATTTTGGGGTCCCGTACGCGGCTAGGCTCCCAAAAAGTCTCACACATGTGGTATCCCCGTACTCAGGAGAAGCAACAGAATGTATTTTGGGGTGTAATTCCACATATGCCCATGGCATGTTTGAGCAATATATCATTTAGTGACAACTTTGTGCAAAAAAAAAAAAAAAATTTTCTTTTTTCCGCAACTTGTGTCAACATATAATATATTCCATGGACTCAACATGCCTCTCAGTATATAGCTTGGGGTGTCTACTTTCCAAAATGGGGTCATTTGGGGGGGTTTTGAACGGTTCTGGCATTTTATACACAATATTAGGAAGCTTACATCCACTCTTCTAACCACTTGAAGACAAAGCCCTTTTTGACACTTTTTGTTTACATGAAAATATATTTTTTTTTGTAAGAAAATTATGTTGAACCCCCAAACATTATATATATATATTTTTAAAGCAAAGGCCCTACAGAATAAAATGGTAGGTGTTGCATTTTTTTTTCTACACAGTATTTGCGCAGCGATTTTTCAAACGAATTTTTTGGGGAAAAAATACACTTTTTTTAATTTTAATGCACTAAAACACACTATATTGCCCAAATGTTTGATGAAATAAAAAAGATGATCTTAGGCCGAGTACATAGATACCAAACACGACATGCTTTAAAATTTCGCACAAACGCGCATTGGCGACAAACTACATACATTTTTAAAAGCCTTTAAAAGCCTTTACAGGTTACCCCATTAGATTTACAGAGGAGGTCTACTGCTAAAATTACTGCCCTCGATCTGACCTTCGCGGTGATACCTCACATGCATGGTGCAATTGCTGTTTACATATGACGCCAGACCGACGCTTGCGTTCGCCATTGGGCAAGAGCAGGGCAGGACAGGGGTGCTTTTTTTTTTTTTTTTTTTATTATTAATTTTGCTTTTTTATTTTATTTTTAAATTGTTCCTTCCATATTTTTTTTTTTTTAATCATTTTTATTGTTATCTCAGGGAATGTAAATATTCCCTATGATAGCAATAGGTAGTGACAGGTACTCTTTTTTAAAAAAAACTGGGGTCTAGACCCTAGATCTTTCCTCTGCCCTCAAAGCATCTGACCACACCAAGATCGGTGTGATAAAATGCTTTCCCAATTTCCCAATGGCGCTTTTTATATCCGGGGGGGGGCATTCCCTCCCACTGCTTGTAAAAGCAGTCCAGAGGCTAATTAGCCACTAGGATTGCTTTTACATGAAAGCCGGCCGCTGGCTGAAAAGGATGATACCAAGATGATACCTAAACCCGCAGGCATCATTCTGGTATAAACATTCAAAGTCCAGCAACATACCAGTACGTTGCTGGTCCTTGTTGGACATGTATTGTAATCTTTTTTTTTCATGCAGCCAGGTGGCTGAACGAAAAAAGAGATTGATCGGTGGGTATACCCACCATTAGAATACCGCCCTTCATCCACCCACTTCTAATGATGGGCATACATGCACCATTTATATATGCCGAAGCATGGGGGCATCCTCCCGCAAAAAAGTTATGCCGCACACACATGGTCGGACTTTTCCACGGGCAAGCCTCCGTCGGAATTTCGACCGTATGTACGCGGCATTAGGAGCAAAATCACTCCTCCGCCTCTGCTGCCGCCAATGCTTCGGCATATATGCTTTTTTTTTTTAACTGTGGTGGTGAAATCACCTCCTACAGCACTGGAGTCGCAGGGATCAGGCCTGTCTCTGCGAACGCTGCAGTTATGTGTGTTGTGTTTTGTAAGTGACAGTGATCGATCGATACTGCACTTGGGTGGCCTGGGCTGGACGGAGGGGCAAAACGCAGGTGCTAGCAGGTATCTGGGCTGATCCCGCTAACACTGCGTTTTTGGGAACCCTAAACTGCTGGGGGACGCTAGTATAGATCTGATCAGATCAGATATTGATCTGTTCAGATACTATACCACTAAGGGAGGTGTATGCTTCATGCGTGGGTGTTAGCGTTACTGGCACTAACCTGACGCTGCCTGGGGTGTGACGCAGACCCTCTCTGACGCTAAAACCTAATTGATATCACCCGCCGGGCGATCAGGGGGTTAAACCTTTATTGGGTTATATACGGCGGGTGCCCTAACACTATAAAAAGCAAACTAACTAACCAGCGTCACCCGTAACACTTATATGATGATCACTGGTGAAAGGGTTAACTAGGGGCAATTAGGGGGTTAAAACCTTTATTAGATAATATATGGGGGTACCTGACGCTATAAAAACCTGCGGCGAACCTAAAAAAAATTACTGGCTACCGAGCTGCATCACCGACGCTAAGACAGCGATCAGAAAAATGATCGCTTAGCGACAGTGGTGATAGGGGGTGAAAGGGTTACCTGGGGGGCGATCAAGGGGGTTAAACCTTTATTAGATAATTTATGGGGGTACCTGACGCTATAAAAACCTGCGGCGAACCTAAAAAAAATTACTGGCTACCGATCTGCATCACCGACGCTAAGACAGCGATCAGAAAAATGATCGCTTAGCGACAGTGGTGATAGGGGGTGAAAGGGTTACCTGGGGGGCGATCAAGGGGGTTAAACCTTTATTACATAATTTATGGGGGTACCTGACGCTATAAAAACCTGCGGCGAACCTAAAAAAAAAATACTGGCTACTGATCTGCATCACCGACGCTAAGACAGCGATCAGAAAAATTATCGCTTAGCGACAGTGGTGATAGGGGGTGAAAGGGTTACCTGGGGGGCGATCAAGGGGGTTAAACCTTTATTAGATCATTTATGGGGGTACCTGACGCTAAAAAAACCTGCGGCGAACCTAAAAAAAATTACTGGCTACCGATCTGCATCACCGACGCTAAGACAGCGATCAGAAAAATGATCGCTTAGCGACAGTGGTGATAGGGGGTGAAAGGGTTACCTGGGGGGCGATCAAGGGGGTTAAACCTTTATTAGATAATTTATGGGGGTACCTGACGCTATAAAAACCTGCGGCGAACCTAAAAAAAAATACTGGCTACCGATCTGCATCACCGACGCTAAGACATCGATCAGAAAAATGATCGCTTAGCGACAGTGGTGATAGGGGGTGAAAGGGTTATCTGGGGGGCGATCAAGGGGGTTAAACCTTTATTAGATAATTTATGGGGGTACCTGACGCTATAAAAACCTGCGGCGAACCTAAAAAAAATTACTGGCTACCGATCTGCATCACCGACGCTAAGACAGCAATCAGAAAAATGATCGCTTACCGACGGCGGTGCTAGGGGGTGAAAGGGTTATCTGGGGGGTGATCAAGGGGTTAAACCTTTATTAGGGGGGGTTAGAGGGCTACACTGGACCTAAAACTAAATGTAGTGACACTTTTACAGTCACAAATGTCACTGATTGCAGTGATCAGTAAATAAATGGTCACTGCAATCAGTGACACTGTGACTGGGGGCTGGGGGGTGATCTGGGGGGCCTGGGGGGGTGATTTATGTGCCTATGTGTGCTGGTGTTAGTGTAGTGTTTGTGCACTAACCTTGATGTCTTCTCTTGTACGGCGCTCGGTATATGTGAGCGCCGCATAAGAGATGACATCACTTCCTCCTGCTTCCTCTGTCTGTGTGTACATTCCACAGACAAAGGGGGCATTTCCATTCGCCGGGAGCGATCGCAGGGGGGTGGCCGGAATCGAACGGCCGTCCCCTCATGTCGGATCGCTCCCCAACGAATTCCGACCGCTCACTGTACAGAAGGGGGGTCCGATTGGACCCCCCAACTGTACAAAGGCAATCACGTACACTCTACGTGATTGTGCCTGTCAGTGCCATTGTGCCGACGTATATATACAGTGAGCGGTCGTTAAGTGGTTAAGGAGATGTGGTAGTATTTCCCATCTTCTTTTTTACTTACTGGTGCATAGGACAGCTGACCTTCTATAACCACAGAACAGGGTAGAATGGACAGCTCATCTGCATATATGCAATAACTAATGCACTAAAATGATATTTATTTTAGTAGTCCACTATCTTGGGTGGGGTGGATATTCTTTATATGTAAAAATAGATCACCTCTAATTATAGGTGTAACGTATGTGGTGCTAAATTAGTTACAACTGATACTTTCATTCATCTCAAAAAGTACTGTAAGCATTGAATTTACAGTTCGGAAACGCACACCTCCGGGGACAGTACAGTGATGATAGTGGGTTGCTCCCTCTACCTTGTCCATTCAAAAAAAAATGCCTTGAATTCTTTTCACATGTAGAGGTGTCCCCGACCCTCCAGAGTCAGGGAGAGCTGACATCCTTCCTAGAAGTGTGGGTTATTAGGCATGGTGGGTGTAATGCAAGTTGGAAACATGGGCGCCAATCACTTTTTGAATGCAAGAAAGAGATTTATTGTCTCTTAAACAGAACTGGTGGAGAGAGGACTGGGGCTAGGACACCCTTAGACAGATGCAATAGCAATTGGCAAACTCCAAGGCAAAAATAATAGGCAGACAGCTATACAGGTTGAGGGCCTTTAAGCTGGATGCAGAAACTGTATTTGTAGAACTGCTGTCTCCTATGGCAACTGAACTTTCAACAGTAAATAGAGATCTATACACGTAACTCACAGTAACCCATTACAAATCTTCTCTCACTAAGCTCCCGGTCTCTCACTAGACTTCAAGGTCCCAGTTGTCACTGGATCCCCTGAGCTCTTCCACAGCTAACCCACTGTATACTCCTCAAGCTTCACCCCTGCTAACCTGCTTGGTCCCTGGCTTGATTCTCTGCTGAAGCTTTCCCACTTCTTCACTGTCCCCAGCTGGTGAAAAGGCTGCTCTGGTACTTCTTCAGACTTCCATACATTGGCCTCTGATAACAGTAGTGGCTGTCCCTTGGTGGCGACTGCTTCCCCTTTACCTCTGGCCTTGATTCTCACTTGCCCCTGGCGACAGGAGTTGTCGTCCCTTATGGAAACTGTTTCTCCCTCACTGCTGGCAACAATTTGGTTTCCCTGTCCGGCAGAACCTCTGCAACTTGGTTGGGCTTCCGGCTTGAAGCCCCAACCCTGCGCTGCTTCTCTCAAACCTGGATAGGCCTCAGACAGTCTAGCAGGCAGGTGCTCCCAGGATAGGCCTGTGGCTGCTGGCCTAGCAACCCGGAGCCTTGTAACACACGTCCACCCAGACAGGTGGCACAGAACCCCGATCACCTGACTCCTCCCGAATAAATAGGCTCTTCCAGCAGGCCAAGGGGCCAAAGAAACCCCTGCCAATTGCCTGAGACAACCCATCCGCTCCTAGTCTGAATTCACTATGCCCTTGTCATTTTAAAGAGGAAGTAAACCCTCTTAAAAAAATCCTAAAAAAACAAACCCCTGCAAGACAAACGCATAATTAGCTAGTATGCATAGCATACTAGCTAATTATCTATTACTTACCTCCGATCGAAGCCCTCGCAGCGGTGCTCGTCTTCCCCTCCGGCCGCCAACATGTCGTCCCGGAGTCACTTCTGGGTATCGCGGCTCTGGCGCTTTGATTAGCCGGAGCCGCGGTAACGGCACGGAGACTGTAGCAACGGCACATAGGTGCCATTGCTTCAGTTTGCCCCATTGCAAATGCAGACACAGGGGGATATCTCCTAAACCGTACAGGTTTAGGAGATATCCAGGGTAGCTACAGGTAAGCCTTAATATAGGCTTACCTGTAGCGTAAAGTTATAAAAAAGGGTTTACAACCACTTTAATGCCACAGGCAACAATGCCACCTAGTGACAGGTGCATCAAATCCAGAGTTAGTGAAAAGTCAGTGGATCCCCCTAACAATTAGCCAGGCTAGTTACCAGCTAGCAAACTAAATTTGTTAGCACCCCTGCCTACAATCAGGTTGCTACACACAGAATACAGTGCGTCACGAAACAATGTGAATACAAGACATTTTAGAAATGGATGAGGTGTAGAGTGAGTGACCCACTGTCGTCACTGTGCTATCGCCAGAACTGTACGTTTTACTAATAAAAAGTTTGGTGCCTAAGTTTCGTGATGAATGAAGTAAGAGTTTTAACTAACGCAGCACCACCCACACCTTGTACACCTACCATTAGAGGTGATTTATCATTACTTAGCAAAGTCCCAACAATGCTTCTTTTTTTTTTTTTTTCTGGATTTCAGCATTATTGCAATGGGTTTATAATACCAGTATGCCTATGGACATTATCCAAATAATATATGTTAGGTAACAATCCATTCTATCACTTTGAGTTTGTTCTCAGTACTGAGGATTTCCTTGCACTGAAACTCCATAAGAGTATACAGGTCCTTCTCAAAAAATTAGCATATTGTGATAAAGTTCATTATTTTCTGTAATGTACTGATAAACATTAGACTTTCATATATTTTAGATTCATTACACACAACTGAAGTAGTTCAAGCCTTTTCTTGTTTTAATATTGATGATTTTGGCATACAGCTCATGAAAACCCAAAAATCCTATCTCAAAAAATTAGCATATTTCATCCGACCAATAAAAGAAAAGTGTTTTTAATACAAAAAAAGTCAACCTTCAAATAATTATGTTCAGTTATGCACTCAATACTTGGTCGGGAATCCTTTTGCAGAAATGACTGCTTCAATGCGGCGTGGCATGGAGGCAACCAGCCTGTGGCACTGCTGAGATGTTATGGAGGCCCAGGATGCTTCGATAGCGGCCTTAAGCTCATCCAGAGTGTTGGGTCTTGCGTCTCTCAACTTTCTCTTCCCAATATCCCACAGATTCTCTATGGGGTTCAGGTCAGGAGAGTTGGCAGGCCAATTGAGCACAGTAATACCATGGTCAGTAAACCATATACCAGTGGTTTTGGCACTGTGAGCAGGTGCCAGGTCGTGCTGAAAAATGAAATCTTCATCTCCATAAAGCTTTTCAGCAGATGGAAGCATGAAGTGCTCCAAAATCTCCTGATCGATAGCTGCATTGACCCTGCCCTTGATAAAACACAGTGGACCAACACCAGCAGCTGACATGGCACCCCAGACCATCACTGACTGTGGGTACTTGACACTGGACTTCAGGCATTTTGGCATTTCCCTCTCCCCAGTCTTCCTCCAGACTCTGGCACCTTGATTTCCGAATGACATGCAAAATTTGCTTTCATCCGAAAAAAGTACTTTGGACCACTGAGCAACAGTCCAGTGCTGCTTCTCTGTAGCCCAGGTCAGGCGCTTCTGCCGCTGTTTCTGGTTCAAAAGTGGCTTGACCTGGGGAATGCGGCACCTGTAGCCCATTTCCTGCACACGCCTGTTCACGGTGGCTCTGGATGTTTCTACTCCAGACTCAGTCCACTGCTTCCGCAGGTCCTCCAAGGTCTGGAATCGGTCCTTCTCCACAATCTTCTTCAGGGTCCGGTCACCTCTTCTCGTTGTGCAGCGTTTTCTGCCACACTTTTTCCTTCCCACAGACTTCCCACTGAGGTGCCTTGATACAGCACTCTGGGAACAGCCTATTCGTTCAGAAATTTCTTTCTGTGTCTTACCCTCTTGCTTGAGGGTGTCAATGATGGCCTTCTGGACAGCAGTCAGGTCGGCAGTCTTACCCATGATTGCGGTTTTGAGTAATGAACCAGGCTGGGAGTTTTTAAAAGCCTCAGGAATCTTTTGCAGGTGTTTAGAGTTAATTAGTTGATTCAGATGATTAGGTTAATAGCTCGTTTAGAGAACCTTTTCATGATATGCTAATTTTTTGAGATAGGATTTTTGGGTTTTCATGAGCTGTATGCCAAAATCATCAATATTAAAACAAGAAAAGGCTTGAACTACTTCAGTTGTGTGTAATGAATCTAAAATATATGAAAGTCTAATGTTTATCAGTACATTACAGAAAATAATGAACTTTATCACAATATGCTAATTTTTTGAGAAGGACCTGTATGTGCTAAACATGTCAGGCCAACCAATAGACTTTTTTAGTCCAATTTAAACATATTCTATCCATATGTGGCCCATAAGTAGCCCCACCGGCATCCTAACCCATTGCAATGACATGTTCAGTTTGGTGGGTATCTGGTGTCTGGGTGACTTGATGAAATTAAAATACTTTGATGAAAAGGTTATTGCTGTTTCTTCTACAATATCCTCCATTATAAAGTGTAATGTATCAGATGTAAATCATCTCCGGCACTAAGAGATTCTGAAACATACTTATGCTTTGTTCTACCCCTGATTTCATCGATAACGTTTTCTAAAATATATGAAATCACTTCAGGCTTCATCTTATATTGCAAGCTGCAGGTGTGTATGACATCATTTCTGTTTAATTGGAGATTCGAGATGAAGTCTGTAGTGTTCAGTAATTTGTAAAAAAATATTTAATCAGGAAATGTAACATTCTCACAGAATCCGTTCTGAGTTGCTGTGAAGTGTTATCTAGGTTCTCCCAAGGCTTTGAAGTTAACAGCAATCATTTGAAATGAACAGAAGCTGGATTGTTTAACAGGGAGCCATGTAAACACTGATATCATAATCAGCAGCATTTCTCAACTGTGAGTCTCTGTTTGGCATGGGTCCAGTTAAGCACTATGATGTATTTGTGGCAGAACATTGTATTCACTGTACAGATGGAAGATAAGAAAGATATTAAAGTGAAATTAAACTGTAGCTAGAAAAAAATATATATTCTATTCAAGTATGTAGTTTTAACTCAAAAAAGTACCTTCTATTGCTCTCAGCCTCCTTCAAACCTCCAGATTACTTTTTTTTTTCCTTCTGTGATCCGACTTTCTTTTAGAGGGTGGCTATGCTTGTTCTCCATGGTCCTACTGTATGTAGAACGTGGCCACCCTCTCTTGCTCACTTCTGAGAAAGATTAGTGTGTGTGTGTAGTGTGCAAAGAGCAGTGCACATGACTGCTTCAAAAGCCTCATACACACGATCGGATTTTCTGCGGACAAAGCGTAGGACTTTTGTCCAAAGGGCGTTGGCCATGAACTTGTGTTGCCTACAAATGGCAAAGAATTGTCAGCCAACAAACACGAAACTATGTGGTTTTTCAGCTCTTTTGCCCCACCCTTTGGGCAACTTCTGCTAATGTTGTGTTATGGTTAGCATTGCTTCTGAGCATGCGTGTTTGTACTTAGAATTTTTTTCTAAAGGACTTCTGTACACACGATCGGATAATCCGACAGCACACACTTGTTGTCGGAAAATTTTAAAGCATGCTATCCAACATTTGTTGTCGGAAAATCCGACAATTGTCCGATGGAGCATACAAACGGTCGGATTTTCCGACAAAAGCATGCCATCACACAATTCCCATCTGAAAATCCAATTGTGTGTATGGGCCTTAGCCCTGGTTCACACTGATGCGATTTGACATGTCAAATCAGCGATATTTGCCGCAAATTGCAGGCAATGGCACCGTCCTAATCGGTGCGACGTCGCATCTGCGGCGCTGCACCGATTTCAAAAAGTAGTTTCTGTACTACATTTTGCGATTTCGGCCGCAATTTACATTGACATCTGTGTCAGATGTCTTTGTAATCACGGCTGAAATCGGGACTGCCAGCGAGAGTGAAATCGTGCGAGTTCAGCTGAACTCGCACGGCTTCACTCCCGCAGCCCAGTGTGAACCTGGGCTTAATGTGCAAATCTAGTTCCAAACAAATGGAAGTAAGGGAGGGAAAAGGAGAGGTTCGGGCTAACGGAGGATGTTACAAGGTGGCAAAAAAACATAGTAATAAACGATTTAATGAAAATAGATTACAGGGCCATTAAGTAGTGAATGTGTATAGATTATTTTAGGAGAATAAAGATATTGTTTAGTGTTGTCTTAATGAATTGTAAGTGTAACTGCTTTGTAAAAGTCTTTTTTAATACCAGTAACTTATAAATAAGCTATTGTAACGTGTTGCAACTCATGTGAACGAATAGTAGTGCACTATGTTAGAAACAAAGGGCCATTTTAGGCATGCTAAGGTGCATTGGCAGCACATTCTTTGTGCTGCGTAACACCCCTGGAGGGGTAGGGAATATCCGGTGAGTGCGCCTGAGATAAGAGCACGGATAAGAACACCTACTATCACCACATTATAAGAAAGTGGATTTTATTTGCACAAGATCACTGGACTTTTCTAATGAGCACAAGTCACTTTGTTTCACCTATTTTATTTAAAGTGATAAAGGACTTTTCTTTTATATATGAATATGTATATATATATATATATATATATATATTGTGAGGGGGTTAACTCGGTAGCGGGTGTGTGTGACCCCCTGGTTGGGCTCCCCACACAAAAACAGGGCCAGCAGACGGAGGTTGTGGTTTTCAAAATCAAAAGGTGCGGTTTATTTCTCTATGTACAGTGACAAAAACACAGCAAAGCCAAAAAGAAACAAACAAAATAAATCCTGGTCAGTTTGACCTCTGACTAAACATGCAGGTTTCCTAAACTAACAACTGGGATCAGCCTAGTGCTGTCCTAGTCCCTAAGTCCCTGGTTTAGTAAAAGTCCAAACAAATAGCCACACAGGCTTTGCCTCACCGCACAGGGGTTCACTCTCCCTAGACAGTCCACACAGGTCTGGTTCCAGGCATGAGCTAGCATCTAATGAAGCTGGGAGTTTTTATAGAGGCCTTAAACGAACTGACAGGCTTCAGCTGGTCTCATCAACTCCCTGCCTCACGACGCCCAGCACTCTCCCTAGAGGTATGAGTCATTCATGAGCCCACTAGCCTCAGCTGGGCTTCATCAACTCCCTAGTTGTATAAGTCGGCATAAAGCCTGAATCTGGGAGAAATATATCTACCCCCCTGGATGCAACCAGGTGACTTTACCTTCCTGCTGTCACATACCCCCCCCTCTTGTTTTAACCTTGGGGTTGGAACACCAGCAATCAGGCATTCATGTACTCGAGACAAAGCATCCACATTCCCCATTTGAACGCCAGGGCGATGCTTTACTGTGAAGTTGAATTCCTGTAGGGCCAGGAACCACCTATTCACTCTTCTATTTGTCTCCTTGTTTTGAGCCATCCACTTTAACGGAGCGTGATCCGTAACCATGTCAAAGTGCCTACCTAGCAGATAGTACCGAAGGGAATCTAGAGCCCACTTCACCGCTAAACACTCCTTTTCAACCGTGGCGTAATTTACCTCATGGGACTTCAACTTCCTGCTGAGGTAAATGACTGGGTGCTCTTCCCCGTTCCAGACCTGGGACAATACTGCTCCTAACCCCACATCTGACGCATCACTTTGTACGACAAAGTCTTTAGAGAAGTCGGGTGAGTACAACACTGGCTGGCTACATAAGGCTTGTTTCAAGAATTGGAATGCTGCCTCAGCCTCGGGGGTCCATTTAATCATGACCGACCCTTTCCCTTTCGTCAGGTTGGTTAGGGGCACAGCCTTAGAAGCAAAGTGGGGAATGAAGCGCCGATAATAACCCGCGATTCCCAGAAAGGCTCGTACCTGCTTCTTGCTGTTGGGACGTGGCCAACTCTGGATGGCCTCGACTTTGTTGAGTTGGGGTTTTATTACTCCCCTGCCAATGGTGTACCCAAGATATTTGGCCTCCTCCTGCCCAATGGTACACTTCTTGGGGTTAGCCGTAAACCCCGCTTCCCGAACAGAGTCCAGGACTGCTTGCACTTTTGGCAGATGTGAGGCCCAATCTGTGCTATGGACAATTACGTCATCCAGGTAAGCCGCAGCATACTTCCGATGGGGCCTCAGCATCTGGTCCATTTTCCGCTGGAATGTGGCCGGCGCATTCTGTAACCCGAACGGCATTCTCTTATATTGGAACGCCCCGTCTGGGGTTACAAATGCGGTTTTCTCTTTGGCCGACTTGGCCAGGGGAATTTGCCAATACCCTTTTGTGAGGTCAAGAGTCGTCATGTATCGGGCTGTTCCCAGCCGGTCGATCAACTCATCTATACGTGGCATGGGGTAGGTGTCAAATTTTGTAACTTTGTTCAACTGACGAAAATCGTTACAAAATCGCCAGCTCCCATCCGGTTTAGGCACCAACACAATGGGACTAGACCAATCACTTTGGGACTCCTCTATCACCCCTAAGTTCAGCATTTTCTGTACTTCCTCCCGTATTGCCTCCCGTCGGGCCTCTGGGATCCGATAGGGTTTTAACTTCACCCTTTCACCGGGCGGGGTAATAATATCATGCTCTACCCCAGATGTTTGTCCCGGCAGCTCAGAGAACACCTCCTTGTTGCGAAGCACAAACTCCTTAACCTCCTGTTGTTGGGGTTGTGACAAGGTGGCTGCTATTCCAACCTCCGGAATCACGCAACCAGTTTGAGCTGGTGACCAAGTTTCTGCGACTAGGGACTCTCTATCCCTCCAGGCTTTCAACAGATTAACGTGATATATCTGTTCGGGCTTTCGCCTTCCTGGTTGTCTGACCTTGTAATTCACTTCGCTCACTTTTTCCATTATCTCGTAGGGGCCTTGCCATTTGGCAAGGAATTTACTTTCAACCGTAGGGACAAGTACCAATATCCTATCCCCCGGGGAAAAGGTACGGGTCTTTGCTCCACGGTTGTACACTCTCTGCTGTGCCAACTGCGCTTGGGCCAAATGTTCCTTCACGATGGGCATTACCTGTGCAATTCGATCTTGCATCAGGGCGACATGCTCAATCACACTCCTGTGGGGAGAACTCTCACTTTCCCAAGTTTCCTTGGCAATATCCAACAGCCCTCTTGGGTGTCTCCCATACAGTAACTCAAAGGGGGAGAATCCCGTAGAGGATTGGGGCACCTCCCTAATAGCAAACATCAAATAAGGAAGTAGACAGTCCCAATCCTTTCCATCTCTATCCACCACTTTCTTCAACATTTGTTTTAGGGTTTTGTTGAATCTTTCAACCAGCCCATCGGTTTGGGGGTGATACACAGATGTACGCAATTGCGTCACTTTGAACAATTTACACAGCTCTTTCATAACCCGGGACATAAAGGGTGTACCTTGGTCCGTAAGCAGTTCTTTACAAATACCCACCCGGCTAAAAACAAGAGATAGCTCTTTGGCTATGGTTTTGGCCGAGGTATTTCTGAGAGGGATCGCTTCTGGATAACGGGTGGCATAGTCCATTATAACCAATATGTACTGGTGCCCCCTAGCGGACTTGATTATAGGACCTACCAAATCCATTGCGATTCTCTCAAACGGGACCTCAATGATGGGTAGAGGGACCAGCGGGCTACGGAAATGTGGCATCGGGGCCGACCTCTGACACACAGGGCAGGAGGAACAATAATTTTCTATGTCCTTCATCACCCCAGGCCAATAGAATCTCTGTAATACCCTCTCTCGGGTTTTCTCTGTCCCCAGATGACCTCCAAGAATGTGCCCATGGGCCAACTCCAACACCAACTTCCTGTAAGGTTTGGGCACCACCAGCTGCTCAACGGTTTCTTCTGCCCTTTTTGCCACCCGATACAGTAGGTCCTTCTCTACGCTGAAGTATGGGTAAGTGCAGGTATTATCTGGGTTCACTAACTCGCCATCTATTTCCACTACGTTTTCCCGTGCCTTTATTAGGGCGGGGTCTTTTAACTGTTCTGTGGCAAAATTTTCCCTGTGAACCTCCAGATCAGAAAACTCCACAGACGGTAGGTTTTCGTCTGAGGAGGTGGGCTCCTCTCCAGTTTCTTGAGTCTCCCCTGCAAATACTGACAAGGGAAATTCTGGAGAGTCCTCACCACTCTCAGAGGAGTTCTGGCTATCACATTCCTGGTACATAGGGGCACCAGTGGGGGGCTCAGGATCATCCCACAGTTCCCAGAACTTCGGAAAATCCCTTCCCACAATGGCGTCATGCGGTAACTGAGATACTAAGCCCACTGGATGAGAGAGGGTACCTTTGGGGGTCTCGAAACACACTGTAGTCACTGGATACTCTCGGGTGTCCCCATGCACACAAATAACAGCTACCTTGCTATTCCCAGAGACCTCTGTTTTAACTAATTCAGCCTTTATCAGGGTCACAAGGCTACCTGAATCCAACAATACCACAACATTTCTACCATTAACACACATTTTGCATAAATGTTTCTCAGTTCCTCGAATGGCAGTGCATGCGACTGTCGCACACAGCGACTGACGTCTGCCCGTCAGAAAGTCACACTGCATGGGTTCCTCCACAACCGGGCAATTGGCTGCAATATGTCCCGCTTGCCGGCAGCGGTAGCAAACGATCCTTCTTGCGGCCTCTTGAGCCGCTGATTTCCCAGGCTGTTCTCGCCAAACTTGGGGTAGAGCTCCCACCCTCTCACTCTCTCCACCCTCACCCCTTGGAATCCTCTTATCCGCCCCTGGGGATGGTCTGGTCTTAGGGTGGAAAGTCCGAGAGTCTCTGGAAGAGGCCGTCAGGTTCTCTGTAGCCAAGTATCTCTCTACACGATCCACAAGTTTACCGGCCGTTTCTGGGTCTCCGTGGCTTACCCACTTTTGAATGGCGGTAGGAAGAGCTCTCAAGAAACGATCCATCACAACACGTTCCACAATCTCCGGTGCGGACAAAGTCTCTGGCTGTAGCCACTTCCTGCTCAGGTGAATGAGATCATACATTTGAGACCTGGGGGGTTTTCCAAGCTGGAAAGTCCAGTTATGCATACGCTGAGCCCGGACAGCCAGGGTGACACCCAGCCTTGCCAATATTTCAGCTTTTAGCATCACATAGTCTTTTGCTTGGTCAGGCTCTAGGTCATAGTAAGCCTTCTGCGATTCACCAGTTAACAGAGGAGCCACCAGTCCAGCCCACTGCTCCTCAGGCCACTTTTCTCTTTCAGCAGTCCTTTCAAATGTGGTCAAAAATACCTCTGGATCATCCTCTCCAGTCATTTTTGTCAATAAACGACTCACCCCAAAGGACGCGGTATTAGTGGGACGGCTTTCCTCACTGGTCTGCGGACGTTGCTGCATTACTGCTTCCATTTGTTGTAGTCTCTGCTCTTGCTTCTGTAACAGGTCTATGAAGCGGGCCTCAGATTGCTGCTGGGCTTGTTGATGAGCTTGCTGCTGGGCTGCAAGGCTCCTTTGCAAACCTGCATTTGTCTGCTGTTGATTGGCATTTGCTAGAGCCAGCTGTTTCAGTATCTCCTCCATGCTGGCTTAAAAAAAACTGCCACTGGTTCTCCACCAACTGTGAGGGGGTTAACTCGGTAGCGGGTGTGTGTGACCCCCTGGTTGGGCTCCCCACACAAAAACAGGGCCAGCAGACGGAGGTTGTGGTTTTCAAAATCAAAAGGTGCGGTTTATTTCTCTATGTACAGTGACAAAAACACAGCAAAGCCAAAAAGAAACAAACAAAATAAATCCTGGTCAGTTTGACCTCTGACTAAACATGCAGGTTTCCTAAACTAACAACTGGGATCAGCCTAGTGCTGTCCTAGTCCCTAAGTCCCTGGTTTAGTAAAAGTCCAAACAAATAGCCACACAGGCTTTGCCTCACCGCACAGGGGTTCACTCTCCCTAGACAGTCCACACAGGTCTGGTTCCAGGCATGAGCTAGCATCTAATGAAGCTGGGAGTTTTTATAGAGGCCTTAAACGAACTGACAGGCTTCAGCTGGTCTCATCAACTCCCTGCCTCACGACGCCCAGCACTCTCCCTAGAGGTATGAGTCATTCATGAGCCCACTAGCCTCAGCTGGGCTTCATCAACTCCCTAGTTGTATAAGTCGGCATAAAGCCTGAATCTGGGAGAAATATATCTACCCCCCTGGATGCAACCAGGTGACTTTACCTTCCTGCTGTCACAATATATATATATATATATATTTATTTTTTTGGTCTAGTATCACAGTATCTAAAGTGAATAAATTTGTTTACATTTTAATTGATTTTTCAGCATTCTTATATCAATTTATTAATTTATTGTATTTATTATCTGATAATTTTAAAAGGGTTGCATTGACTCATATTTCTAGTTATCATTATAGCACCCCAATATACATAGTTTGCACAGGAATCACTTTAATATTTATGCACTTTAAATACATGTGTCCAGATAACAAGAGTTTAACACACAGGAACGTTGATTAATTAGGTATTAGTAAGGGGTTATAAAAACAGCACCCATACCCAAGGAAGATACAACCCATTAATATTGAGGCCACCTTCAAAATGTACTATAATTAATTGCACAGGATCATTTAGCACTGAATTGTACAGCATTATTTTTAAATTATTACAGTAATTTATTGGACAGCACTGTCCAGCACCTTATAAATTGCAAAGGATCATTCAGCAATTTGTTGCACAGCACTAATCAGCACTTTATTTTATACGTCTGTTCATTATAAGAGGAGCAGGGCCACACCTACACCTTTTCTTTATTCATTTACCTTATACTCCACCCAGGTGGTAGTATTTTTGTAGGGGCAGCAGCCCTCTTGTTTACCCTTTTCTGTATTGTACTCTCCCCTGCGCGGAATCATACATAACTTTTTCATTCTTTTTGATTTAGCTGCACTAATGCAATGCATCTTAACATACAGCATAATGTGCAATGGCATACTGCAAAGATGTAAATGGGCCCGTAAACATTACTAAAAGACCAGAAATATTGCACTGCAATATGTGTGTAATATATTGGAAGCCCATTGTTATCTTCAGCAGCCTTGGATCATTCCTTGGTTGCAGCACTTAAATATAGCCACATCACCTCTTCTGCCTGCATTGATTCAAAGCACTAAATGTCACAGACTAAGCAAAAAACAGGTGATATTTTTTTTTTTTTTAGTAGATAGGTGAAATTAATTCTCCGAATGGCTACAACCTAAAGCTGGCCATACATAGATCGAAATTTGGACGGTTCAGCAGGAACCAGACAATTTAAAAAATTTGATGTACCAATTGACTTCTGTTTAACTGCCCTGTCGGATAAAAGCCGCTTAACCACTTCAATACAAGGCACTTTCACCCCCTTCCTGCCCATGCCATTTTTCAGCTTTCAGCGCTGTCACACTTTGAATGACAATTGCGCGGTCATGCAACACTGTACCCAAATGAATTTTTTAAAATTTTTCCCCACAAATAGAGCTTTCTTTTGGTGGTATTTGATCACCTCTGCGGTTTTTATTTTTTTGTGCTATAAACAAAAGAAGAGCGTCAAGTTTGAAAAAAACACAATATTTTTTACTTTTTGCAATAATAAATATCCTTTTTTTTTTTAACAATTTTTTTCCTCAGTTTAGGCCGATATGTAATCTTCTACATATTTTTGGTAAAAAAACCTCAATAAGCGTATATTGATTGGTTTGCGCAAAAGTTATAGCAGCTACAAAATAGGGGATAGATTTGTAGCATTTTTATTATTTTTTATTTTTTTACTAGTAATGGCGGCGATCAGCTATTTTTATCGTGACTGCGATATTGCAGCGGACACATCGGACACTTTTGACACATTTTTGGGACCATTCACATTTATACAGCGATCCCTGCTATAAAAATGCATTAATTGCTGTATAAATATGACTGGCAGGGAAGGGGTTAACACTAGGGGGCGATCAAGGGGTTAAATGTGTTCCCTGGGAGTGATTCTTACTGTGGGGGGAGGGGACTGACTGGGGGAGGTGACCGATGGTTATCCCTATGTACAAGGGACACACCATCGGTCTCCTCTCCCTGACAGATCGTGGATCTCTGTGTTTACACACAGAGATCCACGGTCCTGCTCAGTTACTGGGCAATCGCGAGTGCCCGGCGGCCATCGCGGCCACCGGGCACGCGCATCGGGTCCCCAGTGACGCCGCGGGTGCGCGCGCGCCCCCTAGTGGCTTGGGAAGGCGATCACGTCATATGACATCCACCCAGAACAAGAGAGTCTTCTTCCCGCCGTCATATGACGGCAGGCGGTGGACAACTGGTTAATCAGCACTGCAGGCAATAGGCAGGAGTCTCCCTGATGTTAGAAGCCCACTTGCTGAATAAAAAAAAATTAAACCACGTATGGTCAGCTTAAGAAATTCCAGTGTTAGAGGAAAGATGGCTTTCATTCTAACTCTCTTGCTTAGCCACTGTAAGTCCATTTATGGGAAAAAAAGTATGCTAATAAGTAATTTTGACTTTTCTCTGACTTTCCTGATCTGCATACTTGTTCTATGTCAGTAGATCAGAAAGTATTAAATCCGGCCGGTAAGTATAGTCAGCAAAGTAGCTAGCATTTTCAAAAAGGGGTCAGCATCCATATTTACTGACAAGTTAACTTTAAGGTACCCACCTATGACTGGTGGTCGAATAGCAAGCAGAAAGAGGGTGTCTTAATAAGTCTTAATTTTCCTGCAGTGGTTGCCATCTTTACCAATTAACTGTCAAGTGGTTCACTGGGGGGTTAAATAAATTAGTAACTAGAGTAGATCAGTAGAAGCCCCCTTTTCCAGTTTTCTTTTCTATATACAGTATTTATCTTCTATGTTGCCAGTTTGCTTGCTCTGTGCATTTTTTATTTTTAAATATACACAAAATTTATTTGACCTAACCATACGAATTTCAATGTGTTCAAACCCACTCTTGTAATGTTAACAGTTAGTGTGCCATATCAATTTAAATTCACTCAATTTGTTAACTATAAGCATATTATGGTACTACAATTATACTATTGAGTAAAATGGTTATTCCTGCGCTACAGTGGAGTCTATATAGACAATGGTCAGAGGTGCGGCAACAACCGTATGGGCCAAACACTACCCACAATAAGGTATAGAGAAAATCAAGAGATGGTGTTGCGCTCCAATTACAATATAGCGGTGAAATGCTAAAATAATATACATAAAACGTAGGTTGTACAATCAAAGAATAAAACAGTGAAAATAGTGTGCAAACTTGCAAAAAAAAGTGACTAGAATGTACAAAAACTGAAACACAGTCACAATGAATCCAACAGTGAACTGAATAAAAAGTGCAAACAATGCACATAAAAGTGACTGTTTGTTGGATTCATTGTTTCAGTTTTTGTACATTCTAGTCACTTTATTTGCAAGTTTGCACACTATTTATCACCGTTTTATTTTTTGATTGTACAACCTATGTTTTATGTATATTGTTTTAGCATTTCACGGCTATATTGTAATTGGAGCGCAACACCATCTCTTGATTTTCTCTATACAATTATACTATTGCCACAATTATGCTACTGCCACAAAGAGACCAGGACATTGAAATCTGAGATCGTTGTCGCTCAGTAAACATCAAAAATAATTTTTTTGTCAAGTTCTGGGACACCTGTCTGTAAAAAAAACATTCTCTACCACAGGACAGTCTTGGCATGTGAAGGGGATTTTTTATACATCCCTAACATTAAAGTGTATTTCCATTTTTGTAGCCAATTTGGGATAACACCTACTTTATATTTGTTACATGTTCCCATTCACATAGCATAACTTACAAAAATGCTAACCTTTATACTTACTTATTTTTTCTGAAAACACCAAAACTGAAGTTCTTCTCTTCTATGCAATGTTAAGGAGGTCTAGGAAGTTATGTTTACCACAAAGATCTAAAGTTGTGGGTGGTACATATTGTATGTTAATGCACTTTTAAACCAATTGGTTATGCATAACCCTCTAAAGAAACAACTAGAAAGGTAAGAAATATATATTTTTAATTATCTTAACCACTTTAGCCCCGGAAGAATTAACCCCCTTCCTGACCAGAGCACTTTTTGCGATTCGGCACTGTGTCGCTTTAACTGACAATTGCGCGGTCATGCGAAGTTGCACCAAAACAACATTGACGTTCTTTTTTTTCCACAAATGGAGCTTTTTTTTGGTGGTATTTCATCACCTCTGTGGTTTTAAGTTTTTGCGCTATAAACAAAAAAAGTGTGTCAATTTTGAAAAAAAAGCTATATTTTTTACTTTTTGCTATTATAAATATCCCCAAAAAATATATATAAAAAACTAATTTCTTTCTCATTTTAGGCCAATATGTATTCTTCTACATATTTTTGGTAAAAAAAACGCAATAAGCGTATATTGATTGTTTTGAGCAAAAAGTTATAGCGTCTACAAAATAGGGGATAGTTTTATGGTATTTTTATTTATAATTTTTTTTATTAGTAATTGCGGCGATTAGCGATTTTTATCGTGACTGCGACATTATGGCGGACACATCGGACACTTTTGACACTATTTTGGGACCATTGTCATTTATACAGCGATCAGTGCTATAAAAATGCACCGATTACTGTGTAAATGACACTGGCAGGGAAGGGATTAAACACTAGGGGGCCATCAAGGGGTTAAGTGTGTCCTAGGGAGTGATTCTAACTGTGTGGGGGATGGGCTACCTAGAACATGAAAGAGATCACTGCTCCCGATGACAAGAAGCAGTAGATCTCTGTCATGTTGCTAGGCAGAACAGGAAAAAGGCCTTGTTTACATAGGCATCTCCCCGGTCTGCCTCTCTGTGAGACGATCGCGGGTACCTGGCGGACATCGAGTCCGCGGGACCCGCGGGCACGCTTGCGGCGGGCACACATGCGCCCGCACGGCGGCAAATTCAAAGTGACATACAGGTACGTTGCGCAGCCGTGCCATTCTGCCGACGTATATCTGCGTTAGCTGGTTGGCAAGTGGTTAAGTACG
The DNA here is from genome assembly GCA_029206835.1 of Rana muscosa. Classification (NCBI taxonomy): domain Eukaryota; kingdom Metazoa; phylum Chordata; class Amphibia; order Anura; family Ranidae; genus Rana; species Rana muscosa. Next base: position 61,247,637 of record CM055122.1, on the reverse strand, counting down.
CTATATGAATGAGAACACATAGCAAACATATAATGAGGGTTTCTCAAATGTGGCTGCAAAGGTGGAAACACATATTAAGAAAGCTGTTCTTTCTTCAAATGAATATTTTACTTTATGTAACAGAGTATGCTCAGCCCTTTTCCCAAACAACTGATTTAAAAGCTATTATATAAGTCCAATAGTCCTACCACTTGATAGCCCTTCCTATCCACTTTCAGATATCTTGATTTGTCAACACAGTTCATTAGCTTTAGGAAGAATAGTTAAAGGCTTGAGTACGGTTTAGTTTATCATTTAATGTAAAACTTTAAAACTGATGTTCTATATCTGTTTTTCTTATCTATTTAAAACGTTATTTTACAAATATACACTACACTGATGCCAGAGCATTAAGGGTTTTCTAAAGAGGGAGCAAAGCAGAAGATGTTTTCTTTTAGACTCTCTTTTCATTGAACGTCTTTGCAGATCTACTCTGACTTTTTCAGTTAGTGTACATTTGAACTTGAACTATTGAATTTTAGGCAAATCATATTTATCCAGTGAAGCAGGTAAGAATAGGAAAGTAGAAACTTCAAATGGAGCTCCACCAGATAGAATGAAATGTACTGTAAATATGAAATATTCACGTGCAATTTTTTTTTTCTGATTACATAAAAGGAAAAATAAACTGTTTATTTTTTATTTTTTTTACATGTTTTTAGTTTTAAACTTTATAAATAAAATTATATACAATAAGACTTTATATTTCCTTCAAGGGGGTACTTGGGGAATGCCAATAGATCAAACCATTTGCAAAAATGGGTAGTTTTAAAAAAAGTTTGAAATGGCAGCTGGTATTTAATCAATGTGAAACTTGCAAAATACAATATATTTATATGCATGACTGAAAATTGCATTTCTGTTTTATGAATTTTTTGCAGCCTTTTTGAAGAAGATATCATGTCATACATCCCACTACAGGCAGCCTTCCACCCAGGATACAGCTTTTCCCCTCGCTGTTCTCCGGGTTCCTCCCCTCAGAATTCCCCAGGTAAAGTATTAAATCGAAAGTGGGAAATCTCGTCATTTAGCAATAAATCTGACAGTTGAAAACATTTTTTTCACTTGATGTGCCCATTTACTGTTTACCAGTAATACATCAGATTTTCACCCTGTTAATTTATAATGCTATTAGTTAGTTTTAATGTTAAGTTATTTTAGATAGACTAGGTGATGGTAAAACTGCTGTCAACTCTTTTTTACATATCTGGGGGGATTTTCCTTTACTTCTTGAGGAAATCTTTCTAAAGTAAAGCTGGCAATACACAGAGAAAATTTTCAATTTCCACCAGTTCCTGATAAACCATCTGAAATTTGAGCCATAGGTGTCCCTGTTGCCATTTTCCTACCCTAATATACAGGGTTGCCAACCAAAAACTTGTTTTTATGGACAGCTCAAACAATAATCAGTATATTTTCAACATTACTGCAATAATAGTAATATTTTATTACAACCCCAATTCCAAAAAAGTTGGGATGTTGTATAGAATCTACATAAAAACACAATGCAATGATATGCATATCTCATAAATGCATAAATAGAAAATATCAAATTATTAAACTGAGAAAATGTACCATTTTAAGAACAAAATAAGGTAATTTTGAAATTGATGGCAGCAACACATCTCAAAAAAGTTCGGTCAAAGAAAGTGGTAATAACAAGGAAGAGCTGGAAGAACATTTTGCAATTAATTAGGTTAATTGGGAGCAGGTCAGTAGTATGATTGGGTATAAAAAGGGCATCTTAGAGAGTCAGTGTCTCCAAAGTAAATATTAGCTGAGGTTCGCCAATCCGTGAAAACCTGCATTTAAAAATTGTCGAAACCTTTCAGAATTTAGTTCCTCAACTTAAAATTGCAAAGACTTTAAGTATATCATCATATACAATGCATAAAAACATCAAATGTTTCCAAGAATCTGGAAAAATCTCTGTGTGCGATGGGCAGCTTGCACATCTGGACAGGCACCATCAATGCTGAAAGATATACGGTATCCAGGCTTTAGAGCGGCATATGCTCCCATCCAGACAGTGGGGGTTATTTATTAAAGGCAAATCCACTTTGCACTACAAGTGCAAACTACAAGTGCAAAGTGCACTTGAAACTGCACTGAAAGTGCACTTGGAAGTGCAGTCTCTGTAGATCCGAGGTGGACATGCAAGGAAAATAAAAAAAACAGCATTTTAGCTTGCACATGATTGGATAATAAAATCAGCAGAGCTTCCCCTCATTTCAGATCTAGCCCTCAGATTTACAGCGACTGCACTTCCAAGTGCACTTTCAGTGCAATTTCAAAAGCTCTTTGCACTTGTAGTTTGCACTTGTAGTGCAAAGTGGATTTGCCTTTAGTAAATAACCCCCAATGTCTTTTTCAGGGAAGACCTTGCATATTTCATCTATGACAACAGCATGGCTTACTAGTAGAAGAGTCAAGAGTGCTTAACTGGCCTGCCTGCAGTCTAGACCTTTCACTCAGGCCCAGGACTGTTGGGCAGTCCTATATCAGGCAAAAATAGAAAAACATTTCACTCCCAAAACTCCAGCAACTGGTTTGCTCAGCTCCCAGACATTTACAGAGTGTTGTTAAAAGAAGAGGGAATGCTACACCATGGTAAACATTGCCCTGTCCCAACTGGTTTTTGTTAACAGAAGAGGGAATGCTACACCATGGTAAACATTGCCCTGTCCCAACTTGTTAGAGACATGTTGATGCCATCAATTTTTAAAATGACCTTATTTATTTTTTCATAAAATGGTACATTTTCTTAGGTTAAACATTTGATATGTTTTCTATTTTCGATTGTGAATAAAATATGGGCTTATAAGATTTGAAAATCAATGCATTCTGCTTTTTTGGAGATTTTACACAGCCTCCCAACATTTTTGGAATTTTAGGTTGTAGTAAAAACTATTAACACTGAAAGTATACCTAAAGGCAAAAATTCACTTAATGGTCCACTGGTGCCCACCAAAGGCTGTCATTAAATTGTACCCTGACCCTCCCTGCTTGGCCAAATACTTTTCTCTGTTATGGAGTTGGGTCACCAGAAAAAGTACCCAGCAATAGCCTCTGCACAATCCAATAAATCCTGTTCTTCTCTGTGAAGAGATGAAACAGGAGGTGATGAGGCAACAGCTAGAACACTGTGGTACCCAACTCCAGGACAGAGGTATGTTTTTGAGGGGTTGGTGAGCCCTTTTTTTTTAAATAACAGCTGTAATGGGATTAGATGAATCGATCTTTTACTTAAGGTTTGCTTTAGTGTGACATAAACAATGTCAGAGCAGGTTTACATCACAATATATATATATATATATATATATATATATATACCAATCAGCCATAACTTTTTGACCACTGACAGGTTAAGTAAATAACATAGATTATCTCATGGCATCTAAACGTCAGTGGAACACATTAGGCAGCAAGTAAACATGTTGTCCATGAAGTTGATATGTTGAATGCATAAAAAATGGGCATTGGAATTTGCTGTGTATGGGGGCTGCATAGCCGCAGACTGGCCAGGGTGCCAATGCTGACCCATGTCCACAGCCAAAAGTGCTTACAGTGGGCACATAAGCATCAGAACTAGGCCTCAGAGTAATAGAGGAACATGGCCAGGTCTGATGAATCACATTTTCCTTTACATCAAGTTGAAGGCCAGGTGCGTGTGCTTTGCTTACCTGGGTAAAAGATGGCACCAGGATGCAGTATGTGAAGAAGGCAAACCTATGGAGACAGTGTGATGCTTTGGGCAATTGTCTGCCTGGAAACCTTTAGTCCTGACACTTGTGTATGTTACGTTGACACATACCACCTACCTAAACATTGTTACTGATCAAGTACACCACTTCGTGAAAACAGTATTGCCTGTTGGCAGTAGCCTCTTTCAGCAGGGTAATGTACCCTGCCACAATTCAAAAATGGTTAAATGAGTTTCATGAGTTAACATGGCCTTCAAATTCTCCAGATCCCTATCCAATCGAGCATCTGACACGCAGACAGTGACATGGAGGGGAAGGAAAGTGTCCAGTAGCTAGGACCTCTGGATGCTTGCTAGCAACTGGATGCTTCCCATCTCCTCCACATCACTGGCTGTTCCTTGCAGTATCCCCAGTGAGCAATGTGGGTTTGTGTTGAAGCTGTGAATGCCCGATCCATCTGGTGGCCTGACTGTGTGGTGTAGCAGTGGCAGCTGCTCTGCCTGTCAGGTTTGCTTCACCAGTCCAGTGCAGGGGAGAGATCATCACATCCAAAGAGGGGTCTCCATCCAGGTGAATGTTAAAGACGGAGATGTGGTTTTGATGAGCCTTTAAGAATTTGATTTTGTGAGTGTATAATATATTGGAATTTTAACTTACTTATTAAAAGGATAAATTGAACTTACAATACCTAAAGAATCTGCTACTGATGGCTTGGTGCCAGATACCACAGCAAAGGATCAGTGGTGTCCATGCCTCGACAGGTCAGGGGTGTTTTGGCAGCAAAAGGGGGACCGACTCAATATTAAATAATAATGGGTGGTCATAAAGTTACAGTAATTTCAAAATGTAATCAAAAAAAAAACGTCCCACAGGGGCGGTTCACTCTCTCTGGTGACTATTGTCACTGGAAATGAAATGAGGGATAACATTTTGAGTTGTCACTGAAACAGAGAAATCCTCCAGTGGGGACAAACATAGTTACATAGTTACATAGTTAGTCAGGTTGAAAAAAGTCCATCTAGTTCAACCATAAAAATAAATAAATAAATAAAAAATATCAAACAATCCCATATACCCAATCCTATTGATCCAGAGGAAGGTCGAAAAACCCCAGCAAAGCATGATCAATTTGCTACAGCAGGGGGAAAAATTCCTTCCTGACCCCCAAGAGGCAATTGGATTTTCCCTGGATCAACTTTACCTATAAGGCCTCATGCCCACGGATGTTTTTACAGCCGCGTTTTTGAGCGTTTTTTTCAGCTTAAAAACGCCTGTCCATGTTAGTCTATAGCTTCATGCCCACCTAGGCGTTTTTGAGCTGCAAATAGCATAGGCGTTTTTAAGCTGTAAAAAAAAACAGGACCAGTGCGTTCCCCGGCGTCGGCGTTGGGCATAAAAAAACGCGAAGCGTTAAAAAACGCGCAAAAACGCCGCAATTGCGTTTTTTGCGCTCCGGCGTTTTTTTTTCAAAAAAAATACGGTCGAAAAATGTATACAATAATGGACAGGCGTTTCTAAGCTGTAAAATACGCGGTTGTAAAAACGTCCTTGGGCATGAGGCCTGTTAGTATCCAGTTATATTGTGTGCATTTAGAAAAGAATCTTAACCACTTCAGCCCCTGACCATTTTGGCTGGTTAAAGACCAGGCCACTTTTTGCGATTCGGCACTGCGTCGCTTTAACTGACAATTGCGACAAGCGTGCGACGTGGCTCCCAAACAAAATTGACGTCCTTTTTTCCACAAATAGAGCTTTCTTTTGGTGGTATTTGATCACCTCTGCGGTTTTTATTTTTTCCGCAAAAAACAAAGATAGAGCGACAATTTTGAAAAAAAAATTATATTTTTTACTTTTTGCTATATTAAATATCCCCAAAAAATATATAAAAAATTTATTTTTTTCTCAGTTTAGGCCGATACGTATTGTTCTACATATTCTTGGTAAAAAAAATCGCAATAAGCGTTTATTGATTGGTTTGCGCAAAAGTTATAGCGTTTACAACAATTCATTTTTTTTTTACTAGTAATGGCGGCGATCAGTGATTTTTTTTGTGACTGCGACATTATGGCGGACACATCGGACACTTTTGACACATTTTTGGGACCATTGTCATTTTCACAGCGATCAGTGCTATAAAAATGCACTGATTACTGTGAAAATTACACTGGCAGTGAAGGGGTTAGCCACTAGGTGGCGCTGTAGGGGTTAAGTGTTCCTTGCATAGTGTTTCTTACAGTAAGGGGGATGTGCTGTGTGTCACATGACACTGATCTTCGCTCCGGGTACACGGAGCGGAGATCCGTTTCATTGTCAGTAGGCCGAGCGGGGAGATGCTTGTTTACACAAGCATCTCCCTGCTCTATTCCTCCGTGAGACGATCACGGGAATTCCCACGGCGATCGAGTCCGCGGGACCCGCGGTCTGACTCACGGGGAAGGTGGCAGGGTCGCGAGCGCGCCGCCGGCGGTGCGTGCGCGACCACGCATCAGGCATTTAAAGGGCAACGTACAGGTACGTGATTGTGCCTGTCCGTGCCATTCTGCCGACGTATAAGTACAGGAGGCGGTCGGCAAGTGGTTAAAGCAATCTACTGAGCTGGCCAGAACCACCTCTGGAGGGAGTCTATTCCACATTTTCACAGCTCTTACTGTGAAGAAACCTTTCCTTATTTGGAGATGAAATCTCTTTTCCTCTAGGCGTAATGAGTGCCCCCTTGTCCTCTGTGTTGACCGTAAAGTGAATAACTCAACAACAAGTTCACTATATGGACCCCTTATATATTTGTATATGTTGATCATACCCCCCCCCCCTTAATCTCCTCTTTTCAAGACAGAATAAATTCAGTTCCTCTAATCTTTCCTCATAGCTGAGCTCCTCCATGCCTCTTATCAGTTTGGTTGCCCTTCTCTGCACTTTCTCCAGTTCCCCAATATCCTTTTTAAGAACTGGTGCCCAAAACTGAACTGCCTATTCCAGATGAGGTCTTACTAATGATTTGTACAGGGGCAAAATTATATCTTTCTCTCTCTGGAGTCCATACCTCTCGTAATACAAGAAAGGACTTTGCTCGCATTGGAAACCACAGCTTGGCATTGCATGTTATTATTGAGCTTATGATCTGCCAAAACCCCCAGATCCTTCTCCACTACGGATTCCCCCAGTTGAACTCCCTCTAGTATGTATGATGCATGCATATTCTTAGCCCCCAAGTGCATAACTTTACATTTATCTACTATAAACCTCATCTGCCACATAGTTGCCAAATTGGACAGTGCATTGAGGTTGGCTTGTAAATTGGAGACATATCGGGGGACAACTGTCTAAGAGAAGATTTCCCATTAAGCTGGCCATACCCTGTAAGATTTCTCTCATTCAGCCTTGTGTGTTGAACAATATTGATATGATATTCCTGCCAACTATTGTATATCGACACTCACAGTTGTTAGAATACCCGAACAGTGGTTGCATTGTCAGCTGGTGTTTGGCCTAAGATTTTCTGTGCAGCTCTTATGATTTTCAGGTCGAAGACTGGACGGGGTTGGTGCCACCAGGTTCAAATTTCAACTGGTTCACCAGGAACTTGCCAAAATTTGCTCTGTGTATGGCCAGCTTTACTTTGGAGAGGTTTGCTCTGATTTTCTGTTGTGCCTTCAAGACAGGAAATAAAAAGGAAGTACTCCCTATTGTAACAAAGCATAGCAAAAAAAAAAAAAAACTTGACAGTTTTACCATTTCCGATTTTATCTAAAGCAATCTAAATTTTTTAAGTATACATTTTTGGATGGCTGTCCCTGCCCTCTCCAACTATACCATAACCTGCTTTTCATTTTTACCACAAGTTTTACACACATCTTCAGTTAGCCTGCAATTTTCTATTTTCATAGTCATCGGGACGTACTATTGTTGTAACTCCTATGCATATTTTGGGAAAGTGTGGCATTACTTTCTGTGTAAATACTGCTGTAAACATTGTGACAACATTACATGTTCTAATGGTATATTGCCATTTTTCATTCTCCCTAGGGCTTCAACGTGCTAGTGCAAGGGCTCCTTCCCCATACAGAAGAGATTTTGAAGCCAAGTTAAGAAACTTCTATAGAAAACTTGAAGCAAAAGGATATGGGCAAGGCCCGGGGAAGATTAAGTAAGTATGTTTTTAAATAATATAGCTAGGATTACATGTGCTATTAAGCACCGCAGGCAAGTGGATATAGGCAGTATAGGTAAAGAAGCAGTTTTCCCTTTATAGATATCAGCCATACATCATCAGTAGAAATAAATTAATCTCACATAAGCTTCTTAATACATTGAGGCAACTTTGATCCCTAATGCCTTGTACACATGAGCGGAATTTCCATTGGAATAAACTCCGACGGGTTTTTCCACCGGAGTTCCGATGGAATTCCGCTCAAGCTGTCTTGCATGCACACGGTCACACTAAAATCCGACCGTCAAGAACGCGGTTATGTAAAACACTACGACGAGCCAAGAAAATTAAGTTCTATGCTTCCGAGCATCCGTGGTTTTTAGTCCGCCGGAATTGCATCCAGATGGATGGAAATTCCGATAGAAATTTACATGTTCTCTATCTAATTCTGTCGGAATTTCCAACGTAAAAAGTCCGATGGGGCATACACACGGTCGGAATATCCGATGAAAAAATTCCGTCTGACTTTTTCCATCGGAAATTCAGTGGCTCTTTAACCTCCCTGGCGGTATGATTCTGTCAGATTTTAGGTGCTGAAAACGGTACCATTATTCTGCATGGAAATTTGGCGTTTTATATTGCAGGCCTGTAATTCTTAGGAATAACTCACCTAAATCTGTTCAGACCAGAGTCTAGTAGACGTCCCGGGTATGATAAAGTTCAAAAAACGAAATCATAAATTATAATAGAATAAATAACTATAAAATAATTGTGACGGACCTGGCCGGGACAGGGGCTTTTGGAGGGGACTGAATGCAAGCCTCTTGCCCTGCGACCATGGGCCCTGGCATTTGGGGGAACGGTGCTCTTTGTGAGCTGTATTCCTGGGGACCCTTGTCGGGGTGTTACTTCGGATTCAGGTCCATGTCCCCCCAAGACACACAGACTCTGGGGACCCTGTATATGCCATATTAGAGTGACTAATTCATACTGTTGGGATTTTCACACATTCCCTCTAAGGATATGCGAATGCAATCACCTCCAGCCATCTGTCTGTCCTCTGTGCTATTTTGAACCTGCTAAATGTGTGATGTTTACACTTAGGATAATGTATATTGTATAGCAGGTGAGACAGGTAGGAGCCGGGATGTCTACCCTGAACGGTCATATCTATGAGTCACCTTGGCTGGCTAAAGGATTTAGTTAATTAGCTCATGTTAATTATGTTTTTGGTTACCCCCTCTGTTACTGTATATAAGACTTGATTTTTGGTTCTAATAAAGTCTCTCTCTTGGTTGAACTTACATACAGCCTGCCTGGTGTTTGTTCTGACCGACCACAAATGGATTTGAATGGCACATAGCGGTAGTTTGAATCCTGGAGCACCGGATGATCCAATAGAGCAGAGGAGTGTCGGGAGAGTGGAGCCGAGCGAGCAAAGGGGCTCGTTACATTGGTTGGCAGCGGTGGGATTTGCTCTCCAGTTCCTGGGACACTCCAAACCACCACAGTGAATGACTAGCTATACAGCCTGCAGGAAAGCCACGCTGAAAGACTTACTTGAGAGCCGTGGAGGGACCGGTGGGACAAAGAACAAGGCCACCCTGATTAGGGAGCTAGCCGAGATGGACCAGAAGAAGGGTGATGCAGGACCCCGGTCAGTTGAAGATTTGTTTCAGCAACGAGTGCGGCAGCGGTTGGCATTATATGGGGCTAACCCATCAGAGACCGCCATACAGGAAGCCATTAAAGACATCCAGCTGCAGGATGCCCGACAAAAGAGAGAACTAGAGCGGCAACATGAGTGGAGAATGGCGGTAATACGGCAATCGGAGACAACGCCTAAAGAACCAGCCGCCATGGAAGAGGAATTCGGAAGGAGGTTGCGAGAGATGCAGGGTGGAGAAGCAGGCCATCTCCCCCCCCAACAGTTAACCAGAGCAGATGGTGTGGAGTCCCCAGCAGAAGTGCTGGCAACAGGGCAGAGTGGTACCCACCTCTGCCCAGCACCGGAAACCACTGTGGAGTTTCAGGGAGCTGGGGCAGTTGGCCCCTATCCCCAGCAACAAGCTGAGGTGGTAAAGCTTTTACCCCCAGCTGAATCACTGGCAGCAGGGCAGAATGCTACTGGCCGCTGCACACAACTGCCACTTGAGCGGATATCGGTGGATGGGACTGCGGTCCCCACTCACAGCAACCCAGCAGAAGAGCTGGCAACAGAGCCGAGCGCCACGGGCCTCAGCTCCCAACTAACAGAAGCGGGAGTTCCTGTGGTATTGGATGGGACTTCAGTCCTCACTGACACAACCCCAGAAAATGGTGCGACACTGAGACAGGAGGATGTGAGCCTTGCTTTGCAAGCACTGGGAGATTTTCACCTACCACAAGTGGATGGGACTTCAGTCTCCACTTGTATACCCCAGGGAGGCCGGGCAGTCGACCCAGATCCCCAACAGCATGACGGACTGAGCCCAGTCACCCTGTCTTCTCTCCAGCAGCAGAAAGGACTCCAGGGAGAAGGGCCAGTCCAGGCCTCTCCCCAGCGGCGGGTGTGTTCTCTGAGAGAGGCAGAGGTTGGCTGGGTAAGTGATTCTCTGTTTGGAGCAATTTGTTTGGGGTACTGTGTGGATACCGGTATTGGGGGAATAGAACTATGGACTAACTTCGGAGTCAACCCGTTTGGGGTCTCCTCCTATGTTAGTTTCCTGCCGAAAGGGGAGATGTGTGACGGACCTGGCCGGGACAGGGGCTTTTGGAGGGGACTGAATGCAAGCCTCTTGCCCTGCGACCATGGGCCCTGGCATTTGGGGGAACGGTGCTCTTTGTGAGCTGTATGCCTGGGGACACTTGTCGGGGTGTTACTTCGGATTCAGGTCCATGTCCCCCCAAGACACACAGACTCTGGGGACCCTGTATATGCCATATTAGAGTGACTAATTCATACTGTTGGGATTTTCACACATTCCCTCTAAGGATATGCGAATGCAATCACCTCCAGCCATCTGTCTGTCCTCTGTGCTATTTTGACCCTGCTAAATGTGTGATGTTTACACTTAGGATAATGTATATTGTATAGCAGGTGAGACAGGTAGGAGCCGGGATGTCTACCCTGAACGGTCATATCTATGAGTCACCTTGGCTGGCTAAAGGATTTAGTTAATTAGCTCATGATAATTATGTTTTTGGTTACCCCCTCTGTTACTGTATATAAGACTTGATTTTTGGTTCTAATAAAGTCTCTCTCTTGGTTGAACTTACATACAGCCTGCCTGGTGTTTGTTCTGACCGACCACAAATGGATTCGAATGGCACATAGCGGTAGTTTGAATCCTGGAGCACCGGATGATCCAATAGAGCAGAGGAGTGTCGGGAGAGTGGAGCCGAGCGAGCAAAGGGGCTCGTTACATTGGTTGGCAGCGGTGGGATTTGCTCTCCAGTTCCTGGGACACTCCAAACCACCACAGTGAATGACTAGCTATACAGCCTGCAGGAAAGCCACGCTGAAAGACTTACTTGAGAGCCGTGGAGGGACCGGTGGGACAAAGAACAAGGCCACCCTGATCAGGGAGCTAGCCGAGATGGACCAGAAGAAGGGTGATGCAGGACCCCGGTCAGTTGAAGATTTGTTTCAGCAACGAGTGCGGCAGCGGTTGGCATTATATGGGGCTAACCCATCAGAGACCGCCATACAGGAAGCCATTAAAGACATCCAGCTGCAGGATGCCCGACAAAAGAGAGAACTAGAGCGGCAACATGAGTGGAGAATGGCGGTAATACGGCAATCGGAGACAACGCCTAAAGAACCAGCCGCCATGGAAGAGGAATTCGGAAGGAGGTTGCGAGAGATGCAGGGAGGAGAAGCAGGCCATCTCCCCCCCCAACAGTTAACCAGAGCAGATGGTGTGGAGTCCCCAGCAGAAGTGCTGGCAACAGGGCAGAGTGGTACCCACCTCTGCCCAGCACCGGAAACCACTGTGGAGTTTCAGGGAGCTGGGGCAGTTGGCCCCTATCCCCAGCAACAAGCTGAGGTGGTAAAGCTTTTACCCCCAGCTAAATCACTGGCAGCAGGGCAGAATGCTACTGGCCGCTGCACACAACTGCCACTTGAGCGGATATCGGTGGATGGGACTGCGGTCCCCACTCACAGCAACCCAGCAGAAGAGCTGGCAACAGAGCCGAGCGCCACGGGCCTCAGCTCCCAACTAACAGAAGCGGGAGTTCCTGTGGTATTGGATGGGACTTCAGTCCTCACTGACACAACCCCAGAAAATGGTGTGACACTGAGACAGGAGGATGTGAGCCTTGCTTTGCAAGCACTGGGAGATTTTCACCTACCACAAGTGGATGGGACTTCAGTCTCCACTTGTATACCCCAGGGAGGCCGGGCAGTCGACCCAGATCCCCAACAGCATGACGGACTGAGCCCAGTCACCCTGTCTTCTCTCCAGCAGCAGAAAGGACTCCAGGGAGAAGGGCCAGTCCAGGCCTCTCCCCAGCGGCGGGTGTGTTCTCTGAGAGAGGCAGAGGTTGGCTGGGTAAGTGATTCTCTGTTTGGAGCAATTTGTTTGGGGTACTGTGTGGATACCGGCATTGGGGGAATAGAACTATGGACTAACTTCGGAGTCAACCCGTTTGGGGTCTCCTCCTATGTTAGTTTCCTGCCGAAAGGGGAGATGTGTGACGGACCTGGCCGGGACAGGGGCTTTTGGAGGGGACTGAATGCAAGCCTCTTGCCCTGCGACCATGGGCCCTGGCATTTGGGGGAACGGTGCTCTTTGTGAGCTGTATGCCTGGGGACACTTGTCGGGGTGTTACTTCGGATTCAGGTCCATGTCCCCCCAAGACACACAGACTCTGGGGACCCTGTATATGCCATATTAGAGTGACTAATTCATACTGTTGGGATTTTCACACATTCCCTCTAAGGATATGCGAATGCAATCACCTCCAGCCATCTGTCTGTCCTCTGTGCTATTTTGACCCTGCTAAATGTGTGATGTTTACACTTAGGATAATGTATATTGTATAGCAGGTGAGACAGGTAGGAGTCGGGATGTCTACCCTGAACGGTCATATCTATGAGTCACCTTGGCTGGCTAAAGGATTTAGTTAATTAGCTCATGTTAATTATGTTTTTGGTTACCCCCTCTGTTACTGTATATAAGACTTGATTTTTGGTTCTAATAAAGTCTCTCTCTTGGTTGAACTTACATACAGCCTGCCTGGTGTTTGTTCTGACCGACCACAAATGGATTCGAATGGCACATAGCGGTAGTTTGAATCCTGGAGCACCGGATGATCCAATAGAGCAGAGGAGTGTCGGGAGAGTGGAGCCGAGCGAGCAAAGGGGCTCGTTACAATAATTATAACAAATAATAATATAATAATAATAAAAGTGTTTTTCAGTGTTTGATGACAAATTTCCCCACAAATCGCTATCGCTTAATTCTGCGAGTGATTCTAATTTATTATCACTGTTTTCTAGCTGGTCTAAAACCCCTTTTGATGTAAAGGGACACTTTTTGGTTGCTATGGACAATCTCCAAATTCCAGGCAGAAAGAACAGTTTTTATTATATAAAAGTGCATGCAGGACACTGGACAAACCACTAGGGACAAAGGGGGTGTGTAATTATTTTATACAGATTACAGTATACTGTATGTGTACTGTGTTTTAACTTTTTTAAAAATGGCGCCGATCTCCGCCCCCGTGCGTCGTAATGTCGCAGGGAACGGAGCTTGGCGGCACTCGGGCACTGTGTGAATCGAGCGAGGAGACAGCTCGATCACACAGCGAGGAGGCATCGCAGGATCCAGGGAACAAGGTAAGTAACTCTGCCTGGATCACTGCGATGCAATCCCGAGTCTGGCTTGGGGTTACTGCTTTTGGTGCTGAAACTTCACCAAACTCAGGAATACCGCTAGGCAGGTTAAGCTGGCTCTAAAGCAGAACCAAGCCCTCCTATCCTTTAAACCCAAGGAAGCTGCCATCTTGATCTGCAGTTGCCATGGTGCTGCACATGTGATCAGCTATGACACCAGCCATTTGATGGCTTGACAGTTTTGTTGAGAGCACAAGCAACTGAGAAAGTTATCATTTACGACAATGTCTTAAAAGTAACCATTTTAGAAGAGTTAAACCAGTGGGTTTAGTCCCATTTTAATGTCTAAGAGGTGTGGTATAGCGGTGGCAGCTGCTGCTCTCCCTGTCAGGCTTGCTTCACCAGTCCAGTGCTGGGGAGAGATCATCACATCCAAAGAGGGGTCTCCATCCAGGTGAATGTTAAAGACAGATGTGGTTTTGATGAGCCTTTAAGCATTTGATTTCGTGAGTGTATAATATATTGGAATTTTAACTTACTTAATAAAAGGATAAATTGAACTTACAATACCTAAAGAATCTGCTACTGATGGCTTGGTGCCAGATACCACAACAAAGGATCAGTGGTGTCCATGCCTCGACAGGTCAGGGGTGTTTTGGCAGCAAAAGGGGGACCTACTCAATATTAAATAATAATGGGCGGTCATAAAGTTACAGTAATTTCAAAATGTAATCAAATAAAAACGTCCCACAGGGGCGGTTCACTCTCTCTGGTGACTATTGTCACTGGAAATGAAATGAGGAATAACATTTTGCGTTATCACTGAAACAGAGAAATCCTCCAGTGGGGACAAACATAGTTACATAGTTACATAGTTAGTCAGGTTGAAAAAAAACACAAGTACATCTAGTTCAGACAGCAGGTCCTTGGCAGGCTGGGTACAGAGCAGGGTCAGGCACGCTGGGTCAGTCACTAGCAGGCACTTCAGGAACAGAGCAGTAGGCAGCAGAGTAGTGAGGTCCAGGCCAGAGTTGGCAATGGCAAACAGACAAACAGAGGGATCAGAGACGTGGTCCAAGAGCAAGCCAGGGGTCGATTCAAGTAGAGGACAAGCGTGGTCAGACAGATCAGAACGGCAACAGGATCAAACACAGGAAACAGGTAGCAGAACGCTGTAGACCATAAGGCAAAATCCTGGTGCAGCTGAGAGCTTTATATAGTCCAATTGGTGCCACTTGGTGGCGCGCACATGCGCGTGGGTCAGGCTAATTTGAATTCTCTGTCCATATGTTTGGCTAATAGGTTTTCTCCGTCTGTGGATTTGGCTAACAGAGATTCTCTGTTTGCACAAAACTATGTGCCTGGGCTTATTTCTTCTTTCCTGACACTGCCCCCCCCCCCTTACGGGCAGCCTCCGGATGCCCAACTGAGTAAATTTTTGAGGGTATCATAAGAGGTCCAGTGGTGTCCATGCCTCGATATGTCAGGGGTGTTTTGCAGCAAAAGGGGGATCTACTCAATATTAAGTGGGTGGTCATAAAGTTACAGTAATTTCAAAATGTAATCAAATATTTTCTTTAAGCATCAAAGGTTTTCTGCCTACAGGCTCTCAGCTTCCTCCTGCTTTTGTTTGCTTTGCCAAAATTTCGCCAAAGCAACAGCTATCATTTTAATTTTTTTTCCCATGAAGATCTGTATGTAGCACTTACCCCCGAAGGAGCGGCTGGTTTTGTTTTGGGTCATGCAAACTACCTCCAAGGCTTCCATTGTCACGGTAAAGAGTCTTTAGAAAAGTCAATGTCCACACAAATGTAAAACCTAAACAGCAAGGCTTTATTTTCCTTTTGCAGTGGGAACTTGAAGAAAAAGCAGGAAACTATAAAAGTATAGGGGAAGGTTCAGGCACGCAGCATTTAAAGCACACTGAAATTGTAACGTCGCCACTCAAGCCTGAGTGGGTATTGCTCACCCGGATAGTCCCCCTTTTTCTGGTCCTAGCAGCTGGGATGATGCATGGATCTATTCTGAATGGTCTCCCTTACAGACCTTGAGGTGAACCTGAGGATGCGTCCAGGAATCCTCTGCCACAGGATTATTAAAGACCTGAACCTCCTAGCCAAGCAATAAAAGAGAACTTTTATGCCAGATTGGCGTATTGCAGGGCGTTTAAGTTCTTGGATCCCTCCTTGAGTAGGGCGCCAGTCCTCTCCCGAGACAGCAGTACCGTCGCTAGTCTCCTCTGGGAAAGGTCCTCCCCTGGCTTTCCTCTTCAAGAGCAGACTCCCCAAATATGGGTAGCATGGGATCCTCCTCAAAGGTGTAGGCCCCAGCCAGCGGAGCTGGGCCTACCAGGCAGCGATGCAGCCTCGGGCTGAAGGTGCCCGGGGCTGGAACACATACGCGCACCCCGTGCCATGTGGGCCATGGGGCACACCAGAAGAACCAGGACCCACACAGGACGAACCCCAATCAATGGCGTCTGCCCCTTATGTACCCCCTCCCAGCATGCACAGCGAGCTAACCATGACCACTGCACGGCTGCTGAGAGAGGACACCAAATATGCTGTGTCATGCCTGTATTCCAACCTGAGTCTGTGGCGGCAGTGCCACCTACCGACCAAGGGGAATAACTGCCAGGCAATGTCACAGCCAGAGCATAAACCGAATTTAAACACTATTAAACAAGTCTGAGCTCAGACATACCCCTAAATTTAACATAGCGTCCCAACTATTTGTGAGGGTCGCTACATGTAGAAATTGCAACACAATAAAAGCAGCTTATAGGAAACATGCTTGAAATTCAGCATTGGCCTTTCTTCGTGTGTCTCTGCACTCTGAATAAAGCATGGGGAAAGTGACCTAATAATACAAACAAAATGTTTCATTTGTAATCTCGCTGCCTTCTCTGTCTGTTGTGTAGCATATACTCCAATCTGGAGGCGATGAAAAAAGTAACCCGCGACTGTGCTTTGACAATCCATAAACTGGCGTATTTTACTTCCCAATATAAACATTTACTTCTCTTGTGTCTCTGCCTTTATCTGCCATGAATTCTTAAAATCAGGCTGCTGAGGTTAAAACAATATATATCGAGCTTTCATCAAGCTGCTCTCACTACCTTAATTCTCCTAGAAACCCTAGAAAACTATACAAATGGCTCTCCAATGAGCAATAATTTCAGGACTGAGTCAGACCAAGCCGACTGAAGTAATCCTCCGGAGAACTAGCAAGTTATAAATATTCTGGCCTTGTTTTCACTGAGCTGCTTGTAAAGATTCATGTACTGTACAAAGGCTATGCTTTATACAATAGGGTCTTTGTGCATTTGCCATTTGTTTTTAGATTTAAAATGTACATTTTTAAGTATGTATCAGCGGCACCTCATGCGCATAAAATTTTAAAAGCAGAATTGGTTTCCTGCATGTCTATATGTCTTCAAACATTTATAGCCTTTTCTGCTTTGATGTCTTCATTGTGTTCTGCAAGCATGAACCTTCTATAACATAATCATGCTATACACTTGATATGTATATACTGTATGTAGTACTGGGGGAAAAAGTGGCCAATGGAATAAATTCAATTCAGACTTCACCCCAGATCAACTGTATTTGGGTGCTTGTTGAGGTTTCATATACTGTAAATCCAAGCCTGCTAATATTTTGAATGTGATGAGAAAGGTAAGTTCACAATGCCAGAAAGAAAAAGTGGCAAACAGCACATCATTTGTACCCAAACAAAAGGTGCACACAATCGGGGCAGTTTATTATAATTGTATGAAACAAAACTTGCCCAGCATTCATTCTTTCCAGACTTACTGATATAGTGAAGCAATGCAGTCCAGGGATTTTGACAAGTCTGAAATAAAGTTCGTAAAACAGTCTGGACCAGGGATGTTTTATGAAATCAGTCGGCCTGTGTGCAAGATCATAAGTTAGGCCTCATTGCTTGATAAAGAAAAAAATGCAGTGTTCTTAGTGCGCCACAGTGAAGCGTGGGTGTGATTTTATTTGTGCCAGGGGCTTTGCTAGAACCTGGGGAACTTTTGGGCACACAGTTCGCCATGGCGAACTGCGGGTGTAGCCAAATCGTGTTTGTGGTGAGAGGGGCTTAAGGGGCATGGTTAAATAAAACAAGATCAGTTTGTCCCCCAGTACAATCCTCCCCCAGGTCAGTCTGTCTGCCATTATAACCCTTTCCCCTCCAGATCAACCTGTCGCCCAGTATAATCCTTTCCCCTCGCCCCTAGGTCAATCTGTACCCCAGTATAATCCCTCCAGGTCAGTCTGTCCCCCAGTTTGATCTTTCCACACAAGGTCAATGTGTCCCCCAATATAATCCCCCCGAGGTCAGTCTGTCCCCCAGTATAATCACCCCCAGGTCAGTCTGTCCCCCAGTATAATCCCCCTCTGGTTAGTTTGTCCCACAGTATAATCAAACTAACCCCCAGTGCAATCCCAGCAATAGTTGATTTTTTCTTAGGCCCGGCAATAGTTTATGTTTATCAAATCACTGTTTTAACCCAAAAATACACTAAAATCAATATTAAAACACACATAAATACAACATTAAAGTTAAATACCTACTAAGGCCTCATTCACATGGGGCATACTAAAGTGCACGCTCGTGTGGGTGCCATGTTTACACACACAAGGATGCACAGGTGTTCTGTGCATCCCTGTGTAGGTATTCCCATTCATGTCAATTGGGACACAGCGGCTGCATGGACACAGCCACTGCTCTCCATCTGACATCGGTGTGGGTGCACAGCCCCAAACGTAGAGAGTGTAAGTTCAGGATCGTGCACTTACACGGAAGTGAAATTGAGAGCAGCAGCTGTATCTGTAAAGCCACTATTTAGGACTGTCTGCATGGGAGTGAATGGAACACCTGTGCATCCCTGTGTGGGTAAAGATTAGGGATGAGCCGAACACCCCCGGGTTCGGTTCGCACCAGAACCTTCGAACGGACCGAAAGTTCGCGCGAATTTTCGAACCCTATTCGTTATAATGGACGCGAACGTTCGAAATCAAAATTGCTAATTACAACGGCCAATATGCATGTTAATGTTATAAAACAGGTTTGGGGACCCGGGTCCTGCCCCAGGGGACATATATCAATGCAAAAAGACATTTTAAAAACTAAAGTTTTTTCGGGAGCAGTCATTTTAATGATGCATAAAGTGAAAAAAAAAAAGTGAAATTTTCCTTTAAATACGGTACCTGGGGGGTGTCTAAAGTATGCCTGTGAAGTGGCATGTGTTTCCCGTGTTTAGAACTGTCCTTGCACAAAATGACATTTGTAAAGGAAAAAAAGAAGCCATTTAAAACCACTTGCGGCTTCAATGTCATGTCTTGTCCTGGCCGCCATATGGCTGAAAATCCTTGAGAAAAATGGCATGGCTACCCCATCACCCCCCCCCCCCCCCACCCCAGCCCCTTTGGGTCTTGTATGGATACTAAGGGGGACCCCGCACCCAAAATAAAACCCTATACCTACAACCCTATATACTCTGAACAGCAGTATATAGGTGGTGCAAACAAGACATGGACTGTAGGTTTGTTCTTAAGTAGAATCTGAACAGGTACATTATGAAGTGTAGCTACATCCCAAAAAAAATCAATTTTTAAGCTTTTTGGAGAACATAGGGAGGGGTTATCACCCCTGTAACATTTGCTGTCTTTGCACATCTGTTCAGAACATGTCACCTCACTTTCCGTCCCAATGACAAATGTTTTTGGAAAAGTGGGGTTTTAATTGAAACAAGGATTGGTGATAAAGCATCAGTAGAGAGGAGATACCTTTTTCCCAAATTAAATCTAACAGGATAGAATTTTCCTTCCTAGGGGTAGATTTCCTCTCACTTCCTGTTTTCTCTTGCCGTTTGCAAGTAGGAGTCGTTTGTAAGTTGGATGTTTGAAAGTAGGGGCCTGCCGTATATACTCTGCAGAAATTTGCCCTATTAGATGTTGGTGTAGCCACAAGACTGGTGGGCACAGGAATGGGCCCTGCTGTGAGTTAATAGATCAAGATTTGTACTTGCATGCACCTGTTGAACCGGGCAGAAAAATTGGGCCTTTGGTGGTGGTGGTGGTGGTGGTGGACGGTGTTGCCACAAGACTGTAAGCCCTCACATTTACTCTTGGTGGGTGCAGGAATGGGCCCTGCTGTGAGTTATTAGATCAAGATTTGTAATTGCATGCACCTGTTGAACAGGGCAGAAAAATTGGGCCTTTGGTGGTGGTGGTGGTGGTGGACGGTGTTGCCACAAGACTGTAGGCCCTCATAGTTACTCTTGGTGGGCGCAGGAATGGGCCCTGCTGTGAACTATTAGATCAAGATTTGTAATTACACGCCCCTGTTAAACAGGGGCTGAAAAATTGTGCCTTAGGCATTGGTGCTGGTGCCACAACACTGCAACCCCTCACAGATACTGTACTTGGAGCACAGCAGTCACACCTGTTGCGAAGCATCTTTTTAAAAAATTGTAATTACACGCCCCTGTTATACAGGGGCTGAAAAATTGTGCCTTAGGCACTGGTGCTGGTGCCACAACACTGCAACCCCTCACAGATACTGTACTCTGAGCACAGCAATGAGACCTGTTGCAAAGCATTGCCTAAAAATTGTAATTAGACGCCCCAACAGGGGCTGAAAACTTGTGCCTTAGGCACTGGTGCTGGTGCCACAACACTGCAACCCCTCACAGATACTGTACTCTGAGCACAGCAGTCACACCTGTTGCGAAGCATCTTTTTAAAAAATTGTAATTACACGCCCCTGTTATACAGGGGCTGAAAAATTGTGCCTTAGGCACTGGTGTGGTGGCATGGATCATTGAGGAGGAGGAAGAGGATAGTCAGTGAACATAACAGGACAGTCGCTCAGCATCAGCATAGGCAGTCTTGAAGGGATGTGACATTATAAATTATTCCGTTATATCCGCTTCAGGTGTCTGGTAGCTGGTGGTGATCCAAGACTGATTCATTTTTATGAAGGTCAGTCGGTCAACCGAGTCGGTGGACAGGCGCACCCTATGATCGGTGACAAATCCTCCAGCAGCACTGAATGTGCGTTCGGAAAGAACGCTGGATGCAGGACAGGCCAGTAGCTCAATTGCATACTGTGCAAGCTCTGGCCAGTGATCCATCCTCAGGACCCAGTAAGCCAGAGGATTTTCGGTGGGAAAGGTGTCCAAGTCTGACCTTGCCCCTAGGTATTCCTGCACCATGTATATCAGACGCTGGCGATGGTTGCTGGAACCGATCATACCTTGGGGCTGCGGACTAAAAAATTGTCTGAACGCATCGGTCAGACGTCCACCTTCCCCACCGCTCCTTCTGCTACTGACCGAAGCCTCAGCAACTCGTCGTCCAGGACCAGGAGTTTGTAACCTCCCAGTTTCTGGGAACGCGTTGCACAGACCTTTCTGCAAGGCCTCCCTGAGATGTCTCATCCTCTGCTCCCTCTGCGACGGCAAGATAAGGTCCGCAACCTTACCCTTGTACCGTGGATCAAGGAGAGTGGCCAGCCAGTAATGGTCACTCTCCTTGATCCGAAGAACACGAGGATCCTTCCGCAGGCTTTGCAGGATCAGGGAGGCCATGCAGCGTAGGTTAGCTGAGGCATTCGGTCCGGAGTCTTCTGGGTCACTGAGGATGACATGATCGCCAGCCACCTCCTCCCAGCCACGTACAAGTCCACTGGTTTGTTGGGACTGTACATCATCCCTAAAAGACTGCTGCTGCTGATGCTGAGTGCCAGGCTCCACCTCCATGCTCACACAATCCTCCTCCTCCTCCTCCTCCTCCTCCTCTTCCTGTGTGATGGGTGGGACAGAAGGAACATTGTCTGGATAAAGGGGGCCTTGAGAGACAAGGAAGTCCTCCTCTTCCTGCCTCTGTTCTGCCTCAAGTGCCCTGTCCATTATCCCACGCAGCGTATGCTCCAACAGGTGGACAAGAGGTACAGTGTCACTGATGCATGCACTGTCACTGCTCACCATCCTCGTGGCCTCCTCAAATGGTGAGAGGACAGTGCATGCATCCCTGATCATGCTCCACTGGCGTGGGGAAAAAAAGCCAAGCTCCCCTGACCCTGTCCTGGTGCCGTAGTCGCAAAGGTACTCATTGATGGCCCTCTGCTGCGTGTGCAGTCGCTGCAGCATGGCCAACGTTGAGTTCCACCTGGTGGGCATGTCACATATTAGGCGGTTCTTGGGCAGGTTCAGCTCCTTTTGCAGCTCAGTCAGCCAAGCACTGGCATTATAAGATCGGCGGAAATGCACACAGACTTTCCTGGCCTGCCTCAGGACATCCTGTAAGCCTGGGAACCTGCCCAAGAACCGCTGCACCACCAGGTTGAGGACGTGAGCCATACAGGGCACATGGGTGAGCTGCCCCTGTCGCAGGGCGGAGAGGAGGTTGGTGCCATTATCAGAAACGACCATTCCTGGCTTAAGCTGGCGTGGCGTCAACCACCTCTCGGCCTGCCCCTGCAGAGCTGCCAGAACCTCTGGCCCAGTGTGGCTCCTGTCCCCCAAACACACCAGCGCAAGCACGGCATGGCATCTTTTTGCCTGCGTACTCGCGTAGCCCCTTGTACGCCTACGGAGCACCGCTGGTTCCGAGGACAGAGCACTCGAAGAGGACATGGAGGAAGAAGAAGAGGAGGGGGTGGAGGAGAGAGGTGTGTCACAACCAGTAGTAGCATTTTGGAGGCGTGGTGGCGGAACAACCTCCAACACTACTGCACCTTGTCCTGCATCCCTCCCAGCTACCAATAGAGTGACCCAATGGGCCGTGAAAGAAAGATAACGTCCCTGTCCATGCCTGCTGGACCATGAGTCAGCGGTAATATGCACCTTACCGCTGACCGCCCTGTCCAGCGAGGCCAAGACATTGCCTTCCACATGCCAGTAGAGAGACGGAATTGCCTTCCGTGAGAAAAAGTGGCGTTTGGGAACCTGCCACTGAGGAACCGCACATTGAACAAACTCACGGAAGGGGGCCGAGTCTATCAACTGAAAAGGCAGCAGTTGAAGTGCTAGCAATTTAGCCAAGCTAGCATTCAACCGCTGGGCATGTGGATGGCTGGGAGTATACTTCTTTCGACGGTCCAGCAGCTGGGGCAGGGAAATTTGCCTGCTACAATCGGACGTCGGTGTACTGCAAGTACTTGGTTGTGACACACCTAATTCTACACCTTCAGTCCTCTCAGAGCAGCTTTCAGAGAGGACTGAAGATATAGTGGGGATGGAGATCCCAGCTGATGAGGAGCAAGGAGAGGTCCGCTTTGTTCTTTGGTGTGGGTCTTTTATGTGTGCTTGCCAACGAGCTGCATGGCAGGTCGACATATGTCTGCTCATGCTTGTGGTGCCCAAGCGGCTGATGTTTTGGCCACGCGAGATACGCTTGAGACAAATATTGCAAATAGCAGTGGTGCGATCTGATGCACTCGTCTCAAAAAAGGCCCACACCAAAGAACTTTTGTGATAACGTGCAGAGGCAGCGCCCTGCACAGGCGGAGCTCTGCGGTGTGGTACAGTTGCTGTGCTGGCCTCTAGCTGGCCTCCAGGGGGCATCCTGCCTCGTTGGACATGTGACGCTGCATCCTCCTCCTCCTCCTCCTCTCTCCCTTCAGGCACCCACGTGGAGTCAGTGACCTCATCATCCCCTCCCTCTTCACCACTAGAGCAAACCTGGCAGTAAGCTGCAGCTGGTGGAACACTACTGCCAGATTGCTGTCCTTCAGCATCCCCTTTCTCTGCGCGCACACTACTGACTTCCTCAAGCTGGGTATCATCATCCGAGCCTTCGAATCGTTGGGCATCCTCCTGGAGCATGTACCCAACACTGTGCTCAAACAGTTCGGGGGACTCCTCAGGAGGACATGGTGGGTCTAGGGAAGGGGTGGCTGATGATGCCATTGAGTACGCGTTGGCAGCTGCTCTGCCAGTACCCTGAGCCTGGGTGAGAGAGGATGAGGAGGATGAGGAGGGCTTGGTCATCCATTCTACCAAGCCTTCGGCATGATGCGGCTCCACATGTCCAGCTGCCGAAAACAAAGACAAGCGTGTCCCATGGCCACGCGCTGATGACGATGCACGACCACGTCCACGGCCAGCACTGTTGTCTCTAGAAACAGAGCCTGCCTGCCCTGTGTTCTTGCCTCGGCACGCTCTGCCTCTCCTTGGCGGTCTTCCAGCCATTGTAGTCGGTAGTGTATATAGTATAAAAAATAGAACTCCTATGTGTGCTCACAACACACTGTAGGTCCTATGGGTGCTGACACTAACACACTATAGGTACTATGTGTGCTGCTGACAAGAAAATATAGGAGCTCTGTTTGCTGCCACTAACACACTAGAAGTCCTATGGGTGCTGTTGAGAAGAAAATATAGGAGCTCTGTGTGATGCCACTAACACACTAGAAGTCCTATGGGTGCTGCTGAGAAGAAAATATAGGAGCTCTGTGTGATGCCACTAACACACTAGAAGTCCTATGGGTGCTGCTTAGAAGAAAATATAGGAGCTCTGTTTGCTGCCACTAACACACTAGAAGTCCTATGGGTGCTGCTGAGAAGAAAATATAGGAGCTCTGTTTGCTGCCACTAACACACTAGAAGTCCTATGGGTGCTGCTGAGAAGAAAATATAGGAGCTCTGTTTGCTGCCACTAACACACTAGAAGTCCTATGGGTGCTGCTGAGAAGAAAATATAGGAGCTCTGTTTGCTGCCACTAACACACTAGAAGTCCTATGGGTGCTGCTGAGAAGAAAATATAGGAGCTCTGTTTGCTGCCACTAACACACTAGAAGTCCTATGGGTGCTGCTGAGAAGAAAATATAGGAGCTCTGTTTGCTGCCACTAACACACTAGAAGTCCTATGGGTGCTGCTGAGAAGAAAATATAGGAGCTCTGTGTGATGCCACTAACACACTAGAAGTCCTATGGGTGCTGCTGAGAAGAAAATATAGGAGCTCTGTTTGCTGCCACTAACACACTAGAAGTCCTATGGGTGCTGCTGAGAAGAAAATATAGGAGCTCTGTGTGATGCCACTAACACACTAGAAGTCCTATGGGTGCTGCTGAGCAGAAAATATAGGAGCTCTGTTTGCTGCCACTAACACACTAGAAGTCCTATGGGTGCTGCTGAGAAGAAAATATAGGAGCTCTGTGTGATGCCACTAACACACTAGAAGTCCTATGGGTGCTGCTGAGAAGAAAATATAGGAGCTCTGTTTGCTGCCACTAACACACTAGAAGTCCTATGGGTGCTGCTGAGAAGAAAATATAGGAGCTCTGTTTGCTGCCACTAACACACTAGAAGTCCTATGGGTGCTGCTGAGAAGAAAATATAGGAGCTCTGTTTGCTGCCACTAACACACTAGAAGTCCTATGGGTGCTGCTGAGAAGAAAATATAGGAGCTCTGTTTGCTGCCACTAACACACTAGAAGTCCTATGGGTGCTGCTGAGAAGAAAATATAGGAGCTCTGTTTGCTGCCACTAACACACTAGAAGTCCTATGGGTGCTGCTGAGAAGAAAATATAGGAGCTCTGTTTGCTGCCACTAACACACTAGAAGTCCTATGGGTGCTGCTGAGCAGAAAATATAGGAGCTCTGTTTGCTGCCACTAACACACTAGAAGTCCTATGGGTGCTGCTGAGAAGAAAATATAGGAGCTCTGTGTGATGCCACTAACACACTAGAAGTCCTATGGGTGCTGCTGAGAAGAAAATATAGGAGCTCTGTGTGATGCCACTAACACACTAGAAGTCCTATGGGTGCTGCTGAGAAGAAAATATAGGAGCTCTGTTTGCTGCCACTAACACACTAGAAGTCCTATGGGTGCTGTTGGGGTGCAATGCTGTGCTAACAGCACTGCGGTTGGTACTACTGCAATACTGTACTAACAGTAAGCACGCACCAGACTAATCCCCAGCAGCAGCTAATAACACACTAACTGTGCAATCAGCAGCAATGAACGATCAATGACTTAGGTAGCAATGGTTTAGCAAAGAAATAGCCAATGGTTTAGCAAAGAAGAGCAAATCTTTCAGTATCAAGCAAAGACAGAATCAGCAGACTAATCTCTCCTAAAGCCGGAACTCATGTGACCGGGGCCGATGGTGTGGCGGCCTTTTAAATGGTGGGGCGTGTACTAAAGCCCCTGAGCTGTAATTGGCTACAGGCGTCCTGCCTGTAGCCAATTATTGCTCTCCGAGTTTCGGGCGCTGTGATTGGCCAAGCATGCGGGGTCACAGTGCATGCTTGGCCAATCATCAGCCAGCAATGCACTGCGCCGGCCGCGCCGGCCGCAATGCATTGCGGGGCCGCTCGCATCACACGAATGTGATGCGAACGGCCCAAATAGTTCTGGGCTCGACGAGCGAGCGAACGCCCGATGCTCGATTCGAACATGGGTTCGAATCGAGCACCGGGCCCATCCCTAGTAAAGAGTAGACATGTGCATTCATTTTCGTCCGAATGCATTTTCGTCCGAATTTCAGGTATTTTCGTTATCGTTTTAACAAACGAAAACGAAAGCGCAGAATCCGAAAACCGAAAGATCCGACATAAACAAATGCTTTATTTTCATTTTCGTTGCAACAACAGTTCGATATAGATAGGAGATTCGACATGACGGTGACAATAACAATCTGTGTCCATCGAACCTGTGGTCGAATGTGCCTAACCTTAACTCTATTAGTCCAAGATTAATTTACATAGAGAGAAAAGATTCGACATTATAGAGAGAAAAGATTCGACATTATAGAGAGAAAAGATTCGACATTATAGAGAGAAAAGATTCAACATTATAGAGAAAAGATCGCTGCTGGAATTGGGTGGGGGAAGTAAAATAAAAATAATGATGATGATGAATGTTATTGGCTGATTGTAACCTAAGAGGAGGAGCAGTAAAATAGCTAGAACTAACTTGACAATTCAACATGAATGACGAAGATTCGACGAAGCATCGAAAAACATACAAACGTTGAATCTGTCATTGAAGGCTTATGGTGTCTGTCGGAAGTTCTAAGAAGATTCGACGGAGCAGCTAAACTGTACGACGCCGCAATCGTACATTTCCGGTCAAATGCTCGGCCCATAGGCTATAGAAAAATTCTAATGTTGGTTGACTAGTAATAATAATTATTAAATATAATTATTACTAGTGTCATACAACATAAGAATTCTACTATAGCTTGTAGGCAGAACATTCAACCGGAAATGTACGATTGCGGTGTCGTACAGTTTCGCTGCTCCGTCAAATCTTCTTTGAACATTCGACAGACACCATAAGGCCTCAAGCCCACGGACGTTTTTACAGCCGCGTTTTTTACAGCTTAAAAACGCCTGTCCATGTTATTGTATAAATTTTTTGACCGTATTTTTTTTCGCGCGTTTTTGAGCGTTTTTTAACGCTTCGCGTTTTTTTATGCCTAACGCCGACGCTGAGGAACGCACTGGTCCTGGGTTTTTTTTACAGCTTAAAAACGCCTATGCTATTTGCAGCTCAAAAACGCCTAGGTGGGCATGAAGCTATAGACTAACATGGACAGGCGTTTTTAAGCTGTAAAAAACGCTCAAAAACGGGGCTGTAAAAACGTCCGTGGGCATGAGGCCTTAGCCTTCAATGACAGATTCGACCTTAATTAATTCAGATTTTCGGACGAATGCAATTTCTAACGAAAAACTAAATAAATAAATAAAAACGAATTTCGGGAGTAACTAAATAAAAAAAAATTCGGACGAAAACGAAATTCCGAAACAAAATATTTCAGTGTGCACATGTCTAGTAAAGAGTAGGAGTAGTATGCACTGTAGTATGCACTGCTTGAATGAGGCCTTACTAAGTTTATTTGTATGTTTTTTTTGGGACTCTGGGGTTGATTTACTAAGACTGAAGAGTGAAAAATCTAAATCTAACTTTGTTCATATAAGCTTTGACAAAAAAACTGGAAGCTGATTGGATTCTGTGGAGAACTGCACCAGATTTTGCATTTTTCAGTTTCAGTAAATCAACCCCATAGAATCCTTAGTCCCCTTCTTTGCACCCTCAGCTGCACTGCAGATGAATAAATAGAAGTCTCTGTACTGTGATAATTGAACACAGAAGAGATCAGTACCTTTCACTCATTGTGTTCATTCATATCATGTTTACCAGACACCCCCCACCCACCCACTCGCCATCTTGATACAGATTTTCTACCCCACGCAACAGATGCAGTCAGTGGGAGGGGGAGGAGGGGAAGCTGGCAAGCAGAGGATCTGTCCTGTGAGGGATGGGGGAACATTCCAGGACAGGATTCAAAGCACATATTTGGAGAGTTTAGTGGGAGGGGGAGAAGAAAGCTGACCAGCATTGCTACAGGGAAGGGGCACCAGGGGGATCGGTGAGGAGGATGCCAGTATAGGGTGTGCCAGAAAAGCAGGGGGATGTATTTGGACAGTTAAATTCCCCTGTGGCTCCCCTGCAGCACCCAAAGCTGTGAAGCTGATGGCAGGAGAGAGAAGGAGAAGGCAGCAGCTGTAAGGGAAGCCACAGGTGTGCTGTTGGTTGAATTACTCCTGGTGTGCAGTGTGTGACAGAGCACAGTGGGCCCCCCTTCCCCTCAGGACCTGGGTGCCCTGCAAACGCTTGCGCACTTGATGATACGCTACTGGCATAGACTCTGATAGGAGTGAAGTGTGGTAGTACATTTTATATATTTTTTTGTGTTGCAGTGGCTCCTCTTTATTCACACCTAAGTGGAATCTAAGATGAGTATATTCCTGGTGATTTTGAAGCATTTTTTTCAGCATTTTACAAGGTTTTCTCAAACATTTTTGCATGTGTATCAAGATGCAGGCATTTGTTTCCTGGGATGGGCACAGAACAAAAAGCTGTTCTAAAGGAGGAGATACTGTTCTTCAGGTGCAAAAACACACAAAGATTTGCATATTGTGTGTTTGCAGGTACTATGATTGAAGTCTATAAGGTCAAAAAGCCTAAATACAAAAAAAAAGCTTATGTACTTTTTTGAGTGCAAGGTATAGAGCAGGGATATGCAATTAGCGGACCTCCAGCTGTTGCAAAACTACAAGTCCCATCATGCCTCTGCCTCTGGGTGTCATGCTTGTGGCTGTCAGAGTCTTGCTATGCCTCATGGTAGTTGTAGTTCTGCAACAGCTGGAGGTTCGCTAATTGCTTATCCCTGGTATAGAGTGTAGGGCAACTGAGGATTCTGCATGTGACCAGAAACCAAATGACGGGTTCTGCTCAAGGCTCAAGCTTCTCCTGTGCTACACCGCTCATCCCAGCTCCAGTAATGCAAGTGTAGCGGGTGGTTACATTTAGGGGAGGCATATGAGTGATAACAGGCTCAGATGCAGCAATTGTTAGGGTTTATGGACCAATTTATGCCAGTGGAGGATATCAATGGTGTCCAGTTCCCTGCGGTCTATAGGTGGCGCTGTCACCACAGGCCGGGGTTGAACCACCATTGGAGGTCTGTGCCTTTTTTGTCCTCTTGTGGCATTGGTACAGCGGGGCGGGGAACCTGCTGTGCATGCTGGGAGAGGGGATAAAAGGGGCGGACATCTTCCGCTCGGGGTCCACGCCCAGGCACCTTCAGCCTGGGGGTGAGTGCTGGTGGTCTCCGGGCGCCCTCGGCCCGGAGACGGAGCTGCGATTCCACCCCAGACACCTTTGGTCTGGGGTGAGGTACTCTCAGGAGGCCTGGGGCCCAGTACCTTTGACTGGGTCCCACATGGGATGGAGGATTCCTAGGACACCTGAATCTAGGGCGAGGGGGCCCAGAGAGGTGACCTTCCCGAAGACCCAGCGCAGCATTGGCTGGTGATGGTGGAGGCCTCTGGTGACCGTCCGGATGGATGTCTCTCCCTGACAGGGGCCGCATCTCAAGAAGGTAGTCCACATTCTGGCAGAGACCTCTAGTCTAATTCACCCGGTCGGTGGCAGCGACCACCCTCACGGTCGGTGGCAGCGACCGTGCGCCAAGCCTGTTTGCGCACACCGAAACAGGAGAGTAACAAGTTCATGTTTGTGCCTGGACTTTCCTCTTCACCTTGTCTGTTCGTTGTCTAACCAGTCTGCTCTAAAAGGACTATTTATTGCTCTGAAGAATAAATAAGTGTTGGATTTTCAATGGTGTGGAACTTGGCTTTCTGTGAGTTAAAGGTCATTCTCAGGGGAAGTTCTGGCTCTGGACAGGGGCACAGGCCCGAAGGTAATTGGTTATAGCTCATACCTCTACACGCAAGAGGATACGAGCTGGTGGTGCGTCACACTCTCCTCCCTGGTCCCCTAGACGAGAGCCATTGACATTGACAGAGAAGGAGAGAGTGAGAGGTGAGGTCGCTACACAAGTAAGAGCAAAAAAAGTCTTATGTGCCGCACATCGCAGCAAGACCCTGTGAAAGTGTGAATGGGGGGGTGTGGCTTTGCTGGCGCCCAGGCTGAGGCTGTAATTTACACTTTCACAGGGTCTTGCAGCAATGTGTGGCGCATGGGACTTTTTTGTTTGCAGAGTTCCACCCAAAAGTAGAAGCTCCGCTTATATGTCTCCTCCCCCCTCCGGTGCCACATTTGGCACTTTTCGGGGGGTTAGGAGCGGGTACCTTTTTTGACAGGTACCTGTCCCCACTTCCATTGGACCCCGCCGTGGTGAGATACGTCACAAGTCCAGCCCCCCTCCTCCCTCCTCCTTCCCCCACCACCGGGCCAGTTAGAGAATGCAGCGTGGTTCGTGCATGCTCAGTAAGGAACTGGCTGTTAAGCCACAAGGCTTCACTGTCGGTTTCCTTTACCGACAATGGCAGCGGCAGCACCCGAGAGCAGATGTGTAGCTGCTGACTTTTTAAAAAATGTTGTGCGGGGGCGGAACTCCTCTTTAATGTGATTCAGCATGTTGAGCATATTTAGACATAGTCAAATACAGGGAAACAAGCTTAAAGGTGTGAATGGGGGCTTAGTGAAAGTCTGTGTAAACACAGACTTAAACACATACTTAAATTCAGTGCACTGCATCTCTGTAATTCAAGCAAATTACAGGAAAAAACTGTACAGAAAAAACTGTTGAGTTGCCAGAAGTTTAATAAACTCCTAATGTCTTGTACTGATCTGAAAACGCTGCCTCTGCTGCACTGGAATTCAAAACTGTGTTGTCAGCTCTGCCCGGGTTATCCCCTACAGACCATCCCCATTCTCCTATTCTCCATAATATATGGCGGAGTAGTTCTGTAGTTTCTCCATAGAAAACAAACAATGGGTACCCAGTTGTACAGAGATATTTCAATATGTTCCATACACAACAACCTTCTAGGAAACTACTACACAGTTGGGATGTGGCAGGCAAAGCTTAAACCTGTTATACAGTATCTCACAAAAGTGAGTACTGCCCTCACTTTTTTGTAAATATTTTATTATATCTTTTCATGTGACAACACTGAAGAAATTACACTTTGCTACAATGTAAAGTACTGAGTGTACAGCTTGTATAACAGTGTAAATTTGCTGTTGCCTCAAAATCACAGCCATTAATGTCTATACCGCTGGTAAGAAAAGTGAGTACACCCCTAAGTGAAAAGTCCAAATTGGGCCCAAAGTGTCAATATTTTGTGTGGCCACCATTATTTTCCAGCACTGCTTTAACAATCTTGGGCATGGAGTTCACCAGAGCTTCACAGGTTGCCATTGGAGTCCTCTTCCACTCCTCCATGACATCACGGAGCTGGTATTTGTTAGAGACCTTGCGCTCCTCCACCTTCCGTTTGAGGATGCCCCACAGATGCTCAATAGGGTTCAGGTCTGGAGACATGCTTGGCCAGTCCATCACCTTTACCCTCAGCTTCTTTAGCAAGGCAGTGGTCGTCTTGGAGGTGTGTTTGGGGTCAATATCATGTTGAAATACAGCCCTGCGGCCCAGTCTCCAAAAGGAGGGGATCATGCTCTGCTTCAGTATGTCACACTACATGTTGGCATTCATGGTTCCCTCAATGAACTGTAGCTCCCCAGTGCCAGCAGCACTCATGCAGCCTCAGACCATGACACTCCCACCAAAATGCTTAACAGTAGGCAAGACACACTTGTCTTTGTACTCCTCACCTGGTTGCCGCCACACATGCTTGACACCATCTGTACCAAATAAGTTTATCTTGGTCTCATCAGACCACAGGACATGGTTCCAGTAATCCATGTCCTTAGTTTGCTTGTCTTCAGCAAACTGTTTGCGGGCTTTCTTGTGCATCATCTTTAGAGGAGGTTTGCTTCTGGGACGACAGCCATGCAGACCAATTTGATGCAGTGTGCAGCGTATGGTCTGAGCACTGACAGGCTGACCCTCCTCTCCTTCAACCTCTGCAGCAATGCTGGCAGCACTCATACGTCTATTTCCCAAAGACAACCTCTGGATATGACGCTGAGCACGTGCACTCAACTTCTTTGGTCGACCATGGCGAGGCCTGTTCTGAGTGGAACCTGGTCTGTTAAACCGCTGTATGGTCTTGTCCACCGTGTTTCAGCTCAGTTTCAGGGTCTTGGCAATCTTCTAGGCCATCTTTATGTAGAGCAACAATTTTTTTTTTCAGCTCCTCACAGAGTTCTTTGCCATGAGGTGCCATGTTGAATATCCAGTGACCAGTATGAGAGAGTGAGAGCGATAACACCAAATTTAACACACCTGCTCCCCATTCACACCTGAGACCTTGTAACACTAATGAGTCACATGACACCAGGGCCAATTTGGACATTTTCACGTAGGGGTGTACTCACTTTTGTTGCCAGCAGTTTAGACATTAATGGCTGTGCGTTGCGTTATTTGGAGGGGACAGCAAATTTATACTGTTAAACAATCTGTACTCTCACTACTTTACATTGTAGCAAAGTGTAATTTTTTCAGTGTTGTCACATGAAAAGATATAATAAAATATTTACAAAAATGTGAGATATTGTACATATAGTAAAAAAAAACTGGAGCAAGCAAAACTGCATAATAAACGGTCAGGAATAATCGTTTATTGTTAAAATAAAATAAGGAATGTTTCCCCATTTTCCAGATTTTATTGCTCACTAGTCTTCCATAAATAGAAAATCTCAATATTGATCCAGGCCTTATGGTGCTGGTAAATGCTCAGCTCTTTTTTTAACATATACAGTATAAAATATAGCCAAGTGAGAAAAAGCCAAACTCCTAAAACATTTTTTCTTAGTGTTATACTAGCATATTAGTTAAAGGGTGCTTATTCTTCAAACAGCAGAAATGAAAATGGATTTATTCCAGCACTGTAGTATTGTTCGTTCCCCTCCCCTGCTGATATGGATATAGCACTGACTACGCAGTATTGCTCAGTGGCTTGCATAACTGGAATCCTGGGATCAATTTACAGTAGCTGCATTATTATATATTAATATTATTGAATAATTGATGTGAACATTATTATACATTTATATACTGTAATGTACAGTGTTGTACAGAGAACTTTAAACCAACCTTAATATCTGGCCAAAAGGAACTGACATCCTAATGTCCTCACCATAGTCACACAGGCCATTATTAAAGTAATATAGAGAAGAGTCATGACACAATCTGGAGTGTTGTATATTAAACAATGATCCATTCACTGATCCATCATTCTCTGCAGCAGAAGAGCTTATACTACAGCCACCAGTCGCACATTATTATTCAATATTACTTAATAAAACACCCATGATATAAGAGCACCCAAGAATTTAGGAATTACCAAACTTTTTTTTTTCTTCATTAGCTGCATCTAAAAAAACAAGCATTACTTACGTTCCTAGTTTCAACAGTCAGTTTGCTACACAGAGCACCAATAATTCCCTTTACCGTCATGCCATTGTCTTGTCTGCTGAACATGCCATCTCAGTGTTCTATTATATTAACAAGTATAAGTAGGTTTCTGGTTTAAGTTATAGAGATCGAACAGAGGTGATATAAATAATTAATTTACTTGACGTTTTTATGCAGACTAGTAGATGAGTCCAGGCCAGGTTCAAAGCTATGAGACAGAAAGTAAGTGATACTGCACTGTAAAGTTTTACTTTATGGCAAAGCTAGAAGTTTATTAGCTTCTCTCATCTCCAAAGGAGGCATCTGCTGCATGCATTAGGTATTAGTCTTGGGATAGGGTGTTATTTTCCTAATGCAATATTATGATCTTTCTTGGTTCATAATGGTAAACAGGTTTCAGAGTCGTCCTCAATGTGTTAATGGAATCAGGCATCTATACAAAAAATATGGCAAAATAGCATGAGGGCAATTAAAGCTGTGCACATTACGCATTACACAGACAACTTTTAAAACAATATACATTATCCAAAGTGATATAATGGCTACCGTAATTTGCCCCAAAATGTGATCTGATCCTCATAAAGCTGGCTATGAATGGGTAGAATTTTTAATAAAAATTCTTGGGAAAAAAAGGTTCTAAGAAAGTTTGTTCATTTTGCTAATTATTATTGGGTCAAATTGGCATTCATTTTCGACCACAGTGATGAGAAATTTAGAAGGAGCAGGATGGAAATTTTTTCTCGAACAAGCAAATTTTCTAAAACTGTGTACACACTATTCTTTTTTTTTTTTCGTTCAACCCCATGGGTTGAATGAAAAAAAACTGTCAGCTCCGGTCGGAGCCGCTATATTAACCATGCAAGGATAGTTAAGCAATCAACACTCTGATGAGTGCTCCCTGCCATTAGCTTAGAGCGCTGATCGGGAGTCCTCGGATGCTGGTTTTCCAACAGAAGCTGGCTGAATGGGCCGAATGTTGGCCGTTTTTTTTTTTTTAACCATACACTGTCTATCGCCTGCCTAAGACATTTCCAAAGAAGTTTCATTTGGGAATTCTATCAATCCATGGCCAGCTTTAACCACTTAGCAACCGGCCCATAGCCGAATGACGGCTACAGGGCGGTTTGTTAACTCTGGGAGGGCGTACATTGACGTCCTCCCAGAATCGCGCTCCTGCGCGCCCCCTGGGGCGCGCACACGGGAGTGTCTGTGACCGCCGGGTCCTCACGGATCACGGTAAATGGCCGCAGATAGCGGCCATTTACCACGTGATTGCTCCATCAAATGACGGAGCGATAACTTGTAAACAAACCAGCGTCATGACATGATGCCGGTTCCTCTCTCCCCTCTCTGTACCGATCGGTACAGTAGGAGAGGGGGAGAGATCCATCCATCCATGCTCAGCCATCCCTGCCATACTCTGCAATACTCTGCCATACCCTGCCATACTCTGCAATACCCTGCCCTACTCTGCAATACCCAGCCATACTCTTCAATAACCAGCTATACTCTGCAATACCCAGCAATACCCAGCCATACTCGGCGATACCCAGCCATACTCTGCAATACCCTGCCATACTCTGCAATACCCTGCCATACTCTGCAATACCCAGCCATACTCTGCAATACCCAGCCGTACTCTGCATTACCCAGCCGTACTCTGCAATACCCAGCCATACCCAGCCATACTCTGCAATACCCAGCCATACTCTGCAATACCCGGCCATACTCGGTGATACCCAGCCATACTCTGCAATACCCAGCCGTACCCAGCCATACTTGGCCATACCCAGCCATACTCAGCCATACTCAGCCATACCCAGCCATGCTCATCCATACTCTGCCATGCTCAGCCATACTCTGCAATATTCGGCTGTACTTGGCCTCTGTATGTAGCCAGGCTGTGGAAGTCTCACACATGTGGTATCACCGTACTCAGGAGGAGTAGGAGAATCTATTTTGGGGTGTCATTTTTGGTATTTACATGCTATGTGTTAGAAATATTGTATAAATGGACAACTTTGTGTTAAAAAAAAAATTGTTTTAACCACTTCCCGCCTGCCGGCCGTCATATGACGTCCTTGACTTTGTGCAGGGATATCTGAATGATGCCTGCAGCTACAGGCATCATTCAGATATCAGCTTTTTCAGCCAAAGATTCTCTACACCAAAGAATCCCCCCCCTCCCGCCGCCCTCCAGTGCTTTTACCGACTCACCGCTTTGATCGAAGCCAGGATCATTTTTTTGTATTTATTTCAGGCTTCCCAGCCTAGAGCTGAGATGTGGGGTCTTATTGACCCCATATCTCACTGTAAAGAGGATCTGTCATGCCATATTCCTTTTACAAGGGATGTTTACATTCCTTGTAATAGGAATAAAAGTGATCAAAAAAAAAATATTTTTGGGGAAAAAAGTGTCAAACTAAAATAAATTAAGTAAAATGAACAATAATTTTTTTTTAAGCGCCCCTGTCCCTGTGTGCTCGCATGCAGAAGCGAACGCATACGAAAACGGTGTTTAAACCACACATGTGAGGTATCGCTGCGAACGTTAGAGTGAGAGCAATAATTTTGGCCCTAGACCTCCACTGTAATTTAAAACATGTAGCCAGTAAAAAAAAATTAAAGCGTCACCTATGGGGATTTTTAAGTAGTGAAGTTTGGCTCCATTCCACGAGCGTGTGCAATTTTGAAGGGTGACATGTTAGGTATCTATTTACTCGGCGTAACTTCATCTTTCACATTATGCAAAAACATTGGGCTAACTTTACTGTTTTGTTTTTTTTAAAGCACAAAACTGTTTTTCTCCCAAAAAAATGCGTTCGAAAAAATGCTGCGCAAATACCATGTGAGATAAAAAGTTTCAACGACCGCCATTGTATTCTCTAGGGTCTTTGCTAAAGAAACATATATATCGTTTTGGGGTTCTATGTAATTTTCTAGCAAATAAATTATGATTTTTACATGTAGGAGAGAAATGTCAGAGTTGGCCTGGGTGCTCCAGAACGCCTGAAGGTGCTCCCTGCATGTTGGGCCTCTGTATGTGGCCACGCTGTGTAAAAGTCTCACACATGTGGTATCGCCATACTCAGGAGTAATAGCAGAATGTGTTTTGGGGTGTAATTTGTGGTATGCATATGCTGTGTGTGAGAAATAACCTGCTAATATAACAATTTTGTGAGAAAAATAAAAAAAAATCTTGATTTTGCAAAGAATTGTGGGAAAAAATGACAACTTCAAAAAACTCACCATGCCTCTTTCTAAATACCTTGGAATGTCTTCTTTCCAAAAAAGGGGTCATTTGGGGTGGTATTTATACTTTTCTGGCATGTTAGGGTCTCAAGAAATGAGATAGGCCTTCAGTACTTCAGGTGTGATCAATTTTCAGATATTGGCACCATAGCTTGTGAACTCTATAACTTTCACAAATGCCAAATAATATACACCAATTTATACTTATTTTTTACCAAAGATATGTAGCAGTATAAATTTTGGCCAAAATTTATGAAGAAAAATTACAAATTTGCTAAATTTTATAACAGAAATGAAGAAAAATTCTTTTTTTTACAGAATTTTCAGTCTTTTTTCTTTTATAGTGCAAAAAATAAAAAACCCAATGGTGATTAAATACCACCAAAAGAAAGCTCTATTTGTGTGAAAAAAATGACAAAAAATTCATATGGGTACAGTGTGAAATGACTGAGTAATTGTCATTAAAAATGTGAGAGCACCGAAAGCTGAAAATTGGTCTGGTTAGGAAGGGGGTTTAAGTGCCCAGTGGTCAAGTGGTAATCACAATAGTCAAACTCAGTGTGCTGAAGCTGATAACACAAATAATTCACATTTATATTGTCTTTATTGAACAAACCCATTAAACGTTTACAGTGCTGGAGGAAAACTTAACTGAACCCATAAACTAATTATTTCAACTAAAGCTAATTGGAATCAGTAGTTTGCACACCTGGCACCCAGTTAATGAAATTCGTTTGGAGATGTGGTTTACAGATACTTTGATTGAAAAAAGACTCTAAAAACATTTTAAGATTACTAGAAGCTTCAGCTGGTGTGAACCATGCAAAAAAGAGTTCTTAGAAGATGTACGATCAAAAATGGTTGATTTAGATAAGGCTGAAATAGGCATACAAAACAATCTCAGTGTTTAGGCATCCATCAGTCGACAGACAAATATACTGTATGTACTGTATATATGAAAGAACACAAGAAAGTCTTGTGCATTACCTAAGGAACCTTTTATTGGAATATGTAAAACAGTGCAATATACTCACAGGCCCAGTTGGGAATCGAGCTTAAAGTGGTTGTAAACCCAACCACACAACTTGCACCTACAGGTAAGCCTAGATTAAGGCTTACCTGTAGGTGCAAGAAATATCTCCTTAACCTACACGGTTAAGGAGATATTTTCAGAAAACCCTGCACCGATGTGTACGGTGCATGCGCGCCGTAGACAACGGCGCAGGCGCGCTGCGCATTGCCAGTTTTCTCAATGGAGACTGCTGGTTTTCTCAATGGAGAAAGCCGGCCCCACGCGCATGCGTGAGACATCATCACCGCTCCGGCCAATCACAGCGCCGGAGCGGCGATAACAGGAAGACGGTCAGGGCGGACATGGCAGCGGAGGGGGACGAGGAGTGCTTCGGAGGCTTCAAACTGAGGTAAGTGCCACATAATGAGCTAGTATGCATATCATACTATCTCATTATGTCTTTTTCTTGCATGTGTCATTTTTTAATTTTTTTTCGAAAAGTGGGTTTACAACCACTTTAAGTACTGTACATAAAGCTAAGCAAAACAAACTCCAACAAAGAAACTTAAACTCTAGGCAGGCGGCAGCAACATCACAAAGTAGAACTAGACGCTAATATGCTTACCATATATTGCTGAAGAGAGCAAGGAAGCCTGTCACCTTTTTTTTTTCATCTACACTGACACTTAACACCGTTGAGCGCAAATGAGTGAATTTTTGCCTGTAAACTTGAGATAGATATATATATATATATATATATATATATATATATATATATGTATATATATATATATATATATATATATATATATATTGTGACAGCAGGCAGGTAAAATCACCAGGTTGCATCCAGGATGGTAGATATATATGTCCTAGATTCAGGCTTTATGCCAATTTATACCACTAGGGGGAGTGCTGGGAGTCTTGCAGGGGAAGGGTTAATGAGCCCAGCTGAAGCAAGTGGGCTCATTAGGGCCTCTACAAGAACTCCCAGCTTGCTAAGGGAGATGCTCCAACCTGGAACCAGATCTGTGTGGATAATCTGGGGAGTGTGATCTCTGTGCGGTGAGCCAAAGCCTGTGTGGTTATTGCTAAGAACTTCTAAAAGCAGGGAGCTAGGGACTGGGACGGCACAAGGCTGTACCCAGTTGTTAGTTAGGGACACCAACGTGTGTAGTGAGCGGTCAAGTTGACCAGGATTTCTTTTCCTGTTTCTTTTGTTTTTGCTGTATTTTTTTGTCTGTATATAGTTCAAATAAAACCACACCCTTTTGTTTTCTCCTACCACTGTCTGCTGTGCCTGTTTTTGTGTGGTGAACCCATCCAGGGGGTCATACACACCCGCTGCTAAACTAACCCCCTCACAGTTGGTGGAGAATGCGGGCAGTTTTTTCAAGGCCAGCATGGAGGAGATACTGAAACAGCTGGCTCTAGCAAATGCCAATCAGCAGCAGACAAATGCAGGTTTGCAAAAGAGCCTTGTAGCTCAACAACAGAGCTTTGCATCCCAGCAGCAAGCTCATCAACAGAGCCTTGCAGCCCAGCAGCAAGCTCATCAACAGAGCCTTGCAGCCCAGCAGCAGACAAATGCAACTTTGCAACAGAGTCTGGAAGCTCAGCAACAAGCCCAGCAGCAATCTGAGGCCCGCTTTATAGACCTGTTGCAGAAGCAAGAGCAGAGACTACAACAACAATTGGAAACAGTAATGCAGCAACGTCCGCAGACCAGTGAGGCAAGTAGTTCAACTAATACTGCGTCCTTTGGGTGAGTCGTTTATTGACAAAAATGACTGGAGAGGATGATCCAGAGGTGTTTTTGACCACATTTGAAAGGACTGCTGAAAGAGAAAAGTGGCCTAAGGAGCAGTGGGCTGGACTGGCGGCTCCTCTGTTAACTGGTGAATCGCAGAAAGCTTACTATGACCTAGAGCCTGACCAAGCAAAAGACTATGTGATGCTAAAAACTGAAATATTGGCACGGCTGGGTGTCACCCTGGCTGTCCGGGCTCAGCATGTAAATTAACTGGACTTTCCGGCTTGGAAAACCCCCCAGGTCTCAAATGTATGATCTCATTCACCTGAGCAGGAAGTGGCTACAGCCAGAGACTTTGTCCGCGCCAAAGATTGTGGAACGTGTTGTGATGGATCATTTTTTGAGAGCTCTTCCTACTGCCATCCAAAAGTGGGTAAGCCATGGAGACCCAGAAACGGCCGATAATCTTGTGGATCGTGTAGAGAAGTACTTGGCTACGGAGAACCTGACTGCCTCTTCCAGAGACTCACGGACTTTCCACCCTAAGACCATACCATCCCCAGTGGCGGGTAAGATGATTCCAAGGGGTGAGGGTGGAGAGAGTGAGAGGGTGGGAGTTCTACCTAAGGTATGGCGAGAACAGCCTGGGAAGTCAGGGGCTCAAGAGGCAGCAAAAAGGATTGTTTGCTACCGCTGCCGACAAGAGGGACATATTGCAGCAAATTGCCTGGTTGTGGATGAACCCATGCAATGTGACTTTTTAAGGGACAGACGTCAGTCGCTGTTTGCGACAGTCGCATGCACTGCCATTTGGGGAACTGAGAAACATTTATGCAAAATGTGTATTAATGGTAGAGATGTTGTTGTGTTGCTGAATTCAGGTAGCCTGGTGACACTGATAAAAGCTGAATTAGTCACTACAGAGGTCTCTGGGAATAACAAGGTAGCTGTTATTTGTGTGCATGGGGACACCCGAGAGTATCCGGTGACTACAGTGTGTTTTGAGACCCCCAAAGGTACCCTCTCTCATCAGGTGGGGTTAGTGTCTCACTTGCCTCATGATGCCATTGTGGGAAGGGATTTTCCAAAGTTCTGGGAACTATGGGATTATCCTGAGCCCCCCACTGGTGCCCCTATATATCAGGAATGTGATAGCCAGAAT
Organism: Rana muscosa; assembly: GCA_029206835.1. Classification (NCBI taxonomy): domain Eukaryota; kingdom Metazoa; phylum Chordata; class Amphibia; order Anura; family Ranidae; genus Rana; species Rana muscosa. The sequence continues at coordinate 61,206,932 of CM055122.1, read as the reverse complement.
TCCTCTGAGAGTGGTGAGGACTCTCCAGATTTCCCCTTGTCGGTATTGGTAGGGGAGACTCAAGAAACTGGGGAGGAGCCAACATCCTCAGATGAAAACATGCCGTCTGTGGAGTTTTCTGATCTCGAGGTTCACAAGGAAAATTTTGCCACAGAACAGTTATAAGACCACACCCTAATAAAGGCACAGGAAAACGTAGTAGAAATAGATGGCGAGTTAGTGAACACAGATGAGACCTGCACTTACCCATACTTCATCGTGGAAAAGGACCTACTGTATCGGGTGGCTAAAAAGGCAGAAGAAACCATTGAGCAGCTTGTGCTGCCCAAACCTTACAGGAAGTTGGTGTTAGAGTTGGCCCATGGGCACATTCTTGGAGGGCATCTGGGGACAGAGAAAACCCGAGAGAGAGTATTGCAGAGATTCTATTGGCCTGGGGTCATGAAGGAAACAGAAAAGTATTGTTCCTCCTGCCCTGTGTGTCAGAGGTCGGCACCGATGCCACATTTCCGTAACCCACTGGTACCTCTTCCCATCATTGAGGTCCCCTTTGAGAGGATCGCAATGGATTTGGTAGGTCCGATAATGAAGTCCGCTAGGGGGCATCAGTACATTTTGGTTATATTGGACTATGCCACCCGTTATCCGGAAGCGATTCCTCTCCGAAATACCTCGGCCAAAACCATAGCCAAAGAGCTATCTCTTGTTTTTATTTATCGTGTGGGTATTTGTAAGGAACTGCTTACGGACCAAGGTACACCCTTTATGTCACGGGTTATGAAAGAGCTGTGCAAGTTGTACAAAGTAACACAATTGCGTACATCTGTGTATCACCCCCAAACAGATGGGTTGGTTGAAAGATTCAACAAAACCCTAAAACAAATGTTAAAGAAGGTGGTGGATAGAGATGGAAAGGATTGGGACTGTCTAATTCCCTATTTAATGTTTGCTATTAGGGAGGTACCCCAATCCTCTACGGGTTTCTCACCCTTTGAGTTACTCTATGGGAGACACCCAAGAGGGCTGTTGGATATCGCCAAGGAAACTTGGGAAAGTGAGAGTTCTCCCCACAGGAGTGTGATTGAGCATGTCGCCCTGATGCAAGATAGAATTGCACAGGTAATGCCAATCGTAAAGGAACATTTGGCCCAAGCGCAGTTGACACAGCAGAGAGTGTACAACCGTAGAGCCAAGACCTGTACCTTTTCCCCGGGGGATAGGATATTGGTACTTGTCCCTACGGTTGAAAGCAAATTCCTCGCCAAATGGCAAGGCCCCTACGAGATAATAGAAAAAGTGAGCGAAGTGAATTACAAGGTCAGACAACCAGGAAGGCGAAAGCCCGAACAGATCTATCACGATCACGATTGAGAAGGGGTGTGTAGCGGTGAAGTGGGCTCTAGATTCCCTTTGGTACTATCTGCTAGGTAGGCACTTTGACATGATTACTGATCACGCTCCTTTAAAGTGGATGGCTCAAAACAAAGAGACAAATAGAAGAGTAAATAGGTGGTTCCTGGCCCTACAGGAATTCAACTTTACGGTAAAGCATCGCCCTGGCGTTCAAATGGGGAATGTGGATGCTTTGTCTCGAGTACATGCATGCCTGATTGCTTGTGTTCCAACCCCAAGGTTAAAACAAGAGGGGGGGGGTATGTGACAGCAGGCAGGTAAAATCACCACGTTGCATCCAGGATGGTAGATATATATGTCCTAGATTCAGGCTTTATGACAATTTATACCACTAGGGGGAGTGCTGGGAGTCTTGCAGGGGAAGGGTTAATGAGCCCAGCTGAAGCAAGTGGGCTCATTAGGGCCTTTACAAGAACTCCCAGCTTGCTAAGGGAGATGCTCCAACCTGGAACCAGATCTGTGTGGATAATCTGGGGAGTGTGATCTCTGTGCGGTGAGCCAAAGCCTGTGTGGTTATTGCTAAGAACTTCTAAAAGCAGGGAGCTAGGGACTGGGACGGCACAAGGCTGTACCCAGTTGTTAGTTAGGGACACCAACGTGTGTAGTGAGCGGTCAAGTTGACCAGGATTTCTTTTCCTGTTTCTTTTGTTTTTGCTGTATTTTTTTGTCTGTGTATAGTTCAAATAAAACCACACCCTTTTGTTTTCTCCTACCCCTGTCTGCTGTGCCTGTTTTTGTGTGGTGAACCCATCCAGGGGGTCACACACACCCGCTGCTGAGTTAACCCCCTCACAAAATATACAGTATATATTGTACACAACACCAGGGATGGGTTCTGGATGGGAAGTATGTGTCTCCTTTGTTTTGGTTGTGGTCCATTTAAGGGGGATGACAACAAGCAGTACAGACCCCGAACCCTGTTGTGGGACAGGTTTCTGCTGGTGGTGAGCCAAATCTTTGTTTTTGTACCAGAAGTGTATGGACTGTTTTTGTTTGCTTTATGCTAAAGAAAAGTTATCTATCTATCTATCTATCTAGTAATAAAGACTAAAGACTTGCAAGTTAATAATACTTTGTTAATATAATTATTACCTATGTCTACAAGGAAAGGTATCCACTCTACAATTACTCATTTGTTCTTAACAGTATTATAATGCACTAATACTCAAATTATACATTAATACACACAAAGTAATTTAAATCAGACTCATTGTGACCTCTTGGACTTCAGCATGCCAGGCCTGTCTGCATAATTTGTCATGGAGCTTGGAGCTGTATGTGGGTGCTGAGGAAAAAAAGGAAAGAAAGCAGAGAATTATATGAAGAGGGGAAGCACATGTACATTGGTGCTATGGTGGATGTAGAGCCTATGGGATTTTAGGCGGAATGCCCGGACATACCCAAAAAACTACAAACAAATAATATCTTTTATAAATAATTTATTTAAATAAACGACAATAACATATATTATTTTATTTTTTGGGGGGATAAAATTCGGCCGCGGCTTATACTATTGTTTTTTAATTTAAAATATATCATCATAAAACCGTATCAATAAATAATTCAAATCACATATATGAAATAAGAAACCAGCTCAGCCACTACGACTCGAGCTGAAAGGAATCATCCTTTAAAATTTCCCCACACAAAATTGTTCCTTTTAGCAATTATTACAAAAAGAACCAAACCACATAGCTTAGCCGCGACAAAGGGAAGGGGGGGTGGGAAGTTCTGCTGTTAATCCTCTTCAGAACGACTGGCCCCGGACCTCCCGGACTAGCCCTTTAAATAGGGACCCCCAAAGGCTTCTATAAAGTTCTATGGGTCAGATGACCCCAACTGACCAATCATGAACCCAGGGGACCCTGAAATTTTTCCCCAGTAACTGGCCAGCTTATCCAATCCCTAACTTTCCCGCCTGACTGACCTAGCTGACCTATCCTAGCCTTAGGAATTTTTCCCCAGCAACAAGCTGCCTGACCTATCCTTATTCTTCCCGCTTAAATTCAAAAAGGGGGGAACTTGAAACTGCTCCTGCCAGAAATCCCATAAGGAAAAGGGGAGCCTTAAAACAGTCTTATCCCCTTTTCCTCACATGGGATTTTAGGCAGGATGCCCGGACATACCCAAAAAACTACAAACAAATAATATCTTTTATAAATAATTTATTTATATAAACGACAATAACATATATTAATTTTTTATTTATTTTTTGGGATAAAATTCGGCCGCGGCTTAAACTATTGGTTTTTAGTTTAAAATATATCATCATAAAACCGTATCAATAAATAATTCAAATCACATATATGAAATAAGAAACCAGCTCAGCCACTACGACTCAAGCTGAAAGGAATCATCCTTTAAAATTTCCCCAAAAGACAGGATGGGTTGTTACAACCCCGACTGTCACCAAAACCCCAGCACGCGGCTCTTTCTATGCAGGGTTGGAAAGAAACATTAAGTATGTCCAGGCCAATTTCTAAAAGATGAACCCCATCTGCTCTATGAAGGCCCGAAATTCCACCCTCTAGGTCTACGTGACGAAAAGAGAAACCCATGTCCGGGGTAATGAATTTCTCAATAGCCCTATTTATCCTCTTACTGACTTTTTCAAAAGTTTTAAAAACCATAGACTCCAGCCATCTTAACCTAGGGATAATTTCAGAGAAAACAATCACCATGTTTGGATAGGATTGTTTTAAAACTTGGATCGTATCTTTAATGCTAAAAATAAGATCCAACGTTCTCATCTGACCAACGTCATTCCCTCCCAAATGTAAAATAAACACATCAGGTTCAGGCCAATACGATAATAATGAATTGAATTCAAAAAGTAACTCCTCCCAAAGCATGCCCCTCCTACCGAACCATCAGACTTTAAAATGTGACGGATCCAGGCCTAAATTCAAAGTGTAATAACGAGCAGTAGCCCGATGATGCGCCCAAAACACGAAAGAGTGTCCAATAATCCAGACCACTCCAGGCACACCTAAAATAATCAAACTCCCCAAGTTCTTAATTCTGCTATCAACAAAACCCAATCTTGCAGCTTCTGTGGCAGCTCCGATTCTGAAAGAGTGCGAGGAAATCCTAACGTTAGCTAAATTCAATAACTTGCAACACCTGGACAATATTTTATTAAATTTTAATTTAGTTAAAGGAGTAGAATCCATATGAATAAATAGCACACCTTCCGAATGAGGCCAAAGTTTCAAATAAGCTGTTAATCTTGCCACCGGGCAAACCACTGACCCAGGGGAAGACAACAAATGTATCCAATTGCCCTTCCCTAAATTAGAATCATTCAGGATTACATGCTTAAAAAGCAATCCAGACGGATTTCGTTTGCTAATTGACACTATTTCAGATACTCGGAGTGCTGCAAAAAAGGCCATAGTAAAAACTGCATTAAAAAGAGTAGCCTCAAACGAAGAAGAACATACAGAAGCAGTAATAGCACAAAGGGATTCCAATATCTCGGGAGTAATGGGTTGTCTATTATCAATATTGCAATGAGACTTTTTATAACCTTTAAGTGTTTGTTGTACTGAAAAAAATTATAAACATGAGGTCAAGCTGTTCAATTTCTGAAAAAAGGATATACCTGACAGAGTCTTATAGACATAAGACCAGGGAAATTCTTTACTCATAAGATATTCCAAAAAGGATAAAACCAATATTTCGAACACATCCGAAAATTGGGCCCCTTTGGAATTCAAAAATTGTAACCATAGCAACCACGAGGACCGATAACTGGACCAAGAAGTAATAGCCAAAGATTTCTCTATATTTTCTGAAATTAAACGATTTCCCATAAACGTGATGGGCAAGGAGTCCCGACAAGGTCCACTGTCGGTACAGGGAGAAAAAACGCTCCATCTGTAAACGAGAGAGTGCATCAGCCGTCTCATACACCTTACCTGGGATGTATTTAGCTTTAATCCAAATGTTGTGACAAAGGCATTTATACACTAGATAACGTAACAGAGCTATCACAGGAGAAGATTTGGAAGTCAAACAATTGACTGCAAACAAAACACCCTTATTATCAGTACTGAAAAGGATTCTCTTGTTTGCAAACATATCACCCCAAATCTCTAAAGCAACTACAATAGGTAAAAGTTCTAAAAGTACAATATTCTTGCACAAACCCCTACTTACCCAACTCTGAGGCCAAGTAGCAGAGCACCACTGTTTTTTCCAGACAGCTGCAAAACCCACTGATCCAGTCAAATCAGTGGATAAGCAAAAATCATCCTGCCAAAAAGTTCTCCCATTAAAATGTATTAAAAAATTATACCAAACTAATAAATCTTCTTTCAAATCTACCGTCAATCGAATATGTGCATGAGGGTTCTTGATTCCTGATATTGCTAAATATAAACGCCTAGAGAAAATCCTACCTATAGGTAAGATGCGTGTAGCGAAAGCTAACAGACCCAATAAAGACTGTAATTCTTTTAAAATAATCTTCTTCTTCTTGATAAAAGACAGAAGAAGGTTCTTTAACTTTTCAACCTTTTCTATAGGCAACCTAAACTCTTTTTGAATGGTGTCAATCGTGATACCCAGAAAATCAATGCAGGTAGAGGGAAAAAACTTTTTCTCATGCGCTAATGGAATACCAAAATCTTCGCATATTGCTATGAAATGTTGCAACAATGACATGCAAGCACTGGAATCAGAAGGACCCATAAACAAAAAATCATCTAAATAGTGTATCAGGAAAGGGGATCCCGATTTACACGTTACCACCCATTCCAAAAACGTAGAGAACTCCTCAAAAAATGAGCATGACAGTGAACAACCCATTGGCAGACAACGATCGAATAAAATTTTCCTTGAAATTGAAAACCCAAAGAATTAAAACAGCTAGGGTGAATCGGAAGTAGCCGAAACGCTGCTTTAATATCTGCCTTTGCTAAAAGGGCTGAGCTCCCTAGCACCCTAATTTTTTGGATAGCCTGCTCAAAAGAAGCATATGATACTGATGATAGCCCATCATCTATCTGATCATTTAATGAAGATCCAACCGGAAAAGACAGATGATGGATCATCCGAAAATAATTTGGTTCTTTTTTCGGTGCAACACCTAATGGGGACAAACGAAAATTCTAAAAAGGAGGTTCATCAAAAGGACCTGATATTCTACCCAAAGCAATTTCTGTTTCCAATTTTTGTTCCACTAGAACTGGAAAATCCGAAACAGATTTCAGATTATCCACCATCGTGCAACCTTTTCCATGAAATTGAGGAATTAAAAAACCTTCTTGAAAACCTCTAATGAGAAGCTCCGCCTTCTGATGATTTGGGTACTGCTGGAGCCAAGGAAGAATGCTTTCCACTATCACTGGGGTTGTTGCTTTTAAGAAAAAATTCCCTCTGTGGCTGCTGCTGATTAGCAGCTGACATTTTGCAAAGCATTTAGCCACAGGGTGAGAAGCTCCACAGAAAGCACACTCATGCTTGTATCTGCATGTAGCAGGCCATCTGCATTGGCTGTCATTAAAAGAAAAACATGAGCCTTTCTTGTAAGAACCCGTTGGCATGGGAGTGGTATTACCCGTGGTTAACCTGGGCAAAGATGGTTTCTGTGGAAGAAAAAGGTTAAGCCACAGACCCACATCTTTTGAACCCCACTGCAAACCAGGGTAAAGGGACATTTTGTGTCGGAAAGCCTTATCATATGTAAACCAGGAAAAACCTGAAAAACATCTGTAGGCTTCTTGAATGATGTCAATGTGTTGAAAAAGTCCCGGACGTTTATCTGGAAATCTTTCACACAAAACACTCGAAAATAATTATATACAAAATCCTTGTAATTCTTTAACATGTTTGTCAGGCACCGCCATAGGAATGCTAGGAGCAGAAATTGGCGCTACCATGGAAACAGGATCTGTAGCCTGTATTCCCTCCGGAGCTGTCCCTGAAATCTTTTCAGCAGACCAGACCAGAGCAGCAGGTTCTTGTGACCCTAAACTATGAACATTAGAAACAGAAAGAGTATTCACCTTAGTTTGATGGAATAAAATGTCTTTCTTAAAACCCTCCATAAATTTGGCTAAAACATCTGAAAAACGATCAATTAAATGTACATTCAGAAGCTCACCTGTAGACTCACCCATACCCACAGACATTGGCTGCTGAGGTGCACAAAGCACTGGAACAGAACCAGCTGCTTCTGCAGTTTGAAGAACCGGCACCGCTGCGCTGTTAACGGCCGCTGGAAAGCTGCCACTTCACCTGGCTGAACCATTCTGAAAGGACGCTGATTGTTGCCGTGGAGAAGACAACCTCTCTGGGGGCGTGCCTCGACATTCGCAGCCACTGACGCTCTATCTCCCTCTTCAGAATGGGAGAGACGCTTCCTGGTTCTCTGCGCTGGCTCCGCCTTCTGCTGTACGTCGCTCTGATTCGGGGGCGGGCTGAATCTCCTCCACAAAGTGCGCCTCCTCTTGCTTGGCAGCTCCGCCTCCCCGTCCATCACCGCCGCTGCCTCCGGGGCCTGACCTGGAAACGGAAGCTCCGATCCTAGCTCCGCCTCTTCTACTTCCGCTCTGATGGTGGCGATATCCCCTTTAGGCTGCTCCCTGATCTCCTCCTCGAACGCTCCGGCTTTTTGACCCGCAGGTAAGTCCAAGCACTGCCGTATCCAATCTTCTCCCTCCGCTTCCACCCGTTCCAGAAGCTGCCGAATTAGGGTCTTCATGCCGCCGAAGAGGATTAAACAGCGGATGTAATAAAGCTCTCTGCCCAGTATTATAGCTCAAGTTCCACTGTTAATCCTCTTCAGAACGACTGGCCCCGGACTTCCCGGACTAGCCCTTTAAATAGGGACCCCCAAAGGCTTCTATAAAGTTCTATGGGTCAGATGACCCCAATTGACCAATCATGAACCCAGGGGACCCTGAAATTTTTCCCCAGTAACTGGCCAGCTTATCCAATCCCTAACTTTCCCGCCTGACTGACCTAGCTGACCTATCCTAGCCTTAGGAATTTTTCCCCAGCAACAAGCTGCCTGACCTATCCTTATTCTTCCCGCTTAAATTCAAAAAGGGGGGAACTTGAAACTGCTCCTGTCAAGAATCCCATAAGGAAAAGGGGAGCCTTAAAACAGTCTTATCCCCTTTTCCTCACATTCTTAGGAATCTGAGTGGAAGTTACTATTTTGTAGGTTTTCTCCTGTGGCCATTGTGACCCTGCAGCAGTTATAGAGAGGACAGAGACTACTCCTAAAAGAGTAAAGTGTGTAGTTAAATAATCGTTCAGTCTTATCACCCCCTCAAGGGAAGCTAACAGAATGATGTGACCTAAAAACAACCTGTGAGTATCTCTGGCCTGGTCCTGAATGTGATCTTACATTAAGTACTGTTATGATAACTCCCAGTTATAACTGTTGACTAGCTCAGGATTGCTACTGATAACTGTTTATTTCCCAATTGGGGATTTAAATCCTACTTGGACTGTCTGTCTCTGAGGCATTCTGGTTATAGCCTAAGGGGAATCCTCTGCTAAAAAGAAAGAGTCTGCAGGGACTGTAAATGATTAATGTATTTCTGTGTTCCTTTACTCAATCCTGGATGTTGTTCCCAATTGTTTAGGGGTGCATTAAAATTTGTCAGCTCGTGATAAAGCCTTTATTGGTATAAGTCGGTTCTACCACTCTGCATGTCCATACTTCTTATTACATTTGTATATAAATGTGCCACGATTTCCATACCAGCCTATACTGATGTGCCATTTGAACAAAAAACATACTATGTTAATACTTTGGTGTAATAAAATTCAACTTCAGACAAATATTTTGTTTTGGAAAGAGTGGGAGAGGATTAAAACCTCTGTTGAGTTTTTTTTTTTGCCACTTGTAGAGACTTTCCCTTCCTGGTGATAGAAGGTCAGGTGCTGATATGTGAGTTGCTCTTTAATATACAGTAATATTAAATGTGAAATACGTATCAGCAAGTATATCATACCAAAGAAAATCCTATGAGGGCCTCCATTATGTTGTTTTTTTTAAATAAATGTTTGTATGTTTCGCTAAGCAGTTTGTTTCTCTACTTTTTTTTCTGTATAGGCTTATTATACGACGTGATCATCTTTTGGAAGGCACGTTTAACCAAGTTATGGCTTACTCCCGCAAAGAGCTTCAGAGGAACAAGTTATATATCACATTTGTGGGAGAGGAGGGGTAAGAACACTTCAATACTCAAGAAAATAATGTATTTGTTTAAAAAGTTGGATTCATGTGATCCATGAGATCAAAGTGTTTGGTACTCAACCTAAATTCCTAAAATACAAATATCAGCACAGAAACAGCCATATACTGGCTACTATTCTTTTGATAGACTTATGTGACTTGTTTCTTAGGTATTTAGACACTGATATGGCTATAACAGCTTAATTACAGTACATGAAATACAGTAATGATATGGCATTAGATGATCTATTTGTTAATAGGTGTTTCAAAGAAACCGGGAAATTCCCTGACTGCTTGGGACACCTTCATGTAATAGTGGGTCCAAATATTTTACCTGCAAAAAACAGGTTGTATACTCTGGAATTGTGATAGGACCTTAATAGCAACCTGTGACCTACCATGTCTCACTTGCTCTTTGAAAATGCAGGCTCCTGGACTGCCACCTTTCACTTGCTCTAGGATGGATGGATTGGGCTTTGTAATAGCAACTTGAGGAGATTATTCTTCCTCTCTGGAAAGTCTGAACAATGTTCTTTCACTAAGTGGAACTTTACCCATAACAAATTGATAAAAAATAGTGTTCTTTAGCAAGGAACATACATTCCACATTAATAATTATTCTACCAAAATTAGTGTGAGCTGTAAATTACCTCCAACATTGCTCTCTTTTCTTCTTGCTGGAGGCTGCCATTTTGCTAAAGTCCAGAGCCCCTGAACAGCAGTAAATCTTTAGGCTGTCAGCAGAACAGCCTCTACAAATTTGGCATAGAAAAAAAATAGAGAGCAACTGAGCATGTGCAGAGCAGGGTGAGACAGTGTATTACCGGATTTTAAACAGCACATGCACTTATTTTTAATATTTTACTTGGCTAAACCTGCAAAAGGGGCCAGCTTGAAGTGACCTAGCAAGACTTAATTTTCTGACTAAAGTTTCACTTTAAATAAACTAAGCTCTTAAGGACACAGGACACAATGTCCCATTTACACATGCTGACTTTAGCACAAGAGGAATGCCAGCACACAGTCTCTAGGATCTCTCTCACCAGTCTGTACTCACAAATATCCTTGGAAAATTGGTTGTCTCCTTTCAATATCCTCAAGACACTTTCACCGCATGGTACCAGAGTAGATTCTTGGACAACAGCCCTTAAGTCAGCTTTCAGCAACTTTTAGCAGCATAGGCCTCCAGGTAGCCACACTGAGGCCTTAACACCCCGTAGGCACATGGAAGATTGGCCTAGGGGGCTTGAAGCCACCCTAAGCTGTGAACTCCTCCTCAGGAAAAATGACCCGGCTGCTCTCAGTCTCTGAATAATTACTGGTATATAGACTGCCAGTCACCATCTGGGCACAGGGATTGGCCAGGGCTGTATGAATATTCAGCTTCTGATTAGACTCACTTCCAGAATCATTCTGGATCAGCCAGGGGGAAGCAGTCAATCCTCCAGCCACTGAAACATAGAACAGACAAGAACAATGAACACAGTTACACTGATTACAGTGAGACAAAACTAAATTTGCCTAACAACGAAATGCAGCTACACTGGATACAGTGAGCCAGAACTGATTTTACCTAATCCTAGCACCCATCTAGGAGGGTGCTACATGGGTAATAGTGTGTATCCCATTACCTGCAGGTGGCTACTTCTATTAAAAAGCTTCCCTGCTGTGCCTCCTTCCAAGCTGCTGGATACTGTCCTGAGCGGCTGACATAGCAGAGAATACAACAATACATTGCATCTGAACTGCTTTAGGCGCAGTGCAATTGCATCTCAGCAAGTCCTGCTGCATCTAAAGAAATGCAACACAAAGCAGGTGAAATGAAGCCTGGGAACCATCATCCACGCTAAACCATTGGAGAAAATGGGAATCTTGCGACCTGAACTTCACATGCATTTGAAACACCCTGCAGTATATTTTTAGTTTGTCATAAAATTTTGTTTCTATTTCTTTTTTAGACTAGATTACAGTGGTCCCTCAAGAGAGTTCTTCTTCCTCCTCTCCCAAGAGCTCTTTAATCCATACTATGGCCTATTTGAGTATTCAGCAAATGACACATACACTGTGCAGATAAGTCCAATGTCTGCATTTGTGGAAAATCATCTTGAATGGCAAGTACTATTTTTTACACAATCATGCATTTTGCTTGCATGAACTTTCTAGGTCTTTTTTCCTGTATATTGCTCATGGTGACATTTATAAAAGGTAAGTTTACAACAGACATGAAATGATCATTGTTTTGACAGTTTCCAATAGCCTGAGGAATATGTCTTTTGATGTCCTTAGACTGAAGACATTCCTTCCCTAAGAACTTTGAGATTTAGGCAGATCTATATCTGTATATTAACCTAAATTCCAATGAGATAATAGTGAAACCTGGAATATGTTTTTAGCAGGAACGTGTTTTTAGCAGCAAGGTTATAATTTAAAAAATAGTTCAGGTGTTTTTCAAATGTCTCAACACTATGTAATATCTATGGTCTTCATGACCACATTGATTAAGCCATTTAGCTATCATTTTTGTTAAAGTGATACACCTTTATCCAGTTATATTTAGCAAGATAATTTTGGATAATAGCAGGCCTCAACATTATTAAAAAGACTGCATAATTTGCAATAAATATTTTAGGGCCTTTCCTGTACAATCATGTGTGTTCCTGTGCAGTGTGCACTAGAACACAGAAAAACTATTCATTTGAATGGGCTGCAAAATGCACTAGAACACGGAAAAAGTAGTGCAAGCTCTACTTTTTCAGAACACAGTGCACCAAACTGTATGGTCCTGCGGTACCATGCAACTTTGTGGCTGCAAGCGCATTATGTTTGCGAGATGCATTTGGCATCCTATTAACAATTCATTGGCACCTGCATACCTCTCACAAGGTTCACGTGCAGTGCAGGAAACACGTACAGGACATGCCATTCCCGCACCGCCTTTTGGTGTGAACAGGTCCTTAAAGCTCCAAATATCTTTACATTATATATTTTTTTTTTATAGCTGAAGGTGATAAATATAAAAATTAGTTTTCATAATGGTCCTTATTTATAATTAATTATGAACCTTCCGCAGACTGGCAGCAGCTTCACTGTAGACCTCTTATGGCTTATGGACTAATTATTGAAATGGATAGACATACAAAACTTATTTTTATTTATGTACACTTGTCTTGTTAGTGTTTTAGACAGAGTTCCTCATTAAGTAGAATTATAAACATTGTGATAAAATGTTAAATCCTTGCATTGAAGATACTTACCTAATTTACACCTAGGGAAGGTGGCTGTTTAGTAATAACAAATAGGTACTATTATACTTCCCTTTGCTATAATATAGTAATACTGTAGTGTTATGACAATAGAAAAAGTTTAGCAAAAGTTATGTGCCACTTAAAAATTGATGTGCTTATATGCAGATTTTCTCTGTAGATTCTGCAGTGTGTTCTGCTGAAGCCTCACAGAGTGTTTGGGTAATTAAGCCAGAAAAGACATGTCCACAATGTGATAACTGTCACAATGAGATGATGTTCTTTTCCAGTTTTAATCTGTTTACTCAGCATTCTGTCTTCAGTAATTTGGAAGCAGTAATGGATAATACAAAAGTGCTTTCGGACTGCATTTCAGCCAGAAAGAAACATGATAAAATCTAGATATACTGTATACCAGATCCTCATTTAGGATAAAGGTTGGGTACAGATGAGGGGAATCCCCAGCTACTTTGTTTACAAACAGCAGTGGCCGGGAGCTGTCATTTAATGACAATTTAAAGGGCATTTTCTTTCTTTGTAAAGGTCAGCTTTACTGCAGTAGGTTGTATACATCATACAGCTGTTCCACTTTGCTTGTCGTTTAAAGGAATTTAGCATTTTTAATGTTTTATTTAAGCATCATTAAAATTGCTGCTTTCCGCCAAACAAAATTGTTCTTTTTTTTTTTTTCTTTGGTACATGTCCCATCATTGCAGTTCTCATTCCCGCATGCAATTTGTTTAACAAGCCCCTGCCTATTAGCCTAGGAATTAGCTATTATTTGTTTTTAACATTCGGCTCCCATTGACTTTTTAAAAAAATTGTCTGCACCTAGTGTTCTTTGTCACCTCCAGCTCCTAGCTGTCCAAGTCGCAGGCAACAACAGTGAAGTACATGACTGACAGTGGCTCCTTAAGGGAGCCTTTCTAAAATCACACTATGTGTGTTTTGACTAAAGTTCTGCTTTTCCACCACTCCACTCTGCACAATCTGGGGAGAAGGACAGGTATAACCTGCAGAAACACCACCAGGTCTGCAGCATAGTTCCTCCAACCAACCCAGAGGTTAGAGGATAAAAAAAACTGTAGCAAGACCTGCGCACATGAAATTAAAAACTGTATTTGGGCAACTTTGGTTTTAGAGTTTGATAGAATGATTGAGGTTTCTGTGCCCTACAATATACCTGGGGAGAGCATCTGGGTTTGCTGCCACTTTAAGCTGCAAAAGTCTTGAGCTCCAATAGTTAAGTCAGCATATTGACTCATGATCATCTGTCAAAGCAATAACATGAGATTTAACTATCCCTTTGCTTGTAAGTCATCTTCAATAGACATGCCAGGATTTACCGTACAGAGCCACAAGTTCATGAAAATTTGCTGCTGGTTAGAATCCAATGACCTTAAAGTCATAAATCTTCTTTCCAGCATCTGGAGAGCCAGATTGGCTCATTAATTCACAAACACATAATTAACACTTTATATTTCCTTCAAGACTTTCCAAAAATGTTCTGTTCTCAGACTGTTATTATTAAAGAACTTGCCAATTTTATGGTATGTTTCGGATAGTTTGCTTGGTATGTTGCTGTCAAAGCACATTTTATCACTTGCTTATGACAGACCATCTGTCAATTTGATGACCTTACCACCGACGCCACTAACTCAATATAATGTTTATACTGCAATAGTATGTTCATATGTTCATAAGTATAGAAATATATACACTTCTGCTTTGGATAGCTCAGCAGAGTTTATCAAATGATATGATGGACTCATGCGTTTATAACCCAAAACTAAAATGAAGGAAAGAACAAAAAATAAGGCACATTGACAAAGCACACCCACCACAGCTTTTTATTATCTATTAACATTAAAATTCACATGGAACAGATAAGTCTTACTGATACATCAATCTCTCGAACCGCAATTGTACCTGTGTATGTGATCATTTTGCAGTTGGCCTATAGCCCATTAGCTTTCCAACCATACCAAAATCACAGGTATTGTGCTATAAAAAAATTAAAAAAATCGGAATTACTATTGATATATTCTTTAAGTAAAAAGTCCACTGTTATCTCTACATTCACAGTAAAGTCAAGAAGGAACAAATGATTAAAGCCCACCTCCAAGATATTAGCAACCCCACTCACATCTTCCTCTAACTAGCCACTGATATAAAAAAAACAAAAAAAAAACGAAAATCCCCATTTTACTTTACTAAAGACACAATCACATGATGATCCTTCTCTCTTCTTCTGTTTACTTACTGGGATACTAATTTGGGTGTCTACATCACTGTCTACTTGTTGTGGACACCTTCTATTGGTGGCATCAACACTTCCACTGACCTGTTTTCTTTCATTGGCTCCAAAGGCAGAAAAACTTATGGGGCAGAGAGGAGACCAGTGCCCAAAAAGATAACGAACAGTGGAAAATGCCTGATTCCTAGGGCAAGAAATTAGCTTAGCTCATAGAGGAAACCATGATTTTGATCCATTACACTGTAGGATGGCTTAGGAAGAGGTGTTTAGAATCAAGAATGTAATCATTTCCTGGAATTGGGCTTTAATTCTGGCCTTTAATATGCACCATGAGCTGTACCTTATCTAACAGACATTGGTATAACATAACCAGTTAATAATTGAATTGTCTGGGTATTGTAGGAAATTTTTTTTTTCCAACCAACTGTAATAGATGTACTGTATATCTCCTTTCTAATGCTTTCTAATGCTTTCTAATGCTTGCCTAATGCTTGTGACATAGGTTTCGATTTAGTGGACGAATCCTTGGCCTTGCTCTCATTCACCAGTATCTTCTGGATGCCTTCTTCACAAGACCATTTTATAAGGCTCTTCTAAGGCTGTGAGTATATAATATTCAGGATATTCACTGTTAACCGAGGAACCTGTAAGACTGATAGCAAAAATTTTGTTTTAAAATACGTTTCTGGAGATCTTTATACTATGAGATATGACTTTCAAGCTATTGTGATCTATTAAGGACAGTAAAAATGTAACATACTAGGGGATCAATATGAAAATGCTAGTAGATTCAATTTAGATTTTCTTATAGAAATTTCTAGCAGCACCACCAATTGCTATCCATTTCTCCAATGCAATATGTTTATTGCTCTCTCATCTCAGTTGGTCTGGTCACATGTTTTGACTAATCAATTCCATGATTGTCAATTAAGTATTGTACCGCCCCTTTTTCCTTTTTTTTTCAAAGTGGCTGTTTTGTTATAAAAGTTTGGTTTTAAAGCTGTTAACTTAAGCTACGAGGAAGGCTTCAGCCGAGACGCGTTAACATTGTGTGGATTGTACACTGCTATTGTGCCAAATAAAATTCTTATAAGAAGAAGATTTGGGTTGCCGGTGATTTCTTCTAATATGTTTATTTGTAGTTTAATTATATTTTCTTCACAGTGTATCTAATTAAAAAACGTTCCCATGAAGACTTTCTGTATACAAATGTGTGAAGTCTAATAATACAGTATAGGATAAGTAACGACCATTCAACTATTTAGGTATCATGATGTTAAATACCCTAGTAAACACCTTAATGCCACTAGAATGCAAAATACGTGCATGTCACTTAGGGATACTGAAACTGCTGACAGGTATAAAGTGTAGGCACCCAGAAGTGCACATATCTGCATCGGCTTTCAATATGTTCTACTTCGCCTGAAGGACAGGATTGTTCTGACAGATAAAGCTCCAACACTTCAGGTGGTGTCAGAGCTTGTCACTAAGCCTCTTGCCAACACACACGCATAAATATATCTATTGGCCCATCATTATGATGAGCTGTCTTACTGGCAAATAGAAATGTGGGGTGTGCAAAGTACAGAAAAAGAATGAAGTCCCTAAATTGTATAAATTGCCAAAGCTTTTATTTTAGTTCTGGATGATGAAGGGAAGGATTAGAACCCCTGCTAGATTATATTGTATCCTCCTGGGGAGGATTCACTCTCTATATTTCCCGGTGACCATTGTTGTCTAGACAAAATATGATGGGAAATCCAAGATTTGACCAGAACTAGCCAAAATAAAATCTTCTATTGGCACATCTGTTCCAGTTACAAATGTATAATGCCGCGTACACACGATCGGAAATTCCAACAACAAATGTTTGATGTGAGCTTTTTGTTGGAAATTCCGACCGTGTGTAGGCTCCATCGGACATTTGCTGTCGGAATTTCCGACAACAAAAATTTAAGAGCTGGTTCTCAAATTTTCCGACAACAAAAGTTCTTGTCGGAAATTCCAATTGTCTGTATGCAATTCCGACGCACAAAAAAACACGCATGCTCAGAATCAAGCAGAAGAGCCGAACTGCCTATTGAACTTCCTTGATCTCGGCTCGTCGTACGTCTTGTACGTCACCACGTTCTTGACGTTCGGCATTTCCGACAACATTTGTGTGACCGTGTGTATGCAACACAAGTTTGAGCCAACATTCCGTTGGAAAAAAATCCACGGTTTTGTTGTCGGAATTTCCGATCATGTGTACGTGGCATTAGATGGGAATTCCACTTACTTTAAGAGCTTTCTTTTTTACTTACTGTTGCATCTCTGGGGCAGAAAGTAAAGGGAAATACTCTTTTTGATATGTGCGAGCACCTCTAGGGGGCACTTCGTACCTGTCAGGATGTTTCAGTAATCTTAAAGTGACAGAATCTCTTTTGGGGTTGCTGGTTTTAACATTTTATTGTCATGTCCTTTATAACTTTTTAACCAGTTTCTTCCCTTCATGTATTTTAACCTTTAGATTTATTAATTGCGACAGGTTTTATGTAACGGTGTATATAAATGTGTGAAAAATCTGTAATTTCTTGGTATGTTTGTCTAGACCATGTGATCTCAGTGATCTGGAGTACTTAGATGAAGAGTTCCACCAGAGTTTACAGTGGATGAAGGACAATGACATCACAGACATTTTAGACCTGACATTCACAGTCAATGAGGAAGTGTTTGGTCAGGTTAGTTTACCTTCTTAATTACAAATTTTTCTTGTAAACTGCTGTATTACCTACCCCTTAATATTTGAGTATTTCTTATAGATATCATGCAGATGTCTAAAATGACAGTCAAGTTCCGTTTTAAGTTAAATTGACTATACACCAAGAGATTGTAATGCGCAGCTCAGCTCTGAAGACCTCCAACAAATAGAGCATGACAGATGGAAGTTGGGACACAATAGCTGTATAACAGTAGAACATCAGTTCTGTGAAACATAAACATGCAGCACAACCGTGCCTATGTTTCTATCCTATGCACTGAGCCTGGCTGAAGGAAATAATGATGTTAGGACAGAAAATTCAGACACAAATAATTGTTTCTTTCCCTGAGATTGGTTGACTCTTAGGGTGTCTGTACACAACAAAGAAGCCCTACAGTCCAGTCCAAAACAGTTCAAACTATTATCAGTCAAGCAGCAATCATCCTTTGTAAAACCAGGAAATGGGCAGAATCGTACCTTCCCATACATTGAATAGGACTTTAAAGGATATGAGATTGTCGCTGAGGTGAGCACAAAGACAAAATTAGTTTAAATGTAATTTTTATTTATATAAACATCAATAAAAGCATCATAAAAAACATATAGATGTGTGAATAACATATGGCACAGAGCCAGTAATGATACTTAAGCATAGATAATCCAGCAGGTTTCGCAGAGCTGGTTCTCCGCTTCTTCAGGGAAACTCAATATAGCAGGGCTGGGCTCAGCCCTCCCTTATCAGTGCTCAGGTTTCTCAACTGTCGGTTAATTGCCAGCACTCATCGTTACCCAATGTCTCAGCTGGTGATCATTTCCTGCTCGTCAGCCAGCCCCTTCTGGCTATTTAAACTGTCTGGTTAATTTCTTCTGTGCCTTCGCCTTGGCCAAACCTGGATTAAAATCTGGAGATTCTCTGCTGTGTTCCTGTTAAAGACTTGACTGGCTCCTGATCCTGTTTGCTGCCTCCGACTACGCTGATCTCTGGCTTCCTGATTTATTGGCTTGCTCTGACTACCCGCTTTGGCTACCGAACCCTGCCTATGTTTTGACTATGTTTATTATTTGTACCATTTTTACCATTATATTAGAAGATCAGATTTTTACTGCATTTTCTGTCTACGCCTTTTTTTTTTAGCTCCTGTGTTGGCACATCTTGATCCTACATTACCCTTCATTCTTGAGGTTGATGCATCTGAGACTGGAGTTGGTTCCCTTCTGTCTCAACGTCCTACCTCTGAGAGCACTATGCATCCTTGTGCCTACTTTTCCAAGAAATTGTCTCCTGCGAAATGCAATTATGAGATTGGGAACAGAGAGTTGTTAGCGATCATTTTAGCTCTTAAAGAATGGAGTCATCTCCTCAAAGGTACCACTGTGCCAGTCCTAATTTTGACTGACCATAAGAATCTCACATTCTTGTCTGAGGCAAAACGTCTATCTCCCAGAAGGGCGCGATGGGCTCTTTTTCTGTCAAGCTTTAATTACATTCTCTTTCTTACCCAGTACTGAGATGTAAGGGCTGATGCATTGTCGCAACAGTTTTTCTCCGCTACCAAGATGGAGTTGGTTCCTGTTCCTGTGATACCTCCCGATCGTATTCTGGCTACTGTTCGTACCAGTCTCACTTCATCTTTGGGTGACAGAATTCTTGCCGCTCAGATCCATTCTCCTCCCGAGGAATCTTGTGACCGATGCTTTGTCCCTGAGAGTCTCCACACTGCTTTGCTCCAGACTTCCCATTCTCCCAAGGCAGCTGGCCACCCAGGGAGGAATCAACTCATTTGGGCTATTTCTCAACAATTCTGGTGGTCTAGTCTCTGCGCTGATGTAGCAGCCTTCATAGCTGCTTGTTACGTGTGTGCTCAGAGTAAGACACCACTACACCTTCCAGTGGGCCTCCTACAACCCATACCCAATGGAGAGAGGCCTTGGACCCACCTGTCTATGGATATTATTTCGGAGTTACCCAACTCCCAGGGCAACACAGTTATTTATATGGTGGTTGATCAGTTCTCGAAAATGTCACTTTATATTCCACTTAGGAAGTTGCCCACATCCAAAGAACTGGCATCCATTTTTGCTCGTCAGATCTTTTTCAATTGCATGGGCTACCCAAGGTTATCATCTCAGACAGGGGTAGCCAGTTTGTCTACAGGTTTTTGTGCACAATTGGGAATTCAGATTTCCTTCTCTTCTGCGGATCACTCGCAGTCCAATGGGGCCGCAGAACAAGCAAACCAAGCCTTGGAGCAGTTTCTCCGTTGCTATATTTCTGACCACCATAACAACTGGTCAGACCTCTTACCTTGGGCGGAGTTTGCTCACAATAGTGTCATCAATATCGCTTCCCGATTGTCTCCGTTTATGGCGAATTATGGTTTCCAATCATCCATTTTGCCTGACTCATTTCTACCTCGAAGAATTCCTGCATTACAGGAGCATTTCCGTGGTCTTTGTTCCACTTATGTACAGGTCCAAGAGTCCTTGTGACGTGCCAATGATAGGTACAGACTCCAAGATGACTGCAGACAACTACCTGCGCCTTCCTACCAAGTTAGGGAGAGGGTCTGGCTGTCATCTCGCAACCTCCGACTCCATGTTCCCTCACTGAAACTGGCACCATGGTTTATTGGGTCTTTCCGTATTCTTTGTAGGATCAACCCAGTGGCTTATGCATTAGACCTTCCTTCTAATATGCGTATTTCGATTTTATTCCATGTCTCCTAATTAAAACCTTTGATGTGCAACCGCTTCACCACTTCGGTGCCATGTCCTCACCCAGTTCAGGTTGAGAACCATGAGGAGTATGAGATACAATCAATCATTTACTCCCGTAGGTTCTGTGTGAGCATACAGTACCTGGTTCATTGGAAAGCGTACGGTCCAGAGGAGCGCTCTTGCGTCTCATCCTCGGATGTACATGCTTCTGTCCTCCTCTGTGCTTTCCATAGGCATTTTCACCTCAAACCTGGTGGCCCTCCAAGGAGGAGGGATCGTTGAGGATGGGGTACTGTCAGGGCTGGGCTCAGCCCTGCCTTCTCAGTGCTCAGGTTGCTCAGCTGTCGGTTAACTGCCAGCACTCATCGTTCCCCAGTGGCTCAGCTGGTGATCATTTCCTGCTCGTCAGCCAGCCCCTTCTGGCTATTTAAACTGCCTGGTTCATTTCTTCTGTGCCTTCGCCTTGGTCAAACCTGGATTAAAATCTGGAGATTCTCTGCTGTGTTCCTGTTAAAGACCTGCCTGACTGACATCCCTTCTGGTTCCTGATCCTGTTTGCTGCCTCCGACTACGCTGTTCTCTGGCTTTCTGATTTACAGGCTTGCTCTGACTACCCACTTTGGTTACCGAACCCTGGCTATGTTTTGACTATGTATATTATTTGTACCATTATATTAAAAGGTGTGATTTTTACTGCATTTTCTGTCTCCGTCTGATCCATGGTTCTTGACAAATATGCATATAAATTTTCAACTAAATTTAAAGGGACATCGTTACAATCACGAAAATCTACAAATCATTTCATCGTTTTTCATAACAAAAAACAAGATTACAGCCGAAAATGGCATTAAATAAATATTATGCTCACCGATTTAATCAGATTCTGGCTGTATATCATTTCCAGCATGAAAAAAAAAGACCGGACCAACGCCCAATCATGTAGTCTAAAGTGTCAGAACCTAGTACTCGGTCTGACAGACATTGGATCACAGATGGAATAAGGGGACACCTTTCACATATCTGAAATATTAAGATATAGAAGACCTGTCTCAGCAGATCCAATGTATCTATGACAGCATACACAAAGAGTATACATGGCTGACATATCTCAGCCCAATTAAATTCAGCAACTATTCACAGCCAGCCCTCCATATCCTAGATACTAACACGTATAATGGCAATCCACAAAAGATAGCACATGGGGTTAGGGACATGTCTAACTATCCCCTCCTAACTAATTCCATCTCATATCCTTTAAAGTCCTATTCACTGTATGGGAAGGTACAATTCCTCCCATTTCTTAGTTTTACAAGATAGTTGTCCCTGGAACTGGTAAAAACTTTAATTGGCAGCAATCATCCTTTGTTTACAGGGGGGAATTTAAACAGGAAAATGTTAACGTTAATGCATAACCAAAACTTTTTTTTCCTTTGAGTAGATAAGTATTAAAATTAGGGCTGTTACTGATTAAAATTTTCGTGTTCGATTAATCGTTTTTTTTTTAATCGATTAATCGACTAATTTTGATTAATTATAACGCACATACAGATCCAACTACTTTTAGCTGATCTCCTTGCAGGCCGATTCCCAGTGCAGCTACCAACCACTGGAAAAATGATTAGCAGGATATAAAAAACACACAAAGGCAGCGCTCGATGGGAATAGCATTAAAACTTTTATAGTCTTCAAGTAGGTAACAAAATAAATATTGCACTGGAGATAAAATCGATGTAGCTACATTAACTGTTAAATTGGTGCGAGTAATACCAAACGGTAGAAAAAGCAGTCAAAAAAACATGTAGCTAAGTATGATACTGGTATAAAAATGTGTACAACGATACCACTGCTGAATCCAGATGAGAAGGGGTTAACATCAGTCCGTCGGCATGTAGATGTCCCGTAAAGGGAACTATCACAACTCCCAGTGGATGGCTGTAGAATCCCAGGTTGATGGAGGGAAGTGATAGAGGAAAGTGTAACAGCCCTTGCCTGTGGCAGATAGAAAGGTCCCGCCGGCATGCAGATATGAAGGCACAGCAAAGAAGCCCTTCAGATGGACATGGCAAGCCCTGCTGGTGTCCGTGGCATCACCGGTTCTTCAACGGAATTCCCTGAAGACCCGGAAGCCGGCGGAGAGGTAAGTACCAATCAAAAGAATTTTGATCGATCAAAAGAATTTTGATTGATCAAAATAATTAATCGATTAATCGAGGAATTAATAGTTAATTTCCACAGCCCTAATTAAAATTCCTGTCATCTCTATGATAAAATACCCCACAGGGTACCTTCACCCTATCTGTTTGTGCTGGTGCCACTGGGACAATTAGGAATCCCAAAATTCTACAGTTGACACCAGAATAGGCGAGGATGAATATTCTTTTGGAGACATCTGTTCCAGAGACAACTGTTTAAGAAAGGAAATTTCCCTCACTTTGTAGAGATTTCCTCTCACTGCCCACTGACTGGTTTGCGATACAAATAAGTGAGACTTTCTGTCCAAAATATTACCAATTCTGAAAGATCTGACCATATTAAAGCCAAATTGTAGAGGGGGCAAATAAGTGATTGAATGAAATGCTATTTTGATAACACCAAAATTCAGATATCAGTTTGCCTTGGTAGTAATTTTGCCCTGTATATGAGAATTTTTAGCACAGAATCTCTCAAATGTACTGCCAACATATTTACCCATATATATGGAACCCATGATGTCTATCTAATTTATACACTAAATTTATAAAGATATATAAATATCTTCACCCCAATATGACTATTAAAGCATTATTGCTGGTGGTGTGCAAAATAAATTACTTTTAGTGATGTGCTCCATTCAGCTTATTTAGTTCCAATAGATTTTTATTGAAAAATTTTCACATACATAGTGAGAAAAATAAAAATAAATAGTAAAGACAGAATCATGGATTCATGTACATTGTTGAACAATGTTGAACTGCTATGTTTTAACTTTAAAATCGTTCATTACCCAATGTATTCTAGTACAACAGTAACCGTAACATTAACATTAATATATGTAGTTCTGTTGGAGTTAGCTCATATCGTCAAGATTTAATCTATTTTATTATTTTAGGGCTCCCACTCCTGCCCTGTGCACCCCCATAGGGAACAAGCTGTGCTATCTGGCAGGAGACGGCGCCCGATTCATATTTGCAACTCCAACAGATTTTTTATTTTTTGTAGAAGAAAGTAAACAGTATTAACAGTTCCCAAAAGTGGACTTAATGTCCGGACCTCTGGGTGTGATTAAACCAAGAAATCCAATTAGACCATTTGTTTCTAACCTTCTGGTATTTACCCTGGGTCGCTGCAAACATTATCTCGTATGTGGCGTGGGTATTGGTTGTCTCTATAACTTCTTTGAATGTTGGTGGGATAGCTGACCTCCAATGGCGCAAGATCACCAATCTTGTGCTGAGGAGGATATGTGTAACTATGGTCCTGGATTGAGGCTGTATGGTCTCTATGCCTATTGATAAAATGGCTAAAGCCGCGTCAGGAGTGATTCGCATCCCTGAGAATCTAGAAATCAGGGTGAATATTTTGGACCATAAGGGCTTTAAAGTAGAGCATTTCCACAGAATGTGGTACAACGTACCTGTTCCTCCACATCCTCTCCAGCAAAGAGGTGAAGCCTGTGGGTCCATTTTGGAAACCCTGAGTGGAGTGAAGTACCATCTCAGCGTAATTTTATGAGTTACCTCCCAAAGGTTGGTACTTTTAGTCGCAGAAAAGTCATTTCGCAGAGCCCTCTGCCATTGATCCACAGAGTACGTTGCACCCATGTCCCGTTCCCATGCTCTATGGTTGTTGGATTTGACAAATAAGTCCTTGGAGTTTAGAAGAGAGTAAAATAGGGAGACTCCCTTGATGCTAGTGCTGCGGTTGGCCAAGAATAATATTGCACGCCATGGTAATAGCGTCTCAAGATTGGGTGTTGTTTGGAGGAAATGTACTACTTGAAGGTGTCTGTACTGATCACAATCTTTGAGTTTGTAATCTAGTTGTAATGTCCTAAAAGTCTTAGGGGCAGGTCCTACCATTAGGTCTTGCACTGTTTTGATACCCCTGACCGTCCAGTGTGCTATGTGTAGGTCAGGTATAATTACTGGTAGGCCAGAGAGGTTGAAATTAAGGGGCTTTAGAGTTTGATCTGGAAAGTCCAGAGATGAAAACATTTTCCATATCCGTAAAGTGGCCTGCATAGTGATTGACAGGTGAGAGTACATCTGAGATGTGAGTTTGCAGGTTAGGAGGAGGTCCTCCAATTTATATCCAAGGGTTTGAGCTGATTCTAGCTCCAACCATCTGGGGCCTGGATGTTGAGAGAACCAAGTTCTAGTTTGTGAAAGGATAGATGCCGAGTGGTAATCTTTCAACACTATGTGACCTATTCCTCCTGCCCCTCTAGTCTTTATCAGTTTTTTGTAAGCGCATCTGTCCCTCTTGCCTTGCCATAAGTATTTATTCAATATAGTCTGGGCTTTAGAAAAAAAGGAGCTGGGGACTGTGATCGGTAATGTTCGGAAAAGATACAACAGTTGTGGTAGGACTATCATTTTGAAGGTCGTTAGGCGGCCTGTCCAGGATAGTTCCACTTTAGATAAGTCCTGTAACTTTCTGATCATTAAAGTCAGGAAGGGGACATAGTTAGCTGCATATAAGTCGTCAGTGGTAGTCGTAAGAGTGATCCCTAGGTATTTTATCCCGTCTTGTTTCCAGGTGTAGGGAAAATTCTGACTAAGTTTAGCTTGTGTTGATGGGTCTATTCCCAACCCCAGTATGTAAGATTTAGTTTCGTTGACTTTATAGTAAGATATTCGATTAAACAGAGCTAATGATGTGTGTACCGAAGCCAGGGAATTTTCCACCCATTCAGCTTATTTGATTGTTTCACCACCTAATGATCATAGTTCCTAAAATTTGTTAAAGAGTAGTTTGGCATTTCCTAGAAGGTATTTTACATACCATGGGATGACTGCCATTCTTTTGGTCAATGTTTTAGTTTATTTTAACATTACTATTTAATTCTTTACTAGAAATTTACATTATTCATATTCTATATAAAAATCTCCACAGTGTATACTAATTTATTAATGACTTGTAAACAAGAACTAAATAATGTATGTAAATTAAATGCATGGTGACAAGTACCTTCTAAAAGCATCACTATTCTATTTTCTCAGAAATTCCCTCTCTGATTAACAGTGATATTCTGTAGACTATGCATACAATGTGTAGCGCTACCCCCTTAGAAGCCGCTGGATTTTCGGGTTCCCCTCACATGCACAGACAGGCAATAGGAATTTTCTGTCATTCATTCTGTAGTCAAAAGCCAGTCCAGTTTGTTTTGTTTTTAGTTTATTAGAGGATGAACTTGGATAGGGACGGGAAGGTATGGGATGCCCAGAACGGTAATTTGGATGCTACGTGAGGACTTGCTAACTTTCTGGCTGTCAAAAGTCACTATTCTGTCCTCCCGTGCAATAAATGGATCAGCTGAACTGAATATTCCCAATATTCCAAACACTAAATGCAGATGCTATTTTTCTGTAGAAACAGCAGATGCACCTTGCTGCGTCTTAGATCCCCCAAGCAAGAGGTATAGGGAAGCTGTACTGGCTTTCAGTGGTTCTAAGCTGCCCCTTAGTAGCAAGCAAAGCTGGGTCTTGCACCTGGCTGCTTCTCCTCTATCAGGCTCTGGGGTGTAGTGGTTGAAGCTACTCACTCAGTCCCTTTGGTGGATACTGAAGCTCCTGTGACTGCTGAACAGGTCCCACTGGCTCCCAGGATGGCTTCAGCTAAGCCTAGCTGAGGCTGACAGGGTGTGAGGCTTCTGATATCCCATTCTCTTCCTCTGGCTCCTTCCTTCTGCCCAGGAGCAGAGCCCTCCAGCACAGGGATCCCCTCCAGTCAACTGGACCCTGGACTCCGCTCCCATATGACCAGGTTCCAGAATATTTATAGTCCATCTCTCCACCTTCTGGGCCTCACCCAGGGATTGAAGGAGACTTTGTAAATATTCTGGCCTAATCTCTGCTCCTCTGCCCTCTAAGTTCTAGAACCCTTAATCAGATCCAGACGCCATGAAGAGGTAACAGAGACTCAGCCCTTGGAGCTCTGCCAGCTTACTATAAACAAATAAACCCTGGCTCCTCTGCCTACAGAGGAACCCAACTAAATATTCCTACACTGTACACAGAGGGTGCTACAAATGTCAGTATACAGAAGCTGTGCATTTCTTTTTTACAAGCAGCTAAAAAAAAATCCATATTTAAAAATGAGAACATACTTATCCATAGGGGTACATTAAAACACACCCTAAAAGTAATGTATGTACTTGTGTCTCAGTCCATATGCAGTCTTGCCTACTGAGCTCAAGAGGGCTCATATCACTTGAGTTTATCAATTCAATTTCATGATCTGGTGAATTTATTGTATCTGCATCTTCTCATAAAGTCTATTGGAAATTCTTTTAACATGAAGAAACACTTTGCTGGTAACAAATGATGAACCATAGGTTTCTAGACAATTGTAAAGTTGACTGTTGTCAAGAATCTCTAGCCAAATAAATCAGAGTAACAAAAAAGCTGGAACCAAGCTGGAACCAAAATCAGATTATCACTGAGCGGAACAACTGTCTGAATGAGATAATCAAAAATGTAATCTAATTTTTCCCATCCATAGTACTTTTATCCTGTCTGGCATAGTCGTGACTGTCATAAGATGCTGTTGGGTTACTGCCATAAGATGGGATAGTATTCAACTGCCTAACAGAAATATTTGAAAATGTACAGAAGAGCAATGAATCATATGATTGAAGAGTGGAAGAAAGATTTTGATTTGTTTCTATAGGCAACCAGATTTGTTCTCTTTTTATACAGCTTGCGGCATAAGGTCTAAAGTCCTCACTTACAGTCTATGCATAGCCCAAACTTTCTTGCAGCTTTAGATAAAGTAGGGAAAGGTTAAACCCCTGCCAGGTGATTTGCCATCTTTGTACCATTGTGTAATCCTCTCTTCACTTTCTGTCCCAGAGGCACAACGGGAAGTTAAGTAATCTCCCAAAGTCACAGGAATTCCTCTCTTATGCCGCATACACACGATCGGAAATTTCGACAACAAATGTTCGATGTGAGCTTTTGTTCGGAAATTCCGACCATGTGTAGGCTCCATCGGACATTTGCTGTCGGAATTTCCGACAACAAAATTTTGAGAGGTGGTTCTCAAATTTTCCGACAAGAAAAGTTCTTGTCAGAAATTCTGATCGTCTGTATGTAATTCCGACGCACAAAAAAACACGCTCAGAATCAAGCAGAAGAGCCAAACTGCCTATTGAACTTCATTGAACTCGGCTCCTCGTACGTCTTGTACATCACCGCGTTCTTGACATTCGGAATTTCCGACAAGATTTGTGTGACCGTGTGTATGCAACACAAGTTTGAGCCAACATTCCGTTGGAAAAAAATCCACGATTTTCTTGTCGGAGGTTCCGATCGTGTGTACGCGACATTAGACAGTTGTCCATGGAACAGGTGTCCCCATTGAAAGATTTCTCCTTACTTCTTGCCCTGGGGACAACTCTAAATTTTGAAATTATACTTTCATATCATGTCAGCTTTTTAGGTTACATTAAAATTTCTCATGTTATTATGCCACTGTGACAGATACCTTAGTATAGCATGTGTTAACCTGGATTGTCTGACTTTCTGATAGGTCACAGAGAGAGAGCTAAAGTCTGGCGGAACAAACATACAAGTAACAGAAAAGAATAAGAAAGAATATATAGAAAAGATGGTAAAATGGCGAGTGGAACGAGGAGTGGTTCAACAAACTGAAGCCCTTGTACGGGGGTTTTATGAGGTATGTCTTACAATATAAAACAATATTATATATAAGATACAGCTAAAACACAAATCAACAGTTCTCCAGACCTGCACTCCAACACAAATACTTTTTAACACAGCACTTTCTTTTTGGCACTATATAAAACAATATTATATATAAAATACACATAAAACACAAATCAACAGTTCTCAGGACCTGAACTTTGCAGCAGATACTTTTTAACACAGTGCTTTGCTTTGTTTTGGCACTGCTGCTCTTGGAGGGAGTAAGGTACAGTTTACCTATACCAAATAAAAATAAATACAAATCAGCACAACAGACATTACCTACTTTTAGTGAGATATACCCTCCTTTCACCGACAAATTTCTCCACGATACCCCCCACCTACCCCCTCCGCCACAATCTTCCGGTGTGGCGGGGGTTAGTAGAACTTAGGGGCTGTGATAGGCCCTAACACGCACATGAACTTTATTGGCATCCCAGTCTTAGTCCGTAGGGTTCAATATTGAGTTGGCCCACCCTTTGCAGCCATAACAGCTTCAACTATTCTGGGAAGGATGTCCACAAAGTTTAGGAGTGTGTCTATGGGAATGTTTGACCATTCTTCCAGAAGCGCATTTGTGAGGTCAGGCACTGATGCGGACAAGAAGACCTGGCTCACAGTCTCCACTCTAATTCATCCCAAAGGTGCTCTATCGGGTTGAGATCAGGAATCGGTGCAGGCCATTCAAGTTCCCCCACCACAAAGTCACTCATCCATGTCTTTATGGACCTTGCTTTGTGCACTGGTGCACAGTCATATTGGAACATGAAGAGCCATCCCCAAACTGTTCCCACAAAGTTGGGAGCATGAAATAGTCCATAATGTCTTGGTATGCTGATGCCTTAAGAGGTCCCTTCACTGAAACTAAGGGGCCAATCCCAACCCCTAAAAAACAACCCCACACTATAATCCCTCCTCCACCAAATGATTTGGACCAGTGCACAAAGCAAGGTCCATAAAGACATGGATGAGCGAGTTTGGGGTGGAGGAACTTGACAGGCCTGCACAACCCGATAGAACACCTTTGGGATTAATAAGAGCAGAGAACTCAATATTGCGCTTTTGGAATAATGGTCAAACATTCCCATAGGCACACTCCTAAACATCATGAACAGCCTTTCCAAAATAGTTGAAGATGTTATAGCTGCAAAAGATGGTGCAACTCAATATCGAACCCTACGGACTAAGACTGGGATGCCATTAAAGTTCATGTGCGTGTAAAGGCAGACATCACAATACTTTTGACAATATAGTGTAGCTGTTTGTTAAAAAAAAGCCTTCTGTCTTTTACTTTTAATTTTTATTTATTTTTTTATTGGTTAGAAGTTCATTCACATTAGCAACATTGTAATGCAGTTTGTGTGTAGCAGTACCCCCGTAGGGGCTGCTGAGTGATTGTGGCACACCTGTCACCCTGCTCATCCCAGCATTCACTTCCAGGCACTCCAAAAAAATGTCCATCAGCTTTGTTTTTGTATTTTATTGAGGGATTAGAACTTGGATGGGGTTAAGGAATTCATGGGATGCCCAGAAAAGATTCTTGCATGGCTCGGGACAATTTAGATACTCTCCTCCTGCACAACACTTGCTGCAGACTATCTCTCCTTCTCCCTCCAGCACAGTTCTTTAGGCGCAGCTAGCACACGGTTAGGCCTGACACTGGTTTCAGCCAGACCTTAGCAGCAGTACCACTACCTTATTGCATTCAGGGACCGCGGGCCCCTATGGTGTAGCAACAAACGTTCAAATGTTAGCTGCCCTCTTTGGTGGACAACTGATCCCAGTCAGTCCTCTGCAGACCCTGACAGCCCTCCCAGCTGCAGCGACCCGACTTCACTGCCAGTAACATCACAGTCTCTCCTGCTGGCTCTACATCCATCTCAGACTGCACACTCCCAGTTCGCTCCGGCATGCCTCTCCCAGCTCCCCCGAATGTGCCTGTCACTCACCGACACCTGGTGGATCCCTCCTGGAGGCTTGCCCGGCAGTATTTCTTTCTCGTACATCACGGGACACAGAGCGACATAGTCATTACTAATGGGTTATATAGATACCTTCAGGTGCTGGCACTGGCAACTTCCAAAACCGGAAGTACCCTCCCCTATATAAGCCCCTCCCATCCGGGAGCACCTCAGTTTTTTGCCAGTGTCTAAGGTGTTGGCCAAGAAGAAACATGTGTTTTTCACTGAGCTTGCGTACAGGTTCTTTTGGGCCTCAGTAAGCTATTCCGGATCCGACCAAAAAAGCTTCATAGCTAAACGGTCGGTACCCGGGCCTTGCAGAGAAGAGCAAGGTTTTGCCTGTAATGCTTCTCTTAGGAGAGCTGGACCCTGGGATCCAGAGCTCTGGTCATACCCATGACCAAGATGTTTTCTGTGCAGGGTGCTATACAGGTCCAGGGGAGTGGAATCCTTGGGAACCCGGTCCCTGAAGGTTTAATTACAATGCCTGCCGTGATAGGTGAAGTTTGGGCTTCTGTGGACCAAACAAAGTCCTGCGGCGGGGAACAGGTAAGTGGGGGCCCCCAGGAACTTGGTTCTATTGGGGGACCCCCAAGCCTAATTTGTCTTTCTGTCTGTTACCTAACGGTATTCCCGCTAATATCTGTGCATGCCTGTAACTACTAAAAAATGTAATAATTTTAATAGTGGTCAAGAAAAAAAAAAATATATATATATATTTAATATATCAGACTGCGGTACCTGTGTTAATCCACTAGAGGCCGCTGTGGAACGTTTCTTGTCATGTGGACTAGTTTCTTTTTATCAGAGCAAGTCCAGGCAGATGGTGAGTTCTCTTAAGGGAAACTGCTTCCTCTGCCATGTTGCAATGCTCGTCCATCCCCTGGCCTGCGGCAAAAGGGGCCCTGGCTCTTGTCCCTGGTTTCCTTTTCAAAATTAGCGCCGAGGGCGCACGTGGCCGCGCGCGTGCGCGTGCACGCGCCTCTATATATAGAGGTGAGCCGGGAAAGGGGGCGGAGCTTGGGGAATGACGCTCTGTGCGCGCCGCAGCGCTTCTGCGCATGTGCGGGCGTCCCAGCATGTTAAAAACCACAATTATGTGTTGTGAGCTGGCTATGGAGTGCAGAGACAGAGCTGGCAACATTTAGAAAAAGGCATACAGCAAGCGGTTGATGCAGGCATCCCCATAGAAAGGCACATTAGTAGACACCAACTGGTTTTATAGCAGCATTTGTGCTAGACTATTGTCAGTAAGTGGTGTATTTCGGCTGGAATACCTCAGCTTTGGGCTTAGGAATAATGCCGTCAAAAAACTCCGGGACTAAAAATTCCAGGAAGCATAGGGGGTCTCCATCGGGCTCTGAGGATCTTGGGCATGCTTCGGCTGCACCAGTCTCCCCTGAAGAATCAGAGGTTAGTGACCGTAGAGCACCCTCAGGAGTACCTGGTACTGTGGCTGTCCTCAGTTCACCTGCTCCTGTGTATGTAACAGAGGAGGTTTTTTCCTCAGCTCTGGGAGGGCTGGAAGAGAGATTGTCAGCATTGATCGCTGCTTCCCTGTCACAGGAAAAAAGCGCTCGATCTCCGTCTCCTCCCTCAGAGTGCCTGTTAGCAGAGCAACAGTCCCATACAGGGATCGACCTGCCTGAAGGGGATCAGGATGAGGTCGATTCTGTTGTAGAGGAATCAACAGTGGAAGAGCCATTCTCAGCATCACATGCTGAAAGGTTATGGGTTCAGTCCCTGACTAATATGGTCCGATCAGCATTTAAAATGCCCCTTGCGGAGCCATCATCCACTTCTGTCTCCTCGTTGGGGTCGCTAAAAGCTCCCCAGACTGTTTGTTCCTTTCCGATCCATCCTTTACTGGAAGGGCTCATTTACCAGGATTGGGAGCATCCTGATAAAATATTTACTCCTCCCAAGAGATTTCAAGTGGTCTATCCCATGGAGGATAAGTTCATCAAAAAATGGAGGGTCCCTACAGTGGACGCAGCCATCTCTTGTGTGAATAAATCACTGACATGCCCAGTGGATAATGTCCAAATGTTCAAGGACCCAATAGATAAAAAATTAGAGTCCTTATTAAAATCTGCTTTTTCTACAGCAGGATTGGTGACACAACCAGCAGTGGCAGCTATTGGGGTCTGCCAAGCAGTGAAGGATCAGTTGAAACAGGTCTTAAGGGACTTGCCGGATCAGCAGGCTCTTGCCCTAGCTGATCTACCTAGAGCCTTATGCTTTGCGGTGGACGCTATAAAGGATTCAATCCATCAGGCCTCCCGCCTTACGCTGTCTGTAGTACATATGCAGGCTTTTATGGCTCAAAAACTGGTCTGCTGAAGCTCCCTGTAAAAAATTGCTGGTCAGCTTCCCATTTCATGGTGAACGCTTATTCGGGGAAGACCTGGACAAATATATCCAGAGAATTTCCAGCGGTAAAAGTACACTTTTGCCGGTTAAAAACAGAGTTAGAGGTCCCTCTTTTAAGAGGCCTGCTTCTCCAGTCCCTAGGACATCGGCTGTGAAACAGTTCCGACGGCCTCCTCGGTCAAATCCCGGAGGTAAAAATCAGGGACAATTGCAGGGTAACAAGAAGCCCTGGAGCAGGAGAGGTACAAAACCTCCCCCAAAGTCAAATGCATGAAGGGTTGCCCCCACTCAATCGGGTGGGGGGAAGACTTCAGTTGTTCGCAGAGACCTGGCGGGACACGATCAGAGACAGATGGGTGCTCTCCGCAGTAAATCTGGGATACAAATTGGAGTTAAAAGACTCCCCTCCTTCCCACTTTATAAGGTCAAACGTGCCAAGGGATCCCCAGAAGAGAGGATCCCTCCTGTTGGCACTAGAACAATTATTGCTCCAAGCAGTAATTATAGAGGTTCCCCTGGAAGAATGGGGGTTCGGGTTTTACTCAAACCTCTTTACAGTCCCGAAGCCAAACGGGGACGTGAGGCCCATATTAAATCTAAAAGGGCTAAACAAATTCCTACATATCAGGACTTTCCGGATGGAGTCGATTCGGTCGGTGGCCACTGCCCTACAAGGGGAGGAATGGTTAGCCTCGATCGACATCAAAGATGCTTATTTGCACATTCCCATCTTTCCAGCCCACCAAAAATTTCTACGCTTTGCGGTAGAAGAGCGCCATTTTCAGTTCAGAGCCTTACCCTTCGGTCTGGCCACAGCACCACGAGTGTTCACAAAAATTCTGGCCCCATTATTGGCCAATCTAAGAACATGAGGTGTAACGATAATGGCATATCTAGACGACTTGTTGCTGATAGACCACTCAGTGGAAAAACTAGAAGTGGTTGTTCACGAGACAATCAAGTATCTGGAATATCACGGTTGGATTATCAACCGAGACAAGTCAGCCCTAAAACCAGTCAAAAGTCTGGAATACTTGGGGCTAAGGCTGGATTCAGACCAGAGAAAAATTTTCTTGCCTCAAGAAAAGGGGTCGTCTTTGAGAGATTTGATCCACTTAGTGGGTTCAAAAAGACAACCATCCATACGCCTGTGCATGAGGCTGCTGGGAAAAATGGTGGCATCATTCGAAGCAGTACCCTACGGTCAATTCCATTCAAGGAATTTGCAAAGGGCCATACTGTCAGCCTGGAACAAAAAAGTTCAGGCTCTGGACTTACCAATGTCCTTGTACCCTTCCGTTCGCAAGAGCCTCCGCTGGTGGTTGGTTCCCCAGAATCTGGAAAGAGGGAAATCCTTCAGTCCGATTTCTTGGAAGGTGGTCACTACAGATGCCAGCCTTATAGGCTGGGGAGCAGTACTGGAGCAATGGTCTCTCCAGGGCAGATGGTCGGATGCGGAAAAGGCCCTGCCCATCAATCTCTTAGAGATACGAGCAGCCCGGTATGCCCTAGTAGCATGGACATCCAAACTCCAAGGGTCCCCTGTCAGAATTCAATCAGACAATGCCACAGCAGTGGCATATATCAATCATCAGGGGGGCACCAGGAGTCGTGCAGCCCAGAGGGAAGTAAATTACATCCTGAGATGGGCAGAAAGATATGTCCCAGCCATATCTGCGGTATTCATTCCAGGAGTGGAGAATTGGAAGGCGGACTTTCTAAGTCGCCAACAATTATGCCCAGGGGAATGGTCCCTTCATCCCGAGGTTTTCCGGACAATATGTCAGCGGTGGGGAACACCGGATGTAGATCTGCTAGCATCCAGATTCAACGCAAAAGTGGACAGGTTTGTCTCTTGGACAAGGGATCCCCTAGCTTGCGGCTCGGATGCCCTAGTGTTCCCTTGGGATCAGTTCAAGCTGATATATGCATTCCCACCGCCACAATTGTTACCTCGATTACTTCGCAGAATCAGGGTAGAAAAGAAACCAGTGATTCTGGTGGCTCCAGCGTGGCCCCGAAGAGCATGGTACGCGGAGATTGTAAAGATGTCTGTGGGGAGTCCTTGGACCCTCCCACATCGTCCGGACCTGCTTTCACAAGGACCGATATACCACCCTTCCTTACCAGCCCTAGGTTTGACGGCCTGGCTATTGAAGCCCACATTCTAAAAAAGAGAGGGCTCTCTAATGCTGTGGTATCTACCATGATCAATGCCAGGAAGCCGGTATCCAGGCAGATCTACTATAGAATCTGGAAGGCGTACATCGCCTGGTGTGAGGCCAAGAAATGGCATCCACGTAAATACGTAATAGGTAGGATTCTGGACTTCCTACAATGGGCTGTAGATAGGAAGCTTGCCTTGAGTACTATCAAGGGTCAGATTTCGGCCTTGTCAATATTTTTTCAAAGGCCCTTGGCTTCGCATTCACTAGTCAAAGCCTTTATACAAGGAGTGATGCGTATTAGTCCTCCGGTTAATATTCCCATATGTCCATGGGATCTAAACTTGGTTCTGTCGGTTCTACAGAAACAACCATTTGAACCATTACAGCATATTTCCCTGGTTCTTCTCACCAGGAAATAGATTTTTCTAGTAGCCATTTGTTCGGCTAAAAGAGTGTCGGAATTAGCAGCTATGTCCTGTAGGGAGCCATATCTGGTTATCCATAAGGACAGAGTAGTGTTACGTCCTCATCCAGCCTTTCTTCCTAAGGTGGTATCGAGGTTTCATTTGAACCAAGATGTGGTTCTTCCTTCTTTTTTCCCCAAACCTACTTCGGTAGAGGAAAAGTTATTGCATTCTTTGGATGTAGTAAGAGCAGTTAAAGCTTATCTAAAAGCCACTGCTCAGATTCGCAGAACGGATACTTTGTTTATTCTGCCGGAAGGCCCCAGAAGGGGTCAGGCAGCGTCAAAATCTACTTTAGCCAAGTGGATTCGACAGGTCATAATGCAAGCCTATGGCTTGAGAAGGAGACCGCCTCCGTTCAAAGTTAGGGCGCACTCCACGAGAGCAGTTGGAACTTCATGGGCAGTGCATCACCAGGCCTCCCTGGCTCAAATCTGTAAGGCCGCAACATGGTCTTCAGTACACACGTTTACTAGGTTCTACCAGGTGGACGTTAGAAGTCAGGAGGATGTCGCCTTTGGGCGCAGTGTGTTGCAGGCCGCAAAAGATCCTCATGTCTGATAGCGCTCAGCTTATATATGGTGTATCCCCCCCCTCGTTGGGCATTGCTTTAGGACATCCCATTAGTAATGACTATGTCGCTCTGTGTCCCGTGATGTACGAGAAAGAAAATAGGATTTTTATAACAGCTTACCTGTAAAATCCTTTTCTTGGAGTACATCACGGGACACAGAGCTCCCACCCCTCTTTTTGGGACACTTATTGCTTTGCTACAAAACTGAGGTACTCCCGGATGGGAGGGGCTTATATAGGGGAGGGTACTTCCGGTTTTGGAAGTTGCCAGTGCCAGCACCTGAAGGTATCTATATAACCCATTAGTAATGACTATGTCGCTCTGTGTCCCGTGATGTACTCCAAGAAAAGGATTTTACAGGTAAGCTGTTATAAAAATCCTATTTTTCCGCTGTCCTCTTCTGCTCCTGTTCAAGACACCCCTTGGGTTGTGCGGGGTTCCTGTTCAGCTCCGAGCTCCTGGCCCAAGGTCACCCCCCAAGAGTAGGGGGCTTCCTCCAAGGCCCCGGCAGCCTAATACTCCATCTCCAGTTCTTCCACCCCGAACAACTCCACCAGCTGGGCTGACTCTAGGAATTTAAGGAGGCCTGCCCCTTGCCAATTTGGTCAGGGCTCCTTAGAAAACCCCAAACAGCTCTACCCCACCTTCCTTCTTGAAGCCTCTAAAAGCAGAAGGGAGGTAACCGAAAAATTAAGCTAGCTGTGAGTCACCAGCCTACTCTAAGCCACTCCCAGCCCCACAGATCAAGGCCTGCCCCACAGATCTAGGCCTGTCTAAATTTACCTGTTCTACAAAAATATCTTACTCTAGCACTACACTAGGTAGAGGGCGCTACATATGTTTTTTCTAAAACAAGTAAACTGCATGGGCAACTGAAAATCCATTGTTTTCAATAGGACATGTTCCCCCCAGCATGCTGCATTGCAGTGCATTGGGAAAACGAATATATGAAATACTACAACTATACATCATTCTCTCCACTATCATTTGAATAATCCCACAAATTGTTTTTGTTTTTAAACTAATGATTAGTATTAATGATAAAATATGAAAAATTTATAGGAAATGCATGCATTTAACCACAAGGTGGCACTGTGAATGCGTAAAAATACTTAATTGGTACTTTTGGAAACAGATCATTTGCCATGGCATTTTCTAATTTAATTAAAATACACAAACATAATGCAGACACACTTATACATACAGTTAGGTCTATATATATTTGGACACAGGCACAATTTTCATACTTTTCACTGAAACAATCCAAATGTATTTGAAGTGCAGACTTTCAGCTTTAATTCAAGGGGTTGAGCATAAATATCAAGTACAATCTTTAGGAACTGCAACCATTTTTATACACAGTCCCCCCATTTTCAGGGGCTCAAATGTAATTGGACAAATGAATATAATCA
Source organism: Rana muscosa (assembly GCA_029206835.1). Taxonomy (NCBI): domain Eukaryota; kingdom Metazoa; phylum Chordata; class Amphibia; order Anura; family Ranidae; genus Rana; species Rana muscosa. The sequence continues at coordinate 61,169,506 of CM055122.1, read as the reverse complement.
TAAATAAAATTTTATTTTTTAAGATTTTGTTGAGAATCCTTTACTGGCAATGACTTCCTGTAGTCTGTAACCCATGGACATTACCAAAGACTGTGTTTCCTCCTTTCTGATGCTTTGCCAGGCTCTAACTGCAGCTGTCTTCAGATGTTCTTTGTTTGTGGGTCTTTCTGTCTTTAGTTTTGCCTTCAGCAAGTAAAATGCATGCTCAATTGGGTTGAGATCAGGTGATTGACTCGGCCATTGCGGAATATTCCACTTAATTTCCTTTAAAAGCTCCTGGGTTGCTTTCGCAGTGTGTTTTGGATCATTGTCCATCTGTACTGTGACGCTACAATCAACTTTGCTGCATTTGGTTGAATCTGGGCTGACAGTATATCTCTAAACACTGCAGAATTCATCCGGCTGCTTCTGTCTTCTGTCACATCATCGATAAGCACCAATGACTCAGTGCCACTGGAAGCCATGAATGGCCATGCCATCACACTGCCTCCACCATGTTTTACAGATGACACTTTTTTCTTCCTGTCATTCTGGTACAGATTAATCTCAGTTTCATCCGTCCAAACAATGCTTTTACAGAACTGGTCTCGTTTTTGTAGATGTTTTTTGGCAAAGTCTAATCTGGCTTTTCTATTCTTCAGGCTTTTGAATGGTTTGCACCTTGTGGTGAACCCTCTGCATTTGCTCTCGTAAAGTCTTCTCTTGATTGTAGACTTTGACAATGATACGCCCACCTCATGGAGAGTGTCCTTCACTTGTCTGGATGTCGTGAATGGATTTTTCTTTACCATAGAGAGGATCCTGCGATCATTCACCACTGTTGTCTTCCATGGACATCCAGGCCTTTTTATGTTGCTGAGCTCACCAGTGCATTGTTCTTTCCTCAGAATTTTCCAAACTGTTAATTTGGCCACTCCTAATGTTGCTGCTATCTCTCTGGTGGATTTGTTTAGTTTTTGAAGCCTTACAATGGCCTGTTTTATTGTATGGACTGCTCCTTTGAACACATGATGTAGGTTCACAGCAATAGATTCCGAAATGTAAATACCACACTTAGAATCAACTCCAGACTTTTTACCTGCTTAATTGGTGAAGAAATAACAAAGTAGTAGCCCACACCTGGCCACGAAACAGCTTGTGATTCAATTGTCCAATTACCTTTGGCTATTCTTAAGAGCTGTTTTGCGACTGTTTTGAAGGTGGGGGGGGGGGGTATTACTTGAATATATCAACAGTTTTTTGTTTCTTTTCGGGGGGAAAAAAGCCCAAAACTTTAAAAAAGTCTGATTAAACAAAATACACAAACATACCATAATATGGTATTTATTGTTTGTTAAACAGATTCAGACATTTATTGATTTACTCATTTATACATACATTTATTCAATACATATATGTAATTACTAAATCTGGAACATCTGGAAATGAATACCTAAATGCAAAAGTGAAAGAAAAATACTTTTGTTGCCACTTTTTGGGCTTTCTTCCAAGTTTCTCACTAATCTTAACAGTTTCTGGCTATATAATAAAGGCTTATTCTTTTCAGGTTGTTGATTCAAGACTTGTGTCGGTTTTTGACGCACGAGAGCTGGAGCTTGTAATTGCAGGCACTGCAGAAATAGATCTCATTGACTGGCGGAATAATACAGAATACCGCGGAGGTAAAGTGTCGAAATTATGTGTCAGTGCTTGCTTTTATGTATCCAAGTTTAACAGCAATAGGTTTAATTTCAACAGTACCATGTAATTTAATCAGTAGCTATCACTACTTAGGCTTTGCCTAAGGGTCATTAAAAGGTATCTATATATATTTGTCATATTTACAGGTATGTAGCACTGTCATATAACAAGGTAAATAGAAACAAATCACATCCCCTGTTCTTCTTCCATCTCTATTACATTCATTAAAGTGGACGTTCAGGCAAAATCTAACTAGCGCTAAACCCGCTCTCTGCCACATTCTAAACCTAATCTATCTAACCCTGTAAAGCAAAAAAAAAAAATCGCTATACTTACCCATTTTGCAGCCAATCCGGTCTGGCCCCAGCATCAGCTCTCAGCAGCGGCTTCAGTGTGGAGGCGGGTGCAGGAGAGGCAGCCGACAGCGGAAGCCCTATAATAAGTCTGTGGATGACGTCACTTCCTAGCCATTTCACAGCCGTTGTCGGCCCTCTCCTGCACACAGCTTTCGCAGCTGGAAACCGGACAAGATGAGCTGCAGAATAGGTAAGTACAGCAATTTTTGCTATATAGGGTTAGATAGATTAGGTTTAGAATGTGGCAGAAGACAGGTTTAGAGTTAGTTAGTTTTTGCCTGGACTTACACTTTAAATTACCTTACCAGTATGTTTTAGTTGGGAACCAGAGTACCCAGAGTGAACTAATACAAACACAAAGTGAGCATAAACACAATATGTACAGTAGATAGAACCCTTGATGAGATTTGAACTCAGAACCAATTAGCTGCAGGGCTACAGTGATATCTACCATGCTTTATAGGCAGTATAATTCAATAGTAGTTTAAAAAATAGGCCTGGGTATGAAGTATAAACCAGACAAAATGGGGGCTTTTCTATTAACTGAATTTCCATTACAATAGGTTGGGAAGTACATTCTCTGTGTACTTAATGGAGTTCTGGAGTTTATTAAAGCCAACCCCCTCCCCACACACACACTTTTACCATATACCAGTAATAATTAAATGAATAAAGGGTACACATAAAAATTCTTAGTGTGACTTGCCTAACTTGACTTGCTGTGACGTTGCTCTGTCCTCCACATGCCAGAAATCCCATACCACCATTTTCAAAAGCTATGCCATCGGTGGCTAGTGTCTTCTTCCTAGTTCTCTGTGCTGGGCCTGCCAATCATGTTCACACCTCGAAATCTCGTGAAACAGTACAATACATTTTCCTCCTGGGAATATCTCACAGATTAACTATGAGAACTTCCAGGGAGGCACTGGTGATATAGCTTTCCCAGGAGGTAGTTGTGAGGCCACCAAATCAAATAGACTATTCCCATTGCACATGTTCCTGGAATAGTTGGAATCAAGTGGGTGCTGTAGCAAGTACCAGCTGGGAACGAGTATCAACACAAGTTAAAGCATATACTGCATATACTGCCAGCACACCACGAATCCTTAGCATAACCAAAAAATGTATTAAAATGATCACATCACAACAGTAAATTGTGGCATTTTGGGACCAAGCAGGACCCCTTTATCACATGCTGATGACGGGGTTCTGCATGGCCCCAAAATGTTGACATTTACTGCTGTGATGTGAGCCTTTTAATACATTTTTGGACGTTATTCTGAGGATCGATGGTGTGTTGGCGGTATATGCTTTGAGCTGTGAGGCCACAGCGAAGATAACCAGTGCCTCAAGGAAACCAGAAGGTGGGATCCAATTCATTGTGAGTAACAGATTTAATTTTTGATTAAACAGAAAACCTGCAGATAATTTGAGATCCGCATGGAGAGGTGAATGCACCATATATTTTTAAATACTTTTCAACTACAGTAACAGAGGCTGTTCACTTAGCAAAGTGAGTGTTTATCTTGGATAGTGTATGTTCACTTTGCAAAGAAAATGTTAGTAAATAAGGTGAAGCTGTGTTCACGTTGAATCCTTAACCTCTTGGCGCAGACAGCACGCAAATATGTGGCTTTTCGGCGAATGGGCCATGGTGCTTAGCGGCCACCTATTTGCGTACCACATTGCAAACACAGCTGAGCCAAGAGTGTGCACCCTGTGCTGCAATTGTTGCTTGCAATCGGGAGCTTTCTGATCATGTGACCGCCATGACAGCCAATCATAAATCATAAACCCTGTCTTCCAGCATCTGAAACCCGGTAAAGGGCCGGGAGGCACCAAAGGGTTAATTATGTATGAGGTACATTTAAAAAAACAGGATTTATCTAGCATATGATTAGGTAATAAAGTGAATTCATGTTCATCTTATTCACTAACATTCACTTTGCAAATTGAACATACACTTTCTACGGTGGACCTTCATTTTGATAGGTGAAAGGCCTCTATTTTTTTATTTTTTTTCTCTACACCGTTGTGGAGTTCATAACCCATACATAGTGATAAGATGCCCACATGACATGCACATACTGTATAATACTTGGTAACCATCACTGCACGAATATAACAGAAATTACATTTTTACCTGAAAGCATTTTATGAAGTTTGGTTGCTTACAAATCTGCACTGTCCTATCTGCTCTAAGGTTATCACGATGGACACATTGTCATCCGGTGGTTCTGGGCAGCCGTGGAGAGGTTTAACAATGAGCAGAGGTTACGACTCTTGCAGTTTGTCACTGGAACATCCAGCGTGCCATACGAAGGGTTTGCAGCTCTGCGAGGAAGCAATGGACTCAGACGCTTCTGTATAGAAAAATGGGGGAAAATAACATCTCTTCCAAGGTAATTTGAAATTGTTATGTATGTTACATAATTACAGATAAAATCTTCATAGTGCTGAATCTTTAGTCTAATGCCGCGTACACACGATCATTTTTCACGTCGTGAAAAAAAATAAAAAAAAATTTCAACAAGAAAAACGACCGTGTGTGGTCTTTTTGTCATTTTTCCCGACGTGAAAAACGGCATTAAAAACGACGAGAAAAATTAGAACATGCTCTAATTTTTCTCGTCGTTTTTCCCGTAATTTTTTTCCGCGGCAGTTTTCCCATAGGGAAACACTGCCACGGAGCCTACAGACGGTCGTTTTTCTCGACAAGAGAAAAAATGACGGGAAAAACGACCGTGTGTGGGGGAACAAGCCGTTCCCTCGTTTTTCATGTCATGATTCACGGCGTTTTTTTAACCGCCGTGAATCACGATCGTGTGTACGCGGCATAAAAGATGTGTCTGCAATGCTGGAAAGGGGCATATATGGTATAAAGCGCTGCGTAAACTGTTGGCGCTATATAAATTTTGTATAATAATAATAGTTTTGATGTATGTTTTGTAGGGGTGCAACGGATCAAAAAACTCACGGATCGGATCGATCCTCGGATCAGAGTCACGGATCAGATCATTTTTCGGATCGGCAAAAAAAAAAGAAAGGACAAATCTTGTTACACCCACCGGAATTTTAGATTTCACAGTTATTTTCACACAAAACGGAGCTTACATGCTTAAATACATTATTTGGAAATCCAACGGACTGTTTACATGTTACATTTTAAAAGCAGCAGCAAACCTTACATGGTTGCTAATGTGACAGAACACCTCCTGATTTTCACATTTAACTAAATGTTAAATGTGAAAATCAGGAGGTGTTCTGTCACATTAGCAACCATGTAAGGTTTGCTGCTGCTTTTAAAATGCAACATGTAAACAGTCCGTTGGATTTCCAAATAATGTATTTAAGCATGTAAGCTCCGCTTTGTGTGAAAATAACTGTGAAATTCAAAACCATGTTGGGTGTAACAAGATGTCCGCTTGGCCCCTGCACAGTAATGATAGTGAGGATTTTGGGGAGGAGCAAGATGGCGGCGGCGAAACATCACTACAGCGGCCGCCGCCGGGTGTACAAAGATGACCGCCGCTCTGGAGCTAGGCCGAAGCCGCGGCCTTTCCCATGGCCGAGGCCCTGGAGTGCTCCGCGGATCGTGTGGTGTTCCGATCCGAACTGGGTGACCCGTTCGGATCACGGATCACCACCGATCCGTTGCACCACTTATGTTTTGTCAAATCCTCCACCTTTTTTGTTGTGTTTAACAACTCCTGGGCACAATACTAAATTTTTATCTCCCTGTACTATGTCGCTTGAGAAAAGACACCCTATTTATCCAACTTTAGACTAATGAGACAATTGTCAACATTCCATATTAGGGATGGGCTGCGCCTGCGTTCTACACATCGCACAGATGCGCCACTTTGCAGGCAGACTAAGGGGACCCCTCAGGCACGATATTTTAATTCATTTTTATTGTTTCAATTTAAGCATTATTAAAATCACTTCTTCTGAATAAAAACAATAGTTTTAAGAACTTTTTTTTGCATTGATATGTCCCTGTGCACTTTTTATGGCAATAACTTACATATAAGCCTTTAAAATTAGCACTTTTGATTTTTCATGTTCATGTCCCATAGACTTTAATAGGGTTTGCATGTTCATTGTTTTCTAGTGCGAACCAAACCGAGGGATGTTCGGCCCATCCCTAATCCCTAGTAGCCATGTTTGTAATCACTGATCATATACAAAATGTAGTATTAGAAAGAGTACGGATTAACAAATTGAATATTTCATAAATGAACAAACATCAATACATCCAAACAACACTCCAACAAATTCTCAACATCCAACAAAGCTTTTAAGAGCCCATTCACACAGGGGCAACACGACTTCCAGCGCGACTTTGGGAGGCAACTTGGACACGACTTGAGCATGAATCACAGCGCAACTCCAGGCAACTTACAAGGCAACTTCAAGTTGCCTCCAGGACAGGCTACTTTGCAGTGGCCAATCAAACAATAATCAGCTCTGTGGGAGGGAGGGGTTTGCCTGGAAAACAATTTTTACTTCCTGAAAAGTTGCTTCAGTTAAGACAGGGGATCCGACTTGCAGGCAATTTCCATTGAAATCTATGGGTACAAGTTGCCTACAAGTCGCCTAGAAGTCGGATTGAAGTAGTACAGGAACCTTTTTTGAAGTCGGAGCGACTTCAGTAGTGTGCATTAAGACGGCTCTCATTCAATTTCATTGATTTTCTCATGCCGCGGGACTTGGGGCGACTTCAAGTCGGATCCAAAGTCGCCCCTGTGTGAATGGGCTCTAAGGGGCGGTGGGTGCGTCGGCGGTAAAGCGCCACTATTATTAGCGTCAATTTCGCTGCGCTATTCGGTCGCTAGCGGGGCACTTTTACCCCCCGCTAGCGACCGAGAAAGGGTTAAAACGGTATAGCCGCGATGCCCCATTCATTTCAATGGGCGGGAGCGGTGGAGGAGCATTATACACACCGCTCTTTCACCGGTCCTAAGATGCTGCTAGCAGGACTTTTTTTTACCATCCTGCTAGCGCACCACTCCAATGTGAAAGCCCTCTGGGCTTTCACATTGGAGAGACAGCAGCGGCTGTTTCAGGGCACTTTGCAGGCGCTGTTTTTAGCATTATAGCGCCTGCAAAACGCCCCAGTGTGAAAGGGGTCTTACAGAATGTCCAAGAAATATCAGAAATTATTAGTTGGTGTAACTCTACATTATATACCAAATTCTAAAATATATTTTTTTTTTATCATTTTACATTGATAAATCTGCTATTTTTCACTAACCACCAGAACTAAATTTATGATATTTAGCTGCCAAAAACTGTATCAAAACAATGCATTCCATACATACTGTATGCTTATTTCTTACATATGAGTGTCTACTTGTTTAGGCTTGCACAAGCAAACATTTGACCTAGGTCTATAATCCACTGTGTTAAAAATAAACATATTTCGATTTTTAACCTGTTTTGAAAGTATTGGAAAAAACAATTTTATTGTATTACTGTAACACCTGGTGCATATAGCACGGTAAAACACCTCATGGATTTTTTGACAGGCAGACCAAATAACAACATGATAAAATAGTACAAATCAACAATGAGCATCATATAGTATTAATGCGATTGTGAATAGATCATGATATATAATACCCAAAATAACACATTCTGTATGTCTGACACATAGATACTTGTGGACTAGCTGTCGTTCATTCTGGCCTAGACACCGTACATGTTTCAGAATAATTATAGTCCTTCTTCAGAGGTTTTATGTCAAATAGGTAGTAGTAGTTCTACAATATAACTACCGTATATACTCGAGTATAAGCCAACCCGAATATAAGCTGAGGCACCTAATTTTACCACAAAAAACTGAGAAAACCTATTGACCATCTGCATGCCTCACTGTGCATCACTTTGCCTCACTGTGTCCATGTGCATGCCTCACTGTGCCTCACTGTGCCCATGCCTCACTGTGCTCAATCTCCCTACCTGATCTCCGGCGCTGTGTGACTAGACCAGTGATTCTCAACCAGGGTTCCGTGGAACCCTGGGGTTCCTCCAGAGGTTGCTAGGGGTTCCTTCAGCATTGGGCAATTTCTGCCTCTCAGATAAGTTCCCACTGACCCCATTGATCTTTTTAGCTATCTGTAAGGAGGTAATTCTTCCCAATTGCCACAAGTGTAACGACCATTCTTCCAACTGACCGTCACACTAATGTATCATGAGTTGTAGATTTCTCAATTTAAGCAGGGGTTCCCCGAGAACGAAGAACAATTTCAAGGGTTCCTCTGTGTTGAAAAGGTTGAGAAAGGCTGGACTAGACTGACGTTTAACAGAGTCTATGGAAGGGGTGCCCGGCTTTGAAAAATCGGTGCTCCCTGGCCGTAGGTCCCCCAGACAACAAACTTTGCACACTTGTAGAGGAAGAGTGGGGCTACATGTGTGGGGATCAGCCTACGGCTGGCTGGGATCAGGCGTACAAAGGTGAAGATGGACACAGACTCGAGTATAAGCCAAGGGGGGCATTTTCAGCACAAAAAATATGTGCTGAAAAACTTGGCTTATACTCGAGTATATACGGGTATATCATATTAGTAATTTAAAAATGCATATAGAGCAAAGGAAAGTGCATTCATGTATCTATATATGGCATAAACAAATCATATGTTATACTTACAGAATTATAATAAAAAAAAAAATATTGCATATAACTGATGAGCAAGTGATCAGTTGTTTCTCAGAGAGGGCAGTGCAGACATGCACTAGATGGAACCACGAGGACCGCGAGGAAATTAGCAAAACTACACATACAGGGACCCCAGGTAAGGGAGCAAAGGCTCCCGCCATGTATTGCCCAACTGCCAGTTAGTAATCAGTCATTGGAGAGTTTATTATGATGCTAATCTGTATAGATAAGCAGATAGTTGTTAATATGATGTACAGGTATGCAGGGACTTAAAGACATTTAAATTGTAATATAGTCATAAGAAAAGTACAGCGGAACCTTGGATTAATCCGTTCCAGGAGAATGCTCATAATCCAAAGCACTCGCATATCAAAGTGAATTTCCCCATAGAAGTCAATGGAAACGAAAATAATTTGTTCCGCATTGACTTCAATGGCATGCAATACTGCATGTGGCCATGGGTGTGGGCAGGCGCTGGAGAGCTCGGGGACAGCTCGGCTGACCTCCGAAACCCTCGGAAAGGCTAGGAAACACCCGGGAACAGAGTATTTCCATGTATTTCCGAGTATTTCCGAACGGCTCCGAACCGTTCTGAACCGTTCTGAGTGTCACCGGCGCCCCCGCACCTCTGGCCAAATGCGGTACTGCACACCCCATTAGCTTGAATTCTGCTCCTTTTGCGAGACATCACTTGCAAACCGAGTCAGAATTAAGAAAAAAAAGTTACTCGTCTTTCAAAATGCTCATTAACCACGTTACTCGTAAACCAAGGTTCCACTGTACTTAGAGATTAAATCTGGCTAGTATCCAGTTATATATCTCATGATTAAAATCAAAACGATCTGCCTCAAAACTCAGCATACCTTGGCCTCCACAGTCAGCTTCAGTGCAACCTACTCCCAGTTGCGTGCCCTCTCTGGGAAACAACTGATCACTTTCCCATCAGTTATATGCAATATTTGGTTTTTATCATTTTATAAGTATGACATAAGATTTGTTTATGCCATTTATAGATACATGAATGCACTTTTCTTTGCTGTACAGTGGAACCTCGGATTACGAGCGTAATCCGTTCCAGGAGAATGCTCGTAATCCAAAGTACTCGCATATCAAAGAGAGTTTCCCCATTGAAGTCAATGGAAACAAAAATAATTTTTTCCGCATTGACTTCAATGGCATGCAATACCGCAGGTGGCCAAAGGCGGGGGCGCTGGAGAGCCTCGGAAAGAGCCGGAAAGTCTTTCCGAGCATTTCCGAACGACGCCGATCGTCGACGATCGGCTCCAGCGCCCCCCCCCCACCTCAGGCCAAACGAGGTATTGCACACTGCTTTGCCCTGAATCCTACTCGTTTTGTGGGACAACACTCAAAATACAGTGCTTGTATTGCGAAACGCTCATTAACCGCGTTACTCCCAATCCGAGGTTCCACTGTATATGCATTTCTATATTACTATGTTACTAATATGATATATTTATATTGTAGAACTACCACTACCCATTTGACATACAACCACTGAAGAAGGACTATAATTAGTCTGAAACATGTAAGGTGTTTACGCCAGTATGTACGACAGCTTGCCCACCAGTATCTATGGGCAGTAAGTGCCAGACATAAAGAATGCGCTATTTTGGGTATTATGTATCATGATCTTATATTCGCAATCGCATTAAGGCTACTTTCACACTGAGGCACTTTACAGGCGCTAAAGCGCTAAAAATAGTGCCTGCAAAGCGCCTGTAAATGCCTCTCCCATTGAAATCAATGGGCAGCGCAGCGCTTGAAAAGCGATTTGGAAGCAGTGATTTTCGGTCACAAGCGGGGCTTTACCGCCAACGCCCCCCCCCCCACGCCCCAGGGTGAAAGTGCCCTAATACTATATGATGTTCATTGTTGATTTGTACTATTTTATCATGTTGTTATAAGAAAAAATATATTTTTTTTACCTACATTTTGGTATGCCTGTCAAAAAATCCATGAGGGGTTTTACCGTGCTATATGCACCAGTTTTTTTTTTTCTTCATGTATTCATTTGGCAATGCTTGCCATACACATACCAATCCTTCCAATCCCAATTCATGTATTACTGTGTTCATATGAACATACACACATTAATCTGCTCTGGAAAGCACAGAATGTGTTCTTATCATTATCATTTAATAAATAAAAAGCCATATTTTGCTTAGTAAACTAATAAATAAAACAGCTGCCAAATGACACAGGGACTTCAGTTTATGTGATAATCAATACCATGAACACCTAATAATCTTCAATAAACATCTGAAGACAAAGGTCAGCAAAATCTGAGTGAGCAATGACAATTAGGTTTAGTCATAGAGATTAGTTGTTTCTTTGCTGAATATATGAGGACTGCTGTTTAAAGCAGAACTCCAACTTTAGATAAAAGTGTTAATACTTTAGTAAAAACCTTATGAAGTCTGTCCTGTAGTTCATTTTTACTGCCTCTCTGCAATTGTAAAGTAAATCTTTCTGGTGCATGCCCTAATTTTGGTTGTGTGACATTAAGCGTTGCTTCCTGTCTGGGGCCGTGCTGTTTTGACTCACCTCTGTAGTACTTGAGACTACAGAGGTGACGTCAGCACGATATTCATGCTGATGCTGAGCAGGATTGAGTTGGTTGCAGTTATCATACAAATCCTGTCCAGTCAAGCCTATCTTCTATGTCTTGCCCTCCTGATCCCTGCTTATACTAGACATTCTCCCTGCAAGAAAAGCCTACCTAGCCCTTCCCTTTTACAGGCCACAGTAACACCCAGAAATGCCCTGAAACTACACTTGTCCCAAAGCATCAAGTGAAACTACGTAAGCAGCAAAAAAAAACTTTCTCCAGGCGCTCCTGGACTTATAAACAAAGCTGGAGAGAAGCTATGATGCATAAACTGAGAAAATAACAGTAGGTGTTCTAAAGGTTCCGAGATATAACATAAGTTATGAAAGAGTGCTAATCCTAGAGTTGAACTTCAAAAGAGCAATCATCTTGACTGCTAATAAATATAGGCATAACACTTATGTCCTGTACACACGATCAGAATTTCCTATGGGATAAAATCTGATGGAATTTTCCGTAGGAATTCCGTTCAAGCTGTCTTGCGTACACACTATCAGACCAAATTCCGACCGTCCAAAACGCGGTGACGTAAAACACTACGACAAGCCGAGGAAAATTAAGTTCAATACTTCCTAGCATGCGTCGACTTGATTCTGAGCATGCGTGTTTTTTTTCTCCGTCGGAGTTCCACACAGACGATCGGAATTTCCGATAGGATTTTTTTCCATCAGAAAAAAATAAAACATGTTCTACATAAAAAAGTCTGATGGGGCCCACACATGGTCAGAATATCCGATGAAAAAATTCCATCAGACTTTTTTCATCAGAAATTCTGATCGTGTGTACAAGGCATTACTGTACCAAATCAAACCCAGATAAAAGATTGTTCTCTAATAAAGACATAAAAGGCAAAATGGTCTTAGCCTTTTCTTTGCAATTAGTGAAAAATTTCATAGCATTCCTTAACCACTTAAGGACCCCCTCCAGTAGATATATGTCGGCAGAATTGCACGTACAAGCACAGCAACGTACCTGTGCGTCGCCTTTAACTGCCCGACATGGGGGGTCACGCGCATGCGCCGCCGGCGGCGCGCTCGCGACCCCGCTACCTTCCCCGTGAGTCGGACCGCGGGTCCCGCGGACTCGATGGCCACGGGGATCCCTGCGATCGTCTCACGGAGGGATGGAGCGGGGAGATGTTAGTGTAAACACAACATCTCCCCGCTCGCCTACTGACACTGTCACTGATTTCGGCTCTGTGTAATCAGAGCGGAGATCAGTGACGTGTCACTCGTAGCCACGCCCCCTAACAGTAGTAATCACTCCCTTAGGTACACTTAACCCCTTCAGCGCCCCTAGTGGTTAACCCCTTCACTGCCGGTGTAATTTTAACAGTAACCAGTGCATTTTTATAGCACTGATCGCTGTAAAAATTACAATGGTCCCAAAAATGTGTCAAATGTGTACGCCATAATGTCGCAGTCACGAAAAAAATCATCATGATCGTCGCCATTACTAAAAAAAAAATTTATAAAAACTATCCCCTATATTGTAAACGCTATAACTTTTGCGCAAACCAATCAATAAATGCTGATTGCGATTTTTTTTACCAAAAATATGTAGAAGAATACATATCGGCCTAAACTGAGGAAAAAATTTTTTTTTTATATATTTTTGGGGGGTATTTATTATAGCAAAAGGTAAAAAATATTGCATTTTTTTTTCAAAATTGACGCTCTATTTTTGTTGATAGCGCAAAAAATAGAAACCGCAGAGGTGATCAAATACCACCAAAAGAAAGCTCTATTTGTGAAAAAAAAACAACGTCAATTTTGTTTGGGAGCCACGTCGCGCGACCGCGCAATTGTCAGTTAAAGGGACGCAGTGCCGAATCGCAAAAAGGGGCCTGGTCATTAACTAGCCAAAATAGTCCAGGGCTTAAGTAGTTAAATAACCATTACAAGTGAAACATGTGTCGGTCACATATTATGAGTAGACCTGAACAATACCATGACCATAGCCAAAATGACTGTCCTTACTATGAGTGCTGGGCAGGCATCTGACTGCCCCAAAACCCATTAGGGAATTGATCAGTAACCACAACTAACTCAAACCGATCAGATGGCTGAAATTTCTTCCCCTGCACACCACTTAGGCCGCATGCACACAAGCCCTTAGGGCTGTACAATGTTAAATTTGGGCATATTTCCCTACATAAGTGAAAGGGTGGGATGATGTCGGTACCATCCCTAAAAGACAGTCAGCAAAAAAAAGAAAAACAACTCCAAACTTCCTAAACTAAAGAGAAAAGGGGTGGGGGTTAATAATCAGACATTTATTTCACCATATAGAGACAACAAATCCACATCCATTTAAAAGGGCTTAAGGTACAACTTCATTATATCTCTATAAAATAGAACCTTAAAAGCAATTATAGTAACACCATCAATATACAATAATATTGTTAAATATAACTTGCATGACTATACATATGTGAGATGGTCACAATCTCACAGAATACATGAAGTTAAGTATGGAGCTAAAGATCAACGCGTTTCATGGCTGTGTGCTTCTTCAAGATCCATGTCACAAAATCTCCATGAATGATGGTGTACTAATACAGGGACCTAAGACAAACAACTATATGAAGTACCAAAAACTAGCCGTATATGACTTCATGTAATCTATGAGATTGTGACCATCTCACATATGTAAAGTCATGCAAGTTATATCCAACAATATTGTTGTATATTGATGTTGTTACTATAATTGCTTTTAGGGTCTTATTTTATATAAGAGATATAATAAAGTTGTATGCTGAGCCATTTTGAACGGTTGTCTTTTCTTTTTAGTTTAGAAGTTTTGGAAGTGGTTTTGTTTCTTTGTTGTCAGTGAGCGTACTTCCCCACCCAGGAGCCACAGGTGCTCCATACAGCCATTTATAGAAAGCAATAGCTGTACTTGATTGAACATGGGTATATACTGGTATTGGAATAAACATGCATACAAATGTACATCTTTGGCCACAGAAAGTCTGCCTCAAGAGCCGTACATCTGTACATGTGTGCATACAGCCATTGATTTTCTTGGGCGCCTGTAGGCACCTGTGGCTCCCTGGTGGAGAAATACACCTGAATTTTATGTTGTATGGCTCCGGGCACCTATGTGATGAGCCCTAATAAAACCTTATTCTGTCCCTTAAACATTACAGTCAGTCAGGCCAAAAAATTGTATATCCAGCTACTCCCCTTTATGCTGAGCTTACACCAGTCCCCTTTGAGAAGTTCTCAAACAACTATCATTCGTCATCCTTGGTGCACTAACCCAAAACTGTTTGATTAATAAGAGCACATGCAACAAATCAATAACAGTTTTGAGTATAAACCAGTTTCATGGATTCCTAAATTTTTCAATTTGAGAACGCTCAAACTAAAATTTGAAATTGCTTTTTTCCTATTTTTAGGTAAAGTAGGAAAGCATTAGAACCCCTATCAGATTTTTATGGCTGCATATGTCCGAATCACATAGAGACATGCATACACTTGGATAGGTAGTAGGTAAAAATGTTGCTTGGAAATTAGTATTCTTTTTCTTGTACAGTTCCCTTTGATATAAATGACTTACATTAGTATTTTATTTGTCTCATACAGGGCGCACACATGCTTCAACCGACTGGATCTTCCGCCGTACCCATCTTACTCTATGTTAAATGAGAAGTTGTTGATAGCGGTTGAGGAGACAAGTACTTTTGGACTTGAATAAGCAAATGCAAGAACTTCTCAAAATTTCCTCCTGACTTGACTCCACCTTCCTATTCCACAGACACAGGTTGTCGTTGTGGTCTTGTTTTCACATTTCATTTTTATTTATTTCCTTTGGCATTCTTGTTTCAAAAGAAGCTACTTATAAACATGCATGGGGAACTGGTTCCCTCCGAGATCTTATCTTTGTGCTTTCCTCCTCCAGTTTCAGCAATCTACAAAGCCGTATGCAATATAAAAAAATAACAACTGGACTCAAGGCTCTGTATATCTGTGCATACCTTCAAAATAAAGTTAAAACACAGCTGCATATTGCAATGCTTTGATTTAAACTTTGACTGTGTCTCTGATCACGATATATCCCATAGTTTATGGTCTTGTAATGCTGCATTTTTCAACAAATACACAAAGCAAATCCTGTTTAATTTATGTGTAATGCCAATCCATATCATTAGATTTGGTTTCTTCAGAAGATCTAAGTGCAAGGATTATCTTATATCTATTATACAAAGCTGGAATTTACTTTCACTAAACAAAAGTGGACTCTGGATGCCTTATGATTGACATATACAACACATCTAATGGCTCACAAGACCAAAGATTTTAAATGAGCTGTTTTCAAAAGAACATCAATTCTTTAAGGATGAAACCATTTTTTAATGGTTTTCTAAACAGACCAAAATCCAGCAAAACAAGACAGTCCATGCAGCGATTATGATGCAGAAAGTACAATAAACCCACAGCAACCAATATGATTTCCAAAGCAGCTAACAATGGTTCATTGGGTTATTACGCTTTGAGCATTGCTGTCTTTTCTCCTAATGCCCCGTACACACGGTCAGACTTTTTAATGGGCCAAAATCACATCGGAATTCCGACGGAATTCCATCGGAGTAATAGATAACGTGTTCGCTATCTAAACTCCGACTGAATTCCTCGGAATTTCCGATGGAAAAACTCAGATTGGGGCATACACATGGTCGGAATATCCGATGGAATAGTCCGTCTGACTTTTTTCATCTGAAATTCCGATCGTGTGTACAGGGCATTAAAGTGACTCTTTCATGAGACAAATATGGTGGCTGCCATTGCTGACATCTCCTTTAAGAATGATAATTCCCTGACTATCATGATGATGCTTTAGCTTCAACACTTTCCGAGTGTCTGAGTTGAAACAAATACAATGGTATTCTGAAACTTTCCTGACACTTTACAGCATGCTTGTTTTGGATCTGTGACTCAAAAGTCAGAAGCCGAAAAAAGCTAGGCAACTAGCATTTTCAAAAATGGCCCAGTAATGACAGTCATACTTTTCTCATAAGAGTCACATTAAACGAGCTAGAGCATACCCTATACGTGTGCACAGTGCAAACACATGTGGATGATTTCTTCTTGATACACAGTTTCCTTGGCTTGAGGGTCTCAAAGTAAGGGTTTTTCACTTTTTTGGACATTATCTTTGTCATACAAGAAGAAAAGGGAACCAACTATGGATAATATGAGTTATGGATATGGTGTGCTCTTTCACAGGGAAATCTTCATAGTCTACATTACATATTTCTTGGTGGTGACAGCTGTATATTAGATACAAATACATTTTGTGTATTGTGATATACCATTTTTCCATTATACTACAGTGTATATGGCATTTACAGCACAGAAAACCTCTATGAATAGACACTGGCCATGAACCCCCTCCCAGAGAACCATTCACAATATTCTACAATCTACCTCTAATGTCATATGGCCACATCCCAAACATTACTTTAATGTTATCATGAATTTTTTTTTAATTTCCTAGAAAAGACAGTACCTTTACTTTCTTCCTAGATGCACTATTGAGTGTGAGAATGTGGCCAGATCTCACGTTGCTTGCAAAATAGCAGCAGACGCACACCCCCAATATCGGAGGTGATGATTGAAGAAGGTATGTTTGGTACCTCCATGAAAAAGAAGCTGTTGTGAATATCTAACAGCACTTGCGCTATGTCAATTCTTTGAATTTGCCCTTGATTTTACCTACCATGCCATTAAAGCTTCAGAAAATTGTGTTTTGTAGCATCAATGTGATGTGTTGAAGTATGCCTAAGAGGACACAAGCTTTGATAGTAGGAGTCTGCAGTTTTAAGTCTATGTGTTCTCCAGCCTTTTTTGATACCATACTGTCACCCTGGTAAAAGAGTGGTTTTGAATAAACATTGCTGGGGATTTTTTTTATAGAACACCATAAAGAGTTCTTAGGTTTAGCTCCTGGATAAACAATTAATGTCTATAAACAAGAAGAATATGTATTCGTACTTGCTTCACTCCTTGTACAAGGTAAGTGTTCTTGTATCTGTCCTTCTCTTGTAGTTTTCTACAGGCAACCTGTGGTGCGTGGGCACTCCCACAGCATTGCATAGAGTTATGATGTCACCACTAGTTCTACAAGGTAATACCTGGGTTTGTTGCTATGGGGTAATACATTTTAAAGGAAAATTTTTGTTCCTATGGTTGAGCTTAAGGAAATTTGAATAAACCCTATGCTATTCCGATGCAGAACAAAGCAAAGGGTTTTCTTTACATCTAAAAATCCAGACAAGCAGCTAAGTGCACATAAATGTTTTACCTGCATAAGGATTTCTATTTCTGTCCATCCATTTCTGAGACTTATATCTGTAGCATCCTCTAGTGTGCTAGAGTAGGTAATGTTAGGCATTTGTTAGTGTACGCAAAATGTTTTGGCTTGGCTGGCAGCCAAGCCTGTGTTTAATCTGGGTCGGGTGAGTGAGGCCAGGGAGGGCTTGTATGGCTCATAAGGCAGCATCTCTGGTACCTTCTTCCAACTTCTGGAACTTGCTTGGGAACTTCCAGAAGAATTGGAGGGAGGTAAGGAGGACTTACCTGGAGTATTCATGAGGGCCCTGACCAATCCACAACAGATGGGTTGGCAGGGGGCATGCTCCCTCAAATACTCAGGGTCAGCCCAGCTGGGCAGGAGAGTTTGAGTGGAAGTTGGAGATGGAGTGCTAGGAGACTGTTGGCGGGCCCTCAAGGGTAACCACCTGTTCTGGGGGGGTGACCTTGGGCCTGGGAGCTCAAGGTCATCCAAAGGCGGAATCTTGTCCAGTGGCATTGGAGCAGGTGTGAGGACAGCACGAGTCAGTGAGAACATCCGGGAGGTGGGCTGGTGAGTGTTGCAGTCGGGGAGGACTGAGAGTCAGCCTGAGAAGACTGGGTGAGAGCAGTCTGAGACGGATGCAGCGTCAGTCTGGCAGGACTGTGGAAGCTTAGCTAGGAGGGCAAGAGAAAGGGGCAGCTGTATCCAGGTGGGCTGGCAGTGACTGATCAGTAGCCACAGAAGGACAGCTGGGCACTAGGACTTTGCTACACAACCATGGGCCCTGTGGTCCCTGCCTGTAAAGGGCATTTGCTGAAATCTGACTGAGCCCTGTTGTCAGATCACCTAACAGTGTGTTAGCTGGTCCTGGGAGTTTTGTGCTTCAAGCAAGTGTTGTGCTGGAGAAAGCTGAGGAGTTTATAAATAGACTGTACAGACTAAGTTGTCCCTGAAGAGTTCTGCTAAAGTCAAGTTGCAACGTCTGTTTCTTGACTCCAGAGTGCCGTGGAAAATTCTGTGTGCCTGGCTGTGCAGGGTGGGGGATCCCTTATTCACCAGTGGCTCCTGTGGGGCGTCGTCCACGATATCTGTCCAAGGGTTACCTGCCAGCCATTGCTCCTAGCAACCTGAGTTTCTCATCGAGCCAGGGAACTGTGCCTTGTTCCAAGACCACCAGAGGGGTTGAACCAGGGAAGGACTTATGTGTTCTGCCTGCTTGTGACTGTTACTCTAAGAATCAAGTGCCATTGCCCCTAGCAACCAGCGGGAGCAGCTCTTGGAGCTATTGTCGCCCTGCTTACCCAGTTACCCCAACCGCAGCTGGGAAGGACACTTGTGTGTAAAAGCCTGCTTTTTAGTGAACTATTACCATGTGCTGTCACCTGTGGCAACCACGGCGGGCAATCGCACCCATGGATTACAAATACACCCAGCGATTTTCTTATGGATGGGAAAGAGACTTTATGCTTCAAAATCCTGCTAAAGACAGTAAAGTATGCACAGAGATGTCTGCTGTTACTCATGGCAACCACAGTAAATGCATGCTGCCACCTGCTGTCAGTTGCTCGGACATAGTCGGTGCCGAGCGGCATGTCTGGACAAGTTCTGCAAGTGCCAGTGTGTGTGCCATCATCATCATCATTGTGCCTGCAAACTTCAGTACAGCGAGCAAAAGGTTACAGCAGAGTGTGTGGGAAAAGGCCTGCTTATCACCATCGCGGAAGGAGCCATGCCCCCCGGAGGGGACCCAGTGTGCCCTCCTAGCAGTGAGAGAGGAGCAAGATGGCGGAGGGTGCATGCTAGGGTTGCCACCTCATCCCTTTAAACCCGAACACATCTGAATTACACAGGTTCTGAGGCTAATTTAATGCAGAGAAGGCACCAAGTGAGTTTAATTACCACCTTAATCAGCCACAGAACCTGTGTAATTCATATGTGTTCGGGTTTAAAGGGATGAGGTGGCAACTCTAGTGCATGCTGTGTCCTGCATGCAGAATACCAACCGCGGTGGTCATTGCCTGGATTCGGTGCGGGCACTGTGATGAGCCGCTGATCAAGCTGACATCCAGCAAGCAGGAGCCACTGAACTGCGGTCAGGACTGTGCACCTTTCAACCGCAGAAGTCCCGGAAGGCCGGTGCGGGCCTGGAATCATGTGCTTAAGGCGGGGTTGAGTCTGAGCCTGTTGACTCCTCTGCGAAAAACAGCAACATCGGTGAAGAAAGTTTGAGATCTGCCATGGTCTGCAGGCCGGAAGGGGACCTGGTAACTGGGAGTACTGCCCACTGCCCAGCAGGAACCAGACACTGTCTCTGAAAAGCCAGCTATGCCTATCTGCTCTGCCGACTCCACCTGGAAGGAGCCAGTGCATAAGCGTCGCCCAGAACGCAGGCAGAATTCAGGCCCTTGGATGCTGAGTTAGCGGATTGGTCGATACACAGTAGCTTGGAGGAAGAATGGGAGTGGAGGTGTTGATTGTGCCAGATCTAGCTGAAGGGACGGGAGAAGCCGCAAAGACCCTAGTCAACATCATACAAACCTTCTTTAACAGACCCTCCATCACCCATACCAGAGCAGCTAAATTCAAGCAGTAGGTACGGAGGTCCCCCCACGCTTGTGTCCTTCCAAGAAAAGTGAAGCCAAGAGAACTGCCCAGGTTTTCCAGGTTCCAGAGGGAGGTTCAGCGCAAGACAGCTCTGGAGTGGGGTATGTCCCTCCCGACATCATAGACGTCATTAAGGGATCACGTAGAGAGTGGGAGGATGACCTGTTGTAGGAATACATACACATCCCAAAGCCTTTGCGAGTGCGAGATTGTGAGGAGACCTGGGCCCAGTTTCAGAACATACGTCAGGAATGGAGGCTGGGGAGGGCAATCTACAAAGACAGAGTGGTGGTCGTAAAAGTAGGACAGCCTGCCAGGAGCCACTCTGTTGCTGCCAGGAGAGCTGATGGCAGCATTACAAGATTGCCAAACCCTGATTTCTATCTGTGTGGGACTGCTGGAGTGTGAAGCTTACAGGTGGGGATCTTCACATGTGCAGCTGGGAGAATTGCTGCCTGTGTTTTTGTTGCTATGCCCTAGGCCGGCCTGCCACCCTGACCTGTGCCAGATGGATGAACTGTTCCACTGATGAACTTGGGTGAGGCCTAGTCGGCTGATACAAGCCCTTTGAAAAGAGACTGCTGACAAGGGAAGCGGCTTCTCCCATCAGAGACTCTAAAAAAAAAAAAAAAATGCTTTAAATGTTTCTTTTTCTGCCAGCAGGCCTGCTGACAGAATGTGTGAATAATTAGTTAGGTTTAGTGATTTAGTGTTCCTTTGTTTTTCTCTCTGTTTGCAGGTGTTGTTGTGAATGGCTGTTCACCCTGCTCTGGATGGATTCAAGAATTCCAGCTTGCTGGGAGGGCTTCCCTCAAGGGGGAGGTGATCCCACTTAATACTGTGTATATTTATCATGCCTGTTAGCTGCAGGAACCTGTAGCCAGGATGTAAATATTGTCCATATGTAATGTATACTGTTGAAAGAGAACCTGCCTATTTTTGATACTTTAATTTATTTGTACCATAGCCACGTCCCAATTGTGTTCCATTTTCCCTTTCCTTTTTTTTGGGATGCCCTGTTTTTATTTCTGGGTTTAGGAGTCATTTTTGTTTTCCCAGCCGTGGGCACAGGCTGTTATGTGGAGGCGGTGAGTGTAGCACCCTCTAGTGTGATAGAGTAGGTAATGTTAGGTTTTTGTTAGTGTAGGCAAAAATTTGGGCTTGGCTGGCAGCCAAGCCTGTTTTTAATCTGGGTCAAATTAGTGATCCAGGGAGGGCTGGTATGACTCATCAGGCAGCATCTCTGGTACATCCCCCTACTTCTGGAACTTGCTGGAAACTTCCAGAAGAATGGGAGGGAGGTTAGGAGGAGCTTCCTGGAGTATTCATGAGGACCCTGACCAATCCCCAACAGATGGGTTGACAAGAGGCCGGCCCCCACAAATACTCAGGGTCAGCCCAGCAGGGCAGGAGAATTTGGGTGGAAGTTGGAGATGGAGTGCTAGGAGGCTGTCAGTGGGCCCTTATGGGTAACACCTTAGTCTGGGAGGGGGGGTGACTTCGGGCTTGGGAGCTCGGGTGCAGGAGGGATCTTCTGATATTGATATCCCAAGGATGAATCCTGTCCAGTGACATGGGAGCAGGTGTAAGGACAGCAGGAGCCAGTGAGCATGTCCGGGAGATCTCTAAGGACAAGACAGCCAGGTGGGCTGGTGAAAGTTGCAGTCATAGAGGACTGAGAGGCAGCCTGAGAGGACTGGGTGAGAGCAGTCTGAGATGGATGCAGAGTCAGTTTGGGAGGACTGTGGAAACTTAGCCAGGAGGGCTAGAGAAAAGGGCAGCTGCAGCCAGGTGGGCTGGCAGTGCCTGAAAAGGTGGTGCTGGGATCAGTAGCTACAGAAGGACAGATGGGCAATATGACTTTTCTACACAACCAAGGGGCCCACGGTACCTGCCTGTAAAGGGCATTTGCGCAAATCTGACTGAGTGTGTAAATAGACTGTACAGACAAAGTTGTCCCTGAAGAGTTCTGCTAAAGTCAAGTGGACATCCCATAATACCCCTATCCCCATCCAAGTTCAATACCCCTAATAAAAACACAAAAACAAAGTGGCAAGGTCTGTTTCTTGACTCCAGAGTGCTGTGGAAAATTGTGTGTGCCTGGCTGTGCAGGGTGGGGAATCCCTTATTCACCAGTGGCTCTTGCTGGGGTAGCGCTACATGCCTCCCAACCAAACAACACAGCAAGGCGCATGACACTGTAGACAGTTAAGGAATACAGTGATGTCCCCAAAAACTGTTTTTAAAATATTAAATGTAAATAATATGGACATAAAACTATAGTATATTCTATACTATACAAAGGGGGTTATTTACAAAAGGCAAATCCACTTTGCACTATAAGTGAAAACTACAAAGTGCACTTGAAATTGCACTGAAAGTGCACTTGGAAGTGCAGTCGCTGTAAATCTGAGGGGTAGATCTGAAATGAGGGGAAGCTCTGCTGATTTTATAATCCAATCATGTGCAAGCTAAAATGCTGTTTTTTATTTTCCTTGCATGTCCCCCTCGGATCTACAGCGACTGCACTTCCAAGTGCACTTGTAGTTTGCACTTGTAGTGCAAAGTGGATTAACCCCCAAAGTCTCTACTAGTAATAAGTTCAGATAAGGTTTTCTTTTCAGTTTTTTTCTAGCTCCCTCACTCAACTTCAACTGCTGTCATCCTAATAGATTTATCCATACTTCTGTAGCACTGACCCCCGAAGGACCTGCTGATTAATTTTGGGTCATGCAAACTACCTCCATGGCTTCCGTTGTCAGGGTAAAGAGTAATGCCTCGTACACACGACCATTTTTCTCGTCGGGGAAAAATTGCTTTTTTTTCTCTTTCATGAGAAAAACGACCGTGTGTGGGCTTTTGGTAATTTTTCCCGACGAGAAAAACGGCATTAATCACGACGAGAAAAATTAGAACATGCTCTAATTTTTCTCGTCGTGATTCACGCCATTTTTTTCCGCGGCAGTTTTCCCATAGGGAAACACTGCCTGGGAGCCTACACACGGTCGTTTTTCTCGACCAAGAGAAAAAATTACGGGAAAAACGGCCGTGTGTAGGGAAACAAGCCGTTCCTCGTTTTTCCCGTCTATTTTCTCGACTGTGTTTTCACTGTCGAGAAAATCAATCGTGTGTACGCGGCATAAGGCTTTATTTTCTTTTGCTGTAGAACTTGAGAGAAAGTGGGAAATGAGAGAAGTAGGGGAAGGTTCAGGCACGCGGTACAAGAGATGCAAACAGTCAGTATATTCGCCACTTAAGCCTGAGTGGGTATTGCTCATCCGGATAGTCCCCTCTCACGGTCCTAGAAGCCGGAATGATGCAGTGATCAGTCTTTAGACAGTTTCTGCCACAAACTGCTATAGGTGAATGAAGGTCTCTGCCACAGACTTGGTGAACTTGGGTCTCTGCCACAGACCTGGTGAACTTGGGATGCTTCCGGGAATCCTCTGCCACAGGATTTTAAAAGTCCCGAACCTCCAGTCGAGTAATAATAGAGCCTTTAAGCCGGACCGGCGTATTGCAGGACTTTTAGTATAGTGGATCCCTCCTTGAATGGGTTGCCAGGCCTCTCCCGAGATATCGGCACCTCGCCAGTCTCCTCCGGGGCAGGTCCTCCCCCGGCTCCCCTCCTCAAGAGCTTCCTTCCCACGGATGGACAGCTTGGGATACCTTCAGAAGTGTAGGCCCACACCAGCAGAGCCGGGCCTAGCGAGCAGAGATGTAGCCTCGGGCTGAAGGTGCCCGGGGCTAGAACACACACATGCACCCCATGCCATGAGGGCCACGAGGCGCACCAGGAACCTCAAAAACAATCGCTTCTGCCCCTTATGTACCCCTCCCCAGCATGCACAGCGGGCCAACCACGCCCACTGCACGGCTGCCAGGAAAGCACACCCAATACGCTGTGATACACCCGTATTCCAACATGGGCCAGCGGTGGCAGTGCTACCTATGGGAAAACAGGGAAAATAACTGCCAGGCAGTATCACAACTAGAGCAGAAGCAAGAATCTAGAGCAATCAGCAAGTCTGAGCACAACTATTGGCTCAGACTATGCCCTAAGTTTAAACATAGCGTCCCAACCATTCGGGCCGGAGCTACACTTCAGTTTGGATATAATACTACAAAGCCAGCTCTAAATAATACACATTCTTGCATATCATTTATGAGCTGGCCCAGACAATATAAAACACTTATATACTGCAATATACTAATGTCCATCTGGGGTAAAGAGCACCCAGACTGGCAGTTTCAGTAAAGGTTGGGAGCTCATAGTACTGTGCATTTTAGAATTAGAAAACAACGTTTAACTAAAAGATTGTATTACAGCATCCTGTTGGTTTCTAATTTAGTTGCATGTAGCAATTTTGAAACCACAAGCTTTATTTTGAAAAGTAATAACAAACATGGACCTGTGCCAATTACCTCATTATAGAGAAAAGTGTGGTGAGGTGGTATGTCTTTCTCAGACACAGTTTAAAGGAAACCATTTATCATTTCCGTTTTCAACTTAGTAAGTAACATGCTTTGCAAGTGAAATTTTATTTCCTTTGGTACATATTTTATACGCATACATAAACCTACAACAATATTGGTATGCTTAAAGCCCGCAATGCTAAAGAGAATTTGTCTTCAAAAAGAGTGGACCTCCATATAAAAAAATAATCTCAGGATCTCTAATATATGAACCATATACTGTATAATATATCAAAATATTTTTATATAAATCCTCTTGGGTCAGGTAATATAAAAAGGCAATCTTTGGATAATGCAAACATTTGTAGAAATGCACATAGTTCATAGTTTAAGTTAAGCTTTAGCCAGTAAGAATCTTTTCACATGTAGTGGGTATATACTTTTAAATTCTGGTGAGGACACCAGTGATGTATAATTCCCTGCGGCCGAGCAGGTGGCGCTGTCACTTTCGGCCAGGGATGAACCATCACTGCAGTGCCGTACCCTTTGTGGCCTCTCGCAGCGGTTGTACAGCGGGGCGGGGAACCCGCTGTGCATCCTGGGAGAGGGTATAAAGGGGGCGGACATCTTCGCCACGAGGTTCGAGTCCCATGCACCTTCAGCCTGAGGGCTGCTGTTCGCGGTCGGGGTCCAGGCGGCCTAGGCCTGGACACCGGGAGTTTGTGTTCCATCCCAGACACTTCAGTCTGGGGTGAGGTACTCAGCCAGAGGCCTGGGGCCCAGTACCTTCCGCTGGGTCCTGCGAGAGAGGAATTGTCCTAGGGGGCCCCGGGTTATTGGGGCACCTGAATCTAGTGGCATAAGGAACCGGAGGAGGGACTCATCCGAAGACCTGGTGCAGCAGATTGCCAGTGCCGGATGAACCTCTGGAGACCGCCCGGAGGGATATCTTCCCAAACAGGGGCCAAGATCAGAGAGGAAGGTGGTTCATGTTCTATGACCGGTGGCAGCGGTCCAGCTATTCAACTCAGGTCAGTGGCAGAGGCCTGCTATTAGGCCTGTGGCAGGGGCCTCAACGGTTCATCCGGTCGGTGGCAGCGACCAAAAATTCACGGTCGGTGGCAGAGACCGTGCGCCAGGCCTATTCGCTAGCAAAGGAATAGGAGAGTTCAGTTGTGCCTGGGCCTACTCGTATCCACACCCTTGTTTGTGCATAACTGAAAGTTCAACTGTTTGTGTTCACCCTGCAAGAAAAGAAATAAAGGAGTGTTGGACTTTCGATTGGTGTGGGGCTCTATGTTATTGGCAGACACATCTCCACGGAACAACTAAGGCTTCGTATGCAGTGAACAGACCCGGAGGTAATTCAAGTAACTCTGCTCAACCCTCATACACATACGAGGGGAGAGCTTGGCGTAGTGTTCCTGCACTCTCCTCTCTCAGGTACCCCTAGACACAAGCCATTCACAATAGGCGAGAGGGGGAGTGAGGCTCCGCTATACACACAAGTCGCTCCGACTTAGAAAAAGGTTCCTGTACTACTTGGAGCGACTTGCATTGACTTCTATTACAGAAGTTGTTTGCAAGCCACGTTGAAATCTCGCTGTGCGGGGCAGCTTCAGAGTCAGGTGACTTTGAAGCCGCCCCAGTGTGAACTGAGACTTCAAGGTATAACTTAGACTATTAAATGTCTATTGGTGACTAGCACAGTGCACCCATAAGCATACTGTACAGTATATAAATACAACTATGATAAAAGCACATACCAATCAGTCAATTTACAACTGGTGTGCTGCCCAATGGGCATAGAATTGTTATATATATTGTTTCTCTCAACCATTTTCTATGGACGTTTATGTTGAGTTTACATGCTGCCATCTTGTGACCTTTTGTGGTAATGCACATATTCTTTGTATTTCTTTTGTCTGATCTATGATACACTTCCTTTCTGTGTATGCTCTACCCTTCTTGCTGAGTTTGTACTTCCTGCTTAATGGAGACAGCTTAACAGGCCACATGTAACATGGGCACATGTATTCTGCATTGTAAGCTACAGACAAGTATCATCTTTTGACCGCACAATACTACAACCTGTTCATCTGCTGTAACCTGTCATCTGATGTATTCTGATGTTTTGGATTAAAGCACTTCTGTGAATAGAATCGGTATTGGTGAGTTATCTGATAAGGATTGTCCTCAGTGATCATATCTGCTTATACAGGCCAGGCATGGAGGTCTCACAAGGGATTAGTCGCTTCACAACAATCGGAGTCAGAATAGTCAAAAGATGTATAGAATTCCTACAGCATGCTGTGTATATGTGTGTGACTTATCTGCAATCAAGCTCAGCGCCATCCGCCATCTTGTGAAAGCTCATGTGAATGTTAAAAACAGCTTCTAAGCATTGAACTGTGTTACGCAACCTGTCTAAGCTGCTGTTCGTCTTCTTAAAGAGACAGTAGCATTTTTTGCAAAAACTTGAAAAATGTCAAGACAAGACTCTGAGGACCTTTTTGTGGCTGAACCAACGCAGATTCATCATGCCTCTGAACCCGCAGATGTACAGTGAGCAGATTCTGCAGATATTGCCGAACAGAGTGTAAGACCCAAACGTGCAATGAAACCGACACAGAAATTCAGAGAAAACTATGAAACCACTAGAAATGAGCTCTCCAGCAATCTGTCAGACTTATGAGACAGAACCTCACGCTGCATGTTAGTTTTGTCACACTTAAATGATCAACCAGCTGAACTAAGAGAATCTATAGATCGCTTATCTGTCGCGTATGAACGCTACCAGCGGCTGTTTGCAAAGTACACAGCTTTCTTGCAGGACTGTATTATAGAGGACTCTTCAGCAGAACTGACCAGGGCGGATGCACTAAATCGACAAAGGGATCTCTTAGTGCAAAATTCTCAGCATAAAGCAGAACTCTGCATTGCTCAACTGCAGGAGACCAGATCTCACAGATCCACATCAACCAAGCACACTGCACGTACTTCCAGATCCTCTCGCTCTAGAAGCTCAATATTAAGTGACAAGATAATAGAGGCCCGTGCACGTTTGGAAGAAAATAAAGTGCAAAGCTCCTTTACCAGAAAGGAAGCAGAAATAGAAACACATAGGGCAGCTCGTCAAGCAAAGATGGTATTTTACCAAGCAGAGCTGGATGCTCAAAGCAAAGCTCGCCAAGCAGAGCTGGATGCTCAAAACAAAACTCTTGAAGCAGAGATGGCAGCTCAACAAGCAAAGGCAGATTCCCAAATAAAGGTTCTGCAAATAGAAAAGGAGGAAGCAGCTGCCCTAGCAAGGCTGAGAGTCCTTGAACAAGTGATGGGAGAAAGCGCTAACTCAGACTGTTCCATCCCAGCGGAACTGCAAGACCCAGTTTAACGCACCAGTGAATATGTACAAAAGCATAGTGTTTGCAATGATACAGAGTCATTTCTTGTACGTCCTACTAACAACACTGTTCTGACTCTCATCACAGAGACCTCTCAGCTCCAAATGCCTGAGCCTCTTCAAGTCTACAACACAAGTGCATCTATGCAGAAAGCCTCAGGGATTACACCACAGTTAAACGCTTTTGCAACATCGTTTTATCCTGGTAAACCTCACCCTACTTCACCAAAGAACTTTCACACCCGAGGGGTTCCACAAGTTACTTGGGCACCAAAGAGTGAGAGATCAGACTTGAATGACTTTGCCAGATATATGATATGCCGTGAGCTCATTAACACTACCCTCTCACGGTTTGATGAATGTCCAGAGAGCTACAGGGCCTGGAGATCAACCTTCAAAGCTGCTATTGCTGATCTCAACCTTACTACCAAGGATGAACTTGTTTTGATCATAAAGTGGCTGGGGCCAGAATCTGAAGATCGTGTTAAAAAGACTGAGAACAGTGCATGTTGACAACCCAGATGTAGGTCTTGTTGCTGCATGGGCAAGACTTGAGCAAGCCTATGGTAGCTCTGAAGCCATAGAGAGTGCTCTATTCAAGAGACTGCAAAACTTCCCAAAAATAGGGAGCAAAGACTATCGCAAGCTTCAAGATCTGAGTGACCTTTTCATGGAGCTAGAGTTGGCAAAGATAGACCCGCGTCTACCTGGACTAAGCTTTCTGGACACTGCTCATGGTGTCAATCCAGTGGTGTCTCAATTGCCATACGGCCTGCAAGAGAAATGGGCACAACAGGGCTCAAGCTACAAAAGAGACTATAACGTATCTTTTCCTCCATTCGCATATTTTTGCAGGTTCATCAGTGATCAAGCCTGGATGAGAAACAATCCTAGCTTCAGCTTCAGTGAACCCGACTTGCCTGCTTCATCATCATAATCTTCATCAAGGTATGATAACACAGCAGCTAAACGTAGAGACTTTAATAGAGCAATATCTGTTAAAAGGACAGACATCACACCACCCGTATCCTCTCCTGCTCACCAGAGCGGTTCGGGTGACAGAGATAAAGACCCGAATTGTCAGTGCCCTATTCACAAGAAGCCTCACCCCCTAAAGAAATGTTGTGGGCTTAGGGCAAAGACGTTACAAGAGCGCAGGGAGATTCTTCAGAAACTTGGAATATGCTACAGGTGCTGTGCTTGTTATGGACATTTTGCTAAAGACTGTAAAGTTGTCATCAAGTGCACAGAATGCAGTAGCGACAGACATGTTACAGTCATGCATCCGGGTCCACCCTCGGACAATTCACAGCAACCTCCTATCTCCAGCCCTGTATCAAATCATGGCGGGGAGCAACAAGGTCATGCTCCAGCCACAGCTAATGTTTCCTCTTCATGCACAGAAGTCTGTGGAGAAGGCTTAGATCACAAATGCTGTGCTAAGATATGCCTAGTGAAGATATACCCAAAGGGCCAACCTAAGGAAGCTATTAGGATGTATGCCATAATAGATGAACAGAGCAACAGATCCCTGGTGAAGCCTAAATTCTTTGAGCTCTTTTGTATAGAGGGACATACATCACTGTATACTCTCAGAACCTGTTCTGGTCATGAAGAGACCTTCGGCAGAAGGGCCGATGGGTTCATGGTCTCTCATATCAATAAGGTAGAGGGCATACCCCTACCAACATTAGTTGAGTGTGACCAGATACCAGACGAAAGGGAAGAAATTCCTACTCCAGAGGCTGAATATCACCATCCTCACTTAAAGTGGTTGTAAACCCACTTTTTAAACAAAGACCTACAGGTAAGCCTAGATTAAGGCTTACCTGTAGGTGCATGAAATATCTCCTTAACCTACACGGTTAAGGAGATATTTGTATGTAAATGTGGCGACGCTGACGTCACCCCATTCACAAATTCGGCTAGGTCGCAACATTCGACGACGTAGCCGAATTCGACAGCTCACGCGCGCATGCGCGGAGTCACGTCTTCGCCGCTACGGCCAATCACAGCGCCGGAGCGGCGCTGTGATTGGCTGCAGCGGCGATACCCGGAAGTAACATTCCGGCTATCGCCGCAGCAATGGATGCGGCTAGAGGAGGGACACGGACGACTTCGGGGGCCCCGATCGAAGGTAAGTGGTACATAATGAGCTAGTATGCTAGTCATACTAGCTCATTATAGCTTTGTCTTGCAGGTTAGTAAAAAAAAAAAAAAAAGATAAAGGGTTTACAACCACTTTAAGGCACCTTGTTAATGAGATTCCTGCAGTGGACATGAATGCTGAAAACTTGGTCTTGCTAGGAAGAGACATTCTCAGAGTACATAAAGTACGCAAGCAGTGCAATGGACCTGATAATGCCCCTTATGCACAAAAACTTGATCTAGGCTGGGTAATCGTGGGCGACGTATGCTTGAATGGAATGCGTGCGTCATCCGAGATCCACTTCAAACAGTTTCCTCGCCATTATGAAGTAAAAGAGAAGCCTCTTGACATCATCCAAGTACCTGATGTCACTCCTAACCTTTGTGATGATAACCTAGGTACCACAGTGTTTTGTACTACAAGCGATGACAACAAAATAGCCTTGCCAGTTGAAGACAGAGAGTTCATCAAAATAATGGACAAAGAATTCTTCCAGGATGAGTCTAACAGCTGGGTTGCACCATTACCTCTTCGTGCTACAAGGGATAAACTCCCAACCAATCGTGAACAGGCTCTATCCAGATTCAACTCACTTCAGCGAACTCTTAATCAATTCAAGACCACTTGTTCCTGTGTCCAAAGATCCTGAGTCCCCAACTATCCTTGCCCCAGCTACTCTTCTTACCCAGAAGCTTGGGTCTGTTCCTGTTCCACCTGGAAACTTTAAAGCAGGAAATCTGTGCTATGACCAGTGGAAGCGAGTACAACACCCCGCCAACTGCTTCTGGAATCGTTGGAAGATGGAGTATCTTTCTACTCTGCAAGGACGCAGGAAATGGCAATGCCTGAACGCTAACATACAAGTTGGAGATCTCGTTCTGCTTAAAGACCAGCAAGCTGAAAGAATCGAATGGCCCATGGGACTTATTG
The DNA here is from genome assembly GCA_029206835.1 of Rana muscosa. Classification (NCBI taxonomy): domain Eukaryota; kingdom Metazoa; phylum Chordata; class Amphibia; order Anura; family Ranidae; genus Rana; species Rana muscosa. The sequence goes on along the minus strand of CM055122.1, from coordinate 61,138,378 downwards.
CAAAGAGCGGTCCTAGTGATGATGGTAAGGTACGCAAGGTGGAGGTGAAGGTTTCAAGACAAGGGACTGTAAAGACTTTCATCAGACATATCACGGAACTTATTCTGCTCTTGCCCTTTGGAGAATGAACTTGTTTGCTTACGCTGCTGGATCCTACTTGTGACTTCAAGAAGAATGTGCCTTGAACTTTAAGTTGCACTTCTTGATGCCTTATTGCAGTTATTATTGTTGCATATATATGCATGTTCTTTTATGTCTTTCAGTTCTTCAAGATATCAAGGCAAATTACACTGTTTGTTATTTGCAGTTGCATCACTACCGTTCTATGTATATAGTGACATTTACAATGCCAGACGGGGAGTGTGCCGCCCAATGGGCATAGAATTGTTATATATATTGTTTCTTTCAACCATTTTCTATGGACGTTTATGTTTAGTTTACATGCTGCCATCTTGTGACCTTTTGTGGTAATGCACATATTCTTTGTATTCTTTGTATTTCTTTTGTCTGATCTATGACACACTTCCTTTCTGTGTATGCTCCACCCTTCTTGCTGAGTTTGTACTTTCTGCTTAGTGGAGACAGCTTAACAGGCCACATGTAACATGGGCACATGTATTCTGCATTGTAAGCTACAGACAAGTATCATCTTTTGACCGCAGAATACTAAAACCTGTTCATCTGCTGTAACCTGTCATCTGATGTATTCTGATGTTTTGGATTAAAGCACTTCTGTGAATAGAATCGGTATTGGTGAGTTCAAGCTATCTGATAAGGATTGTCCTCAGTGATCATATCTTCTTATACAGGCCAGGCATAGAGGTCTCACAAGGGATAAGTCGCTTCACAACAATCGGAGTCAGAATAACTGGTGTGGGTGGTTTTGATGTCCTATGTTTTTCTACTACCTAAAATGCAAGAACATATCATAACACTGTTTCATGTGTGACTTGATGCCTTTCCGCTAAGTTTCTGTATGGCCACTTTGTAGATCAAGAACAGCTGGGGAAATATGATACTGAGTCACATAGTTACATAGTCCACTCTACATATCCAGATATCAAAGCTACAGATCTAGTAGGCAGCAGGTCTCACACCGATTACTTGGCTTGCTAAAACCAGCTTTATTGAACCATGCAGTACATGCCACAAATCCCTGCCTTGTGACCACCGCTTATGACACGTTTCACCCCTGTGGGCTTAGTTGTGCAGGCATCTCTACAACTAAGCCCATACAGGTGAAACGCATCAGAGAGTTAAACCAGCGTTCAATATCGTTGGTTTAACAAATGACGTCATTGGTGTGCAACCTGCTGCCTTACTTGTTTGGCTCTCCAGTCAACACTCAGGGAGGGTTTTCCGTGATGGAGAGAGTGAGTGGAGCCTTTGGAGTGGTGGGCTCTGTTTGAGATCTACAATCTAAGCTACAGGTTACTGGTTCATTGGTCAGTGTTCACTGTTGATTAGATAATGTTATTTATTTAAGTTAAATAATGTGTAAACCCAATCACTACGATTTCTTACAAGCTTTAACATGTTAATACATTTTCAAAATATTGTCTTCAATCTTTTTTAAGCTGCAACGTTCAATAAAATCATACTTGGTGTTCCTGCCATGAAGGTCCTTATTCAGGCAACTTTCTGGTATAAGGTGAGAACCTTATCTCATATGTGCCCCTGTGCCGACACAAACAGTATACTGCATGCATGGTCTGCTGTCAATAGTAGGAAGCAGATCAATGGTAATGATGTGCAGCCAAACCTGGAGCAAGTGCATGTGGACAGAAATTGACCTCAAAGAGACTGGAGGAAATAAACAACACTGAGATGCAAAATAGTATACAATAGTGGGGGAAAAAGGTGAAAACTGTACTATATGTCAAAGACATGGAATTGTTTATTATACAAAATCCTATAGGACACAAACTTATGTCCAGTTAGGGTTTATATCAAGGGTAGGCAACACTTGATATACCACAACACCGCCCATGGAGGAGGTGTCCTTCTTCTCCTCTCTTCTCCCTCCTCCTCCTTTGCTCCCTGCCAGTCTCTGCCGCCTAGTCGCCCGCCCGCCCACTATCTCCGTGCATAGCCTGATCGTTATCAAATGACCGGATGACACAGCATGGATCTCTGGCTGTGACAGGTATTGTATGCCAGAACACCGATCGCTGTAATCTCCCGCCAGCATTGTGATTGACAGCGCACTGTGCCAAACCGGTGGGAGATTACAGTGATCGGTGTTCTCACATACAATACCTGTCACAGCCAGAGATCCATGCTGTGTCATCCGGTGATGTGTGCTAATGATCTCGCTATGCACTGGTAGGCCACTGTTGATCTACACTGGGGGGGCCACTCATGATCTGCACTGGAGGGGACTGATGACCTACACTGGGGACCACTGATGATCTGCACTGGTGGCCACTGATGATCTGCACTGGGGGCCACTGATGAGCTGCACTGGGGGCCACTGATGAGCTGCACTGGGGGGCATTGACAAGCAGAACTGGGCCATAACGAGCTGCACTGGGGGCCACTGATGAGCTGCACTGGGGGCCACTGATGAGCTGCACTGGGGGCCACTAATGAGCTGCAGTGGGGGCCACTGATGAGCTGCAGTGGGGGCCACTGATGAGGTGCACTGGGGGCCACTGATTGCTGTTAGAACGACCTCAAAGCTGCAGCAGGAGCAATATTTCTAATACTGAGTTACAGCAGAGTACAGTGTGTATAATATATAGTTATGGGATGTGTCTACAGCTCAGTAATGATTGCATAAATTAAGTAAGGGCAATATGATTATCTCCTTTTGTTGCTGGAGGGGAAAGAACAGACATGCTTTACATTTATAAGGGGCTGTAACCTATCATACCATGTGTTATGTATGGCTTGCTGGCTGCAGAATGAGGGGTGTGATTTATGTTGAAGTGGGCTTGTCCACATTTACATGTATAGCCCTAGTGTACCTCCCACATTCATTATAATTTGCAAAGCATGATGGGAAATGTAGTCTGATTACAGTGCAAAGAGAGGAGAGAGGATATGATGTAATCACTGTTATAACACCTCCTCTTGGGCAGAATACAGGCTGCATTTTTTGAATCACAGAGCTGACTTCCTGAAAATTCAATCAGACATATCTCTTAAACTGGAAGAAATTTCACAAATGTAATAACTGTTTAGTGTTTTGTGTGTGTGTGGGGGGGGGGGGGGGTGTACTAATGGCGGATTTTATGAAAATCCCAGAGTTCTGCTTTAATATAGTATTATTTATGAGTTGGTAGCCATAGCCAGTCATGCTGATGAAGAGGCAAATAGGCCTGGAAGCACGTTCATTGACTGTGCATGCTCCTTGAGTGACATTGGCACCAGGCGGAGGAGGACTTTGCCTGTCTCTGCGGCCGCTTTCTGATTGGATGGATGAGTCTTGCCTTCTATACAGCAACACCCGGTGCCCTACACCATCTCTTTGGTTGTCACCTGTTGGCTTCCCTCATGGTCGGACATTGAACCCTGGTGCTGCGAATCTTGTCAATTCTGCCTGTCTGCTACTTGCTCTTGTGAGTGTAACTTACAATGTTTTTATTGTCTGCTTCCGATACTACACTATGGTGACCCTTGTGCCTGTTTTTTCTTTCTCCCCTTGAAAGTAACACAGAATTCAGGGGGCAGTAGTAAGTAATGTAGAGGTCAGTAGTCAGTAATTCAGAGTGCAGCGGTCAGTAGTATGCAACACAGATTTCAAAGGTAAGTAGTAAAAAATTCAGAGTTCTGAGAGCAATAGTAAGTAATACAGAGTCAGCAAGGTCACTAGTAAGTAACTACAGAGCTACTACATACAGAGTATGTAGTGCATAGGTAAGTAGGCAATAACACAGAGGTCAGGAGTAAGTAACACAGAGTGCAGGGATCAGTACTAAGTAACACAGAGTTCAGAGGTCAGTAGTAAATAATGCAGAGTGCAGGGGTCATTAGCAAGTAACACAGAGTGCAGGGGAAAGAAGTATGTAGTCTGTCCTGTTAATACCCACCCTTGAAAAACATTACACAATGTGACTCAATTTGGCTAGATACAGTAGGTCACAGTTCTATGAAACTCTCAATGAACTTCAAATATTTACCAAACTTTTGAGTATATACAGTACATAATTTCTAATACTTCTTTATATTAGAAAATGGAATGTTTGTTAATTGTTTTTTTTTTTGGTTTTTTTTAAGGAATATTTACAAAAATCTCTAAAAAGTCAGCCACCAATTGTGCAAGTTCTCCCACTTAAAGTGGAAGTAAACCCTCCTATCATTTTCAGGCAAGGAAGCTGCCATCTTGGCCTCTGTTTAATGTTCAACTGCCATGATGCTGCACGTGTGACCAGTTATGACACCAGCCATTGGATGGTTTGACAGTTTGGTTGAGAGCACAACCAATGTGACAGTTGGCATTCCCGGCATGCCGGGAATGTAACTGCTTTTTGAAACTGTTAAATCGATGGGTTTACTTCCACTTTAAAAAGATGAGAGAGGCCTGTTATTGTCATCTCAGGTATACCTCAACTATGAGAGACGAAATGTGGAAACAAATCCAGACAATCACATTGTCTGATTTGGAAAGATTTTTTTTTGCAAATTATGGTGAAAAATAAGTATTTGGTCACCTACAAACATGCAAGATTTCTGGCTCTCACAGACCTGTATCTTCTTCTTTAAGAGGCTCCTCTGTCCTCCACTAATTACCTGTATTAATGGCACCTGTTTGAACTTATTATCAGTATAAAAGACACCTGTCCACAACCTCAAACAGTCACACTCCAAACTCCACTATGGTGAAGACCAAAGAGCTGTGAAGGACACCAGAAACAAAATTGTAGACCTGCACCAGGCTGGGAAGACTGAATCTGCAATAGGCAAGCAGCTTGGTGTGAAGAAATCAACTGTAGGAGCAATAATTAGAAAATGGAAGACATACAAGACCGCTGATAATCTCCCTCGATCTGGGGCTCCACGCAAGATCTCACCCCGTGGGGTCAAAATGATCACAAGAACGGTTAGCAAAAATCCCAGAACTACACGGGGGGACCTAGTGAATGACCTGCAGAGAGCTGGGACCAACTTAACAAAGGCTACCATCAGTAACACACTACGCCGCCAGGGACTCAGATCCTGCAGTGCCAGACGTGTCCCCCTGCTTAAGCCAGTACATGTCCGGGCCCATCTGAGGTTTGCTAGGGAGCATTTGGATGATCCAGAAGAGGATTGGGAGAATGTCATATGGTCAGATGAAACCAAAGTAGAACTGTTTGGTAGAAACACAACTCGTCGTGTTTGGAGGAGAGGGAATGCTGAGCTGCAACCAAAGAACACCATACCTACTGTGAAGCATGGGGGGGCAACATCATGCTTTGGGGCTGTTTCTCTGCAAAGGGAACAGGACGACTGATCCGTGTACATGAAAGAATGAATGGGGCCATGTATCGTGAGATTTTGAGTGCAAACCTCCTCCCATCAGCAAGGGCATTGAAGATGAAACGTGGCTGGGTGTTTCAGCATGACATTGATCCCAAACACACCTCCCGGGCAACGAAGGAGTGGCTTCGCAAGAAGCATTTCAAGGTCCTGGAGTGGCCTAGCCAGATCTCAACCCCATAGAAAACCTTTGGAGGGAGTTGAAAGTCCGTGTTGCCCAGCGACAGCCCTAAAACATCACTGCTCTAGAGGAGATCTGCATGGAGGAATGGGCCAACATACCAGCAACCGTGTGTGACAACCTTGTGAAGACTTACAGAAAAAGTTTGACCTCTGTCATTGCCAACAAAGGATATATAACAAAGTATTGAGATGAACTTTTGATATTGACCAAATACTTATTTTCCACCATAATTTTCAAAAAAATATATATTTCCAAATCAGACAATGTGATTGTCTGGATTTGTTTCCACATTTTGTCTCTCACAGTTGATGTATACCTATGATGACAATTACAGGCCTCTCTCATCTTTTTAAGTGGGAGAACTTGCACAATTGGTGGCTGACTAAATCCTTTTTTGCCCCACTGTACATGAGAGGGGTGCGGAGTGTATGGGGGGGTGGGTAGTATGTACATGAGAGGGGTGCGGAGTGTGTGGGGGTGGGTAGTATGTACATGAGGGGGGTGCAGAGTGTAAGGCGGTGGGTATTATGTATATTAGAGGGGTACGAAGTGTACAGCGGTGGGTATTATGTATATGAGAGGGGTATGGAGTGTACGGCGGTGGGCAGTATGACATAAGAGGGGAGTAGATGGTAATAAAGTGGTATATGGTGTGAATGAGCCCTAATTTTTTGCTCCATCACCGCAGAGGCCACTTTGCAGTGACATGCTTGGAGCAACTAAAGTTGCACAGCACCAGAACTGGCCTCCCTGCCTGCTGCAGACACTGCTCTCACCACCCTCTCACCCATCCCAAGCCCCTTCCTTCAGTCCCTGCAAACAAGTCTCACATTCTTCCAAAAAGCTGCCAACTTACCTCCCTCCACACACCCGGCAGAACGAACTTCTGCATGTGCATGCATTCCACCTGGCAGGTTCAGCAGCAGCCGGCAGCTCCGCCTCCACCTCCATTATTTGTCTGCAGACAGCGCTGGAGGAGGAGACAGAGGGGACGCTGGAAGCAAAAGGTAGAGAAAGAAAATGTTGAAGCAGCGCTAAATGTCAAAGTGCTAAAAGTGAAACGTGCTATAAATAGTCCAATAACACAATAAATGTAAGATTAACTAGTACATGTGCATAATAAAACAATAATTATGTATAAAAAATGTATCCAAAAAATTTGATGTGTCCCAAAAAAATGGGTATAATAATAAAGTTCACACAAAGGGTAAAAATTCTCCAAATAAAGACGAAAATTTCCAGCAAGCAAGAATAAGAGAGAGGGAGAAGAACAGGCATGGGAGTCCAGCTTTTCACATCAAGTGAATGCCGGGCTCAAACATGTTTGAGGCCGGCACTCTGCATCTGCCATGGAGTAAAGCCTCGTACACACGACCGAGAATCTCGTCAGGAAAAAACCCGTAGTTTTTCCCTGACGAGATTCTTGGCCAGAATCTTGTCCCGGCCGAGTGTACACACGCTCGATTCAAAAGAACTGCCGTTCTTTTGAATGGAACGAACGTGGTGACGTCATCGACTACAACGAGCGTGCGCTCGTCACATTCGATGCCGTCGCCGCCATCTTGCTACACCCTACCTATGCCTAGGAAGCTACCGCGCATGCGTCAAAGTCATTTCAAGCATGCGCGGGTTTCCACGGCGACAGGTAAGTGTACACACGCTCGGGTTTCTCGTTGGGAAACAGGCCGATGAGAATCCCGACGAGAAAATAGAGAGCAAGGTTCTCTATTTTTCTTGTCGAGATTCTGACCAGTTTTCTTGACGAGAAACCTGAAAGCCTCGTACACACGCGCGGTTCTTGCTGGTTCTTGCCGAGAAAACCGGTCGTGTGTACGAGGCTTTATTCTTGCTTGCTGGAAATTTTTGTATTTATTTGGAGAATATTACCCTTTGTGTGAACTTTATTATTATACACATTTTTTTGGGACACATCAAATTTTTTGAATAAATTTTTTATACATAATTATTGTTTTATTATGCACATGTACTAGTTATTCTTACATTTATTGTGTTATTGGACTATTTATAGCACGTTTCACTTTTAGCACTTTGACATTTAGCGCTGCTTCAACATTTTTTCACAATATTCATTTGTGTTGGTTACACTTTAGAAGTTTAGCTGCTGCTTGTCATTTATATATATATATATATATATATATATATATATATATATATATATTATGTGACAGCAGGAAGGTAAAGTCACCTGGTTGCATCCAGGGGGGTAGATATATTTCTCCCAGATTCAGGCTTTATGCCGACTTATACAACTAGGGAGGGAGTTGATGAAGCCCAGCTGAGGCTAGTGGGCTCATGGATGAGTCATACCTCTAGGGAGAGTGCTGGGCAGGGAGTTGATGAGACCAGCTGAAGCTTGTCAGCTCGTTTAAGGCCTCTATAAAAACTCCCAGCTTCATTAGGTGTTTGCTCATGCCTGGAACCAGACCTGTGTGGACTGTCTAGGGAGAGTGAACCCCTGTGCGGTGAGAAAAAGCCTGTGTGGCTATTTGCTTGGACATTTAAAACCAGGGACTTAGGGACTAGGACAGCACTAGGCTGATCCCAGTTGTTAGTTAGGAAACCTGTATGTTTAGTCAGAGGTCAAGTTGACCAGGATTTATTTTATTTATGTTTCTTTTGCTTTGCTGTGTTTTTGTCACTGTACATAGAGAAATAAACCGCACCTTTTGATTTTGAAAACCACAACCTCCGTCTGCTGGGCCTGTTTTTGTGTGGGGAGCCCAACCAGGGGGTCACACACACCCGCTACCGAGTTAACCCCCTCACAGTTGGTGGAGAATGCAGGCAGTTTTTTTTAAGCCAGCATGGAGGAGATACTGAAACAGCTGGCTCTAGCAAATGCCAATCAACAGCAGACAAATGCAGGTTTGCAAAGGAGCCTTGCAGCCCAGCAGCAAGCTCATCAACAGAGCCTTGCAGCCCAGCAGCAAGCTCACCAACAGAGTCTGGAAGCTCAGCAACAAGCCCAACAGCAATCTGAGGCCCGCTTCATAGACCTGTTACAGAAGCAAGAGCAGAGACTACAACAAATGGAAGCAGTAGTGCAGCAACATCCGCAGACCAGTGAGGAAAGCCGTCCCACTAATACCGCGTCCTTTGGGGTGAGTCGTTTATTGACAAAAATGACTGGAGAGGATGATCCAGAGGTATTTTTGACCACATTTGAAAGGACTGCTGAAAGAGAAAAGTGGCCTGAGGAGCAGTGGGCTGGACTGGTGGCTCCTCTGTTAACTGGTGAATCGCAGAAGGCTTACTATGACCTAGAGCCTGACCAAGCAAAAGACTATGTGATGCTAAAAGCTGAAATATTGGCAAGGCTGGGTGTCACCCTGGCTGTCCGGGCTCAGCCTGTGCATAACTGGACTTTCCAGCTTGGAAAACCCCCCAGGTCTCAAATGTATGATCTCATTCACCTGAGCAGGAAGTGGCTACAGCCAGAGACTTTGTCCGCACCAGAGATTGTGGAACGTGTTGTAATGGATCGGTTTTTGAGAGCTCTTCCTACTGCCATCCAAAAGTGGGTAAGCCATGGAGACCCAGAGACGGCCGGTGGTCTTGTGGATCGTGTAGAGAAATACTTGGCTACAGAGAACCTGACGGCCTCTTCCAGAGACTCTCGGACTTTCCACCCTAAGACCAGACCATCCCCAGGGGCGGATAAGAGGATTCCAAGGGGTGAGGGTGGAGAGAGTGAGAGGGTGGGAGCTCTGCCCAAAGTTTGGCGAGAACAGCCTGGGAAGTCAGGGGCTCAAGAGGCAGCCAAAAGGATTGTTTGCTACCGCTGCCGGCAAGCGGGACATATTGCAGCAAATTGCCCGGTTGTGGAGGAACCCATGCAATGTGACTTTCTGACGGACAGACGTCAGTCGCTGTGTGCGACAGTCGCATGCACTGCCATTCGGGGAACTGAGAAACATTTATGCAAAATGTGTATTAATGGTAGAAATGTTGTGGTATTGCTGGATTCAGGTAGCCTTGTGACCCTGATAAAGGCTGAATTAGTTAAAACAGAGGTCTCTGGGAATAGCAAGGTAGCTGTTATTTGTGTGCATGGGGACACCCGAGAGTATCCAGTGACTACAGTGTGTTTCGAGACCCCCAAAGGTACCCTCTCTCATCCAGTGGGGTTAGTATCTCAATTACCGCATGATGCCATTGTGGGAAGGGATTTTCCGAAGTTCTGGGAACTGTGGGATGATCCTGAGCCCCCCACTGGTGCCCCTATGTACCAGGAAGGTGATAGCCAGAACTCCTCTGAGAGTGGTGAGGACTCTCCAGAATTTCCCTTGTCAGTATTGGCAGGGGAGACTCAAGAAACTGGAGAGGAGCCCACCTCCTCAGACGAAAACCTACCGTCTGTGGAGTTTTCTGATCTGGAGGTTCACAGGGAAAATTTTGCCACAGAACAGTTAAAAGACCCCGCCCTAATAAAGGCACGGGAAAACGTAGTGGAAATAGATGGCGAGTTAGTGAACCCAGATAATACCTGCACTTACCCATACTTCAGCGTAGAGAAGGACCTACTGTATCGGGTGGCAAAAAGGGCAGAAGAAACCGTTGAGCAGCTTGTGGTGCCCAAACCTTACAGGAAGTTGGTGTTGGAGTTGGCCCATGGGCACATTCTTGGAGGTCATCTGGGGACAGAGAAAACCCGAGAGAGGGTATTACAGAGATTCTATTGGCCTGGGGTGATGAAGGACATAGAAAATTATTGTTCCTCCTGCCCTGTGTGTCAGAGGTCGGCCCCGATGCCACATTTCCGTAGCCCGCTGGTCCCTCTACCCATCATTGAGGTCCCGTTTGAGAGAATCGCAATGGATTTGGTAGGTCCTATAATCAAGTCCGCTAGGGGGCACCAGTACATATTGGTTATAATGGACTATGCCACCCGTTATCCAGAAGCGATCCCTCTCAGAAATACCTCGGCCAAAACCATAGCCAAAGAGCTATCTCTTGTTTTTAGCCGGGTGGGTATTTGTAAAGAACTGCTTACGGACCAAGGTACACCCTTTATGTCCCGGGTTATGAAAGAGCTGTGTAAATTGTTCAAAGTGACGCAATTGCGTACATCTGTGTATCACCCCCAAACCGATGGGCTGGTTGAAAGATTCAACAAAACCCTAAAACAAATGTTGAAGAAAGTGGTGGATAGAGATGGAAAGGATTGGGACTGTCTACTTCCTTATTTGATGTTTGCTATTAGGGAGGTGCCCCAATCCTCTATGGGATTCTCCCCCTTTGAGTTACTGTATGGGAGACACCCAAGAGGGCTGTTGGATATTGCCAAGGAGACTTGGGAAAGTGAGAGTTCTCCCCACAGGAGTGTGATTGAGCATGTCGCCCTGATGCAAGATCGAATTGCACAGGTAATGCCCATCGTGAAGGAACATTTGGCCCAAGCGCAGTTGGCACAGCAGAGAGTGTACAACCGTGGAGCCAAGACCCGTACCTTTTCCCCGGGGGATAGGATATTGGTACTTGTCCCTACGGTTGAAAGTAAATTCCTTGCCAAATGGCAAGGCCCCTACGAGATAATGGAAAAAGTGAGCGAAGTGAATTACAAGGTCAGACAACCAGGAAGGCGAAAGCCCGAACAGATATATCACGTTAATCTGTTGAAAGCCTGGAGGGATAGAGAGTCCCTAGTCGCAGACACTTGGTCACCAGCTCAAACTGGTTGCGTGATTCTGGAGGTTGGAATAGCAGCCACCTTGTCACAACCCCAACAACAGGAGGTTAAGGAGTTTGTGCTTCGCAACAAGGAGGTGTTCTCTGAGCTGCCGGGACAAACATCTGGGGTAGAGCATGATATTATTACCCCGCCCGGTGAAAGGGTGAAGTTAAAACCCTATCGGATCCCAGAGGCCCGACGGGAGGCAATACGGGAGGAAGTACAGAAAATGCTGAACTTAGGGGTGATAGAGGAGTCCCAAAGTGATTGGTCTAGTCCCATTGTGTTGGTGCCTAAACCGGATGGGAGCTGGCGATTTTGTAACGATTTTCGTCAGTTGAACAAAGTTACAAAATTTGACACCTACCCCATGCCACGTATAGATGAGTTGATCGACCGGCTGGGAACAGCCCGATACATGACGACTCTTGACCTCACAAAAGGGTATTGGCAAATTCCCCTGGCCAAGTCGGCCAAAGAGAAAACCGCATTTGTAACCCCAGACGGGGCGTTTCAATATAAGAGAATTCCGTTCGGGTTACAGAATGCGCCGGCCACATTCCAGCGGAAAATGGACCAGATACTGAGGCCCCATCGGAAGTATGCTGCGGCTTACCTGGATGACGTAATTGTCCATAGCACAGATTGGGCCTCACATCTGCCAAAAGTGCAAGCAGTCCTAGACTCTATCCGGGAAGCGGGGTTTACGGCTAACCCCAAGAAGTGTACCATTGGGCAGGAGGAGGCCAAATATCTTGGGTACACCATTGGCAGGGGAGTGATAAAACCCCAACTCAACAAAGTCGAGGCCATCCAGAGTTGGCCACGTCCCAACAGCAAGAAGCAGGTACGGGCCTTTCTGGGAATCGCGGGTTATTATCGGCGCTTCATTCCCCACTTTGCTTCTAAGGCTGTGCCCCTAACCAACCTGACGAAAGGGAAAGGGTCGGTCATGATTAAATGGACCCCCGAGGCTGAGGCAGCATTCCAATTCTTGAAACAAGCCTTATGTAGCCAGCCAGTGTTGTACTCACCCGACTTCTCTAAAGACTTTGTCGTACAAAGTGATGCATCAGATGTGGGGTTAGGAGCAGTATTGTCCCAGGTCTGGAACGGGGAAGAGCACCCAGTCATTTACCTCAGCAGGAAGTTGAAGTCCCATGAGGTAAATTACGCCACGGTTGAAAAGGAGTGTTTAGCGGTGAAGTGGGCTCTAGATTCCCTTCGGTACTATCTGCTAGGTAGGCACTTTGACATGGTTACGGATCACGCTCCGTTAAAGTGGATGGCTCAAAACAAGGAGACAAATAGAAGAGTAAATAGGTGGTTCCTGGCCCTACAGGAATTCAACTTCACAGTAAAGCATCGCCCTGGCGTTCAAATGGGGAATGTGGATGCTTTGTCTCGAGTACATGAATGCCTGATTGCTGGTGTTCCAACCCCAAGGTTAAAACAAGAGGGGGGGTATGTGACAGCAGGAAGGTAAAGTCACCTGGTTGCATCCAGGGGGGTAGATATATTTCTCCCAGATTCAGGCTTTATGCCGACTTATACAACTAGGGAGGGAGTTGATGAAGCCCAGCTGAGGCTAGTGGGCTCATGGATGAGTCATACCTCTAGGGAGAGTGCTGGGCAGGGAGTTGATGAGACCAGCTGAAGCTTGTCAGCTCGTTTAAGGCCTCTATAAAAACTCCCAGCTTCATTAGGTGTTTGCTCATGCCTGGAACCAGACCTGTGTGGACTGTCTAGGGAGAGGGAACCCCTGTGCGGTGAGAAAAAGCCTGTGTGGCTATTTGCTTGGACATTTAAAACCAGGGACTTAGGGACTAGGACAGCACTAGGCTGATCCCAGTTGTTAGTTAGGAAACCTGTATGTTTAGTCAGAGGTCAAGTTGACCAGGATTTATTTTATTTATGTTTCTTTTGCTTTGCTGTGTTTTTGTCACTGTACATAGAGAAATAAACCGCACCTTTTGATTTTGAAAACCACAACCTCCGTCTGCTGGGCCTTTTTTTGTGTGGGGAGCCCAACCAGGGGGTCACACACACCCGCTACCGAGTTAACCCCCTCACAATATATATATATATATATATCAGCACTTTTACATTTATTTTCACCTATTGGTAGGCGCATAGGTATCCCCTTGTATGTTTCAAAAGGTAGAGAGAGACTTCAGGTCGGCGCGGCGGCGCTGTTGATATTGATATCAACAGCGCTGCATATTAGGGACACTTTACCAGCCCAGCCTGCTTACCCCGCCAGCTTGGGAACAGTGACCAGGGGACATTCCTCCCCACTCCCACACACACATCAGGCAAATTAGGCAGCCGTGAGACCCCTGTGAACGCGAGGCCTAAGGCGGCCGCCTAATTTGCCTAATTAGAGAGCCGCCTCTGGGTGGTGGTAATGATGGGGGAGTGGGATGGGATGAGTGGCAGCTGTAGTGGGGGGGTGGGATCAGTGGCACCTGTCTAGTGAGTAGGATGTTTGCCTAAAACTGGTGGAAGATGGCACTTTCTATTTCCTGTCACTGAATTTATTCATCACTGTGCACTTGATTGAAGAATCGTCGGTGGTGGCTTATGGACTTTATTATTGAAAATTGACGTTCATATTTGAACACTATTTGATTGTATTATATTTGCTTGTGTTTGTTTTTATTGTTTATACACATTTAAGCACGGTATGAAATTAATTATTCATTTTCATTTCATTATTCTTGACCTTTGGTTATACTACGAGCTGCTCTATATTGATTTATTTGATTGGTTATATTTATAATTATTGTATCCAGGGTGCACGGCTTTAAGGTTTCACCTTTATTTTCACTTAATCACTGATCAGAGTACCGGCTTGGTGCCATGTGACTGCCGTGACCAATCACAGCAGGTCACAATGGATGGCTTCCTTTTGTGCCATCCATTGTGTACAATTGTGTTGCTAGCTTGATCACATGGTACAGACAGGGCCAATCACAGCCCATGTGTACCATGTGATTAGCTTTGACCAATCACAGTTATTCACAACAAAACAAACTGAATGAATCGGTTTTATTCAGTAAAATGCTTGCTTATAGCTTGCTTATTCACTGCGATAAGCAAACATAATATGTAAAAAAAAAAAAACATGATCACTTCCCCAGAGAATTACAATGTTACTATGGTAACATTATATTGCTCTGGTCACAGTGCGTTAAAAAAATTGTAAAGAAAATAAAAAAATGTAATAAAAAAAAAAAAAAATTATAAAAAATATTTTTTTCCATACTGTCACCAGTCAGTGTCCCTGATCACCACCACACTAGTTATAAGATGATGCTGTACTGCACTGGTGACAGTATGTAAAACATAATTTTTTTAAATTGTGAAACATTTTGTTTTAAATTTCTTAATTTTCCCCAAAAAATTACAACTTCAAAAACCCGCCATGCCTCTTACTAAATAGCTTGGACTGTCTACTTTCCAAAAAGGGGTCATTTGACGGATATTTGTACTGTCCTGGCATTTTTGGGCCTCAAAAAAAGAGATGGGCAGTCAGTACATCAGGATTGATACATTTTCAGATACTGTATATATACCACAGTCCTACAGATTAATAATAAACAATGATTTGGGTTATTTTCACTAAAGAAATGTAGTAGAATACATTTTGGGCTAAATTTATGAAGAACTATTATTTATTTGAAAATTTTATACAAAAGAAAAACACGTTTTGTTTTTTCAATTTTTTTTGTCTTTTTCCTTTTGTTTTGCAAAAGATGAAAAACCCAGTGGTGATTACATACCACCCAAAGAAATCTCTAGTTCTGTGAACAAAATGATAAAAGTTTAGTTTGAGTACAGTGTTGCATGACCGCACAATTGTCAGTCAAAGTGCAACAGCACTGAAAGCTGAAAATGGTCCTGTTCGGGAAGGGCGCTGTATTGAAGTGGTGTAAGCTCTAAGCCCAGTTTTTACATTTTGTAGGCTCAACATGTTTTCTTTTACACATGTATTAATTGTACAAAATAACATTGCTGCGTGGATAAAGCATTATCCAAACTGAATGGGCCTTTGCAACATATAATTGTTTGGTATTGATAGTGTTCTTGCAAAATTGTATATCAAAAAAGAAAAATCTCTAATAATACTACACAAGAATGGAATTTTGTGTTGTACTGTGCAAGAGAAACATTCTGGTCTTCCATATGCAATAATATCAGTCACTACTTTAGATGTGCATATAATATACCCAATGTCATATTGACAAAGTTGTGTGTTATGTTGGCTATATACTGACCAGTCTGCTTACCAACTGAATTAACCTGCTCAACACTATGCGTTAAAAACAGGGGTTTAGTTAGCACACATTTGCAAACGCATGCGTAAGCTGCAAGGCCTCTTCACAGCATACTGTATTACCTTCTGTCCTAACCCTTCTACATTTATGAGAGTCTCTACAATGGGAGCACATGCATTCTAATGGATAGATAAGGGGCAGGTGGTAGGGTGACCACATTTCCAAATTGTTGTTCAGGGACACCCCCCACCCCCCTTTCCAAAAAAAGATGAGGGGGGAACGTAGTCTCGGGGTTGACGGGGAATTTGGCGGTGGGTGATTTTTTGGGCGAATGGCTGGTGTTAGCACTAAAATCATCCTTATGCCCCATACACACAATCGGTTTTCCTGTCGGAAAAAGTCAGATGAGAGCTTTTGGTCGGCAATCCCGACCGTGTGTATGCTCCATCGGACGTTTCCAACAGGAAAACAGCCAAAAACGGCGGGCAATAGATAGAGAGCTGGTTCTCTTTTTTCCCATTGGGATTCCCAACTGACTTTTTCCTGTTGGAAATCCCGACCGTGTGTACGGGGCATAACACCATGCTTTAATGGTGTCAGGATAATCAAATCACATTTTCTCTTTCGTTCATGGATGGACACAGCCTTAATCTTGACAAAGTGGGTATTAGCCTTCCTTCAGGAGTGACTAGGCAGAAAGTGTTAACAACTTCAAAGCTGTACAGCCCTGCCCAGGGGCGGTCCTACTGGCTATATCCCCTCATCCTGCACTAAGCAGATATTTTTTTTTCTGCCTAGCTAAGGCGAAGACATGGCTCCCTTCGGGCCCATAGGCCTGGAGGTTTTTTATTTCAGATTGAAATTTTATTATTTTATTTTTATTTTTGTTCCTGTGATCTTCGATCAACTGCCGACTGGATGACAGGGTGGATCCCAGATCCTTGTAGTCTCCCCAGTTTTGGCCATCGAGCGTGTGCCGACCATAGCTACGCGCTGGGTCGTCCACGACATGCCTGTCGCTCTACGGGTGGCTGTGAGCTATACGCTTGAGGGCATGCATAAGACCGGTCTATAGGGCAGAGTCGCAGCAGCCGGGCCGACAGTCACCTCCGTCACCATGCGGAGGAGGGTCTGTCTGGGATGCTTCCAGCACAATCCACGCAGGAAGGGTAAGTAGTAATTCCCTGCTTCGGCAGGAGGACATGGCTGGGCATTCCTGGAGAGGTGAGTAAGAGGTTCTATCCTTCCCTTCCTCCCTCCCCTCCTTCCCTCCTCCCTAGGCTCTCTGAGCTAGGCTGGCTGCTGGGGCGGGGGTTCACCTGGGGGGCTCCACCTGTGTGGGAACTGTGCATGTACGTCCGCTAGATAAATGTTATGAGCTGCCATGAAAAAAGTTTGCTCACCTGTGTGTTCTGCTCCATGTTGTCGGCGACCATTTTGCTGGTGATCCATGCTGTGTTTGGCCTCTTAGGCGCTGGCGGACATATTCTTGTGGTCCACGCTGTGTTTGGCCTCTAGCTGCCACTCGGCGGCCATTTTTCCTGTGATCCATGCTGTGTTTGGCCTCTTATGCGCTGGCGGCCATGTTTTTGTGATCCGCGCTGTGTTTGGCCTCTATCGGCCGCTCGGCGGCCATTTTTCTTATGATCACGCTGTGTGCCGCTCGGCGGCTATGTTCTTGTGCCCCGTGGCGTTTTTTGGTTTCTATCTGCCTTTTTCTCACGGTCCACGCCGATCAAATAGCATTTAAACTGCGCAAACCTACAGACACACGCTGCAGAGTGGTCAGACTGACATAGCTGACAAGGTAGCAGCTCTACTAGGAAGCGGACGGCAGCCATACTACTGTTCAAGGGTGGTGAGTCCTCTGGGGGAGAACCCCTCGTCTCTGTCACAGCTAGGAGGGTGGGCTGTTGGTACCTTGACTGGAGTACTTGTGTCAGGTGCGTGGGTCAGCATGGCATCAGAAGCAGACGCTTCTCCCCCTGATACACCTGCACCCGCTGTGTCAGTAGACACTATGTCATCGTCCTGGTTTGTTGCCAAGGTGGAAGCGGCGTGTGGGAACACGGGGGGTAAAAAGTGCCCCCTCCCCCCGCCACTCTGATGCGGAGCCGGGCCCAGCTACGGCTCATGGCCCTGGTTCTGACAGATCAGAGGATGCGGACTGTGACCGTGATGCGATAAGGCTCTGATAGGTGACCTTATCACCGCAGTGCGGGATACTCTAAAGATAGAGGAGCCTGCAGAAACGCCAGAGGTGTCGGTCCCTTTCGGGTTCCGTAAAGCCGACCCGCACTGCTAAGGTGTTCCTTGTGTGTCTTATCTAGACAAGCTTTTATACAAGGAGCGGGACAAACCACAAAAGGTTTTCGGTCCCCAAAAAAGTTTGGCGGTGCATTACCCTTTTGAGGAGAGTTTCCTGAAAGGATGGACCTCTCCTCCGAAAGTGGACTCTCAGGTTTCCAGATTAAACAGGGTACCCCTGCTTTCAAGGACCCCTGTGGACAGGAAGGCTGAAGCGGTTATCTGCTACCTATACGGCTCGGCTGTGCGCCCTGGTGTCTCAGACACTCACTGAAGGCGCAAAAATGCTGCTCCATGGGTTTAAAGCACATGAGGCTCCCTCGGACGAGGTGGCTATGGCTGACCAGTTGATGCAGGGCCTCAAAATTGTCTGCGAATCAGCCTTGGACACTATTCCTCTGCTGTCCAGAGCCTCAAGCTATGTGGTGGTGTACGCCGTCTGCTCTGGCTAAAAGGTTGGTCGGCGGACCAATCTTCCAAGAAGGCCCTGATGGAATTGCCCTTTAAGGGCGACAGACTTTTTGGAGCATCCCTGGATGACATTATTAAATATGTCACAGGAAGTAAGAGCATGCTGCTCCCACAATCCAAAAAAGGTAAGGAGCCATGCCGTTGGCTAGGGCCCTCCTTCACCACGAACAAGCGTTTTTTTCGTCCGCCTAGTGCGGCAAGTAAACGATCCAGGGCCGATAAAGTGCCTGCTGACGGACAGAAGCGTCCCTGAGTTCGCAAGCCCAACAAGACGGCGAAAAAATCTACGTCCGCATAAAGGTCTGTCCCCACCCATCTATCGTGAAGAGGGACGTCTTCGCGAATTCGCAACCTGGTGGACATCTCAGATCCCCGACCGGTGGGTTTGCAAAGTGGTTTCCTCAGGGTACAAGATAGAGTTTCTCTCTTGCCCACTGAACGGATTTTTATTTTTTCCCTCCAACCGCCAGCTTCAGCCGACTCGTCGGGAAGCCCTACATGGGGCGGTTCAAGACCTGCTGATACGTGGGGTGATAATTCCTGTCTCAGTACAGTAACGGTTTCAGGGGTTTTACTCAAATCTGTTCGTAGTACCAAGAGGAGGGGGTTCATCCAATATTGGATCTCAGGACCCTCAATTGCTTTGTGAAGGTACAAAGATTCCGGAGGGAGTTGGCTCGCTCTGTTGAAGGACGCATACTTGCATGTCCCCATATGCACCAGGCATCAGAGATGTCTGCGCTTTGCGGCCGTGGAAGACCAATTGTGGCTCCCCCTTGGCCTGGAATCGGCACAGAGGGTGTTCACTAAGGTGCTCGCCCTGATTCTGGCCCTACCAAGACAGCGTGGCTCGCTATCATGGGCTACTTGGACGATATTCTTCTGAGGGCCACTCAAGCTCAGAATTAGAGGTGAGCGTGTCTATAACCTGTCAGACCCTGGTTGGGTGCTGAACACTCAGAAGACAGTATTGGTACTGACTCAACCCTAGTGTATCTGGGGTTGATTTTGGACTCCTCAGAGGCAAAGTTTTTCTCCCTATGGGAAAGTTGCAGACCCTTCGGGCTGTGGTGCGGCAGTTGACATCCCCAGGATGGTCGTCACGCCGCTTTTGCCGGCGAGTCCTGGGCCTCATGGTAGCCTCCTTCGAGGCGGTACCGTATGCACAATTTCACACGCAATAGCTACAGAAGGTAATTCTGTCCAGAAGGGACAAGTGCCCTTCATCCCTGGATTGTCAAATCTGGGTGAGCCACCTAGTTAGGACCTCCCTAGTTGGCGGCTGACATCACCGGCACTTCTGTCCGGGAAGTAGTTCCTTCCTTTTTACTTGCCGATCAATGTCCTGGAACTCCGGGCAATCAGGCTGTGCCTCTCAATATGGTCTCAGAGGCTGCAGGGGCGTCCAGTCAGGATCCAGTCGGACAATGCCACAGCGGTGGCGTATGTCAACCATCAAGGAGGAACAAGAAGCTCAGCTGCAGCGTCGAAGGTCGCTCACATCCTAAGGTGGGCAGAAAGGAGCGTACCGGCCCTGACGGTCGTATACATTCCGGGCGTGAAAAACTGGCAGGCGGAGTCGCCAGATGATGGACCAATGAGAATGGTCTCTACACCCGGAGGTGTTTCAGCTCCTTTGCCAAGAGGGCACACCAGACGTAGATCTCCTGGCTTCTCAACTCAATCGGAAGGTATTGAGGTTTGTGGCTAGGTCAAGAGACCCATGGGCAGACGCGACAGATGCGTTGGTGGCACCGTGGAGTCAGTACCTGCTAATCTATGCCTTCCCTCCACTGAGTCTCCTCCTCATCTGCTTCACAGACTGGAGGCAGAGAGGATTCTCTGATCCCTATTGCTCCGAATTGGCCCTCGGCGTCCTTGGTACACTGATCTAGTGCGTCTGATAGCAGACGCCTCTTGGCGTCTCCCGCTAAGAAAGGACCTGCTGTCGCAAGGCCCCATACGCTATCCTGTTTTACAGTCACTGGCTTCATGGCATGGCTATTGAGAGCCAGGTGCTAAGGGGCACTTGGAAGACCTACATATCCATTTGTGAGGACATGAGGTGGCATCTGCGTACTTATTTGGGATCCAGAGTCCTGCTGTTCTTAAAGCGTGGGGCAATTAAGGGGCAGATATCTGCCCTGGCTGTCTTTTTTCAACGACCCCTGGCGGCTTACTCTCTAGTGAGAATGTTTGTACAGGGGGTTCGGCATGTGGCCCCTCCGGTCCGCCCTCCACTACCTCCGTGGGGCTTGTATAGCAGACGTCTCTTGGCATCTACCGCTACGAGAGGACCTGCTGTCGCAATGTCCCATACACCATCCTGCTTACAGTTAATGGCTTAATGGCATGGCCTCAGAAACCACCGTTTGAGAACATTAGGGAGATTCCCTTGTTGACACTTTCTCAGAAAGTGGTCCCTTTGGTGGCTGTTGTGTCAGTTAAGACGGGTTTCTGAGCTGGCAGCCTTGTCATGCAAGGCTCCCTATCTGATCTTCCACAAGGATAAGGTGGTGCTGCGTCCGCAGTATTCTTTTCTTCCTAAGGTCTTATCGACCTTCCATCTCAAGGAAGACATTGTACTGCCATTCTTGTGTCCTCATCCGTCGAAACCTGAGGAGACGACGTTGCATTCCTTGGACGGTGTCCAAGCTTTGAGAGTATACTTGTCTGGTACTGCTCCATTCCGGAGTTCAGACTCACTGTTTGTTTCAGTGGCTGGTCCCAAGAAGGGCCCAGCGGTCTTGTCGGCCACCATTCCGAGGTGGATCCGACAGATCATGATCAGGCTTACGCCATAAAGGGTCGGGCACCCCCCTTTCCTGTTACGGCGCATTCGACCAGGTCAAGAGGTGTCTCTTGGGCTTTCCGACATCAAGCGTCTGTTTCCCAGGTGTGTAAGGCGGCGACCTGGTCGTCCGTTCACACTTTCACTAAACTTTACAAGTTGATGTGTGTGCATCTTCGGATGCTTCTTTCGACCGCAAGGTATTGCAGGCGGCTGTTTAGAGTTGCAACTCCTCCGTTGAGGAGCTCTGTTTTGTTTTGGGGTGAAGTTGTTTTAATGGTGTTCCCACCCCTCGTTTTTTGACACTGCTTTGGGACGTCCCACTTTGTCAAGATTAAGGCTGTGTCCGTCCATGAACGAAAGAGAAAATAGGATTTTTATACTCACCGTAAAATCCTTTTCTCTGAGTTCATGGACGGACACAGCACCCACCCCTCCTTTTTAAGTTTGTACTGCTTTTTGACTAACTGATCTGCTTAGTGCAGGCTGAGGGGATATAGCCAGTAGGACCACCCCCTGGGGCTGTTCAGCTTTGAAGTTGTTAGCCTTCCTTCAGGAGTGACTAGGCAGAAAGTGTTAATACCCACTTTGTCAAGATTAAGGCTGTGTCCGTCCATGAACTCAGAGAAAAGGATTTTACGGTGAGTATAAAAATCCTATTATTTCTATTACTAAATTGTAATATAAAATCTAATAGTTCAACTCACCAGACTGCAGAATCAGTGGGAACCCTGAGCTTGTCACTTACCACCAGATGCAGCTTGCCGCCGCCTGCAACCAGTTGCAGCATGTCACTTGCCACCGCCGCCTGCCACCAGATGCAACGTGTCACTTGTCAGCTGAATCCTGAGACCCCCAATTTGACATTAACATTTTACTAATCATAGGCGGCCAGATGATGGAGATTCCACAGACTACAACTCCCATCATCCACCCAGAATATTTCACAACTTCCATCATCCATCAACATTATTCCACAACTCCCATCATCCACCCACATTATTCTACAACTCCCATCATCCACCCAGAATTATTCCACAACTCCCATCATCCACCTGGGAAAATTCCAGAACTCCCATATTATTCCACAACTCCCATTATCCTACAACTCCCATCATCCACCCACAATATTCCACAATTCTCATCATCCACCCAGAATATTCCACAATTCCCAACATCCACCAAGACTTATTCCACAACTCCCATCATCCACCCAGAAAATTCCACAACTCTCATATTATTCCACAACTATCATCATCCACCCACAATATTCCCATCATCCACCCAGAATATTCCACAACTCCCATCATCCACCTAGAATATTCAACAACTCCCATCATCCACCCACATTATTCCACAACTCCCATCTTCCACCCACATTATTCTACAACTCCCATCATCCACCCAGAATTATTCCACAACTCCCATCATCCACCTGGGAAAATTCCAGAACTCCCATATTTATCCACAACTCCCATTATCCACCCACATTATTCTACAACTCCCATTATCCACCCACAATATTCCACAATTCTCATCATCCACCCAGAATATTCCACAATTCCCAACATCCACCAAGACTTATTCCACAACTCCCATCATCCACCCAGAAAATTCCACAACTCTCATATTATTCCACAACTATCATCATCCACCCACAATATTCCCATCATCCACCCAGAATATTCCACAACTCCCATCATCCACCCAGAATATTCCACAACTCCCATCATCCACCCACATTATTCCACAACTCCCATCTTCCACCCACATTATTCTACAACTCCCATCATCCACCCAGAATTATTCCACAACTCCCATCAGCCACCTGGGAAAATTCCAGAACTCCCATATTATTCCAGAACTCCCATTATCCACCCACATTATTCTACAACTCCCATCATCCACCCACAATATTCCACAATTCTCATCATCCACCCAGAATATTCCACAATTCCCAACATCCACCAAGACTTATTCCACAACTCCCATCATCCACCCAGAAAATTCCACAACTCTCATATTATTCCACAACTATCATCATCCACCCACAATATTCCCATCATCCACCCACAATATTCCACAACTCCCATCATCCACCCAGAATATTCCACAACTCCCATCATCCACCCACATTATTCCACAACTCCCATCTTCCACCCACATTATCCCACAATTCCCATCATCCACCCACATAATCCACAACTCCAATCTACCACCCACATTATCCCACAACTCACATCATCCACCCACATTATCCCACAACTCCCATCATCCACCCACATTATCCCACAATGCCCATCATCCACCCACATTATCCACAATTTCCATCTTTCACCCACATTAACCCAAAACTCCCATCATCCACCCACATAATCCACAACTTCCATTTTCCACCTACATTATTCCATAACACCCATCATCAACCCACATTATCCCACAACTCCCTGGCTAAGGGGGGGGGGTACAATAAAACATATAAAAGAATAAAAAGAGTGAAGATAAGGGATGACGGCACACAGGAAAGCACTCTGTAACCTTCACACAGGAAATTCAATCAGCTGGCCCTGGGGGTTGGGGGGTGGGGGTTTGCATGAACAAGCCAACACAAAAGCCAAAATAAAGTGTCAAATTTAATGTGTGACTACGGTGCAGGGCTGAGGAAAGATATCACATGAAAGTCTCTAAGGCCAGCGGGCCTCATTATACGGATAATCAGCAACACAAACATGCAGCGGGTGGCACTACACAATGGGGACCCAGAAGACAGCCCACTTAGGAACCCCCCTAGGGGAGGACAGCGGGTGCGGGAGAACCCCCAGTGCATCCATGCCACTGGAGAAGATGCAGGGAGGTGGTGGTCCCTGTCCTGGGCAATCCGGGACATTTGGTCACCCTAGCAGGTGGGCATGGAGGTAGCCCAATCCTCCTTAAAGGCACAGGGGCACAATGGACACCAAGCACAATGGCAGCAAAGGTGCCCAGTGTGTCCCCTTGCCAAATTTACACCTGTAGCAAAGAGATAGCCCCTGCCCCCCCTATAACTGGCCTTCACAGCAAGAAGCACATGGAAGGGCAAATGCATGAAAGACGTGTAGCACCCGGGGTCTTGTCTTTCACCCGCCTTTGGCTCACTTGCAGGAAAGACACACACCCTGCTACCTGCCCGTACCCTCCTGTGTGAAGAGGTTGAGCAATATCACAAACTAGGGTCCTGCAGCAAGGTTCTTCCTCTAGTTGGTTCAGTTGGTTTACTCCAGTAAGAGTTTGGATATGAGTCCAGGCACAAGACAAATTATGTATTCACTACTCGTTCCTCAAGTAGGCTTAGCTCACCCGGATAGTTCCCTATGAAAGCGGATCCTAGCAGCTGAAGTGATGCTCGGACGTTTCTTTAGTTTTCCCTTTCTTAGATGCGACTAGGAGATACTCTGCCACAGAACCGTTAATCCCAATCCTCTAGTGTTGGATGGATCTAATCCCTCCAAATAGTTACCAGGCCCTTCTTTCTCCGTGAACTTTTCACCGGTCCTTCAGAAGGGTCCTCCCCTGGCCTCCTCATCTCAGAACGTGTCCCCATGCCAGAGGCACCCTGGGATTTCTCCTTCCAGGACACGGGCCCCAGCTAAAGATGCTGGGTCCAAGGTTGTTGCTGCAGCCCCAGGGCTAAAGGTGCCTGGGACTGATGCGTACGTGGGCCCCTGGCCAGGAGGGCCAGGTACCGCGTACCAGGACTCCAACTCTGGAACGAAGACCACGAACCGAACGACCCCTCGCAAACAGCGTCTGTCCCTTTTATATCCTCGCCCAGCATGCACAGCAGGTTGACCACGCCCACTGTACCACCGCCGAGAGAGGACATCCAAGGCACAGCACTATACCAGCGATTTAACCCTGGCCCATTATGGCAGCGCTACCTACAGGCCACAGGGATCCCAGTTCAACTGTGGCCCTTAAGGGGGTGTGCTACACAAAGTTAACATTTAACTGAGATGGGTTGAAGATTGAGATTGGTCTTGGCAACACACCTATACAATAAAGGATGTGATCTTTGTTAGTTACATCAGCCTGTGATCAGCCATAGTATGGGTCAGGATCTGCAGAACTGAATTGTGCTGTAATTCAGACTGACGTCAATGAACATTATTATGTAATCACTATGCCTTGGTTTTTTATGCATTTTGTCCATTGTGACACATTTTATTAAAATCACATTTTTCTATTGATGTAGCACAGCCCTTACTAAGTGAAAGCACACTATGTGCATATAAAAACCAAATGATAAAAATGTAATCTGCAAACTGATATACAGTACACACACAGTGATATGCTTCTTTAATGAAATTACACAATAACCAATAGCAACTAGGGATGAGCCGAACACCCCCCGGTTCGGTTCACACCAGAACCTGCGAACGGACCGAAAGTTCACGCAAACTTTAGAACCCTATCAAATACAATGGACGTGAACGTTCGAAATCAAAAGTGCTAATTATCAAGTGTAGCGGGGTGCCACTTTATGGTGTTCATAAGAGAATATCTTGCATCAAGTGAGTCCCGATTTCCTCTGGTTTCCTATTGGGTAATATGCTTGACTATGAGAAAGGAAGTGCATGGCGGGATTTGTGGTACCGGGAGAGTTGGACTCCAATGGCAAGGGTACTACACAGACTACCATACCCATAGTGCAACGGAACATCCATCGTGCATTGCCTGGCGCAAGGTCTGCTGGGGATGGACTATTTAAGGGAAGAAGGAGCAATGCGCGGTCTCTTTGGACATCGCCCGCCAAGCAACTTGGATCCTGTTGGGGCCTATCGTGTTGGTTTAGGCCGGGGAGTCTGGGCCTATCAAGGGAGAGAAAGCCTGCTGTTCGGAGAGGGTGAGAGACCTCATCCAAAGAGCCTGCGGACATCTCAGAGTTTCTGAGGGTCGAGTCACCTTCACCTTCCCCATTGGTTGTCCGGAAGATCGGAGACTGCGGGTGACCGGGAGATAGTAAGCTGAAGCCCCGCAGCAGGATCGGTTGACGGATTGGTCCGGACGGGTGAGAGAGCACTTGCTCAGGGGTTCTTAACTGTTGCTAGGCCTGAGATCCTTTGCATAGGGCCCACCGCCATCACAGCAGTGTCCCGCGCACCCAGTGACAGTGTGCTGCGCAGTCAAAGTTGGGCGTCTTATTGCCTTTAGGCCCAAAACTATAGTAGGATTATAACTAACTGTGTTATCCCGTGGATTACAAATGTAAAAGTGCACCAACATTGCTAGCAAAGATCCCTTCTATAGGAGTGACTGTAACTCACGGAGACGTTGTTTGGGCGCCATATTTCCCACGAGGGGGGAGCTCACAAGCGCAGTTCTATTAAAGACATTTTAGAGTGTATAAGATTGGTGTATCTAGATATTGGTTACATTGTGCATAACTTTGATTTTGCAGGGCCCTGTATATTTGAATGCCTGTCTGTTAAGCTAACCTCTTTTGTATCTAGTAAAGATATTTTATGGTTAAGCAAACACGTTGTGTGGAGTGTTAACTGTTCTGGAAAGACGGCCAGCACAGGTACTCTAGTTCAAACAGTGAATGTATGCTGCATTGTGGTTTTCATTACTCGTATGTTACAGAATTTCATTTGTTTAGCCGCTGTGCCAGCGGAGGGTCAGAGCCAGTTTATTGGGGGTTGACAGCAGTAAGGTATAGGCCCAAATTCATACCAGCAGCTCTCGTAAGTGGGGGTGTGCTACACAAGGCTAATATGCAAGTTATTGTCCTAAAAGGGTTTGGGGACCCGGGTCCTGCCCCAGGGGACATGTATCAATGCAAAAAAAAGTTTTAAAAACGGCCATCTTTTCGGGAGCAGTGATTTTAATGATGCTTAAAGTGAAAAAAAAGAGTAAAATATTCCTTTAAATATCATACCTGGGGGGTGTCTAAAGTATGCCTGTGAAGTGGCACGTGTTTCCCGTGTTTAGAACTGTCCCTGCACAAAATGACATTTCTAGAGGAAAAAAAGTCATTTAAAACTGCTTGCGGCTTTAATGTAATGTCTGGTCCCGGCAATATGGATGAAAATCATTGAGAAGAATGGCATGGGCACAGGAATGGGCCCAGCGGTGATATATTAGATCAAGAATTGTAATTACATGCCCCTGTTGAACAGGGCCAGAAAAATTGGGCCTTTGGTGGTGGTGGTGGTGGTTGTGGTGTTGCCACAACACTGTAAGCCCTCACAGTTACTCTTGGTGGGCGCAGGAATGGGCCCTGCTGTGAATTATTAGATCAAGAATTGTAATTACATGCCCCTGTTAAACAGGGGCAGAAAAATTGGGCCTTAGGCACTGGTGCCACAACACTGCAACCCCTCACAGATACTGTACTTGGAGCGCAGCAATGAGCCCTGCTGCAAAGTATTGCATCAAAAATTGTAATTACACGTCCCTGTTAAACAGGGGCAGAAAAATTGGGCCTTAGGCACTGGTGACACAACACTGCAACCCCTCACAGATACTGTACTTGGAGCGCAGCAATGAGCCCTGCTGCAAAGTATTGCATCAAAAATTTTTATTACACGCCCCTGTTAAACAGGGGCTGAGAAATGTTCTTACAAGTCTTCAGCATGATCATTGAGGAGGAAGAGGATAGTCACTCAGCATAACAGGATAGTCACTCAGCATCAGCATAGGCAGTCTTGAAGGGATCTGACATTTCAAAAACAATTATTCAGTTACATCAGCATCTGGTGCTTGGTAGCTGGTGGTGATCCAAGACTGATTCATTTTTATGAAGGTCAGTCGATCGACCGAGTCGGTGGACAGGCGCACCCTGTGATCGGTTACAAAGCCTCCAGCAGCACTGAATGTGCATTCCGAAAGAACGCTGGATGCAGGACAGGCCAGTAGCTCAATCGCATACTGTGCAAGCTCTGGCCAGTGATCCATCCTCAAGACCCAGTAACCCAGAGGATTTTCGGTGGGAAAGGTGTCCAAGTCTGATCTTGCCCCTAGGTATTCCTGCACCATGTAAACCAGACGCTGGCGATGGTTGCTGGAACCGATCATACCTTGGGGCTGCGTACTAAAAAATTGTCTGAACGCATCAGTCACACGGCAACATTCTCCACTGCTCCTTCTTTCGTCCACAACCTTACCCTTGTAACGTGGATTAAGAAGGGTTGCTAGCCAGTAATGATCCCTCTCCTTGATCGCACGAATACAAGGATCCCTCCGCAGGCTTTGCAGGATCAGGGAGGCCATGCAGCGTAGGTTTGCTGAGGCATTTGGTCCGGAGTCCTCTGGGTCACTCAGGACGACATGATCCGCAGCCACCTCCTCCCAGCCACGTACAAGTCCATGGGTGTCTTGGGACTGTAATTGATCCCTTGAAGACTGCTGCTGATGCTGAGTGCTAGGCTCCACCTCCATGCTGACACAATCCTCCTCCTCCTCATCCTCCTCCTCCTCCTCCTCCTCCTCTTCCTGTGTGATAGCCGGGCCAGCAGGAACACTGTCTGGATAAAGGGGGCCTTGAGAGGTAAGGAAGTCCTCCTCTTCCTGCCTCTGTTCTGCCTCAAGTGCCCTGTCCATTATTCTATGCAGCGTGTGCTCCAACAGGTGGACAAGAGGGACAGTGTCACTGATGCATGCACTGTCACTGCTCACCATCCTCATGGCCTCCTCAAATGGTGCCAGGACAGTGCATGCATCCCTGATCATGGCCCACTGGCGTGGGGAAAAAAATCCAAGCTCCCTGACCCTGTCCTGGTGCCATATTGCAACAGATACTCATTGATGGCCCTCTGCTGCGTGTGCAGCCGCTGCAGCATGGCCAACGTAGAGTTCCACCTGGTGGGCATGTCACAGATTAGGCGGTTCTTGGGCAGGTTGGATTCCTTTTGCAGGTCAGCCAGCCGAGCACTGGCAATATATGACTGGCGGAAATGCCCACAGAGTTTCCTGGCCTGCTTCAGGACCTCCTGTAAGCCCGGGTACCTGCCCAAGAACCGCTGCACCACCAAGTTAAGGACGTGAGCCAAACAGGGCACATGGGTCAGTTGTCCCTGTCGGAGGGTGGAGAGGAGGTTGGTGCCATTGTCGCAAACCACCTTTCCTGGCTTAAGCTGGCGTGGCGTCAACCACCTCTGAGCCTGCCCCTGCAGAGCTGACAGAATCTCTGCCCCAGTGTGGCTCCTGTCCCCCAAGCACACCAGCTCAAGCACCGCATGGCATCTTTTTGCCTGCGTACTTGCATAGCCCATTGAACGCCTACGGAGCACCGCTGGTTCCGAGGACAAAGCACAGGTAGAGGCCATGGACGAAGAAGAAGAGGAGGGGGTGGAGGAGAGAGGTGTGTCAGAATCACCAGTAGTAACATTTTGGAGACGTGGTGGCGGAACAATCTCCAACACTACTGCACCTTGTCCTGCATACTTCCCAGCTGCCAGCAGAGTCACCCAATGAACCGTGAAAGATAGGTAACGTCCCTGTCCATGCCTGCTGGACCATGAGTTAGCGGTAATATGCACCTTACCGCTGATCGCCCTGTCCAACGAGGCCAAGACATTGCCTTCCACATGCCGGTAGAGAGCCGGAATCGCCTTCCGTGAGAAAAAGTGGCATTTGGGAACCTGCAACTGAGGAACCGCACATTCCACAAACTCACGTAAGGGGGCAGAGTCTACCAACTGAAAAGGCAGCAGTTAAAGTGCTAGTAATTTAGCCAAGCTAGCATTCAACCGCTGGGCATGTGGATGGCTGGGAGCGAACTTATTTTGGCGGTGCAGCAGCTGGGGCAGGGAAATTTGCCTGGTACAATCTGATGTCGGTGTACCAATAGCAGATTGCCCGCTAGTACTTGGCTGTGACACACCTAATTCTACACCTTCATTTCTCTCAGTGCAGGTTTCAGAGAGGACTGAAGGTATAGTGGGGTTGAAGATCCCAGCTGATGAGGAGCAAGGAGAGGACCGTTTTGTTCTTTGGCGTGGGTCTTTTAGGTAGGCTCGCCAACTAACTGAATAACAGGTCGACATATGTCTGGTCAAGCACGTGGTGCCCAAGCGGCTGATGTTTTGGCCCGCGAGATATGCCTGAGACATATGTTGCAAATGGCAACGGTGCGATCTGCTGCACATGTCTGAAAAAAGGCCCACACCAAAGAACTTTTGGAATAACGCGCAGAGACAGCAGCACCCTGCAAATGCGGAGCTCTGTGGTGTGATGCAGTCGGTGTGCTGCTCTAAAGCTGGCCCCTGGAGGGCATCCTTCTCCTCCTCCTCTCTCCTATCAGGCACCAACGTGGAGTCAGTGACCTCATCATCCCCTCCCTCCTTATCACTGGAGCAAATCTGGCAGTATGCAGCAGCTGGGGGAACATAACTGCCAGATAGCTGTTCTTGTTGGGCACCCCCTCTCTCTGGGCTCATGTTACTACTCCCTCTCTCTGGGCTCACGTTACTGCCTTCCTCTAGCTGGGTTCCATCATCGGAGCCTTCAAAACGCTGGGCATCCTCCTGGAGCATGTACCCAACACTGTGGTCAAACAGTTCGAGGGACTCCTCAGGAGGACATGGTGGGGCTAGGGAAGGAGTGACTGATGCCATTGAGCCGAGGGAAGAGGCCGCTTTGGCAGCTGCTTTTCCAGACAAAGTACCCTGAGCCAGGGTGAGAGAGGATGAGGAGGATGAAGACGGCTTGGTCATCCATTCTACCAAGTCTTGGGCATGTTGCGGCTCAACATGGCCAGCTGCCGAAAAGAAGGACAAGTGTGTCCCACGGCCACATGCTGATGAGGATGCACCGTGTCCATGACCAGCACTGTTGCCTCTAGACACAGAGCCTGCTTGCCCTCTTTTATTGCCTCGTAACTGTCTGCCTCTCCTTGATTGCCTTCCAGATATACTAATGGCCTGCAGTGAGATGTAGCTGCACAAAGGTGGGATGTATATACGGTGGGTACGGAAAGTATTCAGATTTCCTTAAATTTTTCACTCTTTGTTATATTGCAGCCATTTGCTAAAATCATTTTTTTCCTCATTAATGTACACACAGCACCCCATATTGACAGAAAAGCACAGAATTGTTGACATTTTTGCAGATTTATTAAAAAATAAAAACTGAAATATCACATGGTCCTAAGTATCTAAATACCTTCCGTACCCACTGTGTATATATATGTAGCGCCCCCCCAATGTTTGGGGGCGCTATGTGAAGTTTAAGGGCAGTCTGAGCCAGTAATTGGGCTCAGACCAATTGTGTTCAAGTTGTTGTTCTGCTCGGGGTGTGATACTGCCCGGCAGTGTTATTCTCCTTTGCCTGCAGGTGGCGCTGTCACCGCCGGCACGGCCTGGATTACGGGGGTATCACAGCACCTTGGTTGTCCTCTCTCGGCAGCCGTGCAGTGGGCGTGTTCTACCCGCTGTGCATGCTGGGAGAGGGTACAAAAGGGGCAGACGCCTTTTGGGCATGAGGCGATTCCAGGGGGACCCCAGGGCTTACAGGGGGACCTCTGGTCCAGTGAGTGTGCCTCCTGGCCCACATGGCACGATGTGCGCTGGAGTGCTTAGGCTTTGGGCACCTTCAGCCCGAGGCCCTGTTGCTGCATTGTAGGCCCAGCTCCACTGACTAGGACCTACGCTTTAGAGAAGATTCCCAGGCTGCCCATTTGTAGGGGGCCCATCTTTAGGAAAGGAGTTCCAGGGGAAGAACAGTCCCGGCGGAGATAGCGACGGTACTGCTGTCTCGGGGAGAGGTCTGGAGGTCTACCTAAAGGGGAATTCATCATCTCTGATGTCCGTGCTCCATCTCGGCTGCTAGGAATGCTCTCATAGGGACTATCCGGGTGAGCAATACCCACTCAGGCTTGAGTGGCGACGAGTGTAGATATTGGACTTAAGTGTTGCGTGCCTGAACCTTTCCCCACATCTTTCAACACTTCTACTCTTGCTTTTCTTCAAGTTTAACTCAAAGTGCAGAAAAAGAATAAAGCCTTGCTGATTAGGTTTTACTCAAGTGTGGACATTGGCCTTATTCCAGGGAGTCGTCGGTGTGCCTAGACAACGGAGCAAAAGGATCCACTCGTGGGAGGTATTTTGCTGCAGACCCAAAGTAACGAAACCAGTAGATCCCATTAACAAATCGGGGTCTGCAGGTGTGTGGCATACCAGGGGAGTACAGGGAGCTACATATATATATACTGTATATATATATCTCTATACTGATTATAATGCAGCTATCAGAATCAACTGCCTGCTGTGGTATTAGTATGAGAAAAGCAGCAATTGTCTTCTGTTAGTTTTAGGTGAAAACTGTGCAGAGGACACAGTACACTAACTGAAAATACTTGCAGCTCTCTGCCTGTGGTTTTATTATGAGAACACCACTATTAGTCACTAACTGTATTCAGGTAAGCTTTAGGTGAACGCTATGCAAAGTACACAGTACTTTAAGTAAAATACTGCAGCTAGCACAATCACCTGCCTGCCTGTCACAGTATAGAGAATAACAGGAACGGATCTAGCTAAACTGAATACAGTGTATAAATATATATACAACACCTAGGATGCATATATATCCTCTACACACTGTAACTGCAGTTAACTGACTCGCCTGCCTGCTCTATCTAACTCAATATAAATGACACTGTCTATCTCTGTCTCTGTAAGCTCTCTCTTTAACCAACACCGCAACACACTACACAAGGCCGCCACGGAGGCGGCCTTATATAGGGTGGGGCGTGTACTAAACCCCCTGAGACATAATTGGCCAAAGCCACCCTGCACCCGCCGGCAGCCGCTGGTCATTCGGTACACTGACAGAATGCCAAACTGCCTATGTAAGCAAGGCAGATTGTAATTCTGTCAGTACAGAAGACATGTATCCTGTGTTTCTGTAAAGCAGAAACACTGATCCATGTCTTCCACTAGTAAAAGCACCTCCCCCACTACACTGAAGCATTAGCTAGGCACACAGTTAACCCTTTCATCACCCCTGATGTTACCTCCTTCCCTGCCAGTGTCATTAGCACAGTGACGGTGCATATTTTTAGCACTGATCACTGTAATAATGTCACTGGTCCCCAAAAAGTGTCAAAAGTGTCAGTTAGGTGTCCGATTTGTCTGCCGCAATATTGCAGTCCCGCCATAATTCGCTGATCGCCGCCATTACTAGTAAAATAATGAAATAAATAGAAATAGCCCATAGTTTGTAAATGCTATAACTTTTGCGCAAATCAATCAATATATACGCATATTGGGGAAAAAAATCACCAAAAATATGTAGCAGAATACATATTGGTCTAAATTGAAGAAGAAATTAGATTTTATACATTTTTTTATTCGATGTGTTTTAGAGCAAAAAGTAAAAAATATATACAGTATACATATATATATATATATATATATATTGTGAGGGGGTTAGCTCGGCAGCGGGTGTGTGTGACCCCCGGGATGGGCTCCCCACACAAAACAGGCCCAGCAAACGGAGGTTGTGGTTTTCAAAATCAAAAAGGTGCGGTTTATGTTCTATTTACAGTGACAAAACACAGCAAAGCAAAAGAAACATAACCAAAATAAATCCTGGTCAAGTTGACCTCTGACTAAACATACAGGTTTCCTAACTAACAACTGGGATCAGCCTAGTGCTGTCCTAGTCCCTAAGTCCCTGGTTTTAAATGTCCAAGCAAATAGCCACACAGGCTTTGTCTCACCGCACAGGGGTTCACTCTCCCTAGACAGTCCACACAGGTCTGGTTCCAGGCATGAGCTAACATCTAATGAAGCTGGGAGTTCTTATAGAGGCCTAAATGAGCTGACAAGCTTCAGCTGGTCTCATCAACTCCCTGTCTGCACGACGCCCAGCCCTCTCCCTAGAGGTATGAGTCATCCATGAGCCCACTAGCCTTATACAACTCTCCACCTAGTTGTATAAGTCGGCGTAAAGCCTGAATCTGGGCGAAATATATCTACCCCCCTGGATGCAACCAGGTGACTTTACCTTCCTGCTGTCACATACCCCCCCCCCTCTTGTTTTAACCTCGGGGTTGGAACACCAGCAATCAGGCATTCATGTACTCGAGACAAAGCATCCACATTCCCCATTTGAACGCCAGGGCGATGCTTTACTGTGAAGTTGAATTCCTGGAGGGCCAGGAACCACCTATTCACTCTTCTATTTGTTTCCTTGTTTTGAGCCATCCACTTTAACGGAGCGTGATCCGTAACCATGTCAAAGTGCCTACCTAGCAGGTAGTACCGAAGGGAATCTAGAGCCCACTTCACCGCTAAACACTCCTTTTCAACGGTGGCGTAATTTACCTCATGGGACTTCAACTTCCTGCTGAGGTAAATGACTGGGTGCTCTTCCCCGTTCCAGACCTGGGACAATACTGCTCCTAACCCCACATCTGACGCATCACTTTGTACGACAAAGTCTTTAGAGAAGTCGGGTGAGTACAACACTGGCTGGCTACATAAGGCTTGTTTCAAGAATTGGAATGCTGCCTCAGCCTCGGGGGTCCATTTAATCATGACCGACCCTTTCCCCTTTGTCAGGTTGGTTAGGGGCACAGCCTTAGAAGCAAAGTGGGGAATGAATCGCCGATAATACCCAGCGATTCCCAGAAAGGCTCGTACCTGCTTCTTGCTGTTGGGACGTGGCCAACTCTGGATGGCCTCGACTTTGTTGAGTTGGGGTTTTATTACTCCCCTCCCAATGGTGTACCCAAGATATTTGGCCTCCTCCTGCCCAATGGTACACTTCTTGGGGTTAGCCGTAAACCCCGCTTCCCGAACAGAGTCCAGGACTGCTTGCACTTTTGGCAGATGTGAGGCCCAATCTGTGCTATGGACAATTACGTCATCCAGGTAAGCCGCAGCATACTTCTGATGGGGCCTCAGCATCTGGTCCATTTTCCGCTGGAATGTGGCCGGCGCATTCTGTAACCCGAACGGCATTCTTTTATATTGGAACGCCCCGTCTGGGGTTACAAATGCGGTTTTCTCTTTGGCCGACTTGGCCAGGGGGATTTGCCAATACCCTTTTGTGAGGTCAAGAGTCGTCATGTATCGGGCTGTTCCCAGCCGGTCGATCAACTCATCTATACGTGGCATGGGGTAGGTGTCAAATTTTGTAACTTTGTTCAACTGACGAAAATCGTTACAAAATCGCCAGCTCCCATCCGGTTTAGGCACCAACACGATGGGACTAGACCAATCACTTTGGGACTCCTCTATCACCCCTAAGTTCAGCATTTTCTGTACTTCCTCCCGTATTGCCTCCCGTCGAGCCTCTGGGATCCGATAGGGTTTTAACTTCACCCTTTCACCGGGCGGGGTAATGATGTCATGCTCTACCCCAGATGTTTGTCCCGGCAGCTCAGAGAATACCTCCTTGTTGCGAAGCACAAACTCCTTAACCTCCTGTTGTTGGGGTTGTGACAAGGTGGCTGCTATTCCAACCTCAGGAATCACGCAACCAGTTTGAGCTGGTGACCAAGTGTCTGCGACTAGGGACTGTCTATCCCTCCAGGCTTTCAACAGATTAACGTGATAGATCTGTTCAGGCTTTCGCCTTCCTGGTTGTCTGACCTTGTAATTCACTTCGCTCACTTTTTCCATTATCTCGTAGGGGCCTTGCCATTTGGCAAGGAATTTACTTTCAACCGTAGGGACAAGTACCAATATCCTATCCCCCGGGGAAAAGGTACGGGTCTTGGCTCCACGGTTGTACACTCTCTGCTGTGCCAACTGCGCTTGGGCCAAATGTTCCTTCACGATGGGCATTACCTGTGCAATTCGATCTTGCATCAGGGCGACATGCTCAATCACACTCCTGTGGGGAGAACTCTCACTTTCCCAAGTTTCCTTGGCAATATCCAACAGCCCTCTTGGGTGTCTCCCATACAGTAACTCAAAGGGGGAGAATCCCGTAGAGGATTGGGGCACCTCCCTAATAGCAAACATCAAATAAGGAAGTAAACAGTCCCAATCCTTTCCATCTCTATCCACCACTTTCTTCAACATTTGTTTTAGGGTTTTGTTGAATCTTTCAACCAGCCCATCGGTTTGGGGGTGATACACAGACGTACGCAATTGCGTCACTTTGAACAATTTACACAGCTCTTTCATAACCCGGGACATAAAGGGTGTACCTTGGTCCGTAAGCAGTTCTTTACAAATACCCACCCGGCTAAAAACAAGAGATAGCTCTTTGGCTATGGTTTTGGCCGAGGTATTTCGGAGAGGGATCGCTTCTGGATAACGGGTGGCATAGTCCATTATAACTAATATGTACTGGTGCCCCCTAGCGGACTTGATTATAGGACCTACCAAATCCATGGCGATCCTCTCAAACGGGACCTCAATGATGGGTAGAGGGACCAGCGGGCTACGGAAATGTGGCATCGGGACCAACCTCTGACACACAGGGCAGGAGGAACAATAATTTTCTACGTCCTTCATCACCCCCGGCCAATAGAATCTCTGTAATACCCTCTCTCGGGTTTTCTCTGTCCCCAGATGACCTCCAAGAATGTGCCCATGGGCCAACTCCAACACCAACTTCCTGTAAGGTTTGGGCACCACAAGCTGCTCAACGGTTTCTTCTGCCCTTTTTGCCACCCGATACAGTAGGTCCTTCTCTACGCTGAAGTATGGGTAAGTGCAGGTATTATCTGGGTTCACTAACTCGCCATCTATTTTCACTACGTTTTCCCGTGCCTTTATTAGGGCGGGGTCTTTCAACTGTTCTGTGGCAAAGTTTTCCCTGTGAACCTCAAGATCAGAAAACTCCACAGACGGTAGGTTTTCGTCTGAGGAGGTGGGCTCCTCTCCAGTTTCTTGAGTCTCCCCTGCCAATACTGATAAGGGAAATTCCGGAGAGTCCTCACCACTCTCAGGGGAGTTCTGGCTATCACATTCCTGGTACATAGGGGCACCAGTGAGGGGCTCAGGATCATCCCACAGTTCCCAGAACTTCGGAAAATCCCTTCCCACAATGGCGTCATGCGGTAACTGAGATACTAAGCCCACTGGATGAGAGAGGGTACCTTTGGGGGTCTCGAAACACACTGTAGTCACTCTATACTCTCGGGTGTCCCCATGCACACAAATAACAGCTACCTTGCTATTCCCAGAGACCTCTGTTTTAACTAACTCAGCCTTTATCAGGGTCACAAGGCTACCTGAATCCAGCAATACCACAACATTTCTACCATTAACACACATTTTGCATAAATGTTTCTCAGTTCCTCGAATGGCAGTGCATGCGACTGTCGCACACAGCGACTGACGTCTGCCCGTCAGAAAGTCACACTGCATGGGTTCCTCCACAACCGGGCAATTGGCTGCAATATGTCCCGCTTGCCGGCAGCGGTAGCAAACGATCCTTCTTGCCGCCTCTTGAGCCGCTGATTTCCCAGGCTGTTCTCGCCAAACTTGGGGTAGAGCTCCCACCCTCTCACTCTCTCCACCCTCACCCCTTGGAATCCTCTTATCCGCCCCTGGGGATGGTCTGGTCTTAGGGTGGAAAGTCCGAGTGTCTCTGGAAGAGGCCGTCAGGTTCTCTGTAGCCAAGTATTTCTCCACACGATCCACAAGACCATCGGCCGTCTCTGGGTCTCCATGGCTTACCCACTTTTGGATGGCAGTAGGAAGGGCTCTCAAAAACCGATCCATTACAACACGTTCCACAATCTTTGGTGCGGACAAAGTCTCTGGCTGTAGCCACTTTCTGCTCAGGTGAATGAGATCATACATTTGAGACCTGGGGGGTTTTCCAAGCTGGAAAGTCCAGTTATGCACACGCTGAGCCCGGACAGCCTGGGTGACACCCAGCCTTGCCAAAATTTCAGCTTTTAGCATCACATAGTCTTTTGCTTGGTTAGGCTCTAGGTCATAGTAAGCTTTCTGCGATTCACCAGTTAACAGAGGAGCCACCAGTCCAGCCCACTGCTCCTCAGGCCACTTTTCTCTTTCAGCGGTCCTTTCAAATGTGGTCAAAAATACCTCTGGATCATCCTCTCCAGTCATTTTTGTCAATAAACGACTCACCCCAAAGGACGCGGTATTAGTGGGACGGCTTTCCTCACTGGTCTGCGGACGTTGCTGCATTACTGCTTCCATTTGTTGTAGTCTCTGCTCTTGCTTCTGTAACAGGTCTATGAAGCGGGCCTCAGATTGCTGCTGGGCTTGTTGCTGAGCTTCCAGACTCTGTTGGTGAGCTTGCTGCTGGGCTGCAAGGCTCTGTTGATGAGCTTGCTGCTGGGCTGCAAGGCTCCTTTGCAAACCTGCATTTGTCTGCTGTTGATTGGCATTTGCTAGAGCCAGCTGTTTCAGTATCTCCTCCATGCTGGCTTAAAAAAAAACTGCCCGCGTTCTCCACCAACTGTGAGGGGGTTAGCTCGGCAGCGGGTGTGTGTGACCCCCGGGATGGGCTCCCCACACAAAACAGGCCCAGCAAACGGAGGTTGTGGTTTTCAAAATCAAAAAGGTGCGGTTTATGTTCTATTTACAGTGACAAAACACAGCAAAGCAAAAGAAACATAACCAAAATAAATCCTGGTCAAGTTGACCTCTGACTAAACATACAGGTTTCCTAACTAACAACTGGGATCAGCCTAGTGCTGTCCTAGTCCCTAAGTCCCTGGTTTTAAATGTCCAAGCAAATAGCCACACAGGCTTTGTCTCACCGCACAGGGGTTCACTCTCCCTAGACAGTCCACACAGGTCTGGTTCCAGGCATGAGCTAACATCTAATGAAGCTGGGAGTTCTTATAGAGGCCTAAATGAGCTGACAAGCTTCAGCTGGTCTCATCAACTCCCTGTCTGCACGACGCCCAGCCCTCTCCCTAGAGGTATGAGTCATCCATGAGCCCACTAGCCTTATACAACTCTCCACCTAGTTGTATAAGTCGGCGTAAAGCCTGAATCTGGGCGAAATATATCTACCCCCCTGGATGCAACCAGGTGACTTTACCTTCCTGCTGTCACAATATATATATATATGTAGCGGGGTTCCTTTAAATGCTCTCGAACTACTATTCCCAGAACCCCACTGGTTCCCAGGATGTTTTGCTTCTTCCCCAGAGACTCATGGGTGGGGATATATAAGGGAGGGGGAGGCCTGGCTCGGCCTCTTTGGACACGGGACGGCAGAGACTGATACACCTGTGCGGACCTGTGCTGGGTAAGGCCTGAAGCCTGGGGGCTTCCGCAGCCAACCAAAGAGCCTTCCACCCCACTGCGAGCCTGGGTGGCATCCGACATCTCTACTTACAGCCTGGATGGGATCGGGGACCCGATCGCAGCAACCGCTGTGGGCGAGTGAAGTCACAGCCGGTGGAAGTTCCGGACGGAGATCGTGTCCGGCGGGTGAGCGAGCGTAAGCTCATTCCCTAACCTGTTTGCTAGTACTGTGCCTATAAACTGCCGAGGCCTACTACCTCATGTTAAAGACTCTCACTGGAGATTCACAGCAGGACTGATCCAGAGGATCTCCAGTGAAGTGTTGTCAGTTATCAACTTTCCCTTT
Organism: Rana muscosa; assembly: GCA_029206835.1. Classification (NCBI taxonomy): domain Eukaryota; kingdom Metazoa; phylum Chordata; class Amphibia; order Anura; family Ranidae; genus Rana; species Rana muscosa. The sequence goes on along the minus strand of CM055122.1, from coordinate 61,098,668 downwards.
TCCTGGATTACAATTGTTGTTTATTCTTAAGTGCACCACCTCTACAGATGCCGGTGAAGAATCCATCATTCATACAGGACTGAGTTCTAGAGTTAGGAATCAGGCCTGATTCATTAGGAACCTAGTTTAGTTATTGCGCCACAGGGCGCCTAGTTAACAGTCGCCCCACGTGGCGTCTCCTTATCCACCTCCCCCCTTTCCCCATGGTGTAGTGTGACTGATATTTTAATATTGCAGGGCTCTGTGAATATTCTAATGGTCAAGTTGTTATCACTGTTCATTCCCTTTGCATAGCTGAAAGTAAAAATCTGTTATTCCTTTATAACTACTCCGTGTCTGAGTCTCTCATAAAGTATAAGTATTAAATGTGTATACCCCTAAACTAACTGTGCCAGAAAGGGTCGAGTAGATTGCCGGGGGTTGGCGGAGCTGTACTCAGGGCCCAGACCAAATCTGCGGCTCTCTTAGTTGAGGGTAACGCTACACGTGGGGGTTCTCGTCCGGGATCCTGATAGAACAGAAAACCCGCCAAGAGGTACCGGCATGGACCCGAAAGACATCAGAATGTGGTGTGGAGTAGCTAAGACAGATCCAAGCCAGTCAGTGGTCATTAACATGCCCGGTCAGGAATGGTCGACCGAGACGGTGGAAGGATTAATGAAGTCAGTGACCCCAGATGGTACACCGTGGGTGATGGGAACAAAGTTAGACCCAGACACCTCACACCAGTATGCACTAGTGGAGTATTCAGATGGGAAGCCAGAAGTTTGCAAGCGCAAATATACGCAGACGTCGGATAACAGATCTTATAGTCTGGCGCATGATATTAAGAAGGAGCCACCCCTAACGGGACCACCGCGGACTGCGGCCCGTACCTCACCAGAGAGGAGAGATGGAGCGACACCTCCGGTGACGCCTGCACCTGCCACGGCCATATCACCCGAACTGATAAAGGCGCTTGGGGACCTACTAACAAACTGTCAGAAGGCAAGCACGGTGCACGTAGAGACTAGCTACCGGAGACTAAAAGCATTCTCGGGGAAGCTCCCCGTCCCTGTGGGGGAGGAAGATTTTGACACTTGGGTGGAACAGGCATTGCAGGCAGTAGAAGCATGGGAGGTGCCTGAGGCACAGAAGAGACAGCGAGTCTTAGAAAGTCTGAAAGGTGCCACGGCAGAAGCGGTGAAGAGCTTCAGGTTTGGAAATGAAAACTGTACAGCTCAAGATTGCCTGGCCATGCTGCAGGAAGAGTTTGGTCAATTGGAGAAGGTGTCAGAGATGATCTATCAATTTGAACACACTCTCCAGCAGCCGAATGAGAAACTGTCAGAATATGTTAGAAGGCTGAACAGGCAGTTATGCAAGATTGTACTGAAGAAGGGAATGCTGCCCAAAGATGCAGATGAAGCACGCATTAAGCAGATCATGAGGGGAGCGCGGCGCTCAGACCCGGTCTGGCTGCACCTGAAAACCTCAGGAGGAGGAATGTCACTAACCTACTCTCATCTAATAAAAATTATTAGGGACGAAGAGGCGCTGCAGGAAGATCAGCAGGTGGCCAAGGCGAATGTCACACCTGTACCAGTGTTGGTCCATTCGGTCAAGAGCCCGGAAAGAGATGCGGAGGTTGACACTTTGAAATCGCAAATGGCCCAAGTGTTGGAGATGCTGACCTCTTTGATGGAGAAAGATCAGAGAAGACCAGAGAAACCAAGCCCAAGAAAGGAGTTGTTCCCGAACACCTCAGCACCGGCCTCCCTACAGGACCGAGAAGAGGTGATTTGCTATAACTGCGGAGGGAGTGGCCACTTTGCTAACGTATGCTCCAGCCCAAAGAAGAAGAGAACAGATAATTGCAAGCCGGCGGGAAACTCCAAAGGGCCCCGGTGAAGGAGTCAACCGGGTGCCCATCATCTTCAGTGCGCTCCAAACTAAAAAAAAAGGCCAAGAATGGAGGAGACAAAACTCCTAGGAGGAGGTATAGTACCCCCCCACCAAGAGGTACCCCAGAGGGAGGGGGCAAGACCCCTCAGTGGAAATACAGCACCCCAAAGAAGGAACATCCACCTAAGAGGAACAGTAACATCCCTCAGCGGGTTTGTGCCCCCATTGAGAGGGAGAAGGTCAATGCATGCCAGGCTCAGGAAAAATTAAAGTCCAAAAGGAACAGGGCAAGGAAAAGCCCAAAGAAGAAAGTGACCCCGGTCCAGCCATACCCAAAGGAACTGGTGGGCCTGTCTCCTACTGTGCCCATTCAAGTGGAAGGAGTCTATACTAAAGCTCTTCTGGACACCGGAGCACAGGTGACTTTACTATACCGGGACTTCTATGATAGGCATTTGAGTCATCTGCCTATCCAGAAGATAGAAGAGCTGGAGATATGGGGACTTGGAACCCAGAGTTTCCCTTACGATGGGTACCTGCCCATAAAGATGACTTTCGACCCATCCGTGGCTGGGAAGGCTGAAGTGTTTGACACCCTGGCAGTTGTGTGTCCTCGGCCGCCTGGAGCCAGCAAGATTTCTCTGATCATTGTGACAAACACGGATCTAGTCAGGAGACTCCTGACCCCTCTAGTGAAAGAGAGAAACCATTCAGCCACCAAAATCCATCCCATGCTAAAGACGGCCTACCAACGACTGGTCTTAGAGCAGAAGACCCCGGGAGAGGGGATAGGGAAGGTGTGGAGACTTGGCAGAGAAGGAGTAGTGCTACAGCCCGGAGAAGTAACCTGTCTTAGGGCCACTGTGAAGCTTACGTGGGAACAACCTGGCCCCTTTGTCATGCTGGAATCCGTCCCAAGGGAAGAGTCCTCAGGCCTGGAAGTGATACCAGAAGTGATTCCGTTCAAGGCCCTGAAGAAGGCCCATGGCAGATTCCTGCCAGAGTGTTGCTGGGTCAGGTGAGCCCTGCTGCCCCGGTCACTTGGTCCGAAGTCAAAGGGACGGGTGTCGGAGGAGATGTTTGGGAGAAGCTGTCCGTGGAAAACCGGAACCTACCCAGGGCTTGGAAAGAAAGAGCCAAGGCCCAGCTGATTAGGTGGGAGAAGATCTTTTCTGAAGATGAATTCGATGTGGGGTGTGCAAGAAGTGCCACCCATCGGATCTGCCTCCAAGAAGATAAGCCCTTCCGAGAGAGGGTCAGGCGGGTCCCCCTGGCAGATCTGGAGGATCTGAGGGAACAACTTGTAGAACTAAAGAAGACTGGTGTGATCCGGGAGTCTAGAAGCCCCTATGCCTCCCCAATCGTGGTGGTCAGAAAGAAGAATGGATCGTTGAGGCTTTGTATCGATTACAGGACTCTCAACAGGAGAACCATCCCTGACCAATACACCACGCCAAGGATAGAAGATGCCTTACAAAGTTTGTCTGGAGCCAAATGGTTCAGTGTGATGGACCTCAAGAGTGGGTACTATCAAATCCCTATGCACCCAGAAGACAGGGAGAAGACAGCCGTCATAACCCCGGTGGGATTCTTCGAATTCAATAGGATGCCTCAGGGTCTATCTGGAGCTCCTGCTACCTTTCAACGCCTTATGGAGAAGACTGTTGGAGACATGAATCTTATAGAAGTCCTTGTGTACTTGGACGATGTCATTGTCTTCGGGAGAACCTTGGAAGAACATGAAGCCAGGCTGGAGAAAGTATTGAGAAGACTCAGTGAAGAGGGGCTTAAGCTTTCCCCCGAGAAGTGTCGGTTCTACCAGTCTTCTGTGAACTATCTGGGGCACATAGTGTCTGAAGAAGGGGTGGCCACAGATCCTGAGAAGTTGGAAGCAGTCACTTCCTGGCCACGACCCACCACAGTAACAGAGCTCAGATCCTTCCTGGGGTTCTGCTCCTATTATAGGAGGTTTGTGGAGGGGTTTGCTCGGATTGCCCGCCCGTTGAATGAATTGCTAAAGGCAGAAGGGGAAGAGGATGACTCAGGGCCCAGGAGGCCTGGTGAGTCAGTTCAAGATCAGTGGAACCCAAGGTGTGAAGAGGCCTTTCAGGCCCTGAAGAGGAGCTTAACCACTGCCCCAGTCCTGGCCTACGCCGACCCTACCAGACCTTATGAATTACATGTGGATGCCAGCCATGAGGGTCTAGGCGGTGTGCTTTACCAAGAACATGAGGGACAACTGCGACCAGTGGCCTATGTGAGCAGGAGCCTGACCCCCTCAGAAAAGAATTACCCCACTCATAAGCTGGAATTCCTGGCCCTCAAATGGGCGGTAGTAGACAAGCTAAAAGACTACCTGTATGGGGCAGAGTTTACTGTGAAGACAGAAAACAACCCCCTGACCTACCTCTTCACCACCGCAAAACTAGATGCCACCGGACACAGGTGGTTGGCCGCATTGTCTGGATTCAACTTCAGTCTGAAGTACAGACCAGGAGCTGGAAATAGGGATGCAGATGCCCTGTCCCGGAGGTCTCATGCCATGACAAATGACTGGGAAGATTGGACCCAAGTGGCACCGGACGGGGTGCGGGCCCTTTGTCAAGGGGCTGAATTCCAAGCCAGAGGAGGCTCCAGAGCAGAAGAAATAGGGGTTACCATGGTAGGAGTCCCCAAACACTATTGTGGAGTAACTCAACTGGAGGAAGACAACCTACCGAGACTGTCCAAGAAGGAGTTGAGGTGTGACCAATTGGAAGACCCCATGGGGAGATTGGTCCTCGAAGCCCTGGAGAATCAGGATCCCAACAAACTCCTACATCACCCTTCAAAGGAGGCTCGCCTGTTGAGGAAGGAATTGGACAGGCTGCAGGTACATCAGGGAGTGGTCTACCGAAGGGGCCCCTCTGATGACTCAGAAGATAAGTGGCAGTTATTCCTTCCAGAGAAGCACCGAGAGACTGTACTAATTGCCCTGCATGACCACCATGGTCACCTAGGGGCAGAAAGGACCTTCCAGCTTGTTAGAAATCGGTTCTATTGGCCCTGCATGAGGGCAGAAGTAGAGGAGTATTGCCATTCCTGTGCACGATGCATTCAGAGAAAGACCCTACCCCATCAAGCTGCCCCAATGGGCCACTTACAGAGTCAGGGCCCAATGGATCTGGTATGCATTGACTTTCTCTGCCTCGAACCCGACCTGAGTGGATTGGGGAATGTTCTGGTAATAACCGACCATTTCACCCGCTATGCTCAAGCTTTCCCAACCAAAGACCAGAAGGCATCCACCGTGGCCAACATACTTATGGAGAAGTATTTTGTCCATTACGGACTACCACAGAGACTCCACTCAGATCAAGGAAGGGACTTTGAGAGTCGGTTGATCCGAAGACTTTTGGATTCATTGGGAATAAAGAAGACCAGAACCACGCCTTACCACCCACAAGGAGATGCTCAGCCGGAGAGATTTAACCGGACCCTGCTCAACATGTTGGGAACCTTAGAAATAGAGAAGAAGCAACACTGGAGTCAACACATATCAGCCCTAGTGCATGCCTATAACTGTACCACAAGTGACACCACTGGCTACTCCCCTTATCGACTTATGTTTGGGAGAGAAGCAAGGCTACCCGTGGACCTGGCCTTTGGCATTTCTTTAGACAATACCTCAGCTACATCCCACAAGGGATACGTGGACAGACTTAGACGTAGCTTACAGTTGGCCTATGAACAAGCCCAGGCGGCTTCGGATCAAAGGGGAGCCCGCAACAAGAGAAATTTCGATCTGAAGGTTCGAGTGCAAGATCTGCAGCCCGGGGACCGAGTACTGCTACGCAATCTGGGGGTCCCTGGAAAACACAAGCTTGCCGACAGATGGAGGTCTGAACCCTATGTCGTCTGTAGGAAGTTGCCTGGTTTGCCTGTCTACAAACTAAAGCCAGAAGGAAAGGTGGGTCCACTGAAGACGTGGCATCGAAACCACCTGCTCCCACTTGCTGAGGCAGTTAGAATACCTCCCGTGAGAGACTCCCCTGAACCGGCCTCTATTCTGGATACTCCTAGGCCGAGCACTCGGTCCCAGACTTCTAGAGTTGAAGATGGGGAGGCCTCCCAATTGAGTACAGATGAAGGTGGAGAACTGGACTGGCTGTGGCCTCCCTCGACTCTGGGAACGTCCGCCATAGATCTCCCAAATGGAGGGGATACCCCAGATGCAACGCTGAATCTGGAGGCTACTGAATTCATACCCTTCAGTCCCTCAGCTGGTTACTGGGAAGATGTTCCTGACACTTGCGCAGAGGAGGACCCTAGAGATTCCATACGTCAGTCGACTTCTGAATCTGAGGTTCCAAAACCAGCAATGTTACCTGAACTTACTCCTGAAGAAGAGCCTGTGGTGCCAGAGTCAGAAGCACCAAGAGAGCAGAGGGCTCGCAGAGTCGTCAGGCCTCCCAAGAAACTAACTTAGCCCCAAATGGGGACGAGCTCAGAGGACTCTGTTGTATCGGCTAGAAGAAGTGTTGAACAACCTGATCCTTCCACTGTCCATTTGGTGGAGGGCAACCCCAGCTCACTCTCTGGCACAGTTAGGCAGGCCACTCATGGTAGTGTGACCTGTGGGCAAGAGAGTTCCATCCCAAAGTTTTGGTGGGAATTCCCTATGCCAACATCATGCTCGACATTGTCCAAAATGGTAAACAGTATTTGTTGAAATTTATCTTTGGGGACCAAAGAGTTTAAGTGGGGGTAGTGTGTAGCGGGGTTCCTTTAAATGCTCTCGAACTACTATTCCCAGAACCCCACTGGTTCCCAGGATGTTTTGCTTCTGCCCCAGAGACTCATGGGTGGGGATATATAAGGGAGGGGGAGGCCTGGCTCGGCCTCTTTGGACACGGGACGGCAGAGACTGATACACCTGTGCGGACCTGTGCTGGGTAAGGCCTGAAGCCTGGGGCCTTCCGCAGCCGACCAAAGAGCCTTCCACCCCACTGCGAGCCTGGGTGGCATCCGACATCTCTACTTACAGCCTGGATGGGATCGGGGACCCGATCGCAGCAACCGCTGTGGGCGAGTGAAGTCACAGCCGGTGGAAGTTCCGGACGGAGATCAAGTCCGGCGGGTGAGCGAGCGTAAGCTCATTCCCTAACCTGTTTGCTAGTACTGTACCTATAAACTGCCGAGGCCTACTACCTCATGTTAAAGACTCTCACTGGAGATTCACAGCAGGACTGATCCAGAGGATCTCCAGTGAAGTGTTCTCAGTTTTCAACTTTCCCTTTTCCTGGATTACAATTGTTGTTTATTCTTAAGGACACCACCTCTACAGATGCCGGTGAAGAATCCATCATTCATACAGGACTGAGTTCTAGAGTTAGGAATCAGGCCTGATTCATTAGGGACCTAGTTTAGTTATTGCGCCACAGGGCACCTAGTTAACAGTCGCCCCACGTGGCGTCTCCTTATCCACCTCCCCCCTTTCCCCATGGTGTAGTGTGACTGATATTTTAATATTGCAGGGCTCTGTGAATATTCTAATGGTCAAGTTGTTATCACTGTTCATTCCCTTTGCATAGCTGAAAGTAAAAATCTGTTATTCCTTTATAACTACTCCGTGTCTGAGTCTCTCATAAAGTATAAGTATTAAATGTGTATACCCCTAAACTAACTGTGCCAGAAAATGTCGAGTAGATTGCCGGGGGTTGGCGGAGCTGTACTCAGGGCCCAGACCAAATCTGCGGCTCTCTTAGTTGAGGGTAACGCTACATATATATATATATATTGTGAGGGGGTTAACTCGGTAGCGGGTGTGTGTGACCCCCTGGTTGGGCTCCCCACACAAAAACAGGGCCAGCAGACGGAGGTTGTGGTTTTCAAAATCAAAAGGTGCGGTTTATTTCTCTATGTACAGTGACAAAACACAGCAAAGCCAAAAAGAAACAAAATAAATCCTGGTCAGTTTGACCTCTGACTAAACATGCAGGTTTCCTAAACTAACAACTGGGATCAGCCTGGTGCTGTCCTAGTCCCTAAGTCCCTGGTTTAGTAAAAGTCCACACAAATAGCCACACAGGCTTTGCCTCACCGCACAGGGGTTCACTCTCCCTAGACAGTCCACACAGGTCTGGTTCCAGGCATGAGCAAACACCTAATGAATCTGGGAGTTTTTATAGAGGCCTTAAACGAACTGACAGGCTTCAGCTGGTCTCATCAACTCCCTGCCTCACGACGCCCAGCACTCTCCCTAGAGGTATGAGTCATTCATGAGCCCACTAGCCTCAGCTGGGCTTCATCAACTCCCTAGTTGTATAAGTCGGCATAAAGCCTGAATCTGGGAGAAATATATCTACCCCCCTGGATGCAACCAGGTGACTTTACCTTCCTGCTGTCACATACCCCCCCCTCTTGTTTTAACCTTGGGGTTGGAACACCAGCAATCAGGCATTCATGTACTCGAGACAAAGCATCCACATTCCCCATTTGAACGCCAGGGCGATGCTTTACTGTGAAGTTGAATTCCTGTAGGGCCAGGAACCACCTATTCACTCTTCTATTTGTCTCCTTGTTTTGAGCCATCCACTTTAACGGAGCGTGATCCGTAACCATGTCAAAGTGCCTACCTAGCAGATAGTACCGAAGGGAATCTAGAGCCCACTTCACCGCTAAACACTCCTTTTCAACCGTGGCGTAATTTACCTCATGGGACTTCAACTTCCTGCTGAGGTAAATGACTGGGTGCTCTTCCCCGTTCCAGACCTGGGACAATACTGCTCCTAACCCCACATCTGACGCATCACTTTGTACGACAAAGTCTTTAGAGAAGTCGGGTGAGTACAACACTGGCTGGCTACATAAGGCTTGTTTCAAGAATTGGAATGCTGCCTCAGCCTCGGGGGTCCATTTAATCATGACCGACCCTTTCCCTTTCGTCAGGTTGGTTAGGGGCACAGCCTTAGAAGCAAAGTGGGGAATGAAGCGCCGATAATAACCCGCGATTCCCAGAAAGGCTCGTACCTGCTTCTTGCTGTTGGGACGTGGCCAACTCTGGATGGCCTCGACTTTGTTGAGTTGGGGTTTTATTACTCCCCTGCCAATGGTGTACCCAAGATATTTGGCCTCCTCCTGCCCAATGGTACACTTCTTGGGGTTAGCCGTAAACCCCGCTTCCCGAACAGAGTCCAGGACTGCTTGCACTTTTGGCAGATGTGAGGCCCAATCTGTGCTATGGACAATTACGTCATCCAGGTAAGCCGCAGCATACTTCCGATGGGGCCTCAGCATCTGGTCCATTTTCCGCTGGAATGTGGCCGGCGCATTCTGTAACCCGAACGGCATTCTCTTATATTGGAACGCCCCGTCTGGGGTTACAAATGCGGTTTTCTCTTTGGCCGACTTGGCCAGGGGAATTTGCCAATACCCTTTTGTGAGGTCAAGAGTCGTCATGTATCGGGCTGTTCCCAGCCGGTCGATCAACTCATCTATACGTGGCATGGGGTAGGTGTCAAATTTTGTAACTTTGTTCAACTGACGAAAATCGTTACAAAATCGCCAGCTCCCATCCGGTTTAGGCACCAACACAATGGGACTAGACCAATCACTTTGGGACTCCTCTATCACCCCTAAGTTCAGCATTTTCTGTACTTCCTCCCGTATTGCCTCCCGTCGGGCCTCTGGGATCCGATAGGGTTTTAACTTCACCCTTTCACCGGGCGGGGTAATAATATCATGCTCTACCCCAGATGTTTGTCCCGGCAGCTCAGAGAACACCTCCTTGTTGCGAAGCACAAACTCCTTAACCTCCTGTTGTTGGGGTTGTGACAAGGTGGCTGCTATTCCAACCTCCGGAATCACGCAACCAGTTTGAGCTGGTGACCAAGTTTCTGCGACTAGGGACTCTCTATCCCTCCAGGCTTTCAACAGATTAACGTGATATATCTGTTCGGGCTTTCGCCTTCCTGGTTGTCTGACCTTGTAATTCACTTCGCTCACTTTTTCCATTATCTCGTAGGGGCCTTGCCATTTGGCAAGGAATTTACTTTCAACCGTAGGGACAAGTACCAATATCCTATCCCCCGGGGAAAAGGTACGGGTCTTTGCTCCACGGTTGTACACTCTCTGCTGTGCCAACTGCGCTTGGGCCAAATGTTCCTTCACGATGGGCATTACCTGTGCAATTCGATCTTGCATCAGGGCGACATGCTCAATCACACTCCTGTGGGGAGAACTCTCACTTTCCCAAGTTTCCTTGGCAATATCCAACAGCCCTCTTGGGTGTCTCCCATACAGTAACTCAAAGGGGGAGAATCCCGTAGAGGATTGGGGCACCTCCCTAATAGCAAACATCAAATAAGGAAGTAGACAGTCCCAATCCTTTCCATCTCTATCCACCACTTTCTTCAACATTTGTTTTAGGGTTTTGTTGAATCTTTCAACCAGCCCATCGGTTTGGGGGTGATACACAGATGTACGCAATTGCGTCACTTTGAACAATTTACACAGCTCTTTCATAACCCGGGACATAAAGGGTGTACCTTGGTCCGTAAGCAGTTCTTTACAAATACCCACCCGGCTAAAAACAAGAGATAGCTCTTTGGCTATGGTTTTGGCCGAGGTATTTCTGAGAGGGATCGCTTCTGGATAACGGGTGGCATAGTCCATTATAACCAATATGTACTGGTGCCCCCTAGCGGACTTGATTATAGGACCTACCAAATCCATTGCGATTCTCTCAAACGGGACCTCAATGATGGGTAGAGGGACCAGCGGGCTATGGAAATGTGGCATCGGGGCCGACCTCTGACACACAGGGCAGGAGGAACAATAATTTTCTATGTCCTTCATCACCCCAGGCCAATAGAATCTCTGTAATACCCTCTCTCGGGTTTTCTCTGTCCCCAGATGACCTCCAAGAATGTGCCCATGGGCCAACTCCAACACCAACTTCCTGTAAGGTTTGGGCACCACCAGCTGCTCAACGGTTTCTTCTGCCCTTTTTGCCACCCGATACAGTAGGTCCTTCTGTACGCTGAAGTATGGGTAAGTGCAGGTATTATCTGGGTTCACTAACTCGCCATCTATTTCCACTACGTTTTCCCGTGCCTTTATTAGGGCGGGGTCTTTTAACTGTTCTGTGGCAAAATTTTCCCTGTGAACCTCCAGATCAGAAAACTCCACAGATGGTAGGTTTTCGTCTGAGGAGGTGGGCTCCTCTCCAGTTTCTTGAGTCTCCCCTGCCAATACTGACAAGGGAAATTCTGGAGAGTCCTCACCACTCTCAGAGGAGTTCTGGCTATCACATTCCTGGTACATAGGGGCACCAGTGGGGGGCTCAGGATCATCCCACAGTTCCCAGAACTTCGGAAAATCCCTTCCCACAATGGCATCATGCGGTAATTGAGATACTAACCCCACTGGATGAGAGAGGGTACCTTTGGGGGTCTCGAAACACACTGTAGTCACTGGATACTCTCGGGTGTCCCCATGCACACAAATAACAGTTACCTTGCTATTCCCAGAGACCTCTGTTTTAACTAATTCAGCCTTTATCAGGGTCACAAGGCTACCTGAATCCAGTAATACCACAACATTTCTACCATTAATACACATTTTGCATAAATGTTTCTCAGTTCCCCGAATGGCAGTGCATGCGACTGTCGCACACAGCGACTGACGTCTGTCCATCAGAAAGTCACATTGCATGGGTTCCTCCACAACCGGGCAATTTGCTGCAATATGTCCCGCTTGCCGGCAGCGGTAGCAAACGATCCTTCTTGCGGCCTCTTGAGCCGCTGATTTCCCAGGCTGTTCTCGCCAAACTTGGGGTAGAGCTCCCACCCTCTCACTCTCTCCACCCTCACCCCTTGGAATCCTCTTATCCGCCCCTGGGGATGGTCTGGTCTTAGGGTGGAAAGTCCGAGAGTCTCTGGAAGAGGCCGTCAGGTTCTCTGTAGCCAAGTATCTCTCTACACGATCCACAAGTTTACCGGCCGTTTCTGGGTCTCCATGGCTTACCCACTTTTGAATGGCGGTAGGAAGAGCTCTCAAGAAACGATCCATCACAACACGTTCCACAATCTCCGGTGCGGACAAAGTCTCTGGCTGTAGCCACTTCCTGCTCAGGTGAATGAGATCATACATTTGAGACCTGGGGGGTTTTCCAAGCTGGAAAGTCCAGTTATGCACACGCTGAGCCCGGACAGCCAGGGTGACACCCAGCCTTGCCAATATTTCAGCTTTTAGCATCACATAGTCTTTTGCTTGGTCAGGCTCTAGGTCATAGTAAGCCTTCTGCGATTCACCAGTTAACAGAGGAGCCACCAGTCCAGCCCACTGCTCCTCAGGCCACTTTTCTCTTTCAGCAGTCCTTTCAAATGTGGTCAAAAATACCTCTGGATCATCCTCTCCAGTCATTTTTGTCAATAAACGACTCACCCCAAAGGACGCGGTATTAGTGGGACGGCTTTCCTCACTGGTCTGCGGACGTTGCTGCATTACTGCTTCCATTTGTTGTAGTCTCTGCTCTTGCTTCTGTAACAGGTCTATGAAGCGGGCCTCAGATTGCTGCTGGGCTTGTTGATGAGCTTGCTGCTGGGCTGCAAGGCTCCTTTGCAAACCTGCATTTGTCTGCTGTTGATTGGCATTTGCTAGAGCCAGCTGTTTCAGTATCTCCTCCATGCTGGCTTAAAAAAAACTGCCCGCATTCTCCACCAACTGTGAGGGGGTTAACTCGGTAGCGGGTGTGTGTGACCCCCTGGTTGGGCTCCCCACACAAAAACAGGGCCAGCAGACGGAGGTTGTGGTTTTCAAAATCAAAAGGTGCGGTTTATTTCTCTATGTACAGTGACAAAACACAGCAAAGCCAAAAAGAAACAAAATAAATCCTGGTCAGTTTGACCTCTGACTAAACATGCAGGTTTCCTAAACTAACAACTGGGATCAGCCTGGTGCTGTCCTAGTCCCTAAGTCCCTGGTTTAGTAAAAGTCCACACAAATAGCCACACAGGCTTTGCCTCACCGCACAGGGGTTCACTCTCCCTAGACAGTCCACACAGGTCTGGTTCCAGGCATGAGCAAACACCTAATGAATCTGGGAGTTTTTATAGAGGCCTTAAACGAACTGACAGGCTTCAGCTGGTCTCATCAACTCCCTGCCTCACGACGCCCAGCACTCTCCCTAGAGGTATGAGTCATTCATGAGCCCACTAGCCTCAGCTGGGCTTCATCAACTCCCTAGTTGTATAAGTCGGCATAAAGCCTGAATCTGGGAGAAATATATCTACCCCCCTGGATGCAACCAGGTGACTTTACCTTCCTGCTGTCACAATATATATATACAGTGGGTATGGAAACTATTCAGACCCCCTTAAATTTTTCACTCTTTGTTATATTGCAGCCATTTGCTAAAATCATTTAAGTTCATTTTTTTTCCCTCATTAATGTACACACAGCACCCCATATTGAAAGAAAAACACAGAATTGTTGACATTTTTGCAGATTTATTAAAAAAGAAAAACTGAAATATTACATGGTCCTAAGTAATCAGACCCTTTGCTCAGTATTTAGTAGAAGCACCCTTTTGATCTAATACATTCATGAGTCTTTTTGGGAAAGATGCAACAAGTTTTTCACACCTGGATTTGGGGATCCTCTGCCATTCCTCCTTGCAGATCCTCTCCAGTTCTGTCAGGTTGGATGGTAAACGTTGGTGGACAGCCATTTTTAGGTCTCTCCAGAGATGCTCAATTGGGTTTGTGTCAGGGCTCTGGTTGGGCAATTCAAGAACACTCACGGAGTTGTTGTGAAGCCACTCCTTCGTTATTTTAGCTGTGTGCTTAAAGTCATTGTCTTGTTGGAAGGTAAACCTTCGGCCCAGTCTGAGGTCCTGAGCATTCGTCCAGGATATCCCTGTACTTGGCCGCATTCATCTTTCCCTCGATTGCAACCAGTCGTCCTGTCCCTGCAGCTGAAAAACACCCCCACAGCATGATGCTGCCACCACCATGCTTCACTGTTGGACAGGTGATGAGCAGTGCCTGGTTTTCTCCACACATACCGCTTAGAATTAAGGCCAAAAAGTTCTATCTTTGTCTCATCAGACCAGAGAATCGTATTTCTCACCATCTTGGAGTCCTTCCGGTGTTTTTTAGCAAACTCCATGCGGGCTTTCATGTGTCTTGCACTGAGGAGAGGCTTCCGTTGGGCCACTCTGCCATAAAGCCCCGACTGGTGGAGGGCTGCAGTGATGGTTGACTTTCTACAACTTTCTCCCATCTCCCAACTGCATCTCTGGAGCTCAGCCACAGTGATCATTGGGTTCTTCTTTACCTCTCTCACCAAGGCTCTTCTCCCCTGATAGCTCAGTTTGGCCGGACGGCCAGCTCTAGGAAGGGTTCTGGTCGTCCCAACGATCTCCCATTTAAGGATTATGGAGGCCACTGTGCTCTTAGGAACCTTAAGTGCAGCAGACATTTTTTTTGTAACCATGGCCAGATCTGTGCCTTGCCACAATTCTGTCTCTGAGCTCTTCAGGCAGTTCCTTTTACCTCATGATTCTCATTTGCTCTGACATGCACTGTGAGCTGTAAAGTCTTATATAGACAGGTGTGTGGCTTTCCTAATCAAGTCCAATCAGTTTAATCAAACACAGCTGGACTCAAATGAAGGTGTAGAACCATCTCAAGGATGATCAGAAGAAATTTACAGCACCGGAGTTAAATATATGAGTGTCACAGCAAAGGGTCTGAATACTTAGGACCATGTGATATTTCAGTTTTTATTTTTTAATAAATCTGCAAAAATGTCAACAATTCTGTGTTTTTCTGTCAATATGGGGTGCTGTGTGTACATTAATGAGGAAAAAAATGAACTTAAATGATTTTAGCAAATGGCTGCAATATAACAAAGAGTGAAAAATTTAAGGGGGTCTGAATACTTTCCGTACCCACTGTATATATATATATATATATATATATATATATATATATATATATATATTTTTTATTGTCTGTCATTTTTTGTTTTTAGCCAGGGGTGGCCCATCCATTAGGGGGGCCCGGGCGCTGCCCCCTTTCTCCAGGCCACCCCCTATATGCAATGGATAGATTCATGCATCCGGCCCCTTTCAAGGCACAGGGTGCATGAATTACAGCGGCAGAGTATTTTTTATTTTATTTTTAAGCACCTGATTGGAGTCAGAGGCTCTAATTGGCTTCAAATAGGGTGGGCTTGGGTCGCAGAGAATGCAACTGGAGCCCACCCAGGTGTGCTACAACAGCGAATGAATATTTGCTGTTGAAACACTGATCCTCAATCCGGCCAATCAGAAGCAGGCGTGAGACCCGTTTTCTGAATAGCCGAAAGGACAGGCGGTCCTATTGGACACCTAGGAGTAAGGAGCAGGATCACGCTAGGACATGCTGCAGCCGCCCATAGGACACACTGCCTGCCTGCCCATCCGCTACCTAGATGTGGTAAGTGCCAGGCTTACCCCATCCGTCCGTCCGACCAGGGGAGGTCGTGGGTGTCGCTGACCGACTGGGGGGGTGATTGTTTGCCCCCCCAAATAAAAAAAAACAGCTGCCATGGTTCTACCGCAAAAAATATAAAAAGCAGAGGTGATCAAATACCACCAAAAGAAAGCTCTATTTGTGGGGGGGAAAAAAAGGACATACATTTTATTTGGGTACAGTATCTCACGACCATGCAATTGTCAGGTAAAGTAACACAGTGCCCTATTGCAAAAAATGCCCTGGTCGGGAAGGGGGGTAAATCTTCCGGGGGTGAAGTGGTTAAACTTTATATTGATATATGTAATATACACTTGGGCTTACAACTAACTTCACTGTTTTTTATCAGCAAACTAAGAAGACTGAGCGGGTGCTGTACAAAGTTCACTAATGTATTCACTATCTGTTTATCTATTTCTTTTGCAAAAAGAACCAATACGCAAAGCTCAAAAGCACGGTCGGGCCAAGGGGTAGACAGAAGAGGTGGCTGCCTTTGGTAAGAGGAGGGCGTGAAAGTAGCAGGACCTGCACACTAATGCTGAAGTAATTTGCAGCATATAAGGAGGTGGATTTTTGGCCTTTTTTGCATTGGGTGATAAAGGACCCATCTCAGAACTGCCCCCAAGACAGGGCTGTACAAAACCTTGGAATAAATGTGCATATATATATGGAAGCTCCTTTGAATATATGGAAGCTCCTTTGAAATACACCATCCTGTAATGTTCATATTAGGCGCGTACTAAGGTTTTCTGAGGCTAAGATCACTCTTGATGAGGCAGTGAAAGTAGGGACACCAAATATTTGTGCCTGGGACTCCTCGAACGAACCCCGTGACCAAAATGGCCGACCCCTTTATACCCTCCCCCAGCAAGCCCAGCGGAGCCCCCGCACCGCTGTACTCATGCTGCGAGAGGCCAAAAAGGGTGTGCCACTGCAACGATGGCTCAACCCCGGGCCCAAAGTGACAGCGCCACCCGCTGGGCCCCAGGGAACCACACATCACAGACCCCCCCACCAAATTTAAACATAATAGAAAAGCATATACCCGCTACATTTGTAACTACGAACAGTAAATACACAGTTGTAAAACATATATGTTAGCTGTTTTACCTGTCAAAGAGTGGGTAATTCTGTTTAGTCAGACTCTCCCTTCCCACCTGTTAAAGACCAACTCCTGGCATCATAATTTCCATAGCTCAAAAAGGGTTAGAATGTGTTTACCTCTGCTGTGTAGTAATATTAATGATTATGAAACAGCCAGTCAGTAGGCTTGTGCAATTCGTTTCATAACTAATCGAAATTCGGACGAATTTAGCAACTTTTGGACATTTGGAAGCATTTGAATTTCCGAACAAAGCAATTACGAATAAAACCGAATCCGAAATAAATTATATCGCAAATAGCGAATGCCCGAATGTCTTCGGCATAATTCGTTTTGAAAAAAGTTACGAATGTACGAATCCATTCGAAGCACAATAACACTCTGCTCTGCTTCTCCCTCACCGTGCTGAACTCCCTCTCAAAATGGTGTACAGGGGCGGAGGCTATAGCCGCATGTAAAAAACAAAAGTAAAATACGAGATTTCAAATCCATTCGAAGCACAATAACACTCTGCTCTGCTCTCTGCTTCTCCCTCACCGTGCTGAGCTCCCTCTCAAAATGGTGTACAGGGGCGGAGGCTATAGCCGCATGTAAAAAACGAAAGTAAAATACGAGATTTCGAATCGTTACAAATAACCGCTATGTATTTAGAAAAGTACAAATCCATTCGAAGCACATTAGGCATAATAGGCAGCGTTGTTGTGAGAGAGACACGGAAAATTACGAATCAACGAACCCAAAAAAAGTTACGAAAGTAGGAGTTGTGTCCAGAATCAACTAAAAACAATGTACTCTACCCAAAGTACGAATTATAAATCAACTAAAAATAAGACTTACATTAATACGAATCATTCCCATTCAACGAAAAATGTCGCTTGCAAAAATACGAATTAGTCCGAACACGAAAAATCCCGTCTAGCAAAATTACGAACGATTACGAATCAACAGGACCGAAAAGAAACAAACCGAAACTAAACAAATTTTTCCGTTGTGCACAAGAAACTAACCGAAACTAAACAAATTTTTCCGTTGTGCACAAGTCTACCAGTCAGTTCTTCTAGCCTTGTCAGGTAGTTCACCTACCAGTGACATCAGCACTCCAGGCAGTGTTGCCAACCTTCCAGATTGAAATTTACTGACATGGCACCCACAATTTACTGGCACAGCCACGTTTTTACTGACATATTCAAAGTTACAAAACTACAGTTTTAAGTGCCAATTTCAGTATTTAGGCTACAAATAAGTACAATACGCAATTATCAATGTGATTAAAGGTAGACATTATTATTCTTTTTATTTTGGAAATAGTAAGTAAGTAGGACTCAGGAGGGCAAGAAATTAGAATGGGCAGCACACACACATGACATTGACTCTCACAATGACACTGACAGCCATGTGCAGCAACACAGATGATGATGACACCTAACCAACACGACATGTCCCCTCCTGATTCACAGTGACAGTCTCTCTCCGTGCCAGGTGGTCCCTTCAGTCCACTCCAGTCCAAATAGCACTGACAGTCCCGCTCCCAGGTTGTCTTGCTCCTGTCCCACAGACCCACAAACGAGGCTCCAGCCGCTCCGCTTAGCTCGCTTGCACCATGACATCACACCGCCTATACCAGACCCAATCGTCACAACCATATTTTTTACTGGCAACTTTTTCCTGTCACTGGCATTTACTGGCAGGAGAAAAGTGCCCATTTTTAAGGGCTGCTGGTAAAAATACTGATGGTTGGCAACACTGACTCCAGGTCTAATAGACTTCAGCGATGCTGTTGTGTCTTGGCCATTCGCTAAAGTTAAAGTTGTTCTTTAAATTCCAGTACATTATAGTACTATTTCCTAGATCAGATATGTAGATTCCATGTCATCTTTCTCTCCACTTTTGGCATGCTCACTGGACAGTGGATCAGCATCTTATTCCTTATCCAATGAGCTAGAAGCTGGTATGGTAAACTTTTAAAATAAAAGGGAAAAATTGTTGTAATTTTTATAACTGTGCACTGTGTAAATCCCTGTACACACGATCAGTTTGACTGATGAAAACCGTCTGATGGATTGTTTTCATCAGAAAAACCGATCGTGTATGGGACCCATCAGTCTTTTTTCCATCGGTTTTAAAAAATAGAACATGTTTTAAAATTATCTGATGGATAAAAAACCGATGGCAATTTCCGATCGTCTGTGGGGAAATCCATCAGATAAAAAACCCAAGCATGCTCAGAATCAAGTCGACACATGCTCAGTAGCATTGAATTTCATTTTTCTCAGCTCATCGGAGTGTTTTACGTCACCACGTTTGGAACGGTCGGTTTTTTGACTGATGGTGTGTGGGCAAGACTGATGGAAAACAGTTTCATCAGATTTCTGATGGACAAATCCATCAGACGAAAATCCATAGGATATCTGATCGTGTGTACAGGGCTTTAGAGATGTGTGAATTACAAGATTGCCAGAGAATTCCAAATCCTTTAGCATGTGCCATAGTTTACATTGGAATGGGAACTGAGCAAGGATCAGTACATTGGTTTGGGGGTGGAATTTTGCTCCAGAAAATTGTGTTTTTTCATTTTGCAATGATAAGCTCTATAAGTATAAAAATGATTTGCATATGGAGCCTGTAAAGAATAAAATTCTTACATTGTTTGTTTAAGTATAACATAAAAAGCATACATGGTAAGTAACTGAAACGTTGTATCGCTACCAAAGTTACACTGAGAGCTAGCACATTTTCAGTTGACAAATCTTAGGCATCGTTGCTATGCCACAGATGCTCAAATTAAATTAAATTATAATTAAAAACCCTCCAAATCCATCCTCCCCTGCCCGTCTAGAAAACCTACAATCAGGAAAAACTGTAGGCCAATGTCACATCTTGTGATGTGACTGCCATAAATTAGTTAAATCTGTACAGCTCACATCATAAGGTTGTATACTGTATTTCTAGAGTATAGGGCACAGATGTTTTTGAATAATATACTGTAGGTATCTTAGATAAAAAAAGAATAGAATGTTATGAGAGACTTAATGTTTTAGTATCTAGTGAGTATGAGGCATCTAGTTCTTTGAACCCTTTTAGAGAATTATTTCCCACAGTTATATAACTTAAAGTGGATTGTTTGTATAAAGAGATTAGGTTTGCAATGTTGAAGATGAATTCATGCTAAATTTACAGAAATTCAAATTAGAATTTTTTAATTTTAAAGCTAAACTCTGGGAACAAAAAAAAAATGTTTTTTTTTTTAAATTTAAATATATTCCTCAATAGCCACAAAGAATAAAAGTCAAAAAAGCAAAACAAGGGAAGCGCATATCGTAGCACAATAATCTCTTTATTAGATATAAAAATCAAAATGAATGCACTCACATGCTCCTTATGCCACGCATGAATCTATCCATTGGTCATAGAGGGGGTGGCTGGAGAGAGGGGCCATCAAATGCAGCCACTGTGCCCATCAAATGCAGCCACTGTGCCCATCAAATGCTGTCACTGTGCCATCAAATGCTGCCACTGTGCCCATCAAATGTAAAAATAAATAGTGAAGCAGCGCTAATTGTTAGACTAAACAATAACTAGTTAATCAAATAAAGGTGCTAAAAGAACAATCAATCTTCTCAGCTGACAATAAATTAAATGTGTATCAACATAAGAACATCCAGAATAAAGTGCATCACATCAGCAAAATGAGTTCAGTGAACATACAGTCAGGTCCATAAATACCCTCAAATTAAAGCTGAAAGTCTGCAGTTAAAGCACATCGTGTTTGTTTAATTTCAAATCCATTGTGGTGGTGTATAGAGCCAAAAAGATTAGAATTGTGTTGATGTCCCAATATTTATGGACCTGACTGTAATCCATAAATAAGTGCATTCAGTGAAAATAGTTCATAAATGTAGTGTATTCAGAAGGGTCTATTGATCCAGAGAGAAAGTCAATCTCTTAATGAATATAAGATAAAATAATCTTCTGTGCAGGCAAATAGAGAGGAGGGGGAAAAGGAACAGACACGGGAGTCCAAGTTGTACATATGTGGAAAAATCGTATGGATATACTTTCAAAATCCTCCCCCGGTGGTACCAGCCCCTCACCGTATGGACGGACCCCAATGGGTCTAGTAGTGCCTTGATAACGTATTCAACGTTAGGAACGGTTGTTTCCAGCTCCTTAGTGTGTCCAGGACAGGGGATCACTGCAGCCTCTTCACCGATCTCCAACACCCTATTCCCAAGGATCACCAACTCCAAATACGCAAAGTCAAAGAAAGAACGGGAGAATCTCCATAGTGTATTAAGTTTTAAAAGGTATTGTGCGTTTATTAAAAATTTACAGCGCAATAAAAAGTGGCAGAAGCGCCAAACAGAATAAAACTTCCGGTCACGGCCGTAACCAGAAGTGACGTCACTAAGCTCCTCCTCATGCTATGCATAAATCTTCCATTGGTCATAGAGGGGGTGGCTGGAGAGAGGGGGCGGTGCCCGTGCGCCCTTATGGACGCACCGCCACTGCCCTTACCTACAGCCATATATTCACACTTTGCCCCCTCTAGCCATATATCTACACCTCCACCCCATAACTATATATTAGTCCTGCAACACCAGAGCCATGCTTCCAAATCTCATCTACTGCTTGCAGCTATATATTTTTTTCCATCCACATTCTTATATCTACAACACCTTAAAACTGTATGTAGCGGTACCCTCTTGAGGGCTGCTAAGTGTTGTGGTATGTCTGTCACCTTGCACATCCAGGCACACAGTTCTCATTCACCCTCAGGCAGTAAACCAGACCTTGAACTTTATTTTGTATTTTTATTGAGGGGAATAAACTTGGATGGGGATGGGATATTCATGAGATTCTCATGATCCTGTGGAGAATACGAAAGGCCTGATAAACCGTTGTGCAAATTTTAGTACCCAAGTTGAACAAACACCATGGAGATGCTCCTCTAACGCAGGAATGCTTTGAGGAACAAATGAGCCCAGCAATATGGATGGTTGGAAACCATAATTCGCCATAAATGGAGACAATCAGGAAGTGGCATTAACGGCACTATTGTGAGCAAACTCCGCCCAAGGTAAGAGGTCTGACCAGTTGTTATGGGGATCAGAAATATAGCAACGTAGAAACGTAGAAACTGCTCCGAGGACTGTTTGGCTCGTTCTGCGGCCCCATTAGACCTTCTGCGGGTGATACACAGAAGAGAAGGAAAGCTGAATCCCCAACTGTGCACAAAAGGCTCACCAAAACCTGGATACAAACTGGCTACCCCTGTCTGAGACGATAACCTTGGGTAGTGAATAGTGAGGGCGCTAGTAGGCGATAACAATGGAAAGGAAAAGGAGTAACTCTGGTATGCACAAAATTACTCCTTACACCCACCTAATATTGTGCTAGTACATAAGTGTCAATACACCAATGAAAAAATATATCACAACTGTAGAAATAAATGAATGAAAAATAAGTGTAAAACTGTCAGTGAAATTGCCACTTAGGTGAATAATCCCAATACAATCTACATAAAATGATCCCCACATAAAAAGTAATAATAGTAACCAGATCTATTCAAAGAAAATGTTACTCCATGTGACAAAGCAAATGTCCAACAAATTCGAGACCCCCAAAGATGATGGACAGTCCTGGACAAAGAAAAACTTGTGCTGTGAATATAATAATTCCTCAAAATGATGATCCCTCCAAATGATGAAATGCTATGTAGAATAAATTCTTGTGACTTTGTAGAATCAACCTTCACCAAAAAAACACTGTCACCCGAAGTGTTATGATAAAGATGGCAGCTTACCCCAACAAATTGACCCTTTTAACTAAAAAAGAGGTCAAACAGGCTTTCTGCAAGTATCAACTTGCTTGGTGGCTGGTGAAGAGGATAACAGCTGGACAAACGATGTGATACGCTGGGATATGGAAAGCTCCGGTGGTATAAAATAGGAAAGAGAGGCCAAAATAGTGTAATCCTGGTTCCGATGGGTCCTTTAAACTTTGGATCAAACTTCCTTGGTTCACCTTTCCTCCTCATGAGGAGGAAAGGTGAACCAAGGAAGTTTGAATAGTCCTTCCTTACTCAGGAGACAAGGATTTGCAGACGAATCCTTGAGAAAGTGCGTCGACAACATACTCCTCCGTGGCTTTGTCCTCCGAGACAGACAAAGGGTAAACCTGGCCACGAGGGGGTATGGCACCAGGTTGAAGGTTAATTGCACAATCATACGACTGGTGTGGAGGCAAACTACTAGCTTGACCTTTATCAAAGACATCGCTAAAATCGCGGTAATCCTTTGGCGGGGAGGAGAGTGAAGAGGTGCACAAAACCTTAGCCACTTTCTGAGAACATGTCTTACTGCATTGCGGCGACCAGGAAAGAACCTCAGCACAAAGCCAATCAAAAGAGGGGTTGTGCTTCTGTAACCAATTATAACCAATACCAAATGAGGTGAGGAAATTACTTGGAATTGGATTATCTCATGGTAAAGAGCCCCTACGGCCATGGTCAACGGAGCAGTCTCATGAGTCCCATGGACAGGCTGTAGAAGACTCCCATCAATAGCCTTAATAGCAAGTGGCGTAGCACAAAGCTGCAGCAGTGTTGAGTGCTCAGACACAAAGGCACCATCTATGAACAGGCCTGCAGCCCCAGAGTCGATTAGAGCCTGTATCTCGATGCACGACTCAGACCACGAAAGGGTAAACGGAACCAGGGGCTTATCCTTCTGGATAATTGGGAATGTAACAACGACACCTAAGGTCTGTCCCCTACAGGACCTCAAGGTGCGGGCGTTTCCCAGATGGGTAGGACAAGACTTCAAAAAGTGACCTGCCTGGCCACAATAAAGGCTCAATCTCTCCCTCCTCCTAAAAGCCCTCTCATCTGCAGAGAGACGAGTGAAGCCCAACAGCATGGGTTCTACCTCACTGGCAGACTTAGTACCAGGAGGTATGGAAGTTGAGGGAGGCAAGGGTGGGACTACAAAGCTCGGAGCCAAGCGTACAGGAGGCTTCCACAAGCACTCCTTAAAGGAAGGTCTCTCTCGGAGTCTGGAGTCAATGAGAATGGCAAACGTGATCAACTTCTCCAGCTCAGTAGAAATGTCTCGGGCTGCTATCCCATCTTTGATGTTTTCAGAGAGACCATGAGAAAAAGCAGCCACGAGGGCCTCATTGTTCCAAGCAACCTCTGCTGCCAGAGTACATAATTAAATGGCGTAATCAGCAACAGTTCTCGTACCCTGTTTGACGGACATGAGGCTTTTGGCAGCAGAACTGGAGCGTGCGGGAATGTCAAATAACCTTTTAAAGTGTTAGAAACCATGAATCAGACCGAGACAGAAGTACAGTTAAATCACACTTGTTTAATAATAAAAATAAAAAGGTAAACAGAGTAAGCATAGTCAAAACATAGCCAGAGTTCAGTAACCGGATCGGGTAGTCGGCCAAGCCAATGTCCAAGAGCCAGCTATAAGGTAGTAGTACAGCAAGCAGGATCTGTAGCCAGAGGGAACGTCAGACAAGCAGGTCTTCAACTGGAATGCAGGAGAAAGTCTCTTGTGATGTTAACACAGGTGAAGGCAAAGAGCAAATGAACTGGAAGTCCTTTAGTAGGCAGAGCTGACGAGCAGGATCATGAACAGGTGGATCACTGTGGAGAGATGGGAGCTGGCAATTAGCTGACAGCTGAGCTGCCAGCACAGAGAAGGAAGGGCTGAGCCCAGCCCTGACAGTACCCCCTCCTCAATGACCCCTCCCCCTCAGAGGACCACCGGGCTTGAGGGGAAAACGTCTATGGAAATCACAGGGGAGGACAGGGGCATGTACGTCCGAGGATGGGACCCAAGAGCGTTCCTACGGACCGTACCCCTTCCAATGCACCAGGTACTGAATGCGCTGACGGAACCTACGGCAGTTAACAATGGACTGTACTTCATACTCCTCATGGTTCTCAACCTGTATAGGATGAGGACGTGGCACCGAGGTGGTAAAACGGTTGCAGACCAAAGGTTTCAATAAGGAGACATGAAACACATTAGAGATACGCATACTGGAAGGAAGGTCCAACGCGTAAGCCACTGGGTTTATCCTGCAAAGGATATGGAAAGGCCCAATAAACCGAGGTGCGAACTTCAAAGAAGGAACACGAAGTTGGAGGTTGCGAGATGACAGCCAGACCCTGTCCCCAACCTGGTAGGAAGGCGCAGGCAGGCGTCTGCGGTCAGCATGGAGTCTGTACCTCTCGTTGGCCTGTCGCAAAGCCTCCTGGACTTGTACCCAAGTGGAACGAAGACCACGGAGACGTTCGTCTAATGCAGGAATACTCTGAGGAACAAACGAGTCAGGCAACATGGAAGGTTGGAAACCATAGTTTGCCATAAACGGGGACAAACGGGAAGCAGAATTCAGAGCGCTATTGTGAGCAAACTCCGCCCATGGTAAGAAGTCTGACCAGTTGTTGTGATGGTCAGAAATATAGCAACGCAGGAATTGCTCCAAGGACTGATTGGCTTGTTCTGCCGCCCCATTAGACTGCGGGTGATACGCAGAGGAGAAAGCAAGCTGAATTCCCAACTGTGCACAAAAGGCTCGCCGGAACCGGGACACAAACTGACTTCCCCTGTCTGAGACAATGACCTTGGGTAGGCCATGTAAGCGAAAGATCTCCTGAGCAAAAATGGAAGCCAGTTCCTTAGACGTAGGCAACTTCTTAAGTGGAATACAGTGGGACATTTTCGAGAACCGGTCTACCACCATAAGGATAACTGTGTTGCCCTGGGAGTTGGGTAACTCCACAAGGAAATCCATAGACAGGTGGGTCCAGGGCCTCTCTCCATTGGGTATGGGTTGTAGGAGGCCCACTGGAAGGTGTCGTGGAGTCTTACTCTGAGCACACACGGAACAGGAAGCTATGAAGGCGGTTAAATCAGCACGTAGACTAGGCCTCCAAAATTGTTGGGAAATGGTCCAAAAGAGTTGATTCTTCCCAGGGTGGCCATCAGCCTTGAGAGAATGGTAAGTCTGGAGCACGGCAGTATGGAGACTCGGGAACAAAGCAGCGGTCACAAGGTTTCTCAGGAGGGGCATCGACCTGAGCAGCAAGAATTTTGTCTCCCAAAGGAGAAGTGAGACTGGTGCGAACCATAGCCAAAATACGATCAGGAGGAATCACAGGAACTGGAACCGACTCCATCTTGGAAGTGGAGGAAAATTGTCGTGACAAGGCATCAGCCCTTACATTCTTAGTACCGGGTAAGAATAAGACAATGTAATTCAAACTCAACAAGAAAAGAGCCCATCATGCCCTTCTGGGAGAGAGGCGCTTAGCCTCAGACAATAAAGTGAGATTTTTATGGTCAGTAAGAATGAGAACCGGCACAGTGGTACCTTTGAGTACATGTCTCTATTCTTTCAGGGCTAAAATGATCGCCAACAGCTCTCTGTCACCAATCTCGTAATTGCACTCCGCAGGTGACAATTTCTTGGAAAAGTAGCCACATGGATGCATAGCGCTGTCAGAGCTAGGACGTTGAGACAGAAGAGCGCCAACTCCAGTCTCAGAAGCATCAACTTCAAGGATAAAAGGCAACGTAGGATCAGGATGTGCCAACACAGGAGCAGAGACAAAAGCAGCTATCAGGGAAATAGACGCCTTGATGCGCATGCGCGCACAAGGATGCGCGGCACCATGGTTGGGCGGGTGCGCGCCGGGACTAGGCGAACGCGCGGCGCCATGACGAGGCGCACGCACATGCGCAATGGCGCACGCACGGCGTAATGATGCCCGGCCTATTTAAACCCACTGCTGACAGTGGTGCATCGCTGGTGTATCTTCAGCTTGTCTGCGTTCCTGTGTCCTGTGAATCTGCTGTTCCTGATCCGTGTACCGACTCGGCTATCCTGACCTGATCCTTCTGACCCCCTGGCTTGATCCTTGGCTTTGCATCTGACTTCTCTCTGCCTGCTTCCTGCATCTGATCCTGGCTTGGCTACTGGACTTGTTTATCTTACTCCCTGAACTTGACTCTGATCCTGGACTGACTTCCTGTGTTGATCCCTGGCCTGGCTCCTGGCTCTGCTATCAAGTCTGTCCGCCGGTCCCTGCTTCCTGAACCATCCAAGCACGCCTGTCTCCAGTTCCAGCTACCAGGCACCCGTGCTTCTGTGGGCACCACACCTGCTGTGTCACCCTCAGTGGTGTGCTGCGCTCGGCCGCAAGGGGAGCCCTCCTAGCATCTCGGCCTTCTACCAAGTTCCTGACAGTATACACCAGCCATGTCAGAGGCCGACGGAGGTGTCTCCCCCCTGGAAGCCGTCAACCAGCACGTCACGGCTCTCTCTCAGGCCATCCAGAGACTGTGGGAGGAACACTCCCAATTAGAGGGCCTCCTGCTGCATCCACCAACCACACCGGTCCTCAACGTTCCGGATTCTTCCTCAGACAGCTCACCTGTGACTCCTCCTACTGCAGTGATGCCCTCTCCGGAGCCACGAGTACCCACACCTGAACGCTTTTCTGGAGATCGGAAGAAGTTCAGGGCCTTTAGAAACGCCTGTTATCTGTACCTGGACTTGCAGCCACTGACTTTTTCCATTGAATCAATAAAAGTGGGGTTCATCATTTCACTACTGAGTGGTGACCCTCAAGTATGGGCCCATGGCCTATTGGAACAGAAAGACCCTGCTATAGACTCTGTGGAACAGTTCTTTCAAACCATGGCTCGGTTATATGACGACCCTTTGCGGGTAGCCACTGCTGAGGCTACTCTGCATGCCTTACGGCAAGACCATCGCCCTGCAGAGGATTACACAGTGGAATTCTGCACATGGGCCACAGATTCAGGTTGGAATGAGGCAGCCTTAAGATTTCAGTATCGGTTGGGGCTGTCCGATTCCCTCAAAGATGAACTAGCCAGAGTAGAGACCCCTTCAACTCTAGAAGGTCTCATTCAACTCACAATTAAGCTTGATAGACGCCTACGTGAACGCCAGTCTGAACGCATGCAAACCTCCCGACCTGCTCGGATACGATCTGAAGCACTCCCTATGTCTAATTCCATGCATGTTAGCCTGGTCCGTCCAGCATTATCTTCAGAGGAGAAACTCCGCCGCCGACGGGCGAATCTTTGCTTCTACTGTGGGGGCTTGGGACACTACATAGACAATTGCCCCATAAGACCTGGGAAACGATTTCCCTGTACGCCAGTCTATTGTCAAGTATCCAAGTCTTCCTCCGCTCATGTTGCTCTTCAGATCACATTACAGCTGGCAGGAGAAGAAATCCATCTCCAGGCAATACTCGACTCTGGGGCGTGTAGTTGCTTTCTGGATCTAGCCCTGGCAAAAAGACTTACTATTCCTCTTTATCAGAAGAAGCAAAAGCTGACCATTCACCTGGCCGATGGCTCAATGCCCAGCTCTGGGCACGTCACTCTAGAAACTGCCCCTATCCTGACCTCTATCAATTCAGGCCATCAGGAATTCCTACGTTTTGACGTATTGAGCTCTCCTCTATTCCCTGTCATTCTGGGAATCCTATGGCTCCAGGCGCACAATCCTCAGGTTGATTGGTTCAAAAAGGAAGTACTCTTTACCTCTTCCTACTGCCAGCAACATTGTCTCGTTCCTGTATCCAAGAACGCTTCCAGTTGTTTGTCCGTTCAAACTATGCCTAGTGTGGACCACAGTATACCCGCAGCCTATCAGGACTTTCTAGACGTCTTCGACAAGAAGAAAGCCGATACTCTACCCCCACATCGTTCTTATGATTGCCCCATCGAGTTGCTGCCAAGAGCAGAGATTCCGTTCGGACGGATTTTCCCTCTTTCTGAAACTGAACTTGAGACGCTGAGGCAATATATAGACGAAAACCTTGAGAGAAAGTTTATCCGCCCGTCCTCATCCCCTGCTGGTGCTGGTATCTTCTTTGTTGAGAAGAAGGACAAGACGTTAAGACCCTGTGTGGACTACAGGGAACTAAACAAGGTTACCTTTAAAAACCGCTATCCGATCCCCCTCATCCCCGAACTCTTCCAGAGATTTCGCACAGCCCGCATCTTTACCAAGTTTGATCTACGCGGAGCTTACAACCTAATCCGCATAAGGGAAGGGGACGAGTGGAAGACAGCATTCAGAACAAGATTCGGGCATTTTGAATATCTAGTATAGCCATTTGGACTGTGCAATGCCCCAGCCACATTTCAATATTTCATAAATGACATTTTCCGGGAGTACTTAGACCACTTTGTTGTCGTCTACCTCGACGACATTCTTGTATTCTCTGCCTCTCTGGAACTTCACAGAACGCACGTAAGAAAGGTGCTGAGCATCCTCAGAATTCACGGTCTGTACGCTAAAGCCGAAAAATGTGAGTTCGAGAAGACGTCAATCCAATTCTTGGGGCTCATCATCACCATTGGTGGAATAGCTATGGATCCTCAGAAGGTCAAGGCTATCCTGGAGTGGCCAGCACCTTCCGACAAGAAGGGTGTCCAGAGATTCATTGGCTTCGCCAACTTCTACAGAAGTTTTATAAACAACTTTTCCACCATTGTTTCACCTATTACTCAGATAACCCGCCAACATACCAAGTTCTTTTGGTCTGAAGCAGCGCAAGCCGCCTTCAATCAACTCAAATCTTTCTTTACCTCAGCACCAGTCTTACAGCATCCAGACCCTGCCCTACCCTATGTCCTGGAAGTCGATGCTTCGGAGGTGGCCACAGGAGCAGTACTATCTCAACGCCAGGGTCCTAAAGCACTGCTTCATTCTGTGGCCTTCTCTTCACGGAAGATGAGTCAGCCAGAAAAGAATTATGACGTAGGGGATCGTGAACTTTTAGCAATTAAGACCGCTTTGGAGGAATGGAGATACCTCCTTGAAGGTGCCACTCATCCTATCTTGATCTTCACGGATCATAAGAATTTAGAGTATCTCCGCACGGCCAAACGGTTGAGACCCCGACAGGCTCGATGGGCCTTGTTCTTTTCTAGATTTAATTTCCATATAACCTACCGGCCAGGGTCGAAGAATGGGAAGGCTGACGCCTTATCTCGAATGTTTCCGGATACCCCTAAGGAAATCTCACCCAGTACAATCCTGTCTTCTCAAAACTTTCTGTTGTTACAGCCTGATTTAAGGACTTCAATTGAGCAGGCATCTACTCAGTGCACCGAGGAAGAAAGCTCCTCTTTAAGAAATCAGGAGGGGCTTCTGTGGCACCAAGACAAGATCTTCGTCCCTCAGCAGGTCAGGGTTCAGGTTCTAAGGACCTTTCACGACCACCAGCTAGCCGGTCACTTTGGGGTCCGGAAGACAACTGAGCTTGTTCAACGATCCTTGTGGTGGCCTACTCTGAGGTCTGACTGCAAGGAATATGTAAATTCCTGTATGACTTGCCAACGGAACAAGGGGTCCAACGCTAAATCTTGGGGTCTGTTGAGACCACTACCAGTCCCTGAACAACCGTGGAAAAACATTTCTGTGGACTTTATAGTAGATCTGCCACCCTCTGAAAATTTCACAACCATCTTGGTTGTAGTAGACCGACTCTCCAAGATGGCACATTTCGTACCAATGATGGGCACACCGTCTGCTACGGACACAGCAAAAGTCTTTATAAAGGAGATAGTCAGACTGCATGGCTTACCAGACAACATCGTGTCTGACAGAGGTGTGCAATTCACCTCTAAGTTCTGGAGGAACCTCTGCAAATCATTATCCATCAAGACTTGTTTTTCCACAGCCTACCACCCACAAAGCAACGGCCAGACTGAAAGAACTAATCAAACGCTAGAGCAATATTTGCGGTGTTTTTGTTCCTTTTCTCAGGATGACTGGTTCCCACTTTTGCCTTGCGCGGAATTCGCATATAATAACTCTGTACACACCGCATCCAACCAGTCACCATTCTGGGCAAATTATGGCTTCCACCCATCTTTCTTACCCAATACCATCCCCGAATCCTCAGTTCCGGCAGTCCAGGACAGAATAAACTTCATTCAGGCAAATTACCAGACTCTCCGGGACACAATGAAGAAAGCCCAAGAAGCTTACAAAAAACATTATGACAGAAGGAGAAGAGGAGATCCCACCTTTAAAGTTGGGGACAAAGTCTGGCTGTCATCAGTCAACCTTAAATTGCCATGTCCGTCCCGGAAACTGGGGCCAAAGTTTGTTGGCCCTTTTGAAATTAAGCGGGAGATCAATCCCGTAGCCTTTGAACTTGCTCTACCTGAAACTTATAGAATCCATCCCGTGTTTCATGTGTCATTGCTTAAACATGCCATCTCTAGTTATTTTCCAGGAAGAGAAGAGGTACCTCCGCCTCCGGTCCTGGTTGGAGACGAAACTGAATTCGAGGTGGAGTCCATTCTTGATTGTCAACGGAGAGGTAGGACAATTCAGTTTTTAATTAAATGGAAGGGATATTCTGCAGAAGAGAACTCTTGGGAGCCTGCAAGTTATGTACACACCCTGAGGCTTATACAGAGATTCCGCAGCAGTCACCCCGAAAAATGGGCACGCCTGGGCATCCGGAGGCTGCCCCTTGGGGGGGGGCACTATCAGGGAAATAGACGCCTTGATGCGCATGCGCGCACAAGGATGCGCGGCACCATGGTTGGGCGGGCGCGCGCCGGGACTAGGCGAACGTGCGGCGCCGTGACAAGGCGCACGCACATGCGCAATGGCGCACGCACGGCGTAATGATGCCCGGCCTATTTAAACCCACTGCTGACAGTGGTGCATCGCTGGTGTATCTTCAGCTTGTCTGCGTTCCTGTGTCCTGTGAATCTACTGTTCCTGATCCGTGTACCGACTCGGCTATCCTGACCTGATCCTTCTGACCCCCTGGCTTGATCCTTGGCTTTGCATCTGACTTCTCTCTGCCTGCTTCCTGCATCTGATCCTGGCTTGGCTACTGGACTTGTTTATCTTACTCCCTGAACTTGACTCTGATCCTGGACTGACTTCCTGTGTTGATCCCTGGCCTGGCTCCTGGCTCTGCTATCAAGTCTGTCCGCCGGTCCCTGCTTCCTGAACCATCCAAGCACGCCTGTCTCCAGTTCCAGCTACCAGGCACCCGTGCTTCTGTGGGCACCACACCTGCTGTGTCACCCTCAGTGGTGTGCTGCGCTCGGCCGCAAGGGGAGCCCTCCTAGCATCTCGGCCTTCTACCAAGTTCCTGACAGTAGCCTTAAGACTCTTAAAAGGCTTAATGGACTCTGGAGACCAACTCTGTGGGTTAGCATAAGGAGGTAATGCTGCGCTGTATAGAATGGGAATGGGTGAGGGTGAATACACCTAATAGATATTGAGGTAGCTAATAATCTAAATAAATTGTGAGCATATATGACATGGAAAACATCTGTGAATCCAAATAAAATAAATAACTCTATAAGTAAGTGACAATAAAAAATTACATCAATCCAAAGTGAATGAAATATAAAGTGCTGAGTGCAACTGTGATGAAGCATGCACTGCTATCATCAATCCTCAAAATACATGAATAAAAATGCATACGAATCCAAAGTGAATCAAATATAAAGTGCTAGGTGCAACTATGATGAAGCATGCATTGCTATCACAAGTCCTCGAAATGCATGAATGCAAAAAACACAAGTGATTCCAATAATTGGCATAGGTAGATTGGAGCATGGATCAGTGTTCATGCGTAGACAGCAAAGCAAATGATGGTTCAGGTGGTGTAAAACAAAAGTGCTGGTGCTGGTGCTTGTGCCAAATTTCCAACGTAGACAGTGCTGAGAGAAAAGGAAAGGATTCCTGTTTCCTTTTAAAATTGATGAGGGTGTCCCCTTACTTTACTGCTGTAAGGTAACAGCATGTATAAAGAACTATCTGTGCAGATGTAGCAACAGGATTCCGGCCGCTTCCGAGTTTGGCGTATCCTAATACTGTTCAGCCTTTATCTGTGGACAGAGTCCCCCTAGGGGTCCCGTCTGATAAACAGCAGTGACCCTCGCACAGGGAGATAAATGCGCCAATAGTGTAGTATGGTTTTAAAATGTTTAATAACAATAAAAGCATACATAAGGGTACTCACATAAAAAGCATGAAAACCGGCATATAAAAACGAGCAACGGGCTCGCACACGTCACCTCCGGTACCTCTGGTAAACTCGACGCGTATTCATCACGGCCACTGTAGGACAGCAGATAGTTTCTCAGGGTCCATCGAAAAAACAGCCGTGGAAATTACATAACCCAGGAATTTGACCTGTTCCCGATGGAATTCACACTTCTCCAGCTTACAATAGAGAATGTTCTGTCTTAGTTTTAGTAGCACTCGACCACCTGTGTGGTGGCTCTCCAGGGACTTGGAAAATATGAGGATATCATCAAGATAGACCACCACACATAACTGCAACAAATCTCGAAGGACATTGTTAATAAACTCCTGGAAAACTGCCGGAGCATTACAGAGGCCAAAAGGCATTACGAGATACTCATAATGACCTGTTCTGGTATTAAAGGCAGTTTTCCACTCGTCGCCCTCCCTAATGCTCACGGGATTGTATGGCCCTCTCAAATCAAGCTTCGTGAAAACCGTTGCTCCCTTGAGGCGGTCAAATTATTCCGTAATCAACGGAATCGAATAGGCATTCTTAATTGTGAGACGATTGAGACCCCTACTCTTCTTCTTCACAAAAAATAAACCAGCACCAGCAGGAGACGAGGATTTGCAGATGAAATGTCGAGAGAGTGCGTCTGCAACATACTCCTCTATGGCCTTATCCTCCAAGACCGACAAAGGGTAAACCCGGCCATGAGGGGGTATGGCACCAGGTTGAAGGTCAATTGCGCAATCATACGACCGGTGTGGAGGCAAAGTACCGGCTTGACCTTTGTCAAAGACATCGCTAAAATCGTTGTACTCCTCCAGCAGGGAGGAGAGTGAAGAGGTGCACAGGACCTTGGCTACCTTCTGGAAGCATCTCTTACTGCATTGGGGAGACCAGGACAGAACCTCAGCATGGAACCAATCAAAAGAGGGGTTGTGCCTCTGTAGCCAAGGATAACCAATAACCAGCGGAAACTTAGGTGAGGAAATAACTTGGAATTGGATTATCTCATGGTGAAGAGCCCCTACAGCCATGGACAACGGAACAGTCTCATGAGTCACATGAGCAGGCTGAAGAGGTCTCCCGTCAAGAGCCTCAATGGCAAGTGGAGTGTCACGCAGCTGCAGCGGAATTGAGTGCTTTGATACAAAAGCAGCATCAATGAACAGGCCTGCAGCCCCGGAGTCGATTAGAGCCTGTATCTCGACGAACGACTCAGCCCACGACAGGGTAACCGAAACCAGGGGCTTATCCTTCTGGGAAACTGGAGACGAAACAATGCCACCTAAGGTCTGTCCATGACAGGACCTCAAGGTTCGGGAGTTCCCAGGATGGGTAGGACAAGACTTCAAAAAGTGACCAGCTTGGCCACAATAAAGGCACAATCTCTCCCTCCTCCTAAGGGCTCTTTCGTCCGCAGAGAGACGCGTGAAGCCCAAGTGCATGGGTTCATCTTCACAGATCGGCTCGGTACCAGGAGGCATGGGAGGTGAGGGAGGCAAGGGTGGGACTACAAAGCTTGGAGACAAATGTACAGGAGGCTTCCGCAAGCGCTCCTTAAGTGAGAGTCTCTCTCTGAGTCTGGAGTCAATGAAGATGGCAAATGTGATCAACTTCTCCAGCTCAGTGGGTATATCTCGGGCTGCTATCTCATCCTTGATGTTATCCGAGAGACCATGAGAAAAAGCAGCCGCGAGGGCCTCATTGTTCCAAGCAACCCCTGCTGCCAGAATAAAGAATTCAATGGCGTAATCGGCAACCATCCTCGTACTCTGTTTGATGGACATGAGGCACTTGGCAGCAGAAGCGGAGCGTGCGGGAACGTCAAATACCCTTTTGAAGGAAGCCACAAATTCTGGGTAACTCAGGATAACGGGTTTTTGCATCTCCCATAGAGGGTTTGCCCAGGCCAAGGCTCTGTCAGAAAGCAAAGATATCACGAAACCCACTTTGCTTCTGTCCGTGGGAAACGCTTGGGGCAGCATCTCAAAGTATATCTCAATCTGGTTGAGAAACCCTCTGCACTGAACTGTATCGCCCCCAAATCGCTGGGGAAGCGGAGCGGAACCAGACATACCTCTTAAAGAGCAGGTCTTCAAATGGAACGCAGGAGAAAGTCTCTTGTGATGTTAACACAGGCGAAGGCAAAGAGCAAATGAACTGGAAGTCCTTAAGTAGGCAGAGCTCACGAGCTGGATCATCAACAGGTGGATCACTGTGGAGAGATGGGAGCTGGCAATTAGCTGACAGCTGAGCTGCCAGCACAGAGAAGGAAGGGCTGAGCCCAGCCCTGACATAAAGGAAGCCACAAACTCTGGGTAACTCAGGACGATGGGTTTCTGTGTCTGCCATAGAGAATTTGCCCAGGCCAAGTGTTTTGCTTTTGTCTATCTAGCAAGGTTACTCTGTGGTATAACAAGGAAGCTGAGACTTCTGCAGTGTGTAAATGTGCTTTTACTATACAAGATGCTGTACATACAAAACTATTACAATATTAGGAATATACTACAAGACTGACAGATTTCTATAACAAGCAAAATGCCTAGAAAATAGAACAGCCTATGGTCTATAACTACAAATACATTTAAAGGTTACTTAACTTGGATTCCGCTTTGTTCATGATCTTCATTGTTGAGACCAGGCATCTTCTTCTTATGATGAGTGGCTTCTCCTCTCTTACAGCAACATGATGTGTGTGTCTCCTAGCTTACTGTCTGTTTTTATGTGTGTGTGCTGTTTACCATTATCAAAACTGTAGCTGTATTTCAACAATAGCATTGAATACAACAATGCTATCTACCTATTGTCTACTCAAAACGAACCTGTAATCTAAACTGTGATTTCTTTCAGTTTAAGAGCTGAAAGAAATCTCAAACAGGTAATGTTTACTGTGGCTATAGAGACATTAGTATATTGCATACAACAATGGTATCTAACCTATTGTCTACTCAAAACGAAACCTGTAATCTAAACTGTAATTCTTTTCAGTTTGAGAGCTGAAAGAAATCTCTCAAACAGGTAATGTACTAAAATACAACAATGGTATCTAATCCCATTGTCATTTGTTTGAGAGATCTACTTAAACCAAATGCTGACAGGTAATCTGACTATTGTAAAATTGTCCTATGTATCCTATGTCTGATTAATATAATAAAAATCATATTTTTAACAAACGCAATACACCAAGGCTCTCTCAGAAAGCAAATATATTACGAAGCCTACTGTGCTTCTGTCCCTGGGAAATGCCTGGGGCAGCATCCCAAAGTATATCCCAACCTGGTTGAGAAACCCTCTGCATTGAACTGGATCGCCCCCAAATCGCTGGGGAAGCGGGGCAGAACCAGAAATACCTCTTATAGAGGTAATATTCAAGGCGGGTGCCTGCACAGAGACTGGAGCAGCAGCAGGGACGGCCTGCAACACAGGTTAAACCGGAACAGCCACAGTGGGAGGATAAAGGTGAGCAGTGCAAATCAGGAGCATCTGTAACGCTATGGCAAACTGATCCATGCAGTGATCCTGCTCATCCAATCTGGAAAAAATATTACCAGGAAGTTGATTGCCTACATCTTCTGAATTCATGGCCTTCGCCTACTAGAAAATAGAACAGCCTATGGTCTATAACTACAAATATATTTAAAGGTTACTTAACTTGGATTACGCTTTGTTCATGATCTTCATTGTTGAGACCAGGCATCTTCTTCTTATGATGAGTGGCTTCTCCTCTCTTACAGCAACATGATGTGTGTGTCTCCTAGCTTACTGTCTGTTTTTATGTGTGTGTGCTGTTTACCATTATCAAAACTGTAGCTGTATTTCAACAATAGCATTGAATACAACAATGCTATCTACCTATTGTCTACTCAAAACGAA
Organism: Rana muscosa; assembly: GCA_029206835.1. NCBI lineage: Eukaryota > Metazoa > Chordata > Amphibia > Anura > Ranidae > Rana > Rana muscosa. Next base: position 61,062,223 of record CM055122.1, on the reverse strand, counting down.
CCTGTAATCTAAACTGTGATTTCTTTCAGTTTGAGAGCTGAAAGAAATCTCAAACAGGTAATGTTTACTGTGGCTATAGAGACATTAGTATATTGGATACAACAATGGTATCTAACCTATTGTCTACTCAAAACTAAACCTGTAATCTAAACTGTAATTCTTTTCAGTTTGAGAGCTGAAAGAAATCTCTCAAACAGGTAATGTACTAAAATACAACAATGGTATCTAATCCCATTGTCATTTGTTTGAGAGATCTACTTAAACCAAATGCTGACAGGTAATCTGACTATTGTAAAAATGTCCCATGTATCCTATGTCTGATTAATATAATAAAAATCATATTTTTAACAAACGCAATACATTCCGCCCTATGATTTTTATTTTTTCTCTCTCAGACCACACACAGAAAATCTCTTCATTACTAAAAACTCAATATACACATGAATTTTCCTTAAATGCAACCCCTCCCATATTTCTGTCACTGGGAAGGTGTTTCAGTCTTTGGATAAAAGTTCATTAGAAAGTCCATTCTAAAGTTCTTTAGAAACAAGTCCAGGCTTGGAATACATCAAAGGCCTTGTTCTCCACAGCTCTTGCGATCTTCCGTCATTCTTTCCATCATGTAACCACTTTTCTCTGGTCTTCCTATGGATCAAATCGGAGACAACCTGTGGAGTGGAAAACAAAGCGGATTATCTGTTCCTTCTAATAATACATAAACAGTAGATCCTGGCCCTTCAGCTACAATCTCTCCTCTAAATGGCTTCTTGCCTGGATATCTGACCAATACTTTGCCACCTGCCTGGATGCACCTCTGACCCTCCCAAAGAACATCAATAGGGAGGAGAGGAAATATACTGATATTTCCCAGAAGATCACTGCTGTTTATTTTGGAAGGTTTGATGTTATGTAGCCTCACTTTCCACTCTTGCTGAGAAGTATCCACTAACCAGTCAGAGTCCCAGCCACTGTCTTGAAGCTCATCTGCCAATGCAAATATAACTTCAAACCTTCCTGCCAGATTCCCTCTCATTCCTAGATAGGCTTCAGCTTCAGATACGTCACTCTTGGTTTCTATGTCATGGGAAGCAGTAACATGGTATCTGTTAAACCCTGTTCTTTCAGGAACCTTACATAAATACTGAACTCTGCACTCCAGCTGTGGAATCTGTGCCTCAGCCCCTACAATCCTCTCATATGGTGTGCTTTTGGCTATTGGCCTAGAATTTAACAACATGACTGCCTGTGTGAGGACCCGATCCCACCCCCTTAGTGTATGTGTGGGTGTATCTGGTCCTTCAATAGCCCGTTGTATCTTTCAATCAAACCAGCTGCCTGTGGATGGTATGGGATGTGGCACAACCAGTACACTCCAGAATCTTTGGCCCACTGCTGTACTGTTAATCCGGTGAAGTGTGAGCCATTATCACTTTGGACTTGTTTGGGACAACCATAAGCAATGACAAGTTTCTGAAGCAGTTGAAGCGTTGCGGCTTGATCTGCACGTTTGCAAGGATGAACAAGCATAAGTCCTGAATAGGGATGAGCTTCGAGTTCGAGTCGAACTCATGTTCGACTCGAACATTGCCTGTTCGCCCGTTCGCCGAACAGCGAACAAATTGGGGTGTTCGCGGCAAATTCGAAAAATCTATGGGAGAAATCTAAAGTGCTAATTATAAAGGCTGATATGCAAGTTATTGTCCTAAAAAGTGTTTGGGGACCCGGGTCCTGCCCCAGGGGACATGTATCAATGCAAAAAGAAGTTTTAAAAACGGCCGTTTTTTCGGGAGCAGTGATTTTAATAATGCTTAAAATGAAAAAATAAAAGTGAAATATTCCTTTAAATTTCGTACCTGGGGGGTGTGTATGATATGCATGTGAAGTGGCGCATGTTTCCCGTGCTTAGAACTGTCCCTGCAAAAAGTGTCATTTTTGAAAGAAAAAAATGCATTTAAAACTGACTCGCGGCTATTAATGAATTGTCGGCTCCCGGCAATACATACAAAAGTCATTGATAAAAAAAAAAAAAAAAGCGTGGGGGTTCCCCAGAATTCAATTACCAGGCCCTTCAGGTCTGGAATGGATATTAAGGGGAACCCCGCCGCAAATAAAAAAAAAATTGACGTGGGGTTCCCCCAAATATCCATTCCAGGCCCTTCAGATCTGGCATGGATTTTAAGGGGAACTCCACCCCAAATTAAAAAAAATGGCGTGGAGTCCCCCTAAAAATCCATACCAGACCCCTTATCCGAGCATGCAACCTGGCCGGCCGCAGGGGAAAAGGGGGGGACGAGAGAGCGGCCCCCCCTCCCTCCTGAACCGTACCAAGCCACATGCCCTCAACATGGGGAGGATGTCCCCATGTTGATGGGGACAAGGGCCTCATCCCCACAACCCTTGCCCGGTGGTTGTGGGGGTCTGCGGGCGGGGGGCTTATCGGAATCTGGAAGACCCCTTTAACAAAGAGGACCCCCAGATCCCGGCCCCCCCCCCTATGTGAATTGGTAAGGGGTACATTGTACCCCTACCATTTCACGAAGAAAGCGTAAAAAAATGTTTAAAAAACACACAAACACGTTGAAAAAGTCCTTTATTAAAAAAAAAAAAAAAACCCATTCCAGCGGTGAAATCCAGTGTCCCGCGGCGATCCCGATGTCCAGCGCTGTCCGTCATTGGTTGTGCCTGAGCGGACCTGATGGGGAACTCCCTCTCAGTATTTTAAATTTACATAGTGAAGGAAGTTCCCCGCTCAAGCCAATGACGTAGGCGGGTCTGACATACCGAGGGGGCGGACCTGATGGGGAACTGCTCTCACTTTGGTAATACATGTATAGACCCGCCCCTTCTCATGTTCTGCATCTCGTCCGCTGAGCGGACCTGATGGGGAACATTAGAAGGGGCAGGTCTATACATTTAAAATACTGAGAGGGAGTTCCCCATCAGGTCCGCTCAGGCACAACCAATGAAGGACAGCGCTGGACATCGGGATAGCCGCGGGACACTGGATTTCACCGCTGGAATGTTTATTTATTTATTTTTTTAAATAAAGGACTTTTTCAAGGTGTTTGTGTGTTTTTTTAAACATTTTTTTTACGCTTTCTTCGTGAAATGGTAGGGGTACAATGTACCCCGTTACCAATTCACATAGGGGGGGGCGGGATCTGGGGGTCCCCTTTGTTAAAGGGGTCTTCCAGATTCCGATAAGCCCCCCGCCCGCAGACCCCCACAACCACCGGGCAAGGGTTGTGGGGATGAGGCCCTTGTCCCCATCAACATGGGGACATCCTCCCCATGTTGAGGGCATGTGGCTTGGTACGGTTCAGGAGGGAGGGGGGGCCGCTCTCTCGTCCCCCCCTTTTCCCCTGCGGCCAGCCAGGTTGCATGCTCGGATAAGGGGTCTGGTATGGATTTTTAGGGGGACTCCACGCCATTTTTTTTTTAAACTTGGGGTGGAGTTCCCCTTAAAATCCATGCCAGATCTGAAGGGCCTGGTAATTGAATTCTGGGGAACCCCCACGCTTTTTTTTTTTTTTTTTTCTCAATGACTTTTGTATGTATTGCCGGGAGCCGACAATTCATTAATAGCCGTGAGTCAGTTTTAAATGCATTTTTTTTCTTTCAAAAATGACATTTTTTGCAGGGACAGTTCTAAGCACGGGAAACATGCGCCACTTTACATGCATATCATACACACCCCCCAGGTACGAAATTTAAAGGAATATTTCACTTTTATTTTTTCATTTTAAGCATTATTAAAATCACTGCTCCCGAAAAAACGGCCGTTTTTAAAACTTCTTTTTGCATTGATACATGTCCCCTGGGGCAGGACCCAGGTCCCCAAACACTTTTTAGGACAATAACTTGCATATTAGCCTTTATAATTAACACTTTAGATTTCGAACGTTCGAGTCCATTGTATTTAATAGGGTTCTAAAGTTTACACGAACATTTTGTCTGTTCGCAGGTTCTGGTGCGAACCGAATAGGGGGGTGTTCGGCTCATCCCTGGTCCTGAATAGGTGTCCACCGCAGTGCAACAATATCTCAGTCCATTGTTTCCCCGGGGCAGGGGACCGATGAAGTCAATCTGCCAGATCTCTGCAGGCCTCTCACCCCTCTTAATCGACCCAGTGGAGTACTTTTGCAATGGCCATTGTCGCACTTCTCCACACACTGTACAGTTCCCTATTACAGTCTTTATCATGTCCATGGATATAGGCAATCCTCTCTGCTGTGCCCATTCATATGTTGCTTTCTGCCCCAAATGTCCAGATTGTTTGTGGGCCCAGTTGGCCAAGTTCATCAAAACAGGATCAATTGGCACAACTGCCTTCACTTTTGCGATTTCATCTGCAACTCTGTTATAGTTCTCAAAGTCTGGTACTAGGGGCACATGTGCATCAACATGCCCCACTTTTATGGTGCGGGAGTGAGCTTCCTTCCAGATGTAGTCCCAGACTTCCTTGCCTCCCCACACCACCTTTCCATGAATCATCCATTCATTGGACTTCCACGTGGGCATCCAAGTTGTCAGTCCTTTAAAAACCGCCCAGCTGTCAGTGTAGATAGTGACATGGGAAGAAGGATCCTCCTGAAGAGTCATCACTACAGCTTTCAACTCTGCATACTGACTGGACCCTCCGATTCCGGACTCCTGCAGGACTGTGTCTGTACTTGGGTTGTAGGCTGCTGCTGTCCATTTACGCCCAGACGAGGTGATTATGGCTGAACCATCAGTGAACCATGCTGACTCCTTTATGTCTTCTGACAGAGACTCAAAGGATGGAGCCTCTTGAATGGGGGATGACTGCAGCACAGGGATTTCTTCTTCTGGCCAGGTGCTGGTAAAAGTAACAAGCCCTGCCAACTGTTTTGAAATGTCTCTAACATCCCCAGCTGCAATACCCCCTCTTTCTTGAAGATACCACTTCCATTTCATCAGTGTCTGGTTCTGGGCTACAGCTGCCCTAGTGGTCAGTCCATTATCTCTCACCCATCCTGCTATTGGCAATGCAGTATGGATGGTGAATGTGTCCTTTCCTGTAATGGTCTCTACATGTTGAAGTGCTGTGTAGGCCCCAAACAGGTACTTCTCTAGGGGCGTGTATCTCGTCTGTGCCCCTGTCAGTTGTTTGGACCAAAATCCAATAGGTATTGCTCTCAGTCCTTTCTTTTCATTTGGCTGCCACAGACTCCAATATATGGTACCATTCTGCTCCACTACATCCAGCTGAAATGGTACTCCTTGTCTCACGGGTCCCAATCCCTGATGCTGCAAAATAGCTTCTTTAGCAGCCAGGAATGCAGTCCGCTGCTCTGAACCCCATGAGAACTCAGTCTTTTTTCTGGTAACATTGTATATAGGCCTCAGAATCAGTCCAAGATGTGGGATGAACGATCTCCAGAATCCCACAACTCCAATGAACTTCTGTGCCTCCTTTTTGGTAGTAGGGGGCAACAGCGCCTGGATAGTTTGCACAACTGTCTCTGGAATCTTCCTCTGTGGCCCAGTCCACATCATTCCTAGGAATTTCACCTCTGTGGCAGGTCCTTGGACTTTGTCTCTGTTGATAGCCCATCCTCTGTTCTCCAAGTGCTGTATCAGCAGGTGCAGTGCTTCAGTTACATCTTCTTTTGTCCCAGAGATCATGATGTCATCAATGTAGTGAAACACAGCGACTTTCAAATTCAGGGTACCTAAATCGCGGGCAATCAGTCCATGGCAAATCGTTGGAGAATGAAGATAGCCTTGCGGAAGGACAGTGAAAGTGTACTGGCGGCCGTCCCACACCATAGCAAACTGGTCTTGACAATCTGGGTCTATCAAAATTGAAAAGAAAGCATTAGCCAGGTCTATCACAGCATGATATTCTCCTGCATCTTTAGCAATTTTCTCAACAATTGAGATCATATCTGGTACAGCTGACTTCAATGGAGGTGCCACTTTGTTTAGACCTCTGTAATCCACAGTCATTCTATATGTCCCATCAGGTTTCTTTACTGGGAACACCGGAGACAAGAAAGGACTTACAGCAGGTCTAAGGATCCCTACTCTCAACAGTTCTTGAATAGTCTCCCCAATTTCTTTGTGGCCTCCAGGAAGTCTGTACTGCTTGAGACAGACTGGCTTCTCTGGTGGAGGAATGTAGACAGGGGTCCATTTCGCATGACCTCTGACCACAGCCTTCACCGCCCTTACCAGATACGCTTTATCAGGTTACCCGAATGTGAATGTACCTCTTTCAGTCTGAATTGACTGACCTTGAAGTACATCCATCCCAAGAATATTTTCGGGTAACTCTGATATTAAAACATTTGTCATAAATCCTGATCCCTTACCAATAGCCAATTTCACCCGTATCCTAACTGCTGGTGTAGTTTGCCCTCCCAAACCTTCTACATAAATCAATTCTCCTTTGTGATGGGAAGGATTTCCTTGCAAAAGTGTAACTTCGGCTCCACTATCAACTAAAGCCATTACATGTGTAGGAGAAGATGACTTCCCCCACCATACAGTGACAGGTGCATATGGGCGTCGGTCTCCTGCTGTCACTGCCCTCACTGCTATTACAGGAGACTCACCTTCCCTTCATAAAGGATAAGGAACCTCCCAATCCCCTTTTCTGATTCTCTCTAACTCCGCCCCAGGATAAAGGGATTTGGGTTTGGGTTCATGTTCAGTTTTGGGAATTGGTTTGGGGCTAACAGGAGGGGTCTGTTCTGTTTCCTCTAAGTCTAGGCTGATGTTATCTTCACTAGGAGTAGTGTTTCTAACCCTGACAGTTTTACCTACTAAATGTTTCCACCTCTTCAGCATTTCTGCAGTAGGAATGCCATCTATCTCATCTCTAGGTACTCCTGCCTTTAATAGATCCACCCACATTTCTTTCCTAGAAACAACTAGCCTGGTTTTCTCTCCACCTTCTGTCTTCTCTACCCCATTCCGTTTCTTCTCTGTTATTTTCTGCTTGTATTCTTCCTGTCTGGCCTTGACCTTATCTACTGCCCTGACAGGTTTTGTTTTAGTCTCCTCTATTTCCCCCAACTGGCTTAAAAGGGTTGTGGCCTCATGAATCTTGCTGTTTAATCCCAGGCCTCCCAACAAGGACAATAATGGAGCCCTAAGATTAAATGGCACAGACTTCATCAGCTTAGAGCGCAGAGCAGACGTAAAGGGTTCCATATCTGGACCTATCCATTCTGGAAATGTATTTAATCCGGTTATACAGCCCATCTCACGTAACCTGGAAATACCCTCTCCTATTGATCTCCAGGAGTAGGTATTTTCCAGGTCAGTAGGACTAGCGTATACTCGGACTATTCCATCTCTCACAAGGTCTAACAGTGAAAAAGTCACGCTAAACTCTCGGGCTTTTCGCATTGCCTGACGCAATTGTGGATCATGGGTTAACACTCCCATAGCCACTTCTTCCTTACCTGACAAAACAACACTGTCCGCCCCTTCATCCCATAAGCGTAGGAGCCAACCCAATAGGGGCTCCCCAGACCTTTGTTTGTATTGTTTTGCCAGCTCATGGAGTTCAGTTTGTGAAAACTTCCGTACTTCTTCAAATTCAACATCTCTGGGGTTGCGATATTGCACCTCCCCATCTGCCATATCCTCTCTATCATGTTGCCGTTTCCTATGCTTAGTAATGAGAGGTCTGGCATACTTTTTCTTTCCCACTAGCAGATCATCCTCTGAAATATCAAACTCTATCTCCTCATCCTCACTATCATTTGAGGAGAACACATCCTCACAATCCCAATTTTGGGATGTGACAATGGCACGTACCCTGGCTTTACTAACAGGTGTACGCCCCTTCCTTTTCCTTAAGGCATTAATTGATTTAGTCATGAGGGCTGCACACCGCTCTTGCAAATCATCAGCCCGACTAGCGGTTGAACGTACACACTCTGAAGCAACTGCTAGCTGGTCTTGTAATACCTTAACTTCTGCCTCTGCCTTCTCCCTTCTATGTGATTCAGTATAGAGAGCATGGAGGAAGTACCAACCCACTGTGGACACTGTCCTCTTCTCTTTCTTACTTAAATCCAACCCCTTAAGGCTAAAATCTACAAAATGATCTGAGACTTTATCACCCCAAGTCAGCATCAAGGGAGAAGCATACTTCACAAATGCATTAGCAAGAGGCTCCCACTCATTATTTCTGGCCCAGATAGGTAAGCTGCACACTTTCTTCTGGTCACCAGAACCCTCTGCAGACTTGCTTTTCCTAAACAGCTTACGCAGCATTTTACCTAGCACAAGCTACACAACACACTACAGAAAAACAAGTCTGCTTCAATTGAATTATAGCACAAATCCCGGACGAGCCCCCAAATGTTTTGCTTTCGTCTATCTAGCAAGGTTACTCTGTGGTATAACAAGGAAGCTGAGACTTCTGCAGTGTGTAAATGTGCTTTTACTATACAAGATGCTGTACATACAAAACTATTACAATATTAGGAGTATACTACAAGACTGACAGATTTCCATAACAAGCAAAATGCCTAGAAAATAGAACAGCCTATGGCCTATAACTACAAATACATTTAAAGGTTACTTAACTTGGATTACGCTTTGTTCATGATCTTCATTGTTGAGACCAGGCATCTTCTTCTTATGATGAGTGGCTTCTCCTCTCTTACAGCAACATGATGTGTGTGTCTCCTAGCTTACTGTCTGTTTTTATGTGTGTGTGCTGTTTACCATTATCAAAACTGTAGCTGTATTTCAACAATAGCATTGAATACAACAATGCTATCTACCTATTGTCTACTCAAAACAAACCTGTAATCTAAACTGTGATTTCTTTCAGTTTGAGAGCTGAAAGAAATCTCAAACAGGTAATGTTTACTGTGGCTATAGAGACATTATTATATTGGATACAACAATGGTATCTAACCTATTGTCTACTCAAAACGAAACCTGTAATCTAAACTGTAATTCTTTTCAGTTTGAGAGCTGAAAGAAATCTCTCAAACAGGTAATGTACTAAAATACAACAATGGTATCTAATCCCATTGTCATTTGTTTGAGAGATCTACTTAAACCAAATGCTGACAGGTAATCTGACTATTGTAAAATTGTCCCATGTATCCTATGTCTGATTAATATAATAAAAATCATATTTTTAACAAACGCAATACACCAAGGCTCTCTCAGAAAGCAAATATATTACGAAGCCTACTGTGCTTCTGTCCCTGGGAAATGCCTGGGGCAGCATCCCAAAGTATATCCCAACCTAGTTGAGAAACCCTCTGCATTGAACTGGATCGCCCCCAAATCGCTGGGGAAGCGGGGCAGAACCAGAAATACCTCTTATAGAGGTAATATTCAAGGCGGGTGCCTGCACAGAGACTGGAGCAGCAGCAGGGACGGCCTGCAATACAGGTTAAACCGGAACAGCCACAGTGGGAGGATAAAGGTGAGCAGTGCAAATCAGGAGCATCTGTAACGCTATGGCAAACTGATCCATGCAGTGATCCTGCTCATCCAATCTGGAAAAAATATTACCAGGAAGTTGATTGCCTACATCTTCTGAATTCATGGCCTTCGCCTACTCTCAGGAACCATGAATCAGACTGAGATAGAAGTGCAGTAACAATCCCACTTTTTATTAAAATGATAAAATGGTACAAACAGAGCACACGTAGTCAAAAAATAGCCATGGTTCGGTAGCCAGAGCGGTTAGTCGGAACAAGCCAGTAAAACAGCAATCCAGAGATCAGCGTAGTAGATGCAGTAAACAGTATCAGGAACTAGAAGGGAAGTCAGCCAGGAAAAAGTATTTAACAGGAAAATACAGCAGAAAGTGTCTGGATATGTGGACCAAGGCGAAGGCACAAGAGATCTGATCCAAGCAGCTTAAATAGCCAGCAGGCTGATTGACAAGCAGGATATGATCATCAGGTTAGTCACTGTGGAATGAAGAGTGCTTGTAATTAACCGACAGCTGAGCAGCCTGAGTGCTGAGAGGGGAGAGCTGAGCCCAGCCCTGACAGTCACCCAGCTCTACTCTCAGTCACTCCCAACCCAGTTCAAAACACACCCAGGCTTGACTGCCAGCCAAGCCTGGAAAATTACCTACTCTCACAAAAACATGCACTATCTTTATAGCACACTGGGGGGTACATGTATATCCTTCATCTGAGCTTACCTTCAGACAATCAGCTAGTCTGCTTGGTTTTTACACTTTGAAACTGGGAAGAGGGGTTCGGGATCCCCTCCTGCCTGGTGCTTGGCCTTTTCTTTCTACAATCTGTTTTTCTTTTTTTCTCCCCCCTTCTTAATAGCTCACTCCCTTCTGGTTCTTCTTTGCTACTATTTAAAGTGGTTGTACACCCTCCCTGCTGACTTTTACCTATAGGTAAGCCTAGAATAAGGCTTACCTATAGGTAATGGAAATATTTCCTAAACGTGCGCCGTTTAGGAGATATTTCACTTGTAGTGTGCTGATAATGTAATGCGCTGGGAAGAAACGGACCTCCGTTCCGTTTCTTCCCTAGCGTGTGCCGTTACTGACGGCTCCCGCACGCATGCATAGTAGCCCATTATGCTTTTCATGCTTTTCATTATGCTTTTCATTTACAGGGTTTGCACAGAGCAAAAGAGGAAGTAAAAACCCATCAGGGTTTACTTCCTCTTTAATCTTAGGCTCTACCATGGGTGACTCCCTATTTTTACGCCAATAACACAATCCCAGGATGGCAGCGGATAGACTGCATGGCACGTCAATCCTAAGGAAAGGGACATATTCACAAGTAACCATTGTGATCATGTTTAATGTACATGGTTTTTTAAAATGTATATCCATCTTTCCTACACTCTCCACATCCTCCTGTACACATATACATAGCCATGAAGCCTCTGCCAAAACCTCTGCCTCCCCCTCCCCCCCCCTCATGCAACCATGCATCATCCTCTTCTCCTGCAGTCATATTACCTCTGTTACCCCCATTCTTGCCATATATGGCCCCTCCCCCTACAGCCATATATCCTCTCTTACCTACAGTACATCCCTGCAGCCACATTTTTTTTTTCACCTTTGCAGCCATATATTATTTTGTTTTTCTGAATGTCTAACAGTTACATATCCATATCAACCTGATTCACAAATACATATCAATGAGAAGAACCTCTCTTCTCAGTCAGAGCTGCACAAAGGCTTTCTGTATCCAAATATCAGTAGGGCCCAGAGATCATATGGAGGCATAATGGAAACATCTCTGTAATATGATTCGCTTATAGGACTGCCAAGTTAATTAGAATGAGTGGTAAGACAGGGAGATGATTTATAGCGAACCCCACTCTCAATTAAGATGTGGCCCAAGATGCGCCCAACACCCCTTAGCTTAGCCCCATTCCAACAGGAATGGCAAAAAAATAAAATTGTATGGTATATTATGAGTTACAAATTTCGAAATATAATGTGTGTCCTTATCTCTGTTCTATAGTTGCAGGCAGCTCAGTTATACAGAGAAAGGCGACAGCACAAGTAAGCAAGTAACCTTTGTTACAATGAATGTTTGAAATGGCAGTGACAATAAATGGTTGTTTTATTGGGCAAATTCTACCTCTGTTGTCAAAATGTCATGGGTTAGTCAAGCTTTTTTCTTTCATTTATAATGCAACAAAGGAATTCCAATAATGTTCTGAGTATGACAAATTATTTACCATTCCTTTTACAGGATAATGTGCTCTATATCTATGGTATATCAATTCTTCAACTATATGTAGTTTTCCACTACCAAAGGAAAAAAAAAAAGCAGACCATTTTTTGAGCACAAATTAGGAAAAGTCTATTCCTTAAAGGGGCTGACATTGTTGACCTCCTTCTAAAAATGCTAATTTCCTAGCTGACCACTTGCCAACCAACCAGGAATTATTAAAGGTGGCCCAATATTTATCAAATGGCAAGTTTCTTTTACATTTATAAAAGTACATAGGGTGACTGTAATAAACTGGTGGAAAACTTTGACACTTCCTGGTTGCACTTAACCTTGTCCACCCTTTCCTATCTTCTGCCCAATTCTATTGGCAAGTGAAGCTGTTCATCATAGTAAGGGGGAAAGGTTTAGCGGTAAGCTCCAACACTGTTTGGAAGTGTCTGATGCCGCGTACATACGACCGTTTTTAATGACGAGAAAAATGACATTTTTTAAAATGGTCATTAAAAATGATCGTGTGTGGGCTTTCCAGCAGTTTTCCCGACGAGAAAAACGCAGAGAATCACGACGAGAAAAATTGGAACATGCTCTAATTTTTCACGTCGTTTTTTACATCGTCGTTTTTCTCGTCATGAAAAACGGCCGTGTGTGGGCTTTAACGACGTGAAAAAAAATGCGCATGCTCAGAATCAAGTATGAGATGGGAGCGCTTGTTCTGGTAAAACTAGGGTTCGTAATGGAGATAGCACATTCGTCACGCTGTAACAGACTGAAAAACACGAGGCTGAAAAGCGCGAATCGTCGCTCAACAAACTTTACTAACATGAAGGGTGGTGCCAAACCGAATGGAACTTCCCCTTTATAGTGCCGTCGTACCGCGCTTTACTCGAATGTTTTTTTCCACGATAGTGTGTAGGCAAGGCAGGCTTGAGAGGAAACACGAAAAATCACGTCGAGAAAATGCTGTTTTTTTCAATGACATTAAAAACGGTTGTGTGTACGCGGCATTAGATTTACCTGTCAGAATGGCCCAACATTTGGCTAAGGAAGGAGTGTTTGGGAGGCTGCCAGAGTTATGTACAGGTATAAAAACATCATCCAAAATGTTCAATAAAATAATCTGGTTCTGTCTTATAATACAAAAGATATTGGACTACTGTTTAAAGTCCTATACAAGGACTAACTGGTGTGTTGGTTCCTCTAGATCCATATACAGTATTATGTTACAGGAATTTAATATTAACCACTTGACAACTGGGCACTAAAACCCCCTTCCTAACCAGACGAATTTTCAGCTTTCGGTGCTCTCACATTTTGAATGACAATTACTCAGTCATACAACACTGTACCCATATGAAATTTTTGTCCTTTTTTTCACACAAATAGAGCTTTCTTTTGGTGGTATTTAATCACTGTTGGGTTTTTTTTTTTTGCGCTATAAGAGAAAAAAGACTGAAAATTTTGTAAAAAAATGAATTTTTCTTTGTTTCCGTTATAAAATTTTGCAAATTAGTATTTTTTCTTCATACATTTTGGCCAAAATTTATACTGCTACATATCTTTGGTAAAAATAAGTACAAATTGGTGGATATTTTTTGGTCTTTGTGAAAGTTATAGAGTCCACAAGCTATGGTGCCAATATCTGAAAATTGATCACACCTGAAGTACTGACGGCCTATCTCATTTCTTGAGACCCTAACATGCCAGAAAAGTACAAATACCCCCCAAATGACCCCTTTTTGGAAAGAAGACATTCCAAGGTATTTAGAAAGAGTCATTGTGAGTTTTTTGAAGTTGTCATTTTTTCCCACAATTCTTTGCAAAAATCAAGATTTTTTTTTCCTTTTTTTTTTTTTCCACAAAATTGTCATATTAGCAGGTTATTTCTCACACACAGCATATGCATACCACAAATTACACCCCAAAACACATTCTGCTATTCCTCCCGAGTATGGCGATACCACATGTGTGAGACTTTTACACAGCGTGGCCACACACAGAGGCCCAACATGCAGGGAGCACCTTCAGGCGTTCTGGAGCACCCAGGCCAATTCTGACATTTCTCTCCTACATGTAAAAATCATCATTTATTTGCTATAAAATTACATAGAACCCCAAAACATTATATATGTTTTTTTTAGCAAAGACCTTAAAGAATATAATGGTGGTCATTGCAACTTTTTATCTTGCACGGTATTTGCGCAGAAATTTTTCTAACGCGTTTTTTACGGAAAAAAACTGTTTTGTGCCTAAAAGAAAAAAAAACAGTAAAGTTAGCCCAGTGTTTTTGCATAATGTGAAAGATGAAGTTACGCCGAGTAAATAGATACCTAACATGTCACCCTTCAAAATTGCACACGCTCATGGAATGGCGCCAAACTTCGCTACTTAAAAATCCCCATAGGCAATGCTTTAAATATTTTTACTGGTTATATGTTTTGAGTTACAGAGGAGGTCTAGGGCCAAAATTATTGCTCTCGCTCTAATGTTCGCAACGATACCTCACATGTGTGGCTTGAACACCGTTTTCATATGTGGGCGGGGCTTACGTATGCGTTCACTTCTGCATGCGAGCTCGCGGGGGCAGGGGCGCTTTAAAAAAAATATATATATTTTATTGTTCATTTTACTTTATTTATTTTAGTTTGACATGTTTTTCCGCCCCAAATTTTTTTTTTTAGCACTTTTATTCCTATTACAAGGAATGTAAACATCCCTTGTAATAGGAATATGGCATGACAGGTCCTCTTTACAGTGAGATATGGGGGGGGGTGTCAATAAGACCCCACATCTCACCTCTAGGCTGGGAAGCCTAAAAAAAAAACAAAAAAAAAAACAATCTTGGCTTTGATCGTAGCGGTGAGTCGGTAGAAGCACCGGAGGGCAGCGGGAGGGGGGGGGCATCCCCTCTCACCTTCCGTAAGAGCGATCAAGCGGTGGAACAGCCGCTATGATTGTTCTTATGGTGTAGGGAATCGCCAGCTGAAAAAGCGAATATCTGAATGATGCCTGTAGCTGCTCCCATCATTCAGATATCCCCGTACAAAGTCAAGGACGTCATATGACGGCCGGCGGGCGGGCGGGAAGTGGTTATTGCAGAGTATTACCGGGTATTGAGGAGTATTGCCGGGTATTGAGGAGTATTGACGAGTATTGCGGGGTATTGACGAGTATTGCGGGGTATTGTGGAGTATTGCAGGGTATTGTGGAGTATTGCAGGGTATTGTGGAGTATTGCCGGGTATTGTGGAGTATTGCCGGGTATTGTGGAGTATTGCCGGGTATTGTGGAGTATTGCAGGGTATTGTGGAGTATTGCCGGGTATTGTGGAGTATTGCCGGGTATTGTGGAGTATTGCCGGGTATTGTGGAGTATTGCCGGGTATTGCCGGGTATTGTGGAGTATTGCCGGGTATTGTGGAGTATTGCCGGGTATTGTGGAGTATTGCCGGGTATTGTGGAGTATTGTGGAGTATTGCCGGGTATTGTGGAGTATTGCCGGGTATTGTGGAGTATTGCCGGGTATTGTGGAGTATTGCTGGGTATTGTGGAGTATTGCCGGGTATTGTGGAGTATTGCTGGGTATTGTGGAGTATTGCTGGGTATTGTGGAGTATTGCGGAGTATGGCAGGGTATGGGCAGGGTATTGCACAGTATGGGCAGGGTATTGCACAGGGTATTGCAGAGTATGGGCAGGGTATTGCACAGGGTGTATTGCAGAGTATTGCACAGGGTGTATTGCAGAGTATTGGCAGGGTGTATTGCAGAGTATTGCAGAGTATTGCAGAGTATTGGCAGGGTGTATTGCAGAGTATTGCACAGGGTATTGCAGAGTATTGGCAGGGTGTATTGCAGAGTATTGCACAGGGTGTATTGCAGAGTATTGCACAGGGTGTATTGCAGAGTATTGCACAGGGTGTATTGCAGAGTATTGGCAGAGTATTGCACAGGGATGGCTGAGCAGGGATGGATGGATTGCTGGATCTGTGACTGCAATTGTCACAGATCCAGCCCACAGCTGACATGGGGGAGGGAGCGGACATGATCCGCTCCCTCCCCTCTCCTCTCACACTGTACCGATCGGTACAGAGAGGGGAGGGAGGAACCGGCGTCATCAAATGACGCCGGTCTGTTTACAAGTGATCGCTCCGTCATTTGACGGAGCGATCACGTGGTAAACGGCCGCGATTAGCGGCCATCTACCGTGATCCGTGATGCGCCGGGTCTTCCGGACCCGGCGGTCACGGACATATCCTGGAGCGCGCCCCAGGGGGCGCGCGGGAGCAAGATTCTGTGAGGACGTCCCTGGGACGTCCACTCAGGATAACTCGACCGCGCTGTGGACGTCTTTTGTACATGGCGCGGTCGGGAAGTGGTTAAAGCAGAACTCTAACAAAACATATTAAATGGTTTGTCACATAATAAATGTTTTTTTTTTTCAACATAGAGTGCAAAGATGATGTATATAATCATGATGTAAAATCAGATGCAACAGCGGAAGGCTATTGGTACCTCACATTCCCGGGCCAGAAGCCAGTGTGCTCTTACAAGAATCTTCCTCCAATATCATACCTAATGCCCCGTACACAGGATCAGAAATTCCGACAAGAAAAGTCCGATGTGAGCTTTTGGACGTAAATTCCGACCGTGTGTAAGCTCCATCGGACTTTTGCTGTCGGAATTTCTGCCAACAAAAGATTGAGAGCTGGTTCTCAAATTTTCCGCCGGAAAAAATTCCTATCGGAAAATCCGATCGTCTGTAGCAATTCCGACGCGCAAAATTCCGACGCATGCTCGGAAACAATTTGACGCATGCTCGGAAGCATTGAACTTCATTTTCTCGGCTCGTCGTAGTGTTGTACGTGTAGCACTACCCCCATAGGAGCTGCTGGTTTAGATTTGGGCCTGCACTCTGCCTGTCAACCGCTAGAATTTGGCTCGACTCCCCCCCGGCACAACTGGACAATAATATGATTGTGGGCCCCCAAAATGGCTATAGGAGACCACAATGATACTACACAGCAATAGATGTAGTTAAATATTGTTACCTCGGTGTTGTTCGCCTGCCACACAGCTGCAATAGACAGAGTCCCACACAAGATGTAGCTTAACCAGTGGTAAGATGTTTACTCGGCAAAAGAATAGAACAATGGTTATGCAATCAACATCAAATACACACAGGTCCCTGTATAAGTTAATGAAGTACCACTGGTTCAGAATAACCCTGCGATCAGACCCAAATGTCGTGACCCGAGGGCCAGACCTGAGTGAAAGTGTGGTGGAGGAATCTCTCAGTGCAATAACATTAGCACTGGCGCACTTCTCCACATAAAACAGTAGAAATCACAAAGTGATGCAAACAGCTATATCAATCACATAAATTCACAACTGTATGGCTCCCCCTAGTGGACAGTTCAACTGATGCGTGTCCTATAGTAACAACGTGTGAGGGTAATGAAACAGGTGACTGTTCCTTTTTAGAGTCAGTTAATCTTTGGCTAGCTCCGTTGGTGCACTTATTCTTAATTTTCCCTAGTCGTTGTATCGCTCTCAAAAGGAGATGTGTCCCTACTTGCGGCGCTGCAGACGCCAGCAAGTACAAGTAAAGTTTAAGAAAATCACACTCCTGCGAGTCAGTTAACTATGATGATGGGCAAGTACCCGCTCACCAAATGAGGCCTTGCTTCCTTGGTCTTCCTCAGTCTGGGACCTTCTCTCAGTGGTCTGTCTCTCGGTAGCACAAGGTCCCTGGTCCTCTGCACGGCCGCTCCCTGGGTACCGGTGGATAGGTGACTCCGGTTGCTGTGAGTTGCAGACTGATCCCTCCTCAGCTCGATCAGCGAACTGTCCGCAAGGATCCCTCTCTGGCTAGGTGATCCACTCTCTCTAACTTTAGGCCCAGGCTTCTCAGGCCTAGGCGCACTTACAGCAGGCCTCAACGCAGGCCTCCTGTCGGCTGGAAGATGGCGTTCCGAGAGAGCTGGCCGAGACCGCCCCTGTCTTAAATAAGCTCTCCCATCAGGCTGTGTGCAGCGCATTGCACTGTTAGTAGTACAGTGGTCTTGTGGGTAATGTAGTCTCAATTCTATCCACGCCAATAGAGTCTCTGATACCACATTACCCATAATGCTTTATCCATGAATAACTGAACCAAACAACTTTAGTAGTCTAGCATAAACGGACACCAGAGGGAGCCAAAATTCCTATCTATACACAAATTGTAGTCTGTTAAGATGCATGCAATGGTAACACCTTGCTACACACTCCCCCCCCCACTTGAAATCTTTGGTCCCCAAAGACAGCAGCAATTTGTGACCTGTTACATGCTTTGTTTAATACACGAGGAGAGAAACAAAAGTTAAAGCACACAGGAAATCAAACAGTTTGCTTTTTCGTAAAACTCTGACAGAGGAACCTCCCACCAATTGGCATGGGAGGGGGGTTTGTTCAGTCTACAGGCCACCGTAACTGGGATGGCCCAACCAGATGTGCCAGGGGGTGAGCTGGGGTTGTCCTCCACTAAAAGTGAGGTGGAAGGATCAGGTATTTCTAATGTCCTTTTAGAGGTAGACACAGCCTCTTCGGAGCTTTCACCCAATTGATCATATGTTAGTCTCTTGGGTGGGTGAATAGCTCTTCTCTCTCTCTCTGCTCTTTTGGCTCTGGGGCTTCAGGCATGCTGAACTCTGTTTCCTTCACAGCTTCTTCTGCTGCTTGTTCAGACACACTGGATTCTGCTTCCACCATAGTTTCCTCTTCCTGCATATCAGTTTCCACTCCTCCTTCTGCAAAGGCTGAGACTGCCTCCAGGGTCTCCTGTGGACACGGAACTTTGGTCATCCTTCAGCTCTTCAGACAGCAAGCTCTGAGGCACAAACTCAGGGGCCTCGGGTCTTAGAATTCCAATGTCCGTCGTTTTAGATGGGAACAAAAAGGGGAACGTAGACCCTGGCAATTGAGATGACCACAGCCAGTCCAAGTCAGTCTCTTCATCCTCACTGTCTTCATCATCCATCTCTTGAGGCACTGATTGAGACCTAGTGACTGGTCGAGACCTTTGAGAGGTCAAGGAAGTCATCTGTGAATCTGACAGTGGCGACAGATGAACTGCTTCTGATAGGGGCAGTAGATGGTTGCGATGCCAAGTCTTTAACGGGCCTACACTCCCTTCGGGCCGGATCTGGTACACTGGAATTCCTGGTAGCTGCTTTCAGATGACATAGGGCTGGGACTTCCAGCAGTCAGCTAACTTGTGTTTCCCAGGGACGCCAAGATTCCTCAACAGCACTCTGTCTACTGGTTGCAAGTCCTGCACTCGAACCTTTAGATCAAAGTTCTTCTTATTTCTCAATCCCCTCCGATCGGAGGTAGCTTGTGCCTTGTCATAGGCGGTCTTCAAGCTTCTCCGCAGGCAACCTACATACCCACTGTGGGAAGTTGCGGAGGTATGGTCTAGGGATGTGCCAAAGGCCACTCCACTGGTAGCCGAGCCTCTCTTCCAAACATTAGACGATACGGGGAGTATCCTGTGGCATCATTGGCAGTATTGTTGTAGGCATGCACTAGGGCGGCTACATGTTTGCTCCAATGTTGGTTCTTCTCCGAGTTCAAAGTTCCGAGCAGCACAGTGGTGTAGTGGTTAGCACTTTCACCTAGCAGCAGAAGGGTCACTGGTTCGAATCACGGCCACGACACCATCTGCCTGGAGTTTGCATGTTCTCCCTGTGTCTGCGTGGGTTTCCTCTGGGTACTCCGGTTTCCTCCCACACTCCAAAGACATGCTGGTAGGTTAATTGGATCTTGTCCAAAAAAATGGCCCAGTATATATGTGTGTACGACTGTGTGTCTCAAGCGTGTTGAGATCCTATGGGGTAAAAATTACCGCACCAGCCAAGCAGACACTGGCTGCAAAAAGCGCCTAGAGGCGATTCAGTTTGCATGTGAGCGCTATACAAGTCACTCATTCATTCATTCATTCTAGAATGGTTCGGTTGAACCTCTCTGGTTGAGGATGGTATGGGGTGGTTCTAGACTTTTTGATGCCTAACAGGTCTAATAGTCTTTTGATAAGGCCACTTTCAAAGTCTCTCCCCTGATCTGTGTATACGTTGGGGGAGGCCATAGTGCACAAAGAACTTCTCCACTAGAATCTTGGCCACTGTTGAGGCTTGTTGATCCTTTGTGGGGAATGCCTGAGCATATCTGGTGAAATGATCAGTCACCACTAGGATATTTCCTTGCCCGCTCAGGTCAGGCTCCAAGCACAGAAAGTCAATGCACACCAGCTCCATGGGTCCCTGACTCTGCAGATGGCCCATTGGGGCGGCTCTGTGAGGCAAGGTTTTCCTTTGAATACACCTAATACAGGAGTGGCAGTAGCCCTCGACTTCAGCCCGCATGCAGGGCCAGTAGAATCGGTCCCTCACTAAATGAAAAGTCCTCTCAGGTCCTAAATGGACATGGTTGCCATGAAGGGCAGTTAGCACTGTCTCTCTGTATTTTCTGGGTAGAAACAGCTGCCATTTCTCTTTGAGACCATCAGAGGGGCCCCTTCGGTAGACCACCCCTTGATGCAGCTGCAACCGATCCCACTCTCGGTGCAGTAGACGGGCCTCCTTTGGGGAGTCGGTGAGGAGCATGTCAGAGCATTGATTCTTCAGAGCCTTTAACACCAAATTACCCAGGGGGTCTTCCAACTGATCCCTTCTAAGGTCCTTCTTTGAAAGTTTTGGCAGGTCTTCGTCCCCGATTTGGGTTACATTACAATAACACTTGGGGACACCCGCAGCAGAAACTCCAATATCTTTAGCCCTGGATCCTCCCACAGCTTGATGTTCAGCTCCCTGATACAAGGCTCTCACTCCTTCTGGTGTCAGCTGGGTCCACTCTTCAGGGGAGTCACTAGAACTATGAGGCCCTCTAGATAGGGCGTCCGCATCCCTGTTCCCAACTCCCGGTCGATACGTCAAGCTGAACGTGAACCCCGATAGGGCAGCCAACCATCTGTGTCCTGTGGCATCCAGCTTTGCTGTGGTGAGGAGGTAGGTGAGTGGGTTGTTATCAGTCTTAATCACAAATTCTGCCCCATAGAGGTAGTCTCTTAATTTATCCACCACAGCCCATTTCAAGGCCAGGAACTCGAGTTTATGTGTGGGGTAGTTCCTTTCGGGTGGGCCCAGACTTCGACTTACATAGGCCACAGGCCGCAGGTGACCATTGTGTTCTTGGTACAACACCCCACCTAGCCCACCTCGACTGGCATCAACATGTAATTCATAGGGCTTGGTTGTATCTGCATAGGCTAGAACTGGGGCGGTTGTTAGGCTCCACTTCAACTGCTTGAAGGCCTCTTCACACTTGGTGGTCCACTGGTCCTGAATGGACTCTCTGGGTTTTCTGGCTCCCCCTGCTGGTTTCACAGGTTTGACTGAGTCTGGGACATCATCTTCTCCTTCACTTCTCAGTAGCTCATTAAGTGGGTGAGCTATCTTTGCGAATCCCTCTACAAATCTCCGGTAGTAGGAGCAGAATCCCAGGAATGACCGAAGCTCAGTCACATTAGTGGGTCTTGGCCAAGAGGTGACGGCGTCCAGCTTCTCAGGATCTGTGACCACTCCTTCCGCAGACACGATGTGACCCAGGTAGTGAACCGTGGGCTGATAAAACTGACACTTTTCAATGGAGAGTTTCAGGCCTTCTTCGTGAAGTCTCTTCAAGACCTTCTCCAACCTTCCTTCATGCTCTTCCAAAGTCCTGCCAAACACTATGATGTCATCCAGGTACACCAACACCTCAATCAGGTTCATGTCACGCACTGTCTTCTCCATCTGCCTTTGGAAAGTGGCCGGGGCCCCAGACAGGCCCTGAGGCATGCGGTCGAACTCAAAGAAACCCACTGGGGTAATGAAAGCAGTTTTCTCTTTATCCTCAGGATGCATGGGGATTTGGTAATATCCACTCTTCAGGTCCAGTACACTGAACCACTTGGCCCCTGACAGGCTCTGCAAGGCGTCTTCTATCCGGGGAGTGGTGTACTGGTCAAGGATGATTCTTCTGTTCAGAGTTCTGTAGTCAATGCACAGCCTTAGTGACCCATTTTTTTTCCGCACCACCACTATCGGAGAAGGACTTCTGGACTCTCTGATGATCCCTGCTCTTTTGAGTTCTGCCAATTGTTCACGCAGGTCTTCTAAGTCCCCCAGGGGAACCCGTTGGACCCTCTCTCTAAACGGCTTGTCTTCTTGCAGACAAATCTTGTGTGTGGCACTCTTCACACACCCCACATCAAATTCACTCTTTGAGAATGCGGCCTGCCATCTGGAAAGCTGAGTCTTAACTCTTTCTCTCCATTCTGGAGGAAGAGCGGTGTCTTTCGGATAGAACTCTTCCACTAAGACCTCATCCTTCCCCTGCTCCTTCAAGTCAGATGGTGCAACTGGGGTGGCCGTGCTCACTTGGCCCAACAACATCTGGGCTGGCATCTTCACAGGTGAGGTGGTTGTGTTGCGAACACTCACCGAGACCTTCCCATGATTCCTCCGCAAGGCCTTCAAGGGGACCGCTTCAGGAATTATCTCTATCCCCTTGTCCTCCTTCTGTTGGTCTGCTTCGAGGATGATGAATGGGCCTGGTTGCTTCCAAGTAAGCATGACCAACGTCCTCAAGCAGGCCACATCTCCCGGCTACAGCACTCTCTCTTTCCTGTCCAGACGTCAGATTTTTTCCCACTCTTTCAGCTGGGACCTTCTGTTCCTGTACCAGGCGCTGGTAAGCCCGTCTCCGCATGGGGTATACACCTGAAGTTGAGGCATCCTGTCCCTGGGCCAGAGGTGTTAGTAGTCTCCTGACTAAGTCAGTGTTGGTCCCTATAATGAGGGAACTTTTGCTAGCCCCTGGTGGGCGAGGGCAGATCACTGCCAGAGTGTCAAATGTCTCTGCTTTTCCAGCCACTGAGGGGTCAAAGGATAGCTTGACCGGTAGATAGCTATCATAGGGAAAGTTCTGAGTCCCAATGCCCCAAATTTCCAACTCTTCCAACTTCTGCAACGGCAAGTGTTTCAAGTGCTTGTCATAGAAGTCTCTGTATAGTAGAGTTACTTGGGCTCCAGTATCCAGAAGGGCCTTGGTGTAAATCCCTTCTACTTGGACGGGGACATCTGGAGAGGGCCCCACTAATTTGGCAGGAAAGTTCCGGAGGGAGGCCTGTTTGGCTTGTTCAGTGGTTTGGATCCTCACTCCTTTCTTTCCATTCTGACCTGGGTTTGACCTTTGATGGGTCTGGTGTGCACTGACTCTCCACTCTTGGGCACGCTGAGTCAAAGGGCGTGGGGCCCTGAATCACTCAGAGGCAGCAACGGGGGCCCTCTGCGAGGGTCTGGACTCCCGAGGCTGTCTCCTCTCGTCGTTGGGTTTTATGGAGTTAGCTGAAATGAGTGGGCACCCGGTTGACTCCTTCACCGAGGCCCTCTGGAGTTTTCCGCCGGCTTTCGGTACTGTGCCGCAGCTTTCTCTGGACTCGGGCATACCTCTCTAAAGTGTCCGACTCCTTCACAGTTGAAACAGGTCAACAGCTTCTTCAGCTTCTGCACTTGGGCAACAGCATAACTTGGAGGTTTCTTGAGCTCCTCTGAGGTGCTTTCACCGGGCAGAACAGTTGGCTGGCTCGTCAATAGAGACATCATCTCTATCAGCTGTGTCACTTGAGTCTTTAGGAGCTCTACCTGAGGGTCACCATCATCAGCATTTATCACCCGGACCCCGGCAGAAGGTTCAGGCTTCTGATTCTTTCTCTTACTGTCCAGCATAACAACTTCTTCTCTGACAATCCGAATCAGGTCTGGATACTTCAGGATACCACCATCTTCCCAAGTCCTTAGTAAGAGGGTAATGGGATCTAGGGGTTGAGCCCCTCTCAGGACTTGCGTGGCTCTGATCTTATCCACATCTCGAGGGTCCAAACCCCTTTTCAGCAAGATCTGATGTATGATCTTGTCCAGCCGCTTCATGTATTCTGAGAAAAGGTGGGGTGACTCCGCGCAAAGGAAACCAAACACTGCACAGCAGGCAGAACTGCTGCCCCTACTAATTGCTACCACGAAGTGGAGCAGGAAAGTTGAAAAAGGGAAGAGGTGTAGTTATGGCACTGTTCTGGTAGTATAAAATGTCAAGTGCTTAAACAGTGCAAAAAATCAGACAATCAAGATCAGAACATAAACATAAACCGGGTGGTGAGATGTGATAATTCCTAATGCGAGGTGTAGCATCAGAATTGATCAGGTGCACTTATTATGATGTGGGTAGGTGAAATATATAAACCCCCTGCCTGGAGTTTATTGAAGTGTTACACCCTCGGCCGGGTGTTTAAAGAAAATAAATATGTGTCCAAGTGGAAAGTGCTCTTACTTTGGCGATGTGATGAGTACTGATTATGTCATTAAACATAAAACATTTCATAAAGAATTGATATGCAAAAACCTTAAAACCATATAATGTCCATAAAAATAATTAAAATACAAGAAAAAAGTCCATAAAAAATAATAAATGAATTGATGATTGTAAGTGACTGGTGCTTTTAAACTTCAGTGCTGAACATTAAAATCTTGCTCTGTGTGCATGATAATCCTTGCTCTTTACAAAATTGCACTCACCAGAAACTTCTTACCCTCTAGGGTTATGATGCAGTCACAGAATAAGTGCCACTGGGTAGCAGCCTGAGGAAATAGGAACAGCTCCGGGTGTCTCTTACGATCCCCAAGGACGTTTTTATGCAAAGGAAGAAAGGATGCCCATAGTGTGATTCAGTTATTAAAGATTTATTGTAGAAAAAGGGTTTAAAATACTTACATTGTATCAAACAATTTAAGACACAAAAGAAGGCTTTGTGCTGGCGCTGAAAAACCAGTGTTTACAGCCCAGACTGGAAGTGATGAATCGACGTGCCTTGACTCCGCCCTATGTATTTTGTCAGCTTGACGTCATCGGGAGCGTAACGTCAGGCTTCACTTCTAATCCTTATATAGCCCACAGGGTCTCATGTGCGCTTGCACGAGAAAATTACGGCGGCCATTTTATGGATGATGTTGAAGACCGAAGTCCTCTCCTATGTGGATATTGACAGCGGCCATATTAGGAGGGATTTAGAGGACCGAAGTCCTCAGATCCTCGATTTAGACTTGTTGACAGTGGCCATTTTGGGAGTGATATTGGAGACCGAAGTCCTATCCATTTAATAATAGCGGAGGCCATTTTGGGATGGATCTAAAAGACCGAAGTCTTTTGCTTTTAGTAATATAATTACCGCAGGGGTGCTGTGCACTACATTGTAATCGTGGCCTATCTAATGGCTGTCTGTATTAGACTGTGGTACTAACAGGCCGAGAGCAACATGAGCTCCATAAGGCATTTACAGAATACATTTCTAAACATTTGAAATATGCGTGCTTCATACTAGAAACAGATGGGCAAAAGAAACTCTGTAAAATTAGCAATAAATCCATATTAAAATTACATATTAAAAAGGTACATGGTAAAAGACGTGTTAAAACCAGGGATGGTATGTGTATGTGTGGGCCAAAACCCATGAATGTTAATGATTAGTGCTATAATGGGAATCTGAAAGTTATGGGGTATGGACCCCCTCCGGACTTAGAAGATTTGAAGTGGAGGTAGGATAATGTGAAGGGAGAGCAGAAATAAAAAGATATAAAAAGACATGATGTTTAAAAATTAGTGCAGAAACAATTCAGGTCCAGGTCTATGTTCATTCCTGCTGGCTGGAGGGTATCAAGCTGATATATGCATTTTGTTTCATTTTGTGAAATCTTTGTTCTCTTGTTTTCCCCTCTCCAGTGACCTTTTATCTTGTCAATGGCATATAAGACCATGCAAGAAGGGTCTTTCTTATGATAGTCCCTGAAGTGTCTAGAGACACTGTGCTTGGGAAAGCCGTTTCTGATGTTGTTTATGTGTTCTCTTATCCTTACATGCAGCTCTCTGGTGGTTCTGCCAACATACTGTTTGTGACATGGGCACTCTAAAACGTAGGTCACATGTGTACTGTGGCAGGTTATTAATTATTTTATGTTGTGCTCAGACCCGTTGGTGGTTGAAGTGAATTTTAATGTTTTCTATTCGTTTTTTTTGGTTACTCTGCAGGGAAGGCATTGTCCACATTTAAAAAACCCTTTCAGGTTTTTAAAGATCTTAATTTGTACATTATGCACTAGTCTGTTTCTTAGATTAGGTGCTTTCCTGTAAATGAAGGAGGGTTTCGATGGTAATATGGTTTTTAGAATCTTATCAGATTGCAAAATAGGCCAGTGTTTTTTTATTACTTTTTCAAAGGTTTTGTGTTGTCTGTTAAAACCTGTAAGGAATGCCATATCAAGATTTTTCTTTTTGTTCTTTTTGGTTTCGGTGGTCCCTTCTATCATAGTGTTTCTGTCCATACTCTTGACTTTCTCTTTTAATGTTAGCAGCTCTTTTTCTTTGTATGCTTTGGCTATGAACCTTTTGATTATAATGTCTGCTTGGTGTTCATATTCATACAAATTGCTACAGTTTCTATATACGCGCATGAGTTGCCCTTTAGGTATATTTCCGATCCACTGTGGGTGATGGCAACTTTTCGTTGAAATATATCCATTCCTGTCAGTTTTTTTGAAGAAGGTTTTGGTGTTTAAATATCCATCACTTTTGTATACTTGTAAGTCAAGGTAATCTATGCTCTCTTTGCTCCAGGTGCCTGTGAATGTGATTCCATAAATGTTTTGGTTGATTTCATCAAAGAAGTTTTGTTATTCTTCTTCAGTTTCTCTCCATATGATGACAATGTCATCTATATACCTTCGGTATAGGATTAAGTTTTCCCTGTGCACACTGAAGACTTGTTCTTCCTCCCATCTGTTTAAGAAGAGATTAGCTACACTGGGGGCATACTTCGCTCCCATTGCTACACCCTTGGTTTGGGTATAGTACTCCCCTTTATACCAAAAGTAGTTATGGCTCATTGCCAGTTGCAGTCCTTCTAAGATGAATTTGATTTGTTCCTCCTTCAGGTCAGTTTGGTTATATAATGCCCATTCCACACTGCTGATGCCATCCTTTTGTATGATTTTTGTGTATAGTGAATTTACATTGATGGTCACTAGAATATCATTCTCTTGGATCCTGAGCTCTTTTAGTTCAGCAATGAGTTGCCTGCTGTCTTTTAAGTACGATCTGCCCTCTGCCACCAAGGGTTGTAGGAATCCATTTATGTATGACCCCAATCTCGAGAAAAGGGAGTCGATACCGCTTATAATAGGCCTTCCTGGGGGTTCAGTCAGATTTTTGTGTATCTTGGGGACATAATATATCACCAGTGTTTTTGCTGTATTCTGACAACTTCTCTCCTTCTTTTTGATAAGAGTGTTCCATATGATAGATAAGATCAGAGACTTTCTCAGTGCGTCCAAACACATCCTGGAGAATGTTCAGGTAGTCCTGGGCATTACAGTTTCGTTTGCTGAGCTTCAGGTTGCGAATGGCTTCCAAGGCAGGTCCCTTTAAGCTTTCTGTGATTATTTGTTTCTTATGAGTCTCTGGCATGTCCCATTCATCCAGAGCTTGAGTGGCCTGATCCAGCCACTCTTCAAAGCTGTCTTCCACTGAAGGTACTGGTTGTCTTCCACTGAAAACCCTGAGCTTTCTGTAACCAGCTTCCGAGTATGTGTGGGGGCCTTTTGACATTTTGCAACAAATTCCCCAAGGACAGCACAGAGTTCTGGCCAATGGTGGCCAGGGGCGACTTGGCAGGAACGTCTTGTCCACTGGAGCCAGCTTGACTGGACGAGGTAGGACCTTCTTTTAAAATCTCTGGGTGTATTACAACAAGTTCCGTCTTGTTGGCCAGTTTCACACTTGCGCCCTTGAAGTGTTCAGGGATTTCCTGTTTCTACTCCACTAACGCATAGATATGGGAGGTCCCTTGGTCTGTTTTTGTGGCAATCACCCACGCCTTCTTATCTGGGGACAGTGTCTTCATAAAAAAACAGAAATAAACCTAAGGCTAGGGTTGGGACTTTATATGAGGTAATGACTACATACACCTCCATCCCCGATATCATGAAACAAGAAACTAGATAGTGGGACTTTGTATGAAGCACACTACTGAATTATATGGACCAAATTATATTAAGCATAGTTTATTCTTTACAAAAGGGCATGGCATACACATAAAGGATGGTAAAATAGTATTGATAGGTAGTGTGACAGCAGGAAGGTAAAGTCACCTGGTTGCATCCAGGGGGGTAGATATATTTCGCCCAGATTCAGGCTTTACGCCGACTTATACAACTAGGTGGAGAGTTGTATAAGCCCAGCTGAGGCTAGTAGGCTCATGGATGACTCATACCTCTAGGGAGAGGGCTGGGCGTCGTGCAGGCAGGGAGTTGATGAGACCAGCTGAAGCCTGTCAGTTCGTTTAAGGCCTCTATAAAAACTCCCAGATTCATTAGGTGTTTGCTCATGCCTGGACCCAGACCTGTGTGGACTGTCTAGGGAGAGTGAACCCCTGTGCGGTGAGACAAAGCCTGTGTGGCTATTTGCTTGGACATTTAAAACCAGGGACTTAGGGACTAGGACAGCACTAGGCTGATCCCAGTTGTTAGTTAGGAAACCTGTATGTTTAGTCAGAGGTCAAGTTGACCAGGATTTATTTTGTTTATGTTTTCTTTTGCTTTGCTGTGTTTTGTCACTGTAAATAGAAAATAAACCGCACCTTTTTGATTTTGAAAACCACAACCTCCGTTTGCTGGGCCTGTTTTGTGTGGGGAGCCCATCTCGGGGGTCACACACACCCGCTGCCGAGCTAACCCCCTCACAGTTGGTGGAGAACCAGTGGCAGTTTTTTTTTTAAGCCAGCATGGAGGAGATACTGAAGCAGCTGGCTCTAGCAAATGCCAATCAACAGCAGACAAATGCAGGTTTGCAAAAGAGCCTTGCAGCTCAACAACAGAACTTCGCAGCCCAGCAGCAAGCTCATCAACAGAGCCTTGCAGCCCAGCAGCAGACAAACGCAACTTTGCAACAGAGTCTGGAGGCTCAGCAACAAGCCCAGCAGCAATCTGAGGCCCGCTTCATAGACCTGTTGCAGAAGCAAGAGCAGAGACTACAACAACAGATGGAAGCAGCAATGCAGCAACGTCCACAGACCAGTGAGGAAAGCCGTCCCACTAATACCGCGTCCTTTGGGGTGAGTCGTTTATTGACAAAAATGACTGGAGAGGATGATCCAGAGGTATTTTTGACCACATTTGAAAGGACCGCTGAAAGAGAAAAGTGGCCTGAGGAGCAGTGGGCTGGACTGGTGGCTCCTCTGT
Source organism: Rana muscosa (assembly GCA_029206835.1). Taxonomy (NCBI): domain Eukaryota; kingdom Metazoa; phylum Chordata; class Amphibia; order Anura; family Ranidae; genus Rana; species Rana muscosa. The sequence continues at coordinate 61,033,193 of CM055122.1, read as the reverse complement.
TAACTGGTGAATCGCAGAAAGCTTACTATGACCTAGAGCCTAACCAAGCAAAAGACTATGTGATGCTAAAAGCTGAAATATTGGCAAGGCTGGGTGTCACCCAGGCTGTCCGGGCTCAGCGTGTGCATAACTGGACTTTCCAGCTTGGAAAACCCCCCAGGTCTCAAATGTATGATCTCATTCACCTGAGCAGAAAGTGGCTACAGCCAGAGACTTTGTCCGCACCAAAGATTGTGGAACGTGTTGTAATGGATCGGTTTTTGAGAGCTCTTCCTACTGCCATCCAAAAGTGGGTAAGCCATGGAGACCCAGAGACGGCCGATGGTCTTGTGGATCGTGTGGAGAAATACTTGGCTACAGAGAACCTGACGGCCTCTTCCAGAGACACTCGGACTTTCCACCCTAAGACCAGACCATCCCCAGGGGCGGATAAGAGGATTCCAAGGGGTGAGGGTGGAGAGAGTGAGAGGGTGGGAGCTCTACCCCAAGTTTGGCGAGAACAGCCTGGGAAATCAGCGGCTCAAGAGGCCGCAAGAAGGATCGTTTGCTACCGCTGCCGGCAAGCGGGACATATTGCAGCCAATTGCCCGGTTGTGGAGGAACCCATGCAGTGTGACTTTCTGACGGGCAGACGTCAGTCGCTGTGTGCGACAGTCGCATGCACTGCCATTCGAGGAACTGAGAAACATTTATGCAAAATGTGTGTTAATGGTAGAAATGTTGTGGTATTGCTGGATTCAGGTAGCCTTGTGACCCTGATAAAGGCTGAGTTAGTTAAAACAGAGGTCTCTGGGAATAGCAAGGTAGCTGTTATTTGTGTGCATGGGGACACCCGAGAGTATCCAGTGACTACAGTGTGTTTCGAGACCCCCAAAGGTACCCTCTCTCATCCAGTGGGCTTAGTATCTCAGTTACCGCACGACGCCATTGTGGGAAGGGATTTTCCGAAGTTCTGGGAACTGTGGGATGATCCTGAGCCCCCCACTGGTGCCCCTATGTACCAGGAATGTGATAGCCAGAACTCCCCTGAGAGTGGTGAGGACTCTCCGGAATTTCCCTTATCAGTATTGGCAGGGGAGACTCAAGAAACTGGAGAGGAGCCCACCTCCTCAGACGAAAACCTACCGTCTGTGGAGTTTTCTGATCTGGAGGTTCACAGGGAAAATTTTGCCACAGAACAGTTAAAAGACCCCGCCCTAATAAAGGCACGGGAAAACGTAGTGGAAATAGATGGCGAGTTAGTGAACCCAGATAATACCTGCACTTACCCATACTTCAGCGTAGAGAAGGACCTACTGTATCGGGTGGCAAAAAGGGCAGAAGAAACCGTTGAGCAGCTTGTGGTGCCCAAACCTTACAGGAAGTTGGTGTTGGAGTTGGCCCATGGGCACATTCTTGGAGGTCATCTGGGGACAGAGAAAACCCGAGAGAGGGTATTACAGAGATTCTATTGGCCGGGGGTGATGAAGGACATAGAAAATTATTGTTCCTCCTGCCCTGTGTGTCAGAGGTCGGCCCCGATGCCACATTTCCGTAGCCCGCTGGTCCCTCTACCCATCATTGAGGTCCCGTTTGAGAGGATCGCCATGGATTTGGTAGGTCCTATAATCAAGTCCGCTAGGGGGCACCAGTACATATTAGTTATAATGGACTATGCCACCCGTTATCCAGAAGCGATCCCTCTCCGAAATACCTCGGCCAAAACCATAGCCAAAGAGCTATATCTTGTGTTTAGCCGGGTGGGTATTTGTAAAGAACTGCTTACGGACCAAGGTACACCCTTTATGTCCCGGGTTATGAAGGAGCTGTGTAAATTGTTCAAAGTGACGCAATTACGTACATCTGTGTATCACCCCCAAACCGATGGGCTGGTTGAAAGGTTCAACAAAACCCTAAAACAAATGTTGAAGAAAGTGGTGGATAGAGATGGAAAGGATTGGGACTGTCTACTTCCTTATCTGATGTTTGCTATTAGGGAGGTGCCCCAATCCTCTACGGGATTCTCCCCCTTTGAGTTACTGTATGGGAGACACCCAAGAGGGCTGTTGGATATTGCCAAGGAAACTTGGGAAAGTGAGAGTTCTCCCCACAGGAGTGTGATTGAGCATGTCGCCCTGATGCAAGACCGAATTGCACAGGTAATGCCCATCGTGAAGGAACATTTGGCCCAAGCGCAGTTAGCACAGCAGAGAGTGTACAACCGTGGAGCCAAGACCCGTACCTTTTCCCCGGGGGATAGGATACTGGTACTTGTCCCTACGGTTGAAAGTAAATTCCTTGCCAAATGGCAAGGCCCCTACGAGATAATGGAAAAAGTGAGCGAAGTGAATTACAAGGTCAGACAACCAGGAAGGCGAAAGCCCGAACAGATCTATCACGTTAATCTGTTGAAAGCCTGGAGGGATAGAGAGTCCCTAGTCGCAGACACTTGGTCACCAGCTCAAACTGGTTGCGTGATTCCTGAGGTTGGAATAGCAGCCACCTTGTCACAACCCCAACAACAGGAGGTTAAGGAGTTTGTGCTTCGCAACAAGGAGGTATTCTCTGAGCTGCCGGGACAAACATCTGGGGTAGAGCATGACATCATTACCCCGCCCGGTGAAAGGGTGAAGTTAAAACCCTATCGGATCCCAGAGGCCCGACGGGAGGCAATACGGGAGGAAGTACAGAAAATGCTGAACTTAGGGGTGATAGAGGAGTCCCAAAGTGATTGGTCTAGTCCCATTGTGTTGGTGCCTAAACCGGATGGGAGCTGGCGATTTTGTAACGATTTTCGTCAGTTGAACAAAGTTACAAAATTTGACACCTACCCCATGCCACGTATAGATGAGTTGATCGACCGGCTGGGAACAGCCCGATACATGACGACTCTTGACCTCACAAAAGGGTATTGGCAAATCCCCCTGGCCAAGTCGGCCAAAGAGAAAACCGCATTTGTAACCCCAGACGGGGCGTTCCAATACAAAAGAATGCCGTTCGGGTTACAGAATGCGCCGGCCACATTCCAGCGGAAAATGGACCAGATGCTGAGGCCCCATCGGAAGTATGCTGCGGCTTACCTGGATGACATAATTGTCCATAGCACAGATTGGGCCTCACATCTGCCAAAAGTGCAAGCAGTCCTGGACTCTGTTCGGGAAGCGGGGTTTACGGCTAACCCCAAGAAGTGTACCATTGGGCAGGAGGAGGCCAAATATCTTGGGTACACCATTGGGAGGGGAGTAATAAAACCCCAACTCAACAAAGTCGAGGCCATCCAGAGTTGGCCACGTCCCAACAGCAAGAAGCAGGTACGAGCCTTTCTGGGAATCGCTGGGTATTATCGGCGATTCATTCCCCACTTTGCTTCTAAGGCTGTGCCCCTAACCAACCTGACGAAGGGGAAAGGGTCGGTCATGATTAAATGGACCCCCGAGGCTGAGGCAGCATTCCAATTCTTGAAACAAGCCTTATGTAGCCAGCCAGTGTTGTACTCACCCGACTTCTCTAAAGACTTTGTCGTACAAAGTGATGCGTCAGATGTGGGGTTAGGAGCAGTATTGTCCCAGGTCTGGAACGGGGAAGAGCACCCAGTCATTTACCTCAGCAGGAAGTTGAAGTCCCATGAGGTAAATTACGCCACCGTTGAAAAGGAGTGTTTAGCGGTGAAGTGGGCTCTAGATTCCCTTCGGTACTACCTGCTAGGTAGGCACTTTGACATGGTTACGGATCACGCTCCGTTAAAGTGGATGGCTCAAAACAAGGAAACAAATAGAAGAGTGAATAGGTGGTTCCTGGCCCTCCAGGAATTCAACTTCACAGTAAAGCATCGCCCTGGCGTTCAAATGGGGAATGTGGATGCTTTGTCTCGAGTACATGAATGCCTGATTGCTGGTGTTCCAACCCCGAGGTTAAAACAAGAGGGGGGGGTATGTGACAGCAGGAAGGTAAAGTCACCTGGTTGCATCCAGGGGGGTAGATATATTTCGCCCAGATTCAGGCTTTACGCCGACTTATACAACTAGGTGGAGAGTTGTATAAGCCCAGCTGAGGCTAGTAGGCTCATGGATGACTCATACCTCTAGGGAGAGGGCTGGGCGTCGTGCAGGCAGGGAGTTGATGAGACCAGCTGAAGCCTGTCAGTTCGTTTAAGGCCTCTATAAAAACTCCCAGATTCATTAGGTGTTTGCTCATGCCTGGACCCAGACCTGTGTGGACTGTCTAGGGAGAGTGAACCCCTGTGCGGTGAGACAAAGCCTGTGTGGCTATTTGCTTGGACATTTAAAACCAGGGACTTAGGGACTAGGACAGCACTAGGCTGATCCCAGTTGTTAGTTAGGAAACCTGTATGTTTAGTCAGAGGTCAAGTTGACCAGGATTTATTTTGTTTATGTTTTCTTTTGCTTTGCTGTGTTTTGTCACTGTAAATAGAAAATAAACCGCACCTTTTTGATTTTGAAAACCACAACCTCCGTTTGCTGGGCCTGTTTTGTGTGGGGAGCCCATCTCGGGGGTCACACACACCCGCTGCCGAGCTAACCCCCTCACAGTAGCAATAATTGGAGTCTAGATATTACATGATTGTACATAGTGTTCCAACGTAACATACATGGTAATGCATGATAATCACAAGTCTCAGTAAATGAATTCTAGACACACCATAATAAGACATAAATCTCACAAGGTAACATAACAGTATAAAGCCTTGGGTATGTGAACCGCAATTGTAGGGGTAGCATGTAGACAAAATAATAATAATAATTGGTTCATTAAAATGGGATAGTAAGATACAGATAATATGCATGTACACTGTGACGTATCATCATAGAAGAGCTCTACGCGTTTCGTGGTTAATATACCACTCGTCAGAAGCAGATACGCAGTATGGGGGTGTCTATAATAAAATAAGATGCCAAAATATTACGATAGTAAAATATTTTAGAGAGACATATAGAGTATAGAAGGAAGAGGGGGAACAAAAAAGTCCCAATCACTCTTACCTATCTGTAGTATATGGGTAGGTTTGTAACATGGTATCAATGGTAAAGGGAGGGCAGCTATGAGAAGCATCCTCCCCGGGAGTTGAGACGGTGACACCTGGGACACGGCGGTGGCAACAGCAGCCAGGGGTGATGTGGAAGTGAAGTAGCCAGTAACAGCTGGGATAGATATAATCATATGTAATTCCTTATATAGTGAAATCCCAGAGGTATCTGTGGAAATAAATGGGTTAATAATAAGTTGTTTAACAGCTGATAAAGTGGAAGGAGAGTACACGTGAAAGCGAAAAAGAGGGGTTAATTAAAACATGATAGATAGTATATTTAACATATCAAAAGAAAACATTAGTGGATACCAAGGTGAAAGTGTAAAAATGGTGATAAGGGGTTAAACCATAAGTACCTGCAAGGGTATAAAGGAGGAATTGGTCCAGGAGGTGCCAACATGTAATGAGAAAATGAAAACAACCCAAGGTATTGGTGCGGTGCAAGCAGGATGTAAATACCAACCATGAACCAATGGTGACCATTGTAGCACCGTAGTATGGTGAATGCTAATTTCCCCTAGTCGTTGTATCGCTCTCAAGAGGCGATGTGTCCCTACTTGTGGCGCTGCAGACGCCAGCAAGTACAAGTAAAGTTTAAGAAAATCACACTCCTGCGAGTCAGTTAACTATGCTGATGGGCAAGTGCCCGCTCACCAAATGAGGCCTTGCTTCCTTGGTCTTCCTCAGTTCGGGACCTTCTCTCAGTGGTCCGTCTCTCGGTAGCACAAGGTCCCTGGTCCTCCGCACGGCCACTCCCTGGGTACCGGTGGATAGGTGACTCCGGTTGCTGTGAGTTGCAGACTGATCCCTCCTCGGCTCGATCAGCGAACTGTCCGCAAGGATCCCTCTCTGGCTAGGCGATCCACTCTCTCTAACTTTAGGCCCAGGCTTCTCAGGCCTCGGCGCACTTACAGCATGCCACAACGCAGGCCTCCTTCCGGCTGGAAGATGGCATCCCGAGAGAGCGGGCTGAGACTGCCCCTGTCTTTATTAAGCTCTCCCATTAGGCTGTGCGCAGTGCATTGCACTGTTGGTAGTACAGTGGTCTTGTGGGTAATATAGTCTCAATTCTATCCACGCCAATAGAGTCTCTGTCTCTGATACCACATTACCCATAATGCTTTATCCATGAATAACTGAACCAAACAACTTTAGTAGTCTAGCATAAATGGACACCAGAGGGAGCCAAAATTCTTATCTATACACAAATTGTAGTCTGGTAAAATGCATGCTACACACGTCACTACGTTCTTGACGGTCGAACGTTCAGAGAACTTTTGTGTGACCGTGTGTATGCAAGCCAAGCTTGAGCGGAATTCCGTCGGAAAACCCATCCAAGGTTTTTCCGAAAATCCGATCGTGTGTACGTGGCATAAGTCTTTACTAGGCCTCTGGCACATTACTCCTCCACTAGTAACATTCCAGTTATTAAGAGAAACTGTTCATCTCTCTCTTTAGGCCTCATGGGAGAGACAAAAGAACTTCCACTACAGTCACCAAATGCAATCGAGTTTTGCTTTTTCCTAGATCTTATGCCGTGTACACACGATCGGTTTTACCGATGAAAACAGTCCGATAGACTTTTCTCATCGGACAAACCGATCGTGTATGGGCCCCATCGGTCTTTTTTCCATCGGTGAGAAAAAATAGAACATGTTTTAAATTTATCCGATGGGGAAAAAAACGATAGCAAATTTCGATCATCTGTGTGGAACTCCATCGGACAAAAAACGCACGCATGCTCAGAATCAAGTCGACGCATGCTCAGAAGCATTGAACTTCATTTTTCTCGGCTTGTCGGAGTGTTTTACGTCACGCCGTTTGGGACAGTCGGATTTTTGACTGATGGTGTGTAGGCAAGACTGATGGAAGTCAGCTTCATCGGATTTCCGATGGAAAAATCCATCGGATTAGAATCCATAGGAAATCCGATCGTGTGTACACGGCTTTAACCAAATCTGCTCCCATGGTCCTCTTCAACCACTGCTAATCCCATCCCTTTCAATTACAATACATCTACATCTACATTACCTCAGACAGGTCACCTTTATGGTGTATAAGGAGTGAATGGAGTCTACAAAACCGCCATTTAAAAACTGAGATAAACTTTTTTTTACTAGAACATTTCTTTTCAGCAGCAATAATGATAACAACATGTGCATTTGCACTTTGCGCCACTCTGCACAAAGGACCAGACCTCCTTGCCCCATCTCTGGAAGCAGAACTGAGACTACATGGTACAGTAACTTCTCATTTTTAGTTTTGTTTGAGAAATCGAAATGACAACGTCTCATTACTCAGCGCTCCATTGAACTGCACCATGTGCTCATGCATGCCAGGATGCTTTGTCTTAACCAAGGAACTCCACCAATCACAAAAATAGTGGGCAAAACAGGGAATTTAATTTAGACAGGCTCAAAACTAAAATAACTGTGTACACATGCACAATCTGGATGCTGGTTTCCAGTAAAATGTGGACACAGGGTTAGAAGCTTCATCCCTCTCAAGTCTCTACAAAGTCTCTGGGTTCCAGAACTTAATACATGAGTTACCAATCCTGGAGAAAACTGCAAAACCAGATTCTCCACTCACAAAAGACATCTCGGGGTGCCCCTTAAAGTGTAATTATCCACTTAAAGCGGTTGTAAACCCAATTTTATTTTTATTTTTTAAATAAACACCTGCAAGACAAAGCCATAATGAGCTAGTATGACTAGCATACTGGCTCATTATGCATTACTTACCTTAGATCGAAGCCCCCAAAGCCGTCCTCGTCTCCCCCTCCGGCCGCAGACATCTCTCTGGAAGGTGTGACAGCAGGAAGGTAAAGTCACCTGGTTGCATCCAGGGGGGTAGATATATTTCGCCCAGATTCAGGCTTTACGCCGACTTATACAACTAGGTGGAGAGTTGTATAAGGCTAGTGGGCTCATGGATGACTCATACCTCTAGGGAGAGGGCTGGGCGTCGTGCAGACAGGGAGTTGATGAGACCAGCTGAAGCTTGTCAGCTCATTTAGGCCTCTATAAGAACTCCCAGCTTCATTAGATGTTAGCTCATGCCTGGAACCAGACCTGTGTGGACTGTCTAGGGAGAGTGAACCCCTGTGCGGTGAGACAAAGCCTGTGTGGCTATTTGCTTGGACATTTAAAACCAGGGACTTAGGGACTAGGACAGCACTAGGCTGATCCCAGTTGTTAGTTAGGAAACCTGTATGTTTAGTCAGAGGTCAAGTTGACCAGGATTTATTTTGTTTATGTTTCTTTTGGCTTTGCTGTGTTTTGTCACTGTAAATAGAAAATAAACCGCACCTTTTTTTTGATTTTGAAAACCACAACCTCCGTTTGCTGGGCCTGTTTTTGTGTGGGGAGCCCATCCCGGGGGTCACACACACCCGCTGCCGAGCTAACCCCCTCACAGTTGGTGGAGAACCAGTGGCAGTTTTTTTTAAGCCAGCATGGAGGAGATACTGAAACAGCTGGCTCTAGCAAATGCCAATCAACAGCAGACAAATGCAGGTTTGCAAAGGAGCCTTGCAGCCCAGCAGCAAGCTCATCAACAGAGCCTTGCAGCCCAGCAGCAAGCTCACCAACAGAGTCTGGAAGCTCAGCAACAAGCCCAGCAGCAATCTGAGGCCTGCTTCATAGACCTGTTACAGAAGCAAGAGCAGAGACTACAACAAATGGAAGCAGTAATGCAGCAACGTCCGCAGACCAGTGAGGAAAGCCGTCCCACTAATACCGCGTCCTTTGGGGTGAGTCGTTTATTGACAAAAATGACTGGAGAGGATGATCCAGAGGTATTTTTGACCACATTTGAAAGGACCGCTGAAAGAGAAAAGTGGCCTGAGGAGCAGTGGGCTGGACTGGTGGCTCCTCTGTTAACTGGTGAATCGCAGAAAGCTTACTATGACCTAGAGCCTAACCAAGCAAAAGACTATGTGATGCTAAAAGCTGAAATTTTGGCAAGGCTGGGTGTCACCCAGGCTGTCCGGGCTCAGCGTGTGCATAACTGGACTTTCCAGCTTGGAAAACCCCCCAGGTCTCAAATGTATGATCTCATTCACCTGAGCAGAAAGTGGCTACAGCCAGAGACTTTGTCCGCACCAAAGATTGTGGAACGTGTTGTAATGGATCGGTTTTTGAGAGCTCTTCCTACTGCCATCCAAAAGTGGGTAAGCCATGGAGACCCAGAGACGGCCGATGGTCTTGTGGATCGTGTGGAGAAATACTTGGCTACAGAGAACCTGACGGCCTCTTCCAGAGACACTCGGACTTTCCACCCTAAGACCAGACCATCCCCAGGGGCGGATAAGAGGATTCCAAGGGGTGAGGGTGGAGAGAGTGAGAGGGTGGGAGCTCTACCCCAAGTTTGGCGAGAACAGCCTGGGAAATCAGCGGCTCAAGAGGCGGCAAGAAGGATCGTTTGCTACCGCTGCCGGCAAGCGGGACATATTGCAGCCAATTGCCCGGTTGTGGAGGAACCCATGCAGTGTGACTTTCTGACGGGCAGACGTCAGTCGCTGTGTGCGACAGTCGCATGCACTGCCATTCGAGGAACTGAGAAACATTTATGCAAAATGTGTGTTAATGGTAGAAATGTTGTGGTATTGCTGGATTCAGGTAGCCTTGTGACCCTGATAAAGGCTGAGTTAGTTAAAACAGAGGTCTCTGGGAATAGCAAGGTAGCTGTTATTTGTGTGCATGGGGACACCCGATAGTATCCAGTGACTACAGTGTGTTTCGAGACCCCCAAAGGTACCCTCTCTCATCCAGTGGGCTTAGTATCTCAGTTACCGCATGACGCCATTGTGGGAAGGGATTTTCCGAAGTTCTGGGAACTGTGGGATGATCCTGAGCCCCTCACTGGTGCCCCTATGTACCAGGAATGTGATAGCCAGAACTCCCCTGAGAGTGGTGAGGACTCTCCGGAATTTCCCTTATCAGTATTGGCAGGGGAGACTCAAGAAACTGGAGAGGAGCCCACCTCCTCAGACGAAAACCTACCGTCTGTGGAGTTTTCTGATCTTGAGGTTCACAGGGAAAACTTTGCCACAGAACAGTTGAAAGACCCCGCCCTAATAAAGGCACGGGAAAACGTAGTGAAAATAGATGGCGAGTTAGTGAACCCAGATAATACCTGCACTTACCCATACTTCAGCGTAGAGAAGGACCTACTGTATCGGGTGGCAAAAAGGGCAGAAGAAACCGTTGAGCAGCTTGTGGTGCCCAAACCTTACAGGAAGTTGGTGTTGGAGTTGGCCCATGGGCACATTCTTGGAGGTCATCTGGGGACAGAGAAAACCCGAGAGAGGGTATTACAGAGATTCTATTGGCCGGGGGTGATGAAGGACGTAGAAAATTATTGTTCCTCCTGCCCTGTGTGTCAGAGGTTGGCCCCGATGCCACATTTCCGTAGCCCGCTGGTCCCTCTACCCATCATTGAGGTCCCGTTTGAGAGGATCGCCATGGATTTGGTAGGTCCTATAATCAAGTCCGCTAGGGGGCACCAGTACATATTAGTTATAATGGACTATGCCACCCGTTATCCAGAAGCGATCCCTCTCCGAAATACCTCGGCCAAAACCATAGCCAAAGAGCTATCTCTTGTTTTTAGCCGGGTGGGTATTTGTAAAGAACTGCTTACGGACCAAGGTACACCCTTTATGTCCCGGGTTATGAAAGAGCTGTGTAAATTGTTCAAAGTGACGCAATTGCGTACGTCTGTGTATCACCCCCAAACCGATGGGCTGGTTGAAAGATTCAACAAAACCCTAAAACAAATGTTGAAGAAAGTGGTGGATAGAGATGGAAAGGATTGGGACTGTTTACTTCCTTATTTGATGTTTGCTATTAGGGAGGTGCCCCAATCCTCTACGGGATTCTCCCCCTTTGAGTTACTGTATGGGAGACACCCAAGAGGGCTGTTGGATATTGCCAAGGAAACTTGGGAAAGTGAGAGTTCTCCCCACAGGAGTGTGATTGAGCATGTCGCCCTGATGCAAGATCGAATTGCACAGGTAATGCCCATCGTGAAGGAACATTTGGCCCAAGCGCAGTTGGCACAGCAGAGAGTGTACAACCGTGGAGCCAAGACCCGTACCTTTTCCCCGGGGGATAGGATATTGGTACTTGTCCCTACGGTTGAAAGTAAATTCCTTGCCAAATGGCAAGGCCCCTACGAGATAATGGAAAAAGTGAGCGAAGTGAATTACAAGGTCAGACAACCAGGAAGGCGAAAGCCCGAACAGATCTATCACGTTAATCTGTTGAAAGCCTGGAGGGATAGAGAGTCCCTAGTCGCAGACACTTGGTCACCAGCTCAAACTGGTTGCGTGATTCCTGAGGTTGGAATAGCAGCCACCTTGTCACAACCCCAACAACAGGAGGTTAAGGAGTTTGTGCTTCGCAACAAGGAGGTATTCTCTGAGCTGCCGGGACAAACATCTGGGGTAGAGCATGACATCATTACCCCGCCCGGTGAAAGGGTGAAGTTAAAACCCTATCGGATCCCAGAGGCTCGACGGGAGGCAATACGGGAGGAAGTACAGAAAATGCTGAACTTAGGGGTGATAGAGGAGTCCCAAAGTGATTGGTCTAGTCCCATCGTGTTGGTGCCTAAACCGGATGGGAGCTGGCGATTTTGTAACGATTTTCGTCAGTTGAACAAAGTTACAAAATTTGACACCTACCCCATGCCACGTATAGATGAGTTGATCGACCGGCTGGGAACAGCCCGATACATGACGACTCTTGACCTCACAAAAGGGTATTGGCAAATCCCCCTGGCCAAGTCGGCCAAAGAGAAAACCGCATTTGTAACCCCAGACGGGGCGTTCCAATATAAAAGAATGCCGTTCGGGTTACAGAATGCGCCGGCCACATTCCAGCGGAAAATGGACCAGATGCTGAGGCCCCATCGGAAGTATGCTGCGGCTTACCTGGATGACGTAATTGTCCATAGCACAGATTGGGCCTCACATCTGCCAAAAGTGCAAGCAGTCCTGGACTCTGTTCGGGAAGCGGGGTTTACGGCTAACCCCAAGAAGTGTACCATTGGGCAGGAGGAGGCCAAATATCTTGGGTACACCATTGGGAGGGGAGTAATAAAACCCCAACTCAACAAAGTCGAGGCCATCCAGAGTTGGCCACGTCCCAACAGCAAGAAGCAGGTACGAGCCTTTCTGGGAATCGCTGGGTATTATCGGCGATTCATTCCCCACTTTGCTTCTAAGGCTGTGCCCCTAACCAACCTGACGAAGGGGAAAGGGTCGGTCATGATTAAATGGACCCCCGAGGCTGAGGCAGCATTCCAATTCTTGAAACAAGCCTTATGTAGCCAGCCAGTGTTGTACTCACCCGACTTCTCTAAAGACTTTGTCGTACAAAGTGATGCGTCAGATGTGGGGTTAGGAGCAGTATTGTCCCAGGTCTGGAACGGGGAAGAGCACCCAGTCATTTACCTCAGCAGGAAGTTGAAGTCCCATGAGGTAAATTACGCCACCGTTGAAAAGGAGTGTTTAGCGGTGAAGTGGGCTCTAGATTCCCTTCGGTACTACCTGCTAGGTAGGCACTTTGACATGGTTACGGATCACGCTCCGTTAAAGTGGATGGCTCAAAACAAGGAAACAAATAGAAGAGTGAATAGGTGGTTCCTGGCCCTCCAGGAATTCAACTTCACAGTAAAGCATCGCCCTGGCGTTCAAATGGGGAATGTGGATGCTTTGTCTCGAGTACATGAATGCCTGATTGCTGGTGTTCCAACCCCGAGGTTAAAACAAGAGGGGGGGGTATGTGACAGCAGGAAGGTAAAGTCACCTGGTTGCATCCAGGGGGGTAGATATATTTCGCCCAGATTCAGGCTTTACGCCGACTTATACAACTAGGTGGAGAGTTGTATAAGGCTAGTGGGCTCATGGATGACTCATACCTCTAGGGAGAGGGCTGGGCGTCGTGCAGACAGGGAGTTGATGAGACCAGCTGAAGCTTGTCAGCTCATTTAGGCCTCTATAAGAACTCCCAGCTTCATTAGATGTTAGCTCATGCCTGGAACCAGACCTGTGTGGACTGTCTAGGGAGAGTGAACCCCTGTGCGGTGAGACAAAGCCTGTGTGGCTATTTGCGTGGACATTTAAAACCAGGGACTTAGGGACTAGGACAGCACTAGGCTGATCCCAGTTGTTAGTTAGGAAACCTGTATGTTTAGTCAGAGGTCAAGTTGACCAGGATTTATTTTGTTTATGTTTCTTTTGGCTTTGCTGTGTTTTGTCACTGTAAATATAAAATAAACCGCACCTTTTTTTTGATTTTGAAAACCACAACCTCCGTTTGCTGGGCCTGTTTTTGTGTGGGGAGCCCATCCCGGGGGTCACACACACCCGCTGCCGAGCTAACCCCCTCACAAAGGTTACTTCCGGGTATCGCCGCACCGGCGCTGTGATTGGCCGGAGCGGTGAAAACGTCACTCCGCACATGCGCGTGTGTGCCATCAAAGCCGGCTCTGCTGGTTTTATGAATGGGATTCTCAGTGCGCCTGCGCCAATGTCTACGGCGCACATGCGCCGTAGACAACGGTGTATTCCTTTTGGCAAATATCTCCTAAACCGTGTAGGTTTAGGAGATATTGCAAACACCTACAGGTAAGCCTTAATCTAGGCTTACCTGTAGGTGTAACTTCCCCGGAAGGGTATACAACCACTTTAAGCCCCAAGCCTCTTTCTGAGATTTGGTGTTTACAAGTGAAAAACATTTTTTTTTGCTAGAAAATTACTTAGAACCCCCAAATATTATATATATTTTTTTCTAACACCCTAGAGAATAAAATGGCGGTCGTTGTAAGACCGCTGCACAAATACGGTGTGACAAAAAGTATTGCAAGTGCACGTTTTTTGGAAAAAATTCACTTTTTTTAATTAAAAAATAAGACAACTGTAAAGCTAGACCAAATTTTTTTTATATTGTGAAAGATAATGTTACGCTAAATAAAATGATATCCCAACATGTCACGCTGCAAAGTTGCGCGCGCTCGTGGAATTGCGACAAACTTTTACCCTTAAAAATCTCCATAGGTGACGTTTAATAAATTCTACAGGTTGCATGTTTTGAGTTACAGAGGAAGTCTAGGGCTAAAAAAAAATCTCTCCCTCTAACAATCGCTGCGATACCTCACATGTGTGGTTTGAACACCGTTTTCATATGCGGACGCTGCTCACGTATGCGTTCGCTTTTACGCGCAAGCTCTTTGGGACGGGGCGCTTTGAAAAAAAAAATTCTTATTTTTTTTACTTATTTATTTATTTTTTGACACTGTTTTTTAAAAAAAATTCTTTGGGTCACTTTTATTCTTATTATAAGGAATGTAGACATCCCTTGTAATATAAATAAGCACGACAGGTCCTCTTTAATATGAGATCTGGGGTCAAAAAGACCTCAGATCTCATATTTAGACTTAAATGCAATAAAAAAAAAACTCACTCGTCTCCATGTCAGCCTAGGGACAGAACCGGATTGCGTCCGCCGCTCCGGTAAGCGGCGGAGGGCACCGGAGAGCGGCAGGAGGGGGGGCCCTGTCTCGCCGCCGATAAAAGTGATCTCATGGCGAATCCACCGCAGAGACCACCTTTATCTAAAAAGCGGACCGCCCGCTCTTGAAGCGGGTACCGGGTTATGGTAGTTATCTGCTACCATAACAACGGTATTCCTCTTCAAAGTAGCGACGTATTCATGCGGCGGGCAGTCAGTAAGTGGTTAAACACAGGACCCTGCATTCACTATAGAATATAGAAATGCAATTATTGTAGACAGCAAATATAAACTGCTAAATACCTTTTCTCATCAGCAGTATACTGTAAAGCAGTCTTGTGACTTCTATCAGTGTTCAGCCAAGCATTGGTTACCAGTTCCCGCCTGGCCTATAGCAAATTGACAGCCGGGAAGTGGTTCTGTTATCCTGACTGGGCGTCATATGACATCCAGCAGGATAATATGCCGGCGCGCGCCGCATCTCCGATCGTGGTAAGAAGCCTCTGACAGAAGCTTCTTACCACATGATCAGCTGTGACCAATCACAGCTGATCATCGCGTGAACCAGGAAGTGCTGGTAAACGGCATTCCTCGGTTCGCGCTGACAGGGAGAGCCGATCGTTGGCTCTCCCTGTCAGAGGGGGGGTCTGTGCTGATAATCAGCACATTGATTATCAGCAGAGCCCCCTCAGTCAGGGCTGGCGCTACCACTAGGCAAACTAGGCAGCCGCCTAGGGCGCAGCCACGGCCGCTGGCTTAACTAATCTCTGCTGGGAGGAGAGGGCACCTGGAGCTTGTCAATGCGCCTCGTCCTCTACCCGGCTGTCTAGCACCAGAAATGTCTGTGGCGTCGCGGCAGTAGCACCCTTGGGGAGGTGTGGGCGGCCGGGCATCCATCGATACATGGCAGTGAACAGCGAGGGGCCAGCCGAGGGAAGATAAGCCAGAGAGCCCGGGACTCGGGAGAAGAGCTCCACCGTGGCACCGCCTCCTCCTTGACCTCGCCCCCTGACCCCGCCCCCCCAGGAGGCAAGTGGGCTTAGCATACCCCATGCTTCCAGAGCATGGACTGCTCCAAGTTCCTCTCCGCGCTCTGATGTGAGGCCCGGACCTGGAGGACAGGCTCGCCGCTCACTGGGGGCACAGAGCTGTCACAGAGGACGGGCAGGAGGCGCAGGCTGCTGTGGGAGCCGCTGCAATTGGACGGATCGAAGCAGGAGACTGGCATCATGGTATGGAAGGTACTGTCTTTCATCATACACAGACCTGGCCTGCAGACAGAGACTGGGACAGAGGTGGGACTGCAGGAACAGGGCTAGGGGTCTCTCATCTCCCCCCAACTCCCCCCTCCCTCTCTCTAAGCCCCCTCCCTTCTCTCTCAGCCCTCCCCTCTCTCAGCCCCTATCTCTCTAAGCCCCCTCCCTTCTCTCTCAGCCCTCCCCCTCTGTCAGCCCCCCTCCCTTCTCTCTCAGCCCCCCTCTCTAAGCCCCCCTCCCTGCTCTCTCAGCCCCCTCTCTCTCTAAGCCCCCCTCCCTATTCTCTCAGCCCTTCCCCCTCTCTCAGCCCCCTCTCTTTAAGCCCCCTCCCTTCTCTTTCAGCCCTTCCCCCTCTCTCAGCCCCCTCTCTCTAAGCCCCCCTCTCTCTAAGCCCCCTCCCTTCTTTTTCAGCCTCCCTTTCTCTAAGCTCCCTCCTCTCTCTCTCAGCACCTCCCCTCTCACCCCCTCTCAGTCCTCCCCTCCTCTCAGCCCTCCCTTCTCTCTCAGCCCCCTCCCTTCTCTCTCAGCCATCCCCCCTCTCTCAGCCACTCCCTCTCTCAGCCCCCTATACTCTCAGCCCCCCTCTCTCTCTCAGCCACCCCCTCTCTCTAAGCCACCCTCCTTTCTCTCTCAGCCCCCCTCTCTCAGCCCACCCATCTCTCTCAGCCATCCCCCCTCTCTCAGCCCTCCCTATTCTCTCAGCCCCCCTCTCTCTAAGCCTCCTCCCTTCTCTCTCAGCCCTCCCTATTCTCTCAGCCCCCCCTCTATCAGCCCCCCTCCCTCCATTCTTAGCGCTCCCTCTCTCAGCCCCCACTCTCTTAACCCCCCTCTCTCTCAGCTCTCCCTCCTACCCCTCTCTCTCTCAGCCCACCCACCTACCTCTCTCTCTCTCAGCCCACCCTCCTACCTCTCTCTCTCTCAGCCCAGCCTCCTACGTCTCTCTCTGCAGCCCTCCATCCTACCTCCCTCTATCTAAGCCCTCCCTCTCTCAGTCCCCCCGTCTCTCTCAGCCCCCCCCGTCTCTCTCAGCCCACCCATCTCTCTCAGCCCCCCTCTCTTAGCCCTCCCTCCTCTTTTAGCCCTCCCTCCATTCCTAGCCAGCCCTCCCTCTTTCAGCCCCCACTCTCTCAACCCCCCTTCTCTCACAGCCTCCCTCTCTCTCAGCCCTCCCACCTTCTTCCCTCTCTCTCAGCCCCCCTCTCAGTCTCCCTCTCTCTTAGCCCCCCTCTCCCCTCCCCCCCAATTAGCTGGTCTTGCCTAGGGCACAAAATAGGCTAGCACCGGCCCTGCTTAGGTAGGTAAGTGTATTTGTCAGGTAGGTCAGTGTATGTGTCAGGTCACATGTGTTATGCCGCGTACACACGACCGCTTTTCTCGACGAGAAAAACTGAATTTTTTTTTCCGCCGAGAAAAACGATCGTCTGTGGGCTTTATGTCGTTTTTCTCGTCTAGAAAAACGGCATAAAAAACGACGAGAAAATTTAGAACATGTTCTACATTTTCTCATCGTTTTTTCCAGCATTTTTTTCCGCGCCAGTTTTCCCATAGGGAAACACTGCCGCGGAGCCCACAGACGGTCGTTTTTCTCGTCAAGAGAAAAAATTACGGGAAAAACGACCGTGTGTAGGGAACCAAGCGGTTCCCTCGTTTTTCCTGTCATTATTCACGGCGGTTTTTTAACCGCCGTGAATAATGATCGTGTGTACGCGGCATTACAAGGGCAGGGCAAAGGAGTGGAGTCAGGGGCAGAGCCAAAGTGGGGGGCGGCAAAATTAGGTTTCACCTAGGGTGTCAAAAATCCTTGCACCAGCCCTGCCCTCAGTTGTGCCACAACAGGTTCTAAAATTTGCCCATAAGCTACCAGTCAGTGCCCCATAAAAACACAGCCCACAGTGCCCATCACAGTGCCAATCCGTGCTAATCAGTGCCCACCACAGTGCCAGTCAGTGCCCATCACAGTGCTGATCAGTGCCCAGCAGTAAAACCTGTCAGTACCTCATCATCAGTGCTGCCCATCAGTGCCACCTGTCAGTGCCAATCAGTACCTCCTATCAGTGCCAATCACAGCCGCCTGTCATTGCCCATCACAACCACCTGTAAGTGCCCATCACAGCCGCCAGTCAGTGCCTATCAGTGCCACCTACCAGTACCCATCAGTGCCACCTATCAGTGCCCATCAGTGCCGCCTATCAGTGCCCATCAGTGCTGCATATCAATGCTGCTTATTGGTGCCCATCAGTGCTGCATATCAGTGCCCGCTATCAGTGCCCATCAATTCTACATAAAGTATCAGTGCATCCTCATTAGTGCCACCTTATCAGTGCCAACTCATCAGTGCCCATCAGTGCTGCCTCATCAGTGCCCGTCAGTGAAGGAGAATACAACATTTTATAACCGAAACGAAGAAAAACTTTTTTTTTTCAAACATTTTGTTTTTTTTAGTTTGTTTAGCAAAAAATAAAAACTGCAGAGGTGATCAAATACCACAAAAAGAAAGCTCTATTTGTGGGAACAAAATTATAAAAATTGTGTTTGGGTACAGTGTAGCATGACCGCACAATTGTCATTCAAAGTGCGACAGAGCTGAAAGCTGAAAATTGTCCTGGGCGGAAAGGGGCGAAAGTGCCTGGTATTGAAGTGGTTAAAGCTTGTAGGAGGAGTTTTCTGACTGTCCAATGAGACTGCAAGACCCCTGACCCTCTGTCTGGACAATGATGATTGGCCCTGTGCTGATCACATGCATCCTCCCAAGAAAAAAAAATCCTCTCTAGCAATACACACCAAACTGAGCAGAGTCCATAGACTCTGTGTTATTAGGAAATTATAAGGGGGCAGTGGAAGGAGGGGAGGATCAGAGAAGCCAGGATCAAACAGCCTTTTTACACAATGAAGAGGATTAACCCCTTAGGTTCCACAGTGAGTATAGCAAGCATGCTTTACTGCATATACAGACTGATTTTAATGTTGTGGGTTTAGTAACACTTTAACCACATCCCGCCCGGCCTATAGCAAAATGACGGCCAGACAGTGGCTCTCCCGTTCTGACTGGACATCATATGACATCCTTCAGAATGAGCCACTCGTGCATGCCCCCGGGGGCCATGCAGCACGGCGATCAGTAGTGCGGTGTGTCGCTCAGACACACAATATCTCCGATCACGGTAAAGAACCTATGACGTAGGCTCTTTACTATGTGTTCAGCTGTGTCTAATCACAGCTGATCACAGCGTAACTAAGAAGTGACGGTTATCTGCATTCCTCTATTTGTGCTGACAGGGCATGAGTAGGAGAGAGACGATAAGCGGCTTTCCTGACAGGTGGTATCTGCACTGATAATCCGTGTAGTGGTTATCAGTGCAGCCCCATCAGCGATGCCCACCAGTGGCCACCAGTGATGCCCATTAGTGCCCACCAGTGCCCATCAGTGATGCCAATCAGTGCCCAGTAATGCCTGTCACTGCCTTCCCATCAATGCCACCTATCAATGCTGCCCATCAGTGCCCATAAAGGCTGCCCATCAGTGCCACCAATCAGTTCCCATAAGTGCTCCTCATCAGTGCCACCTCATCAGTGCCCATCAGTGCTGCATATTAGTGCCTCCTCGTCAGTGCAACCTTATCAGTGCGGCCTCATCAGTGCTCATCAATGCCGCCTCATCAGTGCACTTCAGTGAAGGGGAAAACATACGTATTTACCATGTTTTTTAACAGAAACAAAGAAAAAAAATTCTATTCAACATTTCAGTCTTATTTCATTTGTTTAGAAAAAAAAAAAAACGTGGTTTTTAAATACCACCAAAAGAAAGCTCTATCTGTTTAAAAAAATGGTAAAAAAAAATAGGTTTGGGTGCAGTGTTTTATGACCCCATAATTGTCATTCAAAGTGCGACAGTGCTGAAAGTTGAAAATTGGCCTGGGCAGGAAGGGGGTGAAAGTGCCCAGTATTGAAGTGGTTAAGTGAGAGCCCTGGGTGACATCTAACTAAATGTATCTTATGCCATTGTAGTTTACATTTAAGTATGTCTGCACCTAATTGAGAACCACCATTTCAATCAAATAGGAGACCATATAGTACAGTGACTGTGACATAACTTTCACTTTCACCTATGGAATGCACATTAATCAGACAAAAGTATGATGTATTGTTACTATTCTTTTAAATGTGGAATACCTGAAATCATAGATAAAGTATATGTGCTTTCAGTCACGTAATGTTGCCACTGAAAGCCACACGTAAGGAAGGACATATAAAGTCTGCAGTATTGGATTAACCCATTTGGCACTATTTGGCAGTTACTCACTTCCTTTCACAAGAATTACAACCATAAATTCTTGTCAAAACACTGCACCTTTGCCCCATTGTCCTGACTTGTGTCCCATTTACATTTTACAATATGCACAGTATAAAGAAAAAAATAAAATACAAAGGGTTTGTTGGCATTCAAAGCCAGGAGTAAAATCAGGTACTTTTAAAGAGGCATCGGTCACTAAAAATTAATATTGTTCAGCTTTAAATGTGAGCAAAATAATTTGATTATCAAATATAACTTATTTATAACAAATGTAAGTATATAATGCAGACAAGTTTTAAAATTGGGGCTTTGGGATAATCTAAAAGTTTTTCAATGTTCTTCCCTAAATACTGTATAGTACTCTTGCTGACATGATGGAAAGGAGACAAATAAATGTAAGAGGGGGCATGCGTAAATCAGCATTTGCATATAGAGTTTGGAGGGCTGCAGTGGTGGTTGAATGGTCATTGAACAACTCATAAACATTGTGCCTGATGCCAATAGACACAAAACACAAAGCTTTATCCAGTCCTATCAACATCACAAAGCTCAGATTATGAGGATTTAAAATTTATAGATAATTAGATTTTTTATCAGTGGAATATTATACTAGCAAACAAAGGTAATGAATAGTTGGAAAGCATGCTTAAGAAGAAGAAAATATACTGTATGCTGGACAAAATGTGGGTAATAAAGGTAAACAACTTCTTATGATTGTTTTAGGGATGTTAGAAGTTTTGTGTTAAGTCTTTTTTTGTTTTTGTTAATTAAACGAGCTGTCAGGATATGTTGCATCTGGCAGTCGCTCTTCCTACTGTGCAACCTGAGGTTCTGGACAGCTTCTCCCATGAACTTCCTGATTTAAAGCGGAGCTCCACCCTAAAGTGGAACTTCCGCTCATCGGATTCCTCCCCCCCCTCCGGTGCCACAATTGGCACCTTTCGGGTGGGAGGGGGGACAGGATACCTGTCAAAGACAGGTATCCTTTCCCACTTACTGGAGTCCGGCTGCGGTGGTGAAGTCACGCGAGGCTCCCTCCTCCTCCTCCCCTGGCCGCTGGGCTAATAGGAGAGAGGAGCGGGGCCTCGCGCATGCGCAGTAGGGTTCCAGGCGTGAAGCCGAAAGTCTTCACTGCCAGGTTCCCTTACCCGCAATGGCGACGGAAGCACCGATGTGAAACATCAGCTGTGGTGCCGACATCAAGGGACACCAGGACAGGTAAGTCTCCATTTATTAAAAGCCAGCAGCTGCAGTATGTATAGCTGCTGGCTTTTAATTATTATTTTTTTGCCCGGGGTTGCCTGGAACACCCCTTTAAAGTGGATGTAAACCCTCCATACTCCCAGTGAAGTGAACAGCCTCAAATGATACACAGGGATGAACCAAATCTCCCTACATAGGTTTTACATGTATATCTGCTGTCTTCACATTTATATACTGTTTAGAAAGTTGAGATCGTGTTAGGAGATTTTTTCTTCCTGTTTAACACAGTGTGTGATGTCTGGGCATACAGCCAAGATAGCTAACATTGCTGATTGGAGGAAAGACACATACCCCCTCTCGTCATAGGCAGAGACTCTCAGAGGTGTTTTGTAATAGGAGCTGCTCCCTGCTAATCTATTTTAGCAACCTCCCCGGACTGAAGATTCAAGCTGCTTTTGTCTAAAGTGTCCGAGAATTTGTCAGGAGTTATCAGGCTGATAACAGAGGAATGGGTCAGGAGAGAGCTACGGGAATTAGCTCATTGAAGAGAGATAACAAAATACTGCAGATACATGTGCCCAGCTCAAATTTCATGAATCGGGTTAAAAATCCACTTTAAGCCATGTCTCTGCACTTCCTATTTGCCAGATTATTGTGCTCACAGAAGCCAATATCTTGCTCCTTGTGCTCCTGTTGACACCTTTCTCTTTACTACCACTAATTATTGACCTTTGGCTTGTTCGTCAACTACGCTTCTGCTTGATCCCAGCTGCGACCACTTGTCACCAACCTTTGGCTTGTTTACCAACTACGCCTCTGCTTTATCCTTACTTGCTATGTCTGTTACCAGACCCCACCCAACTCAACTTGTGGAGCAATCCTGAGGACTGTGACCTGGCACTGGCATGCAGCGAAACCCATATACACCAGAGATGTTTAATGACCATTTCACCACCAATGCAGCCCTCTATAGGCAAATGCTGATATTTTGAATTTTTAAACTTAGGTATGCCCCGTCTTACCTACAACTTAATCCCAGCCTTCCTCGATAGCTCAGTGAGGCATTGACACTGCACTCCGTGTGGGGAGCATGCTTAAAGTGTCACTAAAGGCAAACTTTTTTTTTTTCATTTTGGATAAGGTAAGGGAAAGTTATAACCCCTGACAGATTATTTTTTGCCACCTGTGTCCCATTGGGGAGATTTCCCTTTACTTACTATTCCACAGCCAAGCAGGAAATGAGAGGAAATCCATTCATAATGAACGAATCCCAGGGTGTCACCAGGTTCACCAGAATTAGTATCCCCTTTAGAAGATTTCCCCCTTATTCCTGTTCTGATGTCTGTTAGCCCAAATTTGGGGATTTTCTTTTACTTCCACTTTTAATGATAAATGTAAACAAGACAAATAGAGATGCTGAAACTCCCTGGCCTTTAGTAACACTTTAACCAATCATTTTCAGGCAGCTAGTATTTGCATAGGAGTTTGCAGGACTTTAGGTGCAAAAAATAACCCATTAATATCGGGGCTGAGGAAATGAAGGAAAATACAATAGCACTTTGCTCCTGAAGCTGCTAATCGGATATTAGCTTTCAATATTGTGGAGGAAAATGTATAGCTTTGACTGTTTTAAATAATCAAAGTGAATTATAAAATATTAGTATAATGAAAAGGCTTATTTTAAGCATAGTGCAAAAAGCCTGGGACATTGTCCATGGGGCTATGCCTGGAAAGTATTTATTTCATCAGCTTTTATAAACGTTTGATTTAAATGTATTGGTATAGACCAGACATCACTAAATGGCGGACCGAGTAACAGTCCTATTTGGACCCCAGCCTCGCCAAATAGATGCTTCAGTGTCCTCTCCCGCCCACCTGCCTGCTGCTGCCGCTGTCATCCTCAAAGAAGGGCAAAAGATTGTAAGCACGGCAGGTCTGAATTAGGGGCGAGACTTTTCAAGTTAAGAGGCGAGTGATTGGTTGCTAAGCAGTGGTGCAGTCCAAGCAACCATTCACCCACCTTGACATCAAGGAACTATTCACCCACCATGAAAAGTCCCACCCACTGTTTAAATTTGCCGCTCCCCCAACCCTGGGTGTAATGTAAGACAGTTAAAGGAGCCGGGTGGTTGCTGTGATGTGAAAGGGACTTTGGCATAAAGGGAGTACTGTGAGAAAAGAGATGGGAGTCTGCAATATGAAGGAAGGACTGCAGTGTGCAGGGGAAGACTGTGATGTAATGGGGGGGGGGGGGTGTAAGGGGGTGAAAATGTGAAAGGAGGACTGTGATGTAAGGATGGGGGGAGCGGAGACTATGATGTGAAGGGGACTTTGGTGTTAGGATGGAGGGACTGAGGACACTAGTGTAAAGGGGGGGTTCACACTTATGCATTTGCTGCGGCTCGCGTTCGCGCAGGCACATCAGCCCATTTATTTGAATAGGCTGCTGTACCTGCAGGAAACACAGGAAAAAAGGTTCCTGCACTTTTTTAAAAATGCAGCCGCTGGGAAATCGCATGGTGCTTTTGCCATTTGATTTCCCGCACCCGAAAATATGCTGTGGTTGTGGCTGCAAGGGGTTGTGGGTTTGGGAATAGGTGGCATTTATACACCGTCCCGCACCTGCTACCACTTACAACAGTGTGAACCTAGCCTGAAGGGAGGCTGTGATGTAAAGTGGAGGGGGGGTATGTGATGTGAAGGGGGTCTAGGAAGGATGTAAAGGGGGAGACTGATGTGAAGGGGGGACTGAAGATACTGATGTAAGAGCTCATTCACACTAATGCAGAGATCTATGTTTTCCTGCACTAGGTCTCTGCAAGGGCATTCGTTTTCTGTGTCCCGTTCACACTGCATTTTTTGGCAACTCACTGGAGCTCACCAGAAGGTACAGTCTGTTTCTATGCATCACAACTGAGCTGTGGTGCATACAAATGAATACATTTTTATTTTAACATTTCAATAAAGTTGAAAGAAAAAAAAAAACACATTGCGATGCACTTAAATGCGCATTTGCACCGCCACTTCCTGGACCTCATACTAACAGGTGCCCACACAGTAGAACCCTGCCTTTTTCCATGAGGGCCAGGGTGAACAGGCCCTAAAGAGTGGGGGGGACGTGATGTGTACGGGAGGCTGTGATGTGAAGAATCTGAATCATAGCACAAACATGAGACTCGGACCTCTTCTGGAACAAAGTTTTATTGACCGGACCTCTGTGAACTTTACTTCAGTACTCCTGATATATACACACTACACTGCATAGAAAATCTCTGTTTTAGGCCAAAAACACTGAAATGCTTATGTACAAAATATTTTGTTGGTAAAAAAAATTGTTGTTTAATATCAAATTAAGCTTTAATGGTTTTGCTTTTAATCTGCCACTCTCAATGTCATAAACCTCATGACAAATCAATGAAGGATTATGACACGCAATATTATTTGAAGGTCATAATTATTTACACGATGAAGTGCAGCTTATGTTACTATGGAGCACGCAAGACATAATATTTGTGCTTTATAATAGCTACAGCAACTCACCATGTTCCAGAAGTCACAGAACGAGCTATGCAACAATCTTGGCCTGAAAAAATCTGATGTAAATTACTTACAAAATACTGTATGTGTGCACCTATGAAATAGTTATTGCAGAAAATCTTATGTTCAAAATATGCACCGTGATTGATTTCATGAACAAAAAAAAATAGATTTATAGGTAGTCTTAGGCCTTGTACACATCTGAGCGGCGCTCCCGTGTCACGTTTGTTGCACATGTTAGTAGCGCGTTATTGGAGCAGCACCATTTATTTCAATAGGCCTCCCTTTTCTCCAAAAATGCACCAAAAGAAGCTCATGTACCAAATGTTGCCACTGAGCAAAGCATGTTTTTGCCAATTGTTTGTGTGTTTTGTCAGCCAGAAAATCGGTGACAAGACGTGCGACTGCTATTTGTGGTGCCATTAGGAAATACAGTGGAACATCGGATTGCGAGTAACGCGGTTAACGAGCATTTCGCAATACGGGCACTGTATTTGTAAAAATCCTAACTCTGTTTGTGAGTGTTGTCTCGCAAAACGAGCAGGATTCAGGCCAAAGCGGTGTGCAGTTCCGCCTTTGGCCTGAGATGGGAGGGGCACCGGAGCCGAACGGCGCCGATCGCAGCCGATCGTCGCCATTCAGAAATGCACGGAAAGGCCCGAGGACAGGTCGGCTGACCTCGGCAAACCTCGGAAAGGCTCGTGAGTGGAGTCTTTCCGAGGTTTTCCGAGGTCAGCCGAACTGTCCTCGGGCCTTTCTGGTCGTTTCTGGTGCCCCCCGCCTCTGGCCGCATGCGGTATTGCATGCCATTAAAGTCCATGCGGACCAAATTATTTTTGTTTCCATTGACTTCAATGTGGAAACTCGCTTTGATATGCGAGTACTTTGGATTACGAGCATTCTCCTGGAACGGATTATGCTTGTAATTCAAGGTTCCACTGTAATGGCATAAGAATAGCGATGAGCCGAACACCCCCCGGTTCGGTTAGCGCGAACTTTCGAACCCCGTTAAAGTCTATGGGACTCGAACGTGAGAAATCAAAAGTGCGAATTTTAAAGGCTAATATGCAAGTTATTGTCCTAAAAAGGGTTTGGGGACAATGGCCGTTTTTTCGGGAGCAGTGATTTTAATGATGCTTAAAGTGAAAAAATAAAAGTTAAATATTCCTTTAAATATCGTACCTGGGGGGGTGTCTATAGTCTGCCTGTGAAGTGGCACGTGTTTCCCGTGTTTAGAACAGTCCCTGCACAAAATGACAATTCTAAAGGAATAAAAGTCATTTAAAACTGCTTGCGGCTTTAATGTAATGTCTGGTCCTGGCAATATGGATGAAAATCATTGAGAAAAACGGCATGGGTACCCCCCCAGCCCATTACCAGCACCTTTGGGTCTTGTATGGATATTAAGGGGAACCCCGCACCCAAATTAAAAAAAGGAAAGGCGTGGGGCCCCCAGGCCCTATATACTCTGAACAGCAGTATACAGGCGGTGCAAACAAACATGAGGAGGATGAGGACGGCTTGATCATCCACTTGTAGCGCCCTCCCCAAAAGGTTGGGACGCTTCTTAAAATATAGAGGGATGTCTGAGCCAGTAGTTGGGTGAATTACTTTGAAATTTACCTCTGTTCTAGCTGTGGTTTGCCCGATAGCATTTTCCCTTATTGCCTGTAGGTGGCGTTCCCACCTCAGGCACCTGTTGGAACACGGGCAAACCGTGGTGCATTGAGTGGCCCTTCTCGGCGGCGGTACAGTGGGAGTGGTCAACCCGGTGTGCCTGCTGGGAGGGGATACTTAAGGGGCAGAAGCCATTGATTGGGTTCCGTCTTCGCCCCGCCACCCTCCGGGCGCGAGGTGTGTGTGTGTGGTTCTGGTCTCGGGACCACGTTGGCCCGAGGCTGCATCGCTATCCAGTAGGCCCAGCTAGTCTGGCCGGGGCCTGCATACTGAGAGGGGATCCCAAGCTGTCCCTCCAAATGGGAGGGAAGCTGTCTTAATGAAGGAGACCAGGGGAGGACCTGCCCTGGAGGAGACCGGCAAAGTGCTGCTGTCTCGGGTGAGGCCTGGCAACTTTATTAAGGAGGGATCCACTACAATACAAGCCCTGCAGTTCGCCGGATTGGCTTAAAGGCTCCTTAACTGTACGGCTGGAAGTTTGGGACTTTGAAATCCTGTAGCAGAGGATTTCTGGACTATCCATTTTCTCAACTTAAAAAGGTCTGTGGCAGAGACTTTATTCACTTCAAAAGGTCTGTGGCAGAGACCCATTTCATCTTGGGCAGTTTGTGGCAGAGACTGCCCCATTGCTGATTCGTGTGTCATCCCCGCTGCTAGACCATGTGAGAGGGGGCTATCCGGGTGACCAATACCCTCTCTAAACACTGAGAGTGGTAAGTGACTGTGAGCTGATATCTTTGGCTAGTATTGCTGAGTGCCTGAACCTTCCCCTACTCTTCTATACCTTCTACTTTCTCAATGTTTACTGCATAAGAAAATAAAGCCTAAAGCGTCGTACACACGATCGGATATCCTATGGATTCTAATCCGATGGTTTTGTCCATCGGAAATCCGATGAAGCTGACTTCCATCAGTCTTGCCTACATACCATCAGTCAAAAAACCAACCGTTCCAAACGCGGTGACGTAAAACACTCAGATGAGCCGAGAAAAGGGAAGTTCAATGCTTCTGAGCATGCGTCGACTTGATTCTGAGCATGCGTGGGTTTTTTATCCGATGGACTTGCCCATAGACGATTGGAATTTGCTATCGGTTTTTGATCCATCGGAAAAATTTAAAACATGTTCTATTTTTTAAAACCGATGGAAAAAAGACCGATGGGTCCCATACACGTTTGGTTTGTCCGATGAAAAAAGTCCATCGGACTGTTTTCATCGGTAAAACCGATCATGTGTACAGGGTTTAACTGTTTGAGGTTTTACATCTTTGTGGACATTGCATTACTACAGACTTTCCTACCCGGACAACGAAGGAGAAGAGGTAATGTGCAAAACCTAAATGTAGCGGGGTCCTCAATTTAGTGGGATACACCTGGGGGTAGTGTGACCCAGGTGTGTAATTATGTTAGGGTTCAGACCCCTTTTTGTTATTCGTGGAGGATTGGGTGGTGCGATATTCTCCTTGACCAGTGGGTGTCAGTGTACCTACTGGCTCAGGGTAGAATCACTACCACAGTGCTACCCTTTTTGTCCCTTTGCGGAGATGGTACGGCTGGGGCGGGGAACCCGCCGTGGTGTCGATGGGAGGAGATAAAAGGGGGAGACGCCCTCGCCACGAGGTGTCGTTTTCGGGGATGATCTCTTCACGCACCCAGGCACCTTAGGCCTGGGTGCGGGCGGTTCAAGGTTCCGGCCTAGGCGCCCTAGGCCTGGCCGGAATGAAGATGGAGTCCATCCCAGGCACCTTCAGCCTGGGGTGAGGTGCTATTGAGGAGGCCTGGGACCCGGTGACTCCGACTGGGTCCCGCGAGGGTGAAGTTGCTCCAGGGCGCCCCTTGCGAGGGGACCCGCATCTGAGGTGAGGAGGCTGGGGAGGTCACCCGTCCGAAGACCCGGTGCAGTGTCAACCCGGTGACGGATGGGACTTCGGTAACTCCCTTGGAGGACATCTTCCCCTGATAGGGGCTACAGCGCAGCGGAGGAGCTCTAATCAAGACTCCTGCAACCCCTGGTCAAAGCACAGGGAGTGTAGGGACTAGGAACCTGTACAGTGCCTCGACCTGCTCCCCCATCGTATCATGCCGTTGCATTTGACTGTATGTGGAGATACGCAATAAACCTGAGTTTGGACTTTGATGGGTGTATGGACTCTGTTAATGGGAGCAAAGGGAGATTCTGGCACGGAAGGACTGACCCTCATAACCAGCACACATTTGGCCCGAGGAAAAGATTGGTACTGGCCTTCACCTCACCCACAGCCATGGGGAGGACATGGGCCGTGGCGCACCTCACTCTGTCGCGTGACATACCCCTAGCTAAAGAGGACGGGGTGAGGCCGCTACATGTGGGGGCTCGTGAGTCCGGGATGAAATGTGTGTTGACCCTGAGGTTTGGAACGGCTGTTTTGAACTTTGCTGCCCGGAGGAGGTCCGAGCAGGTCGGCCATGTGATTGGCCAAAGTGCGTCCCTGTGCTCGAAGTCGTGGAAATTTCTCTGAAAAACCGGGAGAGGCCCATGCAGAAAGAGCGGGAAGAGGGAGGAGTCCAGCCGTGTGACGAACTACATGTGGGGACTTTTGCTGCACTGCGCCACGAGGCACCCCGTGACTGTACAATTCGTGGGCGGAGGCTGGCGGAAGCCCGCGAAAGTGTGAAAGTCGTGGGAGGAGTCTGGCCACGTGTGGAGATACATGTGGAGACTCCGGCGTGTGGTCAGCGCGTGATGGAGCAGCAAGTGGTCGGAGTGAACTCAGGCTCCCAGTGGATGTCGGTACCTTATCCTTTCCAAGATGACTGCATTTGCTGCTCCCCTGACAGACACGGGAATAAGACTTAGGCCCCGAGGACAGTTGCCTCTGTATTCGTGCAGAGACACGGAGGCCCTCGGTGTGATCTGTCTCGGATGCTCGGGACTGGTGGTCCAACTAAAGCCATTCGGGCGATGCGAAGCATGCAAGGAGTTCCTTTTTGAGGTTGAACCACACACGGAAAGGCCCCGGGCCCTACGCCTCAACTGCATCACAGGAACCGCCACTCCGGAGGGAGAGATCAAAGCCTCTGCGGAGGTTCCCGTACGCGCTGACCAGGGCGAAGTGACTGCCCAACCAGAGACTGAGAGAGAAAAATCAGAGGACACTGCTTCGGTCACCACAGACTCCCTGCTGCCACCCCCGAAGAGGAAGATAGGCCTGGTGCAGGCCTCCTGTGGTCGTGGTCGAGCTTCACCCCGCTGCTTGCCGGACCTGGATGGATCCGGTCGGAAGAATCCTGGACATCCCAGTGCTGAAAAAGGTCCAGGTGAGCCAGGGGCTGGGACTGTGTGTGTGGTTGGAGGTGTCGAGAGTTCACATCTGGTGGAGCCCGCAGGGGAGGGTAGTTCTCCGTCCACTAGGGACTACCTTCCCGCCGAGATGTATGACACCTCCGACCTAGAGTCGCTGTCGGACTGTGGGGATGACGGAGAAATAGACGAGCTGTTTCACCGGAAGGGCTGGGACAGACGCCCGCTACCCGTGCAGAGTAAGCCACAGGACTCCTCCATGTCCATAGATGACAGTACGCTCCGGGTGCAAGCCCCGGAGTTATTGAGGAAGCCTAGTCCTCCAAATAACCTTCCACATTCAACCACATCACCCGCTCTGATAGTGGGGATGCAGCGTGCTTCATTGCGGGCACCAAGAGCAAAGCCGCCTGAGATGGTGAAAGTACCTCGGCACCCGGAGGCCATCGTACAGCCAGGAGAAGGTGAGCGAGATGTGATGCCGCCTCTAGCTCGATTGCAGAGACTTTTCTCCCAGAGAGTCGCCCGTGAATATGGGTGGGAGTACCCCTACTTGCCTCGGGACTTATTGTATGAAGTCGAGGTCTTGCGAACACGGTGGTATGACGAGTTTGTGTGGGAAAAACTCAAAGTGCCCCATGCCCGGCGATACCTGTCATGTTCGCCGCCGGTGTCTAAAAAGTTTAAAGACTGTAAAGCTGATTGGAGACTGGGACGCCATATCCATGCTGATAAGGTGCCCATCTGCAGGAAAGAAGGAGAAGACGTCGAATATTCGGTGGAAGTATTTGACAAACACCTGAAGCCCTTGTTTTGCCGGATCCAAGATTTTACTTGTAGGAGAAGTGAACTCCTATTTTGTTGCTGTTGAAACTTTCTGGAAGAGACATTCCCAGACGCCTAGAACTGTGCCCTACCTTTGTTTTTATTTGGGCTTTTCTTTCACTCACTGGAGACTTGGGAGCTGTTGTTTTTTTCGTTCTCCCTTTTCTTCATGTGCCAAAAGGGCAGAGACATTTGGGGATAGAGTTAGAGTAGGAAAGCAGGAAGAATGAAGACTTCGGCAAGTGTTGTGACCGCGGCGCTGTCACCAGGTGGCAGTGTTGTGCAACGATTGTTTGAAAATGTTACACATACATCACTTTACTTATTGGAGTGAATGGGTTTCTCGGCTGACAGACCCATTCATGCCAAATGACACAGATTGTTAGGATGTTGTTTCTTTTGTTTCCCTTCTGCAGGAGATTCATCGATCAAGACTGCTGAGAGTGGGGTGGTTTTTGATTAGGAATGGGAGGGATTGTAAATGTGTACAAAGCAGAAGTTTTATATGAGAGTTTATCGTTTTATATTTCCCTTTTCCGTTGAACAGGTCTTGGCATGTACAGTATTCAAAGTTTGGGGACAGCCTCTGGGGTTCACTCCATGTCACCACGTTAATGGGAGACATGGGTGTGCACCTGATGCTGGGGACCAGCGTCAAATCACAGGGGGGAGTTGTAGCGGGGTCCTCAATTTAGTGGGATACACCTGGGGGTAGTGTGACCCAGGTGTGTAATTATGTTAGGGTTCAGACCCCTTTTTGTTATTCGTGGAGGATTGGGTGGTGCGATATTCTCCTTGACCAGTGGGTGTCAGTGTACCTACTGGCTCAGGGTAGAATCACTACCACAGTGCTACCCTTTTTGTCCCTTTGCGGAGATGGTACGGCTGGGGCGGGGAACCCGCCGTGGTGTCGATGGGAGGAGATAAAAGGGGGAGACGCCCTCGCCACGAGGTGTCGTTTTCGGGGATGATCTCTTCACGCACCCAGGCACCTTAGGCCTGGGTGCGGGCGGTTCAAGGTTCCGGCCTAGGCGCCCTAGGCCTGGCCGGAATGAAGATGGAGTCCATCCCAGGCACCTTCAGCCTGGGGTGAGGTACTATTGAGGAGGCCTGGGACCCGGTGACTCCGACTGGGTCCCGCGAGGGTGAAGTTGCTCCAGGGCGCCCCTTGCGAGGGGACCCGCATCTGAGGTGAGGAGGCTGGGGAGGTCACCCGTCCGAAGACCCGGTGCAGTGTCAACCCGGTGACGGATGGGCCTTCGGTAACTCCCTTGGAGGACATCTTCCCCTGATAGGGGCTACAGCGCAGCGGAGGAGCTCTAATCAAGACTCCTGCAAACCCTGGTCATAGCACAGGGAGTGTAGGGACTAGGAACCTGTACAGTGCCTCGACCTGCTCCCCCATCGTATCATGCCGTTGCATTTGACTGTATGTGGAGATACGCAATAAACCTGAGTTTGGACTTTGATGGGTGTATGGACTCTGTTAATGGGAGCAAAGGGAGATTCTGGCACGGAAGGACTGACCCTCATAACCAGCACACATTTGGCCCGAGGAAAAGATTGGTACTGGCCTTCACCTCACCCACAGCCATGGGGAGGACATGGGCCGTGGCGCACCTCACTCTGTCGCGTGACATACCCCTAGCTAAAGAGGACGGGGTGAGGCCGCTACATAAAATTAACCAGCGGCCCTCTAGGGGGTATTGCTACACACTCTACCAACTCTTCAGCATGTTGCGGCTCAACACGGCCAGCTGCCGAAAAAAAGGACCAGCGTGCCCCACGGCCACGTGCTGATGAGGATGCACTGTGTCCACGACCAGCACTGTTGCCTGTAGACACAGAGCCTGCTTGCCCTCCTTTATTTGCCTGTGTGTGTCTGCCTCTCCTTGTTGGCCTTCCAGACATACTTTATTTGATGTATTGGAATAGGAAGGTACACAAGGAATTGTCTTCAGTCAGCTTTATCTGCACACTGTGTATACAGTACACTGACTTAATATACTGCAGGTTAGCTCAATCAACTGCTTGTATTATCAGTAATAGAAAAGCAATAGTCTGCGGTGACCTTTACCTGCACACTGTGGCCAGTATACACTACACTGACTTAAGAAACTGCAGGTTAGCTCAATCAACTGCTTGTATTATCAGTAATAGAAAAGCAATAGTCTGCAGTGAGCTTTACGTGCACACTGTGGCCAGTATACACTACACTGACTTAAGAAACTGCAGGTTAGCTCAATCAACTGCTTGTATTATCAGTAATAGAAAAGCAATGGTCTGCGGTGACCTTTATGTGCACACTGTGGCCAGTATACACTACACTGACTTAAGAAACTGCAGGTTAGCTCAATCAACTGCTTGTATTATGAGTAATAGAAAAGCAATAGTCTGCGGTGAGCTTTACGTGCACACTGTGGCCAGTATACACTACACTGACTTAAGAAACTGCAGGTTAGCTCAATCAACTGCTTGTATTACCAGTAATAGAAAAGCAATGGTCTGCGGTGACCTTTACGTGCACACTGTGGCCAGTATACACTACACTGACTTAAGAAACTGCAGGTTAGCTCAATCAACTGCTTGTATTATCAGTAATAGAAAAGCAATAGTCTGCAGTGACCTTTACGTGCACACTGAGCTCAGTATACACTACACTGACTTAAGAAACTGCAGGTTAGCTCAATCAACTGCTTGTATTATCAGTAATAGAAAAGCAATAGTCTGCAGTGAGCTTTACGTGCACACTGTGGCCAGACTACTGCAGCGCTACCCCAGTTAAGAGAGCCGATGATTTGATTTCGGGCCCTGCACGCAGTACCGCCAACCCCCGGCAATCTTACTCGACCCACTCTGGCACAGTCAGTCTAGGGTTAAACTCCTATCACTCTCAGGTGTATTATACTTAATAATCTCTAAACAGTCAGACAACACGCTGAGGCAAGAATATAAAATATATATATCAGCTTTACTGGTAATGAAGGATTCAAGGTATAACATGCAACATATACATGGGCCTTCAGAGCCCTGCATCAATCAATGTACTAGGTGCAGCACAATAATATGGCGCCGCGCAGTGTCCACCACGCGGAGCTATTGTGGCGAGTCTCTTTTCCCTAAGGAAGGAAGGTTTCTTCACCGGCCAGCTTTCGTTGGTGCACTTAAAGGAAATAACCATTTGTAATCCACATTGGGTGTTAACTTGAAATAACAGGGCAAAACGGGGGGGGGGGGGGTAGGTACTTCAACTCTGTCCCGGCTACCGAACTCCCCAAGAAACACTGGTGAGCGAACAGCGGGCCTAGGCAGTCTACAGGCCTGAACACAACTCAGTCTATTGATATGGGCAGGTGCCCGCTCACCACTCCAGGCGCGATCCCAGCCTGGGACTTCCACCTCCAGTGTGTCGCACACAGCGTCTGCTCCGATCGAGTCCTCGATCCAACTCACGTCCTATCACCAGGCTCCGCAGTATGGTGGAAGGTTCTTCGGACTTCAAGCAAGGCCTCAGGCTTCAGGCCTTGCTTCACAGCCGATCCGCACAGAATGACTTGTTGCTTGATGCGCCGTGTCCCAAGAGAGCGAGCTCCGCCTCGCCTCTCACTTAAGTAACCCCTCCCATGAGTCTCTGCGGTGGAACCTCCGCCCTGGGGCAGAATGGGGTTCTGGGTAACGTAGTCCTGGGGCCTTAAAAGAGGCCCCGCTACACTACATTATACTGACTTAAGAAACTGCAGGTTAGCTCAATCAACTGCTTGTATTATCAGTAAAAGAAAAGCAATAGTCTGTGGTGAGCTTTACTTGCACACTGTGGCCAGTATACACTACACTACACTGACTTAAGAAACTGCAGGTTAGCTCAATAAACTGCTTGTATTATCAGTAATAGAAAAGCAATAGTCTGCAGTGAGCTTTACGTGCACACTGTGGCCAGTATACACTCCACTGACTTAATATACTGCAGCGAGAATAACACAGGGACACTCTGAAGTGAAATCTAGCTAAACTGAATACAGTGTATATATATATATATATACAGTGTATATATATATATATATATATATATATATATATATATGCAGGGCTCAAAATTTCAAGTCCTGAGCCACTAGCCAGGCCTTAAGAGTTACTCGCCACCAGTTGCCCCACCCAACCTCTCCCCTGCCCCACTCCTAAGTCCGCCCCTAAACACGCCCTTGTAAATCATCTCATGAAATTACACCGTTAAATGTTTTAAGCAGAATTTAGTTCCAAAAATAAATAACAACAACTTTAACAATATTAACATAAAGCATATCAGTACCCATCAAATGCAGTCTCACTGTGCCCATCTAATGCAGCTTTACAGTGCCCATGAATGCAGCCTCACTGTGCCCATCAAATGCAGCTTTATGGTGCCCATCAAATGCAGCTTTATGGTGACCATCAATGCAGCCTCACTGTGACCATCAATGCAGCCTCACTGTGACCATCAATGAAGCCTAACTGTGCCCATCAAATGCAGCTTTACAGTGCCAATGAATGCAGCCTCACTATGCCCATCAATGCAACCCCACTGTGTCCGTTAATGCAGCCTCACTGCCCGTTAATGCAGCCTCACTGCCCGTTAATGGAGTCTCACTGTGCCCGTTAACGCAGCTTCACTTTGCCCGTGAACGCAGCCTCACTGTGCCCGTGAACGCAGCCTCACTGTG
This sequence comes from Rana muscosa, assembly GCA_029206835.1. Taxonomy (NCBI): domain Eukaryota; kingdom Metazoa; phylum Chordata; class Amphibia; order Anura; family Ranidae; genus Rana; species Rana muscosa. The sequence continues at coordinate 60,997,882 of CM055122.1, read as the reverse complement.
CCCGTAAATGGAGCCTCTCTGTGCCCGTGAACGCAGCCTCACTGTGCCCGTGAACGCAGCCTCACTGTGCCCGCAGCCTCTCTGTGCCTGTGAACGCAGCCTCTCTATGCCTGTGAACGCAGCCTCTCTATGCCTGTGAACCCAGCCTCACTGTGCCCGCAGCATCTCTGTGCCTGTGAACACAGCCACTCTGTGCCCGCAGCCTCTCTGTGCCTGTGAACGCAGCCTCACTGTTCCCGCAGCCTCTCTGTGCCTGTGAACGCAGCCTCACTGTGCCCGCAGCCTCTCTGTGGCTGTGAAATGCAGCCTCACTGTGCCCGCAGCCTCTCTGTGCCTGTGAACGCAGCCTCACTGTGCTCGCAGCCTCTCTGTGCCTGTGAACGCAGCCTCGCTGTGCCTGCAGCCTCTCTGTGAACACAGCCTCACTGTGCCCCAGTTTGACTGTGCCCCATCAATGCAGCTTTTCTGTGCCCCATCAATGCAGCTTTTCTGTGCCCCATCAATGCAGCTTTTTAATGGCCCATCAATGCAGCTTTACTGTGCCCCATCATCAATAGAGACTCACCTGGAATCCCCTGGATGTATCACACACACATCGGGGATGTCCCGCTGTGTGTCACGGAGCTGGCTGGGTCTGTGTTCGGCCTCCTCCCTCTCTCTCTCCTCTTGTGTATCACACACACAGCGGGGATGTACTGCTGTGTGTCATGAAGCTGGCTGGGTCTGTTTTAGGCGCGCGATGTAACAAGGTCGAACTCAGACCCAGCCAGCTCCATGACACACAGCGGTACATCCCCGCTGTGTGTGTGATACACAAGAGGAGAGAGAGAGGGAGGGGGCCGAACACAGACCCAGCCAGCTCCATGACACACAGCGGGACATCCCAGCTGTGTGTGTGATACACAAGAGGAGAGAGAAAGGGAGGGGGCCGAACACAGACCCAGCCAGCTCAATGACACACAGCGGGACATCCCGGCTGTGTGTGTGATATACAAGAGGAGAGAGAGAGGGAGGGGGCCGAACACAGACCCAGCCAGCTCCATGACACACAGAGGGACATCCCTGCTGTGTGTGTGATACACAAGAGGAGAGAGAGAGGGAGGGGGCCGAACACAGACCCAGCCAGCTCCATGACACACAGAGGGACATCCCAGCTGTGTGTGTGATACACAAGAGGAGAGAGAGAGGGAGGGGGCCGAACACAGACCCAGCCAGCTCAATGACACACAGCGGGACATCCCGGCTGTGTGTGTGATATACAAGAGGAGAGAGAGAGGGAGGGGGCCGAACACAGACCCAGCCAGCTCCATGACACACAGAGGGACACCCCAGCTGTGTGTGTGATACACAAGAGGAGAGAGAGAGGGAGGGGGCCGAACACAGACCCAGCCAGCTCCATGACACACAGAGGGACATCCCTGCTGTGTGTGTGATACACAAGAGGAGAGAGAGAGAGGGAGGGGGCCGAACACAGACCCAGCCAGCTCCATGACACACAGCGGGACATCCCAGCTGTGTGTGTGATACACAAGAGGAGAGAGAAAGGGAGGGGGCCGAACACAGACCCAGCCAGCTCCATGACACACAGAGGGACATCCCGGCTGTGTGTGTGATATACAAGAGGAGAGAGAGAGGGAGGGGGCCGAACACAGACCCAGCCAGCTCCATGACACACAGAGGGACATCCCTGCTGTGTGTGTGATACACAAGAGGAGAGAGAGAGAGGGAGGGGGCCGAACACAGACCCAGCCAGCTCCATGACACACAGAGGGACATCCCGGCTGTGTGTGTGATATACAAGAGGAGAGAGAGAGGGAGGGGGCCGAACACAGACCCAGCCAGCTCCATGACACACAGAGGGACATCCCTGCTGTGTGTGTGATACACAAGAGGAGAGAGAGAGAGGGAGGGGGCCGAACACAGACCCAGCCAGCTCCATGACACACAGAGGGACATCCCTGCTGTGTGTGTGATACACAAGAGGAGAGAGAGAGAGGGAGGGGGCCGAACACAGACCCAGCCAGCTCCATGACACACAGAGGGACATCCCTGCTGTGTGTGTGATACACAAGAGGAGAGAGAGAGGGAGGGGGCCGAACACAGACCCAGCCAGCTCCGTGACACACAGAGGGACATCCCTGCTGTGTGTGTGATACACAAGAGGAGAGAGAGAGGGAGGGGGCCGAACACAGACCCAGCCAGCTCCGTGACACACAGAGGGACATCCCTGCTGTGTGTGTGATACACAAGAGGAGAGAGAGAGAGGGAGGGGGCCGAACACAGACCCAGCCAGCTCCATGACACACAGAGGGACATCCCTGCTGTGTGTGTGATACACAAGAGGAGAGAGAGAGGAAGGGGGCCGAACACAGACCCAGCCAGCTCCATGACACACAGAGGGACATCCCTGCTGTGTGTGTGATACACAAGAGGAGAGAGAGAGGGAGGGGGCCGAACACAGACCCAGCCAGCTCAATGACACACAGAGGGACATCCCTGCTGTGTGTGTGATACACAAGAGGAGAGAGAGAGGAAGGGGGCCGAACACAGACCCAGCCAGCTCCATGACACACAGAGGGACATCCCTGCTGTGTGTGTGATACACAAGAGGAGAGAGAGAGGGAGGGGGCCGAACACAGACCCAGCCAGCTCCATGACACACAGCGGGACATCCCCGCTGTGTGTGTGATACACAAGAGGAGAGAGAGAGGGAGGGGATCGAACACAGACCCATCCAGCTCCATGACACACAGTGGTACATCCCCGCTGTGTGTGTGATACACAAGAGGGGAAAGAGAGAAGGAGGGGAGCGCTGCAGCCTCATCTCAGCTAAAAGTGGCGCCAGGGCAGTCCGGTCCTGCTGCTCTGTGTCCTCCGGCTGACAGTTTCCTGGCTGATCGCTTCAGCCAGGAAACGGTCAGCCTGGTCACCCCCGCCCTTCACTCACCCTGCATTAAATTCCACTCGCAAATTGCGAGCAGACGAGTGGAATTTTTGAGAGCTGTATATATACAACTCCTAGGATGCATATATATACTAAATACACTGACTTAAGCTAACTCAATTGCCTGCCTGCTCTATCTAACTGAAATGAAATGACACTCTGACTCTCTCTCTATCTCTCTGTGAACACCGCAACACACTACACAAGGCTGACACGCAGGCGGTCTTATATAGTGTGGGGCGTGTACCTACACCCCTGAGCCATGATTGGCCAAAGGCACCCATCCTTTGGCCAATTACCGCTCTCTGTACCGACGGTGCTGTGATTGGCCAAGCTATGCGGGTCATAGTTCATGCTTGGCCAATCATCAGCCAGCAATGCACTGCGATGACGCAGTAAATTATGGGCCGTGACGCGCCACTCGAATTTGGCGTGAACAGCCCATATTGTTCGAAATTCGGCGAACGGCCGAACAGACGATGTTCGAGTCGAACATGGGTTTGACTCGAACACGAAGCTCATCCCTACATCAGAAGTGCATTGAGCCTTTTAGGTTGTTTTTCTTCTATTTTCAGAAACGCACATTTTTTTCCCATGTGTGCTTAATACTGCAAGCTATACAAAAAAAAAAAATTATTTCATAAATGAATATGAATACATAAATAAATTTACAGTTGAACCAAGTGGCTATGATACATCAAATTACATGGCATACAAACCTGCTCTGTGCAGGCCCGGAACCTCCTCTTCTGGGTTCCACTGCCGACGCTCTGGGCTCCTCCTTTTTTCCATGTGCCATCATATGAAGCTGCTTCCTATGGTGGCACACGTGCGGGCTCGCTCCGGAGCCAGGCTGTGTCTAACTATAGACACACACAGTGCAGATTGGCCCTGCCCTTTTACTGGTTTTGATTAACAGCAGCAGGAGCCAATGGCTCCCACTGCTCTCAGCCAAGCACGTTGGGGAGATTTACTAAAACTGGTGCACACAGATTTTGATGCAGCTGTGTATAGTAACCAATCAGCTTATAGGTTTTATTGTCAAAGTTTCATTAAACAAGCTGACCTTAGACGCTTATTGATTACAATGCACAACTACAACAGATTCAATGTGCACCAGTTATAGTAGATCTCCCCATGTAAAGGGGGGAGAAGGGAGAGAAGACCTGCAGACAGGGCGGGCACAGCACTGGATCAATACAGGAGTCAGGTAAGTATTAGTATTTTGGAGGATGGGTGGGGGGAGGGGACAGCTGCTGAAAGTTGCATTAAAAACTACTTGACTTTAGAACCACTTTAATCCTTAAAAAAAATTGTGCTTGTTCTATTTCTCTCCCCAATGAGCCCTCACCAACAATCAGACAAGAACTCCCCCAGTGATTGACCTTTCAGATCAGGTAGATCATATGCAATGAACAACACCTTCCCATCAGTCCTCTTTAATAAATCACAGATACATAGTTTTGTCAGATTGGCAGAAGAGATCAATTCACTCAGAGTAAATCACATAAACAGTGGCACTCACATACTGTAGAATGGTGTGCAGACTGCTCTTCTAAATCACTTTATCTCTCTTTCAGCCATGCATCCAAGTTTTGTCATGCATGCTTGATGACATCACTGAATAAGCCTCTCTACATGTTCTGTCAATAGGACCTAATTTGGGGATCTGATGAAACATCCTCCAATGAGGTCCCAATGACGAAACGTGTAGGAAGGAGTTTTGTAAGGGATCGCTTGTAAAACACATATACACATTACTTACAAACTTTGTTGTGTACTTGAGCAATACTGGCACACATATAAGGGATACTTGGTAAACATTTGGTGTAATAAAAGCATCCATAATATTTTATAATTTAGAAACATAAATCCATGGCAGTAGCCAAACCTTTGATAAAATGGTCCTTGCCAGCATCACAAGGATAAAAAGGATGGAGCACACACCATGCCTATTCCAGGGTTGTGTGCCAAATAGAAGAATTAGTAGATCCTAATGGGAGTGTTGATTGCCGCTTCAAACAAGCTGCTAACAGGCTTCAGCAGGCTTTCATCAAGCTTCAAGAAGTTCTGAAGCCTGCTGGCAGCTTGTTTAAAGTGGCAATCAACACTCCCATTAGGATCTGTGTTCAACATTTATAAGCTTCAATAAAGCCTGCTACATGTTGGGTTAACTTTGTCACGGGCGCGGATCATCCACTGCCTATAGCAGCTTAAGCGGGGGGGGGGGGGCAGCACAGGGGTGGGTGCAGTAACATTAGGTGGTTGAGTGCTTTTAACAGCCCCCTCATCCACCCACCTAAAGTCTACAATACAGCTGGAGGGGGATAATCACAGGCTTTGTGTCCCAGTTGCAGAGACTGTATTGTGGCATGTCGAATTGATGGCGTCACAGCCTGTCAAACTCAGCCACTCTAATCAATAGGGTTATGCCGCAACTGTGAGCCACATTATTCTACTGCAGATCGCTTTTCAGAGAATGGACTCGTATGAACCAGCCTAACATTATGTATTATTGTAGTTACCGTATGTGTTCTTACTCATCATACAGCATTATCCTGTTCTGTTTCTGCTGGTTGTCACCTATTTACACTGTAGTGAAAAGGGAAAATATATTTTTATTTCATCATTAAAATGCCTTTAGTGGTTTTCTGAAATGATCAGTAAAAACGCAGATAGAAAACGGGTTGAAGTCAGGATTTAGACTGACTGCAAGAATTATTTAAGCACATGATTAAATATTGGGGAAAAGCAAAGAATAAAAACACTGCCTTCTTATAAGAGTACAATTTATTAGGGTAAAATGAAGTAATTCCAGAAAGTTTAAATGTCGAACCAGGCAAATCTGCTAGTAAGGCTGCCTTATGCTGCTTAGGAGTTATTTGTTTCTAGCCACATATCAGTTTTTTTCCAGGAGAGAAAAGAAAATTTGTGGTGTGATAAATGAAAATGTTTCAGATCTAGCCTTGCTATTTGTTTCTTTACTATTTTCAAGATATTAACCCCAGGATTGCTATTAGAAATTTGAGGGCCCCCTTGACTTATCCCCCTTGGCTCTGCATATTACCTATACCTTTCCTACATTTTAATCAGCTCATCATCCTTGCCTTGCTTCCACTTTTTTTTCTATAAAACACTTTGAAATGGTTTTCATACTCCTTTTCATAACTCTATAACCCTTAAAATCTCCAAATAAACTTTTAAAACTCACTCCTTATAGTAAAGTCAGCAATCCAGGTAAGTCTGTATGAATTTGTATTTAGAAAGCATTTCTATAGTGATACCCACTTATTGATGCAAAAATGTACTTACATTTACCTAGACAAGGCAAGATCCTAAAAAGAATTGCACTATCATCCCCAAAGGGATGCTATTTTTTAAAGTGCTAGGTCAGCCCTCAAAATTTCCACTCACCTGCCTGCATTTTGCGAGTGGAAATATATGGTAAGGCTGCATTGATGGTCACTTGTAAAGCTGCATTGATGGGTACTGATCAGGCTGCATTGATGGACACTGATCAGGCTGCATTGATGGGTGTCATGTTTCACATGCTTTGTGATATGCCTTTAAATGTTATATGCATTATTCTGTCCCTGGTTCCTCCCCTTCCTGTATCTCAGCTTATCCTGTATAGTAGCCCCACCCTTTGTTAATTTTTTCCAGTAATGCATCAGCACATGTCTGGACTGGATCACATTATGATCTTTTGACCTATCCGATGTTCATTGTTGTAAGATCCTCACAGTTTATGGATTAAACTTAACAAGATCAATAAGGTGTCATCTGGATCGAGTCACTGTCTGTTATCCAAATAAGATTGGGGTTATCGACATCTCAACACAACTAACTGTAAGTTACAGAGATCACACTTTCAATGCTTAGATTGGAGAGACAGAACAGTCAAAAGATCGTTAGAAAGATAAGTCAATACATTCTTAGAAAGATCAATCAAAAGATCTGATCCTTGCTAGCTCTGGATCCACTGTATGTTATATGGACACTGGAAACAGCAGCTATCAGACAGTGCAGCCATTAATACACAAGCCTGTATGTGTGTCTGCAAGCAAGTCTCAGCATAGCACTCATCAGCCACACAGGACAATATTACTGCTGTGAATGTTCATACAAACAGCCATACACTGCCTCTGTATGCATTAGCACATGGCTTTTTGTCTGTGTAATCTTATAAGAAAGTCAGAGTAAACCTTTCTTAAACTGCAGATCTCAGACACAGCAAATTGATACATTTCTCTGCTGCTGGAAAACTTTACTATAAACCCTCTCCTTGTTAACAAGGTGTTTCAGCAAGACAATATGCAATCTGGGGATGCACAGCCAGGTTTAGTACTCCTTCCAGATGAGGAATTAAACCCTGAATCAAACCAAAGGGAAAACCGCTTGACAAAACCAACCTGGAAAGTGCAAGAGAATCGTAAAGCTGACAAAGAAGAACTGCTGTTTAATATCAATGACTTATGGTCTAATACTGTTAAATGCATGCCTGCTCTCTCCCAACAATCTAATGAGCCATTACAACTAGAGGGCGCTATCAAGCAATTGAATGTTGCTTATGAGAACTATCAAAGACTGTGTGTTAAATATACTGATCTCTTAAAGCGGTACAACACCCAAGGGTCATTGGAAGAATTAAAGGAATTTGAGGAGCTCGATCTTGAAAGAGACAATTTAGTGGTGCAAACAAAGGCAGAAGTGAGAATAACACGGCTTCATGAATCCAGACCTTATTGCTCTGCATCTACTAGACGCTCCACAAGATCTTCTAAATCCCCTACAATCAAGATCTTGGCCATCACCAGCCATTTCAACTAACTTTGTTCCACCTGCAGTCATGAATCTAAAGTCTGAGAACAAGGACATGTCACAGTTTGCTAAATACATGCTCCACAGAGAGCTCACTAAGACAGGCCTCACCAAGTTTGATGACAAGCCTGAAAATTACAGAGGCTGGAAATCCACCTTTAAAACCACAATGAGTGACCTAGACATAAATGCCACAGAGGAATTAGATCTGCTCATCAGATGGCTAGGTCCCCAGTCAACTGAATGCATCAAGAAGCTCAAAGCAGTTCACATTGACAACCCCACTGCAGGCCTTAATGCTGCTTGGGACAGACTTGAACGTACCTTTGGCAGCCCAGAGGCCATTGAAGATGCCTTATTCAAAAGGTCCCAAAGATTTCTTCTAGAGACAATCTAAGGTTTCAAGAACTCAGCGATGTTCTATTAGAGCTTCAACTTGCTAAGGCGGACATCAACCTACCTGGTCTCAGTTACCTTGACACCGCTCGTGGCATCAACCCTATTGTTCTCAAGCTACCATATGGCATTCAAGAAAAATGGGCAGCGCTTGGATCAAAGTATAAGTGTAGCGGGGTCTTTAAATTTAGTTGGGGTACACCTGGGTGGTAGAATGACCCAGGTGTGTAATTGTGAGAGGTTTTGGACCCCTTTGTATTCGTGGAGGATTGGGTGGTGTATTATTCTCCTTGGCCTGTGGGTGGCGGTGTACCCGCAGGCTCAAGGTAGAATCACTACCACAGTGCTACCCTTTTTGTCCCTTTCCGGAGACGGTACGGCAAGGGCGGGGAACCTGCCGTGGTGGCGATGGGAGGGGATAAAAGGGGGAGACGCCCTCACCACGAGGTCTTCGAGGATCTTCTCTTCACGCACCCAGGCACCTTAGGCCTGGGTGCGGGCGGTTCGGAGTTCCGGCCCAGGCGCCCTAGGCCTGACCGGAATGGAGTTGGAGTCCACCCCAGGCACCTTCAGCCTGGGGTGAGGTACTAGATCGTAGGCCTGGGGCCCAGTAACTTCGACTGGGTCCCGCAAGGGCGAAGTGATCCGAGGGTCCCCGAGGTGGACGGGACCCGCATCTGAGGTGAGGAGGCCGGGGAGGTCACCCGTCCGGAGAGTCCGGAGCAGCATCAACCCGGTGACAGATGGGCCTCCAGTAACTCCCTTAGAGGGACATCTTCCCCTGATAGGGGCCACAGCGCAGCGAAGGTACTCCTAAATACGTTCTCTTGAGTTGCTGGTAGAGACTCACAAGTTCCATGTTCTATGCTAAATCAAGGCTACGATAACCGCTGGTGAAATCACAGTGGTTTAGATTGAAATCAGGATAGTGCCTCGACCTGCTCATCCCACCGTATCAGGCTGTTAAAACGTTCCAACCAGTTGGCTATAGAAGCATTGTTTATTGTGGAGCTTACAATAAAGCAAAAGTTGGACCGTGATCGGTGTGTGGACTCTGGTTAACGGGAGCAAAGGAGGGTGCCAGCATAGCAGGACTGAGTTTCATAACTAAAGCACATTGGCCCGAGGAAGATACTGATACTGGCCTTCACCTCACCCACAGTCATGGGGAGGACATGGGCCGTAGCGCATCTCACCCTGTCGTGTGACATACCCCTAGACAAAGGAGATGGGGTGAGGCCGCTACATAACGAAACTCATCAAGTTGCCTTTCCTACTTTTTCCTACTTCTGCGAGTTCATCAAAAGAATTGCAGACACCAAGAATGACCCAAGTTTCTCCTATGGTGACTGTAACCCTCTCAGTTCACCCTCTCCAAGACCTATAAACACACGTATGAAACACAGAGAACATAGAAGTCCAGTGTTAGTGAAAAGGACTAATATTCTACCTGCACCTGCTACAGTTCTCGAAAAGACTGATCAAAACAAGAAAATTGAGAACCCAAATCGCCAATGTCCGATACATAACAAACCACATCCACTTAAGAAATGTATTGGCTTCAGAAAGAAAACCCTACAAGAACATAAGGAACTTTTAAAGAAATTTTGAGTTTGCTACAAATGCTGTGCCTCCACAGAACACTTTGCAAAGCACTGTAAAGCTATCGTCAAATGTATAGAGTGTGACAGTGATGACCATGTGCAAGCTCTTCATCAATATCCGCACAACTCTACTACATTCACAAACAATCTTCCTGAGGCAAAGCAAGGCGGGGAGCGCACAGATCAAACAGCACCTTCCACCTCAGTGTTCTCTACATGTACAGAAGTCTGTGGACTCTGTGACAAATCCTGTGCAAAGATTTGCTCGGTTCGTGTATACCCCAAAGGTCAACCTGAAAACGCCATAAGACTGTATACTATTCTGGATGAGCAGAGCAACAGATCTCTTGCAAGAACACAGTTTTTTTAATTGTTGAACATAACAGATGCTCTACTTTATACCCTGAGAACTTGTGCTGGCACTACAGAAGTCTTAGGTAGGAGAGCCAGCGGTCTTATAGTTGCTCCCCTGAATGACAATGTGGAAATATTCTTGCCCACTATCATTGAGTGCAACCAAATCCCAAGCAACAAAGAGGAGATCCCTACTCCTGAAGCTGCCTTTCACCATGCTCACTTAAAGGACATAGCCAACCAAATACCAGCCCTTGACGAAAGTGCTGGTATCCTGCTGTTACTTGGCCGAGACATCTTAAGGGTGCACAAGGTTCGTCAGCAAATCAACGTTCCACATGATGCACCATATGCTCAGTGCTTGGATCTAGGCTGGATCATCATAGGCAATGTCTGTCGAGACAAAGGCAGCAGGTCTTACTCGGTCTATTCCTTTAAAACACACGTCCTGTCAAACAGACTGACTACTTGTTCTACACAATGACCACATCAATATAATGTGAAAGATAGTGTTAAGGAATGTACTTACCGAGGCCGAGATGCCGAGAGTGGTTCACCTTTGCGACTTGACGCACTCCACTCCCTGGAGGTGAGACAGGGAGTGGATGGCGAGAAGCGGCACCGGCTACCAGCAGGTGGTGGGTACTTGTAGACAGTCCGGTAGTGCTGAGTAGACTGAAGAGCAGGCTTCTAACAGGAACTAGCTGGATTGGCATAGTTCAAACAGCAAGAGTCAATAGAAGCCGGTGCAGGCTGAGTCCGGGTTGCAACTGCAGAGGTAACAGTCCCGGCTGGGGGTCTAGCACAGCAATCAGTAACAAGTCCAGAAAATTCCGGGAACAAGGCAGAAGTTCGAAGGGAACGTGGAAGTCCAAAGGTACAAGCAGGAGGTCAAGGGTTGTAGACAGGAAGCAGATCCGGGTCACAGGCCGAGGGTCAAACACAAGAGAAGGCAGAAGTCCGTATAACAAGCCGAGGGTCAGGTCCATGAGAGAGATCAGAGGAATCGAGCCAGTCCGGGTCACAAGGAGATTTTCAGGTAGTTTTCCAGTCTTGGGTACACAGGAAAGATGACAAACCAGCAACTTGTCAGTGCAGCTGGGTTTCTTTAAATAGGCCCGCCTGGATTCCTATTGGCGCGTCGCCACGCATGCGCGCACGCCGCTGCGTCGGTGCGCGCACCCGAGAATGTAGAAGCGCCGTCCCGCGCACGAGCATGCGCCGAAGCGTCATTGCGCCGCACGTGCGCATTGGGCGCTGATTGGCGCTGTTAGACGGAAGATTTCCCTGACAGATAGACTGTTTGAAAAAGGTGCACAAAAGCACATCATACAAGATGATAAGAAAGCCCTTAATTTCTGGGATGACAACATCAGCAACCCAGTGTTCGAGGTAACCATTAAAGACAATGAGTTGGCAGCTACCATGGAAGATGAAGGATTCTTGAAAACCAGTAAACCAGTAAAGAGTTCTACCAAGATGATTCCAAAAGTTGGGTAGCGCCCCTATCTTTTCGTACCACAAGAAAGAGACTACCAAATAACAGAGTGGAACGCATTAGTAAGTTCTCTACGCCTGAACAATGGCACAATGTTCCCACTAACCTTAACCCTGCTGATCGCGGCAGTCGTGCAGTACCTACTACTGCATTTATGGACACATCATGGCTATCTCCACCAGTACTCTTGAATGATAAACTCATCTCAAGTTTTACAGATTCTAACTTTGAACTGGTTCATCCAGAATCTGATAAGGAAATCAGAGCTGTTACCACCACACTCAACACCTCTGTGAAACCAAGGGTAAGAGTGAGTCCTCACCGATTTGAATGCTCTTCTAAGTGGTCCTCTGTTGTACGAGCCATTGCACGTCTTATTCATGTTGCTCATGCTCATCAATTTGCAAACAGCCCTAGCACTGGAAAAGAGTGTCACAAGTGGCACATCTGTAAAGGCCCTCCCGCAATTGAGGAAGTCTCTCAAGCAGAAAGGGTTATCATCCAATGTGTCCAACATGAAGTGTACTCACAAGAGATTGTTAACATATCAAAAGGACTCAACCTATCTAAGAATAGCCCTCTGTACAAATTAAATCCAATAATTGATCACAACCAGTTACTTCGAGTTGGTGGTCGCATTGGAAGGTCAAATTTGTTTAGTGAAGAGAAAATTCCCTCATTATTCCAGGACGCCATCACATTACTGCTCTGTTAGTTAGGCATTTCCATGAGCAAGTTCAGCACCAAGGACGTCACTTCACAGAAGGAGCAGTAAGGTCTGCAGGTTTCTGGATCGTCGGGATGAAAAGGTGTATATCATCCATACTCCACAAATGTGTCAAGTGCCAAAAACTAAGAGGAAAGCACCTACAACAGATGGCAGAGCTGCCGGCTGACCGATTAAGCACAGAACCTCCGTTTACTAATGTTGACATGGACATTTCTTGTTCATACATCACGGGACACAGAGCGACTTAGTCATTACTAATGGATTATATAGATTACCTTCAGGTGCTGGCACTGGCAACTTCCAAACCGGAAGTACCCTCCCCTATATAAGCCCCTCCCATCCGGGAGCACCTCAGTTTTTTGCCAGTGTCTAAGGTGTTGGCTTAAGAGTAACATGTGTTTTCACTGGGCTTGCGTACAGGTTCTTTTATGGGCCTCAGTAAGCTGTTCCGGATCCGACCAAAAAAGCTTCATAGCTAAACGGTCGGTACCCGGGCCTTGCAACAGAAGAGCAAGGTTTTGCCTGTAATGCCTCTCTTAGGAGGGCTGGACCCTGGGATCCAGAGCTCTGGTCATACCCACGACCAAGATGTTGTCTGTGCAGGGTGCTATACAGGTCCAGGGGAGTGGAATCCTTGGGAACCCGGTCCCTGAAGGTTTAAATACAATGCCTGCCGTGAGAGGTGAAGTTTGGGCTTCTGTGGACCAAACAGAGTCCTGCGGCGGGGAACAGGTAAGTGGGGGCCCCCAGGAACTTGGTTCTATTGGGGGACCCCCAAGCCTAATTTGTCTTTCTGTCTGTTACCTAACGGTATTCCCGCTAATATCTGTGCATGCCTGTAACTACTGGAAAATGTAAAATTTTAATAGTAGTCAAGAAAAAAAAAAAAAAAGGAGACCGCGGTACCTGTGTTAAACCACTAGAGGCCGCTGTGGTCCATTTTTCTTGTCATGTGGATCTTTGGTTTTTTTTAAGTCAAAAGATCCAGGCAGTTGGTAAGTTTCTCTGTGGGAATCCACTTCCTCTGCCCTGTTGCTGCGCTCATCCACCGCACAGGCCCTCCGGCAAAAAGGGCCCTGGCTCCTAGTCCCTGCTTGGTTTCAAAAAAGAGCGCCAAAGGCGCACGGGCGCGCGCACAGGCGCGCGCACGCGCCTCCTATGAAAGGAAAGGGGTGGGGCGGGTGGATGACGCTCGATGCGCGCCGCGGCGCTTCTGCGCATGTGCAGGCATCCCAGCATGGATAAAAGACACAGTACAAGTGTCAGCTGGATGCAAGCAGAGCTAGCAACAAAACGGTGGCACACAGAGGCGGTTGATGCAGGCATCCCCATAGAAAGACACTTTAGTGGACACCAGCTGGTATATAGCAGCAACTGTGTTAGACTATTACCAGTAAAATTGGTGTATGACGACGGGAATACCTCAGCTTTGTGCTTGAAGGATATGTCGTCCAGACACTCTGGAAATAAGTCTTCCAAGAAGCCAAAGGGGTCTCCATCGGGCTCTGAGGATTTTGGACATGCTTGTACTGCACCAATCTCCCCTGAAATTTCAGAGGTTAGTAGCCGTAGGAACCCCGCAGGAGTACCTGGTGCTGCGGCTGTCCCCAGTCCACCTGCTCCTGTATATATAACAGAGGAGGTTTTTTCAACTCTGGGAGGATTGGAAGAGAGATTAACAGCATTGATCGCTGCTTCCCTGTCAGGGAAAGCGCATCCGATCTCCGTCTCCTCCTTCAGAGTGCCTGTTAGTGGAGGAACAGCCCCACACAGAGATCGACCTACCTGAAGGGGATCAGGATGAGGTTGATTCGGTTATAGAGGAATCAACAGTGGAAGAACCTTTCTCAGCATCTCAGGCTGAAAGATTATGGGTTCAGTCTCTGACTAACATGGTCCGATCAGCATTTAAAATGCCTCTTGCGGAGCCATCAACCACTACTGTCTCCTCGCTGGGGTCGCTGAAAGCTCCCCAGACTGTCTGTTCCTTCCCAATCCACCCTTTATTGGAAGGGCTTATTTACCAGGATTGGGAGCATCCTGATAAAATATTTACTCCCCCCAAGAGATTTCCGGTGATCTATCCCATGGAGGATAAGTTCATAAAAAAATGGAGGGTCCCTACAGTGGACGCAGCCATCTCTTGTGTGAATAAATCACTGACATGTCCAGTAGATAATGTTCCAATGTTCAAAGACCCAATAGATAAAAAATTGGAGTCTTTACTAAAATCTGCTTTCTCTACAGCAAGCATGGTGACACAACCTGCAGTAGCAGCGATTGGGGTCTGCCAAGCAGTGAAGGATCAGTTGAAACAAGTCTTAAGGGACTTACCAGATCAGCAGGCTCTTGCCCTAGCTGACCTACCTAGAGCCTTGTGTTTGCGGTGGACGCCATAAAGGATGTCTGTAGTACATATGCGTAGGCTTCTATGGCTCAAAAACTGGTCTGCTGAAGCTCCCTGTAAGAAATTGCTGATTAGCTTCCCATTTCATGGAGAACGCTTATTTGGAGAAGATCTGGACAAGTATATCCAGAAAATTTCTGCCGGTAAAAGTACACTCTTGCCGGTTAAGAACAAAGTTAGAAGTCCTTCTTTTAAGAGGCCTACTTCTCCAGTCCCTGGCACATCGGCTGTGAAACAGTTCTGACGGCCTCCACGGTCAAATCCTGGGGGCAGAAATCAGGGACAATCACAGGGTGACAAGAAACCCTGGGTCAAGAGAGGTACGAAACCTCCCCCCAAGTATGAAGGGTTGCCCCCACTCAATCGGGTGGGGGGAAGACTTCAGTTGTTCACAGAGACCTGGCAGGACACCATCAGAGACAGATGGGTGATCTCCGCAGTAAGTCTGGGATACAAGCTGGAGTTAAAAGACACTCCTCCTGCCCATTTTATGAGGTCAAACGTGCCAAGCGATCCCCAGAAGAGAGGATCCCTCCTTCTGGCACTAGAACAACTATTGCTCCAAGGTGTAATCATGAAGGTTCCCTTGGAAGAATGCGGGTTCGGGTTTTTACTCAAACCTCTTCACAGTCCCCAAACTAAATGGGGACGTGAGGCCCATATTAAATCTAAAAGGGCTAAACAAATTCCTACATATCAGGACTTTTCGGATGGAGTCGATCCGATCGGTGGCCACCGCCCTACAAGGGCAGGAATGGTTAGCCTCGATCGACATAAAGGATGCTTATCTGCATATTCCCATCTTTCCGGCCCACCAGAAATTTCTACGCTTTACAGTAGAAGGGCGCCATTTTCAGTTCAGAGCCTTACCTTTCGGTCTGGCCACAGCACCACGAGTGTTCACAAAAATTGGCCACTCTAAGAACACGGGGTGTAACGATAATGGCATATTTAGACGACCTGCTACTAATAGACCACTCAGTGGAAAAACTGGAAGTAGCTATTCACGAGACAATCAAGTATCTGGAATATCACGGTTGGATTATCAACCAAGACAAGTCAGCTCTAAGACCAGTCAAATGTCTGGAATACTTGGGGCTAAGGCTGGATTCAAATCAGAGAAAGATTTTCTTACCTCCAGAGAAGGTGTCGTCTTTGAAAGATTTGACCCACTTAGTGGGTACAAAAAGAAAAGCATCCATACGCCTGTGCATGAGGCTGCTGGGAAAAATGGTGGCTTCATTCGAAGCAGTACCCTACGGTCAATTCCATTCAAGGAACTTGCAGAGGGCCATACTGTCAGCCTGGAACAAAAAAGTTCAGGCTTTAGACTTACCAATGTCCCTGTCCCCTTCCGTTCGCAAGAGCCTCCATTGGTGGTTGGTGCCCCAGAATCTGGAAAAAGGGAAACCCTTCAGTCCGGTTTCTTGGAAGGTGGTCACTACAGATGCCAGCCTCATAGGCTGGGGGGCAGTACTGGAGCAATAGTCTCTCCAGGGCAAGTGGTCAGAAGCAGAGAAGGCCCTGCCCATCAATCTCTTAGAGATACGAGCAGCCCGGTATGCCCTAGTAGCATGGACATCCAAACTCCAAGGGTCCCCTGTCAGAATTCAATCAGACAATGCCACAGCAGTGGCATATATCAATCACCAGGGTGGCACCAGGAGTCGTGCAGCCCAGAGGGAAGCGAATTGCATCCTGGAATGGGCAGAAAGATATGTCCCAGCCATATCCGCGGTTTTCATCCCAGGAGTGGAAAATTGGAGAGCGGACTTTCTAAGTCGCCAGCAATTATGCCCGGGGGAATGGTCTCTTCACCCCGAGGTTTTCCAGGCAATATGCCAGCGGTGGGGAACACCGGATGTAGATCTGCTAGCATCCAGATTCAACGCAAAGGTGGACAGATTTGTGTCTCGCACAAGGGATCCCCTAGCTTGCGGCTCGGATGCCCTAGTGTTCCCTTGGGATCAGTTCAAGCTGATATATGCATTCCCACCGCCACAATTGTTACCGCGATTAATCCGCAGAATCAGGGTAGAAAAGAAACCAGTGATTCTGGTGGCTCCAGCGTGGCCCCGAAGAGCATGGTACTCGGAGATTGTAAAGATGTCAGTGGGGAGTCCTTGGACCCTCCCACATCGTCCGGACCTGCTTTCGCAGGGACCGATATACCACCCTTCCTTACAAGCCCTAGGTTTGACGGCCTGGCTATTGAAGCCCACATTCTAAAAAAGAGAGGTCTCTCTAATCCTGTGGTATCTACCATGATCAATGCCAGGAAGCCGGTATCCAGGCAGATCTATTATAGGATCTGGAAGGCGTACATCGCGTGGTGTGAGGCCAAGAAATGGCAACCGCGTAAGTACATAATAGGTAGGATCCTGGACTTCCTACAGTGGGCTGTGGATAGAAAGCTTGCCTTGAGTTCTATCAAGGGTCAGATTTCGGCCTTGTCGATATTTTTTCAAAGGCCCTTGGCTTCGCATTCACTAGTCAAAGCTTTCATACAAGGAGTGATGCGTATTAGCCCTCCGGTTAGTATTCCCATATGTCCATGGGACTTAAACCTGGTTCTGTCGGTTCTACAGAAACAACCATTTGAACCATTGCAGCACATTTCCTTGGTTCTTCTCACCAGGGAATTGATTTTCTTAGTAGCCATTTGTTCGGCTAAAAGAGTATCGGAATTAGCCGCCTTGTCCTGTAAGGAGCCATATCTGGTTGTCCATAAGGACAGAGTAGTATTACGTCCTCATCCAGCCTTTCTTCCTAAGGTGGTATCGAGGTTTCATTTGAACCAAGATGTGGTTCTTCCTTCCTTTTTCCCCAAACCTAGTTCGGTAGAGGAAAAGTTATTGCATTCTTTGGATGTAGTAAGAGCAGTTAAAGCTTATCTAAAAGCCACTGCTCAGATTCGTAGAACGGATACTTTGTTTGTTCTGCCGGAAGGCCCCAGAAAGGGTCAGGCAGCATCAAAATCTACTTTAGCCAAGTGGATTCGACAGGTCATAATACAAGCCTATGGCTTGAGAAGGAGACCACCTCCGTTCAAAGTTAGGGCGCACTCCACAAGAGCAGTTGGAACTTCATGGGCAGTGCATCACCAGGCCTCCCTGGCTCAAGTCTGTAAGGCCGCAACATGGTCTTCAGTACACACGTTTACTAGATTCTACCAGGTAGACGTTAGAAGTCAGGAGGATGTCGCCTTTGGGCGCAGTGTGTTGCAGGCCGCAAAAGATCCTCATGCCTGATGGCGCCCAGCTTATGTATAGTGTATCCCTCCCCTCATTTGGCATTGCTTTGGGACGTCCCATTAGTAATGACTAAGTCGCTCTGTGTCCCGTGATGTATGAACAAGAAAGTAGGATTTTTAAAACAGCTTACCTGTAAAATCCTTTTCTTGGAGTACATCACGGGACACAGAGCTCCCACCCCTCTTTTTGGGACACTTATTGCTTTGCTACAAAACTGAGGTGCTCCCGGATTTGGAGGGGCTTATATAGGGGAGGGTACTTCCGGTTTGGAAGTTGCCAGTGCCAGCACCTGAAGGTAATCTATATAATCCATTAGTAATGACTAAGTCGCTCTGTGTCCCGTGATGTATGAACAAGAAAAGGATTTTACAGGTAAGCTGTTTTAAAAATCCTACTATTTGGCCCCTAGACTGTTGTTACACGCAGAACTCGTGGCAGAGTTCTGCGTGTAACAACAGTCTAGGGGCCAAATATGTCCAAATATGTCCATGAACACTTTGCAAAGCACTGTAAAGCTATCGTCAAATGTATAGAGTGTGACAGTGATGACCATGTGCAAGCTCTTCATCAATATCCGCACAACTCTACTACATTCACAAACAATCTTCCTGAGGCAAAGCAAGGCGGGGAGCGCACAGATCAAACAGCACCTTCCACCTCAGTGTTCTCTACATGTACAGAAGTCTGTGGACTCTGTGACAAATCCTGTGCAAAGATTTGCTCGGTTCGTGTATACCCCAAAGGTCAACCTGAAAACGCCATAAGACTGTATACTATTCTGGATGAGAAGAGCAACAGATCTCTTGCAAGAACACAGTTTTTTTAATTGTTGAACATAACAGATGCTCTACCTTATACCCTGAGAACTTGTGCTGGCACTACAGAAGTCTTAGGTAGGAGAGCCAGCGGTCTTGTAGTTGCTCCCCTGAATGACAATGTGGAAATATTCTTGCCCACTATCATTGAGTGCAACCAAATCCCAAGCAACAAAGAGGAGATCCCTACTCCTGAAGCTGCCTTTCACCATGCTCACTTAAAGGACATAGCCAACCAAATACCAACCCTTGACGAAAGTGCTGGTATCCTGCTGTTACTTGGCCGAGACATCTTAAGGGTGCACAAGGTTTGTCAGAAAATCAACGTTCCACATGATCCACCATATGCTCAGTGCTTGGATCCAGGCTGGGTCATCATAGGCAATGTCTGTCGAGACAAAGGCAGCAGGTCTTACTCGGTCTATTCCTTTAAAACACACGTCCTGTCAAACAGACTGACTACTTGTTCTACACAACGACCACATCAATATAGTGTGAAAGATAGACTGTTTGAAAAAGGTGCACAAAAGCACATCATACAAGATGATAAGAAAGCCCTTAATTTCTGGGATGACAACATCAGCAACCCAGTGTTCGAGGTAACCATTAAAGACAATGAGTTGGCAGCTACCATGGAAGATGAAGGATTCTTGAAAACCAGTAAACCAGTAAAGAGTTCTACCAAGATGATTCCAAAAGTTGGGTAGCGCCCCTATCCTTTCGTACCACAAGAAAGAGACTACCAAATAACAGAGTGGAACGCATTAGTAAGTTCTCTACGCCTGAACAATGGCACAATGTTCCCACTAACCTTAACCCTGCTGATCGCGGCAGTCGTGCAGTACCTACTACTGCATTTATGGACACATCATGGCTATCTCCACCAGTACTCTTGAACGATAAACTCATCTCAAGTTTTACAGATTCTAACTTTGAACTGGTTCATCCAGAATCTGATAAGGAAATCAGAGCTGTTACCACCACACTCAACACCTCTGTGAAACCAAGGGCAAGGCTGAGTCCTCACCACTTTGAATGCTCTTCTAAGTGGTCCTCTGTTGTATGAGCCATTGCACGTCTTATTCATGTTGCTCATGCTCATAAATTTGCAAACAGCCCTAGCACTGGAAAAGAGTGTCACAAGTGGCACATCTGTAAAGGCCCTCCCGCAATTGAGGAAGTCTCTCAAGCAGAAAGGGTTATCATCCAATGTGTCCAACATGAAGTGTACTCACAAGAGATTGCTAATGTATCAAAAGGACTCAACCTATCTAAGAATAGCCCTCTGTACAAATTAAATCCAATAATTGATCACAACCAGTTACTTCGAGTTGGTGGTCGCATTGGAAGGTCGAATTTGTTTAGTGAAGAGAAAATTCCCTCATTATTCCAGGACGCCATCACATTACTGCTCTGTTAGTTAGGCATTTCCATGAGCAAGTTCAGCACCATGGACGTCACTTCACAGAAGGAGCAGTAAGGTCTACAGGTTTCTGGCTCGTCGGGATGAAAAGGTGTATATCATCCATACTCCACAAATGTGTCAAGTGCCATAAACTAAGAGGAAAGCACCTACAACAGATGGCAGAGCTGCCGGCTGACCGATTAAGCACAGAACCTCCATTTACTAATGTTGACATGGACATATTTGGCCCCTAGACTGTTGTTACATGCAGAACTCGTGGCAGAGTTGCTAACAATAAGCAATGGGCTGCGCTGTTCACTTGCTTGAGCATTCGTGCAGTGCACATCCAAGTGATAGAATCAATGGATTCTTCCTGTTTTATTAATGCCTTCAGAAGATTTGTATCTGTGCGAGGACCTGTAAAGTTACTTAGATCTGACTGTGGGACCAATTTTACAGGAGCAGAAAATATTGTGAACTTCTTGAATGACAAGTGTAAATGTTAATTCAACCCACCTCATTCCTCTCATATGGGAGGCTCATGGGAACACATGATTGGAGTTGCACGGAAAATCCTGGACTCTATGCTACTGGACAAGAAAACTTCCCAGCTTACCCATGAAATCTTAGTCACTCTTCTTGCAGAGGTGTCTGCTATAATCAACGCAAGGCCTCTGGTGCCTGTGTCCTCAGATCCAGAGTCTCCAGTATTGCTCACTCCAGCCACTCTTCTTACCCAAAAAATTGGGATAGCCACTATTCCCACAGAAGAACTTCATTATCCTAATGTTAACAAGCATCAATGGAAACAGGTTCAACATTTTGTAATGTGTTTTGGAACCGTTGGAAGATGGAGTTTGGGGACCCGGGTCCTGCCCCAGGGGACATGTATCAATGCAAAGAAAGTTTTAAAAACAGGCAGTTTTTTTCGGGAGCAGTGATTTTAATAATGCTTAAAGTGAAACAATAAAAGTGAAATATTCCTTTAAATTTTGTACCTGGGGGGGTGTCTAAAGTATGCCTGTAAAGTAGCGCATGTTTCCTGTGTTTAGAATTGTCCCTGCAAAAAATGTAATTTCTGAAGGAAAAAGTCATTTAAAACTACTCGCGGCTGTAATGAATTGTCGGGTCCCAGCAATACAGAGAAAAGACAGTAAAAAAAAGGCAGGGGTCCCCCCCAGTCCATTACCAGGCCCTTTGGGTCTGGTATGAATATTAAGGCCATTTTTTTCAATTACTTTTATCTGTATTGCCGGGACCCGACAATTCATTAATAGCTGCCAGTAGTTTTAAATGACTTTTTTTCCCAGTAATGCATCAGCACATGTCTGGACTGGATCACATTATGATCTTTTGACCTATCCGATGTTCATTGTTGTAAGATCCTCACAGTTTATGGATTAAACTTCACAAGATCAACCAGGTGTTGTCTGGATCGAGTCACTCGCTGTCTGTTTATCCAAATAAGATTGGGGTTATCAACATCTCAACACAACTAACTGTAAGTTACAGAGATCACACTTTCAATGCTTAGATTTGAGAGACAGAACAATGGGCACTGGTAAAGCTGCATTGATGACACTGATCAGGCCGCATTGATGGGCACTAATTATGCTGCATTGATGGGCACTGGTGAGGCTGCATTAATGGGCACTGGTGAGCTGCATTGATGGGCACTGATCAGGCTGCATTGATGGGCACTGGTGAGGCTGCATTGATAGGCACTGATCAGGCTGCATTGATGAGCACTGGTGAGGCTGCATTGATGTGCACTGGTAAGGCTGCTTTGATGTGCATTGGTATAGCTGCATTGATGGGCACTGATGAGGCTGAATTGATGTGCCCTGGTGAGGCTGCATTGATAGGCACTGATGAGGCTGCATTGATGGGCACTGGTGAGGCTGCATTGATGGGCACTGATGCAGCTGCACTGACGGGCACCAACAAAGTTGTTGTTAATATATATTTTTGTAACGTATTTCTGCATAAACATTTAACAGTGTAATTTCATGAGATAATTTATGAGGGCATGTTTAGGGGTAAAATTAGGGGTGAGGCATGGTAGGGGTTGGGTGGGGCAACTGGTGGCTAGTAACTCTTAAGGCCTGGCTTGTAGCTCAGGACTTGAAATTTTTAGCCCTGTGCTAGGTAACTACTTCAAATCTGCACTTATATTGTCGAGGCCCTGCCCATTGCTACCCATCATCAAAAATCTTGCTATCTGCCAAGACAAACTGTACACTAGCTATAACGTATAAAGGAGCAGAAATCACACAGGTGAGGATGTTTATTGCCAATGACTAAATCTCAGTTCAGAGGCTTAAAAATTTACCACTCTCCATACTTATCTTTGTGATTGTATCTCCACTTTAAACATTACATAAACACCATCTCTGAGAAACATAAACAAATCCACTTTATACACCCAACATAGTGAGAAAATCTAGTTCTGGATAATAAAGTCTCTATTTCTATTAGACTCCATGAATATGGCAATTATATGCTCACAAGCTAGTACTACATCCCCCTCTTTATAAGATTTTACCAACAACTCAGTACCCAATACTCTAGTCTAGATGCAGAATAAAAATGGGAACCTATTTCCACATATTGTGACATTCAGGGGAGGGCTGGCGGCCTTAGGCCTGGGGGGCAAGTCCAGTCAAGTGGCCCATTGAACCGCCGAATCAGCTCACCATCCATGGCTCCTGATCTTGGGGTCAAGTTGCAGCCAGTGCCCAGCCCTGCAGCCCTGCGTCCCGACTCCCTGGCACGCCCTGCCTCTGCCTGCTTCCAAGAATCCGGTCCCAGGGAGTTGTAGTTTCCTCTGCGCTGCTGTGTTTTCCACCCACCAGAAGCTTGAGTGCGGACTACTACTCCCAGAATGCAACAGCTAGTGGTTGGCCGCCATGGCCATGCCCCCAGCCCGACTTCCTAGACCAGAATAAAAAAGAAAATGGTAGCGGGCAGTGGGTGCCGGACATTTTTAACATAAGTTAGGGTGGCCTGGGAGGCAATTGCCACCCTCCCCCTGGCCCAGCCCTCCCCTGGTGACATTACTCTAAAATAAGGAGAATTGTTTACCACTCTTTCTGATAATGTCAGAAAGTAACCTTGCTTTCTTCCTCTTGTACCACAGCAAAATAAAAATTTTATTCCATAATTACTCTTACGTCTGCATTAGATAAATAAACTTCATGAGTGAGATGAAAACTAACACTTGGCTGCTCTGAATTAAGTTCCAAAGCAGCAAAAAAGATTTCTACAAGTCATAAGGGTTTATCTATACCAACTTACTCATTACTTTACACACCATCCTCACAGCATTTTCCAGGATCTCCCCCGATGTACAGTACGATGTCTATCCACAGCTGTAAAATTGGGCCTTGTAGTAGGCCATTGTCTTTTTCCTTTCCATATTGCTTAACCCTTAGCTTAGCCGGCTGTCTTTAAGGCCATTATAAAATGCTAGTCTTTATGAAGCCCTAACACAGGTCCCTTTATGTATTCTGTCATGATTTTTTTTAACATCAACTGCTCAAGCCCTGAAGAAGGGAGGGGCTTTTTCTCCCAAAACGCATTAACTTTATCTGGTGGTTTTAGCCACTAAATGTTTTAAAAAGTCCTTTAACGCTGAACTCCAAATTTATTTTCTCTAGAACTGAATGGAAGGATCAATCCCAGCATAGATCATACCTCTGTACCATGTTGTTCTGTTGTCTGTCCCCTGATATTCTGGGTTTAGTTGTGACTTTGTATTATGTGACACTCTGTGTAGCCTGATGATAGACTCTGTCTCTTCCACAGCCACTTCCTGCAGCAGCTAGAGTCTGTAACATTCCCTTTGTAGTAGTTCAGACTCTGCAGATGATGTAACTTCCTTCACATCTCTGATGGTGGGTGGGATAGAATACATTCTAATTAGCATTCAATCCCACTCAGTTACACCTAAAGGAAGAGTCTAAACCTCCCAAGTCCCGCCTCACAGATCACAGAATTATTCAAGAAGGAAAGCCCTTTATACAAAGCCTATTCTGAAAGCTAGCTGTGGTGCTGCTGGGCATGATTGAATGGATCACAATTAGAATTCAATCCTGCCCTGTTAAATATGCCAACCAGTGTGAACAGGGAAAGTCCCGCCCCTCATATCCAAGAGCCCTGCTCTTTGTGAAGTGATTAGTTTACATATGAAGGAAACACATTCATGACAACCTCCCATAGCCCTTCCTCTGTAGTCTTGCAAGAATCCATTATTATTTTGCATGCTGCAAGACAGGAATGACACAGGAGGAGGTATGACACATTTATACCTTTCACCACCCACATGAAGGGCCACAAACACAGTAAGCCTAGGACCCACCCGCATCAACTCCCAGAACTGATACAAGTGACAGCCTAAGCCCACCCCGGAAGCTAAAAAAGCTCAAAGGATCATGGGACATGTAGTATCAGGACTGGAAAAGGAAGGAAACAGGAATTCAGAGAACTTTGAAATTCAGCCAAGAGGAGGAGTGACATCACAGACACTGAAACCTGCTGTATACAGCTGAAGAAGGTAAGTTACACATAAACTGACAGCGGGGTTGGGATTCATTTACATGCACAATGCATCTGTTGTTTTGGCGAGGAAAAACTGGAGTTTTTCCTTAAGTAAGACATTTTTTTGTACTGGGAGCTTATCTGTACACATCCAAAAATGTACCATCTGGTGGCAGAGAGGTAGCAGCATAGGACCAGAATAGGGTCCACTCATACTATATTTGAAAATCACTTTGATATATTTCAGTAGATCAATTAAAAACCAATTTACTTCTATTGGTCTAACACTTTTCATGAGCTGTTATATGATTCTTGTAGTACATAACGTCGATATTTTTAGAATAGATAGTGCTCCTGTATACGTTTAATAATTGTGTTAAAGCGGGATTCCACCCACGATTTTTTTTTCTAATAGTCAGCAGCTATAAACACTGTAGATGCTGACTTTTAACCACTTAACGACCGCCCACCGCCGATTTACGTCGGCAGAATGGCACGGACAGGCAGAATCACGTAGATCTACGTGATCGCCTTTGTGCAGTTGGGGGGTACATCCGGACCCCCCTTCACTGCAGTGAGCGGCCGTTAAGTGTTCGGGAGCGATCAGGCATGAGGGGGGGGGCGCTCGATTCCGCCCCCCCCCTCGCGATCGCTCCCGGCCAATGAAAATGCTTCCTCCGCCATGTGATGTAAACAAGGCTGGAGGAAGTGATGTCATCTCCCTCGCCGCGGTCTTTCCGTTCCCAGCGCCGAGCAGAGAGGAAGCAGGTTAGTGCACTAACAGTCCACTGACACGTAGGTACACATAGGCACAAAAATCACCCCCCAGTCACCCCCAGATCACCCCCCAGGTCACCCCAAAGCCCCCAATCACAGTGTCACTGATTGCAGTGATCATTTATTTTACTGATCACTGCATTTAGTGTCATCTGTGATTGTAAAAAGTTGCAGGGCAGTTAGGATTAGGCCCCTTTAGGTCCAGGGTAGCCCCCTAACCCCCCCTAATAAAGGTTTAACCCCTTGATCACCCCCCAGGTAACCCTTTCACCCCCTAACTTCAGCATCACTAAGCGATTGTTTTTCCGATCGCTGTATTCGTGTCGCTGGTGTTTTAGATAGGCAGTTATTTTTTTTTAGGTTCGCCGCAGGTTTTTATTAGTGTCAGGTACCCCCATATATTATTTTAACCCCCTGATTGCCCCTAGAGTTAACCCTTTCACCAGTGATCGCCGTATAAGCGTCACTGGTGTCACTGGTTAGCCAGTAAGTTATTTAGTTATTTAGGTTACCCGTCAGGTTTTTATATAGTGTCAGGTACCCCCATATTTAACCTAATAAAGATTTTAACCCCCTGATTGCCCCTAGTTAACCCTTTCACCAGTGATCACCATATAAAGGTTACGGGTGACGCTGGTTGATTAGTTTGCTTTTTATAGCATCAGGGCACCCGCCGTATATAACCCAATAAAGGTTTAACCCCCCTGATCGCCCGGCGGGTGAGATCAATTAGGTTTTAGCGCCAGAGAGGGTCTGCGTCGCCCCAGGCAGTGTTAGGTTAGTGACAGTAACACTAACACCCACGCGCAAAGCATACACCCCCCTTAGTGGTATAGTATCTGATCAGATCTGATCAGATCTATACTAGCATCCCCAGCGGTTTAGGGTTCCCAAAAACGCAGTGTTAGCGGGATCAGGCCAGATACCTGCTAGCGCCTGCGTTTAGCCCCTCCGCCCAGCCCAGCCCAGCCCACCCAAGTGCAGTATCGATCGATCACTGTCACTTACCAAACACAACACACATAACTGCAGCGTTCGCAGTGCTTGGTTTTTGGGGCCCTGTACGCGGCTAGGCTCCCAAAAAGTCCCACACATGTGGTATCCCCGTACTCAGGAAAAGCAGCAGAATGTATTTTGGGGTGCAATTCCACATATAACCATGGCATGTGTGAGCAATATATCATTTAGTGACAACTTTTTGTACATTTTTTTTTCTTTTTGTCATTATTCAATCATTTGGGACAAAAAAAAAAATATTCAATGGGGTCAACATGCCTCTCAGCAAATAGCTTGGGGTGTCTACTTTCCAAAATGGGGTCATTTGGGGGGGTTTTGTGCCATCTTGGCATTTTATGGCCTTCAAAACTGTGATAGGTAGTGAGGAGTGAAATCAAAAATTTATGCCTAGAAATCCTGAAGGCGGTGCTTGGTTTTTGGGGTCCCGTACGCGGCTAGCCTCCCAATAAGTCCCACACATGTGGTATCCCCGTACTCAGGAGAGGCAGCAGAATGTATTTTGGGGTGTAATTTCACATATGCCCATGGCATGTGTGAGCAATATATCATTTAGTGACAACTTTGTGCAAAAAAAAAAAAGTTTGTCATATTCCCGCAACTTGTGGCAAAATATAAAATATTCCATGGACTGAACATGCCTCTCAGTAAATAGCTTGGGGTGTCTACTTTCCAAAATGGGGTCATTTGGGGGGGTTTTGTGCTATTTTGGCATTTTATGGCCTTCGAAACTGTGATAGGTAGTGAGGAGTGAAATCAAAAATTTGCGCCCTTAGAAATCCTGAAGGCGGTGCTTGGTTTCCGGGGTCCCGTACGTGGCTAGGCTCCTAAAAAGTCCCACACATGTGGTATCCCCGTACTCAGGAGAAGCAGCAGAATGTATTTTGGGGTGCAATTCCACATATAACCATGGCATGTGTGAGCAATATATCATTTAGTGACAACTTTTTGTAATTTTTTTTTTTTTTGTCATTATTCAATCACTTGGGACAAAAAAAATAAATATTCAATGGGCTCAACATGCCTCTCAGCAATTTCCCTGGGGTGTCTACTTTCCAAAATGGGGTCATTTGGGGGGGTTTTGTACTGCCCTGCCATTTTAGCACCTCAAGAAATGAGATAGGCAGTCATAAATTTAAAGCTGTGTAAATTTCAGAAAATGTACCCTAGTTTGTAAACGCTATAACTTTTGCGCAAACCAATAAATATACGCTTATTGACATTTTTTTTACTAAAGACATGTGGCTGAATACATTTTGGCCTAAATGTATGACTAAAATTGAGTTTATTCGATTTTTCTTATAACAAAAAGTAGAAAATATCTTTTTTTTTCAAAATTTTCGTTCTTTTTCCATTTATATCGCAAAAAATAAAAATCGCAGAGGCAATCAAATACCATTAAAAGAAAGCTCTATTTGTGGGAAGAAAAGGACGCAAATTTCATTTGGGTACAACATTGCATGTCCGCACAATTTACAGTTAAAGCAGCGCAGTGCCGAATCCCAAAAACAGGCTTGGTCCTAATGGCCCGAAATGGTCCGGGGCTTAAGTGGTTAATAAGTACACTTACCTGTCTTACTCGCCCGCGATGTAGCCACCCGAGGCCAATCCCTCGATCCTGGCAGCTCCCGACGCCGCCATCCTCACTAAGGGAAACAGGCAGTGAAGCCATGTGGCTTCACTGCCCGTTTCCTAGTGCGCATGCACGAGTCTCGCAGTGTTTTCTGAATGGGCGGCTGCTCTCTGGGATACACACAGTTCCCAGAAGGCAGCGCGCCCCATTCCCCAGAAGACACCGCGAGTAGGACGGAGGAAGAAGACCTGCCGAGGATAAGGAAGAGGCAGATTAGGAACATCCGCATAGCAACCGCCTTTTCTGGTGAGTAAAACATTACTTTTTTTTTTCTATTTTCTTTTCAGTATTTTTGTGTATTTTTTTTTTAGGGTGGAACTCCGCTTTAAGGACTAAAAAAAATATTTTAAGGCAACTTTTTATTTTAGATAAAATATTGCATATTAACATTTGCATTTAAATTTTTAGCTGGCAGGTAGCAGTCCAGGCTCTTTTCCACATTTTCCATTGTCTCCTAATCTCTGTTCTGTGTACTTCTTTCTTATTCTGGTTCTTTTTCTACAACACTCCAAACAAAATGCTAAAGGAAAAGTTGGCTTATTTTACATCCCATTTTCAGAAGCAAAAAAATGCACACTACTCAAGAGTATTCACAAAGCTTTATTACTAATTTATCATGACAACTCCTAAACATACCACATATGCAAATTTCAATAAAATGTACTGGACAGGCGAAGGACTCCTGCTATATATTCATAACTAACCACCAGTTCTACATACACCTCAATCTCAATCTCACTCTACCACACAGGAACAATTGCTTAAATTTAAAACTTTAACCCATTTTTTGCACTTTTTTTTATGTCTTTATGGTATCATTTGTTTTTACTATGCTGCATATTTGTCCAATAAATGCTGACAGTTTATATTGTGTTGTTGTCACTGCCTTGTATCATTTGTATTTCATACCTAACAAACTTATTTTCATGGAAAGAAAAAAATATGATAGCGCTATAAATTTCCCAACCCCCTATTGTAAATTAACATCTTGCCAGAAAGTTTCCCATTATGAACAAATGTTTATAATTTCCAAACATCTGAAATAATCCCTATATTTAACAGGGGTTCTTTTACCGAAAAAAACTTGTAGTGAAAACTATTCACAACTTTTTTGTTAACTAGCAACTCTAGGCAATAAGAATTCTTCTAATAGTATGCCGGAAATACAGCAACTGTATTGAGTCAGAAAGTTCACTCGGTTTACCTTAATCAGATTTCTGTGTAATCCACTGCAACCAGCCCTCATGTAACTTCAATAAACGTCAGTAGTGATGTACTTCCTGGAGCCCGTGCTGTGCAACCTTTTTTTCTCTACTTCTTGTACCAGATACCACATTTAAACTTCCAAGGCAGCTTTGAATGTGATCAATTTAAAGTCGTATATCCAAGAAGCACTGGGGCTTCAATACATTTTATTAGAGAGTAGTAACGGGGAAGAAGAAAAGCAGTAGACTGATTTGTTGTAAATGTTTTACTGGCACAATTCTGCCCCATCTGATTTCTTTGCAAGCAGTAAGTTCTCTGGTATCTTCTTCCCTGATACAGTTTAAACACTTGCAAACATTACTGAGCCCTGATGAAGGGAGAGCTTCTTTCCCCTGAAATGTGCTGGCTGTTCTGTGACTCATTAAAGCTGTCTTGGACTAATTTAGCATCAGGCTTTCTGTACTTAGGGGGCAGCCAGGAGGATGTTCTAATCCCAAGCAGACCTGTTGCAGGGTAATCAAATCAC
The DNA here is from genome assembly GCA_029206835.1 of Rana muscosa. Lineage (NCBI taxonomy): Eukaryota > Metazoa > Chordata > Amphibia > Anura > Ranidae > Rana > Rana muscosa. Next base: position 60,967,959 of record CM055122.1, on the reverse strand, counting down.
AGACAAAGGGTAGGGGGGTACACTACAGCAGCTACACTGCAATGAAAAAACAATGAACTGAAAAGATAAATGTTGTACACTGTATGCCTCTCAGGGTTAAAGTGGATTTTTTTATATTCTTAAAAATGTTCCCTCCCCCCCCCCTTCCCACCTTCTCCAACAAATCCTGCCTACCCTGTGTAAAAAAGGTCTGTATACTTTTTAAGTCCCCTCTGATCCAGTCATGTGATCCTGCAGCTCTGGCTCCCCTGTGTCATGAAGTGCTTGGCAACAGAATTCCAGGCACTGTGATGCCACCCATAGGTCCCAAAGCCCAACCATTGTTGGTGCTCCTCCTTCTCCCCTGCAGCCGCTACTTACTGACACAGGGGAGCCAGAGCTGCAAGATCACATGATCGGACCAGTAAGTGTACAAACATTATTAACCACTTAAGCCCCGGACCATTATGCAGCTTAACTACTTGCTTACTGGGCACTTAAACCCCCTTCCTGCCCAGGCCAATTTTCAGCTTTCAGCGCTGTCACGCTTGGAATGACAATTGCGCGGTCGTGCGACGTGGCTCCCAAACAAAATTGACGTCCTTTTTTCCCCACAAATGGAGCTCTCTATTGGTGGTATTTGATCATCTCTGCGGTTTTTATTTTTTGCGCTATAAACAAAAATAAAGCGATGATTTTGAAAAAAATACAATATTTTTTACTTTTTGCTATAATAAATATCCCAATTTAAAAAAATATATATTTTTTTTTTCCTCAGTTTAGTCTGATACGTATTCTTCTACATATTTTTGGTAAAAAAAAATCGCAATAAGCGTTTATTGATTGGGTTGCGCAAAAGTTATAGCGTTTACAAAATAGGGGAAAGTTTTATAGCATTTTTATTAATATTTTTTTTTTTACTAGTAATGGCGGCGATCAGCGATTTTTATTGTGACTGCGACATTATGGCGGACACATCGGACACTTTTGACACCATTTTGGGACCATTGTCATTTTTACAGCGACCAGTGCTATAAAAATGCACTGGTTACTGTAAAAATGACACTGGCAGGGAAGGGGTTAACACTAGGGGCAAGGAAGGGGTTAAATGTGTAACCTGGGAGTGATTACTACAGTGTGGGGGAGGGGACTGATTGGGGGAGGTGACCATTCTGTGTCCCTATGTACAAGGGACACAGCATCGGTCCCCTCTCCCTGACACACAGAGATCCACATCCTTGTCTGTGTACACGCCGATCGCGGGTACCCGGCGGACATCGCGGACGCCAGGCACGCGCATCAGCATTGCACCCCACAATACATTTTGCTGCTTCTCCTGAGTACGGGGATACCACATGTGTGGGACTTTTTGAGAGCCTAGCCGCGTACGGGTCCCCCGAAAACCAAGCACCGCCTTCAGGATTTCTAAGGGCGTAAATTTTTGATTTCACTCCTCACTACCTATCACAGTTTTGAAGGCTTTTACATGAAAGCCGGCCGCTGGCTGAAAAGAATGATACCAAGATGATACCTAAACCCGCAGGCATCATTCTGGTATAAACATTCAAAATCCAGCAACATACCAGTACGTTGCTGGTCCTTGTTGGACATGTAGGCTGTTGGCTGAACGAAAAAAAAGAGATTGATCGGTGGGTATGCCCACCATTAGAATACCTCCCTTCATCCACCCACTTCTAATGATGGGCATACATGCACCATTTATATGTGCCGAAGCATGGGGGCATCCTCCCGCAAAAAAGTTATGCCGCGTACACACGGTCGGACATTTCCATGGGCAAGCCTCCGTTGGAATTTCGACCGTAAGTACGCGGCATAAAAGGTTATGCTGCGTACACACGGTCAGACTTTTCCACGGGCAAGCCTCCGTCGGAATTTCGACTGTATGTACGCGGCATTAGGAGCAAAATCGCTCCTCCGCCCCTGCTGCCCCCATGCTTCGGCATATATGCTCTTTTTTTTAACTGTGGTGGTGAAATCACCTCCTACATCGTTGGAGTCATGGCTTTATGTATCGTGGGAGCAAACGCTGTTGCTGTCAAGATAAATAGATCCGCGCTGCAACTGAATGGCGTACCTGCTAAGCAAATGATGGTTAACATTAAAACAAAGTAACACTACAGTATAACAGTAATGCCCCATACACACGATTGTTTTTCATGCCGTCAAAAATGCCATTTTTAAAAATGGGCATTAAAACCGATCGTGTGTACGCCACATTAAGACCTTACCATACCATACCTGCAAAGCAAATACCAAAAAAAAAACTAGTAAAAAATAAAACATTTTTTTAACACAACCTGTGCCTAAAATATATATATGCCGAAGCATGGGGGCATCCTCCCGCAAAAAAGTTATGCCGCGTACACACGGTCGGACTTTTCCACGGGCAAGCCTCCGTCGGAAATTCGACCGTATGTACGCGGCATTAGGAGCAAAATCGCTCCTCTAACCCTATGCTTCGGCATATATGCTCTTTTTTTTAACTGTGGTGGTGAAATCACCTCCTACAGCACTTGAGTCACGGCTTTATGTATCGTGGGAGCAAACGCTGTTGCTGTCAAGATAAATAATTCTGCGCTGCAGCTGAATGGCGTACCTGAAAACAAAAAATTACATACCTGAAAAGCAAGCATGATAAAACATTGCAGAATAGAATACAGTAAAAAAGAGAGAGAAAATAGAGAGAGAGAACAATAAAACGACAACTATTTTTTTTATTTTTTATTTTATATATTTTTTGTGTTTTTTGTTTTTACGTTTTTTTTTTCTTTTTTACACTTTTTTTTGTAACTTTAACAACTGTAATGGTTCGGGTCTCTCAGAATGCGATGGCATCTTGGGAGACCCTGTGTAAGTGTGTCCTGTTCTGTGCAATGCTGTACCCTACGCTAAAACTTCCATTTTGAGTGGAAGCGTTCAAAACATTTACCAATGCAAAGACCAGGATTGTCAGGACAGCGTGGACAAAAAAAACGGGTGTCACGCCTAAATCCGCGCTTGCTACAGACAGGTCATCTTTTTTGGGGGGCTCGTTGGGTAGGGGTACTCTCGAGGACATACGGATAATGCCTCTCATGCAGCCGGCTTACTGCATTTGGTTGGGGATGGTGAGGTGCAGAACCGCCTGGATACAGGAGTTTTGTGACTATCTCATCCTGGAATTTTAGGAGAGATAAAGTCCCGCCTGAAGCTCTGTATAGCACATGAGCGTTCAGCAAAGCCAATTGGAATAAGGATAGAGACACTTTTTTGTACCAGCGTCTCGCCTTACGGTCAATTAGATACGGCACCAACAACTGGTCTTTGAGGTCCACCCCTCCCATATTTTGGTTATATTCGTGGACACAGAGGGGTTTCTCCACAACACCAGTCGCCGTACGAATTTGGACTGTCGTGTCTGCATGAAGGGAGGTAAGAAGGAAAACATTCTTATTACCCCTCCACTTCACAGCGAGCAAGTTATTACACTTCAAGCAGGCTCTCTCCCCCAGCCTAAGAAGGGAATCTACAAGCCTCTGGGGAAAGCCCCGGCGATTAGGTCGCACGGTGCCACATGCTCCAATCTGATGATCAAACAAGTGACTAAACAGTGGCATGCTCGTGTAATAATTGTCCACATACAAGTGGTACCGCTTCCCGAATAAGGGTGACACCAAGTTCCACACTATCTTGCCAGCGCTCCCTATGTAATCTGGGCAGTTGACCGGCTCAACCTGACTATCTTTTCCCTCATAAACCGTAAAGCTCCATACATAGCCTGTTGCCCTGTCACAGAACTTATAGAGCTTGACCCCGTATCTGGCACACTTGCTGGGAAGGTACTGCTTGAAAGACAAGCGGCCAGAAAATGTAATCAGGGACTCATCAACGCAGACAGCTTGATCGGGAATAAACAAGGCTGCAAAACGTTCGTTGAAGTGGTTTATGAGAGGCCGAATTTTGTAGAGCCGGTCGTATTCAGGGTCTCCACGTGGACGACAAAGTTCATTGTCGTTGAAATGCATGAACCGCAAGATCTGCTCTTATCATTTTCCTGGGCATGGAGGCAGAGAACACGGGCATGTGGTCAATTGGGTGCGTGGACCAATAAGCACGCAATGACGGGAATTTATGTGTGCCCATGTTGAGGGAAAGGCCCAGAAAGGTCTTAAATTCGGAAACCGTAATTGGTTTCCAATCTTTGGCAATGGAAGGCAACTGGGGATTAGCGGCGATGAATTGACCAGCATATAAATTACTCTGGTCCACAATAGATCTATAGAGATCTTCCGTGAAAAACAGCGAATAAAAATCAATTGGCATAAAATCAGCTGTTTCCACCTGAATACCGGGTTGGGCAGTGAATGGGGAAAGTACGGGTTTTGCAGAAGTGGTGGGGGACCCAATCAGGATAGGCGAATTCTGCAGGAAGGGCACTACGGGCACGACGGGCCTGCCTTTGTCTTCTTCTTGGTGGCAGTGGGACACTACTTGTGCTTGCCACCTCGCCAGCTTGAACTGCACTTATGGGACTCGCCACGTCACCACGTGATACTGCAGTGCTGGATGTACGCCCAGGCTGTACTAGGCCGCTGGTGCTTGCCAATTCACCAGAAGGAATAGCAGCGCTAGTACTACTCTGCTCCATGATACGAGAGCCCTGCGGTTCTTGCTCCTCAACAACCTCAGAAGATCGGGATCGGGTACGCCTGACCTTAGCAGGGACCTCATCTTCGTCGTCAGAGCTATCTGACATGGAGCCGCTGACTTCACTGTCTTCTACGGGAAGATATTCTGAGCCTGAATCTGACAGATGCGTGGCCTCCTCTTCACTATCTGTCATGCTCAGAATCTCGTAGGCCTCTTTACTAGTGTACCTTCGATTTGCCATTTTGGGCTCTAAATTTAGGGGTACACTAGTAAGATTCACAGGTAAAAAAGCACCTGACTGTCAGCAAAAGTATCAAACTCTTCAAAAAACACTGTTATCGATCGCAGGGATCAGGACTGTCTCTGCGAACGCTGCAGTTATGTGTGTTGTGTTTGGTAAGTTACAGTGATCGATCGATACTGCACTTGGGTGGGCTGGGCTGGACTGGGCTGGGCGGTGGGGCTAAACGCAGGTGCTAGCAGGTATCTGGGCTGATCCCGCTAACACTGCGTTTTTGGGAACCCTAAACTGCTGGGGAGGCTAGTATAGATATGATCAGATATTGATCTGTTCAGATACTATACCACTAAGGGAGGTGTATGCTTTGCGCGTGGATGTTAGCGTTACTGGCACTAACCTAACGCTGCCTGGGGCTCAGCAGACCCTCTCTGGCGCTAAAACCTAATTGATATCAGCCGCCGGGCGATCAGGGGGTTAAACCTTTATTGGGTTATATACGGCGGGTGCCCTGATGCTATAAAAAGCAAACTAACCAACCAGCGTCACCCGTAAAACTTATATGGTGATCACTGGTGAAAGGGTTAACTAGGGGCAATCAGGGGGTTAAAACCTTTATTAGGTTATATATGGGGGTACCTGACGCTATATAAAAACCTGACGGGTAACCTAAATAACTAAATAATTAACTGGCTAACGAGTGTCACCAGTGACACTTATACGGTGATCACTGGTGAAAGGGTTAACTCTAGGGGCAATCAGGGGGTTAAAATAATATATTGGGGTACCTGACGCTATAAAAACCTGTGGCGAACCTAAAAATAAATAACTGGCTATCTAGGGCACCACCGGCACTAAATACAGCGATCGGAAATACGATCGCTTAGTGACGCTGGCGTTAGGGGGTGAAAGGGTTACCTGGGGGGCGATCAAGGGGTTAAACCTTTATTGGGGGGTTAGGGGGCTACCCTGGACCTAAAGGGGCCTAAACCTAACTGCCCTGCAACTTTTTACTGTCACAAATGACACTGATTGCAGTGATCAGTAAAAAAATGACCACTTCAAATGGTGCACTGTGACTGGGGATACTGGGGGTGACTGGGGGGGTGTAAGTGTGCCTACATGTACTGGTGTCAGTTTAGTGTTGGTGCACTTACTGTGAGATGTCTTCTCTCCTCGCGCCGGATCGAAAAGACCGCCGCATGGAGAGATGACATCACTTCCTCTGCCTGTGTTTACATTACACAGGCAGAGGAAGATTCTCATTCGCCGGGAGCGATCGCGAGGGGGTGGCCGGAAACGAATGGCCGTCCCCTCATCAGGGATCGCTCCCAGAACGATAACCACCGCTCACTGTATAGAAGGGGGGTCCGATGGGAAGGCAGGAACGTACAGGTACGTGATTGTGCCTGTCCGTGCCATTCCACGTATATATACAGTGAGCGGTCGTTAAGTGGTTAAATAGCTTAGGAATGTACACACGATCGGACATTCCGACAACAAAACCGTGGATTTTTTTCCGACGGATGTTGGCTCAAGCTTGTCTTGCATACACACGGTCACACAAATGTTGCTTGGAAATTCCGAACTTCAAGAACGTGGTGACATACAACACTACGACGAGCCAAGAAAAATGAAGTTCAATGATTCCAAGCATGCGTATAATTTTTGTGCGTCGGAATTGGCTACACACGGTCGGAATTTGAGAACCAGCTCTCAAAAATTCCGACAGCAAATGTCCGATGGAGCATGCACACGGTCGGATTTTCTGACAACAAGCTCACATCGAACATTTGTTGTCGGAAATTCCGACCGTGTGTATTAGGCATTAGGCTTAAATTTTCACTTTTGACTGCAGCATATTTATAAAGAGGGACTAAATCTGAATTTGTTTTTGCCAGAAAAGCTTTTTATTGTAGAAGACACATAAGAAGTCTTTATTGTAGAAGAGACATACTATCTTCCCGCTCGCAAAATTCTTGTCAAATTTGTTTATTGAATTTTAACAATTAGCATACATAAGTACATATAGTGGCAGCAAAAGAAAAGATCACATATATGGTAATAATATTGAGTTGTAATTCCAACATAAACTAAAAGTAGTTTAACTAAAACGTTTTTAGCATGGATCTAACTACCGTATATACTCGAGTATAAGCCGACCCGAATATAAGCTGAGGCACCTAATTTTACCACAAAAACTAGGAAAACGTATTGACTCGAGTATAAGCCTAGGGTGTGCCTCACTTTGCCTCACTGTGTCCATGCCTCACTGTGTCCATGCCTCACTGTGTCCATGACTAGACTGACGTTTAACATGGGAGTCTATGGAAGGTGTGCCCGGGTTTGAAAAATCGGTGCTCCCCAGCCGTAAGTCCCCGGACAAGAAACTTTGGAAACTTGTAGAGGAAGAGTGGGGCTACATGTGTGCCAAGTTTGGGGTCCAGAGGACACCTACGACCGGCCAGTACCGGGTCCCAAAAGTCACCAGAGAAATGACCGTTTAACATGGGAGTCTATGGAAGGGGTGCCCCGTTTTGAAAAATCGGTGCTCCCCGGCCATAGGTCCCCCGGACAAGAAACTTTGCACAATTATAGAGGAAGAGTTGGGCTATATGTGTGCCAAGAGCCGGTACCGTCTCCCCAAAGTCCGGGAGATCAGGCGCAAAAAGGTGACTCGAGTATAAGCCGAGGGGGCATTTTTTGCACAAAAAATTGTACTTAAAAACTCGGCTTATACGGTACTCAAAAGATGACGTCATACATTGTATAACAAAAGATAAAACCAACTTAGACCAGGTTAATATAACATGACCTCAGATAAAAATAAAAATAAAGGTTTTAATTATTATCAAGAGTATAGTTTAAAAAAATAAAATAAAAAATCATTTATTATAGAATCTAAAATCGTATACTACATATTGGAACTATGTACAGTTGGTATAATGATAACCAAGGAAATAAAAGTTCTGCTACCAGAATTATATAAAGAGTAAATTGAAAGAGGAGAGAGAGAATAGGGGGGAAAAGTAGGAGAGAGAAAGAAGATAAAAGAAAAAGTAATCTTAGGTATGAGAAAAAATTGATAGGGAAGAAAGAAATGAGAGGTAGTAGGGGTCCCCAGGTAGTAAATGGTAATAAACACATACCATGAATGCAGAGAATGGAAGTATAAATCGAGATGACCAAGGTCTTAGTAGGGAAGCATCAAAATTGGAAGGCAAAAAGTGATTCACCATGGATTCCATATATTCTCAAAGTTGGATATGTTATATTGAGTTATAACCTCTATTTTGGCAAGGATCATTGCTTGATTGACTCTATTTTTAATTTCAGCAATTATTAAGAACGGGGATTTCCAAGCTTTGGCAATTGTTTTCTTCATGGCTGTAGTGATCTGTAATAGGAGTTTGAATTGGCGGTAGGAGAGAGTGGCCGGTTTTAAGTTTAAAAGTGCTATTGTAGGATCAGGATTGATAGGGATTTCAAACAGTGTTGAAATCATAAATACAGTACATACAAGAAATACATCTTTCCAGAAATTTTTTGCTACCGGGCAATCCCACCAAGTATGGAGACATGATCCTAGATCACCACAGCCACGAAAACAAGATGGAGAATAATTTGGAGCATATTTCGCAATTTTGACAGGGACCAAATACCACCACGTAATTTGTCTCTAAGGCAGCTATATTTTGGGAGGATGACTTAGTTGTGATCCAAATCTTAAGCCTCGTACACACGATCGAGTTTCTCGTCGTAAAAAACACGTCGTTTTTTTCGACGAGATTCTTGTTAAGCTTGTCGATTTTCTCGTCAAGCTTTCCATGAGTACACACTGACATTTCCCAATTTCCTCGTTGTTCTCCGCGGTCACGTCCAGCGCGTACGATGGCACTATAAAGGGGAAGATCTTTTTTCTTGGCGCCACCCCTTGGGCTGCTTTTGCTGATCTCGTGTTACCGCGTGTGAAGTAAAAGTTTGGGAAGAGACGATTCGCGCTTTTCAGTCTTCGTACTTTTCAGATCGTTTTCTGCGGTTCAGTTTGTGCTTGTGGGTTCGTATCTTGACTTTCAGGGCGTCTAGGCAGGTCGTATCTATTTTACAGTGCGCTCTTGCCTGTTCGTTTCTGTTTTTCAGTTCGTTATTCATAGGCCTTACTGTTCTAAAGTGCGTTCTGTTCTGTACGTTCTGATAAGACGACCGTTTCCTAGCCATGTCGCCTGGACGTTCTCGTCGTCGAGTTCGTGCTGTGCGTGCGCTTGGTGTTGGTCTGCTTGTTTTGGACCAAGACCAGTCCATGAATGGTGTGAGGAGGAGTTCATGGACCAAGAATTGGTTGCTCCAGCGGGACCAATTCTGCCACATGCCTCTGCTGCGGGAGATCGTCGAGAATAATCCTGAGGACTACAGGAATTTTCTGCGGATGTCTGACCCCGTTTTTCAGGAACTGTTGGCTTTGGTGTCCCCCTATATTACCAGGAAGGACACCGTTATGCGGGAAGCCATCAGTGCTGAGCAGAGGCTCATCGCCACGTTACGTTATCTGGCGACAGGGAGAAGTCTTCAGGACTTGGAGTTCACGACAGGCATCTCCCCCCAGGCTCTGGGCCTCATAATCCCAGACACCTGTTCTGCCATTATACAATCCTGCAGGAGGACTATATTAGGGTAGGTTTTCTCCTTTAACATCACATTTTATGTATTCCATGTATGCTAATGTATTGTATTTCTTTCATCCTTCCCTAATTACCATGATTGTAATATGCTGAGAATGTCCCCTTTGTCCTCATGCATGCTGGAAGCTTTAGATTGCCCCTTTTTTCTCCTCCATGCATATTTCCCTTCACTAACCTTTCCAGCAGGGGCGCCTGCAAATGTTTGGGGGTTCAAACCCCAATTTAGGAAATAAACTTCCTCCTTTTTTGCTCTTGTGCCTATTAAACGCCCCCATTTGTTCCCTCCAATGCAGCCATTTTGTCCCCTCCAATGCAGCCAGTTCCCCCCCAGCCCTGCACTTACCATCTTGTGGTCAGCGCCATCCTTCTTCTGTCCTTGATGTCTTCTCCTTCCCTTGATGTTGCATCAGCCAATCATGTTACCATTAAACAGACTTGGTGAACATGATTGGCAGAGCAGCCTGTCAGTGTTTACCCAAGGAATGCCCCCCCCCCCCTGCATCCCCTATTTAACTTTTCTGCAGCCAATTACATCCCTCAGGCTGTAATGTGCAAGACAATTATCTTTACTGTTTCTGATATGCAATTTTAAGCCCATAAATGCCGCAGTTCTTCATATGTCGGTCGCTTAACAGGGGGCCATCCACCTGAATAGTGGGCGGCATAGACAATACATAGGTTAATGCAAGGCATAAACCTATGTATTGTTCTGAGTGACGGGCACAGGAGAGAGGGGGCAGTGCTCCAGCGCCCACTCTGGACGCACCGCCACTGCAATGCTATCCTGTGGCCAAACACATCTACCCCCCCCCTCCCCATTATAATTTATTAATGGACCATCATAGGGGGTGATGAATATGATACATGAGCCTTCCATTATACTTATTTAAAACACCTTAATAAACGTAGACTTTGCTTGATGTTGGCCTCTAATGTATTTTCTTAGAATCTCCTTGTAATGTTTGATTTGTGTATTCTAATATTTTTTCATCTTGTTTGACTCCACAGCTTCCTTCCACGCCACAGGAATGGCAGACTGTGACATCAGAGTTTGCCACGCGGTGGGACTTCCCCAACTGCGGTGGTGCTATAGACGGGAAGCACGTCCGCATCGTGCCGCCACCCCGTTCTGGGTCCTACTACTTCAATTACAAGGGGTTTCATAGCATTGTGCTGATGGCGGTGGTGTCAGCACGGTATGAATTCCTCTATGTTGATGTAGGGAAGAATGGCCGGATGTCCGATGGGGGATCCTTCATCCAGACGGAGTTTGCCCTCCGTCTCCAGAGTGACGACCTTGCATTGCCACCGGATGCAGGGAATATTGAAAGACTCCCCTTTGTTTTTTTGGCTGATGAAGCCTTCGGGCTTGGACCACATCTTATGAGGCCATTTCCTCAGAGGACCCTGACCCCAGAGAAGAGGGTGTTCAATTACCGGCTGGCCAGGGGCCGAAGAGTCGTTGAAAATGCCTTCGGCATAATGGCCAGCCGGTTCCACCTTTTTAGGACTCCCATCCACTTGGCGGACTACAAAATAAACTATGTAGTGTTATGCTGCTGTGTGCTACACAATTTTCTTTGCCGCAAATCGAATTCATATATGGCCTCAGTTTTGACTGAGGCTGGACTTTCCCCTGATAATCCCCTGCCGGGCCTGGAATCTGCCCGTGCTGGCTTGCCCCCCCAAAATGCCCGTGATGTTCGGGACAAATACATGGACTATTTCACGGGTAGGGGGGCAATTTCTATGCCAGGCTATGTCTAAAGATTGCTGTCTAACGATCCAAATAAAAATCTTGTTTAAACTTCTAACTTTTCTTGGTTTCCTGTCTCCTAGTTTGTCTTAGTGCATTTGTAGTGCCAAGTGTATTTTCCTTTAGTAAATACCAACCATTTCACTATGTTAACCTTTAAAAAATAAACAAATAAGGTTAGAGCGTATTAGAAAAAGAAGCTACACGTTGTTTGTGTTCAAATCTTTTACTATGTGCAAATTCACACACTTTTTTTTTTTTTTTTTACATTTTTTGTTTGCCTGGCCACAAACCGGCAATTGTTTTCTTAGAAAAATACAAAAACAACAGTTGCATTCCAAAAATTACAAAATTGGATACCTCGGAGCAATCTGAGACATTCACTTACACAAACTATATGTCTCTATGTGCCCGTCCTAATATGGGGTCCTGCCACCCCTTGCCCAGCCAAAAATTGAATATGCACACAATTGGGATTATTTTCCTATAGGGATTTTAGACTCCTGATCCCTATTGTCAACATGTGCTATCTGCCATCAGGGGTGATCAATGGACGTGTTTTGGGGGTGCAACCCCTTCCTCAGTTCACCTACTTTAGATACGAGGAAGGGGTTGCACCCCCAAAAGACGTACATGCATATCCCCTGATGGCAGATAGCACATGTTGACACACTGTGTGCAGATTCAATTTTTGGCTGGTTTGATTGTCAAAAAGTTTTTTACAAGTAGAAGAATAAACATGAACAAAAGGGGTTTGGGATGCCTTATTGAATTCTCCCCAAAACATCGAGAATGTCTTTAAATGTTTGATCCATCTCATGAATTCTTTCTTTAATTTTGTCCAGTTCCGTGCTACATTCCATCACTTGCTGGATGAGGCGGAGGGCACTGTCAGCATAGAAACCTGTACTATCCTTCACCCCAACATTCACATCCCCTAAAAACAAAATAACAAGGTATTATAACTCTGCAGGCCTACCTCTCTTACCTGAAGCTGCGGTGACAGATACTGACCTGTTGTGGTGACCAGTTCCACAACGTCATCCACCTCTCCTTCCTGCACTTCTCCTTCCTCCACCTCAACTTCCTCTACATCCTTCGTTTGTGGGTCTTTGGGAGTTTGGGGTTGTTGTGAAGCTGTGGGGTTCTTGTGCTCCCTGGAGTGTCCTCCTCCCAGTCTTCTCTCCCCTATGAGAATCAAACAAAAGGTAGAGTTATCACACAGAAATTCTCTATGTTAAACAAAAAAACAGGCTAAATTGCTTGGAAGTGGGGTACAAGTGTGTGTTTGGGCGGAAGTTAAAGATGAATGCATTATTTCCGACCAATAATATGTTTAGTATTCACCTTTGTCTGTAATTTTTTAGACATGTAGGCAACACAAAAATTCTCTGATGCACCTGTGTGGGACACCCAAAAAAGGCGGGTCTGGTGGCCCACACTATAGTGCTCCAAAGTACAGATGTGGAAGCAGCTGCTGAGTGTCCTCTCCTTTACACTGACAAAAGTTTGCATTTCATTCTCTTTACAAACACATCATCTAGCCTAAAACTTTGTGCCCCAAATTTCCAAAAAAAAGGCAGATGTCTAATTACTTTTGTGGCTGTAAAATACGCCAAAACAGCGGATAGTGGCCGAACGAAGTGTCTGTAACGTAACAAACGATTACTGTGCCCAACCAAGTTCAAAATATAACATTTTGGAAGGAAGTCCAATAAGAAAAAAAAAATAAACCAGCAACATGTCAGTTTAGAAAAGGATTAATAGCATAAAAGTGTAGATTTTACTTACTTTTTGCGAGTATTCTCTTAATGCTCCTTAACTGGTCTGGCTCCCTCAGTTTGAGGTCTGGCCACCTCTTTCTGAGCTGCTCATTTGAGCGTTTCACCCCGAAATTCGTCTTCAGACTCTTCACGACTTTAGTGAGGATTTTGGCCTTCCTTCTATTTGGTTTGCTATACGGCCCATGCTTTGCGTCATAATCCGACTTGAGCAAGATGTCCACCATCTCCGCCATCTCGGCAAAAGACATATTCGATGCCTTGAATCTCCTCCTTGATCGTGACATTTCCTCGGTCTCCGGGCTTGTCTCCTCCTCGTTAGTTGCGGAATTATCAGACACCTGCTGTAACTCCGCCATATCTGTCTGCGCGCCGAAAGAGAAGGGCGGGGAAAAGATGTTAGTTAGAACGTCATGGGCGGGCGACGTGTGCGGAGCGACGTGTTCGAATTTTGACGCATGCGTGGTGTGTATATAGCAAACACACATGTGACTATAGTACGTTCGGTGTGCGGAGAGAGGAGTTCAAGTGACGGACGTGCGAACGAAGGTATGTGATTTTGTGACTTGGACAAATTGTTGGCCTATACTGTTTTGAGAATGTTGTAGGATATATATGGTGACTACGATGTTAAGGAGGTTAGACTGTTTGCCTCACATTAGTTATATATTATTTCTTAAACTTGCAGATACAATATGAATGTCTTTATTAGCGACAATGAGTTCCTGGCGGAATTTATTGACCGGGTAAGGGAGCTGCCCGCTCTGTGGGAGACGAAAAACCCCATCCATAAAAAAAGAGGGGTGAGAAAAGCAGCGCTGGAGAAGCTGCTCCCATTTGTGCAGACCAAGGTGCCCACAGCCACAGCAAAACAAGTGGACACTAAAATTGGGAGCTTGAGAGGCACCTACAGGACTGAATGCTCTAAGGTCCTGGCTTCTCAGAGGTCAGGAGCAGCAGCAGGTGATGTGTATGTCCCGATTTTGTGGTACTACAGCAGGATGTCCTTCCTGGATAACCACATTGAGGCAAGGCCATCACTCTCCACTCTTCCCCCCAGACTTCCCTGCAGCCAACCTGAGCCTTCTCTGGAGCAAGAGGAGGCAGCCATCCTGGATGATCCTGATTTGGCCATCTGGAGCCAGGTATAGTATTAAATGAAATTGCATTGGGATAAAATTAATGTTTGACAAATATGTCAAGATGAGAAACATACAATATTTTGGGTTCCACAAGTGAAATCAAGATCTCGAGACATTAGTCTGCACTTAATTGGGTGCTAAATAGTCAATCTGATGTAGGTGTAAATTAGAAAAAAATAATTCTGGATTTACATTCTAATTGCTTCAATCATGTTTATAAAGTTTGATGCAAAGATTAAACCAACATATTAAACTATGTCCCTTTTTCATACACAGGATGAAATCAGCCAGGAGGAGGGTCTGGAAACTGTCAGGGAGGAGGAGGAAGGGCCCAGTGGCAGCCAGGAGGTGGCAGGGCCCAGTGGCAGCCAGGAGGTGGCAGGGCCCAGTGGCAGCCAGGAGGTGGCAGGGCAAAGGAGAAGCACCAGATCCCAGGTGCCTCCCATCCGGCTTCCCAAAAGAGGCAGGAGGGACAGGACCACCAGTGAGGCAGCAATGGCCCTTATTAAAGAGGCCCATGCCACCCTCAAAGAGCCCACATCCCCTGAAGAGGCCATTGCCGGCCTAGTGGAGGCAAAGTTCAAGGTGATGAGCATGGAGCAACGCCTCCTATGCGAGCCCCTGCTCATCACCTTGCTCAACAAGGGGGTGATGGAAATAATTACCCCCAATACCGCCATTTGTGAGGTGGCACAACTGTCCCAACCTCAACCTCCTCCTCCACCTCCACATTCTTCTTCTGCCCCACCCCCTTCTCCTCCACCTCCACCTTGTTCTTCCGCCCCACCCCCTTCTCCTCCACCACCACCTTGTTCTTCCGCCCCACCCCCTTCTCCACCTCCACCTTGTTCTTCCGCCCCACCCCCTTCTCCTCCACCTCCACCTTGTTCTTCCGCCCCACCCCCTTCTCCTCCACCTCCACCTTGTTCTTCTGCGCCACCCCCTTCTCCTCCACCTCCTCCTCCTCCTGACAGGAGTACCCCTCCAGTGGCCCAGCCTCCAGCCAAACGAAGAAGGAAGGCTGCAGGGAAGGCTTCAGGAAAGGTTGCAGGAAAGGTTGCCAGGAAGACGAGGAAGTGATGGCCTTGCTTCATTGTGGTCGGACAGAAGGCAGCCTGTTGTAGTACCACACACTTAGGACATATATATCACCTGCTGCTGTTCCTGACCTCTGGGAGGCCAGCATCAGATTGTGTTCAGAAATGTTGGCCTTCTCAAGCTCCCAATTTTAGTGTCCACACAGGGTTGCTGTGTGCTCTGGGGTCCCTGGGATGCACAAATAGCAGCAGCTTCTCCAGCGCTGCCTTCTCTTTATTTTAGTTAAAACATGAATATATGTTATTTTTCTTTAAGTTCATACTTGACTATGTGTATTTGTAAAAATGTAAAATCTAGCTTTGGAGTAAGCAGATACATTTGACTGACAAAAAAAGGGACAGATAACAACCCCCCAAAAAATAACTAAATCGTATTTCCCAAAAAAGTGTGTAAAATTTAAATAATATATATTAAAAGATTCAATGGGAGATCACTACCAAAACATTGCGAAATTACAATTAACATCAGTTAGAAAAATAACACATTTTTTAATATTCCTAAAAACTTGCACGATATAATACACATAAATCTTCTTAAGAGCAACAAGAAAAATGTTAAAAAAACATAGTCATAACTCTGTGTGAATATCAGCAGCAAAAGAAGTTCATTCGTTTGGATTAATGTCACATTCTAACGAAGATTTCAATGCACAACATTTAAACGATGCAAAAATTTGGAGCGTGACAAATGTGCTATCTCCATTACGAAGGCTTGTTTTACCAGAAGATGCGCTCCCGTCTCATAGTTGCTTGTGAGCATGCGCGCTTTTGGAAGAGTCGTAAAAGCATACACACGAACCATTTTCTCGTCACAAAACAGGCCGACGAGAAACACGATGAGGAAATCTGGAATCCTGACGAGAAAATAGAGAGCAGGTTCTCTATTTTCTCGTCGAGATTCACGGCAATTTTCTCGTCGTAAAACCATACACACGAACGGTTTTCTCGACAAAAAAGCTCACGCGGCACTTTTCTTGCCGGTTTTGGACGAGAAACTCGGTCGTGTGTACGAGGCATTACACCAATTGGCTGATTCCTACAAAAACCCAAGATCCATCTCATGATGGTGGGTCTGAGTTGGGTTTAGTAATAAGAAGAGTGTAAAGAGTTTAAATAAGTCCCTTATGCCGCTTACACACGGTCGAAATTTTCAACAGAAAAAGTCAGATGGGAGGTTTTGGTCAGATATTCCGACCATGTGTATGCCCCATCGTACTTTTTCTGTCTGAGTTTCCGACGAACTTAGATAGAGAGCAGGTTCTCTATTTTTCTTTCGGAAATTCCGACTGAGGTTTTCCCGTTGGAAAGTCCAGCCGTGTGTACGTGGCATTAGTGTGTGAGTCACGTTTATATATATTTTTAAAGCGTGTTAATTTATCTAAATTTATTCTTTCTTGTATATAGGGCATAAAAATGTGTTTAATCTTCAGATATTGAAGAGAGCTCTGAATTAGGAAGTTTGTGATATTCACATAAATCAGGGAAAGTTTTGAATGCAGTAGAGGATGCTAGTTCACAGAGTTGAGTTAGATTAGTGGTTGTCCATGCTTTAAAAGATTTAGGGAAAGACCATGCAGGATAGAAAAGTGGATTTTTAAGAAATGATGAAAGAGGTATATGGGGAGATTGTAGTCCATTTACTAATTTAAATGTATCCCAAATGGCTAGTTTATGTTTAGTTATAGGATTATTACGTTTTTTTACGGTCAGAGGAATGAAACCATACGAGGTTGGTTATTGAAAGTGAGTCACAATCTAGTGATTCCAGCACGACCCAAAGCGGAATTTCAAGTTTTGCGTGATATTTAGGGATAAGGGCTAATTGAGCTGCATGGTAATAAGTGGTAAAATTAGGAAACCCTAGTCCCCCTTTGGGCTTTGGAAAGTAAAGAGTGTGTTAGGGCAGACGTGGTTTCAAGGAGCCCCAAACGAAAGTTAATGCCTTACGTTGTAGTATTCAGAGAAAGTATGCTGAAACAGGGATAGGTAAAACTCTAAAAAGATAAAGAATTTTGGGCAGAATAGCCGTCTTTATTACGTTAACCACTTAAGGACCGAGCCTCTTTCTGGGATTTGTTGTTTACAAGTTAAAAACTGTTTTTTTTGCTAGAAAATTACTTAAAACCTCCAAACATTATACATTTTTTTTCTAACAACCTAGAGAATAAAATGGCAGTTGTTGCAATACTTTATGTCACACCGTATTTGCGCAGCGGTCTTAGAAGCGCACTTTTTGGGGAAAAAATTAACTTTTTTGAGATAAAAAATATGACAACAGTAAAGTTAGCCCAATTTTTTTATATTGTGAAAGATAATGTTACGCCGAGTAAATTGATACCCAACATGTCACGCTTCAAAATTGCGCCCGCTCGTGGAATGGCGACAAACTTTTACCCTTAAAAATCTCCATAGGCAACGTTTAAAAAATTCTACAGGTTGTATGTTTTGAGTTACAGAGGAGGTCTAGGGCTAGAATTATTGCTCTCACTCTACCGATCGCGGTGATACCTCACATGTGTGGTTTGATATGTGGGCGCTGCTCACGTATGCATTTGCTTCTGCACACGAGCTCGGCGAGACGGGGCGCGTTTAAAAAAAAATAATCTTTTTTGTTTCTTATTTATTTTACCTTTTATTTTTTACACTGCTCTTTCAAAAAAAAAAATGGTGTCACTTTTATTCCTATTACAAGGAATGTAAACATCCCTTGTAATAGAAAAAAAGCATGACAAGTCCTCTTAAATATGAGATCTGGGATCAAAAAGACCTTAGATCTCATATTTACACTAAAATGCAAAAGAAAAAAAAAACTGTTGGCATTTGAAAAAATGCAAAAAAAAATAGCCCTTTAAGAGCTATGGGCAGAAGTGACGTTTTGACGTCGCTTCCGCCCTGCTATGGTATGGAGACAGGTGGGGGCCATTTTCCCCTCACTCGTCCCATACCCAGCCATGAGAAGGACCCGATCTCCTCCGCCGCTGCCGACGGCTCCGGTAAGCAGTGGAGGACACGGGAGAGCGCGGGGCCCCTCTCGCTGCTGATAAAAGTCATCTTGTGGCGAATCCGCCGCCGAGACCACCATTATCGGAAACCGGACCGCCGGCTGAAGAGGAGGATACCTGGGTTATGGCTGCTAGCTGCTGCCATAACAAAGATATCCCTCTTCAACTTCAAACAGCCGACGTATATCGGCGTGCAGTGATCCGGAAGTGGTTAATTTTACCTATCCAAGATAATGGTAGAGAGCACCATTTTGTCAGAAGATTAGATGTTTGACGCAAAATTGGAGGATAATTGCCAGTGAAAATGTAAGAAAGATTGGGTGTGAGAGTTATCTCTAGGTAAAGAAGGCAAGAAGTGGACCACGAGAAAGGGAGGGATGTTTGCGCTATATTTAAGGCTATAGATTTTTGAGAGTTAATAATTAGACCAGATATGTGGGCAAAGTGATCAAGTTTACTTATAAGATTAGGAGCAGAAATATGAGGGGATGACATAAAGATTAAGATATCGTCAGTAGGGATGAGCTTCGTGTTCGAGTTGAACATACGTTCGACTCGAACATCGGCTGTTCGATCGTTCGACGAAGATCGAACGATTTGGGCCGTTCGCGCCAAATTCGAGGGACGCGAACGGCCCACAATGCACTACGCCATCGCAGTGTCATCCAGGCGCTGTGATTGGCCAAGCATGCACTGTGACCCCGCATGCTTGGCCAATCACAGCGCCGGCAGCGAGGAGAGCAATGATTGGCCACAGGCAGGATGCCTGTGGCCAATTATTGCTGAAGGGATTTAGTACACGCCCCACACTATAAAAGGCCACCAGCACGGCGGCCTTGTGTAGTGTGTTCCGGAGCAGGGAAAGAGAAGCATAGGCAGGGACAGTGTCATTTTTTTCCTTTACTAATCCTGGATTCCTTGTGTTTAGGGACAGAGAAGGATAGGTAGGGAGAGTGTCAGTGTGTCATTCTGTGCTAAACCTTGTTTGTAGGGACAGAGAAGGACAGTGAGGGAAACTGTCAGTGTGCTATTCTGTTCTAAACCAATCTTGCTGAACCGTATTTGAAATCCTTGAGTTTAGGGACAGAGAAGGACACTCGTGGAAACTATCAGTGTGCTATTCTGTGCTAAATCTTGTTTGTAGGGACAGAGAAGGACAGTGAGGGAAACTATCAGTGTGCTATTCTGTGCTAAATCTTGTTTGTAGGGACAGAGAAGGACAGTGAGGGAAAGTGTCAGTGTGCTATTCTGTCCTAAACCAATCTTGCTGAACCATATTTGAAATCCTTGAGTTTAGGGACAGAGAAGGACACTCGGGGAAACTATCAGTGTGCTATTCTGTGCTAAATCTTGTTTGTAGGGACAGAGAAGGACAGTGAG
This sequence comes from Rana muscosa, assembly GCA_029206835.1. Lineage (NCBI taxonomy): Eukaryota > Metazoa > Chordata > Amphibia > Anura > Ranidae > Rana > Rana muscosa. The sequence goes on along the minus strand of CM055122.1, from coordinate 60,948,255 downwards.
GGAAAGTGTCAGTGTGCTATTCTGTCCTAAACCAATCTTGCTGAACCATATTTGAAATCCTTGAGTTTAGGGACAGAGAAGGACACTCGGGGAAACTATCAGTGTGCTATTCTGTGCTAAATCTTGTTTGTAGGGACAGAGAAGGACAGTGAGGGAAAGTGTCAGTGTGCTATTCTGTCCTAAACCAATCTTGCTGAACCATATTTGAAATCCTTGAGTTTAGGGACAGAGAAGGACACTCGGGGAAACTGTCAGTGTGCTATTCTGTTCTAAACCAATCTTGCTGAACCATATTTGAAATCCTTGAGTTTAGGGACAGAGAAGGACACTCGTGGAAACTATCAGTGTGCTATTCTGTGCTAAATCTTGTTTGTAGGGACAGAGAAGGACAGTGAGGGAAAGTGTCAGTGTGCTATTCTGTCCTAAACCAATCTTGCTGAACCATATTTGAAATCCTTGAGTTTAGGGACAGAGAAGGACACTCGGGGAAACTATCAGTGTGCTATTCTGTGCTAAATCTTGTTTGTAGGGACAGAGAAGGACAGTGAGGGAAAGTGTCAGTGTGCTATTCTGTCCTAAACCAATCTTGCTGAACCATATTTGAAATCCTTGAGTTTAGGGACAGAGAAGGACACTCGGGGAAACTATCAGTGTGCTATTCTGTGCTAAATCTTGTTTGTAGGGACAGAGAAGGACAGTGAGGGAAAGTGTCAGTGTGCTATTCTGTCCTAAACCAATCTTGCTGAACCATATTTGAAATCCTTGAGTTTAGGGACAGAGAAGGACACTCGGGGAAACTGTCAGTGTGCTATTCTGTTCTAAACCAATCTTGCTGAACCATATTTGAAATCCTTGAGTTTAGGGACAGAGAAGGACACTCGTGGAAACTATCAGTGTGCTATTCTGTGCTAAATCTTGTTTGTAGGGACAGAGAAGGACAGTGAGGGAAACTGTCAGTGTGCTATTCTGTTCTAAACCAATCTTGCTGAACCGTATTTGAAATCCTTGAGTTTAGGGACAGAGAAGGACACTCGGGGAAACTATCAGTGTGCTATTCTGTGCTAAATCTTGTTTGTAGGGACAGAGAAGGACAGTGGGGGAAAGTGTCAGTGTGCTATTCTGTCCTAAACCAATCTTGCTGAACCATATTTGAAATCCTTGAGTTTAGGGACAGAGAAGGACACTCGGGGAAACTATCAGTGTGCTATTCTGTGCTAAATCTTGTTTGTAGGGACAGAGAAGGACAGTGAGGGAAAGTGTCAGTGTGCTATTCTGTCCTAAACCAATCTTGCTGAACCATATTTGAAATCCTTGAGTTTAGGGACAGAGAATGACACTCGGGGAAACTGTCAGTGTGCTATTCTGTTCTAAACCAATCTTGCTGAACCATATTTGAAATCCTTGAGTTTAGGGACAGAGAAGGACACTCATGGAAACTATCAGTGTGCTATTCTGTGCTAAATCTTGTTTGTAGGGACAGAGAAGGACAGTGAGGGAAACTGTCAGTGTGCTATTCTGTTCTAAACCAATCTTGCTGAACCATATTTGAAATCCTTGAGTTTAGGGACAGAGAAGGACACTCGGGGAAACTATCAGTGTGCTATTCTGTGCTAAATCTTGTTTGTAGGGACAGAGAAGGACAGTGAGGGAAAGTGTCAGTGTGCTATTCTGTCCTAAACCAATCTTGCTGAACCATATTTGAAATCCTTGAGTTTAGGGACAGAGAAGGACACTCGGGGAAACTATCAGTGTGCTATTCTGTGCTAAATCTTGTTTGTAGGGACAGAGAAGGACAGTGAGGGAAAGTGTCAGTGTGCTATTCTCTCCTAAACCAATCTTGCTGAACCATGTTTGAAATCCTTGAGTTTAGGGACAGAGAAGAACACTCGGGGAAACTATCAGTGTGCTATTCTGTGCTAAATCTTGTTTGTAGGGACAGGGAAGGACAGTGAGGGAAAGTGTCAGTGTGCTATTCTGTCCTAAACCAATCTTGCTGAACCATATTTGAAATCCTTGAGTTTAGGGACAGAGAAGGACACTCGGGGAAACTATCAGTGTGCTATTCTGTGCTAAATCTTGTTTGTAGGGACAGAGAAGGACAGTGAGGGAAAGTGTCAGTGTGCTATTCTCTCCTAAACCAATCTTGCTGAACCATATTTGAAATCCTTGAGTTTAGGGACAGAGAAGGACACTCGGGGAAACTATCAGTGTGCTATTCTGTGCTAAATCTTGTTTGTAGGGACAGAGAAGGACAGTGAGGGAAAGTGTCAGTGTGCTATTCTGTCCTAAACCAATCTTGCTGAACCATATTTGAAATCCTTGAGTTTAGGGACAGAGAAGGACACTCGGGGTAACTATCAGTGTGCTATTCTGTGCTAAATCTTGTTTGTAGGGACAGAGAAGGACAGTGAGGGAAAGTGTCAGTGTGCTATTCTGTCCTAAACCAATCTTGCTGAACCATATTTGAAATCCTTGAGTTTAGGGACAGAGAAGGACACTCGGGGAAACTATCAGTGTGCTATTCTGTGCTAAATCTTGTTTGTAGGGACAGAGAAGGACAGTGAGGGAAAGTGTCAGTGTGCTATTCTGTCCTAAACCAATCTTGCTGAACCATATTTGAAATCCTTGAGTTTAGGGACAGAGAAGGACACTCGGGGAAACTATCAGTGTGCTATTCTGTGCTAAATCTTGTTTGTAGGGACAGAGAAGGACAGTGAGGGAAAGTGTCAGTGTGCTATTCTGTCCTAAACCAATCTTGCTGAACCATATTTGAAATCCTTGAGTTTAGGGACAGAGAAGGACACTCGGGGAAACTATCAGTGTGCTATTCTGTGCTAAATCTTGTTTGTAGGGACAGAGAAGGACAGTGAGGGAAAGTGTCAGTGTGCTATTCTGTCCTAAACCAATCTTGCTGAACCATATTTGAAATCCTTGAGTTTAGGGACAGAGAAGCACACTCGGGGAAACTGTCAGTGTGCTATTCTGTTCTAAACCAATCTTGCTGAACCATATTTGAAATCCTTGAGTTTAGGGACAGAGAAGGACACTCGTGGAAACTATCAGTGTGCTATTCTGTGCTAAATCTTGTTTGTAGGGACAGAGAAGGACAGTGAGGGAAACTGTCAGTGTGCTATTCTGTTCTAAACCAATCTTGCTGAACCATATTTGAAATCCTTGAGTTTAGGGACAGAGAAGGACACTCGGGGAAACTATCAGTGTGCTATTCTGTGCTAAATCTTGTTTGTAGGGACAGAGAAGGACAGTGAGGGAAAGTGTCAGTGTGCTATTCTGTCCTAAACCAATCTTGCTGAACCATATTTGAAATCCTTGAGTTTAGGGACAGAGAAGGACACTCGGGGAAACTATCAGTGTGCTATTCTGTGCTAAATCTTGTTTGTAGGGACAGAGAAGGACAGTGAGGGAAACTATCAGTGTGCTATTCTGTGCTAAACCAATCTTGCTGAAGCATATTGCAAATCCTTGTGTTTAGGGACAGAGAAGGATAGGCAGGGGACAGTGTCAGTCTCTTTGTTGCTAAGCCTCCTGCACAGTATACACCTGAAGGTAGCCCTTATTGCTGTTTTTCCCATCTCCCTGCAGGCCATCCATTAAAATGTCTGCAAGGCAAACAAGGAGAGGCAGACAGTCAGGAGGCAAAAAAAGAGGGCAAGCAGGCTCTGTGTCTGGGGGCAACAGTGCTGGTCGTGGACGCGGTGCATTGTCATCAGCACGTGGCCATGGGACACGCTTGTCCTTCTTTTCGGCAGCTGGACATGTTGAGCCACATCATGCCGAAGACTTGGTAGAGTGGATGACCAAGCCCACCTCATCCTCCTCATCCTCTCTCACCCAGGCTCAGGGTACTGGCAAAGCAGCTGCCAAAGCGTCCTCTTCTCTGGTATCAATGTCATCATTAGTCACTCCTTCCCTAGACCCACCATGTCCTCCTCCTGAGGAGTCCCCCGAACTGTTTGAGCACAGTGTTGGGTACATGCTCCAGGAGGATGCCCAGCGTTTCGAAGGATCTGATGATGATACCCAGCTAGAGGAAGGCAGTAGCGTGAGAGCAGAGAGAGGGGATGCTCAAGAAGGACACCAATCTGGCAGTCATGCTCCAGCAGCTGCAGCATACTGCCAGATTGGCTCCAGTGATGAGGAGGGAGGGGATGATGAGGTCACTGACTCCACGTGGGTGCCTAATAGGAGAGAGGAGGAGGTGGAGGATGAGGAGGAGGCACATCTCCAACGAGGCAGGATGCCCTTGGGTGGCCAGCGTATGGGCAGCACACGGAATCACACGGAATCACACCGCAGAGCTCCGCCTGTGCAGGGCGCTGCCTCTGCCCATCATTCAAAAAGTTATTTGGTGTGGGCCTTTTTTGAGGCGAGTGCATCAGATCGCACAGCTGCTGTTTGCAACATATGTCTCAAGCGTATATCGCGTGGCCAAAACATCAGCCGCTTGGGCACCACATGCTTGATCAGACATATGTTGACCTGCCATGCAGCTCGTTGGCAAGCCTACCTTAAAGACCCACACCAAAGAACAAAGCGGACCTCTCCTTGCACCGCATCAGCTGGGATCTCCAACCCCACTATACCATCAGTCCTCTCTGAAACCTGCACTGAGAGGAATGAAGGTGTAGAATTAGGTGTGTCACAGCCAAGTACTTGTGGCCACTCTGCTAGCAGTACACCGACGTCCGATTCTAGCAGGCAAATTTCCCTGCCCCAGCTGCTGGACCGTCAAAAGAAGTTCACTCCCAGCCATCCACATGCCCAGCGGTTGAATGCTAGCTTGGCTAAATTGCTAGCGCTTCAACTGCTGCCTTTTCAGTTGGTAGACTCGGCCCCCTTCCGTGAGTTTGTGCAATGTGCGGTTCCTCAGTGGCAGGTTCCCAAACGCCACTTTTTCTCACGGAAGGCGATTCCGGCTCTCTACAGGCATGTGGAAGGCAATGTCTTGGCCTCGCTGGACAGGGCGGTCAGCGGTAAGGTGCATATTACCGCTGACTCATGGTCCAGCAGGCATGGACAGGGACGTTACCTTTCTTTCACGGCCCATTGGGTCACTCTTTTGGCAGCTGGGAAGGATGCAGGACAAGGTGCAGTAGTGTTGGAGGTTGTTCCACCGCCACGCCTCCAAAATGCTACTACTAGTTGTGACACACCTCTCTCCTCCACCCCCTCCTCTTCTTCTTCCTCCATGGCCTCTTCCTGTGGTTTGTCCTCGGAACCAGCGGTGCTCCGTAGGCGTTCAAGGGGCTACGCAAGTACGCAGGCAAAAAGATGCCATGCCGTGCTTGCGCTGGTGTGTTTGGGGGACAGGAGCCACACTGGGGCAGAGGTCCTGTCTGCTCTGCAGGGGCAGGCCGAGAGGTGGTTGACGCCACGCCAGCTTAAGCCAGGAATGGTGGTTTGCGACAATGGCACCAACCTCCTCTCCGCCCTCCGACAGGGACAACTGACCCATGTGCCCTGTATGGCTCACGTCCTTAACCTGGTGGTGCAGCGGTTCTTGGGCAGGTACCCGGGCTTACAGGATGTCCTGAGGCAGGCCAGGAAAGTCTGTGTGCATTTCCGCAGATCTTATAATGCCAGTGCTCGCCTGGCTGAGCTGCAAAAGGAGTTGAACCTGCCCAAGAACCGCCTTATATGTGACATGCCCACCAGGTGGAACTCAACGTTGGCCATGCTGCAGCGGCTGCACACGCAGCAGAGGGCCATCAATGAGTACCTGTGCGACTACGGCACCAGGACAGGGTCAGGGGAGCTCTGTTTTTTTTCACCACGCCAGTGGGGCATGATCAGGGATGCATGCACTGTCCTGGCACCATTTGAGGAGGCCACGAGGATGGTGAGCAGTGACAGTGCATGCATCAGTGACACTGTACCTCTTGTCCACCTGTTGGAGCACACGCTGCGTGGAATAATGGACAGGGCACTTGAGGCAGAACAGAGGCAGGAAGAGGAGGACTTCCTTGCCTCTCAAGGCCCCCTTTACCCAGACAGTGTTCCTTCTGTCCCACCCATCGCACAGGAAGAGGAGGAGGATTGTGTCAGCATGGAGGTGGAGGCTGGCACTCAGCATCATCAGCAGCAGTCTTTTAGGGATGATTTACAGTCCCAAGAAACCAGTGGACTTGTACGTGGCTGGGAGGAGGTGGCTGCGGATCATGTCGTCCTTAGTGACCCAGAGGACTCCGGACTGAATGCCTCAGCTAACCTACGCTGCATGGCCTCCCTGATCCTGCAAAGTCTGCAGAAGGATCCTCATATTCTTCGGATCAAGGAGAGGGACCATTACTGGCTGGCCACTCTCCTTGATCCACGGTACAAGGGTAAGGTTGCGGACCTTATGTTACCGTCGCAGAGGGAGCAGAGGATGAGACAACTCCGGGAGGCCTTGCAGAAAGGTCTGTGCAACGCGTTCCCAGAGACTGGGAGGTTACAAACTCCTGGTCCTGGACAACGAGTTGCTGAGGCTTCGGGCAGTCAAAGAAGGAGCGGTGGGGAAGGTGGCCGTCTGACCGATGCGTTCAGACAATTCTTTAGTCCGCAGCCCCAAGGTATGATCGGTTCTAGCAACCATCGCCAGCGTCTGATATACATGGTGCAGCAATACCTAGGGGCAAGGTCAGACTTGGACACCTTCCCCACCGAAAATCCTCTGGCTTACTGGGTCTTGAGGATGGATCACTGGCCAGAGCTTGCACAGTATGCAATTGAGCTACTGGCCTGTCCTGCATCCAGCGTTCTTTCAGAACGCACATTCAGTGCTGCTGGAGGATTTGTCACGGATCACAGGGTGCGCCTGTCCACCGACTCGGTTGATCGACTGACTTTCATCAAGATGAACCAGTCTTGGATCACCACCAGCTACCACACACCTGATGCTGATATAACAGACTAATTGATTTTAAAATGTCACATCCCTTCAAGACTGATGCTGATGCTGAGTGCCTGTGCTGTTATGTTGACTGGCTATCCTCCTCCTCCTCCTCAATGATCCGATTAATGATGATAGCTTGGAAGATCATTTTGGTTTATGGGTGCCGCCACCAGTGGCTAAGGCCCAATTTTTCAGCCCCTGTTTAACAGGGGCGTGTAATTACAATTTTTGATGCAATACTTTGCAACAGGGCTCATTGCTGTGCTCCAAGTACAGTATCTGTGAGGGGTTGCAGTGTTGTGCCACCAGTGGCTAAGGCCCAATTTTTCAGCCTCTGTTTAACAGGGGCGTGTAATTACAATTTTTGATGCAATACTTTGCAACAGGGCTCATTGCTGTGCTCCAAGTACAGTATCTGTGAGGGGTTGCAGTGTTGTGCCACCAGTGGCTAAGGACCAATTTTTCAGCCCCTGTTTAACAGGGGCGTGTAATTACAATTTTTGATGCAATACTTTGCAACAGGGCTCATTGCTGTGCTCCAAGTACAGTATCTGTGAGGGGTTGCAGTGTTGTGCCACCAGTGCCTAAGGCCCAATTTTTCAGCCCCTGTTCAACAGGGGCATGCAATTATAATTATTGATCTAATAATTCACAGCAGGGCCCATTGCTGCGCCCACCAAGAGTAACTGTCAGGCCTTACAGTGTTGTGGCACCAGAACCACCATCAAAGGCCCAATTTTTACTACCACTGTTCAACAATTATATGTTATTACAATTCCTGATATAATAGTTGACAGCAGGGCGTTCCAGCACCCACCAAGAGTAACTGTGAGTGCTTACAGTGTTGTGCCAACACCAACACCTAAGGGGCCAATTTCTGCAGAGTATATACAGCAGGTCCCTACTTTCAAACATCCAACTTACAAACGACTACTACTTGCAAACGGAAGAAGACAACAGGAAGTGAGAGGAAATCTACCCCTTGGAAGGAAAATTCTCTCCTGTAAGAATTAATATGGGAGAAAGGTGTCTCCTCTCTACTGATGCTTTATCACCAATCCTTGTTTCAATAAAAACACCACATTTCAAAAACAGTTGTCATTGGGACGCAAAGTGAGGTGAAATGTTCTGGACAGGGGCACAGACAGCAAAACAAATGTTACAGGGGTGATAACCCTTCCCTATGTTTTCCAAAAAGCTTAAAAATAGGTATTTGGGCTGGAGCTACACTTAAACAATGTAGCTGTTCAAAATTACAAACAGATTCTACATAAGAACAAACCTACAGTCCCTGTCTTGTATGCACCGCCTGTATACGGCTGTTCAGAGTATATAGGGCCTTTTTTATTTTGTGTGCGGGGTTCCCCTTAATATCCATACAAGACCCAAAGGGGCTGGTAATGGGCTGGGGTAGGGGGGGGGTGTGTGATGGGGTAGCTATGCCATTTTTCTTAAAGATTTTCATCCATATTACCGGGACCAGACATTACATTAAAGCCACAAGCAGTTTTAAATGGCTTTTTTTTCTTTTGGAAATGTAATTTTGTGCAGGGACAGTTCTAAACACGGGAAACACGTGGCACTTCACAGGCATACTTTAGACACCCCCCAGGTACAATATTGAAAGGAATATTTGACTTTTTTTTTTTCACTTTATGCATCATTAAAATGACTGCTCCCGGAAAACGTCCATTTTTAAAACTTCTTTTTGCATTGATACATGTCCCCTGGTGCAGAACCCGGGTTCCCAAACTCTGTTTAGGACAATAACATGGATAATAGTCGTTATAATTAGCACTTTAGAATCCGAACGTTCGCATCCATTGTATTTAATAGGGTTCTAATGTTCGTGCGAACTTTCGGTCCGTTCGCGGGTTCTGGTGCGAACCGAACCCGGGGGTGTTCGGCTCATCACTATACAAAAGTGTTAAATAACCCTAAACTAGACCAAATGTAGCTACAAGTCACATTAAAAAAAAAACATAAACACACGATCCCGAGTGTTTTGGATTTGGATCCTGGAGGCAAGAGCTGAAAGCTAAAAGCCAGAGTCAAGAGTTGAAAAAAAATAAAAAGAGAAGCTAGCTAAAGACCAGAGGCAAGAGCTGAAAACTATACAAAGACCAGCTAGCTAAAGACCGGAGGCAAGAGTTGAAATCTATACAAAGACCGGCTAGCTAAAAACCAGAGGCAAGAACTGGAAACTATACAAAGACTAACTAGCTAAATGCAAGAACTGAAAACTATACCAAGACCAGCTAGCTAAAGACCAGAGGCAAGAGCTGAAAACTATACAAAAAACAACTAGTTAAAGGCAAGAGCTGAAAACTATACAAAGACCGGCTAGCTAAAAACCGGAGGCAAGAGCTGAAAACTATACTTTGGCCAGCTAGCTAAAGGGATATAATAACTTGCATGCACATGTGGGGGGGTCGTGTCATCCTGGGCCTGCCAATAATGATGGCTGAAAATGCTGAACTTAGAAGAAGACTGAGCGAAGAAGTTGGCGCCTATGAGTGAGTTTGCAGATGTTGCATTGGTTGAGAGGTGAGTATAGCAGACTTTAGTTGCTCTGTAAGTGACCACCCACAGTATGTTATATCACAGAGATCAATAACTGAGCATGGCTATGTCTGATTGTGCAAATAACAAGTATGCACCGGGATGCAAAAATTTGAGTTTTTTTTTTTCCAATGCCCCATACATATAAATACAAGCCACAGCTCATCTCAACAATATATCATTTGCGTAATTTATTTATACATTTAAATGATGATAATTACTTGTTGGCACAAGCATGATTGATTAGCCTGGGACGAACTGCATTTAGAGTGGATGCTTTTTTAAGTTAATTGTAAATTAGCAGCTGACAGTGAAATATTGGATGTCAATACAAAATTACACAAGGCAACAGGCATACTTTAGGTCAGAAAGGCTAATTAACTATATGACTAGTGGCTATTTAAAAATGTGCTGAAGGGTTACAATCAAATGGTTGTATTCTGATATTTAAATTTATCTTATTTTAATTTATTTTAGATGGATAACAGAAATAGTGAAAGCCCAATTTCATACAGTTTTGGATAGAGTGGGGAACCACTGCCACCTTTTCATTGCTGAGGCTAGAAAACTGAAAATAGGATATATGGTGACCTTCCCTTTATCTAAGACAAAATCTGTATTATTTCAATAAAATCAATAGCTTATTTACTACAAAAAACAAACAAAAAACTAACGACTTGGGACAATTAAATTTTTTTAAGATGTATATCTTTTTATGACTTTATAAATCATCAATCACAGACAAGCTGTTCATGTAAATAAACTAGATTAGTATTTAGGGGCATTGCCTTGTGCCCCCCTGCCATCACTGTTATATTTTATATATCCAATCTGTGTTTTATAAATAAACATTAAACAAATCACAGGCTAGGTTCACATATGCATCATCATGCATAATTGTACACATTCCCAACCCACAAGTAGGGATGGGCCGAACACCCCCGGGTTCGGTTCGCACCAGAACCTTCGAACGGACCGAAAGTTCGTGCGAATTTTCGAACCCTATTCGTTACAATGGACGTGAACGTTCGAAATCAAAAGTGCTAATTATAACGGCCAATATGCATGTTAATGTCATAAAACAGGTTTGGGGACCCGGGTCCTGTTCCAGGGGACATATATCAATGCAAAAAGAAGTTTTAAAAACTAACGTTTTTTCGGGAGCAGTCATTTTAATGATGCATAAAGTAAAAAAAAAAAAGTGAAATATTCCTTTAAATATGGTACCTGGGGGGGTGTCTAAAGTATGCCTGTGAAGTGGCATGTGTTTCCCGTGTTTAGAACTGTCCCTGCACAAAATGACATTTGTAAAGGAAAGAAAGAAGCCATTTTAAACCGCTTGCGGCTTTAATGTCATGTCTTGTCCTGGCAATATGGCTGAAAATCCTTGAGAAAAATGGCATGGCTACCCCATCACCCCCCCCCCCACCCACCCCAGCCCCTTTGGGTCTTGTATGGATATTAAGGGTAACCCCGCACCCAAAAAAACACCCTATACCTACAACCCTATATACTCTGAACAGCAGTATACAGGCGGTGCAAACAAGACAGGGACTGTAGGTTTGTTCTTAAGTAGAATCTGAACAGGTACATTTTTAAGTGTAGCTCCATCCAAAAAAAAACTATTTTTAAGCTTTTTGGAGAACATAGGGAAGAGTTATCACCCCTGTAACATTTGTTTTGCTGTCTGTGCACCTGTTCAGAACATTTCACCTCACTTTCCGTCCCAATGACAAATGTTTTTGGAAAAGTGGGGTTTTTATTGAAACAAGGATTGGTGATAAAGCATCAGTAGAGAGGAGATACCTTTTTTCCAAATTAAATCTAACAGGATAGAATTTCCCTTCCTAGGGGTAGATTTCCTCTCACTTCCTGTTTTCTCCTTCCGTTTGCAAGTAGGAGTCGTTTGTAAGTTGGATGTTTGAAAGTAGGGGCCTGCCGTATATACTCTGCAGAAATTTGCCCCATTAGATGTTGGTGTAGCCACAACACTGTAAGTCCTCACAGTTACTCTTGGTGGGCACAGGAATTGGCCCTGCTGTGAATTATTAGATCAAGATTTGTAATTGCATGCACCTGTTGAACAGGGCAGAAAAATTGGGCCTTTGGTGGTTGTGGTGGACGGTGTTGCCACAAGACTGTAAGCCCTCACAGTTACTCTTGGTGGGCGCAGGAATGGGCCCTGCTGTGAATTATTAGATCAAGATTTGTAATTGCATGCACCTGTTGAACAGGGCAGAAAAATTGGCCCTTTGGTGGTGGTGGTGGACGGTGTTGCCACAAGACTGTAAGCCCTCACAGTTACTCTTGGTGGGCGCAGGAATGTGCCCTGCTGAGAATTATTAGATCAAGATTTGTAATTACACGCCCCTGTTAAACAGGGGCTGAAAAATTGGGCCTTTGGTGGTGGACGGTGTTGCCACAAGACTGTAAGCCCTCACAGTTACTCTTGGTGGGCGCAGGAATGGGCCCTGCTGTGAACTATTAGATCAAGATTTGTAATTACACGCCCCTGTTAAACAGGGGCTGAAAAATTGTGCCTTAGGCACTGGTGCTGGTGCCACAACACTGCAACCCCTCACAGATACTGTACTTGGAGCACAGCAGTCAGACCTGTTGCGAAGCATTGCTTAAAAAATTGTAATTACACGCCCCTGTTAAACAGGGGCTGAAAAATTGTGCCTTAGGCACTGGTGCTGGTGCCACAACACTGCAACCCCTCACAGATGCTGTACTCTGAGCACAGCAATGAGACCTGTTGCAAAGCATTGCATAAAAAATTGTAATTACACACCCCTGTTAAACAGGGGCTGAAAAATTGTGCCTTAGGCACTGGTGCTGGTGCCACAACACTGCAACCCCTCACAGATACATGTACTCTGAGCACAGCAATGAGACCTGTTGCAAAGCATTGCATAAAAAATTGTAATTACACGCCCCTGTTAAACAGGGGCTGAAAAATTGGGCCTTAGCCACTGGTGTGGTGGCACCCAGAAACAAAAATGTTCTTCCAAGCTATCAAGGAATGGATCATTGAGGAGGAGGAAGAGGATAGTCAGTGAACATAACAGGACAGTCACTCAGCATCAGCATAGGCAGTCTTGAAGGGATGTGACATTATAAATTATTCAGTTATATCCGCTTCAGGTGCCTGGTAGCTGGTGGTGATCCAAGACTGATTCATCTTTATGAAGGTCAGTCGATCAACCGAGTCGGTGGACAGGTGCACCCTGTGATCGGTGACAAAGCCTCCAGCAGCACTAAATGTGCATTCGGAAAGAACGTTGGATGCAGGACAGGCCAGTAGCTCAATTGCATACTGTGCAAGCTCTGGCCAGTGATCCATCCTCAAGACCCAGTAAGCCAGAGGATTTTCGGTGGGAAAGGTGTCCAAGTCTGACCTTGCCCCTAGGTATTGCTGCACCATGTATATCAGACGCTGGCGATGGTTGCTGGAACCGATCATACCTTGGGGCTGCGGACTAAAAAATTGTCTGAACGCATCGGTCAGACGTCCACCTTTCCCACCGCTCCTTCTGCTACTGACCAAAGCCTCAGCAACTCGTCGTCCAGGACCAGGAGTTTGTAACCTCCCAGTCTCTGGGAACGCGTTGCACAGACCTTTCTGCAAGGCCTCCCTGAGATGTCTCATCCTCTGCTCCCTCTGCGACGGCAAGATAAGATCTGCAACCTTACCCTTGTACCGTGGATCAAGGAGAGTGGCCAGCCAGTAATGGTCCCTCTCCTTGATCCGAAGAATACGAGGATCCTTCCGCAGGCTTTGCAGGATCAGGGAGGCCATGCAACGTAGGTTAGCTGAGGCATTCGGTCCGGAGTCTTCTGGGCTGGGTCACTGAGGACGACATGATCGCCAGCCACCTCCTCCCTGCCACGTACAAGTCCACTGGTTTGTTGGGACTGTACATCATCCCTAAAAGACTGCTGCTGCTGATGCTGAGTGCCAGGCTCCACCTCCATGCTCACACAATCCTCCTCCTCCTCCTCATCCTCTTCCTGTGTGATGGGTGGGAGAGAAGGAACACTGTCTGGATAAAGGGGGCCTTGAGAGGCAAGGAAGTCCTCCTCTTCCTGCCTCTGTTCTGCCTCAAGTGCCCTGTCCATTATCCCACGCAGCGTATGCTCCAACAGGTGGACAAGAGGTACAGTGTCACTGATGCATGCACTGTCACTGCTCACCATCCTCGTGGCCTCCTCAAATGGTGACAGGACAGTGCATGCATCACTGATCATGCTCCACTGGCGTGGGGAAAAAAATCCAAGCTCCCCTGACCCTGTCCTGGTGCCGTAGTCGCACAGGTACTCATTGATGGCCCTCTGCTGCGTGTGCAGTCGCTGCAGCATGGCCAACGTTGAGTTCCACCTGGTGGGCATGTCACATATAAGGCGGTTCTTGGGCAGGTTCAACTCATTTTGCAGCTCAGCCAGCCGAGCACTGGCATTATACGATCGGCGGAAATGCACACAGACTTTCCTGGCCTGCCTCAGGACATCCTGTAAGCCTGGGTACCTGCCCAAGAATTGCTGCACCACCAGGTTGAGGATGTGAGCCATACAGGGCACATGGGTCAGCTGCCCCTGTCGCAGGGCGGAGAGGAGGTTGGTGCCATTGTCAGAAACCACCATTCCTGGCTTAAGCTGGCGTGGCGTCAACCACCTCTCGGCCTGCCCCTGCAGAGCAGACAGAACCTCTGCCCCAGTGTGGCTCCTGTCCCCCAAACACACCAGCGCAAGCACGGCATGGCATCTTTTTGCCTGCGTACTCGCGTAGCCCCTTGTACGCCTACGGAGCACCGCTGGTTCCGAGGACAGAGCACTCGAAGAGGCCATGGAGGAAGAAGAAGAGGAGGGGGTGGAGGAGAGAGGTGTGTCACAACCAGTAGTAGCATTTTGGAGGTGTGGTGGCGGAACAACCTCCAACACTACTGCACCTTGTCCTGCATCCCTCCCAGCTGCCAATAGAGTGACCCAATGGGCCGTGAAAGACAGGTAACGTCCCTGTCCATGCCTGTTGGACCATGAGTCAGCGGTAATATGCACCTTACCGCTGACCGCCCTGTCCAGCGAGGCATGGACATTGCCTTCCACATGCCGGTAGAGAGCCGGAATCGCCTTCCGTGAGAAAAAGTGGCGTTTGGGAACCTGCCACTGAGGAACCGCACATTGAACAAACTCACGGAAGGGGGCCGAGTCTACCAACTGAAAAGGCAGCAGTTGAAGTGCTAGCAATTTAGCCAAGCTAGCATTCAACCGCTGGGCATGTGGATGGCTGGGAGTAAACTTCTTTCGACGGTCCAGCAGCTGGGGCAGGGAAATTTGCCTGGTAGAATCGGACGTCGGTGTACTGCTAACAGAGTGCCCGCAAGTACTTGGCTGTGACACACCTAATTCTACACCTTCATTCCTCTCAGAGCAGCTTTCAGAGAGGACTGAAGATATAGTGGGGTTGGAGATCCCAGCTGATGAGGAGCAAGGAGAGGTCCGCTTTGTTCTTTCGTGTGGGTCTTTAATGTGCGCTTGCCAACGAGCTGCTTGGCAGGTCGACATATGTCTGGTCATGCTTGTGGTGCCCAAGCGGCTGATGTTTTGGCCACGCGAGATACGCTTGAGACATATGTTGCAAATAGCAGTGGTGCGATCTGATGCACTCATCTCAAAAAAGGCCCACACCAAAGAACTTTTGTGATAACGTGCAGAGGCAGCGCCCTGCACATGCGGAGCTCTGCGGTGTGATTCAGTTGGTGTGCTGGCCTCTATCTGGCCTCCGGAGGGCATCCTGCCTCGTTGGACATGTGCCGCCGCCTCCTCCTCCTCCTCCTCCTCCTCTCTCCCTTCAGGCACCAACGTGGAGTCAGTGACCTCATCATCCCCTCTCTCTTCACCACTGGAGCAAACCTGGCAGTAAGCTGCAGCTGGTGGAACATGACTGCCAGATTGCTGTCCTTGAGCATCCCCTCTCTCTGCGCTCACGCTACTGCCTTCCTCTAGCTGGGTATCATCATCCGAGCCTTCAAAACGTTGGGCATCCTCCTGGAGCATGTACCCAACACTGTGCTCAAACAGTTCGGGGGACTCCTCAGGAGGACATGGTGGGTCTAGAGAAGGGGTGCCTGATGATGCCATTGAGTACGCATTGGCAGCTGCTTTGCCAGTACCATGAGCCTGGGTGAGAGAGGATGAGGAGGATGAGGAGGGCTTGGTCATCCATTCTACCAAGCCTTCGGCATGATGCGGCTCAACATGTCCAGCTGCCGAAAACAAGGACAAGCGTGTCCCATGGCCACGTGCTGATGACGATGCACGACCACGTCCACGACCAGCACTGTTGTCTCTAGAAACAGAGCCTGCTTGCCCTGAGTTCTTGCCTCGGGACTGTCTGCCTCTCCTTGGCGGTCTTCCAGGCATTGTAGTGGGTAGTGTATATTTTGCTGGAGTCACACAGCACACACACTAACTCCTGCAGATGGCTGCATTAGATGACAGCAACAGGGCCTTACGGCAGATAGAGGCTGCCTTAGATGACAACAACTGGGCCTTACAGCAGATAGAGGCTGCCTTAGATGACAACAACTGGGCCTTACGGCAGATAGAGGCTGCCTTATATGACAACAACTGGGCCTTATGGCAGATAGAGAGGCTGAGATGGTTTTATGTGTGTTGTACTAACAGAGCACACACACACACACACTAGCTCCTGGAGATGCCTGGCTGCCTTCGATGACAACAACTGGGCCTTACGGCAGATAGAGGCTGCCTTATATGACAACAACTGGGCCTTATAGCAGATAGAGAGGCTGAGGTGGTTTTATGTGTGCTGTACTAACAGAGCACACACACACACACGCTAGCTCCTGGAGATGCCTGGCTGCCTTCGATGACAGCAACTGGGCCTTACGGCAGTTAGAGGCTGCCTTATATGACAACAACTGGGCCTTATGGCAGATAGAGAGGCTGAGGTGGTTTTATGTGTGCTGTACTAACAGAGCACACACACACATGCTAGCTCCTGGAGATGCCTGGCTGCCTTCGATGACAACAACTGGGCCTTACGGCAGATAGAGGCTGCCTTATATGACAACAACTAAGCCTTATAGCAGATAGAGAGGCTGAGGTGGTTTTATGTGTGCTGTACTAACAGAGCACACACACACACGCTAGCTCCTGGAGATGCCTGGCTGCCTTCGATGACAACTGGGCCTTACGGCAGATAGAGGCTGCCTTATATGACAACAACTGGGCCTTATAGCAGATAGAGAGGCTGAGGTGGTTTTATGTGTGCTGTACTAACAGAGCACACACACACACGCTAGCTCCTGGAGATGCCTGGCTGCCTTCGATGACAACAACTGGGCCTTACGGCAGATAGAGGCTGCCTTATATGACAACAACTGGGCCTTATAGCAGATAGAGAGGCTGAGGTGGTTTTATG
Organism: Rana muscosa; assembly: GCA_029206835.1. Lineage (NCBI taxonomy): Eukaryota > Metazoa > Chordata > Amphibia > Anura > Ranidae > Rana > Rana muscosa. Next base: position 60,931,354 of record CM055122.1, on the reverse strand, counting down.
TGTGCTGTACTAACAGAGCACACACACACACGCTAGCTCCTGGAGATGCCTGGCTGCCTTTGATGACAACAACTGGGCCTTATAGCAGATAGAGTGACTGAGGTGGTTTTATGTGTGCTGTACTAACACAGCACACACACACACACACTAGCTCCTATAAATGCCTGCCTGCCTTAGATCACAATAGGACAGAAGGTGATACTGCAATGCTGTACTAACAGCACGCACACACCAGACTAATCTTCAGAATCACAGCAGTTAGACTCAGCAGCAGATAATGTCACCACTCAGCAGCAGTGCAATCAGCAGAATGAATCAGTGATGCAATCAAATGATCAGTATTCAGTAGTAATGATAATAAATCAGCATCAGCATCAGCAGTCTGCCTATATCAGAATCAAGCCAGGACACAGTGCACTAGGCCGACGGCGCGGCGGCCTTTTATACAGTGGGGCGTGTTCTAAAGCCCCTGAGCTATAATTGGCTACAGGCGTCCTGCCTGTAGCCAATTATTGCTCTCCTCGCTGCCGGCGCTGTGATTGGCCAAGCATGCGGGGTCACAGTGCATGCTTGGCCAATCATCAGCCAGCAATGCACTGCGACTGGCGCAATGCATTGCGGGCCGCTCGCATCACACGAATGTGATGCGAACGGCCCAAATAGTTCTTGGCTCGCTGAGAGGGCGAACGCCCGATGTTCGATTCGAACGTGGGTTCGAATCGAACACCGGGCCCATCCCTACCCACAAGCAAAACACGCTGCTCTTTTGCAGACGTGCAGGGGGTGCTATTTATTCTTAATGGCACCCCCACACATCAGAAAACTTTTTCAGGTGCACAAAATTGCATTGTGCCACAACACCCTGCAGTACTGTGCAGCTGCGTTTAAAAAAAAAAAGGTCTGGGACTATTTCACCGGGCCCATCCCTACCCACAAGCAAAACACGCTGCTCTTTTGCAGACGTGCAGGGGGTGCTATTTATTCTTAATGGCACCCCCACACATCAGAAAACTTTTTCAGGTGCACAAAATTGCATTGTGCCACAACACCCTGCAGTACTGTGCAGCTGCGTTTAAAAAAAAAAAGGTCTGGGACTATTTCCCCTGTTTCCAGCAGATACAGAAGCCCATTCAAATAAATGGGCTGCTGTGCCTGCGCAAATGTATGCTGCTTGACCAACACAATCCTTGTGGTTTAAAGTGGTTGTAAACCCTCTCCTATATCCAGTGAAGTGAACAGCCTCAGATGATACACAGAGATGAAACAAATCTCCCTACATAGGTTTTTACATGTATATCTGCTGTCTTTAGCTTGCTATATTCTTTAGAAAGTGAACATAATGTTAGAATTTTTACTTCCTCTTTCAGCAGTGGGAGGGGAGTCTGGGCATACACTGTGTGACAGCTGATTGGAGGAAAGGCACACACCCCCATCCACATAGGCAGAAGAAGAAAGAAACTTTCAGAGCTGTGCTGTGAATAGATCAGCTCTCTGCTAATCTGTTTATAGCAACCTCCCGACACAAATTTCCAGCTGCTTTTATCTCCAGTTTCGGAGAACTTGTCAGGAGTTATCATGCTAATAATAGAGGAACAAAATAGCAGAAAGACACGGGACTCAGGGCTTTGGAGAGAGATATGTAAACACTAGACTTGTGCACAACGGAAAAATTTGTTTAGTTTCGGTTCGTTTCTTTTCGGCCCTGTTGATTCGTAATCGTTCGTAATTTTGCTAGATGGGATTTTTCGTGTTCGGACTAATTCGTACTTTCGGTAGAGTATATTGTTTTTCATTGATTCTGGACACAACTCCTACTTTTGTAACTTTTTTTGGGTTCGTTGATTCGTAATTTTCCATGTCTCTCTCAGAACGACGCTGCCTATTATGCCTAATGTGCTTCGAATGGATTTGTACTTTTGTAAATACATAGCAGTTATTTGTAACGATTCGAAATCTCGTATTTTACTTTCGTTTTTTACATGCGGCTATAGCCTCCCTCCCTGTACACCATTTTGAGAGGGAGTTCAGCACGGTGAGGGGGAAGCAGAGAGCAGAGCAGAGTGTTATTGTGCTTCGAATGGATTCAAAATCTCGTATTTTACTTTCGTTTTTTACATGTGGCTATAGCCTCCGCCCCTGTACACCATTTTGAGAGGGAGTTCAGCACGGTGAGGGAGGAGCAGAGAGCAGAGCAGAGTGTTATTGTGCTTTGAATTGATTCGTACATTCATAACTTTTTTCATAACGAATTATGCCGAAGACATTCGGGCATTCGCTATTTGCGATATCATTTATTTCGGATTCGGTTTTATTCCTAATTGCTTTGTTCGGAAATTCTAATGCTTCCGAATGTCCGAAAGTTGCTAAATTCGGACGAATTTCGATTCGTTACAAAATGAATTGCACAAGCCTAGTAAACACTACAGATATACTGTATGTGCCTAGGTCGAATTTCATGAATCGGGTTTACATCCACTTTTTTTTTTAAATCAGTATAAAGTTTTATTGAAAAAAACATATAACAGACAAGTACAAACTTAGGCATATATCAGGATCAATCACAAAATACAGGTTTCGATCATTTGAGTCTCATATACAGTGGGTACGATATACAATAAACATGCAACCGATATCTGCGAACATAACTAGTAAGTAGTCATCATCCTTAACTGCGTACTCAGTTTAAATGACAAAGTATGAATACCGAGACTGAAGTCTATATGCAATATGCAAGTGTTCAAATAATAAGCAATTACTGATATAACATAAAACAACACCAGAAAGAAGAAAATTTAGAAAAAATACAAAGAAGAAACATACCCATCCCCAAACCATTGGGATTGGGCAAACTTCCCCATAGAAAACTCTTTTCGGAGAAATATCAGCCACCAAGCCTCATTCGCCCCCTCCCAAGACCCGCCACTACAAGTACAGAAAATCAAGAAAATTATATACCAGACATTTCTGTCCCCTCCCCCCCCCCCCTTGACCTCTTCTCCTTCCCATGAATATTCTCATTCTCTCCCCCCCCCCCGCCCTCCTGAGTTCGGTCCGGGTTTACATCCACTTTAACTAAAAAGACAACCAAGCAAATAAAGCTTGCTTTGCGGGTCCCTTTGGTAAAGCTGGACACACCCTCTTTATTCGTCCTGGTGACCAAAAGTGGTCTAAAGTGCAAGAAAATCCCACATTTTGGGTTGTTACCAGGAGAGGAACAGATAGGATATTTTCCAATGGGGACAATAGCCTTGGTGACAACAAGGCATTCCCTCATTTTGGGGGAGTTTCCTCTCATCTTCTGTTGTGGATATGAGACAGGAAGTTAATGGGACAGAGAGGGGAAAAAAAAAACTGATAGGGTTTATAACCTTTACTTTCTCTTTCTTTGGTCCCCAGTAATGATGGGCACCCCCTCATCCATGAAAATCTAGTGCATGCACAGATGTGCTGAAGAGCTCTGCCTGGCCTTCGAGACCTGGCAGACTCCTGCAGCATGTCTGCTATTCACTGGTTGTTAAGGAGGCCAGCCTTATCAACCACCATAGTGACCCCAAAAATGCAGCTATAAAGGAACCCTGGGTGCATTTTTTTGGTGCGTTTCCCATTGACTTCAAAGGAAGGCGCATCTTTGGTGCACTTTGTAAAAGCACACCAAGGATGCAGCACGTAGGACTTTTCAAACTGCAACGCAAATGCAGCGCAGTGATGTAAAAAGTCTCATAGGATTTAAAGGGAAATCATTTGGATGCGCTTTTGTCCTGCTAGAAAGGTGCTTTCCAGCATGGAAAAAGCGCATCAGTGGGAAAGGGGTCTTAGTAAAAAGACAGCAAGGCCTTGTGCAGGCTTGACGCTTGTAAATCTTTAGGCACATCTAGCACTTGGGCATGAATTTATTTCATTGGCCAGAATAATAATTTACAGTATTCTGGCCATTGAAATGAATTAACGCTCAAGTGCTAAATGCACCTAGCGTTAAGGCATTTTTCTGTCAAAACGCTGCTGCTCCTGGACACATTGGCAGCGGAGTTTTTTTTTTCTGCCTCTAAATGTCTATATGTGCATGAACACATAGGCTAACATTCAGGGGCATTTAGAGGCAGAAAAAAAAAACGCCAGACGCTCCTAGGCAGAAAAAAACGTCCAATGTTCGTGAAGCCTTAGCCTAGGTTCACACTGCAGCAATGCGGGAACCAGCGCGATTACAGCGCCAGTTCCCGCATCGCATCTCTTCCACAGGCAGTTCACACTGCCTTCTGCAAACCGCTGCGAGTGTCAATACAATGTTAATGACACCCCCAGATCGGTTCACAGATCGCAGAGCGAACGGTGGATTCGGACAAGAATCGGATCGCATGGGTGAGAACACCCATGCGATCTGATTCTAGTGCAGGGGGGGGGGGGAAGTCCCTGCACCTTTTTTTATGCGAATCCAATGTGAGTTCAGCCATACAACTGTATGACTGAACTTGCACTGCACAGACATCGCATGTGATCGGCACTGTAGTGCGGGTGCGAAACACATGCAATGTCTCACATCGCACAAGCGGGAACCCAGGCTCAAAGAGGAAGTAAACTTGTTTTTTCTTCTAATTACTGACAGGCAGGGTATTTATGAAAGAAGAGACCCTATTGGTTTCTCCTGCCATAAATGCATCCTTCTGCCTGTCAGCTGTCATGTTCACTGAGCCGCGCACGTGCAGCTCAGTGAACATTTTCAGCCCCCGATCCGTGCCGCGATGATTTGACTCCCGAAGGCACGGGACCCGGAAGGAAGACTGAGTGAAGATGGAAGCACCGGGGGGCCCACCAGATCGGTCCCAGCGCTGCGCTGGAGGACACCATATGACAGGTAAGTCTGCCATAATGTAATAATATGCTGTGCATACTAGTACATCATGGCATAACCCACCTGGGGGGCCTTAAAAAAATAAAAAAAATAACAGCAGACTTTACTTCTGCTTTAACATTTTTTTTTTTACATTTTAAATGCTCCTCTGCGTTACCCTATGTGTCCATGCGCTCATAGGTGTTTACAGGCAGAAAATAAAAATAAACATCCCTTTTGCTTTCAGAGCCAGTTCACACCACATGCGTTTCGGTGCTTTTTTTTCTGCATCCAAAACGCATAAAAAGCCATGGTTTTCAATAGCATAGTTTACACCAGTGCTTGCAGTTCCAGTGCATTACGTTTCCAGGAAAAAGTAGAACATTCTGCTTTTTTCCTGCACAGAACTGAAGGCTCGATTCACATCTATGCATCTGAGCTTGCTTTTGAGCGATTTTGCTGTGTTTTCTTTGTTTTTTTTACTGCCTTTTTTCCACGACTTTTCTGCGATTTGCATTTTTTATGCTTTTTTGGAGGGGGGGGGGGGGGTTTGGGCAGATTTAAAAACGCAGCAAAATTCTGGTAAAAACACACTACATGCTTTTATGCAGCTTCTCCATTGAAATCTATTAAACCAAAAAAAGCAAAAAAAAAGCACTGTTTTGCGTTTTAAAAAGTCCCCAAGGCCTGGTTCACACCTATGCATTTTTTTGTTCGTTTTCAGTTTTGCAGAAACACACTAAAGTCCATTTAACGTGGTTTCCTGTGGATGTAGTTCACATCTGTGCATTTTACGGAAAGGGCCAGGGATTTATTCTGGTTTACGGTTCCATAGACTTCAATGGTTTAAAGATGTGTATTGAAAAACGCAAAATGCACCTGCAATATGCAAACTACAACCTACACAAGTGTGAATCAGGCCTAAGGCCTAAGGCTTGATTCACACCTATGCAGGTTGCAGTTTGTATATTCCAGGTGCATTTTGCGTTTTTCAATACACATCTTTAAACCACTGAAGTCTATGGAAGTCTATGGAACTGTAAACCAGAACTACATCCATAGGAAACCATGTTAAATGGATTGTAGTGTGTTTCTGCAAAACTGAAAACGCACAAAAAAAATGCATAGGTGTGAACCAGGCCTGACCCTTTCCAAACACGCAGAGGTATAAAATGCATTGATGGGAACAAGTTTTATAGGATGAAACGCATGAAAATGGAGAATGTGGAGCCACACGCGGTAAAATGCATCAAAAAATGCACCAAAAAATACACCGGAACGCACCAGAACGCATCAAAAATGCAACAGACGCCAGTACAGTGAAAAAAACAATAAGAAAAAAGAAAGAGGAAAAAAGCATCTGGAACACATCAAAGACGCACCGGAATGCATAAAAAAAGGGTTAAAAAAGCGCATGCAGAAACGCATCCAGAAGACGTTTTTGTGGTGTGAACTAGCCCTCGGAGAGAATCGTTTCAGCCGAAAAAAAAGCACCGAACACACCCAAACAACACTAAAAATGCATTTAGTGGTTATGCGTTTGTTCATTTCAATATTCTGCCCAATGAAATGACTGAATGCCCAAAAGCCTAATGAGCCTAAATGCGTTCGCAAATCGGTGCGTTTTTAAAACATCTTTTCTCCTGTCAAGAGCTGGGTAGATGCCCAACTTGCAGGTTCCATTCACATTTGAGCGACGCTCAGTGGCGTCACTAGGGTTGGTGTCACCTGGTGCGGTAAAATATGGTGTCACCCCCCCCCCCCGGTCACTGAGCATGAGCACTCCGGGGCACTGAGCAGGCTAGCGCATCAGCACAGCACAGCTCTGCCCCCTGCGTAATCCCCTAATGTAACCCTAATGTAACCCCCATGTAATCCCCTAATGTAATCCCCTAATGTAACCCCCCTGTGTAATCCCCCTAATGTTACCACCTCGTGCAATCTACCTAATGTAACCCCCCTGTATAATCCCCCTGTTACCCCCCTACAATCCCCCTAATGGAATGCCCCCCTGTGTAATCCCCCTACTGTAATGCCCCCCTTGTGTAATCCCCCTAATGTTACCCCCCTACAATCCCCCTAATGTAACCCCCCCATGTAATCCCCCTAATGTAACGCCCCCCCCCTCTGTATACCTCCCCTCCCTACATTTACAGACCTCAGATCAGCACGGCTCTGTACACTAGGGGTGTTGAATTTAATCGCAGCATCGATGCATCGCGATTCGGCCACATGCGATTCGGCATCGATGCTACGACTGCTAAAAATCGATTATTTAGGGATGACCTCATCTATCTGAGCGCCGCGCTATGCCCCGCCCCGCCGAACGGAGCGGAAAGTGCTGTGCCCTGCCTCAGCCTCCACACTGTAGCCGCGCCCTCTTTTCCTGCCTGAGGTCATCCCCAGCCAGTGTTTGCTGGAGCCTGTGTAAGGTGTGACGCGGCTGGTCAGGTGACCGTAGCTCCTGCAACCTGGAAGTCGAGCCGCGAGAGGTTTCCTCCTCTCTCCCTGGCCAACTGCAGCGGTGCCGGTGGGGGCGGGCCACACCTGGGTGGCGCGGCACCGCTAAACCCGCCTGCCGCCCTACACTCGCTCGTGTCTGTGGGGACTGAAGCCGCCGCCACCTTCTCCTCCTCTCTGTTTACATCCAGTGAGGAGGAGGAGCCCGAGGGACACGCACGCCGCGCTGTTCTGAGGTCTGTACCGTAAACTTTTTATGTAGATGGACATGTGCGGGGGGGGGTGCCTATGCTGATGGGGGGTCTGCACCAAGTGAGATGTCTATACTGTGGTGGTCCGCACTAAATGGGGGGTGTCTATAATGCGGGGGTCTGTACTAAGGGGGTGTGTATAATGCGGGGGTCGGTACTAAGGGGGGTGTCTATCCTCAGTCTCTGCCCATCTCCTGTACTATGTCTGCAGTCTCTGCCCATCTCCTGTACTATGTCTGGCAGTCTCTGACCATCTCTTGTATCATGTCTGCACTCTCTGATCATCTCCTGTAGTATGTCAGCAGACTCTGACCATATCATGTACTATGTCTGGCAGACTCTGACCATCTCCTGTAGTAGGTCTGCAGTCTCTGACCATCTCCTTTAGTATTTTGGGGGAGAGCCTGGAGCTCCTTTAACCACTTAACGACCGCCCACCGCCGATTTACGTCAGCAGAATGGCACCGACAGGCAGAATCACGTAGATCTACGTGATCGCCTTTGTGCAGTTGGGGGGTCCATCCGGACCCCCCTTCACTGCAGTGAGCGGCCGTTAAGTGTTCGGGAGCGATCAGGCATGAGGGGGCGGCCGCTTGATTCCGCCCCCCCCCCCCTCGCGATCGCTCCCGGCGAATGAAATTGCTTCCTCCTGCCTGAAATGTAAACACAGGCTGGAGGAAGTGATGTCATCTCCCTCGCCGCGGTCTTTTCGTTCCCGGGGCCGAGGACAGAAGAAGCAGGTTAGTGCACCAACAGTCCACTGACACGTAGGTACACATAGGCACACAAATCACCCCCCAGTCACCCCCAGATCACCCCCCAGGTCACCCCAAAGCCCCCAATCACAGTGTCACTGATTGCAGTGATCATTTATTTTACTGATCACTGCATTTAGTGTCATCTGTGATTGTAAAAAGTTGCAGGGCAGTTAGGATTAGGCCCCTTTAGGTCCAGGGTAGCCCCCTAACCCCCCCTAATAAAGGTTTAACCCCTTGATCACCCCCCAGGTAACCCTTTCACCCCCTAACTTCAGCGTCACTAAGCGATTGTTTTTCCGATCGCTGTATTCGTGTCGCTGGTGTTTTAGATAGGCAGTTATTTTTTTTTAGGTTCGCCGCAGGTTTTTATTAGTGTCAGGTACCCCCATATATTATTTTAACCCCCTGATTGCCCCTAGAGTTAACCCTTTCACCAGTGATCGCCGTATAAGCGTCACTGGTGTCACTGGTTAGCCAGTAAGTTATTTAGTTATTTAGGTTACCCGTCAGGTTTTTATATAGTGTCAGGTACCCCCATATTTAACCTAATAAAGGTTTTAACCCCCTGATTGCCCCTAGTTAACCCTTTCACCAGTGATCACCATATAAAGGTTACGGGTGACGCTGGTTGATTAGTTTGCTTTTTATAGCATCAGGGCACCCGCCGTATATAACCCAATAAAGGTTTAACCCCCCTGATCGCCCGGCGGGTGAGATCAATTAGGTTTTAGCGCCAGAGAGGGTCTGCGTCGCCCCAGGCAGTGTTAGGTTAGTGCCAGTAACGCTAACACCCACGCGCAAAGCATACACCCCCCTTAGTGGTATAGTATCTGATCAGATCTATACTAGCATCCCCAGCGGTTTAGGGTTCCCAAAAACGCAGTGTTAGCGGGATCAGCCCAGATACCTGCTAGCGCCTGCGTTTAGCCCCTCCGCCCAGCCCAGCCCAGCCCAGCCCACCCAAGTGCAGTATCGATCGATCACTGTCACTTACCAAACACAACACACATAACTGCAGCGTTCGCAGAGACAGGCCTGATCCCTGCGATCGCTAACAGTTTTTTTGTAGCGTTTGATATATTTGCTGACGACAGTCAGGTGCTTTTTTTCCTGTGAATCTTACTAGTGTACCCCTAAATTTAGAGCCCAAAATGGCAAGACGAAGGTACACTAGTAAAGAGGCCTACGAGATTCTGAGCATGACAGATAGTGAAGAGGAGGTCACGTATCTGTCAGATTCAGGCTCAGAATATCTTCCCCTACCAAATGCAGTAAGCCGGCTGCATGAGAGGCATTATTCGTATGTCCTCCCGAGTACCCCTACCCAAAGCCACCCCCAAAAAAGATGTCGTGTCTGTAGCAAGCGCGGATTTAGGCGTGACACCCGTAGTTTTTGTCCACTCTGTCCTGACAAGCCTGGTCTTTGCCAAGGTGAATGTTTTGAACGCTACCACTCAAAAGTGAAGTTTTAGCGTAGGGTACAGCATTTCACAGACAAGGACACACTTACACAGGGTCTCCCAAGATGCCATTACATTTTGAGAGACCCGAACCATTACAGTTGTAAAGTTACAAAAAAAAGTGTAAAAAAGAAAAAAAAAACGTAAAAAACAAAACACAAAAAAAATATAAAATAAAAAAACCAAAAATAGTTGTCGTTTTATTGTTCTCTCTCTCTCTATTTTCTCTCTATTGTTCTGCTCTTTTTTACTGTTGTAGCGCTACCCCCAGTTAAGAGAGCCGCTGATATTGATTTGGGCCCTGCAGTGCACCGCTGACAACCCCCGGCAATCGGCTCTAACCTCCCGTGGCACAGCTGGTGATAGAGAGATAGGACTGCGTGATCGCAACTGTTGGTGACGCAGTCCTATAACAAACATACACAGAATATACTTTAAAACTCCTATTAAAGTAAGCGGAACTGACACCAAATGTACTTTACCCAGATATTTTACTGAGGCTAATGGGCAAGTAATAAACAACAGTATAACAAGTTGCAGATCCCTGCAATAAACAGTAATAAAGATAAACAGAGTAATCAGAATAATAAAGTATTGCTATGCAACTCTAGCGCTGCCCTTTTACAGCTACTTCCCCTCATGGGTAGACTAACACCCAGCAATGTCTACCTATGCAGTCAGGCCTGACTGATCTAAATGGAAGTTCAGTGAAACAATATTCGCTAGCAATCTCTCGGTGGTGCACTTGAAGAACAACTTTGTAATCCCAACGAATAGTAAAGATAAAGTATCTGTCTTTAAACAGCTCTCACCACCTGGACAAGTCCAAGTCCCTTTCCTCCATCGATTCGTCTGGGAACAGGAATCCGCCGACATCCAAGTCTTCAATCCTTCTGGTGTACTGCAGCAAGGAGGATTAGATGTCTCTAAGGCTCTGCTAGGCTGGCAGAGGGCTCTTTGGAAAGGAGCACACGGCCCGGGCTTCAGGCCTTGTGCACACAGCAGTTCAGCACAGACATCCTCTTGCTAGGAGAGGGGGGTCCAAAGAGGCCGACCAAAACTCCGCCTCCCCTTTATAAAGTCTGCCCCAGCAGTCTCTGTTCTGGAGCAATGCACCCTGGGTGCTGCAAGATGTACTGGGAGATGTAGTCTCTCTCTCCTCTGCTTTCACTTCCATAATGTCTCTTTACTTCCTCCCGACTCACCTCTCACTTGGAACTTCTTGTCTCTCTGCATTAAAGGGGAACACCCCGCTACACACTCCCCCCACTTGAACTCTTTGGTCCCCAAAGATAAACTTCAACAAATACTGTTTACCATTTTGGACAATGTCGAGCATGATGTTGGCATAGGGAATTCCCACCAAAACTTTGGGATGGAACTCTCTTGCCCACAGGTCACACTACCATGAGTGGCCTGCCTAACTGTGCCAGAGAGTGAGCTGGGGTTGCCCTCCACCAAATGGACGGTGGAAGGATCAGGTTGTTCAACACTTCTCCTAGCCGTTACAACAGAGTCCTCTGAGCTCGTCCCCATTTGGGGGTAAGTTAGTTTCTTGGGAGGCCTGATGACTCTGCGAGCCCTCTGCTCTCTTGGTGCTTCTGACTCTGGCACCACAGGCTCTTCTTCAGGAGTAAGTTCAGGTAACATTGCTGGTTCTGGAACCTCTGATTCAGAAGTCGACTGACGTATGGAATCTCTAGAGTCCTCCTCTGCGCAAGTGTCAGGAACATCTTCCCAGTAATCAGCTGAGGGACTGAAGGGTATGAATTCAGTAGCCTCCGGATTCAGCGTTGCATCTGGGGTATCCCCTCCATTTGGGAGATCTATGGTGGACGTTCCCAGAGTCGAGGGAGGCCACAGCCAGTCCAGTTCTCCACCTTCTTCTGTACTCAATTGGGAGGCCTCCCCATCTTTGGCTCGAGAGGTCTGGGACCGAGTGTTCGGCCTAGGAATATCCAGGATAGAGGCCGGTTCAGGGGAGTCTCTCACGGGAGGTATTCTGACTGCCTCAGCAAGTGGGAGCAGGTGGTTCCGATGCCACGTCTTCAGTGGACCCACCTTTCCTTCTGGCTTTAGTTTGTAGACAGGCAAACCGGGCAACTTCCTACAGACAACATAGGGCTCAGATCTCCACCTGTCGGCAAGCTTGTGTTTTCCAGGGACCCCCAGATTGCGTAGCAGTACTCGGTCCCCGGGCTGCAGATCTTGCACTCGAACCTTCAGATCAAAATTTCTCTTGTTGCGGGCCCCCCTTTGATCCGAAGCCGCCTGGGCTTGTTCATAGGCCACCTGCAAGCTACGTCTAAGTCTGTCCACGTATCCCTTGTGGGATGTAGCTGAGGTATTGTCTATAGAAGTGCCAAAGGCCAGGTCCACAGGTAGCCTTGCTTCTCTCCCAAACATAAGTCGATAAGGGGAGTAGCCAGTGGCGTCACTTGTGGTACAGTTATAGGCATGTACTAGGGCTGATATGTGCTGACTCCAGTGTTGCTTCTTCTCTGTTTCTAAGGTTCCCAACATGTTGAGCAGGGTCCGGTTAAATCTCTCCGGCTGAGCATCTCCTTGTGGGTGGTAAGGCGTGGTTCTGGTCTTCTTTATTCCTAATGAATCCAAAAGTCTTCGGATCAACCGACTCTCAAAGTCCCTTCCTTGATCTGAGTGGAGTCTCTGTGGTAGTCCGTAATGGACAAAATACTTCTCCATAAGTATCTTGGCCACGGTGGATGCCTTCTGGTCTTTGGTTGGGAAAGCTTGAGCATAGCGGGTGAAATGGTCGGTTATTACCAGAACATTCCCCAATCCACTCAGGTCGGGTTCGAGGCAGAGAAAGTCAATGCATACCAGATCCATTGGGCCTTGACTCTGTAAGTGGCCCATTGGGGCAGCTTGATGGGGTAGGGTCTTTCTCTGAATGCATCGTGCACAGGAATGGCAATACTCCTCTACTTCTGCCCTCATGCAGGGCCAATAGAACCGATTTCTGACAAGCTGGAAGGTCCTTTCTGCCCCTAGGTGACCATGATGGTCATGCAGGGCAATTAGTACAGTCTCTCGGTGCTTCTCTGGAAGAAATAACTGCCACTTATCTTCTGAGTCATCAGAGGGGCCCCTTCGGTAGACCACTCCCTGATGTACCTGTAGCCTGTCCAATTCCTTCCTCAACAGGCGAGCCTCCTTTGAGGGGTGATGTAGGAATTTGTTGGGATCCTGATTCTCCAGGGCTTCGAGGACCAATCTCCCCATGGGGTCTTCCAATTGGTCACACCTCAACTCCTTCTTGGACAGTCTCGGTAGGTTGTCTTCCTCCAGTTGAGTTACCCCACAATAGTGTTTGGGGACTCCTACCATGGTAACCCCTATTTCTTCTGCTCTGGAGCCTCCTCTGGCTTGGAATTCAGCCCCTTGACAAAGGGCCCGCACCCCGTCCGGTGCCACTTGGGTCCAATCTTCCCAGTCATTTGTCGTGGCATGAGACCTCCGGGACAGGGCATCTGCATCCCTATTTCCGGCTCCTGGTCTGTACTTCAGACTGAAGTTGAATCCAGACAATGCGGCCAACCACCTGTGTCTGGTGGCATCTAGTTTCGCGGTGGTGAAGAGGTAGGTCAGGGGGTTGTTGTCTGTCTTCACAGTAAACTCTGCCCCATACAAGTAGTCTTTTAGCTTGTCTACTACCGCCCATTTGAGGGCCAGGAATTCCAGCTTATGAGTGGGGTAATTCTTTTCTGAGGGGGTCAGGCTCCTGCTCACATAGGCCACTGGTCGCAGTTGTCCTTCATGTTCTTGGTAGAGTACACCACCTAGACCCTCATGGCTGGCATCCACATGTAATTCATAAGGTCTGGTAGGGTCGGTCTAGGCCAGGACTGGGGCAGTGGTTAAGCTCCTCTTCAGAGCATGAAAGGCCTCTTAACACCTTGGGTTCCACTGATCTTGAACTGACTCACCAGGCCTCCTGGGCCCTGAGTCATCCTCTTCCCCTTCTGCCTTTAGCAATTCATTCAACGAGCGGGCAATCCGAGCAAACCCCTCCACAAACCTCCTATAATAGGAGCAGAACCCCAGGAAGGATCTGAGCTCTGTTACTGTGGTGGGTCGTGGCCAGGAAGTGACTGCTTCCAACTTCTCAGGATCTGTGGCCACCCCTTCTTCAGACACTATGTGCCCCAGATAGTTCACAGAAGACTGGTAGAACCGACACTTCTCGGGGGAAAGCTTAAGTCCCTCTTCGCTGAGTCTTCTCAATACTTTCTCCAACCTGGCTTCATGTTCTTCCAAGGTTCTTCCAAAGACAATGACATCGTCCAAGTACACAAGGACTTCTATAAGATTCATGTCTCCAACAGTCTTCTCCATAAGGCGTTGAAAGGTAGCAGGAGCTCCAGACAGACTTTGTAGGGCATCTTCTATCCTTGGCGTGGTGTATTGGTCAGGGATGGTTCTCCTGTTGAGAGTCCTGTAATCGATACAAAGCCTCAACGACCCATTCTTCTTTCTGACCACCACGATTGGGGAGGCATAGGGACTTCTAGACTCCCGGATCACACCAGTCTTCTTTAGTTCTACAAGTTGTTCCCTCAGATCCTCCAGATCTGCCAGGGGGACCCGCCTGACCCTCTCTCGGAAGGGCTTATCTTCTTGGAGGCGGATCCGATGGGTGGCACTTCTTGCACACCCCACATCGAATTCATCTTCGGAAAAGATCTTCTCCCACCTGGTCAGCTGGGCCTTGGCTCTTTCTTTCCAAGCCCTGGGTAGGTTCGGGTTTTCCACGGACAGTTTCTCCCAAACATCTCCTCCGTCACCCGTCCCCTTGACTTCGGACCAAGTGACCGGGGCAGCAGGGCTCACCTGACCAAGCAACACTCTGGCAGGGATCTCCATGGGTCCTCCCGTAGTGTTCCTAACACTCACCGGAACTCTGCCATGGGCCTTCTTCAGGGCCTTGAACGGAATCACTTCTGGTATCACTTCCAGGCCTGAGGACTCTTCCCTTGGGTCTGATTCCAGCATGACAAAGGGGCCAGGTTGTTCCCACGAAAGCTTCACAGTGGCCCTAAGACAGGTTACTTCTCCGGGCTGTAGCACTACTCCTTCTCTGCCAAGTCTCCACACCTTCCCTATCCCCTCTCCCGGGGTCTTCTGCTCTAAGACCAGTCTTTGGTAGGCCGTCTTTAGCATGGGATGGATTTTGGTGGCTGAATGGTTTCTCTCTTTCACTAGAGGGGTCAGGAGTCTCCTGACTAGATCCGTTTTTGTCCCAATGATCAGGGAAATCTTGCTGGCTCCAGGCGGCCGGGGACACACAACTGCCAGGGTGTCAAACACTTCAACCTTCCCAGCCACGGATGGGTCGAAAGTCATCTTTATGGGCAGGTACCCATCATAAGGGAAACTCTGGGTTCCAAGTCCCCATATCTCCAGCTCTTCTATCTTCTGGATAGGCAGATGACTCAAGTGCCTATCATAGAAGTCCCGGTATAGTAAAGTCACCTGTGCTCCGGTGTCCAAAAGAGCTTTAGTATAGACTCCTTCCACTTGAATGGGCACAGTAGGAGACGGGCCCACCAGTTCCTTTGGGTATGGCCGGACTGGGGTCACCTCTTTTTTTTGGCTTTCGACCCTTGCCCTGCTCCTTTTGGACTTTAATTTTTCCTGAGCCTGGCATGCATTGACTTTCTCCCTCTCAATGGGGGCACAAACCCGCTGAGGGATGTTATTGTTCCTTTTAGGTGGATGTTCCTTCTTTGGGGTGCTGTACTTCCACTGAGGGGTCTTGCCCCCTCCCTCTGGGGTACATCTTGGTGGGGGTGTACTATACCTCCTCCTAGGAGTTTTGTCTCCTCCATTATTGGCCTTTTTTTTTAGTTTGGAGCGCACTGAAGATGATGGGCACCCGGTTGACTCCTTCACCGGGGCCCTTTGGAGTTTCCCGCCGGCTTGCAATTATCTGTTCTCTTCTTCTTTGGGCTGGAGCATACGTTAGCAAAGTGGCCACTCCCTCCGCAGTTATAGAAAATCACCTCTTCTCGGTCCTGTAGGGAGGCCGGTGCTGAGGTGTTCGGGAACAACTCCTTTCTTGGGCTTGGTTTCTCTCGTCTTCTCTGATCTTTCTCCATCAAAGAGGTCAGCATCTCCAACACTTGGGCCATTTGCGATTTCAGAGTGTCAACCTCCGCATCTCTTTCTGGGCTCTTGACCGAATGGACCAACACTGGTACAGGTGTGACATTCGCCTTGGCCACCTGCTGATCTTCCTCCAGCGCCTCTTCGTCCCTAATAATTTTTATTAGATCAGAGTAGGTTAGTGACATTCCTCCTCCTGAGGTTTTCAGGTGCAGCCAGACCGGGTCTGAGCGCCGCGCTCCCCTCATGATCTGCTTCATGCGTGCTTCATCTGCATCTTTGGGCAGCATTCCCTTCTTCAGTACAATCTTGCATAACTGCCTGTTCAGCCTTCTAACATATTCTGACAGTTTCTCATTCGGCTGCTGGAGAGTGTGTTCAATTTGATAAATCATCTCTGACACCTTCTCCAGCTGACCAAACTCTTCCTGCAGCATGGCCAGGCAATCTTGAGCTGTACAGTTTTCATTTCCAAACCGGAAGCTCTTCACCGCTTCTGCCGCGGCACCTTTCAGACTTTCTAAGACTCGCTGTCTCTTCTGTGCCTCAGGCACCTCCCATGCTTCTACTGCCTGCAATGCCTGTTCCACCCAAGTGTCAAAATCTTCCTCCCCCGCAGGGACGGGGAGCTTCCCTGAGAAGGTGCTAAGCTTCTGGTAACCGGCCTCCACATGCACCGTACTGCTTTTCTGGCACTTAATTACAAGGTCTCCTAGAGCATTCAACAATTCAGGCCCTATAGCGGCCAGCGGTGATCCCGGGCTTAATAGTTCCTTAAGCTTTTCTGCTTTAGGGGATAGTGGTGGAGATAATTGTGGGAGTGATGGCTTTGGTGTCTGAAACCATTCTTCCTTCACTGGCAGCGTATGTATCAAGTGATAGATCTGATTATCTATGGCTTGTATACTCTGACTTTTAAAATGCTCTGGGATTTCGTTTTTCCATTCTACCAGTGCGTATGTAAACGAGATCACTGGATCTGGCCTAAAATCCATCACCCATGCTTTGTGGCTCGGAGACAGTAACAATACGAGCTGTTTTATCTCCTCTTCCTTCCATCTTTCCCCCGGGAGTACAATGACTACCGCCGTGGTTGGATCGGCGCCAATCGCTGCGCACCACTGTGACATTGCCAGCAGGTCCATGCTGGTACTTCCTTCTGACCGGCTTGATTGCAGCGTGCAACGTACAAGGATCCCGGACTCGAGCCCCCACGTGTAGCGCTACCCCCAGTTAAGAGAGCCGCTGATATTGATTTGGGCCCTGCAGTGCACCGCTGTCAACCCCCGGCAATCGGCTCTAACCTCCCGTGGCACAGCTGGTGATAGAGAGATAGGACTGCGTGATCGCAACTGTTGGTGACGCAGTCCTATAACAAACATACACAGAATATACTTTAAAACTCCTATTAAAGTAAGCGGAACTGACACCAAATGTACTTTACCCAGATATTTTACTGAGGCTAATGGGCAAGTAATAAACAACAGTATAACAAGTTGCAGATCCCTGCAATAAACAGTAATAAAGATAAACAGAGTAATCAGAATAATAAAGTATTGCTATGCAACTCTAGCGCTGCCCTTTTACAGCTACTTCCCCTCATGGGTAGACTAACACCCAGCAATGTCTACCTATGCAGTCAGGCCTGACTGATCTAAATGGAAGTTCAGTGAAACAATATTCGCTAGCAATCTCTCGGTGGTGCACTTGAAGAACAACTTTGTAATCCCAACGAATAGTAAAGATAAAGTATCTGTCTTTAAACAGCTCTCACCACCTGGACAAGTCCAAGTCCCTTTCCTCCATCAATTCGTCTGGGAACAGGAATCCGCCGACATCCAAGTCTTCAATCCTTCTGGTGTACTGCAGCAAGGAGGATTAGATGTCTCTAAGGCTCTGCTAGGCTGGCAGAGGGCTCTTTGGAAAGGAGCACACGGCCCGGGCTTCAGGCCTTGTGCACACAGCAGTTCAGCACAGACATCCTCTTGCTAGGAGAGGGGGGTCCAAAGAGGCCGACCAAAACTCCGCCTCCCCTTTATAAAGTCTGCCCCAGCAGTCTCTGTTCTGGAGCAATGCACCCTGGGTGCTGCAAGATGTACTGGGAGATGTAGTCTCTCTCTCCTCTGCTTTCACTTCCATAATGTCTCTTTACTTCCTCCCGACTCACCTCTCACTTGGAACTTCTTGTCTCTCTGCATTAAAGGGGAACACCCCGCTACACAGTATTCTATTCTGCAATGTTTTATCATGCTTGCTTTTCAGGTATGTAATTTTTTGTTTTCAGGTGCGCCATTCAACTGCAGCGCGGAATTATTTATCTTGACAGCAACAGCGTTTGCTCCCACGATACATAAAGCCGTGACTCCAGTGCTGTAGGAGGTGATTTCACCACCACAGTTAAAAAAAAGAGCATATATGCCGCAGCATGGGGGCAGCAGGGGCGGAGGAGCGATTTTGCTCCTAATGCCGCGTACATACGGTCGAAATTCCGACGGAGGCCTGCCCGTGGAAAATTCCGATCGTGTGTACGCGGCATAACTTTTTTGCGGGAGGATGCCCCCATGCTTCGGCATATATATATTTTAGGCACAGGTTGCGTTAAAACATTTTTTTATTTTTTACTAGGTTTTGTTTTGGTATTTGCTTTGCAGGTATGGCATGGTAAGGTCTTACTGTTGTACTGTAATGTTACTTTGTTTTAATTTTAACCACCATTTGCTTAGCAGGTACGCCATTCAGTTGCAGCGCGGATCTATTTATCTTCACAGCAACAGCGTTTGCTCCCACGATACATAAAGCCGTGACTCCAACGCTGTAGGAGGTGATTTCACCACCACAGTTAAAAAAAAGAGCATATATGCCGAAGCATGGGGGCAGCAGGGGCGGAGGAGCGATTTTGCTCCTAATGCCGCGTATATACGGTCGAAATTCCAACGGAGGCTTGCCCGTGGAAAAGTCCGACCGTGTGTACGCGGCATAACCTTTTATGCCACGTACATACGGTCGAAATTCCGACGAAGGCTTGACCGTGTGTACGCGGCATAACTTTTTTGCGGGAGGATGCCCCCATGCTTTGGCATATATGCCCATCATTAGAAGTGGGTGGATGAAGGGAGGTATTCTAATGGTGGGCATACCCACCAATCAATCTCTTTTTTTTCGTTCAGCCAATAGGCTGTATGAAAAAAAAGATTACAATACATGTCCAACAAGGACCAGCAACGTACTGGTATGTTGCTGGACTTTGAATGTTTATACCAGAATGATGCCTGCGGGTTTAGGTATCATCTTGGTATCATTCTTTTAAGCCAGCAGCCGGCTTTCATGTAAAAGCAATTCTAGCAGATAATTAGCCTCTAGACTGCTTTTACAAGCAGTGGGAGGGAATGTCCCCCCCCGGATATAAAAAGCGCCATTGGGAAATTGGGAAAGCATTTTATCACACCGATCTTGGTGTGGTCAGATGCTTTGAGGGCAGAGGAAAGATCTAGGGTCTAACCCCCAATTTTTTTCAAAAAAAGAGTACCTGTCACTACTTATTGCTATCATAGGGGATATTTACATTCCCTGAGATAACGATAAAAATGGTAAAAAAATAAAATATGGAAGGCACAGTTTAAAAATAAAATAAAAAAGCCAAATAAATAATAAAAAAAAAAAAAAAAAAAAAGCACCGCTGTCCCCCCCTGCTCTTGCGCAAAGGCGAACGCAAGCGTCGGTCTAGCGTCATATGTAAACAGCAATTGCATCATGCATGTGAGGTATCACCGCGAAGGTCAGATCGAGGGCAGTCATTTTAGCAGTAGACCTCCTCTGTAAATCTAACGTGGTAACCTGTAAAGGCTTTTAAATGCTTTTAAAAATGAATGTAGTTTGTCGCCGCTGCGCGTTTGTGCGCAATTTTAAAGCATGTCCTGTTTGGTATCCATGTACTCGGCCTATGATCATCTTTTTTATTTCATCAAACATTTGGGCAATATAGTGTTTTTTAGTGCATTAAAAATAAAAAAAGTGTGTTTTTCCCCCAAAAAATGCGTTTGAAAAATCGCTGCGCAAATACTGTGTGGAAAAAAAAATGCAACACCCACTATTTTAATCTGTAGGGCCTTTGCTTTAAAAAAATATATAATGTTTGGGGGTTCAACATAATTTTCTTGCAAAAAAAAATTTTTTTTCATGTAAACAAAAAGTGTCAGAAAGGGCTTTGTCTTCAAGTGGTTAGAAGAGTGGATGATGTGTGACATAAGCTTCCTAATGTTGTGCATAAAATGCCAGGACAGTTCAAAACCCCCCCAAATGACCCCATTTTGTAAAGTAGACACCTCAAGCTATTTGCTGAGAGGCATGTTGAGCCCATTGAATATTTTTTTTTTTGTCCCAAGTGATTGAATAATGACCAAAAAAAAAAATGTACAAAAAGTTGTCACTAAATTATATATTGCTCAAACATGCCATGGGCATATGTGGAATTACACCCCAAAATACATTCTGTTGCTTCTCCTGAGTACGGGGATACCACATGTGTGGGACTTTTTGGGAGCCTAGTCGCGTACGGGACCCCAAAAACCAAGCACCGCCTTCAGGATTTCTATGGGTGTAAATTTTTGATTTCACTCCTCACTGCCTATCATAGTTTCGGAGGCCATGGAATGCCCAGATGGCACAAACCCCCCCCAAATGACCCCATTTTGGAAAGTAGACACCCCAAGCTATTTGCTGAGAGGTATGTTGAGTATTTTGCAGATCTCGCTTTTTGTCACAAAGTTTTGAAAATGTAAAAAAAGAAAAAAAAAAAGAAAAAAAAATGTCTTTCTTAATTTTCAAAAACAAATGAGAGCTGTAAAATACTCACCATGCCTCTCAGCAAATAGCTTGGGGTGTCTACTTTCCAAAATGGGGTCATTTGTGGGGGTTTTGGGCTATTTTGACATTTTATGGCCTTCAAAACTGTGATAGGTAGTGAGGAGTGAAATCAAAAATTTATGCCCTTAGAAACCTTGAAGGCGGTGCTTGGTTTTTGGGGTCCCGTACGCGGCTAGGCTCCCAAAAAGTCCCACACATGTGGTATCCCCGTACTCAGGAGAAGCAGCAGAATGTATTTTGGGGTGTAATTTCACATATAACCATGGCATGTGTGAGCAATATATCATTTAGTGACAACTTTTTGTACATTTTTTTTTTTCTTTTTGTCATTATTCAATCATTTGGGACAAAAAAAAAAAAAATATTCAATGGGCTCAACATGCCTCTCAGCAAATAGCTTGGGGTGTCTACTTTCCAAAATGGGGTCATTTGGGGGGGTTTTGTGCCATCTTGGCATTTTATGGCCTTCAAAACTGTGATAGGTAGTGAGGAGTGAAATCAAAAATGTATGCCCTTAGAAACCTTGAAGGCGGTGCTTGGTTTTTGGGGTCCCGTACGCGGCTAGGCTCCCAAAAAGTCCCACACATGTGGTATCCCCGTACTCAGGAGAAGCAGCAGAATGTATTTTGGGGTGTAATTTCACATATGCCCATGGCATGTGTGAGCAATATATCATTTAGTGACAACTTTGTGCAAAAAAAAAAAAGTTTGTCATATTCCCGCAACTTGTGGCAAAATATAAAATATTCCATGGACTGAACATGCCTCTCAGTAAATAGCTTGGGGTATCTACTTTCCAAAATGGGGTCATTTGGGGGGGTTTTGTGCTATTTTGGCATTTTATGGCCTTCGAAACTGTGATAGGTAGTGAGGAGTGAAATCAAAAATTTGCGCCCTTAGAAATCCTGAAGGCGGTGCTTGGTTTCCGGGGTCCCGTACGTGGCTAGGCTCCTAAAAAGTCCCACACATGTGGTATCCCCGTACTCAGGAGAAGCAGCAGAATGTATTTTGGGGTGCAATTCCACATATAACCATGGCATGTGTGAGCAATATATCATTTAGTGACAACTTTTTGTAATTTTTTTTTTTTTTTGTCATTATTCAATCACTTGGGACAAAAAAAAAAAATATTCAATGGGCTCAACATGCCTCTCAGCAATTTCCTTGGGGTGTCTACTTTCCAAAATGGGGTCATTTGGGGGGGTTTTGTACTGCCCTGCCATTTTAGCACCTCAAGAAATGAGATAGGCAGTCATAAATTTAAAGCTGTGTAAATTTCAGAAAATGTACCCTAGTTTGTAAACGCTATAACTTTTGCGCAAACCAATAAATATACGCTTATTGACATTTTTTTTACTAAAGACATGTGGCTGAATAAATTTTGGCCTAAATGTATGACTAAAATTGAGTTTATTCGATTTTTCTTATAACAAAAAGTAGAAAATATCATTTTTTTTCAAAATTTTCGGTCTTTTTCTGTTTATATCGCAAAAAATAAAAATCGCAGAGGCAATCAAATACCATTAAAAGAAAGCTCTATTTGTGGGAAGAAAAGGACGCAAATTTCATTTGGGTACAACATTGCATGTCCGCACAATTTACAGTTAAAGCAGCGCAGTGCCGAATCCCAAAAACAGGCCTGGTCCTAATGGCCCGAAATGGTCCGGGGCTTAAGTGGTTAAGTTGTTGTCTGCTATGTTTAGACTTTGCTACATGCAGGAAGTGTTGTTTTTGTAAAAAAAAAATTAAGAACAGATAGAATTTAAAAAATTGAGTTCTCCTGACTACTTGAATTTTTTTTTGATGAAAACCATGCGCACTTGCGCTGTAATCGTGATGCATCGCAGAATCGAATCGTTGACATGATAATCGTAATCAAATCGAATCGTGAGGCCAGTGAAGATGCGCACCTCTATTGTACACACGAATGTCCCTCTTCCTAGGCTCCTTCTCCTGTTGTGGATATACTGTCAGTGTGGAGGAGGAGCCTAGGCATCGTCGGTCTGAGGTGTGTAATTGTGATAGGACACTGGCACCTCTCCCCACCTGCCTGTCACAATTGCCAATGCCGATCGCAGTGCCGGTTCCCGGAGGACATGCGGGCACTGGACTATGGCACTCTGAAGCTGTCTGCCACTGCCAGCCTCACCATTCTTTCTCCTCCTCCCTTACACAACAAATTTTTTTTTTTTTTTTTTGAAAAGCCCATGGCGTGTGAAACACACCCAAAAACTCCACCCGGTGCCAAAAAAAGTGCACACACATAAAGAGTGAAACACAAAACGTGCAACGGGTGTAACACTTGTCCTCAACATGGAAGGACCTTACCCTGATCCCCCGGGGCATTAGGCTCCAGACGGGGACTGAGGTACATCACGTGGTCCATCTGGCCGAAACCAGACGGACCCCTTTCTCTGGAGGGTCTGCCGAAACAGACCCACCCAAGTACTAGGTGGGGCTCCCCCGAAGGGAGACCCCATGAGAGCAGGCGAACTAAGCCAGAAGGCCATGTCCACCGACTCCCAAGTCGTTCAGGGCAGGCCCGAGGACCTACACCCTACTAAACACACCGTGACAAAACGTGTACACAATCAACAAAAAAATACAAAAAAGTGACACACACGGGGATAAATAAAAAGAAAGTGGGGAGAAGGAAGGTGGGAGAGTGAAAAGTGGCCATTGTGCAATACAATGGCCAGGCCCTCCGGCCAGGAATAAAAAATTCCTCCGGTCCTAGCCAAAAGGCCCGGCCCAGGAGGCAGGTGTGAAAAAAGTGTGTGTGGTGACGTGACCAAGGTGCCAACACTCGAAAGTGCCCTTCGACACAGTGCAAGTATGGCACCCCTGGACTGCCACTCCAGGGGCACAATCACCACAGGCTTTTCTCTCAACCCTGACCAACAGCCCAGACCGATGCAGCCCCACCCCAGTCAGGAAGGTATCAGAACAAGTAGGAACCAATAGAGAGGATGAATTGGCGAAACCTCAACCACAGCTCCCATTGCTCCCACCTAATTATATTCGGCGGTACCGGCCAATTCCCCTCAATAACACCGAAAAGGGGCAGGCTTTCCCAACCGAAAAACTGAAAGGGGCGGAAACCATACAAATCCAGGCCAGAAGGCCAGGGACCCGGCCCTTCGGCTTCGACCCAATGGTTCTCCATTCCAATCAGAATGCTTCCGCCTCCACACCAGCAGGTTTTGCATACGCCACCGCCATCCCTTTCCACCTCGCCGTGTACTGGGGACGGTTAGCACAACGCCACCTACTGGCAACTGATACTACACTTGATCTTAGCCAAAAGGCCGAGAAGCAATTCCCTTACACAACAAATACAGCAGATACCGGAGTGTGCAGGGGAAGGAGGAAGAGAAGAGAGCTGTGGCCGGTGCGGCGCCTCTCAATGCTCCCCCCTTACAACGACGCCATTGATTTGTACTGTTCTAAAGAAGCTTGTGTACCAATTTTTTTACATTAACCAAGTGCATTTTGCACAGTTTTTTGTGCATTTTTTGCGGAAAAATGTGTGCTTTAGAGCGTTTTTTGCGCATTTTTGCTACACCCAGTCGTGTGTAGAAGGCGCGCTTCTAATGAGACGCTTCGAGAATCCTGCCATTTCAAGCGCAAGCTCCACTGGAAGTATAATAAATACAGTAATATCCTTCCATATAATCCTGAAGAATCAGTACTACACAAACACACGATAACTGTAACCCCGAACTGCAGACTCGCCCACCTACTACATCTATCACCTCAGCTACCGCGCTCGCGCATGCGCAATGGAGCATTTGATAAGTTGGAACTTATGACAGAACACCGGACACCAGCGCCACGTCTAGTTCAGCGCCCCCTAGTGGACACGCGGGTCACACCAGCAGCTTGGTTTGATGGGCACCTTGAACTCCGCACCCCTCCCGCCTGCCCGCCCAGTGAGGAAGCATGCAGTGGGCGGTGTTGTAGGTGCATCGTGGGCGTGTCGTGTTATAGGCTGGGTGTGGAGGCGGCGCTGGCTGTGGTGAGGACAGACTCAGCCGTTGGATCTGTGAGTGACATTGTGTGTGCGGCTCTCCCGACTCCGTGTACAG
Organism: Rana muscosa; assembly: GCA_029206835.1. Classification (NCBI taxonomy): domain Eukaryota; kingdom Metazoa; phylum Chordata; class Amphibia; order Anura; family Ranidae; genus Rana; species Rana muscosa. The sequence goes on along the minus strand of CM055122.1, from coordinate 60,906,520 downwards.
GACGTGGTATGTGTTTATTATATCCCGGTCTCCATCAATTCCCTGGACGTCTTTATTCCAACGGGGAAGCTTTGTAGGCAGTCCTAGCCCGGCACCAGGCTAAATACTCCCTATTCTGTTAGTACATAGGATGCCATTGAGGTGTATGGGAACAGGGGAGGGCTTTGCTTAGTGGAGCAAACGTAGTATGTCGCTAAAGTGACAGGTTTGCAGCCCTGGCCACTCAGATTTGAACGTGACAGTCACGTGTTCAAAAATAAACACTTTTCTCTTGGTGGAAATCCTGCCTGAGCTGACCCCAGTGTGATCCTGTGTGTGTACACTGGGGGTGGGTGGGATAGGGCACACAAGGGGTTAAGGTGTATCTAAATCCCCCCCCCCATCTTCTTTTTAGTTTGGAGTAGTAAAGGGGTTAACACCTTGCTGTGTTTTTTTTTTTTTTTGCTGTCTGTATTATTTTAGAGCTCGTTGATTCCATAAAAATGCCTGGAAAACGTTTGCATGGAAAATGCTGTGAGCGGTAGCGAGCTGCGTGATGCATGTTTTTGGCATTGCATGGCTTTAATAAATAAATAATGTTGCAACTTTATTAGTGTCACATAGTAACCTTTCATTCATGTCTCCGCTCATCGGTGCACTAACATGCATTTTGTGTGCTGCAGAAAAAAGTGTGTTGTGAATGGGGCCTATAGTGCCCTAGCAGGGGTTGGAGAGGAGCTTGGGTCTCCTCTCTAGCCAAAATTTGACTTTCGATACACAGACAGACAGACACTGCCAGTGGGCTGAAGGTTTGGTCATTCCCACCCCAAAGCGCTGCAGGTTGGGAACGACACGGCCCGCAGCTCATTGGGGTGAAAAGACACCAGTTCAGCTAGAGATGCTTCCAAGCTCATCTCTAGAAGTGGCCGGTGTTTATCCAGTGAAGAAAAAACCGCAGGTCGCCATACATAATGTGACCGAGCTCTTATATGTGCTCAGGTCTCTACGTGGTGTGAATGAGCCCTTAGGGTCACTTCCTGTCCTGTAGATGGGGAGAGGAGATTTCTCTAAGACCCCTTTCACAGTGAGGCGCTTGAAAACCGCCTATAAAACACCAAGCACTTTTGCAGTGCCTTTCAGGCATTGACAGAGTGCTTTTTTGGAAGGTCATGGGACTTAATAATAATAAAAAAAAAAAACCTGCTGCAAGAACCATGAGGCTTCACAATTATTTCAATGGAGAGGGCTTTTTTTTTTTTTTTTAATAGCGCTCCAAAGATGCTACTTGCAAGATTTTTTTTTTCTTTTTCCCCTCCCTGCCAGTGCACAGCCCCAGTGTGAAAGCATTCATTGATCTTAATGGAAATAGGTTTTCAGGTGCTTTGTTATTTAGTGTGAAAAAGTGGCCCCACTGGAAGACTTTCCCTTCTTTTAGGCTACACACACACACACACACACACACACACACACACACACACACACACACACACACACACACACACACACACTTCTTCTGTATACTCCTGAACAAGAGGGATGACTAAATTTCCCCCATCTATGCTGAGCAGTGGGGATGAGCTCAGGCGTGTTCGCATTGAACACACGCAGAGCCCGCCAAGGAAGTCGGCACCGTCGGAGCTGCGCTAATCACAGGCAGGGAGACATTTCCCGATCTCTGCAGCCGAGCATCGGGACAATGTCTCCCTGCCTGTGATTAGCGCAGCGCGGTTCCGACTTCCTTGGTGGGCTCTGCATGTGTTCAATGCGAACACGCCTGAGCTCATCCCTACTGAGCAGCATGGATGGAGTACCCTCCCCTCCTGGGTTGTTATGTTTAGACAGCCATTGCTCCCACAGCTGTCAGAATACCTTCACAATGACTGGATCAGATGCAGTTAGGCTCTATTTACACTAGCGCAACTCCATGATTTTCCAGCGGGACTTTGAAACTCCATTCACACTTGTGGAGATCAAAGTTGCGTGGCCAATGGCACCTGTTCAAATCGGTGCGACTTAGTCGCAGCAATGATGAAAAGATGCCTGCACTAATTTGGTCCAGAGAATGTAAAGTCGCACTGGAAATCGTGCAACTTTGGAAACGCTCTAATAAGAATGGAGCCTAAAGCCCATCTAATCCACACTTTTAATTTTTTTTCCTTTTTTAATTTTTTTTTTTTCTGTTTTAGGATAGATCAGGGAAAGGTTAAAATCCCTGTTGGGTTTGTATTGTCTGCATATACCATCTTTTCTATTTGATCTAGTAATGTTTCTTTCTGACTTTTAACTGGATGTAAAATCGAAGGGGGGGTATTTGAGTTGTCACCGGAATAGGAAAAAAACATTTCCAATGGGGTCACTAAGAGCAAAAAAAAAGGCTGGTAGTCACTGGAAAAAAAGGGATGTCTTCCAATTAGAAAACTTATTGTTGTAGGGACCAAAAATGGGGGAGGAGAATGTGATTGGTCACGGAACAGGAAGCTGGAAAGTCTTCTAATGGAGGGCACTGGTCAATACATACAAGTTCTGGTCAATTCCTGATAAATCCACTGAAATATGAGACTTGGGTGGCCCTGTCAGAACCACCCCACTATACAAACTTCACCTGAGAATCAAAGTTGCTGGGTGCAAAACCATCAGTCAACTAGTTATTAGCTGAATTCTTTTTCGCTGTCCTGTGTGTTGGGATAGTAGACTTCCAGTTTGACATTTGTCTTTATTTTCTTGTCCAGGTTGTTATCGGAATGATCCCAGAAGAAAGCTATGGCATGATGGATAAATGTTGTAGCACTCCAAGGACTGCGAGGAGACAGCAGGAGAGGAGAAGTCATGAGAGGCCCGGACTTCTCGGAGAGCCTACTACCCCGATCCAGAGCCAGCCATTTACATCTCGCTACACTATGGCCCCTGGCCATGAGCTGGGCAGGTGAGGACCCCTTTTCTTGTGTGTTTGATCACAACCCATGTTAAAAAATTCCACATCTGTGATTCCAGAGGTGAAAAAGCTGGTTGTATTTACATTCCCGTGTTTTCCCCATAACTACAGTGGGATTGTTTTTGCTTTCTTGTGTCCTTGGAAGTTGTGGGATGGCGTACAGTTTTTGCTTCATTGATATAGACAGGCTTTCAGTGCCGGGCAGCTTTGATTTGCAGTTTCAAATACAAATGAACTGGTGCATTCAGCTCTGCCAAGAACAGCAACTGTCATTCGTACTCATGCTGAACAAGCTGATTGTGTGTGTGTGTGTGTGTGTGTTCTTGGCTTTATTATTGGACTTATTTTTGTGTGCACAATCCAAAAGTATAGTAAATCTGCAGGTCAGAGTGTAATAATTTGAATTTCAGCTGTTTTCTCTTGATTTGGATACTGCAAGAAATGGTCTAAAATTTTGTTTATGGCTGAATCTTGTGAAATGAATTTGTGACACTTCTGCCTCAAATGTTACCACTTGTTCTGCTTCCTGTGTGACTAATGCAAAACTTCCTCATTTCTCTGAGAAACGAAATTTAATGATGTAGTGATCTATGAAATGCAAAATGATTAGCTGTGTGTACAGGAAGTGACAATCTGTTCTGATAGAAATCCAAGGGGGAAAATTTTCACGGTATTTTGCTGGCTTTGCAGATAAACAATGGCTTTGACAGTATGGTAATGTGCTATTTTAGATGTGTTGATCAGTTAACCGCATTAGCGAGATGCTAATCTTTTTAGTTAACTTTGTATGCGCTGGGTGTCATGTTTTGTACTTGGAGAAATAAATGTTGTCGCGCTAAAAGCAAAATCCACTCTCTAAAGTGCAATGGTGTCCTTGATTAATACACAGTGTATATCGATCCAACCAAGAGGATCAATTAACACCAAACTAAATATACATCAATATGTTCAAAATAAGCAATAAGTGCAATCATATTTATGCAACAATGTGGCAACCTGTTCAATAAAGTGCTAATAAATACAAAAGAATTGGAAATGAGTCCTGATGGACAATTGCTGGCTCTAAATAGAGAAGTCTCTTTATGTAATAAAGTCATTGGACAAACAAGGTGAGGTATCGTGAAAGCTGTGTCAAATCTTGTTCCAACAGAGATGACGGTGACACAAGGAGTCACTGTGACAATAGGGTCTCACAGAACTCTCACCTCCTGTATGGAAATAAGGCCATCCACTGTAGTCTCCTCCTTTCTCTGCTCAGTCCTCACTGCTTGATATTCCGACTGTAGTCCTCCAGTGTCATCCTGTCATCACCTGGATGTCAATTCACCCGGGGGGGGGATACTCCAGTTAAAAACGCTGTCTTACTGTTCCTGATGAAGTCACGAGGTGCGTGACGTAACGGCGTAGGGAGGAAGTGAGGTTACCGTGAACCGGAAGAACAGTAAGGCATCGTTTTTAATGCCGCGGTCCGCATATACGTTGGTTTACTTTATTTTAGAGGTACGTGCAATATTTTAATAAACTAGTTTTATCCTAACCCGTTACACTATTGCAGGCTTCTTTCTCTCTCCCCCCACTCCTGGTTTGGCCCTACTACTGGAGTATTCCCCCCCCCCCCCCGGGTTAATTGACACCCAGGTGATGACAGGATGGCACTGGAGGACTACAGTCGGGATATCGAGCAGTGAGGACTGAGCAGAGAAAGGAGGAGACTACAGTGGATGCCTTATTTCCATACAGAGGTGTGAGTTCTGAGACAGTTTTGGGATACCCTATTGTCACCGTGACTCCCTTGTGTCACCGTAATTTCTGTTGGAACAAGATTTGACACAGCTTTCATGATACCTCGCCTTGTTTGTCCAATGACTTTATTACATTAAGAGACTTCTCTATTTAGAGCCAGCAATTGTCCATCAGGACTCCTTTCCAATTCTTTTGCATTTATTTGCTCTTTATTGAACAGGTTGCCACATTGTTGCATAAATACACTTGCACTTGTCGCATGATTGCACTTATTGCTTATTTTGAGCATATTCATGTATATTTAGTTTGGTGTTAATTTTGTTAATTGATCCTCCTTGGTTGGATCGATATACACTGTGTATTAATCAAAGATAACCATTGCACTTTAGAGTGGATTTTTCTTTTAGCGCGAGAACATTATTTTCTGACCTTGTGTAAGGTGAACACGATTAAGTTTTTTTGCGCATATTTATTTATACATCTCCATTTATATATACTCGTAGCGCAAAAGATTTTTTCACTTTACACATGTTTTGTACTTTGTCACTTCTTCATGATGCAAGAAGGCTGGTTAAGTACAATAAAAATACCCACATTTTGTTTTTCTGTTTTCAGAAGGTATCTTGAGTTTGTAGTTCATCCAATTGATAAAACAAATCTAACAGTCTGTGCTACCCATAGCAACTGATCAGAATACAACTTAAAAAATTAGAAGTGTGGATTTAGAAAAATCACAAAAATGTAATTCGATGTATAAGTGACGATAATACTTGTCCTTCACTTACATTGGCTTGTAGGTTTTTGTACTGCACCTGTTTAAGGCTGATGGGTCTCTTTGGACTGAGTGTCTTGCTAGCACTTCAATGTGAATGGCCCGGCTTCACTGCGAGTTTCCCTTAGAAGGAATGGGGGCGGCAGCACCCAGAGAGCCGATTGAAAAATCGTCTGGGGTGCTGACATCACGGGATCCCTGGACGGATAAGTGTCTTAATATTAAAAGTTAGCAGCTACAGTACTTGTAGCAGCTGACTATTTTTATTTTTTTTTTATTTTTTTTTTCTTGGAGGGGCTAGAGCTCCGCTTTAAGTCCATCATTAGTACAACCCTATCTCTTTAAAAAAAAAAAAAAGTTGAACGCTGTATACAATCCTACTTAAAAACTGAATGCAATGATTTGCAAGTCTCCTAAACCCATATTTCATTCACATTAGAAAACATATTGAATGTTTTTTTAACCACTTGCCGACTGCCCCATATAATGCGGTGCAGTGGCTCTCCTGCGCAAAATCACATACAGGTACATGATTTCGCTCTTCCTGGTCTGTGGCGTGGACGCCGCCATCTCCAATAGGCCAGAGCTCTTATAAAACGGTCTGTTGCAAATTGGAAAACTATTTTTATTTTTTTTGTGATCGGGCGAATCCAAAATTTTACATTCTTTTTAGTAACCATCCGACTTTCTGGATTGTTGTTGGCGCTCAGTTTAAAAGCCTGTATTTCTGATAGTATGGGCGTTCATTCGTGCGTCTGGAATGGGCAGCTTGCACATCTGGAAAGGTACCATCAGTGCTGAAAGATATTTCCAGGTTTTTAGAGCAGCATATGCTCTCATCCAGACTATGATGGCTTTGCATATTTCAGCATGACAATGCTAAACCACATGCTGCATCTATGACAACGGCATTACTTAATAGTAGAGTCCAAGTTGCTAACTGGCTTGCCTGCAGTCCAGACCTTTCACCAATTGAAAATATTTGGCACATTTTAAAATGAAAAATACAACAAAGATGACCCGGGCGAGGACTATTGAGCAGTCAGAAACCTTTATCAAGCAAAAAACGGAACAGTATTCCACTCCCAAAACTCCAGCAACTGATCTCTTCAGTTCCCAGACGTTTACCGAGTGAGGTCCAGCCGAAGCTCGTTTGGCTGGACCTCTCCTATAGATCACAGGAGTGCAGTTCGTTTTGCACTTCTGTGACCCGTTCAACAGAGAGGACTGAAGTCCACTTCCTGCTGACATCACCAATGTCATTCCGACAATGGGAGTCTGGATCCGCCAGGTGCCTAAATGAAAATTGGACGTTTAGTTCACGTACGACACAAAATTTAGTCTGCACATCCAACTTTTGCCTGACAAACTCGGAATCGGCTGTCGCCAGCACCATACTAACGATCCGAAAATTGGCAGATCGTTCAGACGAAATTTTTACTTCCGATTTTTGTGTGCGTGTGGTCCTTTACGGTATGCCACTCACAGCGCTCGGAAAACCAAGTGATCGGCGATGTTCGATCGCTCCGTTTCTTTGTGTAGTCGCTGGGGGGACAGATGCAGCATCTTACAATGGGGGGGGGGGGAACAAATACCCATACTTCTCCTTTAAAGGAAGAGGCAATGCTACCCTGTGGAAAACATGTCCCTGGCCTAACATTTATGTTGCTACCATCAATTTCAAAATTTCTTATTTATCAGTTTTTTTATTAGGAATAAAATGGGTTTGACATTTGCTAATCGCTGTATTCTGTTTTCATGTAGAGTTTACACAGCTTCCCAACGTTTATGGAATTAGGGTTGTATTTGTGCTGACCATTAGTAGCTACCAGGAGTTACTGAACTCTGGTAGCTGTGCCCAGACAAAAGGCAAGCAGACAGTCAAAGGATTAGTCATTCGTTTTTCCTGTAGTCTTCCTGTATTTTTTTTTTATTTTTTTTTTATTTTCTATTTTTTTATTTTTTTGTGAGTGGTAGAGGCAGGGCTTCGCTTTATGTCAAATCTCCTGAGACGATCATTCAGTGTCAGCAGTGTCTTAGATTTCACACTGTAGATAGCCATGAGGTGGTAGTCACAGGAGTGCCTAAGCACACTCCCATACAAGGAAGGGCTATTTTTTTTGTCTCCTGAAGGTATGTAAGTTTTTTTATTTTTTTATTTTTTTTGTTCATGAAATGCAGGCATTTGAATCAAATTGCATTGGTTAACTTGGTTTCCAGATGAGCAGAATAGAAATGACAGTGACAGCATATTTTGGCTCTCACCGGCTACATTCCTCAACTTTATTACTGTTGAGTTTATTGCAAGCTAAATGAAGGCGGTAAATATTACATGGCCGTGACAGTCTGGAAAGCTGATTCATTTTCTGCTGTCCTTGTGTACCATCACTGGGATTGCTAATGCATAATATATTTATTGGCACCACCTACATTCATTTGTACTTTTTTGATAGGTGACTGATGTATAGTTTACATGGTACGCCTGACTCAAGGCATAAACATTACCAAATAACATTTCTGAGGGGAACAGAAATCCTCCCTTTTTAATTTTTTTTCTATAAACCTATAGAATGCTGTCACTTGGCCAAGGTAATATAACGTACTGTATATACTCGAGTATAAGCCGACCCGAATATAAGCCGAGGCACCTAATTTTACCACAAAAAACTGGGAAAACTTATTGACTCGAGTATAAGCCTAGGGTGTCCATTTACATGCCTCACTGTGTCCATTTACATGCCTCACTGTGTCCATTTACATGCCTCACTGTGTCCATTTACATGCCTCACTGTGTCCATTTACATGCCTCACTGTGTCCATTTACATGCCTCACTGTGTCCATTTACATGCCTCACTGTGCCCATGCCTCACTGTGCCCATGCCTCACTGTGCTCTTGCCTCACTGTGTCCATGACTAGACTGACGTTTAACATGGGAGTCTATAGAAGGGGTGCATGGATTTAAAAAATCGGTGCTCCCCGGTTGTAGGTCTCCTAGACAAAAAACTTTGCTCACTTGTAGAGGAGAAATGGGACTACATGTGTGCCAAGTTTTGGGTCCAGGGGACCTACGACAGGCCGATACCGGGTCCCCAAAGTAACCAGAGAAATTACCGTTTAACATGGGAGTCTATGGAAGGGGTGCCCGGCTTTGAAAAATCGGTGCTCCCCGGCCGTAGGTCCCCCGGACAACAAACTTTGCACACTTGTAGAGGAAGAGTGGGGCTACATGTCTGCCAAGTTTGGGGTCCAGGAGGCCTACGGACGGCCGGTACCGGGTCCCCAAAAATCCGGAAAAATAGGCGCAAAAAGGTGACTCGAGTATAAGCCGAGGGGGGCATATTCTGCACAAAAAAATGTGCTGAAAAATTCAGCTTATACTCGAGTATATACGGTAAGCATATACAAACAAAACCACCTTATTGCCAGTGTGTGTACGCACAAAATTTTCTATTTCTGTTTTACAGCTTTGTACTCATCGCTTTTATTACAGATCTTTACATAGCTGAGCTGTATGTATGGTTCCATAGACCACAATGCATATATATCCTGATCAGTGTAAAACTGCGTTTTCTACTCCCATGTGCAAGAGGCCTTAAAGGGTTGTAAAGGTACATTGTTTAAAAAAAAAAAAAAAATTTTTTATACTTGCCTCCACTGTGCAGCTCGTTTTGCACAGAGTGGCCCCGAACCTGGTCTTCTGGGGTCCCTCGGCTGTCTCGGCTCCTCCTCACAAGAATGCACCACCTTCATGCGAGCTCGCATGGTGGTAAGTTCTTGCGGGCGCGCTCACCTGATACACAGGTGGCTATAGCCGCTCACTGTATCACTTGGCCTGGCCCGCAGCGTCATTGGATGTGATTGACAGCAGCGCGTGCCAATGGTTGCGCTGCTTTCAATCAACCAATGAATGAGCCGAGCCGTGTTCACGGGACTTTTGAGAGGTCAGGTAGGTAAGTAAATGGGGGGGGGGGGCGCTAATCCTCAGATGTTTTTTCACCTGAATGCATTAAGGTGAAAAAAATGTGTACCTTTTACAACCCCTTTTTAAAAAGGCTGAAGGTGGTCTAAAGCAGCCTTTCTCCACTAGGGTGCCTTTGCAAAATGCCTGCAAATTGCTCAAAAATTCTACAGGTGAATGAAGCCTGTCTTTTTAGTTGCATTAAAGCAGACTTTTTTTTTTTTTCTCCCATCTATTAAATCCTCTGCCCTTGTTAAACTTTTGGCTAGTAAAACATGTTTCTGCTAGTAAATAATACATTGTACACTGTACAGCCCATTTCCTGTTTCTTGTTGGGTAAAAAGCCTAGGCTTATGACATGCACAGTTCTCTCTCACTCTTGTGAGTTTGCCAGGAAAAGAGAGGGTGAGTCGTAAGAGGGCCAATGAGAGCTGCAGGGCTGGAGGTGTGCCTCTGTCTGTAAATGCAGGAAGTGAACTGGAAGCCCACAGTTAAAATGGCTGCAGCCAGACTTGGTGGAGGTAGATTTCTGCAGCATATTTGGCAAGTACAGAATCCTAGAGAGTGTGTGTGTGTGTGTGTGTTATATATATATATATATATATATATATATATATATATATATATGTATATGTGTGTATTGGGGTGTTCCCCTTTAATGCAGAGAGACAAGAAGTTCCAGGTGAGAGGTGAGTCGGGAGGAAGTAAAGAGACATTATGGAAGTGAAAGCAGAGGAGAGAGAGACTACATCTCCCAGTACATCTTGCAGCACCCAGGGTGCATTGCTCCAGAACAGAGACTGCTGGGGCAGACTTTATAAAGGGGAGGCGGAGTTTTGGTCGGCCTCTTTGGACCCCCCTCTCCTAGCAAGAGGATGTCTGTGCTGAACTGCTGTGTGCACAAGGCCTGAAGCCCGGGCCGTGTGCTCCTTTCCAAAGAGCCCTCTGCCAGCCTAGCAGAGCCTTAGAGACATCTAATCCTCCTTGCTGCAGTACACCAGAAGGATTGAAGACTTGGATGTCGGTGGATTCCTGTTCCTAGACGAATCGATGGAGGAAACGGACTTGGACTTGTCCAGGTGGTGAGAGCTGTTTAAAGACAGATACTTTATCTTTACTATTCGTTGGGATTACAAAGTTGTTCTTCAAGTGCACCACCGAAAGATTTCTAGCGAATATGGTTTCACTGAACTTCCATTTAGATCAGTCAGGCCTGACTGCATAGGTAGACATTGCTGGGTGTTAGTCTACCCATGAGGGGAAGTAGCTGTAAAAGGGCAGCGCTAGAGTTGCATAGCAATACTTTATTATTCTGATTACTCTGTTTATCTTTATTACTGTTTATTGCAGGGATCTGCAACTTGTTATACTGTTGTTTATTACTTGCCCATTAGCCTCAGTAAAATATCTGGGTAAAGTACATTTGGTGTCAGTTCCGCTTACTTTAATAGGAGTTTTTTAAAGTATATTCTGTGTATGTTTGTTATAGGATTGCGTCACCAACAGTTGCGGTCACGCGGTCCTATCCCTCTATCACCAGCTGTGCCACGGGAGGTTAGAGCCGATTGCCGGGGGTTGACAGCGGTGCACTGCAGGGCCCAAATCAATATCAGCGGCTCTCTTAACTGGGGGTAGCGCTACATATATATGGACTATGGTTGGAGGGAAGCTTCAGAATGGCAAATATTTTTAGTACAAATTATGCGAGCAGACTGCAGTTCCTCTTTAAGCCCTGTTCGCCATACAGCCTGCCAACATCCTATCAACCACTGACATCATTGGTTGATGGAGGACATGGGGGGGGGGTCCTCGTTTGCCCCTCCCCTGTCCCTCTCCACTAGCACTGGGGTCACATAAGCTGAGTCGGAAAGGGAAACTAAATGAGGGAAAGGAACATTTGTGCAAAGGTGTATTTGCTTTGGAAGAATAAATCCAGTTCCTAATATTGGTGTGTGTGTTTCCCCATTTTAGAATTGGAGTGCTTTGAGATGCAGAGTTGTAAAGGGTTCATTGGCTAAAAAAGGTTGAGAAACACTGGTGAGAATGAAGTACTACATGGTGTCATTGCAATGGCTTCTATATCTTTGGAATGCATCAACTTGATATGATTTATTGTCAGTGATGTACTCAAAACACGTATGGTTGGGATTTTTTACAGTGAGTTGGATCTACTCATGAAGATAATGACATGTCTTCTCTAGTGAAGATTATAGCTTGTATTTCCTCTGTACTGCCAAAAGCTATCATTTCTTTTTCTGCTTGTTGACCAGTTAGACCAACTCTTACAAGCTTTAATGCACTTTGCAAGCTTCATACATATATACTCTTTAAACCACAGCAACCATCTGTTTTCTTCTGGTTAAGTAAAATGTATGTAGCTGGCTGATGAGACATATTTTAAGTTAAAGTGCTCATATCCAGGTAGATCTTTTGAAGTGATATTACATTTATCTAAATGAGCTGCTGATAACAGAACGTGCATGCCCTGGCTGGTAAACTTTTTCTCCTGAGCTTCCTCCTCATGCTGCCCCTTAGCCACGGTGTTCAATTCAAAAGTATGTGGTTGGCAACTGTGCCAGCCGGGACCTGTGGAGTCCTGCTGGAGTCTCGCCCCCCCCCCCCCCATGGCCCTGGGTACACCAAGGCTCTCCTCCTTTTTGTTAAGCAGGTTTTCTTGTTTATGTATGGTATGTACTCTGTCCACGTTTTCACCATACTAGACTATGTACCTAGCTACTACTGTTTTGAGTGTACATCCTTTTTATTGTATATTGCACTGAACCATGTTCTGTGTTCTGCTTATACTGTATTGGTTGCAGACTGAAATAAAGCACCCTTTTTATTGTGTTTTTTTTTTTCTTTTTTTTTAAGTTGGCAGCTACAGTATTTGTAGTTGACTTTAAATTTGTGTGTCAAATGGAGCTCCTCTTTAATACTTTTAGTGCTTCTCATTGATTCAGAAGTCTGCCCTTGTCTCTTGTACTGTTTTGTCTCATGCTAATGTTAGAATCATTTCTCCATTTTTTTTTACATGACATGTGGTTTGGTTCTGCCAAATGGATTTTCCTTATTTGATTACTAATTGCAATGTTGCCTTTTGCTGATTTCTTTACAGACTATTCCCACTGTATTTATGAATTGTGGGATGGAAATGTTGGTATTTGAAATATGTGAGAGGGTTAGACCGTGGACCATTACAAAGATTGTAAAACTATAGAGTGCTCAGGCGGAAAGCACAGGCCATAAAGAAACTGTCAGCCTTTTCCAAACAGCCCTGATATAGCTTTTCCCTTTGTAGGAAGCTGCCATTGATAACATGGAGCACAGGAGGATGCTGCATGTGGCGATGTACCTGATCACTTGATGCTCATTGAGCACATGCTTTTCATTATCATGCCAAGCCTTTGATCAGTCTGCTGCAAAGAAACATGCTTAGTGTGGTGGATTTAACCAGACTAATTTTACCCTATGAAACAATCTTGTAAGAAACTGTCTGCTCAAATGATGATGTGGTTTAGTGCTTGATTGCACTAAAGGATCTCAAACGTTGATTTAAAGTTGTACAGGCGTAAAGGTAGGTTAATGAGCTGTGTGATGCTGTGACTTGCAAATGGTTTTCTTTGTGATCACTTCCTGTTGGTCATGCCTGCTTTGTGTTTTAGGTCTCTTTGGGCTAGTTTGCTTGAGTCAAAGGCTCATGGTGATGGCTAAACAAAGCGATTAGGCTAAATCATTCTGTACATCTTTGTATTTTGAAGGTCTGTTTAACATTGCTTTCGCTCTTGGTACAGAGAATACATTCTGTTTGTTTGGGGGACCTACATACTTCATATTCAGGGATATTTGATGTGTATTTCAACCAATGGCATTAGAGTAAATTCCTATGAAACAAATTCCAGGTAGATTAATTTCCTGAACGATTTAAAATAACTAGGCACACATTATGTATTCAATAGGACTGAAAAAGCTGTCATTGGCATATTATGAAATGTTACAGTAGACCTCTAGACGTGTAATGGTGTGGGTGTGTGTATTGTCAAAAGGCTGCAGCAGTGATCAGTGTATTCTCACAGTGGGGAAGCAGGGGAGTCTCCGCGGTTAGAATACAATGAAACAGTGGGGAGGGGTTTGTGGGGATTGATGCAGACCCAGATGGCATCTTCCTTTGCTGGGGAGGGGGTTTCTGTTCACTTTAACAAAAGTACTGTCCGTGATGCACTTATTTTTTGTAAAAGCAATCCTAGTGGCTAAGTAGCCACTGGATAACTTTTACAGGCGATGGAGGGGCACAACCCCCCCCCCTTTTTTTTTTTTTTTCCCTTCCGTAAAAGCAGAAGTCCAGCCTAAGTTTGTCAGACTGGGCTTCTTCGATGGGTCACGAGTGCACAATTTTATTTTTCTGCGCTCCCGTGACCTGTTTTCAGTAGAGATGTCTGATGTCTGCTCTCTGCTGACGTCACAGGAATCGGTCCAGGCACCACATCATCGTGACAGCCTGGATTCACCAGGTGCCTGGACTGATACCTGTCTCAGCCAGCTGCTGAAAGCCTGAGACAGCCACTCTATGCTGGGGGGGGCAGAGCGGAGAGGGGGCTGATTGAGTCAACTGTTCGCTGCCTCGGTTCTCAGTGCAAAGGTGGCAGGGGACAGATGCAGCATCGGTCCAATGCTGCATCCACCTAGGTAAGTATGGTGGTCAAAAAAAACTTAACCACTTGCACTTTACCCCCCCCCCTTCCTGCCCAGGCCAGCTTTCAGCGCTGTAACACTTTGACAATTGTGCGGTCATGCAACACTGTTCCCAAACTACTCTTTGTGTGGGAGCTTTTCTTTTGGTGTTATTTAATCGCTGCTGGGGTTTTTTTTTTTTTTTTTGTAACATGTTCCCAGAGGTGAACTTATCCTTTTAAGAATCTGTAAGGTGCAATATATAAAATTGTGTTTTTGGCTTTAATACTGCTTTAAAGTGGCTGTAAAGGTAGAAGTTTTGTAACATTACAACCGAAGGTAAAAACACCTTCTGCATGCAGCTTTTCCCACAGCCCCACTAAATTATATACCTGATATCGATCCAGTGATTTGTAAAAGAGCCGAGGCTCTCCCGGGTCTCTTGCGCTTGATTGGCTCAGATACAGCATCAGGAGCCATTGGTTCCGGCTGCTGTCAATCAGTGGGGGGGGGGGCAATCCCACTCTGTCTTATGGCCCCTCAGAACGGGGCTTGGGAGCAAGGACACACACTTACCCACATAGAGTGTGTGTGTGTGTGGCGGCATGGGAGCCGAGAGGAGAAGGAGGATCAAGGCAGCTCTGTGCAAAACCTTTGTACAGAGCAGGTAAGTATGTCGTGAATATTAAAAAAAAAACAAAAAAAAAAACATGCCTTTTTACTATTACTTTTACTATTACTTTTAATCTTCACATGCATTCATGCCTGCTTCACATGAGCACATGGTTAAAACTGGTCGTACACTAGTTGAATCTTGGTAGAAAATTCTCATTTTGACAAATGTGTTATAAATTTTATTTTTTTATAAACTATTTTCTACCAGTGAATGTGCCTTTAGTTTTGGACATACATTTTAAATGACATTCATCAAGCCATCGAATGTACTGATGAGAATTTTCGTATGAATATTGTAAATGTTTGTTCACAAATCTACTAGTGTATGGCAGCTTTAATCTGGGACAATTCCAGGTACTTGCCCGCAAGAAGCACTGTTCTTCAAAGCTGTTTAGGCCAGAGCATGTGATCCTGTGTGGCTGAACCCTTTAACAAGAGGTGTATGGAACTAGGTCTTTGTCATACAAATCACTCACTAGTACTGCCTACTACTACTGCAGACAGGAAAAGAATAGTCCACAAGATAGAACCTCTATTGTAAACCAGTCAACTGTTGATCGGAGCTTTAATAAATCTATATTAATATAAAAGGCCGTCTGGTCTGTCTTGTATTTAAGCGAGCAGTGTGTTTTAATGTGTACTCGTGCATGGATTTCAGGGATGTTTATTTAAACCAGTAAAACCAGTCCTTCTGGCTTTGTGTGAGATGGCTGCCAATCCCAGGCTTCTGTAAAAGTGTTTTTATTTAAAAATGTAAACCAAGAAATCTTATTTGGTGCTTTAAAAAATTGTTCTGTGAATGTGGGTGGATTTGTGCATACCAAGATGTATTTTCATTCCTGGCAATCTTCTTCGCTTTTCTCTAGTGGTAATTGGTTTGATGTTTATTGGCAAAGAAGATTCATGATTCTTGATTTGGGCCGAGTAATCTACCCTCTGTCACATAACTTTACAGCAGTATTTGCCTTTTTTTCATTTTGGTTACTTTTTTTTTATTTTATTTTTTTATATTGTATGCTTTTTCGTAGAGCTGTGTAGTTTTCCACTAATGGGAGCAAACTCTTGATTTACAATCACTCTGCTTCTCTTCCTAAGGCCTCATGCCCACGGGCGTTTTTTCAGCCGCGTTTTTGAGCGTTTTTTACAGCTTAAAAACGCCTGTCCATGTTAGTCTATAGCTTCATGCCCACCTAGGCGTTTTTGAGCTGTAAAGAGCATAGGCGTTTGTAAGCTGTAAAAAAAACCCAGGGCCAGTGCGTTCCTCAGCGTCAGAACTAGGCAGGAAAAAACGCGAGCGTCAAAAAACGCGCACTAACGCGCACTAACGCGCACTAACGCGCACTAACGCGCACTAACGCGCACTAACGCGCACTAACGCGCACTAACGCGCGGTCGCGTTTTTAGCTCCGACGTTTTTTTTTTTTTTTTTTTTTTTTTTCAAAAAAAAAAAAATATTTACAATAACATGGACAGGCGTTTTTAAGCTGTAAAAAACGCTCAAAAACGCAGCTGTAAAAACGCCAGTGGGCATGAGGCCTAAAGGTTGCTATCCTTGCCCTGTTGGCCTACACCCCCCCCCCCCCACCCTTCTCTTCTGTTCACGCTGCAAACTTGCGGTGTCCTTGCAACCCACTGAAATGTTTTCATCCTATCGAACTACAGTATATCTGCCTTTCACTGTTGAACTCTGTAGACCTGCTTAGCAGTCTCCCAAAGAAAGGAGAGTTTACTCAGATTAGGATCCAACTGCACCCTCATGTCTCCCACCTCTGCAGCAACAGATCACTTAAAGCTATGATGTTTGCACATTTATACAGTAAAGGGATGGTTGGCTCTGATTTGTGCCCCATCTCTGGCTGCTGCAGCATTAGTTGCATATCGCACTTCAGACAGCAGTCTTCTGTCAGCATCGAGCGTCTGCTACTGAGACTGCAGTAGACTGATCACTTGGCACCTCTTCCATTTATGAAAAGCCTTTTCAATGAATGTCAAACAAGCCTGGAAGGAGCCACCCCTCAAAGGTACAGGGTCACACTAAACACATAGCACTATGGCAGCAAGGTCGTCAGTACATTGCCTGACCAATATATTCAGGTACAAAAAAAGTGACCACTGCCCCCACCTATGACTGGTCTTTGTAGCAAGGAGCACTGGAAGGGCAACATATGTCAAACAAGTATAAAGGGATTTCCAAGCTCAAACTTGCCAATGAATGCAATTTCCTGTAATTGAAGGAGGGAAGATTGCAATGCTCATCCACACCTCCTCCAATCAGTGCACCTTGCTGTCATTGAAAAGAATGCTAGGCTTTATATAATTGGAGGAGCTGAGCGAGTGTGCCATAGTGATCAATGTACTGCAATCTCTGTGGCACACATTTGGTGTTAACAGGAGACTGCCTGAGTATAAGATACAGTATTAGGTAACCGGTTGCAGCAGCCAGAGATGGGGCACACATTACAGCCACCCTATTTGTACTGTTCAAGTAGGCAAAAACGATTTGGCCATATTTCAGTCTGTTGCCAGACGATTCATTTAAAAAAATATCTTCCCCTCAGGCCCCTTTCACACTGGGGCGGTTTGCAGGCGCTATTTTGCTAAAAATAGCGCCTGCAAACCGAGCCTAAACAGCAGCTGCTGTTTCTCCAATGTGAAAGCCCAGAGGGCTTTCACACGGGAGCGGTCCGCTAACAGGACGTGGGAAAAAAAAGTCCTGCTAGCCGCGTCTTTGGAGCGGTGAGAGGAGCGGTGTGTATACCGCTCCTCCACCCCTCCTTCCCATTGAAATGAATGGGACACTGCGGTAATACTGCCCGCAAACCGTGGCTGTAGCTGCAGTTTGCGGGTGGTATTGACCCTTTTTCGGCCGCTAGCGGGTGTTAAAACCGCACCGCTAGTGGCCGAATACCTCAGCAATCCTGACGGTATAGCGCCGCTAAAAATAGCAGCGCTATACCCCCACCGCCCCAGTGTGAGACC
This sequence comes from Rana muscosa, assembly GCA_029206835.1. NCBI lineage: Eukaryota > Metazoa > Chordata > Amphibia > Anura > Ranidae > Rana > Rana muscosa. The sequence continues at coordinate 60,888,812 of CM055122.1, read as the reverse complement.
GCTTAAGATATGTCCTTTTAAGCTATTTTATGCATATTATTATTTACTTGTAAAAACCTCTGTGTAGGCATCCAAAAGCCACCTCCAGTATGTGGAGTATGCTGTGCAACTGCAGAGTCGGAGCTGTAGCTGTAAAGCTGGTCGTACAGCTAAATCCTTCGTCTACACTTGCCTTTATCTTGCCCTTAGGGCACCATTTCCTCCCCCCTTACTGATGCAAAACACTATTCTGCCAATGGACACCAACAATAGGGCACCATTTCTCCCATGGACATCAACAGTGGTGCACTTTTCCTCCATTAATACCAAATGTGATGTTTACATTAGTCTGAAGGACTAAAAACTGACCGTGACAGGAGTCACTTTGGGTCGGGGGTTTGTGCAGCTTGGCTTGCCCTGGAGAGTTCTAGAAGCTCCTTGTCCAGCTTCCTTGACGCCTTTTATGTGTAGATCACCCTGTGTCTCTAATAGGGGCACAGGGTTAATGAGAACCCCACTATGATCTGTGCTAGTCAGACTCAATGCTGTATATATTGTGTGTTGGCTGTTGTGTACTATTTGCTGTGTGATAGTATTCTATTGTGGGTAGGGGTGCAACGGATCAAAAAACTCACGGATCGGATAATTTTCGGATCGGCCAAAAAAAAAATAATTACTAATATCCACGTCACCCCCCCCCCCCCCACTGTAATATCCACAATCTCCCCACTCTAATGGGCATCTCCCCCACTTACTTTAGTCTCTCCCGCCGGCCAGTTCAGATCCACGAGCAGCGATGACGTCCGCGCGCACAAGGCAGCCGCCGCCGGGTGTACCGAGATGGCCGCGGCTCCAGAGCTAGGCCGAAGCCGCGGCCTTTCCTAAGGCTGAGGCCGCTCCGCGGATCGAGTGGTGATCCGATCCGAACAGGGTGACCCGTTGCAGCCCTAATTGTGGGTGGCTGCCTAAACTATTATGGGATGTGTAAGTGTCTTGCTGTGAGTAAAGGGGGGGGGGGATTTCTCCGGCAGCCCCACTGCTAAGACTATTTACTGATGAGAAGTTGGAACACACCTGACCTGTATCACCATTGTCATTGGACAGTTTAACCCACCCTGTTTCCCAAGGGTGGGGGGAGTGTTTTGAAGTGAGACATGTTAACATGTGCTTGAATAAAGAGTCTGTTGGTTTTTACCCTACACTGAGGTGTTGACTGGGGGGCTGGAGAATCTTGGATAAGTGCTGGTTCTGAACAGAGGAAGCATTGACGGCGGACCTGGATCTGTTTGAGGACAGAGGGTTCGTCACACTGACTTCTTCTCTCTTTTTTTTTTTTTTTTTTTTTTTTTTTTAGAAAGTTTGGAGACCCCTGGTCTACACATACACTGCAGCCTTTGATTGGGGCAGTATATGCTCTACAGAAGTCAATCCTTTGATCAGCATCTATTGAGTGGATACTACCCCCACATTGATTGATTGAAATTTGTTTGGTTCCTACTGAACTACCTGAATTTCAGTGTATGGCCAGCTTTAGATTGCTGTCAGATTACTTCACAGGATTTCCTCTGAGCACCAGGTCCTAAACGTAAAGGTTGTAAAGGTACATGTTTTTTTCACCTTAATGCATTCTTTGCATTAAGGTGAAAAAACATCTGACGATTAGCGGTCCCCCGTTTACTTACCTGAGCCCTCGAAAGTCCCGTGTCGTAAACGTGCTGACTTCTCGGCCGGGTGTCTCGGCTCATTCATTGGATGATTGATAGCAGCGTAGCCATTGGCTCCCGCTGCTGTCAAATCAATGATGCGGCGCACCGGGGCCGAGGGATATAGACGGCGGCCTTGGCCGCCGACTGTATCACGGGAGCGCGCCTGCAAGCTAACCCCCTTGGGAGAGCGCTTCCCAGAAGGGGGTTAGCTCTTGTGGGGAGGAGCCGAGACAGCCGCTGAGGGGGGCCACTGCAAAACAAGCTGCACAGTGGAGGTAAGTATATGTTATTAAAAAGAAAAGACCTTTCCAACCCCTTAAAGTGGTTGTAAACCCATATATAATAACAAACAAAAAAAAAAAACCTGCAAGACACAGGCATAATCTAGTATTCATCACATACTAGATCATTATGAAATACTTGCCTTAGATCAGTGTTTCTCAACTCCAGTCCTCAAGGCGCCCCAACAGGTCATGTTTTCAGGCTTTCCATTATTTTGCACAGGTGATTTAATCAGTTTTACTGCCTTAGTAATTACCACAACCATTTGATCTGAGGGAAAACCCAAAACATGACCTGTTGGTGTGCCTTGAGGACTGGAGTTGAGAAACTCTGCCTTAGATCATAGCTGTTGCAGCGGTCCCTGTGCACCGCTGTGACGACGACATTTTTCCCAGAGTTGGTTATTTCCGTGTTCGCGGGCTCCGGCGCTGTGATTGGCCATATGCGCGATGGCGTCACTGCACAGGCTGTACTGCTGTTGGGGAAATTTCCTCTTTTATGTATGTCCTGGTAAGCATGGTATTGAGGAGAAAGAAGTGAGGGCACCTCACTAGTAGGATTTCACAATTGACACCTGTATGGGATTCTACTTCTTCCAACTCTGTTCAAAATGAAGGAAAAATTGGCTGGCGTTCCCCCTTTAAATGGTCCTGATTCTCTGTAAGATGTCCATATTAAGAAAACCACGTTGCAGTTTTCTGGTCTGTACTTTGAATGTGATAATGGGTTGCTTGTGGCTGCAAAATTACGAACTATGTGGCACACATTTCAGATAAGGTACAACCCTTGATGTTGTGTAACATCAGATAAATTAATGCCAAATGCTGGCTTAAACACTACCTCTGGAACTGAATAGCATGCTCTGTACCCTATTTGTTTTCAAATGAAACAGTTGTGTGGTACACCTCTATAACCTAATGTGAGGGGCATGGCTGGCTAATGGATCTGACTGAAGGGTGGGACATGTGATGTGGCGGGTTGTACCTCTTCACTCACCTGCAGCTGGGACAGACTCGCTAATCTGACAATGGAGACAGTACACGGACTGAGAGCCACATATTGTGTGTAGAAGGTAAGAACCAGGCATATACAATGTACTAATAGTAGGCTGAACCAGTTGCAGAATACAAGGAGTTCTGTGAATGAGCAAGTGGAGAGGAGAGGCGTATATAAACTAGGACTTTCATGTATGAGAAGCACAGCTCTCGTATCCACAGCAAAATAAGTGTAGATTCACAAGCGTGGGCAGTGATCTTGGGCAAGGCATACACCTCTTGAGATACTATTGTACAGGACTACTTGTTCAAGATGGCTTTTATTATTGGAGCAGTACGTTTTTTAGGTAATTGAGCTGTCAAACCCCTGATGTTGTTGTTGCATGGTGGATAATTATTTTGCTGGTTGTGTGCGTTTTTTTGTGCTTATCCAGTAGATCTTGGACAAACACATGCTATGCCATTTGTGTAAATTGTTTACATTGACCTATCTAAATGAATCTGAAATTGCTAGTAGAACACCCATTTTCATTCCTCCTGCACATCTGATTCTGTTTGATTTAGACCTCATTCACATCTATGTGATAACACGTTTTCTAGTAGGTGGGTTGTGGCTCTAGTCATTCTTGATGGTACTCTAATGCAGCTTGCTAGAACATGTGCGTTTGCAGGTCACCACAACGCATTGGTAACGTTGCTGTGCGCTGCATTTAAAGACTTCTTTTGGGCTCATCACAGCCCGAGGGGATGATCTCTTTTCTGCTGCTGCAGCAATCTCTTCCTCGGCCCACAGACAGTCTGACTACACAGTATAGTCAGCACTTGGAGAGCAGGCTGAGACAGCTGAAACGGAAGCAAAGAAGATTTTAGGCAGCCCGTCATCCTTTCTGTTAGAATCTCCATTGAGCAGGGGAAGGGAAACGGGCACTTACAAAGCCTTTAAATTCATATTCATACCCCTTGAAATTTTCCACATGTTGCAACCACAAACTTATGTGCTAGTTATCACATAAAATACCCTTAATTGTGAAGTGGAAGGAAAATGATAAATGGTTTTCCAAATTTTTTACAAATATCTGAAAAGTGTGGCTTGCATTTTGTATTCACAGCCCCCTTTACTCTGATACCCCTAACTAAAATCTAGTGGAACCAATTGCCTTCATAAGTCCCCTAATTAGTAAATAGAGTCCACCTGTGTGTAATTTATTCTCTGTATAAATACAACTGTTCTGTGAAGCCCATAGATATTTGTTAAAGAACCCATGAGAACAAAACCGCACCATGAAGGCCAAGGAACACACCAGACAGGTCGGGGATAAAGTTGTGGAGAAGTTTAAAGCGGGGTTAGGCTATAAAAAAAAAATATCCCAAGCTTTGAACATCTCATGGAGCACTATTCAATCCATCATCAGAAATGGAAAGAGTATGGCACAAATGCAAACCTACCAAGACATGGCCCTCCACCTAAACTGACAGGCCGGGCAAGGAGAGCATTAATCAGAAGCGGCCAAGAAGCCCATGGTAACTCTGGATGAGCTGCAGAGATCCTCAGCTCAGGTGGGAGAATCTGTCCACAAGACAACTATTTGTGCACTCCACAAATCTGGCCTTTATGGAAGAGTGGCAAGAAGAAAGCAATTGTTTGAAAGCCCTAAGAAGTTCTGTTTGCAGTTTGCGAGAAGTCTTGTGCGGGGGCACAGCAAACATGTAGAAGGTGCTCTGGTCAGATGAGACCAAAATTGAACTTTTTGGCCTAAAAGCAAAAACGCTATGTGGCGTAAAACCAACACTGCACATTTCCCTGAACACACCATCCTCACCGTGAAGCATGGTGGTGGCAGCATCATGTTGTGAGGATGCTTCAGGAACGGTAGTCAGAGTTGATGGGAAGATGGATGGAGACAAATACAGGGCAATCTTGGAAGAAAACCTGTTAGACTTTGCAAAAGACTTGAGACTGGGGCAGAGGTTCACCTTCCAGCAGGACAACGACACTAAACATACAGCCAGAGCTACAATAGAATGGTTTGGATTAAAGGAATATTCATGTGTTAGAATGGCCCAGTCAAAGTCCAGACCTAAATCCAATTGAGAATCGAAAGTTGCTTTTCAGACGCTCTCCATCCAATCTGATAGAGCTTGAGCTATTTTGCAAAGAAGAATATGCAAAAATGTCTCTCTAGATGTGCAAAGCTGGTAGAGATGGGGGGGGGGGGCTTGTATACACATACACACCACACTTGCACACCACACTTTTTTCAGATATTTATTTGTTAATTTTGAAAACCATTTACTTCTCTTTTCGTCCATGGACGGACACAGCCTTCTTAATTCTTGACTTATGTTCCTGTTCATAGGAGAGGACTGGGCAGACATGTTGGATATTTAAATACATGTTACTTTAACAGAGTTGAACAGCCCCGCCCAGGGGGTGGTCCCTCCAGACATAACCCTCCGCCCTGCAGTTAGCGGCTCATTTTTTGTTCTGCCTAGCAGAGGAGATGGACGTGGTTCCCTTTGGGCCCAGAGTCCTGAGGAATTTTTATTTTATTTAAATTTATTTTATTTTGTGATTCTTCTATCAACAGTCGGCTGGGCGCGACAGGCTGGATATATAGATCCTTGTAGGCTTCCCAGTCCGGCCAGCGAGCATGTACATTCCCTTGCAAATAAGGCATTGGGTCTGTCAAGACATACTCCAGGGGTGGCCGGTGAGCTTCTGCTCCAGGGTCCACATATTACTGGGCTGCTTGCTGTCTCACTCAGTAGCTACTCCGTACTACTTGGCTCTAGTCTGTCAGGGACGCACCAGCAATGTCCACGCATGGACGGGTAAGTACAGTTCCTTCCGTTTTTGACGGTTTGCAGCAGCTGGGCTTTCCTGGAGAGTCATTAGGGGGTCCCCTGTCCTCCCTTCCCCTCCCTCTGTCCCCCCTCTTTCCTCCTCCCCATTTCGGGGCCTGTTGCATCGGCGGGGTGTACCTGTAGGGGTCTCCGTATCCCGGTTGGGGGTGTTGGGGTCCGCTCTCTGTGGGGGTGGTGTGGTTTTGGTAGCCTCTGCTCGGCGTTCCTGCGGCCTTCTCGTCCACCTCAGTGTGCTCGGGCGTCTTTTTTGGTAGCGCCGGCGCCATTTTCTAGTGTTTTTTCCTGTATTAAAAAATTCTATTGGTGGCTATTTTGTCGTAGCCGCGCTGTGGCGCAGGTCTTCATTGCATGCGGCCATTTTCTTGTAGTGCGTGCTTTTTTTTTTTTCCCCCCTGAGGAGCCCGGTGGCCATTTTGGGAATGTGTTTTTTTTTTTTTTTTTTTTTTCACTGTGTGGCTTGGCCTCTAGCGCTGGAAGCTTCCTGAATGGCACAAATAGCGCTAATCACCTCACAGATTACCTCAGGTGTGTGAGGCAGAGCGGACAATGGTGCTGCGCAGTCTCTGGCTGGGTGGTGTGGCACTGGGTAACGCCCCCCCCCCCCCGGTCAGCGCAGTTAGGAGGGTGAATTGTCAGTAAAACGTATACATTGTGTTTTTACATACACAGTATGTGTATGTATTATACTAAAGTGTTGACTTGGTCCCTATGGACTGTTAGTGGGTCACAATGGAGTCTGAAGCAACAGGTGCCCCTGCACCTGCAGTTACTAGGACAATTTGTCTGCAGCCCTGGATGCGGGCGTTAGGGAGGGGGGGGGTTTATGAAGCGCCCCCTCCCCCTGCCATATCCTGGGGAATGCTCTGACTTTGACTCAGGACCACTGTTCTGAGGTGTCAGAGGATGCCATCTGCCTGGGATTTGCATGTTCATGTCTGCGTGGGTTTCCTCCGGGTGCTCCAGTTTCCCCCTACTCCCCAAAGACATGCGCACCCTCGGCGCAATACACAGTATAAACATGCACAATGTTTGCACGCACACGCAGTATGTGTATGTATTACACTCTGCGTGGGTTTCCTCCCACGCTCCAATGACGTGCGCGCCTTCGGCGCAATACACAGTATAAACAATGCATTTGTACAAACGGCACTTATTAATGTAGTAACTGCTGGGACATCCACTGACGTGTCAGTCCATCTTCTTCTTTTTTTTTGGTCGCACTAACTGACCGCACTAACCGACCCGCTCTATATATAGGTTTTTCCTTATGATTGATTTCTTTGATGGATCATAGATAAGGAATGGGGACTGCCGCAGAGGTCCTTTTTGGTCCCTCAACGCACAGCGGTCCGTTATCCCTTTCAAGAGCATTTAAAAAAAGTGTGTTTTCCCATGAAGTTGACCCTCTGATATCGGGGGTACCACTATCCTGGTAGGGGGGACACCTGTTTTTAAGGACACTACTGATAGGTGATCAGAAGCGGTGACTCGGACCGTGTTCGCCATGCTAAGGTCAGCAGTGCGCCCGTTAGTGGCTGCGACTTTGGGGTCTCTGACACTCACTGAATGGACAAAACATTTGTACCAGACAGTGGAGGAGCATCAGCTCTCTCAAAGTTGTGACACTGGCCGACCAGCAGGTGCAGGGTCTGGTGTACGTAGGTGCGGCAATCCTGGATAAGACTTCTTAGTCTCCGGGGGCTCTATGTCCGTGGTGGTCTTGCGCCACTTGAGAGGGCTGATATACTGGTCTGCTGACCGAGCTTCTATGGAAGCTCTTGACAGATTTACCTTTTCAAAGGTGGGAGGCTCTTTGGTGCCTCACTGGACGACGTTGCTAAGAATGTCACAAGAGGTAACTAAATACTTCTACCTCAGTCCACTAGGAGTAGAGGGCCGCCCCATAAGCCGGGACCTTCCTTCCCTGTACAAAAGCGGTATTTTTGACGCGGGGTTGTCATACCGCCGCAGGACAGGTTTCAGGGATTCTACTCAAATCTGTTCATGGTCCCAGAGGAGGACGGAGGAGTCCAATCCTAGACCACAAGGCCCTCAATGCCTTTGTGTAGCCTTCCTTTTTTCTGACCGGTGGGTAGGGCTGGGCGATTATTTTATTTCCCCCCCCCCCCCCCCCAAAAAAAAATTTTTTTATTATTTTTTTTGTGCATCAACAAACAAAATTGCAAAGGCAAACCCTTTCTCTAACTGCAAAGTCGGTGTGCAACAAAGATTGTTAAACATCCAAATTATTAATACTGTATTTGGATTTAGCTAATAAAACAACAAAAAATCCTGAGGTTACTCTTAGTTGAATTGAACTGTGCCCAATGCCTCACTGCCCATGCTTCAATCACTGTGCCCGTACCTGATGCAGATTTTTGTGGGTTACGGATTTTACTGCTACACCGGCGGCCATTCCAGTATTCAAAAGCCGCGCCTCCTCCTCGCCTGTTATAAGCGGAACACTAAATTTCAAAGCATTCAGTGTTCCGCCTATCACGGACATCCGCCCATCCTCATAACAGACGAGGATGAGAGGATGTCCGTGATAGGCTGAACACTGCCTGCTGTGAAATTGAGTGTTCCGCCTATCAAAGACGACGAGGACTCGGGAGGTGTGGCTTTTGAACACTGCAATGGCTGCAGTCTGTCTGCATGACACACTGATCAGGTAGGCAGACGGCGGCTTGCGGTTAGTGTTACATTACATCTACTCGCCGCAGCTGCGGCGAGTATATGTAATTTTCCCAGTGCCATTCCGGATACGCCCCTTGCAGCCCTGCTACGGAAACTCTGAAGGAAAAAAAAATCTAAAATCTATTTTTTTTTTTTCAAATCTGAATCGATTTGAACTCCAAACTCGATTCAAGATTAAAATCTTTTTTTTTTTTTTTTTTTTTTTTTTTTTTTTTTTTTCCCAGCCCTACCGGTGGGTTTGCGCAGTGGTCTCTTCAGGGTACAAGATCGAGTTTTTGTTCACGGGTTTCTTTGCCTCAAATCTTCCTCTCCTACCGTCTCGTCGGACTGCCCTGATGGGGCAGTTCCAGACTTGTTGGGGGTTCGGATATTCAGGATGGAGTCGGTTCGCTCCATCCCGGGGACATTCGGGCGTCCCTGGACATCAGGGACGCGTGCTTGCATGTGCCCATATGCGACAGGCACCATTGTTCCTGCGTTAAGTGGTCCGGGAGGACCAGTATTTAATTTGTGGCTCTCCCTTTTGACCTATCGTCGGCACCAGGGTGCTCGCCCCGATTCTAGCCTTGCTGAGGCAGCGCGGCATTGCCTTCATAGGTGGTTTAGATCAGTGTTTCTCAACTCCAGTCCTCAAGGTGCCCCAACAGGTCATGTTTTCAGGCTCTCCATTGTTTTGCATAGGTTATTTGATCAGTTTAACTGCTTTAGTAATTACCACAGCTGTTTTCATCTGAGGGGAAATCCTGAAAACATGACCTGTTGGGGCGCCTTGAGGACTGGAGTTGAGAAACACTGGTTTAGATGGTCGTCTTCTGTAACCTGTTTCCAGATTTAAATTGGAGGACGTGTCTATAGTCAGTCAGACTCTCCAAGACTTTGAGTGGATGCTGTACCTCCAGATGTCGGTGCTAGTTCAGACTCTGCGCCTAGAATACCTGGGGCTGTTTCTGTACTCATCGGAGGCGAGTTTTCTCCCTCCAGAGAAGTTGCAGACGCCCCAGGCTGCAGTGAGTTGGGCCTCCTGGTAGCCTCCTTCGAGGCAGTACCGTATGCCCAATTCCACACTCGGATTGGAACAAATCCCGTTGTGTCTGGATCATCAGATTCAGGTAAATCGCCTAGTCAGGGCCTGGAAGTTTTTTTCCTTCCCTTCTATTGGACGCCAGCCTCACAGGTTGGGGAGTCTGGGGGCTCTAGTCGGCCGCTCAACTCTATACGAATCCCGTCTGCCGATCAATGTTCTGGAACTTCGGGCAATCGGGCTGTGTCTCTCCTTGCGGTCGAGACTACAAGGGCGCCCAATCAGAATCCAGTCGGACAACGTTTTTTGTGGTGATGAGATAAAACAAAAACTGTTTTGAAAGGCTTGGTTTTTATGGGCATTTTCATCTGCACATTTTTTCTTTCAATAAAATTCTTCAATGTAAAGTAAATGCAGAAGTACGGTAACTAATAACATGATTGGAAGGAAAAAAAATCAAAACACAAAGTCCTTATACCCATGTACCCTCTTTGATATTCACCAGGCATAAACTTGGATGTGTATGTGAGCTATGTTGTGGCACTGTTAAGATTGGACACTACTTGTGTTTTATTGCACTAGTGTGGAGTTCTACAGTGCACCACATATGTGTTGTGGGCATGCTTCCCACTACTGTAACAGTGCATTTGGGTGCCATTCAGAATTGATGGCATTAAAGCATGGTGCATGTTTTCCAATGCTTGTTACTATACCCTATGAATATGAATGGGTACTCGGTGGTAATGTTTTGAGGACCATGCAAATTGGTTCCTGGTCTTCCCTCTAGGATCTGATAACTGTAGCTGCAGCTTGTGTACAGAGACGCGCTTTACCACAGTGTGTACTTCAAAGTGATCATATTTAGATGCTCACTAGAGCATGTAATTAAAAAAAAAAAGTGCCAGATCTAGACTTGATGGCTATTTGCTTTTAATTTGGTTGGAAGAGGTTAGAGTTTAGCTGGGATTATGAACCAGTATGAGCTCAGCTCTTGAACCACCAGAGAGAGATGGATATTTAATCACAGGTAGATCACTTGGTAGCACAATGTTACTTTATAGCAGTGGTGTCCAACCTATTTGAAGAGTGAGGGCCACTTAAGCAACTTGGTAACCGGTCATGGGCCACAAGGAGCAGACAGGTCCTTGTCCACTCTGCATATGCAGTGTGGACACAGAGACGGCCTACTCTACTCTATGGGCCCTCCAACCCGATCCACCCAGACAGAAGGGGGGTGCAGGTAACCAGGGTACGCCTGTGGATCAGTTTGAAAGCAGCCCAGTAACCACTGTAGAAGAGATGCCCATGTATACACTGTGATTGCAGAATTCAAAGTGACTTTTTAATAGCCGTTCAACTGTTGCTGTCCCAGGCAGAGTGCATTTGGTATCACTTGCCCTGTGCCCGAAGACGGCGCTATACGGAAAGCATCGGCTTATGCGACTCTGCTCCTCAGTCGCTTGCTTCCTACAACGTTGGCTTCCTTCACAACACTGATGCTCTGGCTGCTGGTAGGCTGGCAACCCACAATCTGGGTTTGCCGATCACCAACCCAGAGCAGGAGGATGCAGTCTACAGAGGGCTCCATTGGGCACCCCTGCGTTAGTGTGGCTTCCTTTAGCCAGCAGAAAAGATGACGGAAAAAATGTATCCAACTGCAGTAAATGTATTCTGAACCCCTAGTATGTTGCTTAGTTTTTGGTGACCTTGCCTGTGTTATCTATCTGTGCATTTTGGAGAGTGTAAGTCTCTTGTGTATTTCCAGCCTGTTTAATGTTTTAATTTTAATACTAATGCAGCTTCAGTATTCAAATTCCTAAAGAAACCTGTATGAAATTTTTATTTTTTTTGTGTTCTGCTTGAAGTCTGAGCCATAAATCATCTGATCCTTTTATGCATATACTTTGTAGTCATTGACTGCAGCTTGTGGGTGAAAAAGCTTCTCTAGTGAGGACCTGGCAACCATATGGCTTTAAACATTGGCCATGTACTTCCATCCTTTCAAGCATGCAATTTGATTGTGTTTTAATCAGTGTTTGTATATCTACTTGCGTAGAAGTAGGTCAGCGTACGATTCAGTTTAGGCTGATGAAGGCACGAGTCTTTATGGCAAAACATGACTTCATGCTCCAGAAATGTGCACGACAAAGGCATGTTTACATTTGCCAGTTTCCATGGCTGGTTTTATATTCAGCTTTTCCAACACTTTGATTTCCCATAGATAAGCTACCTCATTTTGCTTACAATTATTGTTTTTTGTTCAGGATTTTCTCTAAAACTAGGAATATATTTTGGGAACTGTTGGGTACGCTGACATGATTCTCAGCACAGTAGAAAGAACGTAGATGTAAACCTGTAACTAGATGACATTTTGCTAAAGAACCGTGCAGCATACACAATTGCAATGTGGTTTGTTTTTTTGACAATTCTGTTCTCGCCTTTTCTTCATCCTGTTTTAAAATCTAAGTGATGGGATTCGTATATACACATTTAACTGCTTTTTGGTGACTGACTAAAGAAGCATAAACATGATTATGTGCTGTCTGCTATAGACTAGTCAATGCAGAGGCGGGTCAGGGTAGCTGATCAGTACTGCAAGCAGTGACGGCCCGTCAATAGGGGGTGCTGCCCCCCCAAGCTACTTATAAAGTGTGTGTGTGTGTGTGTGTGGCGCCGACACACACGTGTTATTGGAGGCATGACGCGTGTGTAAACACCTGATTGGGGCTAAGAAGCTCTATTGGTGTCGTTTAGTGTCCATGGGGCTAGGAGCCTTGAGCCCGAAAACTACACCTCCTAGCATTCTTTCCTGTGGTTAATTGGCGGGTCCGTAGGGCGGTGCTTTTATCAGACCCGCGGCGTCATTGGCCTGTCTCCTTCAAGTGAGGGAATCAACAGCAGGCAGAGGCAAAGTCTATCCATCTCCCTGTGACACGGACTCTGCAACCAGCAGTGCACACAGAAATCTCCAGGTATAATACATGCTCCAGCGCCACGATGGGAGGCGGGGACAGAAGAGGCACCCCTTATGCTATTTGCACTGTGTCCTGACTCTACAGCAACAACTTTCACCTCCAACTTTACTTCCCCTCTCTCCTTGTAATGCATGTCTGTACACCAGGGCTTGACAAATTTGCTTTGAATCTAGGAGCCAATTCATGGAGACACAGGATGCCCTATGTCGCTAATTCTAGTCGCAATTCCCTATCACACCGATCCTCCTCCCCCACCCCCGTTTTCACTAGCTCCTGCTTGCTCTCCCCTGGAATAGATCTTCACTGCTCCCCATACTGTAGCCTCCAGTGTCATATCTGACTATTCAAATCACTGACTGTCACCCTTTCCATCCCACGTTACTTTTTCTCTTCCAAACTGTTCAGCAGCTCAGTACATTATCTGCACTCATTTAAGGTGGCCATAGTAGGAATTACATTTAAAAAGGGACCATCTATTCTACAGCCACCTAAAATGAGGACAGAGAATGTACTGAGCTTCTGAACAGTTTGGAAGAGATACAGTAATGTGGGATGGAAAGGGAGTCAGTCAGTGATTGACCCCTGGAGAGGAATGCCAAGATCTGAGACCACACTTGTAAAGACGAACTCGGCACAGGGATGGTGGGAACCCCTCATAATAGGCACAGAAGGTGTACAGACCCGGGAACTCGGCACAGGGATGGTGGGAACCCCCTCATAATGAGCAGTGAGGCTGCATATGATGGGCAGATTTTTATCTAGCAGTAATGATGCATAATCACCTGAATCACTATTTACAGTCCTGCATTACTAACAGTTTTATTATTATTTTTTTGTGGTGGTTCAGGTTTGCTGATCTCCCCCTTCTGCGAAGTGATGGCCAGCAGACATCTTCAGTTACCATGTTCGTAAAAAAAAAGATCCACATACAGCTGAATTGCTGAACTGTGGTATACAGGGCAGAAGTCTGCCCCATGTATCTCAAGTGCCAGCTTATCAGGGGAAGACTAATGGTCGGAAAACCTGTCTCATTGCTGTTACCCCAGATTTTGCCTTGAGCGGTAGAGTCTGTAGGTGCCTGATAGATGTTAGGTTATTACTGAAAATGACTGCATAGAGAGACTAGATCTATGGCCACCATTGGGAAATTACTGTGCAGGGCACTGTAAAGTGCTTTTTCAACCTGTCTGGTAATCTTTGTAAATTGTTACCAGGCCAGAGTGTTTAAGAACGGCCATAGACTGAGCTAATTTTCCCATCAACAGTGTGAATGCAAGAATTCCTCCTGCTGAGCCATTGTCTATAACAGCCACTTGCAATAATTGCATATAAAATCCAGGAGGCTGGTTATACCCAAGTTGATCAACTTGGGTACATTCAGCCTGCCCATACATGGTTCCAATCAGTCTATGGCAGTGATGGCTAACCTTGACTTCCAAAACATCTGGGGTGCCAAGGTTCGCCATCACTGGTCTATGGCCTGCCTAACCATCCCATTGCACAAATTTTAAAATGGTTCCTCGGTTAGCAATGCACTTTGCTGTGTCAACTGACCAGCATTGCTACTCAAAACTATTCTGATTTGTGCAATAGGAGTGTTTTAAACACCTCAATCTTATAACTTATTTGTCCCCTTTTTCAGCTGGATGATTAGGTTACATTCTGGGCACCTGGACCTGTCTAATAGCGGAGGTGTGTGTGTGTGTGTGTGTGTGTGTTATTCTATTTAGTGTTTTTGCATATCGTTTGTCTGAGATGAGTATTGCCCTCTCTTGTCCAAGAAGCCAGTGATGACAGAGAAACACATTAGTGATATCCCAAAGATTATCTGTACATAATGGAAACCTGGACTGTAAAATTCTACTGTAAGCTGTATTCTGCTGGGTTATCGGGGGTGAAATGTGTTTATGGACGATAGCGTTTTTTATTTATATTCTAAATAAAACTACCGTCTATACTCGCGTGTAAGCCGAGGTTTTCAGCACTTTTTTTTTTTTTGGTGTGCTGAAAATGCCCCTCTCGGCTTATACTCAAGTCTGTGTCCATCTTCAACTTTGTGCACCTGATTTTTTTTTTTTTTTTAGTTTCTTTTGTTAGGATTATTGTATGTTGATCATTTTTAGAACGTGATACCCTTTTCAAATTAATATATAGGAAGAATAAGACCCGGTACACATAGGGGCGACTCGTCAGGCGACTCAGCCACCTGACAAGTCGCACTCCGCTCTCTTCAATGGAACCGTTCTAATAGGAGCGACGCAAGTCGCTCCGCCTTAGAAAAAGGTTCTTGTTTGACTTTGGGGGCGACTTGCATTGACTTCAATACAGAAGTCATTTTGCAAGTCGCCTCTGAAGTAGTCTTCAGATCGCCTTGCCGAGTCGCCCCCAAAGTCGTGCCGTCTGTGTGTGAACCGGCTCTTAGGCGTATGTTTTTGTTTTGTTCTTTGGTGGACTTTGTTTAAGAGAATACTCTAATCATCCAATGCCTTAATTTTTTATTTTTTTTGTCTTAGGGGGAAGTTTGCTGTTGTTCGAAAGTGTATTGAAAAAGCCACAGAGAAGGAGTTTGCTGCAAAGATTATGAGAAAACGGCGGAAGGGCCAGGATTGCCGTATGGAAATCCTTCACGAGATCGCAGTACTGGAACTTGCCCTTGGAAACCCTTGGGTCATCAAACTGCATGAAGTCTATGAAACAGCCACTGAAATGATCCTTGTCTTAGAATAGTAAGTAACAACATTCCTGTGTGTGTGTGTGTGTGTGTGTGTGTGTGTGTCTCGCGTATGCAAAGTAGGAAACCGACTGTAAAGCCTCAAGGCTTCACTCTCTGTTTTCCTTATTTAAAATGCTGGCGCCTGCACCCGAAGCTGATTGAAGAATCTGCTCGGGTGAAGACATCGCTGGATCCCTGGACAAAGTGTCATTATTTCAAGTTTGCAGCTACAGTATTTTGTAGCTGCTGACTTTTTGGCGCCCGAAGCTCCTCCTTTTTAAGGTCAGATTCTGTATATGGACTAGTTTAGTTTAGGCCCCTTTCACACTGGGGCGGTTTGCAGGCGCTATTTTGCTAAAAATAGTGCCTGCAAACGAGCCTAAACCGCGGCTCCTTTCTCTCCAATGTGAAAGCCCCGAGGGCTTTCACACTGTAGCGGTGCGCTAACAGGACTTAAAAAAAAAAGTCCTGCTAGCCGCATCTTTGGAGCGGTGTGTTTACCGCTCCTCCACCGCTCCTTCCCATTGAAATGAATGGGATACCACGGTAATACCGCCCACAAACCGCGGCTGTAGCCGCGGTTTGCATTAACCCTTTTTTGGCCGCTTTTTTTTTTGCATTAACCCTTTTTTAAAACCGCACCGCTAGCGGCCGAATACCTCTGCAATCGCGACGGTATAGCGCCGCTAAAAAAAGCGGCGCTATACCACCACCCCCCCAGTGTGAAACCGGCCTTATTGCTTAGTGTTAAACTGCGTTATTTTTAAAGTAGCCCAAGAATTGATTTCCATGAATACTTGTGGCTGTAAATATTTGCTGAAGTCAAAGTCCAGCAAGCTACTCTAAACATTAGGGGCTGCTTGGAAATCGCCATAAACAATCCTCATGCACACAGGACCTTAATGTGCCTAAATCTGCCTTTTTTTAAGTTTGTTCATTTAAGCTTTGACAAAACATGGAAGCTGATTGGTTACTATGCACTTCTGCACCGTTTTAGAAAAATCTCTCCCATAGGCTACCATAGACAAGTGTTTAGAAGCAGAACAAAGTCGTACTCCCTTAAAACTGGCATTTTTGACTTCCTGTGTGCCTTCTAGTTTCCTATTTGAAAACGCACAAAACTACCACACGTAGGTGTGAGTCAGCCAAAATAGGGGATAATTCAGTTTCTACTTGAAATACATTTTCATGCAGGGCTGGTTCACATCACAAAAACGTTTGTGCGTTTTCTGCATGCGCATTCCGGATGCTTGTGTGGGGTTTTTTTCTTTCATTCTCTCTGCACAGTGTGTTTTTTGATGCATTTTACCACGTGTTTTTTTTTTTTTTTCTCCCCCCTCTCTTGAACATCATGGAAGTGACTGCACTGATGTGAACTATGCCATTGGAAACCATATAACCTACTTTCTATGTTTTTTGATGCAGGAAAAAATGCACTAGACTGCATATGTTATGAACTGGCCCGGAATTTAAGAAAGGGTGGGGGTTATGGTTAACAAAGTTGAGAAGCACTGGGGGATGACGGGTCCGTGTCAGTTTTGCTTATGCATAGCAGGCGGCCCTCTCTTTATCGGCGGTCAGATGGATGGTGTGATTGGGTCCACCTGAAAAACTGACAGGTGGGCCGACTGCCTGTGTAAAAGGGGCTTTTAGGTCTTCTCTATATAATCACCAAATTGTGTGCAAAATGTTTGCATATACCGGCTTGCTGTATGACTGGGAATACTTTAGTTTGTTTTTTGTTTACCCCCCCCCCCCAGGTTTCTTGTTTGGGAGGGTTCTCTTGATCCACTTTTTAGATTGCTGCTGAAGGAGTAATTCATGTCCTTCATGCAAAAATTTGTAGTGTAATCTCTGTTTTGTCACGGATTTGTGTGTTTTGTCACTTGCTTAACAATTGGGATGTTAACCATTAATAGACATTCGGCCTTGCATAGATTTAAGCACATGTGATGCATGCAGTTTAAGCCTTGTTGCCTGTGACAACCGTTTTCCTTTCCAGAGTAGATATGTTAATGTAGCATCTTTTCAGGTGTTGTAGATTTTTTTGCCTTAGTAGGGCTCCCACTAAATACACTAGGGGTTGAGAATTTTTTTTTTTTTAAGCTAGATGTATTTCCCCTCACAGGATACATATGATTCTCTTTGCTATACCCTGTTTTTTATTTTTTGTGTTTTTTTTACTGGTTTCCACAGGTAACCCTCCTCCTTTATATGCTAATAATTTCACTATTCAGAGCCCCTCAAGCAGTGTTACTTACATGCCCACAGCTATGTTGCTCACTGTGTGAAGGTAATGTCAGGGGTGTGGTGTGCCTGCAGGAGGGGAAAGAAGTAGTGAGGGCTTCTGAGTAAATTAAGTGAACCTCACTGTCTAAATGTCTGTAAATGTGGCCTCTGAGTTTATCAACCACTTTTCATAGGTAGACCCTGCAACTTGCTACTTTTTTTCTATTTTACAGAATAAGAAACTGCTGTTAAATGTTCAGTAATAAAAATGAATGAAACCTAAAAAATAGACCCTGCTTTTACAATGCACACAAGTCAACCGTGTGGGTTTTTTTTTTTTTTCCCCTTTCCTCTTGGGAGGGTGCATGTGAGCAGCACAGGGCCAATCGGGCACAGTCCAGAAAGAGGGTCAGGGTCCCTGCAGCCTCATAGGACAGTCTGAGAAGAATGAACTCCTACCAGCTTTTACCAGTCACTGATAGAAGTCTCAAGACTTCTATATACTGCTGACGAGAAAGGGTATTTGTTTATATTTACTGAAATAATTGCATTTCCACATTTTGTGTACTGTGAGAGACCAAGTATAGTGAATGCAGGGTGCTGGGTTTAGTAACACTTTAGCACTTCCTTGCTGGTGTGAATGTACCATTAAAGATAGGAGAAATTTTATTCTGGAAAGTATGAACAACTTTTTATACTTCCAGTTCTACTGCATTTAAATGTGCCTTTATCAAATTCAGTCAAACTTAAACTGGTAAACTTTACAATGTGCATTTACCTGTATTCAATCTATGCATGCGTTTAGAAACGTCCTATATAAATGCATATAGTTGCAGAGCCAGGTGAAGGATGCCATAGGGCCATGGGTTTCCTGGCATGCTTTAATCCATGTTTACTGTGTGCTGTCGGGGTGTGTATAATACAGGGGTCACAATGAGTCTGATGAGAGAAGCCTGCACAGCACACAGTCTATTTTCTCATCCATGCTCTTTCATGCTTTTGTAAGAACACCAAAAATTGGAGCTTTATTTACTTTTTTTTTTTTTCTCCCAAGATTTCATAACTTTTACCCGGTAATGACTTTATATTTAAATGATTTTAGATGTTAAATGTGAATCTTTGTGGGAAACATTGACAAACCTCAATGTGTACTACTGGCCAGTAATGTAAAGTGAAATTCAATTCTAGAACAAACTAAACTTAACTCCCCCCCCCCCCCCACATCTAACTCCTCTACTAACTACCCTGTAGAAGAAGGTGCATATAATTGCCTATTCTCAGAGCGCTCTGGTCACGTGATCTACCCAGCGACCAGCTTCAGGGGAGAGGAGAGCCCTGACCCTGGGTGGTGACATCACCCATAGGCTTACTGTGGTGCATCCATTGTCGGCTGTCCCCTGATGCTAGCTGCTGGGAGCCGATCACGTAAGCAAAGCACCCTGAAAATAGGTAAGTATAAGCATCTTCCTTCCACAGGTAGATGAAATAGGTTTTAGAATGGAGGGTGGGCGCAGTTTTAAGTTGTAGCCTGGAATTACATTTTCATATGAGAGGATTCGTTTCCATTACCGTATTTTTCGCTCCATAAGACGCACCTGACCATAAGACGCACCTAGATTTTAGAGGAGGAAAATATAAAAAAAAAAATTGAACCAAATGGTGTACTAAAATATTAAAGTATAACAGAATAATATTTCTACACTAACAACTAATGTTAAGGGGGCACCCTACACTGATCCCCAATTTAACTGGGACATTTACATGACCTCAATACAACAGGAGTATTTGCATATTGAGACATTTACACTGACCAGTGATGTAAATGGTGTATTTAAAGTAACCCCCTCCCCCATCTCTCTACTAATCTCTGCATTCTTATCTCCCTCTCAGTACAACTCTGCCCCTCTAACTCATCTGCTAACCTCTGTCCCCCAAACCCCTCATCTTCTAACATCTGCACTCCAACCCTTCCTTCCCATTCAACTCTGCAGCCTCTGCACCTCAAACCCCCCTCTTTGATCCCCTCTACATGCCCCCTATATTCACCTGTATGCTGTTCACACCTTCTAGGTGGGCAGAGGCGCGGGCGTAATTAGCATATGAATCGCGGCGGCTGACCTCATTAACATAACAATGCCCGCGCGATTTACATATCAATGCCGATCCTGTGGGGGTTAAATACAGAACAATACCCTTTTGTTTCTCTCCCAGTAGCAGCTGAAAGCATTAGAGAAACAGGATCTAGCTGGGGCAGAGTGATGCATAGGGCATCGTTCTGCCGTCTAAACGATCCCCCTATCAGCGGCTCTCCTGAGTAGTATTCGCTCCATAAGACGCACACACATTTCCCCCCATTTTTGGGGGATAAAAAGTGCATCTTATGGAGCGAAAAATACGGTAATTGTAAAATGCAAAACCGGAAATGCCACAGTCAAATTTTGCTCTTGGCAATACGGGCGTTACATGGACTTTGCTTAAAGAGGAAGTAAACTTCCATTTTTAAATTTTACATATAGGCAAGGTAGTGTAAATATCTCCTAAATGTGTGCCGTTTAGGAGATATTTACTGTATACGTAACCAGTGACATCACTGGCACATGCCCTCTGAAGGACCGGCCACCTGTGCCGTGACCAGTGGCTCCCATGCGCGGGAGTGATGTCATCACGGCTCCGGCCAGCCAGAGCCGGAGTCCACGAACCCGGCAACAAGAAGCGTAAAGATGGCAGCTGTTTCCAGCGATGGCATCACTGGAAGGCTTTGTTTTTCAGGTACGTTTACTAATGTACTAGTGCTTATACTAGCACATTATTCCTTTTTGCCTTGCAGGTAAGAACAAAAAAAAGTCCAGTGTTTACAACCGCTTTTAAAACACAAAAGAAAACCTACAACAAAATACAAACCCCAATGGTATCTCTGTAATTGCCTATTTAATCTCCTATGTGTAATTAATACAAGTTCCCATTAGAAAAATCAAAAACAAGGGTAATATGTGGTCATGTGACAACTAACTCCCCCACCTGCCTGTCTTTTCTCCAGGGATTGGGGGGGGGGGGCTATGCAGAACCCTCTGATTTGATACTGAGAGTAAAAGGGGAGCAGATTTATATATCCTTATCCTTGTTGACGCTAGACATCCAACTGTGCAAATACACAGAAGAAAGCTTTTCCAGAGATTCCTTATTTGTGGAGAGTCACAAATTCCTGGTCCCATCAATGCTAGGCGGATTAGCCACTTCAGTAACATCTACCTGGCATTGTGGGACCCTCATCGAAAATTTTTAGTTAATTACCAGGCAATAAGATGGTGGCATTTGCCCATATTGGGAAGGTGCAAATATTTGGGATACCTTGCAAACAAATGTTTGCTTTCAGCCTGGAGAGACTTTAAATAGAGGTTATGGCATGCTTTTTCACATACTTTATTTTGTGCTTCCACTTTATGGTTATTAGTACATACAGTGCCACCCTTATCAGCGTGACATTTGTTTGTTTGCCTTGCATTGTGTGGTATTACATGGGCAGTATCTAATTTCATGTCAACTCCCTTTAGTAAAATGTTCTTTGAGCCTAGCCCAAATGAATGTCCTGTTACTGTAAAAATGACATGTGCGCCCTGGCACCCAGGGCTGATGGGTTGACTGCAGCTCAAATGTTTTGTGGAATGTTTGGGTATGGCTGGGAGTTAATTTTATTGTAGTGCATCTTTTGTGAAACCTTGTTTTGCTCACAAAAAAAGCCTGCAGTTCTCTGCATGCTCCCACACTCCACATGCTTCAGGGCTGTGAGTTGGGAACTGGTGAGGCAGTGCTGGGGGATACTGGAGAGCAATCGCATGCATTAGGGATCTCAGAGCACTAGGGAACTTGCCTTTCCCAAGAGCAGTCACAATTTCTGGCAGCCTGTAAGGCAGAATTGTATGACTGTCTGTTTTATTTTACTGTGTGTGTGTGTGTGTGTGTGTGTGTGTGTGTGTGTGTGTTTTTTTTTTTTACCTCCAAGTTGATTGTGTCCTGTTGGGGAAATTTTCCTTCCGCTTCTTGTCCCTGAGACACAGGATGTGAGAGGAAATCTCCTTAGGCTGTCACTGGACCTAGCGTTCCCATTGGAAGAGATATATATATATATATATATATATATATATATATATATATATATATATATACTTGCCTTCTGTTCAAATGACGATTGTAAACTTTTGGCTCTTGCATCATTTTCTGTCTGGTGACAACAGTGACCAGACAAATTAATTATCCAGCAAGGATAAGACAGGCCTGGTAAATGTTCTCTGACAAAGTGTTGCCTATAGCTGCACATAAAATAACACTCAGTCCTAAATTAATCATTTTGGTTGCAAGCCATTTAGTTTGAATGTCTACTCCAGCTTCATACATTAGTGACTTAGGTGGAGAAATCGGTGTGCTTGAGTTTTGAACATCAGCAATAGGCTGCCTAGGATATGCAGTAAAGTCTCAGTCAGGATTCTTTATTACAGTTTTGGTGGAGATTGCAGCAGGAGCTATAACTTTTGTTTGTGCTTGAGAGGCTGAACCTGTTCCTGCAGCCTTCAGCATGGGCATTTTCAAGTACAGGCAGTCCCCCGAGTTACAAACATCTGACTTGTGAATGACTCCTACTTATGAATGGGAGGCTGCGTGGCCACTTTTCGACAGCGGGCACATTCGACGGAGCATCCTGAAAAGACGTATCTGCCGTTCTGCGCCTGCTGTTCCGACTTACGAACATATTTGACTTGAGAACAAACCTAGAGTCCCTAACCCATTCGTAACTCGGGGACTGCCTGTAATTAGATGAGACTATTGCATTTCTTTATTTTTTGAAAACCGGTATTCATATTGGATGGCTCTTGTGTTTTTTTAACACACAATACAGCCAGCATACAGAAAAGGTGCAAGTTTTCAAGGCTAAGCTCCGAAATATCCGCTAAGACCTCCAATCTCCACCTATCCATTTTGAACTGACCGCTGTTCTCCTGATGCTCACTGTGACTCCTTTTGTAGGCCCTGTTCTACTTTTTAAACTTTAAAACTTTTTTTTTTTAAGAACTGTTCTTTTTAATGCTTTTTTTTTTTTTGGCCAAATGTTGCGGCACCTGACATGTAAATGCCTTCTCACCTAAAATATAAAATTATGTAAATGTGTGTCGATGGAGATGTCTAATAAGCTGAACTCCAGGAAAAAAGTCTTGCTACAGGTATTAAAGAGGAAGTAAACCCAGCACCTCAAATGCTCCTTCTTAATAAATCCTGTCTGCTACAGCTTCCCATAACATTCTGCATTACTCTTTCCCCTTTCAGATGTTTCTTACTGTTTTTTCCCAGGTGGTTGTAAAATCTTGCTTCCTTGTAGCAGCCAGCGCCATCTCAACTACTGTCTTCCGAGGCTGCAGTGTAGATTACTTCAGCCCTTCCTGCTGTTCTCTGCTGTTATCTCGCACATGCTCAGTTATGTTGCAGCCAAGCCTTGTTCTCCCTCGAGATTGTTTTATAGCAACCATCTCCTGCTTATCGAGGCACAGACAAGTAGGCAAATATTTCACATTTATACAGTAATCAATGCATTTTTATAGCAGGGATCGCTGTATAAATGTGAATGGTGTCAAAAGTGTCCGATGTGTCCGCCGCAATATCGCAGTCACAATAAAAAATCGCAGATAGCCGCCATTACTAATAAAAAAATAAAAATGCTATAAATCTATCCCCTATTTTGTACACGCTATAACTTTTGCGCAAACCAATCAATACGCGCTTATTGCGATTTATTTATTTTTTTTTACCAAAAATATGTAGAAGAATACGTATCGGCCTAAACTGAGGAAAATTTTATTTAAAAAAAAAAAATGGGTATTTATTATAGCAAAAAGTAAAAAATAGTGTTTTTTTTTCCAAACTGGACGCTCTTCTTTTGTTTATAGCGCAAAAAATAAAAACCGCAGAGGTGATCAAATACCACCAAAAGAAAGCTCTATTTGTGGGAAAAAAAAGACACAAATTTCGTTTGGGAGCCACGTCGCACGACCGCGCAATTGTCATTCAAAGTGTGACAGCGCTGAAAGCTGAAAAATGGCTTGGGCAGGAAGGGGGTTTTCGTGCACAGTAGAGAAGTGGATAAAATAAGGATACTTACCTGTCCAGCGCGCCTGTGATGTCGGCACCCGAGGCCGACTTGTCCCTCGTTCCTCGGATGCTGCCACCGCCATCTTCGGTAAGGGAATCGAAGCCTTGCGGCTTCACTTCCTGGTTCCCTACTGCGCATGCGCGACTTGCGCTGCGCAATGCCACTGGTCCTTGCTGTCTTCTGAGACCCGTGTGTCTCCCAGAAGACAGCGGGGGGGCGCCGGACGTGGCGTAGACTGCGGCAGATATGCGGGGGCCTATGCCCGGAAGTGGGTGCAAATGCCCGTCTTAGACAGGTATCTGCTCCCCCTCCCCCTGAAAGGGGCCAAATGTGACACCGGAGGGGGGGAGGTATCCGGACAGAGGTTCCTTTTTTGTGTGGACCTCCCCTTTAACTATGTAGGGCTTTTTTAACCCTGTAAAATGCAAATCGCTATATAATGCAGCTGATCTTGCTCTAGGATGCTTTGTAATGTGCTAAAGTTTATACCCCCTGTGATGTTACTAGTCACATGGGGTGTTTCAGGAACTGAATGACACTGTAATCTCGCGGGATCTCGGAACTGTGCCGCAGAGAGAAGATGCATATTTATGAATGGACTAATGGCACAATGAGCGTGCCGTTAATGAGGGGGAATATGTGCATGCGGCAGTGACGTCATGAAAACGAACCCGACAGTTTACAAGCAAACGGAGCAGGTTAGGATCAATCCATACAGAGCAATGTGTACAGTGCTTAGTAAGGATATCAATTGGGGAAAACTTTTTAAGGAGGGTTTACAACCACTTTAAGGAGCATGTATCCCTTGCAATGCAAGGGATACATGCTACTTTCTACCCACAACAAGGACTAATACTTTACTAATCCTTCCCTCCCAAAGACTCCCTCCATGCTGGAAGTGCAATGGCTGCATCCACGTTTCCCCTACGCTTCTGCAGTCTCAAACTAACCAAGTACAATGTATGGCCATTAGACCTGCATTGTACATAAGGATGTAGAGTGACTGGCTGCCAGGGGAGTGAGAGATCATGTTAGTTAGAAGTGCTCATTACGAGTACCCTAGGCATTAACAAGCATTTATGGCCTCTTTCACAGGATCGGCCCGCTCTGATCCGCCTGCCTGTTTTTCCAGCGTATCCGAGCAGGCCACCCATTGACTTCTATGGGCAGGCGGATGTCAGCAGAGATGTGTCCGCTTTAACTCGCCTGCCATCCGATCCGACATGATCCGCTCAAAACAGACAGCGATTCTTTTGTCATTCACCCAACGGATCGTATGAAAATGGACAGGCTGTCCGTTTTCATCCAATCTCCCCATAGAGGACAGCGGGGCTCTGACAGGCCTGTCCCTGCACAGTGAGCGGAGACGGACCTGCCTTCCACCTGCTAGGGAAGGATCAACGGAGTGATCCCCAGCTGAGCTAGTAGAGTCCGTTCAATTGATCCGCTCCGTTTGAGCCCAGCCTATCCCTTGCAATGTGTGGGGTGCCCCGGTAGCCTTTGAGAGGTATCTTTTTAGTGACAAACCTGCTCATCTTCCTATTAGGGGCTAGGTTTGCAATGGTAGTAGTCCATTAGCAGACCACCCACGCTGACTGACAAGCAAAACATTGCATTACAGAAACCAATATAGGTTAATAGTTGCTTACTCTGTCAATGATTGATATTGCTATCAAATGCCCTCAGAAGCTGTATTTTCTGTAGCTTTCAATTTACTTTCTGTTCCCCTGTGTGCCCAGATGAGGAGAAAGGATGCATTGTGGGCTGCCTTTGTGCCTAGGCGCTGTGCCCAGTCCTCGCCCTCCTAAACACAACAATTTGTAAAACACGACCACATTCAGCATCTGCTTGTCCTTCCAGGCTTCACACGCTATCAGATTGTTGTATCTCATCCACTCATAACCTGCACATCCTGGGTCACTCTTCTGTGCCAGATTAACACTAAGATTTCCCATGATTTCTGCTGCTCTCAGTGGCCTCCCAGTGAAAGGGAAGAGCTCTTGTGGTAATTGCAGTACATAAACATTAATAGGCTCTGGGTTCACAATGAGGGTGTAGGGGTCAGTCTAGTGTACGTTTCTGTTCAGCTTTGCTGTATGAAACGACTTTGCCTCCCTTCCTACGTTTCTGCTTTCACACGCTAAAGATAGCCAATAATAAGCGATTAGTCTGTGTAATGTGAAAAGTGTTAACAAGATAAGTAGCTGAATTTGAGATATATAAAAACAAATTATTTTTTCTAGACATTTGTTGTATGATCATTGTTCATTACAATTACTGGTAATTCAATATAGAATTTGGGGTACTTTCTACCAAGTTTCATGTATTTACGTGTGTTGAATTGTATTGCGTTGCAGTTACATTATTAAAGCACATGAGTGGCCAAAACCTCTTTCTCTTCCTCCCCTATATATTTTTTTTTTCTTTGCTTCTCTCCCGTGTTGGACGGAGTAGGAGGCTAAACCGTCCAAGGTTTTTATTGTGGTTTGTGGTCATTTTAGGAGATTATTTTCTGTGCTGCCATAAGCGCAGAATCTCTCCAGTCGCAGACCATTGTAAGACTTTTTTCTTGCAAAATAGGGTGGGGAAAGCTGAAGACCTGTGGATCCACTGGGGAGAATGCTTTACTTCTGTTTTGGTTACCTAGACAGGAAGTAAGGTAGCTGTCCCCAGCTACCCACACCTAAGATGGCCACCAGCATTTCGTCAGGGGCAACTAACCCTGGCATTTGAGGATTACGGGGATGTTCCCATCCTTGGTCTAACCAAAATCAATGTCTTGGCTGGAGATGGGCTTTACTTTGAACCTGCTTCTTTAACCACTAGTCCCCCGCCCACTGTCAATTGACGGCAGGCGGAGGACACTCTCGTTCTGGGAGGGCGTCGTATGACGTCCTCCCTTTAAAATGAGCTAGGAGGCGCGCGCCGCCGGTGGCCGCGATTGCCCGGAAAACGAGCAGGAAAGTGGATCTGTGTGTAAACACAGAGATCCACGTCCTGTGAGGGAGAGGGGACCGATGGTGTGTCCCTTGTACATAGGGACAACCATCGGTCACCTCCCCCAGTCAGTCCCCTCCCCCCACAGTAAGAACACATTAAGGGAACATATTTAACCCCTTCCCTGCCAATCACATACAGTAATCAATGCATTTGTATAGCAGGGATCGCTGTATAAATGTGAGTGGTCCCAAAAATGTGTCAAAAGTGTCCGATGTGTCCGCCGCAATATCGCAGTCACAATAAAAAATCGCAGATCGCCGCCATTACTAATAAAAAATAAAAAAAAATAAAAATGCTATAAATCTATCCCCTATTTTGTAGACGCTATAACTTTTGCGCAAACCAATCAATACGCGCTTATTGCGATTTTTTATTTTATTTTTTTTTACCAAAAATATGTAGAAGAATACGTATCGGCCTAAACCGAGGAAAATTTTATTTAAAAAAAAAAAAAAAATGGGTATTTATTATAGCAAAAAATAGTGTTTTTTTTCCAAACTGGACGCTCTTCTTTTGTTTATAGCGCAAAAAATAAAAACCGCAGAGGTGATCAAATGCCACCAAAAAGCTCTATTTGTGGGAAAAAAGGACGCAAATTTCGTTTGGGAGCCACATCGCACGACCGCGCAATTGTCATTCAAAGTGTGACAGCACTGAAAGCTGAAAAATGGCTTGGGCAGGAAGGGGGTTTTCGTGCCCAGTAGAGAAGTGGTTAATAAAGTTTACATCCCTTTAACATAGCTTGTTGCTATTTTTCCCCCTGTATAGGGGGGAAAAACAGTAACGCAGATCATTTTAAAGGGCACTTTTTTTTTTTTTTTTTTTTTTTTTTTAAGCTGAAGTTTTCATTTCTATTTTGCGTTGTCTTGTTCGTTCTTCCTCATAAACATGTGATTGAATTTTTTTTAATTTAAACGTTTGCATTTTTTCATTACATACCTTATTTTTAGAGTGCCATCCGTGGGGCTCTGCTGTTTTTCTATGCAAACCGATAATTATGGGAATAGCTATTTGGTGATGTACATGGCTTACTGAAAACATCACAGCACCCTGCCTCAGTACGTCTTCTCTAAAGAGCCCTCAGCCCTGATGCAAGCAGTGGGCTGGTTCTTGAGGAATTATGCAAATTTCAGGGGGGGGGGGGCTGTGAATAACTGGTATTTTAATAGTGTGCTTGTGTCGGGTTTAAACCGTTCGGTCAAGCCATCAAATGGCTAGTGTCATAGTCACGTGTAGCACCATAGCA
The DNA here is from genome assembly GCA_029206835.1 of Rana muscosa. Classification (NCBI taxonomy): domain Eukaryota; kingdom Metazoa; phylum Chordata; class Amphibia; order Anura; family Ranidae; genus Rana; species Rana muscosa. Next base: position 60,860,968 of record CM055122.1, on the reverse strand, counting down.
CTGTGGATCAATCAGAGGCTAAGATGGCAGCTTCCTTGGCTGTAAAAAGGTTTAGTTGTGCTTGAAAAACCTCAGTTTGGCCGCTGCACATGCTCCACATTCAAAGCAGAATAAATCTTGAGGTAAAATGTCACGTTCCAATGAGGTGGTAGAAATGTCAGCCATGATGGTGTACACCCACATTACTACTATTAAAAGAGAAGTATGGGGGTTTAAAACAAAACAAATCTTTATGCTCACCTAGGTGGATGCAGCATCGATCCCATGCTGCATCTGTCCCCTCTGCAGTGAGAACTGAGCAGTCAAACACCTCTGATCATTCAGTTCTCCCCTCCAGTGCCCACTGAAGTGCTGAAGGGAGTGGCTGGCTCAATCTCCCAGCGCAGCTGAAATGCTGAGCCAGCTGCTGGTCCTGGCATGTAGGTAAATCCCGACTTTAAAGTCTCTGGATCTTTCCTCAGCCTGGACCGGCTGAAAACGGGTCACAGGAGTGCAGAACTAACTGCACACCTGTAATCCATAGAAGTATGGCCAAAAAACTTTTTCTACTTTTTAATCTTAAAGTGAGGTGTACACAGACAACACCTTGCTCTGGATTTCTGTGGATGTACAGTGCTAAATGGATATTCTCGATTTTATTTTTAGAAAAGTTTTTTTTTTTTTTTTTTTTTAATATGCTTTTGTTTATGTGCAGATGAATTGGTCATCTATAATCTATAGCAGCACGTGTCTGTCTCTGCTGCCAGGCTAAGCTCCTCTTCAGTCTAAGGTATTTAGTAATGGGGCAGTCTGCTCCATGTGACCGACAACTTGGACATTATGGCTATCCTTAGCTGATTTTTGTTCAATTACAAAAGCTTTATAATTATGTACACTATGAAACTATAGGGTTGGGGTATGGGTACTAAACCAAAACAAGTATACTAACAAAGGTCGTACTATATTTGTTGCCTCTATTAGAGATCTTTAATACAAACTAAAATCCTAGTTTAAGAATCCTTCAGATGAATGCTGTCATTCTGGCTCGTGGGTTCACTGACCCGATGTCTCCTGAAAAGGCATATGCTTCTGAGGAGAAATCGGGCAATCCTGACAGCTTGTCAAAGAACTTTTGCACCTGTTTGAGGACACACACACACACACACACACACACACACACACACACACACACACACACACACACACACACACACACACACTTTGTTCGAGGTGATCCTCTTAAAGCCCATCTCCAGGTTTTTAAGGAGCAGGTGTTTTTTAGAACTTTAATGACTTCATCCATGGTACTACTGAGGTGATGTGTAATCTCATTGATGCAGAATAGCTGATCAGGCCAAGCTAGTTGTTTGCCATCCATTCTAAAGGCTGCCTGTGGAAGCCTGTGTGTTGTAGTTTATGCAGGGAGTGCTGGCTTAAAGCACCTTTTCTGACTTGTGATGTGTACAAAGGTTACCTTTTTTTTAAATATTTATCCTAGGTCCAGATTGTTGCCGTGTAGTTTCATGCATTTTGGAAAATACAGATGGTGCTGCAGTTATGAGGGCTGTGTCTGCCCTACAGTGAGGGGATCCTGTGGTTAATCTTCCCTTGTCTATTTACATGATGAAGGCATTTTGTGAATGGACAAGGGGCCCATGTAACCAAAGTTATGTCTTCAAAATCTCATTTTGTCGGTTGTCTTCCAAAAAAGTGTGTGTGTGTGTGTGTGTGTGTGTGTGTGTGTGTGTGTGTGTTGTTATACAGTATCTCGCAAAAGTGAGTGCACACCTCACATTTTTGTAAATATTTTATATCTTCATGCGACAACACTGAAGAAATAACCCTTTGCTACAATGTATGTCTGAAGGTAGGGGGATCATGCTCCGCTTCATTATGTCACTCTACATGTTGGCATTCATCGTTCTGGCAGCACTCATGCAGCCCCAGACCATGATACTCCCACCATGCTTGACTGTCGGCAAGACACACTTGTCTTTGTACTCCTAATCTGGTTGCCGCCACACACACTTGGCACCATCTGAACCAAATAAGTTTTATCTTGGTCTCATCAGACCACAGGACATGGTTCCAGTAATCCATGTCCTTAGTCTGCTTGTCTTCAGAAAACTGTTTTGAGTGTTTACTTGTGCATCATCTTTAGAAGTGGCTTTCTTTTGGGATGACAGCCATGCAGACCAATTTGATGCTGTGTGCAGCATATGGTCTGAGCACTGACAGGCTGACCCCCCCCCCCCCCTTAAACCTCTGCAGCAAGCCTGGCAGCACTTGTATGTCTATTTCCCAAAGACCAACTCTGTTTGTTTGAGTGGCCTGTTCTGAATGGAACCTGTCCTGGTAAACCACTGTATGGTTTTGGCCACTGTGCTTCAGCTCAGTTTCAGGGTTTTGGCAGTCTTTATAGCCTAGGCCATCTTTATGTAGAGCAACAATTCAGTTTTTTTTTTTTTTTTAAGATCCTCAGTTTGTTGCTAGTTGGTGCCATGTTGAACTTCCAGTGACCAGTATGAGAGTAAGAGCGATAAGACCAAATTTAACACGCCTGCTCCCCAGTCACACCTTGTAACTCTAACGAGTCACCTGACTGGGAGGGAAAATGGTTAATTGGGTCCAATTTGGACATTTTCACTTAGGGGTGTACTCACTTTTGTTGCCAGTGGTTTAGACATTAATAGCTGTGAGTTATTTTGAGGGAACAGCAAATTTACTGTTATACAAGCTGTACACTCACTAGCACCGTTCCTTCAGAGGGACATCGGCTGCATATACCGTAAATATCGCCTAAACGCTGCATTTAGGAGATATTTACAGTACCGATCTGTAAGCCTTATTATAGGTACAAGTCAGAGATGGGATTTTACTCTCACTTTAAGACAGTTAAAGGGGTTGGAAAGACTAAAGGTTTTTTACCTTGCTACATTCTCTGCATTAAGGTAAACCTATTGTCGGCTCCCTCCTAGCAGCCCTCAAATATTTGCCTCCCTCTCCCGTCAATCCGAGCGGCACAGTGTGCAAACCTATTACACAGAGCAGGTAAGTATAACATGTTTGTTTAAAACGGCAACTTTACAATCACTTTAAAGTGTTTAACTCCCTGAAAAAATAGTGCTTGTGCTGTGTAATCTGCCCCCTCTAAACTGTAAAAATACCTCCCTGAGCTTGCCACTTTCTCTATCCCCTCTGTACTGACAACTAAAATCAGGGCTGCTGAGCATCCCTCCGCCCATATGCAGCTGTCATCTCTGCTCTTCTCTGTCCCCCTCCTCCTTGCCTGTCTGCTCTTTCCGCTCCCCACTATTAAAACTAAAAACCTTCAATGGTCACTGCCAGCCCCTTTTCGAGCCAGGCATACCACACTATGCAAGTTTTTGTTGTTGTTTGTTTTTTTTTTTCTTCTAAAAATGAGCCTTGTAAATACCTAATTTAGAGCCATCTTCAGGCCGCTCACGTGACTAGCGGCCGCTTTACAGTTGAGACTGGGCTTCTGCGGGAGGCCATGTGACATCCCTGGCAGACGGCAGAAGCCATGTCTCAGAGCTGTAAAGCGGCCACAAGTCACGTGACCTGCCTGAAGATGGCTCTAAATGGGTATTTGCAACACTTGCTTTTAGAAATGACTTGCAGTGTGGTATGCCAGGCTCTAATGGGTGGAACTCTGCTTTAACTACTGTATTGATAAAGCTATCTGTATTATTGAATTATAGATTTTACCAGCTAGCCAGTTAAGCTGGCCATAGATGGTAAGAATTTTGAATGAACATTTGTACAAAAATTCTTAGTCGAATGTCATTTGAAAGATTTTGTTTTGCTTTTAACATTTTGATTTTGGAATGAATGGACTTGACTGAACAAAAAAAAACCGGAACCTACACTGTTAATGTGCGTGTTTAAAAAATCCATCCTCTCCTTCCAATTTTTTGTGGTCAATGCCGTTGAAAACAAACCTTTTTGGCCCACTAATGATTGGGATAAAACAAACTTTCTTTGAATCCTCTTTTTGTAGAAATGTTCCTTCGAAAGTGTAGCCATTTATGGCCCGCTTTAAGCGTTCAAGAGGGCAATTTCTTGTTTTTCTGTTCCCTGAATATTTCTGCATTGTGTAGAGGCACCTGCATAATCTATACAATACAAGTCAGCAGTAACCTGCTTCTAAGACCAAATCTTGACTTTTCATGGTCACTGACTATGGATAAACATTGCTATGTTGGTCATTTTTTGAAGTCCTTTTTCTGATAAAGCGGTCTTGTAGGTTTCGCCTAGCTGGAAATAGATGATCTTTCAGGTTGTTTGGACAGCTTTTTGTGCAGCTGTTGGGTAACAGGCCTAATTGTGATTCTTTTGTTTTGAGATACACCTTGTCCTATTGTCACCTGGATACAATACATCAGTTTCTTCCTTCCTGCACACTTCTCAGTGTTTGCATTACATGAACACAGAGTGCCATATGAAAACTATGCAGAACTGAAGTATTGTGAATGTATGTAGAATAGGTCCTCCTTGGGTTGAGTTGATTGCACTCTTGTAAATATGTTGGATTTTGTGGTCAGTTGATTGGCTGATGAGACACAATGACAATTTTCTAATGCCCTACCCTTTCACAGAAAGTGGCTAGTAAAGTCTGAAAGCTCTTAGTTGTGGCACTGTATGACTACGTGTATTTAGGCTAAGTTTAGTAGAGTACTTTTTTATGATGTTCTTCTATGTGGTCATAGAACTATGATAAATGTCCTTTTCACCACATGCTTTGTATCGGTTTGTTTTTTTGTTTGGTTGTTTGTAAGCTAGCGTTCACCTTGTCGTAACCTTGCCACTTTTTTTTACCTGGCCCCAAAGCCAGCTGTTATCTAATAGAAAATGTACATCTATAAAATTATATTTTTTTCACTGCAGTAACAAAGTGTATGTGTGTATGTGTGTGTGTATATGTATATATATGTGTATATATATATATATATATATAATGAATAAATAAATGGGTATGTAGCACTACCCCCGTAGGAGCTGCTGGTTGGTTAGTTTTGGGTTTTGCACGTTACCTCTTCAGCTTCGTTGTCCGGGTAGGAAAGTCTGTATTAAATACACTGTCCACACAGATGTAAAACCTTCAACAGTCAGGCTTTATTTTCTTATGCAGTAAACTTCAAGAGAAAGTAGAAGGTAAAGAAGAGCAGGGGAAGGTTCAGGCACTCGCCACAAAAATGCACAGATGTCAGTTCAAAGTCACTCACCACTCTCAATGTTAGAGTGGGTATTGGTCACCCGGATAGTCCCCTCTCACGTGGCCTAGCAGCCGGGATGACACACGAATCTGCAACGGGACAGTCTCTGCCAGACTGCCCAAGGTGAAATGGGTCTCTGCCACAGACCTAAAGTGAACAAAGTCTCTGCCACAGACCTTTTTAGAGTTGAGCGAATGGATAGTCCAGGAATCCTCTGCCACAGGATTTCAAAGTCCTAAACTTCCAGCCGTGCAATGAAAAGAGCCTTTAAGCCAATCCGGCGAACTGCAGGGCTTGTATTGTAGTGGATCCCTCCTTGATAAAGTTACCAGGCCTCACCCGAGACGGCAGCACTTTGCCGGTCTCCTCCAAGGCAGGTCCTCCCCTGGTCTCCTTCACCAAGATAGCTTCCTCCCCATTTGGATGGACAGCTTGGGATCCCCTCTCTGAATGTAGGGCCTACTAGATAGCGATGCAGCCTCGGGCCAGCGTGGCCCCGAGACCAGGATCACACACGCGTACCATGAGGCAAAAACCAATGCCGATCAATGGCGTCTGCCCCTTAAGTATCCCTTCCCAGCAGGCACAGCGGGACGACCACTCCCACCGTACCGCTGCCGAGAAGGGCCACTTGATGCACCATGGTTTGCCCGTGTTCCACCTACAGGCAAAAAGGGAAATTACTATCAGGCAAACCACAACTAGAACAGAGGCAAATCTAAATGTAATTCAACAGTCTGAGCCGAGCTACTGGCTCGGACATCCCTCTAAAATTCAAGTAGCGTCCCAACCTTTTGGGGAGGGCGCTACAAATATATTATAATAAAAATAAAAAAAATTATTAGCTGGTGATCTGACCAGTAGGCACACATCCTGTATTGTAGAGACTCCACTCTGGATGAAGGAGCACAGGGGAAGTTTTGGAAAGCAGCATTGTGGGGGTGCGGTAGTGTTAAATGGGCTAGCAAATTTAAATGGTTACAAATTAAATTTGAACTCCAGCTACTGGAGTATAATGGATATACTTTATAATCAGTTACAGGACAGTTTTTTTAAGAATATAAAAGCTGATCCTTTAGCAACCCCTGCCAGTGTTAAAGGGTCTGTCATGACCCTGTAACTGCAAGAGATCTTTTCTGTTGTAAAACACACTTACTGGCAGGATCACAAGATGAAAATGGAAAGACAGCATAAAAGGAATGCAGCCATCACATCTAAGAAATGGTAATTTGCAATCCAATAAATGTTTGCTTTTGGGTTGAATACTGCTTTAGACAGTACTATAGTATTTTGGTCTGAAACTAATTTATGCAACAAAAGTTTTGGCAACTGCACTCACTGAGCAGTTTATTAGCACTATACTAATAGTATTTCAAAACCACTGCAATGCTTTGTGGCATGGATTCCACATTACACAAACATTCCATTTTGAGATTCCAGTCCAGGTTGAAATGATTGCATCAGCTAAATCCGATCTGATTACTTGAACATTCATTCTGTGAATCTGCCATTCTACTACATATGCCAATGATGTATCGCTTTCAGATCCAGTGACCTGGTCTGCTGCTGCTGTAGTCCATCCACCTCAAGGTTTGCTGTGTAAATTATGTAATGCTATTCTGCTCATCAGTTGTAAAAAGTGGTTATTTGACTTACAAAAGCATTTCTCCCAGCACAAACCAATTTTGGCCATTTTCCTCTAATTTCTCTCATCAAGGCCTTTCCATCCCCAGAACTGCCATTCACTTGATATTTTTTTTTTTTTTTGTATGCACCAGGGGTGTGCCGAATTGACATTTTTAGAACCGAGGATGCACTTTGCTGAAAATGAGTTTTAAAAAAAAGTGTGTGTGTGTGTGATATATATTTTCAATTTTTTAATTTAATATGAATTGTTGTCCATCATTGGCACCTTTTTTTAGTGCAAGAAAGGTCAAAAATGCAGTCTTCAGTCTCTAACCATCTCCTGTACCATGTCTGTAATCTTACTTAAACACACTGCTAATAGTATTAGCAAAATTTCCGTTTGGTGCACCTCTAGCAGACATAATGCAGGAGATGGTCAGAGACTGCAGACATGATACAAGAGATCAATGCAGTCTCGCCTGTGCCTGGATCAGAGCGGCGATATCTGTGAGTCAGGGAGCTGGATTTTAATTTCCTGGCCGCAGTATCAGTGTCCCGCCTCCTGTGATCACGTCCTGCTGATTCAATGTCCTGCTCATTCAATGTGCTGTCTATCACAGGAGGCAGGACATTGTTACTGCTGCTGCCTGGACAATTCAGCTCTGTGACACACGGAGATTTCCGCTCTGCGCAAGGAGAATTGGGGCGCGCCAGGATGACACCCCGTGTGTGCTTTTTCTTTCTTTTCTTTAATTATTTCGGACAGTGCCAAAAACAGTTTTTTCAGTGACCGAAATTTCGGTGCACCACTAGTTTGCACCTTTCTTGGTAAACTGTAAAGGTGGGTGTGTGTGGCCAAGTTTATCTTTTGGGGTGAAACTATAACATGTTCCAGCTCCTGCCCCCTCCTTCCCCTAATGCCCGAAGTGGCAGCAGGAGAGGGTTCATCTTCCTGTTCCTTTTTTAAAAACCATGCGGCTGTGTGGGACTTCGCCCATATAGCCACGTCATTCATTCCGATTCCTACGCACTACGGCAGACGGGTTTGTAGTTTCAGTGGGCTGCAGGGGGTGCTGATGAGCGCTCTCGTAGTCTACTGGCATGTCCTCTGACTTTCAAACGGCCTGTACAGAGGTATGGGCCTAAATGAAAGCCGGAAGACCCACCTATCTGCAAGAGCCCACATTGCACCCGAGATCTAAAGATCGCATGCGCAATGCTTTCTAGGCTCCTGCAGTACAAAAAAAATTCTCTGCATAAATGTGCATTCATATTCTGTAAAGGGGAACTTTGCCTTTTTTTAAGGTGTTTGTTTTATTTATTTTTTTTATTTTTTTTTGTAATGTAACTTTTTTTTGCCTTCCACGATGAGTATGGTAATTCCATTGTAATTCGGGAAGCGTGTATGTTTTCATCTTCACAAGCTCTGGCTCTTCATTTCGTCCCTTGGTTAAACCAGCCAAAAGATGATGTAACCAGTTACACAAGCTGTACTCATTGTTTGACATTGCTGTAGGCCTCCTCCATTGTATTATTGCAGAGGCTCCATTCCATGTTTGCAGAAGCTGTCTCTGAGAAATCAAAGTACGTTGCAAATCGTAGCTCTGTAGCTTTTTGTTTTCCTCTTCATAAATGGGATCCTTATCGGATATGTTTTCTAGCTCACCATATATAAATGTTCTAGTAATTCCTAAATTGGATACATTTTGAGATGGTAAGCGAAAAATTAAAGAAAACTCAATCTAACATGAACCTTTTTTTTTTTTTTCCAATGGTATTTAGGATGGCGTATGTGAAATCTGGTAATCTGTGGATAACTATGTATTAGGGGAGCAGAGTATCACTTACAGTGTAACTATTTTGTACCTGTATATTTGAGTAGTGGAGATCTACAGGTAGCTATAACAAACATGCTAATGCAGGGTATCTCAGCCTTTTTTTTTACCTTGGAGGAATCCTTTCCAAAGTTTGAGATCTTGGGGAATCCCTAAAATTTCCATATCTACAGCTCATGGAACATTGATGTGATCAGCGAGCTGTAGATATTACAATTATTTTTAGAAATGGCATTAAAAAAATAGAATATTAAAACTTATCTTCTCAATGTGAAACACGTGTTTGCTTATTCTGCTCAGATGGGTCGATAAGCAGTGTACAGAGGGGAGAGTACGGAACAGTACATATGGGGAGGAGGAAAAAGTACAGGACACACTACTGAGGCCTGTAGAATGCAGTGCAGCAGTGGTTTACTCATGCAGAGTAGTGCAGGGAAGCTGTTGTATCATATCTGGTCTGGTGTGCTGATCCCCGCCTGCTCTCCTTTCGTCCATCTCATATATTGTCACTTAGAAGTGCCTGAGATGGACAGGAGGGGGGGAGCTGGCTGGGATCGGTGTAGGACAATGATGTATGTTGCTCCCTGTGCTACTCTGCAGTAGGAGGAGATGACTGTCAGTTATGTGGTGACACGACCTACCAGTCGCTTGTGATGTAGGTAGATCAAGGCAGAACCCCGGTTGAGAAACTCTGTGCTAGTGGTTTAATATGCTATGCCTGTTTTATGGATATTTTACATGTTGACAGCCAAAGTATACATCAAAGTTTTTTTATAACTTTTTTTTTTTTTTTCTTCCCACAGTGCTGCTGGGGGAGAAATCTTCAACCAGTGTGTGGCAGAAAGAGAAGAGGCCTTCAAAGAGAAGGATGTCCAGCGGCTCATGAGGCAGATTTTAAAGGGAGTTTCATTTTTGCACAGGCACAATGTGGTGCATCTTGACCTGAAGGTACGCACAACTCAATAGGATCTATTATGAGTATTCCGGTGTCCTCTGTCAATGGTCCTTCTGACATTTCAGCTAATGTTACATGTGTAGAGCCATGGGGAAACCATTTATATCTAGCTGAAGGACAAAAACATCTGAGGCTTGAACTACAATAATGGCTGATAGCGGCTCTAAAATACATTCTTGATGTTATCGATGCATGCTTATTACTATAAATAGCCCTTCATTGTGAATTAAGCGCCTTCCTTTATTTTGATGGTAAGGTCTTTTTTTAAGGGCAAAGTAAAAAATTAAACTTGCCATTCAGTAGTCTTGGCAACTTGGGCTACATTCACACTAGTGCTCCTGCATTTAGTTTTACACTTTTTGCTTCCTAGATCACGTTCTCCTGCATTTTGTACTTGTTTACCCTGAATGCATATAAAATGCATGTATCTAATCTTTCTGGAAGCACTGAATTCTATTTTCTTTAAACAGTTAAATTGAATACACCTAAACGCAGGTAAACGTACAGTGAAATTTTGATTTTAAATTACAGGCATTTATAGGTCATTCTAAAATGCATATAAATGTATGCATGTCATTGCCAGTGTGAAAGAGGCCTTAATGGTATAGCCCAGCTGTCATCAAATGGCGGCCCGCAGTCCGAAAACTGACCGAGCGATGCTTCTGTTCGGACCATCAGGCCGCCAGTTTAAAGTGCCTCCGCTCCGCCAACATTGGTTGCAGGGACCGCGGGCGTCCCTGCAGCCAATGACACTGCATGTGCGCCCCAACCCCTGCTGCTGCCCATCTCACGGCTCCCGGTGTGGTAAGGCTGCTGCTCATTTTCTCTTGGCTCCCAGCTCTCACTCCTTGCCGGTGTTTTGTCGAAGTGCCCCCCATCGAATAGTGCCTGGGATGAACTGCACATGCGCTGTATGTCATGGCACAACAGCTGATTATACGATCAGCTGGTGTCGTCGAGACGGTGCCTGCGCACAATAGCCGACCTGAAGAAAAAAATTTCAGTCAGATTGTGCCTTGCTCGTTCATCTATGTGAGGTACGAAATTTCACATGCAGGGGGTGGATGGTTTCATTGATGGTCAGTGCTGATTTAACATGCAGATTGTGCCTCGCTCGTTCAGGGGCGGATGTGTTTTCTTTTCATTTATCGGCTATTCTTCCTGCCCGCTTGCGGGGTGTGAATGAGCGAGGCACAATCTGCATGTTAAATCAGGACTGGCCATCCAATGAAAACATCCGCCCCCTGCATGTGAATATCTGCCCCTGGCCTACATGAACGAGCGAGGCACAATCTGACTTAAGAAATTTTTTAAGTCGGCTATTGTGCACAGGCGCCAACTCGCCGACACAACAGCTGATCATAAAATCAGCTGTTATGCTATGATGTACGGCGCAAGCGTAGTTCGTCCCGGGCACTATTCCATGGGGGGCACTTCTCGACAGAACACCGGCTGCGGGGTATAATGCACGCCCCGACCCCTGGCGCAGCTCTCGGTCCCTGCAACTTGCTTTCTTCCGCTCCTCGCCTGCCCCTAAGGTATGTGGGATGTAATCTATACAGGGGCACAATCATGGGCACATATTGTGCTAGTGGTGGCACGCTGATGGGCACATAGGGGTGCTCTGATGAGCACAACAAAATGTGCCCATCAGAGTGCCCCTTTACATAACATAAGGGGCATTCTGATGGGCATATTTTATGTTATGGGTCACACTTATGGGCACATTTTGTTGTGTCCATCAGAACGCCCCTTAACATATGTGCCCATCAGCGTGCCACCACTAGCATATGTGCCCATCATTGGGAATCTTAACATAAAATAAGGGGCATGTTGATGGGCCCATTTTATGCTCGTATCGGCACGCTGATGGTCACATAATGTTAAGCGGCACTCTGACAGGAATGCCTAATGTAAAGGAGCACTCTGAAGGGAATACCTGATGTGAGGTGGCACTGTGATGAGGGGCACTCTGATGGGGACGCCTGATGTAAGGGAGCATTTGACAGGAATACCTGATGTATGATGGCACTGTGATTGGGACCCCTGACTATAGGCGATAGCCACTCGGCAGACTCTGTCCCACTCTCATTTGTTGTCTTGTTTTTGTGTCTTATCTGGTGTTCTAATAAAAATATTTTCAACCCTAAAGAGGGTAAGAGCGCTTCTATAACTGATCCAGTGGCTGCAGAGCTTGTTCTAGTGAGACAGACAACTGCTGATCAGACAAATCCCTTTCAGATTGTTTAACCTGCAGCTGTGAAGAATCAGCATTAATTGAATTAATACTTTGTGCTGAACTGTTTGCTACTTGAGGAACTACCTGCTGACAATTCTGGCTAATGAACACAAGTCCTATTCTTACCTGGTCCTTTTAGTTTTTGTAGTATCCTTTTTACAGGATCATTTTTTACCCATGAACATGACTGAAGCTTTTATTTGTATTTTTCTGTAGTTTTATGGTGTATGCAGTTTGATACCTAATGAGATTTTTATCCAACTCATGATTATATAATAACACAAGGATGCAGCATCCTTTCTTGTGTTTTGAGGGATTTATTTTGGGTAGATCTGGAAAAAAAGGTGCGGGAAGAAGAGCATGTACCGTGGTGTTTGATCCAAATTGTTATGGTAAAATCTTTTTGGAGCAATTGGTAAATCTGATGGCTTGCTCCTTCGTCACCCTTTCTAATGGGTATCTGCACTTTTTTTGCACTTTAGTACCATTTTAAACTCTTCGATCTCATCAAAATACTTGGTCATGTATACATCCATTTCACGAGTCTTGATTCTGTTAATTATCGTTGAGTAAGCAGTTCAAGTTTTGACAGTGCTGTAATTGCTAGGGTGCAGCTGTAAGGGAACACGACAGTCCAATTTGCAGATTTAATCTTGGATCAGTTCAGAGCAGTATATGGAGAAGATATGTAAATATCTTCTTCCTGAACAGTAAGGTCCAATTCAGAGAAGTGCTTTACACTGAAAAACGCATTGCACATGGCATTATGGATTTGGGCACTGCTCACACCACATTGATTAAAGCCTGCTGTATTTTACAACTTATAGCAAAACTTCACCCAAAAGGGGAAGTTCTGCTTGTTTGCATCCCCCCCCTTTAACATTTGGCACTTTTTTTTGGGGGGGGGGGGGGTTTCGACAGGCACCTGCTACCACTTCCGGTCCGATTGCCCCAGTGATCTGAGCGGATGTTCACCCCCCCTCTTTTCTCCACAGCCTTCTGGGACAGATCTCGGGTCCCAAAAGACTGCAGGGCCATTGACAAAGCAAGCACAGTGGGAAGCTGCAAGGTTCCACTGCCTGTTTCCCTTCATTAAGATGCGGTGATTGAAGAATCGGCTCGGGTGAGGACAGTGCTGAATCCATGGAAAAGGAAGCGTCCTTATTTAAAGTAAAATACTTTAAATTTTGTGGGGGGGGGGGGGAGACTGGAGCTCCTCTTTAAAGCGGAGCTCCGCCGTAATAAAAATATTAAAAGCCAGCAGCTACAAATACTGCAGCTGTGACCGTTAATTTTTGGAAACTTGCCTGTCCTGGAGTCCAGCGACGTTGAAAGACGAGCAATTGCTTTTCTCTTGGCTGCCCCCACCGCCATCATGGGGGTGAGGGAATCAGGAAGTGAAACATTGTGGCTTCACTTCCCGGTTCCCTACTGCGCATGCACGAGCAGCGCTGCGCATCTTTCACTGGTCCCCGCCGTGTTCTTGGAGCCGTGTTTCCCAGAACACAACGGGGTGGGACTGGGAAGTGATGCACTGCCCGCAGTGTGTATTCCTGGAAGTGGGTGCAAATACCTGTCTTAGACAGGTATCTGCACCCCCCTGAAAGGTGCCAATTGTGGTATCGGAGGGGGGGAGGAATCCGATGAGCGGAAGTTCCACTTTAGGGTGGAGCTCCGCTTTAAGCTTATTGGTAGTATGTAGTAAACGTTCACCTGAAATATCGACATCCCTTTATTAGTTTTGGGGTTCTTGTGCAACAAATATTTATTGAAAGACTGAATTAAAATCAATTTCATTTTTTTTGGTAAAATCTAAACATGGATGTAAATTTGGTACCTGTAGATGTGCTCCCTTTTTCATATGAAGAACAAAATGTTTTTGTTTTTTTTTATAAATTTCCAAACATTGGCTATATGTTTAGACACAAAGGTGGTATGGCACTATTTTGTAAAAGACACAAATGTAACTATGTTTTTTTTTTTTTTTAACAAGAAACAAATGTAACTATGTTTAAAAATTATTTGATCTTTCAAATGGGATTGATTTTTAAAAAGTTGGTTTTTTTTCATCCTTTTTTTTTTTTTCTTTTTTTTTTATATACAGCCACAAAACGTTCTATTGACCAGTGACTGTCCACTAGGCGACATAAAAATTGTGGATTTTGGCTTGTCCAGGGTTGTGAATAACAATGAGGAACTAAGAGAAATTATGGGGACCCCAGAATATGTTGGTAAGTATCTCTTGGAATAATCACACGTTTGAATACAGCTGATCTAAAGTGTTGAAAAAAAATTAGCTTTTTAGAAATGTGGTCTTTGCAGCAGAGGTTATATAAATGGGGTTCATGCCAAGAAGCAGTTCAGGAGGTTAGTATAGTGCAGTCTAGAAGCCGCTTTGCATATATTCTGCTGGCAGCTCACCAAGGGGTGCTGTCTATGGACCTGTATGAACCCTGCTGTCTGCTTACAGAAGAGTGCTGTCTATGGACTTTGCATTGTACTGCTGTGAATAAATCCTGCTCACTGAAGAGTGCGGTCTATGGACCTGGCATGTACTGCTCTAGAAGGCTGCTATAGGGAACTACTGCTGTCATGATTTGATAAATCGCCCCCTCTATTCCTTTTGTGTGACATACACAAGTTGTTTAAGCCGTTTTACACGAATAAGGGGTATTCCATTATTTTTATTTTTAGCACCTGAGATCCTGAGTTATGAACCAATCCGCACAGCTACTGATATGTGGTAAGTACAAAGACTATTTATATTTGTGTGTGTGTGTGTTGCCATCTTCTACAAACCTGTTGTGATAAAGATCTGAAAAAAAATAACATGTATGTTTTCATTTTAGGAGCATTGGGGTACTGGCTTATGTCATGCTCACAGGCACCTCGCCTTTCCTGGGAGACGACAAGCAGCACACTTACTTAAACATTTCCCAGCTGAATGTCAGTTACACAGATGGGGACTTTGATGGGATATCGGAACTGGCTATTGATTTTATCAAAGCACTTTTAGTGAAGGAGCCAGAGTAAGTCCTTCTATTCATCTCCCTGTACACATCTATTTCCTCAGTTTATCTGCTGCTTCCTGTGTCTGTGCATCCATATCTCCCTTGAAGAATTGCTTATAGTGCATCTTTCAGACTAGCTTGTCTGGGTGTTGGTTCCTACAACTCATGCATATGTCATGTCTGTTGGACAAGGAATTTGAATTGGCTTCATATAATTTTTTTTATTTCTATGATTTAGTTGACTTTCTATTACTGCTATAGCGTTTCTTAAATTGTTGGGGGGAAAAAGTAATAAATGGACAATCAAGAAGAAATTCAATTTTTTTTTTTTCCCTCAAGCAGTTTAACCTTTGGTGGTGTAGGAGTAACGTATCAAAAAAAATCACATTTTTAAATGCATGTTTTTGGTTTTTAAAATGTTTCAAAACTGAAGTAAAAAGTCAAATTACACTCGATATCAATATATTTTATTGAATCTGTATTTTTTTGAAGTTGTATTTTTAGAAGTTGGAGTTGAAACATTTAGCAATGATATTCCTGCCTCTGCTAAATGTTATGGCGCCCGCCAGTATCCTATGCCTGTCCCCACTATTTCAGCTATCAGCCAAGAATTCTCTGCAAATGTAAACAAAGGAGCAGGGACTTGTTTAGAAAAAAGTGTGGGGTTCCCCCAAAACCCATACCAGGCCCTTGGGGTCTGGTATGCATTTTAAGGGTGACCAACACAAAAAAAAGCTAATTCCATAAGGGTCCCTTATCTGAGCATGCATCCTGGCAGGCTAAAAGTGGGGGGGAATGAGCATGTGGTCCCCCCCCCTCAACCATACCATGCCACATGCCTCAACATATGAAGGGGGGCCCAACCTTGTCTCTGTGTTGAGGACACAGGCCTCTTCCCAAAAACCCTGGCCTGGTGGTTGTAGGGGTCTGCAGTCGGGGGCTTATCAGAATCTGGAAGGCCCCTTTAACAATAAGGGGACCCACTTATAAAGCTTCCCCTTCATATGAATGAGTAAGGGGTACAATACATACCCCTTCTCATTCACAAAAGAAACACCTATACACTAGAAATATTAACACCCAAACGTTTGACAAATCCTTTATTTAAAAACTGAAAAAAAAAGTAAGAATTTTTCACGATGTACATCCATCGTCAAGCATGTTGTCCAGTGATGCCAGCCTACATCAATGAGGATGAACAATGGCTGCTGACTCACCCAAAAGGAAAAAACCAGCACTTGACCGATATGTCATTTAGTGCTCGCAAGGGAAGTGACAAATCAGAATACCCACTCCTAAAGTAAACAAAGGGTGGGTGACGTTATTGACCAGATATCGACATGCTCGTATTGATCAGTGATGTTACATGGGTGACCCCACCTCTTTGTTGACTTTAGTGTCGGGAACATGAAGTGTGCAGGGATACCTAATGTGTTGTGCAGTCAGCGTCTTAAAGCGGAGTTCCAGTCGTTTTTGTGTTAAGTCAGCAGCTACAAAAAAGTGTAGCTGCTGAATTTTAACAGACGCTCGCCTGTTCCAGAATCCAGCAATATGTCTGCCTGAACAGTCGATTCTCTCCTTCTCCTCCCCCTGGTGGCGGCATTACAAGTGTGGGCACACAGCTTGAGGCTTCAGTCAGGTGCGCACTGCGCATTCGTGAGCCGGTCTGCTTCTCAATAGAAAATTTCCCTCCTGTCCCACCACTGGGTGTGGAGTCTTGGCATTCACTGTGTGAAAGCTGATTGGATGAAAGGCATATACCCCCCCCCCCCCACATAGGCAGAGGAATGAAGAAACATGCAGAGCTGTGACTAGATGAGCAGAGAGCTCATCTATCTCTATGCACCCACCTAACACAAATTTTCAGCTGCTTTTATCTCCTGTGTCGGAGAGCTTGTCAGACTTTATCATGCTAATACCAGAAGAATGGAGCAGCAGAAAGACACGGGACTTGGGGCTTTGGAGAAATAAGTATACACTACAGATATGTGCCTAGGTCAGATTACATGAATGGGGTTTGCACCCACTTTAAAGACATTCCCTTAATGTAACAACATTTTTAATGGTTATATTTATCTAAACATTGAAGAATTTGTCATATTTCTATGTGCATTTTAAATATCGAATGATCAGTCTTCCCTCAATGCCCACAGCCTCCAACAGTTTTCTATGTATTCTTAGTACACATGGTGTCACCTCTTTTCAACTACTGTTGAAGTTGGGTGGGCACTGTTGGCAGATGCACAACACGTTTTGTGAGTGCAGAACCCCACTTCCTCAGGTTCCATGAAACTGCATTACAAAATACTACTTGTACAGTTTTTGTGTTCATTTCCTGGTTTATATGGTATGTGATAGATGGATATTTCACACACATCAGGGAGTGTTTACAATGGCCACAATCTCCTGACATTCTTTGTGGGTTAGGATAGTGTTGTAAATGTATCCTTTTATCTTTGGCAGAGGTCGAGCAAACGCTGAGGACTGTCTCCAGCATCCTTGGCTAGCGGAAGGCGATCTCCCGGATCCTTATGCTAATGCTATGAATTCCGTACAGGACAACAGCCAGGCAGGACAATCCGAAGAGGAGGAGCAGCTGAAAGCAGAAAGTTCCCTAATTACCAGTCCAAGTCAGGTAGACTCAGAAGAACAGACTGTAACAGAGGAGTTGATATTAATGGCTTCTTACACGTTGGGACAGTGCAGACAGACTGAAATAGAAAAACAATCTGAATCTACAGCCATTACAAAGCGATTTAAGTTTGAAGAGCCAGTGTTGCAAGAGATCCCTGGAGATTTTATCTACTAAGCTCTGGCATTTTGGGACTGTACGACTTCTAGAGCTTGCAAGTTTTTCTTAGTCATTGAGCTTCCTGATTGACCAGAAGTTAATGTCAGCCTGCTGACTACTCCTTTACAATGGCAAGATAAATCCAATTCAACAGTGCCGTGTTAAATCTCAGATTAACCAAGATCTGTCTATTTTGAGTATATATTTTTATTTATTATTATTTTTTTTTCTGGTTTGTGCCTGGATTTCTTCAAATGGCAGCATGATATATCGTCTCCTGTGGTCCATTCTAAGATACGGTCAGTGTTGCAATACTGGAAAATCCTCCTTTTTTTTTTTTTTTTTTTTTTTTCTACAACCATCCTTGTTGGAATAAATATATTTTAATAAAAAAAGAAAGTAATTGTAAAATTGAAGTGCTTTGGGCAGCATATGCCTGGAACATTGAAGCTTGTAAAAAAAAAAGGTCTTTAAAGTCAGTTAATTTGCATTGAATACATAAATTAATGGTACTTCAAAAAACAAAGTAAATGTGCTACAGATCAGATTGTACTTTTTTATATTGCTTGTTCAGCAGAAGAGATTAATAAGAAAGGGCTATAAATATCATACGGAACTAGTAATTAAAGCTGGCCATACATTATAAAATTCTCTTATTTATATTCCTTTAGATTTATCTTCAAATATGTAGTGCAAGGGCCTGCCTGATTGTGTACAAATAGAAAGTGTTTAGGTTTGACCTCATTATTTGGTTTTGGTAAATCTAAAGGAACATTGTATCAGAAAATATAATAATTTATGGCCAGCCTTAGTAGGGGCGAATTGGCTGTACACCCAAATGGTGGTGACTGGGCGCCAGTTAAAGGTCTACAGATTATTCCATTTGTGTGGAAAGCTAAGAAAAAATATAAATCTCTAGAACTTGTGTTGCTGTAACAAAATGATACAGTGGAAAAAAGGTGACGGTACTGTGCCCAGACACCACCACTGCAGCTACTACACCACCACCAATTCAGATGCTGCAAAAGCTTTCTTGCAGATTGTTTTTGTTAAATATTTTAGTAACTCACTAAACATAATAACATTTCAGTGTAATCTTTGCACATTCATTGCCAAAATGGGGTGCCAAATGTGTTGTAACCACTTAATCCCGTAAGAAAAATGCATGCATCTCTTCTTCTAACAGAGTGAAACTGAATTTCTTTATCCCAAGTATCACAGTAACTCCAGAATAACATGTGAATAACTGAAGCCCAAGTGTTCCAACAGTGGGATTCCACTGTCCGTTTTGGGGTGCGGTCTACCGGTAGTGCTAAGAACTGCAGTGACTAGGGACACAAGCTAACATGGCATAAGCTGTCTGCAGTGACTAGGAACACAAGCTAACATGGCATAAGCTGTCTGCAGTGACTAGGGACACAAGCTAACATGGCATAAGCTGTCTGCAGTGACTAGGGACACAAGCTAACATGGCATAAGCTGTCTGCAGTGACTAGGGACACAAGCTAACATGGCATAAGCTGTCTGCAGTGACTAGGGACACAAGCTAAGATGGCGTGTTGGGCCTCTTTCACACTGAGGCACTTCTAAGCTGCCAGTAAAACACAGAGTGCTTTTGAAGAGCTGTTCATGCACTTTTGAAGAGCTTTCCATTAATTTCAATGGAGAGGGATGTTTTTCCACCGCCCTGCCCCAGTGTGAAAGCATTCATTGATTTTAATGGAAATAGGTTTTCGTGAGCTTTTCAGGCACTTTTTTAGCTTGAAACGGCTTGAGAAGAGCCTCAATGTGAAAGGGGTCTTGCACAGAGATAAATACTTAAATCTGTTGGTTCGAATCAATTTAATTTGCACTATTTTGGATGACTTAATTTTTTGTTTGAGTAGGGATATTAACAATGTTTTGTTCGCATTCAGACGGTTACTGTACTTTCGTTAAGCACATCAGTCAATCTTGTACTTATTGTGCATGTCATTACTGGAGGAAGTGCTTCATGTTACTAGTCATTGAGTTCCCTGTAAGCGGCACATAATGCTGCTTTGCATAATCTGCAGCATTGGACAGATGGTATTCGCACAACATATGAGCTAAAAATCTCATGCAAAGATTTCTAAGCAAATTAAAACCATTATTGGAATATGTTGTCTGTACTATGCCTGCAGACTTCCTGAGAATGAAGATTCTTGTGGGGGTAATTAAAACCTGTGCACGGCTACAAATGGTCTTGTAGCCGTGCAGCCCAATGGTGATCGTGTGTCAAATAGGTGTTCCAGGCCCTAGGTCATTGGTAATGGAAATGCTGCTGCGTCTGCTCCTCATTTCCCACCCCTAGAACTGTGTATGGCCTGGAACATCACATTGCACATCCATTGATACCGGTAATGTAACCCTACACGGTTTACTGCAAGGCTCTACACAGGTGTTCTGTTTCTGACCAGTCTCATGGCTTTGCCTTTCATTTACAGCCTAATGAAGGGAGTGCTAAATTGAGATTGTAAAGGGATATGGGATTCTCTTGTTAACTGAATTTTCTCATGCTGGGCCCAGCTTGTCTTGGAATCTTTTATTAGTCAACTTGTCTCTGTCCCTAGCACCCCCCCCCCCCTCATAAAATGTAATCCTGCTTGACACTGCCTGGTGGGCTCAAGCATAAGCTGTGGCTCCATTTTTTTATTATAGTTTTTTTCCCCCTCAGTCGCCAATATTTGAGCTGTGAACTGCCCATAAAACGAAATTGGCCTTTTCTGTGCATGTGTGTAGTTACTATTGCTTCCTAGGTGCATGAAGTGTACTGCTGCAGTTTGGAGAACAGGGACTACACTAGGGTGGGGAAAAATCTGGAGATGCAGCCTGAATTGTACTGTCTAGTCCTTGGGGGAGATAGTGAGATGGGATTCTGTTTTCTTAATGCTGAAAGAGACCTGGGGCAATAATAAAATGACTAGTAAAAGTGCACGTACATTTTAATGGTCCTACTATTTACACCGGTGAAGCCAGTAAGCATTTGTACTGCACTTGAAGGTCAGAAATCCCTTTTTATATGAGATGCTGCTCAAAGGTTTGTGTGAAAGTATTAGTTGCAGAAAAGCAAGGCATGAGTTAGCTGTAGGTCCATGCAATAGGCCAGTCATGCCCTTTTTTTTCAATCTGGAAATCTCTTTGACATCGACAGGAAATTGGGGCAAAGGGAATCCAAGGGAGAAACTAGCCATGCTGCGACTTGTGGACTGCATATTGGTTATCGGTCACTATCAGGTCAATGATATCACTCCTGTGGTCGAAAGTGCATTTTTACTACACTTGGTAAAAGAGGTGAAGCTAATTAAAAAATGCACTTTGTCGTAATACCCTGTGCAAGGAAAACCCTTTTAAAAAGGCATATTTTTGGTTTGCTTGCACATAAAGCCAGCAAAATGTCACCTTATTCACTAAACTAAGTGAAAGTTGTTTACTTTTGCAAAGAAAAAAAACGTAACTTCGCTTGTTTTAAAGGTGACTTCAGTTGGCCAATTATATTTTGAGCAAAAGTCCTGCTTTTTCCAGTTTCCTTGTACATGATTGGGTAGTGTCGTTTTTTTATTTTTTTCCCCGAAAGGGAGTTTCACTTTGTTTTACCTCTTCACTAAGCGAAGTACTTGTTTTATTAAATCCACTGAAACTGAATGGATCATTACAACAGTAAGCATGCAGTGGCGAGTAGGGGGGGTGGCTGCGTCTGTGCAGTGGCGAGTAGGGGGGGATGGCTGCGTCTGTGCAGTGGCGAGTGGGGATGGCTGCGTCCATCTGATGCATTGCTTTTTTCTCATTAAAGAATTCCATAGAGGGCAAACTGCAAGAGAAAATCGGTTCCATTTTAAACCATTTTGGTGTATCTGACCATATTGGTGAGAGTTGCTGCTTTAGTGTTTTTATTTTACCACACTTGGGCCTTTTATTTAACCACATAATTTATTATTGGGCACTAAACCATTCATGGAGTTGCTGTGGGTTACAACACACCATTTAACCCTGCACGGTCATTATGCGGACCCCCAGATCTTGCTATGCATTATTCCCCTTATTAACCCTTGCATAGATCAAGTTCTTACCATTCCCTGACCTGGATGATGGAACAAATGACTACGCAATAAGTTTTTTTTTTTTCTTTCTCCTGAGTCTGTGTAGAAAAGCAAGCCAACTTAACCATGTACTACAATGGTGTCCCTGTAAAATGTAAATGACTATTCCCTTATTCTGCTAGTTTGGCAGTGAGAGCACTTGAGCTTTTTGTAGTACATTCCATCACATGATGGCACAATCATATCTCGCATTAACTTGCTTGGCTACTGACCATTTTAATTTTAGTATTTATCTTTTTGTATTTTATACATTTTTTTTTTTTTCCCCAAACCATAAGGTTTGTACTTGAGAAACATTCCAGAATTTGTGTTCCTTTTTTCTGCTGAAACAGTTGCCTATGTACCATATTGGATCCCACAATGCTACCATAAGCTATGTGCCCTTTTCCTTCCATTGTTTTCATGTCCTGTCCTTCCTATGTGAATATCAGTGTCTTGGTCTCTTCTATTAAAACCCTATCTAAAACAACAGACTTGGGTTAACAATTCATTCATGTGCACAGTTTGCAGTGTGCCAATACTCCATCTGTAGATTAACCAGTTATTTGAAGCAGAACTCCAGTAAAACATCTGAATAGGGAGCTGAAATGCACAGATGTGATGTTTTTATCTGCCAAGATATTTGAAAGTCACATCCTTCACACAGCCTGCAATGCCTAAATAGCTGGGGTGGGTGGCATCAATATCAAGGCCTATAGCTCTGCACCTTCCAGTGGCACGTGAAGAGTGCGCTGGGCACTGTACATCACCACATAGGGTGCTCCATGACACTCCCACCCCCAGCTCACAGTGCCTGAAACATGTTGGCATTATAACAGTGCAGTAAAGCCCAATTTTCTTATGCTGGCATTCCTACGCATCCTTCATGATAGTGAGCCAAGTGTTATGGGAAATTTTATGATGGTAAATATTATCAGTATTTAAAAAATGCAATTTTGTTTCCTTGACTGGACTAAATGTGTTTTTTTTTTTTGTTTTTTTTTTTAAACCCTATTTGCCTGGAGTTTAGCTTTAGCGCTTTTTTTCTTTCTCCAACTCGTTTATAGAAGCTCCAGCCACATTTTTGTCTGCTTTTCAACTTCACACCAAATCTGGAAATACTTATGTTTTAAAGTGACTCTTACTATAAAGAAAGCAATAATCCTGACCTGTCCTACCTCTGAATTTTGCTGCCTATAACTGATCTTACTGTAGGCTCTTCAGCATCAGAACGTTTTGGAATGTTGGATGCTTGGTCCCCACTAATGAGGAGGGATGGGGGGGGTTAAATATTAAAGCAAAAACAAAGCTGTAATATATTGCAAATTAGCAGTTCTTAGCTGTAGCCTTCTATGTCTGTGTATTTGTTTTTTCTCTGTGTCTTATTTCCTTATCTCCGTTGTGATTCTGCCAGTAACACGTTTTTGTCCACGCTCACTAACCATACTGTACCTATGGAGGAGCAGCATTGTTACCCTGAGACAAAGAGTTACTCCATTAACATAGAGGATATTTTCTAGTTCACAGAAAGCTAATAACATTGGGCAGCACAGTAGCCAAGTGATTAGCACATCTGCCTGACAGCACTAGGGTAATCAGTGCGAATCCCAACCATGGCCCTACCTTGCATGTTCTCCCTGTACCTGTGTGGGTTTCCTCCAGGTACTCCGGTTTCCCCCCACACGTCAAAGACATGCCTGTAGGTTATTGACTCCTGGATAAATTAGCCCTGATATGTGTGAATGTGAATTAGGGACCTTAGAGTGTAAGCTCCTTGAGGGCAGGGACTGATGTGAATGTGTAATCCTATATGTAAAGCGTTACATAAATTGACGGCGCTATAGAAGTACCTGTAATAAAGATACAATTAAATAACATTATTTGAGAGGCTAAGTGTTACAGGACGATTTAAGGACACAGTCTGGCAGGATGAACAGATATGTTTTTTGTACTTGCAGCATATCTACTTCGATGTGGTAGCTGCATTTGTTTTCTTTTCCTCAGGCAAAGAACTGAAAAACTGCAATAGATTACATTTTTGTTTAAAGATTTTGAATATCCTTTAATGCTTATCTTTTTTGATATTTAACAAAAAAAGGGCTGGCCCGCAGAGTCGCTTTAATGCAGTTACAACACCAATATTTCATTCATCTCGCTGCTTTGAGATCTATAATGTTCAGACTTTTATGTGTTTTTTCTGTTGTGCCTTTTTTGTACAGTAATTTTAAATCCGAACATTTTTTGTATAGTTCTATTAAAGTTTGTAAGTTATAAGCAGCCCATTATAAAAGCTGTATACTCTTTATTACCGAAGAAATGAGATGTGTTTCTACTGATGTATTTTTTGATGCAGGAAAAGCCAATAATGCAGTTCTGAAGCTGTTTATAATAAAGATATTTTCCACTCCAGTTGTAGCTGTTTTAATCAATTATTGACAAATTTTAATACAAAATGTGCAGTAGGCTTTCCAAAATGAATACTAATGTCAGATATTGATTCTTCATCTAATGTTGAATTTGTGACTTGGCATTAGCTCGGTGGTCAGATGAGAGCTTTTCATAGCTGCAATAGTTGTATTGAAAATGTCAACATTCTGAAACCCCCAGTAAGCTAATCAGAGTATTTATCTATGCAGAGGATCCTGTTATCTGATGTGCATGCAAATATTGAAAGCTCCTGTGTGACCCTTTAGCCTTAACAAATGGTCAGGATAAGGGAAGGAGTTTTCCAGTGTAAGTGTTTCGGCACTGATATCCTTTGGTACAGGGTATAACATTGCAGAACAGAATAAAGCAGACAAGGAGTCCCCAAACATATTTTCTAAAAGCAGACCTCTTAGACAGTCCCCTATGTGATTCATTTTTGGTGACAGGTTCTCTTTATTGGGGGGGGGGGGTCTAAAAGATCCCTAATGTCTCACCTCTCCAATGAAACAAATGTAGTGCAGACTGCAGTATGGCTGGGGAAGCAACGTTTTACATATCGGGGTCAGTAACAGGAAGGGGAGATCAGTGAACGGACATTTGCAGATCTCCCTCCATGTTTCCTGGGCTCAGCATGGTGGATGCTGCAGATAGAGGGAAGGGGCATGCGATCTGGCAGCTGCTTTCATCACCGGACAGTCGACTTGCCAGATTTACACTTCCTCTGTTACTGAATACTGAAGCCACTGGGGTGTGTGTGCGTGTGTGACCCCCCCCTCCCCAAAAAGCATGGCATACGTTGGTGGCAGTAAAAGAGTTGAACGTTTTATGTAAACATGAACAATTAACTTTTCTTATTTGGTCTTCTAATATCTGTTTGGCAAAAATAAAGTTTATCTTGCTAGAAACATTGTCGGCTATTACATTTTCTGTGTTGCATTCTTTGCAGTTAGTGCTTGTTCACACATGCTGCCTAGGGTGCAGAGTATTACCCTATTCCACTCTGAATCCTCTGTTTTGTAGCGGGCAATACAGGGCTACCAAGGAATAGGGAACGGTGGCCTGTATTGTACTCCAAGATATGGAACGTACAAGTGAGAATTTTTCCAGATGTACAGAACAGGTCACAGGCAGATTGTTCATAGACCCTGGGACAACCTCAAGCAAAAAAAATGAGGGTGGGAAAACAAGGACACTGACAACAGGCTCACAACCGGAGTCAACCAACCCAACTTCAGAGTACTGCTGCAAGAACCTTGTGACATTTCGCTGCATCTGCAAAAGATTGGACGTCCATCTGGTAAAACTTAGAAAAAGTATGCTTGGTGCCTGAATGCCTAGGAAATACCCACCAACCTAGTAGTAGTGGGTTTGTACAAGCACAGGAGGAGTTTCTCCTTTTTTAGAGTGTAATTGCTAGTGATCATTTGTCAGATCCATTGAGCAGAGAGGTCCTGAGCATAATGAAGATAGGGAGTCTTGTCTTTTAATAGAAGCTTTGCGGTTGACTGGGCAGGGCACGAAGATGGAAGGACTGTTTTCATTGAGGTGGAAGACTGATACATGTTAGGAAGAAAAGATGGTCTTGGGCATAAGATTACTTTTGTCTTTGTGAAGAATGTTAAATGACCCCTTAGAAGAGGGGCGCCAGGTCAGAGGCATGTCTACAAATGTTATATCCTACAAGAAAGACACTTTGTATCAGGGATATCCCCTTTAGATGACTTCTCCTGCAAACAGTGGTTTCTGCAGCCTAGAAAGAACAAGGCTGAGGTCCCAAGAAATCACAAGGTGCTGTAAAAGGGACATGATCCAAGATGCACCTTGAATAAAGGTTTTGATTCGGGAGAACAAGGCCATAAGCTTTAAAAAAAAAAAAAGGAAAAAAGAATGGGAATGGCTGAAACCTGCCCTTTTAGAGTGCTGAGGGGCCAAGTCTTGTTTGTACTTTGCATTCTGGCCCTTCTACAAAGTAATATCTGGCTTGCTTTCTTCAAGGCTGCATTATTCCTGGTGACCGCCTTGGTGGTTGATGTAGGCCATGGCATTGTCTTGCCTTTACACTGGGTGGGGGGTCCAATGGAACGGAGCCAACACTAATGTTCCTGTGAGGGACTGGAACACACCCCCCCTGCCTCAAAGACTGGCATCTGTTATCACTTCCCAGTGGTAAGTAAAAACTTCCCCATTATCTAGACTGTTGGAAATCCACAAAGCTACAAAACTCCATGCTTGACTGTAGAGGAGCAGGCACGTTCCAGGTCAACAAAGCTTGTAGGTATTTGTTGAGGAATTTTAGGTTCAGAATAGGACCAATGGGCTAGGGTACCATGAACTGGTTTGAATAACTTCCTTTTGAACATGTCTTGTAGGGGTACTGGCACTACTACTCCCTGTGAGGGGTTAGTTTTGAACTCTATTTTGAAACCACCTTTTGAACCAACAGGTCTGAAATTTCCGTGACCCAGAGAAAGGCAAACTGTAACAGATGGCCCCCTACTCTAGGAGTGAGATCACCCCCTCATTGGAAAGAGGGCTTTGAGGACCAAGTATTTTGCAGAAAGGAAGGGCTGTACTTGGGTCATGAAGATGAAGCCTGTGTAGAGTGATTAGGTACTTTGCATTTTGAAGAGGTAAATGTTCCCAAGTAGGTTTTTTTTTTTTTTTTTTAAATCTTCTGCTGTGGAAGTAGAACCTTTCTCCTGTAACATTTTATGAATTTAAGTGCCTCAGCGAAAGACATCGTCCTTCAAAGGGCATACGTGCAAGGTGTCTTTTGCAAGCAACCTCAGCTGTCCAGTCTTTGGGCCACATGGTTCTGCACATGTGAATGGAGATTAGTCATTCAGGAAATGTATTTTATTACTTGTTCTAGAGCATCCACATAACTGCAAAGCTGGAGGTAATTGCACAGATGAAGCACGGTCCTGGAAAACAGAATGTTGTTTATTGCCTTAGTGAAGATAGCTGGTTGCAGAGATGCTTTTAGGAGCATATCAAGCAGCTGCAGAATCTTTGAATGAAGGAACATCTTCAGTTGGAACAGTGAGTTGTTTAAGACTGCGATAGCAGGATCAACTACCAGAACAGACCACTTATTGGTGAAATAAATTCTGTATTGATCCAATCATCATAAATAGTACCTGTTCATGAACATATATACAATCTTTTATTTTAGGCTTATCAGGTCTATTTGTACCCCAAGGGGCATTGCGAGACAGAGGATAATTGAGTGCTGAGGCTTTTGTGCACAGCAGACGTGAGCATATCCACGTTGGCAAGCATATTGCGTAAAACTTCAGGTGTATAGGAGCTTGGGGGTGTGAAATTTTCCACAGCCCCCTCTAACTTTGCCTCTGGGTTATCTTCTAGGCTAGGCTTATCAAGGTCCCACTCTAAGGTAGAGATGGAGGGGCCTGGTGTTTTGGGGTCCTGGAAAGAGACGGCTGTATTAAAGTAGTTGTCCAAGGAATTGCAACATAATTGCAGAAAGATCTGTCTTTGTCAGGTAGGCCACTTATTGCCTGCCTGAAAAAGCACTAGAATCAGATGCAGAGAGGTGTTAGAATCAGGTCCTCCTCTGATGCAAGGTCACTCTGAGGTTGAGTGTTGTATGGGCATGTCCAGAAGGAGTGTGCAGCAACCTGGGTCCAGATCATCCATCCTGTAGTGAATCCATTGAGGCAAAAGGGCATAAAGAAGCACCTAATGAGTACCTTTTTTTTTTTTTTAATAAGGGCTCTAGGTGGAAGTGGTGGTAAAGTGTGTGATGTAACACCTGCTCATCCATCTTGACACTAAGCTTTAAGTGGTTGAGTTTTAGCGCTAAGTTTAGAATGAAAATTTTACACTGTAAAGTCAATACAAACAGCCCCTGTTTTTACAGCATTGGTCAGAGATATGGGGTGACCCTTTATGACAGTGGTTCTCAACCCTTCTAGGACCGTGACCCCTTGATAAAATTTCCCAAGTTGTGGGGACTCCTACCAGTAAAATAATTTTTGTAGTGTGGGTTGTCAGCACCCAAGGCAAGACAAGTAATTTGCGCCCCTAACCCATGGACATTTTAGCGCTCCCTGAGTCCCTTCCACTTTCTCTCCCTTTTTCTTTGTTCCTCCCCCTTCTATGTATTCTCTACTTGGGGGGGGGGGGAGTCCTGATCAGCCAACTTAGGTGCTCTTGATCAAGGTGATTTGCTGATCTGAGAACTGTAGTGGGGACTTTTAATGGCAACTATAATCACAGGTAGTGTTACTCTCTGTGTCTCATAGCAGTAACGCCTATTCTGAAATCAGGAGATGGGGTCTCCTCCAGCCCCTCTCACTTCACATTGCTCACCAGTCAGCTGACCTCTGGTATCTGCGCCCCCCCCCCCCCCAGCCATGCCGTGAACTGAATGGGCGGCCACAGGCTCCAGGGAAAGCCCTGCTGGGCAGCCGCAAATAGGCTGGGAGAGCGGTGCGGGGGGTTCAGGAACAGCCCAGGATTCAGTGACCCCTGGCAAATCATCATTCGACCCCCAGGTTGAGAACCACTGCTTTATGATGTTGGTCCCAATATGGGGGTCCAGGCTTTGCCCGTCATGGTGGGTATGTCCTTGAAGGGTTCTGGGTTCCATAGGGATGGACCACAGCTCTGGACCTTCATAGCAACCTGGCAGTGCATCCATTAGAGCACATGGGCGCCAGCCCCTCTCCAGCCACCTCCTCTGTGTAGTATGTATAGATTTATGCATTGCATGAATCTATCCATGGGCGTTTTAGCCACGCCCTATTCAGGCATCCGGCCATTTTCGGACGCCGGGAGCCTGAATTACAGCGGCGGGGGGGTGTGTTTTGAAGCACCTGATAGGAGCCATAGGCTCTAATGGGCTTCAAAAAAGGTGAACTGCGAGCGCAAACCATTGCGCTCACAGTCCACACAGGTGTGTGTTAGCAAAACAAATTTGGTTTTGCTAACACAGAACCGCCTCTCAGGCAATCAGGAGGCACGGATGTAATACCAGTCACCTGATTGGCTGAAGGCAGAGGCGATCCCATTGGCCGCCTAGCAGAACAGGAAGAAGATACGCACAGAGAGGACACAGGAGCCATCGCCGTGCTATGCGTCCCACGGCTGCATATTATGGTCACCAGGGCTGCAATTGATGTTTTTGTTTCAGTATTTTTCAGTTAGTTTGCTCCCCCGTAAAAAAAAAAAATTGGGCACTGACCATGGGGCTATACCAGTTGCACAAAGTGCCGAGGTGAGCATCGGTGCAGGATCCAGTGCCCAAAGCAACAATACAGGCTGTCCCTACAGCATGAGGACCCAGGTTTTACCAGTCCAGATGCTGATTCAATTGTGGCATTAGAAGACGAAAAGTTGATTGTTGATTATTTTTCAGATTCATCAAAGTAGTTGGGTACGAGTGACTTCTCTGTTGGGGAGAAGAGGCCCATCACCAAAAAACTGAGGACTGAGTGCCAGTTTTGATTCGCACTGCAAATCACGTGCGATGCGATTTCAGCCATACAGACAGTATGGCTGATATCACATCACATTCGGACAGAACCCTTTTTTTTTTTTTGGGTCCGCACCAGTGGATTTGCAGGGTTCCCGCATCGCACAAGTGTGAATCAGCACTCATGGAGTGTTCAATCACCTGAAGGTACGAGCCTATAACCTAGGGTCTATGAATACTCTGCCTGTGTTCTGTAGTGTACGATTAAGATATAGACCCAACCCAACCAATGCTGCCATATGTTGGTAAATTTGTTTGGCGATTTCCTATGTTGATATGTGTTTTTTTCCCGAATAAGAGTAGCATTGACCATCTGGAGCCACTGCGCCTCCCTTGGGGTGTGTGCTGATAGCCAGGAAGCTGGTTGCCCGTTTTTGGCTAAGTATAGGAGCCTTGTGAGGGCAATGTATACCGTAGGGAGGTACAAGTCCTCGTCTAGGCCACCTAGCAAACACATCAGCGGTTCAACCGCAAGCTGAACTTGGTATACACTATTTATTCTTGTAACAACGCTATTCCAGTACCTCACCAGCTTGGGGCAATGCCAGAGCATATGAATTAGATCACCCGGATGGGCCTGGCATTTGGGACAAATGGGGGAATCATGCCTACCCCATTTATGTAACTGCACAGGAGTGCGGTATACTCTGTGTAGTATAAACAGGTGGGATAGTCTCTGTGCCGCTGATACCGATACCAAGGGTCCCACACCCAGGACCCGACTCCACTGCTCTCCATCCATAGGGCCAACATCTCGCTCCCACCCCTCCCTACATGGTAACAAGTCAGGGGCTTGGACGTGTGATAATAGGTGGGTATATATTCTAGAAATTATTCCGTTCTTCTCATGGTCGGAAAATATGGACTCAAGGAACGTGGATTCCTCTAGTTGCAAATTAAAATGTCTACTTTGGTATCTAATGGCATGCTGCAGTTGTATATATTGAAAGCGGTGGCCTTTGAGTGCAGGGAATTTGCTCACTAACTGGGTAAACGGTTTCAAGACAGGTCCATCGAGTATTTGGGTAAGGAATTTAACCCCTGCCCTTTCCCAGAGCGACCAGTTGGGCACCCTGATCAGGTCTGTGTAGAAGCGGTTATGCCATATAGGAGTCTGACGTAGAAAGCCCGTCAGTCCCAACGTGATCTTAACCCTCTTCCAGATTTTCATCAGTGACTGGACTGTGGGGCAAGTGGAGGGAACTTTAGGGAGGTCCATCTCCATATTAGATAGGGCAGTATATTCAGTCTCAGGGCCCAGGAGAGGAATTCTGGAGGGGTCTGACACCATCCCAAGATCCCAGCCCGTGAAATGTTGCAATTGTGCAGCCAGGTAGTACATTAGAGGATGCGGAACCGCCATGCCTCCTTGGTCCTTAGGGAGTTGTAGAGTGGCCAGTTTAATTCTCGCCACACCACCTCTCCATATAAGAGCTCTAAACTGCAAGTATTACGCCAGAACCAGTACTGCGGTATCCAGATCGGGGCATGCAGAATGTACAACAGCTGCGGTGCCCAGATCATCTTTATGAGGTTTACACGACCAGTCACCGACAGCGGTAACCTACTCCAACTGGCCTGCTTTTGTAGTATGGGTTTCAGGTTCAGGGATATATAGTCCCGTGTGTCTCCGGTCACCACTATTCCCAGGTATTTAAAGGCGGTTACCACTTGTATGTGAGATACGTCCACCGGCAAAGGCGCCGGTAACGGATCCAGGGGCAACAGAGCTGACTTATGCCAGTTAATGGCAAAACCTGACAGCTGTCCAAACTGATCTATTAGTTGTATAACTGCTCTCAGGGAGTGTCCAGTGTCCCCCAAGTACAACAGGGTGTCGTCCGCATATAAGGAGATCTTTTCCTCTCCCTGTCCTCTGCGGAGGCCCGTACCATAGCCGGCAGAGGCTCCAGTGCAAGGGCAAACAGCAGGGGCGACAAGGGGCACCCCTGCCGAGTACCACGAAACAAAGGGAAGGGCTCCGATAGGGAGTCATTTATCCTCACTCTGGCCATAGGAGCAGCATACAGAAGCTGTACCCAGGAGATACATTTATCCTCCAGCCCAAAGCTCCGCAAAACCTCCCACAGATATTTCCACTCCATGCTGTCGAAGGCTTTGGCAGCATCGAGAGAAAAGATGGCTCTGTTGCCGGGGTTATCTATTGGGATTTGAGTATTAAGGAATAGTCTTCGAATGTTCAGTTCCGTAGATCTAGCAGGAATGAATCCGGACTGGTCTGAATGGACCAGTCCTGCCACAACTCCCGTAAGTCTAGTGGCCAATACTCGTGCCAATACTTTGACGTCTGCATTAAGCAGTGAGATAGGCCTATAGGAGTCCGGTTGTAACAGATCCTTGCCTGGTTTTGGAATCACAATAATAATAGAGGCTGGTAGACTACCTTCCTGAAGGGCATTGTTTAGGGTTTTCAGTAGGTTGGGTAGAAGAGTATCCCCATATTTATCATATGTTTCCGTGGATAGACCGTCAGCCCCCGGAGATTTGTTGTTGGCCATCTGTGCGATTGCCAGTGATAATTCCTCCAGTTTCAGTGGTGCATTAAGGGCAGCCAGACCCTGCTGTGACACCCGGGGGAGGGAGCACTGGTCCAAAAAATGGGCCAGTTCCTTGTGTGTGGGATGTACCTTAGATGTGTAAAGGTCCCTAAAGAAGTGTGAAAACACGTCCGGGATGTGGGCCTGGTCAGTAACTGTCACTCCGTCTGCATTTTGAATGGCTTCTATATGAGTCGTGCTCTGCTGTGCTTTGACTATCATTGCTAGTAAGTGACCCGTGGTTTCCCCTTCGTTAAAGTACCTTTGCTGCAAGAAGAACCTCTTGTTCTCTGCTGCATTGGTGGAGACCTGTTGGTATAGGGCCTGTGCTTCCTGCCAGCTACGCTCTGATTCTGAAGAAGGGGCAGCAATGTACCTCTCCTCTGCCCTGGCAGCCTCTCCCATCACCAAATTCTCCCACTCCTTGGTCCTAGTTTTAATGGCGTTAATCTGCCTAATTAGCAGGCCCCCGTAGATGAGCTTTCAGAGCATCCCAGACCACCGCAGGTCCGGTTGTGTCTGATTAAAGCGTACAAATTCTACCAGAGCCCTGGGAATGGGATCAGTGTAAACAGTAAGGAAGCGTAGCAGAGGAAAAATAAATAAAAAATAATTTTTTGGGGGGAAAACAGTTTTTGATGTCCACACAGGACGAATGAAGGGGGGGGGGGGAACGTCTCAGTTCAACTCCGATTCAAAGGGACTTGCGATTCCAAGTCAACAGATAAAAGTAGTGCAAATAACATACGTCCTCCACTCCGCCTGTCAGGGAGGTTACGAAAAAGGAGTAGTGTGCCCAAATCACCTCACAGGGCAGTCACATCATCCAGTAAAAGAGGGGAAAGACAGATCATCATCAGGCCACAGGTGCCGGTGCTTTCTTGAGTGTGTGCTCCACACGATCCAGCCACATAGACGCATTGGCAGGATTGTCAAAGAACTGCGTTTCACCATTAGCGGCGATCCTGAGTTTGGCAGGGTATAGCATAGCATAGGCAACATCATATCTGCGGAGGTGTTTCTTAACCTCAGTGAACTTGGCCCTGCGACGCTGCAGCTCAGTGGAAAAGTCAGGGAAGAACAATATGCGAGCATTATCCAGTCTCATAAGGGCACCCCTGGTCCTGGCTTGATATAGAATGGCATCACAGTCTTTAAAGTTCAGCATTTTGAACAGGAACGGCCTGGGGGGCTCGCCAGGTTTAGGCGGCCTAGGTGGGACTCTGTGGGCACGCTCCACCGCAAACATAGGAGAAAAAGAATCCTTGCCAAACGTGCTGGTCAGTCAGTTCTCAATAAATGCCACAGGATTCTTGCCCTCAGCCCTCTCCGGTATGCCTACCGTGCGGACATTATTGCGCCTCTGCCTATTTTCCATATCTTCCAAACGGGCCGTGTGACCAGTAGATTGCATATGGCTGACTTCACTCTGCAGGGGGGCAACATCATCCTCCACAGTGCTCACTCTGTCTTCAAGTGCAGCTGTGCGATCACGCAGCTTCTGCATGTCCTGTCTAACCATATTCAATTCCAGTTTCACCCCTTTAATCTCATTAGTCATTATATTAATGGATGTTTTGCAGGATGTCACAACTGCAAAAATCTCTCTCAGGGTCGGTTCAGGGGTCTGTTTGTCCTGGTCTGTCGGGGCCCTGGCATTATCATCAATAGCAGGAGTACTCACTGTGTCCCATGAGGAGACCTGTTCTGCATCCTCCGGCCATGCCTGCTCCAGGGCCTCTGCATGAGAGTCCAAATCAGATGAATCCATGGGATGAGAGGGTGTTTTAGGCGTGCCACTCTTCCCCAGAGCGCCGCTGAACATCTTCATGGCTGCCTCCTTGGCTGAGCGCTGGGCCCGGGCGCCATCTTGGCCTCCGTGCTCTGAGGCCTGCAGAGAATCCTTGCTGCTTTTGTGGGATATGTCCGCCGCTGATTCGCGGGGAAAACTGCACCGCTGGATCGGGGATGAAGAGAGGGACCCTCCGGTGTATAATCTGGGCGCTGCAGCTACTTTAGGAGCCTGAATTCAGGATAGATGCCCGGAGTTTCGGCGGAGCTCACACACTGTGCGTCCTACTCCATCAGCCGCAAGCCACGCCCCTCGTCATTAACTTTCTATTGACACCCGCAGCGGTTCGCATATGGCAGTGTGAACTGCCTGCGAGTCGGTTGTGATGCGGAACCCGTGCTAGATTTGCACGGGTTCTTACATCGCACCAGTGTGAACCGAGCCTTAATGTTCAAAAGAAAAATGTTATTCTTTAGATTTTATATTCAAATACACTTCATTAAAAGGAGCAAGCTTTTTTATTGACAAAAAATGGCCTCAAACAAGCACTTACAAAAGATCATTGTATAGGCTTTACGACAATTTTATAGAACATATTTTAAGATGGTATAGGACTTGTTTCATTTAGATCTGCAACAGGTATATTAGAATGATAAATTGGGATACTTTGCCCATTGTCCAATTCTAAAACCACATCCTGGAGATCCCATCTAAAAATAAGAAAAAAAAAAAAATAGATATGTTAGTGGTGCTGGTTACATTTGCATTCGTTTACACACAGTGGCTGCATCTGCAATATAATACAATTTTTAAATGGGTACTAATATGGTCTATACCAGGGGTGGACAACCTGGGGCCCTCCAGCTGTTGCAGAACTACAAGTCCCATCATGCCTCAGGGAGCAATTGTAACTGCCAGCCTTGCAATGCCTCATGGGAAATGTAGTTCCACAACAGCTGGAGGGCCCCAGGTTGCCTACCCCTGGTCTATACTTATCAATGCTGTCAGGAACTTTAAAGACACCAATCATAGGTCTGGAAATCTATTTCATGTGGTCTGTGTACCTGACTATGGTCCTTTATTTACAGCTCATTACATGCAGCTGAGAACAAGCAGGAAAACACTTTAACATGGGTGTACTGATTTGTGCAAAGGGGTCGCCTAGACCCTCGGGTTGCACAGGTGTTCCATGCTGGAAGCCTGTTTAAATCAACGACAGGTGGCTGGCTGCATGGATCTAAGTGTACATCCATGTGGGTCACCGTCAGACGCATGTGTCAGGATGCAGACTGTGGAACTTGCAGAGATGAAGTAAAAAGGTCACGGTCACAGAGAATCCCAAACACAAAAATAAATAGGGTGCTGGATTCAGATTTTCCTAAGTACCCGTTCACACTAACGCGACTTGGGATCCGACTTGTGTCGCCCCAAGTCAGTAGACATGCGAAATTACATTAAAGTGAATGAGAGCCGTCTTAATGTACACTACTGAAGTCGCTCTGACTTCAGAAAAGGTTCCTGTACTACTTCAAGGTGACTTCTACCCATTGATTTCAATAGAAGTCGCCTCCAAAGTCAGATCAGTGTCTTAACTGAAGCAACTTTACAGGAAGAGAAAATTGTTTTCTCAGGCAAACCCCTCCCTCCCACAGAGCTGATTATTGTTTGATTGGCCACTGGCAAAGTCGCCTGTCCTGGAGGCGACTTGAAGTTGCTTTGCAAAGTCGTGCCGACTTTCATGTCGCTGTAGTGTGAACCGGCACTAAGGGTCACTGAAATTGACACTTTGACATTGTATTGATAAATTGATAAACAAACATCCAAGAGTTCAATATTTGTAACCACTTAACCTCCAGGAGGTTTTACCCCCTTCATGAACCAGGCCATTTTTTGCTAATTTAGTTAGCACTGTGCTAATTTAACTGGTAATTGCAATGCTGTACCCAAATCAAATTCAAAATCATTATGTTCTACACAGAGCTTTCTTTTAATGGTACTTGATCACCAACGTATTTTTTTTATTATATAAACAAAAAAAGTGAACATTTAAAAAAAAAATATATATTTTTTTTAATTTCTGCTATAAAACATTATATATATATATATATATATATATATATATATATATATATATAAATCTAAATTCTTCATGAATTTAGACCAAAATGTATTCTGCTAAATGTCTTTGGTAAAAAAAAAAAAAAAATCCCAATAAGTGTATATTGATTGGTTTGTGTGAAATGTATTGCGTCTACAAACTAGGGGATATACCAGTATTTCTCAACTCCAGTCCTCAAGGCGCCCCCAACAGGTCGTGTTGTCAGGATTTCCCTCAGATGAAACGGCTGTGGTAATTACTAAGGCAGTAAAACTGATCAAATCACCTGTGCAAAATAATGGCAAGCCTGAAAACGTGACCTGTTGGGGCGCCTTGAGGACTGGAGTTGAGAAACACTGGTGTATACACTGGAATTTTAATATGTTTTTTATACTAGTAATGGCGGTGATCAGTGATCTACAGTGGAACTGTGACGGCGGGAAATCTGACACTAATTGACGCTGGCTGAAAGGTACGCTAACTGACACTGACATCACCAGTGACACTAATACAGTGATAATACTATACACTGTCACTGTACTAATGACACTGGCTGGGAAGGGGTTAAAATATCGGTGTAATCAAGGGGTTAAGTGTGTGCCTAACAAATCTTAATGTGCTGCTTTTTACTAAATATCTGTTTGTTCCTTCTCCCTGCTTTGCTGCCCTGAACCTGGAAGACAGTGCTGACGTAGAGGTACGTGATTGTGCCTGTACTAGCATAGTAAAATGCGGGCAGTCAGCTACTGGTTAATGATAAAATCGATTCATAGCAAAATAAATGCAATGCGTTTTGTCAGCCAAGCACACTTCCCCTTCATCAGGGCTTAGGAATTTTTCGACTGTACCTAAATGAGCTCAGGTAAGCTTGGGGGGGGATAGGTTAAGTCAGAGTTAGTAGGTGCAGCATCAAGGGCTCTCATTGGATTGTATTTACATATAATTCTTGGGCCTGCACAATAGATGGGGTACTTTCTGGAAAAGTTGGGCTAAACCTGGAGAGTGGATTCGGTGAGGTCTGCATAGAAACCAATCAGATTCCAGGATTTTTTGTCAAAGCCTAATTCAACAAGCTGAAGTTAGAATCTGATTGGCTTCCATCTGCAGCTGTACCAGATTTTGCACTCTGCAATTTTAGTAAATCGATCCCATTTTTTTTTTTTTTTGTACATGTGCATGTAAAAAATATTTTTAACTTGCAATTTGAATCTATTTTCATTAGAGGAAAAAAATCAATTCCTCTTTAGGTTTGGTCACCTTGCATTCCCCTCAGTGAGGGCAAACGCTTCACGGACTAAGTAATGTTCCCAGTTAGTGTCTGTTTCTAATCCTGACACTCTGACACACAAGTATGATGTCACCCCACTGAAGAGCACCAGGGATTGTACAGTGATCTTTTTGGGCTCTGGTTTCTTTTTCTGTCCCACACGCTACTACTAGCCTTCCAAATAAAGCATTATTAGTGTGTAAGTCAAGAAACACATATTGCAACCCCTAAATCCTTCTACTCATATCCAAGCCTTTTTTGGTGTTCTCCATTTTTTGGCCTACATATGTCAGGTTTGTTCGGATTAATATTTTCCAGCCTATCCCATTTTCCCTTTAGTTATTTCCAGTTGCAATACAAAACCAGTTACAACAGTATTACAACTATACAGGTTGTTGAGGGGAGGGGGGGAGGGTATAGGTGTCCTATACATAAACACAC
Source organism: Rana muscosa (assembly GCA_029206835.1). NCBI lineage: Eukaryota > Metazoa > Chordata > Amphibia > Anura > Ranidae > Rana > Rana muscosa. The sequence continues at coordinate 60,823,115 of CM055122.1, read as the reverse complement.
ACCTTTGATTCAAATGGTCTCGTACAGCTGAAGAGCAGAGATTCCCAGCTAATAGGGATCCAGACACTGGAATCTTGATCTGCAAACAAAAGTGTTTTAAACAAATGAATGTTTTGTAGAGGCTTCATGCTTGTTCATGAGTTCCCATGATCTATCACTGTAGCTTTCTTTCTCATAGCTGAATGTATGGACATGACTAACATTTAAAATTGTACATGTGCTGAAGGTGACTCACAAGAGATCCATTGCGATGACCTCATTTATTTTTGAAGGCATTAGCTCAGCTTTCTTGATCCTAAACGACTTTATACATAAACAATATACTAAAAAATAAATACTTATTTCCAATGTCTTCTTGTACTATGCACAGCAAAGATACTGTGTATATTTTTGTCAAAATATAAAGATGTTTCATTAACCACTTCAATACCAGGCACTTACACCCCCCCCCCTTCCTGCCCAGGCCAATTTTCAGCTTTCAGTGCTGTCGCTGCTTAAATGACAATTTTTATCTTGTTCTCACAAATAGAGCTTTCTTTTGGTGGTATTTGATCACCTCTGCAGTTTTTATTTTTTGCTAACAAATTAAAAAAGACCGAAAATTTTGAAGAAAAAAAAAATTCTCTTTTGTTTCCGTTATAAAATGTTCTACACTGATAGGCAGCACTGATGGGTGGCACTGATATGTATTGGTGGGCATTATTAGGCAGCACTGATGGGCATTCATGGGTGGCACTGATAGGCGACACTGAAAGGCTGCACTGATGGGTACTTATGGGTGGCACTGATAGGCACTGCTGAGTACTGATACGTGGCACTGATAGGCATCACTGATGGCACTGGCAGGCATTGGGGATGGGCACTGATTGGCATTTCCCTGGTGGTCTAGGCATACTTGATGGTCCAGTCTGGTGGTCCTGGGTGGGCATCCGAGGGGGGGCTACGCTGATAAACAATCAGCGCAGACCCCCCCCGTCAGGAGAGCAGCCGATCAGCTCTCCTCTCCTCTACTCGTGTCTGTCAGACGCGAGTGAGAAAAAGCCGATCAACGGCTCTTCCTGTTTACATCGTGATCAGCCGTGATTGGACACGGCTGATCACGTGGTTAAGAGCATCCATCAGAGCATTTCAGAGATAAAAACCATAAAATGTTCACGAAAAAAAGTTCCAATGAACTTTGTAACAGTACATAGTTAATTGGTTGTCCTGGGGATGTAATACATAGAAAACAGTTGTAAACCATAAGGATGGGTTCACATTTCTCCGATACGAAAGTCGCCCAACTCCCGATCTGACTTTGCCATGCAACGTCAATCTGACATTGATCCAACTTTAATGAACAGGATTTGACTTGAGATGAGTGTGACTTGGGTCCAGAATGGATGTCCACGCCAAATTTACAACAAAAAAAAACAAACAACGGTGCGAGGGCCCCCCCCCAACTCCATACCAGAACCTTAGGTCTGGTATGAATTCTGAGGGGAAATCCCACGCCAAAAAAATTGTGTGGGGTCCCTCCAAAATCCATACCATAGAAAAGGGGGAGAGACATGTGTGCCCCCCCCCTGAACCATACCAGGCCTCATGCCCTCAACATGGGGTGGGGGCAAAGCATTTTGTCCCCAACCCTGGGCTGTGGTTGTGGGGGTCTGCGGGCAGAGAGCTTATTGGAAGCTGAAAGCCCCCTTTAAGAAAGGCGGGCACTCGGATCCCCCATTCACCCAAAAAAAAAACAAACAGTGTAATGTAACAAAAAACATGAGGCAGTGTTTGACAAGTCCTTTATTAAAAAATAATAATGTTCTCCGATGTAGATCCACCGTCAATCACGTCACGTCTTTTTTCTGATCAACTGCGATCAGAAGGCTGAGTAGAACTTATTGTCGAGTGGTCATTAAGGTATGGAGGATGTGGAGATAGGAAAAAAGGTGATAGATCGGTCAGGAGAAAAGGGGGGGAGGTGGGTTTTGATAGGAGTGTATTTACATTAGGAAGGGTGTGAATATTATTCTTAGTGTATGCGCCAGGACTGGGCTATAGGGCAGTACTGGCTGTTGGCTTATAGTTTGTAGTGTTGGTATATGGCACTGTCTATAAAATCTTTTAGATAGAGGATTTAGAAAGGATGAGACTGAGGTTTTCAATGCAAATAGCTAGATAGGTATTTTAGGGCTTCAGAAAAAAATGGGGTGAAGTTAGGGGGGGGGGGGTGTCAGCGTTATTATAAATATTTTGGGTAAATTGTGACATAATGCAATAAATATACTGTATATCATATCCAGAAAGCAGCAATATCACTTTTTGAAAACCAAATCAATAATGCACACCCGTAAAATTCACAGTAGTGATATTACTCTTAGGACAAAAGAATTCCATTAAGAAAATAGAGATTTCACTTTCTCTTGTCATCCATGGACTGACACAGCGTGTCTTTACACTTTACACGTGGGTTATGTCCCTGCTTGCAGGAGAAGACCTAGGCAGAATGTGAGATGTTATACATACATTCTAAAACAGCCAGAGCTGAACAGCCCCGCCCAGGGGGGTGGTCCCTCCGGACATAACCCTCCCATTGCAGTCAGCAGACCTCAGTTTTTTTCTGCCTAGCAGAAGGAGAAGACATGGCTCTCTCAGGAGCCAGTCTCCTGACCTATTTTTATTCCTTTTGGAATTTTTTCTTATTTTATATTTGAGATCGGCTGGGCAACAGGTTGGGTACAAGATATCCTCGTAGTCTTCCCTGTCCGACCATCGAGCGTGCTGATCCTCGCCTTTGTGTGCGTGAGACTCAGTTCACGACATGCCCCACGACTCCAGGGGTGGCCAGTGGGCTTCACGCTCCGCGGACCTCTCAAGATAGAACAGTCCGGCTGTATCTTTCGCGGTGGACCGGGCCGACAGCTACTCAGTACCGCACTGTGATAGTCTGTCAGAAACACACCAGTGGGTCCCTCAGGGGACGGGTAAGTAGTCTCTCCTGGCTGCAGGTGAGTACATGCTGTGTGTTTCTTGTGTGGGGGATTTTCCCTGTCTCCCCCTGGGTTTTTAATGTCACTCTCTGTCACCATTGCTGGCGCTGTGCTGTGTGGGGTGCCTGGGGGCCATACTGTCCTGGGGGGGGGGGGCTCATGCTGCTCTGCATTTCGCTGGGGCTGTTTTTTTGGATGTGTGAGGGGCCTGGGCGCCGTGTTTGGTGTGTGTGCTAATTTTCACATTGGCGGCCATCTTGCTGTGGTCCGCCGGAGCACATTGCGGCGGCCATTTTCTTGTAGCCGCACGCTTTTCAGGCACTAGTTTGGCCTCTATCGCCGCTCGGAACGACGCGAATCTCCTCACACTCTCTCCTCTCAGCTCACTCACGCTGAGCAGCGCCGCGCAGAGAGACAGGGCAGCGGAACCGAGCGGTCCTGGTCAGGTTGGTGGGTCCCCTGGGCATTTCCCTACTCAGTCAGCACAGCCTGTGGGTGGACTTTTTTTCTGAGGAGTCTCAGAGAGGGACATTATGGAATCAGTGTCACCAGCTTCCCCTCACATGCTAGAGGCAACAGGCAGTGCTCCAGCACCTGCGGTCCCCATGGACCAGTTGTCGGCAGTCCTGGAATCATTTCTGACCAGGATGGAAGCGGTGTGCGAGCACAAGGGAGCAAAAAAGCGCCCTCTCCCCACTTTATCTCCACAAGGGGAGTGCTCTGATTCAGATATGGGCCTAGCTGTTGCTGCTCAGGACCCTAGCTCTGAATATTTGGATGGTTTTGAACAGGACATTCCTGGTGAGGAAGACTCCAGTTCTGAGTCAGTAAATGACAGGGCGCTTGTTAGTGAACTCATTGATGCTGTGAGGGACACTCTCAGGCTGAATGCTGCGGATGCAGAACCTCAGGCAGAGGCAGTCTCCTTTGGTTCTTTTAAGGCCAAGCCTTCTAAAAAGGTTTTTCCATATGTACCTTTCTTTGACCAGCTCATTGACCAGGTCTGGGAAAAGCCGCAGAAGACTTTCATGGTCCCGCGGCGTTTGTCTATCAGATACCCCTTTGAAGATGCCCTGCTTAAAAAGTGGGCTTCTCCCCCAGTGGTCGACCCTCCAGTCGCCCATTTAAACAAGGCCACCACTCTCCCGATGGAGGGGACTCCTGCGTTTAAGGACCCCACTGACAGGAGGTCAGAAGTGGTGAGTAGAGCCATGTTCGCCTTGTTGGGATCTGCCCTACGGCCCGTGGTAGCGGCGACCCTTGTGTCTTAGACACTCAAGGAATGGGCAAAAATTTTGCACCAAACTGTACAGGAGCATAATCTTCCTCCAGACACTATTGCTCTGGCCCACCAGATGGTGCAGAGTCTGATATATGTGTGCGACGCCACGTTGGACGCGGCCCCTTTAATATCCAGGGCCTCTGTCTCGGCGGTGGTATTGCGTCGTCTTATCTGGTTGAAATGCTGGTCTGCTGACCTAGCCTCTAAGAAGCTCCTGACGGATCTACCTTTTAAGGGGGGTAGACTTTTTGGTGCCGGTCTGGATGACATCATCAAGGATGTCACGGGAGGTAAAAGCACTCTCCTTCCTCAAACTATCAAGGGTAAGGAGGCCCGCCGTAAACCGGGTCCTTCCTTTCCAGCAAAAAAGGTTTTTTTTCGTCCGTCAGAGTCCACGGGTAAGCCCTCCCAGACTGACAACAGTGCAGCTGGTGGGCATAAGCGCCCCTGGGTGCGTAAGCCAAACAAGCCGGCTCCGAAGCCCGCCTCCGCGTGAAGTCTTGCCCCCGCCCGATTCTGGGGTGGGGGGACGACTTTGCAGGTTCACGGATCGGTGGACCTCCCGGATCTCCGACCGGTGGGTGTGCGAGGTGGTCACCTGAGGATACAGAATAGAGTTCCGTTCCTGGCCCCCAGACAGATTCTTTCCCTCAAATCTCCCTCTCCTTCCTGCCCGTCGGGTAGCCCTCTTGGGGGCTGTACAGGATTTGATCGGGTCCGGAGTGATTGTGCCGGTCCCGTCCCAGGAGAGGTTTCAGGGGTTCTACTTGAATCTGTTTGTTGTTCCAAAAAAGGACGGGGTTCGGCCAATCCTGGACCTCAAGGCCCTGAATGCCTTTGTAAAGGTGTAAACATTCCGCATGGAATCCATTCGCACGGTGATCGCTACACTCCATCGAGGGGATTTTCTAGCATCCTTGGACATCAAGGACGCCTACTTGCATGTTCCGATCTGCGCAAGCCACCAGAAGTTTCTGCGCTTTGCGGTCGGCGAAGTCCACTATCAATTTGTGGCTCTTCTCTTCGGCCTAGCCTCGGCACCGAGGGTGTTCACCAAGGTGCTGGCTCCGGTCCTAGCTTTGCTGAGACAGCGAGGCATTGCTATCGTGGGCTATCTGGACGATCTTCTTCTAAGAGCAGACAGTGGCTCAGAATTAGAAGAAAGTGTGACTATCGTCAGTCAGACGCTCAGGGACTTCGGGTGGCTCCTGAACGTTCAGAAGTCGGTTCTGGTCCCGACTCAGCGGCTGGAATATCTAGGTCTGATTCTGGACTCCTTGGAGGCAAAGGTATTCCTGCCTCCGGAGAAACTACTGACACTTCAGTCTGCAGTGCGGGTGCTGACGACCCGAAAATGGTCGTCAATCCGTTTTTGCATGAGAGTCCTGGGACTCATGGTGGCCTCCTTCGAGGCCGTTCCTTATGCCCAATCACACACCAGGGCTTTACAGAAAGAGATCTTGTCCACTTGGGACAAATCCCCGTTGTCCTTGGATCTTCAGATCCAGGTGAGTCACCTGGTCAGGGCGTCCCTGACGTGGTGGTTGAGGTCCGGGAAGTCGTTCCTCCCCATCCAATGGACGGTGATCTCGACGGACGCCAGCCTGACGGGCTGGGGGGGAGTCTGGGGAGTCCTGTCAGCCCAAGGGCTTTGGACTCCGGACGAAGCCCTCTTACCGATCAATGTGCTGGAGATACGGGCAATCAGACTGTGCCTCTCCGCATGGTCGGAGAAATTACAGGGTCACTCTATCAGGATCCAGTCGGACAACGCCACGGCAGTGGCGTATGTCAACCATCAAGGGGGGACTCGGAGCTCAGCTGCGGCTTCCGAGGTTGCCCGCATCCTGAGGTGGGCCGAAAGAATCGTGCCGGCTCTGTCGGCCGTTTACATTCCGGGCGTAGACAATTGGCAGGCGGACTATCTAAGTCGCCAGATGCTGGACCAGGGAGAGTGGTCCTTGCACCCGGAGGCCTTTCAACTTCTTTGCAGACGGTGGGGCACGCCGGATGTGGACCTGATGTCCTCTCGACTCAAACGCAAGGTGTCGAGGTTTGTGGCCAGATCCAGGGATCCCTGGGCGGATGCCTCGGATGCGTTGGTGGCCCCATGGGGTCAGTATCACCTGATATACGTTTATCCTCCGCTGCAGTTGCTCCCTCGCCTGCTGCGCAGGGTAGCGACCAAGGGAATTCCGGTGATCCTCATTGCTGCGGATTGGCCTCGGCGTCACTGGTACGCCGATCTGGTACGTCTCGTCGCGGACGTTCCCTGGCGGTTACCAATGCGGGAAGACCTTCTGTCTCAAGGTCCTATATTTCATCCTGCTTTACAGTCTCTGGCTTTAACGGCATGGTTATTGAAAGCCAGGTGCTGAGAGACCGAGGTCTCTCGGATTCGGTAATTTCGACCATGTTAAGGGCACGGAAGTCTTCCTCCAGAAAGATCTATCACCGTACATGGAGAGCTTACATCGCCATGTGCGAAGAGCTGGACTGGTGCCCACGAATGTATTCCGTTCCCAGAATCCTGCATTTTCTGCAGCGTGACGTGACCCAAAAGCTCGCTTTGAGTACCATTAAGGGTCAGATTTCGGCCTTGGCCATCTTCTTTCAGCGACCGCTGGCGGGTCATCCCTTGGTTAGCACCTTTGTGCAGGGGGTTCGCCATGTGCTCCCTCCTGTCAAGCCTCCTCTCCCCCCGTGGGATCTGAACTTGGTGCTCTCGGTTCTCCAGGAACCTCCCTTTGAAAATATCAGAGATATTCCCCTCCTGACTTTGTCTCAGAAGGTAGCCTTCTTGGTGGCCATTACTTCCGTTAGACGAGTGTCTGAGTTGGCGGCCTTGTCCTGCAAGTCGCCCTTTTTGGTCATCCATAAGGATAAGGCGGTGCTACGTCCGCGACCTTCTTTTCTGCCGAAGGTGGTCTCAGCCTTCCACTTAAATGAGGACATTGTCCTCCCGTCCTTGTGTCCTCACCCATCGCATCCCAGAGAGTTTTCGCTTCACACTTTGGATGTGGTACGAGCCTTGCGGGTGTACCTGTCTGCTACTGCCTCTATTCGGAAGTCTGACTCACTGTTTGTGGCTGTCTCTGGTCCAAAACAGGGCCAAGCAGTTTCGTCTGCCACCATTTCTACGTGGATCAGACAAACCGTACTTCAAGCTTATGCTCTCAAGGGGCGGGCGCCTCCCTTTCCGGTTACGGCGCATTCCACCAGGGCAATTGGTGCTTCCTGGGCTTTCCGACATCAAGCGTCGGTTGCACAAGTGTGCAAGGCGGCGACTTGTCATCCATGGACTGAACGGACGACCAGGAGAAAATAGGATTTTTGTACTCACCGTAGAGGATATTACATATTCTAATTACAGGTGAAACTAGAAAATTAGAATATCGTGCAAAAGTTCATTTATTTTACTAATGCAACTTAAAAGGTGAAACTAATATATGAGATAGACTCATTACATGCAAAGCAAGATAGTTCAAGCCGTGATTTGTCATATTTGTGATGATTAGAAAATTAGAATATTGTGAAAAGGTGCAATATTCTAGGCTCAAAGTGTCCCACTCTAATCAGCTAATTAAGCCATAACACCTGCAAAGGGTTCCTGAGCCTTTAAATGGTCTCTCAGTCTGGTTCAGTAGGAATCACAATCATGGGAAAGACTGCTGACCTGACAGTTGTGCAGAAAACCATCATTGACACCCTTCATAAGGAGGGAAAGCCCCAAAGGGTAGTTGGATGTTCCCAAAGTGCTGTATCAAAGCTCATTAATAGAAAGTTATGTGGAAGGGAAAAGTGTGGGGAAAAAAAGGTGCACAAGCAGCAGGGATGACCGCAGCCTGGAGACAATTATCAGGAAAAGACCATTCAAAAGTGTTGGGGACTTTCACAAGGAGTGGACTGAGGCTGGAGTCAGTGCATCAAGAGCCACCACACACAGACGGATCCTGGACATGAGCTTCAAATGTCGTATTTTTCTTGTCAAGCCACTCCTGAACAACAAACAACGTCAGAAGCGTCTTACCTGGGCTAAAGAAAACCAGACCTGGTCTGTTGCTCAGTGGTCCAAAGTCCTGTTTTCTGATGAGAGCAAATTTTGCATCTCATTTGGAAACCAAGGAGCCAGAGTATGGAGGAAGAATGGAGAGGCACACACTGCAAGATGCTTGAAATCCCGTGTGAAGTTTCCACAGTCTGTGTTGATTTGGGGAGCCATGTCATCTGCTGGTGTTGGTCCACTGTGCTTCATTAAGTCCAGGGTCAACGCAGCTGTCTACCAGGAGATTTTGGAGCACTTCATGCTTCCTTCTGCAGACGAGCTCTATGGGTATGCCGACTTCATTTTCCAGCAGGACTTGGCACCTGCCCACACTGCCAAAAGCACCAAAACCTGGTTCAATGACCGTGGGATTAATGTGCTTGATTGGACAGCAAACTCTCCTGACCTGAACCCCATAGAGAATCTATGGGGCATTGCCAAGAGAAAGATGAGAGACATGAGACCGAACAATGCAGAAGAGCTGAAGGCCGCTATTGAAGCATCCTGGTCTTCCATAACACCTCAGCAGTGCCACAGGCTGATCGCTTCCATGCCACGCCGCATTGAGGCAGTAATTGCTGCAAAAGGGGCCCAAGCCAAGTACTGAGTACATATGCATGCTTATACTTGTCAGAGATCCGATATTGTTCTATGTACAAACAATCCTTGTTTAATTGATTGCATGTAATATTCTAATTTTCTGAGATTGTGGATTTGGGGTTTTCATGAGCTGTAAGCCATAATCATCACAATTATGACAAATCACGGCTTGAACCATCTTGCTTTGCATGTAATAAGTCTATCTCATATATTAGCTTCACCTTTTAAGTTGGTGAAATAAATGAACTTTTGCACGACATTCGAATTTTTCGAGTTTCACTTGTATATCTTGCTAATAATCTGGCTAAACTGCTTCATCATTGATTTTTTTTCTCTTCACAAGAAATTCACACTGCTTTTCCCGAAGGAATTTATCTTGATAACAGATAAGATGTAGACGCATCATAAAATTATTTTCGTGGAGTTCATAGAGGGACACAGATTTCAGGGACATTGTCATAAGTGGGTGGGTTTGGGGTGAAATGCTCTGTCCCCTGAGCCCATCCTTTTTCAAGCCAATTAGAGCCTCAGGATCTAATTATGTGGCTTTAAAAAAAAAAACTCATACAAACGTATGAGTCCAGCACCCTGCAGGGGAGCGGCGCCCCTGCGCCCCTAATGGACCGCCCGCTCCTGGTAAGACCCCTTTCACATGTCTGTCAAGAAGATCTGCCTGCTCAGTGTGGGATCTGTCTGCTGATCCCCAATGAGCAGGCGGATGGCAAGTCTGTGTCTGCTCTGCTAATGCAGAGCGGACACAGAAACAGCCCACTGTTCTCTATGGGGCGGTCGGATGGAAACGGACCGCCTGTCCATTTCCATTGTATACCATCCAATCCGATCTGCTGGATGGATGGGGAATGGAATCCCCATCCGTCTGTTTTTAGTGGACTGGACTGGATCGGATGCAGGCGATGCATGTCCATTTACATCAGCCTCTCCATAGAGTACAATGGGTGGTTCGATAGGGCCCGCCTGAAAAACGGACAGGCAGACCCGATTGGTCTGCTTGTGTGAAGGGGTCTAAGGCATTGTTCACACAGGGGATACACAGGTGTTCTGTTCATCTCAGGCAGTCCCATTGATGTCATTTGGGATGTAGCAACTGCACGAACAGAGCCGTTGCTCCCAATTTTATATCCGCTCACACTGTCTGCGTTCGGGGAGATGTACCTACACCCACATGGATGTCAGATTGGGAGCAGCAGCTATGCCTGTGCAGATGTTGCATCCCAATTGACATAAATGGGACTGTCTGTACGGGGATGCACTGAACATCTGTGCATCCCTGTGTCGGTAAACATGGCCCTCCATGGGCGTACACTTTAGTATGCCACATGTGAACGATGGTTTAGTACTAATTTTGAAAGTTACGTTGTGTTTATGTGCAATATTAATTATTTTAGTGTATTTTTTGTGAAAATAGCGATATGATGAACATCTGCGCAATTATTGCAGGGCCCAAAAAATCTGTAGCACTTTTTTTTATTCTACAGGTCATGTGCTTTCAGAAAATGTCTAATTTGAGAAGTCTTTTCAAATTCTGAAAGCTGTAAGCTGTAAGTGAAAAATTATAACCGGATTTTTTGAGTAAATTATTGTTATTTACAGTTTTGCATACCTTCAGTTTTCACCATTTCACAAAAAGATGCAATTCAAAATGTACAAATATTTGTTATTTATTACCGTATTTATCGGCGTATAACACGCACCCTAACTTTAAGAGGGAAGTTTCAGTTTACCCTCTATTTTCAGGGTAAAAAAGTGAGTGTTATACGCCAATAAATACAGTAACTCAAAACAGTTTTAACTTTTATAGTTACTAGGAATTTAGCAGGAATTGTGTACATTTTGCCATGTATGAATCCACTACTAATGATTTTAGTGTATTTTTAGCGAAATTATTGATTTGGTAAAAATCTGCGCAAATATTGTGGGGCCTTAAAAATCAATAGCACCTTCTTTTTATTCTACTGGTCCTATGCTTTCAGAAAATATATGGTTTGGGGGGTCTTTCACAAATTCTGAAAGCTGTAATTGAAAAATGAAAACCTCCAGATTTTTTGAGGAATTTTTGGGTATGTTCGATTTCCACCATTTTGCAAAAAGGCGCAACTTAAGATTTACAAATATTTGTTATTTATTCACTTTATACAGGTTAAGCTTTTATATTTAGTATAGATTTAGCAGGAATTTTGTAAAATTAGCTGTTTTTATCTGCTAATAATGGTTTTAGTGTATTTTTTGCCAATATATTGGTTTGATAAACATTTGCGCAAATACAGCGGGGTCTAAAAAATCAGTAGAACCTTTTTATTCTAGAGGTCAAATGCTTTCAGAAAATATATGGTTTTGGGGGTCTTCCACAAATTCTGAAAGCTGTAAGACCCCTTTCACACTGGAGCGGTTTTCAGGCGCTATTGCGCTAAAATTAGCGTCTGCAAACCGACCCTAAACAGCTGCTGCCGAGGGCTTTCACACTGGAGCGGTGCGCTAGCAGGACGGGAAAAATAGGATTTTTGTACTCACCGTAAAATCCTTTTCTCTGACATCCATGGACTGACACGGCGTCTCTTATTCACTGTACACGTGGGTTATGTCCCTGCTTGCAGGAGAAGACCTAGGCAGAATGTGAGATGTTATACATACATTCTAAAAGCCAGAGTTGAACAGCCCTGCCCAGGGGGGCGGTCCCTCCGGACATAACCCTCCCACTGCAGTCAGCAGACCTCAGTTCGTAACAAAGCAGTACAAACTTTAAAAGGAAGGGTGGGTGCCGTGTCAGTCCATGGATGTCAGAGAAAAGGATTTTACGGTGAGTACAAAAATCCTATTTTCTCTTATCATCCATGGAATGACACGGCGTCTCCTATTCACTGTACACGTGGGATGTCCCAAAGCAGTGTCAAGAGGGATGGGAGCAGTCTAAATGGAAAAACCAAAAAACCTCACTCCAAACAAGGCAGAGCTCCTCAACGGAGGAATTGCAACTCTAAACAGCGGTTTGCAACACCTTGCGGCCGAAGGAAGCATTCGAAGATGCAGCCACATTAACCTTATAAAACTTGGAAAAGGTATGAACGGACGGCCAGGTCGCCGCCTTGCACACTTGTGCAACCGACGCTTGATGTCGGAAAGCCCAGGAAGCGCCAATCGCACTGGTGGAATGCGCCGTGAACGGAAAGGGAGGCACCTGCCCCTTGAGAGCATAGGCTTGAATGACGGTTTGTCTGATCCACCTAGAAATGGTGAAAGACGAAGCCGCTTGGCCCTGTTTTGGACCAGAGGCAGTTACAAACAGTGAGTCAGACTTCCGAATAGAAGCAGCAGCAGACAGGTACACCTGCAAGGCTCGTACCACCTCCAATGTGTGAAGCACAAACTCTCTGGGATGCGATGGGTGAGGACACAAGAACGGGAGGACAATGTCCTCATTTAGGTGAAAGGCCGAGACCACCTTTGGCAAAAAAGAAGGTCGCGGACGCAACACCGCCTTATCCTTATGGATGACCAAATATGGCGACTTGCAGGACAAGGCCGCCAACTCAGACACTCGTCTAACAGAAGTAATTGCCACTAAAAGGGCCACCTTCTGAGACAAAGTCAAGAGGGGAATATCCCTGATATTCTCAAAGAAAGGTTCCTGGAGAACCGAGAGCACCAAATTCAGATCCCACGGGGGGGGGAGAGGAGGCTTGACAGGAGGGAGCACATGGCGAACCCCCTGTACAAAGGTGCTAACCAAGGAATGACCCGCTAGTGGTCGCTGAAGGAAGACGGCCAAGGCCGAAATCTGACCCTTAATGGTACTCAAAGCAAGCTTTTGGGCCACTCCACGCTGTAGAAAACGCAGGATTCTGGGGACGGAATACGTCCGAGGATGCCAGTCCAGCTCTTCGCACATGGCGATATAAGCTTTCCTGGTACGTGATAGATCATTCTGGAGGAAGACTTCCGTGCCCTTAATATTAAAGCCAGAGACTGTAAATCAGGATGAAATATAGGACCTTGAGACAGAAGGCCCTCCCTTATTGGCAACCGCCAGGGAACGTCCGCGACGAGACGTACCAGATCGGCGTATCAGTGACGCCGAGGCCAATCCAGAGCAATGAGGATCACCGGAATTCCCTTGGTCGCTACCCTGCGCAGCAGGCGAGGGAGCAACTGCAGCGGAGGATAAACGTATATCAGGTGATACTGACCCCATGGGGCCACCAACGCATCCGAGGCATCCGCCCAGGGATCCCTGGATCTGGCCACAAACCTCGACACCTTGCGTTTGAGTCGAGAGGACATCAGGTCCACATCCGGCGTGCCCCACCGTCTGCAAAGAAGTTGAAAGGCCTCCGGGTGCAAGGACCACTCTCCCTGGTCCAGCATCTGGCGACTTAGATAGTCCGCCTGCCAATTGTCTACGCCCGGAATGTAAACGGCCGACAGAGCCGGCACGATTCTTTCGGCCCACCTCAGGATGCGGGCAACCTCGGAAGCCGCAGCTGAGCTCCGAGTCCCCCCTTGATGGTTGACATACGCCATGGAATGACACGGCGTCTCCTATTCACTGTACACGTGGGATGTCCCAAAGCAGTGTCAAGAGGGATGGGAGCAGTCTAAATGGAAAAACCAAAAAACCTCACTCCAAACAAGGCAGAGCTCCTCAACGGAGGAATTGCAACTCTAAACAGCGGTTTGCAACACCTTGCGGCCGAAGGAAGCATTCGAAGATGCAGCCACATTAACCTTATAAAACTTGGAAAAGGTATGAACGGACGGCCAGGTCGCCGCCTTGCACACTTGTGCAACCGACGCTTGATGTCGGAAAGCCCAGGAAGCGCCAATCGCACTGGTGGAATGCGCCGTGACCGGAAAGGGAGGCACCTGCCCCTTGAGAGCATAGGCTTGAATGACGGTTTGTCTGATCCACCTAGAAATGGTGAAAGACGAAGCCGCTTGGCCCTGTTTTGGACCAGAGGCAGTTACAAACAGTGAGTCAGACTTCCGAATAGAAGCAGCAGCAGACAGGTACACCTGCAAGGCTCGTACCACCTCCAATGTGTGAAGCACAAACTCTCTGGGATGCGATGGGTGAGGACACAAGAACGGGAGGACAATGTCCTCATTTAGGTGAAAGGCCGAGACCACCTTTGGCAAAAAAGAAGGTCGCGGACGCAACACCGCCTTATCCTTATGGATGACCAAATATGGCGACTTGCAGGACAAGGCCGCCAACTCAGACACTCGTCTAACAGAAGTAATTGCCACTAAAAGGGCCACCTTCTGAGACAAAGTCAAGAGGGGAATATCCCTGATATTCTCAAAGAAAGGTTCCTGGAGAACCGAGAGCACCAAATTCAGATCCCACGGGGGGGGGGAGAGGAGGCTTGACAGGAGGGAGCACATGGCGAACCCCCTGTACAAAGGTGCTAACCAAGGAATGACCCGCTAGTGGTCGCTGAAGGAAGACGGCCAAGGCCGAAATCTGACCCTTAATGGTACTCAAAGCAAGCTTTTGGGCCACTCCACGCTGTAGAAAACGCAGGATTCTGGGGACGGAATACGTCCGAGGATGCCAGTCCAGCTCTTCGCACATGGCGATATAAGCTTTCCTGGTACGTGATAGATCATTCTGGAGGAAGACTTCCGTGCCCTTAATATTAAAGCCAGAGACTGTAAATCAGGATGAAATATAGGACCTTGAGACAGAAGGCCCTCCCTTATTGGCAACCGCCAGGGAACGTCCGCGACGAGACGTACCAGATCGGCGTATCAGTGACGCCGAGGCCAATCCAGAGCAATGAGGATCACCGGAATTCCCTCGGTCGCCACCCTGCGCAGCAGGCAAGGGAGCAACTGCAGCGGAGGATAAATGTATATCAGGTGATAATGACCCCATGGGGCCACTAACGCATCCAAGGCATCCACCCAAGGATCCCTGGATCTGGCCACAAACCTCGACACCTTGCGATTAAGTCGAGAGGCCATCAGGTCCACATCCGGCATGCCCCACTGTCGGCAAAGGAATTGAAATACCTCCGGGTGCAAGGACCACTCTCCCTGGTCCAGCGTCTGGTGACTCAAATAGTCCGCCTGCCAATTGTCTATGCCCGGAATGTAAACGGCCGATAGAGCCGGCACGCTTCTTTTGGCCCACTTCAGGATACTGGCAACCTCGGAAGCCGCAGCTGAGCTACGAGTCCCCCCTTGATGGTTGACATACGCCACCGCCGTGACATTGTCCGACTGGATCCTAATGGAGCAATCTCTCAGACCACGAGGAGAGGCACAGTCTGATGGCCCATATTTCCAGAACATTGATCGGTAAACGGGCTTCGTCCGGAGTCCAAAGCCCTTGGGCCGACAGGACTCCCCAGACTCCACCCCAGCCTGTCAGGATGGCGTCCGTCATGAACACCGTCCATTGGATGGGGAGGAACGACTTTCCGGACTGAAGAGTCGGGGACACCAACCACCATGTCAGGGACACCAACCACCATGTCAGGGACGCCCTGACCAGGTGACTCACCTGGATCGGAAGATCCAAAGACAACGGGGATTTGTCCCAAGTGAGCAAGATCTCCTTCTGCAATGCCCTGGTGTGTGATTGGGCATACGGAACGGCCTCGAAGGAGGCCACCATGAGTCCCAGGACTCTCATGCAAGAACAGATTGACGACCATTTTCGGGATTTCAGCACCCGCACTGCAGACTGAAGTAGAGGTCGACTGATATGGGTTTTTCTCTGGCCGATGCCGATATTTAGAAATCGCTGAGGCCGATGGCCGATATATTTTTTTTTTTTGGGCCGATATGTTAGGCCGATTTTTTTAGATTTTATGAGATGAAGGGGAAAAAAAAAAAAAAACTAACAGTTGGACCCCTTTCACACTGGGGCGTTTTTCAGGCACTTTTGGGCTGAAAATAACACCTGTAAAAATGGCTGCAAAACAGCTCCCCTGCAGTCTCAGTGTGAAAGCCTGAGTGCTTTCACACTGAGGCGGTGCGCTGGCAGGACGTTAAAAAAAAGTCCTGCAAGCAGCATCTTTGGAGCGGTGTATACCGCTCCTCCACCACTACTGCCTATTGAAATGAATGGGCACTGCTGCTGAAGCGCCTGCAAAGCGCTTCTGCAGCGGTGCTACACGGGCGCATTTAACCTGTTCATCGGCCGCTAGCTGGGTTATAAGCACCCCGCTAGCAGCCGAATATCGCCGCTAAAATGATGGTAAAGCGCAGCTAAAACTAGCTGCGTTTTACCGCCAACGCCTGCCCGCTCCAGTGTGAAAGCAGCTGAGTTCCGCCAAAAAATAAAAATATTTAAAGTCAGCCGCTACAAATAATGCAGCTGCTGACTTTTAATATATGGACACTTACTTGTCCTGGGCGCCCGCGATGTCGGCACCCGAAGCCGATCTCTCTCTCGGCTCTCGGGTGCTGTCGCCGCCATCTTCGGTAAGAGAATCAGGAAGCAGGCACAAAAACAGGTAATCAAAACTTTGACGAAAAAAAAAGTTTAGTTTTATTTAACATTCATTAAAGTGTATTTTTTCCCCCAAAAATATCGGCTTCTGTTTTCAGAATATCGGCCGATGCCGATTAATTAAAAAGTGGCAAAAATCGGCCGATATATCGGTCGACCTCTAGACTAAAGAGTCAGTAACTTCCCCGGAGGTAGGAATACCTTTGCCTCCAAGGAGTCCAGAATCAGACCTAGATACTCCAGACGCTGAGTCGGGACCAGGACTGACTTCTGAATGTTCAGGAGCCACCCGAAGTCCCTGAGGGTCTGACTGACGATAGTCACACTTTCTTCTAATTCTGAGCCACTGTCTGCTCTTAGAAGAAGATCGTCCAGATAGCCCACGATAGCAATGCATCGCTGTCTCAGCAAAGCTAGAACCGGCGCAAGCACCTTGGTAAACACCCTCGGTGCCGAGGCTAGGCCGAAAGGAAGAGCCACAAATTGATAGTGGACTTCGTCGATCGCAAGCGTAGAAACTTCTGGTGACTTGCGCAGATCGGAACATGCAAGTAGGTGTCCTTGATGTCCAAGGCCGCCAGAAAAAATCCCCGTATCGATCACCGTGCGAATGGATTCCATGCGGAATTTTTGCACCTTCACGAAGGCATTCAGGGCCTTGAGGTCCAGGATAGGCCGAACCCCGTTCTTCTTTGGGACGACAAACGGATTTGAGTAGAATCCCTGAAACCTCTCCTGTGACGGAACCGGCACAATCACTCCGGACCAGATCAAATCCTGAACAGCCCCCATAGGGCTGCCCGACGGGCAGGAAGGAGAGGAAGAATTGAAGGAGGAATCTGTCTGGGGCCAGGAACGGAACTCTATCCTGTAACCTGAGGTGACCACCTCGCACACCCACCGGTAGGAGATCCAGGAGGTCCACCGATCCGTGAACCTGCGAAGTCGTCCCCCCACCCCAGAGTCGGGTGGGGGCAAGACTTCACGTGGAGGCGGGCTTGGGAGCCGGCTTGTTTGGCTTATGCACCCAGGGGCGCATGTGTCCACCAGCCGCACTGCTGTCAGTCTGGGAGGGCCTACACGTGGACTCTGACTGATGAAAAAAAATAGGATTTTTATAACAGCTTACCTGTAAAATCCTTTTCTTGGAGTACATCACGGGACACAGAGCGGCATAGTCATTACTATGTGGGTTATATAGATACCTTCAGGTGCTGGCACTGGCAACTTCCAAAACCGGAAGTACCCTCCCCTATATAAGCTCCTCCCATCCGGGAGTACCTCAGTTTTGTAGCAAAGCAATAAGTGTCCCCAAAAGAGGGGTGGGAGCTCTGTGTCCCGTGATGTACTCCAAGAAAAGGATTTTACAGGTAAGCGGTTATAAAAATCCTATTTTCTTTCTCGTACATCACGGGACACAGAGCGGCATAGTCATTACTATGTGGGATGTCCTAAAGCAATGCCCAATGAGGGGGGGATACACCATACATAAGCTGAGGGCTATCAGACATGAGGATCTTTTGCGGCCCGCAACACACTGCGCCCAAAGGCGACATCCTCCTGACTTCTAACGTCCACCTGGTAGAACCTAGTAAACGTGTGTACTGAAGACCATGTTGCGGCCTTACAGATTTGAGCCAGGGAGGCCTGGTGATGCACTGCCCATGAAGTTCCAACTGCTCTCGTGGAGTGCGCCCTAACTTTGAACGGAGGCGGTCTCCTTCTCAAGCCATAGGCTTGCATTATGACCTGTCGAATCCACTTGGCTAAAGTAGATTTTGACGCTGCCTGACCCTTTCTGGGGCCTTCCGGCAGAATAAACAAAGTATCCGTTCTGCGAATCTGAGCAGTGGCTTTTAGATAAGCTTTAACTGCTCTTACTACATCCAAAGAATGTAATAATTTTTCCTCTACTGAACTAGGTTTGGGGAAAAAAGAAGGAAGAACCACATCTTGGTTCAAATGAAACCTCGATACCACCTTAGGAAGAAAGGCTGGATGAGGACGTAACACTACTCTGGATACTACTCTACTTATGGATAACCAGATATGGCTCCCTACAGGACATAGCGGCTAATTCCGACACTCTTTTAGCCGAACAAATGGCTACTAGAAAAATCAATTTCCTGGTGAGAAGAACCAGGGAAATATGCTGTAATGGTTCAAATGGTTGTTTCTGTAGAACCGACAGAACCAGGTTTAAGTCCCATGGACATATGGGAATATTAACCGGAGGGCTAATACGCATCACTCCTTGTATAAAGGCTTTGACTAGTGAATGCGAAGCCAAGGGCCTCTGAAAAAATATTGACAAGGCCGAAATCTGACCCTTGATAGTACTCAAGGCAAGCTTCCTATCTACAGCCCACTGTAGGAAGTCCAGAATCCTACCTATTACGTACTTACGTGGATGCCATTTCTTGGCCTCACACCAGGCAATGTACGCCTTCCAGATTCTATAGTAGATCTGCCTGGATACCGGCTTCCTGGCATTGATCATGGTAGATACCACAGGATTAGAGAGACCTCTCTTTTTTAGAATGTGGGCTTCAATAGCCAGGCCGTCAAACCTAGGGCTGGTAAGGAAGGGTGGTATATCGGTCCTTGCGAAAGCAGGTCCGGATGATGTGGGAGGGTCCAAGGACTCCCCACAGACATTTTTACAATCTCCGCGCACCATGCTCTTCGGGGCCACGCTGGAGCCACCAGAATCACTGGTTTCTTTTCTACCCTGATTCTGCGGAGTAATCGAGGTAACAATTGTGGCGGTGGGAATGCATATATCAGCTTGAACTGATCCCAAGGGAACACTAGGGCATCCGAGCCGCAAGCTAGGGGATCCCTTGTCCAAGAGACAAACCTGTCGACCTTTGCATTGAATCTGGATGCTAGCAGATCTACATCCGGTGTTCCCCACCGCTGACATATTGTCCGGAAAACCTCGGGGTGAAGGGATCATTCCCCTGGGCATAATTGTTGGCGACTTAGAAAGTCCGCCTTCCAATTCTCCACTCCTGGAATGAATACCGCGGATATGGCTGGGACATATCTTTCTGCCCATTTCAGGATGCAATTTACTTCCCTCTGAGCTGCACGACTCCTGGTGCCACCCTGATGATTGATATATGCCACTGCCGTGGCATTGTCCGATTGAATTCTGACAGGAGTTTGGATGTCCATGCTACTAGGGCATACCGGGCTGCTCGTATCTCTAAGAGATTGATGGGCAGGGCCTTTTCTGCATCCGACCATCTGCCCTGGAGAGACCATTGCTCCAGTACTGCTCCCCAGCCTATAAGGCTGGCATCTGTAGTGACCACCTTCCAAGAAATCGGACTGAAGGATTTCCCTTTTTCCAGATTCTGGGGAACCAACCACCAACGGAGGCTCTTGCGAACGGAAGGGGACAAGGACATTGGTAAGTCCAGGGCCTGAACTTTCTTGTTCCAGGCTGACAGTATGGCCCTTTGCAAATTCCTTGAATGGAATTGACCGTAGGGTACTGCTTCGAATGATGCCACCATTTTTCCCAGCAGCCTCATGCACAGGCGTATGGACGGCTGTCTTTTTGTACCCACTAAGTGGATCAAATCTCTCAAAGACAACACCTTTTTTCGAGGCAAGAATATTTTCCTCTGGCCTGAATCTAGCCTTAGCCCCAAGTATTCCAGACTTTTGACTGGTTTTAGGGCTGACTTGTCTCGGTTGATAATCCAACCGTGAGATTCCAGATACTTGATTGTCTTGTGAACGACCACTTCTAGTTTTTTCACTGAGTGGTCTATCAGCAACAAGTCGTCTAGATATGCCATTATCGTTACACCTTGTGTTCTTAGATTGGCCAATAATGGGGCCAGAATTTTTGTGAACACTCATGGTGCTGTGGCCAGACCGAAGGGTAAGGCTCTGAACTGAAAATGGCGCCCTTCTACTGCAAAGCGTAGAAATTTTTGGTGGACTGGAAAGATGGGAACGTGCAAATAAGCATCTTTGATGTCGATCGAGGCTAACCATTCCTCCCCTTGTAGGGCAGTGGCCACCGATCGGATCGACTCCATCCGGAAAGTCCTGATATGCAGGAATTTGTTTAGCCCTTTTAGATTTAATATGGGCCTCACGTCCCTGTTTGGCTTCGGGACTGTAAAGAGGTTTGAGTAAAACCCGAACCCCCATTCTTCCAGGGGAACCTCCATAATTACTCCTTGGAGCAATAGTTGTTCTAGTGCCAACAGGAGGGACTCTCTCTTCCGGGGATCCCTTGGCACGTTTGACCACATAAAATGGGAAGGAGGAGAGTCTTTTAACTCCAATCTGTATCCCAGACTTACTGCGGAGAGCACCCATCTGTCTCTGATCGTGTCCCGCCAGGTCTCTGCGAACAACTGGAGTCTTTCCCCCACCCGATTGAGTGGGGGCAACCCTTCATGCATTTGACTTTGGGGGAGGTTTTGTACCTCTCCTGACCCAGGGCTTCTTGTTACCCTGCGAATGTCCCTGATTTTTACCCCCGGGATTTGACCGAGGAGGCCGTCGGAACTGTTTCACAGCCGATGCCCCAGGGACTGGAGAAGCAGGCTTCTTAAAAGAGGGACCTCTAACTCGGTTTTTAACCGGCAAGAGTGTACTTTTACCGCTGGAAATTTTCTGGATATATTTGTCCAGGTCTTCCCCGAATAAGCGTTCACCATGAAATGGGAAGCTAACCAGCAATTTTTTACAGGGAGCTTCAGCAGACCAGTTTTTGAGCCATAGAAGCCTGCGCATATGTACTACAGACAGCGTAAGGCGGGAGGCCTGATGGATTAAATCCTTTATGGCGTCAAACGCAAAGCATAAGGCTCTAGGTAGATCAGCTAGGGCAAGGGCCTGCTGATCTGGCAAGTCCCTTAAGACCTGTTTCAACTGATCCTTCACTGCTTGGCAGACCCCAATAGCTGCTACTGCTGGTTGTGTCACCAAGCTTGCTGTAGAAAAAGCAGATTTTAATAAGGACTCCAATTTTTTATCTATTGGGTCCTTGAACATTTGGACATTATCCACTGGACATGTCAGTGATTTATTCACATAAGAGATGGCTGCGTCCACTGTAGGGACCCTCCATTTTTTGATGAACTTATCCTCCATGGGATAGACCACCGGAAATCTCTTGGGGAGAGTAAATATTTTATCAGGATGTTCCCAATCCTGGTAAATGAGCCCTTCCAGTAAAGGGTGAAGTGGAAAGGAGCAGACAGTCTGGGGAGCTTTTAGCGACCCCAGCGAGGAGACAATAGTGGTTGATGGTTCTGCAAGGTGCATTTTAAATGCTGATCGGACCATGTTAGTCAGAGACTGAACCCATAATCTTTCAGCTTGAGATGCTGAGAAAGGTTCCTCCACTGTTGATTCCTCTATAACAGAATCAACCTCATCCTGATCCCCTTCAGGCAGGTCGATCCCTGTATGGGACTGTTGCTCCGCTAACAGGTACTCTGAAGGAGGAGACGGAGATCGGGCGTGCTTTCCCTGTGACAGGGAGGCAGCGATCAATGTTGACAATCTCTCTTCTAATCCTCCCAGAGCTGAGGAAAAAACCTCCTCTGTTACATACACAGGAGCAGGTGAACTGAGGACAGCCACAGTACCAGGTACTCCTGTGGGGTCTCTACGGTCACTAACCTCTGAATTTTCAGGGGAGACTGGTGCAGCAGAAGCATGCCCAAGATCCTCAGAGCCCGATGGAGACCCCCTTCGCTTCCTGGAAGATTTAGTTCCGGAGCTTCTGGACGGCATATTCCTAAGCCCAAAGCTGAGGTATTCCAGCCGTAATACACCACTTTTACTGATAATAGTCTAGCACAATTGCTGCTATATAACAGTTGGTGTCTACTAAAGTGCCTTTCTAGGGGATGCCTGCATCAACCGCCTCTGTGTGCCTTTTTACTGTTGCTAGCTTTGTCTGTGCACTTCAATAGCCAGCTGTGATTGTGCTTTTAAACACGCTGGACACCCGCACATGCGCAGTAGCGCCGCGGCGCACACCGAGCGTCATCCACCCGCTCCGCCCCTTTTTCCAGATCGCCTCTATATATAGAGGCGCGGGCACGTGCGCCTTCGGCGCTCTTTTTAAAAAAAATAAGGAGCTAGATGGGAGCCAGGGTCCCTGCCGCAGGGCCCGGGGATGGATGAGCGCAGCAACAGGGCAGAGGAGACAGCTTCCCAGCAGAGAACTTACCAACTGCCTGGATTTGATCTTGGAAGAAAAAAATCCACATTACAAGAAAAGCACCATAGCGGCCTCTAGTGGTTAACACAGGTACCACGGTCTTACATTTTTTTTTTTTTTTTCTTGCCTACTATTAAAATTTTTATATTTTCTCAGTAGTAACAGGCATGCACATAATATTAGCGGGAATACCTTAGGTAACAGGCAGAAAGACAAAATAGGCTTGGGGGTCCCCCAATAGAACCAAGTTCCTGAGGGCCCCCACTTACCTTTTCCTCGCCGCAGGACTCTGTTTGGTCCACAGAAGCCCAAACTTCACCTATCACGGCAGGCATTGTAATTAAACCTTCAGGGACCGGGTTCCCAAGGATTCCACTCCCCTGGACCTGTATAGCACCCTGCACAGAAAACATCTTGGTCGTGGGTATGACCAGAGCTCTGGATCCCAGGGTCCAGCCCTCCTAAGAGAGGCATTACAGGCAAAACCTTGCTCTTCTCTTTGCAAGGCCTGGGTACCGACCGTTTAGCTATGAAGCTTTTTTGGTCGGATCCGGAATAGCTTACTGAGGCCCAAAAGAACCTGTACGCAAGCTCAGTGAAAACACATGTTACTTCTTGGCCAACACCTTAGACACTGGCAAAAAACTGAGGTACTCCCGGATGGGAGGGGCTTATATAGGGGAGGGTACTTCCGGTTTTGGAAGTTGCCAGTGCCAGCGCCTGAAGGTATCTATATAACCCACATAGTAATGACTATGCCGCTCTGTGTCCCGTGATGTACGAGAAAGAAAACCTTTTTTGCTGGAAAGGAAGGACCCTGCTTACGGCGGGCCTCCTTACCCCTGCTAGTCTGAGGAAGAAGAGTGCTTTTACCTCCCGTGACATCCTTGATGATGTCAGCCAGCGCAGCACCGAAAAGCATACCACAATTAAATGGTAGATCCGTCAGAAGCTTCTTAGAGGCTAAGTCAGCAGACCAGCATTTCAACCAGATAAGACGACGCAATACCACCGCCGAGACAGAGGCCCTGGATATTAAGGGGCCGCGTCTAACGTGGCGTCACACACATAAACCAGGCCCTGCACCATTTGGTGGGCCAGAGCAATAGTGTCTGGAGGAAGATTATGCTCCTGTACAGTTTGGTGCAAAATTTTTGCCCATCCCGTAAGTGTCTGAGACACAAGGGTCGCCGCTACCACAGGCCGTAAGGCGGATCCCAACAAGGCAAACATGGCTCTGCTCACCACTTCTGACCTCCTGTCAGTGGGGTCCTTGAAATGCAGGAGTCCCCTCCATCGGGAGAGTGGTGGCCTTGTTCAACCGGGCGACTGGAGGGTCGACCACTGGGGAAGAAGCCCACTTTTTAAGTAGGGCATCTTCAAAGGGGTATCTAAAAGACAAACGCCGCGGGACCATAAAAGTCTTCTGCGGCTTTTTCCCAGACCTTATCAATGAGCTGGTCAAAGAAAGGTACATATGGAAAAACCTTTTTAGAAGGCCCGGCCTTAAAAGAACCAAAGGAGACTGTCCGCCTGAGGTTCTGCATCCGCAGCATTCAGCTTGATAGTGAACTCATTGATGCGGTGAGGGACACTAACAAGCGCCCTGTCATTTACTGACTCAGAACTGGAGTCTTCCTCGCAAGGAATGTCCTGTTCAAAACCATCAAAATATTCAGAGCTAGGGTCCTGAGCGGTAGTGGCTAGGCCCATATCTGAATCAGCGCACCCCCCCCCTTTTTTTTTTTTGGAGATAAAGTGGGGAGAGGGGCTTTTTTGCTCCCTTGCGCTCGCACACCGCTTCCCTCCTGGTCAGAAATGATTCCAGGACTGCCGACAACTGGTCCATAGGGACCGCAGGTGCTGGAGCACTGCCTGTTGCCTCTAGCATGTAAGGGGAAGCTGGTGACACTGACTCCATATTGCCCCTCTCTGAGACTCCTCAGATAAAGTCCACCCACAGGCTGTGCTGACTGAGGAGGGGGCGCCCAGGGGACTCACCAGACCGGACCAGGACCGCTCAGTTCCGCTGTCTGTACCGTGCTGTGTCAGCGTGAGTGAGCTGTGAGGAGATTGTGAGGAGATTCGCTCTGTTACAGCTGCGATAGAGGCCAAACTAGTGCTGAAAAGCGCGCGGGCTACAAGAAAATGGCCTCCGCACTTCACTGAGGCGATCCGCGGCAAAATGGCCGCCATGCGCAGTTGAAATTAAAAACAGCACACATACAGCGCCAAACGGCGCCCGGGCCCCAAAATCACACAAAAGGCTTTCAGCGATATGCAGACCAGCATGAGCCCCCCCCCAGGACAGTATGACCCCCAGGCACCCCCCACAGCACAGCGCCAGCAATGGTGACAGAGAGTGACAATAAAACACAGGGGGAGACAGCGAAAATCCCCCACAGAGAAACACACACAGCATTTTGTACTCACCTGCAGGCAGGAGAGACTACTTACCCCACCCCTGAGGGACCCACTGGTGTGTTTCTGACAGACCTATCACAGAGTAGTACTGCGTAGCTGTCGGCCCGGTCCACCGCGAGAGATACAGTCAGTCAGGTACTGTTCAATCTTGAGGACCGCGGGAGCATGAAAGCAACCCGGCCACCCCTGGAGTCATGGGGCATGTCGTGAACTGAGTCTCACGCACACAAGGCGAGGATCAGCACGCTCGATGGTCGGACAGGGAAGACTACGAGGATACCAGTGTACCCAATCTGTTGCCCAGCCGACAGTTGATTGAAGGTCTCAAAAAGAAAATAATAAAATTCCCAAAGGAATAAAAATTAAAAGTAAAATCTTCCAGGAGACTGCTAGGCAGAAAAAAACTGAGGTCTGCTGACTGCAGGGGGTGGGTTATGTCTGGAGGGACCACCCCCCTGGGCGGGGCTGTTCAACTCTGGCTTTTAGAATGTATGTATAACATCTCACATTCTGCCTAGGTCTTCTCCTGCAAGCAGAGACATAACCCACGTGTACAGTGAATAAGAGACGCCGTGTCAGTCCATGGATGATAAGAGAAAAAAGTCCTGCTAGCCGCATCTTTGGAGCAGTGAAGGAGCGGTGTGTATACCGCTCCTCCACCGCTCCTGCCGATTAAAATCAATGGGACAGCTTGGCTATACCGCCGGCAATGCGCCTCTGCAGAGGCGCTTTGCGGCGGGTTTTAACCCTTTTTCGGCCGCTAGGGGGGGTAAAACCACACCACTAGCGGCCGAATAGCGCAGTGGAATTAGCGGTAAAGCGGCGCTATTTTTTGCCGCCACCGCCGCTCCCGCCCCAGTGTGAAAGGGGCCTAAGGGAAAAATTAAAACCTTCAGATTTTTTGAGAAATTTGGATATTTACATTTTTGCGTACGTTTTTCAAAAAAGCGCAATGTAAAAAAAGCTTTTATTAACTCCATACAGGTTACGTTTTTATATTTAGAAGGGATTTAGCAGGAATTTTGTAAAATTAGCTCTGTTTTTTATCTGCTAATAATGGTTTTAGTGTATTTTTTGCCAATATATTGGTTTGATAAACATTTGCGCAAATACCGCAGGGTCTAAAAAATCAGTAGCACCTTCTTTTTATTCTATATGCTTTCAGAAAATAGATGGTTTTGGGGGTGTTTCACAAATTATGAAAGCTGTAAGGGAAAAATTAAAACCTTCAGATTTTTTTAGAAATTTGGTTATTTACACTTTTGCGTCTGTTCAATTTTCACCATTTCGCAAAAAAGGGAAATTAAAAAATTACAAATATTTGTTATTTATTAACTCAATACAGGTTAAGCTTTTATATTTAGTAGGAATTTTGTAACATTTGCTGTGTTTTTATCTGCCAATAATGGTTTTAGTGTATTTTTTGCAAATATATTGGTTTGATAAACATTTGCACAAATACCGCAGGGTCTAAAAGCACCTTCTTTTTATTCTACTGATCATGTGCTTTCAGAAAATATATGGTTTGGGGGGGTCTTTTACAAATATTTGTTTTTTATTAACTCAACCACATTGAGATCGTATCTTTCCAATTCATCGCAATAAAACTTGGCACAGAACTGAGTTTAAATATTTTTTCGGTGGGATTTGTGTATGGTGTAGCAGGAAGAGAGCTGGGTCTTCTGCAATCTGGTGTTCAGTAAACAGTAATTCTCTGTACAGTTTGCCAAAATTGTCTAATCACTGGGCATAGGGGTATAGGAAGGAGGAAATTGGGGTCGAAGGGAGGGGATGGGGGGAGGACTAGGTAAACAGGGAAAAGGAAGAAGGAGATATAGGGGGAAAAGAAAGGGGGTAATAGGAAGAAGAGGTTAGAAGAAGATAGTAAAATAATGAAAGTGAAATAATATGGTTTAAATGTCTTTATTGATCTATGTGGTTAAAGCACCCTTTGTTTTTTCTAAATGGCAATGCTATACCTGAATACCGTTTTAAGAAAAAAAAAGAAAAAGAAAAAAAGATAAACATTTGCGCAAATACCGCGGCGGTCTAAAAGCGCCATCTTTTTATTCTACTGATCATGTGCTTTCATAAAATATATGGTTGGGGGGGGGGGGGGGGGGGTCTTTTACAAACTCTGAAAGCTATAAGTGAAAAATAAGAAAGCAAGGGAAAAATTGCAAAAATGGTCTGGCCAACTGAGTGTACAAAATGAAGCACAGGGCCTGGCAGCGAAAGGGTTGAAGCGTAAATAAAGCCATCGATTTGATAGTTTAAAAATCAGTTAAGGCTGCTTTCACATTGGGGTGCGGGCAGCGTCGGCGGTAAAGCGCCGCTATTTTTTGCGGAGGTATTCGGACGCTAGTGGGGCGCTTTTAACCCCCGCTAGCAGTCGCAAAAGGGTTCAAACCACCCACAAAGCGCCGCTGCAGCCGGCGGTTCGGCCACGCTGCCCATTCATTTCAATAGGGAGGAGCGGTGTACACAACGCTCCAAAGATGCTGCTTGCAGGAGTTTTTTTAATGTCCTGACAGCGCACGCATCAGTGTGAAGGCCCTCAGGCTTTCACACTGAGACGGCAGGAGAGTCGTTTTTCAGATGCCTTACAGGCGCTATTTTTAGCCCAAAAGCACCTGAAAAACGCCCCAGTGTGAAAGGGGTCTAACATTCCCGGCAATTCCCACACAATTTTATGCATATTTTTATTATTAAATATAAAATATCTACCTGATTAGAGCTAATGAAGACTCTGAGGACAACAGGGACTTAGTAGAAAACAACTTTCCAGGCTATCAGTGTCTGGCTCTTCAGTGGGAGCACTGCAGGAAGCACCAGAAGCAATAATAGATTGTGATCTGGAGGCCTTGAATACTCACAAACTGGCTCCTGGCAGCAGGATAGTGGCTGGCAGTGACAAGGTTACTGTAGGCAGCAGCAAGGAAACACCAAGATGGAACTACGTGTCTCTTATGGTTAGGTGCAGTGTTGGGTAGGTGCTACCTCATGCTGAATTATAGAATGCAGAGTGTGAACGCGCAACACTCCACCTGGTGACGCAGTACTCTTCCTCAGATTCTTAACCCTTTTTGTGAAAACCAACAGAAAATAGGGAGAATAATGGCACCCAAATGAGGTGGCTCCCAAAGCTCAGCCCACACAGCCTACTCATAAATTGGTCTTTAGAGACAGGGTTCATCAGATGCTGTGCCACAGCTTTGGACCCGGAAAGGGCTCTGCGGCTAACTAACACAGTATGCAGAGGTCTAGAATGTGCCACAAGCAGACTCTGGTGCTCGAAGGTCACATTCCAGTCAGACCCTGCAATCGTCCACTCCAGCAGGTTTCAGGTATGACCTCCAAAGCTAATGCTGAAGATGTGCTGATCCGGATAGCTGCATAAAGAAGCCAGTTGAAGCAGCGTGTAAAACAGTCTTGAGTGAAAAAATAATCTTGCATAAAAAGGAAAAATGTTTTGGAAAAACAATTAAACTTTTTAGATAAAAGGTGTCTACCTTCCCCGGACATTAGAGAGTGGGAAGGGCTATGACAGGCTGGTCACTGCCGGTGTCCAAATCTTCCTGTAGTCAGCAGTAAAACCTAAATGTCTCTGAATCCTGTGTCCTTCAATAATGAGAAAGAAAATTGTGGTGTGTCATTTTCCTAACCTAAACACTGGTTAGGCTTTGCTATAGGGGTGACTTATCAAAGACCAAACATTTTCGATATAGTATAAAACTGGCTTGGCAGATCGGGGTAGGTGGGAATGGGTTTATGTTTCTACCAATTGTTCAGATATTTAACAAATTGATTTAACCAACATGATGGAGAAATGTACAAAGAAGTTGGTGGAATTCTAATATAAGGTGTTAGTCAGAAAGAGATTAATAGGCAAATTGATTTTCTTTTAAATCGCAAATAGTATCTATCACTACTGTATAGGACAAACCTGAGCTGTTGACTTGTCAACATGATTGTATTTGTCCGTCAGCCTGAGAGTGTGGACTTTAAGAGGTGGTGCCCCTATAATCTCTAGAGCACTAGGCTTAGACTCCAGCTTCTCAATAGCTCCTGTGAAATATTCTTTCTTAGAAAATGACTCTGCAATAAAGATATAACATTTCAATTAATTTTTATATATATATATATATATATATATATATATATATATATATATATTACAGGTACTTGTATAGCGCCGTCAATTTACACAGCACTTTGCATATATTAAACATTTACATTAATCCCTGCCCTTAAAAAGCTTTCAATCTAAGGTCCCTAACTTACATTCATACATACACATACTTGGACCAATTTAGACAGGAGCCAGGATGGAAGTAAACCGGAGTACCCAAGGGAAACCCACGCAGGCACAGGGAGAACATGCAATTTCCAGGCAGGTAGTACTGTGGTTGGGATTCCAACTGACGACCCTAGTGCTGCTAGGTGGAAGTGCTAACCACTTAGTCACTGTGCTGCCTATATATACACACTACAGTATCTCACAAAAGTGAGTAAACTGCTTCACATTTTTGTAAATATTTTATTACATATTTTCAAGTGACAACACTGAAGAAATTACACTTTGCTACAATGTAAAGTAGTGTGTGTACAGCTTGTATAACAGTGTACATTTGTTGTCCCCCCAAATAACCCAAAACACACAGCCATTAATGTCTAAGTGAAAATGTCCAAATTGGGCCCGATTTAGCCATTTTCTCTCCCCAGTGTCATGTGACTCGTTAGTGTTACAAGGTTGGTGTTATCGCTTTCACTCTCTCATACTGGTCACTAGAAGTTCAACATGGCACCTCATGGCAAAGAACTCTCTGAGGATCTGAAAAAAAGAATTGTTGCTCTATATTAAGATGGCCTAGGCCAGTGATGGCGAACCTTGGCACTCCGGATGTTTTGGAACTTCATTTCCCATGATGCTCAGTAGTTTAGTTGAGCATTATGGAAAATGTAGTTCCAAAACATCTGGGGTGTCAAGGTTCGCCATCACTGGCCTAGGCTATAAGAAGATTGCCAAGACCCTGAAACTGAGCTGCAGCACGGTGGCCAAGACCATACAGCGGTTTAACAGGACAGGTTCCACTCAGAACAGGCCTCGCCATGGTCGACCCAAGAAGTTGTGTGCACGTGCTCAGCGTCATATCCAGTGGTGCATTTAGGTTTTGTGCTGCCCTAGGCCTGACTAAACTCGTGCAACCCGTAATTTAAATATGATATACCCCTTCCTGTCAAGGTCACACCCCTTCCTGTTTAAGACCTGCCCTGAAATTTTCTAGTGGAGACACTAGTTCTGAGGGCCTTTGGGGGGGTATTCCCTTAATCTGCAGAGATTTCCTCTCACTTCCTGTTAGGCTATGGGGCAGGAAATGAACGAATGGCAAAAAAAAATTACATGGGGCTATAATCATCCCTTATGCTATCAAAATGGAAAAAAAGTGTTGCCTATACTTTAAGCACAAATTTCTGCAAAATTTATGGAGGACTAAAAAGGATATAACACCATGCCAGTGGTGCAGCAGAAAACATGTAGCATAGTGATTATGGTATGTGGTCCAGGCAGTGAGCAAAGGAAGGATTGGGGGCAGGAACAAATAAATCCATCTGTTTATTTTTCTCATCAGCAATCAACAGAAATAAAATTAAGATTCCTTAATATGTACAACTGACACAAGCCAAAGATTGCAGGAGAGTCCTACTACCTACCTGCCAGGTATAGGTGACCATGTCTGTGTCCCTTCTGTCTGCACCATCCCTATCATACCGGCAGCAGTGCGGCTGCTTTATGGGGGCGCCAGACCGATTTGTCTTGTGGCCCAGTCCACATTATAAGACTGGCGCTGCACTAAAAGTGTAGCACAAGCCGGCGGGGACTCTTTTCATGCTGCCCCTCTGCAAAGTGCTGCCCTAGGCCAGGGCCTTGTTGGCCTAGGCCAAGATACAGCGTTGGTCATATCCAGAGGTTGTCTTTGGGAAATAGACGTATGAACGCTTCCAGCCTTGCTGCAGAGGTTGATGGGGTGGGGGTCAGCCTGTCAGTGCTCAGACCATACGCCGCACACTGCACCAAATTGGTCTGCATTGCTGTCATGCCAGAAGGAAGCCTCTTC
The DNA here is from genome assembly GCA_029206835.1 of Rana muscosa. NCBI lineage: Eukaryota > Metazoa > Chordata > Amphibia > Anura > Ranidae > Rana > Rana muscosa. The sequence continues at coordinate 60,791,994 of CM055122.1, read as the reverse complement.
TAAAGATGATGCACAAGAAAGCCTGCAAACAGTTTGCTGAAGACAAGCAGACTAAAGACATGGTATACTGGAACCATGTCCTGTGGTCTAATGAGACCAAGATAAACGTATTTGGTTCAGATGGTGTCAAGCGTGTGGGGCGGCAACCAGGTGAGGAGTACAAAGACAAGTGTGTCTTGCCTACAGTCAAGCATGGTGGTGGGAGTGTCATGGTCTGGGGATGCATGAGTGCTGCCAGCACTGGGGAGCTACAGTTCATTGAGGATTTGGACATTTTCACTTAGGGGTGTACTCACTTTTGTTGCAAGCGGTTTAGAGAATAATGGCTGTGTGTTGAGTAATTTTGAGGGGAACAGCAAATTTACTCTGTTATACAAGCTGTACATTCACTACTTTACATTGTAGCAAAGTGTCATTTCTTCAGTGTTGTCACATAAAAAGATATAATAAAATATTTACAAAAATGTGAGGGGTGTACTCACTTTTGTGAGATACTGTATATCAACTGAAAAGTACAGTACCTTATAGCAGGTTATTAAAAAACAGAGTAAAACCCTTTTTGTAATATACACTATTGTTTAGCCTGTCCCTTTCCTTATCACCAACATAACAATTTGTCAAAAACATACAGTAGCTAACAGCATCTCTTGGCTCCTATCGGCTGCCATTACCAAAGCACAGCAGCGACACGTAGGTCTGCTACAAAAACAGCAGAATCTGTGTTCAAGCAGGGCCCCCAATTAGCTGGCTCTGTCTAAATATCATCCCCTGACTACACTCCTGCTACACACTACGGTAGGGTGACCAGACATGCCCGGTTTCAGGGGACAGTCCCCGGATTGAGGACACTGTCCCCGGACCAAGTCTGTCCCCAGTTTTGTCCCCGGATTGGATTTGAACATGGGCTGGGGCAATTTCAAAGACAGTCAGTGCAGATTTAGAAAAAAAATAATTCTGAATTACACCCACCCACCCCCCACTCCACCACTCCTACTAGCCTAGGGGGTGTATTTTTTTCCATTATCTGTGCCCCTTTCTGATGATCATGTGCTGGTCGGAGCGGAGGGAATATTTCTTCAGTTTGGGGTGCATGCCCATTCAGCTCCGCTCGCATGTTCTTCTGCCTTGGCTCAAGTCCCGAGCAGCCGCCTGCCTGCTTATCTCCTTGCCTTCCCTGGCGGAGTGATCTTCCTCTGCTCCTCACCCAGTAGTAGCCGGGGCCTGGAGAGTAAGACTTGACTGGCTGTGAGGCGGGCGGGGACGGGCAGAGTCGCTGATTGCCGCCATTACTAGTAAAAAAAAATAATATGTCCCCGGATTTCATTTAAAAAATCTGGTCACCTTACACTACGGCAAATGTGTACTCTGGTGATGGCGGCATAAGGAAGCCAGGAGGCCTGTCAGCTTAGCCTGTTAGATGGTTTTACAAATTTCAGGTATTTTCCCTGCCAAAGATGAACGTGAAAAGCCATAGCCTGCAAATGAATCCAAGAGTGTCCAACCAAAATGAAATACAGCATGGTGTAAATATAGTTTGTTTCAACCTTTAATAGAAAGTCATGATTATATAAAAATAAGCCCTGTCTCTACATTCCTATAGGCCCACTTTGTTCAAACATATAGTTACCCCAAATATAGTATATTTTCCACATTTCTATACACTTACTCTGTATCAGATAATACATTGTCGCACATCCTGTTGAAGACACCACGGTGAAGAAAATAGCCAATTGTCTCAGCTGTTGCCAAGATGCAGGCATCCTTCCTGTAAAGACAGAAACTCAGTTATTTACTCCTCCTTACTCAGGCATTTACAAGGTGTCTCGTGTGGAAGATGGCGTGACGACAAAATCGCTGCTTTGTGTGTAAATAACGTGTTATTTTACTATCATTCACCTGAATGAATATTTAAAAATGGAAACCACAGAACTGGAGCAGAGAAAAGTCATGTGGGGAGGTCATACAAAGGTAGCCGATTCACTACCTATCTGAAACAAGATGATGCCAGTATGCAAGGGTTTGTTCAGCTCTTTATACTGAATTCTATATTTACGTCTGCATAACGTATAATGATATACCAAAAAACAATATGACTTCACAGAATTGTATGTTGAACACAGTCTAAAAAAAACACACTCCACGCACATTACAATTACTTCTGTTTTTATATAGTTTAGTATGTTCATTAAGAACATCATTCTTGTGATTCTAGCCTCATAGACCTGAGCATACAAGGCAATGCTGGAAACATTTCTGCATACAACAGCAGCTGAGCTGTAGCAGAAGGTGTTGATCAGCAGCACCCAGTGTCAGTGTAATAAGTAGGTATTACGATTCAATGCCACCCTAAATTGAATATTTAAGTTTACTGGAGCAGCTACCAACCTCTTCAATGTTCGCACTTCCCAAATCCCTGTACTCCATATTGCTTTGATTTTGCCCAACTACCCCTTAACAGAGGTGTCCCAATTACATGACTGCTGAGAAGCATAGGCCTGAATCCCAACTGATAATTCAGTAACCTTGCCCACATAAAAGAAACCACATGTAGAACGGTAGGGGTTCCCCGCATCCAATTTTCATGACATGCGAGTGTGCCCGGTTCGCAATAGGGCCGGTTCACACAGGTCCGAGCAGCTGCGGTCCGCATTCCAAAAGGGTCCTGTGCGTCTTTGGTTCAGGTGCGAATGCAGGCAAAAATTGGGACCTGAACTGGTGAACAGGGACGCACGGGACCCCATGCTGAGAACTGTGGCCGCACATATGTGAACCTGGCCTAAAGGGCTTTACAAAAAGTGCTGGACAGATATTAGACTGTTGATAAAGCTGTGACAGACCACATTTCGGGCACAAGGGTGGGCAACTCTTCCAGGCGCAGTTCCTCAAAGGCACATATTTTACCTTGGAAACAAATTTTAAAGGAGCTCAGACCTTACCCTATATCATATAGCCAATCAGCTGTAACCACTTTACATATTGCGTGTTAACATGCCCAAATACTAGCCATGCCCCCATCAGTCTAGGGTCTCCTTCCCTATGGGGGTCAAGGGGCCTTCATCATGTAACATTCTACATAAATTCATGACTGGAATGCCCTCAAAAGAAACAGTCAAGTGTTTTTTGTAAGGTAGCAGATGTCAGAATCCAAAATGGGAGGGCCCATTTAGCAAAACCTTGGAAAGAGAAAATAGCCTGTCAAAGCTATAGTCACCAGGTTGCAGTAGCAAGGGTACTGGAAAAGTTTTTAAAGGTTGGGAACATTTAAGGGAGCCCAGACTGGTAACCTTAGATAATTCAGAATGCTCCATATTCAGACATGTACACACTGCATCAAAGAACCAAAATAGCATCTTTAAGCCTAGGAACTATGTCAGAAAAATGAACCAGGTCCAGAACCATCCAAAAGAATAGGCTACACTCCTCATCGTCTTCAGTTACCAGAAGTAGTTGGAGGCATATTAGAGGCAAACTCTGGAGAAGAAGTAAAACTGACTAAGGCCCCTGCTGGACATCGCTGTGGCGGTAAGGCACTTTAGGCTAAGAAGGCAGGAATCCACGTTACTACACAAGCCCTGGCAGCTGTGACACACTGTGGGGCTGAGGTTGTAGTGACACAAGGATATTATAGTTTTCACCCAACAGTCTCAAGCTAGAGCAGGCTGGGTGTGTGCATAGGTCTGAAAAACACAGTGGAATTTCACTGTGCAAGTGTCTGATAGCCACAGGATAAAATTAGGCTGGGCATGTGTGCCACAAGAGAGTGGCGCAGTGCAAAAACAGAACGTGTGACAGATGTTAAAACAGTCACAGCCCTGTATCATAGAGCATCTGCGACACAATGAAAAGAGTCGCAGAACAGATCTTCAAGCATTACCCTCTAGAGCAGTGTTTCTCAACTACAGTCCTCAAAGCGCCTCAACAGGTCATGTTTTCAGGATTTCCCTGAGATGAAACAGCTGTGGTAATTACTAAGGCAGTGAAACTGATTAAATCATCTGTGCAAAATAATGGAAAGCCTGAAAGCATGACCTGTTGGGGCGCATTGAGGACTGGAAGTGAGAAACACTGCTCTAAAGAAGGGGTCTCCAAACTTTCTAAAGAAAGGGTCAGTTTATTATCCTTCAGACTTTAGAGGGATCAGACTGTGGCCAGTAGGAGTAGAAAATGTCCTGGCATTGGTAACAATGCCCCATCATTGGTGTGAGTGAGAGGCATTATGCTCCATCATTGGTGTGAGTGAGAAGCATAGTGCTCCATCATTGGTGTAGGTGGGAGGAACATTACCCATCCTTGGTGTCAGTGGGAGGAATAATAGGATTTTTATAACAGCTTACCTGTAAAATCCTTTTCTTGGAGTACACCACGGGACACAGAGCTAGTCATTACATAATGGGTTAAGGGTCACCAGCGGTGATTGGACACTGGCACAACCAATGGAAGACAGTTCCCCTCCATATAACCCCTCCCATCAGGGAAGTACCTCAGTTTTGTAGCAAAGCAGTAAGGTTCCCATAAGAAGGGGGGGACCTCTGTGTCCCGTGGTGTACTCCAAGAAAAGGATTTTACAGGTAAGCTGTTATAAAAATCCTATTTTCTTTATCGTACACCACGGGACACAGAGCTAGTCATTACATAATGGGACGTCCCAGAGCAATGCTCATATGAAGGGGGGGAGACACAGATCAAAACAGGCCGCTTGCGGACCAGAAGCCCTATACTGCTGCCTGCAGCACACTTCGCCCAAAGGCGGAATCCTCATGTCCTTTCACATCTATTTGATAGAATTTGGAAAATGTATGGACTGAAGACCAAGTTGCAGCTTTACAGATCTGAGCCATCGAAGCCTGGTGGTGCACTGCCCATGAAGCACTTATCGCCCTGGTAGAGTGCGCCTTAACAGGAAAAGGAGGAGTCCTGTTCTTTAAACCATAAGCTTGAACAATTACTTGTCTAATCCACCTGGAAATGGTGGATTTTGATACCGCTTGGCCCTTCTTGGGCCCATCTGGTAAAATAAACAAAACATCTGTTTTACGTATCTGAGCGGTTGCTTGCAGATACACCTTTACCGCTCTCACTGGATCTAGAGAGTGTAATAATTTTCCCCCGCCGTCCGCGGGTTTGGAAAAAAGGAAGGCAGAACAATGTCTTGATTCAAGTGAAAAGCCGACACCACCTTAGGTAGAAAAGCCGGATGGGGTCGTAGTACGATTTTGTCCTTGTGACAAATTAGATAAGGCTCTTTACAAGAAAGAGCTGCTAGCTCTGATACTCTCCTAGCAGAAGCTATAGCAATCAGAAAGGCCAACTTCCTACTTAATATAATTAAAGGAATATGGCGAATAGGTTCAAAAGGTTGCTTTTGCAACACTGACAATACCAAATTCAAATCCCATGGACACAAGGGAGTCCTAACTGGAGGATTTATCCTCAGTACCCCCTTAATGAATGTCCGAACTAGGGAGTGAGATGCCAATGGTCTCTGAAAGAAGACTGATAGAGCCGATATTTGCCCTTTGATGGCGCTAAGGGCTAAATTCATATCCACTCCTAACTGGCAAAAAGCAAGAATCCTACTTATTTCATACTTCTGAGGATTCCAACATCTGGATTCACACCAGGAAACGTATGCTCTCCAGACTCTCTGATAGATGAGTCTGGAGGCTGGCTTTCTAGCATTAATGAGCGTAGAAAGAGCCGGACCAGAGACCCCTCTCTTTTTAAAAATGTGGGTCTCAGCAGCCAGGCCGTCAACTTTAGCCTTTGTAAGGAAGGGTGGAATACTGGACCCTGTGACAGCAGGTCATGTCGGAGTGGAGACTTCCAGGGCCTTCCTATCGCCGTTTTTACAATCTCGGCGTACCAAGGCCTCCTGGGCCAGTTTGGGGCCACTAGGATTACTGGTATTCCCTCCTCCTTGATCCTGCGAAGCAGTCTTTGTAGAAGAGGGATCGGAGGGAATGCCTAGATCAGTGAGAACTGATTCCATGGAGTTATTAGAGCGTCTGTATTATTAGAGCGTCTGTCCCGTAGGCTAGAGGATCTCTCGTTCTGGACACAAAGTTGTCCAATTTCTTGTTGAACCTGGCAGCTAGCAGGTCTACATCTGGGTTTCCCCATCTCAGACATATGGCCTGAAAGATCTCGGGGTGAAGAGACCACTCCCTGGTAGCAGCTGCTGATGACTCAGGTAGTCTGCTTGCCAATTTTCCATCCCTGGAATGAAGATTGCAGAAAGGCAAGGTACATGCTCTTCTGCCCATGCCAGGATCCGGTTCACCTCTCTTTGGGCTGCCCGACTGCGGGTGCCTCCTTGGTGATTGATGTAAGCTACTGCAGTAGCATTGTCGGATTGAACCCGAACTGGGTAGCCCTGTAACCTGTATGTCCAGGTTTTGAGGGCTAGATATACCGCCCGGATCTCTAGCACATTGATGGGCAGGATCCCCTGAGTCTTGGCCCAGGTTCCCTGGGTAGAAGCCTCCTCGAATACTGCACCCCAGTCCGATAGGCTGGCATCCCTAGATACCACCTTCCAGGCCACTGGGAGGAAGGACTTTCCCTTCCGTAAATTCCTGGCTTCTAGCCACCAATCGAAGCTGTGGCGTACTTGTGAGGACAGGCGCATGGGTATATCCAGAGCTTGGATCTTCCTGTTCCAGGAAGCTAAAATATTGCCTTGAAGTAGTCTCGAATGAAACTGGGCGTAAGGGACCGCCTTGAAGGAGGCTACCATCTTTCCCAATAGTCTCATGCAAAGGCGAATAGACGGCCTCTTGTTTGCTTTGACCTTGTGGATCAGGTCTTTCAGAGACTGTATCTTCGGTTCTGGCAGGTATACCCCGTTTTGGGCTGTATCTATGATCATGCCCAGGTGCCCTATCCTTCTTTGGGCCTGGAGAGAGGATTTTTGTAAATTTATAATCCATCCTAAATGCTCCAGGTATCCTACTGTAGTGTGTACAGCGTGACCCAATCCGTCCTTTGACTGATCTATTACTAGTAGATCGTCCAGATAGGCTGTTACCGTAATGCCCCGTGTTCTTAGGTTTGCTAACAGAGGAGCTAGCACCTTTGTGAATACTATGGGCGCGGTGGCTACACCAAACGGCAGAGCCACAAATTGAAAGTGGCGATCTTCTACCGCAAACCTTAGGAATCTTTGGTGAGCGGGGAGGATGGGTATGTGTAAATGTGCGTCCTTGATATCTATGGGCGCCATGAATTTTCCGCCCTTTAAAGTAGCGGCCACGGATCGGATCGTTTCCATTCGAAAATGGCGATCGTTCAGGAACCGATTTAGGGATTTTAGATCCAGGATGGGTCTGACATCTCCATTTGGCTTTGGAATCACAAAGAGGTTTGAGTAAAAACCTGAACCTCGCTCTTTTTGGGGTACGTCTGTAACTACCCCTTGAGCCATTAAGTGATTCAAACCTTTGAAAAAGGATTCTCTTTTTTGTGGATCCTTGGAGAGTCTTGAACCTCGGAATTGAGAAGGTGGGATCTCTCGAAATTCCAGTTTGTACCCTGAGGATATTGTGGATACTACCCAATTGTCCTGGATTTCTGACCACCAAGTCGCTCAGAACTGACAAAGCCTTCCTCCCACTCGGCCGAGCGGGGGCGCCCCTTCACTGAGAGGCTTTGGGGGCTTGCTTATTAGCTCTTGCACCCCACGGCTTCTTGTTCTTCTGAGCTTGCCCCTTGGCTTTTGTGGGCGGCTAAAACAGGCCGCCGCCACTGGTTGGAGTCAGATTTCCCGGGAGCTGGGGAGAGAGAGCGTTTAAAACAAGATCTCTTGTTTTTCTTTCTCTCAGGTAAAAGTCGTTTTACCACTTGATATCTTCTGTATATATTTTTCTAAATCTTCCCCAAATAGGCGTTCGCCATGGAACGGGAACTTGCCAACAGCTTTTTGCATGGGGTCTCCGCTGACCAATGCTTAAGCCAAAGTACTCTGCGCATCTGTACCAGCTGGAGTGTAAGGCGTGATGCCTGTATGATAGAATCTCTCATGGCATCCACTGTGAAGCATAAGGCTTTAGGCAAATTTTCCCAATTTCTAGCCTGCTCTGAAGGCAGTTCCTTCAGCCCCTGCTTTACCTGTTGGCTGATGACCTGACACATACCGACTTCTGCTACTGCAGGTTGGGTAATTGAGCCGGCCAAAAGGAAGGAGGATTTCAACTTCCTCTCAGAAGGATCTTTTAAACCCTTGTACATTATCCACCGGACATGTCAGGTTTTTATTTACACAAGAAATAGCCGCAACTACCGCAGGCAGGCTCCATTTCTTTAAAAAATTTTCCCCCATAGGATAAAGAATGTTAAACCTTTTAGGAGGTGAGAAACGCTTATCTGGATGTTGCCAGTTTGCGTATATTAGATCCTCTAGTAACGGATGAACCGGGAAGGAGCATGCACCTTGCAGGGATCTTAATGACCCTAGGGAGGAGACAGGTAATTCCGTTACCTCCGCAGAGGTTAACTTAAATGCACTGCTATAGCATTGTACCTGTGACCTTAAAATCTGGCTCCTCATCCTCTGCTGATGTAGCCTCCTCCTCCTCATCCTCCTCCCTCAGGTACTTCTGAAGGGAGGTCCAATACTGGAAGAGACCTGCTTCGCTTATTGTCCTTTTTAGAGGACTTAGCGATTAAGGTAGCAATTTTTTCCTCCAGATTATTTAGGGCAGCTGATAAAGTGTCCTCAGTGACATATACAGGCCCAGGCTTCACTGGGGAAGCCGTCATACCTGACAGAGGTAATGGCTCATCCTGTACAGGTGCATTTGGCAACACAGGAGAGGAAGGTACTGAGTCAGCACAGCTAGAGCCTCCTCTCAGGCGGTGGTGCTTTCTTATCTCTTTTTGTCCGTATTACTTCCCCTGGAAGGCTTACTGTTTAGACAAAATACAAGGTACCTAAATGCATATACTACCGTGTTCAGTTTAGCAAATACATTAAGTATGCAACTTTTAACACATAACTATGCATAACATGGATGTCTTCTAGGAAGTACCCAATCCAACCACATGGAGTCTTACGTCCCTGTATAGCTGCTGTGTTTCTCTGCCAGGAACAAGAGAACTAACGAGCTTGCTTGCTGCTGCAGTGCTTCTCACACTGACAGTCTTTTAAATTTGGCGCCGTTTCTGTGCCTGCGCGCGCCACGTGCCCGCGCACGCCTTCGCCCCCCCCCCCCTCCGATAAAGCGCGCTCCCGCGCGCGCGCGGCCCTTAGCGCTATGGCGGTGGCCATAGTGAGAGAGGACTCTCATCAGCCCTTGTTCCCACTTACCTGCATCTGCAGGTGTCTGGTCGGCCACCGAAAGGAGGAGCGGGGTGCCCAAGCAAGCTCAGCAGCGGAGGTGACGAGCAGTGTACTTCGCCGAAGCCGACACTGAACAGAGTGAGGTGAGTATATTCAGCTCTTTACTCCCCCCAGTGGTGGAAAAAAAGAAAACATCCATTTTTTGAAAAAGGTCCCAACCTAGTTATGGACCTTCTAATCTCACCTTATCCACGCCGCAGGTTTTTCTGCTGAAAGATTTCAGACAGATACCAAACTTCACCCTTCACGGTGGGCTATGTGTGCCAACCTTCAGGGATATGGGTTCCTATTTAAAGGATACCTCTCCCCTGGGCCTTGGAGAAGACTCTTACCAGGACTTTATAGCGAAATAGCGAAAGTGCTGGATCTTAGAGCCCAGTCCTCCGAAGAGAGACATTACAGGCGACGCCTCATGGATGAGGCCCGGATCCCATCCAGATTCAGCTCATTTGTAGGCGTCTTGGATGGATCCGAAAGCATAGCTCTTTTACCCCCAGAGGGTCTCTTTGGTAGAGCTTTCCTTTAGCACCTCCTAACGCGTCCAACACCTTTCGACACTGGCGAAAAAACTGAGGTACTTCCCTGATGGGAGGGGTTATATGGAGGGGAACTGTCTTCCATTGGTTGTGCCAGTGTCCAATCACCGCTGGTGACCCTTAACCCATTATGTAATGACTAGCTCTGTGTCCCGTGGTGTACGATAAAGAAAGTGCCCCATCACTGGTGTCAGTGAGAGGCATATTGCTCCATCATTGGTGTCAGTAGGAGGAATAGTGCTCCATCATTGGTGTCAGTGGGAGAAAAATTACCTATCCTTGGTGTCAGGGGAAAGGAATACTGCCCCATCATTGGTGTCAGTGGGAGGAATACTGCCCCATCATTGGTGTTAGTGGAAGGAATACTGCCCCATCATTGGTGTTAGTGGGAGGAATACTGCCCCATCATTGGTGTCAGTGGGAGGAATATTGCCCCATCATTGATGTCAGTGGGAGGAATAGTGCTCCATCACTGGTGTCAGTGGAAGAAATGGTGTACTATCATAGATATCAGTGGGAGGAATACTGCCCCATCATTGGTGTCAGTGGGAGGAATAATGCCCCATCATTGGTGTCAGTGGGAGGAATACTGCCCCATCATCAATGTCAGTGGGAGGAATAATGCCCCATAGTTGGTGTCAGTGGAAGGAATAGTGCCCCACTGTTAATGTCAGTGGCAGGAATAATGCCCCATTGTTAACGTCAGAGGGAGGAATAGTGCCCCAAGGGTCGGACAAAGGCAAGCAAAGGGCCGCATCCGCCCCCCCGGCCGCAGTTTTGAGACCGCTGCTCTAGAGGAAAAGTAACAGGAGAACTGAACACATGCCAGGCTCCATAAAAAGGAAACAAGCCCCAATAACTGCATGTTGGTCTGGAGAGTGCTCTGCAGCAGAAAATGCAGCAACTTCGCACTGAAATGAGCCAATGCACGACCCAGTGAAGTATATCACATTCCAAACAGTCTTCACACCTTAGGTGGGCATACTCCCAAGGGAGTCTTCAGGGACAGGATTTCACCAGCAGATTTTTCATGGCCCTTGATCTGTAAAGTGCTTTGCAACAAACTTTCACAGTATGCATCTAGAGCAGCCTTTCTCAACCTTTTCAACACAAATAGACCCTTGAAAAGACTTTCCAGTCTCAGGGAACCCCTGTTAAAAAAATTATTATATCTACAACTAATTAAAGAGATGGTCAGTGGGAAGATTGCTCCTTACACTTGTGGTCATTGGGAAGCATTACCCCCTTACAGATAGCTAATAGCTAGTGGGAACTCTGAGAAGCAAAAATTGCTAATTTCTCAAGGAACCCCTAGCGACCTCTGGAGGAACTCTAATTGAAAAATCATGATCTAGAGAGTGCAAAAAAACAAAAGTCACAATACAGGCAGGCCCCGCATCTTCATCATGGCAGGGTACGGGTGTGACCTTCAAGGCTGTGCTTATGATCAGCTGATCCAGAAAATGGCAAAATAAGTTCTCATGCAGTTAATGAAGAATATTGATTGAAGACAAAGGAGTTGATTAAGGCCGGGTTCACACTGGGGCGACAAACGCTCCGACATTGGGAGCTCATGTCGCATGACGTGTGAAAATCAATGTTTCCCTATGGGAGTCGTCTTAACTGGTCCGACACATGTCGGTCCGACTTTGAAAATGCTCCCTGTACTACTTTGGTCCGACTTCAGCCCATTGACTATCATTGAAGTCGGACCGCAGTCTTGCATGATCCGACTTTGGCATGCGACTTGTGCTGTGCTGCTCTTGAGGGGAACTCCAGGCCAAATTTTAAATAGAAAACCGGCATGGGTTCCCCCTTCAGGAGCATACCAGGCCCTTGGGTCTGGTCTGGATTTGAAGGGGAACCCCTACGCCGAAAAAATGGCGCGGGGGTCCCCCCAAAATCCAAACCAGACCCTTATCCGAGCACGCAACCTGGCAGGCCGCAGGGGAAGAGGGGGGGCGAGAGAGCGCCCCCTCCCTCCTGAACCGTACCAGGCCGCATGCCCTCAACATGGGGGTTTAGTGCTCTGGGGCAGGGGGGCGACCTGCGCCCCCCCCACCCCAAAGCACCCTGTCCCCATGTTGATGAGGACAGGGCCTCTTCCCGACAACCCTGGCCGTTGGTTGTCAGGGTCTGCGGGCGGGGGCTTATCGGAATCTGGGAGCCCCCCTTTAATAAGGGGGCCCCCAGATCCCGGCCCCCCACCCTATGTGAATGAGTATGGGGTACATCGTACCCCTACCCATTCACCTGGTGGAAAAAAAATGTCAATAAAAAACACACACACAGCTTTTTAAAGTAATTTATTGCATAGCTCCTGGGGTCTCCGGTGTCGTCTCCGCGCTCTCCGGTTCTTTCTTCTGCCGGGCCTCCGCTATCTTCTTCCAGCTCTTTTGCTAGTGGGGCCCGATCTTCTCCGTCGCCTTCTTCTTCTCCCGCTCTCCGGTTCTTCTCTCGCTCTCCAGTTCTTTTTTCCGCCGGGCCTCCGCTATCTTCTTCCAGCTCTTTTGCTAGCGGAGAGGCCCGGTCTTCCCATCGTCTCGCCCGGCTCTCCGTTGTCCTTCTGCCGGCCCCTCCACTATCTTCTTCCAGCTCTTTTGCTAGTGGAGGGGCCGGTCTTCCCGTCGCCGTCTTCTTCTCTCTTCTCCTCTTCGATGTTGACACGTCGCTTCCTCCCGCTGTAATACTGGCTGTTCGCTCCGCTCCGAATTAATATAGGCTTCTCATGACGTCACAGTCACATGCTCCGGGTGGCCCCCCTCTTCCCCTGCGGCCTGCCAGGTTGCGTGCTCGGTAAGGGTCTGGTTTGGATTTTGGGGGGACCCCCACGTAGTTTTTTCGGCGTAGGGGTTCCCCTTCAAATCCAGACCAGACCCAAGGGCCTGGTATGCTCCTGAAGGGGGAACCCATGCCGGTTTTTTATTTAAAATTTGGCCTGGAGTTCCCCCTCAAGATTCATACCAAACACAGTGCCTGCTATTGGCGGGGATCCAAGTCGGATCCCCGTTCATTGAAAGTCGGACATATGTCGGCTTCATGTCGCGGGGCAAAGTCGGATACAAAGAAGGACGGCTGTCGTGTCGCACTAGTGTGAACCCAGCCTAAGGCTGGGTTCACACTGGTCCGACAAATGCTCCGACATTGGGAGCTCATGTCATATGACATGTGAAAATCAATGTTTCCCTATGAGAGCCGTCTTAACTGGTTCGACACAAGTCGGTCTGACTTTGAAAATGCTCCCTGTACTACTTTGGTCCGACTTTGATCCTACTTCAGCCCATTGAATATCACTGAAGTCGGATCAAAGTAGGATCCTTGTCCTAACCATCCGACTTTTGACATCCGACATGGTGATTACAGCAGCAGTAAAAGGAATTTATCTCACCCTGAGATTGTTTTGATTGGTCAAAGGACAAGTCAGACTAGCACAAAGTCGGATCAAAGTAGCATCCTGTTCATGAAAGTCGGATAGATGTCGGACCAATGTAGGATCAATGTAGGACTGATGTCGCAGAGCAAAGTAGGATGAAAGTTGTATGACTGTCGTGTCGTACCAGTGTGAACCCAGCCTCAGTGGAGAGTGCAAAATCTTATGCAGCACTGCATGATAGCCAATCAGCTTCTAACTTGCCCTGGAGAGTGCACAATTTGATGCAGCTCTGCATGATAGCCAATCAGCTTCCAACTTGCCCTGGAGAATGCAAAATTTGATGCAGCTCTGCATGATAGCCAAAAGATGTGAAGTAAAATGGGTTTTCTTTTCTCTGAGGAGAAAATAAGTCTATTCTCCAAAGACACTAGCAAGAAAATGAAGCATGATGGTAGTGGGAGTGGTTATATCTGGTGAACAGCATTTTTGTTTGCCAAAGTCCAACCTGTATGCAGCAACTAAAGCCAATTGACTCTGAATTTCTTCTGACTCTGAGTCCCTTAACAAACATATAAGAAAAACAATTCATCATTTCTCTTCCTAGTATTAACAAACAAGGGTATTTGGTAAATATTAAGGGTTTTCTGGAACTTTTCTGTGTTGCTGTATAGGGATGAGCTCGGTGTTCGAGTCGAACATACGTTCGACCCGAACATCGGCTGTTCGATCGTTCGCCGAACAACGAACGATTTGGGCCATTCGCGCCTAATTCGCGGCCCACAATGCACTACGCCATCGCAGTGTCATCCAGGCGCTGTGATTGGCCAAGCATGCACTGTGACCCCGCATGCTTGGCCAATCACAGCGCCGGCAGCGAGGAGAGCAATGATTGGCCACAGGCAGGATGCCTGTGGCCAATTATTACTGAGGGTGTTTAGTACACGCCCCACACTATAAAAGGCCGCCAGCACGGCGGCCTAGTGTAGTGTGTTCCGGAGCAGGGAAAGAGAAGCATAGGCAGGGACAGTGACATTTTTTTTTCTTGCTTAACCTGGATTCCTTTAGTTTAGGGAAAGAGAAGGATAGGTAGGGAGAGTGTCAGTGTGTTTTACTGTGCTAATCCTTGTTTGTAGGGACAGGGAAGGACAGTGAGGGAAATTCTCATTGTGCTATACTGTGCTAAAGCATTCATCATCAACCATCTTTAAAAAAACATTTTTTATAGGGACAGAAAACTATAGGTAGGGAGAGTGTCAGTGTGTTTTACTGTGCTAATCCTTGTTTGTAGGGACAGGGAAGGACAGTGAGGGAAATTCTCATTGTGCTATACTGTGCTAAAGCATTCATCATCAACCATCTTTAAAAAAACATTTTTTATAGGGACAGAAAACTATAGGTAGGGAGAGTGTCAGTGTGTTTTACTGTGCTAATCCTTGTTTGTAGGGACAGGGAAGGACAGTGAGGGAAATTCTCATTGTGCTATACTGTGCTAAAGCATTCATCATCAACCATCTTTAAAAAAACATTTTTTTATAGGGACAGAAAACTATAGGTAGGGAGAGTGTCAGTGTGTTTTACTGTGCTAATCCTTGTTTGTAGGGACAGGGAAGGACAGTGAGGGAAATTCTCATTGTGCTATACTGTGCTAAAGCATTCATCATCAACCATCTTTAAAAAAACATTTTTTATAGGGACAGAAAACTATAGGTAGGGAGAGTGTCAGTGTGTTTTACTGTGCTAATCCTTGTTTGTAGGGACAGGGAAGGACAGTGAGGGAAATTCTCATTGTGCTATACTGTGCTAAAGCATTCCCCATCAACCATCTTTGAAATCCTTGTTTTTTGGACAGTCAGGGAAATTGTCATTGTGCTATTCTGTGCGAAAGCAATCATCCTCAACCATATTTAGAAATCCTTAAGTAAAGGGACAGAGAAGGACACCTGAAGGTAGCCCTTATTGCTTTTTTCCCATCTCCCTGCAGGCCATCCATTAGAATGTCTGGAAGGCAAACAAGGAGAGGCAGACAGTCAGGAGGCAATAAAAGAGGACAAGCAGGCTCTGTGTCTGGGGGCAACAGTGCTGGTCGTGGACGCGGTGCATTGTCATCAGCACATGGCCATGGGACACGCTTGTCCTTCTTTTCGGCAGCTGGACATGTTGAGCCACATCATGCCGAAGACTTGGTAGAGTGGATGACCAAGCCCTCCTCCTCCTCCTCCTCCTCCTCATCCTCTCTCGCCCAGGCTCAGGGTACTGGCAAAGCAGCTGCCAAAGCGTCCTCTTCCCTGGTATCAATGTCAGACTCATCATCAGTCACTCCTTCCCTAGACCCACCATGTCCTCCTCCTGAGGAGTCCCCCGAACTGTTTGAGCACAGTGTTGGGTACATGCTCCAGGAGGATGCCCAGCGTTTCGAAGGGTCTGATGATGAAACCCAGCTAGAGGAAGGCAGTAGCGTGAGAGCAGACAGAGGGGATGCTCAAGAAGGACACCAATCTGGTAGTCATGTTCCAGCAGCTGCAGCATACTGCCAGATTGGCTCCAGTGATGAGGAGGGAGGGGATGATGAGGTCACTGACTCCACGTGGGTGCCTAATAGGAGAGAGGAGGAGGAGGAGGATGAGGAGGAGGCACATCTCCAACGAGGCAGGATGCCCTTTGGTGGCCAGCGTAAGGGCAGTACACCGACGGAATCACACCGCAGAGCTCCGCCTGTGCAGGGCGCTGCCTCTGCCCGTCATTCAAAAAGTTCTTTGGTGTGGGCCTTTTTTGAGGCTAGTGCATCAGATCGCACAGCTGCTGTTTGCAACATATGTCTCAAGCGTATATCGCGTGGCCAAAACATCAGCCGCTTGGGTACCACATGCCTGACCAGACATATGTTGACCTGCCATGCAGCTCGTTGGCAAGCCTACCTCAAAGACCCACACCAAAGAACAAAGCGGACCTCTCCTTGCACCGCATCAGCTGGGATCTCCAACCCCACTATAACTTCAGTCCTCTCTGAAACATGCACTGAGAGGAATGAAGGTGTAGAATTAGGTGTGTCACAGCCAAGTACTTGCGGCCACTCTGCTAGCAGTACACCGACGTCCGATTCTAGCAGGCAAATTTCCCTGCCCCAGCTGCTGGACCGTCGAAAGAAGTTCACTCCCAGCCATCCACATGCCCAGCGGTTGAATGCTAGCTTGGCTAAATTGCTAGCGCTTCAACTGCTGCCTTTTCAGTTGGTAGACTCGGCCCCCTTCCGTGAGTTTGTGCAATGTGCGGTTCCTCAGTGGCAGGTTCCCAAACGCCACTTTTTCTCACGGAAGGCTATTCCGGCTCTCTACCGGCATGTGGAAGGCAATGTCTTGGCCTCGCTGGACAGGGCGGTCAGCGGTAAGGTGCATATTACCGCTGACTCATGGTCCAGCAGGCATGGACAGGGACGTTACCTTTCTTTCACGGCCCATTGGGTCACTCTTTTGGCAGCTGGGAAGGATGCAGGACAAGGTGCAGTAGTGTTGGAGGTTGTTCCACCGCCACGCCTCCAAAATGCTACTACTGGTTGTGACACACCTCTCTCCTCCACCCCCTCCTCTTCTTCTTCCTCCATGGCCTCTTCCTGTGCTTTGTCCTCTGAACCAGCGGTGCTCCGTAGCCGTTCAAGGGGCTACGCAAGTACGCAGGCAAAAAGATGCCATGCCGTGCTTGCGCTGGTGTGTTTGGGGGACAGAAGCCACACTGGGGCAGAGGTCCTGTCTGCTCTGCAGGGCCAGGCCGAGAGGTGGTTGACGCCACGCCAGCTTAAGCCAGGAATGGTGGTTTGCGACAATGGCACCAACCTCCTCTCCGCCCTCCGACAGGGACAACTGACCCATGTGCCCTGTGTGGCTCACGTCCTTAACCTGGTGGTGCAGCGGTTCTTGGGCAGGTACCCGGGCTTACAGGATGTCCTGAGGCAGGCCAGGAAAGTCTGTGTGCATTTCCGCAGATCTTATAATGCCAGTGCTCGCCTGGCTGAGCTGCAAAAGGAGTTGAACCTGCCCAAGAACCGCCTTATATGTGACATGCCCACCAGGTGGAACTCAACGTTGGCCATGCTGCAGCGGCTGCACACGCAGCAGAGGGCCATCAATGAGTACCTGTGCGACTACGGCACCAGGACAGGGTCAGGGGAGCTTGGTTTTTTTTCTCCACGCCAGTGGGGCATGATCAGGGATGCATGCACTGTCCTGGCACCATTTGAGGAGGCCACGAGGATGGTGAGCAGTGACAGTGCATGCATCAGTGACACTGTACCTCTTGTCCACCTGTTGGAGCACACGCTGCGTGGAATAATGGACAGGGCACTTGAGGCAGAACAGAGGCAGGAAGAGGAGGACTTCCTTGCCTCTCAAGGCCCCCTTTACCCAGACAGTGTTCCTTCTGTCCCACCCATCGCACAGGAAGAGGAGGAGGAGGAGGAGGAAGAGGAGGAGGAGGAGGATTGTGTCAGCATGGAGGTGGAGGCTGGCACTCAGCATCATCAGCAGCAGTCTTTTAGGGATGATTTACAGTCCCAAGAAACCAGTGGACTTGTACGTGGCTGGGAGGAGGTGGCTGCGGATCATGTCGTCCTTAGTGACCCAGAGGACTCCGGACCGAATGCCTCAGCTAACCTACGCTGCATGGCCTCCCTGATCCTGCAAAGTCTGCGGAAGGATCCTCGTATTCTTCGGATCAAGGAGAGGGACCATTACTGGCTGGCCACTCTCCTTGATCCACGGTACAAGGGTAAGGTTGCGGACCTTATGTTACCGTCGCAGAGGGAGCAGAGGATGAGACAACTCCGGGAGGCCTTGCAGAAAGGTCTGTGCAACGCGTTCCCAGAGACTGGGAGGTTACAAACTCCTGGTCCTGGACAACGAGTTGCTGAGGCTTCGGCCAGTCAAAGAAGGAGCGGTGGGGAAGGTGGCCGTCTGACCGATGCGTTCAGACAATTCTTTAGTCCGCAGCCCCAAAGTATGATCGGTTCCAGCAACCATCGCCAGCGTCTGATAAACATGGTGCAGGAATATCTAGGGGCAAGGTCAGACTTGGACACCTTCCCCACCGAAAATCCTCTGGCTTACTGGGTCTTGAGGATGGATCACTGGCCAGAGCTTGCACAGTATGCAATTGAGCTACTGGCCTGTCCTGCATCCAGCGTTCTTTCGGAACGCACATTCAGTGCTGCTGGAGGATTTGTCACGGATCACAGGGTGCGCCTGTCCACCGACTCGGTTGATCGACTGACTTTCATCAAGATGAACCAGTCTTGGATCACCACCAGCTACCACACACCTGATGCTGATATAACAGACTAATTGATTTTAACATGTCACATCCCTTCAAGACTTATGCTGATGCTGAGTGCCTGTGCTGTTATGTTGACTGGCTATCCTCCTCCTCCTCCGAGTCCTCAATGATACGATTGATGATGATAGCTTGGAAGATCATTTTTGTTTATGGGTGCCGCCACCAGTGGCTAAGGCCCAATTTTTCAGCCCCTGTTTAACAGGGGCGTGTCATTACAATTTTTGAAGCAATACTTTGCAACAGGGCTCATTGCTGTGCTCCAAGTACAGTATCTGTGAGGGGTTGCAGTGTTGTGCCACCAGTGCCTAAGGCCCAATTTTTCAGCCCCTGTTCAACAGGGGCATGTAATTACAATTCTTGATCTAATAATTCACAGCAGGGCCCATTGCTGCACCCACCAAGAGTAACTCTGAGGGCTTACAGTGTTGTGGCAACACCACCACCACCACCACCACCACGAAAGGCCCAATTTTTCAGCCCCTGTTCAACAGGGGCATGCAATTACAATTCTTGATCTAATAATTCACAGCAGGGCCCATTGCTGCACCCACCAAGAGTAACTGTCAGGGCTTACAGTGTTGTGGCACCAGCACCACCATCAAAGGCCCAATTTTTACTACCACTGTTCAACAATTATATGTAATTACAATTCCTGATATAATAGTTGACAGCAGGGCGTTCCAGCACCAACCAAGAGTAACTGTGAGTGCTTACAGTGTTGTGCCAACACCAACAACTAAGGGGCCTATTTCTGCAGAGTATATACGGCAGGTCCCTACTTTCAAACATCCAACTTACAAACGACTCCTACTTGCAAACGCAAGAAGACAACAGGAAGTGAGAGGAAATCTACCCCTAGGAAGGAAAATTCTCTCCTGTAAGAATTAATATGGGAGAAAGGTGTCTCCTCTGTACTGATGCTTTATCACCAATCCTTGTTTCAAGAAAAACACCACATTTCAAAAACAGTTGTCATTGGGACGGAAAGTGAGGTGAAATGTTCTGAACAGGGGCACAGACAGCAAAACAAATGTTACAGGGGTGATAACCCTTACCTATGTTTTCCAAAAAGTTTAAAAATAGATTTTTGGGCTGGAGCTACACTTAAACAATGTACCTGTTCAAAATTACAAACACATTCTACATAAGAACAAACCTACAGTCCCTGTCTTGTATGCACCGCCTGTATACGGCTGTTCAGAGTATATAGGGCCTTTTTTTATTTTGTGTGCGGTGTTCCCCTTAATATCCATACAAGACCCAAAGGGGCTGGTAATGGGCTGGGGTAGGGGGGGGGGGTCATGGGGTAGCTATGCCATTTTTCTTAAAGATTTTCATCCATATTACCGGGACCAGACATTACATTAAAGCCGCAAGCAGTTTTAAATGGCTTTTTTTTCCTTTAGAAGTGTCATTTTGTGCAGGGACAGTTCTAAACACGGGAAACACGTGGCACTTCACAGGCATACTTTAGACACCCCCCAGGTAAGATATTTAAAGGAATATTTGACTTTTTTTTTTCACTTTATGCATCATTAAAATGACTGCTCCCGAAAAACGACCGTTTTTAAAACTTCTTTTTGCATTGATACATGTCCCCTGGTGCAGAACCCGGGTTCCCAAACCCTTTTTAGGACAATAACATGCATAATAGTCGTTATAATTAGCACTTTAGAATTCGAACGTTCGCATCCATTGTATTTAATAGGGTTCTAATGTTCGTACGAACTTTCGGTCCGTTCTCGGGTTCTGGTGCGAACCGAACCCGGGGGTGTTCGGCTCATCACTATTGCTGTATATGTAAGGTTCTTAGATAGAATGACATTGTGGTCAAGGTATATTTTACTCTGGTCAAGATGTTTTCCATTCTCCATCTATTACAAATGAATGGTACTGGCTTCTTTCTTTCCTCTGGACCATAATGCCTATGGTTAGGAGTGATTCGATTTGATTCTTTGGGGAACAAAAAAAAAAAACGTACAGTAGGTAAAAGGCGAACATGCCCGCAGCAGTCTCTCAAGCCCTCCTGTCACAGCTAATTGACAATCATTCTAACGTGCAGAGCTCTGACATTTCTGTGTAGTGTCAAAAATCTGATGGGCCAAATACCTATTGACCCATCATTAGGTCGGGCAGCCTCACTGACAAACAGGAACAAGCAAGTGGCAGGTAACCTTCACCACTATCAGGAAATTTCCAAAACTTTGCCTATCCGAATAAGCAATATTTGGCCATGACAAGAGGGTTTGAGGTATGTGCAGGGGCCTCTAGGTGTCTGCACTTCATATGTGCAATAGTTTTGTCTAAGAAAGCCCCCTGACAATAGGCCTTAATGATCTTCAGCCGACAAGCTGGTTTATAACTACACATGTGCCTATACAGTATATTTACATAGAGACGCTTGCTATCGGCATAGCAGGAATCACAGGTTGTTCAGCAGCAAGACAAACCATGATAAGGATGCCCACCTATTATAGTTACAGTCCCTGGAGCTGACATTGCCAGTGATGTGATGTCTACCCTAAGAGGATATCTGATGACAATTGTTTTTTTTCACGTGTAAAAGGACAGAAAACGTAATGATGAAAAAATAGTCTGCGTTAAATAAGATGTTTATAACTTTATAATTGCCTCCATTATGTTATCTGTCCTTAGCTATGATATCCTCCTTCTGTGTTTTTAGTCAGTCATTCTTTACATCAGAGAGCACATGAGGGAATGATTAACTTGGAAGCAAATGGTGTTTCAGGGTCTAGGGCATCATGTGGATTAGGAATTGAGGACTGCCAATTATGCATTTGAAACTGTAATTTTTTACTTTTATTTTACTTTTATGACTACACACACCACCATCAATATATTTAGAACCAACATTATGAGTTTCCAGATCTGGTTAATGAAACCTATCCCTGATGACATATACATTATTCTAAAGTAAGTGCCTTTAAAACAGACACAGTAAAAAATAAATAAGTTGTACCATTACATAGAACAGATATATAGCCTTTTCAAACAACAAAGAGGCTTTTACATAATTTTCCAAGGAGCGTCATAAATTTACCCAACATCTTATATACCAGTGGCGGTACTACTAGTGTCACAACAGTCACAATTGCGACGGGGCCCTGGCATTCCACCACTGTCGGGGAGGCCCCAGCGGGGTTGCTAGTCGCACGGCTCTGAGCTGAGTGTGTGTCTCTCTAATCGAACAGCACAGAACAGGCATTGACAGTTCTATCTTCCCCTCAGTCCGTCCTCTCTCACACTGGATGGAAGAGGACACAGCCAATCTGCTCTGTCTTTTCCCCCCTCCCCTCTCCTGTGTCTGCTCCGCGGGAAGTGTGAGCTCGTTAGCTTCACACTTGACTGCCCGTGGAGTGCACACAGGAGAGGGGGGAGGAGATGGAGCAGATCGGCTGTGTCCTCTCCCATCCACTGCTAGAGGGGACAGACTGAGGGGGAGATAGAACTGTCAATGCCGGCTCTGTGCTGTTCCATGAGAGACACGCTCTCAGCTCATAGCCGTGCTGAGAAGGCAGACAGCACTGATGAGTACTGACAGACTGCACTGATAGAAGGCATTAATGGGCACTGATAGGAGGCATTGATAGGCACTTATAGGAGGCATTGATGGGCACCGATAGGAGGCATTGATGGGCACCGATAGGAGGCATTGATGGGCACCGATAGGAGGCATTGATGGGCACCGATAGGAGGCATTGATGGGCACCGATAGGAGGCATTGATGGGCACCGATAGGAGGCATTGATGGGCACCGATAGGAGGCATTGATGGGCACCGATAGGAGGCACTGATGGACACCGATAGGAGGCACTGATGGACACTGATAGGAGGCACTAATGTGTACTGATAGGAGGCACTAATGTGTACTGATAGGAGGCACTAATGGGCACTGATAGGAGGCACTAATGGGCACTGATAGGAGGCACTAATGGGCACTGATAGGAGGCACTAATGGGCACTGATAGGCTGCATTGATAAGCACCAATATGCTGCATTGATGAGCACTGATATGCTGCACTGATAGGAGGCACTAATGGACACTGATATGCTGCATTGATGAGCACTAATGGGCACTGATAGGCTACACTGATGAGCACTGATATGCTGCACTTATAGGAGGCACTAATGGACACTGATGGGCTGTATTGTTGAGCACTAATAGGCTGCACTGATAGGAGGCACTAATGGGCACTGATAGGCTGCACTGATGGATATTTATGAGCACTGATAGGCAGAACTCATAGGCTGCACTGATGAACACTGATAGGCAGAACTCAGGCAGCATTGATGAGCACTGATAGGTGGCATTGATAAGCACTGATAGGCAGAACTCATAGGCAGCACTGATGGGCATTGGGCACTGATAGATATTGATAGGTGGCATTGATGAGCACTGATAGGTGGCATTGATGAGCACTGATAAGTGGCACTGATAGGCAGCATTGATGAGCACTGATAGATGCCGATATACAGCATTGATGAGAACTGATAGATGGTACTGATGGGCAGCATTGAAGAGCACTGATGGACAATGTTAGGCGGCATTGATGACCACTGATAGG
This sequence comes from Rana muscosa, assembly GCA_029206835.1. Taxonomy (NCBI): domain Eukaryota; kingdom Metazoa; phylum Chordata; class Amphibia; order Anura; family Ranidae; genus Rana; species Rana muscosa. The sequence goes on along the minus strand of CM055122.1, from coordinate 60,768,840 downwards.
TTGTGCTGATAGACAGAATTGATGGGCACTAATAGGCGGCATTGATGAGCACTGATAGGTGACACTTGTAGGCGGAATTGATGGGCACTGATAGGCACCATTGATGAGAACTGATGGGCAGCGGCACTAATAGGTGGCATTGATGATTGGGGCACTGATTATCAATCTAAACAATTTTCCGACATTCTTGACGGTTAACGGCAGTCCTTTCCTCACACAGACACAGCGTGGGAGGAAAGGGCTGCAGATAACCGGCAAGTCTGTTTACATGTGATCAGCTGATCACATGGTAAAGGGCCGCTGTGATTGCGCTGGATGCACGTCCCAGGGGGCACGCATGAGGCAGGGTTCTGGGAGGATGTCCATGGACACCCTCCCAAAATTTGAAGCCCGGGGCTCAGATGGCAGGGTGCCAATCATGGTTTCTTGCACCGTGGCCCTGAAGGTTCTAGTTACGCCTCTGTTATATACTGTGCATGCACATCAGCCCCTGCTCTCAGGAAGCTTGCACTCCAAGGTCTCTATGTCACATACACACTAAGGACAATTTGTACAGCAGTCAATTAACCTACAAGCATGTCTTTGTAGTGTGAGAAGAAACTGGACTACCTGAAGGAAACCCACTCAAATCACAGGGAGAACATGCAAACTCTATGCATATAGTCTCCTGGCTGGAATTCCAATTGTGGACACCAGTGCTACAAGGCCGAAGTGCTAAGTTATTTTGTCTATTGCTAAAGCCAGCCATAGACGGTTTGAGTCTCAGCCAGTTCAGCAGGGACCAGCCGAGATTTAAACTATGTATGCGCGGGCTGCTTGTATCCAAGTTGATTGATCGATCAACTTGGGTACAGCCAACTTGTCAGATTTTTCATGCGATCATAGCCAGCTGCTATAGCCGCTAGCAAAAAATCACTGTGTGTTGTGATGGCTGCCCCCACTGGGAGAATACAATAGCTCCATGGGAGGTATTCACCCCATCAACACTGACTGTGTTGACCCGTGGTTTGAGGAAAGAAAATCGCACCGTCTATGGCCGGTGTTCTATCAAAAAATGGCTCCCGTCTAAAAATGCCTCAGATGGGTCTGCGCATGCGCAGTATCAAATATCACTCTAGCTGATATGTTGATCAGCTGGCGTGACATCGACACAGCACTTGCGCAGCTCGTCTGAGGGATTTTTCTGACAGAAGACAGTATTCGGACGTAATAAAACAAGTGGAGGGAGACGCAATGCAAACAGCAGAGGGAGAACGTAGTTGTCAGATTCTGCCTTGCTGTTGTGGGGCGGGTTTTCCATGTGCTGAACGGCGGGTTTTGCTTGTGTGTAAGGGCGGGTTGCAACTAGGGCTGCAACTAACGATTATTTTCATAATTGATTAGTTGGCCGATTAATCGGTTAATAACATTAAAAAAAAAAAAAAAAAAAAAAAGGAGGAAGGTAATTAAGCTGCGATTTGCTTTTTACATTTTTTGGGGACAATTTGTTGTTGGGCAGATTAAAAAACACAAACATGCTTTTCTGCAGCTTCTCCATTGAAGTATATTGAACCAAAAATCTAAGTAGCACCGTTTTGCGTTAAAAAAAAGTCCTTGCCCTTTCCAAATACGCAGCAGCTGAAAAAATCATGGATGTGAACGTGTCCCATAGGAAACCATGTAAATGAACTGTAGTGTGTTTCTGCAAAAAGCACCAAAAAACACAGAGGTGTGACCCAGACCTGAGATGTTTAGTAACATAATGGGGTTAAAAAAACTAAAATTAGTACAGAAAGAGCAAATAATCGCTACTGTAAGGGGTTCATTTTTTACTGTGGGGCAGTGAAATTAATATTTACAGTAGCGATTTGCTCTTTTTGTACTATAAAGGGCTAACTTTAGTTTTTTTTTAACCCCATTATGTTACTGGCCAATTAATCGATTATGAAAATGGTAACCGATTAATTTCATAATCGATTCGTTGTCGATTAATCAATTAGTTGTTTCAGCCCTACACCAGAGTGCATGTAAACGCATCAAATATACACCAGAGAGCATCTAAACGCATCAAATATACACCAGAGAGCATCTAAACGCATCAAAAATACACCAGGGAGCATCTAAAAGCATTAAAAATACACCAGAGTGCATCTAACTGCATCAAATATACAACAGAGAGCATCTAAATGCATCAAATATACAACAGAGAGCATCTAAACGCATAAAAAAATACACCAGAGAGCATCTAAACGCATCAAATATACACCAGAGAGCATCTAAACGCATCAAAAATACACCAGGGTGCATCTAAACGCATTAAAAATACACCAGGGAGCATCTAAACGCATCAAATATATACCGCAGTACATCTAAACACATCAAATATACACCAGAGTTCATCTAAACACATAAAAAATACATCAGAGAGCATCTAAAAGCATCAAATATACACCAGAGAGCATCTAAACGCATCAAATATACACCAGAGTGCATCTAAACGCATCAAATATACACCAGAGTCTACTAGAACCCAAAAATGACCATCATCAGCTGTAAAAAAGTGCCTGAGATGTTGGCGGTAAAAAGCCTGCCAGGTCCGGGGGGAACCGAACCAAGTCCTCCAAAAGCTACCTCATATCCAAGAGTCGCCAAGAGTGTAAATGTAGACATTAAGATTTAAGGTTCATCAAAAATATCACATTCTAAATGGGGTAGAACACCCCCCCCCCCTGTTCTACCTTGCCCTTTCCAATGTGATATTTTTGATTAACCTTAAATCTTAATATCTGCATATACACTCTTGGCAACTCTTGGATATGAGGCAGCTTTTGGAGGGCTTGGTTCGGTTCCCCCTGGGCTGAGCAGGCTGTTTACCACCAACATCTCAGGCACTTTTTTATAGGTGATTATATTTCATTGATGTATTGTTGATCATCATTAAGTAGTTGATTATGTTCTGAAGTTTGAAGTCCAGTAGCTTTTTTGGGCATGCTTTGGACCGGCTATATTGAGGAGGTTGGAGGCCGGTATATTTTTGAGGCGTGTGTTGGGCCGACTATAAGGGGAGGTTGGAGGTCGGTGTGTTTTTGAGGCGTGTGTTGGACCGGCTGTTAGGGGAGATTGGAGGCCGGTAGGTTTTTCAGGCGTGTGTTGGACTTGCTATGAGGGGAGGTTGGAGGCCAGTATGTTTTTCAGGCGTGTGTTGGACCGGCTGTTAGGGGAGATTGGGGAAATAAGAACACTTTCCACCAGTGAGGTCCTTCATGGAGAAGTCCAAGGTCTCACTCACATGATGTGTATAAATCTGTACCCTGTGTGGGGGATGCGTTTACCCCATAAAGGCCATCCATGCGGGTGTAGTTGTGTGGACGCACCCTAGGTGCGTTAAGGGCTGTGCACCGGCACCCACACAGATGTCACATTGGGTACAGCCGCTGCACCCCAGTTGACAGCAATGGAACTGCGTTATTCTTTGGGTGTGTTTTTATATATATATATATATATGGATTGTAGTATAGGTTAAGTTTGGATTTCTTCTGTAGGCGCTTTGAGTGGATATAACTGATGTACCCCGCTCTGTGGGGGCGGGCCTTAAAGAACAGAGGAGGCATATGGGCAGCACAGAGGCTTAGTGGTTAAGCCTTGCAGCACGGGGGTCCTTGGTTCAAATCCTGACCAGGACACTATCTGCATGGAGTTTGCATGTTCTCCCTGTGTTTGCGTGGGTTTCCTCCGGATTCTCCAATTTCCTCCCACACTACAAAGACATGCTACCTTGCGTTGGTGGTGCAGTGGTGAGCATAGCCGCCTTCCCAGCAGCTGACCCGGGTTCGATTCCCGGCCAACGCCATCTCCAAGTACTTGGGAGTCCATAGAGAGAAAAGCACTATGCAAGGTCAATGCTGAGTATATATTACCGGTGGAAGAAAGAATGTACACATCTAAACGCTAATAAGCACATCAAAAATACACCAGAGAGCATTTAAATGCATCAAATATACACCAGAGAGCATCTAAACGCATCAAAAATACACCAGAGAGCATCTAAATGCATCACAAATAAACAAGAAGGGCATTTTAACGCATCAAAATTATACCAGAGAGCATCTAAACGCATAAAAAATACACCAGAGCGCATCTAAACGCATCACAAATACACCAGAGGGCATCTAAACACATCAAAAATATATACCAAATAAGGGCTGCAACTAACGATTATTTTCATAATCGATTAGTTGGCCGATTATTGTTTTGATTAATCGGTTAATTACCTTAAAAAAAATGTGGTGTATAATTTAGTTAATATGTAAAGTATAAAAAATGCAAGTTAGACTTACCGGTAACTTGTTTTCCAAGAGTCTTTCAGGACAGCACATGAGAGAGTGGCTCCACCCACTAGGAAACAGGAAACACAATCTCCACCATTTTAAAAGGAAGCAACTCCCCACATCTCCTCAGTTGTAGTAGAGTACCTCCGGCCCAAGCTGGAACACATAATCAGAATATGGTTAATCACAGCATGTATGTACATATATATATATATCAATATATACAAACCAAGAAGGGCAGGTAGTTTGCTGTCCTGAAAGACTCTTGGAAAACAAGTTACCGGTAAGTCTAACTTGCATTTTCCCTTATCGTCTTTCAGGACAGCACATGAGAGGATAATCGAGACTTACCAACTAGGGAGGGACAACAGCCTGCAGGACCTTTCTGCCAAATGCCTGATCATCGGCTGACAGCAGGTCCAGTCTGTAATGATGGACAAATGTCAAATAGCTTGACCACGTAGCCGCCTTACATATCTGATGTGGGGTGGCACCAGCTTTTTCTGCCCATGTAGTGGCTAGAGCTCTAGTAGAGTGTGCTCGTATTCCCTGTGGAGGAGACAAACCCGTCTGGGAATAAGCCTCAGAAATAGCCAGTCTTAGCCATCTAGCAATTGACCCCTTCGATGCATGGCGTCCCTTTCTGTTGCCAGAAAAAAGAACAAATAAAGAGTCCGAAGACCTAAAGTCCTTTGTTATTTCCAAGTAGTGTAATAAAATTCTTCTTACATCTAAGTTACGGAATGAAGTCTCCCTTCTTCCTGAAGGATTTGAACAAAAAGTTGGCAGGATAATTTCCTGCGATCTGTTATGAACTGATGCCACCTTTGGCAAAAACCCCGGATCCGTTTTAAGCACAATCCTGTCTGGGTAAATTAACATAAAAGGTTATTTTATTGAAAGAGCGTGTAGTTCACCGATTCTTCTCGCAGTCATAACTGCAACTAAGAATACCGTTTTAAGAGTCAAACCTTTCAATGAGATTGTCTGTAACGGTTCGAAAGGTTCTTTTGTGAAGGCTTGCAAAACTACCGACAGGTCCCATTTAGGAAAATGTTTAGTAGGCACTGGCCTGGCTCTAGTAAGTGACCTAAAGAATCTTGTGATCAAAGGAACTGAGGAAATTGGTTTTTCCAGGTATACTCTCAGGGCAGCCACTTGCACTTTGAGAGTGCTAATGGCAAGACCTTTGTCCACACCATTTTGTAGAAACTCCAGAATTGACACAATGTCCTCTAGGGTTCGGTTTGATGAATGACACCAAACAGTTGTAGACTTTCCAAACCTTTGCGTAGATATCTCTAGTTACTCTCTTTCTACTGGCGAGTAAAGTGGATACTAGAGGCTCCGACAGTCCTTTGTTCCTTAATAACTGCTCCTCAGATACCAAGCGGTGAGGCTTAGTCTGGCTACATCCGGGTGGTATACTGGGCCCTGAAGTAGCAAGTCCTGTCTGAGAGGAAGCTGCCAGAAAGGTTTGATCATCATTTGTAGGATGGAGGAAAACCAGGCTCTTTTCGGCCAGAACGGAGTGATCAGGATTACGGATACCTTCTCCTTCTGTATTTTTCTCAATACAAGAGGGATTAGCTGAAAAGGAGGGAAGGCATAACCCAGATGGAAGTTCCAGGGATGTGCCAAGGCATCTATCCCTATTGATCCGCTGTCTCGGTGCAGAGAGAAGAATTGAGGGAGATGGGCGTTGTCTTTTGATGCGAACAGATCCACTTGAGGACATCCCCACATCTTGGTGATCAGTGAGAATATCTCCGGATTCAGGCTCCACTCTGCCTCTTGAATTCTTTGTCTGCTCAAGAAGTCTGCTACTTCGTTTAGCGTGCCCCTGAGATGCACTGCCGACAGGGAGAGTAAATGCTTCTCTGCCCACTCTAGGATTTCTGATGACAGCAACAGTAGAGCTTTGCTCCTTGTGCCCCCTTGTTTGTTCAGGTATGCCACTGTGGTGACATTGTCTGAAAGAATCTGCACATGGGACCCTTGGAGGTTTGGAGAGAAGGCAGCTAAGGCTAGAGCAACTGCTTTTAACTCCCTCCAGTTTGAGGACCTTCCTGCTTTGGATTGGGACCAAACTCCCTGTGCTATGTTTTGATCCCAGTGGGCTCCCCATCCCCAACTGCTGGTGTCTGTCGTGACCCTTACTTCTGTCGGAAAGGACCAAAGCAGGCCCCTTGACAGAACTGCCTGATTCCTCCACCACCAAAGAGTCCTCTTGACCCTGGTGGGGAGTTTTACTTTTGTGTCCAAGGTTTCTGGGCTGTGATCCCATACCTGTAGAAGAAAACTCTGGAGCCTCGCCCATTGAATGGCCGGCATTGTTGAGGTTAAGGTACCCAGGACTGACATAATCCTCCTGATTGACACCTCCTGGTTTGTCTGAAGACTGGCTACTACACTCAAGACCTTGTCTTTCTTTTCTTCTGGGAGAAAAATCCTTTGCTCTACAGAATCTATCAGATAACCTAGAAACTGAACTCTTTGAGCAGGATTGAAATTAGATTTTTGAGTATTCACAATCCAGCCCAAGGCTTCCAGATGACTGCGGGCCTTGGTTAGATCTACCTGCAACCTCTCTCTGAAAGGGGCAAAAATTAGGAGGTCGTCCAGATAAGGGATGACCGAGATTCCCTGTAGACGGAGAGGAGTTGGCGCTTCTGCCATTATCTTTGTGAATATCCGCGGAGCGGATGACAGACCAAACGGGAGGGCCTTGAATTGTAAATGAAGCACCTCCTTCCCCATATTTATTGCCAACCTTAGGTATTTTTGAGACTGAGGGGCTATGGGCACATGCAGGTATGCATCTCTTAAGTCGATTGACGCCATGAAGCATCCCTTGACTAAGAGATTTCTCACCGAAAAAATGGAGTCCATGCGGAACCGCCTGTATTGGACTGACCTGTTTAACGGTTTCAGATTGAGAATGAGACGGAAGCTTCCTGATGGTTTCCTTAACAGGAAGATATGGGAATAGAAACCCCGGTAACGTTCCTCTGGAGATACCTGAACCACAACACCCTGTCTCATCAAATCCCCCAACAGGTTTTTCATGGCTAGGGCCTTTGTTGTGTCCCTTGGCAGGTCTGTTACACAGTATCTTTCTGGAGGAAGATCCGAAAGTTCTATTTTGTATCCCTGGGCCAGCGTGTCCAAAATAAATGCGTTTTCCATCACGCTTGCCCAAAGAGGAAGGAATTTTTGAAGCCTTCCCCCCACAGGCAATGACAAGTCATTGCGTTTTATTGGTTGGCGCAGGAGGATTGAAGAGAACATTCCCTCTGCCTTTACCTTTTTGCGCCGACCAATTCCTTCTTTTTTCTTGGGGCCTGCTTCCCTGATCCTGATTTTTTTGAGGTCGAAAAAAACGCTTAACTGGTCGTTTTTTCTTTTTAACAGGAAAGGACTTCTTCTTGTCCGCTGTCCTATCTAAAACAGAATCTAGATCAGGACCGAACAAAAGATCTCCAAAAAAAGGAATTCCACATAACTTATTTTTGGAAGCAGCGTCCCCTGGCCATGTCTTAAGCCATAGAGCTCTCCTGGCTGAGTTGGTTAAGGCCCCAGATCTGGCTGACATCCTTATTGATTCTGCAGAAGCGTCAGAAATATAAGCTACGGCTGCTGCTAGAGTAGAAAAAGAATCAAGGATCTCCTGCTTAGGTGAGTCTGCTATAATATGGGCTTTGAGCTGATTCAGCCAGAACTCCATGTTCCTGGAGACACAGGTAGTAGCCATAGCTGGTTTAAGGTTACCCATGATGGATTGCCAAGCTTTTTTAAGCTGCTGATCCATCCTTTTGTCCATGGGATCTTTGAGTATACCCATGTCTTCAAATGCCAAGTCGGTTGACCTGGAAACTTGTGAAAACCCTGCGTCAAATTTTGGAATTTTATTCCAAAGCGCATCTGGATCTTCACTGAATGGGAAGCGTCTTCTATGCGCTCTTGGGAAAAAAGATTTTTTCTCTGGATCAGCCCATTCCTTTTTAATGGCTTCCGAGATTACTGAATGCACAGGGAAAGTGCGACTTTTTGTTTCACTAAGCCCTGCATACATTCGGTCATGCAGCGATAATTCTCTCTTTTCTTCATCTATTCCCAATGTTGCATATATTGCTTTCAACAAACTGTCTACTTGCTCCAAGGACAGTTTGTATCTTGAATGTGCATCTCCTGCCTCTTCTTCTTCCTCTTCCTCCTCCTCATCTTCCCTGGAGTGAGAGGGGGAATGTTCCCCTTGGGTAGGAGGGCCAGCTTCAGCCTCTACCCCTGGGATTAATTGTGAGCCCTGAGAGGATCCTGAGGTAGTTGGCTGACTCAGGGATGGTGTTGCAAGAGAAGAGCGAAAAGATTGTATGGTAGCATCTAGCTCTTTCTTGACCGATGCAATTAAATCGCTGCATGCAAAAGAAGCTTCTTCCTTCACTAAGGAATCAACACAAATTTGGCATAAAGCTTTCTTCCAGCCCTCTGGTAACTTTGCTTTACATGAGGGACATCTCTTTTTGATAGGAGGGTCAGAGCTCTTAGCCTGCCACACAAAAAAGACAAAAAGAGAAAAAATACTTTTTATTGAGTCAAACTTGCCTCCTAACGAGCTCACCCAGGTGCACAGTTAGTATAACAGCCAACACCCTGTGCCCAGACAGGCCCCAGCCACCAGGGGGAAAAAAACATATAGAGAGAGGCACCTGCAGTATACAGGGTAGATCCCACATACCCCCTTACCTGGGCCTTGCTGGTGCCTGTCCCACTCACTGCTGTCAAAGTCTCCATCGTGGAGCAGCGCTCGTTCTGTGGCTTCCGAACGATGGTTCCGGAGTCCAGAGACGCCGCTGCGCCGGACCGGAACCGCAATTATAGGCACCAGGACCTCTCCTCCCCGCTCCCCCTGCGCGAGTTTCGCCGGAAATGACGCTGCGCCTGATCCCAGTGCCGCCCCTTGCAGGATACCTCACTTCCTGCTAGCGGAGTCTCTACTCAGCCGCCAAAAAGATGGCGGCGGTCTGTAACGCCGACATGCGGTTAAAAAAAAACCCGCGAACGGCTCCAGGAACAGTCCCTGCTCCTCTGAGCTGAAGAGGGAGAAGGAGCCCACTTACCTACTACCCTGTGGCGCGGTGTGGGAGGATCGGACTCTCTGGAAAAAGAAGGTATGGTGGGGTAGGCAGCCTGGGCTCTCAGGACAGCACCTTAAGAGACCTGACTCCTACTAGGTGTTCCCTTGCCGGAGGAAACACAAAAACTGACGAGATGTGGGGAGTTGCCTCCTTTTAAAATGGTGGAGATTGTGTTTCCTGTTTCCTAGTAGGTGGAGCCACTCTCTCATGTGCTGTCCTGAAAGACGATAAGGGAAAAAGGCAATTTATTCTTAAATATCTCTATGCAGTGGTAAATATAAATAACCAACTATATGGCTAGGGAGCAAAATCTCGAATCCACTCTGAGAATAACAGACTGATTAGATATACTGTATACTATTAGGCCCCTTTCACACGGACGGATAGAATGGTGCTTTTAGCTGCGGATTTTCTAGTTTTCTACCGCAGCTAAAAGCACACAATGCTTTCCTATGGCCCCATTCACACACAGCGTTTAGCTGCGATTTCGTTACATGCGGTTTGGTGCGAATAGAAAAAATAGAATTGAATGCGTCCAGGTGCGATGTAGCGCAGCTATTTGCACATAACCGCAGGTAATCGCTGTCTTTTGTGTCAATTGCGGAAAGCAGCGTGAACAAAATAAAAAAACAAGAGGAAGCACATCAAAATAAAAATGGTTGCTATGGAGATGACAATAATGGTCAACCGCAGGCTAAACGCAGCCGCATGTAAACGCAGCTAATCGCAATGTACAAATGCAGCTAATCGCAGTGCCTGAAGCCTTGAATTTCACAGAACAAAAACATGCTTTTTACTGCGGCAATTTTGCCGTCCGTGTGAAAGGGGCCTTAGAGGGTGAATCTGGTAAATATCAGATATCATTATTATAAATAATAAAAAACTTCTTGGTCAAAGGAATTTTCAGACGGTGTATGTGGTTTTCGTTCAGAATTTACATTCATTTTAAAACTGAATGTTAAAAGCAAGTGAAAATTTCAAACAACATTCTTTCATTCAGTGAATGCACAAAGATTTTTTGTATTAATATACTCGTCTGAAAATTCATCCATCTGGCCAGCATAAGGCTCAGTACACACCTATACAGTTTGCTTTTGATCTGTTTCTGTAGTGTGTTTTGCTGTGCGTTTTGATTTTTGCACACAGGATTTTGCTGCGATTTGCGCGTTTGCATTTTTTTATGCTTTTTTTTGGCCAATTTGTTGTTGGGCAGATTAAAAAACACAAATTGCTGCAAAAACGCATTACATGCTTTTCTGCAGCTTCTCCGTTGAAGTATATTGAACCAAAAAAAGCACCATTCTGCGTTGAACACATTCCTTGACCCTTTCCAAATAACGCAGCAGCTAAAAAAAAGCATAGATGTGAATGTGTCCCGTAGGAAACCATGTAAATGAACAGTAGTGCTTTTCTGCAAAAAACGCATAGGTGTGAACCAGGCCCAAGACGTTTAGTAACATAATGGGGTTAAAAAATAAATAATTAGCCCTTCATAATACAAAGAGAGCAAATAATTGCTACTGTAAGGGGTTAATTTTTTACTGTGGAACAGTGAAAGTAGTAATATTTACAGTAGCGATTACTTGCTCTTTTTGTACTATAAAGGGCTAATAGTTTTTTTTAACCTCATTATGTTACTGGCAGATTAATCGATTACTATTTTCATAATCGATTAATTTCATAATCGATTAATCGATTACCGTAGTTGTTTCGGCCCTAGTTGCAACACATACAAAACAGGCCCTTCAACACAACCAGAACCCACCCCGCAATAGCGAGGCTCAAGCTGACAAGTACGTTCTCTCTCCACTGTTTGCATAGCGTCGGATAATGCCTCAGATGATCTGTGCCGCGTTGACGTCACGCCAGCTGATCAACATATCAGCTGGAGTGACGTTTGGTACTGCGCACGTGCAGACCCATCAGAGGATTTTTTTTTTTCGACGGGAGGCATTTCTCGATAGAACACCGGCTTAAAGTTCACCTAAAAAAAAAAAAAATGATGCTTTTGGCTGGAGGCCACTTTAACACTGAAATACCTTATATACATCACAAAGCATTCCTTTAAACTGTCTTAGAACATAAAAACCTGCAAGTTTTAGTTGTATACGGTGGCTACATTTCCTTGGGCATCATTGTTGGCACTCTTTTACTGACAAACACTAGAATTGGCAAATCATTAAAGGTTGCCTTTCTAGAAGACTTTGCAGGATTTTCTCTCCAGCACGTTTGATTTGCTGAATCCTTAAACCACTTAATGGGATTTACCAAATCTACACTAATTTACACGTCTTCATTAAGACATGGCACTAACAGTCAATGACAAGGACTTGACCTTCTCAAATGTCTTAGTCGCTTTATTTAAAAGGTGAGAAAACAAAAAAGAAAATATGAAAACGAGGACAAAACTTTGTTTCGTAGGCATATAATGAGTGATAAGTGAACAGGTTATTTCTATGCTGTGTACTATGTGCAATTGTCTTTAAAATGATCTTAAACCTTTAGTTTTATGTTACAGTCATTTTTATTGGTTATCATGTCTAACTGTATAAAGTTTTTTTAAGCAAATAATTTTTTGTGAATCTGTTATAAAGTTTCTTACCTGCATCCTGTTACAGGCTGACAATGCTAATCTGCTGCTTCTCAATTAGCAGCAGTGTTTTCAGCCTGCCATAAAAGTTTCTTCATTTGGCTATTGGACTGCCTATCTCATAGACCTGGTAGGCAACCAGCGGCTAACTAATGGATAATACGCGGCAGAGTAAAAACACTTGTGAGGCAGGGGAAAAAGTCATTACTGGCAGGATCTACACATAAGGAACTTTGCAACAGACTCACAAAAAATAATTTTCTTAAAGAATAAATTCACGTTTGGGAACATGTGCGCGGGAGATATGAACAGTCAGCCAGCTACACATTCCAAGCTGTGTGAAGTTCCAGCCTCGTCCCTGAATGAGTAAGCACTGCATTTATCATTACACATTGATCACTAAACTGTTCCTTTCTCTCCCTTATCTGTCTCCCTCCCCCGCTCTGTTCTTCCAAGATCCAGTTAGCACCAAACCACTTATGCAGCCCATAGAGTGAACACTTTTTTTTTTTTTTCGTTTGGTCATTACACTGGAAAAAAAATATGATCCAATTCCCCCATCTACACATTCCAGGTGGATGGGGGTATCCTCAGACCGTGGACCAGTGGGCAAACGACCAGGGTTGCTGTCCTGGCACTGCTATTGAAATCACTGGTCTGTCTCCATGGCAGCAGCAGCGCATTATAAACCAGTGCTGGCTACTTGGCGCATCATGTTTGCAGTCTCTGATTGTCTCTTGTACTATGTCTGCAGTCTGATCGTCTCATGCATCATGTCCGCAGTCTCTGATCGTCTCATGTATCGTGTCCGCAGTCTCTGATCATCTCCTCTAGTATTTTTTTTTTTGGGGGGGAGCCTGGAGCCTGGAACTCCTCTAAGTTTTTGTCTGCTGTGTTTAGACTTTGCTGCATGCAGGGAGTGTTGTTGTTTTTTTAAATTTATTTTTTAAGAACAGATAAAATGAAAAAATGGAGTTCTCCTGACTGCTTGAACTTTTTTTTATGAAAACCGCGCACAGTAATCTTGATGCATCGTGATGCATCGCGGAATTGAATCGAATCGTTGACATGATAATCGTAATCACATCGAATCGTGAGGCCAGTGAAGATGCGCACCTCTAATATGTGTACTGGCCTAATATACCCGTTTACCAGACCCACCTATTGTACCTCCCCTAAACCTTCCAGAAATTAGACTGACACCAATAGGTTGGGTAAACTGGCCGTTGAACGGCCTCTTTTATTAAAGTAAAAATAATTTAACAATATAACCAAAAACAATGTATAAACTTTTTTGGCTGCCGATCCTTGGAGGCACTAACTATAAACTCTTTTTAACCTTATATCTGCTTAAACACTACCCTGGTCCCTGCCGCATTGCACCGGCTCTGGGACCACCACCTTCAGCAGATATATCATACACTTCCCAGTTAATCCACCATAACTGTTATTCACCGGGGACCCATACCTCAGATGTGTCCCCACCCCTCAAATTCCAGAAGTCTGTTTACCAAAGCCTCCAAAGACCCAACCGCATACCCATTTAAAAGTAAAACATATATAATCTCACCCACCCCACCCACCATTACCAACCCCTGAACCTGAACCTGTGGGGCGGGAACGTTTCTCCTCCTCGTGTGCTGGCCGGAAGCTGCTGCGTACCCTGTGACCCCCACACTGTCCCAGCCTCCCTGAGCTAGCTGGCCAATCGCGCTCCACCTCTCCTTTCCATACAGGGAAAATTTAACCCCCACTAGCCCAGCTGCCTGGGCACCTTCTCATGCCGCCCTGCGCTTATTGCAGGTTCTGGCTTTTGCTACGGGCTTACTTTGTGTCAAACTACTCCCTTAAAATCCTGATGCCACAGGACCTGAACTAACATAACGGTTTATAAAACAACATTTTTGTACAATATACAACTGTTGAGTAGGAGTTCCCCTTAATGTGCACTAATGTTATGCACTGTGTCCCTTAAGTGGTGGAAGAAGAAGGTGGAGAAGTCTTCATACCTTAACGCATAGAATGAATTAGGGCAAAAAACCTTGAGGATTTAGAATCACTTTAATTTGCCACAGCAAGACTTTACACAGCTCTTCCCATGTGGAATGGGAATCAGCCTTAATGCGGAGCTCCACCCAAAAGGGGAAGTTTCGCTTTAAGACAAGCAGGTACCTAGTTTTGACAGGTACTCGCTCGCACTTCCACTTGGATTGCCTAGGCGATCCGAGCAGAAGTTCTCGTTCCCAACACACAGCGCTGGATCATTGGACAGGTAAGTGTCCATTTATTAAAAATCAGCAGCTTTACGCTTTGCAGCTGCTGACTTCTAATTTTTATTTTTTTATTTTTTACAGACTAATCCTTCTCTTTAAAAAAGAACTCCAAAGGAAGGCGGTAAGTACAATGTGTACTAATGTGTTACCCTTACCTCCATGGCATTCCTCACAAGATATGTTGTTATAAAACTCAGCTCCATATTACTAGTCCTTGCGCTCTGCTCTGCAGTGTGTGAAGTAGCTGGCTCCATAGAAGTCCATAGGGATTTCCCCTATGCGGCAGAGCACAGAGATTCCATAGCAGAAGCGCAGTCTTCTTTAGTATTAACTTTTTGGAGTTCTTATTAGTTTATAACTCCCCTTCTCTCTCTTCTCTGAATTAGATTGGTGGTTGTAAGTGTGGAACTTGGATACAACAGGCTTTCTTTTTTTAAACCAAATAAGGTGCCAATGGGAGGCATGTTCCCCGGACTCATAGGAAGGCTTGATCTGTGATTTTGTTTGCAGTTTATGTAATAATCTATACTTTTCAAAGTGTCTTTTGACATACAAGCAGAACAACGGACGAGGGAGGGATAAACCCATTAATCAAACATTGTATTATTTCATAGCAAACACTTCAGGAAGGAATTTCATGATTCATGCTTACATACGGCACATTGGCATTTATAGTATTTCACAGGTAGGTGGGAAATCTTTGGTATGATTGTATTAAAGTGGCCTTGCATTTAGAGACGAAGCAGACTGATGTTACCAAAACAGGTAGGGATCACTGAATAATGGGATATAAGACAGCCATCCTTTCACTTTTCCCCAACAACCAGGCACAGCCCGAATGGAAAATGTGGCCAATTACATACAACAATACAGGTGAAGCATTACTGAATGCAGCAAGAACATTTCTTGCCACCATCGGGTCCAATGTGTGAAGTGCTAAATGTATGACAGACAAAAACAGGACATTTCTTCACAGATGTCATATTTAGTAATTAAAACAAGTGTTAAAGTGGAGTTCCACCCTAAAAAAAAAAATTCACAAAAAACCTGCGAAAAAACTGAAAAAAATATAAAAATTTGTACTCTCCAGAAAAGGCCGTTGCTATGCTGAAGTTCCTAATCTGCCTCTTCATCCTTCGCCGCAGGTCTTCTTCCATGTCGTCCTCGCGTTGTCTTCTGGTGAATGGGGCACGCTGCCTTCTGGGAACTGTGTGTATCCCAGAGAGCAGCAGCCCATTCATACAGCGCCGCGAGACTCGCGCATGCGCAGTAGGAAACGGGCAGTGAACCCGCAAGGCGAGTAGGACAGGTAAGTGTCCCTATTAAAAGCCAGCAGCTACAGTGTTTGTAGCTGCTGACTTTAAAAAATAAATAAATCGCGGGTGGAATTTTAAATAGGAAGAAAAGCCCAAGGCCCCGTTAAAACTGCCGCGACTTGGGATCCGACTTGTGGACCCTAAGTTACGTGACATGTGAAATCCCATGTTAGTCAATGAGAGTTTTCTTAATTAACACTACTGAAGTTGCTCCGACTTGAGAAAAAGTTCCTGTACTACTTCAAGGTGACTTCCATCTCACTTGTGCCCATAGACGTTAATAGAAGTCGCCTCCAAGTTGGATCCTCATTTATTCTGATGTGATATAGATCCCAACCTTACAGGAAGATTACCCAGGTATTTCCCGAAAGTCGCTTCAAAGTCACTTCAAAGCTGCATCAAGCAGAACTCAAGTCGCCAGGAAGTCGCCTGGCAAAGTCACACCTTAAGCTTAGGATCACACTGGTGCATGGAAAACACTGCATGTGATTCGCACAGGAATCACACTGCATCCCTGTGCACATCACATGCACTGTCTGTGCGTTGTGATTTCAGCCATATGGCTGAAATTGCATCGCATCCGCACCAGAATGGCACAGGACCTTTTTTTTTCACCACACCTGAATCACATTGCATGGGTGTTTGCACTGCATTCTGCGATCTTTTTCGGGGGGTTGTTAAGATAACATTGACACCCGCAGCAGATCACATGGACTCCGTACGATTGCTTTGGAGTGTGATGTGGGGAAACGCAGCGAATCTTGTGCATTTCCTGCATCGCATTAGCGTGAAATCAGGGCCAGGACACGGCAGTGTGAACTGAGCCTAAGACCCCTTTCACACTGGAGCGGTTTGCAGGCGCTATTGCGCTAAAAATAGCGCCTGCAAACTGACCCTATACAGCGGCTGCTGTTTCTCCAGTGTGAAAGCCCAAGGGCTTTCACACTGGAGCGGTGCACTAGCAGGACCGCTCCAAAAGTCCTGCTAGCCGCATCTTTGGATCGGTGAGAGGAGCGGTGTGTTTACCGCTCCTCCACCGCTCCTTCCCATTGAAAGTAATGGGAAACCGCGGCTATACCGCCGGCAATGCGCCTCTGTAGAGGCGCATTGCCGGCGGTATTAACCCTTTTTCGGCCGCTAGCGGGGGTAAAACCGCCCCGCTAGCGGCCGAATACCGCCGCAAAATATAGCTTGTTCTATTACTGTACAAATGTTCCTCCATACTCCCTGTTTGTACAGTGCAGTTTAGGCGTACAGAAATAATCTGTAAATGGTTGTAAGAAATGATTAATTACTAATTTTTTCCTTTTACATTTTTAGAACAGTGACGTGAAGAGACTTCTTTAAGTGATTAAATAAACTGATAAATTCAGTAGTGTGCATATATCAATCATCCACAACTAGGAAATGCAAGATAAAACGCAGTGAAGGAGAACATAGCGATAACCAGAGACCTGCCCTTTAGGTTACATAAAAAGAAACATAGGAGATGTATGGCTGCCCGTATGTGGACGAGACTAGCAGGCTATGCATTGACTTCTAGTTAAAAAAGTTTAAAGTAGGACTAAAGTATAACCCCTGCCAGTTTTTATTTTTGCCATATGTGTCCAATTGGGGAGATTTCTCTTCACAAAACAGGAAGTGAGAGGAAATCCCTCTAAAGTTAGGGAATACCTGGCTGTCACCAGGGTCAGTAGAACTAGTGTCCCCATTGGAAGATATCCCCACTATTCCTGTTCTGGGTAAAACCCTTCCCCAGAACATTATCTTCTGTGATAATGGTGAACAGCACAAATAGAGAGGGTGAATGTCACCTACAGGGACCTAGACAGCGATAAAAATCTGACAGATTTTCTAATCCTCTCCACTGTATCCAAAACAAATAAAATAGTTTTGCCTTTAGTTATACTTGAAATCCCAATGTACGTTTAAAAAAAAAAAAAACACATCTGAAAGACAGGAACCTGATGAGCGGTGAGCCTGTACCTTGAATCGGATGGAGCAAGATACAGAAAAGCCCTAGTTCAGTGGTTCTCAACCTTAGTGAGGCCAGGGTAAACTTTTCCAAAATCTTCTATGCCCCAACGGTAAAAAAAAATGAAGAAAGAAAAAATCATTATGAGTACTTGAGAAAGTATCACATCTACCTTGCTTTGACACTAAATATGTTTAAATAGATAAGACCACACGCAGGCCAGGCTACATTCACCAATCCACCAGACAGATATATTTGGATATTGTGACGCGCCATTATTGGGCTCCTTCGATTTTCTATGGACTGCTACAGAGACAATTTAATGTTTGAAGGTCATTAGCTGCAGCTGTTCCCTGATAATTTGCCAGTACTACTTGCCAGATGATGCCACATGAAACACATAACAGTGCAGCCTGGTACCAGGATAAGAGATTTCCTTTTAAACTGGTGGTGCCACATAAAAGCACTCTTTACATAGGACCTCAGCAGCATGCAATTTATATGCTTCCACTTAAAGCATATGTCTGAGCAAAGCAAAAAAAATATTCAGTACATCTCTTCAATACATTTTATTTCCCTGCATTTGTTTCTTTTAAAAACATTGCAAGTACAGAAAACTAATTGTTGATCCTGCCAAATATCCAGTGAGCTCTTAACTTATTGTAGTGAGCTGAAAACACTACCACTGATACACTGAATTTCCCATCCATGTTGTCATCCCTTTCTGAGTTCTCCCTTGCTGGGCTACAGAACATCCCCCCACCCACCCTCAGTACTCATCTCCATGAGATTCAGGGGAGAAGCCCATAAGTACAAAGGAACTGATCTGAAGATATAAAATGGTCACTTTAAGATGTTTTCTGAGACAGTACTAGCTCTTTTGAGAACTAGTTTTACATTTTCCAAGCTATAAATTTCGGTGCCTCACTATTTGTGCTAAATACTTTTATTTTTAATAACCATTCCTTTGTAACCTTATACACGGTGTTACATGTTTTTATTAGCTTGTAAATGGACAGCTCCTATACGTAACAGTACATACACAGACAAGCTGTAAACACCAGTGTCTACTTATCTGTACTAAATACCGTATTTATCGGCGTATAACACGCACCCCAATTTTAAGAGGGAAGTTTAAGTAAAACATTTTTTCACAGCCCCCCTCTCCCTGCACAGTAAACAGCCCCCCTGCACTTCCAGGAGACCCCCAGTCTCCTGGGAAAGCACTGCCAGCATTCTCTACAGTTAAGAAAAAATCACTGCCAGCCCCTTCCAGACTGCTCCTCCTATGTCACTCCTATTGTAAAATGAAGCTTCCATATACCTCAATAGCTCAGTTTTTTTTACTGACCTGATCACATGACTGCTCTCCTCTGACGTTACACAGATGGTTATGTGACCGCTCTCCTCCTCCAATCTAAAGCTACACTTGGAGGAGAGCAGCCAGAAAAAAACAGAGCTATTGAGAGATTTACAAGCTTCGTTTTTACAATGACACTGACACAGGAGGAGCGATTTAGGAGAAGGGGCTGGCAAGTGATTTTCTTTTATCAACTTTAGACTATGCAGGCAGTGCTGTCCCAGGGCCAGGAGAGGTGGGACGGCCGGCCTGACACCCCCCCCCCCAATGGGACCAGACCAACCGATCCCTGCACCCTGTTGGTAAAACATAATATTGGCGTATAACACGGTTTGTCCCCTGTTTTCAGGGAAAAAAAGTGTGTGTTATATGCCAATAAATACGGTACTTTAACCATTCCCTTTGTAACCTCATACATGGGGTAACATGTCTTTACCTGCTTATAAATGAACAGTTCAGGAAAAGTACATACTATTAACAGTAGGTACACTCGAATTATTTGTTGAGATTTTGCCTATTCAAATGAAACAGTCGTACTATATAATGTACTCCTATCTAGTGCCCATAAATGGGTGTGCATGGTCAACAGCAGTATTGGATACAGTGTTGCCTTCGAATGATACTCAGTCGATAAGAAATCAGAACTCTTGCTACACACATAATGAAAAACCAAATGCCAGACAGTACATTTTTATTTAGATTTTTCCAAATAACAAGAGAAGATAAGAATCCACTTACAGAGAGGATAAACTCTCTATCACGTACAGAAAAGCATATAAAACATTATTCATAGATATAGATTACAGACGATCATTTAGAACAGTGGTTTCCAAACTGCAGCCCAGGGGACAAACACGGTTTTTGCTTGCTTTTGGGGCACTATTTTATTTACTGACACCAATGAAGTGCACAATTCCTCCGAATGACACCAAGGATGGGGAACAGTTCCTCCCAATGACATCAACGACGGGACACTGTTCCTCCCAATGACATCAATGACGGGACACAGTTCCTCCCAATGACACCAATGATGAGGGATTGTTCATATCCATTGATGCTGGAACATTTTGTACTCCCGATGGCCACAGTCTAGCCCCCCTAAAGTTTGAAGAACAGTAAACTGGCTCTTTGTTTAAAAAGTTTAGAGACTCCCTGATTTAGATTATAGTACATAGTCTACTCAGTAGCTGCGCGAGTAAACAGAATGATTAGGACTGCGTAGGGAATCAGTCACGCATTTCATCTTTTGGCAACTGAGCATGTTGGTGTATGAAGGATGAGTAGCGTTATTGTAATTTTGATGCAAGATCAGAAGAAAGAAAGAAACATCAAGAGAGAAAGAAGTATAAGAAAATCAGTATGAATGAATAGAGAAAGGTGGAGTGTAAGTATGACAAAAGAGGATAGCCACTCAATGTGCAAGGCCATATATACACTATTAAGCCCCGTACACACGATCGGTTTGACTGATGAAAACCGTCCGATGGATGGTTTTCATCAGACCAACCGATCGTGTATGGTACCCATCGGTCTTTTTTCCATCGGTTGTAAAAAATAGAACTTGTTTTAAAATTTTCCGATGGGAATTTCCGATCGTCTATGGGCAAGTCCATCGGTTAAAAAACCCACGCATGCTCAGAATCAAGTCGACACATGCTCAGAAGCATTAAACTTCATTTTTCTCGGCTCATCGGAGTGTTTTACGTCACTGCGTTTGGAACGGTCGGTTTTTTGACTGATGGTGTGTGGCCAAGACTGATGAAAAACAGTTTCATCGGATTACCGATGGTCAAATCCATCGGACGAAAATCCATAGGTTATCCGATCGTGTGTACAGGGCTTTAGAGAGAGCTAATTTGTGTTTTGAATTAGGTACGGTAGGTGCCCCAAGCATTCCACACTGTGTTGAATTTGTCCAGTCTGTTGCGTAATCTAGTTGTTAGGTGTTCTATTAATCTTACTTCTTTTATCTAATTTAGTAAATCATGCAAAGAATAGGGAGCTGTCTGTTTTCATCTAGTAGTTATTATGCAACATTAGGGCCGAAACAACTAATCGATTAATCGACAACTAATCGATTATGAAAATAGTAAATTGGCCAGTAACATAATGGGGTTAAAAAAAGCTAAAATTAGCCCTTTATAGTACAAAAAAAGAGCAAATCCCTACTGTAAATATTACTTTTAGAGCCGGTTCACATAGGGGCGACTTGGGATCCGACTTGAAGTCGCCACAAGTCGCGCGGTTGAGAAAATCAATGTAAGTGAATGGAGCCGTCTTAATGTATACTACTGAAGTCGCTCCGACTTCAGAAAAGGTTCCTGTACGACTTCAATCCGACTTCTAGGTGACTTGTACCCATTGATTTCAATGGAAGTCGCCTCCAAGTCGGATCCCCTGTGTTAACTGAAGCAACTTGGCAAAATAGTTTTCTCGGAAATCCCCTCCCTCCCCCAGAGCTGATTACTCTTTGATTGGCTACTGGCAAAGTCCCCTGTCCTGGAGGCGACTTCAAGTCGCCCCAAGTCGCGCTGTGGGTCGCACTGTGGTTCACGCTCAAGTCGCGCTGAAGTCGCCTCGCAAAGTTGTGTCGCCCATGTGTGAACCGGCTCTTACTGTCCCACAGTAAAAAATGAACCCCTTACAGTAGCGATTATTTTCTCTTTTTGTACTAATTTTAGTTTTTTTAACCCCCATTATGTTACTAAACATCTCAGGCCGGGGTCACACCTCTGTGTTTTTTGGTGCTTTTTGCAGAAACGCACTGCAGTCCATTTACATGATTTCCTATGGGACACGTTCACATCCATGATTTTTTCAGCCGCTGAGTATTTGGAAAGGGCAAGGACTTTTTTTTAACGCAAAACGGTGCTATTTTTTTTTTTGCTTCAATATACTTCAATAGAGAGGCTGCAGAAAAGCATGTAATAATGCGTTTTTTTTGCGGCAATTTGTGTTTTTTTAATCTGCCACACAACAAATTGGGCAAAATTTTTTTTTTTTAAATGCAAATCGTCGCAAAATTACCCTTTTTTTTAAAAAAGGTTATTAACCGATTAATCGAAACAATAATCGGCCAACTAATCGATTATGAAAATAATCGTTAGTTGCAGCCCTATGCAACATATCGCTGTAAGGATATGGGTTAGCAGCTTTTTAAAATAATTTTCTACACTCTGAATTGGGAGACGCAAAGATGTGTCAGAAGGTCCGGAGGTATAGAAGATTCTGCTAATTTTGAAAGCAAGGCACTGGCCTCCTCTGAGAAAGATGTGACTCCAGGACAGGATCACAAGATATGAATCTTGTTCCCTCTGCCGAGTTGCATCCCTAGCATATGTTTCTAACGGTGGATAGATAGAATGCAATAAATCTGGTGTCTAGTACCAGTGCATTAAGATTTTATATGTATTCACTGTTGTTCATATAGATCTTATGTTGGCCTGAGAAAAAACATCCATCAAATCTCCAAGGAAAGCTCACCCCCAAATGTCAACATGTAAGCAAAGGTTCTTCAAGAAGTGTACTCAGCATTTTATGTATATCAGAAATCAGAGCTCTCCTAGAAGGCCCCATCCTACAGATCCTCTTGAAAGGGGTAAACTGATCAAATTTGAAATCTTAAATTGTAAGTCCAGGCTAGATATAATTAAAAATAAAATGTCTGCCACCCCCTCTTAACTCCTATGCTAACTGCCCTGTAGAAGGAAGATGCTTATACTTACCTATTCTCGGGGGGCTCCGGTCCAGTCACATGATCGGCTCCAGGCAGCTGGCTTCAGGGAAGAAGAGGGACAGCCACCTTTAGAGTCTTTGGAGCTGTTTAATTCCAGATAAAATTAGGCAAGGCTGTCTTATTTTTTAGGATCTTAATCTAGGGGGACCTTAATGGGGAGTGTAAAACTTAATTTGTACTTCTGGATAAAGTGAGGAAGAGCAATAACGTCTGTTGCGTGTGACACCATTGGGCAGACTTCACTTACCTTCTTTCCTTGTGCCACCAAAACAGGCAGAAATAAAACCTGACAAGGGGTTTTAATGGTTTCCTATCCTACCAAGTATTTTTGTTGTTGTCTCTGTCCCCACTGTAAGAATTTCTTTGATCACACAGGGCAGGATCTTCCCAACCTAAAAACAGACTGCTATAAACATCCAAGGTTTTACATTTTTTGCCCAAAATTCTGGTTGGACGTGGACTTTGAGGGTACATTCACACCAGGTATGGTGGGACTGTGTTGGGCGGCTATTCCAGCACAGTCCCAACGCAAGACAAGGCAAAGTGCCTTGTCTCTGGTGTGGCTGGTTCACATTGTTGCTTTTGCGGTGGTGTGCAGGCGGTGTGAGTACTATGTGCAACCCAATCACTGCATGTGTGACATTTCAATAAAGTTCATTTAAAAAAAAAAATAAGGAAGTGCAATGTATCAGGATAGGTGCACCAGCACAGTCTGCACCACAATGCACATCAGCTGCTGCATTGTAATGCAGCAGCTGGTGTGAATGGACCCCAAGTACATATACATTTACTGTTTTACAGGTCAAATAACTTGTTTACTGGCTTTCTTGTTTGAGTCAATGTCCTGGAACATGAATGCAGCCGTTGAAGTCAGCAAGCCTTTGATTTTCTCTTATGACTGTTTTTCTTCAAATAAGTTTGTGACAGAACAGGCCAGCAGTGACTTGCATATGTATTTATTTCCTCATTATGAATCCCAGTACACTAAACTGAAAAATACATCAAATTGTTCATTTTGTTGCAATAATAAACACCTTCACTTTCTTTTGTTTTTTTTTATAATTCTCATCTTTGGATTTCTTCAGATGTGTTTTTCTACTTAACCACATATACTTCCAATGTAATTATTGATTTCCATGTACAACATGGCTATAGATGACAATAGCAAATTAATTCCAAACTATTAGTCATGTTTAATTAGTCTGAGAAAGTAATTTTGCAACAGGGCAGGGCAGACCCATTTGTACAAGTTTATCAACATGAATTAAACTGTTTTATCTGCTTGCTGAAGTATTTGCATGCCTTGCTCTGCTTTTACCTATCCAGTGGGTAAGATTATCATGACACAGCCATTCACAGTCATTAAGGTGTAGTCTGTAATAATGAATCCAGTTCTTTCAGTTACTAATTGAAGAGAGCAATTGGAAGTTCATATTTCACATTGCAATAATTTCTAGGGATCTATTTATTTTTTTAACACGGTGGTGCTACTTTTAGAAAGCAATACTTCACCAGACTTTTACCACAGTTTGTTAATGCCACCCAATAGCCACCAAAAAATCTTAAACATTTGGTATCAGTCATTTTCCATTGTAGGTTTGAATCTGAAAGTGTTCCATTGAGCCAGGTACCCAGAACCATTCTCACTCATGCCAAACAATAAATTAGTACTGTACTTTGTCTTTAGGCCATTGGAATGAAAGGGTCCATTCTAAATCTTATCACATACACATATGTTGCTTAGATTTCACTTGTTTGATTATCAAATAATATTTACAAGTATGAAGTGTGCTGGTCTACTTATAAATTAACTTGGTTGTAAATTGTGCTCTTTGAACTGCAAGTTATTGATAAATGTTAATCTAAAAGGCCAGATCAAAGCCTACAAAATTCAATCTGGGGCTGGCTGAAGGCCTAAAACCAATTACCGTATATACTCGAGTATAAGCCGACCCGAATATAAGCCGAGGCACCTAATTTTACCACAAAAAACTGGGAAAACTTATTGACTTGAGTATAAGTCTAGGGTGTCCATCTGCATGCCTCACTGTGCCTCACTTTGCCTGTGTCCATGTGCATGCCTCACTGTGTCCATGCCCCACTGTGCCCATGCCTCACTGTGTCCATGACTAGACTTACCTTTAACATGGGAGTATATGGAAGGGGTGCCCGGCTTTGAAAAATCGTGCTCCCCGGCCGTAGGTCCCCCAGACAGAAAACTTTGCACACTTGTAGAGAACTGGGGCTACATGTGTGCCAAGTTTCGGAACCAGGGGACCTACGGAAAGCCAGTACCGGGTTCTCAAATTTACCAGAGAAATTAACGTTTAACATGGGAGTCTATGGAAGGGGTGCCCGGCTTTGAAAAATCGGTGCTCCCTGGCCGTAGGTTCCCCGGAAAACAAACTTTGCACACTTATAGAGGAAGAGTGGGGCTATATGTGTGCTAAGTTTGGGGTCCAGGGGACCTATGGCCGGCCAGTACCGGGTCCACAAATTCTGGGAGATCAGGCGCAAAAAGGTGACTCGAGTATAAGCCATGGGGGGTATTTTCAGCACAAAAAAATGTCTCTCTTTCACTCAATTCCCCGACACAGGTACTGATTTCCCTCTTCTGCCTTTCAAGCCTCCCCCACATGGGACTTTAAAAAAAATAACAAACCTATCTATACTTATCTGCTCCGTGCAATGGAATTGCACAGAGTGACTACGAACCTCCTCTTTTCGGGTCCTGCACAGCCACTCCTGGCCCCACCCCCCTGTTCAGTGCCCTCTCTTTGAACCTCCAAAATCCCGGGTCCCTAATACAAATTTAGGAATACAAATTTAGTCAGTCCTCTCCAGCCAAAATTAACCCAGGACATCTCACCCTGCATGGGTGAGATCCCCTGAGTACCGCAATGTCTGCAATCTCAATCTATGTCTCAATCTGCAACTGTCCCCCTTAAAGTGACCACAGCTCAAATATCGGGGAATCGTACCTGCCATCCAGGACACATTCCCGATGTCCTGTACACAATGTACTCTGTGTTGTACTTCAATGTGTGTAAAAATTTGCATTGTTCCGATTTCTTCTTGCTGGAGGCTGCCATTTTGTTGACGCCCAGAGTGGGTTTACTTTCTTATTGTAAACTCTCCCGTTCTCCTTGGTCTCAAAAAACTATTATTTTGCTTTCTGCAATTAAAATGTGTGCATTTCCAGCCTTGATTGAGTCTTGAATGTCGGCCTATTTATACTGAACCGGCCAATGCTGCCCGACATTCGGCCCGTGTGTACAAGGCTTTACTCTTTTGTGTCTCCCTGACAGCAGAGTTTGTCCTGTCACCTCTCCAGTTTTTCTTTTCTCCCTCAATAACCTGTGTTCCCTCAGCACAGTCTGTGCCATTGTTCTTGTCTCAGCAGCAGTAAATCTTTAAGCCTAGTACACAGGGGTGGCATCGGCCAGTTTAGCTTCTGTTGAAGGGGCATGAGCGAAAAAGGTCTGCCCGATCTGCTCCCGACTAGCGCTCCAAGCCAATGGGAATATCCTGGCGGGGGGCAGTACCCCCCGCAACACAATAGCTCAGTAGTGTAGATCGCTGTACAAACTGCGAGTAGTTAGTGCAGCGGCTCCTCCTGAGCTGCCAGTTTTCTTACGTTCAGCCCTGCTGGGCTGAATGAAAAAAAAGCTAGTAGTGTGTACCAGGCTTTAGGCTCTCAGCTGATTGGCCTCTAGTGACTCACGGATTATCAGCACAGTGTCAAGAATGCAGGACAACTGAGGCTGTGTGGAGCTGGGTGAGACTGGTCCTTACTGAAGTATAAGCATTTATTTTAAATGTTTTGCATACAATTACCTACAAAAAGAGCCAGCATTAAGTAGTCTATCAGGACTTAATTTTTTGACTAAAGTTCCACTTTAACCACTTCTCTACTGGGCACTTAAACCCCCTTCCTGCCCAAGCCATTTTTCAGCTTTCAGCGCTGTCACAATTTGAATGACAATTGCATGGTCATGCAACGCTGTACCCAAACGAAATTGGCGTCCTTTTTTTCCCCACAAATAGAGCTTTCTTTTGGTGGTACTTGATCACCTCTGCGGTTTTTATTTTTTGCGCTATAAACAAAAGAAGAGCGACAAGTTTGAAAAAAAACACTATTTTTTACTTTTTGCTAGAATAAATATCCATTTTTATTTCCCCTCAGTTTAGGCCGATACGTATTCTTCTACATATTTTTGGTACATGTCTTTAGTAAAAAAAATGTCAAAAAGCGTTTATTGATTGGTTTGCGCAAAAGTTATAGTGTCTACAAAATAGGGGATAGATTTATAGAATTTTTATTTATTTATTTATCTTTTATTAGTAATGGCGGCGATCAGCGATTTTTATCGTGACTACGATATTGCGGCGGACACATCGGACACTTTTGACACATTTTTGGGACCATTCACAATTATACAGTGATCTGTGCTATAAAAATGCATTGATTACTGTATAAACATGACAGGCAGGGTAGGGGTTAACACTAGGGGGCGAGGAAGGGGTTAAATCTGTTCCCTATTAGTGATTCTTACTGTGGAGGGAGGAGACCGAACTGTGTCCCTATGTACAAGGGACACACCATCGGTCTCCTCTCCCTGACAGGACGTGGATCTGTGTGTTTACACACACAGATCCACGGTCCTGCTCGGTTACTGGGCAATCGCGGGTGCCCAGTGACGCGGCGGTGCATGCGCGTCCCTTAGTGGATTTTAAAGGCGCGACGTCATATGACATCCGCCCAGGATAACAGTGTCTTCCTGCCGCCGTCTACGCTTTCCCCGACTTGTTCATTCCCAGACTTAGTTGGGGTAGGCGGTACACTTTGGTGGGGGTCAGCCACGCCCAGTGACCTTTGACCTCCGGGGACCCGCCCTCTGACCTTTGACCTCTGGGGGAGGTCCCTGTTCAAGAGCCTGGGTCCTAGCCTTGTTCTTAAAGGGAAAACCCTAACCCTAACTGTACTTTTAGGTATACCACATTCAAAGCTGATAAAGCGATTTTTATCTGGGTTTTTTTTTTCTAATAATAAACATGTTCTACGTGTAGGGATACCCCTGAAGGAGCTGCTTAAGTTTGTTCAGTCCGTTACTCTGCCTCTCAACCCTAATAACAGCCTCAGCCACACCTGGTAATAGTGTAAGTGCAATGACCAATGAGAAACACACACGTTATGATAAAACACAGAAATTGTCTTTATTGCAATATTTCTCTGAAAGAATAACAGACAGTAACAGTATATAGCAAACCTGAGAATGTCCCCAAGAGCAGAGGCACACTTAAATGGTAAATAAAGCACAATATGACACTTTAAATTGGATTGGTTATCTTTACTCAGGTTGGCTCTATGGGTCCAGGCAGGAGGAGAGCAGAAGAATGACCCTCTTTGTGTCAGTTAAATGAGGGTTAATAAAGCGCTATCATCAACCTTAAAATATTGCACAGTGATCCAATGTATAATGCAAAAGCAATTGATATCCAGTGAACCTATACTAGATAATAATAAAGTGCTTACTAAAAATATATCAAAAAGGTGCTTTTCCAGATTTCTCATAATACAGAGACAAAGTCAGACACCACTCCTAGGTGAAATTGAAATCAGGAGGACAACGATACCCAGATGATCAGGTTTAAAGTCTCCAATGATGTGGTGGATTGCTCTCAGACCTTCATTGCTTTTCAATCCTTCATAGACCCGTGTTGCTCAAAGAGAAAAGAGTGACAAAAACTCATTGCGCAGATAAATAAACTGGGAACGACATAAGTGTAATAAAACCACAGTTGCACTCACACATGTCCCACAAAATTATCGCATATAGGAAGGTCAGTTGCATAACAGAACTCCTCACTTAGCTGTCCGTGCTCACACAGCACTGAGATCGATGGCTCCTCCTTACGTGTTATGTCACTGGACATGTGACTTTATCAAAGGCCTCTATCTCCTGTCCCCTGACACCACAGGCCCAACTTGAATTCAAATCAACATGCAATGGCTTAACCTCCTAGATAAGCTGTCCCACACACCCACTGCATATACAGAGCCCTGAATATGTGTGTGCCGATCTGTATGGCACTAGTAGCTTCAGTCCTTTTGAAGAAAAGATAAAACTTTGTGTCTTCAGCTGGCCACTTTCGTTGGTGCACTTAAACTCATGGATAGCAGGGCCAAACAACACAACTGGCCTAGATTATTAAGTGAAGCAGGTAGGATCATTCTCAACAAGGTGAGAGGACAATGAGGTCTGTATACAGTGTGCAAGAAATGGATAGCCTTATTCTTTATCCCTGTGGCACTACAAGTGTCAGCAAGATGACTACCAGAAATGATGTCTGTATACAGTGTTCAATTAACTCCTGGATAGCAGTGTCCCTGTTTCCTGCAAAGAGGCAAAAAAAAACCCTCACCCAATCCTGCGATCAAGGCCCAAACAAACTTCCTGGAACAGCAGGCTCTCCTGGCGACCCGACTGGTCACCTCACACCGGAATGCTTCACCTTCGGTGCAGATGTGCACCTGGGATCCCCCTCTCTCAGGCTGGATGTCCCGACTGGCGGCAGAAGCCTAAATCTCGCGGCGGAGATCATCTGAGTGGCAGCATCTCTCCCTCGGGTCTGATCTCTTTCCGCACCTTGTGCAGACTGAGAATCTCCTTAGGAAATCAAAATTAAGTCCTTAATTTCCTGCCAGCAGAGCATGCTGGGATTTGTAGTCCTGCCTCTTTAAAAGTCAGTGAGGCCGCTCCATTCTGAGACTTCATATTCCAGAGTCCTTTGAGGCTGCTTCCTGTAGTAGTAATAAAATTCCTTTTCTGGGGTCCAAAGCCAGAGGTCTCAGCTGCTCCTCTTCTGTGTGTGCCCCTATAGCAAGCTGCTTACTATAGAGGGCACACCTGTGGGCTTGCACCAGAACCGCACTGTGTGTGCCTAAACACACAGTGGGGCTCAGCCCTACCCCCTGCGCTGTTCTCACAAACTTTGATTAACAGCAGCCCATGAAGATGGACTCAGATAAGTATTTGGGGAGAAAAGGGCAAATAAATTAACTGAACTTTTTTACCTTAATGCAGGGAATGCATTGAGGGAAAAAATGTGTTGTCTTTAGAACACTCAAAGGTAATTTTTTATGTAAATTTCTTACTTTTCTTGCTTGAGGCACCATATTTTCAGAACAGTACTTCAAATATAGAATTGCAGATTATTCTTCTAGTGGCTATCCGTGTCAGTGCAATCATCACTACTGTTGAATGACTGCTACAATAGAGCTAATTATGATAAAGATGGTATGGCTTCAATTGGTCTGACTGACTTGCAATGAGATAGATGAGTAATAGAGAATTAACAGGATGCAACATTACTAAGAAGGAAGTACATCCCGCATATAATATACAGTAATGAGTAAATATTGCTGCCCCAAGTAGATACAGGGAGTGGACAAAATAACAGAAGTCCCCAATTATATATTTATATCAGTAACAAAATATGGGTATAGTTTCACTTTAGCCTGTAGAATAACTGCAATCTTCTTTCAGAAATTCAGCTGTCATACAGGCTCTGAACTACGTGTGGTAGGATTTTGTACCTTTCTTCAATAGGAAAAACCTCCAATTGTTTGGGGGATGAAGGGGCAGAAGTCTACATTGTATTGTGTGCTTCTGAACTTCCCAGTGAACCTTGATGATGTTTAGCTCTGGTAACTGAGAAAACTATTGGAGGCATTAGTCTTCATCCCCCTTATTAAATAAACAATCTTGTGGTTATTATCTTTAAATACAGAAACATCATGGGAGAACATTTTTTGAACCACAAAATGAATGTCCAGTCAACTGCCCTTGTGTTATTTTACCCCTACATAACTATGCAGAACAGACATCAGCCTGAACGACTCCCATGAGATAGCTGCCAATGCTATTATAGGTCCCCTACCACATTTAACAGGTGACACCAGTATGGGATGAAAGCATACGTTGGCTCATAACTCATTCAGATGCAGGTAATAGAATATTCATTAGCCCTCATAATGTTTTTCCTTTGCTCTCTGTTCCTCTTTTCTAATGCAGTCTATGTTTTTTCATATATTGTAATTTTTGGACTGTTCTGTTGACTTAAATATTCTTACTGTTTTATTACAGGTACTTATATAGGGCTATCAATTTATGCAGCATTTCACATATATATTGCACATTCACATCAATCCCTACCCTCAAGGAAGGTCCCCAACTCACATACATACACATACTAGGGTAAATTTTGACAGGATTCAATTAACCTATGAGCATGTCTTTGGAGTGTGGGAGAAAACCAGAAGCCCCTCTCAAGGATCTTTTCCTGTAGATGCCTAAGAACAGAGAAATATCATGCGACCATACAACAGCACTGCAGGAATAAGGTACTTATGCCGCGTACACACGATCGGAATTCCGACCGTGTGTAGGCTCCATTGGACTTTTTCTG
The DNA here is from genome assembly GCA_029206835.1 of Rana muscosa. Taxonomy (NCBI): domain Eukaryota; kingdom Metazoa; phylum Chordata; class Amphibia; order Anura; family Ranidae; genus Rana; species Rana muscosa. The sequence goes on along the minus strand of CM055122.1, from coordinate 60,737,673 downwards.
TCGGAATTTCCGACAACAAAAATTTGAGAGCTGGTTCTCAATTTTCCGACAAGAAAAGTTCCTGTCGGAAATTCCGATCGTCTGTATGCAATTCCGATGCACAAAAAAAACACGCATGCTCAGAATCAAGCAGAAGAGCGGAACTGCCTATTAAACTTCATTGATCTCGGCTCGTCGTACGTCTTGTACGTCACCACATTCTTGACGGTCGGAATTTTGTGTGACCGTGTGTATGCAACACACGTTTGAGCCAACACTCCGGTTTTCTTGTCGGAATTTCCGATCCTGTGTACGCGGCATTAGAGTATTAAAAAAACAACAACAATACAGTGGCACAATATATATAATTTGTGTGAATGAATTATGGCAATTACTACTGCTCTGTTTAGTATCACTTTAAATCTTTGTTTAACCACTTTGCGCCCGCGCTATAGCTGGAAGACAGTACAGGCTTAAAATGCCGGGAGGGCGTACATGGACATCCTCCCGTTCTCACGTGCCACGCTCTGTGATCACTGAGTCCTTGGGACTCGGCTGATCGCAGGTCGGGGTAAAGGGCCAATCACAGCAGCCCTTTACTACTAGATCAGCTGTCAGCCAATGGCAGCTGATCACGAAAGTAAACAGAAGCCGGTTATAGGCTTTTTTTCCCCTCACGCTGTCAGTGTGAAGAAAAGAAGAAAGCCGTTAACTGGCTTCTGTTAGAGGGACATCCATCCCCTTAGTGCACACCAGTGCTGCTAATCAGTGCCCTCAGTGCTCATCAGTACAGCTAATAAGTGCCCACCAGCGCCTCCTGATCAGTGCCCACCAGTGCCGTCTCATTAGTGCCACCTATCAATGCCCATCAGTGAAGCCTATCAGTGACCATCAGTGCCACCTCATCAGTGAAGTAAAAAAAATTACATGTTTGCAAAGTTTAATAACAAAATATGAAAAAAAAAAAATCAAAATTTTCAAACTTTTTTGGTTTGTTTAACAAAAAATAAAAACCCAGTGGTGATTAAATACCACCAAAAAAAGCTCTATTTGTATGAAAATAAAAATAAAAAATGGGTACAGTGCTGCATGACCATGCAATTGTCATTCAAAGTGTGAGAGCGCTGAAAGTTGAAAATTGGTCTGGGCAGGAAGGGGTATAAGTGCCCAGTAAGCAAGTGGTTAAATACTTTAGATATTGCAAGTGCATTAACAATTAGTGCTAGAAAAGCAATATTCTAATACGACCTGTTAAAAAAATGAAGCGGTCTAATTAGGTAACAGTGGATGGAAGGTGGGGTGTGTAAATGTCACTAAATACATTTAGTCAATCTCCCAGTTTAAAATACAGTTTATTTAAAACAACACCATAATTCAACTTTTTCTGCATATTTCTGGTATAGGAAACTGTTCTTTTACTAATTTCTATAGTCCAGGTGTGTTACACACACACACCCAGTACACTTAAGGCATCGCTCATTTTGTATCTGATCCTAACACAGGCTAAAACAGATCAGTATTCCTTAGCATTGCATAGCTGAAGGGGACAGTCTCTGCTGCATTTATACATAAAACTATAATTACGGTAGCATTAAAAAAAACAAAAAACTAAAACAGATGTTATTAAATAATTAAATAGCTCTTGTGAATACATAATGTATTTAGTAAAAGCAACAAATATATAATGTAGTACTTAAGCCTTTAAAATAATTATGCAATTCAAAAAGAAAAAAAATTGCCTTGGACAAAACTGATTAAAAAATACAGTATAATGCTTGTAGACAGGACAACCCTATGCATGCTTATACAACATTAAGACCATTAAGAAGTTAAAGTGTTGGATGGTTCTAGCAGTTTTCCAGCTTCGGAAATATCTTGCACCGCATGCCACATTAATAAATTACACTGCTTCCGCAAACAGAGGTCCCCTGTTTTGTGATACGCTGAGGAACAAACATTATCTATTTCAGTTCTGATCATGTGCACCTCCATTTGCAAGGCTCAGTGCCCTCAAGCTGTGTGTGTCTGTACACAGTTGTTAAAAGGGAGATGAAGCACATGGAATTCTGATTCATAGCAAAGTCTGCATGTGACTTTTATTTGTGACTGCTTAAATTGAAACCAGAACTTTCATGCAACGTGCACATTGACTAATATGTAATATTAAAGAATCTTTAAAACTGTGTTAAATTATTAGAAAAGAGAACACAAAACACAAAAGAGATAGGATAGGGTGGAGATAAAGTTTTTTCAAGGTAAAATAAAAAAAAAGATTTTTTACTTTCCTGTAATATCCTTTTCTTAGAGTACAGTACAGACTCCTTTAAGTTATGACCATATGCTGCCACGTTCACGTGAGGACACTGGCAAACCAAGTTGCTAGGAAAACACAAATATACCTCCCACTTCCCCGCAATCCTCAGGTTTTTAGCAAGAAATTAGAGGAAAACACCATGACAGACGGGAGGGCAGCCTTGGTCTCCAAGAAAAGGGTTTTACAGGTACACAAACAAGAAAAAATATATATAGTCGCGCTAACTTATAAATATAAACATAAGCCCACCACTGAATGATTGAAAAAATTATCTTCAAATCATCACAGTGAAGAATTATGTAAGTGCTCAGTGAAGAACAATAAATAAAAAATATATAAACAAAGCATATGGAATAATAATACAAACTTAATTAATGATATTAATACATGCTTGCATAGGGCCTTAAATAATCAAATCCAAAGTCCATACAAAGAAGCACCCGTGATCAAGTGTCCATGTTAAATGAAAAAAGAAAAATGAAAAAAGCAAAAGAAAACAAAACAAAAACGATTCCAAATCTTCTTATATTCGTGACTTTCACCACCACCAGTAAGAATTCCTGCTTACCAAAAAGCGATGGTCCCCTATGACGGAGGACCCCAAACAGCCTCAAATGATAATCAGTAGGACTCCAGACTTCAGTGTATGCTGAGCCTCAATAGTTTTGATAGCCAAAATGCTCATATACCATCATGCAGTACTCGATACGGAACATGGAAGGAAGGGAGGACACTACATAGTGTAAAATCCTTGGTGGATATTTATTTAAAAGAAGAAAACATACTTACAAAAATGCAGTTTAAAAAACAGCCTTAAAAATGTGACAGCGCCGACCGGTCAAAGGCGCTAGTCACACACATACGTCCGTGGAAGTCGAGCAGTGGAGGGTGACGTCAGCACAAAGCTCGTATCCTGCCTTACGCGTTTCGTGAAAATTCACGTCGTCTCGGGGCACAGGCGATGGGCTGCGTCACCCCCTCTTTATAGGGAACACAAGAACTCAAGGGTCCAGCCCGAGGGAAGGCGCGCGCGCGCACCTCGCGCAGCGAGGTAGCCACGCCTCGCTGTCGTATCCACCAAACAGCAAAAGCAGCGGATGCGCGCGCATCTCTCCCCACGAGGAAGCCAAGCCTCGTTTGCAAATACATGCCGTGCGCGTCATCACGCCAAACGGGATGACGAAAGCATGGCGGGGAGTATGCCGCACACACGCGTGTCCATGGCAACAATGGCCACGACCGCAATGCGCGCGCCACCCAGGGGGGAGGAGCCTCCAGGTGTGTCACAGGAGGCAGTAAGACTCACAACCTCCGCCGCAGCCATAATGTGCGGTGAACATAATGGGACTTGAACTGCTCCAAATTTAAAATCCTAACTGTAGAGGACATATACATACATGAATATAATATAAGACATAAATGTCATACCAGTATCTAAAGCCATACATGTTTGAAATATACGGAGATAGATTAACTCATAGTAGTTAATAATCCATAAATGATAATAAAATCACCAAGGTTACAACGATTACCATCTAATCTCGTCCCTCTTACTACCCCGCTTAACATGGTCAATGTCCATTACAAAACGGGAAAAAGAGACGGAAGTAAACGGTTAAATTTAAACAGAAAAAGGAAAAAGGAGAAGAGAAAGAGTGTACATACAGCACGATCTACATCTCCCAAAAAACTATACTCCAATATAGTTCAATAATCCACCCCAAACAGCCATTATAAAAACATAATTAACTGATTGGCTAGATTAATTCAAGAATTGTTAATAAAAGCGTCAACATCAGTGTCCACATTGAGTCCGTGCGGAACGTAAGTCCTCAACCTGTACACCCATGCCATTTCTTGCTTGGAGATTTCTCTCACAAGCGAGCTGCCTCTCCAATGGGGTCTGTATTTGTCAATAGCGATGAATAGTGTACCAGATGGGTCTCTCTTGTGGACTTGATCGTAGTGCCTGGATACAGAGTGTTTATCGAAACCTTTGCGTATGTTCGCTATATGTTCGTTAAGTCTCACCCTTACTGCCCTTTTGGTCCTCCCCACATATTGGAGACCGCAAGGGCATTGTATGAGGTAAATAACCCCCAAAGATGAACAGGTGATGAAGGGTTCGATTTCATAGGAACGGCCCGTGCTCGTTGAAGAAAAATGGCTAATCTTCCTATCCCTACAGCTATTCAGGCTGCACACTTGGCATTTTTTGCATTTATAATATCCTGTCAGGTTCTCTAGGAATGTTCTATTAGCCCGTGGGGGGTCCTGGACACTTGGGGCCACCCTGCTGGACAGTGTAGATGCCCCCCTAAATACAATAGCTGGTCTCTCTGGAAGAGACGGTGCCAACACTAAATCACTGGTTAGCACATGCCAGTGCTTACGTATCAGACTTTTGATGGTCTGATGCTGTACGGAGTAGGTGGTAATAAATGGAAGAGAGAACTTACCATCCCTTACCACTCTCTCCCTGTCGGCCAACAATGATCCTCGATCGATCTCACTGACAGATTGTATCAATTGAGACAGATCACTCTGTTGATAACCTTTATCAACAAATCTCTTAGAGAGAACCTCGGCCTGGCATTTGAAAGCCTCTAAGTCTGTACAATTACGTCTCAATCTGGTGAATTGTCCCTGAGGGACGGCCTTCAACCAAGGGGCATAATGACAACTGTCAAGCGGAATATATGAGTTTCTGTCAGTTGGTTTGAAATAAGTGGTCGTAACAAATTTGCTATCAACCACTGAAATTTTCAAATCCAGATAGTGTACTGACTCCTGACTGGCCTCAAAAGAGAATCTGATACCTCTGTTGTTATCGTTTAGGGACAGCATATAATCCCGCAAATCAGGTTCACTGCCGTCCCATAGGAGGAGGACGTCGTCGATGTACCTGACCCAGAGAACAACCTCTGGTCTCCGGCAAACATCGACGACGTCCTCCTCCCACTTGGCCATAAACAAGTTGGCCAGGCTAGGGGCGTACTTCGCCCCCATCGCCACACCTCGATCTTGGCGGAAGAACTGATTATCACACCAAAAATAATTATGGCCTGCTGCATATTTCAGCAGGGTCATAATAAAGTTAATTTGCCGCGATGGTAGATCTGATCCTCTCACCAAATACATCTCAACAGCCTCAAAGCCACACACATGGGGGATGATGGTATAGAGCGAGGTCACGTCTGCCGTGACCATCCATATACCATTTGTGGGAGTGAGATCTTTGAGTAAATTGATAACGTGTTTAGTGTCCCTTACATAGGAAGGGATCTGCTGAACCAAAGGCTGCAGGAAAAAATCAATATACTTCCCGACCCGGGACGTGATGGAGTCTATCCCACTTACAATGGGTCGTCCCGGGGGGGAAGAAAGACTTTTATGGATCTTCGGGAGGTAATATATAACGGGAGTCCGGGGGGCACAGGGTATCAAAAACAATCTCTCCCTGTCATTAAGAATGCCCTCCCGGTGTCCCTCATCCACAATAATCTCGAGGTCTCTTTTATACTTGACAACGGGGTCCCTGTTCAAAGGGGTATAGGTTTCGGTGTCATCGACGATCCTGTGTAACTCTTTCAGGTAGTCACACCTATCGAGAATGACTATCCCCCCCCCTTTGTCTGCAGGTCTAATGACCAGGGACTTATTGGAACAAAGGGACTCAAGCCCGTTCTCCAAATTCTTTTGCATTTTGACCTTTTTTACCTTGATCTTTTCAAGATCCTTGAGTACCACATCCCTGAAAACTTTAATGCTCGGGGCCAATGAGCCAGGGGGATTAAACAGTGAAGCATTGGCCAACCCAGTATGTTTGTACCCAGGTAAGGGACTCACTCTATCCATAATAGGATTAGACAGAAAATGCCTCTTGATATTGAGCTTCCTTGCAAACTTGTGGACATCCATAAAGGTTTGAAATTTGCTCAAGCTCCTAGGCGGAGCAAATTTCAAACCCTTATCCAACAAGCGCTGCTCAGTCTCTGACAAGGCCTGTTGGCTCAAATTAAAAATACCCATACCTAGATTCTTTTTCTTTTTGAGCAACTGGGCCCTCCTCCCCCCTCTAACCCCTCTCTTCGTTCTGATGGGCCGAACCGGCCCTGGTGGCCCGTGGGAAAACCCCAACTGGGGTTCGGTCTGAAATCATATTGACCTGGGGGATAGGAGGGTCTAGAATAATCATAACCCCTGTCAAAATGATTAGACTGAGGAAATTGGCCATTCCCGTCCGGATTATTGAATCCATATCGCCTTTCCATAGGTTCACGGCCTAATGGCCCCAATGAGTCTGTTAAGGGAAAAAACCGGTTATGGGTGGGGATACGTCAACAATACTTATTTATAAAATTTTACTGTAAAGGATACAGGCTCCTTTAAGTCTGGACCATGGGACATCCCCAAGCAATACAACTGAGGGGTGGGCAACACATCAAACAATGCCAACAGGTCCAAACAAGGGAATAGTGTTCCAAACTCCCTACATCCAAAGTTGGTGTCAGCAAAGGCCTGAACATCTACCTATGAAACTTGTGAGTAGAAGACCAGGTTCTTTAAAGCCCAAGAGGCACTAACTGATGGAGTCGAGTGAGTCCCATCGTAGTATTACGTTTTCCCCTCCTCAATTTCATTGGGAAGCAATGATGCTGTGATGGACAAACACTGACTCAGTAGGAGACTATGACACCTTACATGTCCTGTGATCCCTAGGAAATCTTTCCCCATCAGATCTGCCACAGAGGCAGAAAATTCCTCTCTAGTTAAAAAATAAAGAATAGGGAGTGCCCAAAGAGATAAGAGGTGACTAAGAAGCTTGGAGACGAAGGTCCAAGAACCTAGGTGTGGCGTTTTGAGCATAACCCTGAACCTCATCATTGCCCTTGCACAGTGTGTGCTGGCCAGCCCCCACTCCCTGTAGCGTAGTATTTTTATTTATACAATGTTTTATTGTGAAGATGTGAATCAAACCTAGGACATGCAGGTATGAGAGGTGTTTACATATGTATAGTGTAGTAGTTGTAACATACAGTGTTTTATTTTGAAGATATGAATATTAAATTGTACACAGGAAGTGATGTAATTTGGGTGGAGGCAGTTGGAGCTAGTACACCCATTAGAATTGATATCATCTTATTGGTCACTTAGAGAGGAGGTTATATCTCCTCGGATATAAATTTGACTATTCTGAAACCGGAAGTGATTTCCTTGATAAAGCTCTGGAGGGGTGAAACGCGTTGACACATTTGCAGTTTTCTAACCAAAGACACTACTTCGGCCCCCCCGTGGAATGCATGCCGAGCTGCGGCGAACCCAGAAGAGCCTCACCTTCTGTCCTATGCTCTTTTTTATCTGCAATCCTGTAAGTTTTGCTTATGATTGCACAAATAAACATAATTTTACAGTACTTCACTATTCTTCTGTACATTTGGCAGTCAGCAAGAGGTTAACATTTTGCAAACAAGACCATGCTGTGACAAACTATGTAAAAAGTGTTGCAGCCCTGTGACACACTGTTCTCAGCCTAAGGAGCTCTCGCTGCCCACCCCATATTGTCCAAGGATGTTCAGGGATTACCCCCAAGATGGAAATGGGAACTGGAATTTGCCCCTTTGGAAGGGCATATCCCCTCCTCCATGGGGAGGGTCTTCAGACACTTTAACTGCTGGGACTCAGATCACCATTGCGCTAAACCCATAGAGCATGCTACAGCAACTTCATTGCTATGAACTGTTATATAAAGGGTGAACATCACCTGAGTCCAATGCCAAAAGGCAACATTACATTACATCCTGTGTTTTATATTGCCACAGTGGCTTCAATACAGCCAGGTGCAGAATGGTTTCTCCAATGCGAAAACCCAAGCAAAGTCGTTCATCACTTAAGAAAATCTGAGGATTGCTGGTAGGATGGGTCATATGGGCTGTCCTAACAACTGTTTGCCAGTGTCGTCCCCTGAAGTTGGCAGTATAAGCCATGGTCAAGACCCAATGGAATCTGTGTCTTGTACTGTACGATTAAAAAACATATTTAGTACATCTCTAGAATACATGTACATTTCACCATTGTTTTATCCCTTTAAACACACTGCAAGTACAAAAATTTTTTACTTTTGATGTGCCAGAAATACAGTATACCTTCTACTTCAACACGACAAAGTCGCTCTTATTTTCTAAGCGTGTGGTATCATCCCTGCCTACTTTTTCACTTCTGACTACAAGGAAAAAGACAAATTCTTACCTTCTTCCCATTCTTGTGCAAAGGCAGATAGCACAAAAAGTTATCAGCTTACAAAATGTGTGGCAAAATCAACATGAGCAGATATTACAAACCATTTCCAATTGACAGATCAAAAGTAAGCATATAAGTAAAGTTCACTGCTAGGGTTTACATTACATAAAGTTTAAGAACTAATCAAAAGGAAATTCAATCAGTGTTAGATCAGGGTTGCCATCATCCCTTCAATTGTGAGTTTTTTGTGAACTGCAAGCTTTCAGGAACAACTGTCAGTAATCTATGGGGCTTTGCTTTGAGTTTGATAGCCTGTTCCTCTTTGTGCATAGTACATCTCATAAAACCCAGCACAGACCAGTGCAAGGCCTGGAACTGGTCATCATTTTTGAAAACGTATTTTGTTCATGGTAAATGGCCCAGTTGGTGGGTCTGATTAAAGGAAGTTTTCAAATAGCTAAAAACGATCTTTGTCAAGCTAACCCATCTCTTCAAAAAGGCCAAATCAGATAATTCACACATTTTTAGGATAATTTTTTAAGTGACCTTCAATTCATAAGCATATCTGTATCACCTGACAAGTTTGGTGAGCAGCTGGGTACCCCCAGCAACTGATTTAACTTGGGAGGTGGTAGAGATCGCCCAAAATAATAATGTCTGCTGTCACCCACATGATGATCATGGCTTAATCCAAGAAAAATGTATTTGTAATATCTTAACTAAAAAAATAAAAATAATAATGAGTAAACACACTGCCACTATTGAGAATGTTTCATTTAATTCTCTGTTCTGCACAACTCACATTGTATTGCTGTTATAAATTTTTTTTTGCACTTTATGAATGAGCCCAAGTCATTTGCTCCCTAGGAAAAAAATGGTTAACAGGATAGGGTTTTATGATTTTGCTTTGTCCAAAGAATCAATTAATCCTTGCCATATTTTTTGGGATATAGTGATTCCTGTTAACAGAAAAGGATTGAAGAGGCTCTAGGAGTAGACATTGGATTTGATTTACTAAAGACAAATAGACAGTTCACTTTGCAAGGGAATTTTCCCCAGAGCTTAGTGAATGAGGTGAAGATCTAGATGCTCACTTTCATCATTCAATCATGTGCAAGCAAAAATGCAGTTTTTTTATTCTCCTTACAAGTGATTGGGTATTCTTTGCAAAATGAAGCTTCACTTCATTCACTAAGCACTAGAGCTGCACGATTCACCCCCCCCCCCCCCCCGCGCGATCACCAGGCTGGATGAGCCGCAATTTTCGGAACTGACGTCAGTCATCATAGAGTGTGATGCGGCGCAGCGCCGCTGGATGTCGATGATGCGTGGGCGGTACCACCACGCTTCTCGGCCGGTGGGAAACACGAAAACACACAGCACAGCGGTGAGTGTGCACACCAGCAGCATGATCCAATGACTCCAAAACACAGTGAGTGAGCTTCCTTCCTTGTGCCTTACTACTACATGTATGCCAGATGACAGTCAGGCTATTAAAGGGGGGCATGTGAGCTGAGGAGTGGACTTAAAATACCGGCAACCACTGTCCCTTATTATGAATATTACCACAGTCTGAGTCAGCTACCCATATATTATGAATATTACCACAGTCAGTTACCCAGAGTCTGGGGTAGCTAACTGTGGTAATATTCATAATATGGGTAGCTGACTCAGACTGTGGTAATATTCATAATATATTATAAGGGACAGTGGTTGCCGGTATATTAAGTCCACTCCTCACATGCCCCCCTTTAATAGCCTTTTGAGAATCGTGAGAGGATCATGGTCTTCATTCTAAGCAAAAGAATCGTGATTCAAATTTTTCCCAGAATCGTGCAGCTCTACTAAGCACTAGGGGAAAACTGGGGATATTGCAACTTCCTTTTTGCCTTGAGTTACATAGTTTACATAGTAGGTGAGGTTTAAAAAAGACACACGTCCATCAAGTCCAACCTATGTGTGTGATTATACGTCAGTATTACCTTGTATATCCCTGTATGTTGTGGTCGTTCAGGTGCTTATCTAATAGTTTTTTTAAACTATCGATGCCCCCCGGTTGAAACCACCGCCTGTGGAAGGGAATTTCACATCCTTGCCACTCTTACAGTAAAGAACCCTCTACGCAGTTTAATGTTAAACTTCTTTTCTTCTAATTTTAATGAGTGGCCACGTGTCTTATTAACCACTTGACAACTGGGCACTTAAACCCCCTTCCTAACCAGACGAATTTTCAGCTTTCGGTGCTCTCACATTTTGAATGACAATTACTCAGTCATACAACACTGTACCCATATGAAATTTTTGTCCTTTTTTTCACACAAATAGAGCTTTCTTTTGGTGGTATTTAATCACTGTTGGGTTTTTTATTTTTTGCGCTATAAGAGAAAAAAGACTGAAAATTTTGTAAAAAAAAGAATTTTTCTTTGTTTCCGTTATAAAATTTTGCAAATTAGTATTTTTTCTTCATAAATTTTGGCCAAAATTTATACTGCTACATATCTTTGGTAAAAATAAGTACAAATTGGTGCATATTTTTTGGTCTTTGTGAAAGTTATAGAGTCCACAAGCTATGGTGCCAATATCTGAAAATTGATCACACCTGAAGTACTGACGGCCTATCTCATTTCTTGAGACCCTAACATGCCAGAAAAGTACAAATACCCCCAAATGACCCCTTTTTGGAAAGAAGACATTCCAAGGTATTTAGAAAGAGTCATTGTGAGTTTTTTGAAGTTGTAATTTTTTCCCACAATTCTTTGCAAAAATCAAGAATTTTTTTTCTTTTTTTTTTTTTTTTTAACAAAATTGTCATATTAGCAGGTTATTTCTCACACACAGCATATGCATACCACAAATTACACCCCAAAACACATTCTGCTATTCCTCACGAGTATGGCGATACCACATGTGTGAGACTTTTACACAGCGTGGCCACATACAGAGGCCCGACATGCAGGGAGCACCTTCAGGCGTTCTGGAGCACCCAGGCCAATTCTGACATTTCTCTCCTACATGTAAAAATCATCATTTGTTTGCTAGAAAATTACATAGAACCCCAAAACATTATATATTTTTTTTAGCAAAGACCTTAAAGAATATAATGGTGGTCATTGCAACTTTTTATCTTGCACGGTATTTGCGCAGAAATTTTTCTAACGCGTTTTTTACTGAAAAAAACTGTTTTGTGCTTAAAAGAAAAAAAAAACAGTAAAGTTAGCCCAATGTTTTTGCATAATGTGAAAGATGAAGTTACGCCGAGTAGATAGATACCTAACATGTCACCCTTCAAAATTGCACACGCTCGTGGAATGGCGCCAAACTTCGCTACTTAAAAATCCCCATAGGCAACGCTTTAAATATTTTTACTGGTTACATGTTTTGAGTTACAGAGGAGGTCTAGGGCCAAAATTATTGCTCTCGCTCTAACGTTCGCAACGATACCTCACATGTGTGGTTTGAACACCGTTTTCATATGTGGGCGGGGCTTACGTATGCGTTCACTTCTGCATGCGAGCTCGCGGGGGCAGGGGCGCTTTAAAAAATATATATATATTTTATTGTTCATTTTACTTTATTTATTTTAGTTTGACATGTTTTTCCGCCCCCAAATTCAATAAGACCCCACATCTCACCTCTAGGCTGGGAAGCCTGAAAAACAAACAAACAAAAAATAATCTTGGCTTTGATCGTAGCGGTGAGTCGGTAGAAGCACCGGAGGGCAGCGGGAGGGGGGGGGCATCCCCTCTCACCTTCCGTAAGAGTGATCAAGCGGTGGAACAGCCGCTATGATCGTTCTTATGGTGTAGGGAATCGCCAGCTGAAAAAGCGAATATCTGAATGATGCCTGTAGCTGCTCCCATCATTCAGATATACCCGCACAAAGTCAAGGACGTCATATGACGGCCGGCGGGCGGGAAGTGGTTATTGCGGAGTATTGCCGGGTATTGAGGAGTATTGCCGGGTATTGCGGAGTATTGCCGGGTATTGCGGAGTATTGCCGGGTATTGCGGAGTATTGCCGGGTATTGAGGAGTATTGCAGGGTATTGAGGAGTATTGCGGAGTATGGCAGGGTATTGCGGAATATGGCAGAGTATTGGACAGTATGGCAGGGTATTGCACAGTATGGGCAGAGTATGGGCAGGGTATTGCACAGTATGGGCAGGGTATTGCAGAGTATTGGCAGGGTATTGCAGAGTATTGCACAGGGTATTGCAGAGTATTGCACAGGGTATTGCAGAGTATTGGCAGGGTGTATTGCAGAGTATTGGCAGGGTATTGCACAGGGATGGCTGAGCAGGGATGGATGGATGGCTGGATCTGTGACTGCAATTGTCACAGATCCAGCCCACAGCGCTGCTGCCTTGATCTGCTCCCTCCCCTCTCCTCTCACACTGTACCGATCGGTACAGAGAGGGGAGGGAGGAACCGGCGTCATCACATGACGCCGGTCTGTTTACAAGTGATCGCTCCGTCATTTGACGGAGCGATCACGTGGTAAACGGCCGCGATTAGCGGCCATCTACCGTGATCCGTGATGCGCCGGGTCTTCCGGACCCGGCGGTCACGGACATATCCTGGAGCGCGCCCCAGGGGGCGCGCGGGACCAAGATTCTGTGAGGACGTCCCTGGGACGTCCACTCAGGATAACTCGACGGCGCTGTGGACGTCTTTTGTACATGGCGCGGTCGGCAAGTGGTTAAACTCCCTTCCACAAAAAAGTTGTATCCCTATTGTGAGGTCACCAGTATGGTATTTGTAAATTGAAACCATATAAAGATTTCCACATCCTGCGGAGAAGTTATTGCCCTGCTTAGCTTAGTGCCGTCTGCAAAGATTGAACCGTTTTACCCCATACTCCAGGTCGTTTATGAACAAATTAAATAGGATTGGTTCCAGCACAAAAACCGGGGGGGGCTCCACTACCCACCCCTGAACATTCCGAATACTCCCTATTTATCACCACCCTATGAACTCGCACTTGTAGCCAGTTTTCAATCCATGTACTCATCATATGGTCCATGCCAATAGACCTTACTTTGTACAGTAAACGTTTATGGGACTTTTGCAAAATCCAGATCCAGAGTAAATCACCCCCACTGAATCAAATCTTTCTTGCTTTTCTTACAAATGGACTGATATATAATTATGATGGAAATACATAACGCCAGGGATCTCCCCATTGCAACATGTGAAAACCATAAAAACTGTATCTTTCTATTTAAAATAGTATTTTTAGTGATGAGGGAGTGTCATATTAATAAAATGTCACAATACTTTGCATACACATGAACACCGCATTCATCAAATTCCGAGTTTCAAGAGGAAATAACAAGAACAGAACAGAAAACTATAGTGCAAAGTTTGTATTCTGAATGCATTATAAATTTTAGGTATGTGGGAAAAAATGAAGAAAAAGTGCATATTTGTGCTAAAAATATAAATGAACTGTTATGTTGCTAATTGTATCCGGTTGATTCATTGCCTACTGTCTTTTTTGTTGTTTTTACCCTGGTTCACATTGATGCGATTTGGCATGAGAACTCGCATTCCAAATCGGCGGTAATTGCCGGCAATGACACTTATTCCCAGAAGTAGTTTCTGTACTACTTTTGGCGATTTCGGGGTACGATTTCCATTGACATCTGTCCAGAAACCTGCACAGATGTCTCTAAAATGGGCTCCGAAGTCTGGACTGACATGCAGGAATGAAATTGTGCGACTTCAGCTGAACTTGCACGATTTATTTAGCCCGGTGTGAACCAGTGCTAAATAAACTAAGTTACTGCAATGAAGCAGGTATAAAAGGAAATGTGCTGAGGCCAGGAGACAAGAGACAGACAGGAAATCTTCCCTGGTGTCATATAGAGAAAGCATCGCTGACACCCATTTAGACATGCTTGCTTACTGATCACCCCTCCCTATCAATCATGAGCTAGGCTGGGCTGCATACACATTTAAAGGGCCACAAGAGATTATTTATTGAGTTAAGTCTATGCAAAGAAATCTTTGACTTCCGACAACTATCTGCAACTATCTGTCCGTAAACTGAGCCTATCAGCTATCGAAAGCCATCTCTCAGTATTTTTTTTATTACTATGTTGGAGTCCACAATTACGTTTACAGCTGCCAAGACAAATGACCCAAGACTGCCAGAGGAATGGCACTACAGTGGATTTACACACCTTGGTTTAAACCCAAAATAACACCTCCAAAATAAAAAAGCAGAGCAGAATAGAGTAAAATAAGTGACTACTATTCCCATGGCTCTGTTCAGCTGGCCCACCAGAAGATTGAGTTACAGATAGGCAATTACAAAAGAAACAGCTACTGCTACCTCTTCAAAAAAAGAATTACATCAGCTAACGTATAATTTTTCTCTTTCACTGTTTTGTATGTACAGTGGAACCTCGGATTGCGAGTAACGCGGTTAACGAGCGGTTCGCAATACAAGCACTGTATTTGGAAAAATTCTAACTTGGTTTGCGAGTGTTGTCTCGCAAAACGAGCAGGATTCAGGCCAAAGCGTTGTGCAGTACCGCATTTGGCCTGAGGTGGGGGGGTGCCGGAGCCGAGCGGAGCCGATCGGAAATGCACAGAAAGACTTGGAAGTACTAGCTTTCCGAGGTTTGTCGAGGTCAGCCGAGCTGTCCTCGGGCCTTTTCGGCTGTTTTCGAGGCTCTCTGTCGCCCCCGCCTCTGGCCGCATGCGGTATTGCATGCCATTGAAGTCAATGCGGAACTAGTTATTTTCGTTTCCATTGACTTTGCGAGTACTTTGGATTATGAGCATTCTCCTGGAACGGATTATGCTCGTAATCCGAGGTTCCACTGTAGTACCTTTAAATAATATTTATTTTTTACTTCTTTATTTTTGGGATCTGGATGTCATTCTAATAAACCAAGCCATTTACCTACTGGAAGCCAGTCTATAGAATATGTTCCTTTACTGGTTTGAATGAGCACTTAGGTAATTGAAACACAGACTTCCATCAGCAAGGGTTTACACCAGTAACCCCAGGTCAGGGGACACACTGGGCACCTTTGCTGCCATTGTGCTATATGCTAGGTGTCCAATGTGCCCCTGTGCCTTTGAGGAGGACTGGGCTACCTCCAGGCCCACCTGCCCCTCATCTATCCATCAGAATGCATGGCTTCCACTGTGGAGACCTTCATAAATTTAGAAAGGTTAGGACTGCAAGCAATACACAGGGTGCTATGAAGAAGCCTTGCAGCTTACATATGCATTTGCAAATGTGTGCTAACTAAACCCCTGTTTTTAACGCATACTGTTAGACAGGTTAATTTGGTTGGTAAGCAGACTGGTTGGGGAGTTGAGCTGGGAATTTTTCTCTGTTTTTATCCTTCATACCATCTGCAAGGGCCCATAGGGCCCCACAATAGGTGCCAAAGAGCCACATAAGGCCTCAGTTTGGGGTTATACTGTTTTATTCCCATCCTGTTGCTTCATATAGTATTTATTGATTTTACTACAAGCAATCTGTTTTTTTTTAATAGTATTTGCAAAATATGGATCTTTTTCTTAGCAGCAACAGATTTGAAATGTCCGTAAGCTAAGATGGATTTTGCTTGTGTCCTCTTTATTAAATGATGGTCATTGAATAATGTACTTCCTCTAACATTCAAGAATTCTTGCCTAGTGCATCATAGTAATTCGGAACTAGGTCTGCTATATTTGTTGACTAAGTTGTTTTATAAAAACACTCATTTTAATATTAGATGAATTCAGTAGTTGGTGTATGTTGATGACAAATACCTGACAGGTGAAAACTCTATTGTGTGTGGAACAGAAGGTAGACATCAACGTGTTTGGCAACAGGACGGTAGGACAGAGAAAAGCAAAGGATATTATAAGCAGAGGATTAGGAATAAACCACACCTTAGACATAACGCATTGTCAGCAACATAAAAACACACTGGGCAGAGGTGTGTTGTACAGAAGCCAGTAGATCTGGGAGCCAGATTAAGCCTTCAGTACAAAGGATGATTACAGTTAGCCAGCAGAAAATGCAACATCTGCTGGCACCCTCCCAGCAATAACAACTTGCTTAATTGTTTTTTGTTTCCTGGAAGCAATGACTGACAAAAAACAAACAATATGGTTCCATCTCATACATTATAAATGGTACAAAATATGCCACCTGATACAACATTTACAATGCAACATACAGTATGTGTATTGTTGTGAGGGTGCTTATCCTTTGACCAACAAAAAATGATTTGTAGTCAGGTGTATGTTTGATGTTCCCAACACAATTTTGTTTACCTGTTGTTCGGGACAAAGTTCAGTTGAAGTACAATAAGAAGACTTTGTGGTACCCCTGAAGAAGGATTGGTGAAGTCTGTACTGCTGAAAAGAATTATTAAAATCCATCAGTGAACAGTCAGATAAATTGCAAATAAATCAGCACCTTTGCTCCTTTCCCTAAGACCGAGCATCCTAAAAAGATCAGTGCAAGTGTATGTTGTACAATTTTCAAAGGTGGGCCAAATTAACCATTTAGGGTATGCTGTACAATTTTCAAATATGGAACAAATGAACCTTGAGGGGTCTGTACGCATTTCCTGCACTTGAAACACGTCTATATGAGCTTTTAACACTGCAAAAGAGTTTTAACCTCATAACACATAACCGCATGGGGATGTCTACCATATTCTTCTGCCTTTCTTTTTGTGGTGGATACAGGGTGGCCCCAATTCATTAACACCATGCACTGTTTGCACACAATGTCCAGAAAATAACTGTTTGAGAAACTAAATGAAGAGAATACTAATTTTCTCCTGACGCAAGTTGTGGTCATTAATTGAATACACAAGGTTATTTAGCCAAAATCCAAGTAAGAGTCTGTTTAAGTGTCAAATGTCGTGATTAGGTTAAAACTGATATACAGCTTTACCTTCAGTCTTTTACAGTTAAACAGGCTCCTCTGCTGTACTGAAATTACCTACTCTATGAGTTTCTCACAGTGTGCGCTAGAAGTTGCAGCTAGTCTGACAGAGCCCGCTTTGTGGACCTCCAGCATCATCTAGTCTCCCCATCAGCCTGACTGTTCCTGGCTTACCGCTTTGGTTTTCAGTTCTTTCAATCATGGAGACTCAGCATCATATGAGCATTGCCTAGGGTGGTCAGGAAGCAAAGTACAGCACCCTGCCAGGCCCTCCCAACAGCAAGTCTCACTGATTATGTCAATGGTTCTAAAATAATGTATGTAATAAAAACAGAAAATTGAATTTAAAAAGCACACTGATGAGGGGGAAGATTGGAACCAGGGAATGAAGGGAGAGCTTAGGTTTAGTTTTATCCTCCCTATTAGGATTTTGGTGAATTCATGGTTAGGCGTTATGGTAAGCCTAAAGATTAGGGCAAAATATGGGGGTACTTGTTTTCAGCACAGAAAACCCTGTCCCTGAATTACCCGTCATAATTCGGTGCCAATGTACCAAGGTTGGGGACATAGGTGTGCTTGGCCTATTGCATTATGGTGTGCACCCCAAAGCTCAAACACACATGCGTGTGTAAATATATATAGGGCAGTAGGGCAATGGACAGTGTCAGTGGGGCATAGGTTGTGTCCATAGGGCAGAGGTTGTGTCCGTAGAGCAGTGGATGGTGTCAGTATTTTTTACAATATTTTCTTTCAATAATTTTTTTCTACAATTTTTTTGGAGCTCCATTGAGGGGCTTTAGAGACAGAGAAAGGGACTGAAGACGGAGATTTCCCAGTCCCTTTTTCTGCAGCCAAGCAGCAGGGGGAATCTGCGCAGCACAGGGTGATTAGGATGTGCCCAGGCACACCTGGCACACCCTGTGCGCACGACTATGGTTGGGGAAATTAAATGGGGACAGTAGTCAAAGTGAGATTTATGACCAATAAACCACACATCGAATAGGATGACACTATCATGGAGGATCTAAACTTGATTACCTTAATGCAGGGGTAGGTAACCTTTGAGAGGTGGAGATCTACCTGAACAACGTGAAAAAGATCAAAGATCACTGGGGTTCCGAACCCCCCCCCTTTTTTTTTTTAAAGGCCTAGCTAAATAGTAAGAAAAATATAATAAAACAAAATTCACTGTAAAAATATAAACTCAGCCTACCTAAAAGTGGACAATGTCAGTCAGTAGACCAATGGACAGTGTCAGTAGGACAGTGGACAGCGTCAGTAGAGCAAAAGGTGGTATCAGAAGGGCAGAGGATGGTGTCAGTAGAACAGTGGATGGTGCAATAGGGCAATGGACAGTGTAAGTGTTTTTTTATTTTATTATCTTCCCTGTGGGGGGGGGGGGGGCTTTGGTAAAATATCAGGGGACCCCTGATAGCTCACCTTTGAAACAGAAAAAGTGATTGAGTCCTAAATCTCCATCTCTGCAGCCTTAACTGCGCAGAAGGAATGAACAGGAAGAGCTCTGAACAGTCTCCCTGTTCAGAGCTCCCTGTTCAGTTAACTATGCTACAGGTATAAATGAACACAGTGAGTGATCCATACCGGTGTTCATTCAGAAAAGGAAGGGGTCGGTGAATGACATATTTACCGGCCCCTTCCCAGCTTTCCATCCTGAAACAATCCCCAACAGCAGTCGGCGAGAGAGGAGAGGAGGAAAAGCTAGATGTGCTGCTTGGGGGGATTGGGTCAGGGGAGCACAGAGGGGGGTCTGGGCAGCAGAAATAAGTGGAACCTGTACAGGAGGGGGGTGATCTGTGTGTCAGAGGTGGCATTTACAAGATCCTAACCCCTGTAGTTTCCACTTGCAGCAGCTGAAAGCTGGCAGGAGGGAGAGGAAAAGAAGCCGGTTTTCACCTGCTGCAGGGGGAGATCTATAAGGGATCGGTTCTAGTAAATGTCAAACCCGCTGCCTCTCCTGTTCTGGTTCCTATTCCTTTTACTGCCCAGACCTTCCCTGTAAGCTCCCCTGCTCCCCCCTCCCGCATCGCTCCTGGCTTCCCTCTGCATATAGTAAAGGAGCAGTCAGGTTGATCATGATCAACAGGTTGCCGACCACTGCCTTAGTGCGTCGGTAAGAGTGTTCAGAAAGGTATTCTGCATTCCGAATATGTAAAAAGGTTATGTTCATGCTAGTCTCAAATTTTTTTTTTCAAAGCTTTCTTAACTGAGCACAAAACATAACTAGTTTCATAAGTTCACAAAAGTTAACTAGATCTCAATTCTATGTATCTTATTCTTGCAAATATGAAAAAGTGCTTACGGTGGCCTTTAACCATATAACTGAATATTCTTGTGTTGAATTGCAAGCTAAAATATCAGGAAAAAAGTCTTGTGTTTCTCATTTACAATAAATAACATTAAGATATAAAATAATCCTCATAAGCATCGCAAGGAACCTTATGAAATTACTTGCACAGTACATTACCCTGAGAAGAATACGTTCTTTATCTTTTAACTTAGTATTTCCTCATGCTAAAACATACTGATTAAATAAAAATAGCCACAAAAACTGTGTTGGGGGCACCACACAAGATTTTTTGAATTATATCATCTCCTTGAAAATGAAAACAATGAAAGAAACCCCTTAGACTCCATTCACACAGGGGCAACACGACTTCCAGCGCGACTTTGGGAGGCAACTTGGACACGACTTGAGTTTGAATCACAGCGCGACTTGGGGCGACTTACAACACGACTGAAGTCGCCTCCAGGACAGGAGGCTTTCCAGTGGCCAATCAAACAAGAATCAGCTCTGTGGGAGGGAGGGGTTTGCCTGAGAAATGTATGTTCTCTTCCTGGAAAGTTGCTTCTGTTAAGACAGTGATCCGTCTTCTGAAGCGACTTCCATTGAAATCAATGGGTACAAGTTGCCTACAAGTCACCTAGAAGTCGGATTGAAGTAGTACAGGAACCTTTTTTGAAGTCGGAGTGACTGCAGTAGTGTGCATTAAGACGGCTCCATTCACTTACATTGATTTTCTCATGCAGTGCGACTTGGGGCGACTTGAAGTCGGATCCAAAGTCGTCCCTGTGTGAATGGGCTCTTAAGGCCATTACAATGCTACTCCTGGCAAATGTATAAATACACAGTTTAAAAAAAACTTGTATTTTACATGGCAAAGGATTTCTAATTTTGGCCTGCTGTTCTTGAGATAAACACAACTCTGCTGATCAGTACAATCAACTTTACAGCTGCCTACTTACTGTATAGAGGCGATGATGTGGATTCATTGTCCAACAATCAGGTTGGAGGAGAAGAGGTGACCTAAAAAGCTACACAACTGACCCAGAGATTGGAATTACTGAATCACTTAAAGTGGTTGTAAACCTCAGACATGACATATGAACAAAGCATATCACTCTATAGCGTGTACTTGTCTAAATTAAAAGCACTAAGTATCCATTTTGACTGCTGCTTCGTTCCTTTGCTACCAGCATGAATCACTTCTGACAAATTTTCCTGACACCAAGAGCAAAATGGGGACAAGAGGAGGGGGGGGGGGGGGGGTTCAGCTGATTGACAGCCTTTGCTCTGTTTCTCTGTGAAGGGTGGTGTGCCAGCTCCCTTCAATCAGCTCTCAGAGCTCTCTTCACTGAGCTCTATAGAGTGTAACTTCAGCTCTCCGCCTTCTTTTTTTCTAAACTCTCAGACAAGCTTTATAATTCAGCACCAATGTAGAGAAGAGAACACTAAAGACAGACAGGTACAATTTATGTAGGAGTATTTGTTTTAACTCTGTGTATCACCTGAGGCCAGTCACTTCAATTCATATTCCTGGCTATGCTCTCTTTTGGAGAGACAGGGTAAAAAGGAAAGGTGATGGTGCCTGTCTCTATGTGAGAAGTTATCTCAAAGCGAGTGTAAATGAGGACCTAGGTATTGGAGAGTGTGATGCGGCTAAAGCATTATGGATGGAACTGTACAGGGGTGTGCGTACTACACAAAAGGTAATCATTGGTGTTTGTTATAGGCCACCCAGTGTTAATGAGGAGGTGGACAATCAGCTCCTTGCACAGATAGAAAGGGCTGCAAGGGAGGGGATGGTGATAATAATGGGGGATTTTAACTACGTGAAAATTGACTGGAGTAATGGCACTGCAGGAACAGTTAGAGAGCAAAAATGTATAAACCTATTACAAGACAATTCTATGGTAAAGTTCATAGAGGCCGCGACTAGGAATGATGCTCTGCTGGACCTGGAAATCTCAACCCATGCAGAGCTTATTACCAATGTTCATATAAAAGAACATCTGGGTAGCAGTGACCGTAACATGATTTCATTGAATGCGAGACCCAATACACACTATTAGATTTTTTGCAGATTTTTGTCTTCAGATTTACCAAACCATGTAGTGCAACTACCTGCCTGATTGCATAAAAATTTAAACTCTTAAGGTTTGACCTAATATTATATGGTTTTGGCAAATCTGAAGACAAAAATCTGGAGAAAATCTTAATAGTGTGTATGGGGTCTTTACTGTAAACAACAAACACATACTGGAAAGATAAAAACACACTTAACTTTAAGAGAGCAAGGAGGTCTGCTCTCCAAGCCTTGTACACACAAACAGACTATTGGACGAATTTTCGTCAGTTTTTTGTTGGATGCTAGTCTGAAATCGAAAGTGAAGAGGGTACTCACCGTCAGAAAATTTTTGGACGACAGAATTCAACGTCAGAAGTGATGTAATGTGTTGAATTGCTTTGTATGTGTTCTTTCATTTCTGAGCATGCCTAGTCTTGCTCTACAGATTTTTTTTGGCCAAAAAAAAACATACTAATGAACAGAAAATCGGACGTTGTGGTCACATCAGACAAAAATTTTGGAGCCTGCACATCCAGTTTTTGTCTGACTAAATTTGTAAACGGCTGTCATAAGCAGCATACTAAATGATCAGAAAATCGGCAGATCGTTCATCGGACGAAATTTAACTTCAGATTTTCTGACTGTGTGTACGGGCCTTTAGATTGGGAGGAATATTGGCATCAATGAACACAGAACAGAAATGTACATTTTTCAAAAAGACTTGACAGTTCATCTGCAAAGTATTCAGATCATTTCCCTTTTAACACATTTTGTTATGTTATAGCCTGATACAAAAATGGATTCAATTCATTCGTTTCCTCAAAATTCTGCAAACAACACCCCATAATGACAATGTGAAAGAAGTTTGTATGAAATCTTTGCAAATTTATAAAAAATAAAAAATAAAACAAATCAGTATTCACAGCCTTTGCTCAATACTTTGTTGAAGCACCTTTGGCATCAATTACAGCCTCAAGTCTTTAAGTATGATGCTACAAGCTTGGCACACCTATTTTTGGGCAGTTTCTCCCATTCTTCTTTGCAGAACCTCTCAAGCTCCATCAGGTTGGATGGGGAGCGTCGGTGCACAGCCATTTTCAGATCTCTCCGGAGATGTTCAATCGTGTTCAAGTCTGGGCCACTCAAGGACATTTACAGAGTTGTCCCGTAGCCACTTCTTGGCTGTGTGCTTAGGGTCGTTGTCCTGTTGGAAGATGAACTTTCACCCCAGTCTGAGATCCAGAGTGCTCTGAAGCATGTTTTCATCAAAGGACATCTCTGTACATTGCTGCATTCATCTTTTCCTCGATCATGCCTAGTCTCCCAGTTCCTGTTGCTGAAAAACATCCCCACATCATGATGCTGCCACCCCCATGCTTCACTGTAGGGATGGTATTGGCCAGGTGATAAACGATGCCTGGTTTCCTGCAGACATGAAACATGCCATTTAGGCCAAAGAGTTCAATCTTTGTTTCACAGCACACAGCTTTTTGTTTCTCATGGTCCGAGAGTCCTTCAGGTGCCTTTTGGCAAACTCCAGGCGGGTTGTGTGCCTTTTACTGAGGAGTGGCTTCCGTCTGGCCATTCTACCAAACAGGCCTGATTGGTGGAGTGCTGCAGAGATGGTTGTTCTTCTGGAAGGTTCTCCTCTCTCCACAGAGAAACATCGGGTTCTTGGTCACCTCAATGACTAAGGCCCTTTTACCCTGATCGCTCAGTTTGGTCGGGCAGCCGCTCTAGGAAGATCCTGGTGATTACAAACTTCTTAGATTTATGGATGATGGAGGCCTTTGTGCTCATTGGGACTTTCAATGCTGTAGAAATTTTTCTGTACCCTTCCCCAGATCTGTACCTCGATACAATCCTGTCTCGGAGGTCTACAAACCATTCCTTGGACTTCATGGCTTGGTTTGTGCTCTGACATGCGCTGCTAACTGTGGGACAGGTGTGTGCCTTTCCAAAATATATCCAATCAACTGAATTTACCACAAGTGGATTATAAGTTGTAGAAAAATCTCAAGCATAATCAGTGGAAACATGATGCACCTGAGCTCAATTTTGAGTGTCATGGCAAAGGCTGTAAATACTTATGTACATGTGTTTTTTCTGGTTTTTATTTTTATTAAATTTACGAAGATTTCAAAACAAAGCTCTTTCACATTGTCATTATGGGGTATTGTTTGTAGAGTTTTGATGAAAATAATGAATTTAATCCATTTTGGAATAAGGCTGTAACACAAGAAAAATAGGATTTTTATAACAGCTTACCTGTAAAATCCTTTTCTTGGAGTACATCACGGGACACAGAGCGACATAGTCATTACTAATGGGTTATATAGATACCTTCAGGTGCTGGCACTGGCAACTTCCAAAACCGGAAGTACCCTCCCCTATATAAGCCCCTCCCATCCGGGAGCACCTCAGTTTTGTAGCAAAGCAATAAGTGTCCCTAAAGAGGGGCGGGAGCTCTGTGTCCCGTGATGTACTCCAAGAAAAGGATTTTACAGGTAAGCTGTTATAAAAATCCTATTTTCTTTCTCGTACATCACGGGACACAGAGCGACATAGTCATTACTAATGGGATGTCCTAAAGCAATGCCCAACGAGGGGGGGGATACACCATACATAAGCTGAGCGCTATCAGACATGAGGATCTTTTGCGGCCTGCAACACACTGCGCCCAAAGGCGACATCCTCCTGACTTCTAACGTCCACCTGGTAGAACCTAGTAAACGTGTGTACTGAAGACCATGTTGCGGCCTTACAGATTTGAGCCAGGGAGGCCTGGTGATGCACTGCCCATGAAGTTCCAACTGCTCTCGTGGAGTGCGCTCTAACTTTGAAAGGAGGCAGTCTCCTTCTAAAGCCATAGGCTTGCATTATGACCTGTCGAATCCACTTGGCTAAAGTAGATTTTGACGCTGCCTGACCCTTTCTGGGGCCTTCCGGCAGAATAAACAAAGTATCCGTTCTGCGAATCTGAGCAGTGGCTTTTAGATAAGCTTTAACTGCTCTTACTACATCCAAAGAATGCAATAACTTTTCCTCTACCGAAGTAGGTTTGGGGAAAAAAGAAGGAAGAACCACATCTTGGTTCAAATGAAACCTCGATACCACCTTAGGAAGAAAGGCTGGATGAGGGCGTAACACTACTCTATCCTTATGGATAACCAGATATGGCTCCTTACAGGACATAGCTGCTAATTTCGACACTCTTTTAGCCGAATAAATGGCTACTAGAAAAATCAATTTCCTGGTGAGAAGAACCAAAGAAATATGCTGTAATGGTTCAAATGGTTGTTTCTGTAGAACCGACAGAACCAAGTTTAGATCCCATGGACATATGGGGATATTAACCGGAGGACTAATACGCATCACTCCTTGTATAAAGGCTTTGACTAGTGAATGCGAAGCCAAGGGCCTTTGAAAAAATATTGACAAGGCCGAAATCTGACCCTTGATAGTACTCAAGGCAAGCTTCCTATCTACAGCCCATTGTAGGAAGTCCAGAATCCTACCTATTACGTATTTACGTGGATGCCATTTCTTGGCCTCACACCAGGCGATGTACGCCTTCCAGATTCTATAGTAGATCTGCCTGGATACCGGCTTCCTGGCATTGATCATGGTAGATACCACAGAATTAGAGAGCCCTCTCTTTTTTAGAATGTGGGCTTCAATAGCCAGGCCGTCAAACCTAGGGCTGGTAAGGAAGGGTGGTATATCGGTCCTTGCGAAAGCAGGTCCGGACGGCGTGGGAGAGTCCTAGGACTCCCCACTGACATTTTACAATCTCCGCGTACCACGCTCTTCGGGGCCACGCTGGAGCCACCAGAATCACTGGTTTCTTTTCTACCCTGATTCTGCGGAATAATTGAGGTAACCATTGTGGCGGTGTGAATGCATATATCAGCTTGAACTGATCCCAAGGGAACACTAGGGCATCCGAGCCGCAAGCTAGGGGATCCCTTGTCCGAGAGACAAACCTGTCCACCTTTGCGTTGAATCTGGATGCTAGAAGATCTACATCCGATGTTCCCCACCGCTGACATATTGTCCAGAAAACCTCGGGGTGAAGGGACCCTTCCTCTGGGCATAATTGCTGGCGACTTAGAAAGTCCGCCTTCCAATTCTCCACTCCTGGAAAGAATACCGCAGATATGTCTGGGACATATCTTTCTGCCCATTTCAGGATGTAATTTACTTCCCTCTGGGCTGCACGACTCCTGGTGCCCCCCTGATGATTGATATATGCCACTGCTGTGGCATTGTCTGATTGAATTCTGACAGGGGACCCTTGGAGTTTGGATGTCCATGCTACTAGGGCATACCGGGCTGCTCGTATCTCTAAGAGATTGATGGGCAGGGCCTTTTCTGCATCCGACCATCTGCCCTGGAGAGACCATTGCTCCAGTACTGCTCCCCAGCCTATAAGGCTGGCATCTGTAGTGACCACCTTCCAAGAAATCGGACTGAAGGATTTCCCTTTATCCAGATTTTGGGGAACCAACCACCAATGGAGGCTCTTGCGAACGGAAGGGGACAAGGACATTGTAAGTCTAGGGCCTGAACTTTTTTGTTCCAGGCTGACAGTATGGCCCCTTGCAAATTCCTTGAATGGAATTGACCGTAGGGTACTGCTTCGAATGATGCCACCATTTTTCCCAGCAGCCTCATGCACAGGCGTATGGACGGCTGTCTTTTTTGTACCCACTAAGTGGATCAAATCTTTCAAAGACAACACCTTTCCTTGAGGCAAGAATATTTTTCTCTGGCCTGAATCCAACCTTAGCCCCAAGTATTCCAGACTTTTGACTGGTTTTTAGGGCTGACTTGTCTCGGTTGATAATCCAACCGTGAGATTCCAGATACTTGATTGTCTTGTAAACGACCACGTCTAGTTTTTTCACTGAGTGGTCTATCAGCAACAAGTCATCTAGATATGCCATTATCATTACACCTTGTGTTCTTAGATTGGCCAATAAAGGGCCAGAATTTTTGTAAACACTTGTGGTGCTGTGGCCAAACCGAAGGGTAAGGCTCTGAACTAAAAATGGCGCCCTTCTACTGCAAAGCGTAGAAATTTTTGGTGGACTGGAAAGATGGGAATGTGCAAATAAGCATCTTTGATGTCGATCGCGGCTAACCAATCCTCCCCTTGTAGGGCAGTGGCCACTGATCGGATCGACTCCATCGGAAAGTCCTGATATACAGGAATTTGTATAGCCCTTTTAGAATTAATATGGGCCTCCCGTCCGCGTTTGCTTCGGGACTGTAAAGAGGTTTGAGTAAAACCCGAACCCTCATTCTTCCAGGGGAACCTCCATAATTACTCCTTGGAGCAATAGTTGTTCTAGTGCCAACAGGAGGGACTCTCTTCCGGGGATCCCTTGGCACGTTTGACCTCAAAAAATGGGAAGGAGGAGAGTCTTTTAACTCCAAACTGTATCCCAAACATACTGCGGAGAGCACCTATCTGTTTTGATCGTGTCCCGCCAGGTCTCTTGCGAACAACTGGAGTCCTCCCCCCACCTGACTGAGTGGGGGCAACCCTTCAATGAATTTAACTTTGGGGGAGGTTTTGTACCTCCCCTGACCCAGGGTTTCTCATTACCCTGCTATTGTCCCTGTTTTTTACCCCCGGGAATTGACCGAGGAGGCCGTCGGAACTGTTACACAGCCGATGCCCCAGGGACTGGAGAAGCAGGCCTCTTAAAGAGGGACCTCTAACTCTGTTTTTAACCGGCAAGAGCGTATTTTTACCGCTGGAAATTTTCTGGATATATTTGTCCAGGTTTTCCCTGAATAAGCGTTCACCCTGAAATGGGACGCTAACCGGCCATTCTTTACAGGGAGCTTCAGCAGACCAGTTTTTGAGCCATAGAAGCCTACGCATATGTACTATAGACAGCGTAAGGCGGGAGGCCTGATGGACTGAATCCTTTATGGCGTCAACCGCAAAGCCTAAGGCTCTAGGTAGATCAGCTAGGGCAAGGCCTGCTGATCTGTCAAGTCCCTCAAGACCTGTTTCAACTAATCCTTCACTGCTTAGCAGACCCCAATAGCTGCTACTGCTGGTTGTGTCACCAAGCTTGCTGTAGAAAGAAGCAGACTTTCATAAGGACTCCAATCTTTTATCTATTGGGTTCTTGAACATTTGGATATTATCCACTGGACATGTCAGTGATTTATACATACAAGAGATGGCTGCGTCCACTGAAGGGACCTTCCATTTTTTTTTATTTTTTTTTGATGAACTTATCCTCCCTGGGATAGACCACCGGAAATCTCTTGTGGGAATAAATATTTTCTCAGGACGTTCCCAATCCTGGTAAATAAGCCCTTTCAGTAAAGGGTGAAGTGGAAAAGAACAGACAGTCTGGGGGCTTCTAGCGACCCCAACGAGGATACAGTAGTGGTTGATGGTTCCGCAAGGTGCATTTTTAATGCTGATCGGACCATGTTAGTCAGAGACTGAACCCATAATCTTTCAGCTTGAGATGCTGAGAAAAGGTTCCCCCACTGTTGATTCCTCTATAACAGAATCAACCTCATCCTGATCCCCTTCAGGCAGGTCGATCCCTGTATGGGACTGTTGCTTTGCTAACAGGCACTCTGAAGGAGGAGACAGAGATGGGGCGTGCTTTCCCTGACAGGGAGGCAGCGATCATTGTTGACAATCTCTCTCTAATCCTCCCAGAGCTGAGGAAAAAACCTCCTCTGTTACATACACAGGAGCAGGTGAACTGAGGACAGCCACAGTACCAAGTACCCCTGCGGGGTCTCTACGGTCACTTACCTCTGAACTTCAGGGGAGACTGGTGCAGCAGAAGCATGCCCAAGATCCTCAGAGCCCGATGAGACCCCCTTCGCTTCCTGGAAGATTCAGTTCCGGAGCTTCTGGACGGCATATTCCTAAGCCTAAAGCTGAGGTATTCCAGCCGTAATACACCACTTTTACTGAGAATAGTCTAGCACAATTGCTGCTATATCACAGTTGGTGTCTACTAAAGTGCCTTTCTAGGGGATGCCTGCATCAACCGCCTCTGTGTGCCTTTATACTGTTGCTAGCTCTGTCTGTGCACTTCAATAGCCAGCTATAATGTGCTTTAAAACACGCTGGACGCCCGCACATGCGCAGTAGCGCCGCGGCGCACGCCTGAGCGTCATCCACCCGCTCCGCCCCTTTTTCCAAATCGCCTCTATGAATAGAGGCACGCGCACGCGCGCGGGCACGTGCGCCTTCGGCGCCTTTTTTGAAAACAACAAGGAGCTAGATGGGAGCCAGGGTCCCTTTGCCGCAGGGCCCGGGGATGGATGAGCGCAGCAACAGGGCAGAGGAGACAGCTTCCCAGGAGAGAACATACCAACTGCCTGGATTTGATTCTGGACGAAAAAAATCCACATTACATGAAAAAGAACCATAGCGGCCTCTAGTGTCTAACACAGGTACCGCGGTCTTACATTTTTATTTTATTTTTTTCTTGCCTACTATTAAAATTTTTACATTTTCTCAGTAGTAACAGGCATACACAGAATATTAGCGGGAATACCTTAGGTAACAGGCAGAAAGACAAAATAGGCTTGGGGGTCCCTCAATAGAACCAAGTTCCCGAGGGCCCCCACTTACCTTTTCCTCGCCGCAGGACTCTGGTCCACAGAAGCCCAAACTTCACCTATCACGGCAGGCATTGTAATCAAACCTTCAGGGACCGGGTTCCCAAGGATTCCACTCCCCTGGACCTGTATAGCACCCTGCACAGAAAACATCTTGGTCGTGGGTATGACCAGAGCTCTGGATCCCAGGGTCCAGCTCTCCTAAGAGAAGCATTACAGGCAAAACCTTGCTCTTCTCTGCAAGGCCCGGGTACCGACCGTTTAGCTATGAAGCTTTTTTGGTCGGATCCGGAATAGCTTACTGAGGCCCAAAAGAACCTGTACGCAAGCTCAGTGAAAAACACATGTTTCTTCTTGGCCAACACCTTAGACACTGGCAAAAAACTGAGGTGCTCCCGGATGGGAGGGGCTTATATAGGGGAGGGTACTTCCAGTTTTGGAAGTTGCCAGTGCCAGCACCTGAAGGTATCTATATAACCCATTAGTAATGACTATGTCGCTCTGTGTCCCGTGATGTACGAGAAAGAAATGTGGAAAACGTGAAGCGCTGTGAATACTTTCTAGATGCACTGTATGCAAACACACTGCAAAATAAATTCCCATAGGCAATAGGTTTAAAAAGGCTAAACATTAATCCTATGTGGCTCACAGCCAAAGTCAAAAAAGCTATAAATAAGAAAAGAGTCTTTTTAGAAATATAAAAATGGAGGAACACTATCATCGTTTAAATGTTATAAAGAACATAATAGAATATGTAAAAATGAAATAAAGGCCGCAAAAATTCAAAACTAATAACAGATTGCAAAAGATAGTAGGACAAACCCCCAAAAATTCTTCAAATATATTAATAGTAAAAAGGTCAGGTCTGAGCATGTAGGTCCTTTACAAAATAATCTGGAGTGGGAGACTGGGGACAAAAAAAAGGCAAATTTATTAAATACTTTCTTCATCTCTGTGTATATAAAGGAGTATGGGGGGGGGGGGGGGCTCATGTCCATAATGGGATGGTTTTGACACAGACCCAAACAATTGCTTTTTTCTTGCCACACTTCCATAAAGGCCAGATTTGTGGAATGCATGTCTAATAGTCCTGTGGACAGATTCTTCCCCCTAAACTGTGGATCTCTACAGCTCCTCCAGAGTTACCATGGGGCTCTTGGGTGCTTCTCTGATTAATGTTCTCCTTGCCCGGCCTGTCAGTTTAGGTGGGTGGCTATGTCTTGGTAGGTTTGCAGTTGTGCCATACTCTTTCCATTTCTGATGATGGATTGAACAGTGCTCCGTGAGATGTTCAAAGCTTGGGATATTTTTTTATAACCTAACTCTGCTTTAAGCTTCTCCATAACTTTATCCCCGACCTGTCTGGTTTGTTCCTTGGACTTCATGATGCTGTATGTTCACTAAGGTTCTCCAACAAACTTCTGAGGGCTTCACAGAACAGCTGTATTTATACTGAGATTAAATTACACACAGGTGGAACTCTATTTACTAATTAAGAGACTTATGAAGGCAATTGGTTCCACTAGATTTTAGTTAAGGGTATCAGAGTAAAGGGGGCTGAAAACAAATGCACGCCACAGTTTTCAGATATTTATTTGTAAAATATTTTGAAAACCATTTATAATTTTCCTTCCAATTATGTGTCACTTTGTGTTGATCTATCACATAAAATCCCAATAAAATACATTTACATTTTTGGTTGTAGCATGACAAAATGTGAAAAATTTCAAGGGGTATGAATACTTTTTCAAGGCACTGTACATACTAAGAGGAGAACAGCTGGGGGAGTCAATGGTGGAGAAGGATCTGGGTGTTTTTGTAGATAATACGTTTAATAATAGTACGCAATGTCAAGCTGCCGTTTCCAAAGCAAGCTAAATCCTTTCTTGTAGTAAGAGAGGTATGGACCCAGAGAGAGATATTCAATTTTACCCCTGTGCAAATCATCAGTAAGACCTCATCTGGAATATGCAATTCAGTTTTGGGCACAAATTCACAAAATAAATATCAGGGAACTGGAGAAGGTGCAGAAAAGGGCAACCATACTGATAGGAGGCATGGAGGAGCTCAGCTTTGAGAAAAGAATAGAGGAACAAAGAAGCAAAGAACTTCAGCATGAAGCAAATCAAAAGAGGGGTTGTGCCTCTGTAACCAAGGATAACCAATAGCCACCAGGAAATGAGGAGAGTAAATGATTTGGAATTGGATTATGTCATGGTGAAGAGCCCCTATGGCCATGGTCAATGCAGTAGTCTCATGAGTCACATGAACAGGTTATAGAAGTCTCACAACAATAGCCTCAATGGCAAGTGGAGTGGCATAAAGCTTCAGCAAAATCCCGAACGGGTAGGACAAGACTTCAGGAAGTGACCTGCCTGGCCACAATAAAGGCAAAATCTCTACCTCCCCCTAAAGGCCCTCTTCTCCACAGAGAGACTTGTGAAGCCCAACTGCATGGGTTCTACTTCACTGGCAGACTCTGTACCAGGAGGCATGGGAGGTGAGGGAGGCAAGGGTGGGACTGCAAAGCTCAAAGCCAAACGTACAGGAGGTTTCCGCAAGTGCTCCTTAAAGGAAGGTCTCTCTCGGAGTCTGGAGTCAATGAGAATGGCAAATGTAATTAACTTCTCCAGCTCAGTGGGTATGTCTCGGGCTGCTATCTCATCTTTGATGGTATCCGAGAGACCATGAGAAAAAGCAGCCAGGAGGGCCTTATTGTTCCAAGCAACCTTTGCTGCCAGAGTACAGAATTCAATGGCGTAATCGGCAACAGTTCTTGTACGCTGTTTGATGGACATGAGGCTCTTGGCAGCAGAAGTGGAGCGTGCAGGAACATCAAATACCCTTTTAAAGGAAGCCACAAACTCTGAGTAACTCAGGACGACAGGGTTTTGTGTCTCCCATAAAGGGTTTGCCCAAGACAAGGCTCCCTTAGAAAGCAAAGTAATCATGAAGCCTGCTTTGCTTCTCCCCTGGGGCACCATCTCAAAGTATATCCCAACCTGGTTGAGAAACCCTCTGCATTTAACTGTATCGCCCCCAAATTGTTGGGGAAGCGGAGCGGAACCAGACATACCTCTTATAGAGAGAATATTTGAGGGGGGTCCCTGCACAGAGACTGGAGCAGCAGCAGGGATGGCCTGCAACACGGGTTGTACCGGAACAGCCTCAGTGGGAGGATCCAGGTGAGCAGTGCGAATCAGGAGCGTCCATAACACTATGGCAAACTGATCCATGCGGATATCCTGCTCATCCAATCTGGAAAAAATATTACCAATAAGTGCATCTTCTGAATTCATGGCCTTCGCCTACTGTCAGGAACCATGAATCAAACAGACAGAAGTGCAGTAAAAATCACACTTTTTAATAAAATGCTAAAATGGAGCAAACGTAGTCAAAACATAGCCAGGGTTCGGTAACCAGAGTGGGTAGTCGGAACAAGCCAGTGAAACAGGAATCCAGAGATCAGCGTCTTTAACAGGAAAACACAGCAGAGAGTATCCAGATATGTTGACTAGGCAAAGGCACAGGAGATCTGATCCAGGCAGTTTAAATAGCCAGCAAGGCTAGCTTACGAGTAGGAAATGAAGAACAGGTGAGTCACTGTGGAATGAAGAGTACTGGCAATTAACTGACAGCTGAGCACAGAGCTCTGAGAAGGAAGGTCTGAGCCCAACCCTGACACCCTGCTGATTCATGAATATGTGTTTGCACAGCATTGATTGGTGCTGTGCTGGTCATATGACATAGAAAAATGCTTTCAGAATAGAGATTTAAAATAAATATTTAATAAAAACATGTTTTAAAGTTTCATAAAAACTATATTTCAAAGCAAATGATTATTTTATTTTTTTGCAATATCATGGTGTAGGTGGGGTTTAGGTTAACTGACAATAGCTTTTTCTTTGTTCACACAGTAAAATGATCTGGAGGAGGTTCTGCCGATCACAGATGTGTCACACCCCTCCAGCCTGTGTCTATGGTGTGTACTATATGTGCTGGAACATGGAAGTGAAGCCTCCATCAATCACCATCCTATGTCCTGATACAATAGTGTCTGGCAATATGAGGATATGGAGGAGAGAGAGAGAGGAAGGATGAGTTTTTTTCCACTTTGTATACACCCACACGTGTCTATAGTCACATAAGCTGCACAGATAAGAAAAAGGAGCAAATTAACAGCTTAGAACTAAACTGAAATTGGGGCATGCTCAGTAGATGTCAAGAGCTGGTCTACACATTCTCAGACTGCAGCAGGGACACAGACAAAGAAGGAGGGGCAGTGAACAGCAGGATCAACCAGGATTTTTGCAGTCAACAGAAAACAAATCTTCTAGTGGATGGGTGAGTATGAACACAATGTACTATATCATGTATTGACCATTTTTTATGATTGGGGTTAAATGACACTTTAAAAACACTTTAATAATGATGACTCTGTTGACGATCAGACCACATCCAAAGAGTTAATCATATTTTAAAGGTCTGGAAGACTTTATGTCACATACAGCAGGTATTATGCTTTAAAACCTAGAATGTAATGTAATATGTAATGACAAAGTACACATGACATTTGTACATGGTAAAAGCATATTTTATTTGTCAGTTTTCCTGTGGCCACAAGATGCTTACAATAGATACATTTTTGCTACAGAAAGCAATTTAAATGCTCACAAATTTATCCTCTGTCCCAAAAATCCCTTTTATATTCTGGTAAAGTCAATATTTATCAGCATGTTTTACATTTCCTGTACATGTTTTTAAAGTTTAGCATTATCACATGAATTATAAATACTATTTTGCTTTTATTTATTCTTGAAGCTTCTTCGAAAGCAAGTGAAGAATAGTAAATGTTAAAAAAAAAATCGATTTTTTAATTACTGTATATAGGTACCGTATATACCCGAGTATAAGCCGACCCGAATATAAGCCGAGGCACCTAATTTTACCACAAAAAAATGGGAAAACGTATTGACTCGAGTATAAGCCTAGGGTGTCCATCTGCATGCCTCACTGTATCTCACTGTGTCCATGTGCATGCCTCACTGTGCCCATGCCTCACTGTGTCCATGACTAGACTGACGTTTAACATGGGAGTCTATGGAAGGGCTTTGAAAAAAATCGGTGCTCCCCGGCCGTAGGTCCCCCAGACAACAAACTTTGCACACTTGTAGAGGACGAGTGGGGCTACATGTGTGACAAGTTCCGGGTCCAGAGGACCTACGACCGGCCAGTACTGGGTCACCAAAATCACCAGAGAAATGACCGTTTAACATGGGAGTCTATGGAAGGGGTGCCCAGATTTGAAAAATCGTTGCTCCCATGCTGTAGGTCGCCTGGAAAACAATCTTTGCGCACTTGTAGAGGAAGAGTGGGGCTACATGTGTGCCAAGTTTGGGGTCCAGGAGACCTACGGACGGCCGGTACTGGGTCCCCAAAGTCCACAAGATCAGGCGCAAAAAGGTGACGCGAGTATAAGCCGAGGGGGGCATTTTCAGCACAAGAAAATGTGCTGAAAAACTCGGCTTATACTCAAGTATATACGGTAACTTATATTTCTCCTCAAGTAAAACACACTTGATTTTTAATATGATCCGACTTGTATGAATTGGGCATCCTCAAAACTATGTGTTTATAGGGCCAGCAAAATAAAAACAAAAGCATTTGGGTACATCACTGCAATTCACTTTTAGGATTTAATGCCATGAACTAGGACCCTATGGACCGGTGGGTGTAAACGGACTTGTGTCCATTTACACTACTTCCAATCCGGTCCACTTTTAACAAACTGAAGGAGATCCACCCCCTTCTGTCTAGGAGGATCAGATTGGAGGGCAGTCAGGTGTAAATGGACTTCGCTGTCCATATAGCAGAGCGGGCTCGGATCTGTTTCTGTATATACTAAGCAGACATGGACCTGTCATCTGCCTGCTCTATTTAGCAGGGGATCAGCAGACAGCAGACCCCTGCTAATCTAATCGGAGTCCACCCCCTGTGAAAGGGGCCTAAGAGCTCATTTTGACAGCTGTGTTTTAGGCAATTATTCGTTTTGGAAAAGATTAAAGTGGTTCTAAAGTCAGAAAGTTTTTTTTCTTAATGCATTCTATGCATTAAGATGAAAAACCTTCTGTGTGCAGCAGCCCCACTTAGCCACCCTTATACTTACCTGAGCCCCATCTCGATCTAGCGATGTTGCATGAGAGTCTTGACTGTACGGGACCCCCCTCCTCTTGCTGGTCATTGGCTCCTGCTGCTGTCAAAGTTAGTAAGCCAAAGAGGAGAAAGAGGGGGAGGAGCCGAACCGCTGCTCCATGTCTGAATGGACACAGAGCAACGGCTTGGCACGTGTGCGCCCATAGCAAGCTGCTTGCTATGGGGGGCACTCGGCAGGAGGGAGGGGCCAAGAGTGCTGGCGGGGGACCCGAGAAGGAGAGGATCTGGGCTTCTCTGTGCAAAATTACTGCACAGAGCAGGCAAGTATAACATGTTTGTTATTTTTTAATAGAAAAACAAAAAACAAGACTTTAGTATCACTTTACCTGTAAATATCAGGTGGCGTATCAAGTGTTAGGATTAGGAAAGTGGATGGGGTTAACTGTGAAAGTGAGGATAGGTGTTAGTGATAGGTGATATTTGAGGAGACATGATTACAGTGAAATTCACATTTGATGTGTGTGCTCAGAGTTCTGCATCCAAATGTATGGCACCAGGTTTGAAGTACTGAAAACAGATGTAAAGCCTCAGAGGACAGGAAGCAATCTTCATGACCATAGGCGTGTGCACAGGGTTTGCCATGTGTGCCTGGGCACACCCTAAAACCTAGAGTGCATTAGCATTATCGCTCTGTTTAGCAGCAGGGAGATGGAAAAGATCTCCCTCTTACCAGCTCTGCCATAAGACAAGTGTTTACACACTTCTCTTTGACTGTGACAGCAGGGAGATCAATGTGTGTTTGAGCTTTGGGGTGCACATCCTAATGCAATAGGCTGCACACACCTATGATCACGACTAGTGATGAGCCGAACACCCCCGGGTTCGGTTCGCACCAGAACCCGCGAACGGACCGAAAGTTCGTACGAACATTAGAACCCTATTAAATACAATGGATGCGAACGTTCGAATTCTAAAGTGCTAATTATAACAACTATTATGCATGTTATTGTCCTAAAAAGGGTTTGGGAACCCGGGTTGTGCACCAGGGGACATGTATCAATGCAAAAAGAAGTTTTAAAAACGGTCGTTTTTCGGGAGCAGTCATTTTAATGATGCATAAAGTGAAAAAAAAAAGTCAAATATTCCTTTAAATATCGTACCTGGGGGGTGTCTAAAGTATGCCTGTGAAGTGCCACGTGTTTCCCGTGTTTAGAACTGTCCCTGCACAAAATGACACTTCTAAAGGAAAAAAAAGCCATTTAAAACTGCTTGCGGCTTTAATGTAATGTCTGGTCCCGGTAATATGGATGAAAATCTTTAAGAAAAATGGCATAGCTACCCCATGACCCCCCCCCTACCCCATCCCATTACCAGCCCCTTTGGGTCTTGTATGGATATTAAGGGGAACCCCGCACATAAAATAAAAAAGGCCCTATATACTCTGAACAGCCGTATACAGGCGGTGCATACAAGACAGGGACTGTAGGTTTGTTCTTATGTAGAATCTGTTTGTAATTTTGAACAGGTACATTGTTGAAGTGTAGCTCCAGCCCAAAAATCTATTTTTAAACTTTTTGGAAAACATAGGTAAGGGTTATCACCCCTGTAACATTTGTTTTGCTGTCTGTGCCCCTGTTCAGAACATTTCACCTCACTTTCCGTCCCAATGACAACTGTTTTTGAAATGTGGTGTTTTTCTTGAAACAAGGATTGCTGATAAAGCATCAGTACAAAGGAGACACCTTTCTCCCATATTTATTCTTACAGGAGAGAATTTTCCTTCCTAGTGGTAGATTTCCTCTCACTTCCTGTTGTCTTCTTGCGTTTGCAAGTAGGAGTCGTTTGTAAGTTGGATGTTTGAAAGTAGGGACCTGCCGTATATACTCTGCAGAAATAGGCCCCTTAGTTGTTGGTGTTGGCACAACACTGTAAGCACTCACAGTTACTCTTGGTTGGTGCTGGAACGCCCTGCTGTCAACTATTATATCAGGAATTTTAATTACATATAATTGTTGAACAGTGGTAGTAAAAATTGGGCCTTTGATGGTGGTGCTGGTGCCACAACACTGTAAGCCCTGACAGTTACTCTTGGTGGGTGCAGGAATGGGCCCTGCTGTGAATTATTAGATCAAGAATTGTAATTGCATGCCCCTGTTGAACAGGGGCTGAAAAATTGGGCCTTTCGTGGTGGTGGTGGTGGTGTTGCCACAACACTGTAAGCCCTCAGAGTTACTCTTGGTGGGTGCAGGAATGGGCCCTGCTGTGAATTATTAGATCAAGAATTGTAATTACATGCCCCTTTTGAACAGGGGCTGAAAAATTGGGCCTTTCGTGGTGGTGGTGGTGGTGGCGTTGCCACAACACTGTAAGCCCTCAGAGTTACTCTTGGTGGGTGCAGGAATGGGCCCTGCTGTGAATTATTAGATCAAGAATTGTAATTACATGCCCCTTTTGAACAGGGGCTGAAAAATTGGGCCTTTCGTGGTGGTGGTGGTGGTGGCGTTGCCACAACACTGTAAGCCCTCAGAGTTACTCTTGGTGGGTGCAGCAATGGGCCCTGCTGTGAATTATTAGATCAAGAATTGTAATTGCATGCCCCTGTTGAACAGGGGCTGAAAAATTGGGCCTTAGGCACTGGTGGCACAACACTACAACCCCTCACAGATACTGTACTTGGAGCACAGCAATTAGCCCTGTTGCAAAGTATTGCTTCAAAAATTGTAATGACACGCCCCTGTTAAACAGGGGCTGAAAAATTGGGCCTTAGGCACTGGTGCCACAACACTCCAACCCCTCACAGATACTGTACTTGGAGCACAGCAATGAGCCCTATGGCAAATTATTGCTAAACAAATTGTAATTACACGCCCCTGTAAAACAGGGGCTGAAAAATTGGGCCTTAGCCACTGGTGGCGGCACCCATAAACAAAAATGATCTTCCAAGCTATCATCATCAATCGTATCATTGAGGACTCGGAGGAGGAGGATAGCCAGTCAACATAACAGCACAGGCACTCAGCATCAGTCTTGAAGGGATGTGACATGTTAAAATCAATTAGTCTGTTATATCAGCATCAGGTGTGTGGTAGCTGGTGGTGATCCAAGACTGGTTCATCTTGATGAAAGTCAGTCGATCAACCGAGTCGGTGGACAGGCGCACCCTGTGATCCGTGACAAATCCTCCAGCAGCACTGAATGTGCGTTCCGAAAGAACGCTGGATGCAGGACAGGCCAGTAGCTCAATTGCATACTGTGCAAGCTCTGGCCAGTGATCCATCCTCAAGACCCAGTAAGCCAGAGGATTTTCGGTGGGGAAGGTGTCCAAGTCTGACCTTGCCCCTAGATATTCCTGCACCATGTTTATCAGACGCTGGCGATGGTTGCTGGAACCGATCATACTTTGGGGCTGCGGACTAAAGAATTGTCTGAACGCATCGGTCAGACGGCCACCTTCCCCACCGCTCCTTCTTTGACTGGCTGAAGCCTCAGCAACTCGTTGTCCAGGACCAGGAGTTTGTAACCTCCCAGTCTCTGGGAACGCGTTGCACAGACCTTTCTGCAAGGCCTCCCGGAGTTGTCTCATCCTCTGCTCCCTCTGCGACGGTAACATAAGGTCCGCAACCTTACCCTTGTACCGTGGATCAAGGAGAGTGGCCAGCCAGTAATGGTCCCTCTCCTTGATCCGAAGAATACGAGGATCCTTCCGCAGACTTTGCAGGATCAGGGAGGCCATGCAGCGTAGGTTTGCTGAGGCATTCGCTCCGGAGTCCTCTGGGTCACTAAGGACGACATGATCCGCAGCCACCTCCTCCCAGCCACGTACAAGTCCACTGGTTTCTTGGGACTGTAAATCATCCCTAAAAGACTGCTGCTGATGATGCTGAGTGCCAGCCTCCACCTCCATGCTGACACAATCCTCCTCCTCCTCCTCCTCCTCCTCCTCTTCCTGTGCGATGGGTGGGACAGAAGGAACACTGTCTGGGTAAAGGGGGCCTTGAGAGGCAAGGAAGTCCTCCTCTTCCTGCCTCTGTTCTGCCTCAAGTGCCCTGTCCATTATTCCACGCAGCGTGTGCTCCAACAGGTGGACAAGAGGTACAGTGTCACTGATGCATGCACTGTCACTGCTCACCATCCTCGTGGCCTCCTCAAATGGTGCCAGGACAGTGCATGCATCCCTGATCATGCCCCACTGGCGTGGAGAAAAAAAACCAAGCTCCCCTGACCCTGTCCTGGTGCCGTAGTCGCACAGGTACTCATTGATGGCCCTCTGCTGCGTGTGCAGCCGCTGCAGCATGGCCAACGTTGAGTTCCACCTGGTGGGCATGTCACATATAAGGCGGTTCTTGGGCAGGTTCAACTCCTTTTGCAGCTCAGCCAGGCGAGCACTGGCATTATAAGATCTGCGGAAATGCACACAGACTTTCCTGGCCTGCCTCAGGACATCCTGTAAGCCCGGGTACCTGCCCAAGAACCGCTGCACCACCAGGTTAAGGACGTGAGCCACACAGGGCACATGGGTCAGTTGTCCCTGTCGGAGGGCGGAGAGGAGGTTGGTGCCATTGTCGCAAACCACCATTCCTGGCTTAAGCTGGCGTGGCGTCAACCACCTCTCGGCCTGGCCCTGCAGAGCAGACAGGACCTCTGCCCCAGTGTGGCTTCTGTCCCCCAAACACACCAGCGCAAGCACGGCATGGCATCTTTTTGCCTGCGTACTTGCGTAGCCCCTTGAACGCCTACGGAGCACCGCTGGTTCCGAGGACAAACCACAGGAAGAGGCCATGGAGGAAGAAGAAGAGGAGGGGGTGGAGGAGAGAGGTGTGTCACAACCAGTAGTAGCATTTTGGAGGCGTGGCGGTGGAACAACCTCCAACACTACTGCACCTTGTCCTGCATCCTTCCCAGCTGCCAAAAGAGTGACCCAATGGGCCGTGAAAGAAAGGTAACGTCCCTGTCCATGCCTGCTGGACCATGAGTCAGCGGTAATATGCACCTTACCGCTGACCGCCCTGTCCAGCGAGGCCAAGACATTGCCTTCCACATGCCGGTAGAGAGCCGGAATAGCCTTCCGTGAGAAAAAGTGGCGTTTGGGAACCTGCCACTGAGGAACCGCACATTGCACAAACTCACGGAAGGGGGCCGAGTCTACCAACTGAAAAGGCAGCAGTTGAAGCGCTAGCAATTTAGCCAAGCTAGCATTCAACCGCTGGGCATGTGGATGGCTGGGAGTGAACTTCTTTCGACGGTCCAGCAGCTGGGGCAGGGAAATTTGCCTGCTAGAATCGGACGTCGGTGTACTGCTAGCAGAGTGGCCGCAAGTACTTGGCTGTGACACACCTAATTCTACACCTTCATTCCTCTCAATGCATGTTTCAGAGAGGACTGAAGTTATAGTGGGGTTGGAGATCCCAGCTGATGCGGTGCAAGGAGAGGTCCGCTTTGTTCTTTGGTGTGGGTCTTTGAGGTAGGCTTGCCAACGAGCTGCATGGCAGGTCAACATATGTCTGGTCAGGCATGTGGTACCCAAGCGGCTGATGTTTTGGCCACACGATATACGCTTGAGACATATGTTGCAAACAGCAGCTGTGCGATCTGATGCACTAGCCTCAAAAAAGGCCCACACCAAAGAACTTTTTGAATGACGGGCAGAGGCAGCGCCCTGCACAGGCGGAGCTCTGCGGTGTGATTCCGTCGGTGTACTGCCCTTACGCTGGCCACCAAAGGGCATCCTGCCTCGTTGGAGATGTGCCTCCTCCTCATCCTCCTCCTCCTCCTCTCTCCTATTAGGCACCCACTTGGAGTCAGTGACCTCATCATCCCCTCCCTCCTCATCACTGGAGCCAATCTGGCAGTATGCTGCAGCTGCTGGAACATGACTGCCAGATTGGTGTCCTTCTTGAGCATCCCCTCTGTCTGCTCTCACGCTACTGCCTTCCTGTAGCTGGGTTTCATCATCAGACCCTTCGAAACGCTGGGCATCCTCCTGGAGCATGTACCCAACACTGTGCTCAAACAGTTCGGGGGACTCCTCAGGAGGAGGACATGGTGGGTCTAGGGAAGGAGTGACTGATGATGAGTCTGACATTGATACCAGGGAAGAGGACGCTTTGGCAGCTGCTTTTCCAGTACCCTGAGCCTGGGTGAGAGAGGATGAGGAGGAGGAGGGGGGCTTGGTCATCCACTCTACCAAATCTTCGGCATGATGTGGCTCAACATGTCCAGCTGCCGAAAAGAAGGACAAGCGTGTCCCATGGCCATGTGCTGATGACAATGCACCGCGTCCACGACCAGCACTGTTGCCCCCAGACACAGAGCCTGCTTGCCCTCTTTTATTGCCTCCTGACTGTCTGCCTCTCCTTGTTTGCCTTCCAGACATTGTAATAGATGGCCTGCAGGGAGATGGGAAAAAAGCAATAAGGGCTACCTTCAGGTGTCCTTCTCTGTCCCTTTACTTAAGGATTTCTAAATATGGTTGAGGATGATTGCTTTTGCACAGAATAGCACAACGACAATTTCCCTGACTGTCCAAAAAAACAAGGATTTCAAAGATGGTTGATGAGGAATGCTTTAGCACACTTTAGCACAAGGAGAATTTCCCTCACTGTCCTTCCCTGTCCCTAGAAACAAGGATTATCACAGTGAAAGAAACTGACACTCTCCCTACCTATAGTTTTCTGTCCCTAGAAAAAATGTTTTTTTAAAGCACACTATAGCACAAGGAGAATTTACCTCACTTTCCTTCCCTGTCCCTAGAAACAAGGATTATCACAGTGAAAGAAACTGACACTCTTCCTACCTATAGTTTTCTGTCTCTAGAAAAAATGTTTTTTTAAAGCACACTATAGCACAAGGAGAATTTCCCTCACTTTCCTTCCCTGTCCCTAGAAACAAGGATTATCACAGTGAAAGAAACTGACACTCTCCCTACCTATAGTTTTCTGTCCCTAGAAAAAATGTTTTTTTAAAGCACACTATAGCACAAGGAGAATTCCCTCACTGTCCTTCCCTGTCCCTAGAAACAAGGATTCGCACAGTAAAACACACTGACACTCTCCCTACCTATAGTTTTCTGTCCCTAGAAAAAATGTTTTTTTAAAGCACACTATAGCACAAGGAGAATTCCCTCACTGTCCTTCCCTGTCCCTAGAAACAAGGATTCGCACAGTAAAACACACTGACACTCTCCCTACCTATAGTTTTCTGTCACTAGAAAAAATGTTTTTTTAAAGCACACTATA
The DNA here is from genome assembly GCA_029206835.1 of Rana muscosa. Lineage (NCBI taxonomy): Eukaryota > Metazoa > Chordata > Amphibia > Anura > Ranidae > Rana > Rana muscosa. Next base: position 60,694,862 of record CM055122.1, on the reverse strand, counting down.
GCACAAGGAGAATTCCCTCACTGTCCTTCCCTGTCCCTAGAAACAAGGATTCGCACAGTAAAACACACTGACACTCTCCCTACCTATAGTTTTCTGTCCCTAGAAAAAATGTTTTTTTAAAGCACACTATAGCACAAAGAGAATTCCCTCACTGTCCTTCCCTGTCCCTAGAAACAAGGATTCACACAGTAAAACACACTGACACTCTCCCTACCTATAGTTTTCTGTCCCTAGAAAAAATGTTTTTTTAAAGCACACTATAGCACAAGGAGAATTCCCTCACTGTCCTTCCCTGTCCCTAGAAACAAGGATTCGCACAGTAAAACACACTGACACTCTCCCTACCTATAGTTTTCTGTCCCTAGAAAAAATGTTTTTTTAAAGCACACTATAGCACAAGGAGAATTCCCTCACTGTCCTTCCCTGTCCCTAGAAACAAGGATTCGCACAGTAAAACACACTGACACTCTCCCTACCTATCCTTCTCTTTCCCTAAACTAAAGGAATCCAGGTTAAGCAAAAAAAATTAAATGTCACTGTCCCTGCCTATGCTTCTCTTTCCCTGCTCCGGAACACACTACACTAGGCCGCCGTGCTGGCGGCCTTTTATAGTGTGGGGCGTGTACTAAACACCCTCAGCAATAATTGGCCACAGGCATCCTGCCTGTGGCCAATCATTGCTCTCCTCGCTGCCGGCGCTGTGATTGGCCAAGCATGCGGGGTCACAGTGCATGCTTGGCCAATCACAGCGCCTGGATGACACTGCGATGGCGTAGTGCATTGTGGGCCGTTCGCGTCACTCGAATTTGGCGCGAACGGCCCAAATCGTTCGATCTTCGTCGAACGATCGAACAGCCGATGTTCGAGTCGAACGTATGTTCGACTCGAACACCGAGCTCATCCCTAATCACGACTGTTATTCAGACCAGAATGGCCAACATTAAATGTCAGATGAATCAAAAGGAGTACTTAGAATCGGGCAACTACACAGTTTGTGTTTGCAAACTGCAGATCTCAGCCATGCAGTCAAAGCAGCCCACATAAGTTATGCTCTCCCACTGGAAATAATACATATATTTGTACAGACACACACACAGTCTCCCTCTGTCTGGCTTTAAGATTCAAACCTGTTGTGCTAGATTATAGCATATAAAGTAATGACTTTGATGTAGAGGGCCCTTGTAGATAACTAATACAGTCTGGTATGTGCAGTAAAATATACACATTAATAAAACTAATGAATGTCACTCCCACACTTGTGGTATGGAAGTTGGTCTTATAAAAAAAGAAATAGGCTTGTAATGAGCTGGGATCAAAGTACTCATACATGACCATATAACCTAATTTTAGTTTAGCAAAGAAAACTAATCTTATAACTAATGTTGCAAATTTGGTTTATTGCAGGGCTGGTCAGCATAGATGACATATAGAGTCATGTTAACTGCAATAAAAATAAACACATGCGTGTTAAGGAAACAAAAGGCAGAATATTTTGCATATTACTTTGAAAATCTAATGTTACATATATACCTCACATTTTAAAGTGTATAAACCTTATCCGGTATTTTAGTGTAGTATAGAAACCATTTAACCAACTCACTGTTTTCTATCTCTTGGGAACCTTAACGGTTGTATTTTGTCCCCTGTAGTTGCTGACTTTTTCCTCAGCGATAGTCCATTGCAATAGTTTCACACTGCTGGAATCTACAGACATTATTTTACATTCTTGAAAGTCCGCCGTTTGTGATTGAGAAGAGAGGCGCACTCTTTAATCCCGAGAATGATCAATGGTTAGAAAGCAGAGCTTGAAATTATGGCAAACAAAAACTCAACTGAGGATAAGATTATTTTGTCTCTCACATCCTTGAAATAACAATGATGGTATACCCTAAAGCCTCATACACACGATCAGATTATCCCACGGGAATTGTGAGACGACAGACTGTTGTCGGAAAATCCGACCATTTGTACGCTCCATCGGACAATTGCTGTCGGATTTTCCGCCAACAAATGTGGGATAGCATGCTTTAAAATTGTCTGCCAACAAATGTGTGTTGTCGGATTATCGGATCGTGTGTACACAAGTCCATCGGAAAAAACTCCAAAGTACAAACACTCATGCTCAGAAGCAATGCTCACCATAACACATTAGCAGAAGCTGCCCAAAGGGTGGCGCTAAAGAGCTGAAAAACCACGTAGTTTTGCATTTGTTGGCTGACAATTCTTTGCCGTTTGTATGCAATACAAATTCCTGGCCAACGCCCTTCGGACAAAAGTCCTACGCTCTGTCCGCAGAGAATCTGATCGTGTGTATGAGGCTTAAAACAAATTAAAGGGTAGGTTTCTGTTTGATTGGTATATCAGTGAAATAGGATGAAAGGCCCAGTTTCGATACAAAACACATCAGTGTGTGATGCCACTCAATAATCTACCCAAAAGTAAACCTATAAAAATCATAAACCTCCTGATAAGAACATTTTAGCATGGTGGCCCTGTTACAAATTACTGTAATTTTCTCTGATCTTTCTCTAATCAACTAATATCACTTATACAAATAATAACAATGCAAACTTTACTATTAAATCTTTCTAATGACTCCCCTTTAGAATATGTAGAGGTTTCGTAGTAAGATCACATATCCTGCAGGTCATTCTATACCTTTTTATTTCTTGGACTGACAAACAAGTAACTAAACCTGTATTCTATGCCTGTGTATTTGGCCTGGGATTGCAGCTGTATTACTCTTTACCTTTCTAATAAAAAAATTTAAAATGTATCCCATGGTACACTAAGAAAAATGAGGATGGCTTGGGAGCATGAATACAATAATAATATCAAACTGGGCCTGGAGGGGGATTAGGCTTTAAATGCAATATCACCTGTGGCTACTACAATGGCTCCTCCTGTCCATATACGTAGCTTCCTCGTCCCAGATATTGCCAATGGAAATTGCTCAGGTGTACATAACTAAAATCTGTGGAAATAACTACGATTTACACACTAGTCACAGGGCTTTAGAGGTGCCCCTTGTCAGTAACCCTCCCATACACATCTTTCCCCTAATAGGTGTGTGGGCAAAAGATGCCAATGCTCAACCCTATGACTAAAGCAGGCCAGTTTTTCCTGATTGATCAACGCCAGCGGCTATAGCTAGCAGCACTGATTAGGGCAATCTGACTTCAGGGAAGTCTCCAATGCCTCAGATGGAGTGATACCCATTATCCAGATTGAGTGTGTGGATGGGGGAAATGGTTAATTTTTGTTTTCATTCAACCCACTGGTTGAACAAAAAATAAAAAATAATGTATGGGCTGCCTATCACGATTGTCATGACACTACAATTTCAAAGGGGTCTATGTTCAATTAGGTTGCATAAATGACTAATAGGGGCGGACTATCCATTTTAATGGTTGCCTAGTAAGATTTCTGCAGCAAGGAGAGATTAGAGGCTGCTATGAAGATTCAGGCAGTTGGGAACACAATAATAACCTTATAATGGAATTTAAGCTTCCCATAGACTGTAGAGAAATGCAGACATGCAGGCATGATCCCACTGTCCAATTGACAGAATGTCATAGGAAAGTCTGCCTAGACAGCTCAAAAAAGGCTATGAGAAAGAGAAATGGCAGGAATTTGGGACAAAAAAGACAACTTTAAATAATCACAGAGAAACAACAGCAATAGACATTAGCCGATAATGGCTCATTTGGCCAAAGTGATTATCTCATACCTATTGGTCAGCAGTTAAAAAGGTGCCCCAATCTATATGTTTTTTCCTTGATAAGCTGAATGTAAAATTCTAAGAACATAGTGTTCTTGCCTCATTTACATTTAATTTTCAGAAAATTAATTTTCACTTCTCCCAACATAGTGACAAATGAATGTCGAAAAAATAGGATTTTTGTACTTACCGTAAAATCCGTTTCTCTGACATCCATGGACTGACACAGCGTGTCTTTACACTTTACACGTGGGTTATGTCCCTGCTTGCAGGAGAAGACCTAGGCAGAATGTGAGATGTTATACATACATTCTAAAAAGCCAGAGCTGAACAGCCCCGCCCAGGGGGGCGGTCCCTCCGGACATAACCCTCCCACTGTAGTCAGCAGACCTCAGTTCGTAACAAGCAGTACAAACTTAAAAAGAAGGGTGGGTGCTGTGTCAGTCCATGGATGTCAGAGAAACGGATTTTACGGTAAGTACAAAAATCCTACTTTCTCTTATCATCCATGGACTGACACAGCGTGTCTTTACACTTTACACGTGGGATGTCCCAAAGCAGACGAAACCGCTTAGCCCTGTTTTGGACCAGAGACAGTCACAAACAGTGAGTCAGACTTCCGAATAGAAGCAGTAGCAGACGGGTACACCCGCAAGGCTCGTACCACATCCAATATGTGCAGCGCAAACTCTCTGGGATGTGATGGGTGAGGACGGGAGGACAATGTCCTCATGTAGGTGAAAGGTCGACACCACCTTTGGTAAAAAGGAAGGTCGCGGATGCAACACCGCCTTATCGATGACTAAATATGGCGACTTGCAGGACAAGGCCGCCAACTCAGACACTCGTCAAACAGAAGTGATTGCCACTAAAAGGCCACCTTCTGAGACAAGACAAGAGGGGAATATCCCTGATATTCTCAAAAGGAGGTTCCTGGAGGACCAAGAGCACCAAATTCAGATCCCACGGTGGGAGAGGAGGCTTGACAGGAGGGAGCACATGGCGAACCCCCAACACAAGGTGCTAACCAAGGAATGACCCGCTATAGGTCGCTGAAAGAAGACGGCCAAGGCCGAAATCTGATCCTTAATGGTACTCAAAGCAAGCTTTTAGGTCACTCCACACGGCAGAAGACGCAGGATTCTGGGGACGGAATACGTCCGAGGACGCCAGTCCAGCGCTTCGCACATGGCGATGTAAGCTTTCCAGGTACGGTGATAGATCTGTCTGGAAGAAGACTTCCATGCCCTTAACATGGTCAAAATGACCGAGTCCGAGAGACCTCGGTCCCTCAACACCTGGCTTTCAACAGCCATGCCGTTAAAGCCAGATGAAACATAGGACCTTGAGACTGAAGGTCCTCCCTCATCGGCAACCGCCAGGGAACGTCCGCGACGAGACGTACCAGATCAGCGTACCAGTGACGCTGAGGCCAATCCGGAGCAATTAGGATCACCGGAGTTTATATCAGGTGATAAGGATCCTATGGGGCCACCAACGCATCCGAGGTATCGCCCAAGGATCCCTGGATCTGGCCACAACCTCGATACCTTGCGATTGAGTCGAGAGGCCATCAGGTCCACATCCGGCATGCCCCACCGTCGGCAAAGGAGTTGAAATATGCAAGGACCACTCTCCTTGGTCCAGCGTCTGGCGACTCAGATAGTCTGCCTGCCCATTGTATATGCCCGGAATGTAAACGGCCTACAGAGCCGGCACGTTTCTTTCGGCCCACTTCAGGATACGGGCAGCCTCGGAAGCCGCAGCTGAGCTCTGAGTCCCCCCTTGATGGTTTACATACGCCACCGCCGTGGTGTTGTGTGACTGGATCCTGATGGAGCGACCCTGTAATCTCTCCGACCCGAGGAGAGGCACAGCCTGATTGCCCGTAAATTCCAGAACAGTGATTGGTAAATGGGCTTCGTCCGGAGTCCAAAGCCCTTGGGCCGACAGGACTCCCCAGACTCCACCCCAGCCCTCAGACTGGCGTTGTCATGAGTATCGTCCATTGGATGGGGAGGAATGACTTTCCGGACCGAAGAGCCGAGGATCTCAACCACCATGTCAGAGACGCCCTGACCAGGTGACTCACCTGGATCTGAAGATCCAAGGACAACGGGGATTTGTCCCAGTTGTACAAGATCTCCTTCTGCAATGCCCTGGTGTGTGATTGGGCATACGGAACGGCCGCGAAGGAGGCCACCACGAGTCCCGGGACTCGCATGCAAAAACGGATTGACGACCATTTTCGGGATGTCAGCACCCGCACTGCAGACTGAAGTGCCAGCAACTTCTCCAGAGGTAGGATACCTTTTCCTCCAAGGAGTCCAGAATCAGACCTAGATACTCCAGACGCTGAGTCGGGACCAGGACTGACTCCTGAATGTTCAGGAACCACCCGAAGTCCCTGAGGGTCTGATTGACGATAGTCACGCATTCTTCTAAGTCTGAGCCACTTTCTGCTCTTAGCAGAAGATCGTCCAGATAGCCCACGACAGCAATGCCTCGCTGTATCAGAAAGGCTAGAACCGGAGCAAGCACCTTGGTGAACACCCTTGGTGCCGAGGCTAGGCCGAAAGGAAGAGCCACATCGATAGTGGACTTCGCGGATCGCAAAGCGCAGAAGCCTCTGATGACTTGCACAGATCGGAACATGCAAGTAGGCGTCCTTGAAGCCCAAGGACGCCAGAAGAAAATCCCCTTGGTGGAGTGTAGCGATCACCGTGCGAATGGATTCCATGCGGAATTTCTGCACCTTCACGAAGGCATTCAGGGCCTTGAGGTCCAGGATAGGTCGAACCACGTCCTTTTTTGGGACGACAAAACAGATTCGAGTAGAATCCCTGAAAAACTCTCCTGTGACGGAACCGGCACAATCACTCCGGACCTGATCAAATCCTGTACAGCCCCCAAGAGGGCTGCCCGACGGGTAAAAAGGAGAGGAAGATTTGAGGGAAAGAATCTGTCTGGGGCCAGGATCGGAATACTATCCTGTATCCTGAGGTGACCACCTCGCACACCCACCAGTCGGAGATTCGGGAGGTCCACCGATTTGTGACCTGCAAAGTCGTCCCCCCACTCCAGAGTCGGGCGGGGCAAGACTTCACGCGGAGGCGGGCTTGGGAGCCGCTTGTTTGGCTTACGCACCCAGGGGCGCTTGTGCCCACCAGCCGCACTGCCGTAAGTCTGGGGGGCCTCCCTGTGGACTCGACTGATGAAAAAAAAACTTTTTTGCTGGAAAGGAAGGTCCCTGTTTGCGGCGGGCCCCCTTACCTTAGCTAGTTCAAGGAAGAAGAGTGTGTTTACCTCCCATGACATCCTCGACGATGTCATCCAGAGCAGCACCGAAAGGTCTACCACCTTTAAATGGTAGATCCGTCAGGAGCTTCTTAGAGGCTAGGTCAGTAGACCAGCATTTCAACCAGATAAGACGACGCAATACCACCGCCGAGACAGAGGCCCTGGATATTAAAGGGGGCGCGTCCAACGTGGCGTCGCACACATAAACCAGGCCCTGCCCAGTTGGTGGGCCAGAGCAACTGTGTCTGGAGGAAGATTATGCTCCTGTACAGCTAGGTGCAACATTTTTTCCCAACCTGTAAGTGTGTAAGACACAAGGGCCGCCGCTACCACAGGTCGTTGGGCGGATCCCAACAAGGCAAACATGGCTCTGCTCACCACTTCTGACCTCCTGTCAGTGGGGTCCTCAAAAGCAGGAGTCCCCTCCATCGGGAGAGTGATGGCCTTGTTCAACCGGGCGACTGGAGGGTCGATCACTGGGGGAGAAGCCAACTTTTTAAGTAGGGCATCCTCAAAGGGGTATCTGATAGACAAAACGCCGCGGGACCATAGAAAATCTTCTGCGGCTTTTCCCAGACCTTATCAAGGAGCTGGTCAAAGAAAGTTACATATGGAAAAACCTCTTTAGAAGGCCTGGCCTTAAAGGAACCAAATGAGACTGTATCCGCCTGAGGTTCTGCATCGGCAGCATTGAGCTTGAGAGTGTCCCTCACCGCAGTCATGAGTACACTAACAAGCGCCCTGTCATTTACTGACTCAGAACTGGAGTCTTCCTCATAAGGAATGTCCTGTTCAAAACCATCCAATACATTCAGAGCTAGGGTCCTGAGCGGTAGTGGCTAGGCCCATATCTGAATCAGCGCACTGCCCTCGTGTAGATAAAGTGGGGATAGGGCGCTTTTTTGCTCCCTTGCGCTCGCACACAGCTCCCATCCTGGTCAGAAATGATTCCAGGACTGCCCACAACTGGTCCATTGGGACCGCAGGTGCTGAAGCACTGCCTGTTGTCCACTGACATGTTAGGGGAAGCTGGTGACACAGACTCCATATTGTCCCCCTCTGAGGCTCCTCAGATAAAAGGTCCACCCACAGGCTGTGCTGACTGAGGAGGGGGCGCCCAGGGGACTCACCAAACTGGACCAGGGACCGCTCAGTTCCGCTGTCTGTACCACGCTGTGTCAGCGCTGGTGAGCTGTGAGGAGATTGTGAAGAGATTCGCGCTGTTACAGCAGCGGTAGAGGCCAAAACTAGTGCTGAAAAGCGCGCAGGCTACAAGAAAATGGCCGCCGCACTTCACTGAGGCGATCCGCGGCAAGATGGCCGCCATGACGCAGATAAAGTGAAAACAGCACACACACAGCACCACCCAGCGCTCAGGCCCCAAAAACACACAAGAAAGGCCCCAAGCATATCTGCAGACCAGCATGAGCCCCTCCAAGAACAGTGTGACCCCCAGGCACCCCACACAGCACAGCGCCAGCAATGGTGACAGAGAGTGACAATGAAATACAGGGGGAGACAGGGAAAATCCCCCACAGAGAAACACACAGCCATTTGTACTCACCTGCAGGCAGGAGAGACTACTTACCCGTCCCCTGAGAGACCCACTGGTGTGTTTCTGACAGGACTATCACAGTGCAGTACTGAGTAGCTGTCGGCCCGGTCCACCGTGAAAGATACAGTCAGTCAGGAACTGTTCAGTCTTGAGAGGACCGTGGGAGCATGAAAGCAAACCCGGCCACACCTGGAGTCATGGGGTATGTCGTGAACTGAGTCTCACGCACACAAGGCGAGGATCAGCACGCTCGATGGTCGGACAGGGAAGACTACGAGGATATCTTGTACCCAACCTATTGCCCAGCTGACAGTTGATAGAAGATTCTCAAAAATAAAATAAAAAATAATTTCAAAAAAGGAATAAAAATAGGTCAGGAGACTGGCTCCTGGGAGAGTCATGTCTTCTCCTTCTGCTAGGCAGAAAAAAACTGAGGTCTGCTGACTACAGTGGAAGGGTTATGTCCGGAGGGACCGCCCCCCTGGGCGGGGCTGTTCAGCTCTGGCTTTTTAGAATGTATGTATAACATCTCACATTCTGCCTAGGTCTTCTCCTGCAAGCAGGGACATAACCCACGTGTAAAGTGTAAAGACACGCTGTGTCAGTCCATGGATGATAAGAGAAAATGCATGGGGATTTTCAGTTGATTAAAAAAATCCCTTGTGAGTTGTTGTACAAGCCTTTTTAGGATTGAAACACCAAATCTGCAGCAAAATAGCAGGCTTTAAAAATCAGTAAAGTCAGTTACACTGTACAGTACTCTACAGCAGGGGTCTCCATGCTTTCTAAACAAAGGACCAGTATATTGTCCTCCATATTTTAGGGGTAGGGGGTGGGGCAAGCGGGAGTGGAAATATTACTGGCATCAGTGGGATTAAACATCACTACATTTGGCATTAGGGGAGGAATAGTGATCCATTGTTGGTATCGTTGGGGGGAATGGTGCCCCATTGTTGGTGTCAGTGGGAGAAATGGTGCCCCATTGTTGATATCAGTTGGCAGAATAACTTCTTGCATCAGTGGAGGGAATAGTGACCCAAGGTAAAGACCATTGCTCTACAGCATTGGTTTTACAATGACAACTTCCAGATGAAGCCAGGTGCTAACATTTTTGGGGCAAAGCACTACAGATCTCTCCCTCAGTACAGAGCTCTTGTTATTCCATTTGTAACAAAAATACAATTTTAAAAAGCAAGTTTAGTTTATTTATTGAATGAGTGGTTACTTTTTTTCAAGCATAATACTTTTATATACACTGAATTTTATGTTCTCAGTGTAACAGAATGACTTTCAATTTGCAAAACTACTCCACACTGATTTTTTTTCCAATTTTTCTAAAAAGTTAATTTTTTTCTGGAAAACTGTTTTTTTCCCAATGACTTCAAACTTTCCAGAAATTGTACACTTCTAGTCAAGAGTGTAAACTAAATCAAAACACACAGGGCCTCTCAGCAGTTCTAGTTTCTATATGTATTCAAGTAGATTATTCTTCTTTCCATGTTTACAGTACAGCAAGGGGGAATCCTATGTATTCCTATGTCAATAATAACCATTTGTCTGACATTTTGTTTGCAGAAGGCACATTATGTTAAGATAGCATGGAGGGATCACTGGGAGGATTAATGATGAATTCCAGGTATAGATTATTTATACATCATGTCATTGGTCCAGCTTGGACCAATGTAACTATGTATATACCATACCTAGCCGATGCCCTTGGAAACTGTAAATCATTGAAGTAGACACCTCCAGTCCAGTGATCTCCACTGGCGTCCAAGTCCTGCTAGCTACCTAGAAATTTAGCCAATTCAGCTGATCCCTGCTGAACTGGCCAAATTTCAAGCACTGTCAATATCAATGAACAACGATGTCTAGCTCCACCTACAGCCATTTAGATTGACATTACACCATCTACATGAGCCGATGCAAGACTTTCATGAGTCCCTCTTGTGATGGACATGGCATTATATCCAGGCAACCTTCACCAACTGGTGACAAATGACTGGTCACATTCACACCATGCTGTCACTGATATGCGACATTGGCACTCTCAGCCTCACCCTGCACACAGATTTTCCAGCTTGCGGGACCACAACCTATGTGCCAGTAGTCTGAGAGCAATCGTCACGGAATTTAGATTTACCACACTGCCACCAGATAGGGTTTGGGCCAATCACCCATTAACAATGTTAGCAATAACACTTGTGACCTAAAATAATCATCTGTAACACACACTGTCATCCCACACAGGTACAATATATTACTAAAAGTATTGGGATGCCTGCCTTTACATACACAGGAACTTTAATGGCATCCCAGTCTTAGTACGTAGGGTTCAATATTGAGTTGTCCCACCCTTTGCAGCTATAACAGCTTCAACTCTTCTGGCTGTCCACAAGGTTAAGGAGTGTGTCTATGGGAATATTTGACCATTCTTCCAGAAGCGCATTTGTTGGGCACTGATGTGGATGCGAAGGCCTGGTTTGCAGTCTCCGCTCTAATTCATCCCAAAGGTGTTCTATCGGGTTTGGGTCAGGCCTCTGTGCAGGCCAGTCAAGGTCCTCCACCCCAAGTTCGCTCATCCATGTCTTAATGGACCTTGTTTGTGCACTGGTGCGCAGTCATGTTGGAACAGGAAGGGGCCATCCCGAATCTTTTCCAATGTCCAAAATGTCTTGGTATGCTGACGCCTTAAGGGCCCTTTCACACGGGCGGATCCCGTGATGATTTGCCCCATGAACATCCGCTTGCTCAGCGGGGATCGCTCCGTTGATCCCCGCTAAGCCGGGGGATGACAGGGCGGTCCGCCCTGCACACTGTGCAGGGACCGCCCTGTCAGATCTCTGCTCTCCTCTATGGGGGGGATCAGATGAACACGGACCGTCTGATATCAGGTGTCAGCGGATGTTTATCCGCTGACACCCACTATCCCATAGGGATACATGTGTCATGAATCAGATGTGATCAGAACTGTGTGTACTGCACAAGTGAACCAGACGTATATAGGTGAAGAAAGTAATAATTTATTAAGAAACCTGAATAATATGTAAACACAACCACCTCCAATAACACACAGTGCACAACAAACCAATATTAGACAAGACTCCAAAACAACAATAATCAGATGAATAAATATGGCCAAAAGGGAATACCTGAATCGTAGTCTTGCAAGCCAGGGTCATAACAGGAGATCAGCAAATGGGGAACAAGGAGCAACAGACAGGGAGAGGGTGGAAGGTATTGGACAGCAGGGCAGGGATCCAGGGATCCAGGGATACAGGACTGACAGGAACAGGTACAAATAGGTTTGGGATCAGAGTCAGGATCAGGATCAGAGTCAGGTTCATGATCAAGGTTCCGATCAGGGCACAAGATGAAGCCAAGGCAAGGTATGTGTGAACTTGACAGGTTTTTATACCATTACCTGCTATCAGGTTCAGGTGACGCCTAACTGCAGGAGGAGATATCTGCTCCATACTGCCAGGATCCACCCGCTGGTGGACGCCAGTACTGCGGCCCAAAGCTCACATTACACCAGCAGGGAAAGGCTCTCCTGACAGTTCCAAACTGCCAGGAGACACCTGCTGGTGGACATCAGTACTGCACACCAAATATCAGATAGTATTACCAGCGGGTGGAACCTTTCCTGACAACATGCATGTCCCTTTTTCATCCGTATACTGATGGATGAAAAAACAGACATATGGTCCGCCCATGTGAAAGGGCCCTAAGAGTTCCCTTTACTGGTACTAAGGGGTCAAGCTCAACCCCTGAAATACAACCCCACACTATAATCCCTCCCTCCACAAAATGATTTGGAGCAGTGCACAAACAAGGTTCATAAAGACATGGATGAGCGAGTTTGGGATGGATGAACTTGACTGGCCTGCAGAGTCCTGACCTCAACCCGATAGAACACCTTTGGGATGTGTAACGGCACCCCAAATACGAAGGGGGTTAACGCCGTTTCCTCTGTTCCCTCTCCTGGGCACACATCCACTCGCTACCAATCTTCCACAGCCAAACGACCCCTTCCCATAGGAATTAATCCTTCTGAAGAAACGAGACGCACTTTGTATCCTTCTGGGGTAGAATAACTTTATTGAGAAACATTGTAACTTTTATATATATCCAAGACTGCATTAGTTTAACATGAACAATGGCCCAGCTCCACCCACACATCACAAGACTCAACACATCATCCTGACGTCTGCTAGGCTTCAAAAGATCCCACACAATAGAATATAACGATCCCCAATACACATCTTATCACAAAGTGTTGGCAGCCAGTCTGTCTGCCGGATACCATAAACACAGGCATAGTGTTAATTATCTCTATTCACACCAGACCTTCCCAAGTCATAATGAACAATAGAATGCAAATCACCTTAATTCCTCCCAGCAATGATTACACAAAGGCAGGGGCTGGGGGTGATGACATTAGCATCTAACAGTATGTGTCCCAACATCATGAAGGCGTCACTTTTCAATTACCCTGTTGAGGTCATAATCAAACAGTAAATAGTTCTTTGCAGGTATCCTGAGGAATATGGTGGATCAATATTACAGACCCAATCTAGATAAAATGTATGTAAAGCATTGAATATGGCTATCATAGACCATATTGGGGTTTTTCCATTCACCCTGTGTCCAAAGTGACCCCCTTGTCACAGGATGAATAAGAGCAGAGACTGCGAGCCAGGCCTTCTCGTCCACATCAGTGCCTAACAAATGCGCTTCTGGAAGAATGGTCAAATATTCAAATATTCCCATAGACACATTAAAGAGGAGCTCCAGTCTGTTGGCGCCCCGAGCCAATTCGTCACTCGGCTTCGGGTGCAGGCACCGGCATTGTAAGTAAGGGAAACCGACAGTAAAGCCTGAAGGCTTCACTGTCGGTTTCCCTTACTTACAATGCCGGTGCCTGCACCCGAAGCCAAGTGACGAATTGGATCGGGGCGCCAACAGACTGGAGCTCCTCTTTAATGACTAAGTTCACCTTCATTTACCACAGCTCCCCTATGTTATTGTACTTATTTAGCAAAAATAAAACAGCTTTCCATTTATTCTACACACGCATACCTAATTTTCTTCATGGATGTTTAAAAACCCTGCTCCATAACTTCTGCCTTACTGGCCAGCTGAAGGTAGATGATGCAGGGTGTATGCTAATGTGATCAGCTGGTCAACTGCTTCCTGTGTCATGACCTAAAGTATGTTCAGGAAGTAAGGCAGAAGAAATTGAGCAAGGTTTTTAAACATCCATGAAGAGAGTGAGGTAAGCGGGTGTAGAATAAATGAAAAGCTGTTTTATTTTTGCAAAATAAGTACATTAATGCTATATTGGTACATAGGGGAGCTGGAATTTAGAAAAAAAAATGTGAACAAATGTAAACTTAGTCTTTAAAGTCCTGGTTCAGTAAAGTCCAATCAATGAGTAAGATGAATCAAGAGAGCTGTCAACTGCGGATGCAGTTCCTCTTTTCTTGTTCATGAGGAGAGTGTTGACAGATATGGTCTGACCAATCAAGAGTAGGGATGAGCTCGGTGTTCGAGTCGAACATACGTTCGACTCGAACATCGGCTGTTCGATGGTTCGCCGAACAACGAACGATTTGGGCCGTTCGCGCCTAATTCGCGGCCCACAATGCACTACGCCATCGCAGTGTCATCCAGGCGCTGTGATTGGCCAAGCATGCACTGTGACCCCGCATGCTTGGCCAATCACAGCGCCGGCAGCGAGGAGAGCAATGATTGGCCACAGGCAGGATGCCTGTGGCCAATTATTGCTGAGGGTGTTTAGTACACGCCCCACACTATAAAAGGCTGCCAGCACGGCGGCCTAGTGTAGTGTGTTCCGGAGCAGGGAAAGAGAAGCATAGGCAGGGAGAGTGTCAGTGTGTTTTACTGTGCTAAACCTTGTTTGTAGGGACAGGGAAGGACAGTGAGGGAAATTCTCATTGTGCTATACTGTGCTAAAGCATTCCTCATCAACCATCTTTAAAAAAAAATTTTTATAGGGACAGAAAACTATAGGTAGGGAGAGTGTCAGTGTGTTTTACTGTGCTAAACCTTGTTTGTAGGGACAGGGAAGGACAGTGAGGGAAATTCTCATTGTGCTATACTGTGCTAAAGCATTCCTCATCAACCATCTTTAAAAAAAAAAAATTTTATAGGGACAGAAAACTATAGGTAGGGAGAGTGTCAGTGTGTTTTACTGTGCTAAACCTTGTTTGTAGGGACAGGGAAGGACAGTGAGGGAAATTCTCATTGTGCTATACTGTGCTAAAGCATTCCTCATCAACCATCTTTAAAAAAAAAATTTTTTATAGGGACAGAAAACTATAGGTAGGGAGAGTGTCAGTGTGTTTTACTGTGCTAAACCTTGTTTGTAGGGACAGGGAAGGACAGTGAGGGAAATTCTCATTGTGCTATACTGTGCTAAAGCATTCCTCATCAACCATCTTTAAAAAAAAAAAATTTATAGGGACAGAAAACTATAGGTAGGGAGAGTGTCAGTGTGTTTTACTGTGCTAAACCTTGTTTGTAGGGACAGGGAAGGACAGTGAGGGAAATTCTCATTGTGCTATACTGTGCTAAAGCATTCCTCATCAACCATCTTTAAAAAAAAAATTTTTATAGGGACAGAAAACTATAGGTAGGGAGAGTGTCAGTGTGTTTTACTGTGCTAAACCTTGTTTGTAGGGACAGGGAAGGACAGTGAGGGAAATTCTCATTGTGCTATACTGTGCTAAAGCATTCCTCATCAACCATCTTTAAAAAAAAAAAATTATAGGGACAGAAAACTATAGGTAGGGAGAGTGTCAGTGTGTTTTACTGTGCTAAACCTTGTTTGTAGGGACAGGGAAGGACAGTGAGGGAAATTCTCATTGTGCTATACTGTGCTAAAGCATTCCTCATCAACCATCTTTAAAAAAAAATTTTTTTATAGGGACAGAAAACTATAGGTAGGGAGAGTGTCAGTGTGTTTTACTGTGCTAAACCTTGTTTGTAGGGACAGGGAAGGACAGTGAGGGAAATTCTCATTGTGCTATACTGTGCTAAAGCATTCCTCATCAACCATCTTTAAAAAAAAAATTTTTTATAGGGACAGAAAACTATAGGTAGGGAGAGTGTCAGTGTGTTTTACTGTGCTAAACCTTGTTTGTAGGGACAGGGAAGGACAGTGAGGGAAATTCTCATTGTGCTATACTGTGCTAAAGCATTCCTCATCAACCATCTTTAAAAAAACATTTTTTATAGGGACAGAAAACTATAGGTAGGGAGAGTGTCAGTGTGTTTTACTGTGCTAAACCTTGTTTGTAGGGACAGGGAAGGACAGTGAGGGAAATTCTCATTGTGCTATACTGTGCTAAAGCATTCCTCATCAACCATCTTTTAAAAAAAATTTTTTTATAGGGACAGAAAACTATAGGTAGGGAGAGTGTCAGTGTGTTTTACTGTGCTAAACCTTGTTTGTAGGGACAGGGAAGGACAGTGAGGGAAATTCTCATTGTGCAATACTGTGCTAAAGCATTCCTCATCAACCATCTTTGAAATCCTTGTTTTTTGGACAGTCAGGGAAATTGTCATTGTGCTATTCTGTGCGAAAGCAATCATCCTCAACCATATTTAGAAATCCTTAAGTAAAGGGACAGAGAAGGACACCTGAAGGTAGCCCTTATTGCTTTTTTTCCCATCTCCCTGCAGGCCATCCATTAGAATGTCTGGAAGGCAAACAAGGAGAGGCAGACAGTCAGGAGGCAATAAAAGAGGGCAAGCAGGCTCTGTGTCTGGGGGCAACAGTGCTGGTCGTGGACGCGGTGCATTGTCATCAGCACATGGCCATGGGACACGCTTGTCCTTCTTTTCGGCAGCTGGACATGTTGAGCCACATCATGCCGAAGACTTGGTAGAGTGGATGACCAAGCCCTCCTCCTCCTCCTCATCCTCTCTCACCCAGGCTCAGGGTACTGGCAAAGCAGCTGCCAAAGCGTCCTCTTCCCTGGTATCAATGTCAGACTCATCATCAGTCACTCCTTCCCTAGACCCACCATGTCCTCCTCCTGAGGAGTCCCCCGAACTGTTTGAGCACAGTGTTGGGTACATGCTCCAGGAGGATGCCCAGCGTTTCGAAGGGTCTGATGATGAAACCCAGCTAGAGGAAGGCAGTAGCGTGAGAGCAGACAGAGGGGATGCTCAAGAAGGACACCAATCTGGCAGTCATGTTCCAGCAGCTGCAGCATACTGCCAGATTGGCTCCAGTGATGAGGAGGGAGGGGATGATGAGGTCACTGACTCCACGTGGGTGCCTAATAGGAGAGAGGAGGAGGAGGAGGATGAGGAGGAGGCACATCTCCAACGAGGCAGGATGCCCTTTGGTGGCCAGCGTAAGGGCAGTACACCGACGGAATCACACCGCAGAGCTCCGCCTGTGCAGGGCGCTGCCTCTGCCCGTCATTCAAAAAGTTCTTTGGTGTGGGCCTTTTTTGAGGCTAGTGCATCAGATCGCACAGCTGCTGTTTGCAACATATGTCTCAAGCGTATATCGCGTGGCCAAAACATCAGCCGCTTGGGTACCACATGCCTGACCAGACATATGTTGGCCTGCCATGCAGCTCGTTGGCAAGCCTACCTCAAAGACCCACACCAAAGAACAAAGCGGACCTCTCCTTGCACCGCATCAGCTGGGATCTCCAACCCCACTATAACTTCAGTCCTCTCTGAAACATGCACTGAGAGGAATGAAGGTGTAGAATTAGGTGTGTCACAGCCAAGTACTTGCGGCCACTCTGCTAGCAGTACACCGACGTCCGATTCTAGCAGGCAAGTTTCCCTGCCCCAGCTGCTGGACCGTCGAAAGAAGTTCACTCCCAGCCATCCACATGCCCAGCGGTTGAATGCTAGCTTGGCTAAATTGCTAGCGCTTCAACTGCTGCCTTTTCAGTTGGTAGACTCGGCCCCCTTCCGTGAGTTTGTGCAATGTGCGGTTCCTCAGTGGCAGGTTCCCAAACGCCACTTTTTCTCACGGAAGGCTATTCCGGCTCTCTACCGGCATGTGGAAGGCAATGTCTTGGCCCCGCTGGACAGGGCGGTCAGCGGTAAGGTGCATATTACCGCTGACTCATGGTCCAGCAGGCATGGACAGGGACGTTACCTTTCTTTCACGGCCCATTGGGTCACTCTTTTGGCAGCTGGGAAGGATGCAGGACAAGGTGCAGTAGTGTTGGAGGTTGTTCCACCGCCACGCCTCCAAAATGCTACTACTGGTTGTGACACACCTCTCTCCTCCACCCCCTCCTCTTCTTCTTCCTCCATGGCCTCTTCCTGTGCTTTGTCATCTGAACCAGCGGTGCTCCGTAGGCGTTCAAGGGGCTACGCAAGTACGCAGGCAAAAAGATGCCATGCCGTGCTTGCGCTGGTGTGTTTGGGGGACAGAAGCCACACTGGGGCAGAGGTCCTGTCTGCTCTGCAGGGCCAGGCCGAGAGGTGGTTGACGCCACGCCAGCTTAAGCCAGGAATGGTGGTTTGCGACAATGGCACCAACCTCCTCTCCGCCCTCCGACAGGGACAACTGACCCATGTGCCCTGTGTGGCTCACGTCCTTAACCTGGTGGTGCAGCGGTTCTTGGGCAGGTACCCGGGCTTACAGGATGTCCTGAGGCAGGCCAGGAAAGTCTGTGTGCATTTCCGCAGATCTTATAATGCCAGTGCTCGCCTGGCTGAGCTGCAAAAGGAGTTGAACCTGCCCAAGAACCGCCTTATATGTGACATGCCCACCAGGTGGAACTCAACGTTGGCCATGCTGCAGCGGCTGCACACGCAGCAGAGGGCCATCAATGAGTACCTGTGCGACTACGGCACCAGGACAGGGTCAGGGGAGCTTGTTTTTTTTTCTCCACGCCAGTGGGGCATGATCAGGGATGCATGCACTGTCCTGGCACCATTTGAGGAGGCCACGAGGATGGTGAGCAGTGACAGTGCATGCATCAGTGACACTGTACCTCTTGTCCACCTGTTGGAGCACACGCTGCGTGGAATAATGGACAGGGCACTTGAGGCAGAACAGAGGCAGGAAGAGGAGGACTTCCTTGCCTCTCAAGGCCCCCTTTACCCAGACAGTGTTCCTTCTGTCCCACCCATCGCACAGGAAGAGGAGGAGGAGGAGGAGGAGGAGGAGGATTGTGTCAGCATGGAGGTGGAGCCTGGCACTCAGCAGCATCAACAGCAGCATTCTTTTAGGGATGATTTACAGTCCCAAGAAACCCGTGGACTTGTACGTGGCTGGGAGGAGGTGGCTGCGGATCATGTCGTCCTTAGTGACCCAGAGGACTCCGGACCGAATGCCTCAGCTAACCTACGCTGCATGGCCTCCCTGATCCTGCAAAGTCTGCGGAAGGATCCTCGTATTCTTCGGATCAAGGAGAGGGACCATTACTGGCTGGCCACTCTCCTTGATCCACGGTACAAGGGTAAGGTTGCGGACCTTATGTTACCGTCGCAGAGGGAGCAGAGGATGAGACAACTCCGGGAGGCCTTGCAGAAAGGTCTGTGCAACGCGTTCCCAGAGACTGGGAGGTTACAAACTCCTGGTCCTGGACAATGAGTTGCTGAGGCTTCGGCCAGTCAAAGAAGGAGCGGTGGGGAAGGTGGCCGTCTGACCGATGCGTTCAGACAATTCTTTAGTCCGCAGCCCCAAAGTATGATCGGTTCCAGCAACCATCGCCAGCGTCTGATAAACATGGTGCAGGAATATCTAGGGGCAAGGTCAGACTTGGACACCTTCCCCACCGAAAATCCTCTGGCTTACTGGGTCTTGAGGATGGATCACTGGCCAGAGCTTGCACAGTATGCAATTGAGCTACTGGCCTGTCCTGCATCCAGCGTTCTTTCGGAACGCACATTCAGTGGTGCTGGAGGATTTGTCACGGATCACAGGGTGCGCCTGTCCACCGACTCGGTTGATCGACTGACTTTCATCAAGGTGAACCAGTCTTGGATCACCACCAGCTACCACACACCTGATGCTGATATAACAGACTAATTGATTTTAACATGTCACATCCCTTCAAGACTGATGCTGAGTGCCTGTGCTGTTATGTTGACTGGCTATCCTCCTCCTCCGAGTCCTCAATGATACGATTGATGATGATAGCTTGGAAGATCATTTTTGTTTATGGGTGCCGCCACCAGTGCTTAACGCCCAATTTTTCAGCCCCTGTTTAACAGGGGCGTGTAATTACAATTTTTGAAGCAATACTTTGCAACAGGGCTCATTGCTGTGCTCCAAGTACAGTATCTGTGAGGGGTTGCAGTGTTGTGCCACCAGTGCCTAAGGCCCAATTTTTCAGCCCCTGTTCAACAGGGGCATGTAATTACAATTCTTGATCTAATAATTCACAGCAGGGCCCATTGCTGCACCCACCAAGAGTAACTCTGAGGGCTTACAGTGTTGTGGCAACGCCACCACCACCACCACCACGAAAGGCCCAATTTTTCAGCCCCTGTTCAAAAGGGGCATGTAATTACAATTCTTGATCTAATAATTCACAGCAGGGCCCATTCCTGCACCCACCAAGAGTAACTCTGAGGGCTTACAGTGTTGTGGCAACACCACCACCACCACCACCACCACGAAAGGCCCAATTTTCAGCCCCTGTTCAACAGGGGCATGCAATTACAATTCTTGATCTAATAATTCACAGCAGGGCCCATTGCTGCACCCACCACGAGTAACTGTCAGGGCTTACAGTGTTGTGGCACCAGCACCACCATCAAAGGCCCAATTTTTACTACCACTGTTCAACAATTATATGTAATTACAATTCCTGATATAATAGTTGACAGCAGGGCGTTCCAGCACCAACCAAGAGTAACTGTGAGTGCTTACAGTGTTGTGCCAACACCAACAACTAAGGGGCCTATTTCTGCAGAGTATATACGGCAGGTCCCTACTTTCAAACATCCAACTTACAAACGACTCCTACTTGCAAACGCAAGAAGACAACAGGAAGGGAGAGGAAATCTACCCCTAGGAAGGAAAATTCTCTCCTGTAAGAATTAATATGGGAGAAAGGTGTCTCCTCTGTACTGATGCTTTATCCCCAATCCTTGTTTCAAGAAAAACACCACATTTCAAAAACAGTTGTCATTGGGACGGAAAGTGAGGTGAAATGTTCTGAACAGGGGCACAGACAGCAAAACAAATGTTACAGGGGTGATAACCCTTACCTATGTTTTCCAAAAAGTTTAAAAATAGATTTTTGGGCTGGAGCTACACTTAAACAATGTACCTGTTCAAAATTACAAACAGATTCTACATAAGAACAAACCTACAGTCCCTGTCTTGTATGCACCGCCTGTATACGGCTGTTCAGAGTATATAGGGCCTTTTTTATTTTATGTGCGGGGTTCCCCTTAATATCCATACAAGACCCAAAGGGGCTGGTAATGGGCTGGGGTAGGGGGGGGGGGTCATGGGGTAGCTATGCCATTTTTCTTAAAGATTTTCATCCATATTACCGGGACCAGACATTACATTAAAGCCGCAAGCAGTTTTAAATGGCTTTTTTTTCCTTTAGAAGTGTCATTTTGTGCAGGGACAGTTCTAAACACGGGAAACACGTGGCACTTCACAGGCATACTTTAGACACCCCCCCAGGTACGATATTTAAAGGAATATTTGACTTTTTTTTTTCACTTTATGCATCATTAAAATGACTGCTCCCGAAAAACGACCGTTTTTAAAACTTCTTTTTGCATTGATACATGTCCCCTGGTGCAGAACCCGGGTTCCCAAACCCTTTTTAGGACAATAACATGCATAATAGTCGGTATAATTAGCACTTTAGAATTCGAACGTTCGCATCCATTGTATTTAATAGGGTTCTAATGTTCGTACGAACTATCGGTCCGTTCGCGGGTTCTGGTGCGAACCGAACCCGGGGGTGTTCGGCTCATCACTAATCAAGAGGTGTGGCTGATGGGATGTCGCTGTGTTTATGACCATGTAGCTGCCATTCCATAGATACAGTTTTCCATAGGTAATAATATCTTTAAAATACCTACAGGTTATAGTCTGGTACCTTGTATTTTATTGTCAAGCATTACATTTCTTTTTAAAAGAATCCAAACATGATGGGTATTGGACAGTGTTAATTTCGTCAACGGCAACGATTTAGTCAGCGGCAATTTTAAAATTACGAAAACCGAACGAAAAGTACAGCACGTTTTCGTCATCTGACGAAAATTTGATCCGTTTTCGTTATCGGACGACAACGAGACAAAAATGGCAAGGAGGGACGTTTAACAACTTACGGAGCTACGCCTACTTACGCAATCTGCGCGGCCAGCGATACCGTAAGAAGAGTCCGACGCCAGTGGTGAGGCGTTGTTTTTCACGTCGTGAAAAATGCCCGTGTGTACGCTTTAATGACGGGAAAAAAAATGCGCATGCTCAGAAGCAAGTTATGAGACGGGGGGCGCTCGTTCTGGTAAAATTAGCGTTCGTAATGGAGATGGCACATTCGTCATGCTGTAACGGACTGAAAAGCACAGAGACTGAAAAGCGCGAATTGTCTCTCACCAAACTTTTACTAACACGCGGTAACGCGAAATCAGCAAAAGCAGCCCAAAGGGTGGCGCCATCCGAATGGAACTTCCCCTTTATAGTGCCGTCGTATGTGTGTACGTCACCGCGCTTTGCTCGAACCATTTTTTTTAACGATAGTGTGTATGCAAGGCAGGCTTGAGAAGAATCACGTCAAGAAAAACGTCATTAAAAACGGTCGTGTGTACGCGGCATTAGACTAAAACTAAAACAAAATTTGCTGCCAAAATTAACACTGGTATTGGATGCTATTTAACCTAGAAGAAGGGGGCCTAATCCAATTCCAATCCCTCCTAGGATAGTGGTGTTTGTTCTTAAAGCGGAGTTCCACCCAAATTTGGAACTTCCGCTTAATCCACTCTTCGCCCCCTTACATGCCACATTTGGCATGTAATTTTTTTTGGGGGGGGAGTGGGGGCTTCAGTAGTAGTGGGACTTCCTGTCCCACTTCCTCCTTCCGCCCTGGGGTTGCCTAGGCGATACGTCATATCGCCTTTTGCCGGCCCCTCTCTGTAGGCGATCACCTGGGATGTGACAGGTCCCAGGTGATCGCCTGTCCACTCAGAGAGCGCTGCGCCATTCGCGCATGCGCAGTAAGTGCCCGGCCGTGAAGCCGAAAGCTGTCACGGCCGGGTGCCCACACTATGAATGGAGCTCCGGCGTCGCGTCGCTGGACAGTGGAACAGGTAAGTGTATGTTTATTAAAAGCCAGCAGCTACACTTTTTGTAGCTGCTGACTTTTGATAAACATAAAAAAAAGTCTGGAACTCCCCTTTAAATGCTGCTACAAGTAACTATGTATTTATTCTGCTTATCAGCTCAGGAGTTATGAAATACATGGAAGTTTTTTATTCTACAAGAAAAGATAGCAATGTGTATTCGCTGAATACTCCAGCTGAGCAATTTACGACGGGGGATTAGTGAAGAGGATATATTCTCTCTTTCCTTATTACTTAAACATAATGTTTATGAGGCTTTTAGAGTGAGATTTAAATGTGTATTGGGTAAATAGGTTTGAGAGGCTCTGGTGTCCTCTCAATGGACTGATAAGAATGTTATGAAATGCAGCTAAAAGTCTGGTAATTGTATAAATTAAGTCCTAATGTAGCCATGTCCTGAAAGCTGCTCTCTCTCTTATTTAAAAAAATGTCATAGGTGATCTGGGCCTGAACAACATGCCTGCCTGGCCCTCTCACCCAGCTTTTTGGGGGTGCCCAGTCCACATCATCATCACACCTCTCATATCCTCCAACGTTTTCCATTAAAAGAGGTACATTTCTTTCAACGCATATCAACTGTTTATCTCTCTGAGAAGGAAAAAGTATTGCAGACAGGCAATAGAGTTAATGAAGCACATCATTAAAGTGGACCTTCAGTTCCTCTCTGCACCGGCTTCGCTCCCAGGCTTTGGTGCTGCCATTACAGCGCATGCGCAGATGCGCCTTCAGGACTGGCAGAGCCCGTTGACGCATCTGCGCATGTGTACGTGATTTTCTGTGCATGTGCAAAGACAGGGAAGGTTTGAGGCTTCCTTGATAAACAGTAGGGTTGTCCCGATACCACTTTTTTTAAGACCGAGTACAAGTACCGATACTTTTTTTCAAGTACTCGCCGATACCGAATACCGATACTTTTTTTTAATCTCATGTGTCAGTTTTTTTTTTGTTTTTTTTTTACAATTTATTTTATTTATTTATTTTTTACAATGCTTTATTTTTTTTTACAATAAATTTTTATTTTATTTTATTCTTTTTTTTTTATCAGCCTTGTTGTGGGCGGCTTTGGTGAGATATCAGGGGTCTCAACAGACCTTTGACATCTCCCCTTTGAGACAGGGAAAGGGTCTAGGGACACAGATTCCCCAGTCCCTCTCTCAGCAGCCTCAGCTGCGCTGAAAATGAATGGAGAGAAGACAGCGGCTCCTCTCCATTCATAAACTGAAACATTGTAAACACAGTTTACGATGTTTCAGTTATGTGAATGGACAGAGTCAGTGATGACTCTGTACATTCCGACAAGTAAGGAGCCGGATTTACCGGCTCCTACCTCCGCTCTCCATCCTGAGATACCGAGGGGGTGGAGGAGGGGCACGGCGGCATTGAGGTGAAGGGGGCACGGAGGTGAAGGGGGCACAGCGGCACGGAGGTGAAGGGGGCACAGCGGCACGGAGGTGAAGGGGGCACAGCGGCACGGAGGTGAAGGGGGCACAGCGGCACGGAGGTGAAGGGGGCACAGCGGCACGGAGGTGACGGGGGCACAGCGGCATGGAGGTGAAGGGGAACAGCTCCGGGAGCATTTGAGCAGCAGACAGGCAATTGGATCAGATTCAGTTTACTTACCTGCCTGAAGACTCGCTCTGGTCTCTGCCACGCTCTCCGCCTTGGTCTCCGCCCCGCTCTCCGCCCCCCGCCGCACACTTTCCGTCCTGCTCTCGGCCCTGGTCTCCACCCCCGCCACGCTCTCCGCCCTGGTATCCGCCCCCCGCCGCACACTCTCCATCCCACTCTCCGCCCCCCGCTCTGAGAAAAAAAAAGTATCGGACTGGGCATCGGGAGCATTTGCGCGAGTACAAGTACTCGCGCAAATGCTTTGTATCGGTACCGATACCGATACTAGTATCGGTATCGGGACAACCCTAATAAACAGCATTTGCAAGTGGTCAGACAAAATAGCGCATTTGCAGCTGTCACGCAGGGCTTGTTCAGGGCCTAAAGCCCTGCAGCACATCTGGGTACATGCAGGGGGTGGGGAAGAAAGCTTAACTCTCACCTAGGAGAGAAATGTTTAAGTGCTGCTGTGCAGCACAAATGTATGAGATTGATAAAAAAAAAAGTAATGCCCAGTTCTAAGAGGGAGGGGGGAGGAGGAAGGGCAACATAACATGATATTTAGAGTGAAAGTCCACTTAAATGCAAGATGCTGAAGAATACGCCTTTTTATATCACTAAATAGACTGCAGGAGTAGTCACTCATATGGCTCCATCCAAAACAAAGCTTTCAGCTTATGCAGGGCTTTTAAATCAATGACAATGAAAAGAGCAACTCACCGACTCCAGCCCTAGTATTGAATAGGGTGGCGATGGGATAAAACTTCTGTTCTGACACCTGTTTTGACAGGTTTCAGACAGGAAGTAAGAAAATATTTCCCCAAAACAAAGGAAGGGATATTCCTCCACAGTCAGTGACACTGACACCTTTTTAGAAGAGAGCGTAAAGTTGGAAACTCTAATGCGGTCTGATTTTCCGCCAGCAAAAGACCGATGTGAGCTTTTCGTCGGAAATTCCGACCGTGTGTATGCTCCATCGGACTTTTGCTGTCGGAATTTCCGCCAGCAAAAGACAGAGCAGGTTCTCAATTTTTCCGACGGGAAAAATTCCGATCGTCTGTAGCAATTCCGACGCATGTTTGGAAACAATTCGACGCATGTTCGGAAGCATTAAACTTAATTTTCTCGGCTCGTCATAGTGTTGTATGTCACCGCGTTCTTGGCGGTCGAAGGTTCAGAGAACTTTTGTGTGACCGTGTGTATGCAAGCCAAGCTTGAGCGGAATTCCGTTGGAAAAATCTGATAGAAAATCCGATCATGTGTACGGGGCATAAAAGAGTTTTTCTGCTGCCTGTGTCCCCAAAGGAGAAATGTCCCTTGACTTCCAGTGCAGCTGATGAATGTCTGGCAGAAAATGAAAATCTCCTTAGTAATGACACAGCAAGCATCTAACATCTGAGTGAGGTTCAAACCTTACCCCACTATTCCAAATGAAAATGAAGTTGTACTTAGGTCAATGTTGTATGTCAGCACAGAGTGGTCCTGTGGACATAACTAAGTATACCGTGCCTCGTCATTTTAAGTCATATATAACGGATGTATAGAGGAAATGGAAGGAATTGATGATTAATGGACAGCCGCACTCCAAAAAACCTTGATGGTTGCCTTTATTGTAAAATTGGATAAGATGCAATACAAATCACTGCAAAACTGGGACAACAGCTGACATGTTTCGCACTACAACCTAGTGCTTATTCATAGCTGTATAGAGGAGAATGGACTTTAATGGCACAACAAATAATGATTAAAATACAAAAGGTTTTATTCAATATACAAAAACATATTTAAAAGGTATGACTTAATTTTAACAATACATACAAAATTTTATAGCTAGTAACCATCATCAACCCTCAACACTAAAAAAGGGATTTTTATAACAGCTTACCTGTAAAATCCTTTTCTTGGAGTACATCACGGGACACAGAGCGACTTAGTCATTACTAATGGGTTATATAGATACCTTCAGGTGTTGGCACTGGCCAATTCCAAACCGGAAGTACCCTCCCCTATATAAGCCCCTCCCACCCGGGAGCACCTCAGTTTTGTAGCCAAGCAATAAGTGTCCCAAAAAGAGGGGTGGGAGCTCTGTGTCCCGTGATGTACTCCAAGAAAAGGATTTTACAGGTAAGCTGTTATAAAAATCCCTTTTTCTTTTTCGTACATCACGGGACACAGAGCGACTTAGTCATTACTAATGGGACGTCCCAAAGCAATGCCAAATGAGGGGAGGGATACATAAGCTGGGCGCCATCAGGCATGAGGATCTTTTGCGGCCTGCAACACACTGCGCCCAAAGGCGACATCCTCCTGACTTCTAACGTCTACCTGGTAGAATCTAGTAAATGTGTGTACTGAAGACCATGTTGTGGCCTTACAGTACTTGAGCCAGGGAGGCTTGGTGATGCACTGCCCATGAAGTTCCAACTGCTCTTGTGGAGTGCGCCCTAACTTTGAACGGAGGCGGTCCCTTTCTCAAGCCATAGGCTTGTATTATGACCTGTCGAATCCACTTGGCTAAAGTAGATTTTGATGCTGCCTGACCCTTTCTGGGGCCTTCCGGCAGAACAAACAAAGAATCCGTTCTGTGAATCTGAGCAGTGGCTTTTAGATAAGCTTTAACTGCTCTTACTACATCCAAAGAATGTAATAACTTTTCCTCTACCGAGCTAGGTTTGGGGAAAAAAGAAGGAAGAACCACATCTTGGTTCAAATGAAACCTCGATACCACCTTAGGAAGAAAGGCTGGATGAGGACGTAATACTACTCTGTCCTTATGGACAACCAGATATGGCTCCTTACAGGACAAGGCGGCTAGTTCCGATACTCTTTTAGCCGAACAAACGGCTACTAAGAAAATCAATTTCCTGGTGAGAAGAACCAAGGAAATGTGTTGTAATGGTTCAAACGGTTGTTTCTGTAGAACCGACAGAACCAGGTTTAAGTCCCAAGGACATATGGGAATACTAACCGGAGGGCTAATACGCATCACTCCTTGTATAAAGGCTTTGACTAGTGAATGCGAAGCCAAGGGCCTTTGAAAAAATATTGACAAGGCCGAAATCTGACCCTTGATAGTACTCAAGGCCAGCTTCCTATCTACAGCCCACTGTAGGAAGTCCAAAATCCTCCCTATCACGTACTTACGTGGATGCCATTTCTTGGCCTCACACCACGTAATGTACGCTTTCCAGATCCTATAATAGATCTGCCTGGATACCGGTTTCCTGGCATTGATCATGGTAGATACCACAGAATTAGAGAGCCCTCTCTTTTTCAGAATGTGGGCTTCAATAGCCAGGCCGTCAAACCTAGGGCTGGTAAGGAAGGGTGGTATATCGGGCCCTGCGACAGCAGGTCCGGACGATGTGGGAGGGTCCAAGGACTCCTCACTGACATTTTTACAATCTCCGCGTACCATGCCCTTCGGGGCCACGCTGGAGCCACCAGAATCACTGGTTTCTTTTCTACCCTGATTCTGCGGAGTAATCGTGGTAACAATTGTGGCGGTGGGAATGCATATATCAGCTCGAACTGATCCCAAGGGAACACTAGGGCATCCGAGCCGCAAGCTAGGGGATCCCTTGTGCGAGACACAAATCTGTCCACCTTTGCGTTGAATCTGGATGCTAGCAGATCTACATCCGGTGTTCCCCACCGCTGGCATATTGCCTGGAAAACCTCGGGGTGAAGAGACCATTCCCCCGGGCATAATTGTTGGCGACTTAGAAAGTACGCTCTCCAATTCTCCACTCCTGGAATGAAAACCGCGGATATGGCTGGGACATATCTTTCTGCCCACTCCAGGATGCAATTTGCTTCCCTCTGGGCTGCACGACTCTTGGTGCCACCCTGGTGATTGATATATGCCACTGCCGTGGCATTGTCTGATTGAATTCTGACAGGGGACCCTTGGAGTTTGGATGTCCATGCTACTAGGGCATACCGGGCTGCTCGTATCTCTAAGAGATTGATGGGCAGGGCCTTTTCTGCTTCTGACCACTTGCCCTGGAGAGACCATTGCTCCAGTACTGCCCCCCAGCCTATGAGGCTGGCATCTGTAGTGACCACCTTCCAAGAAACCGGACTGAAGGGTTTCCCTCTTTCCAGATTCTGGGGCACCAACCACCAATGGAGGCTCTTGCGAACGGAAGGGGACAGGGACATTGGTAAGTCTAAAGCCTGAACTTTTTTGTTCCAGGCTGACAGTATGGCCCTTTGCAAATTCCTTGAATGGAATTGACCGTAGGGTACCGCTTCGAATGAAGCCACCATCTTTCCCAGCAGCCTCATGCAGAGGCGTATGGATGGTTTTCTTTTTGTACCCACTAAGTGGGTCAAATCTTTTAAAGACAACACCTTCTCTGGAGGTAAGAAAATCTTTCTCTGATTTGAATCCAGCCTTAGCCCTAAGTATTCCAGACTTTTGACTGGTCTTAGAGCTGACTTGTCCCGGTTGATAATCCAACCGTGATATTCCAGATACTTGATTGTCTTGTGAATAGCTACTTCCAGCTTTTCCACTGAGTGGTCTATTAGTAGCAGGTCGTCTAGATATGCCATTATCGTTACACCCTGTGTTCTTAGATTGGCCAATAATGGGGCCAGAATTTTTGTGAACACTCGTGGTGCTGTGGCCAGACCGAAAGGTAAGGCTCTGAACTGAAAATGGCGCCCTTCTACTGCAAAGCGTAGAAATTTCTGGTGGGCCGGAAAGATGGGAATATGCAGATAAGCATCCTTTATGTCGATCGAGGCTAACCATTCCTGCCCTTGTAGGGCGGTGGCCACCGATCGGATCGACTCCATCCGAAAAGCCCTGATATTTAGGAACTTGTTTAGCCCTTTTAGATTTAATATGGGCCTCACGTCCCCATTTGGTTTGGGGACTGTGAAAAGGTTCGAGTAAAACCCGAATCCGCTTTCTTCCAGGGGAACCTTCATGATTACACCCTGGAGCAATAGTTGTTCTAGTGCCAGAAGGAGGGATCCTCTCTTTTGGGGATCTCTTGGCACGTTTGACCTCATAAATTGGGCAGGAGGAGTGCCTTTTAACTCCAGCTTGTATCCCAGACTTACTGCGGAGAGCACCCATCTGTCTCTGATGGTGTCCCGCCAGGTCTCTGTGAACAACTGAAGTCTTCCCCCCACCCGATTGAGTGGGGGCAACGCTTCATGCCTTGGGGGGAGGTTTTGTACCTCTCTTGATCCAGGGCTTCTTGTTACCCTGTGATTGTCCCTGATTTCTGCCCCCTGAATTTGACCGCGGAGGCCGTCGGAACTGCTTCACAGCCGATGTGCCCGGGACTGGAGAAGTAGGCCTCTTAAAAGAAGGACTTCTACCCTTGTTCTTAACCGGTAAGAGTGAACTTTTACCGGCAGAAATTTTCTGGATATATTTGTCCAGATCTTCTCCAAATAAGCGTTCTCCATGAAATGGGAAGCTAACCAGCAGTTTTTTACAGGGAGCTTCAGCAGACCAGTTTTTGAGCCACAGAAGCCTACGCATATGTACTATAGACAGCATAAAGCGGGAGGCCTGTTGGATTGTATCCTTTATGGCGTCCACCGCAAAACACAAGGCTCTAGGCAGGTCAGCTAGGGCAAGAGCCTGCTGATCTGGTAAGTCCCTTAAGACTTGTTTCAACTGATCTTTCACTGCTTGGCAGACTCCAATCGCTGCTACCGCAGGTTGTGTCACCATGCTTGCTGTGGAGAAAGCAGATTTTAGTAAAGACTCCAATTTTTTATCTATTGGGTCTTTGAACATTGGAACATTATCTACTGGACATGTCAGTGATTTGTTAACAGAAGAGATGGCTGCGTCCACTGTAGGGACCCTCCATTTTCTTATGAACTTATCCTCCATGGGATAGATCACCGGAAATCTCTTGGGGGGAGCAAATATTTTATCAGGATGCTCCCAATCCTGGTAAATAAGCCCTTCTAATAAAGGGTGGATTGGGAAGGAACAGACAGCCTGGGGAGCTCTTAGCGACCCCAGCGAGGAAACCGTAGTGGATGGTGGTTCCGCCAGAGGCATTTTAAATGCTGATCGGACCATGTTAGTCAGAGACTGAACCCATAATCTTTCAGCCTGAGAAGCTGAGAAAGGTTCTTCCACTGTTGATTCCTCCATAACTGAATCAACCTCATCCTGATCCCCTTCAGGTAGGTCGATCTCTGTGTGGGGCTGTTCCTCCACTAACAGGCACTCTGAAGGAGGAGACGGAGATCGGACGCGCTTTCCCTGTGACAGGGAAGCAGCGATCAATGCTGTTAATCTCTCTTCCAATCCTCCCAGAGTTGAGGATAAAACCTCCTCTGTTATATATACAGGAGCAGGTGGACTGGGGACAGCCGCAGCACCAGGCATTCCTGCGGGGTTTCTACGGCTACTGACCTGAATTCTCAGGGGAGATTGGTGCAGTACAAGCATGCCCAATATCCTCAGAGCCCGATGGAGACCCCTTTGGCTTCCTGGAAGATCTATTTCCGGAGCGTCTGGACGACATATCCTTTAAGCTGAGGTATTCCCGTCGTCATACACCAATTTTGCTGGTAATAGTCTAACAAAGTTGCTGCTATATACCAGCTGGTGTCCACTAAAGTGCCTTTCTATGGGGATGCCTGCATCAACCGCCTCTGTGTGCCACTGTTTGTTGCTAGCTCTGTTTGCATGCAGCTGACACTTGTACTGTGTCTTTTAACCATGCTGGGACGCCAGCACATGCGCAGAAGCGCCGCGGCGCGCATCGAGTGTCATCCACCCGCCCCGCCCCTTTTTTTATAGGAGGCGCGTGCACGCGCCCGCGCGCGCGCCCGTGCGCCATTGGCGCCCTTTTCGAAATCAAACAGGGGACTAGGAGCCAGGGCCCTTTTTGCCGGAGGGCCTGTGCGGTGGATGAGCGCAGCAACAGGGCAGAGGAAGTGGATTCCCACAGAGAAACTTACCAGCTGCCTGGATCTTTTGACTTGGGAAAACCAAAGATCCACATGACAAGAAAAATGGACTACAGCGGCCTCTAGTGGTTTAACACAGGTACCGCGGTCCCTGTTTTTTTTTTTTTTTCTTGACTACTATTAAAATTTTACATTTTCAGTAGTTACAGGCAAACACAGATATTTAGCGGGAATACCGTTAGGTAACAGACAGAAAGACAAATTAGGCTTGGGGGTCCCCCAATAGAACCAAGTTCCTGGGGGCCCCCACTTACCTGATCCCCGCCGCAGGACTTTGTTTGGTCCACAGAAGTCCAAACTTCACCTATCACGGCAGGCATTGTAATTAAACCTTCAGGGACCGGGTTCCCAAGGATTCCACTCCCCTGGACCTGTATAGCACCCTGCACAGACAACATCTTGGTCGTGGGTATGACCAGAGCTCTGGATCCCAGGGTCCAGCCCTCCTAAGAGAAGCATTACAGGCAAAACCTTGCTCTTCTGCTGCAAGGCCCGGGTACCGACCGTTTAGCTATGAAGCTTTTTTGGTGGGATCCGGAACAGCTTACTAAGGCCCAAAAGAACCTGTACGCAAGCCCAGTGAAAACACATGTTACTCTTTGGCCAACACCTTAGACATTGGCAAAAAACTGAGGTGCTCCCGGGTGGGAGGGGCTTATATAGGGGAGGGTACTTCCGGTTTGGAATTGGCCAGTGCCAACACCTGAAGGTATCTATATAACCCATTAGTAATGACTAAGTCGCTCTGTGTCCCGTGATGTACGAAAAAGAAATATGGTTTGCAAGATACTAGGGATCAAGGAGAAGTTGTCCCCATTCTCCTAGTACCAAAGAGTAATTGCTGTGTGGAGTGATGATGTCCAGTTGGTGATCCAGCTCAACATGTTTCGCGTCACCGCGCTTCTTCAGGAGCTTAAGAGTTAAAAATGTGTTTTTAATGTACAGTAGTACACTGATAAGGCAGGTAGAGGGGAGGAGGCCAGGTGAAATGTGAATGTGAGGGCATATATGGATTTGGAAAATATCTCAAAACACCAAGAAAAAAGAGAAAACTATGCCGCTAAGTAATTCCATACACAGCACAAAATCCTTAAATATAATATAAATAGTAGCATGTGTTCACTTGATGAAAAGGTAAGTTTGTATAAAGGGTATTTGGACGTACTGGAACCGCATCAATCAATATTTAAACAGGGAAACAAATCACAGTGAAAACATGTATAGTGCATCATATCGGAGGCCGCCGGCAGCATGACCCAGTGGGACTGGGATGGGCTTGATTGAGGCGGTTTCAGGACGTCCGAATACCCTTTATACAAACTTACCTTTTCATCAAGTGAACACATGCTACTATTTATACTTTTTAAGGATTTTGTGCTGCATATGGAATTACTTGGTGGCATAGTTTGCTCTTTTCTCTGTGTTTGAGATATTTTCCGAATCCATATATGCCCC
Organism: Rana muscosa; assembly: GCA_029206835.1. Classification (NCBI taxonomy): domain Eukaryota; kingdom Metazoa; phylum Chordata; class Amphibia; order Anura; family Ranidae; genus Rana; species Rana muscosa. The sequence continues at coordinate 60,661,935 of CM055122.1, read as the reverse complement.
CACATTCACTTTTGGGAATTGAAGGGTTTTCACCTGACCTTCTCCCCTCTACCTGCCTTATCAGTGCACTACATACTACATTAAAAACACATTTTTTAACTCTTTAAGTGATTGTAAATTCTTGTTTTTTTTCCCTATAAAAATAACAAACATGTTTTACTTACCTGCTCTGTGCAGTGGATTTACACAGAGCAGCCCGGATCCTCCTTTTCTCGGGTCCCTCTTTGGCGCTCCTGGCCCCTCCCTCCTGTTCAGTGCCCCCACAGCAAGCAGCTTGCTATGGGGGCACCCAAGCCGAGTCACAGCTCCCTGTGTCTATTCAGACACGGAGCCCTGGCCCGGCCCTCTCTCTCCCGATTGGCTAGCTGACTTTGATCGACAGCAGCAGCAGCCAATGGCGTCGCTGCTGTGTCTCAGCCAATCAGGAGGGAGAATCTAGGACGACTGAGTCACTCGTGGACATCGTTGGACAGAGATGGAGCTCAGGTAAGTGTTAGGGGGGCTGCTGCACACAGAAGGCTTTAAAATTGTAATCAATGTTTGTATAGTATCCTGCCATTAAAGTCCATTCCCCTCTATACAGCCATTATATATGAAGCTGTACTTAGGTCAAAATTTTATTTTATTTTTTTAATCAGCACAAGGGACATTACTTAAAGTCTATGCAATGTTTCCCTTGTGCTGCTGGCCAGGCGTGTGAATGCAGATTATGGATTTTGATTGGCTGCTGTTAGCTGTCATCCATAGGTCAGCATTAAGAGTTCATGCCTAATTTTGTCATTATGTGCCCTTGTGCTACTCCAGAGATGAAAGTGTTCAGCTACACACCTTTCTTCAAGTGATATTAAACACTCATTTACATTGTCTCTTCTATTTCTGTATGTGGATGAAGGCACTGTAATTATTTTAATTAAAAAAATTAAATAAATAAAAACACGTCCTTTTTCCTAATTGATATACAGCTTTCACGTGACACAGATCTTTCCCAGCCTGTCTGCGGGGAAACATAAGCAGGAGGGAAACATAAGCAGGAGGAACTTCTAGTCCTCTGCTGCTGGCCACATGTTAAAAAAAAAAAAAACAGCCTTTGGAATACAGAGTAAAAATAAATAATTGAAATCAATAAACCATTTTAAATTGTCATACAAATATATATGTGAAATGTAATCCTTATTATTTTGTGGAAAGTACAATAAGAGGGAGGGGAAGCCTCCATTAATCTATGTGTAATATCCAACCCCATTGTGTTGAGCTGGTTAGTGGGCATAGAGAAGAAGGAGGAGGGAGTGGGCTGTTATTTACCACTGTGTATACGTCCACAAGTGTGACTCTGTAGTGCTCAGATGTGACAGGTAGGAAATGCTCAGCATAGAAACTCACAGAAAACTGAGCATGTGCAGAGCTGCAAACAATGCTCTGAAAAATCCCTAGCTGAATTAGGGACATGAACAGAAGGTGGAGATGGATAGCAGCAGGATCAACCAGGTTTTTTGCAGAATACAGAAAATTAATTGCATATCAAGTGAGTATGGACAGCATGTAATACAACATTTATTAATAGTTTTTTTATTGTGTGGCTTTGGTGACACTTTAAAAAGCAATTCTAAGCAACAAGTGAAGCCAAACAGTAAAATGCTAATGCTATTCAGCAAACACTATGAATTAAATTACTGTGATTAATTCATATACAGTGCATCCGGAAAGTATTCACAGCGCTTCACTTTTTCCACAATTTGTTATGTTACAGCCTTATTCCAAAATGGAATAAATTCATTATTTTCCTCAAAATTCCACAAACAATACCCCATAATGACAACGTGAAAGAAATTTGTTTGAAATCTTTTCAAATTTATTAAAATTAAAAAAACAAAAATAATGTACATAAGTATTTACAGCCTTTGCCATAACACTCAAAATTGAGCTCAGGTGTATCCTGTTTCCACTGATCATGCTTGAGATGTTTCTACAACTTGATTGGAGTCCACCTGTGGTAAATTCAGTTGATTGGAAATGATTTGGTCCCACAGTTAACAGTGCATGTCAGAGCACACACCAAGTCATGAAGTCCAAGGAATTGACATTAGACCTCAGAGACAGGATTGTATTGAGGCACAGATCTGGGGAAGGGTACAGAAAAATGTCTGCAGCTTTAAAGGTCCCAATGAGCACAGTGGCCTCCATCATCTGAATGAAAGAAGTTTGGAACCACCAGGACATCATAGAGCGGGCCGCCGGCCAAACTGGGCGATCAGGGGAGAAGGGCCTTAGTCAGGAGGTCACCAAGAACCTGATGGTCACTCTGTCAGAGCTCCAGCATTTCTCTGTAGAGAGAGGAGAACCTTCCAGAACAACAATCTCTGCAGCACTCCACAAATCAGGCCTGTATAGTAGAGTGGCCAGAACGGAGCCACTCCTCAGTAAAAGGCACATGACAGCCTACATGGAGTTTGTCAAAAGGCACCTGAAGGACTCTCAGACCATGAGAAACAAAATTCTGTGGTCTGATGAAGCAAAGATTGAACCCTTTGGCCTGAATGGCAAGCGTCATGTCTGAAGGAAACCAGGCACCGCTCATCACCTGGCCAAAAACATCCTTACAATGAAGCACGATGGTGGCAGGATCATGCTGTGGGGATGTTTTTCAGCGGCAGGAACTGGGAGACTAGTCAGGATCGAGGGAAAGATGCATGCAGCAATGTACAGAGACATCCTTAATGAAAACCTGCTCCAGAGCGCTCAGGACCTCAGACTGGGGCAAAGGTTCATCTTCCAACAGGACAACGTGCCTAAGCACACAGCCAAGATAACAAAGGAGTGGCTACGGGACGACTCTGTGACTATCCTTGAGTGGCCCAGCCAGAGCCCAGACTTGAACCCAATTGAACATCTCTGGAGTGATCTAAAAATGGCTGTGCACCGGCGCTCCCCATCCAACCTGATGGAGCTTGAGAGGTCCTGCAAAGAAGAATCTACCCAAAAAATACGTGTGCCAAGCTTGTAGCATCCTACTCAAAAAGACTTGAGTCAAAGGTGCTTTAACAAAGTATTGAGCAAAGGCTGTGAATACTTATGTACATGTGATATTTTTTGTTTTTTATTTTTTATTTCTAATAAATTTGAAAAGATTTGTAACAAACTTTTTTCACGTTGTCATGGTGGGGTATTGTTTGTTGAATTTTGAGGAAAATAAGGAATTTCCTCCATTTTGTAATAAAGCTGTAACATAACAAAATGTGGAAAAAGTCAAGCGCTGTGAATACTTTCCAGATGCACTGTAGTTTACTTCTATAATTCTCTTTAATCTCAGTTCTGTGTAATGCACTGCAAAGAAGGCTTAAATCTGATTGGTGGTTGTGAGAAAATTCCTGGCACTGACATTTCTTTACATGACGCTTTCTGTGACAGATAGTAAAGAGTCTTCAGTAGGTGTGTCTCCAGATTACTGACAAAAGGGGGTTTGTGGACTAATGTACTACAGCTATGCTTGCACGAAAGACTGACGCATAAGGTTATATTCACTGTATGAATCTAAATGCTTCATTTTTTTATTTTGACTGGAGTGTACATATAAAAGTCCTGCAAATCAAACTATTTTCTTCAATATGAAAGCACGGTGTATTACATATGGTTTTAAATGTGGTATCTGTGTTCCTCATCTGACACCTTAAATGAGTATATACTTGCAACTTCCTGTCAATGCAATGCACGGGAAATTGTGGTCATTCTTAGCATATGCTTCCTGTTTGCGTGCAAAGATCTCATCTACCCAGAATGATGTATATTGATGTGAAATGAAACCATATACACACATTCAGTCTAGATCGCAGTTTTGCTGATGTCCATCTTGCTGAAGAAAAAATAAGAACACTGCAATCAGTTGGCTCAACACCCAGTAGTCAAAACACCTAATGAACAAATACTTTGCAAACGCTAAACCACGCCTGCCATCAATCTTTCATCTGGAAGCATAATCCTGTAAATCTGTCTCTAGAAACTAACGAGAATGAAAACAAGTCTTCAAAGCTGAACAAATTAATATTTTTTCCACATGTAAATTGTAATTTTGTATCGCTCCGTCAAACTATTTAGGGTATAATCAGAACAGGATATATTTGATCTTAAATTTTAATCCAGGAATTATGAAAAGAAGCATTGGCATTGATCAGATCTACAGTAAAATAACAGCCCCTTCTTTTCTGACCACAAGTAAAAAATGCGCATGAGTCCAAAAACACTGATATCCCATAAGTATAGGATCAGATGGTGTATGTACAATGGGTGTACAGTCAGTGAGCATAGAGTCCAGGCTCTGGGGGTACGTGAGGAAGGAGGGGGGCGGATGGAGAATGGTAGGAAAAGTCACATGTACAATCTCAGGGCTGCCCTTCAAGGGGAAACAGAAACCATGTTCCAAGATACTGTGAAGAAAAGCAAGGGGAGAGGCGCCTCTGAGTGCAGATGTTTTAAAACAATTTAATAAAGGATAGTGTTACAAGCAACTCACATTTTACAGGGTAAAAACGGGTGTTGTATGAATTCCATTAGAAGAGGAGGATGTCATCAGGTCTGTCATGGAGTACCTTCTCCTGCTGGGGCGCTGTGCTGCTGGCTTTCTTCATACACCGCCGTAGATGGTTTCAAAAAAGGGGCTGGCGGCGGTGGAGAGGCTGCAGAGCAAGGCCTTGATGATAGTTGTTGCTGGCAGGCGAGGGCCGATGACGTCACTGGCATGCGACGCGTTTCCTGAGCCGGCGTGCTGCGTGTGGTGTGGCAGTCGCGCTCCTTTGTCAAGCTGATGAGTGGGTTGGGGGAGCTAATATTTGATGGACATGAAAGTGGGCGGAGGGGGATGGGGGTATGGAAAGGCGGAGAGCCACCCACCACCCCCAAGTATGGGAAGAACAATATACGATAACCACTTAGTTCAGTTCAACTTGGACAGAGTGAACTGAACTAAGTGGTTATCGTATATTGTTCTTCCCATACTTGGGGGTGGCGGGTGGCTCTCCGCCTTTCCATACCCCCGTCCCCCTTCGCCCACTTTCATGTCCATCAAATACTAGCTCCCCCAACCCACTCATCAGCTTGACAAAAGAGGCGCGACTGCCACACCACACGCAGCACGCCGGCTCAGGAAACGCGTCGCATGCCAGTGACGTCATCGGCCCTCGCCTGCCAGCAACAACTATCATCAAGGCCTTGCTCTGCAGCCTCTCCACCGCCGCCAGCCCCTTTTTGAAACCATCTACGGCAATGTATGAAGAAAGCCAGCAGCACAGCGCCCCAGCAGGAGAAGGCACTCCATGACAGACCTGATGATATCCTCCTCTTCTAATGGAATTCGTACAACACCTAGTTTTACCCTGTAAAATGTGAGTTGCTTGTAACACTATCCTTTATTAAATTGTTTTAAAACATCTGCACTCAGAGGCGCCTCTCCCCTTGCTTTTCTTCTATTCTGACCAGCCTGTTCCCCAAGAAGAAACCTTAGTGTTACAAAGAAACACAATAACACACATTCACAAAATGGAGATGGTACTAATCTCATACAGTATGTACATAAAAGTGGCAACCACCCCAACCTATAACTGGCCTTTGCAGCAAGTTGCACATGGAAGGGCAATCACATCACAAACAAACAAAAGATTTCCCAGAACACTTACCAGCCAATAAGACTGGGCCAATTTGGTTGTTTTGCAGGCTGGCTGGTAAGTGTGCTGGGAAATCTTTTGTTTGTTTGTGATTTGCATTGCCCTTCCATGTGCACCTTTCTGCAAAGGCCAGTTATAGGTTGGGGTGGTTGACACTTTTTTGTATAGTTGGATGAATTGTATGCAGGTATGCACTTGATGCCGTTGCTGCCATTGGTCTTTTGCTGAGAGTTACGTGTGTCCCTGTGTCTTTAAGGAGGTGTGGGTTCCCTCCAGGCATACCTGCCCTTAATCCATCCATTCTTTTATGTGCTCCTACTATGGAAGATCTGGACATTTAGATTTAGGACCACAGCATATACAGCAGTCCTTTGGCATGGGCACTGTGGCTTACACATATATTTGCAAATGTGTGCAAACAAAACCCTCTGTTTTTACCATAAACTGTTAGATAGAGCCAATTTGGTTGTTATTCAGGCTGGCTGGTAAGTGAGCTGGGAAATCTTTTGTTTGTGATAATAATCTCATATTATTGGTCACATAATCTCAGATCAGCATTTGGTCGTGTGCAGGGTTGCCAACTTTCAGTAAATTTACAAACAGTTTGCAAAATCTGTAATTTTTGCATCTGTCTGTGAATGTCCATTATGAACATGCAGACTGCATGTCCATAATGGTTATTCATGAGCAGATGCAAAAATTACAGATTTTGTAAACTGTTTGTAAATTTACTGAAAGTTGGCAACCCTGGTCGTATGCCTGACATCAGAAGAAGCCCAGAGCATTTAAGGAAATACAAGTATCATTTATCACTTCATTTATCACTTATGAATTTATAGGAGCAGGATGGAAAGAGCAGCCAGACTATGGACTCTAACTAATGACTCAACCCACCTATGGCCCATCAGCACAATTGCCTTAAAAGTGGCACTCATTAAAACCGATTTACAACCTTCAGGAGAAAAGTAAAAGGGGTAAAGTGCTTATTACGCAAGTTTATTGGTATTTTGCCTTGTAGATTCCCTTCAAATTGCCTGAAACACACAGCTATTTTTTATCTCACTGCACTTTAGTTTTTATATTCACTTTGAGACCCTACATACATATAGTCAGTGGCGGCTGGTGCTCAAAATTTTTGGGGGGGCGCAAACAAACTGAAAAAAAAGAAATCAATTGCCGCCACTGTGCCCATTAAACGCAGCCACTGTGTCCATTAAACGCAGCCACTGTGCCCAAACGCCACCAGTTTGCCCCCTCAAATGCAGCCAGTTTGTTTCCATATACAGCCAGTTTGTCCCCATATACAGCCAGTGTGCCCCCATATATATATAACCAGTGTGCCCCCATATATACAGCCAGTGTGCCCCCCATATACAGCCAGTTTGTCCCCATATATATATAACCAGTGTGCCCCCCATATACAGCCAGTGTGCCCCCAAATGCAGCCAGTTTGTCCCCCATATACAGCCAGTTCCCCCCATATTCAGCCAGTTTGTCCCCCATATACAGCCAGTTCCCCCCATATTCAGCCAGTTTGTCCCCCATATACAGCCAGTTTGTCCCCCATATACAGCCAGTTCCCCCCATATTCAGCCAGTTCCCCCCATATTCAGCCAGTTTGTCCCCCATATTCAGCCAGTTCCCCCCATATTCAGCCAGTTTGTCCCCCATATTCAGCCAATTTGTCCCCCATATACAGCCAGTTCCCCCCATATTCAGCCAGTTTGTCCCCCATATACAGCCAGTTCCCCCCATATTCAGCCAGATTGTCCCCCATATACAGCCAGTTCCCCCCATATTCAGCCAGTTTGTCCCCCATATTCAGCCAGTTCCCCCCAAATGCAGCCAGTTTGTCCCCCATATACAGCCAGTTCCCCCCATATTCAGCCAGTTTGTCCCCCATATACAGCCAGTTCCCCCCAAATGCAGCCAGTTTGTCCCCCATATACAGCCAGTTCCCCCCATATTCAGCCAGTTTGTCCCCCATATACAGCCAGTTCCCCCCCATATTCAGCCAGTTTGTCCCCCATATACAGCCAGTTCCCCCCATATTCAGCCAGTTTGTCCCCCATATACAGCCAGTTCCCCCCATATTCAGCCAGTTTGTCCCCCATATACAGCCAGTTTGTCCCCCATATACAGCCAGTTCCCCCCAAATTCAGCCAGTTTGTCCCCCATATACAGCCAGTTCCCCCCATATTCAGCCAGTTTGTCCCCCATATACAGCCAGTTCCCCCCAAATTCAGCCAGTTTGTCCCCCATATACAGCGAGTTCCCCCATATTCAGCCAGTTTGTCCCCCATATACAGCCAGTTCCCCCCAAATGCAGCCAGTTTGTCCCCCATATACAACCAGTTCCCCCCAAATTCAGCCAGTTTGTCCCCCATATACAGCCAGTTCCCCCCAAATTCAGCCAGTGTGTCCCCCATATACAGCCAGTTCCCCCCATATTCAGCCAGTTCCCCCCAAATGCAGCCAGTTTGTCCCCCATATACAGCCAGTTCCCCCCATATTCAGCCAGTTTGTCCCCATATACAGCCAGTTCCCCCCAAATGCAGCCTGTCCCCCCCCCCCCCAGCCCTGCACTTACCTTCCTCGGTCCGCGCCGTCCTCGATGTGTTCTCCCGCCCTCGATGTCGCTTCAGCCAATCAGGTTACCGGTAACCAGATCCGGTGAACCTGATGGGCTGAAACCTCCACAGTCTTCTCCAAGGAACGCACCCCCGTGCGTACCTGGGAGGAGTTTTTGGAAGCCGAATACAGCCTGAGAGCTGTATTCGGAAAGCCCATCAGAGCCGCTGGCTCTGATAGACACTTCCAAGTCACACCCACCGCCGGCCGCCGCTCTAATTCATATGGCCGGCGCAAACCAGGAGGCCGGCCATATGAATAGTGAACAGCGCGGCAGCGGTGACAATACATAGATTCATGCAATGCATGAATCTGTGTATTGTCTTTCAGTGGCGGTGCGGGAGCGAGAGGGGGCGGCACTCCGGCGCCCTCTATGGACGCACCACCACTACATATAGTTCTAAAATATATGTTAAAGTTCCCGTTAGCTGCAATCACAAAACTGACAGGTGAATGTTTTCTTTAACTGACCTTTCATCATATAAAGTAAAAGTATTTACACACCGATTTATAAAATGTGAATGTTGCTCCTATTGGAAGTTTGAAAACCTTATGGATTACTATGGGGAACAATCTTAAGAGGCAGGAGTGTGAATGCGGATTATAGCTTTTGATTGGCTGCTGTTAGCTGTCATTCATAGGCCAGCATTGGGAGTTCATGCCTCGTTTTGTCATTACACACAATGCTCCTCTAGGGATGGAAGTGTTCAGCTAATCACCTTTCTTAAAGTAATTGTAAAGTCTTGTTTTGTTTTTTTAAAATAACAAACATGTTATACTTACCTGCTCTGTGCAGTGGATTTGCACAGGGCAGCCCAGATCTTCCTCTTTTTGGGTCCCTCTTCGTTGCTCCTAGCCCATCCCTCCTGTTGAGTACCCTCCACAGCAAGCAGCTTGCTATTGGGGCACCCGAGCCAAGCTGCAGCTCTGTGTGTCCATTCAGACACAGAGCTGCCATTCGGCCCTGCCCCTCTCTCTCCTGATTGGCTGATTTTTATTGACAGCTGCGGGAGCCAATGGCGCTGTTGCTGTGTCTCAGCCAGTCAGGAGGGAGAGTCCTGGAAGGCCAAGGGACTTATGGACATCGCTGGACAGAGATGGGGCTCAGGTAAGTATTTGGGGGTGCTGGGGCGGCTGCTGCACACAGAAGGTTTTTTAACTTAATGCATAGGATGCATTAAGATAAAAAACCTTTTTCCTTTACAACTTCTTTAAAGTGATAATAAACATACACTTTTTAATTTATATTGTCCCTTCTATTCATGTATGTGGATGTTGGCACTGGAATTATTTTAATAATAAAAAATAAAAAAATTAAAAAACACATCTTAGTACAATTTTCCAAATCGATATACAGCTGTCACATGACCCCTGTCTGCAGGTAAACATAAGCAGGAGGAGCTTCTAGTCCTCTGCTAATGGTCACATGTTCAAAATAAATAAAAATACAGAGTAAAAATAAATAATTTATATTAAAAAACGGTTTTAAAATAGGCATACAAATATTGACAATAACATGGTGTGGGCGGATTTCTGCCAGTCACAGGCTGTGTCACGCCCCTCCAACCTTTGTCTTAGAATACGAGGGAGGAGAAGCCTCCATCAATCAACGTGTAATATCCCATCTACGTTGTGTTTAGCTGGTTAGTGAGCATGGAGGGGGAGAAAGTGGGCTGTCATTTACCACTGTGTATACACCCACATGTGTGACTCTATAGTCACATTGGCTGCTCAGATGTGATAGGGAGGAATTGCTCAGCCTAGAAACTCACTAAAAACTGAGCATGTGCAGAGCTGCCAACACTGCAAAATCCCTAGCTGCATTGTGACATGAATAGGAGGGGGAGATAGAGAGCAGCAGGATCAACCAGTTTATTTGCAGAATACAGAAAACGAATCTCATAGTGATTGAGTGAGTATGAACAGCAAGTAATACAACATTTATTGATAGTTTTTTATGATGTGGGTTAAGTTACACTTTAACTTTAATAAGAGAGTGGTATGATGACTTTTATTAAAAGGCAGAGACAGCAAAAAAAGAGGCCATGGGGCTTATGATATTGAATTGTTTAGGCACTGGTCACTGGGAATTCTTGCTGTGAAGCAGTTTTGCACTGTTCTTTACTGTGTATCGATGCAAGAGAAGAAAATTAGAAGAAGACCCTATATTAAAGCTAAACACCGGGCACAAAACTTTCATTTAAATATATTCACATATTCCACAAAGGGTATAAATTCTCAATGTGTGCACCAAATGCCTTTGCAAACCCATATATTATCTTGTAAAAGTAGCAGTGACATCATCACTGGGCAGTGCAGAGAGCAGACCAAGAGGGAGTGAGAGGGACTCAGCAGCTCCTTTCACTACACTCTGCCTGCAAAAAACTACAGGAGGAGTGGATGCAAGACCAGTCACCCTGCACAAGGAGAGCGAGCACCACTGACCGCTCTTTATTACAGAAGGCTCCTGCATAGGTGAAAAGTTTCACACTGGATTACTGCACATATCTGGAAAAAAATACACAAAGCACACCAAAATTCACACACAACTCTTGCATTTTAACAATATAACAACTTGGTTCTAAAGGCTCAAGTTTTTTTACCTAATGCATTCTCTGCATTAGGTAAAAAAAAAACTTCTGTTCAACAGGATCCCCCAACCCCCTACCCCTTATACTCACCTGAGCCCATCCTGAATCCAGCGATGTGCACCTCTCTCTGCTTTCTCCACCCTCACAGGACAGATTGATAGCAGCGGGATCGAGGGGTGAGGCCCAGCCATCTGTGCCAATGGGCACGGGCAGTACAGCTTGGGATTGAGTCTGCACGACTGCTCCCACAGGAAGCAGCTTCCTATGAGGGCACTCACCGAACAGGAGGAGCCAGAAACGCTGGCAGGGGATGCCAGAAAAGGAGGATAAGGGCTGCTCTGTGCAAAATCATTGAACAGAGCAGGTAAGTATAACATAATTATTATTACAAAATAATAATAATAAGCTTTAAAATCACTTTAAAGATTTTCTTACTTTCTTTGTTCATATAGTTATTTATTGATCTATTTCAACTCTTATTTCTGTAAAAGTACTACTAATTAGACAAAATCAGTGTTGTCACTTAAAGTGGTTGTATAAACTTAGATATACCCAGTGACATGAGTGGCCTAATAAAACAAACAGAGATGAAACAAATACTCCTATCCAAGTTGTATGTATTTATCTGCAGCACTCCGTTCTATACAGTACATCCGTTCAAAATCCAAAATTTCTAAAGTTTGTCTGAGCTGTTAGAAAAAAGGGGCAGAGACCTGAAATGACATTCTGCAGAGCTCAGTGAAGAGAGGCTCTGAGAGCTGATTGGAGGGAAGGGACACATCCGCCTTCACACAGCACAGAGGAACAGAGTTGAGACTATCAATCAGCTAGAGGTCCCTCCCCATCACCTTTTTTCTCTTGGTGTCAGGAACACTTGATAGAAGTGATTCATGCTGATAGTAGAGAAATGAAGCAGCAGACAGAAATGACACTTGCTCCTAATTGAGAGTACACAATATATAGAGGGATATGCTTTGTTCATATTTCATGTCTGAGGTTTACAACCACTTTAATCTTGCCCCCCCCTCCCCATCTGAATGAGATTGTTACACGTATGAAGAAATGATTTCATGAACATAAGATCAGTGAATAAATCAGCATTGCACACTAGAAGTGCGACAGGTACACTTTGTGCTGTAGAGGTAACCAATCAGATCCATACATTTCAAAAGAAAAAAAAAATGTTTTTAAATCAAATGCTGAGCCACTGCAACATACTGCAAACAGTGTCAGCTCTTTGTTTAATTTCAAAGATTCAAAGCATTTGCTATAATGTGAAGAAATGGAGTTTGAAATGTCAAGCCACTTGTATTAGGCAACAGTATATATACAGTATACACCTGTCTTTGTAACTTTTTTTCATAACTGTGGTCTAGTCTCACTAAGATACAATGTGGCTGTCCGGCGCTATAAACACCGCAGAGTTTCAGAATAGATGCCAAGACATACTTATGCAAGAATGTAGATGCTCAAACAGATTTCTTGGGTACTGGCTGGGCATGAAAGCAATTGAGTCATGAAAATCAGCAGTGAGTCAGTCATAAGTCAGCCACTTTCTTTCCGTCTGAACTGGATAATTCTCCTTATCTGGCATACTAAAATGCTATACAGCAGATTTACCTAAAGAAAACACCATTTTTATTAAGCTGAAATTCTGAAAGCTATGCTTTTACACCCAAAAGTTGTGCATATTTAAATAATCGGTAAACATAAAAACCATTCTGGCTTTAAAAAATATATCCATGTTTTTCATGAAATACATTTAAAATCAAAGTGGAATAGTGTGAACAATTATATTTCAACATGTGGCCGACTTCCTGTGAAGCTAGTGCACAGAATGAAATGTCACTCAACATTGAGGGAGATTTACTAAAGCTGGTGCATACAGAATCTGGTGCAGCTGTGCATAGTACTAATCATTTTCTAACTTCAGCTTGTTCAATTAAACATTGACAATTAGGCTGGGTTCACACAAACACTCCGACATTGGGAGCTCATGTCGCATGACGTGTGAAAAAAGGATTTTACGGTGAATACAAAGAATCGTATTTACTCTTTTCGTCCATGGACGGACACAGCCTCTTAAAGTGGTTGTAAACCCAACCACACAACTTGCACTTACAGGTAAGCCTAGATTAAAGCTTACCTGTAGGTGCAAGAAAAATCTCCTTAACCTACACGGTTAAGGAGATCTTTTCAGAAAACCCTGCACCGATGGTGTACAGCGCATGCGCGCCGTAGACAACGGCGCAGGTGCACTGAGCGTTGCCGGTTTTCTCAATGGAGACTGACGGTTTTCTCAATCACAGCGCCGGAGCGGCGATAACAGGAAGACGGTCGGAGCGGACATGGCGGCGGAGGGGGACGAGGAGCGATTCGGAGGCTTCGATCTGAGATAAGTGCCACATACGGGCATACCCCACTTTTAAGTACACAGTGGGGTTTATTTACTAAAGCTGGAAATCGCAAAATCAGGCTCACTTCTGCATATAAACCAATGAGATTCTTAGGCTGGGTTCACACTAGTGCGACACGACATCTGTCCTACTTTGGATCCGACTTTGCCCTGCGACATGAAGCCGACATATGTCCGACTTTCAATGAACGGGGATCCGACTTGGATCCCCGCCAATATCAGGCACTGTGTTTGGTATGAATCTTGAGGGGGAACTCCAGGCCAAATTTTAAATAAAAAAACGGCATGGGTTCCCCTCCAGAGGCATACCAGGCCCTTGGGTCTGGTCTGGATTTGAACGGGCGCCCCTACGCTGAAAAAACGGCGTGGGGGTCCCCCCAAAATCCAAACCAGACCCTTATCCGAGCACACAACCTGGCAGGCCGCAGGGGAAGAGGGGGGGACGAGAGAGCGGCCCCCCTCCCTCCTGAACCGTACCAGGCCGCATGCCCTCAACATGGGGAGTTTGGTGCTCTGGGGCAGGGGGACGACCTGCGGCCCCTCCACCCCAGAGCACCCTGTCCCCATGTTGATGAGGACAGGGCCTCTTCCCGACAACCCTGGCCGTTGGTTGTCGGGGTCTACGGGCGGGGGGCTTATCGGAATCCGGGAGCCCCTTTAATAAAGGGGCCCCTGGATCCCGCCCCCCCACCCTATGTGAATGAGTATGGGGTACATCGTACCCCTACCCATTCACCTGGTGGAAAAAATTGCAATAAAAAAACCACACAGCTTTTTAAAGTATTTTATTGCACAGCTCCGGGGGTCTTCTTCCGACTTCGGGGGTCTCCGGTGTCGTCGCCGCGCTCTCCGGTTCTTTCTTCCGCCGGGCCTCCGCTAACTTCTTTAGCTCTTTTGCTAACGGAGGCCCGGTCTTCTCCGTCTTCTCGTCCGGCTCTCCGTTGTCCTTCTGCCGGCCCCTCCACTAACTTCTTTAGCTCTTTCGCTAGTGGAGGGGCGCGGTCTTCCCGTCGTCGCCGTCTTCTACCCTCTTCTCCTCCTCGATGTTGACGCGTCGCTTCCTCCCGCTGTAATACTGGCTCTCCGCTCCGCTCCGCATTAATATAGGCTTCTCATGACGTCACAGTCACATGTTCCGGGGCACATGGCCCCGGAGCATGTGACTGTGACGTCATGGGAACATGTGACTGTGACGTCATGGAAAGCCTATATTAATGCGGAGCGGAGAGCCAGTATTACAGCGGGAGGAAGCGACGCGTCAACATCGAGGAGGAGAAGAGGGTAGAAGACGCCGACGACGGGAAGACCGCGCCCCTCCACTAGCGAAAAAGCTACCAAGAAGTTAGTGGAGGGGCCGGCAGAAGGACGACGGAGAGCCGGACGAGAAGACGGAGAAGACCGGGCCTCCGTTAGCAAAAGAGCTAAAAAGAAGTTAGCGGAGGCCCGGCGGAAGAAAGAACCGGAGAGCGCGGCGACGACACCGGAGACCCCCGAAGTCGGAAGAAGACCCCCGGAGCTGTGCAATAAAATACTTTAAAAAGCGTGTGGTTTTTTTATTGCATTTTTTTTCCACCAGGTGAATGGGTAGGGGTACGATGTACCCCATACTCATTCATATAGGGTGGGGGGGCCGGGATTTGGGGGCCCCCTTATTGAAGGGGGCTCCCGGATTCCGATAAGCCCCCCGCCCGCAGACCCCGACAACCAAACGGCCAGGGTTGTCGGGAAGAGGCCCTGTCCTCATCAACATGGGGGCAGGGTGCTCTGGGGTGGGGGGGCCGCAGGTCGCCCCCCTGCCCCAGAGCACCAAACCCCCCATGTTGAGGGCATGCGGCCTGGTACGGTTCAGGAGGGAGGGGGGCCGCTCTCTCGTCCCCCCCTCTTCCCCTGCGGCCTGCCGGGTTGTGTGTTCGGATAAGGGTCTGGTTTGGATTTTGGGGGGACCCCCATGCCGTTTTTTCGGCGTAGGGGCGCCCGTTCAAATCCAGACCAGACCCAAGGGCCTGGTATGCTCCTGGAGGGGGAACCCACGCCGTTTTTTTATTTAAAATTTGGCCTGGAGTTCCCCCTCAAGAGCAGTACAGCACAAGTCGCATGCCAAAGTCGGACCATGCAAGACTGCGGTCCGACTTTGACCCGACTTCAATGATAGTCAGTGGGCTGAAGTCGGATCAAAGTCGGACCAAAGTAGTACAGGGAGCATTCTCAAAGTCGGACCGACATGTGTCGGACCAGTTAAGACGGCTCCCATAGGGAAACATTGATTTTCACACGTCATGCGACATGAGCTCCCAATGTCGGAGCGTTTGTCGCCCCAGTGTGAACCAGGCCTTAGCCCGGCTTGTTCAATTAAGCCTGGTAATAAAACCTGGAAGCTCGTTGGGTTATATGCAGAAGTGAGCTTGATTTTGCACTTTCCAGCTTTAGTAAATAAACCCCATTGTGTACTTAAAAGTGGGGTATGCCTGTAATGAGCTAGCATGCATAGCATACTAGCTCATTATGTCTTTTTCTTGCAGGTGTCATTTATTTAATTTTTTTGAAAGTGGGTTTACAACCACTTTAAGTCTTGACATTTGGGACGTCCCAAAGCAGTGTCAAAAAACGAGGGGTGGGAACAGCAATCAAAAAAATCTATTTCACCCCAAACAAGCAGATCTCCTCAACGGAGGAGTTGCAACATCAAACGACCGCCTGCAAAACTTTGCGGCCGAAGCTAGCATCCGAAGATGCCCTCACATCAACCTTGTAAAACGTTGAAAAAGTGTGAACGGACGACCAGGTCGCCACCTTACACACTTGTGAGACAGACGCTTGATGTCGGAAAGCCCAAGAGGCACCAATAGCCCTGGTCGAATGCGCCGTGACAGGAAAGGGAGGCGCCCGCCCCTTAAGGGCATAGGCATGGATGATGGTCTGCCTGATCCACCGAGAAATGGTGGCCGACGAGACCGCCAGGCCCTTCTGTCGACTAGACACCGACACAAACAGTGAGTCAGACCTCCGGAACGGAGTCGTAGCCGACAGGTACACCCACAAGGCACGTACCACGTCTAACAAATGCAGCGCAACCTCCTTGGAATGCGATGGCCGAGGACACAAGGATGGAAATACAATGACCTCATTCAGGTGAAAGGCCGAAACTATCTTCGGAAGGAAGGAAGGCTGTGGGCGTAGCACCGCTTTGTCCTTATGGAGGACCAAATATGGGGACTTGCAAGACAAGGCCGCCAATTCAGAAACCCTCCTGACTGATGTTATGGCTACTAGGAAGGCAACCTTCTGAGAGAGCATCAAAAGAGGAATTTCCCTGATGTCCTCAATTGGAGGTTTCTGAAGTACAGAGAGCACCAGATTCAAATCCCACGGAGGTAGTGGTGGTCGGATCGGAGGGACCACATGTCGGACCCCTTGCACAAAAGTACTCACCAATGAATGAGCCGCTAGGGGTCGCTGAAAAAAAACAGCCAAGGCTGAAATCTGGCCCTTAATGGTGCTTAAGGCAAGTTTCTGATCCACTCCACACTGTAAAAACAGCAGGATCCTGGAAACCGAATATGCCCGTGGACGCCATTCCATCTCCTCGCACATAGAGATGTAGGCTCTCCACGTGCAATGGTAGATCTTCCTAGAAGAAGATTTCCGTGCCCTCAACATGGTTGAAATGACCTAATCCGACAGGCCTCGGTCCCTTAGTACCTGGCTTTCAATAGCCATGCCGTTAAAGCCAGCGACTGTAAAGCAGGATGAAGAATAGGACCTTGCGAGAGAAGGTCCTCCCGCATCGGTAGATGCCAAGGTGCATCCGCCACCAGGTGCATTAGATCGGCGTACCAGGGACGCCTGGGCCAATCCGGGGGCGATGAGAATCACCGGAATCCCCTCGGACTCTACTCTGCGGAGCAGACGAGGAAGCAACTTCAGTGGGGGAAAGGCATAAATTAGCCGATACTGACCCCACGGGGCCATCAACGCGTCTGACGCATCTGCCCAGTTATCTCTGGACCTGGCCACGAACCTCGACACATTGCGATTGAGTCGAGAAGCCACGAGATCCACGTCTGGCGTGCCCCATCTCCAGCAAAGGAGTTGAAAAACCTCCGGATGTAACGACCATTCCCCTTGGTCCAGCATCTGGCGGCTCAGATAGTCCACCTGCCAGTTTTCCACGCCCGGAATGTAAACTGCCGAGAGAGCCAGCATGCTCCTTTCCGCCCACCGCAGGTTGTGAGCGACCTCCAACGCTGCAGCCGAGCTTCTTGTTCCTCCTTGATGGTTGACGTATGCCACAGCCGTGGCGGTCTGACTGGATCCTGACTGGACGCCCTCTTAGCCTCTGTGACCATTTGAAGAGGCATAGCCTGATCGTCCGGAGTTCCAGGACATTGATTGGCAGTTGGGATTCGTCTGGAGTCCAGCAGCCCTGGGCCGCCTGAACCCCCCAGACTCCCCCCCAACCGATCAGGCTAGCGTCCGTCGTGATCCCAGTCCAATGAAAGGGGAGGAATGACTTCCTGAACCGAAGAGCCAGGGATCTCAGCCACCAACTCAGAGAGGCCCTGACTAGATGACTTACCTGAATCTGACGATCCATCTCCCTTTGCAATACCCGAGTGTGGAATTGGGCAAACGGCACTGCCTCGAAAGAGGCTAACATTAGGCCCAGAACTCCCATGCAAAAACGGAGAGACGACCATTTGCGGGATGTCAACAACCTCACCACCACAGTCTGGAGTGTCTGCAACTTTTCCAAGAGAAGAAAGACTCTGGCCTCCGAAGAGTCCAGAATCAACCCCAGGTACTCTAGACGCTGGGTTGGTACTAACACCGACTTCTGGAGGTTCAGTACCCAACCAAACTCCCGCAGGGTCTGAATGGCTATAGACATGTCCTCCTTTAATTCTGAGCTTGAAGCAGCTCTCAGAAGAAAATCGTCCAAGTAGCCCATGATAGCAATGAGGCGCTGTCTCAGCAAAGCTAAAACCGGGGCGAACACCTTGGTGAAAACTCTTGGTGCCGACGCTAGGCCAAAAGGGAAGAGCCACAAATTGATAGTGGTCTTCGCTGATCGCAAAGCGCAGGAACCTCTGATGCCTGACGCAGATGGGGACATGCAAGTATGCGTCCCTGATATCCAGGGACGCTGGGAAGTCCCCCGGATAGAGCGCAGCAACCACCGAACGAATCGATTCCATCTGGAACTTTTGAACCTTTACAAAGGCATTGAGGGCCTTGAGGTCCAAGATTGGACGGACTCCGTCCTTCTTTGGGACCACAAACAGATTAGAGTAGAAACCCTGAAATCTGTCCTGTGGTGGTATGGGTATGATTACCCTCACCTCAACAAGTCTTGCACTGCCCCCAGCAGGGCAGTCCGACGAGCCGGAAGGAGAGGCAGATTTGAGGGAAAGAATCTGTTTGGTGGACAAAAAAATAAACTCTATCTTGTACCCGGAAGTGACCACCTCGCAGACCCACTGGTCAGAGAGCAGGAAGGTCCACCGAGCTGCAAACCCGCAAAGTCCCCCCCACACCCAGTAGTCGGGTGGGGGCAAAACTTCATGTGGAAGCAGGCTTGTTTGCTGGCTTGTTGGGCTTGCGCACCCAAAGACGCTTCTGTCCCCCAGCTGAGCCTTTTTCCGCTTGGGAGGGTCTGCCAGCGGGTCCTGACTGACGAAAATACTGCTTCTGTGTGGTCAGCGGACCAGTATTTTAGCCATATCAGGCGGCGCAATACCACCGCAGATGCGAAGCCCGGGAGATTAAAGGGGTCGCATCACAGACATACACAAGTCCCTGAAGCAACTGTTCAGCCAGTGACACGCATTCAGGAGGAAGCTGATGCTCCTCCACTGTCTGGTGCAATATTTTAGCCCATTTAGTGAGTGTCTGAGACACCAAGGTTGCAGCCAATATAGGCCACAATGCTGACCCCAGCATGGTGAACATGGAGTGGGTCACCAATTCGGACATCCTATCAGTAGGGTCCTTAAAGGCAGGGGTCCCCTCTACCGGGATAGTGGTTACTTTATTTAACCGAGAGACCGGGGGATCAACGACCGGAGGAGAAGCCCACTTTTTCAAAAGGCTTTTCTCAAATGGATAACGGACCGCCATGCGCTGAGGGACCGCAAAGGACCTCTGCGGCCGTTCCCATTCCTTATCTATGAACTTGTCAAAGAAATCAACATAAGGAAAAACCTTAACAGAACGGGTCGGTTTGGGCGACCCAAAAGGGACAGACCCTGCTGTGGAAGTCCCAGCTGTATCTTCCAGCTTGAGAGTGTCCCTCACAGCATGGATAAGCGCACTCACAAGTGCCCTATCTTGAGCTGACCTGGACGAGGGGTCCTCCTCACTGGGAACAGTGTTGCCAACCGTACGTAGATTTACGTACAGTCCGCGAATTTAACCCCTTTTTCGGGGTGTACGTTAAAGTCCGTTATGGGCACCGGCGCCCATAAAAAAGATGGCCGCGAGCCGGTCATACAACTGCGCATGCGCCGTTCCGAAAGCCGGCCGAGCTCAGGGAAACTTGTTCACGCTCGGCCGGGCGGCGCACGCGCGGTAACGTGCTGGCGCCATTTTTGAAAAGGCCACAGCGGCTGGCGCGACACCTGTAGTGAGTGCATGCATGCCATGCACTCATCATAGGTGGAGGAGGACTCGGAGCGAGCGGACTCGGAGGCTCGGAGCACTGACAGGGCCCAGGCCCCAGGGCCCAGGGGTGAAGAGGACGGACTCAACTCGAGTTTTAAGGTCAGTGAAACTGGGGGGGATACAAGCGAGTGAGAGCCTGGCGTCCTGAGAGCCTGAAGCCGTGCCATGCAGGGGAGAGACTGATGTGCTCTGTCCACCACCATATTACTTCTCAAAATCATCAGTGTGTGCTGTGTCCTCCTCTGGTTCCTGTGCCCCTTTCAACTCTCCACAGGTCAGGGCAGCACAGTGCAGCACTGACCTGTGGAATGGTGAAAGGGGCACAGGAGGAGGACACAGCACACTGATGATGTGGAGAAGTAATATGGTGGTGGACAGAGGAGGAGACTACTGTGAGGGGGTGAGGAGGGCACCATCATGTCCGCAGAGTGTCTCCACCGGCACCTCCTGTAGTATGTCCGCAGCCTCTGTCCCCCCTCCTGTAGTATGTCCGCAGCCTCTGTCCCCCTCCTGTAGTATGTCCGCAGCCTCTGTCCCCCTCCTGTAGTATGTCCGCAGCCTCTGTCCCCCTCCTGTAGTATGTCCGCAGCCTCTGTCCACCTCCTGTAGTATGTCCGCAGCCTCTGTCCACCTCCTGTAGTATGTCTGCAGCCTCTGTCCCCCTCCTGTAGTATGTCCGCAGCCTCTGTCCCCCTCCTGTAGTGTGTCCGCAGCCTCTGTCCACCACCTGTAGTGGGTCCGTAGCCTCTGTCCCCCTCCTGTAGTATGTCCGCAGCCTCTGTCCCCCTCCTGTAGTATGTCCGCAGCCTCTGTCCCCCTCCTGTAGTGTGTCCGCAGCCTCTGTCCCCCTCCTGTAGTATGTCCGCTGTCTCTGTCCACCTCCTGTAGTATGTCCGCTGTCTCTGTCCACCTCCTGTAGTATGTCCGCAGCCTCTGTCCCCCTCCTGTAGTATGTCCGTAGCCTCTGTCCCCCTCCTGTAGTATGTCCGCAGCCTCTGTCCACCTCCTGTAGTGGGTCCGCAGCCTCTGTCCCCCTCCTGTAGTGTGTCCGCAGCCTCTGTCCCCCTCCTGTAGTGTGTCCGCAGTCTCTGTCCAGTGTCCACCTCCTGTAGTATGTCCGCAGCCTCTGACCATCTCTTGTCTTTTATCATGTCTACAGTCTCTGAGGGGATCCTAGAAAGGAGTCAAGAGTGGAAGTGCTGCCGGGATGGGGGTTACGGCCCGGGAAGAAACAGACGTGTGGACTGGGGAGAGGAGATCAGAGCCACCAAGCTGGAGCCGTCTGACTGAGCCCCACACTGTGCACCTGAGAGGAGGTAAGTGACAGTGCCGCCAGGCCATTCTAAGGGGGGGGGGGTCACTGATGTAAGGAGGTGAATGAATACAATAATGTAAGGGGGCACTGATATAAAGGTTTCCCCCTTATATTAATACCCCCCCCTTACCTTAGTGTATTCACTCTGCGGAAGGTGAATACACTAAGGTAAGAGCTCCCCTCCACATCAGGGTTCCCCCTTACATCATGATCTGCAGCGTTCCCCTTTACATAAGAGTTCCCTTGCACTGTAAGGGGGCATCCTGCAGACTCTGATGTAAGAGGGAACTCTGTGCTGGCCGGGTTATAGTAACCTGACCTTCATGTAAATTGAGAAAAATGTTTTTTTACTTTTGTTTAACTTAAACACATTGATAAATAGCATTAGCTGTGTGTTTATAGTTCAAATATTGATATTTGCACTGTTTAGCACTAAAAACAGTGATTGTAGGTACTTTTTTGCAGCGTCAGTAAAAAATGCGGCTCTGCCAGCAATTTTCATGATTTTTGCCAGTAAGAAATTGGTGCCGTACAGAAATTTTGGCATCCTTGCCAGTAAATTTCACTTCAGGGGGTTGGCAACACTGACTGGGAAGGTCCTGGTCCACATCTTCTGACACACCAGAACCGGGTCCTGAGCCGCAGCCAGGCCCGAGTCTGAGTCAGAACATTCCCCAGGAGATGGCGGGGGGAGGGGGCACTTAGTACCCCCTTGTGCCCGCACGCCGCTTCCACCCTGGCAACAAATGACTCCAGGACTGCCGACAAAGCGTCCATGGTAACCGCAGGTGCAGGGGCACCGGTTGCTGCCTCTGGAATGTTTTGGGAAAAAACGTCAGCTTCTGACTCCATATTGCCCACTGACAGCCCTTAGGGACTCAGTCAAGACCTGACAAAAAAAGTCCACCCTCCTTGCTACACTGACCGGGGAGTTTACCCAGGGAACTCACCACCCTGCAAAAGACTGTTCAGCGCCGCTGCCCGTTCTCCATCCACACACAGCGTGTGTCTGAGGAACTCTGAGGTGGATAGCGCCATTCGCGCTGTTCAGGAAGCCATCCAAGCACTAGAGGCCAAAACCCACTCCAAAATGGCCGCCGGATGCCTCAGAGAAAATAGCGCGGACCACAAGAAAATGGCCGCCCGCAATGCAGACCTGCGTCACAGCGTGGCCACGGCAAAATGGCCACCAATGGGATTTTCAATGCAAATCACAGGCACCTGTGCTTCCAAAATGGCGCCCAAACATGGGGTGGACGAGAAGGCCGCAGCGGAGTAGCTGTCGGTCCGGTCCACTGTGACTGAGACAGCAAGCAGCCCGGTCATATGTAAACCCTGGAGCAAAGCTCACCGGCCACCCCTGGAGCCATGGGGTATGTCGTGGCAGACCCAGCGCGTAGCTAAGGCCTGATCACGCTCGATGGTCGGACTGGGGAGACTACAAGGATCTATAATATCCAGCCTGTCACCTAGCCGGCAGGTGATAGAAGATTTCTTAAAATAAAATAAAAAAATAAAATTTCTTCCGGACCCTGGGCCCAAAGGGAGCCAGGTCCTTCTCCTCTACTAGGCAGAAAAAAAACTGAGCTGCTGACTGCAGGCGGAGGGTTATGTCCGGAGGGACCGACCCCTGAGCGGGGCTGTTCAACTCTGTTAAAGTAACATGTATTTAAATATCTAACATGTTCTGCCTAGTCCTCTCCTATCCACTTGTCCCCCGCCCACTGTCAATTGACGGCGGGCGGAGGACACTCTCGTTCTGGGAGGACGTCATATGACGTCCTCCCTTTAAAACGAGCTAGGGCGCGCGCCCACCGCGTTCCCAAGGCCCCGATGTGCGTGCCCGGCGGCCGCGATTGCCGCCCGGCGGCCGCGATTGCCGCCGGGCACCCGCGATTGCCCGGGAAACGAGCAGGAAAGTGGATCTCTGTGTGTAAACACAGAGATCCACGTCCTGTGAGGGAGAGGGGACCGATGGTGTGTCCCTTGTACATAGGGACAACCATCGGTCACCTCCCCCAGTTAGTCCCCTCCCCCCACAGTAAGAACACATTGAGGGAACATATTTAACCCCTTCCCGCCCCCTAGTGGTTAACCCCTTCCCTGCCAATCACATTTATACAGTAATCAATGCATTTTTATAGCAGGGATCGCTGTATAAATGTGCATGGTCCCAAAAATGTGTCAAAAGTGTCCGATGTGTCCGCCGCAATATCGCAGTCAGAATAAAAATCGCAGATCACCGCCATTACTAATAAAAAATAAAAATAAATTAAAATGCTATAAATCTATCCCCTATTTTGTAGACGCTATAACTTTTGCGCAAACCAATCAATACGCGCTTATTGCGTTTTTTTTTTTACCAAAAATATTTTTTTAAGAATACGTATCGGCCTAAACTGAGGAAAATTTTATTTGAAAAAAAATAAATGGGTATTTATTACAGCAAAAAGTAAAAAATTGTGTTTTTTTTCCAAACTGGATGCTCTTCTTTTGTTTATAGCGCAAAAAATAAAAACCGCAGAGGTGATCAAATACCACCAAAAGAAAGCTCTATTTGTGGGAAAAAAAGGATGCAAATTTCGTTTGGGAGCCACGTCGCACGACCGCGCAATTGTCATTCAAAGTGTGACAGCGCTGAAAGCTGAGAAATGGCTTGGGCAGGAAGGGGGTTTTCGTGCACAGTAGGGAAGTGGCTATAGAACAGGAACATAACCCAACTGTCAAGACTTAAGAGGCTTTGTCATGGAGGTCCTGCCAGAAGCAGGCGTCCTGGTCTTCCTGATTCTCGGTTGCGCATGCTCCGCCCTGCAGGTGGCGCCAGAGGGGCTATTTAAACCTGTCAATCGCAGACAGTCCCTGCTGTCTGCTCTACAGCGTTGAGTACCTGAAAACCTGATCTGAAGACTTACCTGTGTTTGACCCGGCCTGCCTGTGACTTCTCCAGTTTTCTGCCTGCATCCGACCCCTGGCTTGTTGTGACCTCTCCTCTGTCTGATCCCTCTGTACCTTGCTGCCAGCCAGTTAACCGACCCGGCTTGTCTGACCAAGCTCACTGTTCCTAGTTCCGGTCCAGTCTGCTAAGCTGATCCAGTTTGCTGAGTTCCTGTGTTCCTGGTTCCGGTCCCGTCTGCTGAACGATTCCAGTTTGCTGAGTGTTCCTGATTCCAGTTCGACCTGCTGTGTTCCAGTGTGCCTACCAAGTCTGCATACCTACCTTCATCTTGGTTGATCCTGCCAGGCACTCATACCCCTCCTACCTCCGCGCCTGCTGTTACCTTACCAAGGGCCGCTGGTGGGAGCCGTAAGGGAGGCCTTCCTCTGCAAGTCCGGGCTCATCACCGCTAGGTACGTGACAGTAGCAGACAGCCATGTCTGAGCCCGAGCAGGGAGCCTCACCTATGGAGGAACTATGTCGGCACCTGGCAGGATTGGCTGAAGCGGTCAAGAACCTCCAGCAAGGCTACACCCATCTGGAAGAACAAGTGCAGGTCCTCTCCAACCCCTCTGGAGCCCAAGGGGGATCCCATACCTCTACCTCCACTGCTGGGGCAGGATCCTCACCCACAGTTGTCATGCTTCCTCCGGAGCCCAGGGTCCCTACACCCGAAAGATTCTCCGGGGATCGAAGCAAGTTTAGGGCTTTTCGTAATTCCTGCGAACTCTACTTCGCTCTGCAGCCTCGCACCTTCTCCTTGGAAGCCACCAAGGTGGGCTTTGTGATGTCCCTGCTTTCCGGAGACCCTCAGAGCTGGGCCCACCGTCTCTTGGAACGGAAAGATATGGCGTTAAACAACCTTACTGCCTTCTTCGACGCCATGGCTCAGCTATATGAAGATTCCCAGCTCTCAGTAACCGCAGAGACCGCCTTGCGCACCCTTCAGCAGGGGCGCAGAGCAGCAGAGGACTACGTAGCGGAATTTAGACAGTGGAGCGCAGATACCAGTTGGAATGATGCCGCCCTCCGCCATCAGTTCCGCATAGGTCTGTCCGACCCTCTGAAGGACGAGCTCGCTAGGGTTGGCATACCACCAACCCTGAATTCACTAATTGACTTAACAATCCAGATCGACCGACGTCTCAGGGAACGAAGGGCTGAGAGGTCCACGGGCTTCTCCCGCCCGACCTGGATGCTTCCCCGGGCTCCCAGCCATCTGCACCCAGCACCTGTTGCACCTCCAGCCGCTACATCTGACATACCCGAGCCCATGCAGCTCGGAGTGCTTCGTCCTCCCCTCTCCCAACAGGAACGCCAACGTCGCCAAGTGAACAATCTATGCCTGTACTGCGGGGAACCCGGACACTTCGTTATAAATTGTCCCCTGAAACTTCGTAAGTGTCTTTCAGTATCTTCTGACACTACCAACCCACAGGCCAAGTCCACATCTCACCTTGCTCTCTCTGTCTCGTTACAGCTCCCAGGAAGGACTCTGCAAGTGCCCGCTATTATTGATTCCGGGGCTTGCAGCTGCTTTATGGACTCAGCCTTTGCCATCAAGCACCAGATCCCTCTTG
Source organism: Rana muscosa (assembly GCA_029206835.1). Classification (NCBI taxonomy): domain Eukaryota; kingdom Metazoa; phylum Chordata; class Amphibia; order Anura; family Ranidae; genus Rana; species Rana muscosa. The sequence continues at coordinate 60,636,156 of CM055122.1, read as the reverse complement.
TCACCAAGACCCATGGACTATGTGTGCATTTGGCTGATGGGTCCATCATTAAGTCTGGACCAGTGGTCCAAGAGACCGCCCCTTTACCCGCTACCATCTCCACCATCTCCAGAACCCACCAAGAATACTTACGCCTGGACATTCTCTTCCCCATTGTTCCCTGTGATCCTTGGTATACCGTGGCTACAGGTCCACAACCCTACCATCAACTGGGCCACGGGGTTGGTGACCTTTTCTTCTCCTTACTGCCAGCAATCCTGCGGGACACTCAAAACCCCTGGGCTGGCCACCCTCTTATGTATCAATACGGAGGCTGGAATACGGCAATCAATCCCTGAGGTCTACCATGACTTTCTTGATGTGTTTAGCAAACAAGGGGCAGAGACTCTACCACCTCATCGGGCCTATGATTGCCCCATTGACCTACTTCCCGGAGCGGCAATTCCGTTTGGCAGGATCTTCCCGTTAACAGAGGTAGAACAGGGGGCACTAAAAGACTATCGATGAAAACCTACAGAAAGGGTTCATTCGTCCGTCTACATCTCCAGCCGGTGCAGGCATCTTTTTCGTAGAGAAGAAGGATCATACCCTTCGACCCTGTGTGGACTATCGTGAATTAAATAAAATCACAGTAAAAAACCGCTACCCTCTCCCCTTGGTACCGGAACTATTTCAGAGACTGGGAACAGCCATCATTTTTACCAAACTTGATCTCCGCGGAGCCTACAATCTGGTCCGCATCAAGGAGGGGGATGAGTGGAAGACCGCTTTCCGCACCCGATTCGGACATTTCGAGTACCGGGTAATGCCCTTCGGGTTGTGCAACGCCCCTGCCACTTTCCAGTATTTCATTAACGATGTGCTCCGGGACTTCCTAGATCTCTTTGTCATTGTCTACCTAGACGATATACTAATTTTTTCTTCCTCCCTTGATTCCCACCGCAGGCACGTCAGAAGTGTGTTGGCTCGGCTTCGCCAGCACGGCCTGTATGCGAAGGCCGAGAAGTGTGAATTTGAGCTGGAAAGTATATCGTTCTTGGGACTAATTATCTCCAGCGAGGGCATCAAGATGGACCCTCAAAAGATTGCTGCAATCCTGGACTGGCCAGTCCCGGCGGACAAGAAGGGGATCCAACGTTTCGTTGGATTCGCCAACTTCTACCGCAAATTCATCAGAGGGTTCTCAGCCATCATCGCACCCATCACCCAGCTGACCAAACAAGGGATCCGTTTCCACTGGTCCCCTGAGGCCCAAAAGACCTTTGAGGCCCTGAAGGGTCTCTTTACCTCTGCCTCTATCTTGAAGCACCCAGATTCCTCATTACCATTCGTCCTGGAGGTAGACGCCTCAGAAATTGCGGTAGGAGCAATACTGTCCCAAAGACAGGGGACCAGAGCCTTGCTCCACCCAGTAGCTTTTTTCTCTCGCAAGTTATCTGCGGCAGAGAGGAACTACGACGTGGGGGATCGGGAATTGCTGGCGATCAAGTCCGCATTAGAGGAGTGGCGTTATCTGTTGGAGGGGGCTGCCCACCCGATTCTGATATTCACCGACCACAAGAACCTGGAGTACCTGAAGGCAGCGAAAAGGCTAAAACCACGACAAGCCAGGTGGGCGCTCTTCTTCTCCCGGTTCTCCTTCCATGTCACTTACCGTCCTGGTTCCAAGAACATTAAGCCCGATGCCCTCTCTCGGATGTTCCATAAGTCTAAGGAAACCTCTCCTCCAGACACCATTCTTGCTCCTGGAAACTTCCTTCTGCTTCAGGAAGACCTACTCTCCCGGATCAAGCAAGCCTCCACTGGGCAGAGACTCCCCTCCGAACCGGAATTGCAGGCCAAAGATGGGCTGTTTTGGTACCAGAACAGGATCTACGTACCTGAAGAGCTGAGAATAACCGTACTGGAACTCTGCCACGACCATGCCCTTGCCGGGCACTTTGGCGTTGCCAAGACCACCGACTTGGTACAGCGTACCTTTTGGTGGCCTCGGCTCCGCGAGAACTGTAGGAAGTTTGTGGAGTCCTGCATAGTTTGTACCCGAAACAAGGGTTACAAATCCAAGGCCTGGGGACTACTGAGACCCCTACCCGTCCCAGACAGACCCTGGAAAATGCTGTCCATCGACTTTATCGTCGAGTTGCCTCCGGCTGAGAGTCACACCACTATCTTTGTGATAGTAGACCGTCTATCCAAGATGGCACATTTCATTCCCATGAAGGGGACTCCCTCAGCTCCCGAAACTGCACAGGTGTTCATCAGAGAGGTCGTCAGACTCCACGGGGTACCAGCCAATATTGTCTCCGACCGAGGGGTACAATTTACCTCCCGGTTTTGGAGATCCCTCTGCAAGGCTCTGGAGATAGAATTGTCACTTTCCTCTGCTTACCATCCCCAGACCAATGGACAGACTGAGAGGACTAACCAGACCCTTGAGCAGTACCTGCGCTGCTTCTCTTCATTCGCTCAGAATGACTGGGTTTCCCTGCTCCCATTGGCCGAGTTTGCCTATAACAACTCTACGCATTCCGCTACCAAGCAGTCCCCATTCTTCGCAAACTACGGTTTCCATCCTACATTCCTGCCCAATTCCCTTCCTGAATGTACGGTGCCCGCAGTCCAGGAAAAGTTGAACTTCTTTTCATCCAACAACCAACTTCTGCAGGAAACCATGACCAAGACTCAGGAACACAACAAAACAATTTTTGACAGGAAGAGACGGGGTGAATTAATGCTGGCACCCGGCGACCAAGTATGGTTATCCACTTTAAACTTGAGGATGGCATGTCCCTCTAAGAAACTGGGCCCCAAATTCTTAGGGCCGTTTCCAATCAAAAGGAAAATCAATGAAGTGGCTTATGAACTGGAGCTCCCTGACTCCCTCAAGATCCATCCGGTCTTCCATGTATCTCTGCTGAAGCCCTCGGTTCCCAACCCATTTCCAGGCCGAAGTCCGGCTCTCCCTGATCCTGTCATTATACAAAAAATGCAGCGCTATGTGTATGACAATGTGAAAAACCAAGTGCTCCAAAATTAACTGAATCACAGAAAAAATAATAAATAAAAATCCAAATATATTAATGAATAAAAAGTCCAATTATATATAGAACTCCAAATAGATGTGATGAAACATATATTCAAATCAATTCCAAAAGGTGCAAGTGAATCTTCCAAAGTAAATATGTGACTTGTAACATAACCACCACCACGTGAAGGGGAGGCTTACCGGATGTAGTGGACCCAATACACATACGTGTATGGGGTCAAACAGGCTGAATACGTATACGTCCGTGCATATGGAACCAGATAAACACTGCGCACCCTTATATCCAAGGTCCAAGCTCAGGAGGGGATACCAGAAATTCAAGCCAATAGGGAATTTGACTCACATAAAGTTCATGTGGAAAAAGAAGGGAGATGGCACATAGCGTAATAACGCAAAGGATTTTAATGAATATAGGCAAGTACACTTACATTCAATCCATAGATTTGATGCTTTGCAAAGACACTCAGTAGCAGCAGTAGAGTCTCCCTGCTGCTACTGAGTGTCTTTGCAAAGCATCAAATCTATGGATTGAATGTAAGTGTACTTGCCTATATTCATTAAAATCCTTTGCGTTATTACGCTATGTGCCATCTCCCTTCTTTTTCCACATGAACTTTATGTGAGTCAAATTCCCTATTGGCTTGAATTTCTGGTATCCCCTCCTGAGCTTGGACCTTGGATATAAGGGTGCGCAGTGTTTATCTGGTTCCATATGCACGGACGTATACGTATTCAGCCTGTTTGACCCCATACACGTATGTGTATTGGGTCCACTACATCCGGTAAGCCTCCCCTTCACGTGGTGGTGGTTATGTTACAAGTCACATATTTACTTTGGAAGATTCACTTGCACCTTTTGGAATTGATTTGAATATATGTTTCATCACATCTATTTGGAGTTCTATATATAATTGGACTTTTTATTCATTAATATATTTGGATTTTTATTTATTATTTTTTCTGTGATTCAGTTAATTTTGGAGCACTTGGTTTTTCACATTGTCATACACATAGCGCTGCATTTTTTGTATATTGTTTGTTGTTGCCTTTTTTCCACAGGTATTGTAGCTGCTCATATGTGTTAGCAGCGCGAATATTGTTTGTATTCCTGATCCTGTCATTGTAGACGGGGAGGAGGAATTCGAAGTGGAAGCCATTATGGATTTTAGAAGAAGGAATAACCAGAACCAATTCCTGATTAAGTGGAAGGGCTATGGACCCGAAGAAAACTCTTGGGAGCCTGAGGAGAACATCCATGCTAGAAGCCTGGTGCAGTCCTTCAAGAGATCTCACCCTGAGAAGTTTGCCCGGATGGGCATCCGGAGGCTGCCCCTTGGGGGGGGCAATGTCATGGAGGTCCTGCCAGAAGCAGGCGTCCTGGTCTTCCTGATTCTCGGTTGCGCATGCTCCGCCCTGCAGGTGGCGCCAGAGGGGCTATTTAAACCTGTCAATCGCAGACAGTCCCTGCTGTCTGCTCTACAGTGTTGAGTACCTGAAAACCTGATCTGAAGACTTACCTGTGTTTGACCCGGCCTGCCTGTGACTTCTCCAGTTTTCTGCCTGCATCCGACCCCTGGCTTGTTGTGACCTCTCCTCTGTCTGATCCCTCTGTACCTTGCTGCCAGCCAGTTAACCGACCCGGCTTGTCTGACCAAGCTCACTGTTACTAGTTCCGGTCCAGTCTGCTAAGCTGATCCAGTTTAGGAAAGTAAAAGGATAATACTGCGCTGGAAATAATGTGAAACGAAGCTGCCAACACTGCTGGTACAAAAAGCTAGTGATAATCGAAAATTAAAAGTGTAGCGCTAACTAAATAAATATGTATAAATGTGAAAATATACACAAAAAACTGAATATGATAATATAGTGATAAACACGTGTATCACCCAAAATAACGTGCTGGGTGACTCCAGTGATAAAGTCCTCAAATTATATTAACACAATTATGCAAATATATGCAAATTAATGTCCATAATAGGCAAATGAATGTCCATTAGAAATGGAATCCATAAAACGAAGGTGATGAAGATCAGTCCAGAGAGAACGTGATGAATCAAAACGTGAAATTGTAATCAACAGTCTTCTGTTTGTGAGAGAAAGTAGCCACCACCAAAGTGAATAGAGGAAGGCTTACCAGAAGTTATGGATTTGGCGGGGCATAAGCCACCCAAATCAAATAAACTTGAAGAGTGTGAACACTCAAACATTAATAAAATAGAGATGTGATGTGAGATCCGCCACCAAGTATATGTTGAGGAGGCTTACCAGAGGTCTCGGATTTGGAGAGGCATACGCCGCCCAAATCTGAGATTGCTTAGGGGGTTAATGGACGCCACTGGAGATGGTCTTGAGTGGAGGGGTAGTCTGGAGTCAAAGGGGTTTAGCACTTCAATCAGACGGGACATCCAATAACACAAAACACCAATTCATGTGGGGACTCGGTATCCAATGCATATGTGTGGAGATAGAAAAGCTCACATAGCATAATTCCGTTTGGAAAGAATTTAATAAAAAAATCATACAATGTAACACTCACATTTAAAGATGGTCTAAAAGCATGGATGCAGGTACAAGAGCGATGTATATGGACAAATCCACCCGACTAGTTTCGACTAAAAAGTCATCATCTAGGGTATGGACCTTGTCCCACAAACATCGCAAATTTATGAACATATTGACCTCCATGACCCAGGAAGCGGACCACACATGGTTCACTTCCTGTTTGATATATGTCATGGATGGTCACAATACTTATGCACAAATCTATGACTGTATCTCAGCATGATGCAAAAAAACTGAATAACAAAGAAAAGGCATTAGTAGTAATAATAGGGCTCTAAATCGCCTTACATACTGGCGCTATCCAAGCCTCGTTTTCAATCCCCTGGTTACTCGGCAGGAAGCAGGCTGTATCCAGGCCTCGCTATGAGAACGAGGCATGGACTCAGCACCCGCACGTCACTTCCGCCGTAACCACGAGGACCGGAAGCGGCAGCCAAGCCTCACTCTAAGTTGAGACGTTAGGCTGCCTCTTGCCTCAACTGCGTCACTCCGTCGAGACACACATACAGGCATAATTAAGGCGTCTATTGGTCAATCCGCCCCTGTAAAGGGCGTGTACCTCGTCCCTTCTAAAGGGGAAGGAATGTATCTCCGACAGGGTGCGCAGATCAAATAAAAGGCGTTAGTGTAGGATAACTATTTAACAAATATAAAAGGTATTGATACCATACATATATTATACATGATTGAAAGTGGGAAATAATGCATATGTGACAAAACAGCCTGCATTTAGTAATCCAATCAGATCATACATAGTGCACATAATGTGCACATAGAGGTACATATAACACATCCAGAGATGTAAATGTGTGTATTAAACGCTAATAAAATAAAAAATTAATGTGTAAATGTACACACATAAACATGTTTTAGAAAAACATATTTTAAAAGGTTTAAAATCAGTAAAAAGGAGAGAGAAAGAAAGAGAGGTCGTATAATTTTAGAGTGGTCAGGACGCATTAATAAAGGAATTAATGTCCCACTCGACATTCATTCCTTCCTTTAATATATGTATGGTATCAATACCTTTTATATTTGTTAAATAGTTATCCTACACTAACGCCTTTTATTTGATCTGCGCACCCTGTCGGAGATACATTCCTTCCCCTTTAGAAGGGACGAGGTACACGCCCTTTACAGGGGCGGATTGACCAATAGACGCCTTAATTATGCCTGTATGTGTGTCTCGACGGAGTGACGCAGTTGAGGCAAGAGGCAGCCTAACGTCTCAACTTAGAGTGAGGCTTGGCTGCCGCTTCCGGTCCTCATGGTTACGGCGGAAGTGACGTGCGGGTGCTGAGTCCATGCCTCGTTCTCATAGCGAGGCCTGGATACAGCCTGCTTCCTGCCGAGTAACCAGGGGATTGAAAACGAGGCTTGGATAGCGCCAGTATGTAAGGCGATTTAGAGCCCTATTATTACTACTAATGCCTTTTCTTTGTTATTCTGTTTTTTTGCATCATGCTGAGATACAGTCATAGATTTGTGCATAAGTATTGTGACCATCCATGACATATATCAAACAGGAAGTGAACCATGTGTGGTCCGCTTCCTGGGTCATGGAGGTCAATATGTTCATAAATTTGCGATGTTTGTGGGACAAGGTCCATACCCCAGATGATGACTTTTTAGTCGAAACTAGTCGGGTGGATTTGTCCATATACATCGCTCTTGTACCTGCATCCATGCTTTTAGACCATCTTTAAATGTGAGTGTTACATTGTATGATTTTTTTATTAAATTCTTTCCAAACGGAATTATGCTATGTGAGCTTTTCTATCTCCACACATATGCATTGGATACCGAGTCCCCACATGAATTGGTGTTTTGTGTTATTGGATGTCCCGTCTGATTGAAGTGCTAAACCCCTTTGACTCCAGACTACCCCTCCACTCAAGACCATCTCCAGTGGCGTCCATTAACCCCCTAAGCAATCTCAGATTTGGTCGGCGTATGCCTCTCCAAATCCGAGACCTCTGGTAAGCCTCCTCAACATATACTTGGTGGCGGATCTCACATCACATCTCTATTTTATTAATGTTTGAGTGTTCACACTCTTCAAGTTTATTTGATTTGGGTGGCTTATGCCCCGCCAAATCCATAACTTCTGGTAAGCCTTCCTCTATTCACTTTGGTGGTGGCTACTTTCTCTCACAAACAGAAGACTGTTGATTACAATTTCACGTTTTGATTCATCACGTTCTCTCTGGACTGATCTTCATCACCTTCGTTTTATGGATTCCATTTCTAATGGACATTCATTTGCCTATTATGGACATTAATTTGCATATATTTGCATAATTGTGTTAATATAATTTGAGGACTTTATCACTGGAGTCACCCAGCACGTTATTTTGGGTGATACACGTGTTTATCACTATATTATCATATTCAGTTTTTTGTGTATATTTTCACATTTATACATATTTATTTAGTTAGCGCTACACTTTTAATTTTCAAGCTGATCCAGTTTGCTGAGTTCCTGTGTTCCTGGTTCCAGTCCAGTCTGCTAAGCTGATCCAGTCTGCTGAGCTCCTGTGTTCCTGGTTCCGGTCCAGTCTGCTAAGCTGATCCAGTTTGCTGAGTTCCTGTGTTCCTGGTTCCGGTCCCGTCTGCTGAACGATTCCAGTTTGCTGAGTGTTCCTGATTCCAGTTCGACCTGCTGTGTTCCAGTGTGCCTACCAAGTCTGCATACCTACCTTCATCTTGGTTGATCCTGCCAGGCACTCGTACCCCTCCTACCTCCGCGCCTGCTGTTACCTTACCAGGGGCCGCTGGTGGGAGCCGTAAGGGAGGCCTTCCTCTGCAAGTCCAGGCTCATCACCGCTAGGTACGTGACAGGCTGTGTCCGTCCATGGACGAAAAGAGAAATCAATGTTTCCCTAAGGGAAGCCGTCTTAACTGGTCCGACACATGTCGGTCTGACTTTGAAAATGCTCCCTGTACTACTTTGGTCCGACTTTGATCCTACTTGAGCCCATTGAATATCACTAAAGTCGGATCAAAGTCGGATCGCCATCTTGCCTGATTTACTTTGGCATGCGACTTGTGCTATGATGATCTTGAGGGGGAACTCCACCCCAAATTTAATTTTAAAAAACCGGCATGGGTTTCCCCTCTAAGAGCATACCAGACCCATTGGTCTGGATTTTAAGGGGATCCCCCTAAGCTGAAAAAACGGCGTGGGGGTCCCCCCAAAGTCCTTACCAGACCCTTATCCAAGCACGCAGCTCGGGGGTGGGGACGAGCGAGCCCCCCCCTCCTGAACGGTACCAGGCCGCATGCCCTCAATATGAGGGGTGGGTGCTTTGGGGAAGGGGGGCCCCCACCTCAAAACACCTTGTCCCCATGTTGATGAGGACAAGGGCCTCTTCCAGACAACCCTGGACGTTGGTTGTCGGGGTCTGCGGGCGGGGGGCTTATCGGAATCTGGGAACCCCCTTCAATAAGGGGGCCCCCAGATCCCGACCCCCACCCTATGTGAATGAGTATGGGGTACATGGTACCCCTACCCATTCACCTGGAAAACAAAATTCAAAAGTAAAACACTACACAGGTTTTTAAAGTAATTTATTAGGCAGCTCCGGGGGTCTCTTCCGACTTCTTCTCCCCTCTACGGCTCTTCTTCGCTCTCTCTTCGGTTCTCCTCCCTCTGTCCGGTGTCTTCTGCCGGGCCTCCTCCGATATCTTCTGCTCTTTTGCCCACTCTTATTCTCACTCTTGCACGGTCTTCTTCCCTCTTCTCCTCTTCTTCCGATGTTAACACAACGCTCTCTCCCGCTCTAATGCCCGCTGTGCGGTGTGCCACTACTTATATAGACATGGGGCAGGGTCACCACCCATCATGCCCCGGGCGGTGACTTCATAAGGGGCGGGGCCTTCTGATGACGTGCACGGTGACCCCGCCCCATGCCTATATAAGTAGTGGCACACCGCACATTAGAGCAGTAGAGAGCGACCTGTCAACATCGGAAAAAGAGAAGAGGGAAAAAGACAACGGAAAAGGCCGGTCAAAAGAGCAGAAGATAGCAGAGGAGACCCGGCAGAAGACACCGGACAGAGGGAGAAGAACCGAAGAGAGAGCGGAGAAGAGCCGGAGAGGGGAGAAGAAGTCGCAAGAGACCCCCGGAGCTGCCTAATAAATTACTTTAAAGACCTGTGTAGTGCGTTTTATTTTTTTCCAGGTGAATGGGTAGGGGTACCATGTACCCCATACTCATTCACATAGGCCAGTGTTGTCGGGAAGAGGCCCTTGTCCTCATCAACATGGGGACAAGGTGCTTTGGGGTGGGGAGGCGCAGGGCCCCCCTGCCCCAAAGCACCTACCCCCCCATGTTGAGGGCATGCGGCCTGGTACGGTTCAGGAGGGGGGCGCTCGCTCGTCCCCACCCCCTTTCCTGACCGGCTGGGCTGTGTGCTCGGATAAGGGTCTGGTATGGACTTTGGGGGACCCCCACGCCGTTTTGTCGGCGTAGGGGTTCCCCTTAAAATCCATACCGGACCATTTCGGTCTGGTATGCTCTTAGAGGGGGAACCCATGCCTTTTTTTTTTATTTGGCGTGGAGTTCCCCCTCAAGATTCATACCAGACACAGTGCCTGGAATTGTCGGGGATCGAAGTCGGATCCCTGTTCATTGAAGTCGGACGCAGGGCAAAGTCGGATCCAAAGTAGTACGACTGTCGTTTCGTACCAGTGTGAACCCGGCCTTAGCCCCCTTCTACACAGGGCGGACTCCACATGCAATCCGCTTGCTCAGCAGGACATCTGTCCGCTGATCTCCCGCTGAGCAGGCAGATGACAGCTCCATGCCCATTTTTCTTATGCGGAGCAGACACATCCTGCTCCTCTATGGGCAGTTAGATGTAAACAGATCAGCTGTCCGTTTACACCCTACTACCATCCGAAGCGATCCGGCCAGATGGAGGGGGAAGATCCTCCTTCCATTTGTTTTTGCTGGAATGGAGGTAGCCAGGTGTAAATTGACACAAATACGTTTACATCCGGCTACCTATAAAGGAAAATAAAGGGTCCAAACCCTCTTAAAAAAGGATAGGCGGACCCTACTGGACAGCCCATGTAAAAGGGTCCTAAAACCCAGAAGTTAATTGGTTACTATGCACAGTTGCACCAGTTTAAGTAAATCCTCCAATCCCAGAGGATATCAGTTATGGGGTAATGCATCAGTTGGAGCTGGATTGTAATGTCATCGCGCACAAGCACGCTGGACATTCAAGCGGCTGTGCTTGTGCATATCGCTTGTATTCCCTCATTCACTTGTAAGCGCCATTTATTTTTTATCAAAAGCTTTCTTTTGCAATTTTATGCTATGTGGTGTCTCCCTTTTGGTGTATAATGCACATGGTTACTGGAGACCTTAGTGTGGAGTAAGGATTAAGGCGTGTATTCTGGTTGTGGAGACACGGATGCTGCATCTTACCGACGGAGACACTGAGCCACCTGGAAGCCTGATGGTGAGAGCGTCGGTCATCCTGGAGATATAACGTGTTTATGATGTCTATAATTTGAGATCACCCCTGTCTGGTAAGAGGCCATATTTTCTGAGACCACTTTCTTTGCACTGAAGCACCTTTATATTTTTTGAGCACAGAGCACTTTGAAGGCACATGGACACTTGTTTCGATCATAAATTTATTGAATATGGACTTTTGAATTGATTTTTTTTAGATGACTTTTTAATTAGTAGTGATTTATTTGAATATATGGATTTCTTAAAGCCATCACTGATTATTTACATGTATTTTTTTAATTGTGTACACGGATGCTTAGCACTTTAATTATATGCATTGGTATTTTATATTTTAATTTTATTTAAAGGGACAGCACACTTTTTATTCACAGTGAATAGTTACTATGCACAGCAGCACCAGATTCTGTGTGCACCAGTTTTAGTAACCCCCCCCCCCCCCCATTGTCTACTTGTAACCCCTGAATAGAATTCAGACAGGAAACAGGAGACAAATCTATGTGAACCAGTCACATTGTACTACTGTGCAGTTTTTCATCATATCATAAGAGAGCAGAGGTATGACATCATAGTTACATAGTCAGGTTGAAAAAAGACAAGTCCATCAAGTTCAACCAAGAAAAAAATAAATTAAATAAAAATCCCATATACACAAACCTATACCCACAGTTGACCCAGAGGAAGGCAAAAAACCCCAGCAGAGCATGCTCCAATTTGCTACAGCAGGGGAAAAAATTCCTTCCTGATCCCCGAAGCGGCAATCGGATTTTCCCTGGATCAACTTTACCTATAAATATTAGCACCCAGTTTTATTCTGTACATTTAGGAAAGAATCCAGGCATTTTTAAAGCAATCTACTGAGCTTGCCAGAACCACCTCTGGAAGGAGTCTATTCCACATTTTCACAGCTCTTATGCCGTGTACACACACTCGGAATTTCCGACAACAAATGTTCGTTGGGAGCTTGTTGTCGGAAATTCCGACCGTGTGTAGGCTCCATCGGACATTTGCTGTCGGAATTTCCGACAACAAAAATTTGAGAGCTGGTTCTCAAATTTTCCGACAACAAAACCTGTTCTCGTAAACTCCGAGTGTGTGTAGACAATTCTGACGCACAAAATTCCACGCATGCTCTGAATAAAGTACGAGACGGAAGCGCTCGGTCTGGTGAAACTAGCGTTCATAATGAAGATAACACATTCGTCACGCTGCAAAGAGCAGTAACAGACTGAAATGCACGAGGCTTTAAAGCACGAATTGTCTCTCACCAAACTTCTACTAACACGAGATTAGCAGAAGGAGCCCAAAGGGTGGCGCACTTGGTATTGAACTTCCCTTTTATAGTGCAGTCCTACGTGTTGTACGTGACCACGTTCTTGGCGATCAGCATTTCCGACAACATTTATGCAACCGTGTGTATGCAAGACAAGTTTGAGTCAACATCCGTCGGAAAAAAATCCACGGTTTTGTTGTTGGAATGTCCGATCGTGTGTACGCGGCATTACTGTGAAGAAACCTTTCCGTATTTGGACATTAAATCTTTCTTCCTCTACACATAAAGAGTGCCCCCTTGTCCTCTGTGATGACCTTAAAGTAAATAACTCAACACCAAGTTTACTATATGGACCACTTTTGTATTTATACATGTTGATCATATCCCCCTTAATCTCCTCTTCTCAAGAGAGAAAAAAATTCAGTTCCTCAAGTCTTTCCTCATAGCTGAAGTCCTCCACGCCTCTTATCAGTTTGGTTGCCCTTCTCTGCACTTTCTCCAGTTCCCCAATATCTTTTTATGAACTGGTGCCCAAAATTGAACTGCGTATTCCAGATGAGGTCTTACTAATGATTTGTACAGGGGCATAATGATATCTCGCTCTCTGGAGTCCATACCTTTCTTAATACAAGAAAGGACTTTGCTTGCTTTGGAAACCACAGCTTGGCATTGCATGAGTCAGCATCAGTCTGATGATGTTTCTTTATTGTCCAATCAACACACTTGGGGACAAGGCAGTGACCCATCTGTATTCCTTGAAAAGACCCCCATCTCAAGTGTAAGTCCTCACATAAGCATATGCTAGGCTGCCTTTGTTTAAAAATGTCTTGTCCTACCATCATGAATAGCCATGCCATGCTACTCCCACTGTTGGGAAATCCATAATTTTGCAAGCTGGTCTTTCTCAACACACTACTGAGTCTCACCTTTTATTCTCTACCCTTTATGTCACATTCTGTATGTTGATCTTATGTCCCTGGATGGGCACAACACATTTTATGCAAAACAGCTATAAAAGATGATCAAGCGCCTGCTGGAGATGGCAACAATAGAAGGATGGTAGGATGATGTGAGTCCTGGATCATAGCTGCTAGGAAATTACTCCAGGGAGAAAGTGACACGAAAGTAAACGAAAAAATCCATAAGAGTGCTTCAAGAGGAAGTAAACCCTGATGGGTTTTACTTCCTCTTTATTTCCCTGCAAAGGTAAAGTATAATGGGCTACTATGCATCACATAGTAGCCCAGTATGTGTCACTTACCTGAAACCGAAGCCTGAGATGTCACTGCTGTCCCCACTAGCAGCGAGCGCCCCTCTTCAACCCTCTTCCACAGGGTGTACAACCACTTTCAATCCAGGATATAATGTCTTAAATAAGGGTTGATATGATTATAAGGCACAGCCTGATTGTTGGCATAGCCTAGATTATTGGCCACGGCTTATCACAGCTTCCTCCGGTCCTTGTTCCATCGGTGCCGTGGACTGCTCTCTACACCAGCCCCTCCACTGGTGATGTCTGATCCCATTGCCTAGTTCAGCAGGCCCGCACCATTGAGGCTTGCCAGCATCGGGACACATCTCGGAACCTTCCAGAGGAGTGCAAGTAAGCAGGCTCAACCACTGACGGTTGTGTGTGTGTGTGTGTACTTGTTTGGGTCAAGCTTTTTATCTTAATTGATCAACAATAAACTTTATGTTTACATATTCAACAGAAGTTGGTATTTCATCAGGCTATGCCTTAGAATCTTATCAACCTTCATTTATGCCCCGTATGCCTGCATACTTAGATGTGCCTCTTTTAATTATCAACCATGCGAGTTGCTAAATGTTGTACCTTCATTAAATGTAACCATATTGCTACACTTAGAGGCGCCTCTCTTCTCTTTTATACTCTGTAGCTCCTGCTGGATTTTGCTTCTAATCCCCTTGTGGAGGCTTCCATTTGTGGATGGACATTTTATGGTTACACAACTTATCACATTGCTATAACCTTTTTATATGGACTATAAACTGAAGAAGGACTTATGAATAAATGGCTGTGGAACAAATCATCTGAGTTTCCATTATTTCTTATGGGGAAATTCGCTTTGATATACAAGTGCTTTGGATTACAAGCATGTTTCTGGAACGAATTATGCTTGCAATCCAAGGTTTTACTGTACCTTTTTCCCCATTTTTTTTTAATAAGTGATCACATTCCCTCTGTTCTCAGCTGCCTCGTCAAGAGCTGGGGTAGGAGAAGCAACAGCACACTGGTCTTCCCCGTGAATGACTGTGTGAGGTGGGGGGGGGGGGTGTCAGGACAAGTCTGATCATTGGAGGAGAGCAGGCTAAGTTTTCAGCAGTTTGTTCTGAAAGTAATACAAAGAGAACAGGATACTTTTTTATACATGTACATGGTAAAGCAGGCACATATCAGAAATATGGAATGCCTAACCCTTTTGTTAACAGAGAGGCTAAAAATTAGTTTGCAAAAGCACTGTGTATCAAACAATTTCTGTTTTAGTTTGAAATAATATGCAGTTTTCACTCTTTTTAGCATCTCAGCACTGATGATCTGTTCTAAACTATTTTCAGCCACTTTCTGTCCACAAAACAAAACCCAGCAGTGGTTGCACATTGTTTAGGACAGGCTCCATTATAGTGCCAAATGTGCAATGGGTGCTGCGGTATGGCTGTAGTTCCCAATGGGAGCTCATGCAGAAGGGTGCCATTGCAGCAGAGCAATAGGGATAGAGAACATTCTCATCCCATAACTTTCCAATTTCTAAACTTTTATGGCAAGATGTTTTATTATTAAAAGCAAAAAAAAGAAAAGAAAAAGTTTTTTAAATTAAATTCTAAAATGTATATGAGATTTTAGTAATTCACTAGCAGTTTCCTTTGGAACAGACAATGAAACAGGAAGAATCTCAACAGGTATGCAATCAAGACCTATAAAAAAAGTTTTGATAGTCACAGGGAAGTTACACATTTAATCATAAACATGGGGACGTGCAGCTCACACGTCAAACCTTGATTGTAAAACGTAAGTGTCTTTATACATCATTCAATTATATAAGGCAGTTCATGATATTGTGATGTATCATGCTTTTGGTCACCACACTCTCATTTTGTACTGGGCTAATGGGTGAGAAGGGGTAGAGGGATATTGGCTGAATCATGTCTGCCCCTAGATTTTTGCTGTCAATCTCTTAATTTATTTATTTACGGTATTTTACTAGAGCCGTCCATTTACGCAGCGCTTTACATATACATTGTAAGCTCCTTGAGGGCAGGGACTGACGTACAATCTAAGGCCCCTAACTCACATTCATACATATACACACTAGGGCCAATTTAGACAGGAGCCAAGTAACCTACCGGATTACCCGGAAGAAACCCACGTAGACACAGGAAGAACATTTAAACGCCAGGCGGGTAGTGTAGTGGTTGGCATTCGTACCGATGACCCTTTTGCTGCTAGGCCAAAGTGCTAACCACTACACCATTGTACTGCCCAATCTTTTTGTCTTAACCTATATGAACCAAAGTAATAACGTAATAAATGTGTTTTAGACTCCATGCTCCTAGAAGTTGTTATTTTTTTCCTGCTCCTAGAAGCTAAATAGTGTTATCCTATGTGTCCATGCACACTACTTTAGGCCATTAGCCTTTTTTGAGCTTTAAAAAAATATGTTTTTGTAGCGTTTCTTGGAGCGTTTTTCCAGCAGAAAAAAACGCTGAAGGTTCCTAGCTGGTTCTAAATGCTTTTGAGTTTTTTTTTTTTTTGCTTTCTTTCATCACGTACTGCAAAAATGCTAATAAAATGTTAATGCTTCTAACGGTTTCTTAAAGCTAAATGCTACTAGAAGCTGGCACAAAAATGCTATTATCAGCATTTTTCAACCAGCATTTTTTTCTAGCTTTTTTTGAGCTTATAAAAAATGCTAGCGTGCATGGAGGCTTAAAGTGGTTATAAATCCTTAAATATACCCAGTGACTGGCCTCATGTGATACACGGGGATGAAACAAATCCTTCTACACACGTTGTACTTGTTTATCTACATTTGTTCTCAGAGCTGAATTATAAAGCTTGTCTGAGAGTTCAGAAAAAGGGGTTGGAGAGCTGAAGTTACACTCGGAGAGCTGAAGTTACACTCTAATGCCTCGTAGACACGACCGGTTTTCCCGACGAGAAAAAACGGTCATGTGTATGGTCAGTAAAACCGGTCGGAGACAGATATTACTGATGATCCTGGTTGTTTCGGACCTTATGCACAAACTTACCACTTAAATGTGAGTGTTTATACTAACCTTTCTATTTGATTAAACTTCTTATACAGTCTGCACCCAGAGGCGCTTCCTCCTGTTCTTGTGTTTTTCAGTGTTTGGGAACATGAGTTCTGTTCCCCCTGGATGGCTGCCGTGAGCGCTGACTTAACCCTTTCCTCTCTTCATCCCTCCCACACAATATCCCATTTATATTACCATCCAGCATACTGCACCTGCACTGCCAATGTGCATCAATCATTGACTTCTTCACAAAGAGTGGACTTGTTGCCTCTTTGTGTATATAATTGTATGCTCATTCAGTACCTTTTTGTTTGTTCACCATTGGATAGTTTTTTTGGTTTTCAGTTTTGCACCATTTTCTTGTATAAAGGTAAGTAAACGGGCGGGGGGGGGGGCTGGGGGACCACTAATCCGCAGATGTTTTTTCACCTTAATGCATAGAATGCATTAAGGTGAAAAAACTTTTACCTTTACAACCCCTTTAATTCCACTTTAAATTATTCCTGCAAACAGCAACTACATTTAATCAGTTTGCTGTACAGTATATGTAATTAGAAATACGACTATGTTAAACAATTCTGCAGACAAGTTTCAAATCCACTAGTGAAGAATTTGCATAGAGTAGATTTTTTTTTTAACCAGACATGGGATAATCAGCTGTAATGAGGATTAAGAAGTATAATATATTTCTGTGGCTTAGTCAATTGACTTTGTATTTTGTGTTTCCAGGGCTAAGCCGAGTAATACTGTCTGGCGTGATCAGAGGGAAATCTCTCTGGTATGATTTCCTAAGCTAAAAAGTGTCCCCCTTGTTATATTTCAGGGAAAAAACCCACAGAGATAAATGTAAAATAAAAAATGCACAGTTCATTTCAAGCAAAACGTTGAAACCTGTAATTGTTCCAAACAATAAGAGCAAGGTGCGTTCATGTACTGGGCTTAGCAAACCTGGAGCTTTTTGTATTGTGCACAAAGCTGGCTGGAATTCATTCACCGCTTTTTGAAATTAAATGGAGAGTGCACGCTAAGCTTTGCAATTTTTCTATGCTGTAAAATACACTAGTTATAATTGCACATATCTTTGTTGTTCTTCTTTTCAGCCATTGTATATAATGAATTAAAAAGGCTTTGAAATGCAGTATGTAATACAAAAACAAATATGTCAAGTCATTACGCTGAGTGACACCTTCTCTTTATGGGTCAATCCACGCGCTTTCTTTATTGTCCTAAGTAAAATATATAAAGGCTGTCTTATTTGGATAAAGATATGGAATACATTCTTCACTAAAGCGTTACTAGTTACGGTACATGATGCTTTTCTAAGAGCCTACGTATGGTTTATAGCTTGCAGATTTTCCATTGTTGCCCATGAAATGCCGACCTCAAGTATATTAAAAATGGATTGGTTTTCAGAGGAATGTTTTGCAGTGTTTAGGGTTTAAACAAGAACATTTCTCAATTTTATATTGTTTTTTTAAGACAGACATTTTATTCAAATGTTTGTGTACCGCAAAGATGGGATTGGTCTGGCAGTTTGGTCCCGAGTTTCATTCCCTGATAGGGACACGGCAGCCAGGTACACAACATTTCCCACACACTTGAGTAGGGTAAGCCTAGGGATACTCCAGTAACTGTAAACTTGAAAATGAGGACTCTAACCCTGCACTAAGACTCCAGGGTGAAGACACCACTTTTGAAGTGTAAAGAGCATGGGTGCTCAACCTGTGGCCCTCCAGCTTTTGCAGAACTACAAGTCCCATGAGGCATTGCAAGGCTGACCGTTACAAGCATGACTCCCAAAGGCAGAGGCATTATGGGAATTGTAGTTCTGCAACAGCTGGAGGACCACAGGTTGAGCACCCATGGTATAGATCAGGGATATGCAATTAGCGGACCTCCAGCTGTTGCCAAACTACAAGTCCCATCATGCCTCTGCCTCTGGGTGTCATGCTTGATGTTGTCAGAGTCTCGCTATGCCTCATGGGACTTGTAGTTTGGCAACATCTGGAGGTCCGCTAATTGCATATCCCTGGTATAGATGAACAGTACCAAACAGGGATTTCTCATCAGAAATACAGTCCTGAGTGTACTGTAACTATACAAATAGTGACTGTTGATCTCCCAGAAAAGCCAATGAAAGTCTTTAGGTCCAGAGGGCTGGCACTATTTCCTGATCTCTGTGCAGCCACATGCAAGGTCAGTCAATTTCTGTACTCCAGTTGCCTGTGTCCTGGATTCTTAGGAGGCTTTCTGTAAATGATCCAGGATAAAACAGAGGTCCTCAAGCCAAACAGTAGCTGGGACCCTATGCTTGCAGTTCCAGGCAGATTTCCCAGGGATGCCACAGCCCTCAGGCTGGGTCTTACTCCCCCAGGAACAAGAGCCCTCTTCTCTGGGTGCCATCCTATTTATACCCCCCCCCCTATTTAACACGCTGGCTGGGGTCATGATTCTCCCACCCACTTTGTCCCAGGGTCCCCTGGGTGGGAGACAGAGGGAAGTAATTAAGCCCACACCAACAGAGCCCAGAGCAGACTTAACCAATCAATTGATGCTCTCCCTACCTATAGGGAAGTTAAAAACTAAATTTCAACAACCATAGCTGCATGGGGTATGACATTTGTATTCTTAATTCAAAAAATGACCTTCTATTGCCCTCAACCTCCTCCAAATTTATTTTTTGTTGCTGAGATCCAACTTCCTGTTAGAGGGTGGCTACATTTGTTCTCCATGGTTCCACTGTATGTAGGACTGTAGCAACCCTCACTTATTTGCACCTGAGATGGACTAGGGAATTTGGGATTTGTAGTGTGTATATAGCAGTGCACATGACTGCAGCTAACGTGCGTTGCTTGTTCCAAACATATGGCTCATATAGGACATTACAAGGAGGCAGAAAAACACAGTTAGAAATGGTTTCATGAAACACAGATTACAGGGCCATTAAGTAGTGGATGTGTAATGGTTAGCAGCACCTAAAAATTGAATTCAAATGAGAAAAAATAAGTCAATGTTGATATTGACAGGCCATTAATTCATTCAATAAAAATGAGTTCCATTGAGTAACTAGGTAGATGATGAACTTGGGTATCAACAGTAAAGACTTACCGTATATACTCGAGTATAAGCCGAGTTTTTCAGCACATTTTTTTGTGCTGAAAATGCCCCCCTCGGCTTATACTCGAGTCTGTGTATCCGATTATCTGTGACATGCAGAGTCAGACTGCGGGCGTCATCTACACTGGACGCCCGCAGTCTGTGTTTAGGAACAGCGATCTCTCTCCTCCTCCAGTCAGCCCATCCCCCATACAGTTAGAAACACTCCCAGGGAACACACGTAACCCCTTGATCGCCCCTAGTGTTAACCCCGACCCCTGCCAGTGACATTTATACAGTAATTAGTGGCTATTTTTAGCTCTGATCGCTGAATAAATGTCAATGGTCCCAAAAAAAGTGTCAAAAGTGTCCGATCTGTCCGCCGCAATCCCGCTAAAAATCACAGATCACCGCCATTACCAGTAAAAAAAAAATAAAAAAAATAAAAATGCCATAAATATATCCCCTATTATGTAGACGCAAACCAAACAATATACGCTTATTGCGATTTTTTTTTTACCAAAAATATGTAGAAGACTACATACAGTTGTGCTCATAAGTTTACATACCCTGGCAGAATTTATGATTTCTTGGTAATTTTTCAGAGAATTTGAATAACACAAAAACATTTCTTTCACTCATGGTTAGTTGTTTGGCTGAAGTCATTTATTATCAATCAACTGTGTTTACTCTTTTTAAAATCATAATCACAACAGAAACTACCCAAATGACCCTGATCAAAAGTTTACATACCCTGGTGATTTTGGCCTGATAACATGCACACAAGTTGACACAAAGGGGTATGAATGGCTATTAAAGGTAACCATCCTCACCTGATATCTGTTTGCTTGTAATTAGTGTGTGTGTATGTGTGTATAAGGCCGGGTTCACACTGGGGCGACAAACGCTCCGACATTGGGAGCTCATGTCGCATGACGTGTGAAAATCAATGTTTCCCTATGGGAGCCGTCCTAACTGGTCCGACACATGTCGGTCCGACTTTGAAAATGCTCCCTGTACTACTTTGGTCCGACTTTGATCCGACTTCAGCCCATTGACTATCATTGAAGTCGGATCAAAGTCGGACCGCAGTCTTGCATGGTCCGACTTTGGCATGCGACTTGTGCTGTACTGCTCTTGAGGGGGAACTCCAGGCCAAATTTTAAATAAAAAAACGGCGTGGGTTCCCCTCCAGAGGCATACCAGGCCCTTGGGTCTGGTCTGGATTTGAACGGGCACCCCTACGCCGAAAAAACGGCATGGGGGTCCCCCCAAAATCCAAACCAGACCCTTATCCGAGCACGCAACCTGGCAGGCCGCAGGGGAAAACGAGAGAGCGCCCCCCCTCCCTCCTGAACCGTACCAGGCCGCATGCCCTCAACATGGGGGGTTTGGTGATCTGGGGCAGGGGGGCGACCTGCGGCCCCCCCACCCCAGAGCACCCTGCCCCCATGTTGATGAGGACAGGGCCTCTTCCCGACAACCCTGGCCGTTGGTTGTCGGGGTCTGCGGGCGGGGGGCTTATCGGAATCCGGGAGCCCCCTTCAATAAGGGGGCCCCCGGATCCCGGCCCCCCCACCCTATGTGAATGAGTATGGGGTACATCGTACCTCTACCCATTCACCTGGTGGAAAAAAATTGCAATAAAAAAACACTACACAGGTTTTTAAAGTAATTTATTACACAGCTCCGGGGGTCTTCTTCCGACTTCCGGGGGTCTTTTCCGACTTCGGGGGTTTCCGGTGTCGTCTCCGCGCTCTCCGGTTCTTTCTTCCGCCGGGCCTCCGCTAACTTCTTTTTAGCTCTTTTGCTAACAGAGGCCCGGTCTTCCCGTTGTCTCGTCCGGCTCTCCGTTGTCCTTCTGCCGGCCCCTCCACTAACTTCTTTTTAGCTCTTTCGCTAGTGGAGGGGCGCGGTCTTAACGTCGGCTTCTTCTTCCCTCTTCTCCTCCTCGATGTTGACGCGTCGCTTCCTCCCGCTGTAATACTGGCTCTCCGCTCCGCATTAATATAGGCTTCTCATGACGTCACAGTCACATGTTCCCATGACGTCACAGTCACATGCTCCGGGGCCATGTGCCCCGGAACATGTGACTGTGACGTCATGAGAAGCCTATATTAATGCAGAGCGGAGAGCCAGTATTACAGCGGGAGGAAGCGACGTGTCAACATCGAGGAGGAGAAGAGGGAAGAAGAAGCCGACGGCGACGGGAAGCCCGGCCCCTCCACTAGCGAAAGAGCTACCAAGAAGTTAGTGGAGGGGCCGGCAGAAGGACAACGGAGAGCCGGACGAGACAACGGGAAGACCGGGCCTCTGTTAGCAAGAGAGCTAAAAAGAAGTTAGCGGAGGCCCGGCGGAAGAAAGAACCGGAGAGCGCGGAGACGACACCGGAGACCCCCGAAGTCGGAAAAGACCCCCGGAAGTCGGAAGAAGACCCCCGGAAGTCGGAAGAAGACCCCCGGAGCTGTGTAATAAATTACTTTAAAAACCTGTGTAGTGTTATTTTATTGCAATTTTTTCCACCAGGTGAATGGGTAGGGGTACGATGTACCCCATACTCATTCACATAGGGTGGGGGGGCCGGGATCCGGGGGCCCCCTTATTGAAGGGGCCTCCCGGATTCCGATAAGCCCCCCGCCCGCAGACCCCGACAACCAACGGCCAGGGTTGTCGGGAAGAGGCCCTGTCCTCATCAACATGGGGGCAGGGTGCTTTGGGGTGGGGGGGCCGCAGGTCGCCCCCTGCCCCAGAGCACCAAACCCCCCATGTTGAGGGCATGCGGCCTGGTACGGTTCAGGAGGGAGGGGGGGCCGCCCTCTCGTCCCCCCCTCTTCCCCTGCGGCCTGCCAGGTTGTGTGCTCGGATAAGGGTCTGGTTTGGATTCTGGGGGGACCCCCACGCCCGTTTAAATCCAGACCAGACCCAAGGGCCTGGTATGCCTCTGGAGGGGGAACCCACGCCGTTTTTTTTTATTTAAAATTTGGCCTGGAGTTCCCCCTCAGGATTCATACCAAACACAGTGCCTGATATTGGCGGGGATCCAAGTCGGATCCCCGTTCATTGAAAGTCGGACATATGTCGGCTTCATGTCACAGGGCAAAGTCGGATCCAAAGTAGGACGGATGTCGTGTCGCACTAGTGTGAACCCAGCCTAAAAGGTCAATGAGTTTCTGGACTCCTGACATCCCTTGCATCTTTCATCCAGTGCTGCACTGACGTTTCTGGATTCTGATTCATGGGGAAAGCAAAAGAATTGTCAAAGGATCTGCGGGAAAAGGTAGTTGAACTGTATAAAACAGGAAAGGGATATAAAAGGATATCAAGGGAATTGAGAATGTCAATCAGCGGTGTTCAAACTCTAATCAAGAAGTGGATAATGGGCGGTTCTGTTGAAACCAAACCACGGTCAGGTAGACCAACTAAAATTTCAGCCACAACTGCAAGGAAAATTGTTCAGGATGCAAACAAAAACCCACAAATAACTTCAGGTGAAATACAGGACTCTCTGAAAACATGTGGTGTGGCTGTTTCAAGATGCACAATAAGGAGGCACTTGAAGAAAGATGGGCTGGATTGTTGAGTTGCCAGAAGAAAGCCATTTTTAAATCATAATTGCAACAGAAACTCCCCAAAAGACCCTGATCAAAAGTTTACACACCCCATTTCTTAATACTACGCAAATGCCACAAAGTATCCTGCTTACAATATGCCAAACGGCACAGAGACAAGCCTCAAACCTTCTGACACAAAGTCATTTGGAGTGATGAGACCAAAATTTAGCTTTTTGGCCACAACCATAAACACTATATTTGGAGAGGAGTCAACAAGGCCTATGATGAAAGGTACAGAGATGGATCGCTGATGTTTTGGGGATGTGTGAACTACAAAGGCACAGGAAATTTGGTCAAAATTGTTGTCAAGATAAATGCAATATGTTATCAAAAAATACTGGAGGAACATTTGCATTCATCAGCCAGGAAGCTGCGCATGGGACGTACTTGAACATTCCAACATGACAATGATCCAAAACACAATGCCAAGTTGACCTATCATTGGCTACAGCAGAATAAAGTGAAGGATCTGGAGTTGCCATCTCAGTCTCCTGACCTCAATATCTTTGAGCCACTCTGGGGGGATCTCAAACGTGCAGTTCATGCAAGACGGCCCAAGAATTTACTGGAACTGGAGGCTTTTTGCCAAGAGGAATGGGCAGCTTTACCATCTGAGAGGATAAAGAGCCTCATCCCCAAATACCACAATAAACAGTATTAAGAAATGGGGTATGTAAACTAGAGGTTGACCGATATATCGGCCGATATTTGGCCATTTTTGATAAATCCGCATCAGCCGATATTATCAAAATTAGGCCGATATTTTACACTAACCGCCGCTCCTCCTCATTTCTCCACACTCAGCGGCTCTGGCAGCATCAAGCGCCGCGCTGAGTGTGTCAAACTGACATGTAACAGAGAGGAAGGAGAGAGGAGCTGTCAGCTCGATGTCGGGGGTGGGCGGGACCCGGCCGAGGTGGGCGGGACCCAGCAGCTATATTACACCAGCCAATGGGATGGCATCTGGGCGGGCCGCTATGTGTATGTGGCCCCACCTCCTTCTAAAGCAGCCCAATCATTGGCTGGTGTAATTTAGCTGCTGGGTCCCGGGTCCCGCCCACCCCGGCCGGGTCCCGCCCACCCCCACATCGAGCTCATTCTGACAGCTCTCTCTCTCCTCTCTTGTCAGTTTCACACAGTTACACTTGGCTTAGTGTGAAACCTGCCAGTGCCATCTGTCAGTGCCAGCAAGTGCCATCTGTCAGTGCCAGCAAGTGCCATCTGTCAGTGCCAGCAAGTGCCATCTGTCAGTGCCAGCAAGTGCCATCTGTCAGTGCCACCAGCCACCGCCAATCAGTTCCATCTGTCAGTGCCACCGCCAATCAGTGCCAACTGTCAGTGTCACCCGCCACTGGCAGCCAGTGTCACCTGCCACTGGCAGCCAATCAGTGCCACCTGCCAGTGCCAACCAGTTCAATTGCGAGTGCCACTGCCAATCAGTGCCACCTACCAGTGCCATCTGTCCCAAACTAGTGCCATCTGTCAGTTCCAAATCAGTGCCAATCAGTGCCACCTGCCAGTGCCATCTGTCAGTGCCAAACCAGTGCCATCTGTCAGTGCCAAACCAGTGCCACCTGCCAGTGCCAAACCAGTGCCACCTGCCAGTGCCAATCAGTGCCACCTGCCAGTTCCAAACCAGTGCCATCTGTCAGTTCCAAACCAGTGCCACCTGCCTATGCCAACCAGTGCCATCTGTCAGTTCCAAACCAGTGCCATCTGTACTGAGGACATCAAGTGTGTGCTAGAGTGACAGGAGTAAGCAGGAAGGAGTGGAGTGGGTGTTTTTTTTTTACATCGGCCTAAAATATCGGCCACAAAAATCGGCATCATATATCGGCCATCGGCCGCCCCAATTTCTAAATATCGGCATCGGCCAGAGAAAAACCCATATCGGTCGACCTCTAATGTAAACTTTTGATCAGGGTCTTTTGGGGAGTTTCTGTTGCAATTATGATTTAAAAAGAGTAAACACAGTTTGATTGATAATAAATGGCTTCAGGCTGGGTTCACACTGGTACGACAAACGCTCCGACATTAGGAGCTCATGTCGCATGACGTGTGAAAATCAATGTTTCCCTATGGGAGCTGTCTTAACTAGTCCGACACAAGTCGGTCCGACTTTGAAAATGCTACTACTTTGGTCCGACTTTGATCCTACTTCAGCCCATTGAATATCAACCTTGTCCTAACCATCCGACATTTGACATCCAACATGGTGATTACAGCAGCAGTAAAAGGAATTTATCTCACACTGGGATTGTTTTGATTGGTCAAAGAACAAGTCAGACTATCACAAAGTCGGATCAACGTAGTATCTTGTTAATGAAAGTCGGATGGATGTCGGACCAATGTAGGATCAATGTAGGACTGATGTCGCAGAGCAAAGTAGGATGAAAGTTGTATGACTGTCGTGTCGTATCAGTGTGAACCCAGCCTCAAAGAAAGGTTTTTGTGTTATCATTCATTATCTGGTGTGGAGTTATTCACTTTACGGTCAACACAAAAGACAAGGGCCACTCTTTACGTCTAGAGGAAAAAAGATTTCATCTCCAAATACGGAAAGGTTTCTTCACAGTAAGAGCTGTGAAAATGTGGAACAGACTCCCTGCAGAGGTGGTTCTGGCCAGCTCAGTAGATTGCTTTAAGAAAGGCCTGGATACTTTCCTAAATGTACTAATATAACTGAGTACTAACATTTGTAGGTAAAGTTGATCCAGGGTAAATCCGATTGCCTCTCGGGGATCAGGAAGGAATTTTTTCCCCTGCTGTAGCAAATTGGATCATGCTCTGCTGGGGTTTTTTGCCTTCCTCTGGATCAACTGTGGGTATAGAATTGGGTATATGGGATTGTACGATATTTTTTTTTTTTTTTATGGTTGAACTGGATGGACTTTGTCTTTTTTCAACCTGACTAACTACCGTATTTATCGGCGTATAACACACACTTTTTTCCCCTTAAAATCAGGGGAAAATCGTGGGTGCGTGTTATACGCCGATACCCACTGATCCCGGCGATCTCCGCTGACTGAGCGGAGCGCAGCGATCGCCGCCGAGATACACATAGCCGAGTGTACTCGGCTATACTCGGCTTTTCTCGGCTCTGCTCACAGTCACGCCCAGTCCCGCCATTGGACCTGTGATATGTCCATCATAGGGCGGGACTTGGCGTGACTGTGAGCGGAGCCGAGAAAAGCCGAGTATAGCCGAGTATAGCCGAGTACACTCGGCTATGTGTATCTCGGCGGCGGCTCCGCCCAGTCCCTGCGTCTCTGCGTCCCTGCGTTCTCGGCGGCGTTCGCCCCGCTCCGCCTAGTCTCTGCGGCGATCTCGGCGGCGCCAATTTTGAAAACTGGGGCAAGGCTGCACTTAGCAAAGGCTGCACTGGACACTGGGCAAAGCTACACTGGGCAAAGCTGCACTGGGCAAAGGCTGCACTGGGCAAAGGCTGCACTGGACACTGGGCAAAGCTGCACTGGACACTGGGCAAAGCTGCACTGGACACTGGGCAAAGGCTGCACTGGACACTGGGCAAAGGCTGCACTGGACAAAGCTGCACTGGACACTGAGCAAAGCTGCACTGGGCAAAGGCTGCACTGGACACTGGGCAAAGGCTGCAATGGACACTGCAGACAAGGCTGCAACGGACACTGGTAAGGCTGCATTTAAATGTAAGTTTTTTTTTTTTTTTTTCCTTAAACTTCCCTCCTAAAAGTTTTTTTCCCTAAAATTCCCTCCTAAACTTGGGGTGCGTGTTATACGCCGGTGCGTGTTATACGCCGATAAATACGGTATGCAACTATCTCTGAAAAATGGACAAGAAATCATAAATTCTGCCTGGGTATGTAAAGTTATGAGCACAACTGCATTGACCTAAACTGATTGTTTTTTCTTTGGGGGGGGGGGGGGGGATATTTATTATAGCAAAAAGTTAAAAATATTTTTTTTTCAAAATTGTCGCTTTTTTTGGTTTATATCGCAAAATATAAAAACTGCAGAGGTACTCAAATACCACCAAAAAGAAAGCTTTATTTGTGGGGAAAAAAGGACGTAAATTTTGTTTGGGTACAACGTCGCACGACCGCGCAATTGGCAGTTAAAGCGACGCAGTGCCATGTCGCAAAAAATTGCCTGGTCATTAAGGGGGAAAATCTTCACGTCTGTGGTGTGGAGAGGTGACCCCATTTCACGGTGTGGATTAGCACTTTCACCCTAGTTCTTGTAATTAGAGGCATGCTGATTGCACACCAGTGGGCTGGGTTCATAAACATCCCAGGGCTCCCACTTGGAGACAGCTCCACCCAAGGAGACAGGACGTCTTTCTGAGGAGTCAGGAGGACTCCGCCCTACAGACACGAGTCTGTGTGTGAGTGTTGGGAAGACACCCATGTTCTTTAGGAGCAGTGGATCTCAACCTTCTAGTGCCGTGACTCCTTGATAGAATTTCCCAAGTTGTGGGGACCCCTTTAACAGTAAAATTATTTTCGTAGCGAGGGTTGTCAGCACCCAAGGCAAGACAAGTAATTTGCGCCCCTAACCCGTGGACATTTATCGCTCCCTGAGTCCCTTCCACTCGTACGGTATTAAAACCCCTTATGGTACATGTTAGGATGTACCACTCTTTCACTTTGTTCTCCTTTCTTTCCCTTTTATCTCTCTCTATCCTAATTTCTTGTTTTTTTTTTCCCTATCCCTCGCTCTAGCCGACTTTCTTGTTCTTTCTCTTATTCTTTCTCTCCCTTTTTCTTTGTTCCTCCCCATCTTTTCCTCTCCCTTCCATGTATTCTCTATTTTTATTCCTTCTCTTACTCCTTGGTGGGGGGAACGGGATGAGTGGCAATGATGGGGGGAGTTCTGATCAGCCAACTTAGGTGCTCTTGATCAAGGTCATCTGCTGATCTGAGAACTGTAGTGGGGACTTTTAATGGCAACTATACCACAGGTAGTGTTACTCACTGTGTCTCCGACTTTGTGGTGTCTCATAGCAGTGACACCTATGCCGAAATCAGGAGATAGGGTATCTTCCAGACCCTCCCCCTTAACATTTCTTTAACAGTCAGCTGACCTCTAGTCTCTGCCCCCCAGCCATGGTGTGAACTGAATGGGCGGCTGCGAAGAGGCTGAGTGGGCGGCCATGGGCTCCAGGAACAGCCCAGCTGGGCGGCCACAGGCTCCAGGGACAGCCCTGCTGAGCGGCCACAAAAGAGCGGTGTGGACTTTCGGAACAGCCCAGGATTCGGTGACCCCTGGCAAATCATCATTCGACCCCCAGGTTGAGAACCACTGCTTTAGAGAGACTGCAGGTGGCAATTTAAACCCTGGGTAAGCTAGGAGAGAGCTTGACCCAAGCATACAGGTCTGAGGAACAGACCTATGGCCTAGGCGTGAGGCCTGAAGCAGTTGTGTCGTCAGTAGGTAAGCCAGAAGGCTGAATAACCATGATGCGATAATGGTGGAACCCCCTGCAAGGGAAATTTGTTTGATTTGAACTTTTTGCTTCCTTTAAATAAAAGTGGGCTGCCATGCCCTTGAAAATGCAGTCTGGATTGACACGTGTTACTTCAAATCGCATACACCAATTGAGCTGAATCACCCCGATATCTTACAATTGGTGGAGGAATTGGAGTTGGGCACAGATGGCGCTGGTCCAGATCCTTGCATGCTGGAAACCGTGAGGGTATTGCTATTGTATTGCTGTTGCTGCAAAGAGATGTGTGCTGTGTCTCAGCCATAAGGAGACAGTACGCCAGAATTTATTTTCTAAAAGGAACGGTGTGTCCCTGCCTGCAGAGATGGGGCGGTCAAGGGGAAAAACTTCTGCAGGGAAAGTGTGGTCTCCCATGGCAACAAGGGACGAAGTGTCGTCTGGATGGTGGGGCTGCTATGAAGAGGTAGCTCATTGTTCCCACAAAGAGGGCTGGGATGCCCGAAAGTCTGTTGCCCATGGCAACGAAGGAAGGATTCGTGTATTGGATTTCTTACAGCCTATGTTACCTAATGATTGTTCATTGAGGACTGTTTGGCTGAGTTTAAAAACATATAAAGCGGGGCACAGAAGCCGCTGGGTTAAATTGGTGCAGCCGCTTCTTACAGAGGAGTACAGAGAAATGTACAGATGGATGATTAATAACCGAGATGATTAGGACAACTACAACGCAGCAATCCAGTCTAGAGAACGCTGGAAAGATTCTAAAAAGGAGGAGCTACGGTGAAAATGTTTTTGGAAAAGTGTCGTCTTCTGTGACCACTGGCAACAGGAAACCTGTTGGTATGCAATGTTGCCCTGCAACCAGGTGGGGGTCTTGGCCTGTGAGAGCACAACCAAGGAGGGACTACGCCCTTAATTGAAGTTTCAGACACCTGTCGCCGGCATTGGTAAAACTGTTCCTGTTTCTTATGTGAAAGAGACTGATCATGTGTTTGCTGCCTGTGTGAAGTGGTGGCAAGTCCGGTCCTTGAGAAGGACTTGTTGCTGTGCAGTGTAACAGATGAATTACTGCAATGTGATGTTGAGAAGTGTAAAACTGACAAGAGCAGTGTTTCAGATGCTGTTGAGCCTCTTGGTCTGTCTATGCCACCTTGGGTAGACGTAGCGCGACAGAGAAAAACCTATAGTGTGTCAATATATGCGAACAGCCACTGTGTTTTTCAGTTTACAATTGATTTCTACTAGCTGTATGCAAGGCCTCTGACTCGCAGGCACCGAAACATGCCTCCTTTTTACACTACACAGGTCTACACGCCTGTGTGCACGAGCCCTTAGACCCCCTTTCATACTGGGGCATTTTTCAGGCGCTTTTGGGCTAAAAATAGCGCCTGTAAAGCACCTGAAAAACGGCCCCCCTGCAGTCTCAGTGTGAAAGCCCGAGGGCGATTCGCTGGCAGGACTTCAAAAAAACTCCTGCAAGCAGCATCTTTGGAGCGGTGAAGGAGCGGTGTGTACACCGCTCTTGCCCATTGAAATGAATGGGCAGCACGACCAAACCGCTGGCAAAGCGCCGCTGCGGACGCTAGCGGGAATACCTCCGCAAAAACGACAGTAAAGCGCTACTAAAAATAGTGGCGCTTTACTGCCCGCGTCCCAGTGTGAAAGCAGCCTTAGAGTACGTTATTACAGCAGCAGCACCAATAACCCCCACTGTCCCCAGCAGCAATAATAGACCCCCTACAGCAACAGTAGGGCCAGGAGCTATAGAGGTAGCATCAGGAGATGCGGCCACCTGCCTGCAATCCAACTGAAAAATAGTCCCCCTGGCAGCGCCCATTGGCAGAGGTGCCAAGGCACAGCTCCTGCAAGTCCCAACAGAAAAAACCCCCTGCCTATAACATAAAACTCTTTACTTTTAGAATTTTAGCTTCACATTAAAGTGGAGTTCCACCCTAAAAAAAAAAAAAAAAAATTCACAGAAAACAAGCAAAAAAATAGAAAACCTAAAAAAAAAATTTTACTCACCAGAAATACTGGTTGCTATGCGGAAGTCCCTAATCTGCCTCTTGCATATCCGTGGCTAGTTTTCTTCTGCATCCTCCTCACCTTGTCTTCTGGTGAAAAACTGTGTGCCAGGATCGAGGGATCGGCCTCGGGGGGGCTGACATTGCAGGCGAGTAGAACAGGTAAGTGTCCTTATTAAAAGTCAGCAGCTACAGTGTTTGTAGCTGCTGACTTTAAAAAAAAAAATCGCGGCTGGAACCCCTCTTTAAGTAGTTTTAGATAAGCAATAATCTCTGCTTTCTGCATACTCTTTAGCCTACTAAAAAAAAAAAACCCGTTGTTTTTCTCAACGAGATTATTGTCAAGCTTGACGGGATTCTTGTCAAGCTTTCCTTGCATACACACTGTCAATTCCAAATCTTGTTGCTGTAAAGCGCGGTGACGTACAACACGTACGACGGCAGTATAAAGGGGAAGTTCGATTCCAATGGCGCCACCCCTTGGGCTGCTCTTGCTGATCTTGTGTTACCGCGTGTTAGTAAAAGTTTGGAGAGAGATGATTTGCGCTTTTCAGCCTCGTGCTTTTCAGTTCGTTTTAGCGTGACGAATGTGCTATCTCCATTATGAACGCTAGTTTTACCAGAAGGAGCGCTCCCGTCTCATACTTGATTCTGAGCATGCGCGATTTTTTAAGACTCGGAAAAGCATACACACGACCGGTTTTCTCTTCGGGAAACAGGCCGACGAGAAACCCGACGAGAAAATAGAGGGCAGGTTCTCTATTTTTCTCGTTGAGATTCCCAGCAGTTTTCTCGACGAGAAACCATACACACTAATGGTTTTCTCGGCAAGAAAGCTCTCCCAAAAGAAAACCGGTCGTGTGTACGAGGCCTGAGTCACAGATTAGCAGATGAAAGTGGGATTACACCCAGCCATAAGAAGACTGCAGTTTGACTGCCTTGCAATAACTTCTATTCATCAAAACACCCATTTTTTTCCCTATATTTTTTTCTATCATTCAGATTGCATAGGTTAATGTTCTAGGACGAATTAGAACAGTGAGCAAAACCACTTTCTTCTCCTTCAGTCAGTAGGTAAAGCACAGCCTGTTATATTGCGTGCTCTGCCTTCATTATTAGACCAATGTTTGGAGTGTATCCTAACAACTAGTGATGTCACAATCCTGCTGTCAAACAGGGGGTGTTGTGCTTTTTGTTTTCTTTAGAGTAGACTTTTGGTCACCAGAAATTTCCAGAGCACAATTCTTCCTGAAATTGAGTGCTTAATTCTATCAACAACATATGATGTAATGTAGGCAAAAGTAAGAAGTTTACGTATGTGCAAATTAGCACAGTTGTCAGGGACCTTTTCTTTCCTTTTAGTGAACAAATACACATTAATGTCTTTTTAAATGCTCATTTATACTTGCACTGCCCTCTGAAAATCGATCCACAGTGGATCACTTTTCAGATGGCAGTTGACAAGCAAATGGGAGGCGATATGTCACCTCCTGGACGCGTTTTAACCAAAACCTGCAGTACAGCAACCACAGACATCTACATGCAGTTGCAGCATGGCCTATTGATTTGAAAGGATCGTATTCGACAGCGGTACTGCCAATGCAGATTGTAGAACGTGGTATAATTTTTGCTGCGGCATGTGCAGCAAAAATTATACCACGTTCTACAATCTGCATTGGCAGTACCGCTGTCGAATACGATCCTTTCAAATCAATAGGCCATGCTGCAACTGCATGTAGATGTCTGTGGTTGCTGTACTGCAGGTTTTGGTTAAAACGCGTCCAGGAGGTGACATATCGCCTCCCATTTGCTTGTCAACTGCCATCTGAAAAGTGATCCACTGTGGATCGATTTTCAGAGGGCAGTGCAAGTATAAATGAGCATTTAAAAAGACATTAATCTGTGACTCCAGCCACTATTTAATTTTTTAAAGTGGGTGTAAACTTCCACATATACCCAGTGAAGTGACTGGCCTCAGGTGATACACAGAGATTAAACAAATCCTCCTGCCTACGTTGTACCTGTTTATCTACAGCTGTCTTTCCCCTATATCCATTCAAAGTGCAGAATTTACACAGGATCTCTCAGCTCTGAAAAACAGGTGGTGAAGAGCAGAAGTTACATCATCTGAGAGCTGATTGGAGGGAAGGGACACTCCCCTTTCACACGGCACATGGCCAAACCCATCAAAGGTCTGCTCTACAAAAATGCCATTTACCTTGAGGTCCTTTCACCTTTTAGAAATACTTATTTTCATACATTCCCATAAGCCTATCTGCTTGTATTCTAATCTGTACTCTAATTAAGTCACTTCTGATCAGAACTACATGTCCTGATAAGGCCCTTAAAGTGTTACTAAACCCACAACAGTAAAATCTGTCTGTATATGCAGAACAGCATTCTTGTTATACTCACTGTGGAACTTAAAGCGGAAGTAAACCCATTGATTTAACAGTTTCAAAAACCAGTTACATTCCTGGCACGTGTCGGAAATGTAACTCTCTCATTGGTTGTACTCTCAACCAAACAGTCAAACCATCCAATGTCTGCTGTCATAACTGATCACATGTGCAGCATCATGGCAGTTGAAGTGTAAACAGAGGCCAAGATGGCAGCTTCCATGGCTGAAAACGATAGGAAGATTTACTTCCACTTTAAAGCGGAGTTCCACCCAAATTTGGAACTTCCGCTTTATCCACTCCTCGCTCCCTTACATGCCACATTTGGCATGTAATTTTTTTGGGGGGGGAGTGGGGGCTTCAGTAGGAGTGGGACTTCCTGTCCCACTTCCTCCTTCCGCCCTGGGGTCGCCTAGGCGATACGTCATATCGCCTTGTGGCGGCCCCTCCCTGTAGGCGATCACCTGGGACGTGACAGGTCCCAGGCGATCGCCTGTCCATTCAGAGAGCGCTGCGCCGTTCGCGCATGCGCAGTGAGTACCCGGCCGTGAAGCCAAAAATAGGATTTTTATAACAGCTTACCTGTAAAATCCTTTTCTTGGAGTACATCACGGGACACAGAGCGACATAGTCATTACTAATGGGTTATATAGATACCGTCAGGTGCTGGCACTGGCAACTTCCAAAACCGGAAGTACCCTCCCCTATATAAGCCCCTCCCATCCGGGAGCACCTCAGTTTTGTAGCAAAGCAATAAGTGTCCCCAAAGAGGGGTGGGAGCTCTGTGTCCCGTGATGTACTCCAAGAAAAGGATTTTACAGGTAAGCTGTTATAAAAATCCTATTTTCTTTTTCGTACATCACGGGACACAGAGCGACATAGTCATTACTAATGGGATGTCCTAAAGCAATGCCAAATGAGGGGGGGGGGGGGATACACCAAATATAAGCTGAGCGCTATCAGACATGAGGATCTTTTGCGGCCTGCAACACACTGCGCCCAAAGGCGACATCCTCCTGACTTCTAACGTCCACCTGGTAGAACCTAGTAAACGTGTGTACTGAAGACCATGTTGCGGCCTTACAGATTTGAGCCAGGGAGGCCTGGTGATGCACTGCCCATGAAGTTCCAACTGCTCTCGTGGAGTGCGCCCTAACTTTGAACGGAGGCGGTCTACTTCTCAAGCCATAGGCTTGTATTATGACCTGTCGAATCCACTTGGCTAAAGTAGATTTTGACGCTGCCTGACCCCTTCTGGGGCCTTCCGGCAGAATAAACAAAGTATCCGTTCTGCGAATCTGAGCAGTGGCTTTTAGATAAGCTTTAACTGCTCTTACTACATCCAAAGAATGCAATAACTTTTCCTCTACCGAAGTAGGCTTGGGGAAAAAAGAAGGAAGAACCACATCTTGGTTCAAATGAAACCTCGATACCACTTTAGGAAGAAAGGCTGGATGAGGACGTAACACTACTCTGTCCTTATGGATAACCAGATATGGCTCCTTACAGGACATAGCTGCTAATTCCGACACTCTTTTAGCCGAACAAATGGCTACTAGAAAAATCAATTTCCTGGTGAGAAGCACCAAGGAAATATGCTGTAATGGTTCAAATGGTTGTTTCTGTAGAACTGACAGAACCAAGTTTAGATCCCATGGACATATGGGAATATTAACCGGAGGACTAATACGCATCACTCCTTGTATAAAGGCTTTGACTAGTGAATGCGAAGCCAAGGGCCTTTGAAAAAATATTGACAAGGCCGAAATCTGACCCTTGATAGTACTCAAGGCAAGCTTCCTATCTACAGCCCATTGTAGGAAGTCCAGAATCCTACCTATTACGTATTTACGTGGATGCCATTTTCTGGCCTCACACCAGGCGATGTATGCCTTCCAGATTCTATAGTAGATCTGCCTGGATACCGGTTTCCTGGCATTGATCATGGTAGACACCACAGCATTAGAGAGCCCTCTCTTTTTTAGAATGTGGGCTTCAATAGCCAGGCCGTCAAACCTAGGGCTGGTAAGGAAGGGTGGTATATCGGTCCCTGCGAAAGCAGGTCCGGACGATGTGGGAGGGTCCAAGGACTCCCCACAGACATTTTTACAATCTCCGCGTACCATGCTCTTCGGGGCCACGCTGGAGCCAGCAGAATCACTGGTTTCTTTTCTACCCTGATTCTGCGGAGTAATCGAGGTAACAATTGTGGCGGTGGGAATGCATATATCAGCTTGAACTGATCCCAAGGGAACACTAGGGCATCCGAGCCGCAAGCTAGGGGATCCCTTGTCCAAGAGACAAACCTGTCCACTTTTGTGTTGAATCTGGATGCTAGCAGATCTACATCCGGTGTTCCCCACCGCTGACATATTGTCCGGAAAACCTCGGGATGAAGGGACCATTCCCCTGGGCATAATTGTTGGCGACTTAGAAAGTCCGCCTTCCAATTCTCCACTCCTGGAATGAATACCGCAGATATGGCTGGGACATATTTTTCTGCCCATCTCAGGATGTAATTTACTTCCCTTTGGGCTGCACGACTCCTGGTGCCCCCCTGACGATTGATATATGCCACTGCTGTGGCATTGTCTGATTGAACTCTGACAGGGGACCCTTGGAGTTTGGATGTCCATGCTACTAGGGCATACCGGGCTGCTCGTATCTCTAAGAGATTGATGGGCAGGGCCTTTTCTGCTTCTGACCACTTGCCCTGGAGAGACCATTGCTCCAGTACTGCTCCCCAGCCTACAAGGCTGGCATCTGTAGTGACCACCTTCCAGGAAATCGGACTGAAGGATTTCCCTCTTTCCAGATTCTGGGGAACCAACCACCAGCGGAGGCTCCTGCGAACGGAAGGGGACAAGGACATTGGTAAGTCCAGAGCCTGAACTTTTTTGTTCCAGGCTGACAGTATGGCCCTTTGCAACTTCCTTGAATGGAATTGACCGTAGGGTACTGCTTCGAATGATGCCACCATCTTTCCCAGCAGCCTCATGCACAGGCGTATGGATGGCTGTCTTTTTGAGCCCACTAAGTGGATCAAATCTCTCAAAGACGACCCCTTTTCTTGAGGCAAGAAAATTTTTCTCTGGTCTGAATCCAGCCTTAGCCCCAAGTATTCCAGACTTTTGACTGGTTTTAGGGCTGACTTGTCTCGGTTGATAATCCAACCGTGATATTCCAGATACTTGATTGTCTCGTGAACAACCACTTCTAGTTTTTCCACTGAGTGGTCTATCAGCAACAAGTCGTCTAGATATGCCATTATCGTTACACCTCGTGTTCTTAGATTGGCCAATAACGGGGCCAAAATTTTTGTGAACACTCTTGGTGCTGTGGCCAGACCGAAGGGTAAGGCTCTGAACTGAAAATGGCGGCCTTCTACCGCAAAGCGTAGAAATTTTTGGTGGGCTGGAAAGATGGGAATGTGCAAATAAGCATCCTTGATGTCGATCGAGGCTAACCATTCCTCCCCTTGTAGGGCAGTGGCTACCGATCGGATCGACTCCATCCGGAAAGTCCTGATATGCAGGAATTTGTTTAGCCCTTTTAGATTTAGTATGGGCCTCACGTCCCCGTTTGGCTTCGGAACTGTAAAGAGGTTTGAGTAAAACCCGAACCCCCACTCTTCCAGGGGAACCTCTATAATTACTGCTTGTAGCAATAATTGTTCTAGTGCCAACAGGAGGGATCCTCTCTTCTGGGGATCCCTTGGCACGTTTGACCTTATAAAGCGGGAAGAAGGGGAGTCTTTTAACTCCAATTTGTATCCCAGATTTACTCCGGAGAGCACCCATCTGTCTCGGATCGTGTCCCGCCAGGTCTCTGTGAACAACTGAAGTCTTCCCCCCACCCGATTGGGTGGGGGCAACCCTTCATGCATTTGACTTGGGGGAGGTTTTGTACCTCTCCTGCTCCAGGGCTTCTTGTTACCCTGCAACTGTCCCTGATTTCTACCTCCGGGATTTGACCGAGGAGGCCGTCGGAACTGTTTCACAGCCGATGCCCTAGGGACTGGAGAAGCCGGCCTCTTAAAAGAGGGACCTCTAACTCTATTTTTAACCGGCAAAAGTGTACTTTTACCGCTGGAAATTCTCTGGATATACTTGTCCAGGTCTTCCCCGAATAAGCGCTCCCCATGAAATGGGAAGCTGACCAGCAATTTTTTACAGGGAGCTTCAGCAGACCAGTTTTTGAGCCATAGAAGCCTGCGCATATGTACTACAGACAGCGTAAGGCGGGAGGCCTGATGGATTGAATCCTTTATAGCGTCCACCGCAAAGCATAAGGCTCTAGGTAGATCAGCTAGGGCAAGAGCCTGCTGATCTGGCAAGTCCCTTAAGACCTGTTTCAACTGATCCTTCACTGCTTGGCAGACCCCAATAGCTGCCACTGCTGGTTGTGTCACCAATCCTGCTGTAGAAAAAGCAGATTTCAATAAGGACTCCAATTTTTCATCTATTGGGTCCTTGAACATTTGGACATTTTCCACCGGACATGTCAGTGATTTATTCACACAAGAGATGGCTGCGTCCACTGTAGGGACCCTCCATTTTCTGATGAACTTATCCTCCATAGGATAGACCACCGGAAATCTCTTGGGAGGAGTAAATATTTTGTCAGGATGCTCCCAATCCTGGTAAATGAGCCCCTCCAGTAAAGGATGGATCGGAAAGGAACAAACAGTCTGGGGAGCTTTTAGCGACCCCAACGAGGAGACAGAAGTGGAGGATGGCTCCGCAAGTGGCATTTTAAATGCTGATCGGACCATATTAGTCAGGGACTGAACCCATAACCTTTCAGCATGTGATGCTGAGAACGGCTCTTCCACTGTTGATTCCTCTGCAACCGAATCGACCTCATCCTGATCCCCCTCAGGTAGGTCGACCTCTGTATGGGACTGTTGCTCTGTTAACAGGCACTCTGAGGGAGGAGACGGAGATCGAGCGCTTTTCTCCTGTGACAGGGAAGCAGCGATCAATGCTGACAATCTCTCTTCCAGCCCTCCCAGAGCTGAGGAAAAAACCTCCTCTGTTACATACACAGGAGCAGGTGAACTGAGGACAGCCACAGTACCAGGTACTCCTGGGGGTGCCCTACGGTCACTAACCTCTGATTCTTCAGGGGAGACTGGTGCAGCCAAAGCATGCCCAAGATCCTCAGAGCCCGATGGAGACCCCCTATTCCTCCTGGAATTTCTAGTCCCGGAGTTTTTAGACGGCATATTCCTAAGCCACAAAGCTGAGGTATTCCAGCCGAAATACACCAGTTACTGATAATAGTCTAGCATAAATGCTGCCATAAGAAACAGTTGGTGTCTACTAATGTGCCTTTCTAGGGGATGCCTGTATCAACCGCTTGCTGTATGCCTTTAAATGTTGCCAGCTCTGTCTCTGTACTTCATAGCCAGCTTACTACAATATTGTGGTTTTTAAACCTGCTGGGACGCCCGCACATGCGCAGAAGCGCTGCGGCGCGCACAGAGCGTCATCCCCCAGGCTCCGCCCCCTTTTCCGGCTCACCTCTATATATAGAGGCGCGTGCACGCGCACGCGCGCGGCCACGTGCGCCTTCGGCGCTAATTTCAAAAATGGAAACAAAGGGACAGGAGCCAGGGCCCCTTTTTGCCGCAGGCCGGGGGATGGACGAGCACTGCAACATGGCAGAGGAAGCAGTTTCCTATAAGAGAACTCACCAACTGCCTGGACTTTGCTCTGCTGAGAAGAAACTAGTCCACATGACAAGAAAACATTCCACAGCGGCCTCTAGTGGACAAACACAGGTACCGCAGTCTAATATATTAAATATATATAAAAAAAATTTTTTTTTTTTTTTTTTTTTTTTCTTGACCACCATTAAAAATTATTACATTTTTTTTTTAGCAGTTACAGGCATGCACAGAATCTTGCGGGAATACCATTAGGTAACAGACAGAAAGACAAATTAGGCTTGGGGGTCCCCCAATAGAACCAAGTTCCTGGGGGCCCCCACTTACCTGTTCCCCGCCGCAGGACTTTGTTTGGTCCACAAAAGCCCAAACTTCACCTATCACGGCAGGCATTGTAATCAAACCTTCAGGGACCGGGTTCCCAAGGATTCCACTCCCCTGGACCTGTATAGCACCCTGCACAGAAAACATCTTGGTCGTGGGTATGACCAGAGCTCTGGATCCCAGGGTCCAGCTCTCCTAAGAGAAGCATTACAGGCAAAACCTTGCTCTTCTTTGCAAGGCCCGGGTACCGACCGTTTAGCTATGAAGCTTTTTTGGTCGGATCCGGAATAGCTTACTGAGGCCCAAAAGAACCTGTACGCAAGCTCAGTGAAAAACACATGTTTCTTCTTGGCCAACACCTTAGACACTGGCAAAAAACTGAGGTGCTCCCGGATGGGAGGGGCTTATATAGGGGAGGGTACTTCCGGTTTTGGAAGTTGCCAGTGCCAGCACCTGACGGTATCTATATAACCCATTAGTAATGACTATGTCGCTCTGTGTCCCGTGATGTACGAAAAAGAAAGCTGTCACGGCCGGGTGCCCACACAATGAATGGAGGCGCCGGCGGAGAAGGGGGGGAGAGGAGCGGAGCTCCAGGCGGTGCGTCGCTGGACAGTGGAACAGGTAAGTGTATGTTTAATAAAAGCCAGCAGCTACACTTTTTGTAGCTGCTGACTTTTAATAAACATAAAAACAGGGTGGAACTCCCCTTTAAGGGGTTAATCCTCTGTATTGTGTATGGACAGATTCTCCCCCTCTTGCAGGGTCTCTCTTGGCAAGGCAAGATAATACACAGTAAGGGTAGTCCTTCTGCACATGCTCAGTTTGGTTTCTATTGCTGGAGAGAAAATTTATTGAGCTGAGCTTTTCAGGTCACATGATATGACATCACACATGTGGGTGTGTATACAGATCCTAAATGACAGCCCAGTCCTTCTTCATGCCCAGTAACTAAAAAAGAACACAGTGGGTGGGATGTTACATCTTAATTCATGGATGATCCGCCTCCCATAACATCATAAGGACACAGGCTCTAGTGCAGTGGTTCTCAACTCCTGTCTTCAGGACCCACTAACAGGCCAGGTTTGCAATATAACTGAAATACATCACAGGTGATATAATTTTCTGCTCAGTGATTGCAGTTTTCTAGTCTGCATCTCCCCAAGGTAATACTTAAAATTAGAGGTCGGCCGATATTTCGCCTTTTTAAAGATATCGACATCGGCCGATTATTATGTGAAAAAAGGCCGATTTGTGAGGGATCAGAAACAGGGGCGTGCTGGGTTGAAATCCCCCCCCCCCCCGGCCCCCCACCGATTTTTCTAAACGGCTGCTATCATGGCCGCTGTCTGTTTTTTTTCCCCAGTGGAGGAAGTCGGCAGTGGCGGCCGCCGATTGGCTGTTACTGGGCGCGCTGCATTCTGGGGTTTGTAGTGTGGAGGCAGAGGCGGGGCGTGCAGCACGTCAGGGGACGAATGGAGCTCTCCTTGGCCAGGCAAGGGGACGGAACGGAGCCGACCGCACCGCTGGTGGGCACTGATGAGGTGGCAGACTGGCAGTAAATGACATTGATGAGCTGTACTGGTGGGCACTGAGGAGCTGTACTGGTGGGCACTGAGGAGCTAGCTGTACTGGTGGGCACTGAGGAGCTAGCTGTACTGGTGGGCACTGAGGAGCTAGCTGTACTGGTGGGCACTGAGGAGCTAGCTGTACTGGTGGGCACTGAGGAGCTAGCTGTACTGGTGGGCACTGATGAGCTAGCTATACTGGTGGGCACTGATGAGCTAGCTGAACTGGTGGGCACTGAGGAGCTGAACTGGTGGGCACTGAGGAGCTGTACTGGTGGGCACTGATGAGGTGGGCACTGATGTGATGCACTGGTGGGCACTAATGTGATGCACTGG
Source organism: Rana muscosa (assembly GCA_029206835.1). Classification (NCBI taxonomy): domain Eukaryota; kingdom Metazoa; phylum Chordata; class Amphibia; order Anura; family Ranidae; genus Rana; species Rana muscosa. The sequence continues at coordinate 60,595,060 of CM055122.1, read as the reverse complement.
TGGGCACTAATGTGATGCACTGGTGGGCACTAATGTGATGCACTGGTGGGCACTAATGTGATGCACTGGTGGGCAATAATGGATACTGATGGGCTGCACCGGTGGGCACTGATAGGCTGCACCGGTGGGCACTGATGGGCTGCACCGGTGGGCACTGATGGGCTGCACCGGTGGGCACTGATGTGGCACTGATGGGCTGCACTGATGGACACTGATGTTGCACTGATGTGGCACTGACGGGCTGCACTGAGGGACACTGACAGGCTGAACTGGTGGGCACTAATAGGCTGCACCCCACCTCTCCACCCTAAACAATAACCTCCTCCCCACCTCTCCACCCTAGATTTGCTGAGATAAAAGAAGAAAAAAAAATCGGCCGCAAAAATCGGCAAGATATATCGGCCATCGGCCGCCCCGATTTCTAAATATCGGCATCGGCCAGAGAAAAACACATATCGGTTGACCTCTACTTAAAATATGGCCTGTTAGTGGGTCCTGAGAACCACTGCTCTAGTGGAAATCTCCTCCTACCAGAACTCTGCACTGGACAGACCCTGCAGTTTATCATGTGACCGTGGTATACAGATCAGCCAAAAAGGTATATAGTGGCAGTATTTTAACGTAAGAATATTTATAAGATGTGGGCACTAGGGGGGATTAACTATTTTCATATTACTGGTTTAGTAACACTTTAGGGCAAAAACAGTACAGTCCATGGTTTAGTTGTGTTAAATAGACCAGTGTGGCATTAACTCAATGTATTTCCATGCAAATAAATGGCATCTACTTAGAAGTCTTTTATTCTTTAGGAAAGGCAAGCAATGTCTTCATAAACACGAGAATGTCGTGTCTGCTTCACATCCAATATGTTATAATGCCCTCTGCAGGTCAAATGTAGAACTACAACAACAGTCTTCATTTTAGTAACACTGTGCAGCTTGATTTCTGCCTCTTCGTAGCACAAGATTTTTACTCCAACACTATCAGTACATACAGATTTATTCTTGCTCTACGGTTTTTTTTTTTCTGAAAAAATAAATAAAAAATATTCAAGGGATTTGTTTCAGGCTCGGTTCAAACCATTGCGCTGCAGCGATGCATGAGTTAGCATACATATCACCGCAACCAGTGAAAGTGAATGAGCTGTGGTGTCATTCATTCTCAATAACAACCCAACACAGCTTGCCAATGCACGGTAATACACTACCATGCATTATGGTTCAATGCATTCCAAAAAACAGCACATGTACATTTTGGGCCGTTAGACAACCCATCCAAATGAACAGGCTGCGTTTATGCAACGCATGTTAATGTGCATGTGTTAATGCACCATAACAGGGTGAAACCAAACTGTAGTCAGTAATAAAACCATTACCATGTACTGCTGGTCCTGCATTATACGTGATAAGGCAGTAAAGGCTGTGACGAGACAGGGAACCTGCGCAAGCAAGGAATAAAGCATTTAACCCTTGAAGTGTGTATGTGTGTGCGTGCTGTGTGTGAGTGTGTGTGAGTGTGTGTGAGTGTGTGTGTGTGTGTGTGTGTGTGTGTGTGTGTGGGGTGGGGGGGGGGGGGGTTGCCACCCTTCTAAAAAAGCAATTCATGGTGGAATTCACAGACTGCTTTAACCCTTTAAATGCCGACCCACTGCGCCTCAACCATGCGCATTGTATAAGGCTACAGGGCAGTTATGGCGAGGCCCCATTGATGGCTGCATGCCCTTGTTGAGTGGGCTCAACCTTCTGCTTTCACCATCCCCTGGCTGCAATGGACCCTAAAAGTAAATAGGTTACAAAAAAACATTCTGTTTTACTGATATTTCCAAACGTTTAAAAAGGTGATCTAGTAAAAAAAAAAAAAAAAAAAAAGACTACTCTTGCAAACAGTTATTAATAAATGTCTGTTTGATACTAATTAGAAGCGGAATCCCCAAAGGCTTGCAATGTATCCAAACACACTAATGGCTGAACAAGCTGTGCATTGTTCACATCTGGGCAGGCTGATACAAGCCCTGTCATCACAGGTTTAGCTGCACCCATGTAATCAGGAGCTATGTTCTAGTAATCTGAATTGCAAATAACTTTGGCTTTCAGAGCCAGTACACAACGTACAGTATATTAGTAAAGGCTTACGTAATATAAAAGCACTTTTTATTTCTGTAAATTTAAAGGAAACTTCCAGATCAGGTTGAGTGTTAGAATGATTACGATTCAGAAAACTGTAAGGATACTACTGTAGTTTAATACTAGTTTAATGTATATCTGCCCATGCTTGACTGTCTTTTTACTACTTAGGTCTACAGGAAAGCTGTCAGTTATTTTAACCACTTCCATACTGGGCCTATTCTGGCACTCCTCTCCTCTCCTAAAAATCATAATTTTTTTGCTAGAAAATTACTCAGAACCCCCAAACATTATAAATGTTTTTTTAGCAGACACCCTAGGAAATAAAATAGCGGTCATTGCAACTTTTTATCTCGCACGGTATTTGCGCAATCATTTTTCGAACGCCTTTTTTTGGAAAAAAATTATTAAAAAATAACAATACAGTAAAGTTAGCCCAATTTTTTTGCATAATGTAAAAGATGATGTTACGCCAAATAAATAGATACCCAACTTTCATGCTTTAAAATTGCGCACACTCATGGAATGGCGCCAAACTTGGATACTTAAAAATCTCCATAGGCAACGCTTACATTTTTTTTACAGGTTACCAGTTTAGAGTTACAGAGGAGGTCTAGTGCTAGAATTGTTGCTCGCGCTCTAACGCACGCGGCGATACCTCACATGTGTGGTTTGAACAGCGTTTACATATGTGGGCGGGACTTGCGTGTGTGTTAGCTTCTGAGCACGAGCTATTGGGTACAGGGGCGTTTTAAAATTATTATTTTTTATTGTGTTTTTTATAAAAAAATAAAAATTTGATGACTTTTATTCCTATTACAAGGAATGTAAACATCCCTTGTAATAGGAATGGTGTGTGACAGGTCCTCTTTATGGAGAGATGCAGGGTCAATAAGACCCCCACATCTCTCTTTCAGGCTGAAAAGCATGAGATCGAGAAAAAAAAATTCACCGATCTCATGCTTACTAGCCGCGATCGTGGAATTGTTTACACCCGGGGCCCGGGCGTGACGTGATAACATCGCACCCGGGCCTCCGACGGTCAGAGATGATTGGTGACCATCTGGTCAACGGAAATCTCTATGATCGTCATCCGGCGCCAGACGACTCTTTCTCCGGGTCCCCGATGGCACGGGAGAGCCCGAAGAAGCACCGGATGACGGCGGGAGGGGGGGGCGTCCCCTCCCATCACCTGCCGATATGATCGTTCTTATCGTGCACAGAATCGCCGGCTGGAAAGACCAATATCTGAATGATGCCTGTAGCTGCAGGCATCATTCAGATATCCCCATACAAAGTCAACAACTTCATATGACGGTGTGCGGTAGGGAAGTGGTTAAACTTCTAAAAGTAAATGTCCTGACCAAACAAAGAAAAACAGGATGCCTGCACTTGCCATATGTATCTAGGAAAATGTCTTCTGTGAATTCCTCTTATTGTGGTTTCAGTATATTATTAAAAGCGTCACAAAAGCAAAAAACATAATTTTTTTTACCTTATTGTATTCCCTATTGTATTGCTCTCCATTCTCCCCCCTTCCCTGTGTGAAGGGGAAGAGAGGGGAGAAGAGATCTAGCGCTGTGCATGGCCGAATCTCTTCTCCCTTCTCTTCCTCTTCACACAGGGACTCGAACAGCCATTGGCTCCTGCTGCTGTCAATCAAATGCAGTAAGGAAGACGTGGGGGCAGGGTTAAGTTGCACTGTGTTTGTCTATTGAGCGTGGCTCCAAAAGACACACACAGCTCGGGAACAAGCAGACACCACGTGCCTCCACAGCAAACCGCTTGCTATGGGGACACATGAAAAAAAGAGGAGAAGCCAGCTCCCGGGGAACCCAAGAAGAGGAGGATCTGGGCCGTTCTGTGCAATACCACTGCACAGAGCAGGTGAGTATAACATGTTTGTTATTTTAATTAAAAAAAAAGTAATAAAGTGATATTAAAAAAGCCAAAAGTTTTTTTTTTTTTTAATAACAAACATGTCATACTTATCTGCTCTGCCTCTGTGCAGTGGTTTTACACAGAGCAGCACTGATCCTCATTTACTCGGGTCCCTCACCGGCGCCCCTGGCCCCTCCTTCCTGTCAAGTGCCCCCAGAGCAAGCAGCTTGCAATGAGGGCACTTAAATAGGCGCACAGTCCTGAGCCGCTGCTTTGCGTGTCCATTCAGACACGGAGTTGGCCCAACCCCTCTCTCCTCATTTGCTCACTGGCTTTAATGGACAGTAGCATCAGCCAATGGCTCCCACTGCTGTCCCAGCCAATCAGGAGGTACAGTTCCCAGACAGCCAATGCTCTTGTGTACATTGCTGGATCAAGAGGGAGCTCAAGTAAGTATTAGGGGGGCTGCTGCACACAGAAGGTTTTTATCTTCATGCATAGAATGCATGAAGGTGAAAAACCTTGAGCCTTTACAACCACTTGAAGTTTACGTATGGCAATTCTTACAGCCAGCTTGGGCCAATGTAGGTATGCATGTGCCATACCTGTGGGATCCCCTCAAGAGCTGGAAATCACTGTAGGAGGCACCACTACTCCAGTAATCACAACTAGCTTCCAGGTCCTGTGCCGAGTGGTTGCCCCGCTGCTTACCGAACACAGGAGGCCAGCTGTTCAGCATGGGCGCCATTCAGATAACCCTTTTCATTTTCTCGGTGAATGCAAAGGTGAGGTGAGGGGGTGGTGTGGTGAAATCAAAATCTATACCTTATCCAATCAGAGAACACTTTGCATTTATTGGGAAAATGAAAAGTGTTCTCTTAAAAGCCTTTGCTAGTTCTTTAATGGCAAAGAGTATTGACAAGTAGTCATATTGGATACAGTCCCTGTGGTATCCTTTCATATTTCCAGGTAGGCTTGGTTAAAGCAGACCTTTTGCTACTTCCTTCCATCTTAGTCCAAGTCCCCTTCCCCTTTCAGCAAATTGAAACAAAACTTTTTTTTTTTTTTATATGTGTTGCGCACCCTGACCTTCCCCCTTTCTTGCATGGGATAGGTGGACCCTAGCCTGCCATACAGAAAATACTATAGCACCTCTATAGGTCTCTAGCTCTGTATGTGAGAGGTAAAAGGAAAAGACACCTGGATCTGTTTAGACAGGGAAATTATTATGCTATGTATCAGTGTGGCTTGCTCAGTAAATAGAAATGTTATCTTACTCATTTTAGTTTTTTTTTTATGTACTAGAGCTCTTACAACAAATGCAGAACTCTCTGTGGCAACCATAATAATATTTGTGTAGGTGTCATGAGTATATGTTACCACATACGATGGGGCACGCATCATCTGTATTAACCAGCTCAGGCATAAGCCATATGTTTAAAAAAGTATGGTAAACTGCAGAGCTTACGGAACGCATTTGCTCTAATATTCTAGGACTTTCACTTCTGCAGACCTTGTATTATCAATAGATATTTCTAGAACATACTGTGTACTGGGTCATTTTTTTTTCATGCATAGTGTAAAAAATGATGTTTTTAAAAAAAAAAAAAAAAAGTAACCAACAAACCACATCTAGGCATGTTCAACAGTAATATCATACAATAGAAGGAGACAAAGTAGAAGAATGTTACAACAATCCATAATAGATATGACAATGCACAAGGATATGAAATACAAATCATCCAGGATCCTTCATCTGAATAGAAACACACAAAAAGAACAGCCATTTAGATGCAGTGACCACCCAACTACTAGTTTTCCTTTTAAAAACGATAACACACACACACACACCAAACCAACAACAAAACTCAAGCGGCCCTGCTAAAAAACGAGCATTTGATCAACCACTGCAGCCTGTGGACAAGGGCCTCTTCCCCACAACCCTGGGCGGTAGTTGTGGGGGTCTGCGGGCAAGGGAGCTTATCGAAATCTGGAATCCCCCAGACTCCAGCCCCCACATGTGAATGAGTATAGGGCATGTACCCCTACCCATTCACCAAAAAAGTGTAGAAGTAAATAAAGACAGTACAAGAGTTTTTGATAATTCCTTTATTAAAAAATAAAGAACAATGTCCCCTGAAGTATATATAGTAGATCCATTATCAATCACGACGCCCACTGCCCCGAAAAAAAAAAGCTCCCACCGACTACCTGCTCCGCCGTGTGACATTTCTTAAATAGGATTTTATACTTGCTAGCATTTGATATGTATTACTATGCTTTTCACACATACATTAAAGTACCGTACTCTTCAGATTGCTTTTTTGAATGTGCCCATATGGGATTTAAAATCTCTGCATATACAAACAATAATTGTACGGTTTCCAGATAAGTGTTTATTATTAAGTGATATTTCCTTCTTTGAAACTGAATTTAGTAAAGTATTAATTTGACTGATGTTACAATGCTGTCTCACTCTAAAACATGGCTGATGCTGGCTCCTAGTGGACATGAAAGGAATGTCAGCAATGATTAAGGTTTAAAAGATTGTAACGTACAGGTATTAGGAATTAAACAGCTGAATTTCAGTAAACAAAAAATCTCCCAGTAATTTATTTGTACCAGATAACCACCTTTCATAGTAATAATTTTTTCTATTTGTGCATAAAATGTATGCCTCATTCACACTGGCACTGTCAAACCTGTTTGTATGTGTTCATAGCAGTTGGTCTCAATTTTAAAGAGATAAACTCTTCCAAAGCCTTCTTTTCCCCAACATTCTGTAGAGAGCCCAGGCACACATGGGGGCTCGAACAGCAGGTTTAATCTGTGCTGTGGGGCAATTATAGAAGGATGCCCTGTACGGCTCTCTGCAGCAGCTGAAGGCCAGTTTCTCTCTTTCCCACCGCATTTCAGCTCCAGCAGGGAGAGACACAGACACACAAGGCATCGTTCCTGTAATTGCTTCCCCCACACCGTTCCCCCTCCCTGTTCTGCCTGCTACTGATTTCCTCCATGTGCCCCCCTGTCGCTGTGCCAGGCCCCCCTACCACCCCTTCCCGCACCGCTGCCGGCTTCCCTGTCAGTGGGTACAGGGCATGTTTCAGGATGGAGAGCGGAGGAAGGGGTCAGTAAATATGTAATTTACTGGCCCCTTTCTTTGTTAAACTGGCACAGTGAGTGATCAGTACCCATTGCTCCTGTGTGTATTATTAACTGAGCATAGTAAACTGTGTTTACTATTTCTGTTAAAAAAAAAAAAAACTGTGTTTACTATGCTTCAGTTTATGAATAAACAGGAGCCTCTGTCTCCTGTGAAGTATGCTGTACAGGGCCCCGTGACTTCTAACAGCACCCCTACTGGTAGATCACGATCAACCTGTTGCCAACCCCCATTCTAAACCCTTCCTGTGCTATCCACAACAAATAAAAAAAGTTTGGACTATAGATACATTTGAAATGTTCCGGACTCAATGTCCGAAGCTGCGATTTTTGTTATCCCGAAAAGAGATTAAGATACACCTTTTCCAGAATCATATCAGCCTATTTCCTTATTGTCAACAGATGTGAAGATACTAGCTAAGGTTTTAGCCAAGAGATAGAAAAAGATAACACATAGTATTCATCCTGATCAAGGTGGCTTTATTCCCAACATGTCAACAGCTGTCAATATTAGGCAAGCTTATCTCAATATGCAGATTCCTTTGGTTAATCATACGGATCGGCCTCCTTGGCACTGGATGCCATCAAGGCATTTGACAGTGTCAAATGGCCCTATCTATGGGCAGTTCTGGAAAAACTTGGTATTGGGGGGGGGGGGTATATTCTGTCAATGGGTTCAACTACTATACTCTAACCCAGTGTTTCTCAACTCCAGTCCTCAAGGCGCCCCAACAGGTCATGTTTTCAGGCTTCCCAATTATTTTGCACAGGTGATTTGATCAGTTTCACTGCCTTAGTAATTACCACAGCTGTTTCATCTGAGGGAAATCTTGAAAATATGACCTGTTGGGGTGCCTTGAGAACTGGAGTTGAGAAACACTGCTCTAGCCCTAGGGCTTCGATTAGGGTTAATGGCGTGCAATCCTCCTCATTTAGGTTATTTCATGGCACAAGGCAGGGGTGCCCTTTGTCAACCCTCCTTTTTGCCATTGAACCATTGGCATCCATTCTCCTGGCGGCTTCGCAAGTAACGGGTTAGCCAAGAGGAAATATGGAAGAAAAGGTAGCATTATATGCTGACGACGTTATTCTATTTTTATCAAATCTTCAGCCATCTGTGCCAGCAGTTATGAGCTATATGGATGAGTTTGCTAGGTTCTCAGGGCTTGCTATTAACTGGGAGAAGTTTGTGCTTCTGCCGTTGGACTCACTCCCGAAGGATTTGCCATCAATATGCCCACAACTTGTAATTGTTTCCTCTTTTAAATATCTGGGAGTAAGTAATAGTAATATGACCGCATCTCCTTTGTCCTATATAGCGGACAATATTGCCCCATTATTGACAAGATTTCAAATGCAAAGTAGGATTTGGTCTAAACTTCCCCTCTCAGTAATAGGCCGTATAAATTTGATTAAGATGGTTTGGATGCCACAACTTTTATATTTTTTTACATGATTCCCCAGTTTGGAGAGGAACTTATTAAGATTATTATTTATTAAGATCATCAGGATATTTAGAAATTTGATCTGGGGAAATAGGACCACCCGTATCAAACTAGATCTCCTACAATATCCAAAGGAGGTTGGGGGGTTTACTTTCTAGCTGCTCAATTGCAGCATCTAGTACAGTGGTCTCCAAACTGCGGCCCGGGCGCCAGATGTGGCCCTTTGCTTGCTTTTATCTGGCCCTTGGGCCACTTCTTTAATCCACTGATACCAATAGGCTATAATTCCCGCACTGACATAAGTGAAGGGGCGGTATTCCTCCAAATGATGCCAACAATGGGGCACCATGCCTCCAAATAACACCAAAAATGTGGCACAATTCCTCCCAATGACACCAATGATGGGGCACAATTCCTCCTCCTGACACCAACAATGGGGCAATATTCTTCCCACGGACACCAAAGATAGGGCTTTGTATAATCCCACTGATGTTGGGACCTTTTTTACTTCCAATGGCCACAGTCCGGCCCTCAAGTCTGAAGGACAGTAAACTGGCCCTTTGTTTAGAAAGTTTAAAGACCCCTGATCTAGTACAATCAGAATCAGCTGCTCGCTCGTTTTGCTTAGTTTCTTTTGGTTTTCAGGGGCGCCAGTCGCTGCTAGCCCTGGAGGGGTCATCGGGGTGCTCTTTTTCGAACATACCCACTTTAGTACTTATATATATGGTGTGGGAATCTGTCAAGAAGATACTGGGGGTCTCTACCCTAACTAAATGTACCCCTTTTTGGGGCAATGAAAGGCTACCTGAAATACTGACCCTCCAGGGCTTTCAGCAATGGGAACGAGTGGAGATTCTTACCCTATCTCAACTTTATGAGAGGGGGGCACTTAAATCTTTTGACCAGTTGGTAAGAGAATTTTCTTTGAACCCTTGATGTTTTTTTCAATTTCTGCAGCTGCGACATGGCTTATATGCCAAATTTTATTCCTCTCCTGTTTTGTTTCCCCCGGTCCCAATTTTGGAAAGAGTGGTTCAGGCAAGTGTAACTAAAGGCCTAATATGCGCTACATATAAGTCCCAATTACAGTGTACTTCTAATAAGTTTCACTGTCCATCTAGAGAAAAATGGGAGCGCGTTATTGGTCCTATCTCTGACCATGTCTGGAATAGGATTCTACGAGCTCTTCCCCTTGTTTCTCTTTCACCCTCATCTAGATGAACACAATTTTATATACTGCATAGGGCATATAGGACCCCAGAATTTTTGTTTAAAAATAGGATTTTTATAACAGCTTACCTGTAAAATCCTTTTCTTGGAGTACATCACGGGACACAGAGCGACATAGTCATTACTAATGGTTATATAGTTACCGTCAGGTGCTGGTACTGGCAACTTCCAAAACCGGAAGTACCCTCCCCTATATAAGCCCCTCCCATCCGGGAGCACCTCAGTTTTGTAGCAAAGCAATAAGTGTCCCCAAAGAGGGGCGGGAGCTCTGTGTCCCGTGATGTACTCCAAGAAAAGGATTTTACAGGTAAGCTGTTATAAAAATCCTATTTTCTTTCTCGTACATCACGGGACACAGAGCGACATAGTCATTACTAATGGGATGTCCTAAAGCAATGCCAAATGAGGGGGGGGATACACCATATATAAGCTGAGCGCTATCAGACATGAGGATCTTTTGCGGCCTGCAACACACTGCGCCCAAAGGCGACATCCTCCTGACTTCTAACGTCCACCTGGTAGAACCTAGTAAACGTGTGTACTGAAGACCATGTTGCGGCCTTACAGACTTGAGCCAGGGAGGCCTGGTGATGCACTGCCCATGAAGTTCCAACTGCTCTCGTGGAGTGCGCCCTAACTTTGAACGGAGGCGGTCTACTTCTCAAGCTATAGGCTTGTATTATGACCTGTCGAATCCACTTGGCTAAAGTAGATTTTGACGCTGCCTGACCCTTTCTGGGGCCTTCCGGCAGAATAAACAAAGTATCCGTTCTGCGAATCTGAGCAGTGGCTTTTAGATAAGCTTTAACTGCTCTTACTACATCCAAAGAATGCAATAACTTTTCCTCTACCGAAGTAGGCTTGGGGAAAAAAGAAGGAAGAACCACATCTTGGTTCAAATGAAAACTCGATACCACCTTAGGAAGAAAGGCTGGATGAGGACGTAACACTACTCTGTCCTTATGGATAACCAGATATGGCTCCTTACAGGACATAGCTGCTAATTCCGATACTCTTTTAGCCGAACAAATGGCTACTAGAAAAAACAATTTCCTGGTGAGAAGCACTAAGGAAATATGCTGTAATGGTTCAAATGGTTGTTTCTGTAGAACCGACAGAACCAAGTTTAGATCCCATGGACATATGGGAATATTAACCGGAGGACTAATACGCATCACTCCTTGTATAAAGGCTTTGACTAGTGAATGCGAAGCCAAGGGCCTTTGAAAAAATATTGACAAGGCCGAAATCTGACCTTTGATAGTACTCAAGGCAAGCTTCCTATCTACAGCCCATTGTAGGAAGTCCAGAATTCTACCTATTACGTATTTACGTGGATGCCATTTCCTGGCCTCACACCAGGCGATGTACGCCTTCCAGATTCTATAGTAGATCTGCCTGGATACCGGTTTCCTGGCATTGATCATGGTAGACACCACAGCATTAGAGAGCCCTCTCCTTTTTAGAATGTGGGCTTCAATAGCCAGGCCGTCAAACCTAGGGCTGGTAAGGAAGGGTGGTATATCGGTCCCTGCGAAAGCAGGTCCGGACGATGTGGGAGGGTCCAAGGACTCCCCACAGACATTTTTACAATCTCCGCGTACCATGCTCTTCGGGGCCACGCTGGAGCCACCAGAATCACTGGTTTCTTTTCTACCCTGATTCTGCGGAGTAATCGAGGTAACAATTGTGGCGGTGGGAATGCATATATCAGCTTGAACTGATCCCAAGGGAACACTAGGGCATCCGAGCCGCACGCTAGGGGATCCCTTGTCCAAGAGACAAACCTGTCCACTTTCGTGTTGAACCTGGATGCTAGCAGATCTACATCCGGTGTTCCCCACCGCTGACATATTGTCCGGAAAACCTCGGGATGAAGGGACCATTCCCCTGGGCATAATTGTTGGCGACTTAGAAAGTCCGCCTTCCAATTCTTCACCCCTGGAATGAATACCGCAGATATGGCTGGGACATATCTTTCTGCCCATCTCAGGATGTAACTTACTTCCCTTTGGGCTGCACGACTCCTGGTGCCCCCCTGACGATTGATATATGCCACTGCTGTGGCATTGTCTGACTGAATTCTGACAGGGGACCCTTGGAGTTTGGATGTCCATGCTACTAGGGCATACCGGGCTGCTCGTATCTCTAAGAGATTGATGGGCAGGGCCTTTTCCGCATCCGACCATCTGCCCTGGAGAGACCATTGCTCCAGTACTGCTCCCCAGCCTAAAAGGCTGGCATCTGTAGTGACCACCTTCCAAGAAATCGGACTGAAGGATTTCCCTCTTTCCAGATTCCGGGGAACCAACCACCAACGGAGGCTTCTGCGAACGGAAGGGGACAAGGACATTGGTACGTCCAGAGCCTGAACTTTTTTGTTCCAGGCTGACAGTATGGCCCTTTGCAACTTCCTTGAATGGAATTGACCGTAGGGTACTGCTTCGAATGATGCCACCATTTTTCCCAGCAGCCTCATGCACAGGCGTATGGATGGCTGTCTTTTTGAACCCACTAAGTGGATCAAATCTCTCAAAGACGACCCCTTTTCTCGAGACAAGAAAATTTTTCTCTGGTCTGAATCCAGCCTTAGCCCCAAGTATTCCAGACTTTTGACTGGTTTTAGGGCTGACTTGTCTCGGTTGATAATCCAACCGTGATATTCCAGATACTTGATTGTCTCGTGAACAACCACTTCTAGTTTTTCCACTGAGTGGTCTATCAGCAACAAGTCGTCTAGATATGCCATTATCGTTACACCTCGTGTTCTTAGATTGGCCAATAATGGGGCCAGAATTTTTGTGAACACTCTTGGTGCTGTGGCCAGACCGAAGGGTAAGGCTCTGAACTGAAAATGGCGCCCTTCTACTGCAAAGCGTAGAAATTTTTGGTGGACTGGAAAGATGGGAATGTGCAAATAAGCATCTTTGATGTCGATCGTGGCTAACCAATCCTCCCCTTGTAGGGCAGTGGCCACCGATCGGATCGACTCCATCGGAAAGTCCTGATATACAGGAATTTGTATAGCCCTTTTTGAATTAATATGGGCCTCCCGTCCGCGTTTGCTTCGGGACTGTAAAGAGGTTTGAGTAAAACCCGAACCCTCATTCTTCCAGGGGAACTTCCATAATTACTCCTTGGAGCAATAGTTGTTCTAGTGCCAACAGGAGGGACTCTCTCTTCCGGGGATCCCTTGGCACGTTTGACCTTAAAAATGGGAAGGAGGAGAGTCTTTTAACTCCAAACTGTATCCCAAACCTACTGCGGAGAGCACCTATCTGTCTTGATCGTGTCCCGCCAGGTCTCTTTGCGAACAACTGGAGTCCTCCCCCCACCCGACTGAGTGGGGGCTTCAATGAATTTAACTTTGGGGGAGGTTTTGTACCTCCCCTGACCCAGGGTTTCTCATTACCCTGCTACTGTCCCTGTTTTTTACCCCCGGGATTTGACCGAGGAGGCCGTCGGAACTGTTACACAGCCGATGCCCCAGGGACTGGAGAAGCAGGCCCCTTAAAGAGGGACCTCTAACTCTGCTTTTAACCGGCAAGAGCGTATTTTTACCGCTGGAAATTTTCTGGATATATTTGTCCAGGTTTTCCCTGAATAAGCGTTCACCATGAAATGGGACGCTAACCAGCCATTCTTTACAGGGAGCTTCAGCAGACCAGTTTCTGAGCCATAGGAGCCTACGCATATGTCTATAGACAGCGTAAGGCGGGAGGCCTGATGGACTGAATCCTCTATGGCGTCAACCGCAAAGCCTAAGGCTCTAGGTAGATCAGCTAGGGCAAAGCCTGCTGATCTGTCAAGTCCCTCAAGACCTGTTTCAACTGATCCTTCACTGCTTAGCAGACCCCAATAGCTGCTACTGCTGGTTGTATCACCAAGCAGATTTTCATAAGGACTCCAATCTTTTATCTATTGGGTTCTTGAACATTTGGACATTATCCACTGGACATGTCAGTGATTTATACATACAAGAGATGGCTGCGTCCACTGTAGGGACCTTCCATTTTTTTTTTTTTTTTGATGAACTTATCCTCCATGGGATAGACCACCGGAAATCTCTTGGGGGAATAAATATTTTCTCAGGACGTTCCCAATCCTGGTAAATGAGCCCTTTCAGTAAAGGGTGAAGTGGAAAAGAACAAACAGTCTGGGGGCTTCTAGCGACCCCAACGAGGATACAGTAGTGGTTGATGGTTCCGCAAGGTGCATTTTTAAATGCTGATCGGACCATGTTAGTCAGAGACTGAACCCATAATCTTTCAGCTTGAGATGCTGAGAAAAGGTTCCCCCACTGTTGATTCCTCTATAACAGAATCAACCTTATCCTGATCCCCTTCAGGCAGGTCGATCCCTGTATGGGACTGTTGCTCTGCTAACAGGCACTCTGAAGGAGGAGACGGAGATCGGGCGTGCTTTCCCTGACAGGGAGGCAGCGATAAATTTTGACAATCTCTCTCTAATCCTCCCAGAGCTGAGGAAAAAACCTCCTCTGTTACATACACAGGAGCAGGTGACTGAGGACAGCCACAGTACCAAGTACCCCTGCGGGGTCTCTACGGTCACTTACCTCTGAACTTCAGGGGAGACTGGTGCAGCAGGAGTATGCCCAAGATCCTCAGAGCCCGATGAGACCCCCTTCGCTTCCTGGAAGATTCAGTTCCGGAGCTACTGGACGGCATATTCCTAAGCCTAAAGCTGAGGTATTCCAGCCGTAATACACCACTTTTACTGAGAATAGTCTAGCACAATTGCTGCTATATCACAGTTGGTGTCTACTAATGTGCCTTTCTAGGGGATGCCTGTATCAACCGCTTGCTGTATGCCTTTAAATGTTGCCAGCTCTGTCTCTGTACTTCATAGCCAGCTTACTGCAATAATGTGGCTTTTTAAAAACCTGCTGGGACGCCCGCACATGCGCAGAAGCGCTGCGGCGCGCACAGAGCGTCATCCCCCAGGCCCCGCCCCTTTTTCCGGCCACCTCTATATATAGAGGCGCGTGCACGCGCACGCGCGCGGCCACGTGCGCCTCGGCGCTAATTTTCAAACATGGAAACCAGGGACAGGAGCCAGGGCCCCCTTTGCCGCAGGCCGGGGGATAGACGAACACTGCAACATGGCAGAGGAAACAGTTTCCTGTAGGAGAACTCACCAGCTGCCTGGACTTTGCTCTCTGAGAAGAAACTAGTCCATATGACAAGAAAAACATTCCACAGCGGCCTCTAGTGGACAAACACAGGTACCGCAGTTTAATATACTAAACATATATAAAAAAACATTCTTTTTTTTTTTTTTTTTCTTGACCACCATTAAAAATTATTACATTTTTTTTAGTAGTTACAGGCATGCACAGATATTAGCGGGAATACCGTTAGGTAACAGACAGAAAGACAAATTAGGCTTGGGGGTCCCCCAATAGAACCAAGTTCCTGGGGGCCCCCACTTACCTGTTCCCCGCCGCAGGACTTTGTTTGGTCCACAAAAGCCCAAACTTCACCTATCACGGCAGGCATTGTAATCAAACCTTCAGGGACCGGGTTCCCAAGGATTCCACTCCCCTGGACCTGTATAGCACCCTGCACAGAAAACATCTTGGTCGTGGGTATGACCAGAGCTCTGGATCCCAGGGTCCAGCTCTCCTAAGAGAAGCATTACAGGCAGAACCTTGCTCTTCTCTGCAAGGCCCGGGTACCGACCGTTTAGCTATGAAGCTTTTTTGGTCGGATCCGGAATAGCTTACTGAGGCCCAAAAGAACCTGTACGCAAGCTCAGTGAAAAACACATGTTTCTTCTTGGCCAACACCTTAGACACTGGCAAAAAACTGAGGTGCTCCCGGATGGGAGGGGCTTATATAGGGGAGGGTACTTCCGGTTTTGGAAGTTGCCAGTGCCAGCACCTGACGGTAACTATATAACCATTAGTAATGACTATGTCGCTCTGTGTCCCGTGATGTACGAGAAAGAAATTGGCTTAACAACTGACTCGGCTTGCCCCAGATGTGGCAATCCGGGGTCATTGATAAATTTAATATGGCGATGCCAGAAACTCCAGAGGTATTGGGCAGAGGTTGTGGGTACACTTAATGGGATTTTAGATCTGAATCTTCCAGTGGATCCTTTAATGTGTCTACTGGGCTATCTTGACATCCTCGTGCATAAACCACCAATGTGGTTTACTGTTGTAAGAGTGCTTTTTGTGGCACTTAGGCAATCTCCATTAGGTGGACCTCTCCTCACCCACCGACTATATCTGATTGGATATTTGATCTGAATAGATCTATTTCCTATGAGAGGCATGTTCTTTTTGGGTGGAATTTATCTAAGAGGTTTGATACTATCTGGAAACTTTGGCTTGACCACATGGATACAGGACTGAGGTAGGAGGTACGATTCCCAGAATGTGGACATATGGGAGGAGGGGGAAGGAAGGGAATAGGGTTTTATGAGCTGATCTCAATGTTATCATTTTTATTTATTTTCTCCTTTGTTTTAGTTTTTTGTAGAGGTCGACCGATATATCGGTGGATTTTTCTCCAAATTAGGCCGATATAACACTGACCGCAGTCACCGCACCTCTGCCTGCAGAGTGTGGAGAATCCTTCTTCCTTCTCCACACTGTTGGCAGAGCAGCGCCGCGGTGCGTGAAACTGTATGTGTGAAACTGTAGGGAGAGAGAGAGAGAGAGAGAGAGAGAGAGAGAGAGAGAAGCTGTCAAAAATTAGGTTGAATGTCGGGGGTGGGCGGGACCCAGCTATCCAACACCTGTCAACAATGGGATGGGATCTGGGCGGGCCGCTATGTGTATGTGGCCCCGCCCTTTCTTAAACAGCCCAACCATTGGCTGGATAGTTGCTGGGTCCCGCCCACCTCTGACATCACGCTGAATGCTTCAGCTCTTCTCTCTCTCTCCATACAGTTTCACACACGCGGCGCTGCAGAGAGCAGTTTCACAGTTACACTATCGGCTGTGAAACCTGCCAATGCCAACCAGTGCCATATGCCAGTGACATCTGCCAATGCCAACTAGTGCCATCTGCCAGTGCAATCCAGTGTATGCCAGTGCCATCTGCTTATGCCAACCAGTGCAACTTGCTAATGTCAACCTTTGCCATCTGCCAGTGCCAATTAGTGCCACCTGCCAGTGCCAATCAGTGCTATCCAGTGCCACCTGCCAGTGCCAACCAGTGCCATCTGCCAGTGCCAGTCAGTGTCACCTGCCAGTGCCACCTGCCAGTGCCAATCCGTGCCTGCCAGTGCCACGTTCCAGTGCCAATCAGTGCCATCTGCCAGTGCCACCTGCCCAAAAAAAAAAAATCAGCCTTAAATATCGGCCGCAAAAATCGTCATCATATAAATCGGCCATCGGCCAGAGAAAAACCCATATCGGTCGACTTCTATTTTTTTGTGTATATGTTGTTGTGATATAAAAAAAAAAAAAATGGAAAATAAAATCTGATTAAAAAAAAAAATAAAAAAAAAAAAACATAACTTATTATCATAAGAAGCTAGAGGGCCGATCTATTAGAATCGAAGAGAAGAAACATAGCACACAATTGTGTCGCACAGCCACCAATCAAATTCTTGTTTAATGTTTCTCCAAAAGTAAACTGTAAAATCTGGTTGGTTCCGTAGTTACAACTCCAGTTCTCTGCGTATGTTCAATTCTCATTTTTATTGTAATATTAAAGTGGTTGTAAACCCACTTTTTAAACAAAGACCTACAGGTAAGCCTAGTTTAAGGCTTACCTGTAGGTGCATGAAATATCTCCTTAACCTACACGGTTAAGGAGATATTTGTATGTAAATGCGGCGACGCTGACGTCACCCCATTCACAAATTCGGCTAGGTCGCAACATTCGAAGACGTAGCCGAATTCGACAGCTCACGCGCGCATGCGCGGAGTCACGTCTTCGCCACTCCGGCCAATCACAGCGCCGGAGCGGCGCTGTGATTGGCTGCAGCGGCGATACCTGGAAGTAACATTCCGGCTATCGCCGCAGCGATGGATGCGGCTAGAGGAGGGACACGGACGACTTCGGGGGCCCCGATCGAAGGTAAGTGGTACATAATGAGCTAGTATGCTAGTCATACTAGCTCATTATAGCTTTGTCTTGCAGGCAAGTAAAAAAAAATAAAAAAATTGTCTACAGGGTTTACAACCACTTTAAATCCCTGGTACAGATGTTTGCACACATCAATCAGAATAGATGCAAACTTGCAACAAGCAATTTCAAACTGGGTATCAATAAAAGAAGAAAGCCCCAATATTGGCTTTCAGACAACCACCCAACCTCAGACATAAACTAATCAGCAGGAAACCTCTGATTATGAAGTCGCAAATAATGGAAGCAAACCCTGCAATATAAAACGCTGCAAACTGTGCTACCAGATCAATTTATCCAAGTGTCACACACACAAATGGGACCTTCAATATCATGGTATCTTACAACAGTACCTCCAGTAATGTTGTGCATCTCATCCAATGCAAAAGGTGTAGCAAAGGATCTTATGTTGGCGAAACAGGACAGAATTTGCAAGCGAGGATGAATTTGCACAGACATACCATCAAGGAATATAAAGAAGATAGTTTTTGCACACCTGTGGGACATCACTTCTCACAACCGGACCACACTATAGAAGACCTCAATGTTTTAGTTCTTAGGCTCCATGTACACTGAAGCTGATAAACTGCAGTTTATTGGCGTTTTGGCGTTTTTTTAAAAAGCCCATTAATTGCACTCCATGTTAGCCTATGTGTTCATGTACACATGGATGTTTTTAGCGTTAATAAGCAGTGGAGTTAATGGGCTTTTTTCTGAACGCAAGAAATTTGCGTTTAAAGTGCCGTTTTTCGGCGGTAAAAACACAAAAAAATGCAAAACGCTGAAAAACGCTAATGAACGCTCAAAAACGCAGGTCGGCAGCGTTTTTAGCGTTTTTTGATCCATTGAAAAAAAAAAAGCTAAAAAACGCTAACACTGAAAAACGCTAATAAACGCTAGTAAAAAACGCTGATAAAAGCTATATTTTAAAGCAGCTTTTTCTGGCAGAAATCTGGCGTTCAAAACGAGCCTTAAAGAGAATTTAAGAACTATCCAGGAAAGGAAAACATTTGAACTAAGAATGATACTTCTTTTTAAAACAACAAAAAAAAACAAAAAAAAACAGTCTAAATGTAGATATTGGTTTCCTTACCCATTATACTACAGTTTTTTACGACCCCCTCTGTGACTGTCACCCCCCCCCCCCCCCCCCCCAGTCTATAGCTCTCCCTCTGTTATATCTCACTAACTCTGCTGCTAGCTTTATTACCATTGATTTGTATGTGTTTGTTTTTCTTTGTTTTATTTGCCTCAGAGATTGTGTTTTTTTTTTCTTTTTGTTTTAACATTCTGCTAAAACTTTTGTGAATCAGTACTGCTTGGACCTTGAAGAAGGGGACATACCCCAAGAGCTTATCCTGATAAATTGTATGCTAGTGCAAATAAAAAAATGGGATTTTTGTACTCACCGTAAAATCCATTTCTCTGACATCCATGGACCGACACGGCGTCTCTTACACTTTACACGTGGGTATATGTCCCTGCTTGCAGGAGAAGACCTAGGCAGAATGTTAAATGTTAAAACATTCCAGAACAAACCAGAGCTGAACAGCCCCGCCCAGGGGGGCGGTCCCTCCGGACATTACCCTCACACCTGCAGCTAGCAGGCCTCAGTTCGTAACAAAGCAGCACAAACTAAAAGGAAGGGTGGGTGCCGTGTCGGTCCATGGATGTCAGAGAAATGGATTTTACGGTGAGTACAAAAATCCCATTTTCTCTTATTATCCATGGACCGACACAGCGTCTCTTACACTTTACACGTGGGATGTCCCAAAGCAGTGTCAAGAGGGATGGGAGTAGTATAAATGGAAAAACCAAAAAACTTCACTCCAAAACAAGGCAGAGCTCCCCAACGGAGGAGTTGCCACTTTAAACAGCGGCCTGCAACACCTTGCGGCCGAAGGAAGCATCCGGAGATGCAGCCTCATCAACCCTATAAAACATAGAAAAGGTATGAACAGACGACCAGGTCGCCGCCTTGCACACTTGTGCAACCGACGCTTGATGTCGGAAAACCCAGGAAGCACCAATTGCCCTGGTGGAATGCACCGTAACCGGGAAGGAAGGCGCCCGCCCCATGAGAGTATAGGCTTGAAAGCCGGTTTGTCCGATCCACCTAGAAAAAGGTGGCAGACGAAGCCGCTTGACCCTGTATCTGACCAGAGACAGTCAAACAGAGAGTAGACTTCCGAATAGAAGCAGCAGACAGGCACACCTGCAAGGCACGTACCACATTCAAAGTGTGCCGCGCGCACTCTGGGATGCGACGGGCGAGGACACTAGGACGGGAGGACAAATGTCCTCATTTTAGGTGAAAGGTGAAGATCACCCTTGACAAAAGAGAAAGTCGCGGATGCAACACCGCCTTATCCTTATGGATGACTAAATATGGCAACTTGCAGTACAAGGTCGCTAATTCAGATACTCGTCTAACAGAAGTGATTGCCACTAAAAAGAGCCACCCACTGAGACAAAGCGAAGAGGGGAATATCCCTGATATTCTCAAAAGGAGGTTCCTGGAGAACCGAGAGTACCAATTTCGATCCCACGGGGGGAAAGGAGACACGACAGGAGGGAGCCCATGGCGAACCCCCTGTACAAGGGTGCCAACCAAGGAATAACCCGCTAGTGGTCACCGAAAGAAGACGGCCAAGGCCGAAACTGACCCTAAATGATACTCAAAGCGAGCCTTTGGGCCACGCCATGCTGTAGGAAACGCAGGATTCTAAGGACGGAATACGTCCGAGGATGTCAGTCCAGCTCTTCGCACATGGCGATGTAAGCTATTCCAGGTACAGAGATAGTTCTGGAGGAAGACTTCCGTGTCCTTCATATGGACGAAATGACCGAGTCCGAGAGCCTCGGTCTCTCAACACCTGGCTTATAACAGCCATGCCGTTAAGGCCCGAGACTGTAAAGGCAGGATGAAATATATGACTTTGAGACAGAAAGTCCTCCCTATTGGCAACCATCAGGGAACGGCCTCGACGAGACGTACCAGATCGGCGTACCAGTGAAGCCGAGGTCGATCCGGAGCAATGAGGATCACCGGAATTCCCTCGGTCGCCACCCTGCGCAGCAGGCGAGGAAGCAACTGCAGCGGAGGATAAAACGTGTATCAGGTGATCATGACCCCATGGGCCACTGACGCCTCTGATGCATCCGCCCAAGGATACCTGGATCTGGCCACAAATCGACAACTTACAATTGAGTCGAGAAGCCATCGGGTCCACCTCCGGCGTGCCCCACCGTTTGTGTGGCAAAGGAGTTGAAATACCTCCGGGTGCAAGGACCACTCTCCCCGGTCCAACGTCTGGCAACTCAATAGTCCGCCAGTTCTATGCCCGGAATGTAAACGGCTGACAGAGCCGGCACGCTTCCTTTAGCCCACTTCAGGGTACGGGGGACCTCGGAAGCCTCAGCTGAGCTTCGAGGTGGTCAACATACGCCACCACCGTGACTTGTCCGACAGGATCCCAATGGAACGATCCTGCAATCTCTCAGACCACGAGGAGAGGCACAGTCTAAGCTAAGGTTATGGACATCAATCAATTAGAACTATTGTCTTATTTACCTCTGTTTCTACTTTCTCCTTTATATAAATATGGCTGTGGTCACTATGCACTCTACCTGCATATACACTCTGCGATCCATTTGTTTGATTCCCAGACTGTTGGAGAGTTTTTCTACAACTATTTTCCAGCATACTTCCAACATATTACTTTATGGGGCTTCCGTTTCGTTTTTTTGTTTTTTCCCCCTCCTCTCCTGCCATCTCCAAGGGACTCTATTTCTGCTCGATAGTAATTTGGAAATTGTCTTTTTCATATGAAGCCAAATTATTTATACAACATTAGACATCCTGGTTTTGAGTAACCAGATGTTCTTAACAGTAAGCATTTTTCACTAATCCAATGTTATCAATTGAATAATAGGTGCACGCCTCCACAGTGACCGTCGGGTTCGTTCTATACCTTTTTCCCTGTCTCCAAGGTCAGTATATATAATTTAGGTCTTCTCCGCGTTCCTTTACAAAAGTGTAAACATATCTTCCCTTTTTCTATAAGGGTTTCTAAATGTATTATAGCATTATTGAATGCATGATGACAAATTACAAACTCATGATATATGTTATGTGTTTAAATATATTTCCTGTTTAGTTCACATGACACGCTCCTGAAGAAGCGTCACTGGACGCGGAACTTGTCGAGCGAGAGTGAAATTATTACATCTTTTCCTACAACTTATGCCGTTTCAACCATACCTCAACTTTTTGGGAATGCATCTAACTGGCCTATGGATGAACACTGGCCCTATATGATCTGCATTAGAGCTATGGTGTTGTACTATATCGGTATTGTTGTATCGTCTCTTTTAGAACTTGTGAACAATTTTTATACAGAAATATTGATATGTTAGTTTATTATACAATAAAAATATTCTTTTTATATAATTTGTGTATGGTGCCTAAAAAGTCCAAGTCCCTCCATCTAGCTTCTTCTATATTCAAATGTTAGGACGTGGCACGCCAGGTACTTTTTTTTGTTGATATCCACAGTTACCACTCTGTGGCTGATACAACATATTCTCTCTCTCCGAAACAGATTAGGGTGGAAGCACCCGGGCAATCAGTCATTATTGACTGAAAGTGGTATTACTATTTTCTAAAAATAAATTGGTTTAATATCAATAGTTATTCAATATATTTTTTAAAAAAAATAAATAAATTTTTTGAAACCATATTAAAAATTATTTGAGGGTTTCCCTCGTTATATATGGTAAATTTATTTACATGAATGCCAATTTTGGTTCTATTAACTGGTGACATGGACTTTTTGGGCACTGCTTGGTCTGGATATATGTCAGATATCCAGACAAATTGTAATGCTGAGACTGAACAAGAGATCGGCATCAATCAATTTATGGCCAAACTCAAACGACTTCTTAAAAAGAAATCTAACTTACACTGGCACATTGAATTCTTAGGCAAATACGTTCATGAAAATATTAGCCCTCTGGGACTAAGGGTACAAGTCTATCCTTCTTTCCAGAATGCTACCCCAGAATTCAAACTGGCATGGGAAAATATATTGACCACTTGTAGCACAAATCTAATGCGGCTACTTATTGCCCAATACCAATCTGAATTGTTGTTATTAGATCAAGAAATTACATTATTGCAATCTAGTAATGAAAATATCAAAATCATTCCCAATATGCCAAGCGGGGTCAAGATATAAAAGATTATGTCACTCGAATCACCAGAGACATAATCTATAAAAAACAAAATAAACTATCCAAAGATAGGACAGCATTTAGTGAGGGCTTTGCCTATAGATGGCAAATATCTACTCAGAACAAAGGATCTAGATCAAATTTTCGTAGGCCAAGAAATAAAAATAATGATCAATTCACCACTGACGATGATACTGAATCCGATTCTGCTTCTTTTTTTCCTTCACAGCATATGTCCAGAAAGAATAATCCAGCATCCTCTTCTCACAACCAGGGATCACGTAAGCGGGACTTTGGTTTTTTCCCCCTCCTCTCCTGCCATCTCCAAGGGACTCTATTTCTGCTCGATAGTAATTTGGAAATTGTCTATTTCATATGAAGCCAAATTATTTATACAACATTAGACATCCTGGTTTTGAGTAACCAGATGTTCTTAACAGTAAGCATTTTTCACTAATCCAATGTTATCAATTGAATAATAGGTGCACGCCTCCACAGTGACCGTCGGGTTCGTTCTATACCTTTTTCCCTGTCTCCAAGGTCAGTATATATAATTTAGGTCTTCTCCGAGTTCCTTTACAAAAGTGTAAACATATCTTCCCTTTTTCTATAAGGGTTTCTAAATGTATTATAGCATTATTGAATGCATGATGACAAATTACAAACTCATGATATATGTTATGTGTTTAAATATATTTCCTGTTTAGTTCACATGACACGCTCCTGAAGAAGCGTCACTGGACGCGGAACTTGTCGAGCGAGAGTGAAATTATTACATCTTTTCCTACGACTTATGCCGTTTCAACCATACCTCAACTTTTTGGGAATGCATCTAACTGGCCTATGGATGAACACTGGCCCTATATGATCTGCATTAGAGCTATGGTGTTGTACTATATCGGTATTGTTGTATCGTCTCTTTTAGAACTTGTGAACAATTTTTATACAGAAATATTGATATGTTAGTTTATTATACAATAAAAATATTCTTTTTATATAATTTGTGTATGGTGCCTAAAAAGTCCAAGTCCCTCCATCTAGCTTCTTCTATATTCAAATGTTAGGACGTGGCACGCCAGGTACTTTTTTTTGTTGATATCCACAGTTACCACTCTGTGGCTGATACAACATATTCTCTCTCTCCGAAACAGTCTGATGGCCCGTAATTCCAGAACATTAATCGGCAAACGGGCTTCGTCCGGAGTCCAAGCCCTTGGGCCAACAGGACTCCCCAGATTACACCCCAGCCCTTCAGGCTGGCGTCTGTAGTGAACACCGTCCATTGGACGGGGAGGAACGACTTCCCGGACCGAAGAGCCGGGGACCCAAACTCCATGTCAGGGACGCCCTGACCAGGTGGCTCACCTGGATCGGAAAATCCAAAGACAACGGGAATTTGTCCCAAGGGAACAAGATCTCCTTCTGCAATGCCCTGGTGTGTGATTGGGCATACGGAATGGCCTCGAAAGAGGTCACCATGAGTCCCAGGATTCCCATGCAAAAACGGATTGACGACCATTTTTTGGGATGTCAGCATCCGTACTGCAGACTGAAGTGTCAGTAGCTTCCCCGGAGGTAGGAATACCTTTTGCCTCCAAGGAGTCCAGAATCAGACCGAGATACTCCAAATCTCGAGTCGGGACCCGGACTGACTCCTGAATGTTTAGGAGCCACCCGAAGTCCCTGAGGGTCTGACTGACGATAGTCACACTGTCTTCTAATACTGAGCCATTTCCTGCTCTGAGAAGAAGATCGTCCAGATAGCCCACGACAGCAATGCCTTGCTGTCTCAGCAAGCTAGAACCGGCACAAGCACCTTAGTGAACACCCTCGGCGCCGGGGCTAGGCCGAAAGGAAGAGCCACAAATTGATAGTGGACTTCGTCGATCGCAAGCGCAGATCGAAACATACAAGTAGGCGTCCTTGAATTCCAAGTTCGCCAGAAAATCCCCTTGACGGAGTGCACTGACCACCGTGCAAATGGATTCCATGCGTAACTTTTGCACCTTCACGAAGGCATTCAGGACCTGGAGGTCCAAGATAGGCCAGTAGAATCCCTGAAACCTCTCCTGTGACGGAACCGGCACAATCACTCCGGACCTCAAACCTGAATAGGCCCCATAGGGCCACCCGACGGGCAGGAAGGAGAGGAAGATTCGAGGGAAGAATCTGTCTGGTATTAGGAACGGAACCTATCCTGTAACCTGAGGGGATCACCTCGCACACCCACCAGTAGGAGATCCGGGAGGTCCATTGATCCGTGGACCTGCAAAGTCGTCCCCACTACCCCAGAGTTGGGAGGGGGCAAGACTTCACGCGGAGGCGGGCTAGGGAGCCGGCTTGTTCGGCATACGCACCCAGGGGCGCTCGTGTCCACCAGCCGTACCGCTGTCAGTCTGGGGGGCCTCCCCGTTGACTGACGAAAATATCCCCTTTTTTCTGGAAAGGAAGGACCCTGCTTATAGCGGCCTCCTTGCCAGCCTGAGGAAGAACAGTGCTTTTACCTCCCGTGACATCCTTGATGATGTCATCCAGCGCAGCACCGAAAAAACCTACCACCTTTTAATGGTAAACCCTTCCGAGGCTTTTTAGAAGCTAGGTCAGCAGACCAGCATTTCAACCAGATCAGACCACGCAATACCCTGAGTTATAAGGGGCCGCGTCAAACGTGGTGTCGCCACATAAACCAGGCCCTGCACCATTTTTGGGCCAGAGCAATAGTGTCTGGAGGAAGAACATGCTCCTGTACAGTTGCCCATCCCGCAAGTGTTGGAGACACAAGGGTCGCCGCTACCACAAGCCGTAGGGCGGACCCCAACAAGGCAAACATGGCTCTACTCACCACTTCTGACCTCCTGTGAGTGGGGTCCTTAAATGCAGGAGTCCCCTCCACCGGGAGAATGGTGGCCTTGTTTAACCGGGCGACTGGAGGGTCGACCACTGGGGGAGAAGCCCACATTTTTAGTAGGGCATCCTTAAAAGGGGTATCTGATAGACAAACGCCGCGGGACCATAAAAGACTTCTGCGGCTTTTTCCCCAGACCTTGTCAGTGAGCTGGTCAAAGAAAGGTACATATTGAAAAAAACACTTTTTAGAAGGCCCGGCCCCAAGGAACCAGAGGAGACCGTCCGCCTGAGGTTCTGCATCCGCAGCATTTAGCTTGCGAGTGTCCCTCACTGCATCAATGAGTTCACAAAACAAGCACCCTGTCATTTACTGACACAGAACTGGAGTTTTCCTTGCAAGGAATGTCCTGTTCAAAACCATCAAATATATATTCAGAGCTAGGGTCCTGAGCGGTAGTGGCTAGGCCCATATCTGAATCAGCGCATTACCCCCCTTTTTTCTTTTTTTTTTTGTGGAAAAAAGGTGGGGATAGGGGCTTTTTTTTTTTTTTTTTTTGCTCCCTTGCGCTCACACACTGCTTTCTCCTGGTCAGATTAATGATTCCAGGAATGCCGACAACTGGTCCCTAAGGACCGCAGGTGCAGAAGCACTGTCAGTTGTCTCTAACAATGTGAAGAAAACAGGTGAACCAGACTCCAATATTGCCACCCTCTGAGACCTTATTCACCATTATAGTGAATAATACAGCCCACCCACAGGCCGTGCTGGGGCTGAGGACGGGATACCTGAAGTACTCACCACCCCTAGGGACCGCTGTATGAGCCGCGCTGTAGCGCTGTATGAGTCGCGCTGGTGCAGCCTGAGGTGAAGAATCACAGAAAACACCACAGCCAGTCCCCCAGAACACTTCCCAATAAAAATAACAGTCATGAAGCGGCCCCCCCAAGGCAGAGTGACCCCCCAAGTATCCCCACACAGCACAACAGCACAACAGGGTGCAGAGAGCAGCATAAAGGGGGGAGACAGGGAGAACCCCCCACACACAGAAACACAGCCAGCATGTACTCACCTTGCAGCAGGAGAGACTACTTACCCGTCCCGCAAGCACCTTGGAGAACACCCCCAGTGCCAATAAAGGGATTTTTATAACAGCTTACCTGTAAAATTCTTTTCTTGGAGTACATCACGGGACACAGAGCGACTTAGTCATTACTAATGGGTTATATAGATTACCTTCAGGTGCTGGCACTGGCCACTTCCAAACCGGAAGTACCCTCCCCTATATAAGCCCCTCCCATCCGGGAGCACCTCAGTTTTGTAGCAAAGCAATAAGTGTCCCAAAAAGAGGGGTGGGAGCTCTGTGTCCCGTGATGTACTCCAAGAAAAGGATTTTACAGGTAAGCTGTTATAAAAATCCCTTTTTCTTTTTCGTACATCACGGGACACAGAGCGACTTAGTCATTACTAATGAGACGTCCCAAAGCAATGCCAAATGAGGGGAGGGATACATAAGCTGGGCGCCATCAGGCATGAGGCTCTTTTGCGGCCTGCAACACACTGCGCCCAAAGGCGACATCCTCCTGACTTCTGACGTCTACCTGGTAGAATCTAGTAAACGTGTGTACTAAGGACCATGTTGTGGCCTTACAGACTTGAGCCAGGGAGGCTTGGTGATGCACTGCCCATGAAGTTCCAACTGCTCTTGTGGAGTGCGCCCTAACTTTGAACGGAGGCGGTCTCCTTTTCAAGCCATAGGCTTGTATTATGACCTGTCGAATCCACTTGGCTAAAGTAGATTTTTGATGCTGCCTGACCCTTTCTGGGGCCTTCCGGCAGAACAAACAAAGTATCCGTTCTACGAATCTGAGCAGTGGCTTTAAGATAAGCTTTAACTGCTTTTACTACATCCAAAGAATGCAATAACTTTTCCTCTACCGAACTAGGTTTGGGGAAAAAGGAAGGAAGAACCACATCTTGGTTCAAATGGCACCTCGATACCACCTTAGGAAGAAGGCTGGATGAGGACGTAATACTACTCTGTCCTTATGGATAACCAGATATGGCTCCTTACAGGACAAGGCGGCTAATTCCGATACTCTTTTAGCCGAACAAATGGCTACTAAGAAAATCAATTTCCTGGTGAAAAGAACCAAGGAAATGTGCCGCAATGGTTCAAATGGTTGTTTCTGTAGAACCGACAGAACCAGGTTTAAGTCCCATGGACATATGGGAATACTAACCGGAGGGCTAATACGCATCACTCCTTGTATGAAAGCTTTGACTAATGAATGCAAAGCCAAGGGCCTTTGAAAAAAATATTGACAAGGCCGTCTGACCCTTGATAGTACTCAAGGCAAGCTTCCTATGTACAGCCCACTGTAGGAAGTCCAGAATCCTACCTATTACGTACTTACGTGGATGCCATTTCCTGGCCTCACACCACGTGATGTACGCCTTCTAGATCCTATAATAGATCTGCCTGGATACCGGCTTCCTGGCATTGATCATGGTAGATACCACAGGATTAGAGAGCCCTCTCTTTTTTAGAATGTGGGCTTCAATAGCCAGGCCGTCAAACCTAGGGCTGGTAAGGAAGGGTAGTATATCGGTCCTTGCGAAAGCAGGTCCGGACGATGTGGGAGGGTCCAAGGACTTTCCACTGACATTTTTACAATCTCCGCGTACCATGCCCTTCGGGGCCACGCTGGAGCCACCAGAATCACTGGTTTCTTTTCTACCCTGATTCTGCGGATTAATCGCGGTGGGAATGCATATATCAGCTTGAACTGATCCCAAGGGAACACTAGGGCATCCGAACCGCAAGCTAGGGGATCCTTTGTGCGAGACACAAATCTGTCCACCTTTGCGTTGAATCTGGATGCTAGCAGATCTACATCCGGTGTTCCCCACCGCTGGCATATTGCCTGGAAAACCTCGGTGTGAAGAGACCATTCCCCGTGCATAATTGCTGGCGACTTAAAAAGTCCGCTCTCCAATTATCCACTCCTGGGATGAAAACCGCGGATATGGCTGTGACATACCTTTCTGCCCATTCCAGGATGCAATTCGCTTCCCTCTGGGCTGCACGACTCCTGGTGCCACCCTGGTGATTGATATATGCCACTGCTGTGGCATTGTCTGATTGAATTCTGACAGGTGACCCTTGGAGTTTGGATGTCCATGCTACTAGGGCATACCGGGCTGCTCGTATCTCTAAGAGATTGGTGGGCAGGGCCTTCTCTGCTTCTGACCACTTGCCCTGGAGAGACCATTGCTCCAGTACTGCCCCCCAGCCTATGAGGCTGGCAACTGTAGTGACCACCTTCCAAGAAACCGGACTGAAGGGTTTCCCTTTTTCCAGATTCTGGTACCAACCACCAATGGAGGCTCTTGCGAACGGAAGGGGACAGGGACATTGGTAAGTCTAAAGCCTGAACTTTTTTGTTCCAGGCTGACAGTATGGCCCTCTGCAAGTTCCTTGAATGGAATTGACCGTAGGGTACCGCTTCGAATGAAGCCACCATTTTTCCCAGCAGCCTTATACACAGGCGTATGGATGGTTTTTCTTTTTTGTACCCACTAAGTGGGTCAAATCTTTCAAAGACGACACCTTCTCTGGAGGTAAGAAAATCTTTCTCTGATATGAATCCAGTCTTAGCCCCCAAGTATTCCAGGCTTTTGACTGGTTTTAGGGCTGACTTGTCTCGGTTGATAATGCAACCGTGAGATTCCAGATACTTGATTATCTTGTGAACGACCACTTCTAGTTTTTTTCACTGAGTGGTCTATCAGCAAAAAGTCGTCTAGATATGCCATTATCGTTACACCTTGTGTTCCTAGTTTGGCCAATCGTAGGGCCAGAATTTTTGTGAACACTCGTGGTGCCGTGGCCAGACCGAAAGGTAAGGCTCTGAACTGAAAATGGCGCCCTTCTACTGCAAGGCGTAGAAATTTCTGGTGGGCCGGACAGATGGGAATATGCAAATAAGCATCCCTTATGTCGATCGAGGCTAACCATTCCTGCCCTTGTAGGGCGGTGGCCACCGATCGGATCGACTCCATCCGAAAAAGTCCTGATATGTAGGAACTTGTTTAGCCCTTTTATATTTAATATGGGCCTCATGTCCCCATTTGGTTTGGGGACTGTGACAAGGTTCGAGTAAAACCCGAACCCGTTTTCTTCCAAGGGAACCTTCATGATTACCCTTGGGGCAATAGTTGCTCTAGTGCCAGAAGGAGGGATCCACTCTTCTGGGGATCGCTTGGCACGTTTGACCTTATAAAATGGGCAGGAGGAATGTCTTTTAACTCCAGCCTGTATCCCAGACTTACTGCGGAGATCACCCATCTCTGATGGTGTCCCGCCAGGTCTCTGTAAACAACTGAAGTCTTCCCCTCACCCGACTGAGTGGGGGCAACCCTTCATGACTTAGGGGGAGGTTTTGTACCTCTCTTGACCCAGGGTTTCTTGTTACCCTGTGATTGTCCCTGATTTCTGCCCCCTGGATTTGACCGCGGAGGCCGTCGGAACTGTTTCACAGCCGATGTGCCAGGGACTGGAGAAGTAGGCCTCATAAAAGAAGGACTTCTACCCTTGTTCTTAACTGGCAAGAGTGTACTTTTACCGGCAGAAGTTTTCTGGATATATTTGTCCAGATCATCTCCAGATAAGCGTTCTCCATGAAATGGGAAGCTAATCAGCAATTTCTTACAGGGAGCTTCAGCAGACCAGTTTTTGAGCCATAGAAGCCTACGCATATGTCTACAGACAGCGTAAAGCGGGATGCCTGTTGGATTGTATCCTTTATGGCGTCCACCGCAACACAAGGCTCTAGGTAGGTCAGCTAGGGCAAGAGCCCGCTGATCTGGTAAGTCCCTTAAGACTTGTTTCAACTGATCTTTCATTGCTTGGCAGACTCCAATCGCTGCTACTGCAGGTTGTGTCACCATGCTTGCTGTAGAGAAAGCAGATTTTAGTAAAGACTCCAATTTTTTATCTATTGGGTCCTTGAACATTGGAACATTATCTACTGGACATGTCAGTGATTTATTTACACAAGAGATGGCTGTGTCCACTGTAGGGACCCTCCATTTTTTTTTTTTTTTATGAACTTATCCTCCATGGGATAGATCACTGGAAATCTCTTGGGGGGAGTAAATATTTTACAGGATGCTCCCAATCCTGGTAAATAAACCCTTCCAATAAAGGGTGGATTGGGAAGGAACAGACAGTCTGGGGAGCTTTCAGCGACCCCAGCGAGGAGACAGTAGTGGTTGAAGGTTCCGCCAGAGGCATTTAAAATGCTGCTCGGACCATGTTAGTCAGAGACTGAACCCATAATCTTTCAGCCTGAGATGCTGAGAAAGGTTCTTCCACTGTTGATTCCTCTATAACTTTATCAACCTCACCTGATCCCCTTCAGGTAGGTCGATCTCTGGGACTGTTCCTCCACTAACAGGCACTCTGCAGGAGGAGACGGAGATCGGACGCGCTTTTCCTGTGACAGGGAAGCAGCGATCAATGCTGTTAATCTCTCTTCCAATCCTTCCAGAGTTGAGGATAAAACCTCCTCTGTTATATATATAGGAGCAGGTGGACTGGGGACAGCCGCAGTACCAGGTACTCCTGCGGGGTTCCTACGGCTACTGACCTCTGAAATTTCAGGGAAGATTGGCGCAGTACAGCATGCCCAAAATCCTCAGAGCCCGACGGAGACCCCTTTCGCTTCTTGGAAGATCTATTTCCAGAGCGTCTGGACGACATATCCTATAAGCACAAAGCTGAGGTATTCCCGTCGTCATACACCAATTTTGCTGGTAATAGTCTAACACAGTTGCTGCTATATACCAGCTGGTGTCCACTAAAGTGCCTTTCTATGGGGATGCCTGCATCAACCGCCTCTGTGTGCCACTGTTTGTTGCTAGCTCTGTTTGCATCCAGCTGACACTTGTACTGTGTCTTTATACAAGCTGGGACGCCTGCACATGCGCAGAAGCGCCGTGGTGCGCATCGAGCGTCATCCACCCGCCCCGCCCCTTTTTTTTCATAGGAGGCGCGTGCACGCGCCCGCGCGCGCGCCCGTGCGCCATTGGCGCCCTTTTCGAAAATCAAACAGGGACTAGGAGCCAGGGCCCTTTTTGCCGGAGGGCCTGTGCGGTGGATGAGCGCAGCAACAGGGCAGAGGAAGTGGATTCCCACAGAGAAACTTACCAACTGCCTGGATCTTTTGACTTGAGAAAACCAAAGATCCACATGACAAGAAAAATGGACCACAGCGGCCTCTAGTGGTTTAACACAGGTACCGCGGTCCTTTTTTTTTTTTTTTCTTGACTACTATTAAAATTTTACATTTTCAGTAGTTACAGGCATACACAGATATTAGCGGGAATACCGTTAGGTAACAGACAGAAAGACAAATTAGGCTTGGGGGTCCCCCAATAGAACCAAGTTCCTGGGGGCCCCCACTTACCTGATCCCCGCCGCAGGACTTTGTTTGGTCCACAGAAGCCCAAACTTCACCTATCACGGCAGGCATTGTAATTAAACCTTCAGGGACCGGGTTCCCAAGGATTCCACTCCCCTGGACCTGTATAGCACCCTGCACAGACAACATCTTGGTCGTGGGTATGACCAGAGCTCTGGATCCCAGGGTCCAGCCCTCCTAAGAGAGGCATTACAGGCAAAACCTTGCTCTTCTGCTGCAAGGCCCGGGTACCGACCGTTTAGCTATGAAGCTTTTTTGGTGGGATCCGGAACAGCTTACTAAGGCCCAAAAGAACCTGTACGCAAGCCCAGTGAAAACACATGTTACTCTTTGGCCAACACCTTAGACACTGGCAAAAAACTGAGGTGCTCCCGGATGGGAGGGGCTTATATAGGGGAGGGTACTTCCGGTTTGGAAGTGGCCAGTGCCAGCACCTGAAGGTAATCTATATAACCCATTAGTAATGACTAAGTCGCTCTGTGTCCCGTGATGTACGAAAAAGAAAGAGGGACTCACTGGCTTGTTTCAGACAGGCCTATCACAGAGTCGTACTGCGTAGCTGTCGGCCCGGTCCACCGCGAAAGATACAGTAGGTACTGTTCGATCTTGAGAGGACCGCGGGAGCATGAAAGCAACCCGGCCACCCCTGGAGCCATGGGGTATGTCGTGAACTGAGTCTCACGCACACAAGGCGAGGATCAGCACGCTCGATGGTCGGACAGGGAAGACTACGAAGATACTAGTGTACCCAACCTGTTGCCCAGCCGACAGTTGATTGAAGGTCTCAAAAATAAAATAATAAAATTCCCAAAGGAATAAAAATTAAAAGTAAAATCTTCCAGGAGACTGGCTCCTGAGAGAGCCACGTCTTCTCCTTCTGCTAGGCAGAAAAAAACTGAGGCCTGCTAGCTGCAGGTGTGAGGGTAATGTCCGGAGGGACCGCCCCCCTGGGCGGGGCTGTTCAGCTCTGGTTTGTTCTGGAATGTTTTAACATTTAACATTCTGCCTAGGTCTTCTCCTGCAAGCAGGGACATATACCCACGTGTAAAGTGTAAGAGACGCCGTGTCGGTCCATGGATGATAAGAGAAAAGTATCACGGACAGTACCTAATAAAAGATCACTGTGGCAACTGAGCCTGGCAGAAAACAGAGAAATGTTTTCCAGGATGAGGGCAGTGTGCAGCTCCAGCAATAGGCAATAAGAGCCCAGAAGGTGAATGTGAGAGTGAGTACATACTCCAAGCTGGCCACCCTCCAAAGATGTACACAAACAAAACATCCTGGCAGTAGATTGCAGACTTCCCTGCCAACCTAGAAAATGTGCTACAGTTCGGCCAAATTGTGTTTCTTTTTGATCAGACTCCAGCCTGCAACTAGGGCTCCACTGCAGTGTCACAGGCTTGGCTTGCACAGACAGGTATCAATAGATCCACGCTGTCTAGCACTCCTGCTGGCTCCCAAAATGAGGGCAAAGCTGCAAGGCTCCCTCCAGCAACCATCAAATTTGAGTGATCAGGTATGTTGGAATTTTTTCAAAAACAAATGAATTTCTTATCAATGATGGGAGAATCATGCGAGAAATATAATCAAAAAAGAAATGCATATGAGCTGTGACCTGGAAAGAAAAGAAGATTCCCGGCCACGTTTCTTTTCTGTAGAAACAAGAGATGAAATTGAAGGCTTGGTTGGTCGAATTTCGAAATCAATGCTGGCACCATTGGATTACAAATTACATAAAATTTCTTTCTTTCTTAAGAAAATTAGTTTGGATTTCGAAACCATGTATGGCCTGCATAAGGCCCGGCAGGAGGAAAGCTGTTTGTTGAGAACCACTGGTTTAAAGTACATTTCTAAGCCCATATAAATGCATGTAAGGCTGCACAGACACAGTTGCTGCTCCCAATTTGACAGCTGTGCAGATACACAACCCCAAACACTAAGGCTACCTTCACACTGCTAACGCTGGGGCGTCGATGGTAAAGCGCCCCTATTTTTAGCAGCACTTTCCTGTCGCTAGCGGCCGAAAAAGCCGCTGCAGCGGCGCTTTGCCGGCGGTTCGGCCCATTGATTTCAATGGACAGGGTGCTGTAGGAGCGGTGTATACACCGCTCCTACAGCACCTCAGAGATGTGGCTAGCAGGACTTTTTTTTACAGTCCTGCCAGCGCACCACTCCAGTGTGAAAGCCTGAGGTCTTTCACACTGGAGTGAAAAGAGAGGCTCTTTCAGGGCGCTTTGCAGGCGCTATTTTTATCGCTATAGCCCCTGCAAAGCGCCTCAGTGTGAAAGTAGCCATAGGGGTTTATTTGCTATGGGGTATAGGGTTAGACAGTATAGGGTTTATTTACTAAAGCTAGAGAGTGCAAAATCAGGCTCACTTCTGCATGGAAACCAATTAGCATCCAGGTTTTATTGCTAAAGCTTAATTGAACAAGCTGAGGTTAGAAGCTGATTGGTTTCTATGCAGAAGTGAACCTGATTTTGCACTCTCCAGCTTTAATAAATAAACCCTATACTGTCTAAACTCGACCAAATGCATGTACAGCAGGAACATCTAAATGTACTAAAATGTGATTTGGGACGCATAAAAACAGGATTTTTATAACAGCTTACCTGTAAAATCCTTTTCTTGGAGTACACCACGGGACACAGAGCCAGTCATTACATAATGGGTTAAGGGTCACCAGCGGTGATTGGACACTGGCACAACCAATAGAAGAAAGTTCCCCTCCATATAACTCCTCCCATCAGGGGAGCACCTCAGTTTTTGTAGCAAAGCAGTAAGGTTCCCATAAGAAGGGGGGGACCTCTGTGTCCCGTGGTGTACTCCAAGAAAAGGATTTTACAGGTAAGCTGTTATAAAAATCCTGTTTTCTTTATCGTACACCACGGGACACAGAGCCAGTCATTACATAATGGGACGTCCCAGAGCAATGCTCAATATGAAGGGTGGGAGACCCAGATCAAACAGGCCGCTTGCGGACAAGAAGCCCTATACTGCTGCCTGCAGCACACTTCGCCCAAAGGCGGAATCCTCATGTCCTTTCACATCTACTTGATAGAATTTGGAAAATGTGTGGACTGAAGACCAAGTTGCAGCTTTACAGATCTGAGCCATCGAAGCCTGGTGGTGCAC
Organism: Rana muscosa; assembly: GCA_029206835.1. Classification (NCBI taxonomy): domain Eukaryota; kingdom Metazoa; phylum Chordata; class Amphibia; order Anura; family Ranidae; genus Rana; species Rana muscosa. The sequence continues at coordinate 60,559,408 of CM055122.1, read as the reverse complement.
TGCCCATGAAGCACTTATCGCCCTGGTAGAGTGCGCCTTAACAGAAAAAGGAGGAGTCCTGTTCTTTAAACCATAAGCTTGAACAATTACCTGTCTAATCCACCTGGAAATGGTGGATTTTGATGCCGCTTGGCCCTTCTTGGGACCATCTGGCAAAATAAACAAAACATCTGTTTTACGTATCTGAGCAGTTGCTTGCAGATACACCTTTACCGCTCTCACTAGATCTAGAGAGTGCAACAACTTTTCCCCCGCCGTCCGCGGGTTTGGAAAAAAAGAAGGCAAAACAATGTCTTGATTCAAGTGAAAAGCCGACACTACCTTAGGTAGAAAGGCAGGATGGGGTCGTAGTACAATTTTGTCCTTGTGACAATTTAGATAAGGCTCTTTACAAGAAAGAGCTGCTAGTTCTGATACTCTCCTAGCAGAAGCAATAGCGATCAAAAAGGCGAATTTCCTACTTAATATAATTAAAGGAATATGGCGAATAGGTTCAAAAGGTTGCTTTTGCAACACTGACAATACCAAATTCAAATCCCATGGGCACAAGGGAGACCTGACTGGAGGATTTATCCTCAGTACCCCCTGAATGAAGGCCCGAACTAGGGAATGAGATGCTAATGGTCTCTGAAAAAATACTGATAGAGCCGATATTTGACCTTTGATGGTACTAAGGGCTAATTTCATATCCACTCCTAACTGGCAAAAGGCAAGAATCCTGCTTATTTCATATTTCTGAGGGTTCCAACTTCTAGATTCACACCAGGAAACGTATGCTTTCCAGACTCTATGATAGATGAGTCTGGAGGCTGGCTTTCTAGCATTATTGAGCGTAGAAAGAGCTGGACCAGAGACCCCTCTCTTTTTCTGTGGGTCTCAGCAGCCAGGCCATCAAATTTAGCCTTTGTAAGGAAGGGTGGAATACTGGACCCTGTGACAGCAGGTCGTGTCGAAGCGGAAGCTTCCAGGGCCTTCCTTTCACCATCTTTATGATCTCGGCGTACCAAGGCCTCCTGGGCCAGTTTGGGGCCACTAGGGATTACTGGTATTCCCTCCTCTTTGATCCTGCGAAGAAGTCTTTGTAGAAGAGGGATCGGAGGGAATGCATAGATTAGTGAGAACTGATTCCACGGAGCGATTAGAGCATCTACTCCGTAGGCCAGAGGATCTCTCGTCCTGGACACAAAGTTGTCCAATTTCTTGTTGAACCTGGAGGCTAGCAGGTCTACATCTGGGTTTCCCCATCTCAGACATATGGCCTGAAAGACCTCGGGGTGGAGAGACCACTCTCCTGGTAATAGCTGCTGACGACTCAGATAGTCCGCTTGCCAGTTTTCTATCCCCGGGATGAAGATTGCAGAAAGGCAAGGTACATGCTCTTCTGCCCATGTCAAAATCCGGTTCACCTCCTTTTGAGCAGCCCGACTGCGGGTGCCTCCTTGGTGATTGATGTAAGCTACTGCCGTAGCATTGTCGGATTGAACCCGAACTGGGTGGCCCTGTAACCTGTATGTCCAGGTTTTGAGGGCTAGATATACTGCCCTGATCTCTAGTACATTGATGGGCAGGATCCCTTGGGTCTTGGCCCAGGTTCCCTGGGCAGAAGCCTCTTCGAATACTGCACCCCAGCCCGATAGGCTGGCATCCGTAGACACCACCTTCCAGGAGACCGGGAGAAAGCATTTTCCCTTCCGTAAGTTCTTGGCTTCTAGCCACCAATTGAAGCTTTGGCGTACTTGCGAGGACAGGCGCATGGGTATATCCAGAGCTTGGCTCTTCCTGTTCCAGGCGGCTAAAATATTGCCTTGAAGCAGTCTCGAATGAAACTGGGCGTAAGGGACAGCCTCGAAGGAGGCTACCATCTTCCCCAATAGCCTCATGCAAAGGCGAATAGACGGCCTCTTGTTTGCTTTGACCTTGTGGATCAGATCTTTCAGAGACTGTATCTTTGGCTCTGGCAGGTACACCCTGTTTTGGGCTGTATCTATGATCATGCCCAAGTACACTATCCTTCTTTGGCCCTGAAGAGAGGATTTTTGTAAGTTTATAATCCATCCTAAATGCTCCAGGTATCTTACTGTAGTGAGCACAGCGTGATCTAATCCCTCTTTTGACTGATCTATCACCAGATCGTCTAGATAGGCTGTTACCGCTATGCCCCGTGTCCTCAGATTTGCCAACAGGGGAGCTAGCACCTTTGTGAATACTCTGGACGCGGTAGCTACACCAAAGGGCAGGGCCACAAATTGAACGTGGCGATGTTCTACCGCAAACCTTAAGAATTTTTGGTGAGCGGGAAGGATGGGTATGTGTAAATATGCGTCCTTGATATCTATGGACGCCATGAATTCTCCGCCTTGTAAGGTGGCGACCACGGATCGGATCGTTTCCATTCGAAAATGGCGAACGTTCAGAAACCGATTTAGAGATTTTAGATCCAGGATGGGTCTGACATCTCCATTTGGCTTTGGAATCACAAAGAGGTTTGAGTAAAAAACCTGAACCTTGCTCTATTTGGGGTACCTCTGTAACCACCCCTTGAGCCAGTAAGTGATTCAAACCTTTGAAGAAGGATCCTCTCTTTTGTGGATCCTTGGACAGTCTTGAACCTCGGAATTGCAAAGATGGGATTTCTCGAAATTCCAGTCTGTACCCTGAGGATATTGTGGATACAACCCACTTGTCCTGGGTTTCTGTCCGCCAAGTTGCTGAGAACTGACGGAGCCTTCCCCCCACTCGGCCGAGCAGGGGCGCCCCTTCACTGAGAGGTCTTGGGGTCCTGCTTATTAGCTCTTGCACCCCACGGCTTTTTGTTCCTCTGAGCCTGATTTCCTTTGGCTTTTGTGGGTGGCTGAAAATGCCGTCGCCACTGGCTAGAGGCAGGTCTCCCGGGAGCTGGGGAAAGAGAGCGTTTAAAACAAGGCCTCTTGTTTTTCTTTCTCTCAGGTAAAAGAGTCGTTTTACCACTTGATATCCTTTGGATATATTTTTCTAAATCTTCCCCAAATAGGCGTTCGCCATGGAAAGGGAAACTTGCCAACAGCTTTTTGCATGGGGCTTCCGCTGACCAATGCGTAAGCCACAGCACCCTGCGCATATGTACCAGTTGGAGTGTAAGGCGTGATGCTTGCATAATAGAATCTCTCATGGCATCCACTGTGAAGCATAAGGCTTTTGGCAAATTCTCCCAATTTTTAGCCTGCTCTGGAGGCAGCTCCTTCAGCCCCTGCTTTACCTGTTGGCTGATGACCTGACACATACCGACTGCTGTTACCGCAGGTTGGGTAACTGAGCCGGCCAAAAGAAAGGAAGACTTAAGTAGGGATTCCAATTTCTTCTCAGAAGGATCTTTAAATACTTGCACATTGTCCACCGGACACGTCAGGTTCTTATTTACACAAGAAATAGCCGCATCTACAGAAGGCAGGCTCCATTTCTTTAAAAAAATTTCCTTCATAGGATAAAGAATGTCAAACTTTTTTGGAGGTGAGAAACGCTTATCTGGGTGTTGCCAGTCTGCGTACATTAGATCCTCTAGTAATGGATGAACCGGGAAAGAGCATGCACCCTGCAGGGATCTCAATGAACCTAGGGAGGAGACAGGCGATTCAGTTACCTCCGAAGAATGTAACTTAAATGTAGATCGCACTGTTCCTGCATAACATTGCACCTGTGACTTCAAAATCTGGGATGCAGAGAAAGGCTCATCTGATATCCCTGATCCGTCTGACTCCTCATCCTCTGCTTGTGTAGCATCATCCTCATCCTCCTCCTCCTCAGATACTTCTGCAGGGAGGTCCACCACTGGAGGAGATCTGCTTCGCTTATTGTCCTTTTTAGAGGATTTAGCGATCAAAGCAGCAATTCTCTCTTCCAGATTATTTAGGGCTGCTGACAAAGTGTCTTCAGTGACATACGCAGGCCCAGGCTTCACTGGGGAAGCCTCCATACCTGACGGAGGTAATGGCTCATCCTGTACAGCTGCGTCCGGCAACACAGGAGAGGAAGGTACCGAGTTAGCACGGCTAGGGCCTCCTGTCTCAGGCAGCGGTGCTTTTTTATCTTTTTTGTCAGCATTCCTTCCCCTGGAAGGCATACTGCTCAGAAAAAACACAAGGTACTCAAATGCATATACTACTGTGCTCAGTTTAGCAATTTACATAAAGTATGCAACCTTAAAAAAACACACAGCTATGCATAAAGTGGATGTCTTCTAGGAAGTACCCAGCCCAACCACATGGAGTCTTACGTCCCTGTATCGCTGCTGTGTATCCCTGCCAAGAGAGAGAGAAAAAACGAACTTGCTTGTTCTGCAGCGCTTTTGCACACTGACATTTTTTAAATTTTGCACCGTTTTCGTGCATGCGTGCCTACGTGCCCGCGCACGTGTCATTTGCGGCCTCCCGACCCCCTTCTCCGATAAAGCGCGCTCCCGCGCGGCTCTAGCGCTAATGGCGGTGGTAACAGTGAGAGTGGAGCTCCCTCTCACCAGCCCTTGTTCCAACTTTACCTGCTTCTGCAGGTGTCTGGTCAGCCATCCGAGAGGAGGAGGGAGGTGCCCAAGCCAGCTCAGCAGCAGAGGGACAGGCAGTGTACTTTGCCGAAGCAGACACTGAAGCAGAGCGAGGTGAGTTTTACACTCAGCTCTTTACTCCCCCCAGTGGCGAAATAAGAGAAGACATCCACTGTTTTTCTTTGGAAAGGTCCTTAAACCTAGTTTTAGGACCTAACCTCTTACCTTATCCACGCCGCAGGTTTTTTTCTGCTGAAATTTTCAGACAGATACCAAACTTCACCCCTCACGGCGGGCTATGTGTGCCAACCTTCAGGGATATGGGTTCCTATTTAAAGGATACCTCTCCCCTGGGCCTTATACAAGACTCTTACCAGGACTTTAGCGAAGTAGCGAAAGTGCTGGATCTTAGAGCCCAGTCCTCCGAAGAGAGACATTACAGGCTAAGCCTCATGTATGAGGCCCGGATCCCATCCAGTTTTGGCTTAACTCGTAGGCGTCTTGGATGGGTCCGAAAGCATAGCTCTTTATACCCCCAGAGGGTCTCTTTGGCAGAGCTTCCTTTAGCACCTCCTATCGCGTCCAAAACCTTTAGACACTGGCGAAAAAACTGAGGTGCTCCCCTGATGGGAGGGGTTATATGGAGGGGAACTGTCTTCTATTGGTTGTGCCAGTGTCCAATCACCGCTGGTGACCCTTAACCCATTATGTAATGACTGGCTCTGTGTCCCGTGGTGTACGATAAAGAAATGTGCTTATACGTCCCACATCACTTCCCCAGGTGTTTAGGAAAGTGCATGAGGCTTCAGTGTTTAGGTGCAGATGGATGGTACTGGTGCACTGTCCAGCCTCACTGCCAAGCAGCCTGTCAAACTCTATAGGATACTGGCAGCTGCTTCGGCTGCATGGCATGAACAGGTTTAAAAGTTTAGGGCAGTCGGGCAGGTTGTTTAGCGCAGGGATGAATGCCCTAACTTCAAGCCTGCAGGGCTCTGGGCATTCGTCCCTCAGCGCATACTGTACTAAATGTAAGCACTACTCAGTGCACCATCCAGCTCCATCCAAACACAAAAATCAGCAAAATTATAATGTGTATACCTGTGTCCCCCTAATTTTCAAAGCTGCTGCAACTAACACTTTTGTCTGTCACAGTATTCAAGATTACGTATGCAGTGCTGTGCTTTAAACCATAACTAAATAAATAAACCAAACAATAAATAAAACAATAAACAATGGTGAACTACTGTGCTATTACACTGCACAATCCTCTTTCCCCATGTTATTTTCATGCAGCTATCAATATTTAAATATCATTTACATAATTCATACCACTTAGCCCTCAATCACATTGGAGCGATTTGTCTTGCCATTTGGCAGGTCAAATTGCATGACAATTCGCAGCCTATTGCCGACAATGGCACCATTCCAATCGGTGAAACGTAGACTTTGCGGTGCCGTACTGATTTTCAAAAGTAGTTCCTGCCGATTTCAGGTGCGACTTCATTAGACATCTGTGCATGAAGCCCCCCGTTGCGCCTGAAATCGCGCTGACCTGCTACTTTGAAATCGTGCTACTTAAAGTGAAGTAGCACAATTTCAAAGTAGCATCAATGTGAACCAGGGCTTAATAAAGTGTCCAGTGCTCAACAAGTGCTAAACAAAAGTTCTTTCAGTGCTTAGTGTCCTTACTTCAAAAGGTATAATGTGACCCTTTAAAGCAAGGTCCCCCCTATGCCTTTAAATATGCCCCTTTACATCCAGTATCTCCACAATTCAATTTTACACTATGTCCCCAGTGATCCACTTTATATACCCACCTCCAAACCTGCAAGAACCCACCAGATTCAGATCAACGCTATCTAGTGAGTTCTCAGTGATGTGGATGTGGGTGCAAGAAGTGGATGACACAGTGTAAAAGTAGATTGTGGAGACACTGGATGGGAAGTGGCAAATGTAAAGGTACAAAGAACCTTGTTAAAGTCCTGGTTCAACTTGTACAGATAGTTCTCGCTGCGGGTCCGCACCTGTTCCCGCAGCTACAACCACCCAATTTGCTATATTCTGATTCCAGAGTGGAGGAAAAAAATGGGTGAAACATGTTACAAAAGGTGAACTTACCCTTTAAAGGGCTCATGCACACTGGACTTTAAAAACACAGATTTAACAGGCGTTTTTTTTTCAGCACATAAAAGCACCTCTGTTAGCCACAGAATATAGTGTAGCTGTGCATATTAACCAATCAGCTTCTAGGTTGTAGCCCTGGTTCACACTGCCATGACTTTGAATGCGACATCATCGCGGCTTGCATACGACTTCTAAACAGAAGTCAATGCAAGTTGTTTTGAAGTCGCACCAAAAATAGTGCAGTAACCTTTTTCTAAGTCGGAGGGCCTTAAGTCGCACTGATTAAAATGGTTCCATTGCCGTTAATGGAGCGCGGCTTGTCATGTGACCTTGATCTCTCAAGTCGCATGACAAGTCGTGTGAACCAGGGCTTGCTGTCAAAGCTTAATAGAACAAGGCAAAGTTAGGAGCTGATTGGCTACTATGCACAGCTGCACCAGATTCTGTGTGCTTCAGTTCTGTTAATTCTCCCCCATGTGTCCATTCATACATAGGAACTTACAGGTGTATTAAGCCTCGTACACACGGTCGGACTTCCATCTGACTTTTCCATGGATTTTTGTCTGAACGGAGTTGACCGGGCACACCCATAGCATACACACCACAGGACTTTTCTGCAAACTTTCCCAAATTTTTTTCCAACATCATGTAATTTTTCTGCTCTTTTCTGCTCTTTACCGCCACCCTCTGGTCAACTTCTGCTATTGTTGGTTGATTTTAACATTATTTGTTTGTTTTGTCCATCGGACAAAAGTCCGATGGTTTTCTGTACACATGGTCGGACTTTGCTCCATCGGACTTGTGTGGCGAAAAGTTTGTCCGTTTGCAGACCGAACATTTGTCTGATGAAAACCAAAAAAGTTTGTCCGATGGAGCGTACACACGGTCGGATTTTTTGTCAAACTTGCTCAAAATGAAGATTGTTGGCAAAAAGTCCGACCGTGTGTACGGGGCTTTAGAGGAGAAATTTTTACAGGCAGAAAAAACACTTGACACGCCTATACGCCTTTGAGCGTTCCTTTATTCCAATGAGCAGAATAAATATTCTTCTTAATGGACACAATAAATGCTCAAACGCTTGACGCTCCTAAACATGTGTGCAAACCGTGGCTTTAGGCACGTTTTTTAAAGCAGCTTTACTATTTAGGGTTGTTTTGTAACTTTTTAAACTTTCTGCATAAAGGAAAAACAAGTGGACCTTGCATCTCATTCTAGCAGAAATCTTTAAACATTTTCTCTGCATTTAACCCTTTTCACTGTTTTTTTGTCATGTTTGCAGAATCACAAAAAAATGTATTTCCATTATGTAAAATGTCATTATTGTACCTGTAAGGCTAGCGGCAGCCCTTGCAGCACCTTTAAAAAGCGTTCCACGCTCGATCACTTTTCAGAGGTGTTTGATAGGCAGTGAGGAGGCAATATATTGCCTCTTTAATGCTTGTTTTAAAACCGTAAATGCCACACCAATACGATGCAATGCACGCGGCTTCAGCACAGTGCCATTCAGGAATGTGCAGGGGGTATAGTTTTTTCAGTGGCTGCAAAGCAAATAATGGCAGTATGTGTACAACCTCATCCAGCTGTCTTTCCAGGCTGTGCGTTTCTGTGTGACTCGCAAGCGTTTTAGTGCGGTGTGATTTCAGCCCATTAATTTTCGCACAAAAAGTAGTGCATGCACTGCAACCAGATCGTAATGGTACTTCCGTAACTTGCGATCCAATGCAGGAAAACACACCGCATTTGGGGAGTTGTTCATTTAACACCGACACCCACTCCACATCACAAATGCAGTGCATTTTGAACATGTTGCAGGAAATGCGTACAGAATGTGAATTTTTCTGCACCGCGTTCTGGTGTGATCTAAGGCACTAAGGGTTTTGGCAACGTATTATTAGCATCCCCCCTACCACAAGTGTTAATGAGTATCCCTAGTGATTCATAAGAAACACCCATAAAGACAACTATTTATATAAAACACAACAGAAGTAAGCTGTAACTAGATCCCTGCTTTCATTTTTCCTGTGATGGCTTGAGAATAGATGATAAACCAGTCTGGCTGCTATGAACAACACTCCTATGTTCCCTCCATAAAAATGCAAACATAGTAAAAGTATTTAACACTTTCAGGCCTCTTTCACACGGGTGGCTGTTCTACTACTGATAAAAGCTTGTTTTGTTATTTTGAAACTCCAAGACTCCAGGCACAGCGATCACTTGCAGTTGTACATTGCGATTAGCAGCGTTTAGCTGCAGTGGAACATTCTTGCAATTTCTGATGCGTTTCCTGTTTTTCTTTCCCCGTTGCCACTGCTATTCGCAGGAGAAATAGTACACTGCGATTAAGTGCAGATAGCTTTGCAAAATCGGTCCCGGACGCAGTAAAATTTTCTTTATCTAACCACACAAAACGCCATGTAACGAAACCGTTGCTAAACACAGTGTGTGAATGGAGCCATAGAAAAGCATTGTGTGAGTTTAATTGCGGTAGATAACTTTATCTATCCGCAGCTAAAAGCTGAATTCTATCCGCCCGTGTGAAAGGGTCCTAATACCCAGCCTGGGTTCACACTTGTGTGCTGCGGGACACCGCATGTGATCCATGCAGGAATCGCGCTGCATTCTTGTGCACATCAAATGTGATGTCTGTGCGGTGCGATTTGAGCCATGCATTTTGTATGGCTCGTATTGCATCCGCACCGAAATGGCACAGGACCCTTTTTTTCTGCACCTGAATCACATCACTTGGGTGTTTACACCCATGCGATGCAATTCTGGCAACAGCACTGTATTAAGCAAAATCTGTTTTGGGGTGTCATTAATCTAACATTGACACCCGCAGGAGACTGCATGGACACCGTGCGATTGCTATGCAGTGTGATGCGAGGAAACGCAGCTAATCTTGTGCGTTTCTGCACCGCATCAGTGTGAACCAGGGATTAACTGCTTGCCTACCGCCAGCCGTCATATGACGGCTGGACGGTGCAGCTCTAGTTCTGGGCGGGCGTCATATGTCGTCCTCGCCTTCCCGGCCCACTGGCGTCCCTGGGGACCCCAATGCGTGTGCCCGGCGGCCGCAATGTCCACTGGACACCCGCGATTGCCCGTGAACACAGCAGGACTGTGGATCTGTGTGTGTGTGTAAACACACAGATCCACGTCCTGTCAGAGGATAGGAGACCGATGGTATGTTCCTTGTACAGAGGAAAACCGATCGGTCTCCTCCCCTTGTGAGTCCCCTCCCCCTACAGTTAGAATCACTCCCTAGGGAACATATTTAACCCCTTGATCGCCCCACAGTGTTAACCCCTTCCCTGCCAGTCACATTTATACAGTAATCAATGCATTTTTATAGCACGGATCGCTGTATAAATGTGAATGGTCCCAAAATAGTGTCAAAAGTGTCCGATATGTCCGCCGCAATATCACAGTCATGATAAAAATCGCAGATCGCCGCCATAACTAGTAAAAAAATTATAATAACAAAATTATTATAAATCTATCCCCTATATTGTAGACGCTATAACTTTTGCGCAAACCAATCAATATACGTTTATTGTGATTTTTTTTAACAAAAATATGCAGAATAATACATATCGGCCTAAACTGAGGAAAAAATTTGTTTAAAAAAAAGAAATAAAAAATTGGGATATTTATTATAGCAAAAAGTAAAAAATTGTGTTTTTGTTTTTTTTAAACTTGTCGCTCTTCTCTTGTTTATAGCGCAAGAAATAAAAACCGCAGAGGTGATCAAATACTACCAAAAGAAAGCTCTATTTGTGGGGAAAAAAAACAGAAAAATGTTATTTGGGTACAGTGTTGCATGACCGCGCAATTCTCATTCAAAGTGTGACAGCGCTGAAAAATCGCTTGGGCAGAAAGGGGGTGAAAGTGCACTGTATTGAGGAGGTTAAAGTATATCTTCACTGAATTGTAACTCTAACCACTTGACAACTGGGCACTTAAACTCCCTTCCTAACCAGACCAATTTTCAGCGTTCTCACATTTTGAATGACAATTACTCAGTCATACAACACTGTGCCCATATGAAATTTTTGTCCTTTTTTTCACACAAATAGAGCTTTCTTTTGGTGGTATTTAATCACCGTTGGGTTTTTTTATTTTTTGCGCTATAAAAGAAAAAAGACTGAAAATTCTGTAAAAAAAAATATTTTTCTTCGTTTCTGTTATAAAATTTAGCAAATTTGTATTTTTTCTTCATAAATTTTGGCCAAAATTTATACTTTTCCCCAAAAATAATTTTTTTGATCACTTTTATTCCTATTACAAGGAATGTAAACATCCCTTGTAATAGGAATATGGCATGACAGGACCTCTTTACAGTGAGATTTGGGGTCAATAAGACCCCACATCTCACCTCTAGGCTATAAGTCCAATTCAGAGCAGCGTGGTCAGAAAGCGTTGTGGGGAAGGGGGTGTGTTATCACCCATGCTAGCTCTGGATCTTCTGCACCTATTAAAATAGGAAAAAGTGCTACATACACTTTGTGCCGTGGAGGACAGGATACAGAAAAATAAATTTGTGGTGAAACATTTTCTTTAAAGCGTATTTACTGACAAAAATGTAAATCCAATATTCATTTCCATATGGCATTTCAATCATTTCTAGCCTACTCCTATTTTTCTGAATGATCTTGAAGTTTGTAAACTTCACATTTACTACCTTGAATTATGTGACACATATTTACTATGACCTGTGAGTAGGCACTGCTGTCTCACACATTTCATAGTTTTTCTTCTAAACTACAGAGGTGCAGAGAGGAGGAGTATTAGGAGGCAGAGCCAGTACAGGAATCTGCTTGAAAGCAGTACCATGGGATATATAGTCCCTACAAAATTAAAATTAGACAGCAGAAGAGAAGCTGCACAGCATGCAGGGATCAGGAAGCTGTGGAAATAGATAGCCAGCAGACAGACAACACTCACAACATAAAAGGAGATTTTTCAAGTAAGGTTATATTTGATTGTCAAAAAAAGATAGTTTATTGTGTTATTACAATGCTGATGATGTAAATATGAAAGTGTACGCTGTGACCATAGATCTCCTTTAGGAGAGCCTCTAATATAAACCAGAAAACAACACAGTCTTGGGGTGGGCAGGAATGCCAAAATTGGTGTTTGTAACAGCATTAACATTTGTAAATAAATAATACTTACAGTTTATTACTTCACTTCAGATACAAATTTCCAAAAAATGTAGGTGGTAGCAAAGCAGCAGCGATCATTTAGACTATGTATCTAAGAATAAACAATAATTGAGTTGGTTAGTTTGAAATAAACATTAAATATAATCAATATAGTAGTCAGTCAGTTTGGGGAATAAAAGCAGAAAGAAAGCATGACAATGAGGGTTAGTGCAAAGTGCACTTGAAATTGCACTGAAAGTGCACTTGGAAGTGCAGTCGCTGTAGATCCGAGGGGGACATGCAAGGAAAATAAAAAACAGCATTTTAGCTTGCACATGATTGGATGATAAAATCAGCAGAGCTTCCCCTCATTTCAGATCTACACCTCAGATTTACAGCAACTGCACTTTCAGTGCAATTTCAAAAGCTCTTTGCACTTGTAGTTTGCACTTGTAGTGCAAAGTGGATTTGCCTTTCGTAAATAACCCCCAATGATTATGATTATTACAACTAATCTAAAGCTTGCCTTTTTTTCTTACTTACACATGCTAAATATAGGGAAGAGAGCTGTGCTAACTGAAAAGACCCAATTAAATTTGGATGAAGTACCTGGATTGTGCACCATTCAGAGCCTGTTCACACCAATGTGTTATAAAGCGTTGTACCACATGGCAAGCCCTCAGACTATCCTTTTATACAGTGCTTTTTCAGATCTACTGTAATAATATATATAATAATAATCTACTATATTCTATGTCATATATCTGAGAACAAAAATACATACTTTTCTGCATATCCACACCTATCATATGATGAACTAAAATTGATATGAGTGCATGCGAATCATGTGTAAATTATTATGTTCTACATATAGCTCTCACAATGTCAAAAGTGTCCTGCACTAATTTTAACTATATACATGCTAGACTGCTACAATACGAAATACAAAAAAAACAACAAGCACCAACTTGCATTGATGGGTGCTAAAAATTTACTAAAATGTGCATTCACAGGGGCGTGGCCTGGCGGGACATGTGAGCGGACGTCTTTCCTAGCAGCTCTGAGATCCCTCTGAACAATCCTCTGCAATCCTCTTTACCTGCCACCCAATAACGCCCGAAAACCTCGCTACACCCTCGGGAAACACCCTGGGATACCTTCTGGTGGATGGGAAAGAGAAAGGGAAGGAAACAGCCTGCGGTTAGAATGAGCATCACCACTCGCTCTGGCCAAGTTCGCCACCGCAACAACAGCACCGCTGCGCCATTCTCTTCACTGGCATCCACCCCAGATGTCTTTGAGGAGGAACCTGACTTGTCCATGCCACCTTCCCCCGGGACCTCCGCTACACCGGCGCTGCCGGCCCCTGCATCCCCTAGTGAGGAGGGCCTGGAGAAAGGCCCGGAACCGGAGCCCACGCTATTGACGGTTCTACAAACCATTAAGGTAAACCATTCAGACATTATGGGGAAGGTGGAGGAATTAAAGCTGGACATTACAATCATGCGCCAGGACATGCATAAGGTGAGGGACCGGGTCTCTGAGACGGAGCGCCGTATCAGTGCTCTGGAAGATACTGTGGGCCCAGTCCTTCCTGTCATTAAAATCCAGGACCCTAAAATACGGTCGCTAGAGGACAAGATGGACGATTTGGAGAACCGTTTACGCAGGAACAACCTGCGCCTGGTGGGTCTGCCTGAGCGGGTGGAGGGTTCTGATCCGGTCGCCTGCTTAGAAAGCTGGTTCTCCCAGGAGTTTGGGAAGGACTGCTTATCCCCCTGTTTTGTCCTGGAGCGAGCCCACCGGGTGCCTGGCAGACCACTTCCTCCTGGGGGACCCCCCCGCACCATAATTATGCGTCTCCTTAACTATAGGGACCGGGATGCGATTCTGCGAGCGGCCCGCATTAAGGGGAGTTTGAAGATCAACAATGCTGCTGTGTCCCTCTTCCCTGACTACTCCCCTGCAGTCCGCGCTTCAAGAGCTAAATATCAACTTGTTAAACAGAAACTGAGGGAGAAGACCATCCAGTACTCCATGCTGTTTCCTGCGACACTGAGAGTGGTGCATCAAGGCCAGGTGCATTTCTTTCAAACCCCTGCGGACGCATTTACCTGGTTCGAGTCCCTGCAACAACCCGGTCGTGTGTCCGGCCGGGCACCTGAGTTTCTTTGATATTGTTACCTTTTTTTAAATTTTTTCATTGGGTTCTGCCTTTGCTCCTATGATCCGGGATAGTACCTGAGGCAGGAATACATTGTACTTTCCAGTGGCAAGAGGATACAGATCTCCATCGGAAGACTGTGCTGCTTTTTGTTTAAACGACCTTCACCCATTTCTTTTTCCCCCTTTTTTCTTGTTTCTCAAACGTTTACTTCTGCTTTACTTTTCCTGAGCAGGAGCTGATCTAACTGGGTCCGCTGGCGTGTCTAGACGGGCCATGTTTCTAGAAGGTTTTTGCAGTTTGGGATCAAAGCCAGCCCTTTGTTTTTTGGGCCTGGCAGGGGAACATGCTGGGCTGTTGCCTATGCTACAATTCTATCGGATTGTAATATCTCTGGTTGTTAGAATGAGTGCTGAATGTGTGTGTACGTGTGTATGTGTGTGTGTGTGCGGGTGTGTTGCCTGCCTACACCCCCACCTTTGCCCTGCTTGGCCTACTGCTGTCCATATCACTGTTATACTTTGTCAGCATGTCTACAGTTAAATGTATCTCCTGGAATGTCCGGGGGTTAAATTCCAAATTTAAACGGGCCTCCATGTTTGATTTCCTCAAGGTGCACAACCCTCATATCTTATGTTTACAGGAAACGCACCTTGTGGGGTCAAAGGTGTTGGCTCTGAAAAAACACTGGGTCATGCATGGGTATCACTCTACGTACTCTAACTATGCAAGAGGGGTGTCCATTCTGATTCGGAAGGGACTCCCCTTTTCATGTGAAAGGGTGGCCTTGGACCCTAAGGGTCGCTATGTTTTTCTCCAATGCAAAATATACTCTGTACCTATTCTGCTGGTGGTTGTGTACGCTCCTCCCCCGGTCACAACTGAGATTTTTACTGATCTAAGTGTACAGCTTTCCACCTTCCCAACATTGGCTACTCTACTAATGGGAGATTTCAACTCGGTGATTGATCCTGAAAGGGACCGGTTGAAGCCTCTACAGCATGACTCCAAACTTTTCAGTCAGTGGTGTGCCTCTTTTGGTTACGTTGACCTCTGGAGGCATAGCCATCCTTTGGACCGGGAATATACATGCCAATCTCGTACGTACCGTACTCTTTCCAGGCTGGACTATGCTTTGGGGACCCCTGACATGGTCCCTAATATTCAGACAGTATCACACATACACCAGACGTTATCTGATCACTCAGCTGTATCCATTGAGGTGGGGTTGGGCCACAGGCCCACGTTTCGGATGTGGAGGCTAAGCCCTCACTTGGTAGCCACGGCCGAACTTCAAGAGCCGGTTCGGCTAGATATGTCCCACTATTGGGGGGACAATGCCGGATCGGCTTCTTTCGGCCCCACGTGGGACGCCTTTAAGGCGTCCGTAAGGGGGTCATACATCTCAAACATTGCTAGGCATCGTAGGTCGTCTCAGGCTGCCCTTGTGGCTTTGGAGTCTTCCCTGGTGGCAGCCAGGGCCCGCTTTTCTGCGCTCCCCACCCCGGACTCACATGGGGTCCTGGTGGGGGCGCATAGGGCCCTGGATCTCCACAGGGTGGAATTGATAACCAAACAACAGTTGTATCTGTTGGCTAGGTTACATGAACACAGTGGTAAAAATGGTAGGCTGCTGGCATATATGGCCCGCACGGATTTCCCGGACAGAACGGTACAGCAAATTCAATTGCCGGACGGTTCTGTCACGTCAGACCCCTTGCTTATAAACTCCACGTTTAAAACCTTCTATGAAACTCTGTATACTGCCCCGCCCCCCCCCCCCCCCCCCGACCGAGATTGAGGTACTGGGATTCTTTGAATCCCTCCAATTCCCTGTTTTAGAGGACACGCATAATCGGATACTTGATAAGCCCCTGACTGTGGAGGAGGTAGCTGAGGCCATTGGCTCGCTCCCTCCTAACAAAGCCCCAGGATTGGACGGACTACCTGCTGAGTGGTATAGGAACTATGCTGAAGACATGTCTGTGAGGCTGCATTCTTTGTTCGAACAAGCACTGAAGGAGGGAGTGCTTCCCTCCTCCATGTGTGAGGCCCTGATAGTGGTGCTCCCCAAGCCTGATAAGGACAAACTGCAATGTGGGTCCTACAGACCGATCTCCCTGCTAAACAGCGACGTTAAGGTGTTGGCCAAGATCATAGCTATAAGACTGCAAAAAGTTATTCTCCACCTTATCCACAGAGACCAGACGGGGTTTATGCCTGGAAAGAGTACGTATGACAATATTCGTCGGTTGCACCTGCATATTCACAGGGCAGCCGCCGAAAATAAGAGTGGCCTGGTATTATCCTTGGATGTGCTCAAAGCTTTTGACACTGTTAGTTGGTCTTTCCTTTGGGAAACTTTGCACCGGATGGGATTCAGCTCTAGATTTATTCAATGGATTCGGTTATTGTATACTAGCCCTAGGGCTAGAGTAAGCACTAATAGAGATGTATCCGAGGGTTTTACACTGCAGAAGGGTACCAGGCAGGGCTGCCCGCTCTCGCCGCTCTTGTTCGCCCTGGCTATCGAGCCTCTGGCTCTGGCGGTGCGACAGACGGCGACGGTGGGTGGCATCTGTTACGGGGCCCTCTCAGAAAAAAATCTCCCTTTATGCTGACGATGCCCTGGTCTACCTGGATGGTTCTGAACAATCTTTTACCTCCCTTATGGGGGTTGTGGAGGAATTTGGAAGGGTCTTCGGGTTGCGTGTGGGATGGGATAAATCGGTAGCTTTTCCCATAGGCCCTAAGCGGGATTATAACTACCTTTTAAACGTCCAAATTGACCATTCAACCTACATTTAAATACTTGGGCATAAGTATCAACGCGGATCTGTCCTCATATGAGGCACTCAATGTTTCCCCGATTGTGGCACATATGGAGAGCAGGCTGCGGACTTGGGCCTCCTTACCACTTAATCTGATTGGTCGGGTGAATATTTTCAAGATGATATACCTGCCAAAATTTTTATATGTTTTTCGGGCATCTCCGATTTTTTTGTTTAAAAAGTTTTTTAATAAACTCAATTCCCTCCTCGGCACTTTTCTTTGGCATGGCTCACACCCACGGATTGCTAGGGCCTCTCTTCAAGCAGCTAGGCTTGACGGCGGGCTGGCATGTCCAAATTTGAGACTGTATTTTTTGGCGGGACAGTTAACATACGTTTACGATTGGTTCCTGGAGACCCCTTCCTCCTGCTTTACTGCCCTACTGGGGGCGTTTATGAAGCCTGGGGACTCCCTGGTCGATGGCCTGCACAGGTCAGTGCCCGGGAGATGTTCCCGGGGCTCCCCGATAGACGTCAGTTGGCTGGCCTGGCATGAGGGTAACGGTGTACTCACGGGTTCGGACGGGATATCTCCCAATACTCCCTTGTGGAAAAACCCTAATTTCTCTGAGCTTCTGGGGCACCCCGATTCTATGTGGTGGACCAGACTGGGGGTCCGGCAAGTTTCCCACATCTTCGTACAAAACACGTTTATCTCCTTCGTGGAAGTAAAAACAAGGTTTGGGGTGGCAGACAAATTCCTGTACAAGTATCTATTACTGCGCCACGCGATTCGGGCGCAGTTTGGGGGAATGACCCAGGAGCTCACAGAAACACCTTTAGAGGTGCTCATGTCGTGCCAAGATATTGACAAGCTGGTCACGACCATATATTCCCGCCTGCAGTCGGTGGGGGTCAAACCCTTCCAGATTGCTCAGCGGAAATGGGAGTTGGAGATTCCGGGGGTGACCGAGGAGGCGTGGGAGGAGGCCTCGGAGGCCTGCTTCCTAGATCTTATCGGCTCCAACGATCGGTATGTACAATTTAAATTTATACACCAGTTGCACTATACTCCTGCCAGGTTGGCTCACATGGGATTCAGTTCTGCTGCTTCCTGTTCTAGGTGTGGCTCCACTGAGGCTGGTTACTTGCATATGTTCTGGTCATGCCCGGGCCTATCAGAGTTTTGGAGAGAAGTGTTTGTATTCTTTAAGGACACCCTGAATGTACCCCTTCCCCACACACCGGAGGTGGGACTGTTGGGTGTGCTAAATGACTCTGTCCCCGCAGTCCATACTCGAACCCTGGCACGCACGATACTATTTTATGCTAGAAAAATGATACTATTGCAATGGAGGAGTGCCTCTGGTCCGGACATTCAAATGCTATATAGGACTGTTAATAAGGTCCTACCCATGTTCAAATGTATATACAAGGGCAGGGCCTGCTCGCAGAAGTTCTACAAAATCTGGCAACCTTGGCTTGACATTGAGGATTCCTTCTGGAGGGACACCCCACTGTCCCAGCCCTAGGGGGGAGCGGTTGCAGGCGGTATGGATATGTTTTGGGAACTGATGGGAGTTCAGCTGGGGGAGTGTGCGGCGGGGGGGTGGGAGGCGGGGTGCGTGAGTGTGAGTGTGTGAAGGTTGTGTGTATCTGCTCTCTACGAGCTTGTTTACAACTAATGACTATGGATACTGTATACTATTAAGGGATGTACTGGGGTACCTTGGATGTCCCACGCGGCTCATCCAATACCCAGTAAATGTTGTTACTTTCCTCCGTTGAGGATTTGGGGCTAATATTGTCCTCAGGGTTTTTTATTTTGTACTCCTAAAGCGAGATATATTTTTCTCTATGTCGGATGTAAAAGATATGTGCAATGTAACCGTTTATGTACCTCCTTGAACGCTGTACTGTGTAAAATTTAAATAAAAAGAGTTTAAAAAATAAATAAAAAATGTGCATTCACAGGCGTAACAAGTCATAAATGGCAGCTCCCATAGTTCTATGAATAAGCACTAGTACAGTGTGAAACGCGTTAGCCAGTTTTTTGACCAGTGTGACGTGATGTGCAGTGTGTATTTGGATCCCTGAATTTTAAAATAAAGGCTTTTATTTTTGGAGTGCTGCTATCCAGAAGACTTTTTTGTTCCGGTTTGCTGATATTGGCATTGCCTGCACCCTTGGCTGCTGGGAGGAGGTAATTTTGAGGATTTCTACACCTGAGCGGCTCCCTTTTCTCTCCATAGTTCTACCTTACTAGGATTTATCTCTGCTAAATTATACATGTAAAGCGGTCACCTCTGACCACTTTCTGAACATGGTAGTTGCTTGGCTATCTCCAACTTGGATATTTAAGATTCACTGACCCGGAAGAAGAATGCAGCAAGCCAAGTTATAGTAAAGTCACCATATCCTGTTCAGGGTCAGGAACTTAGAAAGAAGAGTTAAGCTTTGGTAGTCCCCATTATTGTAATATAATAATTATTGCAAGTTTATTTATAACTATTATTGTTGGCATACTGTAAATGAGAATCAGAAGTCCTTATTCTTATACCTGTTCCAGATCCACAAATAAGATAGTGGTGAATGTAAACCTGACAACCAGGGGATTAACATTTTAAATAGGGTAGGTCGACAATATAAGCCTACATAATATTCTCATGACAGGTTTGTTTTAATGTGAGGTTAAAAATTAGTGTATCAATCATCTTATTTCCTTATGGGAAGTTAGGTTTGCGATTTTAACCACTTTGCGCCCGTCATACGACTTATGGCGGCCGCAAAGTGGTTCTTAAATGCCGGGAGGCCGTCATTATACGGCCTCCGCTCCTTCGGCCACTGGGGGGCGCGCGCGCGCGTGCCCGGCGCATCACTGAGATGCCGATGCGCGTGCCTGGCGGCCGCGATGTCCGCCAGGCACCCGCGATCGGCCGGTACACAGACAAGGACATGGATCTGTGTGTGTAAACACACAGATCCATGTCCTGTCAGGGGAGGAGACCGATGCTGTGTCCCTTGTACATAGGGACACAGATCGGTCACCTCCCCCAGTCAGTCCCCTCCCCCCACAGTAGCAATCACTCATAGGGCATACATTTAACCCCTTCCCCGCCCCCTAGTGTTAACCCCTTCCCTGCCAGTCACATTTATACAGTAATCAGTGCATTTTTATAGCACTAATCGCTGTATAAATGTGAATGGTCCCAAAAATGTGTCAAAAGTGTCCGATGTGTCCGCCGCAGTATCGCAGTCATGATAAAAATCGCTGATCGCCGCCATTACTAGTAAAAAAAAAAAAAATTATAAAAAAAATGTCAGAATTCTATCCCCTATTTTGTAGACGCTATAACTTTTGCGCAAACCAATCACTATACGCTTATTGCGATTTTTTTTAACCAAAAATATGTAGAAGAATACATCGGCCTAAACTGAGAAAAAAATAGTTTTTTTAAAAAAAAATTGGGATATTTATTATAGCAAAAATCAAAAAATATTGTGTTTTTTTTCAAAATTGTCGCTCTTTTTTGGTTTATAGCGCAAAAAATAAAAACCGCAAAGGTGATCAAATACCACCAAAAGAAAGCTCTATTTGTGGGAAAATAAGGACGTCAATTTTGTTTGGGAGCCACGTTGCACGACCGCGTAATTGTCAGATAAAGCGACGCAGTGGCGAAAGCTGAAATTTCGCCTGGGCAGGAAGGGGGTATATGTGCCCAGTAAGGAAGGTGTTAAAGTCTAGTTTTGTTTCCTATAAAAATAACAAACATGTTATACTTACCTGCTCTGTTGCAGTGGATTTGCACAGAGCAGCCGGGATTCTCCTCTTCTCGGGTTCCTCTTCTGCGCTCCCAGCCCCTCCCCCCTGTTCAGTGCTCCCATGGCAAGCAGCTTGCTATGGGGGCACCCAAACTGAGTCACAGCTCCCTGTGTACATTCAGACATGGAGCCCCGACCCGACCCCCACCCTCTCCCCTGATTGGCTAGCTGACTTTGATTAACATCAGCGGGAGCCAATGGTGCCGCTGCTGTGTCTCAGCCAATCAGGAGGGAGAATCTCGGACGGCTGAGACATTCGTGGACATTGCTGGACAGAGAGGGACCTCAGGTAAGTATTAGGCCTCATGCCCACGGACGTTTTTACAGCCACGTTTTTGAGCGTTTGTTACAGCTTAAAAACGCCTGTCCATGTTAGTCTATAGCTTCATGCCCACCTAGACGTTTTTGAGCTGCAAATAGCATAGACGTTTTTAAGCTGTAAAAAAAACCCAGGACCAGTGCGTTCCTCAGCGTCAGAATTAGGCAGAAAAAAACGCGAGCGTCAAAAAACGCGCAAAAACGCGCACTAACGCGCGGTCGCGTTTTTAGCTCCGACGTTTTTTTTTTTCAAAAAAAATAAATAAAAAATAAAAAAAATATTTACAACAACATGGACAGGCGTTTTTAAGCTGCAAAAAACGCAGGTGTAAAAACGCCAGTGGGCATGAGGCCTTAGGGGGGCTGAGAGAGGCTACTATACACAGAATGCTTTTTATCCTAAATGCATAGAATACATTAAGATAAAAAACCTTCTGCCTTTACAACCCCTTTGAAGGGGTTGTAAAGGCTTGAATTTTAAATATAAACAAACATGTTATCCTTACCTATTCTGTGCCATAGTATCGGCCCACAAACCTCCTGTTCTGTGGTCCCTCCTGCCAGCGCTCTCGACTACTCCTGTTTTGTGTCTGCCCCATGACAAATCGATTGCTATGAGGGCAGATGTGTGAAGCACAAGTTCTGGTTTACATTTTTCCAATTTGTAGCAAATTTGGATGGCAACTCTCTATCAAGAGCAAAGTTACAATGGTGAGTCTACAGCAAGAGTTCTGCAAGTCTACAGCATGAAAATTCAGCTACAGTGACCCCTGTGGTGGGATGACTATTGCACAACATAACTGAACCAGAACTTGCAGCAGACTTGCAGAATGTTTGCAAAGAAAGTTGATCTGGAGTCATGCAATGCGGACTTGCTGATATTGTGCAACAAACTTGTGAAGCTTAGCAAGTCATTTTCAAACTGACAGCACAATTGCTTGCTATCTGGGCAGCAGATAGCTACAATGGCTCCTGCTACTGCCTCTGTGCCTGAGGAGAGAAACAGCTGCGCTGCTGCAGATGGTTAGAGCGTGAGATCGAGATAGGACTTACTGGGACATTTTTTACCTTGGGCCCCTTTCACACTGGCGCTTTACCGTCAATTTTGCGGCTCTATTCGGCCGCTAGCGGGGCGCTTTTACCCCCCTGCTAGCGGCCGAGATAGGGTTAAAACCACCGCAAACCGACGCTTTGCCGGCGGTATAGCCGCGGTGCCCCATTAATTTCAATGGGCAGGAGCGGTATATACACACCACTCCTTCACCGCTCCAAAGATGCTGCCAGCAGGACTTTTTTTTTACCCTCCTGCTAGCGCACCGCTCCAGTGTGAAACCCTCAGGGCTTTCATACTGGAGAGACAGCAGCAGCTGTTTCAGGTCTCTATATTTAGCGTTATAGGGGCTGCAAAGCGACCCAGTATGAAAGGGGTCTTAATGCAGGGAATGCATTAAGGTAAAAAATGTCTAACCCTTAGAGCCACTTTAAAAAAAGCAATAGCCTTATGCTAATTGAATAACTCAAAGCAATCAATCAACATTTGCCTTTAAATGCTTTCAACTATATATTTATATATATATATATATATATATATATATATATATATATATATATATATATATATATATATATATAATTCGTTTCCTTGGTTACTGCGCTTTACACCACCCACTATACAACCCTAAAATACAAATGAGGCTTTGCCAATTATTTTTTCTTTTTCTTACAAAGAATTACACTGTAAAATGAGAAAGCTATTAAAAAATAGATGTAGTCTCAGTTTTTGTGCGCCCACTGAAAAAGCAACTTACCAGTTTGTGAAGCAGCTTATTGTACAGAAAGATAAGGTTATCTAATGAAAAAGGCCATATGGTTAACATAACCCAGATTGCTTTGGATAACTTAATTTAAGCTGCAAAAGTGTACAGTATGTAGGTTTACAAGTGTGACTCCTCTTAGATCTAATGCCAAATATTTTTTGACTCACTTAAAAAATATCCACAGGAAAACGATTCTATACTTTTTTGTGAGACTGATGGTACCCCGATCTATTAAAGCTGAAC
This sequence comes from Rana muscosa, assembly GCA_029206835.1. NCBI lineage: Eukaryota > Metazoa > Chordata > Amphibia > Anura > Ranidae > Rana > Rana muscosa. Next base: position 60,536,492 of record CM055122.1, on the reverse strand, counting down.
TCCGCACTGCAAGGTTTAACTGCTCATATTATCTAGGGATTTAATAATAAAGAGATATACTTACCTTATTCCTCACTTCTGCAGGCTTCCCCCCATGCTGTATGTCCCGTCTATTTTAACCGCTGCCTTATTAGTTGCAGCTCTCTGACATCATCCCAGTCAGCAGTCCTACATGCACGTGAGGTCCCTGAGGGCCCTGGCCACAACCCAGAATGTTGGACAACAGGGGAAAGCACCAGCTGCCGGGGAAGAAACGTGGCCAATCAGAATTGCTCTGATCAGTCCCGGAAGCCCTAAGGAAAAAAGAGGAAGAAGAGTGGTGCTTTCTAATTCCTGGACCAGGGCACTGGCTGCGGAGGCAGTGACAGATAATCACCCATAGAGGCAAGTGCAATGGGGACCAGGGAGAGGGGAGGGTGTTAAAGGGGTTGTAAAGGTTAATGGTTTAAAAAAAAAAAAAACATGTCATACTTACCTCCGCTGTGCAGTTGGTTTTGCACAGAGTGGCCCCGATCCTCCTCTTCTAGGGTTCCTGAGCGGCGCTCCTGGCTCCTCCTCTTCTCGAGTGCCCCGTCAGAGAAGCGCTCGCCTTAGGGACACCCTTTCAGGCATGCTGCGTGTTCTGCTTCTGCATCTATTTACACAGAAAGCAGGACTCAGCCCCACCCCCAGGCGCCCGCGTCATTAAATTTGATTGACAGCAGCGGGAGCCAATGGCTGCACTGCAGTCACTCTATCCAATCAGGACACGAGACACCGGTCGGTGTGCTCGTTCCCGTCGTGGGAAACACAGGGCTCAGGTAAGTATAAACGGGCTCGGGGGGGGGGGGCTGCTGAGTAACAGAAGGTTTTTCACCTTAGAATGCATTAACCACTTGTCCCCCGCCCACTGTCAATAGACGGCGGGCGGAGGATACTCTCGTTCTGGGAGGATGTCATATGACGTCCTCCCTTTAAAACGAGCTAGGAGGCGCGCGCGCGCCCGCCGCGTTCACAAGGCCCCGGTGCGCGTGCCCGGCGGCCGCGATTGCCGCCGGGCACCCGCGATTGCCCGGGAAACGAGCAGGAAAGTGGATCTCTGTGTGTAAACACAGAGATCCACGTCCTGTGAGGGAGAGGGGACCGATGGTGTGTCCCTTGTACATAGGGACAACCATCGGTCACCTCCCCCAGTCAGTCCCCTCCCCCCACAGTAAGAACACTTTGAGGGTACATATTTAACCCCTTCCCGCCCCCTAGTGGTTAACCCCTTCCCTGCCAATCACATTTATACAGTAATCAATGCATTTTTATAGCAGGGATCGCTGTATAAAATGTGAATGGTCCCAAAAATGTGTCAAAAGTGTCCGATGTGTCCGCCGCAATATCGCAGTCACAATAAAAAAATCGCAGATTGCCGCCATTACTAATAAATAAAAAATAAAAAATAAATGCTATAAATCTATCCCCTATTTTGTAGACGCTATAACTTTTGCGCAAACCAATCAATACGCGCTTATTGCGATTTTTTTTTTTTTTTTTACCAAAAATATGTAGAAGAATACGTATCGGCCTAAACTGAGGAAAATTTTATTTAAAATAAAAAAAATGGGTATTTATTATAGCAAAAAGTAAAAAATAGTGTTTTTTTTCCAAACTGGACGCTCTTCTTTTGTTTATAGCGCAAAAAATAAAAATCGCAGAGGTGATCAAATACCACCAAAAGAAAGCTCTATTTGTGGGAAAAAAAGGACGCAAATTTCGTTTGGGAGCCACGTCGCACGACCGCGCAATTGTCATTCAAAGTGTGACAGCGCTGAAAGCTGAAAAATGGCTTGGGCAGGAAGGGGGTTTTCGTGCACAGTAGAGAAGTGGTTATATAAACATATTCCATAGCAAACAGCTGATAAGTGAATAGCTTTTTCCTGAGGAGTGATATGAATGGCATATAACCACTTGTCCACCGCCCACTGTCAATTGACGGCGGGCGGAGGATACTCTCGTTCTGGGAGGACGTCATATGACGTCCTCCCTTTAAAACGAGCTAGGAGGCGCGCGCGCGCGCCCGCCGTGTTCACAAGGCCCCGGTGCGCGTGCCCGGCGGCCGCGATTGCCGCCGGGCACCCGCGATTGCCCGGGAAACAAGCAGGAAAGTGGATCTCTGTGTGTAAACACAGAGATCCACGTCCTGTGAGGGAGAGGGGACCGATGGTGTGTCCCTTGTACATAGGGACAACCATCGGTCACCTCCCCCAGTCAGTCCCCTCCCCCCACAGTAAGAACACTTTGAGGGTACATATTTAACCCCTTCCCGCCCCCTAGTGGTTAACCCCTTCCCTGCCAATCACATTTATACAGTAATCAATGCATTTTTATAGCAGGGATCGCTGTATAAAATGTGAATGGTCCCAAAAATGTGTCAAAAGTGTCCGATGTGTCCGCCGCAATATCGCAGTCACAATAAAAAAAAAAATCGCAGATTGCCGCCATTACTAATAAATAAAAAATAAAAATGCTATAAATCTATCCCCTATTTTGTAGACGCTATAACTTTTGCGCAAACCAATCAATACGCGCTTATTGCGATTTTTTTTTTTTTTACCAAAAATATGTAGAAGAATACGTATCGGCCTAAACTGAGGAAAATTTTATTTAAAATAAAAAAATGGGTATTTATTATAGCAAAAAGTAAAAAATAGTGTTTTTTTTCCAAACTGGACGCTCTTCTTTTGTTTATAGCGCAAAAAATAAAAATCGCAGAGGTGATCAAATACCACCACAAGAAAGCTCTATTTGTGGGAAAAAAAGGACGCAAATTTCGTTTGGAGCCACGTCGCACGACCGCGCAATTGTCATTCAAAGTGTGACAGCGCTGAAAGCTGAAAAATGGCTTGGGCAGGAAGGGGGTTTTCGTGCACAGTAGAGAAGTGGTTAAGGTGAAAAACCTTGAGGGTTTACAACCCCTTTAATTCACCTATTCATTTCATTCAAACCTTTACATTTTTCTTGTAAAAAGATTAACGTACTTCAAAATGTTGTTTGCCTTTAACATTTGATTTTGGAATGAATGTAATTTCTTGAACAAAGATCACATACACTATTAGAAATGTGTTCGTTCAACAGGGGCTTCCATTAACTTGGATCGAGAGCCATTTTATACCATTCCTGCACATAAATCGCACAGGAATGTGCTGTGCATTCCTGTGCGATTCCCATGCGGTTCTGCGTAGTGCGATTTTAGCCCATTTATTTTAAATGGGCTAAAATCATACCACACCAAAAGTAGTGCATGGGCTAAGTTTTAAAATGCACTGCAACCGGATCTGGTGCAGGCAACCGCAATGAGTTTGCGCCCTGCATTTGGGGTGTCGTTACCTTTGTATTGACACCCACTGTATGGAGTGCATTTTGCATGCAGTGTTAATCACACAGGAACGAACGCCCTGTTCCTCTGCGATTCATGTGCGGGCATGGTGTGAAGCGGCCAGAGGCATTTGGCGAGCTTTACAAGTTGTAACACCTGGCAAACACAAACATTGGTGGAACAAATGAAAATGAACATGAAGAAACCCAAAGTGCTGTGTGTTTATTAAACTATTTGCTATTTATGCAAGGAAAAGCTTGAATGTGAATGCCTAAGAGCAGGCCTCTTTCAAGCCATTTTTTACTAATGTTATTCATGGCAAGAAGAGAAACACTTTTGTCTTTGACATGCAAATGTACTAAGGTTAGAAGTGTCAACCTTTAAGCCCCTTTCACACTGAGGCGTTGAAAAAAACGCTCAAAAATCATGGGATTTTGTACCTCTATTTTACCGCGATTTTACCGCGTTCGCGGTAAAAATAGCGCTAACGTGTATGCGTTTTTACCGCGTTCACGCTAAAAATAGCGCGAACGCGGTAAAAACGCAACGCGTTAGCACTATTTTTAAAAATAACGCTTATGCCTATGCGTTTTTACCGCGTTTTTACCGCGGTTCCCATTCATTTCAATGGGGATAGGCGTTTTTACAGCGCTATTTTAATGCGCCCTAAAGTTGCTCTAAAAAAGCGGTTTGCAGGATTTTTTCCAACGCCCAGCCAGCATAACACCTCAGTGTGAAAGCCCTCAGGGCTTTCACATTGAGAATGCTGGGGCAGGATTATTTCAGGCGTTATTACAGCACTATTTTTAGCGTGAAAACGCTGTAAAAACGCCTCAGTGTGAAAGGGGCCTTATATACCTGAAGGGTTTGGAATAGTTTGAGGATTAAAATATGTAAATCTTCAGGATAAGGGTGCACCTGAGTCAGGCATCTCCAAAAGCATTGTCAGGATGGTGAGTGGTGGGAACTCAGCAAACTTACATTTACAGATCTCTCCTGTGATCTATGAACCCAGAAGTGTTCAGATCTGAGCACTTCCGGGTTCAGAGATGTCAAACCATAGTCACTGTAGAGTGGTGATCAGCAGATAGGAGACTTTGTATCCTCAGTCTGCTTGGGTAGACAGCAGGGAAGACATAAGGGGTCTAATAGACTCCTGATGTTTGTTTAAAAATAACCTGTTGCCCCCCTTGTGATAGCAATAACGTTAGGCCCGGTTCACACAGGCGCGACTCCTCAGGCGACTCGGTCGCCTGAGGAGTCGCGTCCAGGTCGCGTCCCAGTCTTTCCTATGGAACCGTTCTAATAGGAGCGACCTGAGTCGCTCCGACTTAGAAAAAGGTTCCTGTTCTACTTTTGGGGGCGACCCAAGGCGACCTGCATAGACTTCTATACAGAACTTTATGCAAATCGCCTCGGCGGGCGTCTCAAGTCGTCTTGAGATCGCGCCGCCGAGGTCGCCCCCAGAAGTAGTGCCACCCCTGTGTGAATGGGGCTTTAGGTAATAAAAAAATGTAGCCAACAAGTTTATTTAAACAAAAATATTATCAGGCAGGGAAAAGTCAACATCTGCACATAAGAACAAAATGTTTTTAGTCTGCTTAGGTTACATGTTTCGGGAAAAGGTGTTGGTTTGAAAATTCACTTTATTCGGAATATTAACCCATTGTTTCTCTGTTAGATATCAAAGGTTCCATATATTCAGAACAAACATGGTTTGTGTTAATCATTGCTAACATGCAATTGGAAGACTTTTATGTTTGACTTTATGTTTTACCTTTTACCCCACATATACTGCTGTTACTGAGCAAATGTCAATATTATTATTTTTTTTTTTTTACTAGTAATGGCGGAGATCAGCGATTTTTATCGTGACTGCGACATTATGGTGGACACATCGGACACATTTGATGCCATTTTGGGACCATTGTCATTGCTATAAAAATGCACGATTACTGTAAAAAATAGGATTTTTATAACAGCTTACCTGTAAAATCCTTTTCTTGGAGTACATCACGGGACACAGAGCGACATAGTCATTACTAATGGGTTATATAGATACCGTCAGGTGCTGGCACTGGCAACTTCCAAAACCGGAAGTACCCTCCCCTATATAAGCCCCTCCCATCCGGGAGCACCTCAGTTTTGTAGCAAAGCAATAAGTGTCCCCAAAGAGGGGCGGGAGCTCTGTGTCCCGTGATGTACTCCAAGAAAAGGATTTTACAGGTAAGCTGTTATAAAAATCCTATTTTCTTTCTCGTACATCACGGGACACAGAGCGACATAGTCATTACTAATGGGATGTCCTAAAGCAATGCCAAATGAGGGGGGGTATACACCATATATAAGCTGAGCGCTATCAGACATGAGGATCTTTTGCGGCCTGCAACACACTGCGCCCAAAGGCGACATCCTCCTGACTTCTAACGTCCACCTGGTAGAACCTAGTAAACGTGTGAACTGAAGACCATGTTGCGGCCTTACAGATTTGAGCCAGGGAGGCCTGGTGATGCACTGCCCATGAAGTCCCAACTGCTCTCGTGGAGTGCGCTCTAACTTTGAACGGAGGCGGTCTCCTTCTCAAGCCATAGGCTTGTATTATGACCTGTCGAATCCACTTGGCTAAAGTAGATTTTGACGCTGCCTGACCCTTTCTGGGGCCTTCCGGCAGAATAAACAAAGTATCCGTTCTGCGAATCTGAGCAGTGGCTTTTTAGATAAGCTTTAACTGCTCTTACTACATCCAAAGAATGCAATAACTTTTCCTCTACCGAAGTAGGTTTGGGGAAAAAAAGAAGGAAGAACCACATCTTGGTTCAAATGAAACCTCGATACCACCTTAGGAAGAAAGGCTGGATGAGGACGTAACACTACTCTGTCCTTATGGATAACCAGATATGGCTCCTAACAGGACATAGCTGCTAATTCCAACACTCTTTTAGCCGAACAAATGGCTACTAGAAAAATCAATTTCCTGGTGAGAAGAACCAAAGAAATATGCTGTAATGGTTCAAATGGTTGTTTCTGTAGAACCGACAGAACCAAGTTTAGATCCCATGGACATATGGGAATATTAACCGGAGGACTAATACGCATCACCCCTTGTATAAAGGCTTTGACTAGTGAATGCGAAGCCAAGGGCCTTTGAAAAAATATTGACAAGGCCGAAATCTGACCCTTGATAGTACTCAAGGCAAGCTTCCTATCTACAGCCCATTGTAGGAAGTCCAGAATCCTACCTATTACGTATTTACGTGGATGCCATTTCTTGGCCTCACACCAGGCGATGTACGCCTTCCAGATTCTATAGTAGATCTGCCTGGATACCGGCTTCCTGGCATTGATCATGGTAGATACCACAGCATTAGAGAGCCCTCTCTTTTTTAGAATGTGGGCTTCAATAGCCAGGCCGTCAAACCTAGGGCTGGTAAGGAAGGGTGGTATATCGGTCCTTGCGAAAGCAGGTCCGGACGACGTGGGAGAGTCCAAGGACTCCCCACTGATATTTTACAATCTCCGCGTACCACGCTCTTCGGGGCCACGCTGGAGCCACCAGAATCACTGGTTTCTTTTCTACCCTGATTCTGCGGAGTAATCGAGGTAACAATTGTGGCGGTGGAAATGCATATATCTGCTTGAACTGATCCCAAGGGAACACTAGGGCATCCGAGCCGCAAGCTAGGGGATCCCTTGTCCGAGAGACAAACCTGTCCACCTTTGCGTTGAATCTGGATGCTAGAAGATCTACATCCGATGTTCCCCACCGCTGACATATTGTCCAGAAAACCTCGGGGTGAAGGGACCCTTCCTCTGGGCATAATTGCTGGCGACTTAGAAAGTCCGCCTTCCAATTCTCCACTCCTGGAATGAATACCGCAGATATGGCTGGGACATATCTTTCTGCCCATTTCAGGATGTAATTTACTTCCCTCTGGGCTGCACGACTCCTGGTGCCCCCCTGATGATTGATATATGCCACTGCTGTGGCATTTTCTGATTGAATTCTGACAGGGGACCCTTGGAGTTTGGATGTCCATGCTACTAGGGCATACCGGGCTCTCGTATCTCTAAGAGATTGATGGGCAGGGCCTTTTCTGCATCCGACCATCTGCCCTGGAGAGACTATTGCTCCAGTACAGCTCCCCAGCCTATAAGGCTGGCATCTGTAGTGACCACCTTCCAAGAAATCGGACTGAAGGATCTCCCTTTTTCCAGATTCTGGGGAACCAACCACCAACGGAGGCTCTTGCGAACGGAAGGGGACAAGGACATTGTAAGTCTAGGGCCTGAACTTTTTTGTTCCAGGCTGACAGTATGGCCCCTTGCAAATTCCTTGAATGGAATTGACCGTAGGGTACTGCTTCGAATGATGCCACCATTTTTCCCAGCAGCCTCATGCACAGGCGTATGGACGGCTGTCTTTTTTGTACCCACTAAGTGGATCAAATCTTTCAAAGACAACACCTTTCCTCGAGGCAAGAATATTTTTCTCTGGCCTGAATCCAACCTTAGCCCCAAGTATTCCAGACTTTTGACTGGTTTTAGGGCTGACTTGTCTCGGTTGATAATCCAACCGTGATATTCCAGATACTTGATTGTCTCGTGAACAACCACTTCTAGTTTTTTCACTGAGTGGTCTATCAGCAACAAGTCATCTAGATATGCCATTATCATTACACCTTGTGTTCTTAGATTGGCCAATAAAGGGCCAGAATTTTTGTAAACACTCGTGGTGCTGTGGCCAAACCGAAGGGTAAGGCTCTGAACTGAAAATGGCGCCCTTCTACTGCAAAGCATAGAAATTTTTGGTGGACTGGAAAGATGGGAATGTGCAAATAAGCATCTTTGATGTCGATCGCGGCTAACCAATCCTCCCCTTGTAGGGCAGTGGCCACCGATCGGATCGACTCCATCGGAAAGTCCTGATATACAGGAATTTGTATAGCCCTTTTAGAATTAATATGGGCCTCCCGTCCGCATTTGCTTCGGGACTGTAAAGAGGTTTGAGTAAAACCCGAACCCTCATTCTTCCAAGGGAACCTCCATAATTACTCCTTGGAGCAATAGTTGTTCTAGTGCCACAGGAGGGACTCTCTCTTCCGGGGATCCCTTGGCACGTTTGACCTCAAAAATGGGAAGGAGGAGAGTCTTTTAACTCCAAACTGTATCCCAAACATACCGCGGAGAGCACCTATCTGTCTTGATCGTGTCCCGCCAGGTCTCTTGCGAACAACTGGAGTCCTCCCCCCACCCGACTGAGTGGGGGCAACCCTTCAATGAATTTAACTTTGGGGGAGGTTTTGTACCTCCCCTGACCCAGGGTTTCTCATTACCCTGCTATTGTCCCTGTTTTTTACCCCCGGGAATTGACCGAGGAGGCCGTCGGAACTGTTACACAGCCGATGCCTCAGGGACTGGAGAAGCAGGCCTCTTAAAGAGGGACCTCTAACTCTGTTTTTAACCGGCAAGAGCGTATTTACCGCTGGAAATTTTCTGGATATATTTGTCCAGGTTTTCCCTGAATAAGCGTTCACCATGAAATGGGACGCTAACCAGCCATTCTTTACAGGGAGCTTCAGCAGACCAGTTTTTGAGCCATAGAAGCCCACGCATATGTACTATAGACCGCGTAAGGCGGGAGGCGTGATGGACTGAATCCTTTATGGCGTCAACCGCAAAGCCTAAGGCTCTAGGTAGATCAGCTAGGGCAAAGCCTGATGATCTGTCAAGTCCCTCAAGACCTGTTTCAACGGATCCTTCACTGCTTAGCAGACCCCAATAGCTGCTACTGCTGGTTGTGTCACCAAGCTTGCTGTAGAAAGAAGCAGACTTTCATAAGGACTCCAATCTTTTATCTATTGGGTTCTTGAACATTTGGACATTATCCACTGGACATGTCAGTGATTTATACATACAAGAGATGGCTGCGTCCACTGTAGGGACCTTCCATTTTTTTTTGATGAACTTATCCTCCATGGGATAGACCACCGGAAATCTCTTGGGGGAATAAATATTTTCTCAGGACGTTCCCAATCCTGGTAAATAAGCCCTTTCAGTAAAGGGTGAAGTGGAAAAGAACAGACAGTCTGGGGGCTTCTAGCGACCCCAACGAGGATACAGTAGTGGTTGATGGTTCCGCAAGGTGCATTTTTTAAATGCTGATCGGACCATGTTAGTCAGAGACTGAACCCATAATCTTTCAGCTTGAGATGCTGAGAAAAGGTTCCCCCACTGTTGACTCCTCTATAACAGAATCAACCTTATCCTGATCCCCTTCAGGCAGGTCGATCCCTGTATGGGACTGTTGCTCTGCTAACAGGCACTCTGAAGGAGGAGACGGAGATCGGGCGTGCTTTCCCTGACAGGGAGGCAGCGATCAATGTTGACAATCTCTCTCTAATCCTCCCAGAGCTGAGGAAAAAACCTCCTCTGTTACATACACAGGAGCAGGTGAACTGAGGACAGCCACAGTACAAAGTACCCCTGCGGGGTCTCTACGGTCACTTACCTCTGAACTTCAGGGGAGACTGGTGCAGCAGAAGTATGCCCAAGATCCTCAGAGCCCGATGAGACCCCCTTCGCTTCCTGGAAGATTCAGTTCCGGAGCTTCTGGACGGCATATTCCTAAGCCTAAAGCTGAGGTATTCCAGCCGTAATACACCACTTTTACTGAGAATAGTCTAGCACAATTGCTGCTATATCACAGTTGGTGTCTACTAAAGTGCCTTTCTAGGGGATGCCTGCATCAACCGCCTCTGTGTGCCTTTATATTGTTGCTAGCTCTGTCTGTGCACTTCAACAGCCAGCTATAATGTGCTTTAAAACACGCTGGACGCCCGCACATGCGCAGTAGCGCCGCGGCGCACACCTGAGCGTCATCCACCCGCTCCGCCCCTTTTTCCAGATCGCCTCTATGAATAGAGGCGCGTGCACGCGCACGCGCGCGGGCACGTGCGCCTTCGGCGCCTTTTTTGAAAACAACAAGGAGCTAGATGGGAGCCAGGGTCCCTTTGCCGCAGGGCCCGGGGATGGATGAGCGCAGCAACAGGGCAGAGGAGACAGCTTCCCAGGAGAGAACATACCAACTGCCTGGATTTGATTCTGGAAGAAAAAAAATCCACATTACAAGAAAAAAGAACCATAGCGGCCTCTAGTGTCTAACACAGGTACCGCGGTCTTACATTTTTTTTTTTTTTTTTTCTTGCCTACTATTAAAATTTTTACATTTTCTCAGTAGTAACAGGCATACACAGAATATTAGCGGGAATACCTTAGGTAACAGGCAGAAAGACAAAATAGGCTTGGGGGTCCCTCAATAGAACCAAGTTCCTGAGGGCCCCCACTTACCTTTTCCTCGCCGCAGGACTTTGTTTGGTCCACAGAAGCCCAAACTTCACCTATCACGGCAGGCATTGTAATCAAACCTTCAGGGACCGGGTTCCCAAGGATTCCACTCCCCTGGACCTGTATAGCACCCTGCACAGAAAACATCTTGGTCGTGGGTATGACCAGAGCTCTGGATCCCAGGGTCCAGCTCTCCTAAGAGAAGCATTACAGGCAAAACCTTGCTCTTCTCTGCAAGGCCCGGGTACCGACCGTTTAGCTATGAAGCTTTTTTGTTCGGATCCGGAATAGCTTACTGAGGCCCAAAAGAACCTGTACGCAAGCTCAGTGAAAAACACATGTTTCTTCTTGGCCAACACCTTAGACACTGGCAAAAAACTGAGGCGCTCCCGGATGGGAGGGGCTTATATAGGGGAGGGTACTTCCGGTTTTGGAAGTTGCCAGTGCCAGCACCTGACGGTATCTATATAACCCATTAGTAATGACTATGTCGCTCTGTGTCCCGTGATGTACGAGAAAGAAATGACACTGGCAGTGAAGGGGTTAACCAGTAGGGGGCGCTGAAGGGGTCAAGTGTGTCCTAGGGATGTGTTATAACTGTGGGGGGGATGGGCTACATGTGACATGACACTGATCACCGCTCCCGATTACAGGGAGCTGTGATCAGCGTCCTGTCACTAGGAAGAATGGGGAAATGCTTGTTTACATCAGCATTTTCCAGTTCTTCCTCTCCGTGAGACGATCGCGGGGACATCGAGTCCACGGGACCTGCGATCAGTGTCCTGTCACTAGGCAGACTGGGGAGATGCAGCATTTACACTGGCATATCCCTGTTCTTCAGCTCCGTGACATGATAGCGGGCACCCAGCGGACATCGAGTCTGCGGGTCCCACGGGTACAGTAACGGAGCTCGCGGCATGCGCTCACGCGCCTCCGGCGCCAAATTCAAAGTAACGTAAATATACGTTGCTTTGCCTGCCCGTGCCATTCTGCCGACGTATATGTACAGGAGCCGGTCCTTAAGTGGTTAAAAGCATAAACTGCTTGTTTTGTCTAGGGGCACAACGAAAGGCTTTACTTACCCAATCCTTAAAGGGATTGTAAAGGTAAAAGTTTTTTCACCTTAATGCATTCTATGCATTAAAGCGGAGCTCCGCCGTAAAAAAAATATTAAAAGCCAGCAGCTACAGCTACAGCAGCTGCTGGCTTTTAATATTTGGACACTTACCTGTCCTGGAGTCCAGCGACGTCCGCAGCAGAGGACGAGCGACCGCTCGTCGCTCTGCTGCTCCCTCCGCCATCCTCGCTGAGGGAACCAGGAAGGTTCCCTACGGCGCATGCGCGAGTCGCGCTGCGCCGTTCTGATTGGTGCTCCTGTGTTCTGGGAGCCGAGTGTCTCCCAGAACACTACGGGAAGTCTAGGGGAAGTGACGTCACTCCCGCAGATTCCCGGAGAGAGGACTCCCAGATGTGGGTGTCTTAGACAGGTATCTTCACCCCCCTCCCCCCTGAAAGGTGTCAATTGTGACACCGGAGGGGGGGAGGAATCCGAGTAGCAAAAGTAAAAAATTAGGGTGGAGCTCCACTTTAAGGTGAAAAAACATCTGCGGATTAGCGCCCGCCCCCAGCCCCCCCCCCCCCGTTTACTTACCTGAACCCTCAAAAGTCCCGCGCCGTGAACACGCTTGCTTCTCAGCCAGGCTTCTCGGCACATTCATTGGTTGATTGAAAGCAGCGCAGCCATTGGCTCGCTCTGCTGTCAATCACATCCAATGACGAGGCGCACCACAGGGCGGGGCCGAGTGATTCAGTGAGCGGCTATGGCTGCCGGCTGTATCACAGGAGAGCGCCCGCAAGAACTCATCACCATGCGAGCTCGCTCGCATGAAAGTGATGAGTTCTTGCGGGGGGGAGTCGAGACAGCCGCCGAGGGTTCGGGGCCACTCTAAAATTTGACATTTTTACCCTCTAAAAATAACAAAACGTGTCATAGTTTCCTGTTCTGTTGCAGTGGTTTTAAACAGGAGCAGCCCAGATCCTCTTCTTCTTGGGTCTCTCTTCTGTTATCCTGACCTCTCCCTCCTGTTCAGTGCCACCCCCAGCAACCAGTTTGCTATGGGGGCACCTGAGCCGAGTCACAGCTCCCTGTGTCCATTCAGACATGGAGCCCTGACCTGGTCCGCCTCTCTCTCCCCTGATTGGCTAGCTGATTTTGATTGACAGCAGCCAATGACGCCGCTACTGTGTCTCAGCCAATCAGGAGGGAGAATCTTGGACGGCCGAGACACTCGTGAACATCGCTGGACAGAGAGGGACCTCAGGTAAGTGTTAGGGGGGCCGAGGGGGGCTGCTGCACACAGAAGGCTTTTTATCTTAATGCACAGAATGCATTAAGATGAAAAAAAAAACTTCTGCCTTTACAACCCATTTAAATCCTCTGGAAAACGGTGCTCCCCACGTCCAGCAGTGGATTGTTCCTGCATCCTCACATCCAAAGCCGGTCTATGAGCATGATGACGTCAGGAGCAGTCCATTCACAAGACCGATAACATGTGGGGGGGGGGGGGGAGGAGCGGTGGAGACTGGATTAAGTATATTTCTGCTCTGAAATCTCCTAGGCAAAAGCGAGCAGTTAACCCATGCAAGGCGGGCACAGCCCCACTGCATAGGAGAATTTATTTTTAATTCAATCTTATTTTATTCAATAGAGAAACATAGAAAGACAGATACTTTCGTAAACATTACAGACAGCGATAAGGTACACCAACAAAAGGCAACGTGTGTGTTAGAACAAAAACATGTCTAGGTTACATATAAAAGGATTGAAAGCATACGTATAAGGTCCATCAGGAGACTTTTTGTGATAGCAATCCCTGTAAAAAGATATAAGTCAAAGTAACCTTCATCCTCATTTCAGTTGAGATCATATGTGCCCCATACATAGTGCATCAGAAGAGATTATATAAAAATCTGCATGGAAAAAAATAAATAAAAATGTGGTAGGGGTCACACATCTGTAACGATATATAAGTTGAAGCCATGGTACGTTGGCTTGATTGATTCCTAAGGGTGTAACTAAATAAAGAGAAAAGAAAAAAAAGGAGCAGGGGCAGACAAGAGGGGGCAGAAAGATAGGGGACAAGAATCACTTCATCATGGTCCCAGGGCAATGTCATCCAGGCCATGTTCAGCCCAGGAGATAAACTCAGAGGTGTATTGGAACATGGACCATGAAGTCCAGGTGAGAGAAAACTGTTTGCTTTTACCATATTCCTTTGCCAACAGACGTTCAAGGTCCCTTATGAGGTCCACTTCAGTAGCCCAATCCCCCAGGGAAGGCATGGTTGCCGATCTCCAATGACGGGGACTCACTACTCTGGCCGCTGCCAGAAAGTGTCGTAATACATCTATTTTGATGGATTTGAACGTACCAGGGGAGTATAGATAAGAGAGCCACCTCAGGTGAAGGGTGAATAGAAGTCGCCATCAGTTTGCAGTATAGTTTGAAGATCTGTTGCCAATATCCCTGCAACGGAGGGCATTCCCACCAAATGTGGAGCATGGTTCCCCGGGAGCTAAGACATTGCCAGCAGGTATCTGGTACTGCCGAGTTGAAATGGTTTATAGTCGATGGGCAGCTGTACCATCTTGTTATCAGTTTAAACCCCTTTTTCCTGGGTCTTAGTGGCTAGGGATAGTTTGTGTGTCAGGATAAAACATTTTTGCCAGTCAATAGGGGAGATAGGGTGATGTAGGTCTGCCTCCCAGGCCACCGTAAACGGTGGGAGGTCAGGGGAGGAGATATTAAGCAAAAGGGAGTAAAGCTGAGATACCACATGCGTTGGAGGTTCCGCCTGCATGAGCAGTTCCTCAAATCCTGTTGGTTCAGCAAGGATGTCTGGAATGGATGGGAAAGTCCAGATGTAGGAAGTAATAGGAAAATTTATTTTTATTTTTGCCCAGAGTTCTTCTTTACCATTACTTGGTGCTGGAGCCTAACTAGAGGAGCAGAACAGGCAGGTGCTGGAGGTGATCAAGTAGAGCAATACAGATGGGTGCTGGAGGTGGATAAGAGGATCAGGACCATAGGGGGAGCTGAAGGCTGACAGAAGCAAGGCTGTGATAAGAACAGCAAGGATAGGACTTAAGCCTCGTACACACGGTCTGATTGTTGGACGACCGAGCATCTGATTTTTGTCAAAAGGGCATGTGCAGGATTTTGTCTAGCATACTAACTATGCGCAAATTTTCATTTGACAAACACGAACTTAGTGACGTACTATCAGAGTATAAAGAGTTCATTTCTCAAGAGCAACCCTTTGGGCCCCTTCTGCTAATTTCGTGTTATTAGAAGTTTGGTGAGCGTTGATTCGCGATTTTCAGATCGTACAAAACAAATGCCTTTTAAAATACGTTTGGCATAACTACATGCAAAGCAGATTCATTATTATCCCATTAAAGAAGATGAGAATTTTGACATTTCATCAATTGCCGCATCACGAATGTTAATTCTAGATTACGAACAGTAGTTTACAAGACCGAACTCTTCCCAGACGTTCCTCGATTCCGAGCATGCGTGTTTGTACTTTCGACTTTTGTGTGATGATTTCTGTACTGACCATCTGAAAATCAGACGTTGAGTTCACATCCGACAAAAATTTTATAGCCTGCACATCCAGCTTTTGTCTGATGTAAAAGTCAAATCGTCTGTCGAATGCACCGTACTAACGATCCAAAAATCCACAGACAGCTCATCTTCAGACTTTTCCCTTCTGATTTTCGTACCGTGTGTACGAGGCCTTAAAGGTAGACTAGGGGAGCAGTAAGGGAAGTTGGAGGTTAATCAAAAAACAATATAGGAGGGCTGGAGGTGGATAAGAGGAGCAGTACAGGGGATGTTATAGTAGACTGATGAGAGGAGACACAATTGATCTGCAACTGATTGGTGACATTCCATGAAAAGAAATAAAAAATTATACACATACAGTTGCAAAAAAAGTATGTGAACCCTTTTGGTTTTTATTGAACACACCATGTAAACATACACAGTGCAGGTTGAAAAAGTATGTGAACCCTTGGATTTAATAACTGGTTGAACCTCCTTTGGCAGCAATAACGTCAACCAAACATTTCCTGTAGTTGCAGATCAGACGTGCACAACGGTCAGGAGTAATTCTTGACCATTCCTCTTTACAGAACTGTTTCAGTTCAGCAATATTCTTGGGATGTTTGGTGTGAATCGCTTTCTTGAGGTCATGCCACAGCATCTCAATCGGGTTGAGGTCAGGACTCTGACAGGGCCACTCCAGAAGGCGTATTTTCTTCTGTTTAAGCCATTTTGTTGATTTACTTCTATGCTTTGGGTCGTTGTCCTGTTGCAACACCCATCTTCTGTTGAGCTTCAGCTGGTGGACAGATGGCCTTAAGTTCTCCTGCAAAATGTCTTGATAAACTTGGGAATTCATTTTTCTTCGATGATAGCAATCCGTCCAGGCCCTGACGCAGCAAAGCAGCCCCAAACCATGATGCCCCACCACCATACTTCACAGTTGGGATGAGGTTTTGATGTTGGTGTGCTGTGCCTCTTTTTCTCCACACATAGTGTTGTGTGTTTCTTACAAACAACTCAACTTTGGTTTCATCTGTCCACAGAATATTTTGCCAGTACTGCTCTGGAACATCCAGGTGCTCTTGTGCAAACTGTAAACGTGCAGCAATGTTTTTTTGGACAACAGTGGCTTCCTCTGTGGTATCCTCCCATGAAATCCATTCTTGTTTAGTGTTTTACGTATCGTAGATTCGCTAACAGGGATGTTAGCATATGCCAGAGACTTTTGTAAGTCTTTAGCTGACACTCTAGGATTCTTCTTCACCTCATTGAGCAGTCTGCGCTGTGCTCTTGCAGTCATCTTTACAGGACGCCCACTACTAGGGAGAGTAGCAGCAGTGCTAAACTTTCTCCATTTATAGACAATTTGTCTTACCGTGGACTGATGAACAGCAAGGCTTTTGGAGATACTTTTATAACCCTTTCCAGCTTTATGCAAGTCAACAATTCTTAATCGTAGGTCTTCTGAGACCTCTTTTGTGCGAGGCATCATTCACATCAGGCAATGCTTCTTGTGAAAAGCAAACCCTTTTTTATAGGGCAGGGCATCTTTAACCAACACCTCAAATCTCATCTCATTGATTGGACTCCAGTTAGCTCTTGGAGAGCTCATTAGTCTAGGGGTTCACATACTTTTTCCACCTGCACTGTGAATGTTTACATGGTGTGTTCAATAAATACATGGTAACATTTAATTCTTTGTGTGTTATTAGTTTAAGCAGACTGTGATTGTCTATTGTTGTGACTTAGAAGTAGATCAGATCACATTTTATGACCAATCTGTGCAGAAATCCATATCATTCCAAAAGGGTTCACATACTTTTTTTTTGCAACTGTATATATTTATATATACCGTATATGTTTATTAGAGCAGGCCAATAGCCAAAGACATTCTTTCCCTTTCAGATCAGGACCGGCATGTTACAACAGCTGCTGCTTGGGATACAATACCCACTTCTGTTCTGGAGCATTTTTTTTTTTTCATTTTTCACACGTTAAATTCAGCATTTTTTTATTATAAAAGGACATAAACCCCCCATAATAATTTATATTATCAGAACGCCGATGTTGTAGAATAGAAAAAATGGTAGTTGCAAATTTTTATGTCGCACAATATTTACACAGCTGGTTATTAAATCTTTTTTTTTTTTTTCAGGAAAAATAGGATTTTTGTACTCACCGTAAAATCCGTTTCTCTGGCATCCATGGACTGACACAGCGTGTCTTTTACACCTTTACATGTGGGTTATGTCCCTGCCTGCAGAAGAAGACCTAGGCAGAATGTGAGATGTTATACATACATTCTAAACAGCCAGAGCTGAACAGCCCCGCCCAGGGGGCGGTCCCTCCGGACATAACCCTCCCACTGCAGTCAGCAGACCTCAGTTCGTAACAAAGCAGTACAAACTTAAAAAGAAGGGTGGGTGCTGTGTCAGTCCATGGATGCCAGAGAAACGGATTTTACGGTGAGTATAAAAATCCTATTTTCTCTTGTCATCCATGGACTGACACAGCGTGTCTTTTACACCTTTACACGTGGGATGTCCCAAAGCAGTGTCAAGAGGGATGGGAGCAGTATAAATGGAAAACCAAAAACTTCACTCCAAACAAGGCAGAGCTCCTCAATGGAGGAGTTGCAACATCAAACAGCGGCCTGCAACACCTTGCGGCCGAAGGAAGCATCCGAAGATGCAGCCACATCAACCTTATAAAACTTAGAAAAGGTATGAACAGACGACCAGGTCGCCGCCTTGCACCCTTGTGCAACCGACGCTTGATGATGTCGGAAAGCCCAGGAAGCACCAATTGCCCTGGTGGAATGTGCCGTAACCGGAAAGGGAGGCGCCCGCCCCTTGAGAGCATAAGCTTGAATGACGGTTTGTCTGATCCACCTAGAAATGGTGGCAGACGAAACCGCTTGGCCCTGTTTTGGACCAGAGACAGCCACAAATAGTGAGTCAGACTTCCGAATAGAAGCAGTAGCAGACAGGTACACCCGCAAGGCTCGTACCACATCCAAAGTGTGAAGCGCAAATTCTCTGGGATGCGATGGGTGAGGACATAAGGACGGGAGGACAATGTCCTCATTTAAGTGGAAGGCCGAGACCACCTTTGGCAGAAAAGAAGGTCGCGGACACAACACCGCCTTATCCTTATGGATGACCAAAAAGGGCGACTTGCAGGACAAGGCCGCCAATTCAGACACTCGTCTAATGGAAGTAATGGCCACCAAGAAGGCCACCTTCTGAGACAAAGTCAAGAGGGGAATATCTCTAATATTTTCAAAGGGAGGTTCCTGGAGAACCGAGAGCACCAAATTCAGATCCCACGGGGGAGAGGAGGCTTGACAGGGGGGAGCACATGGCGAACCCCCTGCACAAAGGTGCTAACCAAGGGATGACCCGCCAGCGGTCGCTGAAAGAAGATGGCCAAGGCCGAAATCTGACCCTTAATGGTACTCAAAGCGAGCTTTTGGGTCACGCCACGCTGCAAAAAATGCAGGATTCTGGGAACGGAATACATTCGTGGGCACCAGTCCAGCTCTTCGCACATGGCGATGTAAGCTCTCCAAGTACGGTGATAGATCTTTCTGGAGGAAGACTTCCGTGCCCTTAACATGGTCAAAATGACCGAATCCGAGAGACCTCGGTCTCTCAGCACCTGGCTTTCAATAACCATGGCGTTAAAGCCAGAGACTGTAAAGCAGGATGAAATATAGGACCTTGAGACAGAAGGTCCCCCCGTATTGGTAACCGCCAGGGAACGTCCGCGACGAGACGTACCAGATCGGCGTACCAGTGACGCCGAGGCCAATCCGCAGCAATGAGGATCACCGGAATTCCCTCGGTCGCTACCCTGCGGAGCAGGCGAGGGAGCAACTGCAGCGGAGGATAAACGTATATCAGGTGATACTGACCCCATGGGGCCACCAACGCATCCGCCCAGGGATCCCTGGATCTGGCCACAAACCTCGACACCTTGCGATTGAGTCGAGAGGCCATCAGGTCCACATCCGGCGTGCCCCACCGTCTGCAAAGGAGTTGAAAGACCTCCGGGTGCAAGGACCACTCTCCCTGGTCCAGCGTCTGGCGACTTAGATAGTCCGCCTGCCAATTGTCTACGCCCGGAATGTAGACGGCCGACAGAGCCGGCACGCTTTTTTCGGCCCACCTCAGGATGCGGGCGACCTCGGAAGCCGCAGCTGAGCTCCGAGTCCCCCCTTGATGGTTGACATACGCCACTGCTGTGGCGTTGTCCGATTGGATCCTGATGGAGTGACCCTGTAATTTCTCCGACCATGAGGAGAGGCACAGTCTGATTGCCCGTATCTCCAGCACATTGATCGGTAAGAGGGCTTCATCCGGAGTCCAAAGCCCTTGGGCCGACAAGACTCCCCAGACTTCCCCCCAGCCCGTCAGGCTGGTGTCCGTCGTGATCACCGTCCATTGGATGGGGAGGAACGACTTCCCGGACCGAAGAGCCGGGGACCTCAACCACCACGTCAGGGATTCCCTGACCAGGTGACTCACCTGGATCTGAATATCCAAGGACAATGGGGATTTGTCCCAAGTGGACAAGATCTCTTTCTGTAAAGCCCTGGTGTGCGCTTGGGCATAAGGAACGGCCTCGAAGGAGGCCACCATGAGTCCCAGGACTCTCATGCAAAAGCGGATTGACGACCATTTTCAGGACGTCAGCACCCGTACTGCAGACTGAAGTGTCAGTAGTTTGTCTGGAGGTAGGAAGACTCTTGCCTCCAAGGAGTCCAGAATCAGACCTAGATACTCCAGACGCTGAGTCGGGACTAGAACCGACTTCTGAACGTTCAGGAGCCACCCAAACTCCCTGAGGGTCTGACTGACGATAGTCACACTTTCTTCCAATTCTGAGCCACTGTCTGCTCTTAGAAGAAAATCGTCCAGATAGCCCACGATAGCAATGCCTCGCTGTCTCAGCAAAGCTAGGACCGGAGCAAGCACCTTGGTGAACACCCTTGGTGCCGAGGCTAGGCCGAAGGGAAGAGCCACAAATTGATAGTGGACTTCGCCGACCGCAAAGCGCAGAAACTTCTGGTGGCTTGCGCAGATCGGAACATGCAAGTAGGCGTCCTTGATGTCGAAGGATGCCAGAAAATCCCCTTGATGGAGTGTAGCGATCACCGTGCGAATAGATTCCATGCGGAATTTTTGCACCTTCACGAAGGCATTCAGGGCCTTGAGGTCCAGGATTGGTCGAACCCCGTCCTTTTTTGGAACAACAAACAGATTCGAGTAGAACCCCTGAAACCTCTCCTGGGACGGAACCGGCACAATTACTCCGGACCCGATCAAATCCTGTACAGCCCCCAAGAGGGCTGCCCGACGGGCAGGAAAGAGAGGGAGATTTGAGGGAAAGAATCTGTCTGGGGGCCAGGAGCGGAACTCTATTCTGTATCCTGAGGTGACCACCTCGCACACCCACCGGTCGGAGATCCGGGAGGTCCACCGATCCGTGAACCTGCGAAGTCGTCCCCCCACCCCAGAGACGGGCGGGGGCAAGACTTCACGTGGAGGCGGGCTTGGGAGCCGGCTTGTTCGGCTTACGCACCCTTGTGCCCGCCAACCGCACTGTTGTCAGTCTGGGATGGCTTACCCGTGGACTCTGACGGACGAAAAAAAACTTTTTGCTGGAAAGGAAGGACCCGGTTTACGGCGGGCCTCCTTACCCTTGATAGTTTGAGGAAGGAGAGTGCTTTTACCTCCCGTGACATCCTTGATGATGTCATCCAGAGCAGCACCAAAAAGTCTACCACCCTTAAAAGGTAGATCCGTCAGGAGCTTCTTAGAGGCTAGGTCAGCAGACCAGCATTTCAACCAGATGAGACGACGCAATACCACCGCCGAGACAGAGGCCCTGGATATTAAAGGGGCCGCGTCCAACGTGGCGTCGCACACATATATCAGACCCTGCACCATCTGGTGGGCCAGAGCAATAGTGTCTGGAGGAAGGTTATGCTCCTGCACAGTTTGGTGCAAAATTTTTGCCCATTCCGTGAGTGTCTGAGACACCAGGGTCGCCGCTACTACGGGCCGTAGGGCGGATCCCAACAAGGCGAACATGGCTCTACTCACCACTTCTGACCTCCTGTCAGTGGGGTCCTTAAACGCAGGAGTCCCCTCCATCGGGAGAGTGGTGGCCTTGTTTAAACGGGCGACTGGAGGGTCGACCACCGGGGGAGAAGCCCACTTTTTAAGCAGGGCGTCTTCAAAGGGGTATCTAATAGACAAACGCCGCGGGACCATGAAAGTCTTCTGCGGCTTTTCCCAGACCTGGTCAATGAGCTGGTCAAAGAAAGGTACATATGGAAAAACCTTTTTAGAAGGCTTGGTCTTAAAAGAACCAAAGGAGACTGTATCCGCCTGAGGTTCTGCGGTTGCAGCATTTAGCTTGAGAGTGTCCCTCACAGCATCAATGAGTTCACTAACAAGCGCCCTGTCATTTACTGACTCAGAACTGGAGTCTTCCTCACAAGGAATGTCCTGTTCAAAACCATCCAAATATTCAGAGCTAGGGTCCTGAGCAGCAATAGCTAGGCCCATATCTGAAACAGAGCACTCCCCTTGTGGAGATAAAGTGGGGAGAGGGCACTTTTTTGCTCCCTTGTGCTCACACACAGCTTCCATCCTGGTCAGAAATGATTCCAGGACTGCCGACAACTGGTCCATAGGGACCGCAGGTGCTGGAGCACTGGCTGCTGCCTCTGGCATGTGAGGGGAAGCTGGTGACTCTGACTCCATAATGTCCCTCTCTGAGACCACCCACAGGCTGTGCTGACTGAAGTAGGGGAATGCCCAGGGAACCCACCAACCTGACCAGGACCGCTCGGTTCCGCTGCCCTGTCTCTCTGCGCTGCGCTGCTCAGCGTGAGTGAGCTGAGAGGAGAGAGTGTGAGGAGATTTGCGCCGTTCCCAGCGGCGCTAGAGGCCAAACTAGTGCTAGAAAAACGTGCGGCTACAAGAAAATGGCCGCCGCAATGTGCTCCGGCGGACCACGGCAAGATGGCCGCCAATGTAAAAAAAAAACAGCACACACACCAAACATGGCGCCGAACGGCGCCCAGGCCCCTCACATCCAAAAACAAACAGCCCCAGCGAATGCAGAGCAGCATGAGCCCCCCCCCCCCCCCAGGACAGTATGGCCCCCAGGCACCCCACACAGTACAGCGCCAGCACTAGTGAACAGAGAGTGACATTAAAAAACACAGGGGGAGACAGGGAAATCCCCCACACAAGAAACACACAGCATGTACTCACCTGCAGCCAGGAGAGACTACTTACCCGTCTCCTGAGGGACCCACTGGTGTGTTTCTGACAGAACTATCACAGTGCGGTACTGAGTAGCTGTCGGCCCGGTCCACCGCGAAAGATACAGCCGGACTGTTCTATCTTGAGAGGACCGCGGAGCTGGAAGCCCACCGGCCACCCCTGGAGTCGTGGGGCATGTCGTGAACTGAGTCTCACGCACACAAGGCGAGGATCAGCACGCTCGATGGTCGGACAGGGAAGACTACGAGGATATCTTGTACCCAACCTGTTGCCCAGCCGACAGTTGATAGAAGATCTCAAAAGAATAAAATAGGAAAAAATTCCAAAAGGAATAAAAATAGGTCAGGAGACTGGCTCTTGAGAGAGCCACGTCTTCTCCTTCTGCTAGGCAGAAAAAAACTGAGGTCTGCTGACTGCAGTGGGAGGGTTATGTCCGGAGGGACCGCCCCCCTGGGCGGGGCTGTTCAGCTCTGGCTGTTTAGAATGTATGTATAACATCTCACATTCTGCCTAGGTCTTCTCCTGCAGGCAGGGACATAACCCACGTGTAAAGGTGTAAAAGACACGCTGTGTCAGTCCATGGATGACAAGAGAAATTCGTTTTAGTGCACATTGACATAATTTTATCCCCCAAATAAAGGCGAGACAGTGTCAAGTATATAGATACAAAATATGTCAAGCCTCAAAACAGCGCGTGTATGAAATGTCAAAACGTTATGGACCTAAATTGTTCAATAGGTGATGTTTAAATGCCTTTACAGCTCATTATTTTATAGTTAACCCTAAATGAGGGACTTAGATTTATTGCTCTCTTGTGTACGGCAATATCACACATGTGGCGCAATTGTTTACTTACATGTCTGTGCATGCATTTGTGTTCATATGTGTTTGACAGGCATGATGTTAATTTTTCTGTTATTTTACATTTACTTTCATTGTTATCACAAGGGGCTAACAAGCCCTCTATATGATAGCATTTGGTATGTGACAAATCCTATTTTTGGAGACATCCTAAAATCTTACATGCCCTGTGCTCCAGCTGATCAAGCATAGACTGTGCTTGAGTCACTGTGCACCAGGCTTCCTAGCCAGGATTCTGACAGCTGTAAAACAGGAAGCGCTCAGAGTTGAGCTCTCCTGGGTTCACACTGTACAGAGCGGATCGGGGAACCCAAACTCAGGTAAAGACCCCCACAGAACGTATAGGAGCATCTTCTCAAGAGATTTCAGGTACTGAACATTTCCTCAGGATCTTGCCAGAAGGACGGTGACACCAACCTTGCCCAGTCACTGCCAGTGGAAGCTGGGGAAAATGTTGTTAGAATTTTTACTGCAGGTGATTTTTTTTTAACCCCTTGACACCGACATAACACATATATGCAGCCCCACTGCACAGGGCTTTTTTCCCTGGGGCCGCATGTATTTGTATCTCCCTTTGTGCTGGGATTACCCGGCACAGTGACCTAATATAATAAGATGACCTTGCATTTTTACTGCAAGATCTGCTTTAAAGCTGAATTCTGGGAATTATACAAAACACACCCTTGCAGTGGAGCTACCCTGAAATGCAATGTTAAATATCTGGTAAATCTAGGGAAGAGGAATAAGGTGCTATACTTTAGAAGGAAATTGCTAAGTTGTGCATCACCACAGGGTGACACTGTGGATGCACTTAATATAAATGTGCCAACGTCCCGATATTCAATGGAAGGATGTATATTTAAACTAAAGGTGGACTTTAAACGGCACACAGATAGATGAATTTACTGGACCCATCAACAAGACCAGCCATCTCTCGTGCATACTGTCCAACTCCTCATTTGTGTTTGTTGGCTATACAATATTCTATCTTACTTTGTATATTTTACATGTGAATGCGATTTCTGGGAGATGTGTCGAGTCTTGTAAATGGGACCCTCTATCAATTATAGATAACTGTTATATAATGTCAGTGTCCTATATTAATGTACTTTCTACCTAAATTCAATTATATTTTTCTACCAACAATAAAACCCTTAGAATTTTTACAATATCTATCTGTGTGCCGTTTAAAGTCCACCTTTAGTTTAAATATACATCCTTCCAAGGTGCTATACTTACCGTAATCCTTGGTCCAGCGTGCTCAATCCTTCTGTCTGTAGCCTCTTCTGGGGACCCTGATGTAGGAGGGGCTCTGATAAGGACCCTGATGTAAGAGGGGGCTCTGATAGGGACCCTGATGTAAGAGGGGGCTCTGGTGGGGACCCCGATGTAGTAAGAGGGGGCTCTGGTGAGGACCCTGATGTAAGAGGGAGCTCTGATGGGGACCCTGATGGGCTCTGATGTGGACCCTGATGTAAGAGGGGGCTCTGATGTAAGAGGGGGCTCTGATGGGGACCCTGATGTAAGAGGGGGCTCTGATGGGGCCCCTGATGTAAGAGGAGCCTCTAATTGGGACCCTTATGTGAGAGGAGCCTCTGATGGGGACCCTGATGGGAGAGGGTGCTCTCTTGGGGACCCTGATGGGAGAGGGGGCTCTGTTGGGGACCCTGATGGGAGAGGGGGCTCTGTTGGGGACCCTGATGGGAGAGGGGGCTCTGTTGGGGACCCTGATGGGAGAGGGGGCTCTGTTGGGGACCCTGATGGGAGAGGGGGCTCTGTTGGGGACCCTGATGCAAGAGGGGGCTCTGATGGGGACCCTGATGCAAGAGGGGGCTCTGATGGGGACCCTGATGCAAGAGGGGGCTCTGATGCCAGAGGGAGCTCTAATGGGGACCCTGATGTAAGAGGGGGCCTTTAAGGGAACCCTGTTGTAAGGGGGGACTCTGATGGGGACCCTGATGTAAGAGGGGACTCTGATGGGGGCACTCATGCAAAGATGGACCCTGATGCAAGAGGGAGCTCTGATGGGGACCCTGATGTAAGAGGGAGCTCTGATGGGGACTAGGGATGAGCTCAGGCGTGTTCGCATTGAACACGTGCAGAGCCCGCCAAGGAAGTCGGCACCGTCGGAACCGCGCTGCGCTAATCACAGGCAGGGAGACATTGTCCCGATGCTCGGCTGCAGAGATCGGGAAATGTCTCCCTGCCTGTGATTAGCGCAGCGCAGTTCCGATGGTGCAGACTTCCTTGGCGGGCTCTGCACGTGTTCAATGCGAACACGCCTGAGCTCATCCCTAATGGGGACCCTGATGTAAGAGGGAGCTCTGATGGGGACCCTGATGTGAGAGGGGGGCTTTCATGGGGACCCTGATGCAAGGATGGACCCTGATGCAAGAGGGAGCTCTGATGGGGACTCTGATGTAAGGGGGAACTCTAATGGGGACCTAGTTGTAAAGGGGGGACTCTGACAGGGGCTCTTTTGCAAGGATGGACCCTGATGTAAAATAAGGATTGTCATGGCCTTAAGTTTATTTGGAAATGATATGCTTTGTTTTACTGATTTTTTTTTTCTGTTTTTCTAACACATACCTTAACAAACAAAAAAAAAACTCCAAATAAAAATGTATTCATTCATTTAAATTTAATATATGTATAAAACACCTTTTTTTCAGCACGGAATCTTTGCAAAATATACAATGTGGAAACCACTGCCCTAGACTAAACCATCAGTTAACCATTGCAGTGACCCTTTGTTTTCCCCAGAGTTCAGCTTTTACTACCAGTATGTATACTGTGTATGTAATGACGTGTATGTGTGTTTTTATCACCTATGTTTGCATACATGTGACTTTTTGTTGTTAATTGATGTTTATTATTATTATTGTTTCCTGGGCACTGCCATTCCTCAATGTGACATTCCCAGCATTAGTCATGCACTCCTATTGATGTCTCTGCCTACCTGCACTCTGTCCTCTGTATGGAGAGCTCTGCTTCAGTCCTCACCATTCATTCACTCACTATTCTTTTATTTTCCTGTCCCTCTTCCCTCCATACATGCAGCATGTCCTTCTATTACACTCTATGTATGTACTCACACCGCTTCCTGGTCACATGGTCATCACATCACCAATCCCAGAATGCTCCTCTCCTTAAAGCAACATCCCCCTCCTGCTTATCATAGAGAGGAGAAAGAGCCAAGAGCAGCAGATCTCCTCCTCGTTGTACACTGAGCACCAGACAGAGGACACTGACAGTGTGAGCAGGTAGGAGAACACAAAGCTATATTCAGCTGTCAATGTTATTTCTATGACACCAAACTTTTCACCTTCTTGCAGATTATTGCACTTTATAAGCACTAATATAAAGAAGTAGCAGTGAGCAAAGCTCTAGGGGGTTTCAGTATTTGTATTCTGTGCTCAGAGTTGTCCATCTTATTATGTCAGACAGTCATGTGTATGTCTTTTTTTTTTTTTTCTAGATGTAATGATGTATAATGTTTTGGGGCTCATTTACATATGCAGCAGCCCTTGTCGCCCCCTCTGAGAAGCAACCCACGATGGATCGCTTTTCAGATGGTGTGTGACAGGCAGCTGGAAAGGATATGTTGTCTCTTCACCACCTGTTCTGGGGCTAAATCACACAGTCGCTTTACTGTATTCTAAAATGCTTGCCACTGCAAGGTCACACAGAAAACAATTGTCCAATTCACACTGCAACGCAGCCTGGAACATGCAGACATGCTATATTTAATTGCAGCTGTACAAAATCGCATGGCATGGTATAGCAGCACATCGTGCTACTGTGCAGCAGAATGAGTGATAGTTAAAATAATAGTTTGTATAAATCTTTTGGTGGTATTTCAATCAAATTTTATTTTTTGCTAAAGAAACACTTAATTTTTTTTTATTTTTTTTAAACATTTTTCATAGTTTGTTATACATTTTTTGCAAACGGGTAATTTTTCGTGGGCACTGATGAGGTGGCATAGATGGGCTCTGGTGGGCAGCACTGATAGTTGACACTGATGAGGCACTGGTGGGCACTGATAGGTTGCACCGATTAGAAACACTGGTGGGCACAGATTGGGATTGATGTCTCTGTAACAGAAGCCGTTTACCTGCTTTCTTCTTCTATTCTCCTCACGCTTATCGTAAGGAGAAAAATCGCTGATAACCGGCTTCTGTTTACTTCCATGATCAGCTGTCATTGGCTGACAGCTGATTACGTGTTAAAGGGCCGCTGTGATTGGCCCTTTAAACTGTTCTGTGATCAGCAGAGGACATGACGATCGCAGAGCGTGCCGGCCGCATGATCATGGGAGGACATCTATTGATGGCACTGGAAGCCCGTTCTGTAGCTGTCTTTCGGCTATAGCATGGGCAGAAAGTGATTAAACGCAAAACGTTTTTTTTTTTTTTTTTTTTTTGGTTCAATAGACTTCAATAGAGAAGCTGCAAGAAAACCATGTAGTGCGTTTTTTTTTTTTTTTTTTTTTTTTAAGTCTACCCAACAACAAATTTGGCCAAAAAAAAAAAGCATAATAAAAAATAAAACATGGCAAAATCACAGTAAAAAAATGGAACTGCAGAAACACTCACAAGCAAACTGCATAGATGTGAATGGAGCCTAGTGCCTCGCACACACGATCGGAATTTCCAATGGAAAAAGTCAGACAGACTTTTTCCATCGGATATTCCGACCATGTGTATGCCCCATCTGAGTTTTTCCATCGGAAATCCCGAGGAATTCCATCGGAGTTTAGATGGCGAACATGTTATCTTTTACTCCAATGGAATTTCGTCGGAATTCCGATGTGATTTTGGCCGGTAAAAAGTCAGACCGTGTCTACGGGGCATTAGACTACATTCACACTACATTAGCGTGTGAATGCAAAAAGAAAAACGCTTGCCATGCCTGCAGCACCATTCATTGTTAATGGCACCCCAAATACAGCAAGCAAGTTGCTTTTACAGCTAAACAGGTGCAAAGTTTAGAAAGATACTTGCGCTTTTCTGCATTTAGGGCAACCCATTAAAATGGTCTGACTCTGCCCTATTCATGACCATACACAAAAACATTCATGCAGATGGCACACCTCTGAATAGGGCTTTAAGGAGATTGTATAATCAATCACATTATAAAGTGTGTGGTGAGCTGTGTAGAAATTGTAATCAGTTGCCTGCGGACGGCTCCCCGTTCCTACTTAGCTCTGCAATCAGGATAATCCGGTACAATTTTAAAATGATTACGTAGAAGTGAAAGTAATAAAGCTGAACTCCAGTCATCCTTCATTCCCTTTTAGACCCCTTTCACGCTGATGGCGCTTTACAGGTGTTTTAGTGATAAAAATGGCGAGTGTAAACTGCCTCCCATGCCACCCCAGTGTGAAAGCCTGAGTGCTTTCACACTGGAGCGGTGTGCTTGCAGGATGGGGGGAGTCCTGCAAGCAGCGTCGTTGGGCATCTAAAACGAGCGCTGATTTTAGCACAGGGCGATCTTCAGTGTAAAAGGGGTCTAAGCCCTGGTTCACACTGGTGCGATTTGACATGTCAAATTGGCGAAATTTGCCGCAAATTGCGGGCAATGGCACCGTCCTAATCGGTGCGGCGCTGCACCGATTTCAAAAAGTAGTTTCTGTACTACTTTTTGCGATTTCAGCCACGATTTACATTGACATCTGTGTCAGATGTCGCTGAAATCGGGACTGCCAGGCAGGAGTGAAATCGTGCGAGTTCAGCTGAACTCGCACAGCTTCACTCCCGCAGCCCCAGTGTGAACCAGGGCTAACAGTGGGGCTTTCACCACATTGCTTAGTTAAAGCCAAACTCTGGGCAGCATTACTTTCATCTAAGCAGGCAAACATTCTCATTCCTCACTGTCATGCAACCACATGTCTGTCTATATCCTGCAGATCAGTTTGTTTACATGCTGGAGGGATTGCAGCTCCCTCTGTACTTCTTGGCTGTTGGTGCTGCAGTTCTCATAGACCCCAACCCTATGGTTGCATCTCCACCCCCCCTCCATTCACAGAACACACGGCCCCTGGTTCTGCCTGCATGGCAGTGAAGTCCTCATGAAGAATCAGAATATTTGCCTGCTTAGAACCTGTAAGGTAATCCTGCTTGGAGTTGGACTTTAATTACAGTGATATTAAACCCTCTTAAGCACTTTCAGCATCTGATTTATTCACATGCAGCTTTTGAACTTTTAATCCTCCCTGGTGCCATGCAGTGTTAATTTCGTCGACTAAACATTTTAGTCGACTTAAATATGACTAAAAACTAAAACAATTTAGATGACTAAAATTCGACTAAAACTAAAATGCCATTTTAGTCAAAAGACTAAAATGGGCCAAAAACTAAAATGCCATTTTAGTCAAAAGACTAAAACTAAATTGAAATTTGATGTCAAAATTAACACTGGTCTGCAGTGCATGTTCATACCTCAATAACATATTAGATTTTTCACTTCAGCAGTACATAATGAGTTTGGAAATTGTAGAGAAATGCTTAAATAATAATGCATTACAATTTAACTACACCCATTCGATTTTAGATGACTAAAGTTAGTTTTAGCTGACTAAAATGCCCTTGAGATTTGGTCGACAAAATACGACTAAAGCTAAAAGACTAAAATGGGACTAAAATGTCATTTTAGTCCTAAGCCTAAATCAAAATTTGCTGCCAAAATGAACACTGGTGCCATGACCGCTGCCCCAGGTTTCCTGTTTCAGGGTGGCTCCTTTCTCTTGCAGTGCCCTGTGGAGCCACCCTTGAATGCAGGGTAAGAGCTTTGTCTCCCTACAGCCTAGGATAACAAGGCACTTCCCTGCTTAGATATGGTGGCTGCATTCAGTGCTGGGACAATGTCATCCGGTGCCCAGGGCGAAGATGGGGGGGGGGGGGGGGGGGGGGGGAACTGCGCCCCTGGACGGACTGTGTAATGCAAAGATCACATTTAGCTGATATCAACCATCTCAGTGCTATCCTGATACCTGCTCTGACTTAGAAAAAGGTTCCTGCACTACTTGGGGTCGTTTCAGTTACCGGTATTATCTATGTAGCACGCTGCCCGCACTTCTTTAGTGCCCCCCTTCCTCCGGCAAATGTTCCCGCCCAGGGCATCCGCCCACCCCTTGTGCCGGCCCTGGCTGCATTAGGGGTGTGTGTGTGTGTGTTCTCCTATCCTTTTTTTTTTTTCCACCTGGTGATCTGGCCAGTAACACACCTCCTGCATCAGAGCACCTACATTCTGGATGAAGGACAGGAGCATTGTCAATATGGGGGGGAGGGGAGTGCTGGATGGACTAGCAGATTTAGATACACTAACAAATTGAAGCCAAACTCCAGCAATTCTATGCGACTCAAGTCGCATCAGATGTCGCACTAGTGTGAACCAGGCCTTCTAAAGAGTCTCAAAACAGCTTATGAAGGATACAGCAAAAATATATTGTATCCAATGCCCTGTGAACTAAACTAAATGAATAGCCAAGTCATGAACCCAGAGCTATTTAGTAATCCCATGTACACATTTGAAACGTTCTCCATTGAATATCTTGTTGTTTGAGTATAAAGGACCTAGGGCATAAACACAATTTACAAGGGGTGCAACTGCTCCTGGGTTCAGGAAGCCACTGCGGCCCAGCCATGATTACCACCGTTAATTTGGTGATTTTTCTATATATCGGTCTCCTACTACAATCGAGACCTTCCATGTTTACCACTTTGGATTAAAATAAGAGACCAGCAACACTACTATACAGCCATTGAGCTCTGCATACACACTCATGTTTAGGACATCCATCCATATGTTTTTCAGTCTACAGTAGAACTCCAGCAACCAAATCCAAGCCCTGATTAAGGGGGACTGTATGCCCTCCGAAACACGTTGGTTGGCTAGTGTTTCTCCACTGGTTGACATCACCGTAAAGTAAAAAGGATATAAAAACCTTTGAACTGATTTGTTTGGAACTTGGTTTCCTCTGTTCATACCACTTTACCAGTTATGTAGGAAAGTAATTTTCTTTCTTCTAATGTACAGTCTGTAGGCTTGATTCCATTTCACCACTACTGAATATTTCACAAAATAGGATTTTTAACCACTTAAGCCCCGGACCATTTTGTAGCTAAAGGACCAGAGGTGTTTTCAGAATTTTGCACTGCGCTGCTTTAACTGTAAATTGTGCGGACATGCAATGTTGTACCCAAACGAAATTTGCGTCCTTTTCTTCCCACAAATAGAGCTTTCTTTTAATGGTATTTGATTGCCTCTGCGATTTTTATTTTTTGCGATTTTAAACAGAAAAAGACCGAAAATTTTGAAAAAAAAATTATATTTCTACTTTTTGTTATAAGAAAAATCTAATAAACTCAACTTTAGTCATACATTTAGGCCAAAATGTATTCAGCCACATGTCTAGTAATAAAAATGTCAATAAGCGTATATTTATTGGTTTGCGCAAAAGTTATAGCGTTTACAAACTAGGGTACATTTTCTGGAATTTACACAGCTTTAAATTTATGACTGCCTATCTCATTTCTTGAGGTGCTAAAATGGCAGGGCAGTACAAAACCCCTCCAAATGGCTCCATTTTGGAAAGTAGACACCCCAAGGAAATTGCTGAGAGGCATGTTGAGCCCATTGAATATTTTATTCATTTATTTTTTGTCCCAAGTGATTGAATAATGACAAAAAAAATAAATAAATGTACAAAAAGTTGTCACTAAATGATATATTGCTCACACATGCCATGGTTATATGTGGAATTGTACCCCAAAATACATTCTGCTGCTTCTCCTGAGTAAGGGGATACCACATGTGTGGGACTTTTTGAGAGCCTAGCCGCGTACGGGCCCCCGAAAACCAAGCACCGCCTTCAAGGTTTCTAAGGGCATACATTTTTGATTTCACTCCTCACTACCTATCACAGTTTTGAAGGCCATAAAATGCCAAGATAGCACAAAACCCCCACAAATGACCCCATTTTGGAAAGTAGACACCCCAAGCTATTTGCTGAGAGGTATGTTGAGTATTTTGCAGATCTTGCTTTTTGTCACAAAGTTTTGAAAATTGAAAAAAAAAAAAAAGATCTGCAAAATACTCAACATACCTCTCAGCAAATAGCTTGGGGTGTCTACTTTCCAAAATGGGGTCATTTGGGGGGGGGGGGGTTTGTGCCATCTGGGCATTCCATGGAAACTGTGATAGGCAGTGAGGAGTGAAATCAAAAATTTACACCCATAGAAATCCTGAAGGCGGTGCTTGGTTTCCGGGGTCCCGTACGCGGCTAGGCTCCCAAAAAGTCCCACACATGTGGTATCCCCGTACTCAGGAGAAGCAACAGAATGTATTTTGGGGTGCAATTCCACATATAACCATGGCATGTTTGAGCAATATATCATTTAGTGACAACTTTTTGTACTTCTTCTTTTTTTTTTTGTCATTATTCAATCACTTGGGACAAAAAAATAAATAAATATTCAATGGGCTCAACATGCCTCTCAGCAAATAGCTTGAGGTGTCTACTTTCCAAAATAGGGTCATTGGGGGGGGGGGGGGGGTTTGAACTGTCCTGGCATTTTATGCACAACATCATCCACTCTTCTAAGCCCTTTCTGACACTTTTTGTTTACATGAAAACATATTTTTTTTTTTTTTTGCAAGAAAATCATGTTGAACCCCCAAACATTTATATATTTTTTTTAAAGCAAAGGCCCTACAGATTAAAATAGTGGGTGTTGCATTTTTTTTCCACACAGTATTTGCGCAGCGATTTTTCAAACGCATTTTTTGGGGAAAACACACACTTTATTTTTAATGCACTAAAACACACTATATTGCGCAAATGTTTGATGAAATAAAAAAGATGATCTTAGGCCGGGTACATGGATACCAAACACGACATGCTTTAAAATTGCGCACAAACGCGCAGCGGCGACAAACTGCATTCATTTTTAAAAGCCTTTACAGGTTACCACGTTAGATTTACAGAGGAGGTCTACTGCTAAAATGACTGCCCTCGATCTGACCTTCGCGGTGATACCTCACATGCATGGTGCAATTGCTGTTTACATATGACGCTAGACCGACGCTTGCGTTTGCCTTTGCGCAAGAGCAGGGGCAGACAGCAGTGCTTTTTTTTTTTTTTTTTTTTTTCTAACTGTTCCTTCTATATATATATATATATATATATATATATATATATATATATATATATATATATATATATTTTTTTTTTATTGTTATCTCAGGGAATGTAAATATCCCCTATGATAGAAATAGGTAGTGACAGGTAAAAATTGGGGGGGGTTAGACCCTAGATCTTTCCCCTGCCCTCAAAGCATCTGACCACACCAAGATCGGTGTGATAAAATGCTTTCCCAATGGCGCTGTTTATATCCGGGGGGGGGGGTAAATTCCCTCCCACTGCTTGTAAAAGCAGTCTAGAGGCTAATTATCTGCTAGGATTGCTTTTACATGAAAGCCGGCCGCTGGCTGAAAAGAATGATACCTAAACCTGCAGGCATCATTCTGGTATAAACATTCAAAGTCCAGCAACATACCAGTACGTTGCTGGTCCTTGTTGGACATGTATTGTATTGTAATCTTCTTTTTTTTCATGCAGCCTGTTGGCTGAACGAAAAAGAGCTTGATCGGTGGGTATGCCCATCATTAGAATACCTCCCTTCATCCACCCACTTCTAATGATGGGCATACATGCACCATTTATATATGCCGAAGCATGGGGGCATCCTCCCGCAAAAAAGTTATGCCGCGTACACACGGTCAGACTTTTCCACGCGCAAGCCTCCGTCGGAATTTCGACCGTATGTACGCGGCATTAGGAGCAAAATCGCTCCTCCGCCCCTGCTGCCCTCATGCTTCGGCATATATGCTCTTTTTTTTTTTTTTTTTTTTTTTTTTTTGTAACTTTAACAACTGTAATGGTTCGGGTCTCTCAAAAATGCGATGGCATCTTGGGAGACCCTGTGTAAGTGTGTCCTAGTCTGTGAAATGCTGTACCCTACGCTAAAACTTCACTTTTGAGTGGAAGCGTTCAAAACATTCACCAATGCAAAGACCAGGCTTGTCAGGACAGCGTGGACAATAACAATGGGTGTCACGCCTAAATCCGCGCTTGCTACAGACACTACATCTTTTTTGGGGGGCTCGTTGGGTAGGGGTACTCTCGAGGACATGCGTATAATGCCTCTCATGCAGCCGGCTTACTGCATTTGGTAGGGGATGGTGAGGTGCAGAACCGCCTGGATACAGGAGTTCTGTGACTATCTCATCCTGGAATTTTAGGAGAGATAAAGTCCCACCTGAAGCTCTGGATAGCACATGAGCGTTCAGCAAAGCCAATTGGAATAAGGATAGAGACACTTTTTTGTACCAGCGTCTCGCCTTACGGTCAATTAGATACGGCGCCAACAACTGGTCGTTGAGGTCCACCCCTCCCATATTTTTGTTATATTCGTGGACACAGAGGGGTTTCTCCACAACACCAGTCGCCGTAGGAATTTGGACTGTCGTGTCTGCATGAAGGGAGGTAAGAAGGAAAACATCTTATTATCCCTCCACTTCATGGCGAGCAAGTTATTACACTTCACGCAGGCTCTCTCCCCCAGCCTAAGACGGGCATCTACAAGCCACTGGGGAAAGCCCCGTCGATTACCGTATTTATCGGCGTATAACACGCACTTTTTTCCCCTTAAAATCAGGGGAAAATCGTGGGTGCGTGTTATACGCCGATACCCACTGATCCCGGCGATCTCCGCTGACTGAGCGGAGCGCAGCGATCGCCGCCGAGATATACATAGCCGAGTGTACTCGGCTATACTCGGCTTTTCTCGGCTCTGCTCACAGTCACGCCCAGTCCCGCCATTGGACCTGTGATATGTCCATCATAGGGCGGGACTCGGCGTGACTGTGAGCGAAGCCGAGAAAAGCAGAGTATAGCCGAGTACACTCGGCTATGTGTATCTCGGCTCCGCCCAGTCCCTGCGTTCTCGGCGGCGTTCGCCCCGCTCCGCCCAGTCTCTGCGGCGATCTCGGCGGCGCCAATTTTGAAAACTGGGGCAAGGCTGCACTGGACACTGGGCAAAGGCTGCACTTGGCAAAGGCTGCACTGGACACTGGGCAAAGGCTGCACTTGGCAAAGGCTGCACTGGACACTGGACACTGGGCAAAGGCTGCACTGGACACTGGGCAAAGGCTGCACTGGACACTGGGCAAAGGCTGCACTGGACACTGGGCAAAGGCTGCACTGGGCAAAGGCTGCACTGGACACTGGGCAAAGGCTGCACTGGGCAAAGGCTGCACTGGGCAAAGGCTGCACTGGGCAAAGGCTGCACTGGACACTTGGTAAAGCTGCACTGGGCAAAGGCTGCACTGGACACTGCTGACAAGGCTGCAACGGACACTGGTAAGGCTGCATTTAAATGTAAGTTTGTTTTTTTTTTTTTTTTCCTTAAACTTCCCTCCTAAAAGTTTTTTTCCCTAAAATTCCCTCCTAAACTTGGGGTGCGTGTTATACGCCGGTGCGTGTTATACGCCGATAAATACGGTAGGTCGCACGGTGCCACATGCTCCAATCTGATGATCAAACAAGTGACTAAACAGTGGCACGCTCGTGTAATAATTGTCCACATACAAGTGGTACCCCTTTCCGAATAAGGGTGACACCAAGTTCCACACTATCTTGCCAGCGCTCCCTATGTAATCCGGGCAGTTGACTGGCTCAACCTGACTATCTTTTCCCTCATAAACCGTAAAGCTCCATACATAGCCTGTTGCCCTGTCACAGAACTTATAGAGCTTGACCCCATATCTGGCACGCTTGCTGGGAAGGTACTGCTTGAAAGCCAAGCGGCCAGAAAATTTAATCAGGGACTCATCAACGCAGACAACTTGATTGGGAACAAACAAGGCTGCAAAACGTTCGTTGAAGTGGTTTATGAGGGGCCGAATTTTGTAGAGCCGGTCGTATTCAGGGTCTCCACGTGGACGACAAAGTTCATTGTCGTTGAAGTGCATGAACCGCAAAATCTGCTTGTATCGTTTCCTGGGCATGGAGGCAGAGAACACGGGCATGTGGTCAATTGGGTGTGTGGACCCATAAGCACGCAATGACGGAAATTTATGTGTGCCCATGTTGAGGGAAAGGCTCAGAAAGGTCTTAAATTCGGAAACCGTAATTGGTTTCCAATCTTTGGCAATGGAAGGCAACTGGGGATTAGCGGCGATGAATTGACCAGCATATAAATTACTCTGGTCCACAATAGATCTATAGAGATCTTCTGTGAAAAACAGTGAATAAAAATCAATTGGCATAAAATCAGCTGTTTCCACCTGAATACCGGGTTGGGCAGTGAATGGGGGAAGTACGGGTTCTGCAGAAGTGGTGGGGACCCAATCAGGATAGGCGAATTCTGCAGGAAGGGCACTATGGGCACGACGGGCCTGCCTTTGTCTTCTTCTTGGTGGCAGTGGGACACTACTTGTGCTTGCCACCTCGCCAGCTTGAACTGCACTTATGGGACTCACCACATGATACTGCAGTGCTGGATGTACGCCCAGGCTGTACTAGGCCGCTGGTGCTTGCCAATTCACCAGAAGGAATAGCGGCACTAGTACTACTCTGCTCCATGAAACGAGAGCCCTGCGGTTCTTGCTCCTCTACAACCTCAGAAGATCGGGATCGGGTACGCCTGACCTTAGCAGGGACCTCACCTTCGTCGTCAGAGCTATCTGACCTGGAGCCGCTGACTTCACTGTCTTCTACGGGAAGATATTCTGAGCCTGAATCTGACAGATGCGTGACCTCCTCTTCACTATCTGTCATGCTTAGAATCTCGTAGGCCTCTTTACTAGTGTACCTTCGATTTGCCATTTTGGGCTCTAAATTTAGGGGTACACTAGTAAGATTCACAGGTAAAAAAGCACCTGACTGTCAGCAAATGTATCAAACGCTTCAAAAAAAACTGTTAGCGATCGCAGGGATCAGGACTGTCTCTGCGAACGCTGCAGTTATGTGTTTTGTGTTTGGTAAGTGACAGTGATCGATCGATACTGTACTTGGCTGGGCTGGGCTGGGCGGAGGGGCTAAACGCAGGTGCTAGCAGGTATCTGGGCTGATCCTGCTAACACTGCGTTTTTGGGAACCCTAAACTGCTGGGGACGCTAGTATAGATATGATCAGATATTGATCTGTTCAGATACTATACCACTAAGGGAGGTGTATGCTTTGCGCGTGGGTATTAGCGCTACTGGCACTAACCTAACGCTGCCTGGGGCGACGCAGACCCTCTCTAGCGCTAAAACCTAATTGATCTCATCCGCTGGGAGATCAGGGGGTTAAACCTTTATTGGGTTATATACGGCGGGTGCCCTGATGCTATAAAAAGCAAACAAACCAACCAGCGTCACCCGTAACCTTTATATGGTTATCACTGGTGAAAGGGTTAACTAGGGGCAATCAGGGGGGGGTTAAAACCTTTTATTAGGTTAAATATGGGGGTACCTGACGCTATATAAAAACCTGACGGGTAACCTAAAAAACTAAATAACTAACTGGCTAACCAGTGTCACCAGTAAAACTTATATGGTGATCACTGGTGAAAGGGTTAACTCTAGGGGCAATCAGGGGGGTTAAAATAATATATGGGGGTACCTGACGCTATAAAAACCTGCGGCGAACCTAAAAATAACTGGCTATCTAGGGCACCAGCGACACGAATACAGCGATCGGAAAAACGATCGCTTAGTGACGCTGGAGTTAGGAGGTGAAAGGGTTACCTGGGGGGGCGATCAAGGGGTTAAACCTTTATTGGGGGGGGGGGGGGTTAGGGGGCTACCCTGGACCTAAAGGGGCCTAAACCTAACTGCCCTGCAACTTTTTACTGTCACAGATGACACTAAATGCAGTGATCAGTAAAATAAATGATCACTGCAATCAGTGACACTGTGACTGGGGGGTGATCTGGGGGTGAAATGTGTGCCTACGTGTCAGTGGACTGTTGGTGCACTAACCTGTGTCCTCTTCGTTCGCGGCGCCGAGGAGAAAGACCGACACGAGGAGAGATGACATCACTTCCTCTGCCTGTGTTTACATTACACAGGCAGAGGAAGATTTTCATTCGCCGGGAGCGATCACGAGGGGGTGGCCGGAATCGAACGGCCGTCCCCTCATCCTGGATCGCTCCCCAACAGATAACGACCGCTCACTGTATAGAAGGGGGGTCCGATCGGACCCCCCAACTATACAAAGGCAGTCGCGTACACTGTACGTGATTGTGCCTGTCGGTGCCATTCTGCCGACGTGTATAAATACAGTGAGCGGTCGTTAAGTGGTTAATCCTTCTTTCTTCAAGCGATCAAAAACGATTTCTTTGGCTTCTGGGGGAGCTCTATATGGTAATCGGCGATCCTAAAACATGTACATTTTAAAAGTTAGCACTAATACAGGGTGTGACCAATAGACCTTTATCTATACCAGCCACTGGCTTGTACGATAGACAAAGTGACATAGTCAGCAAATTGAATATCTATAGCAAAACAAGACAGAAGGTCAACTTCTTTTTTTTTTTTTTTTTTTTTTTTCTTTTTTTATGAAGAGAAGCATGTCTGCTATAAATGATAGGGACAAGCATGTCGGGTTTTTATTTATTTATTTTTTCTCTTCTCCTAGCAGCACTTCTGGGATGGGTCAGATCAATTCTGATTGGTCAGCGTCCCCACAGTGAATCACTCTGTTCCATCCTGGAAGCACTGCACACAGAAGAACGGGGATTTTAAGTCCCCAGACCGTTGGTCCTGCTAGGTAGCCCTGCGTCCCTGGAGGTAAGTATAGCAGAGACTGGGGGGAGGGGGGGGGGTTGTACAGTTTTTGGCTCACCTTTACATTATTGTACAGGATTTATATAGTGCCAACATTTTGCGCAGCGCCTTGCAACATGAAGGCAGACAGTACAGTTTCAATACGGGAGGAATCGGAGAGCCCTGCTCGTTAGAGCTTACAAACTAGGAGGGAGGGTCAAATCATAATAACTGTGGGTGGGGGGGTGAGCTGATGGAGAATATTTTTTAATAAAAGGTAAACGAACGCTAAAGCCAAATTATTTATTATTATTATTATTATTAATATATAATACATTTTTGGGATAGTTGTCCAAAGGGTTAAAAGGCTGAATTAGAGCCAAGACTGTAAAAGGCTGCTTTTACACTGATGGTCTGTGGTTTACCCACGCCGCAGGCGCAGTGCACCTGTAGTTTTCCTGTGGGTTAGCTGCACTTTGCCATCGAATTCTGTTATATCCTGCAGGTGTGGTGCACTTTCTGAAAGCGCCCCAACCCGCAGGTAAAACCAGAAGTCCGTTTGAAAGCAGTCCAGTAACCACTGCAGAACAGATATGCCCGTATATACACACTGATTTTAGTAAAAAACGTACCATTGATAACAGTTTTCCATTCAGGTATCGCCAGCTGTTGCTGTCCCAGGCAGAGCACATTTAGTATCACTCCGCCTATTACAGGAGCCGGCGCTATACAGGAAGCATTGGCTTATGCAGCCGCTTACTTCCTCTACCGTTGGCTTCATTCACAACACTGATGCTCTGGGATGGCGGATCAGCAACCTGCAATCTGGGCTTGCCAAGATTGGTTGGGCACCCCTGCTGTGTAATAATATTTATATATAATTACACATACACACACGTTACAAGTTCCAAAAGATGAACTAGCCTTTAACTATTAGGCCTCATGCACACTGGATGTTATAAAAAAAAAAAAAAAACACCAGTAGCTTTGCAGCGAATTTTTCAGCAATTTTCCAATAGTTTTTTTTTTTTTTTTTTAATTAATGGGATCAAAAAAAAAGAAAAAGTTGAGCTGCGTTTGGCCCTTTAGAACATTGAACAATGTTCCAATCGACCCTCTATTCTATGGAGCGGCAGATGTAAGCAAACTTGTGTCCGTTTACACCCCTGCCTATATCCAATCCGATCTGCTAAAAAAACAGAATTGGATCCGTCCCCTTCCATCTGATCGGATCAGAGGGCCCATAGAGTAGAGTGGGCTGTGTCTGTGTCCACTCTGTATATGCAAAGTGGACACAGACCTGTTATCCGCCCACTCCGCTCCGCTCGAAGTCGCTTAAGGCCCCTTTCACACGAGACAGATCCGTGATGATCTGCCCCGTGAACCTCTGCTTGCTCAGTGGGGATCGCTCCGTTGATCCCCGCTGAGCCGGCGGATGACAGGGCGGTCCCCGCACACTGTGCAGGGACCGCCCTGTCAGATCTCCGCTCTCCCCTATGGGGGGATCGGATGAACACGGACCGTCTGTCCATGTTCATCCGATCCGCTCCGCAGACGGATAGAAAAAGAGGAATTTTTCTATCCAGAAAAACAGAACATTGCGGACACGGATGAGATCGGGTGTCAGCGGATGTTCATCCGCTGACACCCGCGATCTCATAGGGACCCATGTATGTCCCTTTTTTTTTTTTTTTTTCATCCGTAAACCGATGGATGAAAAAGCAGACATACGGTCCGTATGTGTAAAAGGGGCCTAAGTGGCCCTTGCTTTTCAAAAGGTTGGGCACCCCTATATATATCTCGGGAAACGCGCATTCAATTCGCATAGGTGTGAACCGAGCCTAAATGGATGATGCAATTGTGGCTGCTGACCTGTTTTCAACCTTTGACTGCCCTGCCATAATAGTGACCTCTTCATTTAAAAAACACGAGTTAAGCTACAACACATGGAGGCCGCACAAAAACGTTTGTTTGGCGGAAAGTCCTACAAGGATATGCTAGCTAACTACCCTGCTGGTGGAGAATCTTCTGGGAGCACAATGGAGGCAGATGATGCGGTCCCCTTGGAGGATGCGGATGGATTGTCTCCTGAGTGGGACGCAGAGAGTACTCCTAAAGACGCTACCATTAGGCCTCAGACTACCTCCCCAGACTCAGATGCTGCAGAACCCACGCTGAGAGATATACTCACAGCGATAACATCCTGCAACCTGTCTATCACTGCTCTATCTGATGACATTAAGGGGGCAAAAGCTGGAATTACGTATGTGCGCCATGACTTGCAAAAACTGAGGGAGAGAACCGCTGCGCTTGAGGGAAGACTGAGTACAGTGGAGGATGATTTACCCCCCCCCCCCCTCCATGCAAAGGGACTTGACACATAATTGCCATCTCATTGAAGCGCATGCAGCGCGGCTCGATGAAATGGAGAATCGCATGAGGCGCGATAATATCCGTGCCCTGGGCATTCCTGAACGTGCCGAGGGTAAAAACCCTGTGGACTTTATTGAACAGTGGCTTACAACCACGTTTGGTAGAGACGCTTTCTCACCCCTCTTTTCTGTAGAGAGGGCTCACAGGGTGCCATCCCTCCCTCTGCCCCCGGGAAAACCATCCCAGGGCCTTTCTCTTCAAGCTCCTTAATTATAAAGACAGGGATGCTATTCTGTCCAAAGCCAGAACCTCAGCTGGGAAAATGGCGATTGATAATTCCAAAGAATCTTTATTCCCTGACTTTTCTGCGGAACTGCAAAAGAGGAGGGCTACCTTTAATGAAGTTAAGAAGAGACTCTGGGACCTCAACCTGCAGTATGCCATGCTATACCCTGCTCGGCTCCGAGTAACTGCCCTGGGAGAAGCCCACTTCTTTGATCGTCCATCCGCGGCCGCGCAATGGCTAGACCGTGAGGACAGAGCGCTTAGAGCTGCCAGACAACGTCCTGCCCAGGAATAAGGTGCTGCTATAAGGAGGAGCCTTTTATTTATTTTCTTAGTTCAGGCGGATGATGGAGGATACAGAGACTTTTGTATCAATGTTTACTACAT
This sequence comes from Rana muscosa, assembly GCA_029206835.1. Classification (NCBI taxonomy): domain Eukaryota; kingdom Metazoa; phylum Chordata; class Amphibia; order Anura; family Ranidae; genus Rana; species Rana muscosa. Next base: position 60,494,167 of record CM055122.1, on the reverse strand, counting down.
GTTGACTGCAAATGTGAAACACCACTTACCACCCAGAAAATACTTCTGCGGGAGTTTCCACTGCTGTCTCTCCCCCCCCCCCCCCCCCCCCCGGAGCATCTCTCTGGGGGATCTTTGCACTTCGGCCCAAGTGGCGGAGAGCCCGGTTGGCTCCAAGTTTGATTTTACAGGTTTTTTTTTTTTTGTTTTTTTTTCTTGATTGTGTTGCTCTCGCCCTCTCCCTACCAGACTTTGCAATTATCTTGGCTTCCGCACGGAGCCCCCTGCTGTATGGACTTAGCCCCCTGCCTGGCTGGACAACACCAGACGGTATAAGGTATCTCGGGTCACGCTACCATTGGACAACTCATGTTGGTTTTTCTTTTACAGGCAACTGTACCCCTTATGACTTCAGTGGTTGTTCTATTGGGGGTCCTGGAGGGGCCCTCCGCTTCCTAATGCTATATATACCCTTTATGTCGGCGAATGTTAACATTGTGTCCTGGAATGTCAGGGGATTGGGTAGTCCTGTGAAACGATTGGCAGTCCTTAGACATCTAAAAGCTGCTGGGGCGGGTATTGTATGTTTACAGGAGACACACTTCCCCTCAGCACCCCCAGTTTTAGTCCCCGGGTATATATATATCACAATTTCACTCTACTTACTCTGCCTATGCCAGGGGGGTGAGCGTTCTGATTCGTCAGGATGTACAGTTCCAATGCATACAAAAGCTCATTGACCCAGGGGGAAGATATGTGTTCTTATTGTGTACTATATCACATGTTTCATGTATGTATATCCCACCTCCTTATTCGGCCGAGATCCTCAGGTGTCTGGCAAACTTTATGGCGCGGTTCCCAGATGTTCCGCTGCTGGCAGTGGGTGACTTTAACAATTATATTAACCACAATCTGGACAAACTGCCAGTGCCAGCCAATGTGTCCATCCGTAATGATGGGTCCACATCCTTTGCTGGACTACTTGAGGAGCTTGGGCTGACGGATGTGTGGCGAGTGAGCCAGCCTCAGGTTAAGCTGTATTCTTGCTGTTCCACAGCACATGGGAGCTTATCTAGAATTGATATGGGATTAGGTAATGCCCCATTGTTACAGCTGGTTATTGACTCTGGATACGGAGACAGACATATATCTGACCACTCCTCCATGTGGGTTACGATTACGCTACCTACTACTGTAAAACCTAAAAGCTGGAAACTGAATCTGTTCTGGCTTTCTCTGTTCCCGAGCCAAGACCCGATAAGGGAGAACTTGAAATGGTTCTTACAGGAGAATATAGACTCCGCCAGGGTGGGGGTTGTCTGGGATACTGCTAAGGCTTTTCTGCGAGGGCAATTTATTACCACTATTAACAAGATAAAAACAGACACAAAGGCCTGGGAGGGGGAGGTTTGCCGGACACTAAGGGAATCGGAGGAGGCATATATTTCTAACCCCACTGTGGATACAAAGAGGGCCTGGTTGGGGGCACAGGCAATGTCAACTCAGCTGGCTCTGCAGCTTGCGGAAAACAAGCGTTTTTTCCTGCAGCAATCCCATTTTGAGGAAGGGGAGTCGACTGGCCACATGCTAGCCTTATTGGCTAGGACGCAGAGGTCTACCTCAATGGTTTCGACCCTCTGTGATTCCCAGGGGATAGCCCACACCCAAACTTCTATGATAACGCAAATCTTCAGATCATTCTATGCTGATCTAAACACTTCAAAGGTACGGCCCACGGAGGGAGACATACTAGGATTTCTGGGGGAATGTGAACTACCTCGTTTGTCTGCTTCGGACGCAGCTCTGCTTGATGCCCCTATATCGGAGAACGAATTGGCTACTGCATTAGAACAGACTAAAAATAACAAATCTCCGGGGGCAGATGGCATCCCGTCCGGGGTATACAAACGATATGCTGCCACATTGTTACCTATGCTCGTAAGGGTCTATAATGAGGCACTTAGAGAGGGTGTACTTCCGGACTCAATGAATGAAGCTGTTATAATAGTTCTGCTGAAACCCGGTAAGGAAGCCTCACAGCCTGACTCCTATAGGCCTATCTCTTTGCTTACAACCGATGTCAAGTTATTGGCACGGGTGATGGCAACGAGATTGTCACAGGTGGTCCACAAGCTGGTCCATGTGGACCAGTCAGGATTCATACCTACTAGATCCACAGCTCAAAATATAAGGAGACTTTTCTTAAACTTACAGCTGCCAGTGGAGAATACAGGCAACAGGGCTATTTTTTCACTGGACGCAGCTAAGGCCTTCGACAGTGTCGAATGGCCCTATCTGTGGAAGGTGTTAGAAAGGGCAGGGTTGGGTGTTAACTTTATTAATTGGGTCAAACTACTGTATGCTAACCCATCGGCCAGAGTCAGGGTTAATGGGGAGCTTTCGGCCCATTTCCATTGTTCAGAGGCACTAGGCAGGGGTGTCTGCTATCCCCCCTGCTGTTTGCCCTGGCACTGGAACCTCTTGCCGCACGAATAAGGGGGGACAGTGCAATAGTGGGATTCAGGCATGGCACGGGGACGGATGTTATCTCCCTATATGCAGATGACACCCTACTATACCTGGGTGATACGCAGGGCTCCTTGTCTAATGTTATGCACTGCATCAAGACCTTTGGCGCATTGTCTGGCTTCTCCATTAACTGGAATAAGTCGGTACTCATGCCGTTAGATCCCCTGATGGTGCCCATCCCGGACTGTGCATCGATGGTACAAATTGTGTCATCCTTCCGCTATCTGGGGGTGCAGGTGTCCCCGGACGTCTCTCAATACATTTCTCTCAATCTCGCCCCATTACTTGCTAAATTTAGGGCCAAGTGTAGTGCCTGGTGTAAATTGCCCTTATCGGTAGTTGGGAGGGTGAACCTTATAAAAATGGTGTGGGCGCCTCAATTATTATACATGAGTCATAATTCCCCGGTGTGGATTCCACGCTATTGGTTTGATAGGATTGACTCCCAATTTAGAGAACTGATTTGGTGCAAGAAAACTGCAAGGATTAGACTCTCTACAGTATAACAAGGATGAGGGGGAATTGGCGGTTCCACACGCCAGAACCTATTTTCTAGCAGCTCAACTACAGCAGCTGGGAGGTTGGGGACTGGTAGATACATCGGACCCTATCCGTAGACTTCTGGCCACTCCGACAGACGAGGCCCCGGCGTTGTCTGGCTTGGAGGCTGGCCATGCACATTTGTTGGGTGGGACCCCTTCTCTGATCCTACTAAAAACTCTGGACTTCTGTTAAACGACTATTGGGTGTTAGGGGATTCCTACCACTCACCCCCATCTGGCGTAATCTTCATTATAAAGAATTATACAAACTTACAGGATTTAGACAATGGGAAGCTGCTAGGCTCAGATACTTAGCACAACTTTACAATGGCAGGGTCCTCAAATCCTTTTTGGAACTCCAGGCTGAGTTTGGTATACCTCGCTCTCACTTTTTTTAAGTATCTGCAGCTGCGTCATGCACTACAGGAACAATCCAGGCAGAGGCCACTTAGACTAACGGACCACGCCATAATCCAGGGGATTTTTATGGAAGGAGAAAAAAAGGGTATGATTTCACGGGGCTACAATATTTTGCTCAACGCGCTCCAAGATCCAACTAGTTTACCATGTAGGGCTAAATGGGAGGAAGATGTGGGGCCTATTGATGGGGGGGAAATGTGGGATGGCTGTTTGACGGCTGCTCCTATGGTCTTGGTGTCTCCCTTTCAGAGGCTGTCACATTTTATACCTGCTACACAGGGTATATAGAACTCCGGCCAGGCTACATGATTGGGGGCTCAGACTCCCCACTGTGCCCCAAGTGCATGAGGGATCATGGTGACCTCATGCATATGTTCTGGAAATGCCCCAAACTCTTCCGATACTGGACTGAGGTGCTTGATGTGATTACACAGGTGTTCGCCTTCGCTGTCCCGAGATCACCCATTGTATGTCTGCTGGGTGCCCTGGATGAGGAACTCCTATCTCCGCCGGTTTTTACGGCAATTATCCGTTTACTATATGTGGCACGCAAGCTGATAGCTCAGCTTTGGATTACTCCCAGGGTACCCACCAGAAGACAGTGGATTGATCAGGTAAACAAACTACTAATTAGAGAAAAACTGACATATCAGCATAGGAATGCACCGCGTAAGTTTAACTCAATGTGGCAGGCCTGGCTTGATGTTCCGGGGTTAGCACCCCACCAATTGGTTAAAGACCGATTACTGCAATGCTAAAAGCTGTGCCGAACTATAGAGGGGATTGATTTCATAGATCGTGATGGGCATTTTGGAACTACATAATTTGATGGAGGGCGGGGGGTACACGTGCGGAGTGATCACCCTTGTGTTTTCTTTGTTTACGGCTATATGACACCATTTGGGGGGAGGGGGGAGAAGAGAGAGAGGTTGACTGTAGAATATGTGCCTTAATGTACTTTTTGTAAGGTTTGACTGTTATTTTGTTGTTACATACACTGAATTTTTTATTTATTTTTTCTCTTTGCACTATGAGGAATGTTCTGAATCTGTGCAATACACTGTGAGGATTCTGATGTGATGCTTCTGTTTTATTCATGGACTTTTTTCATGTACAATGTATATGGTATGTTTGGCAACATTCAATAAAACTTTTTCTGATTTAAAAAAACACGAGTTGCCCGGATGTTGTGTGGATCCAAATGTATCCAGGGTCAAAATGAGTAAGCAGATTAGGAGTTCTGGCTTTGCTTTTGATTTCTATGATCTGTGAAGGTCATCAAATTCCTCGTGAATACTCAGTAGGTTAAAGGCAATATGTTTTTAAACAAAAAGTTGTGCAAGATTATAGAGGGTCAGTTAAGTACAAAATTGTCAAGGTTAGAAATGGGATTAGCTTGGTCCATTGCCATAATTGCTCATCAAAAACTATCATGCAGCTCATTAATCTATAACTAGCCGGAGAGAAATCTAGTGAAAGGGACATTGGAAGAACAGATCACAGTTGCAAACTGAAGCTATTCAGTCACATTGTACGACTGTGCCCCAAAAGAAGCTTTCAAACTTTTTTTTTTTATAGCAATGAGCTTCAATAGACAGACAGTAGGCTCACATGTGAACAGTCATCATTGAATATAATGGAAATCCCAGGACTGTATTTTGAAGCTTTGAAAAAAAAAGTTTCAAATTGCACAGGTGTAAATGGGGCCTTTATCTGCAAATGGCGGGACAGAAATGACTTCATTGAAAGCAGGGTGGATTTAATTTAAATCAAGTCTATTTAAATCACTAGTAAAAAAGTTTGATTAAAATCGACTCGATTTTTAAATCCGAGTTTTTAAAGAGCAACTTTCATCTCTGTCCCACAGCGGCTGCTCCCCTGACCCGCTGTTGACTCACCGACAGTCCCATCCACTTTAATGGGACGGCTGGTGATGTGGCAGTGACGCAACAAGGTGAGGGACATGGCGGCAGCAGGTGAGTGGATGCCCGCTAACAGGCGCTGCCATGATGGATCTTAAATGACAGGTGCTCTTTAAATGTAAGTTTGATGCCAGTTAGAATATTTTCAAACAATTGGGTTGGTAAAACGGCGATATCAGAACTAACTCAACCATACCATTTGTAGTGTACATAGATTTGCAAAACAATGGGATAAATAAATATTCCTGAACTTTTATCTCATGGTTACTGGGAAATTGTCTAATTGCATCAATGCAGTGCATGTCATCTCAGCTTGCAAAGCTTGGATTCATTGAATGAGTTTACCAAAAATGTAGATATTGCAGAATATACAGCCTCATGCTACATAACTAATCTCAGTTTCATGCTGAATAAACTAAATTCTTAATGTATCTTAAATAGAAAACCATCCTTTTTTTTTTTTTTTTTTAGATTTTTGCTCCAAAAGCATTTTATTTGATAAAAATCTAAAAAAATCAGTTTGTTGTGGTTTTTTTTCTTTAATTTTTTTATCCACCATGATTAAAAGCAAACCTTAAGTTGTTTCAGTCTGTGGTAGTCCTTTGAAATGGTGTAAAGCACAGGTGTCAAACTAGACCCCCCGGCCGAATCTGGCTCGTCCGGCCTTTTCATGCAGCCCTCACACCCCGGGCTTCTTTTCAGCCAGAACTTTCCCCCTGCCCCAGCTCCCACCCTCCTCTCACTGCTCATCTGTCACTTGTAAACACAAAAGCCTTCAGTGTTTAGGGGGGGGGGGAGGATGATGAGGGTTGTGGAAAGAGATGTGTGCAGAGGTGGGTGCCCTTGTCAATATTGGTTTCTCTGTTTTACATACCAGAAACACATTAAAGTGGAGTTCCACCCAAAAGTGGAACTTCTGCTTAAACCACTTGGGGGGGGGGGGGGGAGTGGGGGCTTCAGTAGGAGTGGGACTTCCTGTCCCACTTCCTCCTTCCACTTTGGCGACTCGTCATATTGCCTTTTGACGGTCCCTCCCTGTAGGCGATCACGTGACAGGTCCCAGACAATCGCCTCTCCATTTAGATTGCGCTGCGCCGCTCGCGCATGCGCAGTGAGTACTCAGCCGAAAGCTGTCAGGGCCGGGTGCCCACAGTTAGAATGGAGGCGCCGGCGGAGAGGGGGGGGGGGGGGGAGAGGAGCGAAGCTCCGTTCGGCCGCGTCGCTGGACAGTGGAACAGGTAAGTGTCTGTTTATTAAAAGCCAGCAGCTACCCTTTTTGTAGCTGCTGACTTTTAATAAACATAAAGGCTGGAACTCCCCTTTTTTTTTAAAGCGGAGTTCCATCCACTTTTAAGAGGTGGTCTTAAAAGACCACCTCTCCACCCCTTTGTTTTTGGATATTAAATTTTAGTATTTTTTTTTTTCTTCTTCTATCGTATCTTTTTTATGAAGTACATAGTGTACTTCTGGTCCACGGCGCAGGACGTCATATCCTTTTTGTGCGGCGAGCCCCCTCCGCTGTCTTCTGGGACCTGTGTGTCCCAGAAGATAGCTGGCCATTCACAAAGCGCCACGCGACTCGCACATGCGCAGTAGAAAACTGGCAGTAAAGCCGCAAGTTTCCACTGCCGGTTTCCCTGTACACACGATCAATTTTCTCGCCGGTGAAAACAGTCGAGTAAATCGATGGGGAAAAACGAGGAACAGCTTGGTCCCCTACACACGGCCAGTTTTCATGACATTTTTTCTCTTGGTCGAGAAAAAGGACCGTGTGTAGGCTCCCTGGCAGTGTTTCCCTATGGGAAAACTGCAGCGGAAAAAAATGCCGTGAATCACGACGAGAAAAATTAGAGCATGTTCTAATTTTTCTTGTCGGGGAAAAATGCTGGAAAGCCCACACACTGTCGTTTTTCTCGTCAAAGAGAAAAAAATGTGTACGCGGCATTAGTTAGAATGGCGGCGCCTGCACTCGATCCAATGGACAGATCTGCCTCGGAGGGGCCAACATCGTGGGCTCCCTGGACAGGTAAGTGTCCTTTTATTAAAAGTCAGCTGTTAAATAAAAATAATTGGCGGTTGGAACACCGCTTGTAGGCTGGGTTCACACTAGTGCGACGCGACAGCCGTCCTTCTTTGGATCCGACTTAGCCCTGCGACATGAAGCCGACATATGTCCGACTTTCAATGAACGGGGATCCGACTTGGATCCCCGCCAATAGCAGGCACTGTGTTTGGTATGAATCTTGAGGGGGAACTCCAGGCCAAATTTTAAATAAAAAAACCGGCATGGGTTCCCCCTCCAGGAGCATACCAGGCCCTTGGGTCTGGTCTGGATTTGAAGGGGAAACCCTACGCCGAAAAAACTGCGTGGGGGTCCCCCCCAAAATCCAAACCAGACCCTTATCCGAGCACGCAATCTGGCAGGCCGCAGGGGAAGAGGGGGGACGAGAGAGCGGCCCCCCCTCCCTCCTGAACCGTACCAGGCCGCATGCCCTCAACATGGGGGGTTTGGTCTCTGGGGCAGGGGGGCGACCTGCGGCCCCCCACCCCAAAGCACCCTGTCCCCATGTTGATGAGGACAGGGCCTCTTCCCGACAACCCTGGCCGTTGGTTGTCGGGGTCTGCGGGCGGGGGGCTTATCGGAATCCGGGAGCCCCCTTTAATAAGGGGGCCCCCAGATCCCAGCCCCCCACCCTATGTGAATGAGTATGGGGTACATCGTACCCCTACCCATTCACCTGGTGGGGAAAAAAAATGTCAATAAAAAAACACACACAGCTTTTTAAATTAATTTATTGCACAGCTCCGGGGGTCTCCGCGCTCTCCGGTTCTTTCTTCCTCCGAGCCTCCGCTATCATCTTCCAGCTCTTTTGCTAGCGGGGCCCGGTCTTCTCCGTCGCCTTCTTCTTCTCCCGCTCTCCGGTTCTTTCTTCCGCTTTTAGGAAAGCAAAATAAAAAAAAGCTGGCCAGAACCAGCTGTTAACCACTTGCTTACTGGGCACTTAAACCCCCTTCCTGCCCAGGCCAATTTTCAGCTTTCAGCACTGTCACGCTTTGAATGACAATTGCGCGGTTGTGCGACGTGGCTCCCAAACAAAATTGATGTCCTTTTTTTCCCACAAATAGAGCTTTCTTTTGGTGGTATTTTATCATCTCTGCGTTTTTTTTTTTTTTGTTTTTTTTGCGCTATAAACAAAAAACTGACAATTTTGAAAACACTTTTTTTTTTTTTTACTTTTTGCTATAATAAATATCCCAATTTTTTTTTTTTTTTTTTTACTATTTTTTATTTTTTTCTTCTCAGTTTAGGCCGATATGTATTCTTATGCATATTTTTGGTTTAAAAAAAATTTGTTTGATTGGTTTGCGCAAAAGTTATAGCGTCTACAAAATAGGGGATATATTTTTTTTTTTTTTTTTTTTTTTTTTTTACTAGTAATGGCGGCGATCAGCTTTTTTTTTTTTTTTTTTTAATCAGGACTGCGACATTATTGCGGACACATCGGACACTTTTGGTGCTATTTTGGGACCATTCACATTTATACAGCGAACAGTGCTATAAAAATGCATTGATTACTGTATAAATGTGACTGGCAGGGAAGGGGTTAACACTAGGGGTTGAGGAAGGGGTTAAATGTGTTCCCTCATGAGTGATTCTTACTGTGGGGGGAGGGGACTGACTGGGGGAGGTGACCGATGGTTGTCCCTATGTACAAGGGACACACCATCACTTGGTGCCTACTGATTGCCACTGCGTTGTCACATGAAGGCACTAAAAGTAGTTCATTACCCTATGTGAGTTGTGTTTTTTTTTGTTTTTGTTTTTGTTTTTGTTTTAGAGATTTCTTTCCCCAGTCCGATAGATCAAATGCCAAGTAAATATTTTTACAGTACTTTCAACAGCATGAGCAATGGAAAGATTTTATTTAGGCTGAATGTATGTCTACTAATATAAAGAATAAGGCCTCTTTCACACGGGACGGATCCGTGCAGATCCGCCCCGTGAAGCTCCGCTTGCTCAGCGGGGATCGCTCCGTTGATCCCCGCTGAGCCGACGGATGACTGGGCGGTCCCCGCACACTGTGCAGGGACCGCCCTGTCAGAGCGCCGCTCTCCCCTATGGGGAATCGGATGACGACGGACCGTAGAGTCCGTTGTCATCCGATCCGCTCCGCCGACGGAAGGAAAAATAGGGTTTTCCTCCGTCACACTTTGGCGGAGCGGGTCGGATGTCAGCGGACATGTCTCCGCTGACATCCGTGCCTCCATAGGGGTACATGGAGGATCCGTTTCAGGTCCGCCTAAAAAACTGACAGGCGGACCTGAACGGACCTCCGTGTGAAAGGGGCCTAACACTGTTGTCTAAAAACAGGTATTCATATGTTGTGTATATAAAAATACCAAAACAAGAAATGCATAACTTTATTACATCTGCACATAATTTCTTTACACCATTATTGCCAACTGTACCTCATTATAGCTCGGATGCAGCCTACATTTTTAGGCCTTGGCTTGTAATGCGCAAACCTTTAGTGCCGGTTCACACTTGTGCGAGTTGATACCGAATGCGATGCGTTAAACACAAACTAGATTCGCATGTCATCCAAAAAGTAATTGTTTTCAATGATGGTAGTTCACATCTATGCGTTGCGATTCCTCTCCGAATGCGATGAAAAAAAGGGTCTTGTGCGAGTTTAGAGCGTTGCGTTGAGAATTTAGTCTCCATAGACATCAATGTAAATCGTTCTGGAATCGCATTTGATGGTTCACATATGTGCGAATTCCACCACACTATTCTCCACAAAAACATTAATCACAGCTATGTCCCACTCCTGAAATTCACACCTCATAATGGACTGAAAAAACTGAACAAATTCACAGCGCAGCAGTGTGAACCGGCACTGAAGGAGACGTTTTGGTTTCCATTTTTTATTTATTTATTTTTTGACCGCGAACCAGATTAAAGCTAAACTCTGGGTTAAGCATGTTCTCCCTTCACCTATGTGGGTTTCCTCCGACACTCCAAAGACATTCTGGTAGGTTAATTGGCTCTGGTCTAAATTGGGCCTAGTATGTGTATGAATGCAAGTTAAGCCCCGTACACACGGTCTGACTTTTTGCCAACAAACTTCATTTTGAGCAAGTTTGACAAAAAATCAGACCGTGTGTACGCTCCATCGGACAAACTTTTTTTTTTTTGGTTTTCATCGGACAAAAGTTCGGTCTGCAAACGGACAAACTTTTGGCCAACAAAAGTCCGATGGAGCAAAGTCCGACCGTGTGTACAGAAAACCATCGGACTTTTGTCCGATGGACGAAACAAATAATGTTAAAATCAACCAACAATAACAGAAGTTGACCAAAGGGTGGTGGAAAAGAGCAGAAAAACCACGTGATGTTGGAAAAAGTTTTGGGAAAGTTTGCAGAAAAGTCCTGTGGTGTGTATGCTATGGGTGTGCCCGGCCAACTCCGTTCTAACAAAAATCCACGGAAAAGTCCGATGGAAGTCCGACCGTGTGTACGAGGCTTTGGAGACCTTTAAATTGTAAGCTCCTTGAGGACAGGGACTGATGTGAATGTACGATAGATAAGATAGATGGAAAGTGCTGCAAAAATTGTTGGCGGCGGAATGTATATTTTTATTTTAGATTTTTGTCTGGATTACAGCACAGAACTGAAAGATAATGTGAAATTTGGCTCCATGTAGGGGCTTCGAGTAATAAGGTCCAGTCTTTGCTACTCTCTGTCCTTGTTCAGGTTGACTGGTTTTGTCACCGCCCTCTCCTGTAGTTTTCTACGGGCAGCCTGTAGTGGGTGTGGTCTGCTGGGCCCCTCTCACGGTTCTGCTCTCTGCACAGTCTATGTGCTGCACACAGATGTTTTCAATGCTACATATACAAAGTAATACAGTAGGTATAGATTATCCAGCTGTATTTACTAGGGCAATTTATGAGATCCAAGTGAAAGATATAACACCAGCATGTCAGAAAAAAAATACAAAAACTGAATCCCTGAGTTGAAAAAGGATCATCTTTTGATTTAATTACAGCCTTTAGGGTCCTTTCACACGGGGCGGATCCGTGCAGATCCGCCCCGTGAAGCTCCGCTTGCTCAGCGGGGATCGCTCCGTTGATCCCCGCTGAGCCGACGGATGACTGGGCGGTCCCCGCACACTGTGCAGGGACCGCCCTGTCAGAGCGCCGCTCTCCCCTATGGGGAATCGGATGATGACGGACCGTAGAGTCCGTTGTCATCCGATCCGCTCCGCCGACGGAAGGAAAAATAGGGTTTTCCTCCGTCACACTTTGGCGGAGCGGATGTCAGCGGACATGTCTCTGCTGACATCCGTGCCTCCATAGGGGTACATGGAGGATCCGTTTTAGGTCCGCCTAAAAAACTGACTGGCGGACCTGAACGGACCTCCGTGTGAAATGCCTCTACTAACTCTGCACATCTAGACTTTGCAATATTTGCCCACTCTTTGCAGAACCGCTCAAGTTCAATTAAAGTGATTGTTTACAGTTTACATTTACCTTTTTCTCCTTGAACCACTGTGTGATCATCTTTGTTGTGTGCTTTGGGTCATTGCCATGTTGGAAGTTAAATCTTCCCATTGACTTTCTGGCAGAGGGTAGCGTTTTTTTTTTTTTTTTTTTTTTTTTTCCAAGAATTTCATGGTATTTTCCCCCATTCATATTATTATAATTTTTTTTATTTTTTTATATATCCTGTCAAGTGCTCCAGTCCCTGCTTCAGAGAAATGCCCCATAACAGGATATTACCACCTCCATGCTTTACTGTAGGAATGGTGTTATTTTGATGGTGAGCTTTATTTGACATATTTGGTGTTGAGTCCAAATAATTTAATTGTAGTCTCATATGACCATAGCACCTTTTTCCATGTGACCCCAGAATCTTCAAGGTGCTTTTTTAAGGTGGTCAAATGAGACTAAAATTTTAATTATTTGTCCTCAACACCAAACAATATGTCTGGCGGAAATCCAGTACAGCTCACTATCCAAATAACACCATTCCAATAACCACATTTACACCTTTTTTATATTTGTAAGGAAGTGACAAAGGATTTTTACTGTTTTGGAATATGTTTTTTTACTCTTCAGTGTAACAAGCTTGCAGCGTGTCAAGTTATTATTATGGGTTTACTAGTTTTACAAGGCAAGATCAAGTGCACATATCTGGTTGTAACATTAATGACAGAATATTTGTTTCTTTTGCTTGCAGAAAAACACAATGATTGGCGTGGTAGTAGTAGGAGTTGGTATTGCTGGTTCTGTGAGGATCAGAGACCTTCTTAAGCCATTGCAGTCTAGTCCATCGGAAAATCTGAAACTTGTTGGTTTTGTTTCAAGGTCAGTATTTATGCAAGATTTTAAATGTTTAAGCTTTAAAGAAAATGTATAATGGTTTTGTATATATTTTATTATTTGTAGGACTAAAAAAACAAACTAACATTTTATTTTATCAAGTATTATTGTAATTTCAAAAGATATTTTGAATCTTTTTAAATTTGCATCGTCCTATTAAAATAATACCAGGTAGTTCTGGGATAAGGTGACAGTGCACAACTGGAAGAGCACTATCGTTGCCATGCTATCACACTGTAAGACTGCATTCACACCTGAGCGTAGCACTTCGAGCGTGTTTTGTTGCGCGAATTTGCGCCCGAAGCACTCGTTGTCGGGCTAAACACTTGAATCAAGCGTTTCCATTACATTCTATGACTCCTAAAACGCCCAAATCTGCAGATTCACGCGACAAAAAAGGGTCCGGAACTTGTTCGGCTTCAGGCGTTTTGGAGTGGAGATGTGAACCATCTCCATAGAGAATAATGGATTTTTTCCCCTCTAGCGTTTTGTAGCTTCAGGCTACAAAACGCTCGGGTGTGAATGCAGCCTTACACATTCTCCTGAAGAATTCAAGTGACTATGCTGAACCAGTTGTGCAGGCAGGTTCTGCCAATGTCGCTATCGGGCGGCATACACCACGTAGTGATTCACAGCAAGGGCTGGAGTAAGTGCATATAGACAGGAAGTTTTAGTGGGTTTTTTTTTTAGATTGCAATTTCGATTTTTTTAATTTATTTTTTTCACATTTATTTTTTGGTATGTTTCTAGATGTCTGATACCCAATAGTGTTGCTGTTTTTGTTTTTCTTTTGTTTAACCACTTCTCTACTGTGCACGAAAACCCCCTTCCTGCCCAAGCCATTTTTCAGCGCTGTCACACTTTGAATGACAATTGCGCGGTCGTGCGACGTGGCTCCCAAACGAAATTTGCGTCCTTTTTTCCCACAAATAGAGCTTTCTTTTGGTGGTATTTGATCACCTCTGCGGTTTTTATTTTTTGCGCTATAAACAAAAGAAGAGCGTCCAGTTTGGAAAAAATATAATAAATACCCATTTTTTTTTTTTTTTATTTATTTTTTTTTAATAAAATTTTCCTCAGTTTAGGCCGATACGTATTCTTCTACATATTTTTGGTAAAAAAAAAATCGCAATAAGCGCGTATTGATTGGTTTGCGCAAAAGTTATAGCGTCTACAAAATAGGGGATAGATTTATAGCTTTTTTTTTTTTTTATTAGTAATGGCGGCGATCTGTGTATTTTATTTTATTGTGACTGCGATATTGCGGCGGACACATCGGACACTTTTGACACATTTTTGGGACCATTCACATTTATACAGCGATCCCTGCTATAAAAATGCATTGATTACTGTATAAATGTGTTTGGCAGGGAAGGGGTTAACCACTAGGGGACGGGAAGGGGTTAAATATGTTCCCTCAAAGTGTTCTTACTGTGGGGGGAGGGGACTGACTGGGGGAGGTGACCGATGGTTGTCCCTATGTACAAGGGACACACCATCGGTCCCCTCTCAGGACGTGGATCTCTGTGTTTACACACAGAGATCCACTTTCCTGCTCGTTTCCCGGGCAATCGCGGGTGCCCGGCGGCAATCGCGGCCGCCGAGCACGCGCACCGGGGCCTTGTGAACGCGGCGGCGCGCGCGCGCGCCTCCTAGCTCGTTTTAAAGGGAGGACGTCATATGACGTCCTCCGCCCGCCATCTATTGACAGTGGGCGGGGGACAAGTGGTTAAAGAACACATGTCATGTCTGTTTGTTAATTTTACATTTTTTATTTTTTTACCATGTGTATTTTTAAAGCGGAGTTCCACCCAAAAATGGAACTTCTGCTTTTCTGATTCCTCCCCCCCTCCGGTGTCACATTTGGCACCTTTCAGGGGGGAGGAGGGAGCAGATACCTGTGTAATACAGGCATTTTCTCCCACTTCCAGGCATAGATCTTTGCAGTATCCGCGGCAAACTACGCCACGTCCGGCGCCTCCTCTGTCCCCCCCCCCCCCCTGCTGTCTTCTGGGAGAAACACAAGTCCCAGAAGGCAGCAGGGACCAGTAGGATCGCGCAACTCACGCATGCGCAGTAGAGAACCAGGAAATGAAGCCGCAAGGCTTCACTTCCTAATTCCCTTACCAACGATGGCGGCACCTCCACTCGAGAGCTGAGGGACAGATCGGCTTCGGGTGCCGACATCACGGGCGCCCAGGACAGGTAAGTGTCAATATATTAAAAATCAGCAGCTGCAGTATTTGTAGCTGCTGACTTAATTTATTATTTTTTTCGGTGGAACTCCGCTTTTTAAGTGTCTTATTAGTGAGCACATTAACCAAAGCCATTTCAGGTGTTCCTCTTTTGAGCTGTGCACCAAAATGGCTTGTGCTGAGGCCATACTTGTGTCATGTTCCTGTGATATTTCTGGCATGGTGGCTACAATAAAGAATATTTGAGCATTTATCCTTCTCGTTGTGGTATGCGGCCATTCCCTTTTTTTTCCCTTTATAGTGGTCGTTGACGGTGATGAGCCAGGGCGAGCACCTGCCACGAGTTGTGGACTGATTACCGTCTGAGCGGTGTTCACATTTCTTTTTGGTATTTAGTTTCTATTCAGCATTATACCAGCCAGGCAAAGCTGAACTAAGCATGTTAACAGAGCTTATATACACAAGCCTCAGACAAAACTGAATAGCAGTGAGTCCTGACTCCACTAACTCTGATCTGTACAGTTCATATAGACTTGAGAGCGAGCACGATTACCGCTGTACTCTCTTTTTAGGTGCAGGCTCTCAAAACGTGGGGTGGTTGTGTTTTTTGACAAAGTTAAGCAAGCATAGCTTCCCCCCCCCCCCTCCTTCTTTTCTCTCACTAGTCTGTATACAGCAATCTTTTGAACAGAAAGTAAGGGGAAATAAAATGTTTGTTTTGAAAATAAAAGGTTTATAAGACTAGTTTTGTATATGCATATAATATACTTGTGTGTATTGTAAATCCTTTTTGACATCACATTTCTATTCTTCAGGAGGGACCTTGGGGAGTATAATGGCGTGAAGCAAATTGGCCTGGAAGAGGCACTAAAGAGCAGTGATGTTGATGCTGCTTTTATTTGCACGGACAATCAAAACCATGAAGAAAGCATAAGGTAGTAATATTTTTTTGGTGGTTTGTTTTAAACGAGTTGAGCATATGGAGAACTTCATACAGTACTTCACAAAAGTGAGTACATCGTCACATTTTTGTAAAGTAATGAGTGTACAGCTTGTAAATTTGCTGTCCGCCTCAAAATAACTCAACACAGCCATTAATGTCTAAACCGCTGGCAACAAATGTGAGTACACCCCTGAATGAAAATGTCAAAATTGGGCCCAATTAGCCATTTTCCCTCCCTGGAGTCATGTGACTCGTTGGTGTTACAAGATCTCAGATGTGAATGGGGAGCAGGTGTGTTTAAATTTGGTGTCGCTCTCACTCTCTCATACTGGTCACTGGAAGTTCAACATGGCACCTCATGGCAAAGAGCTCTCTGAGGATCTGAAAAAAAATTGTTGCTCTACATAAAGATGGCCTAGGCTATAAGAAGATTGCCAAGACCCTGAAACTGAGCTGCAGCATGGTGGCCAAAACCATGCAGCGGTTTAACAGGACAGGTTCCACTCAGAAAATGCCTCGCCATGGTCGACCAAGAAAGTTGAGTGCACATGCTATGCGTCATATTCAGAGGTTGTCTTTGGGGAAATAGATGTATAAGTGCTGCCAGCATTGCTGCAGAGGTTGAAGGAGTGGGGGGGGGGGGGGGGGGGTCAGTGCTCAGATCATACGCCGCACACTGCATCCAATTGGTCTGCATGGCTGTTATCCCAGAAGGAAGCTTCTTCTAAAGGTGATGCACAAGAAAGCCTGCAGTTCGCTGAAGACAAGCAGACCAAGGACATGGATTACTGGAATCATGTCCTGTGGTCTGATGAGACCAAGATAAACTTATTTGGTTCAGATGGTGTCAAGCATGTGTGGCGGTAACCAGGTGAGGTGTACAAAGACAAGTGTGTCTTGCCTACAGTCAAGCATGGTGGTGGAAGTGTCATGGTCTGGGGATGCATGAGTCCTGCCAGAACTGGGGAGCTACAGTTCATTGAGGGAACCATGAATGCCAACATGTACTGTGACATACTGAAGCAGAGCATGACCCCCCCCCCCTCCCTTCGGAGACTGGACCGCAGGGCAGTATTCTATCATAACGACCCCAAACACACCTCCAAGATGACCACTGCCTTGCTAAAGAAGCGGAGGGTAAATGTGATGGACTGGCTATGCATGTCTCCAGACCTAAACCCTATTGTGCATCTGTGAGGCATCCTCAAACGGAAGGTGGAGGAGCGCAAGGTCTCCAACATCCACCAACTCTGTGATGTCATCATGGAGGAATGAAAGAGGACTCCAGTGGCAACCTGAAGCTCTGGTGCACTCCATGCCCAAGAGGGTTAAGGCAGTGCTGGAAAATTATGGCCACACAAAATATTGACACTTTGGGCCCAATTTGGAAATCTTCACTTCGGGGTTGTTGGAAGGCAACGTGAGTTAATATAATATAATATTTCTGGAGCTTCTACATATGTTTCCTATTCCCAAAGATCAGCCAGGCTGATACTTGCAGTTCCATGGTTTTAAAGGATGAAGGTATTTCATTCCCTGATTGATACAGACAGATGGCACCAAGCAGAGTCTGCATCTGAGCGCCTGGCTCCTGTCTGGCTAATACGATAAGATAAGAATTGGTGATTACCACTCTGCAAGCAAGCTTTAAAGAGAATAAGGGCTAATTACAAGGACTACCTTTGGCTATATCTCATTGGACAAGATGCAAGTGGGTGTGAATGTGAGTAAAAAAAGCTCACATAGAAAAGAGTTCGGCCTCTTTAGCTGCTGACCTTTGCCTGAGCCTGTTGGCTCTCTCTTTTTTTTTTTTTTTTTTTTCATTTTGAGACCTTGCTCTGGATGCTGGCTTGGGACCAAGCCATGTGGCCCAGAGCTCTCATTTTACCATCTTGAGACCAGCCAACGAGTCTATTCTAGAGGATGTGATAAGTATCTTTGATGTTTTATTGTTGTGATGTGCTCTGTAGATATCTGCTGTTTAGTGTGTGTGATATTCCTATTTTCTTGGGGAAATAAATAAGATATTTTTTTTTTACTAGCAGCAGTGTGTGTGTGTTTGTGTGTGTGTGTGTTTTCATAATTAACTGTATATCATTGTGTCTAGCAGGGTTTTATAAGCTAGCTAACTATGGGAATCGACAAGTTTAATATTAATTGGTATATTGCAGCATTTACTTCAGGGGTGTACTCACTTTTGTTGCCAGTGGTTTAGACATTAAGGGCTGTGTGAGTTATTCTGAGTGGACAGCAAATTTACAGTGTTCTACAAGCTGTACACTCACTACTTTACATTGTAGCAAAGTGTCATTTTTTCAGTGTTGTCACATGAAAAGATAAAAGAAAATACTTGCAGAAATGTAAGGCGTGTACTCACTTTTGTGAGATACTGTACATATCCAAGAGTTTACAAACGTTGCATGTTTGAAAGGAGAATACAGACTCCTTTTTGAATTGGGCCCCTTTCACACGAAGGGTCTGATTAGGTGCACCTGTCAGTTTTTCAGACGGATCTGATAAGACCCTCCATTCAGCCCTATGGACCGGCGGGTGTAAAATGACTTGTCTATGCAGTTTTAATATATACCCAAACATTCTTTTTCATGATGGGGGTTAAAATGTCAGTATATGTAATGTAAACACAGGCAGAGGAAGTGATGTCATCTCTCCTGCGGCGCTCACATATACCGAGCGCCGCACAAGAGAAGATGCAGGTTAGTGCACAAAACACTACACTACACTACACTGACACCAGGACACATAGGCACATAAATCGGCCCCCCCAGATCACCCCCCAGCCCCCAGTCACAGTGTCACTGATTGCAGTGACCATTTATTTACTGATCACTGCAATCAGTGACATTTGTGACTGTAAAAGTGTCACTAAAGTTAGTTTTAGGTCCAGTGTAGCCCCCTAACCCCCCCTAATAAAGGTTTAACCCCCTGATCGCCCCCAGATAACCCTTTCACCCCCTATCACCACTGTCGCTAAGCGATCATTTTTCTGATCGCTGTCTTAGCGTCGGTGATGCCGATCGGTAGCCAGTAATTTATTATTATTTTTTTTAGGTTCGCCGCAGGTTTTTATAGTGTCAGGTACCCCCATATATTATCTAATAAAGGTTTAACCCCCTTGATCGCCCCCCAGGTAACCCTTTCACCCCCTATCACCACTGTCGCTAAGCGATCGTTTTTCTGATCGCCGTCTTAGTGTCGGTGATGCCGATAGGTAGCCAGTAATTTATTATTTTTTTTTTTTAGGTTCGCCGTCAGGTTTTTATATAGCGTCAGGTACCCCCATATATTACCTAATAAAGGTTTTAACCCCCTAATTGCCCCTAGTTAACCCTTTCACCAGTAATCACCATATAAGTGTTACGGTGACGCTAGTTAGTTAGTTTGCTTTTTATAGTGTCAGGGCACCCGCCGTATATAACCCAATAAAGGTTTAACCCCCTGATCGCCCGGCGGGTGATATCAATTAGGTTTTAGCGTCAGAGAGGGTCTGCGTCACACCCCAGGCAGCGTTAGGTTAGTGCCAGTAGCGCTAACACCCACGCGTGCAGCATACACCCCCCTTAGGGGTATAGTATCTGAACAGATCAATATCTGATCTGATCAGATCTATACTAGCGTCCCCAGCAGTTTAGGGTTCCCAAAAACGCAGTGTTAGCGGGATCAGCCCAGATACCTGCTAGCACCTGCGTTTTGCCCCTCCGTCCAGCCCAGGCCACCCAAGTGCAGTATCGATCGATCACTGTCACTTACAAAACACAACACACATAACTGCAGCGTTCGCAGAGACAGGCCTGATCCCTGCGACTCCAGTGCTGTAGGAGGTGATTTCACCACCACAGTTAAAAAAAAAAAAAAGCATATATGCCGAAGCATTGGGGCAGCAGGGGCGGAGGAGCAGAGGAGCGATTTTGCTCCTAATGCTGCATACATACGGTCGAAATTCTGACGGAGGCTTGCCCGTGGAAAAGTCTGACCATGTGTACGCGGCATAACTTTTGCGGGAAGATGCCCCCATGCTTCGGCATATATAAATGGTGCATGTATGCCCATCATTAGAAGTGGGTGGATGAAGGGCGGTATTCTAATGGTGGGCATACCCACCGATCAATCTTTTTTTTTTTTCGTTCAGCCAACAGGCTGCATGAAAAAAAAGATTACAATACATGTCCAACAAGGACCAGCAACGTACTGGTATGTTGCTGGACTTTGAATGTTTATACCAGAATGATGCCTGCGGGTTTAGGTATCATCTTGGTATCATTCTTTTCAGCCAGCGGCCGGCTTTCATGTAAAAGCAATCCTAGTGGCTAATTAGCCTCTGGACTGCTTTTACAAGCAGTGGGAGGGAATGTCCCCCCCCCCCCCCCCGGATATAAAAAGCGCCATTGGGAAAGCATTTTATCACACCGATCTTGGTGTGGTCAGATGCTTTGAGGGCAGATGAATGATCTAGGGTCCAATAGACCCCAGTTTTTTCAAAAAAAGAGTACCTGTCACTACTTATTGCTATCGTAGGGGATATTTACATTCCCTGAGATAACAATAAAAATGATTAAAAAAAATAAATAAATATGGAAGCAACAGTTTAAAAATAAAATAAAAAAGCAAAATTAATAATAAAAAAAAAAGCACCCCTGTCCTGCTCTTGCCTAATGGCGAACGCAAGCGTCGGTCTGGCGTCATATGTAAACGGCAATTGCACCATGCATGTGAGGTATCACCGCGAAGGTCAGATCGAGGGCAGTAATTTTAGCAGTAGACCTCCTCTGTAAATCTAACGGCGTAACCTGTAAAGGCTTTTAAAGGCTTTTAAAAATGTATGTAGTTTGTCGCCAATGCGCGTTTGTGCGAAATTTTAAAGCTTGTCGTGTTTGGTATCTATGTACTCGGCCTAAGATCATCTTTTTTTATTTCTTCAAACATTTGGGCAATATAGTGTGTTTTAGTGCATTAAAATTAAAAAAAGTGTATTTTTTCCCCAAAAAATGCGTTTGAAAAATCGCTGCGCAAATACTGTGTAGAAAAAAAAATGCAACACCCACCATTTTAATCTGTAGGGCCTTTGCTTTAAAAATATATCTAATGTTTGGGGGTTCAACACAATTTTCTTGCAAAAAAAAAATATGTTTTCATGTAAACAAAAAGTGTCAAAAAGGGCTTTGTCTTCAAGTGGTTAGAAGAGTGGATGTAAGCTTCCTAATGTTGTGTATAAAATGCCATTTTGGAAAGTAGACACCCCAAGCTATATACTGAGAGGCATGTCGAGTCCATGGAATATTTTATATGTTGACACAAGTTGCGGAAAAAAGACAATTATTTTTTTTTTTTGCACAAAGTTGTCACTAAATGATATATTGCTCAAACCTGCCATGGTTATATGTGGAATTACACCCCAAAATACATTCTGTTGCTTCTCCTGAGTACGGGGATACCACATGTGTGAGACTTTTTGGGAGCCTAGCCGCGTACGGGACCCCAAAACCAATTTTTGATTTCACTTCTCACTGCCAATCAGTTTCGGAGGCCATGGAATGCCCATATGGCACAAAACCCCCCCCCCCAAATGACCCCATTTTGGAAAGTAGACACCCCAAGCTATTTGCTGAGAGGTATTGTGAGTATTTTGCAGATCTCGCTTTTTGTCACAAAGTTTTAAAAATTGAAAAAAAAATATATATATTTTCTTTCTTCATTTTCAAAAACAAATGAGAGCTGTAAAATACTCACCATGCCTCTCAGCAAATAGCTTGGGGTGTCTACTTTCCAAAATGGGGTTATTTGGGGGGTTTTGTGCTATTTTGGCATTTTATGGCCTTCGAAACTGTGATAGGTAGTGAGGAGTGAAATCAAAAATTTGCGCCCTTAGAAATCCTGAAGGCGGTGCTTGGTTTTCGGGGTCCCGTACGCGGCTAGGCTCCCAAAAAGTCCCACACATGTGGTATCCCCGTACTCAGGAGAAGCAGCAAAATGTATTTTGGGGTGCAATTCCACATATAACCATGGCATGTGTGAGCAATATATCATTTAGTGACAACTTTTTGTAATTTTTTTTTTTTTAGTCATTATTCAATCACTTGGGACAAAAAAAAAAAAAAAACATTCAATGGGCTCAACATGCCTCTCATCAATTTCCTTGGGATGTCTACTTTCCAAAATGGGGTCATTTGGGGGGGGGGGGGGGTTGTACTGCCCTGCCATTTTAGCACCTCAAGAAATGAGATAGGCAGTCATAAATTAAAAGCTGTGTGAATTCCAGAAAATGTACCCTAGTTTGTAGACGCTATAACTTTTGCGCAAACCAATAAATATACGCTTATTGACTTTTTTTTTTTTTACTAAAGACATGTGGCTGAATACATTTTGGCCTAAATGTATGACTAAAATTGAGTTTATTCGATTTTTCTTATAACAAAAAGTAGAAATATCTTTTTTTTTTTCAAAATTTTCAGTCTTTTTCCGTTTTTATATCGCAAAAAATAAAAATCGCAGAGGCAAATCAAATACCATTAAAAGAAAGCTCTATTTGTGGGAAGAAAAGGCCGCAAATTTCGTTTCGGTACAACATTGCATGTCCGCACAATTTACAGTTAAACAGCGCAGTGCAAAATTCTGAAAACGGCTCTCGTCCTTTAGCTACAAAATGGTCCGGGGCTTAAGTGGTTAAAGGATAAGTTCACTTTTTTGTTTTTTTTTATTATTTCTAAATTCCAGCCCCCCTTTGCACCAATTCATGTACTTTATTTTATTTTTGCAAAAATATCAGCTTTCCATTAAATCTATAGACCACTTGCCCTACTGTTCTCATTTATGTTTCCAAACGTATCTATTGCTTCTGCCTTACTTCCTGCACAGACTTAAGGTCATGATACAGGAAGGCGTTAACAAGCTGACCTCGTTGGCATACATACACCCTGTATCGTCTACCCACCCATTTCCCAGCTGCACGTTTTTTAAATGAGATGCAATCAATCAGTGATAACCCTTCTCACTAAATACACAATATACAATTGGATTGCATAGTGTATGCCCATCTTTATACAAGTACATAGGAGGGAGTGGACAGAAACACTCAGCTGTCAAGCCCTTTTCGCAATTCTGCAAAAGTACATGAATGCTCTATTTGTACATAGGGGAGCTGGAAGTTAGAAAAAAAAAGTTAACATTAAACACAGAACCTTCTCTAATCCTCCCCGTTCCTCCTAAACATTTTTTAAGTGTGTGTGTGTGTGTGTGTGTGTTTTTTGTTTTTTTTGAGAGTGGGTACCCATTTCTGGCAGATACCTGTTCCCACTTCCGCCCGGATCACGGCGATCCAAGCGGAAGCAGGACATCACAACAGCACTCTGTATCACATGCAATGTTGCAAAGAACAGTGCAGAAGCATAATATACAGTCATGTGGATCTCTAAAGTGGAGGGGGAAAGATTAGGGGCTGCAAGGGGGGGATCCCAGAGTTGAGCTTAAAATATGATATTGGATCTGATTTCTGTATCAGATGAGTTAAGCAAGCATATCTATTTTATATATACACATACACATATACACATACACATACACACACACACACACACACTCCTCATTGTTTAGAAAAATCCACTTTGGGAACCTGGAGCTTTCTTAGAGAACCCGGTGGGATGAAATCTCCTGTCCTGGGACCAGATTTTATGAACCACCATTGCTAGGTCAGGTGTGAGCTGGGCTCCACCCTCCTGAGGAGTCCAGGCGTGAAAGGGGGAAGCCAGAGAGTGTAAGTGTACACTGGAACAGAGTGAGATCCAAGCCTGAGGGTCAGAGCAGCTATCTATATGGACAGTGTTTGAAAGGAAATGATCTGTGGGAGACAGACCAGGACATAAAGTGGAAAGCCTGAGCAGCACTGCAGCATGTGTAAGCCAGGAGGCTGAAAGTGTATTTTCTTTGGATGGTAAGGCTGAAAAAACCTGTGAGGGAAATTCTTGTTTTTGTTTCTGGAAGTGTGAACTTTTCTTTAATAAAAGTGTGCCAATAAGCCCTTAAATTACAATTTCTGGTGTGGTCTGTACTCGCTAGTGGGTGCAACACTTGTGCTAAATAACCTTCAAACTTTACAACCCCCCCCCCCCCCATATTCTTTTTCATGATGATGGGTTAAAATGTCAGAAAATTCATGACCGTAAAACTATTTATATACCTTACTACTAAGAATGATACATTGTATGTATGTATCGCATACAATGTTGCAAAGACCAGTGCAGAAGCAAAATATACAGTCATGCAGATCTCTAAATTGGAGGGGGAAAGATTAGGGCTGCAGGGGGGGGGGGGGGGGTACCCAGAGTTGAGTTTAAATTATGATCTTGTACAGTATATTATTTCTTTAGTTGGGCAAGCATTTCTATTAAAGGCATAGTACACTAGTAGATTGACATAGCAGCTATAATGCAAGATGACTTTTAGCATGGTTTTTAATGCATTTTTATTCTCCAATAGGCGCTTCCTGGAAGCAGGAAAACATGTTCTTGTTGAGTACCCAATGGCTCTCTCTGCACAAGCCGCACGTGAATTATGGCAACTAGCAGAACAAAAAGGTGACGAGATGCAATCCTGTCAAATTCATGATATTTGACATAAAGTGGCTGATAAAAGTTTAATATTAATCTCCAATGTTTGGATGCAGGTTAATTCTTTCTACATTCTTCCTTGTCTTGCAGGTAAAGTCTTACATGTTGAGCACATCGAGCTTCTTACAGAGGAATACAGAGCACTGAAAAAAGAAGTGAATGGGAAGACACTTGAGGAAGGAGTCCTCCATTTCACAGGTGAGGCCACATTCATATTTATTGTGTTCAGCTTGTTGGTAGATAAGCAGGTACTGAGTATTACATTTTCTATGTACCATACTAAAAGCTGAACTCCGAGCTATGCAATTTTTTTTCTGAATATAAAAGGAGTTTCAAGGAAAGCATCTTTTGTGTGCTTTGTGTATTTCTTCCAGATATGTGCAGTAATTTGGTCTGAAACGTTACCTTTGTGCAGGAGTTTCCTGTAGTAAAGATCGGTCACTGCTGCTCCACCTCCTTGTGCAGGGAAACTGGCCTTGTCTCTGCCCCTGCTTTAGTTTTCTCCAGGCAGTCTTTAATGGGTGGGGCATGTTGGGCCCTTCCCACAGACCAGCTGTCTGCAAAGGTAATTTGTACTTTTACAAGGTGATATCTGAGTTTGCAAAGACTTCTTTTTTTTTTCTTTTGGACATCTATATAATTGCTGCTTAAGGAATATATTTAAATGTAAATTTTGGTGCTGGACATCAGTGGAAATAAAAATGCTTATTTTGCAGTTGGGCTGCACATATAAATGAGCATTTTTATTCTCTCTGGCATTTGGGCTTTAAATTCACCAGGCATTAAAGCAGAACTAAAGTGTTTTTTTTTTTTTGTTTTTTTTTAATGCAAACACTGAAATTTGTAAGTAAAAAAGGATGCATGCATGCTTGAAAATCTTTGTTCACTTTTGCATTATCCATATTTTTCATATTCCATCTTGCCTAGTCTGTTCATTAGCATTTGTTGGGGGTGATTAAGGGGTGTTACAATTTCAGGGAAGGACATGTAATTGTTCCCTCACAGCAAGTTCTCTGTATGAATTATCTAATTTATTCCTTGCAAGATACCAGGAATGTAATACGATAATTCTATCCCCTGCCTGCACAACCACACTCCACTTGTCTTAAAGATGCAGCTGTCAATCAAATGAGGAGACAGAACAAATGCCACACTGACAGGCTGCTTTCACACTGAGCAGCTATTTTTACCGTCTCTTTTGCAGCACTTTTAACCCCTGCTAGCGGCTGAAACAGGGTTAAAACCGCCCACAAAGCGCCGCTGCTGCAGCGCTTGTTCCGCGGCGCTGCCCACGATTTCAACGTGGCTGGGTCTTTCAGCATGACAATAATCCCAAACACACCGGTCGGGCAACAAAGGAGTGGCTTCATAAGAAGCAGCATATCAAGGTCCTGGAGTGGCCTAGGCTAGCCAGTCTCCAGATCTCAACCCCATAGAAAACCTTTTGGAGGGAGTTGAAAGTCCATGTTGCCCAGCGACAGTCCCAAAACAGCACTGCTCTAGAGGAGATCTGCATGGAGGAATGGGCCAACATACCAGTAACAGTGTGTGACAACCTTGTGAAGACTTACAGAAAACGTTTGACCTCTGTCATTGCCAACAAAGGATATATAACAAAGTATTGAGATAAATTTTTGATATTGACCAAATACTTATTTTCCACCATAATTTGCAAAAAAATTCTTTCCAAATCAGACAATGTGATTGTCTGGATTTGTTTCCACATTTTGTCTCTCATAGTTGAGGTATACCTATGATGACAATTACAGGCCTCTCTCATCTTTTTAAGTGGCAGAACTTGCACAATTGGTGGCTGACTAAATATTTTTGTGTAAGATTTTATATATATATATATATATATTTTATATACTGTATGTTGTCTCTTTACCTACTACAGTACAGGCTCCGATTCCTGTATTGCAGTGGTATACAGTGGCTGTGCGCTACTCTTTAGTGCACTCCCTACATAGAAGAGAGACAGTTTTTTTTTTATTTATTATTTATTTTATTTTTTATACTAGGCCACTACAGGTGCCTTCTAGTGCCTAATCTGTAAATCCCTATGCTTAATACCATAATAGAAATATGGAGGGCAAACTTTAAAGCTAAACTTAAAACGGATATAAAAAAGGCAATGGCAAAAGCATTTTATTTAAACTTTTTTTATTTTTAAATACATCTAGTGTAAGTACTGAATATGACTTGTTTTTTACGTTCCCCCTGTATAACATAAGACTGGGAGAGGGAAGGGCCGTGCTTAGTGCCAATCAGCTGTCCTGCATTCACATGCTACAAACCGCTTCCTTGCTCTGTTAAAAGTGTATGTCTTCTCTTGCCAGTAAGGGCAGAAAGATTTAGATTTAAATGGTAAAGGGCCTAATCAGAAGGGTAGCTGTAAATTTAGGAGCACTGTGTACCTTGTGCTGTGCATGCAAGGGAATAAGTGGAGATTTTTGCAGAAAGTCTGTGCCATTTTGGGTGGAGCAGTACAGTGGAGAACACTATAATGAAAGCTAAGGCAAGTGTTAGACAGGGTCAGCTTCAATCTAGGGAAGTGCTATGCAATTAGTGGCCCTCCAGTCCCATCATGCCTCTGCCTCTGGGTGTCATGCTTGTAGCTGTCAGTCTTGCTTTGCCTTATGGAACTTGTAGTTCTGCAACAGCTGGAGGTCCACTAATTGCATATCCCTGCTCTAGGGGGTTGGGGCAGGTGTTTAAAGAACAATTGTCCCAAAGGTACAGCTGTGATTTTTTAGATTCACTGGGATGGCTTTTTTTGTCCTTGGCGTTTTTATTTTAATGCTTGCGTTTTTATTTTTTATTATTATTCTTAGGTGGACCCCTGGATAAGCAGCGTTCAGGATTCACTGCATTTAGTGGCATAGCCCGGGCGACTTGGCTGGTTGACCTTTTTGGAGAGTTGACTGTTACCTCTGCTACCCAAGAAGAAAACCCAGGAGAAAATTACTCTAAACTCACTGCACACTTTGTTACAGAAAATAACAAGTGAGTTATACATTGAGTATACCTTTAATAGCAAGATATACTCACCTTTTTTGAGATCCTTTACTGCCGACTCTCTCTCTGTAAAGCTGTAGCACCATTGTTGCAACACAGTAGGGATTCTGGGTATAGGCATGTGACCTACACTATTTGACAATGCTCGGGCCTGGGTGGCCAGTCGCCAGACCTGAATGCTGTCGCATGGGGGTAACTATGACCTCATCCACCCACATAAGCTCTGACACCAGAGCTGACTCAAAGTTGACTTTTGAAGCGGAGAGGTGGCAAGGGAGAATGGATACCTTTGCTAGGTAGATGTACTATCGGTAAACACCTTTCACTTAACCATTTGAATCCCAGGTGCCAGGTTAAAAGGGGTATAGGACAGCAGCTACTTGTCCCATTTCCCATTCAAGAAGGACACTGGGACTCAGGGGGTCCTGATGGTTTTCAGTGCTGGAATCACTTGTAGCCCAGAAGCTGAAACAAGCTCCTGGCTTTCTGATTGTGTTCATTGTAGCTTTCTGTTGGAGGGACTGTATACACATACCGTATGCCACTGCATTGTGCTTACAGAGAACGCGACCCTTTCGGTGTGTCCAGAGACTAGAATTGAGCCGAAGTAGCTCTGGCCTGCCTACCCCTGCAGCAATAGATGACTGCTATTGTGATCTGTTGCTGCAGAATTCCACTGAGCTGATCCTGACTCGCCATGGGAATTAAAACAAATATAAATATTCTCTGACCACATCCTAATCGCCACATCCCAACAATGGTGTCTGGTGATCTGGATGACATTGGCATGCTCATATAAGCAAACTAAAAAGTCATTCTGAATTTTGGTGATCACAATAACATAAAAATGTTGCCATTTGTGTCCACACAAACCCAACTTTTATGTTTGCAATTTATGCAAAAGGTTGTTTGTTTTTTTTGTTTGTATTTTTCCTGCATGCTTTGCAATGTAGCATCTATATAGGAAAAATCTTTCCAAAAGTAAAACGCAAGCATTCACTCTGAGCGTTGCCATTACATTGCATAAAAATCCCAGTTGTAATTTTAATTAGCAGACTTTGACAGTTATACTTTGGGTAAATATCTGGGGCTGCACATATTGCATAAAGTTGCCTTGGAAAAATGACTGTAAAATGCATTTTCTCTTATCCATGGACTGACACGGCGTCTCTTATTCACTGTACACGTGGGTGATGTCCCTGCTTGCAGGAGAAGACCTAGGCAGAATGTGAGATGTTATACATACATTCTAAAAGCCAGAGTTGAACAGCCCCGCCCAGGGGGGCGGTCCCTCCGGACATAACCCACCCCCTGCAGTCAGCAGACCTCAGTTTTTTTTTCTACCTAGCAGAAGGAGAAGACGTGGCTCTCTCAGGAGCCAGTCTCCTGGAAGATTTTACTTTTAAATTTTTATTCCTTTGGGAATTTTATTTTATTTTTGAGACCTTCAATCAACTGTCGGCTGGGCAACAGGTTGGGTACACTGGTATCCTCGTAGTCTTCCCTGTCCGACCATCGAGAGTGCTGATCCTCGCCTTGTGTGCGCGTGAGACACAGTTCACGACATGCCCCATGACTCCAGGGGTGGCCGGGTTGCTTTCATGCTCCCGCGGTCCTCTCAAGATTGAACAGTACCTGACGGACTGTATCTCTTGCCGTGGACCAGGCCGACAGCTACGCAGTACTACTCTGTGATAGGTCTGTCAGAAACGCACCAGTGGGTCCCTCAGGGGACGGGTAAGTAGTCTCTCCTGCCTGCAGGTGAGTACAAAATGCTGTGTGTGTTTCTCTGTGGGGGATTTTCCCTGTCTCCCCCTGTGTTTTATTGTCACTCTGTCACCATTGCTGGCGCTGTGCTGTGGGGGGTGCCTGGGGGTCATACTGTCCTGGGAGGGCTCATGGTGGTCTGCATATCGCTGGGGGCCTTTTGTGTGATTTTGGCGCTGTGTGTGTGTGTGTGTGTGTGTGTTTTAATTTCAACTGCGCATTGCGGCCATTTTGCCACGGATCGCCTCAGTGAAGTGCGGCGGCCATTTTCTTGTAGCCCGCGCGCTTTTCAGCACTAGTTTGGCCTCTATCACAGCTGTAACAGCGCAAATCTCACAATCTCCTCACAGCTCACTCGCACTGACACATCGGAACTGAGCGGTCCTGGTCCGGTCTGGTGAGTCCCCTGGGTGCCCCCTCCTCAGTCAGCACAGCCTGTGGGTGGACTTTTTTTATCTGAGGAGTTTCAGAGAGGGGCAGTATGGAGCTAGTGTCACAGCTTCCCCTTACATGTTTGAGGCAACAGGCAGTGCTCCAGCACCTGCGGTCCCTATGAACCAGTTTTCGTCAGTCCTGGAATAATTTCTGACCAGGAGGGAAGCGGTGTGCGAGCGCAAGGGAGCAAAAAAGCCCCTCTCCCCACTTTATCTCCACAAAAAAACGGGGGGGTGCGCGGATTCAGATATGGGCCTAGCCTCTACCGCTCAGGACCCTAGCTCTGAATATTTTGATGGTTTTGAACAGGACATTCCTTGCGAGGAAGCCTCCAGTTCTGAGTCAGTAAATGACAGGGCGCTTGTTAGTGAACTCGTTGATGCGGTGAGGGACACTCAAGCTGAATGCTGCGGATGGAGAACCTCAGGCGGACAGTCTCCTTTGGTTCTTTTAAGGCCGGGCCTTCTAAAAAGGTTTTTCCATTTGTTCCTTTCTTTGACCAGCTCATTGATAAGGTCTGGGGAAAAAGCCGCAGAAGACTTTTATGGTCCTGCGGCGTTTGTCTATCAGATACCCCTTTGAAGATACCCTACTTAAAAAGTGGGCTTCTCCCCCAGTGGTCGACCCTCCAGTCGCCCGGTTGAACAAGGCCACCACTCTCCCGATGGAGGGGACTCCTGCATTTCAAGGACCCCACTGACAGGAGGTCAGAAGTGGTGAGCAGAGCCATGTTTGCCTTGTTGGGATCCACCCTACGGCCTGTGGTAGCGGCGACCCTTGTGTCTTAGACACTTACGGGATGGGCAAAAATTTTGCACCAAACTGTACAGGAGCATACTCTTCCTCCCAGACACTATTGCTCTGGCCCACCAAATGGTGCAGGGCCTGGTTTATGTGTGCGACGCCACGTTAGATGCGGCCCCTTAATATCCAGGGCCTCTGTCTTGGCGGTGGTATTGCGGCGTCTTATCTGGTTGAAATGCTGGTCTGCTGACCTAGCCTCTAAGAAGCTTCTGACGGATCTACCATTTAAAGGTGGTAGGCTTTTCAGTGCTGCGCTGGATGACATCATCAAGGATGTTACGGGAGGTAAAAGCACTCTTCTTTCTCAGACTAGCAAGGGTAAGGAGGCCTGCCGTACGTAGGGTCCTTCCTTTCCAGCAAAAAAAGGTTTTTTTTTCCGTCAGTCAGAGTCCACGGGTAGGCCCTCCCAGACTGACAGCAGTGCGGCTGGTGGACACATGTGCCCCTGGGTGCGTAAGCCAAACAAGCCGGCTCCCAAGCCCGCCTCCATGTGAAGTCTTGTCCCCACCCGACTCTGGGGTGGGGGGGGACTTTGCAGGTTCACGGATCGGTGGACCTCCCAGATCTCCTACTGGTGGGTGTGCGAGGTGGTCACCTCAGGTTACAGGATAGAGTTCCGTTCCTGGCCCCAGACAGATTCTTCCCTCAAATTTTCCTCTCCTTCCTGCCCGTCGGGCAGCCCTATGGGGGCTGTTCAGGATTTGATCAGGTCCGGAGTGATTGTGCCGGTTCCGTCACAGGAGAGGTTTCAGGGATTCTACTCGTATCCGTTTGTCGTCCCAAAAAAGGACGGGGTTCGGCTTATCCTGGACCTCAAGGCCCTGAATGCCTTTGTGAAGGTGCAAAAATTCCGCATGGAATCCATTCGCACGGTGATCGATACACTCCGTCAAGAGGATTTTCTGGCGGCCTTTGAAATCAAGGACGCCTGCTTGCATGTTCCGATCTGCGCAAGTCACCAGAAGTTTCTGCGCTTGCAATCGGCGAAGTCCACAATCAATTTGTGGCTCTTCCTTTTCGGCCTAGCCTCAGCACCGAGGGTGTTCACCAAGGTGCTTGCGCCGGTTCTAGCTTTGCTGAGACAGCGAAGCATCGCTGTCGTGGGCTATCTGGACGATCTTCTTCTAAGAGCAGAAAGTGGCTCAGAATTAGAAGACAGTGTGACTATCGTCAGTCAGACCCTCAGGGACTTCGGGTGGCTCCTGAACATTCAGAAGTCAGTCCTGGTCCCGACTCAGCGTCTGGAGTATCTAGGTCTGATTCTGGACTACTTTGGAGGCAAAGGTATTCCTACCTCCGGGGAAGTTACTGACACTTCAGTCTGCAGTGCTGGTGCTGACATCCCGAAAATGGTCGTCAATCCGTTTTTGCATGAGAGTCCTGGGACTCATTGTTGCCTCCTTCGAGGCCGTTCCGTATGCCCAATCACACACCAGGGCATTGTGGAAGGAGATCTTGCTCACTTGGGACAAATCCCTGTTGTCTTTGGATCTTCCGATTTTCAGGTGAGTCACCTGGTCAGGGCGTCCCTGACATGGTGTTTGGGGTCCCCGACTCTTCGGTCTGGGAAGTCATTCCTCTCCATCCAATGGACGGTGTTTACGACGGACGCCGGCCTGACGGGCTGGGGAGTCCTGTCGGCCCAAGGGCTTTGGACTCCGGACGAAGCCCGTTTACCGATCAATGTTCTGGCAATACGGGCCATCAGACTGTGCCTCTCCTCGTGGTCTGAGAGATTACAGGATCGCTCCATCAGGATCCAGTCGGACACCGTCACGGCGGTGGCATATGTCAACCTTTTAAGGGGGGACTCGGAGCTCAGCTGCGGCTTCCGAGGTCGCCCGTACCCTGAAGTGGGCCAAAAGAAGCGTGCCGGCTCTGTCAGCCGTTTACATTCCAGGCATAGACAATTGGCAGGCGGACTATTTTGAGTCACCAGACGCTGGACCAGGGAGAGTGGTCCTTGCACCCGGAGGTATTTCAACTCCTTTGCCGACGGTGGGGCACGCCTGATGTGGACCTGATGGCCTCTCGACTCAATCGCAAGGTGTGGCGACCGAGGGAATTCTGGTGATCCTCATTGCTCCAGATTGGCCTCGACGTCACTGGTACGCCGATCTGGTACGTCTGGTTGCAGAGTTTCCCTGGCGGTTGCCAATAAGGGAGGACCTTCTGTCTCGAGGTCCTATATATTTCATCCTGCTTTACAGTCTCTGGCTTTAAAGTGGTTGTAAACCCTTTTATCTTTTTTTTTTTTTTTTTTTTTTTTTTTTACTAACCTGCAAGACAAAGCTATAATGAGCTAGTATGACTAGCATACTAGCTCATTATGTACCACTTACCTTCGATCGGGCCCCCCGAAGTCGTCCGTGTCCCTCCTCTAGCCGCATCCATCGCTGCGGCGATAGCCGGAATGTTACTTCCGGGTATCGCCGCTGCAGCCAATCACGGCGCCGAAGACGTGACTTCGCGCGTGAGCTGTCGAATTCGGCTACGTCGTCGAATGTTGCGACCTAGCCGAATTTGTGAATGGGGTGATGTCAGCGTCGCTGCATTTACATACAAATATCTCCTTAACCGTGTAGGTTAAGGAGATATTTCATGCACCTACAGGTAAGCCTTAATCTAGGCTTACCTGTAGGTCTTTGTTTAAAAAGTGGGTTTACAACCACTTTAACGGCATGGCTGTTGAAAGCCAGGTGTTGAGAGACCGAGGTCTCTCGGACTCGGTCATTTCGACCATGTTAAGGGCACGGAAGTCTTCCTCCAGAATGATCTATCACGTACCTGGAAAGCTTACATCGCCATGTGCGAAGAGCTGGACTGGCATCCTCGGACGTATTCCGTCCCTAGAATCCTGCGTCTTCTGCAGCGTGGAGTGGCCCAAAAGCTCGCTTTGAGTACCATTTAAGGGTCAGATTTCGGCCTTGGCCGTCTTCTTCAGCGTCCACTAGCAGGTCATTCCTTGGTTAGCACCTTTTGTACAGGGGGTTCGCCATGTGCTCCCTCCTGTCAAGCCTCCTCTCACCCCGTGGGATCTGAATTCGGTGCTCTCGGTTCTCCAGGAACCTCCCTTTGAGAATATCAGGGATATTCCCCTCTTGACTTTGTCTCAGAAGGTGGCCCTTTTAGTGGCAATTACTTCTGTTAGATGAGTGTCTGAGGCCTTGTCCTGCAAGTCGCCATATTTAGTCATCCATAAGGATAAGGCGGTGTTGCGTCCGTGACCTTCTTCTTCTTTTTTACCAAAAGGGGGTCTCGGCCTTTCACCTAAATGAGGACATTGTCCTCCCATCCTTGTGTCCTCACCCATCGCATCCCAGAGAGTTTGTGCTTCACACATTGGACGTGGTACGAGCCTTGCGGGTGTACCTGTCTGCTACTATTCGGAAGTCTGACTCACTGTTTGTAACTGCCTTTGGTCCAAAACAGGGCCAAGCGGCTTCGTCTGCCACCATTTCTAGGTGGATCAGACAAACCGTCATTCAAGCCTATGCTCTCAAGGGGCGGGCGCCTCCCTTTCCAGTCACGGCGCATTCCACAAGGGCAATTGGCGCTTCCTGGGCTTTCCGACATCAAGCGTCGGTTGCACAAGTGTGCAAGGCGGTGACCTGGTCGTCTGTTCATACCTTTTTCTACGTTTTTTTTATAAGGTTAATCTGGCTGCATCTTCGAATGCTTCCTTCAGCCGCAAGGTGTTGCAGGCCGCTGTTTAGAGTTGCAACTCCTCCGTTGAGGAGCTCTGCCTTGTTTGGAGGGAGTTTTTTTTTTTTTTTTTTTGGTTTTTCCATTTAGACTGCTCCCATCCCTCTTGACCCTGCTTTGGGACATCCCACGTGTACAGTGAATAAGAGATGCCGTATCAGTCCATGGATAAGAGAAAATAGGATTTTTGTACTCGCCGTAAAATCCTTTCCTCTGACATCCATGGACTGACACGGCACCCACCCTTTTTTAAAGTTTGTACTGCTTTGTTACGAACTGAGGTCTGCTGACTGCAGGGGGTGGGGGTCAGTCCATGGATGTCAGAGAAAAGGATTTTACGGTGACTACAAAAATCCTATTTTTCACAATTTTAAAACCTGGACAAATAAATTTTATCCAAATCTGCTACCAAATTAAAGCCCTTCCATACTCAAGGAAAAAACATGAACATAACAAGTGTATTAAATCGGCTATCAAATTAAATCCCTTCCATTCTCATGGAAAATAATGTAAAATATGTTGATGCAACCTTTTAAAGCTAGGATAAGCTACGGAACTAAGACCTAACCAAAATGCCAAAACATAAATGCTCTGGGATGCAAAGGTTTAGCAAGATGTAGTGCCTTGAAAAAGTATTGATACCTCTTGAAACGTTCAACATTTTGTCATGTTACAGCCAAAAAATGTAAATGTCTTTTATGTGATAGACCAACACAAAGTGGCACATAATTGTGAAGTGGAAGGAAAATGATAAATGGGTTTTCAATTATTTTTTTTTACAAATGTGTGAAAAGTGTGCATTTGTATTCAACCCCCCCTCCCCCCTCGAGTCAATACTTTGTAGAACCACCTTTCGCTGAATTGCAGCTGCAAGTCTTTTTGGGTATGTCTCTACCAGCTTTGCACATCTAGAGTGACATTTTTGCCCATTCTTTGCAAAATAGCTCAAGCTCTGTCAGCTTGGATGGAGAGCGTCTGAACAAAAATTTTCAAGTCTTGCCACAAATTCTCAATTGGCTTTAGGTCTGGACTTCTAACACATGAATATGCTTGGATCTAAACCATTCTATTGTAGCTCTGGCTGTATATTTAGGGTCGTTGTCCTGCTGGAAGGTGAACCTCCGCCCCAGTCTCAAGTCTTTTGCAAAGTCTAACAGGTTTTCTTCTAAGATTGCTCTGTATTTGGCTCCATCAATCTTTCCATTCACTCTGAGCAGCTTCCCTGTCCCTGCTGAAGAAAAGCATCCCCACAACATGATGCTGCCACCACCATGTTTCATGGTGTGTTCAGGGTGATGTCCAGTGTTAGTTTTCCGCCACACATAGCGTTTTTTGCTTGTAGGCCACAAAGTTCTATTTTGGTCTCATCTGTCCAGAACTAGGGATGAGCTGAACACCCCCCGGTTCGGTTCGCACCTGAACCTCCGAACTGACTGAAAGTTCGCGCAAACTTTAGAACACTATTAAATACAATGGACGCGAACGTTCAAAATCAGAAGTGCTAATTATCAAGGCTAATATGCAAGTTATTGTCCTCAAGTGTTTGGGGACCTGGGTTCTGCCCCAGGGAACATGTATCAATGCAAAAAAAAAGTTTTAAAAACTGCCATTTTTTTCGGGAGCAGTGATTTTAATGATGCTTAAAGTGAAAAAAAAATAAGTGAAATATTCCTTTGAATATCGTACCTGTTGGGTGTCTGTAGTATGCCTGTGAAGTGGCACGTGTTTCCCGTGTTTAAAACTGTCCCTGCACAAAAGTAGATTTCTAAAGGGGGGGGGGGGGAGATATTTTAAAACTGCTTGCGGCTTTATTGTAATGTCTGGTCCCGGCAATATGGATGAAAATCATTGAGAAAAATGGCATGGGTAAAAGCCCCCAGCCCCTTTGGGTGTTGTATGGATATTAAGGGGAACCCCACACCCAAATTTAAAAAAGCCCTATATACTCTATACAGCAGTATACATGGGTTTGACTCGAACTCAAAGCTCATCCCTAACCAGAACACCTTCTTCCACCTGTTTGCTGTGTCCCCCACAAGGCTTCCCACAAACTGCAAACGGGACTTCTTATGGCATTCTTTCAACAACGGCTCTCATCCATAAAGGTCCGATTTGTGGAGTGCACAACTATAAGTTGTCCTATGAACAGATTCTCCCACCTGAGCTGTACATTTCTGCAGCTCCTCCAGAGTTACCATGGGCCTCTTGGCTGCCTCTCTGATTAATGCTCTCCTTGCCTGGCCTGTCAGTTTAGGTAGACGGCCATGTCTTGGTAATTTTGCAGTTGTGCCGTACTCTTTCCATTTTTGAATGATGGATTAAACAGTGCTCAGTGAGATGTTTAAAGCTTGGGATATTTTTAATTTTTTTTTATAACCTAACCCTGCCTTAAACTTCTCCACAACTTTATCCCTCACCTGCCTGGTGTGTTCTGTGGCCTTCATGATGCTGTTTGTTCACTAAGGTTCTCTAAAAATCCTCTGCAGGCTTCACAGAACAGCTGTATGTATACTGAGATTAAATTACCCACAGGTGGACTCTGAGGTTGGAATAAAAATGAGAATGAGGGATCAAAAGACACACCACATCCCAATGAGAGAGATAAAATTGGAGGGGCTAGAGGTCACAGGCCTCGGGACTTTTAAGGTGTCATATAGAAAACAATGGAGTCACTGAAGGACTGAAGTAGAAATGGAAAAGTTTTATTACAAAAATAATTAAAAAAACATGAGATAATATAATGTTAATTTCATATTACATTAATTACATTGACACAGACAATACCACTTTTCTCTACATGTTTCGCTTGACAGAGCTTCTTCAGGAGATTTGATTGTGGCGTATATTGTGCTATAAGTAACACAGAAATTAAATTAAGGCTCTTGTTGAACAATAAAATATTATAGCATTATAGAATGGCATATATATGCAAATCAACAACTATAGAAAACTGTCAAAATCAAGGGCATAGAAACATAGTTTTCTGAAGACTGGATGTTGATGTGGTGTGAACCTTACCAATACTACTCAATGTTTAACACATTAGAAAATTAAAAAATGTGCAGATCTCGTGGGTATACGGACACATCCT
The DNA here is from genome assembly GCA_029206835.1 of Rana muscosa. NCBI lineage: Eukaryota > Metazoa > Chordata > Amphibia > Anura > Ranidae > Rana > Rana muscosa. The sequence goes on along the minus strand of CM055122.1, from coordinate 60,456,814 downwards.
CCGTCCTGGCAATGATCCCCTCAGAGCTAGTAGAGAAGGGCAAAAAGGAATGCAAAGTTTGTTTGCCTGAAATCCAGGAAAAACATAAAAATGGATTAAACCTATTGATAAGGTATGATGGAGTAAAGTTAGAGTATAAAGAAAAAAGGGCTGAATCAAAACCACAATCACAAAAGAGCTACAGAATTTGTACCTTTTTATTGCATATGAACATAGAATCAATTAAGTATGAAGATGTCCCACTCTGTCAGATAAGACAGGGTTCACCCTTGGGAATGTAGTGAGCGCAGAAGGTCTATATAATCCACGGAACCGCAGGATAGAGAAAATAGTAGTCCTGATCCCTGACAGGCAAATCCCCAATTGGAGACCCTGCAAGGGAGCATTAAAAACCACAAGTTTCAGTGGGATATAGCAACCATGGTCTGGTCAATGGCATAATAAAAAAGGTAGACACAGCATGGGTAGAAAAGACTTGTCCTTACCAGAAATCAGGCAATATCAAAGTTCCGGGATAATTGGGGGGAGAGATTTGATCTCATCCCTCTCCTCCGTTTGGCAGAGAGTAGCGGCGGAGCTTTGGGAGGAGGGGCACATTGATGAAAACTGAACTCATGGAGGCCGAATCCCTCCATTGTGATCAGATGACATCTTCATCACTGTGTGTTGCCCCGGCCCCTACCCCTCCCCACCCATAATCTCCTTACCGAGGGACTACAAGCCCAAATCCTAGGGTTTTTCCCCCCACACTCCAGGGAAATCCTAGTGTCTGGGCTTTTACCAATCAAGTCACTAACGAAATTCAGAAAAACAAATGGAAGGATCCACCTCACCCTAACTTAACACAGGACCAAAAAGAAGCCTTATCCTCCCTGCAATCAGATCAACGGCTGATTATAAAACCATCCGACAAGGGTGGTAATCTCGTTGTCATGGAAAATCATCAGTATGAGTCGATGGTCATGGGGCTCCTGCAGAACCATGACTGGTATAAAAAGATACCTGAAAGTCATGTGAACTATACGGTTATCGTCAAGGTTTAATCAACAAATCTACATGGAAATTTCTTAATATCCCATTTCCCAAAACACCCACTCTGTATTTTCCTCCCAAAATTCACAAGGATCCCATTAACCCTCCGGGCCGTCCCATTGTCTCTGGGAATGGCTGCTTCACCGAGACAGCCAGTCAATTGGTTGACGATTTCCTGAGACCCCATGTCGAGGGCCTTACATCCTACCTCCAGTGACCTCCTCAGGGCACTTGATGGACTCTCTGTCCCTGAGGGTGCCTGGATGGTAGCCCTTGACATGGAGGCCATCTATAACTCCATTCCCCACAGTTTGGGGGTTGAAGTTATGGAGGGCTGCATTTCTGAAAGCAGTGAAGCTCCTGCAGCCTACAATAGGTTTATTCTGAATCTTTTGCGATTTATCTTAACCAACAACATCTTTCTTTTTGGACGCTCCCACTACCTCCAGATGCAGGGAGTGGCTATGGGGGACCAGATGTGCCCCCAGCTATGCTAACCTGTATCTGGGAAGTTGGGAGCATGACCTCTTTTTCCGAGAGGACATGCAAAAGTTCATTGATTAGATACCCATCTGGAGGCGTTATATAGATGACATTTATTAAATTTGGACAGGAAGCAAACAAGATTTGCTTCTCTTTTTTGACAGTCTCAGGCCAAATCAATATAACCTTTTATTTTAACCATCCAATTTTGAGGGAATACAAGAAAGGGATAATTGACAAGGCATTGATCGAAGTCTAAAAAGTCAATGTTTGAGCATATTGTTGTTAAACATTGCTAATTTGTTAAAGGTAGGCAGTAGTGCTAAGGCATGTTTGCTATATCCCACTGAAACTTGTGGTTTTTCATGCTCCCTTGCAGGGTCTCCAATTGGGGATTTGCCTGTCAGGGATCAGGACTACCATTTTCTTTATCCTGCGGTTCCATGGATTATATAGACCCTCTGCGCTCACTACATTCCCAAGGGTGAACCTTGTCTTATCTGACTGAGAGGGACATCTTCATACTTAATTGATTCTATGTTCATATGCAATAAAAGGTACAAATTCTGTAGCTCTTTTATGATTGTGGTTTTGATACAGCCCTTTTTTCTTTATACTCTTCTAACTTTACTCCATCATACCTTTTATCAATAGGTTTAATCCATTTTTATGTTTTTCCTGGATTTTAGGCAAACAAACTTTCCATTCCTTTTTGCCCTTCTCTACTAGCTCTGAGGGGATCATTGCCGGGATGGAGGATGTGTCCGTGTACCCACGAGATCTGTGCATTTTTCAATTTTCTAATGATGTGCCAAACATTGGATATTGATGTGGTGTGAACCTTACCAATACTGCTCAGTCTTCAGAAAACTGTTTCTATGCCCTTGATTTTGACAGTTTTCTATAGTTGTTGATTGATTGATATATATCAATCAAATTATATAATATATGCCATTCTGTAATGCTATAATATTTTATTAAAAAAAAAAAAAAAGAAAAAAATTGAAAAAAATTGGTGGAAATCGCGCTACCCCGTGACCAATCACTGTGACAGTAATAAAGTATATTAAAAATTAACAATTACCCCATAAACCACAGATCAAATGAACTGATAAGTGAAAAAAAGGTGTGTATATAAAACAAACTATAAATATATGAACATCAAATATAAATTTATAAATAATAGTCCATCAAAAAAAGTTTGTTTAAATAAAATCCAAAGTATTAACACCTATGCTTCATGTAAAAATCATACAAAAATGCTGTGTCCACATACATCTGTGACATTCCACCACCAAAAAGCAGGATTTCTCCTTACCAGCTGTACACGACCCCCTATTACAGAGGGTCAATATATGCATTGAGTAGTTTCTCCCACAGGTCACCACAGCACATGAGGTTCCTAAAACACCGACCTCCGGTTCTCGTCAATGGGCACATATGTATAGAAAGAATGGAACACACTCCACATAGTGCATTATATCTTTTTAAAATTTATTCCATAAAAAGCAAGTTTGCACTTACATGTATGCAGTTAAAAAATCGCCTGATTACGTCTGGTGTGCCGGCCGTAGCACATACAACAGACACCCGTCCTTATTGGAAGTATCAGAGGTGACGACAGCGCTCCGCTCCGCCCTACGTCCGTTTCGTTACAGTTTACTTCTTCCTGGGGCACGGGGCGGCGCACTGCGTCACCTCCATTTGTACTGTGAAACAACCAAGCCTCATTTCGGATCCGAACCATCCACCGGACATGCGCAGCCTCTCTGATCACCCTGATATAAATGCTGGCCGCATACACTGCCTTGATTCGCTGGATTGTTTGAGGGACACATGGCTGAGCCAATGAACTCCACCTTAGCCTATAAAGCATCCCCAGCGTCACTGTGGCGCGGATCCCATAGTGTATTGTGTGGGCTAACCAAAGCACACACATACTAATAAAGAAACCTGGCTTCAATATGTATTTTGACACAATTCATCCGATCCAGCCCAATCAACAGTGTGGACTGGACCGGAAACTGGTCAAAAAATAAAATTAAAAATATGTAGGGATCCTACATATATGTAGTGACACCTAGTGGACACTTTTCAAATTGTTCCATACACAGAGACCAACACAGTGAAGGTGTCAGACCCTGTCCGGGAAACATGCCAAATCGTGCCATATCTGACTGTTGCCAGTGTTAGCAAAATTTAAAAATGGACAACTAATGTGCAGTGAGACATATCAAAGACCATATTGTAATTTACACATGTTCACCATGTTTAAACATCCCTTCCCCAAAATTTGGACAAGAAGTCCAGTCATTGTGGATATGGGTGTCACTCCTCGGCCGCAGCCAGAGTGACCCCTAGTGGACAAATTACAAATAATTCTCTGAAAACATGGACAAAACACTAAAGAGTGCCCGTCCAGATCCAGGAAAATACAGATTGGATACTCTCGTAAACAACCTATTAGCTCCTGCACATTATAGTTAACCGTTAAATAAAAAATAATAAACAATAAAGCAAATCCATTAATGAATTTACCATATATTAGGAATGTGAGCCACTGCTTCCAGAGACCTATGCTCCAACAATATACAACTCTCTAGGTCTCAATCTCAGCTACCCTATTAAGAAATGGGGGGGGGGCAAAGGGAATGAGAGAAGAGGAGGGGGGGAGTGGGGGTTGTCAACTTTAGCTATAATGTCAGAGTCAAGACGCATGGGACCATATAGACAACCGCTATGGCAGAAATTATGAAAAATTATTTATTGTGATATGGGAACTAACCCACGGTGATGAAGGACCCAATTGCCAAAAATTAAAAAATTAAAAAAATTTAATTGGCCTCCATGGTACTAAAACTAGGATTGTGAACAGTGATAACATTACCTAATAGTCCGTGTATGAGTAAGGAACACAAAACGAGGCCAAATTGGTCCAGTGCAGCAACAATTGATAAATCACATAAAGTTACAAAACTGTATAATTGTGATAAAAACCATACTCAAAAATTATTATGCAATAACAAAATTGTAAATTATACATTTATAGTGATAACATATATGTGATGGTGCATAACTAATAACCGTTGTATATACACTCAAGAATTATTAATAAATGCGTTGACATCTGTGTCGACGTTTAACCCAAAAGGGACATAGGATTTTAATCTATGTATCCAAAACATTTCCTGTTTGGAAATTTCCCTAACAAGTGAGCTCCCTCTCCAATGGGGTTTATATTTATCTATCCCCATATAGAGAGTATTAGACGGGTCCCTCTGATGCACTTCATCGTAGTGTCTAGAGACTGAATGCTTGGGAAACCCTGCCTTGATATTACTGATGTGCTCATTCAATCTTACTTTTAGGGCCCTTTTAGTCCTCCCCACATATTGCAGCCCACATGGGCATTGAATGAGGTAGACCACTCCCTCTGTGGCACAGGTAATAAATGATTCCACTTCAAACGCCCTAGACGTACTGGTGGACACAAAATTACAGATCTTTCTGTCTTTGCACCTATTCATAGAACAAACTCTACAAGAATTACAGCGATAGAATCCCGTAAGGTTTTGAAAGAAGACCCTATTGGCTTTTGGAGGATCAGAGACACTGGGGGCGATCCTATTGCCAAGCGAGGAGACCCCCTTAAAAATAATTTGGGGTTTCGCCGGCAATATAGTTTTCAAAACTTGATCGCTTTCCAAAATGTGCCAGTGTTTCTGTATTAGCTGCTTCACCTTGCGGTGTTGTGTGGAGTACGTTGTGATGAAAGGCATGGAGATCTTTTTAGTCCTCATTTGGTGTTGTTTATCTACCAAAAGTAGAGACCTATCCATCTCTCTAATCTCCTTCACCATCTGGGCTAATACTTGAGAGTCATAACCCTTTTCTATGAATCTAGCTGACATTATAGACGCCTGGGTGTCAAAAGTGTCAACCTTAGTACAATTACGTCTAAGGCGTGTAAACTGCCCTCGGGGGACAGCTTTCAGCCAGGGTTCGTGATGGCAACTATCCAAAGCGATGTATGAATTACGATCCGTTGCCTTGAAGTAAGTTGATGTCACAAATTTGGCATCTTCCACCCTGATTGTTAAATCCAGGAAGTTGATCTGCTCCATACTGGCTTCAAAGTTAAATCTAATGCCCCTTTCATTATTATTTAGGGATGCCATGAAATTCAAAAGGTCCGGCTCTGTGCCATACCATAGGAGGAGGACGTCATCAATGTAGCGAACCCAAAGGGCCAATTCCGGCCTCCTAGGAGCATCGATGACGTCCTCCTCCCACTTGGCCATGAACAGATTGGCCAAGCTCGGGGCATACTTGGCCCCCATCGCTACGCCTCTATCCTGACGATAGAATTGTTGGTCAAACAAAAAATAATTGTGCGTAGCGGCATAATTCAATAATTCCATGATGAAGTCTGTCTGGATTATTGATAATCCAGAGTCCCTCCTTAGGTATAGCTTCACTGCCTCCAACCCCAGACTGTGAGGAATAATGGTGTATAGCGAAGTTACGTCCGCTGTTACCATCCATAAGCCATTCTTAGGTATGAGACCGGTTAACAGATTAATCACCTGCTTGGTGTCCTTGATATAAGACGGAATCCTCCTCACTAGTGGTTGGAGGTAGTGATCAATATATTTGCCCACCCGGGACGTAATTGAGTCTATCCCACTCACAATGGGACGTCCCGGGGGGCAAATGAGGCTCTTGTGAATTTTAGGAAGATAATAGATAATTGGGATCCGGGGGGCAACAGGCACCAAAAACAGTTTCTCCTTAGTGAGGATACCTCTATGGAAACCTTGGTCCACAATTATCTCTAGTTCCTTCTTGTACCTAATGATGGGGTCCCTGTTTAAGGGGGTGTAGGTCTCACTGTCCCCCACAATTCGATTTAACTCTATTATGTAGTCACAGCGGTCCAAGACCACTATACCACCCCCCTTATCTGCTGGTCTAATGACCAGTGATTTATTCTCACACAGGGAATCCAGACCTAATTCCAAATCTCGTGACATCTTAGTCTTTTTGACTTTGATGTCTTCGAGATCCCTCAATACCACGTCCTTGAAAACCCTAATGGACGGGGCAAGTGAACCAGGGGGGTTGAAGAGTGAGGCATTCGATAGACCAGAATGTTGAAATTCAGTGCCGGTCGATATCCCCTCAGTGATCGGATTCAAATTCATATGCCGCTGGATATTGAGTTTACGTGCATATTTATGCACGTCCATGAAAGTCTGGAACTTGCTCATACCTCTCGGTGGGGCAAATTTCAGACCCTTGTCAAGGAGCTTTTTTTCTGATTCCGTTAGTACCTGTTTACTGAGGTTAAATATCCCAGTCCCTAGACTTTCTTTTTTGCTGACTGGGCATGCCTCCCCCCTCTCGTTCCTCTCTTAACTCTATAGGCCTTCTTGGGCCTCGGCTGTTCCTGGGAAAATCCCAATTCTGACTCCTCTGCCCACCAACAGGTCCGTCATAGTAGCCAAACCTTGGTGGGGCATAGCCTTGATCATATCCACCCTGGTAATGACCTCCACGGTATCCACTAGGGGTCACTCTGGCTGCGGCCGAGGAGTGACACCCATATCCACAATGACTGGACTTCTTGTCCAAATTTTGGGGAAGGGATGTTTAAACATGGAACATGTGTAAATTACAATATGGTCTTTGATATGTCTCACTGCACATTAGTTGTCCATTTTTAAATTTTGCTAACACTGGCAACAGTCAGATATGGCACAATTTGGCATGTTTCCCGGACAGGGTCTGATACCTTCACTGTGTTGGTCTCTGTGTATGGAACAATTTGAAAAGTGTCCACTAGGTGTCACTACATATATGTAGGATCCCTACATATTTTTAATTTTATTTTTTGACCAGTTTCCGGTCCAGTCCACACTGTTGATTGGGCTGGATCGGATGAATTGTGTCAAAATGCATATTGAAGCCAGGTTTCTTTATTAGTATGTGTGTGCTTTGGTTAGCCCACACAATACACTATGGGATCCGCGCCACAGTGACGCTGGGGATGCTTTATAGGCTAAGGTGGAGTGCATTGGCTCAGCCATGTGTCCCTCAAACAATCCAGCGAATCAAGGCAGTGTATGCGGCCAGCATTTATATCAGGGTGATCAGAGAGGCTGCGCACTCATTTTTGTTTTACACTTGGATGTGTACTTTGATGATTTATATATATCACATTTACTGTTTTTTGGCACTTTGTCTTTGCCATCCCAAAGGTTGCGCAATTATTATTATTTTCAGATGTATGAAATGAACATTATATTGTCATGTTTTTTAAATTTATTTCTGTAATAAAAAAAAGGGATTTTTATAACAGCTTACCTGTAAAATCCTTTTCTTGGAGTACATCACGGGACACAGAGCGACTTAGTCATTACTAATGGGTTATATAGATTACCTTCAGGTGTTGGCACTGGCCAATTCCAAACCGGAAGTACCCTCCCCTATATAAGCCCCTCCCATCCGGGAGCACCTCAGTTTTGTAGCCAAGCAATAAGTGTCCCAAAAAGAGGGGTGGGAGCTCTGTGTCCCGTGATGTACTCCAAGAAAAGGATTTTACAGGGAAGCTGTTATAAAAATCCCTTTTTCTTTTTCGTACATCACGGGACACAGAGCGACTTAGTCATTACTAATGGGACGTCCCAAAGCAATGCCAAATGAGGGGAGGGATACATAAGCTGGGCGCCATCAGGCATGAGGATCTTTTGCGGCCTGCAACACACTGCGCCCAAAGGCGACATCCTCCTGACTTCTAACGTCTACCTGGTAGAATCTAGTAAACGTGTGTACCGAAGACCATGTTGCGGCCTTACATACTTGAGCCAGGGAGGCCTGGTGATGCACTGCCCATGAAGTTCCAACTGCTCTTGTGGAGTGCGCCCTAACTTTGAACGGAGGCGGTCTCTTCTCAAGCCATAGGCTTGTATTATTATAACCTGTCGAATCCACTTGGCTAAAGTGGATTTTGATGCTGCCTGACCCTTTTTAGGGCCTTCCGGCAGAATAAACAAAGTATCCGTTCTGCGAATCTGAGCAGTGGCTTTTAGATAAGCTTTAACTGCTCTTACTACATCCAAGGAATGTAATAACTTTTCCTCTACCGAGCTAGGTTTGGGGAAAAAAGAAGGAAGAACTACATCTTGGTTCAAATGAAACCTCGATACCACCTTAGGAAGAAAGGCTGGATGAGGACGTAATACTACTCTGTCCTTATGGACAACCAGATATGGCTCCTACAGGACAAGGCGGCTAATTCCGATACTCTTTTAGCCGAACAAACGGCTACTAAGAAAATCAATTTCCTGGTGAGAAGAACCAAGGAAATGTGTTGCAATGGTTCAAACGGTTGTTTCTGTAGAACTGACAGAACCAGGTTTAAGTCCCAAGGATATATGGGAATACTAACCGGAGGGCTAATACGCATCACTCCTTGTATGAAAGCTTTGACTAGTGAATGCGAAGCCAAGGGCCTTTGAAAAAATATTGACAAGGCCGAAATCTGACCCTTGATAGTACTCAAGGCCAGCTTCCTATCTACAGCCCACTGTAGGAAGTCCAAAATCCTCCCTATCACGTACTTACGTGGATGCCATTTCTTGGCCTCACACCACGTAATGTACGCTTTCCAGATCCTATAATAGATCTGCCTGGATACCGGCTTCCTGGCATTGATCATGGTAGATACCACAGAATTAGAGAGCCCTCTCTTTTTCAGAATGTGGGCTTCAATAGCCAGGCCGTCAAACCTAGGGCTGGTAAGGAAGGGTGGTATATCGGTCCCTGCGACAGCAGGTGCGGACGATGTGGGAGGGTCCAAGGACTCCTCACTGACATTTTTACAATCTCCGCGTACCATGCCCTTCGGGGCCACGCTGGAGCCACCAGAATCACTGGTTTCTTTTCTACCCTGATTCTGCGGAGTAATCGCGGTAGCAATTGTGGCGGTGGGAATGCATATATCAGCTTGAACTGATCCCAAGGGAACACTAGGGCATCCGAGCCGCAAGCTAGGGGATCCCTTGTGCGAGACACAAATCTGTCCACCTTTGCGTTGAATCTGGATGCTAGCAGATCTACATCCGGTGTTCCCCACCGCTGGCATATTGCCTGGAAAACCTCGGGGTGAAGAGACCATTCCCCCGGGCATAATTGTTGGCGACTTAAAAAGTCCGCTTTCCAATTTTCCACTCCTGGGATGAAAACCGCGGATATGGCTGGGACATATTTTTCTGCCCACTCCAGGATGCAATTTGCTTCCCTCTGGGCTGCACGACTCCTGGTGCCACCCTGGTGATTGATATATGCCACTGCTGTGGCATTGTCTGATTGAATTCTGACAGGGGACCCTTGGAGTTTGGATGTCCATGCTACTAGGGCATACCGGGCTGCTCGTATCTCTAAGAGATTGATGGGCAGGGCCTTTTCTGCTTCTGACCACTTGCCCTGGAGAGACCATTGCTCCAGTACTGCCCCCCAGCCTATGAGGCTGGCATCTGTAGTGACTACCTTCCAAGAAACCGGACTGAAGGGTTTCCCTTTTTCCAGATTCTGGGGCACCAACCACCAATGGAGGCTCTTGCGAACGGAAGGGGACAGGGACATTGGTAAGTCTAAAGCCTGAACTTTTTTGTTCCAGGCTGACAGTATGGCCCTTTGCAAATTCCTTGAATGGAATTGACCGTAGGGTACCGCTTCGAATGAAGCCACCATTTTTCCCAGCAGCCTCATGCAGAGGCGTATGGATGGTTTTCTTTTTGTACCCACTAAGTGGGTCAAATCTTTTAAAGACGACACCTTCTCTGGAGGTAAGAAAATCTTTCTCTGATTTGAATCCAGCCTTAGCCCTAAGTATTCCAGACTTTTGACTGGTCTTAGAGCTGACTTGTCCCGGTTGATAATCCAACCGTGATATTCCAGATACTTGATTGTCTTGTGAATAGCTACTTCCAGCTTTTCCACTGAGTGGTCTATTAGTAGCAGGTCGTCTAGATATGCCATTATCGTTACACCCTGTGTTCTTAGATTGGCCAATAATGGGGCCAGAATTTTTGTGAACACTCGTGGTGCTGTGGCCAGACCGAAAGGTAAGGCTCTGAACTGAAAATGGCGCCCTTCTACTGCAAAGCGTAGAAATTTCTGGTGGGCCGGAAAGATGGGAATATGCAGATAAGCATCCTTTATGTCGATCGAGGCTAACCATTCCTGCCCTTGTAGGGCGGTGGCCACCGATCGGATCGACTCCATCCGAAAAGTCCTGATATTTAGGAACTTGTTTAGCCCTTTTAGATTTAATATGGGCCTCACGTCCCCATTTGGTTTGGGGACTGTGAAAAGGTTTGAGTAAAACCCGAATCCGCTTTCTTCCAGGGGAACCTTCATGATTACACCTTGGAGCAATAGTTGTTCTAGTGCCAGAAGGAGGGATCCTCTCTTCTGGGGATCTCTTGGCACGTTTGACCTCATAAATTGGGCAGGAGGAGTGCCTTTTAACTCCAGCTTGTATCCCAGACTTACTGCGGAGAGCACCCATCTGTCTCTGATGGTGTCCCGCCAGGTCTCTGTGAACAACTGAAGTCTTCCCCCCACCCGATTGAGTGGGGGCAACGCTTCATGCCTTGGGGGGAGGTTTTGTACCTCTCTTGATCCAGGGCTTCTTGTTACCCTGTGATTGTCCCTGATTTCTGCCCCCTGAATTTGACCGCGGAGGCCGTCGGAACTGCTTCACAGCCGATGTGCCCGGGACTGGAGAAGTAGGCCTCTTAAAAGAAGGACTTCTACCCTTGTTCTTAACCGGTAAGAGTGAACTTTTACCGGCAGAAATTTTCTGGATATATTTGTCCAGATCTTCTCCAAATAAGCGTTCTCCATGAAATGGGAAGCTAACCAGCAGTTTTTTACAGGGAGCTTCAGCAGACCAGTTTTTGAGCCACAGAAGCCTACGCATATGTACTATAGACAGCGTAAAGCGGGAGGCCTGTTGGATTGTATCCTTTATGGCGTCCACCGCAAAACACAAGGCTCTAGGCAGGTCAGCTAGGGCAAGAGCCTGCTGATCTGGTAAGTCCCTTAAGACTTGTTTTAACTGATCTTTCACTGCTTGGCAGACTCCAATCGCTGCTACCGCAGGTTGTGTCACCATGCTTGCTGTAGAGAAAGCAGATTTTAGTAAAGACTCCAACTTTTTATCTATTGGGTCTTTGAACATTGGAACATTATCTACTGGACATGTCAGTGATTTGTTAACAGAAGAGATGGCTGTGTCCACTGTAGGGACCCTCCATTTTTTTATGAACTTCTCCTCCATGGGATAGATCACCGGAAATCTCTTGGGGGGGAGCAAATATTTTATCAGGATGCTCCCAATCCTGGTAAATAAGCCCTTCTAATAAAGGGTGGATTGGGAAGGAACAGACAGCCTGGGGAGCTTTTAGCGACCCCAGCGAGGAAACCGTAGTGGATGGTGGTTCCGCCAGAGGCATTTTAAATGCTGATCGGACCATGTTAGTCAGAGACTGAACCCATAATCTTTCAGCCTGAGATGCTGAGAAAGGTTCTTCCACTGTTGATTCCTCCATAACTGAATCAACCTCATCCTGATCCCCTTCAGGTAGGTCGATCTCTGTGTGGGGCTGTTCCTCCACTAACAGGCACTCTGAAGGAGGAGACGGAGATCGGACGCGCTTTTCCTGTGACAGGGAAGCAGCGATCAATGCTGTTAATCTCTCTTCCAATCCTCCCAGAGTTGAGGATAAAACCTCCTCTGTTATATATACAGGAGCAGGTGGACTGGGGACAGCCGCAGCACCAGGCACTCCTGCGGGGTTTCTACGGCTACTGACCTCTGAATTTTCAGGGGAGATTGGTGCAGTACAAGCATGCCCAATATCCTCAGAGCCCGATGGAGACCCCTTTGGCTTCCTGGAAGACCTATTTCCGGAGCGTCTGGACGACATATCCTTTAAGCACAAAGCTGAGGTATTCCCGTCGTCATACACCAATTTTTGCTGGTAATAGTCTAACACAGTTGCTGCTATATACCAGCTGGTGTCCACTAAAGTGCCTTTCTATGGGGATGCCTGCATCAACCGCCTCTGTGTGCCACTGTTTGTTGCTAGCTCTGTTTGCATCCAGCTGACACTTGTACTGTGTCTTTTAACCATGCTGGGACGCCTGCACATGCACAGAAGCGCCGCGGCGCGCATCGAGCGTCATCCACCCGCCCCGCCCCTTTTTTTCATAGGAGGCGCGTGCACGCGCCCGTGCGCCATTGGCGCCCTTTTCGAAATCAAACAGGGACTAGGAGCCAGGGCCCTTTTTGCCGGAGGGCCTGTGCGGTGGATGAGCGCAGCAACAGGGCAGAGGAAGTGGATTCCCACAGAGAAACTTACCAACTGCCTGGATCTTTTGACTTGAGAAAACCAAAGATCCACATGACAAGAAAAATGGACTACAGCGGCCTCTAGTGGTTTAACACAGGTACCGCGGTCCCCTTTTTTTTTTTTTTTTCTTGACTACTATTAAAATTTTACATTTTCAGTAGTTACAGGCAAACACAGATATCAGCGGGAATACCGTTAGGTAACAGACAGAAAGACAAATTAGGCTTGGGGGTCCCCCAATAGAACCAAGTTCCTGGGGGCCCCCACTTACCTGATCCCCGCCGCAGGACTTTGTTTGGTCACAGAAGTCCAAACTTCACCTATCACGGCAGGCATTGTAATTAAACCTTCAGGGACCGGGTTCCCAAGGATTCCACTCCCCTGGACCTGTATAGCACCCTGCACAGACAACATCTTGGTCGTGGGTATGACCAGAGCTCTGGATCCCAGGGTCCAGCCCTCCTAAGAGAGGCATTACAGGCAAAACCTTGCTCTTCTGCTGCAAGGCCCGGGTACCGACCGTTTAGCTATGAAGCTTTTTTGGTGGGATCCGGAACAGCTTACTAAGGCCCAAAAGAACCTGTACGCAAGCCCAGTGAAAACATATGTTACTCTTTGGCCAACACCTTAGACACTGGCAAAAAACTGAGGTGCTCCCGGATGGGAGGGGCTTATATAGGGGAGGGTACTTCCGGTTTGGAATTGGCCAGTGCCAACACCTGAAGGTAATCTATATAACCCATTAGTAATGACTAAGTCGCTCTGTGTCCCGTGATGTACGAAAAAGAAAATTCAGTTTCTACTTAAGTCCTTCAGTGACTCCATTGTTTTCTATATGACACCTTAAAAGTCCCGAAGCCTGTGACCTCTAGCCCCTCCAATTTTATCCCACAGGTGGACTCTATTTACTAATTAGGTGACTTCTGAAGGCAATTTGGTTCCACTAGATTTTAGTTAGGGGTATCAGAGTAAAGGGGGTAGAATACAAATGCACACCACACTTTTCAGATATTTATTTGTAAAGAAATGTTGAACCATTTTATTTTCCTTCCACTTCACAAGCATGTGCCACTTTATGTTGGTCTATCACATAAAATACATTTACGTTTTTGGTCGTAACATGACAAAATGTGGAAAAATTTTCAAGGCACTGTAGAGGCTCAGGACCTAGATAAATAACCATTTTTGAGATGAAACCTAACGGCTCATTTCCCTGAGACATCTAAAAATGTTTCCTGAACAATCAGTATGAAGAGATCTAGTTTTGCAATCCTTTCTCTGAACAATCATACACAGATATTACCTTCACGTTTGTGAAACAACTGGAATTTTCCTGAAACCAAATTATCTTAAAATTTTAAGCTAAAGTATATGTAGACTTTCATTTCTAAAATGCATACAAATTAAATGTGTTTTTGTATTTTCAGGCCAGTAACTTGGATTGAAGAAAGAGACCGTGGCATGAAGAGAGAGAAAAAAGTCCACTTTAAATTTACAAATGGAGTTCTAGATAGTTTGCCACCAGCCGGTAGAGGGTCTGTTGGGCCATTTATGCAGGATCAGAACCTTTTTGCACAAAAGCTATTGGGTCAAGTACCTAAAGAAGAACTGGCAGCTGAGAAGAAACGCATTCTCCAATGCATTGACTTAGCCGAGAAGATTAAGCAGTATTGTAAGCACTGAGACAGTGGTTGTATTAACTGCTACTGGGGGTATTGATGGATTCAGCTCAATGACATTATACACTTAGGTTTCGTGCGCTTATGATTCCCACAGACACAAATCAAGGTAGCCAAAAAGGCTTATTGGGCATTGTCTGTTATGTCCCTGTGGAAAACGGGTCATGTAGGGGATTCCCCCACAGGTTGATGAGTGTTTTTATAGTACACAGCTATGCAATAGGTTTCTATAAACAAAAAGAGAACCTTTTGGAGTTCATGCGATGCCTTTTTATCAACTACCGTATATACTGGAGTATAAGTCGAGTTTTTCAGCACGTTTTTTTGTGTGCTGAAAATGCCCCCCTCGGCTTATACTCAAGTCACCTTTTTGCGCCTGATCTCCCGGACTTTGGGGACCTGGTGCCGGCCGTAGGTCCGCTGGACCCCAAACTTGGTACACATGTAGCCACACTCTTTCTCTATAAGTGTGCAAAGTTTTTTTTGTCTTGGGGACCTACGGCCAGGGAGCACCGATTTTTCAAAGCCGGGCACCCCTTCCATAGACTCCCATGTTAAATGTCAGTCTAGGCATGGGCACAGTGAGGCATGTAGATGGACACACTAGGCTTATACTCAAATCAATAAGTTTTCCCTGTTTTTTTGTGGTAAAATTAGGTGCCTCGGCTCATATTCGAGTATATACGGTAACTTCATTTATTAAAGGTGCAAGCTTTTGGTGCCTCGTTCTGTCCCTTTTTCGGGCTTTGTACACTTCTGAAACTGGTTCTAAAGCCCACATATTTATACGTAGTTAGAAGGAGGAACAATTAAAATAAAGGGTACCACATATACTCCTTCCCTTTTACTCTTTCGTCCATGGACCGACACAGCTTCTCTATTGACAAAGTGGGTATTATCCGTTAATTAGGAGTGACTATGCAGAAAACTTGTAAAAAGTGTTGCATCACACCTTCTACAGTACCGCCCAGGGGGCAGACCCTCTGGGTATATCCCCTCAGTCTGCATCTCGCAGATCAGTTTTTTTTCTGTCTAGCAAACTCTTATACAAGGAATGGGAGAACCCACTGAAGGTCTTTACAGCCCCAAAGAGGTCTGCGGTACGGTACCCCTTTGAGGAGAGTTTTCTGAAGAAATGGACCTCTTCCCCTATAGTGGACCCTCTGGTGTCCAGACTTAATAGAGCCACCACTATTCCAGTAGAAGGGGCTCCTGTTTTCAGGGACCCTGTGGATAAGAAGGCTGAAGCACTCGCTCGCTACCTATACTCAGTGGTAGGCTCGGCAGTACGTCCGGCATTGGCGGGGGCCCTAGTGTTTCAGACACTTACTGAATGGGCAAAATTGCTACTCCAGGGGTTAAAGGAGCGAGATGCTCCTCCTAATGAGATAACTTTGGCTGACCAGTTGGTCCAGGGCCTTAAGTTTGTCTGCGAGTCAGACATGGATACTATTCCCCTGCTGTCAAAAGCTTTGGTTTATGCAGTAGCAATACGCCGCCTGATCTGGCTAAAGGGCTGGTCTGCAGACCAGACTTCCAAGAAAGCCCTGTTGGATCTGCCTTTTTAAGGGCGACAGACTTTTTGGGGCTTCTCTGGATGACATCATCAAGAATGCCACAGGAGGTAAAAGCACTTTGCTTCCCCAAACTAGCAAGGGTAAGGGGCCACGCCAAGGGAAAGGGCCCTCCTTTACTGCACGCAAGCGTTTTTTTCGTCCCCCTAGGGCGACAGGGAAAAGACCCCAGGCCGATAAAGCGCCTGCCCAAGGACAAATGCGTCCTTGGTCCCGCAGACCCAACAAGCCTGCGGACAAATCTGCATCCGCATGAAGGTCCGCCCCCACCCAGCTCTCGGGTGGGGGGACGTCTTTGCAAATTCGCGACTCAGTGGACAGCTCTAGTCTCCGACAGGTGGGTTTGCGAAGTAATCTCCTCAGGCTACAAGATAAAATTTCTCTTGTCCACCGGACAGGTTCATCACCTCCAATCTCCAGCTACTACCGACTCGTCGGGAGGCCCTGTATGGGGCGGTCCAGGGTCTACTGGAACGCGGGGTAGTTATTCCAGTTCCAGAACAGGAACGAGGTCAGGGTTTTTACTCAAATCTGTTCATTGTGCCGAAGAAGGAGGGGGTTCGTCCAATCTTGGATCTCAGAGCCCTGAATTGATTTGTGAAAGTACAAAGATTTCGGATGGAGTCGGTTCCATCTGTAGTCACGGCTCTCCATCCGGGGGACTTTCTGGCCTCCTTGGACATCAAGGACGCATACCTGCATGTCCCCATATACTCCAGACACCAGAGGTTTCTGCGATTTGCTGTCGGGAAGAACCACTACCAGTTTGTGGCCCTCCCGCTTGGCCTTGCCTCAGCACCCAGGACGTTCACCAAGGTGCTCGCTCCGATTCTGGCACTTCTAAGACAGCAGGGTATCGCTATCATGGGCTACTTGGACGATCTTCTTCTGAAGGCCCCTTCAAGCTCAGAATTAGAGGTAAGCATGTCTATTACCTGTCAGACTCTTCGAGACTGTGGTTGGATACTAAACACGCAAAAGTCAGTATTGGTGCCCACTCAACGCCTAGTGTACCTGGGGTTGATTCTGGATTCCTCAGAGGCAAAGGTATTCCTCCCTGTGGAGAAGTTGCAGACCCTCCGGGCTGCAGTACGGCAGCTGACTTCCAGGAATTGGTCGTCACTCTGTTTTTGCATGCGAGTGTCAGGCCTCATGGTAGCCTCCTTCGAGGCAGTCCCATATACTCAATACCACACTCGAGTGTTACAGAAGGAAGTTCTGTCCAGATGGAACAGATGCCCTTCATCTCTGGATTATCAAATCCGAGTGAGCCACCTAGTCAGGAGATCCCTGGTATGGTGGCTGACAGCACCGGCTCTAATGGCCAGGAAGTCATTTCTTCCGGTTTACTGGATAGTGATCATGACGGACGCCAGCCTTACAGGTTGGGGGGGGGGGGGGGGGAGTCTGGGGTGTTCAGTCGGCGCAAGGTCGCTGGACCCCAGAGGAAGCCCTCCTGCCGATCGATGTCCTGGAAATCTGGGCGATCAGGCTGTGCCTCTTCAAATGGTCTCAGAGGCTGCAAGGGCGTCCAGTCAGGATCCAGTCAGACAATGCCACAGCAGTGGCATATGTCAATCATCAAGGAGGAACAAGAAGCTCAGCTGCAGCATCGAAGGTCGCTCGCATCCTGAAGTGGGCAGAGAGGAGCATACCGGCACTGTCGGCCGTGTACATTCTGGGTGTGAAAAACTGGCAGGCGGACTACCTGAGCCGCCAGATGCTGGACCAGGGAGAATGGTCCTTACCCCCGGAGGTGTTCCAACTCCTCTGCCAAAGATGGGGCACACCAGACGTAGATCTTCTGGCTTCCCGACTCAATCGGAAGGTATTGAGGTTTGTGGCCCGGTCAAGAGACCTATGGGCAGACGCAACGGACGCGTTGGTGGCATCGTGGGGTCAGTATCGGCTAATCTATGCCTTCCCTCCCTTTTAAGGCTTCTTCCTCTTCTGCTCCGCAGAGTGGAGGCAGAGGGAATTCCAATGATCCTAATCGCTCCAGATTGGCCTCAGCGTCCTTGGTACGCCGACCTAGTACGTCTGGTAGCAGACGTCCCCTGGCGCCTACCACTACGGAAGGACCTGCTATCGCAAGGTCCCATACTCCATCCTGCTTTACAGTCACTGGCTTTAATGGCATGGCTGTTGAGAACCAGGTACTGAGAGTCCGGGGCCTATCAGATTCAGTAATCTCTACTATGAGAAGTGCTCGGAAACCGTCCTCTAGGAAGGTTTATCACCGCACTTGGAAGGCCTACATCTCCATGTGTGAGGAAATGAAATGGCATCCGTGTACTTATTTGGTTTCCAGAATCCTGCTGTTTTTACAGCATGGGGTGGACCAAAGGCTTGCCCTAAGTACGATTTAAGGGACAGAAATCTGCCCTGGCTGTCTTTTTTCAGCGACCCCTGGCGGCTCACTCTCTCGTGAGTACTTTTGTGCACAGGGTTCGACATGTGGCCCCTCCGGTCCATCCCCCGCTACCTCCGTGGGAGTTGAACCTGGTCCTCTCGGTGCTTCAGAAGGCACCGTTTGAGAATATTAGAGATATTCCCCTGTTGACACTTTCTCAGAAAGTGGTCTTTTTGGTGGCTGTTACGTCAGTTAGACGAGTCTCTGAGCTGGCAGCCTTGTCCTGCAAGGCGCCCTATTTGGTTTTCCACAAGGATAAGGTGGTGCTGCGGCCGCAGCCTTCCTTTCTTCCGAAGGTCGTTTCGGCTTTTCATCTCAACGAAGACATTGTACTTCCATCCTTGTGTCCTCATCCGTCGAATCCTAAGGAGTCGGCGTTGCATTCCCTGGACGTTGTCTGAGCTTTGAGAGTATACCTATCTGCTACTTCCCTGTTCCGGAAGTCAGACTCACTGTTTGTTTCGGTGGCTGGTCCCAAGAAGGGCCAAGCAGTCCCGTCGGCCACCATCTCTAGGTGGATCCGACAGATAGTAATCCAGGCTTACGCCTTAAAGGGTCAAGCGCCCCCCTTTCCTGTCACGGCGCATTCGACCAGGGCAATAGGTGCCTCTTGGGCTTTCCGACATCAAGCGTCTGTTTCCCAATTATGTAAAGCGGCGACTTGGTCGTCCGCTCACACTTTCACAAAATTCTACAAAGTTGATGTAGGTGCATCTTCAGATGCCTCTTTCGGCCGCAAGGTTTTGCAAGCGGCTGTTTGGAGTTGCAACTCCTCCGTTGGAGGAGTGCTGTTTTGTGTTTGGTGTGAAGTTTATTTTTATGCTGTTACCATCCCTCGTTTTTTCTCTGACACTGCTTTGGGACGTCCCACTTTGTCAATAGAGAAGCTGTGTCGGTCCATGGATGAAAGAGTAAATAGGATTTTTTACTCACCGTAAAATCCTTTTCTCTGAGTCCATGGCCCGACACAGCACCCACCCCTCCTTTTAAGTTTTTACTGCTTTTCGACGAACTGATCTGCGAGATGCAGACTGAGGGGATATACCCAGAGGGTCCGCCCCCTGGGCGGTACTGTAGAAGGTGGTGTGCAACACTTTTTTTTTTACAAGTTTTCTGCCTAGCCACTCCTAATTAACGGATAATACCCACTTTGTCAATAGAGAAGCTGTGTCGGTCCATGGACTCAGAGAAAAGGATTTTACGGTGAGTAACAAATCCTATTTTTTTTCTCCATTGCATAATGTAAAAAGTTTGGACTTTAATCATGGATACTTAACAACTTTTAATTGGCCAAACCACAAAGTACATTGCAGTTGTCTCCAGGATGGACAGATAAATGTCGTCTTCCTCACTGAAGAACTCCAGGCTTCCTTTCACTTCAATACTTTGTTTGGGCCAGCTTTGGTAAAACAAGTTCTTACCATGCCTGAATGGTATGGTCACTGGGGTTGCTGAAATACATTGTAGTAGCAATTGCTACGTACAGTAAGCACTGTTGTCTTCCTGAAGTTGTATGGATGTCCTTCCTCTGTTGCTGAAAACAGAGTTGCCTACTGGCACTTTGGCCATTCAGAAACAGCCTTGTATTTTTTCAATAAATACAAGGTATTGCTGAAAAATACAAATTTTGGGGACATTAAGGACTCTCATGGTACTACTATAAGCCTAACACTAAATAGAATTTAAAACCATCATCTTTTATTACAATAATCTAGAAAATCATGAATACATTAATCAAACAGGAAAAAAAAAAAATAACTTCTTCAAAAACTGGACGTCTTTACATGCCACCCTAGAATAGGGGGTCCTGTAGTAGGGAAAAAAAAAGAGGGTTTCTGAATGGCCCAGATGCCATTTTAAGAGACTTTGCTTCTGGCCGCAGTGGGGAAGTTGCCCATATCCCTCCAAGAAGACAACTGCGCTTAGTGCAGTGGTCATCAACCCTGTCCTCAGGGCCCACTAACAGGTCAGGTTTGCAAGATAACTGAAATACATCACAGGTGATATCATTTGCTGCTCAGTGATTGCAGTATTCTAGTCTGCATCTCCCCAAGGTAATACATAAAACCTGGCCTGTTAGTGGGCCCTGAGGACAGGGTTGATGACCACTGGCTTAGTGCATGTAGTGTATTACAGTAGCCCCAGTGACCATACTGTTTTGGCATGGAATTAATTTTAACCAAGTTGGCTCAAAACAAACTAAAGTGACAAGACGCCTGTAGTTATTTTAAAAATAAACCTGTCATGAATGAAATAGAGGTTGCTATTGCTGCCCTCTTTAAGCCATAAAGTGTTCCACAACGCCTGCTTCTATGTTTTTAAGACAAGTTTATAGTCTCCTATTGGTAAGAACTATGCCTGCATTGGAGATTTCTAACCTCTTCACGACCATGCTATAGCCAGCTACAGTGCGGACACACATTGCTGGGAGGGCGTCATATGACGTTCTCCCTTGATCTCGCTTCTCGCGCACCCCCTGTGACGCACAGGCATCTGTGATCGATGATCTGTGACACAGCTGGTCACAGATTGTGGTAAAGAGCCAATCGCAGTGGCTCTTTACCACGTGATCAGCTGTGTCCAATCCCAGCTGATCCCAGCATAAACCAGATATGCTGGTTATTGGCATTCTAACAGCGTGTGAGGAGAGGAAAGCCGATAACCGTCAAATCCACACAGGTAACAACTACAATGCTAATCAAGGCACTGATAATCAGTGCAGCCCCAACAGTGCCCATCAGTGGCTCCTCATCATTGCACATCAGTGAAGGAGATAAAATAAAAAACTTTTTTTATACCAAATTTTGTAACAAGGTAAAAATATTTTTGTTTGTTTTGGCAAAAAAATAAACCCAGTGGCAATTAAATGCCACCAAAAAGCTATATCTGTGATTTTATTTATATATATATATATATATATATATAAATAAAAAATGTTGTTTGTGTACACTGTTGTCCTTCAAAGTGCAACAGTACTGAAAGCTGAAAATTGGCCTGGGCAGGAAGGGGGTAAATCTGCCCATTAGGCAATTGGTTACTCAACCATTAGCTTTAAATTCACATCCTGATGGCTGTTGCCTCACTTGCAACACATGGATTTCTATGTTCTGCAAATTAGATTTTTCTAGGGTTTAACTGCTAGGGAATAAAAAGAAAAAAAAGCCTGGTAAAAAATCTCCAGTGTTACTAAATGTACAATTTCCTGTAATACAAATGCCATAGTATATATTTGTCCTTCAACATTATGGCAGATGCATTTTTTTTTTATTTGTGCAGGTTAGCATATTGCATCAATTGCCCATGAATATTACTGTGGAGCAGTTTTATTGGGGGACTGCTGTGACCGAGGTAGTGAGTAAATGCAGGCAGTTTGGTTAATGGTATCCCAGGAGCATCCTTGACCCTAAAGTAGACCTTGCATCCAAGTGCAAGTGGTCTTTTTATTAATTACAAGCCCACCAGCTCCCTTGTCAACAGCAATCTGAAATAGACTGTAGAGAAAAGTAGGTATTGCTCAGTGCCTAGAAGAGATTGGCATCACTTTCCTTTTTGTTGAGAGTCTAAGAAAATTGAGGATCCCAAATGTTGTAGTGTGCCGGAGAGTCGTCTTGTAAGATTTGGAATATTTCGCATTCCAAGGATCCCACTGGAAGAAGCAGCGTTTTTTCACATGACAGATGGGCTAGTATTTATTGAGCAGACCTTGAAGTTGGGTGCAAGGTCTGCTATAGGCAAGTTGGAAAACGGCTACTAAAGTCATTCTGTAATAACTTCACATAGGGATAAATGTAGATACAGCGGTTGAGAAATGACAATTGGACCTGTCATCCATAACCGCTAATTACCTTTCATACAAGGAATCTTGTTGCTACAGATGATGGCTTCACTTTTGCTCCAATTTAAACGCCTTTTTAATATGTTCATTTCAGGCTATGAGTTTACTACACTGGTACCTCTCATATTTTCTAACTTCTTTTAGTGCCTTTTTAAAACAAAGTAGCATTAGCGTGCCTCTTTGTTGAACGGCTGAATATGGAGGGGCCCGTCACTGCAGTGGTAGAGAGTACAGAAGTGCGCATTGATATGGTGGCATTAACTGCTGAGACATGTGGTGGCGCTGTAGCGAGTGAAGTGGGAGAAATAATGACATCAGAGGGAGAGGATGGAAGTCCGGTACCATGGTGAGACTGGGGGTTGATGTGCGTGGAAATGGAGATCATCTGCCGTGGTGAGAGAGCAGGGGCAGGGGCAGTGGTATGATGGCACAATGATGGGGAGCTTTCAGGCATGGTCATGAGAAGGGAAATGCAGGCGCAGTGGTGAGGTGGGCTGGTACATCTTTGACTAAGTGCAGGTATTCGCCTCCATGTGAAATTACATTCGAACACCGACAGACAAGGGAGACTGTTGTGAGCCTGTGATTGCTTTGAACAACAACTATCCACATCTACCTGCGAGTCCAGCTGCAGGAATTTGCTGGATTCTTTATGGAACTGACAATAAATGAGGCCTAAAAGTCTGTATTACTTCCTAAATTGTTCTTTTACATAACTGAAGAATGTATACCCAAATGGTGCTGAGTTATACAAACCAAAGCAGAGGGTGTTTTTTTTTGCCTTTTTTGGTCAGTTCAGGACTTCAGTTATTTACTTGCATGAGTAAGACCTCATTCACACGGGACATGTCACTATGTCAATAGTTTTGACATCCGTGAACCTACATGAATGTCAAATTGGGAGCAGCGGCTTTGTCCGTGCAGCTACTGTGACCCAATTGACATGAATGGGATTGAATTCAAGGCGATGCACAGAACATCTGTGCATCCCTGTGTGGGCAAACGTGTCCCTCGCATGGGTGTACACTGTAGTATGCCTGTATGAACGAGGCCTTAGATGTATTGAAAAATACTGTGTAGTTCTCTTTTATATTCCTTTAGAAATTATGAGATTATTATTCTTATAATCAGCTAATGTTATTACCTGAAATCTGTCTTTAGATTTGCCTAAATTCTTGCCCTGAATTGTATTGTAGCTTTACTGTCTCCCTGTATTTTGTAAAGCGCTGGTGTGCAAGTTGATTGGTAGGAAGGTGGGATATTTTTCCAAAACTTCACGCAGAAACAAGGTTACTTGCAATAGTTGGCCATGATTTCTCCCCGCTGTTGAATGGAGATGGCCACATACTGATAGATTTTTTTTTGCCATACAATGTATGGCCAGTTTAAAGTGGGTTTTAAAGGCTGAATGTTTTTTACATTCACATGTTCTAGGCATGTAGGTAAAAACCTTTAGTATGCAGCTCCCTCCTACAGCCCCCCCTAATACTTACCTGAGCCAGATTGTGATCCAGCGATGCACATGAGTGTCTGCTGTTCCGGGTCTCTGCCTCCTGCTTGGCTGAGAGACAGCAGCGGGAGCCAATGGCTCCCGCTGCTGTCAATCACAACTCATAGCACGTAAGGAGGAAGTGGGGGCAGGGCCAAGCTTCGTTCTGTGTGTCTTGTGGACACACAGAGTGGGGCTTGGGAGTGAGCATGCGTGAGTGCCCCCATAGCAAGCAGCTTGTTATGGGGGCACTCTGAGAAGAGGAGGGGCCAGAAGCGCCGACGGGGGACCTGAGAAGGATCGGGGCTGCTCTGTACAAAACCATTACACAGAGCAGGTAAGTATGACATGTTTTGTTTTAAAAAAAAAAAAAAAAAAATACCTTCAATATCACTTTAAGCCTAAATGAACATGATGGAAAACTCGTCTTGATCAACTGCTGCAGGCAATCCGCTGCGGGCGCTGATTCTAGCAACTTTGGGTTCCACTGTCAGAATATAATGTCCCAGTGGGGGGGATGCCTCCATCTGCCTATGGAGGAATCTGTCAATTATAAAAGTGTATCCATAGGGAAGCCATTGCCCAGTGTTTAGATGTTTACATGATCAACCCAAAGAAAAGCTGGTCATACGCTGTTAGTGGGCTGATTTTTTTTTTAATTAAACCTGCTAACAGTGTATGACCAGCTTTACTTTAAGTTGATCATGTAAACATCTAAACACTGGGAAATGGCTTCCTTATGAATAAATTAGACCAGGGATCTCCAAAGTACCGCCCTCCAGCTGTTGCGGAACTACACGTCCCATGCGGCATTGTAAAATTCTGACATTCACAGACATGACTAGGTATGATGAGAATTGTAGTTCCTGAACAACTGGAGGGCCATAGTTTGGAGACCCCTGGGGCCTACAGTGCAATGACCCGCAAAAGCGTTTGTACGTGTGTGCCTGTACCAAGCAAAATCTGGAGTTGAAGCTCAACTGAAGTCACAGAATTAGATATTTAATCAAAATAAAAGCTGTGCAAGATGTGTACATATTTATAAATTTGGCACAAACCATAACACGCAGGAATACAGGACTATAAGGATATTTAAAGGGTAGGAGACTTCAGTTGGGCTTTAAATATTCTGGTGGGAAGTTGCTCTGTCTCTATATATTCACCTGGTGCCATGAGCCAATTATTTTATGCTCCCTTCTTTTTTTCTTTTTAATCTTTGGAAAGATGTAACTGCCAATCCGATGGGACACGATAGGGAAGTGCTCCACAGAGAATTCGCTTTTTTTCAGTTTTTTTTTTTGTAAGTAGGTCTGCATAGTTGATTATTGGTAATGGGTGAAGTGGCAGGTAGCTCTTAGTCCAGGGAGCTGATTTAATACAATTTCTTTGATGTTATCTTGTAGTGCTTTTGTAAACCCTAGAATATAATTCAACCTTTCATGTACAATAAAGGATTTGAACGCTCAGGCAGGAAATGTGCTTTAGATATAATAGCAGTAATGGCCTAATAACATGAGCAGGCCCAGCATGTTTTCTCTACAGACTTTCTGGCTGTGAATTACTTCCTCAGCATGACATTAAGTTATGGGAGTTTAGGAAGATAATTGAACTAAGAGAAATGAATAGCTGGGAAATGAGGTTTAATGTAAATCAAATTCTAAAAATTTGATGATTTACAGGTATATGAAAAAAAAAAAAACACACAACACAAACTTTTACATAAGCCTTTCATGTGCCAATGAAGTTAAAGTAGAGCTCCAGGCAAAATCATAACCTCATGATGAATTTTTCTGGCCCTACATATATGTCCTGCTAAACTGTTTTATGTGGCTTTGTGTGCATAGCTTAAAGGTAAGAAAACTTGCCAGTCTGCAGTGGCATGGGTAGGAAAAACAGGTGAAAATTTTTTCCTTGGGTTGCCTCCATGTCCCTGATATCTGATTGGACAATAAAGGAGCAGTAGCACACTGAAATAATCTCAGTGCCATCTTCATCTGTAGGGGCATCCCCAATGTTAGGTCAACACTGTCTAGTGCTGGTTGGCTAATAGAACTGGCGCTCTCTCAATTTCCTGTTGTACAGGAGATCATTGGGCGATAAAAGAATTTTAGTGAAAGAACCTATAATCCCTCTATTAAGTATTAATCTCTTCATACAGAATTAAATTGTATATTTGCTTGGATTTATCTCGTGCAACATAATCGGGGATAGTCAGAACAGCTCTAACAGAATTTTTCTGGTGGTCGTTTCATTAAGAACTACCTGCGCCTAATTCACGCAAGCATTTGCACCAGTGTTGGGAACATTACCGTGTGGCAAACTGAAGTAGTTTTTACTACCACCACTTTTAAGGGTCCTTTCACACAGGCAGTCCAATCAGGTCCACCTGTCAGTTTTTCAGGCGGACCTGATCGGATGCTCCCTATGGAGCGGCGGATGTCACCTGTGACATGTCTGCTGACACCTGCTGCTATCCGATACTGTCTGCCAAATCCAGATGGATGGTGACCCTATTTTCCATCCGTCTGGTGGATCAGATGAAAAGGACAGGTGGTCCGTTTTTATCAGATCTCCCCATAGAGGAGAGCGGGACTCTGACAAGTCCATCTCTGCACAGTGAGTGGCGATGGACCTGTCATCCCCCTGCTCAGCGGGGATTAGCAGAGCGATCCCCTGCTGAGTGGACCGCCCGTGTGAAAGGACCCTAAGAATTTGTCACTGCCATAGGAACAGATTCTTTAAGGGATTACTGACAGTTCTCAGATTAGAAAACTGTCAGTAATTAAGACCAACTCCAAGCTGGCGTACAGAGGTACGCCAATACTCAGAGCGAGCAGTGACTGTGCTGTGAAGCTGTTATGAATAAGACAGCTTCTCGCACAGTGCTGTATCCCCGGCCCTAATCAGCTGTCCGTTGGTAGATTCCATGGCCGAAAGCTAAATGTAAATGGGGATGCAGGTGATGCCCGTGTCCGTATTTGGGAAATTACATGTCACTGGGTGGGCAGAGGCTGATGGGGAACTCAAACTAGATCCTCCTCGGGTCTGCTTTACTTTTAATTGAAGATGAATGGCAGTTAGTAGCTTTGAAAGTAGCTGTGGATCTGCCCACTGTTGTTCACTGTCAGTTAAAAGTAAAGCAGACCTGATAGGGAAACGGAGGGACTAGTTCCCCATCAGGCGGCTCCACCCACCCCACTACAAAACTATTTGGCCATACACCTGTCAGTGTAATGGGTGCAGTGGCTGAGGAGATGCGGCGGGAGTGACGGCACTGATTAATGAATGTCCAGTGTGCCGGCGGATGATGGGCACATGAATCGAGCGCGAGGACCACCACTTTTGGTGCTGTGCCCCTACTGAGTTTTAAACGGTGTCTTTGACACTCTTTAGGAATTGCCTCAAATATCTAGAGGAGAGAAAAAGTGGGGGTGTTGTCATTCAAGTTGTGTCTACTGCTAGTAAGAAAATTAACTTAATCAACTTTTTGATTCATTTTGTATTTAGCACTTCTAACCTTCACCAGTGCATAATAATTATTGGGGTCACAATAATACGTGCCTATGATTCTGCACAAAGTGAAAAGTATGGATCATGTTAAATTTGGTACCTCCAGTTTTCCAGCCAAGCGTACAAAAGTTAAAAACAGTCACAAATTGCCTTACCCTTCTTTAACAGTTGCTTGTACAAACACCCAGTGATTATTGGAAGCTATTTACCCCTTTACGGAAAACCTAACATGAACTGCCATGCATCTGTGTAATTCTATTGCTAGTACCCTTTACACATTCAGAAATTATTTTATGTGAGTATGCAGTATATTTGTAATGTTAGTTCATTTTTAGGAAGCTCCAATAGGTTACAGTAGTGATTCATAAAAACCTATATGATATTAACGTGCGGCCTTGCATATTGCAGCCAGTCAAGTGTCTTTTACTCATTTGTATACCTTTCTGTCTTTTTTTTTATTTATTTTTTTTATTTATTTTGCATACCTTTCCAGGTAAATAACCTCTGGAATCTGTATGCTATGTGCAACACATGCACTTTATCTTTCTCCGATATTATAATTTTTTTATATATACACCAGAGCCAGTAACTATAGAGTATAGTGCACACTTTGCTCAAAATCCAATTGCGAGCTGTCAAATATGGTTATAATAAGCTACTATATCTGAATAATCACTCCATCCAATGACCTAGTTGTGTTTTCGCTGGTACAGTATCTAGCCTATGTGTATTTTTGTACTTTCATGGTTGGTAATCTGGAAGATTTCATGTATCTAGTTTACCACGTAACAAATGTCAAAGCTGTAATGTGCAATAAAATAGTGCATTTCTACGTTTCTTGGCATGGCATGGCATCCTTTAAAAATGTGCTTTTACATGGGTGCTGACAATTTTGTTGGCCATCCACAGCATACTACCTACCATTTTCATTCATCTTAAACATAAGGGATCAAATGGATCACAGGTTGTGCCATTTGTGCATCTGGGGTTAAAAAGTCTGCTTTAAGTGCTCCTATAGGATTGGGCACCAACCCCTACCATGCTATGGCTACAACAGGGCTAATCTCTTATAATGAATGCTGTTTGTATGTTTAGTTGTTCTACCTGTATCAGAACTGGCTAACAGCCTCTACTGGGTGTAATATTTTTTATCACTCTGACCTGGTTCTAGAAAATTCTACAGCTGTCAAAGAAAATCTGGTACATTTCTGCAGGCTTTCTTCAGCAACTCAAAGCTGGAATCCTGTCCTTCACATGGACTTTTTTTTTTTGGGGGGGGTGTATTGTAACCTACTTTTGTGGATGAAACATTGTGTGTTTGATTTGGTCTGGTAACTTGTGGCATTTGAGTCTTTGACTTACATACCATACAGTGCCTTGAAAAAGTATTTACACCCCTTTAAAATGTTCCCCCTTTTGTAATGTTACAACTAAAAGCGTAAATATATTTTATTGGGATTTTATGTGATAGACCAACACAAAGTGGCACATAATTGTATAGTGAAAGGAAAATGATAAATGGTTTTAATTATTTTTTTATTTTTTTTACAAATATGTGCATAATGTGGGGTGCATTTGTGTTCGGCCCCCCTGAGTCAATACTTTGTAGAATCACCTTTGCACCAATTACAGCTGCTAATTTTTTGAGAGATGTCTCTACCATCTTAGCACATCTAGAGAGTGACATTTTTGCCCATTCTTCTGTGCCAAATAGCTCAAGCTCTGTCAGTTTAGATAGAGGGTGTATCTGAACAGCAATTTTCAAGTCTTGCCACAGAGTCTCAATTTGATTTAGATCTGGACTTTTGACTGGGCCATACTAACACATGAATATGCTTTGGTCTAAACCATTCCATTGTAGCTCTGGTTGTATGTTTAGGGTCGTCCTGCTGAAAAGTGAACCTCCGCCCCAGTCTCAAGCCTTTTGCAGACCCTAACAGGTTTTCTTCTAAGATTGCCCTGTATTTGACTCATCCATCTTCCCATCAACTATGACCAGCTTCCCTGTCCCTGCTGAAAAAAAGTATCCTAACAACATGATGCTGCCACCACCATGTTTCACAGTGGGGATGGTGTGTTCAGGGTGATGTGCAGTGTTAGTTTTCCGCTACACATAGCGCTATGCTTTAAGACCAAAAGATATGATTTTTTTTTTTGTACTCACCGTAAAATCCTTCTCTGTCATCCATGGACGGACACAGCTCCATAAATCTTGACTGTTGGGGGTATATTCCGTCTATTAGGAGAGGACTAGGCAGAAACATGTTAAATATGCATACATGTTATTTTAAACAGAGTTGAAACAGCCCCGCCTAGGGGGCGGTCCCTCTGAACATAACCCTCCACCCTGCAGCCAGGAGCCTCAGTTCATAACAAGCAGTACAAACTAAAAAACAAAGGAGGGCTGGGAGCTGTGTCCGTACATGGACGACAGAGAAAGGGATTTTACGGTGAGTACAAAAAAATCCTATTTCTCTTACCGTCCATGGACTGGCACAGCATCTTCAATCTTGACAAAGTGGGTTATGTTCCTGCTCATAGGTGAAGACTAGGCAGAATGTTAGATGTTTTACCATACATTCCATTACCAGAGCTGAACAGCCCCGCCCAGGGGGGCGGTCCCTCCAGACATAACCCTCCTACCTGCAGCCTCAGTTTTTTTTCTGCCAGTCTCTTGAAGAAATAAAAATTCAAAAGGAATAAAAGAATTCTCAAAAATAAAATATTTTTATCAACAGTTGGCTGGGCAACAGGTTGGATAGTTGCTATCCTCGTAGTCTTCCCAGTCCGACCATCGAGCGTGCTGATCCTCGCTCAGCGTGAGATCAGTCCACGACATACCCCATGGCTCCAGGGGTGGCCGGTGAGCTTTTTGCTCCAGGGTCCACATATGTCTGAACAGTTTTGCTGTATCTTTCACAGTGGGCCTGGCCGACGGCTACTCAGTACTGCACTGTGATAGGCCTGTCAGGAACACACCAGTTGAGAGCGGAACACAGGCAGCAGAACCGAGCGGTCCTAGCCGGGTTGGTGAACCCCCTGGGAAACCCCCCCCCCCCCCACAGTCAGTGCAGCCAGAGGGTGGACCTTTTTTCTCACATTTTGACAAAGTCTCAGAGGGTGCTGTGGTATCGTGGAGTCAGTATCACCTGCTTCCCCATTCATGTCAGAGGCAACTGGCAGTGCTTCTGCACCTGCGGTCCCTATGGACCAGTTGTCGGCGGTCCTGGAATCATTTGTTGCCAGAATGGAAGCGGCGTGCGAGCGCAAGGGAGCTTTAAAGCGCCCCCTCCCCACACCATCTCCAGGTGAGTGCTCCGATTCTGATATGGGCATTGCTGTGGCACAGGACCCTAGCTCTGAATTTTTGGATATTTTTGACCAGGACATTCCTTGTGTGGAAGATTCCTTATCTGGGTTAGTACATGACAGGAAGCTTGTTAGTGAACTCATTGATGCTGTGAGGGACACTCTCAAGCTGGAGGCTGCAGCTGAAGAACCACATTAGTCCATTGCGGTCTCGCAGCGTCTGGCGGTTAGGTACCTCTTTGAGGAGAGCCTGATTAAAAATGGACCTCTCCTCCGGTGGTCGACCCCCCCCCCCCCCCGGTCGCCCCAATTGAATAAAGCCACAACTCTCCCAGTTGATGGGACCCCTGCCTTTAAGAAGGACCCTACTGATAGGAGGTCGGAAGTGGTGAGTAGAGCCATGTTCACCATGCTGGGATCCGCGCTACGTCCTCTTGTAGTGGCAACCCTGGTGTCTCAGACACTCACGGAATGGGCGAAGATTCTGCACCAGACTGTGCAGGAGCATAATCTTCCTCCGGATTGCATTGCACTGGCCGACCAAATGGTACAGGGCCTGGTGTATGTGTGCGATGCCACTATGGACGTTGCCCCCCCCCCCCCCTAATCTCTAGGGCCTCAGTGTCTGTGGTGGTTTTGCGTCACCTGATCTGGTTAAAATGCTGGTCTGCTGACCTGGCCTCTAAGAAGCTCCTGACTGATTTGCCTTTCAAGGGCGGAAGGCTATTTGGTGCTTCCCTGGATGAAATCTTTAAAAATGTCACGGGGGGGGGTAAGAGCACCCTTCTTCCTCAGCCTACTAAGGGAAAGGAGCCGCGCCGTAAGCCAGGTCCTTCCTTTCCCACTCAGAAGAGGTTTTTACGTCAGTCAGATCCCGCGGGAAAATTCTCCCGAACTGACAAGAGTGTGGCTGGAGGACAGAAGCGTCCCTGGGTGCGTAAGCCGGCAAGCAAGCCCATCACCGCATGAAGTCTTGCCCCCGCCTGACTCTGGGGTGGGGGGACAACTTCGCAGGTTCACGGATCGGTGGACCTCCCGGATCTCCGACCGGTGGGTATGCGAGGTGGTCACCTCGGGGTACAGAATAGAGTTTCTTTCCTGGCCACCTGTCAGGACCTGGGCTTGAACCTGGGACCTCGTCGGTGTCTGGCATTTACTCTTCCCACTGAGCTATCTGGGATGCTGGACAGCTCACTGCCTGATCTGCTGGACAAACCTATCTGATCCAATGGACAACCCTGCCTTGAGTCTTGATTACCGATGAACCTTGAACTCCTTGCTCCTCCCATGAACTTCCTATATAAGCCTTGTCTCAGCACTTCCTCTTTGCCAGGTTATTGTGCCTTCTCAGCCAGTGCCTAGCTCTTGACATCCCTGCTGCCTTCTGTATTCTGCTACCACTCGTGATTGACCCTTGGCTTGTTCTTTGACTACTCTGCTGCCTGATCCCAACCTGCAACCACTCGTGATTGACCTTTTGGCTTGTTACTGACCATGCTGCTGTTTAATCCTTATCTGCTGATCTGCCACTGGACCCCGGCCTGCTCACACCCTGGTGGGGCAAACCTGAGGACCGCGACCTGGTACTAGCTTGCAGCTAAATCCATCTCCACCACCCGGAGCTCTGGGGAAAACCAGCTAGTACTTAGACTCCGCACCTTAGGCGAGCCTGTGTCATCTGCCAGAAGTGACTGCCTTTATACCTGTCCTGCAACTGCTATAGCAACTGGTCTTCAAGCCCGACGCCTGATCGTGACACTACCAGACAGATTCTTTCCCTCAAATCTCTCTCTCCTTCCGGCGCGTCGGGCTGCCCTATTAGGGACAGTGCAGGACTTGCTGAGGTGCGGAGTAATTGTGCCTGTACCGGCAAAGGAGAGGTTTCAGGGATTTTATTCGAATCTGTTTGTGGTCCCAAAGAAGGACGGAGTCCGTCCAATTCTGGACCTCAAGGACCTAAATGCCTTTGTGAAGGTTCGGAAATTCCGCATGGAATCGATTCGCTCGGTGATTGCTGCGCTCCACCCGGGGCATTTTCTGACATCCTTGTCTCAATCTGCACGGGTCACCAGAAGTTTCTGCACTTCGCGATAGGCGAAGACCACTATCAGTTTGTGGCTCTTCCCTTTGGCGTCAGTCCCGCGGGTTTTCACCAAGGTGCTTGCCCCGATTCTAGCTTTGCTGAGACAGCGAGGCATTGCTATCTAGACGATCTTCTTCTGAGAGCAGACTCTGGCTCAGAATTAGAGGAAAATGTGGTGATAGCCAGGCAGGCCCTCCGAGAATTCGGCTGGCTGCTGAACATTCAGAAGTCGTCCGAACCTAGGATTGATCCTGGACTCCTCGGAGGTGAGGGTATTTCTACCCTTAGAAAAATTACAGACTCTTCAATCTGCGGTACGGGTGCTGACGTCCCGCAAATAGTCGTCACTCAGTTTTTGCATGAGGGTCCTGGGACTCATGGTGGCTTCCTTCGAGGCGTTGCCGTATGCCCAATTCCACACTCGAGTCTTACAAAAGGAGATCCTATCTTGCTGGAACAAGTCTCCATTATCACTGGATCGTCAGATGTGGTGGCTGAGATCCCCGACCCTTCGGTCAGGAAAGTCGTTCCTTCCTGTCCAGTGGACCGTGATCACGACGGACGCCAGTCTTTCGGGCTGGGGCGGAGTCTGGGGAGTTCTGTCAGCTCAAGGGCTCTGGACGAGTCCCGTCTGCTGATCAATGTCCTGGAACTCCGGGCAATCAGACTGTACCTCTCCTCGTGGTCAAGGAGGCTGCAGGGACGCTCAATCAGGATCCAGTCGGACGACGCCACGGCGGTGGCTTATGTCAACCATCAGGGGGGAACTCGGAGCTCAGCTGCGGCATCCTAGGTTGCTCACATCCTGTCAGGGAAATCCGTCCAACGGCGCCAATCAGCGCCCAATGCGCACGCGCGGCGAAATGATGCTTCGGCGCGTGCGCGGGACGGCGCTTCTACGTCCTCGGGTGCGCGCGCCGACGCAGCGGCGCGCGCGCATGCGCGGCGGCGCACCAATAGGAATCCAGGCGGGCCTATTTAAAGAGATCCAGTTGCACTGACAAGTTGCTGGTTTGTCAGCTTTCCTGTATACCCAAGACTCTGGAAAACTATCTTGAAAATCTCCTTGTGACCCGGACTGGCTTGACTCCTCTGATCTCTCTCCTGGACCTGACCCTCGGCTTGCTATACGGACTTCTGCCTTCTCCTGTGTTTGACCCTCGGCCTGTGACTCGGATCTGCTGCTTGTCTACAATCCTTGACCTCCTGCTTGTACCTTTTGGACTTCCGCGTTTCCTTTGAACTCCTGCCTGGTTCCCGGTATTCTCTGGACTTGTTGCCTTTTACTGTGCTAGACCCCCAGCCGGGACTGTTACCTTGCAATTGCAACCCGGACTCAACCTGCACCGGCTTCCATTATCTCCTGCTGTTTGAACTTTACCAATCCGACTAGTTCCCGCTTGAAGCCTGTTTCTTCAGTCTACTCAACACTACCGGACCGTCTAAAAGTACCCACCACCTGCCGGTAGCCGGTGCCGCTTCTCGCCATCCACTCCCTGTCTCAACTCCAGGGGGTGGAGTGCGTCAAGTCGCAAAGGTGAACCACTCTCGGCATCTCGGCCTCGGTAAGTACATACCTTTACAGTACAAACCAGCCAGATGTCTGAGGCCGACAGGGTGCGTTCACCGTTCGAGACCCTATGTCAGCAAGTCACCGCACTAACCGATGCGGTTCAGAAATTACAAGAAGGTTATGTCCAAATGGATGGCCGCTTTCAGCTACTTACTGGAGCTACAGGACCAGCATCACCAGCTGCTACCGTTGCCAATGTTGCCTCCACGTCTCAAAATCAGGCAAATCCCACCGTAGTAATGGCTACCCCTGAACCCAGGGTCCCCCTGCCTGAGCGATTTTCTGGCGTCCGTAAGAAATATCGGGCTTTCAAAAATGCATGTTCTCTTTACTTCGCCCTTCAACCCAGGACTTTCTCTTCAGAAGTGGTAAAGGTGGGGTTCGTCATCTCCCTTCTAACCGACGAACCCCAGGCCTGGGCCCATGGCCTGATGGAGCAAAGCAGCCCCATACTAGATTCCGTGGACACCTTCTTCGAGAGTATGGCGCAGCTGTATGACGATCCTCAGCGATCAGCTACAGCTGAGTCTGTTCTCCACAGTTTAACCCAGGGGAGAAGGCCGGTGGAGGACTACACGGCCGAATTCCGGAAATGGTCAGCTGACACTGGCTGGAATGAGACGGCCCTTAAATACCAATATCGCCAAGGACTGTCTGAGGCTCTTAAAGACGAGCTGGCCAGGATTGGCGTTCCAACTACTCTGGAAGATTTGATCCAGTCTGTCACTCAGCTTGACAGACGCCTGCGGGAGCGGCGTTCCGAGCGTTTCCAGACTACCCGTCCAAACTGGACTTTGCCCCGATCAGCTCCTGCCTGCCTACCCACCCATCCAAGTTCCTACAGCATCTTCTCCTCCCGAGCCTGAACCCATGCAGCTTGGTCTGGTTCGTCCTCCCCTTTCTCCTGAGGAAAAACAGCGCAGACGTCAGGCCAATCTGTGCCTTTACTGCGGGGGTACTGGCCATTTCCTTCGGAGCTGCCCAGTGAGACCTAGTAAGTGTACCCTCAAAGACACTTTGAACTACCAAGTTTCTGGCTTACCACAGACTTATGTTGTTCTTTCCATTTCTCTACAGCTACCAACAGGAGCAACCCGCCTACCGGCGATTATTGATTCAGGAGCCTGCAGCTGCTTTCTGGACTCTTCACTTGCTTCCCAACTTCACTTTCCTCTGCAAACCAAGGACCGTTATCTTCAGGTTCGTCTGGCGGATGGATCCCTGCCTCGTTCAGGGGTAATTACGCAAGAAACAAAACCCATCCTTGCTATCACGGATTCAGGCCACCAAGAATACCTTCGATTTGACCTCATCCCATCTCCCATGTTTCCCATCATCCTGGGCCTCCCCTGGTTACAAGCACATGAGCCTCATATAAACTGGGCCAAAAGGGAAGTTAACTTCACTTCTTCATATTGTTCCCAACACTGTCTTCCTGCACTTCCCACTGTCTGTGCTACTTTAACCCCTCAACCGGATAACCTACCACATGTTCCATCAGCATACTTAGAATTCCAGGACGTCTTCGACAAACAGCAGGCCGACCGCCTACCTCCACATCGTCCCTACGATTGTCCCATTGACCTTCTGCCTGGCTCCAAAATTCCATTCGGCCGCATCTTTCCCTTGTCCGAATCTGAGTTGAAGGCCCTCAAGTCTTACATTGAGGAAAATCTGGAAAAGAAATTCATTCGCCCCTCTTCTTCCCCAGCCGGTGCCGGTATCTTTTTCGTTGAAAAAAAAGACGGGACTCTGAGGCCCTGCATTGACTATAGGGAATTAAATAAAATTACTATTAAAAATAGATACCCGCTTCCTCTCATCCCGGAGTTGTTCCAACGATTCCGATCAGCTCGGATCTTCTCTAAACTGGACCTTCGAGGGGCATACAACCTCATCCGGATCAGGGCTGGAGACGAATGGAAGACGGCTTTTAGATCTAGGTTCGGTCATTTTGAATACTTGGTCATGCCATTCGGGCTTTGCAACGCCCCAGCTACTTTCCAGCACCTGGTCAATGACATTTTCCGTGAACACTTGGACGACTTCCTAGTAGTCTACTTAGATGATATTCTTATTTTTTCGTCCTCCCTTGAACTGCACCGAATCCATGTCATCAAGGTCCTCACTATTCTCCGAGAACATAGACTTTACCTCAAGGCCGAGAAATGTGACTTTGAGAAAACCACTGTGCAATTTTTGGGATTTATTATTTCTACCAATGGGGTCGCAATGGACCCGCAGAAAGTCAAAGCTATCCAGGAATGGCCAGCCCCAACAGACAAGAAAGGGGTACAACGGTTTATAGGTTTCGCCAACTTCTACAGGAGGTTCATTGTGGGGTTCTCCTCTATTGTGGCACCTATAACCCAACTGACACGCCAGGGCTACCGCTTTCACTGGTCACCGGAAGCTCAGGATGCCTTCGATAAACTAAAAAATGCATTCACATCGGCACCTGTATTGAAGCATCCAGATCCGCTACTGCCATTTACTCTGGAAGTAGATGCTTCAGAGTCAGCCACTGGGGCCATCCTCTCTCAAAGGCAGGGCCCCAAATCCCTTCTTCATCCAGTAGCCTTTGCCTCTCGTAAATTAACTTCTCCAGAACGTAATTATGACGTCGGAGACCGGGAACTATTAGCTATCAAATTCGCCCTGGAAGAATGGCGATACCTTCTGGAGGGAGCCCCTCACCCTGTCATGATATTCACGGATCATAAGAATCTAGAATATCTGAGAACAGCAAAACGTCTTCGACCCAGACAAGCCCGATGGGCCCTCTTCTTCACCAGGTTTAACTTTCATATCTCTTATAGGCCCGGTTCCAAGAACGTGAAGGCGGATGCGCTCTCTAGGATGTTTCCCGAGACCCCTCAAGCAGAGGAACCAAGTACCATCCTATCAGCACAAAACTTTCTGCTCATTCCACAGGCTGATCTACTAACTTCCATAAAAGCCGCCTCTAAGCATTGTCCTGACCAAGTAACCTCTTCCCTAGAGAAGCATAATGACTTGCTCTGGTCCCAAGGTAAAGTCTTCGTCCCTCTGGAAACAAGGCAACTGATTCTGAAAACTTTCCACGACCACAAACTAGCTGGTCACTTTGGAACCAAAAAAAACATGGAACTAATCTCTCGCTCCTTCTGGTGGCCTGGTTGGAGACAAGATTGCAAGTCCTATGTTGCCTCCTGTACCCGTTGCCAACGGTATAAGGGACCCAAAACCAAGAGTTGGGGACTACTCAAACCTTTGCCTATCCCTGAACGTCCGTGGGCAGATGTGTCCATGGACTTCATTGTAGATCTACCGCCCTCTGGAGGTTTTACCATGATTCTGGTCGTAATTGACCGCCTCTCCAAAATGGCACACTTCGTGCCCATGATCGGTACCCCCTCTGCTGCAGATACAGCCAAAGCCTTCTTTCAGGAGATAATCAGGCTCCATGGGGTGCCTAAGAGCATCACCTCTGACAGAGGCGTTCAATTCACGTCGAAATTCTGGAAGGAACTTTGCAAATCTTTAGAAGTCAAGATTTGCCTATCATCGGCATATCACCCCCAGAGCAACGGACAGACAGAGAGAACCAATCAAACCCTAGAACAATATCTCCGTTGTTTTTGCTCAGCCTCACAGGACGATTGGTCCTCCCTATTATCCTACGCTGAATTTGCATATAATAACTCGGTGCATTCAGCCACCAGTCAAACTCCTTTTTGGGCCAACTTTGGCTTCCATCCTTCCTTCCTCCCTGATGACATTCCGGAGAGCTCTGTTCCTGCTGTTCAAGATCGGATAGCCTTTGTTCAATTTAATTTTCTGAGACTCCAGGAAATGATGCAAAACGCCCAGGAGTCTTACAAGAGATACTATGACAAGGGTAGGAAGGAAAATCCAGTCTTCAAAGTTGGGGAGGAAGTATGGCTCTCCGCCACCAACCTCAAATTACCGATCCCTTCACGGAAATTGGGACCAAGATTTATAGGCCCTTTTAAAATCAAGAGAGTAATCAA
This sequence comes from Rana muscosa, assembly GCA_029206835.1. Taxonomy (NCBI): domain Eukaryota; kingdom Metazoa; phylum Chordata; class Amphibia; order Anura; family Ranidae; genus Rana; species Rana muscosa. The sequence goes on along the minus strand of CM055122.1, from coordinate 60,418,398 downwards.
CCCTGTGGCCTTTGAATTGGCACTGCCCGACTCCTACAGGATACACCCGGTCTTCCACACGTCTCTGTTGAAACCAGTAGTCTCCAGCTCCTTCCCGGGAAGGGATGAGCCACCTCCTCCACCTGTGGAGGTTGATGGTGAAGATGAGTATGTGGTGGAATCTATCTTGGGCTGCAGGAAAAGAGGCAGGCAGTTGCAGTATTTAATCAAATGGAAGGGGTATCCCCCAGAGGACAACTCTTGGGAACCATCTAGGAACCTACATGCTCCCCGCCTAATTAGAGTCTTTCACCAGGAACATCCCGAGTTGATGTCTAGTCTGGGCATCCGGAGTCCGCCCCTAGGAGGGGGGCACTGTCAGGGAAATCCGTCCAACGGCGCCAATCAGCGACCAATGCGCACGCGCGGCGGAATGATGCTTCGGCGCGTGCGCGGGACGGCGCTTCTACGTCCTCGGGTGCGCGCGCCGACGCAGCGGCGCATGCGCGGCGGCGCACCAATAGGAATCCAGGCGGGCCTATTTAAAGAGATCCAGTTGCACTGACAAGTTGCTGGTTTGTCAGCTTTCCTGTATACCCAAGACTCTGGAAAACTATCTTGAAAATCTCCTTGTGACCCGGACTGGCTTGACTCCTCTGATCTCTCTCCTGGACCTGACCCTCGGCTTGCTATACGGACTTCTGCCTTCTCCTGTGTTTGACCCTCGGCCTGTGACTCGGATCTGCTGCTTGTCTACAATCCTTGACCTCCTGCTTGTACCTTTTGGACTTCCGCGTTTCCTTTGAACTCCTGCCTGGTTCCCGGTATTCTCTGGACTTGTTGCCTTTTACTGTGCTAGACCCCCAGCCGGGACTGTTACCTTGCAATTGCAACCCGGACTCAACCTGCACCGGCTTCCATTATCTCCTGCTGTTTGAACTTTACCAATCCGACTAGTTCCCGCTTGAAGCCTGTTTCTTCAGTCTACTCAACACTACCGGACCGTCTAAAAGTACCCACCACCTGCCGGTAGCCGGTGCCGCTTCTCGCCATCCACTCCCTGTCTCAACTCCAGGGGGTGGAGTGCGTCAAGTCGCAAAGGTGAACCACTCTCGGCATCTCGCCCTCGGTAAGTACATACCTTTACACATCCTAAGGTGGGTGGAAAGAAGTGTGCTGGCTCTGTCGGCCGTTTACATTCCAGGAGTAGACAACTGGCAGGCAGACTATCTGAGCTGCCAGATGTCGGACCAGGGGGAATGGTCCTTGCATCTGGAGGTGTTTCACCTCCTTTGCCGGAGGTGGGGCACGCCGGATGTGGACCTATTGGCCTCTCGACTCAATCGCAAGGTGTCGAGATTCGTGGCCAGGCCCAGGGATCCCTGGGCAGAAGCATTGGTGGCCCCGTGGGGTCAGTATCGGTTGATTTATGCCTATCCTCCACTGAAGTTCCTTCCTCGCAGGGTGGAGGCCGAGGGGATTCCGGTGATCCTCATCGCTCCAGATTGGCCTCGGCGTCCTTGGTACGCCGATCTTGTGCGCCTAGTGGCAGACCTTCTATGGTGACTGCCTGTGCGGGAGGACCTTCTGTCTCAAGGTCCCATACTTCATCCTGCTTTACAGTCGCTGGCTTTAACGGCATGGCTATTGAAAGCCAGGTGCTGAAGAACTGTGGTCTCTCAGATTCGGTCATCTCGACCATGCTGAGGGCACGGAAATCTTCCTCCAGGAAGATATACCACCGTACATGGAGAGCCTACATCGCTATGTGCGAGGAGCTGGATTGGCGTCCACGGACGTATTCCGTTTCCAGGATCCTGTTCTCACAGCGCGGTGTGGACAAAAATCTTGCTTTAAGCACCATTAAGGGTCAGATTTCGGCTTTAGCTATTCTCTTTCAGCAGCCGCTTGCGGGCCATTCTTTGATTAGTACCTTCGTACAGGGGGTCCGCCATGTGCTTCCCCCCTATTAAACCACCTCTTCCTCCTTGGGATTTGAATTTGGTGCTTTCGGTTCTTCATGAACCTCCTTTTGAGAACATCAGAGAGATTCCTCTCTTAACTTTGTCTCAGAAGGTGGCTTTCCTAGTAGCCATTACTTCTGTCAGAAGGGTTTCTGAATTGGCAGCCTTGTCTTGCAAACTGCCATTCTTGGTCCTCCATAAGGATAAGGCGGTGCTACGCCCGCAGCCTTCTTTTCTCCCGAAGGTGGTCTCGGCCTTCCACCTTAAAGAGGACATCGTACTTCCGTTTTATGTCCTCGTCCTTCGCATCCCAGAGAGTTTGCACTCCACACGTTGGATGTGGTACGTGCCTTGCGGGTGTACCTGTCTGCTACGGCTTCGATTCGGAAGTCTGACTCGCTGTTTGTCCCTGGTTTGAACCAGACACAAATCGGTTTCATCTGCCACCATTTCCCGGTGGATCAGGCAGACTGTCATACAGGCCTTTGCCCTTAAGGGGCAGGCGCCTCCCTTTCCAGTTACGGCTCATTCAACCAGGGCAATTGGTGCTTCCCAACATCAAGCGTCTGTTGCACAAGGCGGCGACCTGGTCGTCCGCTCATACCTTTGCAAAGTTTTATAAGGTTGATGTGGCTGTATCTTCTGATGCTTCCTTCGGCCGCAAGGTTTTGCAGGTGGCTGTTTAAAGTTGCAACTCCTCCGTTGAGGAGCTCTGCTTGTTTGGGGTGTAGTTTTTTTTTCTTTTTTTCTTGATACTGTTCCCACCCCTCGTTTTTTTACACTGCTTTGGGACGTCCCACTTTGTCAAGATTGAAGATGCTGTGTCAGTCCATGGACGGTAAAAGAAAATAGGATTTTACGGTGAGTACAAAAAAAAAAATCCTATTTTTCTCATTTTGTCCATGGACGGACACAGCTCCATAAATCTTGACTGTTGGGATGTCCCAAAGCAGTGTAAAAAAAAAAAAACAACGAGGGGTGGGCACAGCAAAGAAAAAACGGTTTTACCCCAAACAAGCAGAGCTCCTCAACGGAGGAGTTGCAACCTCAAACAGCCGCCTGCAAAACTTTGCGGCCAAAGCTAGCATCCGAAGATGCAGTCACATCAACCTGGTAAAACTTTGAAAAAGTGTGCACAGACGACCAGGTCGCCACCTTACACACTTGTGAGACAGCCGCTTGATGTTGGAAAGCCCAAGAGGCACTAATAGCCGTGATCGAATGCGCCGTAACGGGAAAAGGAGGCGCCCGCCCTTTAAGGGCATAGGCCTGAATGACAATCTGCCTGATCCACCGAGAAATGGTGGTCGACGAGACCGCCAGGCCCTTCTGCAGACCAGACACCGACACAAACAGTGAGTCAGACCTCTGAAACAAAGCCGTGACAGACAGGTACACTCGCAGGGCATGGACCACGTACAAGGAATGTAGCGCAATCTCCTTGGCATGCGATGGCCGAGGACACAAGGATGGAAGCGCAATGTCCTCATTCAGGTGAAAGGCCGAAACCACCTTCGGAAGGAAGGAAGGCCGCGGGCGTAGCACCGATTTATCCTTATGTAGGACCAAATATGGGGACTTGCAAGACAAGGCCGCCAATTCAGAAACCCTCCTGACAGATGTGATGGCAGCCAGGAAGGCCACCTTCTGAGAGAGTGTCAAAAAAAGGAATCTCCCTAATGTGCTCAAAGGGAGGTTTCTGAAGTACCGAGAGCACCAGATTCAAATCCCACAGAGGTAGTGGAGGTCGCACCAGAGGAGCCACATGTCGGACCCCCTGCACAAACGTATTTACTAGCGAATGAGACGCCAGGGGTTGCTAAAAGAAAACAGCCAAGGCTGAAATCTGCCCCTTAATGGTGCTTAAGGCCAGTTTCTGAACCACACCGCGCTGCAAAAACAGCAGGATCCTGGAAACCGAATAAGTCCGTGGACGCCATTCCATCTCCTCGCACATAGAAATATAGGCTCTCCATGTGCAATGATAGATCTTCCTAGAAGAAGATTTCTGTGCCCTCAACATAGTTGAAATGACCAAATCAGACAGGCCTCGGTCCCTCAACACCTGGCTTTCAATAGCCACGCCGTTAAAGCCAGCGACTGTAAAGTAGGATGAAGAATGGGACCCTGTGATAGAAGGTCCTCCCTCAGTGGTAGCCGCCAGGGCACATCCGCCACCAGCCGCACGAGGCCAGCGTACCAGGGATGCCTGGGCCAATGTGGGTCGATTAGAATCACTGGAATTCCTTCGAACTCTACCCTGCGGAGTAGACGGGGGAGTAACTTCAGTGGGGGAAAGGCATAAATTAGCTGATACAGACCCCACGGAGCCACCAACGCCTCCGACCAGGGATCTCTGGACCTGGCCTTGACACCTTGCGATTGAGTCGAGGCCAGGAGATCCACGTCCGGCGTGCCCCATCTCCGGCAAAGGAGGTTAAAAAAAAACCTCCAGATGTAATGACCATTCCCCGTGGTCCAGCATCTGGCGACTCAGATAGTCCGCCTGCCAGTTTTCCACGCCTGGAATGTAAACAGCCGATAGGGCTGGCACGCTCCTTTCCACCCACCGCAGGATGTGAGCGACTTCCGATGCTGCAGCTGCACTACTTGTTCCTCCTTGATGGTTGACGTATGCCACTTGGAGAGGCACAGCCTGATCGCCCAGAGTTCCAGAACATTGATCGACAGTTGGGATTCGGTCGGGGACCAGCAGCCCTGAGCCGCTTGAAACCCCCCCCCAGACTCCCCCCCCCCAACCAGTCAGGCCGGCGTCCGTCATGATCACCGTCCAAAGAAAAGGGAGGAAGGACTTCCTGGACCGAAGAGCCGGGGATCTCAGCCACCAACTCAGAGATGACCTGACAAGGTGACTTAACTGAATATGCCGATCCAGAGACAACGGAGATTTGTTCCATTTGGAGAGAATCTCCTTCTGCAAGGCCAGAGTGTGCAATTGGGCATACGGTACTGCCTCAAAGGAGGCCACCATGAGACCCAGAACTCGCATGCAGAAACGGAGGGACGACTATTTGCGGGATGTCAACAACCTGACTGCCGCCTGGAGTGTCTGCAACTTCTCTGAGGGAAGAAAGACTCTGCCCTCTGAGGAGTCCAGAATTAGCACCAGGTACTCTAGGCGCTGGGTCGGTACTAACACCGACTTCTGGAGGTTCAGTATCCACCTGAACTCCCGGAGGGTCTGACTGACTATAGACACGTCGTCCTCTAATTCTGAGCTTGAAACAGCTCTCAGAAGAAAGTCATCCAGGTAGCCTACGATAGCAATGCTGCGCTGTCTCAGCAAAGCTAGAATCGGGGCGAGCACCTTGGTGACGATGCTAGGCCAAAAGGAAGAGCCGCAAATTGATAGTGGTCTTCGCCGATCGCAAAGCGCAGGTACCTCTGATGCCTGACGCAGATGGGGACATGCAAGTATGCGTCCTTGATATCCAGGGATGCCATAAAATCCCCCGGATGGAGCGCAGCCACAACCGAACGAATCGATTCTATCCGGAACTTTTGGACCTTTACAAATGCATTGGAGGCCTTGAGGTCCAGTACAAGACGAACTCCGTCCTTCTTTGGGACCACAAACAGATTTGAGTAAAAACCCTGAAACCTGTCCTGTGGTGGTACGGGTATGATCACCCCGCACCCCAACAAGTCTCGCACCGCCCCCTGGAGGGCAGCTCGGCGTGCCAGAAGAAGGGTCAGATTTGAGGGAAAAAAATCTGTTTGGTGGACAAGAAAGGAACTCTATCTTGTACCCCGAGGTGACCACCTCGCAGACCCACTTGTCGTTGAGCAGGGAGGTCCACCGAGCTGCAAACCCGCAAAGCCGCCCCCCCACCCTGGAGCTGGGTGGGGGCAAAACCTAATGCGGCAGCAGGCTTGCTTGCTGGCTTGGCAGGCTTACGCACCCAGGGACGCTTCTGTCCCCCAGCTGGACCTTTGTCCGCATGGGAGGGTCTGCCGGCAGGTCCTGACTGACGAAAATACCGCTTCTGTGTGGGAAAGGAGGGCCCCAACTTACGGCGCGGCTCCTTCCCTTTAGTGGACTGAGGGAGAAGCGTGCTCTTACCTCCAGTGACATCCTTAATGAGGTCGTCCAGTGAGGCACCAAAAAGCCTCCCACCCTTGAAATGCAAGTCTGCCAGGGTTTTCTTAGAAGCTTGGTCAGCGAACCAGCATTTCACCCATAGTAGGTGCCGCAAAACCACCGCAGACGCTGAGGCCCTGGAGATCAAAGGGGCGGTGTCCAGGGTTGCATCACAGACGTACACAAGCCCTTGTACCAACTGTTCGGCCAGTAACACGCATTCTGGCGGGAGTTGATTCGCCTCCACAGTCTGGTGCAAAAGCTTTGCCCATTCCGTAAGTGTCTGGGACACTAAGGTAGCCGCCAAAATAGGCCACAATGCTGACCCCAGCATGGCAAACAGAGCAAGCCACCGATTCGGACCTCCTATCAGCAGGGTCCTTAAAGGCAGGGGTCCCTTCCACCGGTATAATGGTTACTTTATTCAACCAAGAGACCGGGGGATCAACAACCGGAGGAGAAGCCCATTTTTTCAAAAGGCTTTCCTCAAACGGATAACGGACTGCCATACGCTGAGGGACCGCAAAGGGCCTGTGTGGCCGTTCCCATTCCTTATCTATTCAACATAAGAAAAAACCTTAGCCGAGCGGGTCGGTTTGTGCGACCCAAAAGGGACAGACCCTGCTGTGGAAGTCCCAGCTGTATCTTCCAGTTTGAGAGTGTCCCTCACAGCATTGATAAGTGCCCTGTCTTGAGCTGACCCAGACGAGGGGTCCTCCTCACAGGGAAGGTCCTGGTCCGCATCATCTGACACACCAGAACAGGGGTCCTTAGCCGCAGCCAGGCCCGAGTCTGAGTCAGAACATTCCCCAGGGGATGGCGGGGGGAGGAAGCGCTTAGTACCCCTTTTACGCCCGCACGCCAATTCCACCCCGGCAACAAATGACTCTAGGACTGCCAACAAAGCGTCCAGGGAATAGCAGGTGCAGTGGCACCGGTTGCTGCATCTGGAATGTCTGCGGAAACACCAGCTTCTGACTCCATAACTGCCCACTGACCGCCCTTAGGGACCCAGTCAAGATACTGACACAATTAAAGTCCACCCTCCTTGCTGCACTGACCGAGGGGGAATTCCCAGGGGACTCACCGCCCAGCCAGGGACCGCTCCGCGCCGCTGCCCGCTCTGCATACGCACACCGTGTGTGTGCCTGAGGAGCTGTGTGAGGTGAATGCCGCCGTCCGTGCTGTTTGGGAAGCCAGCCGCCACTAGAGGCCAAAACCCACTCCAAAATGGCCGCCGAGTGCGCAAAGAAAGCGCGCGGACCACAAGAAAATGGCCGCCCACAATCACTCTGGCGTGGCCACAGCAAAATGGCCACCAATGGGAAAAACAATGCAATGCACAGGCCCCAAATGAATGGCGCCAGTGCTACAAAAAAATGGCGCCCAGCAAGCGAGGTGGACGAGAAGGCCAGGCACGGAGGCTTCACACAAATTACACCTCCCCACACAGAGAGCGGACCTGGACACCCCCACAGCCCCCCGCCGGGACCCGGAGCCCCGCCAAGGTATTCCCCGGTCGCAGCAAGCCCTGCAATGGGGAGGAGGAAAAAAGGGGGTGACAGAGGGAGAGGGGTGAGGGCCATAGAACCCTAGCGACCCCCGTAGGAATGCCCAGCCGTTCCATCCCACCGAAGCAGAAGGAACCGTACTTACCAGTCCTGCGAGGACCTGCTGGTGCGTTCCTGACAGACCTACAACCGAGCAGTACGGAGTAGCTGTCGGCCCGGTCCACTGTGATTGAGACAGCAAGCCGCACAGTCATATGTGAACCCTAGAGCATATAGCTCACCGGCCACCCCTGGAGTATGTCGTAACAGACCCGACGCCTATTTGCAAGGGTCTGTAACACGCTCGATGGCTGGACTGGGGAGACTACAAGGATCTATAATATCCTGCCTGTCATGCCCAGCCGGCAGTTGATAGAAGATTCTAAAAATAAAATAATAAAAGTAAAAAATCTCTTCAGGATACTGGGCCCAAAGGGAGCCACATCCTTCTCTGCTAGGCAGAAAAAACTGAGGCTCCTGGCTGCAGGGTGGAGGGTTATGTTCAGAGGGACCGCCCCCTGGGCGGGGCGGTTTCAACTCGGTTTAAAATAACATGTATGCATATTTACCATGTTTCTGCCTAGTCCTCTCCTAATAGATGGAACATACCCCCAACAGTCAAGATTTATGAAGCTGTGTCCATCCATGGACAAAAAGAGAAAGTAAAATTTTGGTCTCTTCTGACCAGGACTTCCTATGGCTTTCTTCTTGCCACTCTTCCATAAAGGCCAGATTTTTGAAGTGCATGACTAATAGTTGTCCTGTAGACAGATTCTCCCACCTGAGCTGTGGATCTCTGCAGCTCCTCCACAGTTAATAAGGGCCTCTTACAAAAATATAAAGTGCAGCGCTTCAAACGTGAATCAAGGATAATGCATATGTAAATATGGCATACTGTATATAATATCAATAAAGTGCAAATGTGCAAAATTAATTGCAATTACTGTGAGATACAGATTATGCATGTGACCATCACAATACAGAAGAAACAACATACATTGTATTATAAAGTGCAATAGCATATAAAGTTCCAAAAGAGATAAATTATAGTGAAAAGTTAATTAAATGGCTGAAGTTTAAAGGGGTTGTAAAGGTTTGTTTTTTATTTTCTAAATAGGTTCCTTTAAGCTAGTGCATTGTTGGTTCACTTACCTTTTCCTTATATTTCCCTTCTAAATGTTTTTATTCTTTGTTTTCTTTGTCTGAATTTCTCACTTCCTGTTCCTCCTCAGTAAGCTGTTCAGTAAGCTGTTCTGGCTGACTCAACACCACTCGGATGATGGTGTGAAGTTTAGTGAGGAGAAACAGGAAGTGAGAAATTCAGACAAAGAAAAAAAACCTTTAGAAGGTAAATAGAAGGAAAAATTAAGTGAACCAACAATGCACTAGCTTAAAGGAACCTATTTGGAAAATAAAAAACAAACCTTTACAACCCCTTTAAAGAAGAAATCCCACGTGAGATGTAGAGCCTGGGTCAAATGCTTGATCACGTTTATGCCCGTCACCACGGTGAGATAGAAGGCTTTATACCGGAAGGCCAGCGACCACCCTTATTCAGGGGGGGTCACAAAGCGTTTGTTGGATCAATGATCCCATAGAAGATGTCCAGATGTCCTGGGGGTCTCCCACATACACCAGGCGATGATCAGAGCAGATATCCCCAGTATCAAGAGGTGCAAACATGCAAAAAAAGTAAAGAACTACAATGGTGCAGTATTTTCTCTTTAAGATATATTTAAAGCGGTTGTATACCACAATACTTTTTTTTTATTTTTTGGTCAACCTGCAAGGCAAAGGTATAATGAGCTAGTATGACTAGCATACTAGCTCATTATCAATCACTTACCTTAGATCGAAGCCCCCGCAGCGGTCCTCGGACGCGTCCTCCGTCTAATCCATGATACCCGGAGTGACTTCCGGGTATCGCCGCTCCGGCGCTGTGATTGGCCCGGAGCGGCGATGACGTCACTCCCGCACATGCGCGGGGAACGGCACGATCCCCGCGCATGCGCGAATTTCCGGCAGTGTCCGGTAGGCTCCCATTCAAGAGCCGCCGCGCTCAGTGCACCTGCGCCGTTATCTACGGCGCGCATGCGCCGTAGATAGCGGTACAGTATTTTTTGCAAATATCTCCGAGACTGTGTAGGTCTCGGAGATATTACAAGCACCTACAGGTAAGCCTTAATGTAGGCTTACCTGTAGGTGCTTGTACAAAATTTGGGTATACAACCACTTTAATGATAAAAAATTGCAGTGCTGCATACAGGTAATCTGACTCAAATGAGTCTCCAATGCGAATTAAAATAAAGGATTCCTTGCAAGTATAAAATCCACAGACAAATGTGTTTTTGGCGATCGAGCATGCACAGAGCGTGGTGTCCCAACAACCGTTTTGGCAGATGTGATGTCATCAGGGGTACCGTTTGGTACCGCTCGCAAATACGTATAATAAAATAAATTGCAGACAATAAATGCAATAATTCATAAACAATTCACGAGAGTCCAAAAATTGTAATATGCTCCAATATTAAAGTGCAGTCGTGCTCCAAACCTCAAGGTGCGCCACACTCCCTCCTGTGTCCCCACTCACCAAATGGAATGGACCCCTAGCTTTTCAGTCTGGGGGTCGTTCAGGCTTTGAAAATTTGGCCAGGGATGGCTAGATCACATCTGTGTATCAAGAAGATCTCCAAAATTGTTAAACATCAAATGTGGATCATAATACCAGAAATGAAAAGAAAAGGTGCCATAGTGAATTACTGTTGACCAAGAAATGTATTGTGCAAGTGGACAAGTACTTACAAACCGATGGGTAAAAATAAGCATGACTCCAGTAAAGTTTACAACAGCAAGCAAACACCGTCAACGAGCGTTCGAACGAAAGACCGGAAGTGACGTCTCGTGGATTCGGAACCAGAAATTACTTCAATGCATTTTGCTCTCCGACAGGGCGTCTTCAAAGGACCTCCTGTCATAGAAGTTTGGCCACTGACGTTTTTCTTGGGAAACTGACACTCAGTAAAGTGCTTACTGTATATCCTTCACCTTTAGGTCTCTTGTGCAGTACATCCCTTCAATCAACATTGTAATTCTGTCCCTCTCATTTGTTACCCACGTATGTAGGTGGACAGTGGACTATCAGTCATTTATTATGTCTGGTAACTTAAAGTTTGTTACCCCAACATTTCATATTTCTGATATGTGCTTGCTGTACCATGTACTTGTATGAAATAGTCTCCAGTTCTCTTTGTATTGCTTCCTTTGTGTAAAATCTCTGGTGTTCCCAACAGTCCCTTTGCTTTCCCATTTAAAAACTAACCACACTAAGCAGGAGAACACATCGTGGTCAGTTCTCTAGGTATGCTGGGAACTCAGCCTGCTCTCCTCCAAAATGATCAGACTTCACTGGGAAGCTCAGTGTACTCTAATGGGCTGGTTTAATACAATTGCAGCGAAGGTTAAGACTAGGTTCACACTAGTGCAAATTGGATGCGTGTTTCCCGGTCAGGAGACTGTGACCGGCTCTCAATGGAGTCGGTTCACACAGCTTCGGGACGGCTGCGGGGCGGTTTGCAGAAGAGTTCTGTGCATCTTCTGGTCCATTTCAGGTCTGAATTCAGCCCAAAATTCGGACCTTAAAAGGTGAACGGGGATGCATCGAACCCCCTGCTGTAAGTCGCTCCACACAGTGTGAACCCAGACTTAGGTAATGATATAAGCTGCAATGAAGGGTCAACTAAACCACCGTTACTGTCTTAGCTATGCACCAGCCTAGTTAATCATTTTCTACCTCTTTTCATGCGTAGTCATGCTTTGAAGATCATAAGGCATACTGACTATCATCTGAAGCACAGTCTCTTGTGTAATTATCTTTACCCTGTTTGGATGGAGATTTCAATACCCCAAGAGGTATACAAACAAATGGCCATCAACAGGATCACTTTAATTTACAGGACAAGGCAAGGCAGAGAAATGATTGCCTGTTTGCATAGGTTACTTTCTTGCTGGTAAGTGACCTATGGCAGTATTTCAGTCAGTGAGGCAACACTGCCTCGCTTATGCAATCAGCAATGTGGAAACAGGAATATATACAGCGCTTTTTACATTGTATTTCTCCACCACAAGCTAACACATCATACATGGGATTTGAAAGGTAGTTTGCAGCTATCGTATTGATCCAGAGAGATCATCTTTCCAGTAAAGCTCAGAAGTATTGTATATTGTTTGGTATGGTCGATATATAGATAATCTGAAGTTATGCCGCTCTGGGTGAGTGGCGGACTCTCACATGTTGTGAACTGGAACCAAGGGTGCTGCACAGCTTGTCTGTGAGTTTCAGTAACATGCACAGGTCCAGAATATTGCTGCACTCCTTGGTATCTTTATTATATATAAAGATATACAGTATCTTGTCTAGAGGTTGTCCGCACAAATTTGAAAAGGTATGGAACTGTTGGTTGGATGACAGAAGCACGGCAAGTGATACAATGACCACTGTCTAGACTTCTATTGTATCATTGAAATATCGATCTATTAACCCAAATAATGTTTCCAGGCTACCTTCCTCTATCAATACCACTTGAAGCATGACGTATATTGAATGAACCCTCTCCCCAAGCTTGGGGTTGTAGTATAGACTAAGTTAAGTTCTTTGTTATTTGTCGCCCTGTGACGGTCTGATGCCGAAACAGGGCAATGGCCCCTGCGTGGGCAGCTGTTGTGCCTAGGTGTGGGCAAAATGTGTGTATGTTTTATAAAAATTCAATAAAAAGATAAAAAAAAAAAAAGAAGATATACAGTATATGCATGAGGTTTAAGTAAGCGCTATTTTGCCGCGATTGTTGCCCAACGAATCGCGCTAAAATCACGCATACAGAATTGCGGAATGCCTGTTGCCCAAAATAAGTCTTTTGGGAGACAGGCGTCCCACAGTCCTTTTTGCGTAATTTTACCGCGATTCCTGGGGCGATAATCATGGAAAAATCACGCCGCGATCAAGGTGCCGTTGGAAGTGACAGGGTTTACACAGGCGATTTGCCACTATTTTAAATCACGGGCAGAATCGTGCCGATTCCGCCCACGATTCAGATTGCTCAGATGTGAATGGAGCCTCAGTGACATACCCATATGTCGTGTGGAGCATCTGCATTTACAGGCACATGTCCCCTGCCTTTGTGGTTGGACACAGCACAAGTTCATCAGCAGGCTCGCAGTCAATGATTTTGGATGTGAACCTGCTGATTGCTCTGGCCATTAACCTCACAGATCTGTGTGTGTTAGTAAACACACAAGCCAGATCTTGCTGGTTCTTCTCCCTGGTTGCACTCACCATTCAGAGAGGAAAGCCAGCCAGATCTGTGAGTAAAGGCAGAACACATACACTTGTTAGGCACACAATTAACCCTTTAATTGTCCTCCTGATCACCCCTATCACTAAGCCAGTGCCATTAGTACAGTATTATCACTGCATTAGTGTCACAAGCATCGTCAGATAGCGTCATTTAGTGCCAGTCCCTGACTGCCCGCCACACTATCACCACCATTACTAGTATAGTGTCTGCCCGGATTAGTATCCTGGTCACGGTCAGAACTATACTAGAATCCCCATTAGTATAGTGTCCCCAAAAATGTGTGGAATTTTTTCTACCAAAGACATGTAGTAGGATACATTTTGGCCTAAATTTATGAAGAAATTTGATTATATTGAATGTTTTTTTTTTATATATAATAAAAAAAAAAACTGGTGATCAAATACCTCAACAGGCTACAGTGTGTAGGCATAATGTTATGACTGATCAGTGTGCATTGTGTTAATCTAGTATTGTTCCTAATAAGTTGTTTACTTATAAAAATAAATACAGAGTTCAGATATTATCTCTGACCTCACTTTGAGTGGGGAAGTATTTAAATCACACATAGAATAGTTATGGGCAATTAGCCATAACTAAGGCCAGTAACGAATAAAACATGTAAATTAAGCTTTTACATTTTGCTCTCGTTTTGCTTAAAATAAGGATTTTGACTTACCTGTAAATTCCCTATGTAGCGGTACCCCCATGGGGGCTGCTGATAGACTCTATACCCCACTGGCTACCTCGACTCTGCAAATCCCCTCTGACACCTTGGGTTCCATTCTGCAAGGTTGCGTTAGTAATGAGAAACTTACACAGAATCACTGAACCACTCAGATATGTGTACGGAGATAAAGAATGAACATAAAGAACAGCATGAATAAACACAGCTTAAGTTGGACAGAGTGTTTCTTGTAACTGGTATACAGAGGCGCTTAACATAAATCCTCTACCAGACCTATGTGAACAGGTATACAGAGAAACAAATATCCAACACCCTTAACACATGTGTTGGATACCTTTCCTCTGAGGCCTCAGCACACAGACCAATAATCAATGATAGGCATACAATTCACAATATAACTTGAGTAATATCCTACACATTGTCCCCCCCCCCCAAGGTTGTAGTTCAATGATTTAGTAATAAGATGCAGAGCAGTGGCACTTAAAGAGGAGATGATAAATGTTCTTCCAATTCCGGATATCTTCAGCTAGCCTTTAGTTTATACTGCAGGGTAATTTGTAATCCAAAGTAAGGAGAAGACATAAAAGGAAAAGTGCAAGATGATCTAATTGATGCTTTATGTGAAGAACTAGAACCACATGTGTGTTCCTCTTTAACTGTAATGGAGTGGAGTACAATACTGACTTCTGGGCGCAATGGGGAAAAATAGGCCCCAAGCACCTGTTATGTGAGGTCTGTGAAGAAGTAGATTCACATCCGTGGAACTACAGGTATCACCACCTGCAACTCCCGGTGGGCTGGAATGCAGATTTTTTTTCCCCAATGATCCGGAGCGCAGGCCGGTCCTTTCGCTGGGGAACCGGTGCTGTTCTCTGAGATCCCTCTGAGGCTGGCGATCAGTCTCTCCACTGTATAGGCCGCAGACCTCCTGCTGGTAGGTTCACAATGGCGTCCAGAGAGAGAGAGAGAAAATCAAACCACACCCGCCTTTTTATTTCCTCTCCCAGCAGGCTGTTCTGTGCGCACTGCATTCTGTGGTCCAGATTGGCCCGGCCAACAGTGTCACTTCCTTGTTCCAGACTATATGTCCCATAATGCATTGCTCTGGTCATTCTCACAGGAGGAAAAGAACCACTCAGAGTCCAGCAGGCACTAGAGGGAGCCAAAACCATACATCAAAACAACAAACTATCTCTTAACCATAACTACAGTAGCAAACCTTGGCTACACTTATCATGGAGGACAGGACAGGTCACAGGTCTTGCATTCATAGACCATGGGTTATACGTAGGCTAGCTTCAGGTGAGTGAATGCTGGCAAAAAATGTGCTAGGGCCACCCCTAGAGCATGCCCATATAACTCCGCTGACTCCCTGAGACTTTTGTATGGTACTGCAAGATAGGAATTTTGACTTGCCTATAAATTTCTTATTACTTTAATCTTAAAGAACAGAACAAGTATTTATAGACCATGGGACATGCCCAAGCAATAAACGGAGGGCCACAAGAAAACAAGTGTCAAGTAAGCCTGAACAAAACACTCAAATAACAGCTTGAAGCACCTTGTTCCCACAGATTCCATCAGCCGAGGCCTGAACATCCACCTGTAGAGCTTGGAGAGCATATTTACAGAGTACCAGGTAATGGCCTTAAAAATATGGGAAGCAGATGCTGAGAAGTCCAAGAGACATCAACAGCCCTGGTGGAATGGGCTCCGATAGGGAAAGGATGAATTCTGTTCGTAAGTGTTTAAGCCATGGAGATAAATTTCCTGATTCACCTGACAATGGTGGAGCAGGAAACAGGATATCCTCTACAAGGGCCTACAGGCAGACCAAATTGGGACTCTGTCTTGTGAACAGAGGCTGTGGCTGCCATGCAGACTCTGACAGCTATGACCACACCCAAGCAATGTAGGGCCTGTTATGTTTTGGGACCCAACAAAGTGAAGAAAGGTGTCCTCATTAAAGGTGGAAAGAAGAGACCATCTTAGGCAAGAAGAAAGATTTCTGTCCAAAACTCACATTGTCCTTGTTTAAAACAAGAAAGGGCCTTTTACAAGAAGGGAACTTCTGACTGAGAAATATGCCAAACTTACATTACAGGTCTTTCAACAGAATGTCTCTACTTGGTTCAAAGGGGGGTCTCTGAAGATAAGAGCATCACATTATAATCCCAAGGTGCATTTATATGAGCAACTCCTGAAGGAAAGACTTGATTAAGGTTTAGTAGACAATAGTTTTCTGAAAAACAATGGATGGGGCAGAGACCTATCCCTTAAGGCAGTGGTTCTCAACCTCAGTCCTCAAGTAGCCGCAACAGGCCATGTTTTGGGATTTTTTTTTTTTAGGTAAAATAGCTGTCCAAAATACCAAGCTATTAACTCTGCTGTAGCTACCCTGGCTGTATGATTATGTCAGATTTTTGCGTCTCAAACCGTTACATTGTTTTGCATAGAAATTTTGTGTTTTATATTTTAGGACTGTAATTCTTAGGAATAACACACTTAAATCTGTCCAAGCAAGAGTCTAGTAGGAATCTCGGGATCCATAAAGTTTGAAACAATTATAAAAAAAAATAATTTCCCCACAATTCACTATCGCTCAATTCTCAGTGTTCCAATTTATTATCGCTTTTTTCTAGCTAGTCTCAAACCACTTTTGACATAAAAGGGACACTTTTTGGTTGCCATGGACAATCTCAAGTTTCCAGGCAGAAAGAACAGTATAAAATAATATAAAAGTGCTGGGCACTGGACAAAACGGATGTGAAAGGATTTCATACACTGTAATCTGTAAGATTACATTACTGTATGTGTTATGAATTTTGCAGTTTTTGAATTTGCCGCCGGGCTCCGCCCCATGTGTCACAGCGCTCGCGGGGAACGGAGCCTGGCACACAGAGGCATCGGACAGAGGACACAGCCTGCAGACACAGCGGGGGGACATCACAGGATCCTAGGGACAAGGTAAGTACACTGCAAGAGGATCCTGAGATGCAATCCCGAGTGTGGCTCAGGGTTACCGATAATGGTACGGAAATTTAACCCCGAGCCACATTCGGGAATACCGCCAGGGAGGTTAAAAGTGGTTGTAAACTCTCTACAACCACTTTTACCTACAGGTAAGCCTATATTAAGGCTTACCTGTAGGTGCTGGAACGATCTCCTAAACCTCCATGGTTTAGGAGATATTTCCAATAAAGCCGTGCGCCGATGTCTTCGTCACATGCACACTTTAGAAAGGGCACGATCCTGCCCTTTCTAAAGGAGTCATGCCGTGACTGGCGTCTCCCGCGTGCATGCACAGGAGTGACGTCACGCGACTCCGGCCACTCCGGCCAGTCACAGAGCCGAAGTTCGCGCCCCCGGAAGGAAGAGGGGTGAAGATGGACGCTTCCTGCCAGTGGGGACAGCAGTGACATCGCAGGCTTCAGTTTCAGGTAAGTGCCACATAATGGGCTACTATGCGATGCATAGTAGCCCATTCTGCTTTACCTTTGCAGGGAAATGAAGAGGAAGTAAAACCCATCAGGGTGTACTTCCTCTTTAAAGCACCTGTGCAAATATAGGAAAACCTGCAAACATGGCCTGTTGGGGGTACTTAAAAGACTGACGTTGAGAACCACTGCCTTAAGGGACCAGACTGAAGAAAGGACAAAATACAAGTGATTGAGTATTCCCTGGGACTCTACTTCCTATTATCGCATAAAGCAAAGTAAGCCATTCATGTACAAACTACACCTATTCTTTTTTTTTTGAAAAAAATGTTTATTGGGTTTTTTACATTATATCAGTGCTTGGTAAATGAATTTCGACTCACATACAGTCATGTAAAATACAAATGAAAAGGAAACAAGAAACAAAGAGGGAAAAAAAAAAAAAAAAAAAACAATAGCACAGTGATTACCCGTTTAAAACAATATTACAGCAACAGGATGATGAGGCAGTACAAAGCCTAGTGCCTTTAGGAGCGGAAGCAACGTTTGGGGTATCAAAAAATAAAATAAAAATAAAAATGTTATAACCTCGGATATGGAACTGGCAGTAGAAGCAGCGGTGGGTGGAGAAAACAGATGAGGGTCCGAAAGAATCAAGAACGTCAAGGAGCCATGAAGACATGTTTTCATGGTTCAGGGCGGCATAAATGCAGAGGGGTCAGACAGATTTGATAATTTAAGGTTGCCTAGGGAGTTTGTAAGGTCTCGTTTGAGATACCAATCTGTATAGCGGAACGGTTGCATGAGTTTTTGTAGATCCTCTTGGGCGAACGTGTGTTCCATGAATTTCCGCCATCTCGTAAAGAATCGTGAGGTGGAGCGAAAGTTCAACACAATAGTGTCCAACCTTTCCAGATAGAAAAGCGATAAGAGGGCTTTTTTTAACGCCGGTAGGTTTGGCGGTGTTGAGTTGATCCAGTGAGACATGATAGTCCTGCGGGCCACCAGGAGGCAGATATGCGTCCAGTGGGAGATGTGAAGCGGAGTCTTTGTTGGTGGCGTGGATAGGGATGGTTCACTGCCAAATAAACATATAAGGTAATGTCTTGGGATCCGTATTTTAGTGATTTTGTAGATAAAGTTCAGAACAGAGTCCCAGTATGCAATGATGGGTTGGCACTCCCAGAGGCGGTGAAGCAGTGTAGGATGCGGTGTGGAACACCAGGGGCACCGCTCTTGAGCTGGTTCTGCCTTGTTGATAAGGAAAGGATAGTATGCTCTGTGAATAATTTTGAATTGCGTCTCACGCCATGTTTCGGATATGGTAAGTTTGTGAACTTGTCTGTATCCCTCAAGGATTTTCTCCGAAAGGTCTTCGTCCTCAAATATTTGGGACCATTTCTGGAATGGTTTAAGATGGAATTTGGCAGTCTGATGGTCAATAAGGTGAGAGTATAGGCTGGAAATGGAGTAATCGTCTCTGCGTAGTACAGTATCAATGAAGGACTTTCGGAGGGGATCCGTTCCAGGTCCGTAGCATGAGCGTAAATAACTGACCAATTGGTGGTAGAAGAAAACGTGTGTCGCTGGTAGAGAGAATTCCCTTGATAAGGTTTGGAAGGATTTGAAGTCGCCAAGGGTATTGAGGTACATAGAGGTAACGCTGGTAAGACCCTTAGCGCTCCATTGTTCAAAGGCTTTGTGTAGGGTGGAAGGGAGAAACATAGGGTTGCCTAGGATTGGCAGATAGCAAGAAATACTGGAGGGTAACCCCAGTAGTCTCCGCACCTCTCTCCAGGCTATAATTGTGTCTTTGATGAGTATACTCGATCTAAGGTGTATTGGTAGTTTGTTAGGATTTGAGTGGAGAATGGCTGGTAAGGCATATGGAAAGGTTGAGGCACCCTCGAGTATGGTATCGGAGTATCTAGAGCTGCCAGATAACCAGTCAAGGCCCTGCCTGAGTAGGCAGGCGAGATTGTAAAAACGTATACTGGGCAGGCCCGCCCCCCCCCTTCAGACTTCGGGAGACACAGTTTTTGTAGAGCAATGCGTGATTTTTTGCGAGACCATATAAAGGCAGACAATGCCCCATGGATTTTTTTTACATCAGAGTGTTTTAATAAAAGAGGTATGGTCTGCATAGGGTAAAGTAGGCGTGCAAACGACACCATTTTAAAAAGGTGACATCTCCCAAAGAGCGAGAGGGGGAGGGTTGCCCATGCTTCCAGCTCCTCTACAACTTTTGATATTAGCGGTGGGAAGTTAAGTGTATATAAAGTGGAAGGTTCTCGGCCGATGTTAATGCCCAGATACGTAATTTGTTGCGTTGCTATGGCAAAAGGAGATTGGGGTCGCCATTTGTCAGACATCTTGGGGTGAAGTGATAGAACTTCGCTTTTGTCAAAGTTAATTCGAAACCCTGAGCACAGTCGGAAAGTATGAAAGAGTTGCCGGAGTCTGTCAAAGTCCGTGAGGGGTTGGGTGGAGAATAATAATATGTCGTCCGCAAATAGGGCGGAACGGAGAGTTTGGTTGCCTATTGTGATGCCACTGACCCCGTCAGGTGAGTTGAGTATTACACCTATTCTTTAGAATGTGGGTTTTAGCAGCCATGCCATTAAAGCCCTTATCAGCAAAGCCATAAAGCCCTAAAATAGCCTCTGATCAGGAGCCAGAAAGTAAAGAGGTAATCCTAAAATGTATTTTATTGTAAAAAACAGACAGAATACCTCTATTACTTCTTTAAACAAACAATTGAGCACCCGCGGCTATCCTTCACAACATTTGGATCTTTTTGTAAAGGATAGCCATGAGTGCTGAATTTTTTAGGGATTTATGGCTTTGCTGATCACCCGGTTTTTAGTTTGCTTCCTTTATGCCTTGATCTGGATTTGTGGTGGCATTAGAGGCTAATATGGCTGAGCTGCCTCACCGACAGCTAGTGTTTCCATGGCAGTCTGTGTTGCATATTAAAGATCGGGTGACAATGTGGCACTACCCCGCTGACGAAGTCCCGTAGGATGTAACGTGTAGAGGAGGCGCCGCATTTGATGTCACGTGCTGCTATTCTGCTTTGCCGACACAAGATCGGCTTTCTGTGTATACTGATACATACTGTATACCAAGAGGATCGTTTGTGAGTTTTATACTTTTTAATAAACATACAGTTTTAAGCTAGCAAAGAGCACTTCGATTTCGTATTCTTCCACATGTGTCTGGGATCGAGTTGCTGTCCAGGAATTCCCACTGCCTTTCATACTATTCCCCTGAGTGAGACAAGTGCGATTGACCTTCTGTTAATTCAGAGGTCCTTCGTGTAAGGTGAGCGAGCAGTCTGTCTGTTGGTGGAGGGATTAATCACCTGAAGTGTTATTTATCATTGGCTCTCTCTTCACACACGAGGATATTTGTAGTGGTCTATGGGTGTCTTGGCTGCATTTTGAACTTTTTTGTTTTGATCTTGTTCCATCTTGCCTGGAGATATTATTTATATGTTTATGATATAAATTGCGGTGCAATTTATTTATGATTATAAGAGTGTTTTAACAAATATCTTTACATAAATTTTGTTTAGAATTTTCAGAATGGGATGGACGCCTTGAAACCATTCTTCTGGAAGAACTGGTACAACCACTTCTTGTGCCTGAAATTGATGCAAGGCAGTCAATAAGGCACCATTCGCACATGCTTTTTGCCATGGTGCAAATCCCAATAGTGCGTCCAGCCACAATCACCACAGGTGATCGCTGGCTTTGTGAAGAGTATTAATAGCTGTGGTCACTGTCAGCCTGTGTACGGCCTCAGCGGCCACTGCCATTAGTCCCAGTAGCAGGAATCAGCGCATTCTTGCCACTGGGATTTTCAGTGTGGCAAAAGACCTTTGGGAATGGTGCATATTCTGTCTTCTTGTGGTCTGAAAGTAAAACGTGAGAAGGGGCACAGATAGAAACTTTATTTTATAACCCCTTGAAATGACAGAATGGACCCAGAGGTCCAAGATGTCTTTGATGCAGACTGGCATAAAGTCAACAGACATGCCCCCACCCGAGAAGTGTGGGTGTTCCTTAATTGTTAGGGGGGCTTTTTGACAGGATGGATGAACTTGGAAGTCCACGGCCTGTGACGAAAGGAAGTATTAGGCTTTGGTTTTGAGGTTGATACCCAAGGGGAGAGAAAAGACTGCTTTTCACTGGGCAGAAGTAGCAGCCGAAGGAGTAGACTTGGGCTTTTCCTTGTCGGGTAAGAATACCTTTCCTCCAGTGACATCCTTGATTAATTTATGATGGGATTCCCCAAGTAGGAATTCACTGTCAAAAGATGCTTTCTACAAGCAAGCTCAGTAGACCAAACTTTTAGTTACAAAATCCTGTGCATATGCACAGAGATAAGGTACATTTTCTAGAGCGTCAACGCAAAATAATAAACCTTAAAATACAACACTACCTTTATGCTGTGTACAGACGATCGATTTTCTCGACGGTGAAAACACCGTCGAGAAAATAGACGGGAAAAACGAGGGAACGGCTTGGTTCCCTACGCATGTCCGTTTTTCCCGACATTTTTTTTTTGGTCGAGAAAAACGACCGTGTGTGGGCTCCGTGGCAGTGTTTCCCTATGGGAAAACTGCAGCGGAAAAAAATGATGGGTATCACGACGAGAAAAATTAGAGCATGTTCTAATTTTTCTCGTCGTGATTAATGCCGTTTTTCCCATCGGGAAAAATGACAAAAAGCCCACACACGGTCGTTTTTCTTGTTGAAAAATGTTTTTTTATTTTTCCCGACGGGAAAAATTATCGTGTGTATGTGGCATCAGGGCCTAGACTTCCCAATTGTGCCTATAGCGGACCTGGATCAGCTAGAATGATCAATCACACAAGAGGATGTGATAAAGCTAATAAAAAAATATGGCGGTAGGGAAAAATCCAGGCCCTGATGGCTACACAATTATGTACTATAAAAGGTTCCAAAGGAGCCGGCCGCAGCATGTAAGAGGTACAGCTTCTCAGAGCTCCCGTGGTTGATCCCGTCTTTGATCCTCTCCCTGCCCTAATGAATAACACACCCGACGCTGCCTGCATACCCTGATACTTGCAGCACCAGCCGATCGGTTTGTTTCCCCACTGTGCAGCTAATATGACCAGATCTAAGATGCAGGAAGCAGCGGCCCTGGACTCCCAAAATGGTGCCGCGGCTCTATCACAGAGGATTCCTCGTGGAGCAGAGAAAGACAAGGACCCTAGGTCTTCCAAATCGAAGGGTGCCAAGTCACAAGGTAAAGAAGGCACCAGGGACATGCTCTATTATGCTCAAAAGCTGCCATGACCTTGTACCCAGCCCAGTGACACTGAGGAGTCTGCTGCTGACACGCTAAAGGAGAAGAAGGGGGGACAGTATGGAGGAGCAGAGGCCATACAGGATGCCCAGTCACAGGCTGACACTGAGGAAAATACAGCAGAGCCAGAACAACCCACGCTTTTGGAAATCCTAAAAGCGGTTATGAAGTGTATAGCATCAGTAGATAAACTTAAATCGCATCTAGGAAGCCTGTCAGAAGACATAGCATTGATTAGACAGGATCTCCAGAAAATCAGAGAGCATACTACTGCCACAGAAAGTCGCATTAGTGACTTGGAGGACAACCTATCATCTATTTGCAGGACTCGCAGACCACTAAGCAGCTAGGCGACGCAATTCGTTTGCGGGCGCAAGACCTGGAAAATCCCATGAGGAGAAACAATGTGCGTATCATGCGCCTCCTGGAAAAAACCAAAGGGCCTTAAACCCACATTTACTGGATGCTGGCTCCTCAAAATATTCGGCAAAGATGCCTTTACACCTCACTTTCCAGTGTAGTGGGCTCACCGCACTGCCCCTAGGCCTCTGCCACCCGGTAACCCACCTAGGTCTGTACTGGCTCGCTTGCTTAATTACAGTGAAAGGTAAACCATACTGCACATGGCACGGGAACGCTGTAACATTCAATGCAATGGAGTCAGAGTCTCTTTCTACCCAGACATTTCGGCTGAAGTCCAGCAGCGCAGGGTGAAATCCACGGAAGTCCGAAAACGACTGCAGCGTCTTCAAGCAATAAATGCCATGTTGTACCCGGCTGGGCATCGTATTACCTCTGGATTGCAAGCTTACTTCTTTGAGTCAGCGGCTGCGGCCTCAGATTGGATCGATATGCATGAAGCTGCCTTACGACGTCGGCCGGCTGTAGAGGATGCTGCTTGATTGCGGATGTCACTGTTTTGGTTGCTGTCTTCTGATGCCTTATACCAGGGTTCGTCACTTCTCTGGAAGTTGGTCCTCGTTTGCTTTCAGGGGGTGCGTTGGGGAGGAACAGTTCTCTCTTTCACCTGACCAAGCAAGGGAATCAAGCGAGGTGAAACTAATTTGTTTTCTTCCCTGTGCACATAAGATTTGCACAATAGATGTGCTTTGTTCTATACATGCCATGCAGGGCAAAAGACTTGCATGTTGTAATCTATGTTGCTGTAGCTTCTACTTATTAACCGAATCTCTGGAATAACGTGTTATGTTTTTCCTGGTTACTGATGGCACAGTTGCACCCAAACTTTTATTGCCTTTTTTTCCTGTTTTGCGGAGGTAGCCTATCATGGAGCACATTACAAACTCTGACCTGGCCTTACAGCGTGTAGCACTACTTACTATTTAGTCTGCAATAACCCTTTTCCTCTAAACATCTATGTAATGTCTGTTCACCGTTACTCCTGGTTACTTAACTTGTTGACACCACCTCCATGACAGATGTAGCAATTATATCTTGGAATGTACTGGGCCTGGGGGACCCTCAGAAGAGATCTAAGGTATCAGAGACTATATGTAAACATTACCCCGGTATCTATGGTTTTTAGGAAACTCATCTCACCAAAGACTATGTGTCCTGTATTCAATATGCCTGGGTTGGCCGGTCCTTTCACTCAACTCCAGTGGCAGCTGGTGCTCCAAATTTTTGGGGGGGTGCAAACAAACAAACAAACTGAAAAGAAAAAATCATCAAGCGCAGCCACTGTGCACATCAAACGCAGCCACTGTGCCCATAAATTGCCGCCACTGTGCCATCAAACGCAGCTACTATACCCATCAATTTCTGCCAGTGTGCCCAACAATTGCCGCCAGTGTTCCCCATCTATTGCCACTACTGTGCCCCATCAAATGATGCCAGTGTGCCCCCCCCCCCGGCACTCACCCGTCTTGGCGCGGTCCTCCACGCTCCAAATCCTCCATGTCTTCTCCCATCCTCTTCCCATCATCTCTGCTATGATTGGACACCTGATAGGCGTCCAATCACAGCGCCTGTCGCTTCAGCCAATCAGGTGACAGGGTAACCAGACCCGAGCACCCGATTGGCTGAGAGGCGGGTCAGTGTAAGGGAAGCGATTTATTCGCTTCTCTAACACAAATATGTGTAAACAGTGAACACACAGCATTGCGCCCGCTGTTTACCAATTTGGAAGCCTATTAGAGCCCACGGCTCTAATCAGGACGCCTATTAGAGCCGAAGGCTCTAATCAGGAGCTTCCAAAAACACCCCCGCCAGACTCCTGAATAGGGGGCGGCAGCGGCAGCGGCAACAGATTCATCTATTGGTGATAGAGCGGTGCAGGAGAGGGGGCGGCGCTCCTGCACCCTCTATGGACGCACCTCCACTGCTCCACTCACTCCTCGTATACGAGAGGGGTGAGCTTATTGATACACCGCCCTCTACTTTTCCAGGAATTGGTGTTGATGGACCAGGAGGGGAGATGTATATTTCTACATTGGCAATTGTATGATTTACGCTGTATTATAGCGGTAGTTTACATTCCTCCTCCCTTCTCCAGGAAAGTACTACAAATCCTATTGGCGTACCCGTTGGATAAGCCCAATTTACCTCTCCTACTGATGGGGGACCTCAATTGTTATCTTCACCCTTTGTCAGATAAGCACCCTCCCTCTTGGATGGGAAACTTGGACAGAGGTACCCTCCTTTTAAAGATTTATGCATGAGGTGGGATGAATTGACTTTTGGCGCACTAAGCACCCTCAGGAAAAGCAATTTTTCTGTTTCTCCAAGTCTCATATGTCTCTATCTCACATAGATCTATGCCTGGGAACTCCCTCCTTGCTCCCCTACATCTCGAATATTTCCTACCACCCTAGAGGGATTTCAGATCATTCTCCTTTGGTAATTCATTTGGCAGCCCAAAACCTCCCTGTGCAACCCACAGCATAGAACTTTACATAGATTGAGGAGGCACAAGTGGTGCTCTTTGCCTAATTAGTATTACATGTGTATTGTGAAACAGTTGAATAATGAAAACATTTACTTAGGTTGTGCCATTTTCTCAGATTAAATAACTGACTAGATATTAATCCTTTATATTCATCATGTTTGAAAGTTACGTACTTGATTTAAAACGTCATTGAAAAGTGATGACAATATCACAGGACACTGTAAAAAAGAAACACTTCTTTCCAAAACGTATGGTTCTCAACAAGAATTATGGGGACACTGATAAGGCAACAGAATGTTTATTGAAATTGGCCAGCACACACCAGATTTAGGTCAGATGTGCGCTTGTAGCATACTGGGAAGGCTTCTTTTACACTGAGGTGTGGATAAGGTCTGCCTGTCAGTTTTTCAGGCGGACTTGATCGGAACTTCCATTCTTCTCTATGGAGTATGTCCGTTTACACCCGCCTACATCCAATCTGATCTGCCAAAAAGTTCCCCTTTTGTTCAGCAGATCTGATCGGATGACAGTCGGGTGTAAATGGACAGGCGGTCTGTTCACATCCAGCCGCCCATAGAGAGCCGTCTGTGTCCACCCTGCATAGGCGGAGTGGACATGGACATGTCTTTCGCTTGCTCAGCGGAGACCAACAAATAGATCCCCTGCTGAACAAGCAGATCACAGCCACGGTCCGCCCTGTGTGAAAAGGTCCTAAAAACACCAGGACAATAAAAATCAGGCGATGTATAAACCAATATGTGCGGGTTGAGAAAATGAATTCAAAGCAAAAAAAATTGAGCATTACCAGTGTTTATTTTCCGGTTTGTGCAGTTCACAATATATTCAGCACATAAAACTGCTACATTTTCACTTTTGATTTGAAACGATAAAGTTGACAACAAAACTAGAGAAAAAAAGTTGGATTAGATTACATTTTTCTACTCTATACATCTGGAATATCATACAACAAAGATCTAAGAATGGAGATGCAGAGATCACACCAGTATAGAACAGCCTTTTAACTACACAATAATTTGATTCCAGCTCACATTCTTCAAATTTTAAACTATGTACAAATTTCAGTATAATCCATACATATACAGAGGAAAACATTAAAACAAAAACATGTGCAACTTATTCTAATATTGTATAGCTACTGGAATTAAAGTGAACATATCGGTCCAAGTAGTATTTTTTTTTTTTTACTTACAGTACACCACTAAGAATCTACAAATCAGACTCTTATCTCCTTCTTTATACATATGCTGTAGTAAGAGGAATTGGAAGGTGGATAAAAAAAATGGTCTGTTTACACAGCTTTAGTAATAAAACATGGGTTTATACTTTTTCTGTTACTAGCATCAAACCAAATATACATGTAATCATTTTCGTTTTTCATTTGGTTCCATTGCTTGTCCATCTGAAAATAATGTGGGCTTTTACAGTTAACATCTACCTTGAAATGTGATCAACAAATGTACCTTATTCTCTATTGGCTAGCCACTGTGTAATCAAAGAAAAGCCGGCCGCAGACTGTACAAATCATGTATGGGCAGGCTGAATGCACCCCAATTGATCGATCAATCAACTTGCGTAAAATCTGTCTGTCAGATTTTCCATGTGATTTTTGCTAGGGGCTCCTTGCCGGGAGAACACAATGGCTCTGCGGGAGGGATTTCCCCCATCAACACAGTCAGTGGCTGCAGAAAAGAAAAACACTGTCTGTCTATGGCCAGCCCAAGAGTCAGCATTCTTTTAGGCACAGAAAAGACAACTCTACAATAGTGTTAAGGGGAAAATAGGGTATTTATTAAAAGTTGAAGCTACCCTTTAATACACTGTTGCTTTCCAACTTTTTTTTACAAATAATTTCATATAACTTTGCAGCTAATGCTAGATATTAAGCCTGTTACACCTTCACTGAGAAGTAGACTCCACTAGGAGACCCTTCTTAGTGCAGCTACACAGAATACTTTCATCACCCTTATGACACAATAATTAATACTTTCAACTTTAGATTTCATCCACAGTTACACCGATTAGTCTATAAATCAGTAGTATTGGGTCTATTTTATGTGAACAGGTAGACTGTAGCTGATGGGACAAAAACAACTAGGAACGGTTATAGGTATGAGAGAAGCATAAGAGATAGGCCCCCTCCATAGGGTTGAAGGTAGCAGCCCTGGTTGAAATCACATTAACATACTAGGAAATGTGCTTGACATGCTTTAGAACAGACAAGTTACCTGAAAGAATGCAACCTCGTTGTTAACAGCCCTTAATTAAAGCTGAATTATTATTATTATACAGGATTTATATAGCGCCAACAGTTCCAGGCAAGGAACCAAATACAAAGTCAGTAAACAGATTTGTAAATGGTTTTACTTGCCAAAGTATTTGTATTTCTGTTCAGCTAGACTTGTGATGTAGGTAGCCCATCCGACCTGTGACTAGACAATGAAGGAGTAAGCAACACACAAAGAGGTCATCAGCCATCTCCTCTTCTGTACCTTTTTTTTTTTTTTAGACGGAAAGTCCCAACAGAAAGCCAACGTGGTCCTTAACTGCAGAGGGCTAATGTAAGATAGATTCGGCAAATTATGTAGTTGTATATAAAAACACTAAAGATATTTATTTAGTTCACTTCGGTTGGACCAATATCTGCCTGCAGTTCAGCTTTAAAACAGTTAAAACTGACCTTACAGTAAAATGAAAAGGTCCAATTATTGGATCACCCCCCCCCCCCCCCGTAGTACCTGTTTATATTGTAAGGGCTAAATTTGCTTGCTTAAAACTCATACTTAATCCCCTGCCCTGGGCCCATGGCTTGCAGACAAGGGTGACAGCTCATCCTGGGAAAGAGGAAGATCCAAACTTTGTCAGAGGATGCTTTTGCACTGGCCTGAAAAGTCATTTCATTTCAGATTTTGGGTACTTCTTTCCACAAGAATCTCGCTGGGATCATAGTTATGTTAGCAATTCAAAATATGGGGGTGAGGCAAGTATCTTTTTTCCCCCATACTTTTACAGTTTGCTCTTCTTATAGCAGATTTACAGAGGGAGGGGGCCCTGATCTAATAAGTGGACCTTGCATTTTACTGTAATGTCCGCTTTAAAGATATGAGCAAAAATCAATGCAGTTTTGACAGGTATCAAAACCCATTCTACAACTAAACCAAACACTGCAGCATATTAGCTTTATAGTGGAACCTTGGATTACGAGCATAATCCGTTCTAGGAGAATGCTTGTAATCCAAAGCACTCGCATATCAAAGCGAGTTTCCCCATAGAAGTCAATGGAAACTAAGATAATTAGTTCCGCATTGTCTACTGTGGCATGCAATACCACATGTGGCCAGAGGTGGGGGGGGGGGGCGCCGGAGAGCCTCGGAAATACTCGGGGACAGCTCGGCTGATCTCGGAAACACTCGGGAACCAAGTATTTCCACGTATTTGTGAACGGCTCGGAACCGTTCCAAGTGTCACCGGTGCCCCCGCACCTCTGGCCAAATGCGGTACTGCATACTCCATTAGCTTGAATTCTGCTGGTTTTGCGAGACAACCAATCGCAAACCGAGTCAAGATTAGAAAAAAAAAAAAAGTTGCTCATTATTCAAAATGCTTGTTAACGGCGTTACTCGTAAATCAAGGTTTCAATGTACTAATATATTAAAAAGGTACTCTTGGATGTAGGTAGGAGACACAAAATCTTAATGTGAAACTAAATCTAAAAACAAAAACGGATTTAAACAGTAAAAAAAATACCTCCAAAAATGTATACCAGCTGAAATGTCAGTGATAACTGTAAACCCCAAATAATTTGTAGCAGCAGTTTCAGGAAACAGGAAATTGATAACTTAGTGGGAACAAAAAGCATATTAATATTTACAGTCATTTCCCTATGCACAAGAACTAAAACGGAAAACAGTATTTAGTAAAGTAGAAGTAGACAAAATTATTCATTCAATGGCATGGAGAACCTGGTAGCAGTTTAGTGTATGCATTATTCTGTATAACTGAATGGACATAAACGCATTTTTTTTAATGCACAGGAATGTAAGCAATGCTGCAAATTTAACCTTTCTTCTGCCTTTTCTATTCTTGTGATCTTAGAGTTATTATCACAGGCCCAAGATAAACATAGCCTTATTTACATGCAGTTTATCTGCAGCTTGTACTGTAACTACAGACTAAAACTGAATGCATCTATTCCACATGCCTTTTACATGAATATCTTTTGTTGAGTACTGTCCGTGATACTTTTTTTAATTTGCACCAACATATAATTAGGAGCAATAAATTATTGTTTTGCTGCTGCTGCGCTTATGTAATGCCTGCACAAACATATCACAAACAGTGAAAGGCAAGCAGCCCTTACATGAGTTTAGCTACAAAACAGAAAGGATAACTGGGTATATGCTAGTACAATTTCATTTGAAGGGCCAGGATGAAAACATTTTCTCTGGAGAAAGATCGGGGTCAGGTAAGTAAAAACGGGGGCTGGGGGGGGGGGGGGCTGCAGCACCACAGAAGGTTTTTCACCTTAATGCATAAAATGTGCCCGCACGGTAACCCCCAGGGAGAGCGCTTCTCCTAGTGGGTTTACCTATGCGAGGAGGAGCCGCGATCGCTGTTGAGGGACCCCAGAAGATGATGATCGGGGACACTTTGTGCAAAACAAACTAGACAGGAGGTAAGTACGATATGTTTGTTATTTTAAAAAAATTGAAAAAAAGAAGAGAGTTTACAACCCATTTAAAGCCACGTACACACTCTCTGTGTTGTGTTTTTTTCGTTCAACACAGCTCCGGTCTGAACCGCTGTGCTAACCATCTGATGTTAGCACAGCAATTTCCCCTGCTGAGCTATTGTGTTCCAACAGGGGGACGGCCTCCCGCCAAAACACTCCAGTCAACACTCTCAGCCATTGGCTGAGTGCGCTAATCGGGAGCCGGTTGGCTGCCATATACACGGGCTGAATGTTTTTACTGAACCGGCTGATGTCGCCCGACATTCGGCCTGTGTGTACTAGGCTTTAGGTCTGTAGATCATGATAGAAAACAAGGAAAGTATTTGGGATCCTGGCATTTGGCTTTTCACAATTGGCTGTTTGAATCTCTTATTATATAGATGAGAATAAGAATGGTTTAGCTAAACAGTACCAGCATGTTACACCTCTTTCCTGTCCAGGCCATTTTTCAGTGCTGTGATAGATTGACTAACAATTACTCTATCATGCAAAACAGTACCCAAATGAATTGTATTGCATTTTTGGAGCCAGGTAGAGCTTTCATTTGGGGGCATTTAATAACCACTGGGTTTTTATCTTTACTATATAAAAATCAAAAAGACGATTTTTGAAAAAAACAAACAAATCCCTTACTTTCTATTATAAAATATATCAAATAAAAATGGCAGGATATTCAACACCCCCAAAATCCCCCTTTAAAAAAAAAAAAAAGTGAATACCAAGATGATCTAATTTACAACCCTTTCATACTGCTAGCCCGGCCGCAGTACAGCGCCGCTAGTTTTAGCGGCGCTTTTTGGCCCGAGGAAAGGGTTGAAAGCACAGCTGCCAAAACGCTTTGGCAGCGCTGCCCATTGATTTCAATGGCAGAGGCGGTGCATGAGCGGTGTATACACCGCCTCAAAGATAATGCTGCTTCAAGGACTTTTTTTTCGGTACTGCAAGCGCACCCCGCCCCTGTGATAATGATAGTGGTATCATGCAATCATGTGCAGGCAATGTGTGCTAGTCAAACTGCTGGACTTCAGCTTCAATGCCGACATTGACTGAATGTAAAAAGCAATGTTTACATTGGCCTGGACCTGTGCTGACAGCTCTCAAAACACAATAAAAGAAAGAGCAAATGTATAAGAGCACATTGCCAATGCTGTTCGACATTCCTGGATATATTAAAACGCCAATCTATAATCTATCGTGGAGGAGCGGCCAGTCCATTAGAGGTGTCATCCCCTTTGCATGTGGGGATGCATGCAAGGCGCCAGACTCATACATTTGTATGAGGTTTTTTTTGTTTTTATTTCAAAGCCTGAGGCTCCAATTGGCTTAAAAAAGGTTAGGCTCGGGGGGCGGTGAGCACTGCGCCCCGAACCCACCCACTTGTGACACTAACGATTAAATATTCGCTATTGCCTTCCGGCTTCTCCTCCCAGCCAATCAGGACAGGAGGCGGATTGGATTGGCCGGAAGGAGAAGCCGAGGATGGGGTGAGTGCAGGTGGACTGTGCCAGAGGGGCGAGTGTGGATCTGGGGGGGTAGTATGTCCCCCCCCCCCCAAAAGTTTAGCACCAGCCACCACTGCTATTCTGTTAAATTTCAGTTGTGAGTATGTCCACACTTCAAGGACACAATCTAAGTTGACACCGATCAAATTTGCCAGGGATAATGACAGCACAAAACATTTTTACCCTTGTTGCAGCTGGTGCTCCTGGTTGTATGAAAATGTAAAACTGTGGACCATCAACAGTACATGTTTTAACAGAATAATGCACAGTAATTACATTATTACACAAGGCAACCATGGCAAAATGAGTTCTATTACACAAGGCAACTACTGTAAAATAAGTTCAATTACACAAGGCAACTATTGCAAAATTAGTTCTCTTAATGTTCATATTTTTAATGATATGGCCATACCTTCAGTAAAGCCAATTACACAGTTGAAGTATATACTGTATAAGGTTACAGTTTTACCTGCATACAGATTTGTAATTCTCTGGCAGGGAGAACTGTATTATAAGTCTAATTACAGACACCATGTCCAGGTGCGAATCTCCACAGGTTCTCTAAAACTGTCGAGTAAGCATTGAAAGAGGCAGCAAATAAATAGCGTCAATCTGTTAATTTTGCGCTCGCTTCCCGTTAGCATGTTAAAAGGTATGTATACCCGAACAATAAATATATTTTATTTGCTCCCTTTCAGTCAGCTAAATATACCAGCGAAAGTTTTTATTGTATCTGTTCAATAAGTGCAAAAGATACCTGTTGATTTGACAGAAATCGTGTGAGCTAATAATGTCCTGTGTGTTAGAGAGATGAGAGATTTGTGTTCTTTGTAATGCCTCAGCAATTAAGTAGGCCGGAGAATGTAATAAACTGGAGCAACTGTGCATGGCAACCAATCAGCTTTTTTTAAAAGCTTCAGTCTTGGTTCACACTGGTACGATGCAGGAACCAGCACGATTCCTGTGCGGGTACCCGCATCGCATCTGACTCGCAGGCACTGCTCTCTGCGAACCGCTACGAGTGTCAATAGAAAGTTAATAACACCCCCAAATCGGTTTGCAGAAGGCAGTACGAACTGTGGAATCTAATCGCATGGTTCTGAACACCCATGCAATCCGATTCCAGTGCAGACCAAAAAAAAAAAGGGCCCTGCACCCTTTTGGTGGGAATGCGATGCGATTTCAGCCATACAAACTGTATGGCTAAATTTGAATTGCACAGACATTGCATGTGATGTGCACAGCAATGCAAGGTGAATCACATAAAACTAGCGGCGCTGTACTGCGGCCGGGCTAGCAGTGTGAAAGGGTTGTAAATTAGATCATCTTGGTATTCACTTTTTTTTTTTTTTAAAGGGGGATTTTGGGGATGTTGAATGGAACCCAACTCTAAACCCCTATAGAGGTGCACAAAAGATGTATATTTGAATTGTTCCTTGACATATGCTTTAACTACCTGCACATATTCAAAAGCTCTGTGCCCCCACCGACTGGAAGCAGCAAGGTTGCACGTCTGTTTCATTTCTATGACCTCATCGACGCCTGGCGAGAAAATAACCCTACGGTCAGAGACTTTACACACTTTTCACAAGCCCATCATACTTACTCGAGGATAGACCACGTTCTAGTACGTACGCCTTTGCTACCATTTATTAAGTCGGTTAAGATTTTATCTACCCCTTGGTCTGATCATTCCCCGATAAAACTCTCTACTTCAGGGCTATGGACTAAATCTAGACCCTCCCCGTGGAGACTTAATGTGAGCTTGCTGAATGACCCTACAATCTTTTTAGAGATTCAAAAGGAAATACAGGAATACTTTAGACTTAATAAGGCATCGGACACATCCCCCGCAATTAACTGGGTAGCTCATAAAGCAGCGATTAGGGGCATGTTGTTACAAGTGGCAGCCAGGATTAAACGCAATAGGGAACAGGCAAATAAGATTCTGGAAACTAACTTAGATAACTTACTTAGTGAACAGCACAGAAATCCCCTGGTAGATATAAGGCATAAAATTGACGAGGCTCGACTAGCACTAAATCTTAGCTTGACTACTCAAGCGGAGAAACATATTAGTTGGTCTAAGCACAGGTTCTATACGATGGGTGATAAACCTACCACAATGTTAGCTAGAAAACTGGTTCCTCGACCGTACACACCGACTTTGCCTAAACTACGACTATCCACAGGCCTAACCTCCCAGAACCCCGAACGGATAATTGGAGAATTTCACAAATTTTATGCTAAGCTGTATGGAGTGCAGGACAAGTTCGATTCATCTGAAGCGAGCACATTCTTTCGCGACTTACAGCTGCCTAAATTGACACAAGCCCATGCGGAACTGATGGACGGTGCTCTTACAGAGCCTGAAGTCAGGGCTGCAATCAAAACCCTACACCCTACCAAGGCCCCTGGGCCAGATGGATTCCCGGGTCACTACTATAGGAAATATCACGATCTTCTGGCCCCACATCTCTGTACTTACTTTAATGACCTGAGAAGCGGCAGCAAGCTCCCCAGCCATGAAAATGTAGCCTATATAAGTGTTATCCCGAAACCAGGAAAGGACCATACAGACTGTTCCAATTATCGCCCAATTTCTCTGATCAATACGGATCTTAAGATTCTAACCAAAATACTGGCCCAGAGACTTAATACTTTTCTTCAGTGTTATATCCATCCTGACCAAGCAGGTTTTGTCCCGACAAGACAGGCATCGGACCAAACCCGCCGGATAATTAACCTTATCTCGGCAGTTCGGTCTGATTGGGATGGAAAGGGGACTAGGAGGGGAATGTTACTTTCATTAGATATCCAGAAGGCGTTCGATTCTATCTCCTGGGACTATCTTTTTGATGTTCTCACACGCTTTGGATTTGGGAGACGCTTTCTGGATCTCCTTCACATATTATATGATTCCCCCAGTGCCTCGCTAATGCTCAGAGGATATACATCCCAAACATTTCCTATCAGGAGAGGAACTAGACAGGGCTGCCCGTTGTCGCCACTATTATTCGCCCTGGCGATTGAACCACTAGCGCTCAAAATTCGCGCCTGCAGAGATATACAGGGCATTTATTGCGGAGACTATGAACACAAATGTTTACTCTTTGCGGACGACTTGTTGCTGACCTTGACCTCACCGATCACATCCCTACCTAACTTGTATGCTATTTTGCAGCCTTTCTCCAACATTTCCGGGTTGGCAATTAATCATAGTAAGTCAAGAGCACTGAACTTATCTTTGCTAAGCTCCACTCAGGCTACGCTTGAAAAATCATTTCAATTCCGATGGGAATCCACAGCTCTCCCTTACTTAGGCATACAGCTGACCTCATCTATTGGTGAGTTGTACAAAGAGAATTATCCAGCCCTTTTCAAACGGCTAACAGCTGACATGGCTAAGTGGCAGGTTCACCCGCCATCGTGGTTTGGCAGACTTCACTCAATTAAAATGAATGTTCTACCTCGATTATTGTATTTCTTCCGTACCTTGCCAGTTTCATTGGCCCGTGATGACCTTAAACGATTCCAGAATAAAGTACTACAGTTTATTTGGGGTGATAAGAGACCCAGGGTGAATAGGAGCACTCTATACACGTTGAAGCGGAGAGGGGGACTTGGTCTTCCAGACTTATTAAAATATTTTTATGCTGCCCAGATAGCACAACTTACAAGGTTTCACTCCCAACAGGCACAGGCCATTTGGATGGCTATGGAATCTTATTCCTGCCGTCCCAAACCTATTTCTTATATTTTATGGCTCCCTATCAAGGAGCGACCTCCTATACTTTGCCCTACTTTATCCATGTCACTGGAACTATGGGACAGACTCTCCAGATCTCACAAATTCAAATCTCCTCATTCTCCACTGACACCTCTGCTTCAAAATAAAGCATTCACCCCGGGTCTCACTCCACTAGCGTTCGAATGGTGGACTAATAAGGGTTTTAAGTGTATTGCTGACTTGTGCGATCATAGAGGTATGCTGACCGAACGGACTATGGCTGACAGACATCAAATGCCTCCAGCGGAGGGTTATAGGTTCGCCCAAATCTCACATTATGTACAAACCCTGGCTCGCAAGAGCAACCTAGCAACCCAAACTCCCATGGAACATCTATGCAAAAATTATGATAAAATTAAAGGACATTTATCTGCTATATATTCGATATTGCTGAGTGTATCGACAAAGCTGACTTATATGGTCCAATGGGAGACCGACTTGCAGGAAACCCTGGATCTGGACGAATGGCATAGGATAGCCGAGACAGCATCTCGTTCGCTCGTCAATACTTCAATAATTGAGGCCAATTATAAGGTTCTACTGAGGTGGTATATGGTGCCGGTCAGACTGGCAACTTTTGTCTCAGGAGCTACCCCGTTGTGCTTTAGAGGATGTGGCCAGATGGGCACCACCTATCATATTTGGTGGACATGCCCAAAGGTCCGGAGGTTTTGGATCAGGGTGTATAATTTAGTTTACTCCCTTACCCAACTAAACCTAACTAAATCAGCTAAGCAAGCACTACTGGGGGGAGGAGATGTGGAAGCCTCCAAGTCCTGCAAGAGGCTCTTGACATTTATTTTTATTTCAGCCAAAATCACTATTGCTAGGAACTGGAAATCGGCAGCTCTACCATTCGATCAGCTTAAAGGCAAATTGTCTTGGTTGATGCTAAACGAACGCTTGACCGCTCTGGCCCAAGATAAAATGAAACTGTTTCATGGAGTTTGGGACCCATGGCTTCGTTACCTAACTAATGACCCGGGGATGTTTACAGCATAGCCTAGGGGATTAGGTTGAGATGTCTGGATGCTGAATCGGGGCTCCTCCCCCCCCTCCCTCCCCCCAATTCCCCCCTCCTCAACTGTCCTTTCCTTACTCTGTCTCCTTCCTTCTATTCTTTGTCACTGTCCTCTTTCCTCTCTTTTGAAATTTGTTTATTGTTTATTTTTGGAGTCAGATCCAGACCTTAGAGGTTTGTGCTGCTCCCTGTTTTCTCAGCTCCTACGGGACCATTGTCAGTCTGATCAGACCTCTGGGCGGCCCACACGGCCGGCTGAGTTGCGCCCCCCCCCGATAGATGGATGGGGGGGGCGGCTCATCTGGGTGGACGGTTCAGATATGATCTGCGATGCTAATAGGGGTTAACGGCTCTACGGAGCTTCGGACTACTCCAAGGACCCCTACACTTGGTGATCTTCATTGTGTTACCCCAAATGTTGATTGTGACTGTACAATGTTATGTGGCGACTTTTATACATTTTGTATGACAAAACTTGAATAAAAAGATTGAAACACAAAAGCTCTGTGCCTCCTAATGCTGGCTCTCCCGGTCTCAGTTTTATCTGCCTTTATTCTTTTCTGCACTTAGTGAATTTTTAATTTATTCTTTTTACACAAGAGGAAGAGCAGGGGATAATGTGAGAGAAATTTCCATATCAATGGAAAGATGCTACTAACAAGGCTTTTTCTCAATGTTAACTATATTTTTCTTTTTGCAAAAGTACCTTTACAGGTCAAATGCATACCCTATCGGTCACTACAAATTTTCAGCCAATGACATATTTGTATGTTTCCCTCCAACAACAAAGTCTCATAAAAGGACCCCATCTGCATAGCAAATCAACATGCCAGGAATAATACAATACAAATATATATATATATAACCTGTACACTGTATATTAGCATTGACTGACTTGCATACTACATCCCTACTGAATGAACAAGGCTGAAGCACACAACTAATTTACTGCACATGTGGAATTAAACAAGTTGGACAGATCTCGGGCACATTTTTTTTTTTTTAACAGACGTTGTTAGAATGCGTAAACTGACCCAAGCAAGACAATCTGACAGTAACAAATAAGTCTAAGCAATGATTTTAAAGTTGAAAACTCAGAAAATCAATCATCCTAAATTCACTTAACGGTTCCATCTAAGTGAACTTTCAGCCACTCTCGGTTATGTATGCAGGCGGCAGGCTGTTAAATAATGTGTACAAAAGACATGGTTATGCCCACAATAAGTTCACATGGAGATTACCGGCAAAGTTTCATGATTGTTAACAATGCCTAGTCTTTAAGAAAAAATAAAGATGATACACCGATCAAGCTCCACTATATAGTAATTGCTGAAGTAAACAAAGCAAATCATGGTATTATATTGTCTCTTATGCTGTACCAAAAGCATCCTATAAAAACTATTTCTGAAGCACAGGTTAGGAAAATGGCTGGACCCTCTCTCCCCAGCTCTCTGTGACAATCCCCAATAATGCCACCAAGGAAGATCCTTCATTCCCATAAGTACTGCTTCTTTTTTTCTCTCCAGATGGCAGAATGAAGTGGCATGAGAGTGAAGGTAGGGGTAGTATTGTTTGCTGGGGAGGGCTGCTTTAAAAGTGAATATGTTGATTAGACCTGCATAGGCAAAGCATAGGTTTGCTTTAAAAGCTATAACATGTTGCATGAAGGGCTTTCTTCAATGGAATATATGGATGATTTTAAGAAGACAAAGTGTTTGTTAACCCAAAAAAATAAAAAATACAGATCCTGGTCCATTAATGCAGATTAACCACTTCCGTACCGTAGGACGTCATATGACGTCCTGGACTTTAGTGGGGGATATCTGAATGATGCCTACAGCTACTGGCATCATTCAGATATCACTGTTTTCAGGCGGCGATTCTGTGCACCATAAGAACGATTATAGCGGCGATTCCGCCGCTTGATCGTTCTTATAGGCGGCGAGAGGGGACATTCCCCCCCCCCCCCCCTGGTGCTTCTCCGGGCTCTCCCGTGCCATCGGAGGCCCAGAGAACGAATCGGCCGCCGCCGGATGAAGAGCATAGAGATTTTCTGTGACCGTCGGAGGCCCGGGCGCAACGTTATGACGTCACGCCCGGGTACCCGGAAGTAAACAAAGCCGCAATCGCGGCTAAAAGCATGTGATCGTGAATTTTTTTTTCCAGATCTGATGCTTTCCAGCCTGGAGGAGAGATGTGGGGTCTTATTGACCCCGTATCTCTCCATAAAGAGGACCTGTCACACACATTCCTATTACAAGGGATGTTTACATTCCTTGTAATAGGAATAAAAGTGATGAAAAAAAAAATTATGTAAAAAAATAAAAAAAATTAAAAAGCCCGTCTCCAGTAGCTCACGCTCAGAAGCGAACGCACACGCAAGTCCCGCCCACATATGTAAACGCCGTTCAAGCCACACGTGAGGTATCACCACGTGCGTTCGAGCGAGAGCAATAATTCTAGCAGTAGTACTCCTTTGTAACTCTAAACTGGTAACCTGTAAAAAAAATGAAAGCGTCGCCTATGGAGATTTTTAAGTACCGAAGTTTGGTGCCATTCCATGAGTGTGCGCAATTTTAAAGCGTGACAAGTTAGGTATCTACTTACTCGGCGTAACATCATCTTTCACATTATACAAACAAAATTGTGCTAACATTACTGTTTTGTTATTTTTTAATTCATGAAACCGTTTTTTTTCCCCCTAAAAAGGCATTTGAAAAATTATTGCGCAAATACCGTGCAAGAAAAAAAGTTGCAATGACCGCCACTTTATGCCCTAGGGCGTCTGCTAAAAAAATATATATAATGTTTGGGGGTTCTGAGTAATTTTCTAGCAAATAAAATATGATTTTTACATAAAGGAGAAAAGTGCCAGAATAGGCGCGGTATGGAAGTGGTTAAACAGCACAGTGCTTGTAATATGTAATCTGCCCCCCCCCCCCCCTAAACTGTAAAAAACCTCCCTGAACTTGCCACTTCCTGTATCCCCCCCCCCCTCTGTACTGACCACCATGGTCAGTTTGCGTCCCTCCGTCATACGCAGCCTGCTCTCAGCTCTCCCCCTCCTCTCTGCCTGTGTGCAACTTGTTGTGCATCTTTATAAAAAAGAGGTAGGATGAAAGGGATTTTTATGGTGCAGAGATTAATCAAAGAGAGAGAGCTTCTAA
Organism: Rana muscosa; assembly: GCA_029206835.1. NCBI lineage: Eukaryota > Metazoa > Chordata > Amphibia > Anura > Ranidae > Rana > Rana muscosa. The sequence goes on along the minus strand of CM055122.1, from coordinate 60,378,855 downwards.
TATGATATAGTTGATAATTTTATTAATACAAAAATAGACAGAAGGAGTATAAAATAGATAAAACCAATCATGGGTTTTTGGGTACATATACAGTATTATACATAAGTGGTGGTCATAATGCATAGAGTTTGGATGAACATAAAATCGCATAGAAACCCAACATGTTTCGCTTGAAACAGCTTCCTCAGGGGTTTGCGATGACCATCCGCACTTGTCAAATATGACTATACAGAAGAAAAAAGAAATATACAGTTATACATTGAAATACATTACATATTATATCCAAACAAATTAGGTATGAACAAGGTCTAATTGTTATGCTGGACCCCTCCCACTGCTACTTACCCTGCCGTCTGTATTGTCTGCTGCTCAACACCGAAAAACGCAGGATCAAGAGCAAAAGTCACCCCGTATATAGAAAATGCGGATGGGTGACCACAGTGGACACTATATAAGAGACCGGCTGAATGCCAAAAACAGAAAAACAGAAATCAGAGAAGATTATTGGATTATTATTATTACTTTTAATCCATCTATTTGATCTTGTCATATCCATTTATTGAGACTATTGTCCACTATGTTCCACTTTGATATGGAACTAATTTCAAAAGCAATTTGAAACGAATAGATAATATTTTTTTTTTTTTTTTTTTTAAAGATAAAAATCTATTTACAAGATCATTATCTAATTTAATATATGTTTCATATACATCTAGTTGTCTAAACTGCCTGACTAATTAAATGTTTAAACTATGTGTGCCTAATTTTTCTTTGGGGGATATAGGCACACCATGTCATTTATACTAACCTTTATATGTAAACAAATTCCAAACAATGTGGTTTCTTTTAGTGGCCTCCACAATCCCCATCTGTGGTTTCTTGCAAGCAGACAGCCTCTCCATCTCAGCAAGTGAACATATCTTTGTTTACTTGGCTCTACGTAAGTCATATCTATTTATTGCAATCATTTATTCATTGCATAGTAGACAGACTTCTCCGTCTCTGTATGGTTTGCTTAATTGCGCACCATCGTTTTCATAATTTAGAACTTAAAATTTACAATTCATTTTCTTCTTCTCTGATTTCTGTTTTTCTGTTTTTGGCATTCAGCCGGTCTCTTATATAGTGTCCACTGTGGTCACCCATCCGCATTTTCTATATACGGGGTGACTTTTGCTCTTGATCCTGCGTTTTTCGGTGTTGAGCAGCATACAATACAGACGGCAGGGTAAGTAGCAATGTGAGGGGTCCAGCATAACAATTAGACCTTGTTCATACCTAATTTGTTTGGATATAATATGTAATGTATTTCAATGTATAACTGTATATTTCTTTTTTCTTCTGTATAGTCATATTTGACAAGTGCGGATGGTCATCGCAAACCCCTGAGGAAGCTGTTTCAAGCGAAACATGTTGGGTTTCTATGCGATTTTATGTTCATCCAAACTCTATGCATTATGACCACCACTTATGTATAATACTGTATATGTACCCAAAAACCCATGATTGGTTTTATCTATTTTATACTCCTTCTGTCTATTTTTGTATTAATAAAATTATCAACTATATCATATTAGAAGCTCTCTCTCTTTGATTAATCTCTGCACCATAAAAATCCCTTTCATCCTACCTCTTTTTTATAATTATCTTTTGGGATGAGGTGCCAATCTCAATGAGTGTTTCGCCAATGAATGGACAACCCAAACATTGTTGTGCATCTCCTTCCAGCCAAGCCACCTGTTCAGCGCGATCTTCGGGCTGGTCACATGACTCTCGGCCAGGTTCCAGGGCTACTGCAGGAGGGGCCGAGTGGCCATGTGATTTCCCCAGCTGACATCAGAGGGAGATCACGACCACTCCTGCAGAAGCCATCCAGCGGCTGTGAGTCATGTGACCGACCTAAAGACAGCTCTAAACCGGTATTTACAATGCTAGTTTTTATAAAAGACATGTACAATGTACTATGCCAGGCTCTAATAGAGGGGCTGGCATAGACTTGCATGATAGGGTTAACAAACACTTTAAACATAAAAGAGCACAAAATGTATAAATAATTACTAAACTGACAATAATAGTAAATCAATTTTTAAACAGAGAATGGTGTCAATCTGAATCCTGTTACATGACAGCAGGGTTTCCTCAGGAGCATTGTTTGAATAGAAAAGAATGTTAAGTAAATGTCAGCATTCAGACAAATCACAGAATGAACATGAATGAGTGGGATACTACTTCAAATATCATTTTTCAACATACAAAAGCTTCTCCCTGAGAATGGTATGCATCTGTATAGCAACTACCAAAAAAACAGATCTGTAACAGGATGCAAATCAAATCAAAACTGCTCCTAGATGTCTTGTAGTCCTTCCTATCTTTGTACAATCTGTTTTCAGACCTGCTTTGCATACAAGGAAAAAAAAATCTGTTATTTCACAGCCTCTCCCCTCCATGATCAACTCATATTGCAGTCTCTTTAGCGATCATTTCCAAAATTCAAATCATTTGTTCTGTACATCTTTTTTACTTTTAACAGTTATTAACGCAACTTGAGCTACAAGTGTGAAAATAAATTAAGTTGATTTTATGCACCAAATAAAATAACATATACAATGTAAACTATACAAAGACAACTTCATTTACCGCTATTATTCCAATTTCAGTATGTGTTCGTATATGGAACAACCAGTACAGTTCATGTGTTATGAAGACAAAACTGGTCTGAAACGTTCAAATTCTGTTGTAGGAATTAGGAACAGCTAAAAATGCAGCGAAAGGTGATGATCATAAGAGAACAAATCTTCTATTCACTGCTTCTCTTCTTGGGGTTCTTGGGCTGCTAGTTGAGAGAAGGTAGAAAGCCATGAAGACATGGCTGACTTTGCACTGATGAGAGCGCCTCCCACAGATTGACCTGCACAAGATCAAGGAGATTGTTAAGTTTTTAAAGTGTATTTCTACTTTTACAATTAAAAAAAAAAAAAAAAAAAAAAAAACACTATACAATAGATATAAAAAGTCTACAAACCTCTATTAAAATGTCAGGTGTTTGTGATGTAAAAAAATTAGACAAAGAAATAATTTCAGAACTTTTTCCACCTTTAATGTGACCTATAAACTGTACAACTCAGTTGAAAAACAAATTGAAATCTTTTAATATGGTTGCATAAGTGTGCATACCCTCTTATAACTAGGGATGTGTTCATAATTAAGTAATCTCATTCAAACGCATGTTAAATAGGAGTCAGTACACACCTGCTATCATTTAAAGTGCCTCTGATTAACCCCAAATAAAGTTCAGCTGTTCTAGTAGGTCTTTCCTGACATTTTCTTAAGCCTCATACACACGATCGGACTTCCATTGGACTTTTCGGTGGATTTTTGTCCGAAGGTGCGTTGGCCGTGAACTATGTATGCATAGACACAGCAGAACATTTTCAGCCAACATTCACCAAACCAAGTGGTTTTTCAGCTCTTTACCGCCACCCTTTGGGTAACTTCTGCTATTGTTGGCTGATATTTACCATTGGTTCGGAACATGCGCGATTGTACTTTGGATTTTAGTCCGATGGATTTGTGTACACGCGATCGGATGATCCGACGAAACACATTTGTTGTCGGAAAGTTTGAGAGCATGCACAGTTAACATTTGTCCGTGGAAATTCCGACAACAATTGTCTGATGGAGCATACAGACGGTCGGATTGTCCGATAAAACACGTCCGTCGGACCGTTGTTGTCGGAAAGTCCGATCGTAAGTATGGGCCTTTAGTCACATCCTACAGCAAAAGCCATGGTCCGCAGAGAACTTTCAGAGCATTAGAGGGATCTCATTGTTAAAAATGTATCAGTCAGGAGTAGAATACAAAAGATTTTCCAAGGCATTAAATATACCATGGAACACAGTAAAGACTGTGGTGAAATAATGGCACAACAGTGACATTACCAAGAACTGGACGTCCTTCCAAAGGTGATGAAAAGACAAGAAAACTGGTAAGGGAGGCCTACAGCAACATTCAAAGAGCTGCAGGAATATCTAGCCCTTACTGGTTGTGTGGTACATGCGACAACACTCTCTCGTATTCTTCATATGTTTGGGCTATGGGGTAGAGTGGCAAAGACCGAAGCATTTTCTTACAAAGAAAATCATCCAAGCTCAACTAAAAATTTTGCAGAAACACTTCTGAAGTCTTCCAATAGTATGTGGGAAAATGTGTTATGGTCTGATGAAACCAAGGTTAAACTTTTTGGCCATATATTCCAAAAGATATGTTTGGCGCAAAAACAACACTGCACATGACCAAAAGAACACCATACCCACCGTGAAGCATTGTGGTGGCAGCATCATGCTTTGGGGCTGTTTTTCTTCAGCTGGAACAGGGACTTTAGTCAAAGTAGAGGTAATTATGAACATAGTTCCAAATACCAGTCAATATTTGGCATAAAACCTTCAGGCTTTTGCTAGAAAGCTGAACATGAAGAGGAACTTCATCTTACAGCATGACATCGACCCAAAGCAACAAAGGAATGGCTTCACCAGAACATGATTAAAGTTTTGGAATGGCCCAGGCAGAGCCCAGACCCGAATCCGGTTGAAAATTTGTGGGGTGATCTGAAGAGGGCTCTGCACAGGAGATGTCCTTGCAATCTGACAGATTTGGAGTGTTTTTGCAAAGAGGAGTGGGCAAATAGTGCCAAGTTAAGATGTGCCATGCTGATAGACTCATACCCAAAAAGACAAAGTGCTGTAATAAAATCAAAAGGTGCTTCAACAAAGTATTAGTTTAAGGGTGTGCACACTTATGCAACTATATTTTTACTTCTAAGTATATTGCAAGGTGTGGGGTGGTTAGCGCTGCTTTGGGTGCTAGGGACTGTCTCCTATTGGGTGGATATAAGATTTATATCCCAACTGCTTTGCCCCTATGGGATACTCTGTATGTGGGGTGTAGGATTGTATATATTAAGTACTGGTATATATTACATGGTAGTGACCCCAATCCGTATAGTAGCTGTGTATTGTGATCCTCAACTTATATAATAAACCGTATATAAACACTCCTGACACTCTAAATACCCTGTGAGGGTTGTGACAATGTGCTAGTAAAGAAATATGTGCCACCTTTTTAAATATGTGTCGCTTCACATTCCTATTCTTGGTACACAATCCATAATCCAATAAGTGAAAAAAGTGTTACAATGAATTAAAAAAGAAAATATATATATATATATATATATATATATATATATATATATATTATATAACATCCGTTCCTTATAAATTCCTGTGTCTTTGTTTCTACAATATACACCTTTGTAGTGCTGTGTATATTCACTGTATCCTGTGCCAAAAAATAGAGTAAATAGTTAACACCAAAGAGTGACACTGAAAACCAGTTGCAGTCCCTGGTCACTGCCCCAGGTGGGAGCTGTCAGACAACCAATGAATTCCCTTGTAGGTTAACCCAATCCCTGAACCAATGAGATTAATTCACAATGGTCATGTGATGGTTAGCCACTTTGATAGTAAGGGTTAATTCCCTTGTAGATCCTCAGTCCAGACAGAAAGCTCAAAGTAATAAGAACAACAATGGTAGGAAAATATATGGCACAGCCAAGATAAGTTCATATGGCTATAACAAGTTCTTGCGCTGTCATAATAAAAAAGGTTTCAAATATCTTGCGCTGACACAACAAAAGTTCAAATCTCCTTCATGCATATATTCAGTGACTTTAGTGATTCTATATTGCCAGTAGGAATCCTCCAGCTTGCATGTAAAGAAAGGGGTGACTTTGGTGCTCCCCCCTCATATGGGTCCCCACTCACCAGATTGATGTACCCCTACAGGGGTCACACGCTCATCGGATATCCCCAGCAGTGACACCTCGGCTCCTTATGTTGTTCCACTTCTGCTCTATCCTCCTCCGCCAGTCAAATCCTCAAAATGAACCACAGTACAGGGCTTCCATAGCGTAAATAGCTTATTTATTAAAAATTAAAAACAAAAAAAATATACTGCCTAGCGTTTGCTTAAAGCATATAAGATGACTTAATCCATCTGTAGTAATAAGGGCATCATTATAATATTTACATAATTTATTGAATTTGTGGAACTCGCCTTAGAGGAGAAATAGATGTAAAAAGTATTTGGCAACGTCTAATATAAGCAATCACTGGCATAGCAATAACATACTGCGGAACCACCACAAGATGGGGGCAAAGCAGTTGGGAAATAAATCTTATATCCACCCAATAGGAGACAGTCCCTAGCACCCAAAGCAGCGCCAACCACCCCACACCTTGCAATATACTTACCTCTAGTAATTTGTCTTGTGACTGATTACATCTAAAAGGGGGGCAGCAGCTTAAATACAGTCCAATTTACTATATTTTTACTTCACCTAAAAGATTTCAGTTTGTTGTTCAACTGAGTTGTACAGTTTATAGGTCACATTAAAAGGTGGAAAAAATTCTGAAATTTTTTATGTCATTTTTTTACATCACAAAACCTGACATTTTAACAGTGGTGTGTAGACTTTTTAGATCCACTGTATGTTTGTTATGTGTTCTCATTCACACAGCATACATTTTTTTCAATAGGTTTTACCTTTTTGAGATTTCTCATGAGAAGGCCTCATGGATGACTGCAAGCATCTAAACAGTGGCAGAGTGAATCTGTCTCACGATGACTCTGTTCATGAACAAACAATGCAACAAAGCCCAGCTTCTAAATCTTTAAACTTTTGTTAGGACAGACAGTGGGCAATTATAGTTTACCACTACAATGACATCTACCAGCACAGTGCATATAGGGTTTATTCTGGCAAACATTAACTCCCTAGCCTTCTAATAAACTATGATAACTAAGTAGGAGTTTTCAGTGATTTAGTCATCAGAAAATAGCATTTAAAATGGTAAGCATAATTTTTTTGTGAATTCACAAATATAAGATAGGCCATATACCAATTTGGATACACACACCGAGAGCGATTACATGCAATATATTTCCTGTGCACTATGGAGCAGAGATACAAATATATATATATATATATATACACACACACACACACACACACACACACACAGTTAGGTCCATATATATTTGGACACAAGCACAATTTTATTTTTTTTCAGGTATTTTTCCAAAACATATTCAAGCTACAGTTATAAAATGGGTATGGGCTGAAAGTGCACACCTCAGGTTTACTTTGAGGGTATGTACATCCAAGTCAGGGGAAGGGTTTAGGAATTACAGCTCTTAAGATTAGCCACCCCCCTTTTTCAAGGGACCAAAAGTAATTGGACAGTTGAATCAAATGCTGTTTCATGGCCAGGTGTGGGCTACTCCATTATTTCTTCATCAGTTAAGCAGGTAAAATGTCTGGAGTTGATTCTAAGTGTGGTATTTGCATTTGGAATCTATTGCTGTGAACCTACATCATGCGTTCAAAGGAGCAGTCCATGCAAGTGAAACAGGCCATTCTAAGGCTTCAAAAATGAAACCAATCCATCATAGAGATAACAGCAACATTAGGAGTGGCCAAAGCAACAGTTTGGTACATTCAGAGGAAAGAATAACGCACTGGTGAGCGCAGCAACATTAAAGGCCTGGATGTCCACAGCAGACAACATTGGTGAATGATCGCAGGATCCTCTCTATAGTAAAGAAAAACCCATTCACAACATTCAGACAAGTGAAGGACACTCTACAGGAGGTAGGCGTATCATTGTCAAAATCTACAATCAGGAGAAGACTTCACAACAGCAAATACAGAGGGTTCACCACAAGGTGCAAAACATTCATAAGCTTGAAGAATAGAAAAGCCAGATTAGACTTTGCCAAAAAAACATCTAAAAAAGCCAGACCGGTTCTGGAAAAGCATTCTTTGGACTAAGATTAATCTGTACCAGAATGACAGGAAGAAAAAAGTGTGGAGAAGGCTTGGAACAGCTCATGATCCAAAGCACACAATGTCATCTGTAAAACATGGTGGAGGCAGTGTGATGGCATGGGCATGCATGGCTTCCAGGGGCACTGGGTCATTGGTGTTTATTGATGATGTGACAGAAGAAAGAGGCAGCCGGATAAATTCTGCAGTGTTTAGCCACTTAAGCCCCGGACCCATTTGGTAGCTAAAGGACCAGAGGTGAATTCAGAATTTTGCACTGCGCTGCTTTAACTGTAAATTGTGCGGACATGCAATGTTGTACCCAAACAAAATTTGCGTCCTTTTCTTCCCACAAATAGAGCTTTCTTTTAATGGTATTTGATTGCCTCTGCGATTTTTCTTTTTTGCGATATAAACGGAAAAAGACCGAAAATTTTGAAAAAAAATGATATTTTCTACTTTTTGTTATAAGAAAAATCGAATAAACTCAATTTTAGTCATACATTTAGGCCAAAATGTATTCAGCCACATGTCTTTAGTAAAAAAAATGTCAAAAAGAGTGTATTTATTGGTTTGCGCAAAAGTTATAGCGTTTACAAACTAGGGTACATTTTCTGGAATTTACACAGCTTTAAATTTATGACTGCCTATCTCATTTCTTGAGGCGCTAAAATGGCAGGGCAGTACAAAACCCCCCCAAATGACCCCATTTTAGAAAGTAGACACCCCAAGGAAATTGCTGAGAGGCATGTTGAGCCCATTGAATATTTTTTTTTTTTGTTCCAAGTGATTGAATAATGACAAAAAAAAAAAAAATTACAAAAAGTTGTCACTAAATGATATATTGCTCACACATGCCATGGTTATATGTGGAATTGCACCCCAAAATACATTCTGCTGCTTCTCCTGAGTACGGGGATACCACATGTGTGAGACTTTTTGGGAGCCTAGCCGCGTACGGGACCCCGGAAACCAAGCACCGCCTTCAGGATTTCTAAGGGCGCAAATTTTTGATTTCACTCCTCACTACCTATCACAGTTTTGAAGGCCATAAAATGCCAAAATAGCACAAAACCCCCCCAAAATGACCCCATTTTGGAAAGTAGACACCCCAAGCTGTTTGCTGAGAGGCATGGTGAGTATTTTACAGCTCTTATTTGTTTTTGAAAATGAAGAAAGAACATTTTTTTTTTTTTTCTTTTTTTTTTTCAATTTTCAAAACTTTGTGACAAAAAGCGAGATCTGCAAAATACTCACAATACCTCTCAGCAAATAGCTTGGGGTGTCTACTTTCCAAAATGGGGTCATTTGGGGGGGTTTTGTGCCATCTGGGCATTCCACGGCCTCCGAAACTGTGATAGGCAGTGAGAAGTGAAATCAAAAATTGACACCCTTAGAAAGCCTGAAGGCGGTGCTTGGTTTTTGGGGTCCCGTACGCGGCTAGGCTCCCAAAAAGTCTCACACATGTGGTATCCCCGTACTCAGGAGAAGCAACAGAATGTATTTTGGGGTGTAATTCCACATATGCCCATGGCATGTTTGAGCAATATATCATTTAGTGACAACTTTGTGCAAAAAAAAAAAAAATTGTATTTTTCCCTTAACTTGTGTCAACATATAAAATATTCCATGGACTCGACATGCCTCTCAGTATATAGCTTGGGGTGTCTACTTTCCAAAATGGGGTCATTTGGGGGGGTTTTGAACTGTTCTGGCATTTTATACACAACATTAGGAAGCTTACATCCACTCTTCTAACCACTTGAAGACAAAGCCCTTTTTGACACTTTTTGTTTACATGAAAACATATTTTTTTTTGCAAGAAAATTATGTTGAACCCCCAAACATTATATATATTTTTAAAGCAAAGGCCCTACAGAATAAAATGGTGGGTGTTGCATTTTTTTTCTACACAGTATTTGCGCAGCGATTTTTCAAACGCATTTTTTGGGGAAAAAATACACTTTTTTTAATTTTAATGCACTAAAACACACTATATTGCCCAAATGTTTGATGAAATAAAAAAGATCTTAGGCCGAGTACATAGATACCAAACACGACATGCTTTAAAATTTCGCACAAACGCGCATTGGCGACAAACTACATACATTTTTAAAAGCCTTTAAAAGCATTTACAGGTTACCCCGTTAGATTTACAGAGGAGGTCTACTGCTAAAATTACTGCCCTCGATCTGACCTTCGCGGTGATACCTCACATGCATGGTGCAATTGCTGTTTACATATGACGCCAGACCGACGCTTGCGTTCGCCATTGGGCAAGAGCAGGGCAGGACAGGGGTGCTTTTTTTTTTTTTTTTTTTTTTTTTTTTTATTATTAATTTTGCTTTTTTATTTTATTTTTAAACTGTTGCTTCCATATTTTTTTTTTTTTATCACTTTTATTGTTATCTCAGGGAATGTAAATATCCCCTATGATAGCAATAGGTAATGACAGGTACTCTTTTTTGAAAAAACTGGGGTCTATTGGACCCTAGATCTTTCCTCTGCCCTCAAAGCATCTGACCACACCAAGATCGGTGTGATAAAATGCTTTCCCAATGGCGCTTTTTATATCCGGGGGGGGGGGGGGGGACATTCCCTCCCACTGCTTGTAAAAGCAGTCCAGAGGTTAATTAGCCACTAGGATTGCTTTTACATAAAAGCCGGCCGCTGGCTGAAAAGAATGATACCAAGATGATACCTAAACCCGCAGGCATCATTCTGGTATAAACATTCAAAGTCCAGCAACATACCAGTACATTGCTGGTCCTTGTTGGACATGTATTGTAATCTTTTTTTTCATGCAGCCTGTTGGCTGAACGAAAAAAAAAGATTGATCGGTGGGTATGCCCACCATTAGAATACCGCCCTTCATCCACCCACTTCTAATGATGGGCATACATGCACCATTTATATATGCCGAAGCATGGGGGCATCTTCTCGCAAAAGTTATGCCGCGTACACATGGTCAGACTTTTCCACGGGCAAGCCTCCGTCGGAATTTCGACCGTATGTACGTGGCATTAGGAGCAAAATCACTCCTCCGCCCCTGCTGCCCCAATGCTTCGGCATATATGCTTTTTTTTTTTTTTTAACTGTGGTGGTGAAATCACCTCCTACAGCACTGGAGTCGCAGGGATCAGGCCTGTCTCTGCGAATGCTGCAGTTATGTGTGTTGTGTTTTGCAAGTGACAGTGATCGATCGATACTGCACTTGGGTGGCCTGGGCTGGACGGAGGGGCAAAACGCAGGTGCCAGCAGGTATCTGGGCTGATCCCGCTAACACTGCATTTTTGGGAACCCTAAACTGCTGGGGACGCTAGTATAGATCTGATCAGATCAGATATTGAGCTGATCAGATACTATACCACTAAGGGGGGTGTATGCTTCACGCGTGGGTGTTAGCGCTACTGGCACTAACCTGACGCTGCCTGGGGTGTGACGCAGACCCTCTCTGACGCTAAAACCTAATTGATATCACCCGCCGGGCGATCAGGGGGTTAAACCTTTATTGGGTTATATACGGCGGGTGCCCTGACACTATAAAAAGCAAACTAACTAACCAGCGTCACCCGTAACACTTATATGATGATCACTGGTGAAAGGGTTAACTAGGGGCAATTAGGGGGTTAAAACCTTTATTAGGTAATATATGGGGGTACCTGACGCTATAAAAACCTGACGGCGAACCTAAAAAAAAAGTTACTGGCTACCTATCGGCATCACCGACACTAAGACAACGATCATAAAAACGATCGCTTAGCGACAGTGGTGATAGGGGGTGAAAGGGTTACCTGGGGGGCGATCAGGGGGTTAAACCTTTATTAGATATATGGGGGTACCTGACGCTATAAAAACCTGCGGCGAACCTAAAAAAAATTACTGGCTACCGATCAGCATCACCGACGCTAAGACATCGATCAGAAAAATGATCGCATAGCGACGGCGGTGCTAGGGGGTGAAAGGGTTACCTGGGGGGTGATCAAGGGGGTTAAACCTTTATTAGGTAATATATGGGGGTACCCGACGCTATAAAAACCTGCGGCGAACCTAAAAAAAATTACTGGCTACCGATTAGCATCGCCGACGCTAAGACATCGATCAGAAAAATTATCGCTTAGTGACAGTGGTGATAGGGGGTGAAAGGGTTACCTGGGGGGCGATCAAGGGGGTTAAACCTTTATTAGGTAATATATGGGGGTACCCGACGCTATAAAAACCTGCGGCGAACCTAAAAAAAATTACTGGCTACCGATCAGCATCACCGACGCTAAGACATCGATCAGAAAAATGATCGCATAGCGACGCCGGTGCTAGGGGGTGAAAGGGTTATCTGGGGGGTGATCAGGGGGTTAAACCTTTATTAGGGGGGGGGGTTTAGGGGGCTACACTGGACCTAAAACTAAATGTAGTGACACTTTTACAGTCACAAATGTCACTGATTGCAGTGATCACTAAATAAATGGTCACTGCAATCAGTGACACTGTGACTGGGGGCTGGGGGGTGATCTGGGGGGTTATCTGGGGGGTTATCTGGGGGGTTATCTGGGGGGGCGATTTATGTGCCTATGTGTCCTGGTGTCAGTGTGCTGTTTTGTGTACTAACCTGCATCTTCTCCTGTACGGCGCTCGGTATATGTGAGCGCCGCAGGAGAGATGACATCACTTCCTCCTTTCTGGCAGGCAGGGGAAGCTCTCTCATTCGCCGGGAGCGATCGAGAGGGGGTGGCCGGAATCGAACGGCCGTCCCCTCATGCCGGATAGCTCCCGAAGGTAAAACGACCACCCACTGTAAAGAAGGGGGGTCCGATCGGACCCCCCAACTATACAAAGGCAATCACGTATATGTACGTGATTCTGCCTGTCGGTGCCATTCTGCTGACGTATATTTACAGTGGGCGGTCGTTAAGTGGTTAGAGATATACTGTCAGCCCAGATTCAGCCAAATGCAGCAAAGTTGATTAGACGGCGCTTCACAGTACAGATGGACAATGATCCAAAACATACTGCAAAAGCAACCCAGGAGCTTCTGAAGGAAAAGTGGAATGTTCTGCAATGGCCGAGTCAATCACCTGATCTCAACCCAATTGAGCATGCATTTTACTTGCTGAAGGCAAAACTAAAGGCAGAAAGACCCACAAACAAATGAAGACAGCTGCAGTTAGAGCCTGGCAAAGCATCAGAAAGGAGGAAACAGTCTTTGGTTATGTCCATGGGTTACAGGAAGTCATTGCCAGTAAAGGATTCTCAACAAAATATTAAAAATTAACATTTTATTTAGGATTATATACAGTGCCTTGCGAAAGTATTCGGCCCCCTTGAACTTTTCATCCTTTTGCCACATTTCAGGCTTCAAACATAAAGATATAAAATTTAAATTTTTTGTGAAGAATCACCAACAAGTGGGACACAATTGTGAAGTGGAATGAAATCTATTGGATATTTTAAACTTTTTTAGCAAATAAAAAACTGAAAAGTGGTGTGTGCAAAATTATTCGGCCCCTTTACTTTCAGTGCAGCAAACTCACTCCAGAAGTTCAGGGAGGATCTCTTAATGATCCAATGTTGTCCTAAATGACTGATGGTGACAAATAGAATCCACCTGTGTGTAATCAAGTCTCTGTATAAATGCACCTGCTCTGTGATAGTCTCAGGGTTCTGTTGAAAGCGCAGAGAGCATCATGAAGACCAAGGAACACAGCAGGCAGGTCCGTAATACTGTTGTGGAGAAGTTTGAAGCCGGATTTGGATACAAAAAGATTTCCCAAGCTTTAAACATCCCAAGGAGCACTGTGCAAGCGATCATTTTGAAATGGAAGGAGTATCAGACCACTGCAAATCTACCAAGACCTGGCTGTCCCTCTAAACTTTCACCTCAGACAAGGAGAAGACTGATCAGAGATGCAGCCAAGAGGCCCATGATCACTCTGGATGAACTGCAGAGAACTACAGCTGAGGTGGGAGAGTCTGTCCACAGGACAACAATCAGTCGTACACTGCACAAATCTGGCCTTTATGGAAGAGTGGCAAGAAGAAAGCCATTTCTCAAAGATATCCATAAAAAGTCTCGTCTAAAGTTTGCCACAAGCCACCTGGGAGACACACCAAACATGTGGAAGAAGGTGCTCTGGTCCGATGAAACCAAAATCTAACTTTTTGGCCACAATGCAAAACGATATGTTTGGTGTAAAAGCAACACAGCTCATCACCCTCAACACACCATCCCCACTGTCAAACATGGTGGTGGCAGCATCATGGTTTGGGCCTGCTTTTCTTCAGCAGGGACAGGGAAGATGGTTAAAATTGAGGGGAAGATGGATGCAGCCAAATACAGGACCATTCTGGATGAAAACCTGTTGGAGTGTGCAAAAGACCTGAGACTGGGACGGAGATTTATCTTCCAACAAGACAATGATCCCAAACATACAGCAAAATCTAAAAAAGGAATGGTTCACAAATAAACGTATCCAGGTGTTAGAATGGCCAAGTCAAAGTCCAGACCTGAATCCAATCGTGAATCTGTGGAAAGAGCTGAAAACTGCTGTTCACAAACGCTCTCCATCCAACCTCACTGAGCTCGAGCTGTTTTGCAAGGAAGAATGGGCAAGAATTTCAGTCTCTCGATGTGCAAAACTGATAGAGACATACCCCAAGCGACTTGCAGCTGTAATCGTAGCAAAAGGTGGCTCTACAAAGTATTAACGCAAGGGGGCCGAATAATTTTGCACGCCCCACTTTTCATTTTTTTCTTAGTTAAAAAGGTTTCAAATATCCAATAGATTTCGTTCCACTTCACAATTGTGTCCCACTTGTTGGTGATTCTTCACAAAAAAATAAAATTTTATACCTTTATGTTTGAAGCCTGAAATGTGGCAAAAGGATGAAAAGTTCAAGGGGGCCGAATACTTTCGCAAGGCACTGTACATTTGTCCAATTACATTTGAACCCCTGAAAATGGGAGGACTGTGTATACAAATGGTTGCAGTTCCTAAAATTTGTACTTGACAATAGGATTTTTTATTACAGCTTACCTGTAAAATCCTTTTCTTGGAGTACATCATGGGACACAGAGCCTTAAGTAATTTACTTAATGGGTAATAGGCCTACCTTCAGGTGTTGACGCTGGTAAACCCTAATTAAGGAAGTTTACTCCCTATATAACCCCTCCTCCTTCCAGGAGCACATCAGTTTTTGTAGCAAAGCAATATGTCCAAATCCCAAAAGAGGGGAGGGACCTCTGTGTCCCATGATGTACTCCAAGAAAAGGATTTTACAGGTAAGCTGTAATAAAAATCCTATTTTCTTTATCGTACATCATGGGACACAGAGCCTTAAGTAATTTACTTAATGGGACGTCCCATAGCAATGCCACTTGAGGGGTGGGAGAAACAACCCGCAGGGTACACCCAGACTTGAGGATCTATACTGCTGCTTGCAGCACACTGCGCCCGAAGGCGATATCCTCATACCTCCTTACATCCACCTGATAAAATTTTGTGAATGTATGCACTGAAGACCAAGTTGCGGCCTTACAGATCTGAGCCATGGAGGCCTGATGACGCACTGCCCAAGAAGCACTAACCGACCTGGTAGAGTGCGCCTTAACTCGAAACGGGGGAATCTTGCCCCTTAAATCATAAGTTTGAATTATCACTTGCCGAATCCACTTAGCGACAGTGGATTTCGACGCTGCCTGTCCCTTCTTAGGACCCTCCGGCAGAATAAATAAGACATCAGTCTTACGAATCTGAGCAGTTTTCTTTAAATAGATTTTCACTGCTCTCACCACATCAAGACAATGTAGTGACTTTTCTTCCCTGGAACATGGTTTTGGAAAAAACGATGGCAGGACAATATCTTGGTTCAGGTGAAAACCTGAAATTACTTTTGGCAAAAAGCCTGAACGAGGGCGTAGTACCACTCTGTCCTCATGAAAAATTAAATACGGCTCTTTACAAGAAAGAGCAGCCAACTCTGATACCCTCCTTGCTGAGGATACAGCAACCAAAAATACCAACTTCCTTGTCAGAAGGACTAGGGGAATATGTTGTATCGGTTCAAATGGCTGTTTTTGTAACACAGACAAAACCAAGTTTAAGTCCCAGGGATTCAAGGGAGGTTTGACGGGCGGATTAAGCCGCGTTACTCCTTGTATAAAGCCCCGGACTAAAGAATGAGTAGCAAGTGGTCTTTGAAATAAGACCGATAAAGCTGAGACTTGGCCTTTAATAGTACTTAAGGCCAACTTCATCTCTACCCCTAATTGTAGAAAGGCAAGAATTCTGCCTATGATACATCTCCGAGGGTGCCAACCCTTGGATTCACACCAGGAAACATAAGCCTTCCAGACTCTATAATATATAGTTCTCGAAGCTGGCTTCCTGGCATTGATCAGGGTGGAGATAACTGACCCGGAAAGCCCACGTTTCTTTAGAATGTGGGTTTCAACAGCCAAGCCGTTAAATTTAGAGACCGTAAGGAAGGATGGAATATCGGTCCCTGAGAGAGCAGATCTGACCGTAGTGGGAGGGACCATGGGTCCTCCACTGCCATCTTTACGATTTCTGCATACCATGACCTTCTGGGCCATGCTGGTGCTACCAGAATAATCGGCCTCCTTTCCAGCTTGATTCTGCAAAGTCGTCGAGGCAGCAACTGGATGGGGGGAAATGCATATATCAGTGAGAACTGATCCCATGAGGTCACCAACGCATCCGTTCCGCATGCGAATGGATCGCTTGTTCTGGCCACAAAGTTGACCAACTTCGTGTTGAATCTGGATGCTAGGAGATCTACATCCGGAGTCCCCCATCTTTGGCAAACAGCCCGAAATATGTCGGGGTGAAACGACCATTCCCCTGGGAATAACTGCTGGCGACTTAAGTAGTCCGCCTGCCAATTCTCTACTCCGGGAATGAATATTGCAGAAAGGCAAGGAACATTCCTTTCTGCCCAAGTTAGAATATGGTTCACATCTCTCTGCGCTGAGAGACTCTTGGTGCCCCCTTGGTGATTGATATAGGCCACAGCTGTGGCATTGTCGGATTGAATCCTGACAGGGTAATTCTGTAGCCTGGAAGTCCAGGCCTTTAGAGCCAGACGTACTGCCCGAATCTCTAGGATATTGATGGGCAAGCCTCTTTCAGTCCTCGACCATTGTCCTTGGACTGTTGTCCTTTCTAGTACTGCTCCCCAGCCTGAGAGGCTGGCATCCGTCGTTCTGACCTTCCAGATAACTGATCTGAAGGATTTTCCCTTCAGCAGATTCTGGGTTAGTAACCACCAAGTGAGGCTTTGGGCCACTCTTGTGGACAGCCGCATTGGCGAGTCTAAGGCTTGAATTGTTTTGTTCCAAGCAGACAGGATACTGTTTTGCAACAGTCTTGAATGGAACTGGGCAAAAGGAACTGCTTCGAATGAAGCCACCATGGTTCCTAGTAACCTCATGCAGAGGCGAATGGAGGGATTGCCATTTGACCTGATCCGCCGTACCAATTCTTTTATGGAGTTGATCTTTGCTAGAGGCAAGAACACCTTTTCCTGGACTGTGTCTATGATCAGACCCAAGTACTCCAGTCTTTTTAGCGGCATTAAGGAAGATTTCTCCAGATTGAGAATCCAACCCAATGCTTTCAGATAGTCGGTTGTAGTGCGTACAGCTTGCTCCAAGCGAATCCCTGATTGATCTATAAGTAATAGATCGTCTAGGTACGCTATGTTTGTTATGACCTGTGCCCTTAACCTGGCTAGAGGTGGGGCCAGCATCTTGGTGAACACCCGGGGTGCTGTGGCTAGCCCGAAGGGCAGGGCTACAAACTGGAAATGCTGTTGTTCTAATTCGAACCGCAGACATTTTTGATGAGCAGGGAATATAGGGATATGCAGATATGCATCCCTGATGTCGATTGACGCGAGAAGTTCTCCTCCTAGAAGGATAGAAACTACTGATCTGATTGTCTCCATGCGAAAGGAGCGGATCTTCAGGAATTGATTTAGCTTTCTTAGATCTAGAATGGGTCTGATGTCTCCATTTGGTTTTGGTACCATGAAAAGATTTGAATAAAACCCCAGACCTTGTTCCCTTGTGGGGATCTGTATGATCACCCTTGAGATCTTAATCGGTCTAGTGCTTGAAACAGAGATTGTTTCTTCTCTGGATCCTTGGGTACGCTTGTTCTTAGGAAACGAGATGGTGGAAAGTTCCGGAATTCCAGCTTGTATCCCAGCGTTACCGTGGAGATGACCCATGTGTCCTGAATCTCCTTTTTCCAGACTTCTGAAAAGTACAGAAGTCTTCCCCCCACCTTGGTGAGGGGGGTTGCCTCTTCATGATGAGGCTTTAGGATTCTGTTTTGCAGATTTCCTACCCCAGGGCTTCTTTTGAGCCTGGGTCTGACTCTGAGGTCTTCCTCTAGAGTCTGACGGCAGAGGCCGTCGCCACTGCTTAGAGGCGGAAGCCGTTGGCGCAGGGGAAAGAGCCCGTTTAAATGAAGGGTGTTTGTATTTTCTTTTGACGGGTAAAAGCGTGCTTTTCCCACTAGAAATTGTCTTGATATATTTATCCAAGTCCTCTCCGAAAAGTCGCTCCCCATGGAAGGGAAACCCAGTTAGGAGGTTCTTACATGGTGTTTCAGCTGACCAATTCTTTAGCCACAGGATCCTGCGCATATGTACAAGCATAAGCGTAAGGCGGGATGCCTGGTGAATGGAATCTTTAATGGCATCTATGGCAAAACATAATGCCTTAGGTAGTTCAGCCAAATCCCGAGCTTGTTGTGTAGGAAGTTCTCTAAGGGCCAATTTAAATTGGTCCTTTAGGGATTGGCAGATGCCTATTGCGGCGACTGCTGGCTGAGTGACAGCACCTGCTATGGAAAAGGCAGATTTTAGCAGGGATTCCAACTTCTTATCTGTTGGATCCTTAAGCATTTGTGCATTGTCTACAGGACAAGTCAAGTTATTATTCACATTGGAAATCGCAGCGTCAACTGCTGGTACTTTCCATCTTTTGGAGAATCTTTCCTCCAGAGGATAGTGATTTGCAAAACTCTTAGGAGGGAGAAAATGTTTATCCGGATGATCCCATTCCGGAAAAATAAGCTGTTCTAGCAATGCATGTGCTGGAAACGCATGCAAAGCATGGGAAGGTTTCAAAGAACCTAAGGAAGAGGCCGGGTTTTCATGAGACTCTGTTAGAGGCAGCATGAAGGTGGAGCGAACCATTTCTGTAAGAGATTGTATCAGCAATTTCTCAGTTTGGGAAGCTGAAAAAGGTTCATCTACCGTTGTCTCCTCCAAGGAGGAATCATCGGTTTGTCTTTCTTCCTGATCGATTGAGGGTAACACCTCATCGTGAGTCCACTGTTCCCCTAGTAAAGCTAAAGTGGGGGACGGGCTAGTACGTTTCTTATCACTCTGAATAGAGGATGCGATTAAAGCCGCTAATCTTTCTTCCATACCCTGGAGGGAGGAGGAGAGGGCATCTTCAGTCACATATCTAGGTGCTGAGATGTGAGAGGCAGTTGCACCATCAATTTGTTCCAATGGCTCACCCTGTGTTGCCATAATTGGTAATTCAGGCGAGAATGACAGCATGGAATTACAGCTAGAAGTCTCAATGCCTGGGGGTGAAATCTTTGCTTTTTTGGCCCTTGAGGTGTCTTTTTTGGTAGGCATAGTCCTAAGTACAAAAACAGAGGCGCTATACAAATTGCACTAAATCGCTGAAAATAGTCATGACTTTAAAAGCCGCTATAAAGTTTCAGCCTAGTGCTGAAAAGAGTGTCTTTCCTGAATCAGGAATGCCAGTGCAACCCATACGTGTCTCACAGCTCGTGTGTCTCTGTGTATGCTTCCTCCTCAGCAGCGGAGGAGAGACTGACATGGCTATATGTTTCCCATTTTCGCGGTACTACGCTTAGGCTCCGCCCCCCCCCGGAAAAAATTCCGCCCCCTTTTTCCATTTAAAAAAAAAAAGTTTTTTTTTTTTTTATGGATCCCTGACCAAACAAGGGGAGGGGAGGGGAGGGGAGCAGAGACTGCAATGAGGCAGAGAAACAAAAAACAGCCAGACAATCCTATCGTGGTACATAGCGGGACCTCTGCGTCCCCCACGGCGAGGGGAGGGGGTAAGTAAGGGGGGTGCAGCGCTGCTGTCTCCCTAACCCACTGGTCCCATCAGAGGGGGGAAAAAACTATTTTAAAAGGCTTTATCTTACATTGGTAAGAATCTCCCTTCCACCTGCTGTACCAATCAAGCACGGACTGAGCTTAGTGAAGACGACAGAGTATGGCAAGTGCATAGGCTCCCTCTAGAGGAGACTTTAAGGCATGACAATCTCTTTTCCTTAATGGAAGAAATACATAGACATTGAAAATACCTAAGTTTCTTCCTTACCTTATCATCGTCGCAGGATTTTCTGAATTAACAGAAAAAATCCAGCTTTCACCCATCACGGTGGGCTGTGTTTAGCCAAACCTTCAAGGACGGGGGTCCCTGAAAAGGGATTTCCACTACCTTGGGCCATGTATAGCACCCCATCAGGAAGCAAATAGGTAATGTAACAAGACCTAAGCCCTGGTTTCCTGGGGTCCAGCCCTACAAAGAGAGGCGTTACAGGAAAAACCTCGTGCTTCGGATACGAGGTCCCAGGTACCATCCATTTAGGCCACAGTGGCACTGTGGTGGATCTGGCTTCTTTTTATGGAGGAATTTAAATCCAGCATGGATCCCTCCTGGAGCTCCTCAGAGCACATCTTCACTCGTGACCAACACCTTTAGACACTGGCGAAAAAACTGATGTGCTCCTGGAAGGAGGAGGGGTTATATAGGGAGTAAACTTCCTTAATTAGGGTTTACCAGTGTCAACACCTGAAGGTAGGCCTATTACCCATTAAGTAAATTACTTAAGGCTCTGTGTCCCATGATGTACGATAAATAAATTTATATTTATGTTTATATTTATGTTCAACCCCTTGAATTAAAGCTGAAGGTCCGCACTTCAAATTAATTTGGATTGTTTTGTTTTAATTGTATTCTGGTGACATACAGAGCCAAAAGTATGAAAATTGTGCCTCTGTCCAAATATATATGGACCCAACTGTATTACACACTTACACACACACACGCGTGAGGGGAAAAAACTATTTGATTTGATCCCCTGTTGATTTTGTATGTTTGCCCACTGACAAAAATGATGAGTCTATGATTTTAATGGTCAGTTTATTTTAACAGTGAGACACAGAACAACAACAAAAATAACCAGAAAAACGCATTTCAAAAAAGTTATAATTGATTTGCAGTGAAATAAGTATTTGATCCCCTATCAATCAGCAAGATTTCTGGCTTCCAGGTGTCTTCTATACAGGTAACGAGCGGAAATTAGGAACACTCTTAAAGGGAGTGCTCCTAATCTCAGCTTGTTAACTGTATAAGACACCTGTTCACAGAAGCAATCAATCAGATTCCAATCTCTCCACCATGACCAAGACCAAAGATCTGTCCAAGGATGTCAGGGATAAGATTGTAGACTTACACAAGGCTGAAATGGGCTACCATCACCAAGCAGCTTGGTGAGAGGGTGACAACAGTTGGTGCGATTATTCGTAAATGGAAGAAACACAAAATAACTGTCAATCTCCATTGGTCTGGGGCTCAATGCACGATCTCACCTCATGGAGTTTCAAGGATCATGAGAACGGTGAGGAATCAGCCCAGAACTACACAGGAGAATCTTGCCAATGACCTCAAGGCAGATGGGACCATAGTTACCAAGAAAACAATTAGTAACACACTACGTAGTGAAGGACTGAAACCCTGCAGCACCCGCAAGGTCCCCCTGCTCAAGAAAGCACATGTTCAGGCCTGTCTGAAGTTTGCTAATGAACATCTGAATGATTCAGAGGAGAACTGGGTGGAAGTGTTGTGGTCAGATGAGACCAAAATCAAGCTGTTTGGCATCAACCCTTCTTCCCTCAGCCAGGGCACTGAAAATGGTTTATGGATGGGTATTCCAGCATGACAATGACCCAAAACACACAGCCAAGGCAACAAAGCAGTGGCTCAAGAAGAAGCACATTAAGGTCCTTGAGTGGCCTATCCAGTCTCCAGACCCTATTTCTATAGAAAATGTGGAGGGAGCTGAAGGTTCGAGTTACCAAACTTCAGCCTCGAAATCTTAATGACTTGGAGAGGATCTGCAAACAGGAGTGGGACAAAATTCCTCCTGAGATGTGTGAAAACCTGGTGGCCAACTACAAGAAACGTCTGACCTCTGTGATTGCCAACAAGGGTTTTGCCACCAAGTACCAAGTCATGTTTTGCAAAGGCGTCAAATACTTATTTCACTCATTAAAATGCAAATCAAAATTTATAACTTTTTTGAAATGTGTTTTTCTGGATATGTTTATTCTGTCTCACTTCTAAAATAAACCTACCATTAAAATGATAGACTGATCATTTTCTTGTCAGTGGGCAAACGTACAAAATCAGCAGGGGATCAAATACTCTCTCTCGATACACACACACCAATAAATATACACACAAACATCCAGTTTATACATAAATACATATACTGTATATACATATCTCCAGATCATCTCCCCCCCACTGTCATCAAGAAAAGTGTCCTTGTGTACAGGTTATAATATAATGTTAGTAGTGATACAATATTGCTAGACCAAATAAATCCATAACAGGCAAGAGCTTGTAGCCGTGGAAGCCTTGATGTGTCTGTAAAATGAGGTTTCCTTTACTATTCAAAATTTTGATGGATTTTAATTCTCAGTTCACCCGGTCTGCTTTTCCCATGAATGGTGCACATCAAATTTTTACAAGATTACAGATAATTGCAGTATCTACTTTGTGATGGATAAGAAACGTGCAAGCTGTGCTTTGTCACATTGCTCTCATTATGTAGTAAAAGATGCTCCTAAACCACTTAACATGATGAAAACTAATGGAGATCCAATATTGCCATCCTCTCTCTGCTATAATTTTATGGGCTATGCAAACTGAAGGCTACATTTTATGGCCCATTCATAAAACCCAGTCCACAGTATGGAGCCAGCAGGGCCCCCAAAGTTCTCTCTGCTCATCACAACAGAGAGCGCTCAGTGACTGGAGGAAAGCCTTTTCTTTTTCTTTAAAGCAATAGCTGCAGTAAAGACATACTGGTGCTTATACATGTCACCCTTAAAAAGGAAGATCTGAATCCCTGTAATTTTAGGATATTTTCTGAAGCATGTGAAGAAAATGTCATGTGATTATTCTTACCTACAGCTTTACTGGTCTGAACCACATTGCGGCTGGTGGTAACAACGGCATTGCCTAGCTTCTTGCCTCGCTCGCTGTTCTGTACAGAACTTTAAAAGAAGATCATGTTATGTCATGCTAGTCAATTATCAAGCAACTGTCAGTCATTTGCAACCGCACAGAAGACAACCAACCAGATTTTTTTTAAATACTACAATGTATATATATTTAAGTAAAAAATAATTACATTATGTGTGTAATAAAAATAAAACTATGGGCAATATTCAGTATTGTTTACTCTATGGATACTTACTGTGAAAGTCTTAACTTCACATCTGCTACACTGTAATTGCCCTGGAATGGATGACTGGAATAGATAACACATTGCATTAAATCATTGCCTTTTACATGGTGCCATCTAACACTAAAGTGGTAAGGCCCAACTGGCAGGGATGGATATTTTTTTTTTTTTTTTTTTTTGTACCAGTTTGTCAATACAGTCATTTGTCTATAGGCCGGGTGGGACATTCGTTGTTCTGGGTGGATGTCATATGATGTCCTCCCGAAACGTGCCTTGCGTGTTACTAGCTGTGATTGATCACATGATACAGACAGGGCCAATAACAGCCCATCTGTACCATGTGATTACCTGTAACCAATCACAACACTACACACTGAATGAATAGCTGCTTATAACAGTGAATTCACTGGCATAAGCAATTAGTGTAAAAAAAAAAAATCCTGATCACTTTCCAAGAGTAGGACAATGTTATGTTAACACTGTATTGCTCTGGTCACAGTGGTGTGTTATATATAAAAAAAAGATTTAATTTGTTATTACATACTGTCATCAGTCAGTGTCCCTGATCACTGCCACACCAGTTATACGGCAGTATGTAAAATAAACAAAGAAAAAAAATTACAAATTCAAAAAATATCGCCATGCCTCTTAATAAATATCTCGGAATGTCTCCAGGGTAATTTGAGGGGATATTTGTACTATCCATTTTTTTTTGGGCCTCAAAAAAATGAGTACATCAGGATTCATCAATTTTCATATAAATACAAGTTGTGCTCATAAGTTTACATACCCTGGCAGAATTTTTGATTTCTCAGATTTTTCCTGAGAATATGAAGAACACAAAAACATTTTTCACTCATGGTTAGTGTTTGGCTGAAGCCATTTATTAGCAATCAACTGTGTTTACACTTTTTAAATCATAATGGCAACAGAAACTAGCCAAATGACCCTGATCAAATACCGTGTATTGCCCCCTTTAACATATTTGTGGATGAGGCACTTTATCTTCTCAGATGGTAAAGCTGCCCATTCCTCTTGGCAAAAAGCCTCCAGTTCCTGGAAATTCTTGGGCTGTCTTGCATGAACTGCACATTTGAGATTTTCCCAGAGTGGCTCAATGAGGAGACTGAGATGGCCACTCCAGAACCTTCACTTTCTTCTGCTGTAGCCAATGACAGGTCAACTTGGCCTTGTGTTTTGGATCATTGCTATGTTGGAATGTCCAAGTACGTCCCATGCACAGCTTCCTGGCTGATGAATGTAAAATGTTCCTCCATCAATTTTGACCAAATTTCCTGTGCCTTTGTAGCTCACACATCCCCAAAACGTCAGTAATCCACCTCAGTGTTTCACAGTAGGAATGGTGTACCTTTCATCATAGGTCTTGTTGACTCCTCTCCAAATGTAGCGTTTATGGTTGTGGGGGCAAAAAGCTAAATTTTGGTCTCATCACTCCAAATGACTTTGTGCCAAAAGGTTTGAGGCTTGTCTCTGTGTTTGTTGTATTGTAAGAGGGATACTTTGTGGAATTTGCGCAGTAATGGCTTTCTCTACTGCCGACTCGACAATGCAGCCCATCTTTCTTCAAGTGGCTCCTTATTGTGCATCTTGAAACAGCCACACCACATATTTCCAGAGTCGTGTATTTCACCTGAAGTTATTTGTGGATTTTTCTTTGCATCCCAAACAATTTTCCTGGCAGTTGTGGCTGAAATTTTAGGTTGGTCTACCTGACCGTGTTTTGGTTTCAACAGAACCCCTCATTTTCCACTTCTTGATTAGAGTTTGAACACTGCTGATTGGCATTCTCAATTCCTTCCTTCCAATTTATACAGTTCAACTACCCTTTCCCGCAGATCCTTTGACAATTCTTGTGCTTTCCCCATGACTCAGAATCCAGAAACGTCAGTGCAGCACTGGATGAAAGATGCAAGGGTCCATCAGGAGTCCAGAAACTCATTGACCTTTTAGACACACACACACTAATTACAAGCAAACAGATCACAGGTGAGGATGGTTACCTTTAATAGCCATTCAAACAAACACACCAGGGTATGTAAACTTTTGATCAGGGTCATTTGGGCAGTTTCTGTTACCATTATGATTTAAAAAGGGTAAACACAGTTGATTGATGATAAATAGCTTTAGCCAAACACTAACCACGAGTGAAAGAAAATGTTTTGTGTTATGATTCATGTTCTCTGAAAATCATAAATTCTGCCAGGGTATGTAAACTTATGAGCCCAACTGTATAGATCACACACACATATAGTATATACCATATACAGGTCCTTCTCAAAAAATTAGCATATTGTGATAAAGTTCATTATTTTCTGTAATGTACTGATAAACATTAGACTTTCATATATTTTAGATTCGTTAAACACAACTTGAAGTAGTTCAAGCCTTTTCTTGTTTTAATATTGATGATTTTGGCATACAGCTCATGACAACCCAAAATTCCTATCTCAAAAAATTAGCATATCATGAAAAGGTTCTCTAAACGAGCTATTAACCTAATCATCTGAATCAACTAATTAACTCTAAACACCTGCAAAAGATTCCTGAGGCTTTTAAAAACTCCCAGCCTGGTTCATTACTCAAAACCGCAATCATGGGTAAGACTGCCGACCTGACTGCTGTCCAGAAGGCCATCATTGACACCCTCAAGCAAGAGGGTAAGACACAGAAAGAAATTTCTGAACGAATAGGCTGTTCCCAGAGTGCTGTATCAAGGCACCTCAGTGGGAAGTCTGTGGGAAGGAAAAAGTGTGGCAGAAAACGCTGCACAATGAGAAGAGGTGACCGGACCCTGAAGAAGATTGTGGAGAAGGACCGATTCCAGACCTTGGAGGACCTGCGGAAGCAGTAGACTGAGTCTGGAGTAGAAACATCCAGAGCCACTGTGAACAGGCGTGTGCAGGAAATGGGCTACAGGTGCCGCATTCCCCAGGTCAAGCCACTTTTGAACCAGAAACAGCGGCAGAAGCGCCTGACCTGGGCTACAGAGAAGCAGCACTGGACTGTTGCTCAGTGGTCCAAAGTACATTCAGAAATCAAGGTGCCAGAGTCTGGAGGAAGACTGGGGAGAGGGAAATGCCAAAATGCCTGAAGTCCAGTGTCAAGTACCCACAGTCAGTGATGGTCTGGGGTGCCATGTCAGCTGCTAGTGTTGGTCCACTGTGTTTTATCAAGGGCAGGGTCAATGCAGCTAGCTATCAGGAGATTTTGGAGCACTTCATGCTTCCATCTGCTGAAAAGCTTTATGGAGATGAAGATTTCATTTTTCAGCATGACCTGGCACCTGCTCACAGTGCCAAAACCACTGGTAAATGGTTTACTGACCATGGTATTACTGTGCTCAATTGGCCTGCCAACTCTCCTGACCTGAACCCCATAGAGAATCTGTGGGATATTGGGAAGAGAAAGTTGAGAGACGCAAGACCCAACACTCTGGATGAGCTTAAGGCCGCTATCGAAGCATCCTGGGCCTCCATAACACCTCAGCAGTGCCACAGGCTGGTTGCCTCCATGCCACGCCGCATTGAAGCAGTCATTTCTGCAAAAGGATTCCCGACCAAGTATTGAGTGCATAACTGAACATAATTATTTGAAGGTTGACTTTTTTTGTATTAAAAACACTTTTCTTTTATTGGTCGGATGAAATATGCTAATTTTTTGAGATAGGATTTTTGAGTTTTCATGAGCTGTATGCCAAAATCATCAATATTAAAACAAGAAAAGGCTTGAACTACTTCAGTTGTGTGTAATGAATCTAAAATATATGAAAGTCTAATGTTTATCAGTACATTACAGAAAATAATGAACTTTATCACAATATGCTAATTTTTTGAGAAGGACCTGTATACCATAGTTTGTGGACTAAATAATATACACTGATTTGGGTTATTTTCACCCAAAAAATGCAGCAGAATACAATTTGGCCTAAATGTATGAATAAAGATGATTTGCTAAATATTATAACAGAAAAGCATGTTTTTTTCCCCAAAATTGTCAGTCTTTTTTCATTTATTTAGCAAAAAATACATAAAATAACTCAGCTGTGATTAAATACCATCAAAAGAAACCTCTATTTGTGTGAACAAAACCATAAAAAATGTATATGAGTACAGTGTTGCATAACCGCGCAATTTTCATCCAAAGTGCGATAGCGCTGAAAGCTGAAAATTGGCCTGGGCAGGAAGAGGGTGAATGTGCCCAATATTGTAGTAGTTAAATACCCTGCCCCTCTATCGCTTCCAAATCACCTAATTTTATCTGCAGGAATTAACGATAGCCTAAAAAGGTCATAAATGTGTAGATGTATAGATTCGTAAATGTAAGATTATATTTTCATTTACACATACATTTTTGAAATCTAGCTATTTTTAAAGAATATTCTACTGTGTAAACTACTTTTTTTTGTTTTCCCTTTCTTTTTACCTTGGAGTCACTTCTGCAAGAGCTGGATGTTTGTTGCTATTCCACACTCTATAGTTGTGTGTAATTTTCCACATTCCTACAAAGGCAGACCCGTAATCGGACAGAATCTTCTCATTGTCTGAAACAAAGTGAAAGAACACAAACCACATTGAAATAACTTGTCAGATGAACTACTATTAATAATTAAATCTCTTAAGAAAAATTCAGCTCCTGACCCAGACGGATTCTCCTCCTTCTAATACAAAAAAAATCACCAACTTCTAATACCAAACTTAACAAAATTATACAATAACATTCTAAAGGGAGATCAATGCCCAGAAGAAATGTTACTTGCCAATATGTCCCTCATCCCAAAACCAAAGATCATACATTGCCACAAAACTATAGACCGATTACAGTAATAAATAATGATTTTAAGATATTTAGTAGACTTTTAGCAAATAGATTAGCCTCAATAATCCCCTTCCTGATTTCCCCCTACCAGTCAGGATTTATACCAGGCAGACAAATTACAGACAATATAAGACTAGTCAAACGTAATTCAAGACGCAAATATTAAATCCAAATCCATTCTATTATTAAGTTTAGCTATTAATAAGGCCTTTGACAGTGTTTCCTGGAACTTCCTAGATATAGTACTAAATAAATATGGTTTCAAAGGAGAAATTACCGATGCCTATCACGCTCTTTATCACAACCCATCCACTAGGATAAGACTGCCAGGCTGTAACTCTGACTTTTTCAGAGTGGGCAGGGGCACACAGCAGGGATGCCCCCTCTCCCCATTACTTTTCGCTCTAACGATTGAACCCTTAGCAACAGCAATCTTATTAAACCCAGACATCAAGGGCTATTCAATAAATAACGACACCTATAAATTAAGCATGTATGCAGATAATATGATCCTATTTCTCACACAACCTAATATTTCTCTACCGAACCTTTTACATACCCTTAATACATTTGCATCTTTATCAGGATTGATGGTAAATGTATCCAAATCTATTGGGATGCCAATAAATATTCCACCATCCCATTTAGATTCCCTACGCTCCGCTTTCAATTTCTCCTGGTCGTTTGAATCGCTCCCATACCTAGGTATTTTCCTCACCCCTAATATCAAAGACCTATCATCCAAAAACTACGTACCAATGCAAAAATGAAGATCGACACTAAAAATGTGTAAATCCTTCAAAATATAATTTTTAGGCAGAATCACAGCAATTAAAATGACTATTTTACCAAAGATATTATACCTATTCAGGGCACTCCCAATGATTACTAAATTCCAAACAAATATTAAATAAATTCATATGTCTAGATTCTCACCCACGATTATCAAAAATGGTTTTATATAAACCACAAAGTTGCGGAGGACTGGGCCTCCCAGACTTTTGGCTGTGCTACTCATCTGCCAGATGGTCTCAAATGGCACAATGGCATATTCTCAATCCCAAGATTCCATGGGTTAGATTTGAGAGAGATTCCATTCAACCATAATCCATCTCAGGCATATTGTGGGGAAACAAAATTTCAAAACCACACCATTGAAACCCTCAACTAAATAGTCTCACAATCATACCAACTATGAAAATTATACAATAAAAAAAAAATCAACCTTATATCTAAATCTCCCCCACTTGCCTGCTTCATAGGCGACCCAAAATTCTTCCAAAATACTAATGACGCTGGTGACTGCACATGGTGGACCAACAATAATCTGACTTCTCTCAGAAATTTTATAGAAAACAAAAACTTCACCTCATTCACTTCATTAAAAACTAGACACCAAATTCCCAATACAGAGTTTCATAAATTCTTACAGATTAGACACTAACACATATTTTCAAAACAACAAATTCACAGCCACCCTCATTTTTTGAGAAAATATGCCTAAAGTCACCAAGAAAATCTCGTCTGATATCAGAAATATACTCTAACTTAATTAACAACACAGAAATAAACAAACTCCCCTACATGGTCAGATGGGAATGAGAAAATAGGATTTTTATAACAGCTTACCTGTAAAATCCTTTTCTTGGAGTACACCACGGGACACAGAGCCCAAGTCATTACATAGAGGGTTGTATAGTTCACCACAGGTGATTGGACACTGGCATAACCAATGAAGACAAGTTCCCCTCTATATAACCCCTCCCATATGGGAAGTACCTCAGTTTTGTAGCAAAGCAGTAAGTATCCCAGAAAAGGGGCGGGACCACTGTGTCCCGTGGTGCACTCCAAGAAAAGGATTTTACAGGTAAGCGGTTATAAAAATCCTATTTTCCTTATCGTACACCACGGGACACAGAGCCCAAGTCATTACATAGTGGGACGTCCCAGAGAAATGCTCAATATGAGGGGAGGGAGACACAGATCAAGCAGACCGCCATCGGACGAGAGGCTCTAAACCGCTGCCTGCAGCGCACTACGGCCGAAGGCGGCATCCTCATGTCCTGTTACATAAGTGCCCAGGAGGCACTTATTGCCCTGGTCGAGTGCGTCTTAACAGGAAAAGGAGGAGGTTTATTCCTTAAATCATAAGTTTGAATAATCACTTGTCGAATCCATTTAGAAATGGTCGATTTTGATGCTGCCTGGCCCTTTTTGGGACCATCTGGCAGAATAAACAACACATTTGTTTTACGCATCTGAGCAGTTGCTTGCAGATAAACCTTTCATTGCTCTCACTACATCCAGAGAGTGCAATAATTTTTCCCCCGCTGACTGCGGTTCAGCAAAAAAGGCAAAACAATATCTTGATTTAAATGGAACGGCGAGACCACTTTAGGAAGAAAAGTAGGATGGGGCCGTGATACAATTTTGTCTTTGTGACAAACTAAATAAGGTTCTTTACAAGAAGGAGCTGCTAATTCAGATACTCTCCTAGCAGAGGAGATGGCAACCAGGAATGCCAATTTATGACTCAAGAGAATCAATGGAATATGACGAATAGGTTCAAAAATAGGATTTTTATAACAGCTTACCTGTAAAATCCTTTTCTTGGAGTACACCACGGGACACAGAGCTAGTCATTACATAATGGGTTAAGGGTCACCAGCGGTGATTGGACACTGGCACAACCAATGGAAGACAGTTCCCCTCCATATAACCCCTCCCATCAGGGAAGTACCTCAGTTTTGTAGCAAAGCAGTAAGGTTCCCATAAGAAGGGGGGGACCTCTGTGTCCCGTGGTGTACTCCAAGAAAAGGATTTTACAGGTAAGCTGTTATAAAAATCCTATTTTCTTTATCGTACACCACGGGACACAGAGCTAGTCATTACATAATGGGACGTCCCAGAGCAATGCTCATATGAAGGGGGGGAGACACAGATCAAAACAGGCCGCTTGCGGACCAGAAGCCCTATACTGCTGCCTGCAGCACACTTCGCCCAAAGGCGGAATCCTCATGTCCTTTCACATCTATTTGATAGAATTTGGAAAATGTATGGACTGAAGACCAAGTTGCAGCTTTACAGATCTGAGCCATCGAAGCCTGGTGGTGCACTGCCCATGAAGCACCTATCGCCCTGGTAGAGTGCGCCTTAACAGGAAAAGGAGGAGTCCTGTTCTTTAAACCATAAGCTTGAATAATTACTTGTCTAATCCACCTGGAAATGGTGGATCTTGATACCGCTTGGCCCTTCTTGGGCCCATCTGGTAAAATAAACAAAACATCTGTTTTACGTATCTGAGCGGTTGCTTGCAGATACACCTTTACCGCTCTCCCTAGATCTAGAGAGTGTAATAATTTTTCCCCCGCCGTCCGCGGGTTTGGAAAAAAGGAAGGCAGAACAATGTCTTGATTCAAGTGAAAAGCCGACACCACCTTAGGTAGAAAAGCCGGATGGGGTCGTAGTACGATTTTGTCCTTGTGACAAATTAGATAAGGCTCTTTACAAGAAAGAGCTGCTAGCTCTGATACTCTCCTAGCAGAAGCTATAGCAATCAGAAAAGCCAACTTCCTACTTAATATAATTAAAGGAATATGGCGAATAGGTTCAAAAGGTTGCTTTTGCAACACTGACAATACCAAATTCAAATCCCATGGACACAAGGGAGTCCTAACTGGAGGATTTATCCTCAGTACCCCCTTAATGAATGTCCGAACTAGGGAGTGAGATGCCAATGGTCTCTGAAAGAAGACTGATAGAGCCGATATTTGCCCTTTGATGGTGCTAAGGGCTAAATTCATATCCACTCCTAACTGGCAAAAAGCAAGAATCCTGCTTATTTCATATTTCTGAGGATTCCAACTTCTGGATTCACACCAGGAAACGTATGCTCTCCAGACTCTCTGATAGATGAGTCTGGAGGCTGGCTTTCTAGCATTAATGAGCGTAGAAAGAGCCGGACCAGAGACCCCTCTCTTTTTAAAAATGTGGGTCTCAGCAGCCAGGCCGTCAACTTTAGCCTTTGTAAGGAAGGGTGGAATACTGGACCCTGTGACAGCAGGTCGTGTCGGAGTGGAAACTTCCAGGGCCTTCCTATCGCCGTTTTTACAATCTCGGCATACCAAGGCCTCCTGGGCCAGTTTGGGGCCACTAGGATTACTGGTATTCCCTCCTCCTTGATCCTGCGAAGCAGTCTTTGTAGAAGAGGGATCGGAGGGAATGCCTAGATCAGTGAGAACTGATTCCATGGAGTTATTAGAGCGTCTGTATTATTAGAGCGTCTGTCCCGTAGGCTAGAGGATCCCTCGTTCTGGACACAAAGTTGTCCAATTTCTTGTTGAACCTGGCAGCTAGCAGGTCTACATCTGGGTTTCCCCATCTCAGACATATGGCCTGAAAGATCTCGGGGTGAAGAGACCACTCCCTGGTAGCAGCTGCTGACGACTCAGGTAGTCTGCTTGCCAATTTTCCATCCCTGGAATGAAGATTGCAGAAAGGCAAGGTACATGCTCTTCTGCCCATGCCAGGATCCGGTTCACCTCTCTTTGGGCTGCCCGACTGCGGGTGCCTCCTTGGTGATTGATGTAAGCTACTGCAGTAGCATTGTCGGATTGAACCCGAACTGGGTAGCCCTGTAACCTGTATGTCCAGGTTTTGAGGGCTAGATATACCGCCCGGATCTCTAGCACATTGATGGGCAGGATCCCCTGAGTCTTGGCCCAGGTTCCCTGGGTAGAAGCCTCCTCGAATACTGCACCCCAGTCCGATAGGCTGGTATTCCTAGATACCACCTTCCAGGCCACTGGGAGGAAGGACTTTCCCTTCCGTAAATTCCTGGCTTCTAGCCACCAATCGAAGTTGTGGCGTACTTGTGAGGACAGGCGCATGGGTATATCCAGAGCTTGGCTCTTCCTGTTCCAGGAAGCTAAAATATTGCCTTGAAGTAGTCTCGAATGAAACTGGGCGTAAGGGACCGCCTCGAAGGAGGCTACCATCTTTCCCAATAGTCTCATGCAAAGGCGAATAGACGGCCTCTTGTTTGCTTTGACCTTGTGGATCAGGTCTTTCAGAGACTGTATCTTCGGTTCTGGCAGGTATACCTCGTTTTGGGCTGTATCTATGATCATGCCCAGGTACCCTATCCTTCTTTGGGCCTGGAGAGAGGATTTTTGTAAATTTATAATCCATCCTAAATGCTCCAGGTATCCTACTGTAGTGTGTACAGCGTGACCCAATCCGTCCTTTGACTGATCTATTACTAGTAGATCGTCCAGATAGGCTGTTACCGCAATGCCCCGTGTTCTTAGGTTACTAACAGAGGAGCTAGCACCTTTGCGAACACTATGGGCGCGGTGGCTACACCAAACGGCAGAGCCACAAATTGAAAGTGGCGATCTTCTACCGCAAACCTTAGGAATCTTTGGTGAGCGGGGAGGATGGGTATGTGTAAATGTGCGTCCTTGATATCTATGGACGCCATGAATTTTCCGCCCTTTAAAGTGGCGGCCACGGATCGGATCGTTTCCATTCGAAAATGGCGATCGTTCAGGAACCGATTTAGGGATTTTAGATCCAGGATGGGTCTGACATCTCCATTTGGCTTTGGAATCACAAAGAGGTTTGAGTAAAAACCTGAACCTCGCTCTTTTTGGGGTACGTCTGTAACTACCCCTTGAGCCATTAAGTGATTCAAACCTTTGAAGAAGGATTCTCTTTTTTGTGGATCCTTGGAGAGTCTTGAACCTCGGAATTGAGAAGATGGGATCTCTCGAAATTCCAGTTTGTACCCTGAGGATATTGTGGATACTACCCAATTGTCCTGGATTTCTGACCACCAAGTTGCTCAGAACTGACAAAGCCTTCCTCCCACTCGGCCGAGCGGGGGCGCCCCTTCACTGAGAGGCTTTGGGGGCTTGCTTATTAGCTCTTGCACCCCACGGCTTCTTGTTCTTCTGAGCTTGCCCCTTGGCTTTTGTGGGCGGCTAAAACAGGCCGCCGCCACTGGTTGGAGTCAGATTTCCCGGGAGCTGGGGAGAGAGCGTTTAAAACAAGATCTCTTGTTTTTCTTTCTCTCAGGTAAAAGTCATTTTACCACTTGCTCTTCTGTATATATTTTTCTAAATCTTCCCCAAATAGGCGTTCGCCATGGAACGGGAACTTGCCAACAGCTTTTTGCATGGGGTCTCCGCTGACCAATGCTTAAGCCAAAGTACTCTGCGCATCTGTACCAGCTGGAGTGTAAGGCGTGATGCCTGTATGATAGAATCTCTCATGGCATCCACTGTGAAGCATAAGGCTTTTAGGCAAATTTTTCCCAATTTCTAGCCTGCTCTGAAGGCAGTTCCTTCAGCCCCTGCTTTACCTGTTGGCTGATGACCTGACCCATACCGACTGCTGCTACTGCAGGTTGGGTAATTGAGCCGGCCAAAAGGAAGGAGGATTTCAACTTCCTCTCAGAAGGATCTTTTAAACCCTTGTACATTATCCACCGGACATGTCAGGTTTTTATTTACACAAGAAATAGCCGCAACTACCGCAGGCAGGCTCCATTTCTTAAAAAAAAAATTTTTCCCCCATAGGATAAAGAATGTTAAACCTTTTTGGAGGTGAGAAACGCTTATCTGGATGTTGCCAGTTTGCGTATATTAGATCCTCTAGTAACGGATGAACCGGGAAGGAGCATGCACCTTGCAGGGATCTTAATGACCCTAGGGAGGAGACAGGTAATTCCGTTACCTCCGCAGAGGTTAACTTAAATGCACTGCTATAGCATTGTACCTGTGACCTTAAAATCTGGCTCCTCATCCTCTGCTGATGTAGCCTCCTCCTCCTCATCCTCCTCCCTCAGGTACTTCTGAAGGGAGGTCCAATACTGGAAGAGACCTGCTTCGCTTATTGTTCCTTTTTAGAGGACTTAGCGATTAAGGTAGCAATTTTTTCCTCCAGATTATTTAGGGCAGCTGATAAAGTGTCCTCAGTGACATATACAGGCCCAGGCTCCACTGGGGAAGCCGCCATACCTGACAGAGGTAATGGCTCATCCTGAACAGGTGCATTTAGCAACCCAGGAGAGAAAGGTACCGAGTCAGCACAGTTAGAGCCTCCTCTCAGGCGGTGGTGCTTTCTTATCTCTTTTTGTCCGTATTACTTCCCCTGGAAGGCTTACCGTTTAGACAAAATACAAGGTACCTAAATGCATATACTACCGTGTTCAGTTTAGCAAATACATTAAGTATGCAACTTTTAACACATAACTATGCATAACATGGATGTCTTCTAGGAAGTACCCAATCCAACCACATGGAGTCTTACGTCCCTGTATAGCTGCTGTGTTTCTCTGCCAAGAATAAGAGAACTAACGAGCTTGCTTGCTGCTGCAGTGCTTCTCACACTGACAGTCTTTTAAAATTGGCGCCGTTTCTGTGCCTGCGCGCGCCACGTGCCTTCGCCCCCCCCCCTCCGATAAAGCGCGCTCCCGCGCGCGCGGCCCTTAGCGCTATGGCGGTGGCCATAGTGAGAGAGGACTCTCATCAGCCCTTGTTCCCACTTACCTGCATCTGCAGGTGTCTGGTCGGCCACCGAAAGGAGGATCGGGGTGCCCCAGCAAGCTCAGCAGCGGAGGTGACGAGCAGTGTACTTCGCCGAAGCCGACACTGAACAGAGTGAGGTGAGTATATTCAGCTCTTTACTCCCCCCAGTGGTGGAAAAAAAGAAGACATCCACTTTTTGAAAAAGGTCCCAACCTAGTTATGGACCTTCTAATCTCACCTTATCCACGCCGCAGGTTTTTCTGCTGAAAGATTTCAGACAGATACCAAACTTCACCCTTCACGGTGGGCTATGTGTGCCAACCTTCAGGGATATGGGTTCCTATTTAAAGGATACCTCTCCCCTGGGCCTTGTACAAGACTCTTACCAGGACTTTATAGCGAAATAGCGAAAGTGCTGGATCTTAGAGCCCAGTCCTCCGAAGAGAGACATTACAGGCGACGCCTCATGGATGAGGCCCGGATCCCATCCAGATTCAGCTCATTTGTAGGCGTCTTGGATGGATCCGAAAGCATAGCTCTTTTACCCCCAGAGGGTCTCTTTGGTAGAGCTTTCCTTTAGCACCTCCTAACGCGTCCAACACCTTTCGACACTGGCGGAAAAACTGAGGTACTTCCCTGATGGGAGGGGTTATATGGAGGGGAACTGTCTTCCATTGGTTGTGCCAGTGTCCAATCACCGCTGGTGACCCTTAACCCATTATGTAATGACTAGCTCTGTGTCCCGTGGTGTACGATAAAGAAAGGGCTGTTTTTGCAAGCCTGACAGAACTAGAATCAAATCCCATGGGCACAAGGGAGGTTTGACTGGTGGATTAACCCGCAACACTCCCTGAATAAATGCCCAGATTAAGGAATGAGATGCCAACGGTCTCTGAAAAAAAGACAGATAGAGCCGAAATTTGACCCTTAATAGTACTGAGGGTTAATTTCATATCTACCCCCAATTGACAAAAAGCCTGAATCCTACCAATGACATAATTTTTATGGGTTCCACCCTCTGGATTCACACCAGGAAACATATGCCTTCCAGACTCTATAATAAATTATTCTAGAGGCCGGCTTCCTAGCATTGAGAGTAGAAAGAACTGGGCCCGAGAGCCCACGTTTCTTCAGCATGTAGGTTTCAACAGCCAGACAGTCAAATTTAGCTTTCGTAAAGAAGGATGGAACACTGGACCTTGTGATAACAGGTCTTGGCGAAGTGGGAGAATCCAAGGTTCCCCCACCGCCATCCTTATAATCTTGGTGTACCGGACCTTCTGGGCCAATTCAGGGTCACCAGGAGAACTGGTATCCCCTCTTCCTTGATCTTGCAAAGAAGTCTCTTCAAGAGTGGAACTGGAGGGAATGCATAGATCAGGGAAAACTGATCCCAGGGAATCATCAGTGCATCAGTTCTGTAGGATCGAGGATCTTTTGTCCTTGACACAAAATAGTCTAATTTCCTGTTCAACCTGGAAGCGAACAGGTCTACATGCAGGGTCCCCCATTTTTGGCATATGTCCTGAAAAATGTTGTGGTGGAGAGACCACTCACCTGGCATCAATTGCTGGCAGCTTAGGTAATCCGCTTTCCAAGTCTCTACCCTGATATGAAGATCGCAGAGGGGCAAGGAATATGAGCTTCTGCCCATGCTAAAATCTTGTTCACCTCTGAGCATCTCTGACTCTGGGTGCCCCCCTGGTGATTGATGTAAGCCACCGCAGTAGCGTTGTTGGATTGAATCCGAACCGGGTAACCCTGTAACCTGTATGTCCAGGTTCTGAGCGCTAGATATACTGCCCGAATCTCCAGAATGTTGATGCTCAGGCTCCTTTCGGACTTGGACCAAGTTCCTTGGGCTGAGACCTCTTCTAGAATTGCCCTCCAGCACAACAGGCTGGCATCCGTTTGACACCACCTTCTAAGTGACCGGGAGAAAGGATTTCCCTGCTCGTAAATTCTTGGTGCTTAACCACCAACTGATGCTTTGGCGCACCTCTGAAGACAGGCGCATTGGCCAATCTAGAGCCTGGATCTTTCTGTTCCAGGCAGCCAGGATACTGTTCTGAAGTAGACTTGAATGAAACTCGGCATACGGAATGGCTTCGAAAGAGGCCACCATCTTCCCCAACAACTTCATGCAAAGGCGAATTGATGGTTTTCCCTTTGCCCTGACCATGCAGACCAAATCCTTCAGAGATTTGACCTTTGGCTCTGGAAGGAATACTTTGGTTTGGGTCGTGTCTAAGACCATGCCCAAGTACTCCACCCTTCTCAGAGGCTGTAGAGAGGACTTCTGGAAGTTTAGAATTCAGCCTAAATACTCTATTACCTCCTGCTGTTTATGTCTTTAGTGGGACTACCAACTCTCTCATGACATAACGGGAATTTTTGATTCACGGTCTGGCCCCCTCTGGTCCAGCACTCATGGTAAGAATGTGTGATGTAGCGCGTCTCTATGGCCTCGGCTTAGCCTGGTGGTTCTATATTGAAATATATTTCTTATATCCACGATAATATTGTTCATAATGTTTTCTTTTATTTTCATAGTTACGTGACAACCCAATTTTTCATTTCCTGTCCATTAAAAAACACACATATATATATATATATATATATATATATATATATATATATATATATATATATATATATATATATATCTCCTGAAGAAGCGGATTCTGTTTTTGAATCACAACGTGAAACATGTAGAGCACAGCATATTATGTATGTACAGTTGTATTCTTGTCCATTGATTGTAATGGTATGATACATTGAAATGTCACGAAATTACCATTGTTTCTATGAAATGTAAAAATAATTGTTTCTATATATATTTTTGTAATATAAACCCCCTTTTTACTATCTACTCTCAACTGGTCATCAGTTAGCATAAGGTGCCAACATAGTCCACCTCAGCCTCATCTTCTCTATACAACGTTTAATGGGACGAAGGCACCATTTTTATACATCTTTTATCTCTAGCACTTGCAATATAGGTATTTTACCGTACTGAGTACACTGAGATTTAACCGTGCCACTGACTATTCTATCAAGAGTAGATCATCCAGATAGGCCATCACCGTTATGCCCTGCGTTCTTAGATTTGCTAGAAGCGACTAGAAACCACTGATCAAATTTTTTCCATTCAGAAATGCCGAATGTTTATAAACTGATTCAGAGCTTTTAGATCCAGAATGGGTCCGACGTCTCCGTTTGGCTTCGGAACCACAAAGAGATTTGAATAGAACCCCGTACCTCGTTCTTTTAGGGGGCCCGCTTTGATTACCCCCTGGGACAGCAAGTGATCCACTGCTTGGAGGAAGGGTTTTCTCTTTAATGGATCTTTGGAGACATTTGAATTTAGGAACCGATAGGGTGGGATTTCCCGGAATTCTATTTTGTATCCTAGGGATACCGTGGAAATTACCCATTTGTCCTGGATCTCTGTTTGCCAAGCGGCTGAAAACTGCAGAAGCCGTCCCCCCACTCGGCCGAGTGGGGGCGCCCCTTCATAAGGAAGCTTTAGGGTTCGGTTTACCGATCCTTTGTACCCACGGCTTTTTGCGACCCTGGGTCCAATTCTGGGTCTTAGGCTTTGTGGTTGACTGAAAATGCCGTTGCCACTGCCAAGAGGCAGAGGTGCCTGGAACCGGAGAGAGAGACCGTTTAAAACATGGGCGTTTATTTTTCTCCGGTAATAGTGTAGTCTTACCACTTGAGATCCTCTGGATGTATTTATCCAGATCATCCCCAAGGAGCCGTTCCCCATGAAAGGGAAAGCCAGCTAAAAGCTTTTTACATGGAGCTTCCGCTGACCAATGCTTTAACCAAAGGATTCTGTGCATATACACCAGTTGGAGCGTGAGGCGGGATGCCTGTTGGATAGAATCTCTAATGGAATCGACAGTAAAACATAATGCCTTAGGCAGGCTCTCCCAAAGCTTGAGCTGGTCTGGAGGAAGATCCTTGATCCCTTGTTTCACCTGTTCCTTTAGGACCTGACACATACCAACTGCCGCCACAGCAGTTTGGGTCACAGCGCCCGCCATAAGGAAGAATTAAGCAAAGATTCTAACTTCTTTTCAGAAAAATCTTTAAACACCTGACCATTGTCTACTGGACAAGTTAGGTTTTATTTACAAAAGAAATGGCTGCATCCACCGCTGGTAGCTTCCATTTTTTTGTAAACTTTTCCTCCATGGGATAGAGAACATCAAATTTCCTAGGAGGATAGAAACGCTTATCTGGATGTTGCCAGGCTGCGTAAATAAGATTCTCTAACAAAGGAGGAACAGGAAAGGAGCATGCAGCATGTGGGGATTTTAATGAACCCAGGGCGGAGACAGGCGATTCAGTTAACCCTTCAGAGGGCAACTTGAACGTGGAACGTACTGCTTCAGTATAACATTGCACCTGCAATTTTTGAGTCTGAGGCAAAAAAGGACCCTCTGATCCACCTGATTCATCCAACTGCTCATCATCCTTATCCTCTAAGGGTGCCACATCATC
This sequence comes from Rana muscosa, assembly GCA_029206835.1. Lineage (NCBI taxonomy): Eukaryota > Metazoa > Chordata > Amphibia > Anura > Ranidae > Rana > Rana muscosa. The sequence goes on along the minus strand of CM055122.1, from coordinate 60,338,535 downwards.
CTCAACGTCCTCATCAGACTTATCTGAAGACGGACCTAGAACAACCGAAGGGGACCTGCTTCGCTCTTTATCCTTTTTTGTGGATTTGGCGATTAAAGAAGCGATCCTGCCTTCCAATTTGTCTAGAGCTGCTGCCAAAGTGTCTTCAGTGACATATGCAGGAGCTGGCACAACAGGCGAGGCTGCTATACCTGATAAAGGCAATGGCTCATCCTGTATGGGTGCATATGATTCCTCAGAAGAGGATAATATCCGTCCAGAATGGTTAGAGCCTCCTGTTTAAGGCGGCCTTAAATTTTTTGTCTTTATTATTCCCTGAATTCTTTTTCTGGGAAGACATATTCCTAAGCCAAAGCAGAGGTACAAGACAGTGCAAACACTACTGTGCTAGTTTAGCAATCTACATAAAGTATGCAACTAATCACACAGTCTGAATGCTGAGTAGGTGCCTTTAAAGAGTGCCTGTAATCCAACCACCCAGAGAACTCATGTGCCCCTAAGCTGCTGTGTCTCTTCAGTGGGTCTGTCAGGCGCCTGAGGCTGTATTTCAAACATTGCCGATTTGCGCATGCCGACGTGCCTGCTCGTGTGGCCACGCCCCCCCTCGGCTCTCAGAGAAAAGCGCACGCGCCTATGGGAAATGGCGGCTCAGAGTAGTCAGTCTGTATCCTGAGCAGCAGACCTGAAGAGACATCATCTGCCTAATAGTAGTGAGGGCTATGCAGAGCTAGCAGCAGAGGAAGTGTGCTGAACTGACACTGAGCTCTCGTTCTAGACATGGTAAGTGGAACTCCGACTCTTTACTCCTCTAGTGGTGGTTTACAGGCAAGACGCTCTACTCAAAAACAGGGGAAAGTTTAAGTGTTTAAAACTTTTCCCACTTACCTTATCCATGCCACAGGACTGCTGAAGACCAGACAGTACCAATCTTCACCCATCACGGCGGTTAGTGTTGTGCCAACCTTCAGGGGTATGGGTTCCTACTTAAAGGAGGCCTCTTCCCTGGGCCTTGTAAAAGACTCTGCCAGAATACTTTTGCGCATTTAAATAGCGAAACTGCTGGATCCCAGAGCCCAGTCCTCAAAAGAGAGACATTACAGGCACCGCCTCGGTCTTCAGCGAGGCTCGGGTACCATCCATTTGGCGTAATTTAATAAGCGGTTTGGATGGACCCGGTGGCGTAGCTCCTTAACCCCCAAAGGAATTTTTTCCAACAGAGCTTCTAGCACATCCTTACTTGTGTCCTACACCTTAAACACTGGCGAAAAAACTGAGGTACTTAACTCATGGGAGGGGTTATATAGAGGGGAACTTGTCTTCATTGGTTGTGCCAGTGTCCAATCACCTGTGGTGAACTATACAACCCACTATGTAATGACTTAGGCTCTGTGTCCCGTGGTGTACGATAAAGAAATAAACTTCTCTTTTTCTGTCCAAGACTGGGACAAATGCATCAACAACTTACATAAATGTTCTAGATCAATCACAGTTAAAGAGACCGTACTAAAATTATTCACTAGATGGTACTATACCCCGGTTAAACTGCATTCCATTTTCCCCACAACACCTCCGATTTGCTTTAGAGGCTGCAACTCCATAGGCTCATACTCACACATTTTCTGGGATTGTGATAAGATTACACAAATATGTTAACAATTAGAAAATTTTGCCTCTAAAATCTCGAATAATAGTTTACAGTGGGTACGGAAAGTATTCAGACCCCCTTAAATTTTTTCACTCTTTGTTATATTGCAGCCATTTGCTAAAATCATTTAAGTTAATTTTTTTTCCTCATTAATGTACACACAGCACCCCATATTGACAGAAAAACACAGAATTGTTTAAATGTTTGCAGATTCATTAAAAAAGAAAAACTGAAATATCACATGGTCCTAAGTATTCAGACCCTTTGCTCAGTATTTAGTAGAAGCACCCTTTTGATCTAATACAGCCATGAGTCTTTTTGGGAAAGATGCAACAAGTTTTTCACACCTGGATTTGGGGATCCTCTGCCATTCCTCCTTGCAGATCCTCTCCAGTTCTGTCAGGTTGGATGGTAAATGTTGGTGGACAGCCATTTTTAGGTCTCTCCAAAGATGCTCAATTGGGTTTAAGTCAGGGCTCTGGCTGGGCCATTTAAAAACAGTCACGGAGTTGTTGTGAAGCCGTTATTTTAGCTGTGTGCTTAGGGTCATTGTCTTGTTGGAAGGTAAACCTTCGGCCCAGTCTGAGGTCCTGAGCACTCTGGAGAAGGTTTTCATCCAGGATATCCCTGCACTTGGCCGCATTCATCTTTCCCTCGATTGCAACCAGTCGTCCTGTCCCTGCAGCTGAAAAACACCCCCACAGCATGATGCTGCCACCACCATGCATCACTGTTGGGACTGTATTGGTGATGAGCAGTGCCTGGTTTTCTCCACACATACCGCTTAGAATTAAGGCCAAAAAGTTCTATCTTTGTCTCATCAGACCAGAGAATCTTATTTCTCACCATCTTGGAGTCCTTCAGGTGTTTTTTTTTTAGCAAACTCCATGCGGGCTTTCATGTGTCTTGCACTGAGGAGAGGCTTTTGTCGGCCACTCTGCCATAAAGCCCCGACTGGTGGAGGGCTGCAGTGATGGTTGACTTTCTACAACTTTCTCCCATCTCCCGACTGCATCTCTGGAGCTCGGCCACAGTGATCTTTGGGTTCTTTTTTACCTCTCTCACCAAGGCTCTTCTACCCCGATAGCTCAGTTTGGCCGGACGGCCAGCTCCAAGAAGGGTTCTGGTCATCCCAAACATCTTCCATGTAAGGATTATGGAGGCCACTGTGCTCTTAGGAACCTTAAGTGCAGCAGAATTTTTTTGTAACCTTGGCCAGATCTGTGCCTTGCCACAATTCTGTCTCTGAGCGCTTTAGGCAGTTCCTTTGACCTCATGATTCTCATTTTCTCTGACATGCACTGTGAGCTGTAAGGTCTTATATAGACAGGTATGTGGCTTTCCTAATCAAGTCCAATCAGTATAATCAAACACAGCTGGACTCAAATGAAGGTGCAGAACCATCTCAAGGATGATCAGAAGAAATGGACAGCACCTGAGTTAAATATATGAGTGTCACAGCAAAGGGTCTGAATACTTAGGACCATGTGATATTTAAGTTTTTCTTTTTTAATAAATCTGCAAAAATGTCAACAATTCTGTGTTTTTCTGTCAATATGGGGTGCTGTGTGTACATTGAGGAAAAAAATGAACTTAAATGATTTTAGCAAATGACTGCAATAGAACAAAGAGTGAAAAATTTAAGGGGGTCTGAATACTTTCCGTACCCACTGTAAATCTAACTTTACGTAATTGTGTCTTTGCCCCCATCATCGGACTTCCCATCCATAATATGAGACTAATACACACAATCTGTGTATCAATCCATTGGCTAATAGCATTCCACTGGAAATCCCCTTCAATTCCTCTAGAGCATTTGAAATCCAGAATCAACAATATTAATCTTATATAAAAAATATTCCATACAATACAGAATACCAATCATTTATATGATAAAAAAAATGGGACCCTTGGTTTAAACATTTCACACTTTTCTTTGAGCCGGTTTGAAATTTACTAGGCACAAGAAATAGATATGTCTTATATGTCGTTTTATAGGTCACAAGCTAAAAGACTGTACTAACACTGATGATAAAGCAAAATGTATTCACCTTAATGTAATGTATACTATTTTTCTGATTTTCCTTATATACAACTTGTTAATATTGTAATTATCCTGGCATTTATTGTATATTTTTGTACCTAATAAAAATAGTTTGTAAACAAAATAACTTGTCTAACCCTTTCGCTGCCAGAGCAGTTTTTTTATTTTGTGCACACATTTAAAAAATCATCTTAAGACTGAAGTAAATATTAGGGCACACAAACGCAATATATTCCCCATTTTTTTAATAAAATATAAAAAGATGAGGTTGTGCCGTATAAATAGATAACCAACATGTCAAGCCTTAAACTGCATGTGCCTGTGAACCAGCGATAAACTTCGGTACACTATTTTTCATAGGGCGAAGCTTTAAAAGCCCCTATGGGTAATCAGTTTAGACTGAGTTAACTGCGAATAACAGGCTTGGAACTATTGCTCTTACACTGGCATGCCAGCGATATGTAACATGAATAGAGGTTTTTGTGGGTTGGCTCCCGTGATGTGTGCATGGGGGGGGGGGGTTAAGTGCTTGGGTGTAACTTTAATTTTTTACATTTTTTTTTTTTAACCAAACTTTTCTTTTTTCATCACTTAGGCCCCATTCACAGATCACTTAGCGGGAATGCAGATGTCTTGCCACAATTTGGAATCGCAGAGATTCTACCCTTGATTCCAAATCGCTTATATGCGAAAAAAAAGTCCCCTATGGGATGTATTGTTTTGGTGACAGATTCTCTTTAACGAGACATCAGGGGTCTTAAAAACCTCACAATGTCCCACCTGCCCTCTAATGAAACTAATGGGGGGGCAGATCGCACTGTGCTATGCAGTATGAAGTCAGATCCCCGCCCCCTGCCTCCTGGAAGCTCAGAAATACCCCTTGATCTGTGTATTATGGAAGGCTGTAAAAGAGAGAGCCGCAGATAAACAGGTACAGCTTTATGTATGAGGATTTTCTTCATCTCTGTGCATCACCTAAAGCTTGTCACTTTTGTTATACTGACCCTTACGCCTCAATACTTTGTGTCACTGAACTGAAATAAGTATGTGCGCAAGAACTTCTGACCTTATCAGTATACTTGTTGATGGTCAGTTATTCAGAGTATAGAAACATGTTAACCAGCATATTAGCCAGGCAACTAGCATTTTAATGTTAACAATGGGTCTCTATGTTTCTCTTAGGAAAGGTTTACTTTAAAACTGAAGGTTATCATCAGGGGTTTATTCATTCATCCCAGAGGGATGAAAATGATTAAATTTAAACTGGGTACCCCAAACCCACTGGGTTGTAGCACAAATGCAGCCTAAATCTAAACAGCCATTTTTTCCCGACTAGAATACAACTAAAACCTGAAACCGTTCTATGCAATTGCAAAAATTACTCTGTAAATGTTTGTTGTGCTAAAGCCAAGTAGGTTCCTGATGCACAGTTAGTCATAGGGACATAATGGAATGATTTGGATGTCACTGCCTACTATCCAAAGATTAGTAATAAATCCTTTGGGTTTTTTTGTATTTCAGTTCATAAATGGTGCCGTGAACATATTTGATAATTGAGGAAGGAATACTGTAGTTACAATTTAATAAACAAAACATAAAGACACCATTGTTGTTGCAATACTAAAAGTTACACTACCTGGTTGTGTTGTAGCAGACAGCAAAGAATGAAGGTAAAGCGCAAGTTGTGCCCTGATCCATTCATCACCACCCTCCCAGCCTGTTCCATCAAGGAAAACATCATCCCGGTTTTCAGTAACATGTTTTACTAAGTGGTCAATGAAACGGAGGTCGGCTGTTGTTGGGTTTAGCACCTTCCTCAGCTCTGGGTCATGAATAGTGATTCGTGCTTCTTCAACCTGGATTTCAGATACAAGAATAAAAAAGGCTTAAACTTATTCAAGATATACCATAACCATCTCAAATTTACAGAAAGCAAATTGGTCTATGGCTTTTTACACAGTGCATGCGTTCATAACAACCTGGCATCACAATGCACAAAGTACTTCGTGGAGAAGTGTTTAAAGCGGAGCTCCGCCGGAAAAAAAAATATTAAAAGCCAGCAGCTACAGCTACAGCAGCTGCTGGCTTTTAATATTTGGACACTTGCCTGTCCTGGAGTCCAGCGACGTCCGCAGCAGAGGACGAGCGACCGCTCGTCGCTCTGCTGCTCCCTCCGCCATCCTCGCTGAGGGAACCAGGAAGTGAAGCCCTGCGGCTTCATGCCCGGTTCCCTACGGCGCATGCGCGAGTAGCGCTGCGCCGTTCTGATTGGTGCTCCTGTGTTCTGGGAGCCGAGTGTCTCCCAGAACACCAAGGAAAGTCTGCGGGAAGTGACATAACTCCCGCAGATTCCCGGAGAGAGGACTCCCGGATGTGGGTGAAAATACCTGTCTTAGACAGGTATCTTCACCCCCCTCCCCCCTGAAAGGTGTCAATTGTGACACCGGAGGGGGGGAGGGTTCCAAATAGCAAAAGTTGCTATTTAGGGTGGAGCTCCACTTTAAGGATTGTATTGCTGTCTGTATATCCATTGGGGAAATTCAGGATTCCTATTAGTCCTAGTAACCACTGTCAGTGGAACAGAGAGTGATGGCATAACAAAAATGACTTGATTGAAACTGGGACAGGAATAAAAGGGAAATCCTACAATGAGGACAGTTCCAGTGACAACAAATAGTGTAATAGGCCGGTTTCACACTGGGGCGGTGGGTGCGGTGGCAGTATAGCACCGCTATACCGTCGGGATTGCTGAGGTATTCGGCCGTTAGCAGTGCGGTTTTAACCCCCGCTAGCGGCCAAAAAAGGGTTAATACCAACCGCAAACCGCGGCTACAGCCGCGGTTTGCGGGCGGTATTACTGCGGTGTCCCATTCATTTCAATGGGAAGAAGCGGTGGAGGAGCGGTATACACACCGCTCCTCTCACTGCTCCAAATATGCGGCTAGCAGGACTTTTTTTCACGTCCTGTTAGCGCACCGCTCCAGTGTGAAAGCCCTCGGGGCTTTCACATTGGAGAGACAGCAGCCGCTGTTTAGGCTCGGTTTGCAGGCGCTATTTTTAGCAAAATAGCACCTGCAAACCGCCCCAGTGTGAAAGGGGCCTTACTACTCACACCACAGAGGTTTTCCCTTAGGGTAGATTTAGACGTACATTTAAATCTACCCTTTCTCTGAAGAATGATCCACTTTACATCGTGCTTTAGACGCTACTGACAAATAGTGAGGTGAGGAAGCGATGTGATGCCCGTTTTAACCAATTTTCGCAGACAAATGTGGTGCAACATAGCGGGGCATTTGCAGCGCTACCCCGCTTGCCTGAATTAGTGGCGTTTGTCAGGCTTGTCACCTGCTGATCACTCCATATCTGTTAGACATGCATCCTGACCGCTGCATGTAAACATTCCTGTCCGCTGCCTATTGCGGCTTAAGGGAGATTGGCAGGCAGCAAAAACTTGGTTTAACCACGCATTTTTACTGCACGTCTAAATGGATCCCTACTCTTTGTTGTGTCTGCAGGAGAGAAAGTAACAGAAGTTTTCCGACATGGGACAAAGACAAAAAAAAGAAAAAAAAAAAAAAGTGTTTCTAGTCATTCTCTACACTATCCAAAAACAAATAAAAAATTACCTTCAGATAAAATACAGTGTGTATATATATAGGGACTGCTTTATCTCCCAAATGATTTGCATTTCTGTCCATCTAGCGCAGAGATTTACACTGCTCTGCTAAACAACACAGGCCTGTTTGTTTTATCAACTGCAGTTAGGTAACACTTACAGGTCTTGTGACTGGACAGTACAGGAAAAGTAGCAAACCGATCAGCTAAAGTGGCTGTAAAGGCTGAAGGTTTTTTACATTAATGCATTCTCTGCATTAGGGTAAAAAAATATAATATTCTCATCTTTCCCCCCCAGCCCCCTCAAATACTTACCTGAGCCTGATCTCGATCCAGCGCTGTGGCCGACAGCACCTGCGCTGTTCCCTCTCTCACTCCCTCCTTACTTGACCATTGGCTCCTGTCAATCAAATCCAGTGATGAGGGAGTGGGGAGGGCAGGACTGAGCTGCTCTGTGTGTCAATGATCACACACAGTGCGGCTTGGGATCGAACCCCACGTGTGCTACTATAGGAAGCGGATTCCTTTGGTGGCATACGGAAAAGAGAAAGAGCCCTGGTGGGGGGTCTCCGAGAAGAGGATAATCTGGGCTGCTCTGTGGTTTTGCACAGAGCAGGCACAAGTATGACACATTTGTTATTTTATAAATAAAAGGAAAAAATTACTTTACAATCACTATACTCTCTCTATTCCTGTGCTTTCTCCAATCATCATGCTCCTATCAGCAGAATAACTGGTAGGATCCTTACTCTGTTTAGGTAGTAATGATGTAACAATGACTACTAAATAAATTTGTGCATTTTTCATTTTATTTTTTTATGTAAGTTTTAATGTTTAGAAAAAAAGTAAGCCAAGGAAACATGCCAGCATCCACAAAAAGCATATACATCGGATATTGAAAAATTAAACCATTTCCAAGACAAGGTCTATTTAGCTTGTTACACTGCCATCTATTGGCTAGAAGAGGTGCAAGTCAGCAACATCTTGAAAAAGTATTGATAGGACAGCCTGGTGAGCGAACACAGATTACAATGAGAAAAAGAAAAAGCCAACATGGACTCAAATTCAAATGCTACAAACAGTAGCTCGTTTAGTCAGTTGCTCGTCTGAAAGAAATATGCTAAATATTATCGGTACATACTATAACAACCAGTACGTCAACCACAACCTATTCCCAAGCCTGAAAAGAAACCACATGCAAATTCCTGCAAAATAACCCCCCCCCCCCAAAAAAAAAGAAGAACAGGTGTGAAAAAAAGAAGGCAAGTTCAGGACTGCGAGTTCGCCGTACAAGTTGTTGAAATGTAGAATCTGCTAGGGCCAGCAAAGCAAAATCTAAGCTGGAGGATACCGAAGGCGACCCTGACGTGATGTTGCCAGAAGGCCCAAATAGCATCAAATTGGTCTTGAGTGCCTTTACACGTGGCAATCCACTCCTCCACCTCCATAATCTCAGTCACCTTCCTGGTCCACTCCCCTACACTAGGAACCATCAGGCTCTTCCAGTATATAGGCATAAGACCTTTGGCAGCATTAAGGAGGTTCACTACGTTTATATTGAGAAAGAGGGATGGTGGGGAAGAGGAGCAAGAACTGCACCGGGGAGAGGGTAATATCAACATCCAGAATCCCCACTATTCGATCCCGGACGTCCGCCCAGAAAGTTGATATTATGGTACCGTCCCACCACATGTGGAGGAATGTGCCTCTCTAACCACAACCTCTCCAACAAAGGTCAGGGACTGACGGGTAGACCTGGGATAAGGCCGCAGGCACAGAGTATCATCTTGTCAATATCTTAACCGTTTTTCTTGTGTTTTGGCGTGGACTGAGCTTGAATGCGTCAATCCATATAGGTATATCATTTGCTCCTCCGTAAACTCACACTGGAGGTCACGCTCCCTTTCCCTAATAAATGTTGGCTTAGTACTAGGGGTAGCCGAGGCTAGCAGTTTATAGAGAACCAAGATATGGAACAGGATCCTTTGTAGCCCAAAGGCATTCAAAGGCCGTAAGGGTAGACCTGGTCCAGGTTAGGTGACCTTGTGTAGGAAAAAAAATTATGAAGCTGGCGATGCCTCCAAAAATTAAAGGGGAAGCCAGCAAACCTTCTCCCGATGGGAAGCTAGCGAGGCCAGGGCGTTTTTGTCCTGACTCCCCTCTTGACACGTTTGAGATCATTAAGGACCTAAACCTCTTTGCGAGGAAACTACTTTAAGAGTCTTTATTCTAAAAACAGATAGACTTGGCTTCACTACAACCCAGCATGATGAGGATCTGGAGGTCCTGATGTCCCTTTCGGACGATCGTGATCCTCTAGATCTCATCAATGCTATAGATTTGGAAAACCCTACTCCAAGAACCCACTATGTCCGATGTACCTCTCCTTTTTGTATGTAATTTGAATAATAAATCTGACAAGTTTCCTTCCCTTCAGACTAATCCCAATTTAGCAGCTTTTGTATCTTTGGCATCAGCCGAGATTAAAAAGCTACACAAAGATCTCAGAGTAATCTAACTTCCATAGAATAATCCGCTTTGGAAAAATTAAAAAACTGTCATTCTCTTACAATTAAGCCCTCTGACAAAGGGGGCAATATTGTACTAATGACCAATGATCAATACAAAAGTATGTGTCTAAAGATATTATCTAATCAAGATTGGTACAAACCGATCTCCAAGTTCAGTATTGCCAAATTTGAGATCCAGTTCTATGCGCTGATTGATGGTGCTTTTTCCCAAGGTGTCATCAATCAGGATGTTTGGGAGTTTCTGCGGATCAATTATCCGAGAATCCCAACACTATTTCGCCTGCTTAAGGTTCACAAGAATCTTGTTGAACCTCCTGGTAGGCCTATTATATCGGGGAATGGTGCCATTACAGAAAACTTAAGCATATATCTGGATACATATCTCAGACCATTTGTGATTGGGTTACCCTCATATACAAGGGACACTATTCATCTCTTGCAAAATCTAGAGGGATAACGGGTATCCGAACATGCTCTGCTAGTCGCTATTGATGTTGAAGCTTTATATAGCTCAATTCCTCATCATTTGGGGTTAGCGGCTATCAGACATATCATTTCTCAAGTGTATGATGCCAATTATAAGCTTGGCGAGTTTATCATGATGGCTTTGGAATTCATACTGAATCACAGTGTTTTTTCTTTTCATGGTTCCTATTTCCTCCAGGTACAGGGGGTTGCGATGGGGACTTCTTGTGCCCCATTGTATGCCAACCTGTACCTGGGGGAATGGGAAAGGTCTTTTCTGTCCAATAAGTCTGCCGATTCCCTCATTCATCATGTGGCTGCTTGGTTCCGCTACATTGATGATATCTTTATGATATGGGAGGGCTCAGCAGCAGAGTTGGAGGAATGCATGTCCAATATGAATCAGAACGAACTCAATTTGAGGTTTACAGTTACCTCTAGTGATATCAGTATCACTTTTTTGGATGCGACTCTTGTCAAGAATAGGGATGGTAGTGTGTCCAGCGGACTCTACCGTAAGGCCACGGCTGGGAACACAGTCCTTCATGCGACTAGTTCCCACCCTCAAGCCCTGGTAAGGTCAATCCCCTACAGCCAGTACTTGAGGCTGAAACGTAATTGTTCCAGCCAGGAAACTTTCCTCTGTGAGGCCAATGCTTTAAAAGACAGACTCCTACTGAGGGGCTATCCCCTTACATGCTTGAAGAGAGCCTTCAAGCGTGCTAATGGACAGGAAAGACGCAAACTATTGTTTGGTCCAAAAAAGAAAAATTATGGATTCTCACACAGTGAGAATCATCACTAAATATCACAACCAACACCAAGCGGTCAAAAGCATTATCACCAAGTTTTGGCATCTGCTACGCATAGACCCCTTATTGAGTCCTTTTGTGACCGAAGTACCTGCTATCACCTATCGGCGTGCCCCTTCACTTAGAGACCATTTGGTACAAAGTGAATTTAGGGGCGAGTTTCGAAAAGACCCCTGCAAGAGAATGGGAACATTCACTTGTGGGGGCTGTCCGCTCTGTCAATACATGAATACCCGTCAGGGTATTGTATTACCCAATGGACGTTCATACAAACCTTGTCATTTTTCTAATTGCAAGACGGAGGGAGTGGTCTATCTTCTAACATGTGAGTGTTCTAGATTTTATGTGGGTAAAACGAAACTACAATTCTATAAGAGGGCCTCCAGACATATCAGTTCCATGAAGATGGCAAACCCTGAACTACCCTTAGGTAGACATGTGATCCAACAACATCAAGGAAAATTTCCCAAAATTCAGTTTCGGATACTAGATAGAATCCATCCCAATCCCAGGGGAGGGGATTGGAACAAGGTTCTGCTCCAGCGGGAAACGCGCTGGATTGCGGACCTTGGTGCCACCATACCCCCTGGGTTGAACGAACAAATCAGTTTCAGACCCTTTTTAGAAGGATTCTCCTCTGGTGGGTGTGAAAAAGAATGAAATATCTTTCTATTCTATCTTACCTTTATGTATAATCTACATCTGTGTTTACATTGTTTATTGGTATGACCCTTTTGTCATCTTAGGTTTACCCATACCCATTGTACAGTTTTAACATCTTTTCCTTTCCCCTCTCTGGTTCCATAACATCCAATCACTCTTGGCGGACTAGTGCTTTGACCAGCGGACCTCCGGAGTGTCTGCAGTGAGTGTCTGTTGATGTGGATTCTCTTGCCTCCCACCCGGCGCACGTAGGCCACCTTTGAGTGACCTCTATGACTTGGTGGGCCTGACCTATGGGTCTCCTGGGTTTTGGCCCATGCCCGGGTCTTGCTTGCGCCGGTGGGCGCAGGGTGCGGGATGCTCTCATTGCGGGGTCTCCCCTGTTTGGATTTTCTGGCGGGGGTGGCTCGGCACGGGGGGCTTCCACGCACTCTGTGCCCGGGATCCCACATGCTGCTCGATTGCGGACTGCGATGCCCCATTACTACATCTATTACATCTTATTTTAAATGTGTCTTTTCTATTCATGCGACTCTGTGTGCCTTTGCAGTACCGACTGTTGCGATTGTTGCGGAGTAGCTGTGATTCATATATGGTTTTTATCTTCATTAGGCAATTTGGGGAGGATCTTGTTTTCATGATCTTCCCTATAGACAGGTGTTCACTGATGTAAGGGAGCCTTGCTGGGGGATGTCTATCTGGCCAACTTATGGTGGACTCAGTGTCCGCGCATCTGCGGTTTATAACCGTATGGCGCGGTGTGTCTTTGTTTATCCTTTTTGAGCCATGGCCCTTTTGTGCTCTCTAGGACCTTGCATCACCTATTGCTATGGGGATGGTGCTGCATGACCTTTGTCACATGACTCGCAGCGGATTCAGGTCATGTAGTCAAGTGACCCCGCCCCCTTTCTCCTTTTGCTTGGTTGCGTTTCCCGGGATACCGCATCATGTGATGCATGGCGCTTGTGCGTCATGTGCGGCAGCTCCTCCCCTCATCCTCCTTTAAATGCTGGCCATGGATATGGCGGTCCCGTCACTTATTCGGATGGCGGAGACACGACAGGCCAGCAGCAAGCCCCTCCATTGCTTCTTCTAGGTAAGCTGGATCATCCCATTGTGGCAAGGGAGGAGGAGTTCTTCCTACCTCTCAAGTGTATACCATGATCACTTTTTTGTGATACATGGAGATATTCTACCATCATTAGTTTTTCATTATTATTGGTTTATTCACATACAGATTGGAGGATTGTAGATCACATGCTTCTCAAGCAACTTTGGAGGAGTGGGTGTGTGTTTTGAGCTCATTCCAGTCTCCCTATTTATGTCATCATAAATGCTCCTTGGATATCCTAGGTACACCAGTCTAATGCATTTTATTATTTCTTATTTTTAGTTATGTTCTAGTTCTTGGGGGTCAGTTTTCTGACCCCATAGGGACCATTATATATTTTTGAAACTAATACATTATTATTAAAATACTCATTTAGAACCAGTAGGATTACACCGTTGTGGTCACTGTGCCCGCTTTCTTGTGGTGCTTCGGGATTTGTTGGGAGCAGAGGGGATCCGCACACTCTCATGCTGGTCGCGTGAGACACTTCGGTGCCGTTTGCTTCTGTGGGCCCGCCGGTCCAACCGCGAGTCTGCTTTGGTGATGTTTTGGGGTATGTTTTTTGTATTAGCGATGCTGTGTTTCCTAAGCCTGTCTGTGCATGAAATCAATGTTGTAAATAGCTGTAATATATGTGTTGTTATAATTTATTTATTTGTATTGTACAGTGCAATCCCGTCTGGATATTGGCCCCTGAAGAAGGGACGGCTTGTGTCCCGAAACGCGTCAGGCTCTCTGGACCTCATCCTGGGATTTATGTACCCTTATATCATCTATGTTTTTAAATTGCGTATTAGTTTTTATTTGAAAGACATACAAAATATACAATCTTACTCTAGTACCCTTTTGTTGCCCTTAAAGTCCCATCTTGTTTTTTTTTTCTTTTGATCGACTCTTAGGGATGTTGGCAACACCAAGGCTCAATTTTGAGGTTCATATCCATCGTTTCCTCCATAAAATGGGATAAACTAAAACCCCCGTCCTGCACCCAGGTTCCAAAAAAGTACATGGCTTCCCCAGTGGGGAACAAAGTAAAGCCACCCACAGGTGCCAATGGTGACACTGGGGGGGGGGGGGGGGGCAGTAATATGGAGCTTTTACATGCAAGTGCAATTTTTTTTTAATAAACGGGATTGATTTTACAATATCACACTATGTGGGGCCTGTGTTTCACACTTATGCAACATCTGATGCAAGTGAGAATCCAGTGGATGGTCCGTCTCTAGTCATAGGGAGAGCCATTGGAGCTGATGCTTTATCTAACCATAGTGGAGTTTTTGGTTTAAGCACTCACTGATCTTCCTGAACAAGGAAGATCGCTGGCTATCTGGTAAGCCTCCTGTATGAATATCTTATGGGTGTCACAACCACTATCCTTGGATTCCTCCTTTCTTCAATTTGGCAGGACACATTTCACATAATTTATATGTCACTTATGCTAATTTACAATTATTTAATTTATTTTGTACAGTATTTGTTATTAGCGCTGCACTTTGTATTTAAAGTGATATGGATCTGTTCAGTCTATCCCAGACTTTAAGAGTGTGAACAGTCAGCAGAGATACGCACTCGGAAAAGCCCCCGTCACTCAGAGGGACCCAGGGTGTATAAGACAAGTTACGGCCCGCTATGATTTTTTTCAAGGGGAACCCGAAGCTTAGAGGAAGCATGAAACCGCCAGTTAAGAATGCGCTGAAGTCCAACCACCCTATAATAACCCATAATTTGTGTAATTTTATCTGCCTGGTGGTCAGATTTAAAGGTCACTGGAGGAGACCATGCTGGACAGGAACTCTTATAGCACAAGCTATATTTCTGTGTTATCCAGATGTCTAAATAGTATACAGCAGGGGTCTCCAAACTGTGGCCCGAAAGCCGGATGTGGCCCTTTGCTAGCCTTCATCCGGCCCTTTAGGCACTATTGCTCCCAATAATATGAGGCACTATTCCTCCCAATGACACCAACAATGGGGCACTATTTCCTCCACTGACACCAATGATGGAGCACTATTCCTCCTCCTACTGACCACCAACACTGAGGCCGTGTTTATTCTCACTGATGCTTGGCCCTGGGCATTATCTACCACCACTAGTCATAATTCAGCCCCCCTGAAGTCTGAAGGACAGTAAACTGGCCCTTTGCTTGAAAAGTTTGGAGACCCCTGGTATACAGTCACCAGCTGTCAACACAGATGTAAATACAACCACACAGCTTCATTTCGTACGTGAAAAGTTATTAAAAGGTACAGTTAAAGCCCTACTCACACTGGCAATAGAATCAAGCATTTGAGGTGCCGCTCCCTGAAAGCCTAGCAAAGCAGCCTACATCAGATAATATGGACAGCGATGTAGGGTTTGTGTTGCTTCGTGTTGCAAAAATTACGCTACATGTCAAGTTTGGGAGGAGTTGAAACTTGTCCAAACCTTCCATTCAAGTATGGCAACGCACTGTAAATGCGCTTGTAGCATTTACAGTCTTTACAGAACATTTGACAAGCGTTTATCAAATATCAGTAAGGTGGGAAAAAAAACAACACACTTCCCCCCCCCCCCCCCATAATAAAAAATAAATACAAAATCACTTGAAGGGTGTTTGGGGTGTGCTTTTGACTCACGTTGCGAACTGAGCCTATGGTAGCATGTATGCAAAATTTATGAAAGAAAAGCCCATGTTAAATGCAACTCATAAGAGAATTTCTTGTTGATAAGAGGCTTCAAATATACCATTACCAACATTTCTAAGCTTAAATTCTATAGCATTTAATATGTTATGCTGCAGTTAAAACACCTGTGAAATATTCACCACCCTTGGACTGGAATAAGTGGCAATAAAATCCCATAGTAGAACTATAGGCAATTTTTTTTTTGGGATAAAGAGAAAGAGGATTATAATCCCTGTTCGATTTTTTTTTTCGCCATCTGTGTCCCATTGCATAGATTTCTCTTCACTTCCGGTCTCATAGCCAAATGGGAAACAAGAGGAAATCCCTGAAAAAATAGGATTTTTTGTACTCACCGTAAAATCCTTTTCTCTGACATCCATGGACTGACACGGTGTCTCTTTACACTTTACACGTGGGTTATGTCCCCGCTTGCAGGAGAAGACCTAGGCAGAATGTGAAATGTTATACATACATTCTAAAAGCCAGAGCTGAACAGCCCCACCCAGGGGGCGGTCCCTCCGGACATAACCCTCCCACTACAGTCAGCAGACTTCAGTTCGTAACAAAGCAGTACAAACTTAAAAGGAAGGGTGGGTGCCGTGTCAGTCCATGGATGTCAAGAGAAAATAGGATTTTTTGTACTCACCGTAAAATCCTTTTCTCTATCATCCATGGACTGACACGGTGTCTCTTTACACTTTACACGTGGGATGTCCCAAAGCAGTGTCAAGAGGGATGGGAGCAGTATAAATGGAAAAACCAAAAAACTTCACTCCAATAAGGCAGAGCTCCTCAACGGAGGAGTCGCAACTTTAAACAGCGGCCTGCAGCACCCTGCGGCCGAAGGAAGCATCCGAAGATGCAGTCACATTAACCTTATAAAACTTAAAAGGCATGAACAGACGACCAGGTCGCCGCCTTGCACACTTGTGCAACCGACGCTTGATGTCGGGAAACCCAGGAAGCACCAATTTCCCTGGTGGAATGCGCCGTAACCGGAAAGGGAGGCGCCCGCCCTTTGAGAGCATAGGCTTGAATGACGGTTTGTCTGATTCCCCTAAAAATGATGGCAGACGAAACCGCTTGGCCCTGTTATGGACCAGAGACAGTCACAAACAGTGAGTCGGACTTCCGAATAGAAGCAGTAGCAGACAGGTACACCCGTAAGGCTCGTACCACCTCCAATATGTGCAGCGCAAACTCTCTGGGATGCGATGGGTGAGGACACAAGGACGGGAGGGCAATGTCCTCATGTAGGTGAAAGGTCGACACCACCTTTGGCAAAAAAGGAAGGTCGCGGATGCAACACCGCCTTATCCTTATGGATGACTAAATATGGCGACTTGCAGGACAAAGCCGCCAACTCAGACACTCGTCAAACAGAAATGATTGCCACTAAAAAGGCCACCTTCTGAGACAAGACAAGAGGGGAATATCCCGGATATTCCCAAAAGGAGGTTCCTGGAGGACCCGAGAGCACCAAATTCAGATCCCACGGTGGGAGAGGAGGCTTGACAGGAGGGAGCACATGGCGAACCCCCAACACAAGGTGCTAACCAAGAAAATGACCTGCTAGAGGTCGCTGAAAGAAGACGGCCAAGGCCGAAATCTGATCCTTGATGGTACTCAAAGCAAGCTTTTGGGTCACTCCACACTGCAGAGGACGCAGGATTCTGGGGACGGAATACGTCCGAGGACGCCAGTCCAGCGCTTCGCACATGGCGATATAAGCTTTCCAGGCACGGTGATAGATCTGCCTGGAGGAAGACTTCCGTGTCCTTAACATGGTCAAAATGACCGAGTCCGAGAGACCTCGGTCCCTCAACACCTGGCTTTTAACAGCCCTGCCGTTAAAGCCAGAGACTGTAAGCCGGATGAAACATAGGACCTTGAGTCTGAAGGTCCTCCCTCATCGGCAACCGCCAGGGAACGTCCGTGATGAGACGTACCAGATCAGCGTACCAGTGACGCTGAGGCCAATCCGGAACAATTAGGATCACCAGAGTTTATATCAGGCGATAAAGACCCTATGGGGCCACCAACGCATCCGAGGCATCGCCCAAGGATCCCTGGATCTGGCCACAACCTCGACCCTTACGATCGAGTTGAGAGGCCATTAGGTCCACATCCGGCGTGCCCCACCGTCGGCAAAGGAGTTGAAATATGCAAGGACCACTCTTCTTGGTCCGGCGTCTGGTGATTGGCGACTCAGATAGTCCGCCCCCAGAATGTAAATGGCCTACAGAGCCGGCACGTTTCTTCCGGCCCATTTCAGGATACGGACTACCTCGGAAGCCGCAGCTGAGCTCCGAGTCCCCCCTTGATGGTTTACATACGCCACCGCCGTGGCGTTGTCCGACTGGATCCTGATGGAGCAACCCCGTACTCTCTCCGACCTGAGGAGAGACACAGTCTGATGGCCGTATTTCCAGAACAGTGATTGGTAAACAGGCTCGTCCGGAGTCCAAGACCTTGAGCCGACAGGACTCCCCAGACTCCACCCCAGCCCGTCAGGCTGGTGTCCGTCGTGAGTACCTCCCATTGGATGGGAGGGGAACGACTTTCCGGACCGAAGAGCCGAGGATCTCAACCACCATGTCAGGGACGCCCTGACCAGGTGAATCACCTGGATCTGAAGATCCAAGGACAACGGGGATTTGTCCCAGGTGGACAAGATCTCCTTCTGCAATGCCCTGGTGTGTGATTGGGCATACGGAACGGCCGCGAAGGAGGCCACCACGAGTCCCGGGACTCTCATGCAAAAAACGGATTCACAACCATTTTCAGGATGTCAGCACCCGCACCGCAGACTGAAGTGTCAGCAACTTCTCCAGAGGTAGGATACCTTTTCCTCCAAGGAGTCCAGAATCAGAACTAGATACTCCAGACACTGAGTCGGGACCAGGACTGACTCCTGAATGTTCAGGAACCACCCGAAGTCCCTGAGGGTCTAATTGACGATAGTCACCTTTCTTCTAAGTCTGAGCCACTTTCTGCTCTTAGCAGAAGATCGTCCAGATAGCCCACGACAGCAATACCTTGCTGTAACAGAAGGCTAGAACCGGAACAAGCACCTTGGTGAACACCCTTGGTGCCGAGGCTAGGCCGAAAGGAAGAGCCACAATCGATAGTGGACTTCGCTGATCGCAAAGCGCAGAAACTTCTGGTGACTTGCGCAGATCGGATGCAAGTAGGCGTTCTTGAAGTCCAAGGACGCCAGAAGAAAATCCCTCAGGTGGAATGTAGCGATCACCGTGCGAATGGATTCCATGCGGAATTTCTGCACCTTCTCGAAGGCATTCAGGGCCTTGAGGTCCAGGATAGGTCGAACCACGTCCTATTTTTGGGGCGACAAACAGATTCGAATAGAATCCCTGAAAACTCTCCTGTGACGGAACCGGCACAATCACTCCGGACCTGACCATATCCTGTACAGCCCCCAAGAGGGCTGCCCGACAGGTAGGAAGTAGAGCTGCACGATTAATCGTATGAGAATCGCGATTTCGATTCACCCCCCCGCACGATCTTGATCTTGGATTACCGCGATTTTCTTAAATCCCCGCCGGTTCCACGTAACCAGCGTGGAACGCAAATGGATCATAGAGCGTGATGCATTGAAACTGTTTCCGCTCTGCTCGCACACAGCCCCGCCTCCTCCTAACCCTGCACTGTGATAGACTGAATGCGGGTCCAATGCTGGAATGTGTTCTGTCTATCACAGCGCGAGGTTAGGAGGAGGCGGGGCTGTGTGCGAGCAGAGCGGAGACCGTTTCAACATACAGGCGGTGAGTTGCTTTCTAGGAGAAAATGTGTGCTGCCTTCCGTCCTCCCCTCTCCCCCCTACCACACTTTGCTGGCTCTGTCTTTGGGACTTGGGACTCCGTTGTCGTCGTCCGGTGGTCGTCCTCCCCCCGCCGCTGAGTCTGTCTCCTCTCTTCCATTCTCAGCTGTGACAGGGCTACAGGACAGGCCGTTTTTGGAAGTGAGAGGGTCAATAAAGAGAACCTGTCTCCTCCAATTGCTATCACACAGGGAATTGTTTTCTCCTGTGTGATAGCGATAAAGTTAAATGAAAAAAAAGATTTAAAAATAAATAAATAAATAATTAATTTAATAAAATAAAGTAATTAAAAAGTAAAGAATAAGAAAAATATTAAAAATAAGAAAATTATGCAAAAATAAAAAAAAAAGTAAAAAACGACAAGCAAATTATTATTTTTTTTTTAAATTTACCATTTTAAAGAATCGTGAGAGAATCGTGATCTGTGTTCTAAGCAAAAGAATCGCGATTCTCATTTTTCCCAGAATCGTGCAGCTCTAGTAGGAAGGAGAGGAAGATTCGAGGGAAAGAATCTGTCTGGGGGCCAGGATCGAAATACTATCCTGTATCCTGAGGTGACCACCTCGCACACCCACCGGTCGGAGATCCGGGAGGTCCACCAATCCGTGAACCTGCGAAGTCGTCCCCCCACCCCAGAGACGGGCGGGGGCAAGACTTCACGCGGAGGCGGGCTTGGGAGCCGGCTTGTTTGGCTTACGCACCCAGAGGCGCTTGTGCCCACTAGCCGCACTGTTGTCAGTCTGGGATGGCTTACCCGTGGACTCTGATAGACGAAAAAAAACCTTTTTTGCTGGAAAGGAAGGACCCGGTTTACGGCGGGCCTCCTTACCCTTGATAGTTTGAGGAAGGAGCGTGCTTTTACCTCCCGTGACATCCTTGATGATGTCATCCAGAGCAGCACCAAAAAGTCTACCACCCTTAAATGGTAGATCCGTCAGGAGCTTCTTAGGAGGCTAGGTCAGCAGACCAGCATTTCAACCAGATAAGACGACGCAATACCACCGCCGAGACAGAGGCCCTGGATATTAAAGGGGCCGCGTCCAACGTGGCGTCGCACACATATATCAGACCTTGCACCATTTGGTGGGCCAGAGCAATAGTGTCTGGAGGAAGGTTATGCTCCTGCACCGTTTGGTGCAAAATTTTTTGCCCATTCCGTGAGTGTCTGAGACACAAGGGTCGCCGCTACTACGGGCCGTAGGGCGGATCCCAACAAGGCGAACATGGCTCTACTCACCACTTCTGACCTCCTGTCAGTGGGGTCTTTAAACGCAGGAGTCCCCTCCATCGGGAGAGTGGTGGCCTTGTTTAAACGGGCGACTGGAGGGTCGACCACTGGGGGAGAAGCCCACTTTTTAAGCAGGGCGTCTTCAAAGGGGTATCTGATAGACAAACGCCGCGGGACCATGAAAGTCTTCTGCGGCTTTTCCCAGACCTGGTCAATGAGCTGGTCAAAGAAAGGTACATATGGAAAAACCTTTTTAGAAGGCTTGGCCTTAAAAGAACCAAAGGAGACTGCCTCCGCCTGAGGTTCTGCAGCCGCAGTATTCAGCTTGAGAGTGTCCCTCACAGCATCAATGATATCACTAACAAGCGCCCAGTCATTTACTGACTCAGAACTGGAGTCTTCCTCACAAGGAATGTCCTGTTCAAAACCATCCAAATATTCAGAGCTAGGGTCCTGAGCAGCACTAGCTAGGCCCATATCTGAATCGGAGCACTCCCCTTGTGGAGATAAAGTGGGGAGAGGGCGCTTTTTTGCTCCCTTGTGCTCGCACACCGCTTCCATCCTGGTCAGAAATGATACCAGGACTGCCGACAACTGGTCCATAGGGACCGCAGGTGCTGGAGCACAGCCTGCTGCCTCTGGCATGTGAGGGGAAGCTGGTGACACCGACTCCATAATGTCCCTCTCTGAGACTCCTCAGAAAAAAAGTCCACCCACAGGCTGCGCTGACTGAGAAGGGGAAAGCCCAGGGGACCCACCAACCTGACCAGGACCGCTCGGTTCCGCTGCCCTGTCTCTCTGCGCCGCGCTGCTCAGCGTGAGTGAGCTGAGAGGAGAGAGTGTGAGGAGATTCGCGCCGTTCCCTTCGGCGATAGAGGCCAAACCAGTGTTTAAAAACGTGCAGCTTCAAGAAAATGGCCGCCGCAATGTGCTCTGGCGGACCACGGCAAGATGGCCGCCAATGTAAAAATCAGCACACACACCAAACATGGCGCCGAACGGCGCCCAGGCCCCTCACATTCACAAAAAAACAGCCCCAGCGAATGCAGAGCAGCATGAGCCCCCCCCCCCAAGGACATTATGGCCCCCAGGCACCCCACACAGCACAGCGCCAGCAATGGTGAACAGAGAGTGACATTAAAAACACAGGGGGAGACAGGGAAAATCCCCCACACAAGAAACACACAGCATGTACTCACCTGCAGCCAGGAGAGACTACTTACCCGTCCCCTGAGGGACCCACTGGTGTGTTTCTGACAGAACTATCACAGTGCGGTACTGAGTAGCTGTCGGCCTGGTCCACCGCGAAAGATACAGCCGGACTGTTCAATCTTGAGAGGACCGCGGAGCTTAAAACCCACCGGCCACCCCTGGAGTCGTGGGGCATGTCGTGAACCGAGTCTCACGCACACAAGGCGAGGATCAGCACGCTCGATGGTCGGACAGGGAAGACTACGAGGATATCTTGTACCCAAACTGTTGCCCAGCCGACAGTTGATAGAAGATCTCAAAAATAAATAAGAAAAAATTCCAAAAGGAATAAAAGTAGGTCAGGAGACTGGCTCCTGAGAGAGCCATGTCTTCTCCTTCTGCTAGGCAGAAAAAAACTGAGGTCTGCTGACTGCAGTGGGAGGGTTATGTCCGGAGGGACCGCCCCCAGGGTGGGGCTGTTCAGCTCTGGCTTTTAGAATGTATGTATAACATTTCACATTCTGCCTAGGTCTTCTCCTGCAAGCAGGGACATAACCCACGTGTAAAGTGTAAAGAGACACCGTGTCAGTCCATGGATGATAAGAGAAATAGGGAATAGCGTAGCTAGGGTCGGCACATGCTCGTTGGCCGAAACTGGGGAGACTACAAGGATCTGGAATCCAGCCTGTCACCCAGTCGGCAGTTGATCGAAGATCGCAGGAACAAAAAACGTAGAACCCCCCCCCCCCCCAATGGGCCCGAAGGGAGCCATGTCCTTCTCCTATGCTAGCCAGAAAAAAACTGATCTGCGAGGTGCAGAGAGAGGGATTATACCCAGAGGGTCCGCCCCTTGGGCGGTGCTGTATAAGGTGTGGTGTGTTAAGACTTTCTACAAGTTTTCTGCCTAGTCACTCCTAAATGAAGGATAATACCCACTTGTCAATAGGAAGCTGTCTGTCCATGAACGAAAGAGTAATACATATCAGCCTAAACTGAGGAAAAAAAATGTTTTTATATATATTTTTGGGGGATATTTATTTTAGCAAAAAGTAAAAAATATTTTGCAAAATTGTTGCTCTTTTTTTGTTTATAGCGCAAAAAATAAAAACTGCAGAGGTGATCAAATACTACCAAAAGAAAGCTCTATTTGTGGGAAAAAAAAGGATGTCAATTTTGTTTGGGAGCAACGTTGCACAATTGTCAATTAACCACTTGACCCACTTAAGTCGCTTTAACTGACAATTGCGCGGTCGTGCGACGTGGCTTCCAAACAAAATTGGCGTCCTTTTTTTCCCACAAAAGAGAGCTTTCTTTTGGTGGTATTTGATCACCTCTGCGTTTTTTTATTTTTTGCGCTATAAACAAAAATAGAGCATCAATTTTGAAAAAAAAAAATCAATATTTTTTACTTTTTGCTATAATAAATATCCCCCCCAAAAAAAAAAAAAATAATAATATATATATATATATATATATATATATATATATATATATATATTGTGACAGCAGGAAGGTAAAGTCACCTGGTTGCATCCAGGGGGGTAGATATATTTCGCCCAGATTCAGGCTTTACGCTGACTTATACAACTAGGTGGAGAGTTGTATAAGCCCAGCTAAGGCTAGTGGGCTCATGGATGACTCATACCTCTAGGGAGAGTGTGGGGCGTCGTGCAGACAGAGATGAGGAGACCAGCTGAACCTTGTCAGCTCATTTAGGCCTCTATAAGAACTCCCAGCTTCATTAGATGTGAGCTCATGCCTGGAACCAGACCTGTGTGGACTGTCTAGGGAGAGTGAACCCCTGTGCGGTGAGGCAAAGCCTGTGTGGCTATTTGTTTGGACTTTTACTAAACCAGGGACTTAGGGACTAGGACAGCACTAGGCTGATCCCAGTTGTTAGTTAGGAAACCTGTATGTTTAGTCAGAGGTCAACTTGACCAGGATTTATTTTGGTTATGTTTCTTTTGCTTTGCTGTGTTTTGTCACTGTAAATAGAAAATAAACCGCACCTTTTTGATTTTGAAAACCACAACCTCCGTTTGCTGGGCCTGTTTTGTGTGGGGAGCCCATCCCGGGGGTCACACACACCCGCTGCCGAGCTAACCCCCTCACAGTTGGTGGAGAATGCGGGCAGTTTTTTTTTAAGCCAGCATGGAGGAGATACTGAAGCAGCTGGCTCTAGCAAATGCCAATCAACAGCAGACAAATGCAGGTTTGCAAAAGAGCCTTGCAGCTCAACAACAGAGCCTTGCAGCCCAGCAGCAGACAAACACAACTTTGCAACAGAGTCTGGAGGCTCAGCAACGAGCCCAGCAGCAATCTGAGGCCCGCTTCATAGACCTGTTGCAGAAGCAAGAGCAGAGACTACAACAACAAATGGAAGCAGTAATGCAGCAACGTCCGCAGACCAGTGAGGAAAGCCGTCCCACTAATACCGCGTCCTTTGGGGTGAGTCGTTTATTGACAAAAATGACTGGAGAGGATGATCCAGAGGTATTTTTGACCACATTTGAAAGGACCGCTGAAAGGGAAAAGTGGCCTGAGGAGCAGTGGGCTGGACTGGTGGCTCCTCTGTTAACTGGTGAATCGCAGAAAGCTTACTATGACCTAGAGCCTAACCAAGCAAAAGACTATGTGATGCTAAAAGCTGAAATTTTGGCAAGGCTGGGTGTCACCCAGGCTGTCCGGGCTCAGCGTGTGCATAACTGGACTTTCCAGCTTGGAAAACCCCCCCAGGTCTCAAATGTATGATCTCATTCACCTGAGCAGAAAGTGGCTACAGCCAGAGACTTTGTCCGCACCAAAGATTGTGGAACGTGTTGTAATGGATCGGTTTTTGAGAGCTCTTCCTACTGCCATCCAAAAGTGGGTAAGCCATGGAGACCCAGAGACGGCCGATGGTCTTGTGGATCGTGTGGAGAAATACTTGGCTACAGAGAACCTGACGGCCTCTTCCAGAGACACTCGGACTTTCCACCCTAAGACCAGACCATCCCCAGGGGCGGATAAGAGGATTCCAAGGGGTGAGGGTGGAGAGAGTGAGAGGGTGGGAGCTCTACCCCAAGTTTGGCGAGAACAGCCTGGGAAATCAGCGGCTCAAGAGGCGGCAAGAAGGATCGTTTGCTACCGCTGCCGGCAAGCGGGACATATTGCAGCCAATTGCCCGGTTGTGGAGGAACCCATGCAGTGTGACTTTCTGACGGGCAGACGTCAGTCGCTGTGTGCGACAGTCGCATGCACTGCCATTCGAGGAACTGAGAAACATTTATGCAAAATGTGTGTTAATGGTGGAAATGTTGTGGTATTGCTGGATTCAGGTAGCCTTGTGACCCTGATAAAGGCTGAGTTAGTTAAAACAGAGGTCTCTGGGAATAGCAAGGTAGCTGTTATTTGTGTGCATGGGGACACCCGAGAGTATCCAGTGACTACAGTGTGTTTCGAGACCCCCAAAGGTACCCTCTCTCATCCAGTGGGCTTAGTATCTCAGTTACCGCATGACGCCATTGTGGGAAGGGATTTTCCGAAGTTCTGGGAACTGTGGGATGATCCTGAGCCCCTCACTGGTGCCCCTATGTACCAGGAATGTGATAGCCAGAACTCCCCTGAGAGTGGTGAGGACTCTCCGGAATTTCCCTTATCAGTATTGGCAGGGGAGACTCAAGAAACTGGAGAGGAGCCCACCTCCTCAGACGAAAACCTACCGTCTGTGGAGTTTTCTGATCTTGAGGTTCACAGGGAAAACTTTGCCACAGAACAGTTGAAAGACCCCGCCCTAATAAAGGCACGGGAAAACGTAGTGAAAATAGATGGCGAGTTAGTGAACCCAGATAATACCTGCACTTACCCATACTTCAGCGTAGAGAAGGACCTACTGTATCGGGTGGCAAAAAGGGCAGAAGAAACCGTTGAGCAGCTTGTGGTGCCCAAACCTTACAGGAAGTTGGTGTTGGAGTTGGCCCATGGGCACATTCTTGGAGGTCATCTGGGGACAGAGAAAACCCGAGAGAGGGTATTACAGAGATTCTATTGGCCGGGGGTGATGAAGGACGTAGAAAATTATTGTTCCTCCTGCCCTGTGTGTCAGAGGTTGGCCCCGATGCCACATTTCCGTAGCCCGCTGGTCCCTCTACCCATCATTGAGGTCCCGTTTGAGAGGATCGCCATGGATTTGGTAGGTCCTATAATCAAGTCCGCTAGGGGGCACCAGTACATATTAGTTATAATGGACTATGCCACCCGTTATCCAGAAGCGATCCCTCTCCGAAATACCTCGGCCAAAACCATAGCCAAAGAGCTATCTCTTGTTTTTAGCCGGGTGGGTATTTGTAAAGAACTGCTTACGGACCAAGGTACACCCTTTATGTCCCGGGTTATGAAAGAGCTGTGTAAATTGTTCAAAGTGACGCAATTGCGTACGTCTGTGTATCACCCCCAAACCGATGGGCTGGTTGAAAGATTCAACAAAACCCTAAAACAAATGTTGAAGAAAGTGGTGGATAGAGATGGAAAGGATTGGGACTGTTTACTTCCTTATTTGATGTTTGCTATTAGGGAGGTGCCCCAATCCTCTACGGGATTCTCCCCCTTTGAGTTACTGTATGGGAGACACCCAAGAGGGCTGTTGGATATTGCCAAGGAAACTTGGGAAAGTGAGAGTTCTCCCCACAGGAGTGTGATTGAGCATGTCGCCCTGATGCAAGATCGAATTGCACAGGTAATGCCCATCGTGAAGGAACATTTGGCCCAAGCGCAGTTGGCACAGCAGAGAGTGTACAACCGTGGAGCCAAGACCCGTACCTTTTCCCCGGGGGATAGGATATTGGTACTTGTCCCTACGGTTGAAAGTAAATTCCTTGCCAAATGGCAAGGCCCCTACGAGATAATGGAAAAAGTGAGCGAAGTGAATTACAAGGTCAGACAACCAGGAAGGCGAAAGCCCGAACAGATCTATCACGTTAATCTGTTGAAAGCCTGGAGGGATAGAGAGTCCCTAGTCGCAGACACTTGGTCACCAGCTCAAACTGGTTGCGTGATTCCTGAGGTTGGAATAGCAGCCACCTTGTCACAACCCCAACAACAGGAGGTTAAGGAGTTTGTGCTTCGCAACAAGGAGGTATTCTCTGAGCTGCCGGGACAAACATCTGGGGTAGAGCATGACATCATTACCCCGCCCGGTGAAAGGGTGAAGTTAAAACCCTATCGGATCCCAGAGGCTCGACGGGAGGCAATACGGGAGGAAGTACAGAAAATGCTGAACTTAGGGGTGATAGAGGAGTCCCAAAGTGATTGGTCTAGTCCCATCGTGTTGGTGCCTAAACCGGATGGGAGCTGGCGATTTTGTAACGATTTTCGTCAGTTGAACAAAGTTACAAAATTTGACACCTACCCCATGCCACGTATAGATGAGTTGATCGACCGGCTGGGAACAGCCCGATACATGACGACTCTTGACCTCACAAAAGGGTATTGGCAAATCCCCCTGGCCAAGTCGGCCAAAGAGAAAACCGCATTTGTAACCCCAGACGGGGCGTTCCAATATAAAAGAATGCCGTTCGGGTTACAGAATGCGCCGGCCACATTCCAGCGGAAAATGGACCAGATGCTGAGGCCCCATCGGAAGTATGCTGCGGCTTACCTGGATGACGTAATTGTCCATAGCACAGATTGGGCCTCACATCTGCCAAAAGTGCAAGCAGTCCTGGACTCTGTTCGGGAAGCGGGGTTTACGGCTAACCCCAAGAAGTGTACCATTGGGCAGGAGGAGGCCAAATATCTTGGGTACACCATTGGGAGGGGAGTAATAAAACCCCAACTCAACAAAGTCGAGGCCATCCAGAGTTGGCCACGTCCCAACAGCAAGAAGCAGGTACGAGCCTTTCTGGGAATCGCTGGGTATTATCGGCGATTCATTCCCCACTTTGCTTCTAAGGCTGTGCCCCTAACCAACCTGACGAAGGGGAAAGGGTCGGTCATGATTAAATGGACCCCCGAGGCTGAGGCAGCATTCCAATTCTTGAAACAAGCCTTATGTAGCCAGCCAGTGTTGTACTCACCCGACTTCTCTAAAGACTTTGTCGTACAAAGTGATGCGTCAGATGTGGGGTTAGGAGCAGTATTGTCCCAGGTCTGGAACGGGGAAGAGCACCCAGTCATTTACCTCAGCAGGAAATTGAAGTCCCATGAGGTAAATTACGCCACCGTTGAAAAGGAGTGTTTAGCGGTGAAGTGGGCTCTAGATTCCCTTCGGTACTACCTGCTAGGTAGGCACTTTGACATGGTTACGGATCACGCTCCGTTAAAGTGGATGGCTCAAAACAAGGAAACAAATAGAAGAGTGAATAGGTGGTTCCTGGCCCTCCAGGAATTCAACTTCACAGTAAAGCATCGCCCTGGCGTTCAAATGGGGAATGTGGATGCTTTGTCTCGAGTACATGAATGCCTGATTGCTGGTGTTCCAACCCCGAGGTTAAAACAAGAGGGGGGGGTATGTGACAGCAGGAAGGTAAAGTCACCTGGTTGCATCCAGGGGGGTAGATATATTTCGCCCAGATTCAGGCTTTACGCTGACTTATACAACTAGGTGGAGAGTTGTATAAGCCCAGCTAAGGCTAGTGGGCTCATGGATGACTCATACCTCTAGGGAGAGTGTGGGGCGTCGTGCAGACAGAGATGAGGAGACCAGCTGAACCTTGTCAGCTCATTTAGGCCTCTATAAGAACTCCCAGCTTCATTAGATGTGAGCTCATGCCTGGAACCAGACCTGTGTGGACTGTCTAGGGAGAGTGAACCCCTGTGCGGTGAGGCAAAGCCTGTGTGGCTATTTGTTTGGACTTTTACTAAACCAGGGACTTGGGGACTAGGACAGCACTAGGCTGATCCCAGTTGTTAGTTAGGAAACCTGTATGTTTAGTCAGAGGTCAACTTGACCAGGATTTATTTTGGTTATGTTTCTTTTGCTTTGCTGTGTTTTGTCACTGTAAATAGAAAATAAACCGCACCTTTTTGATTTTGAAAACCACAACCTCCGTTTGCTGGGCCTGTTTTGTGTGGGGAGCCCATCCCGGGGGTCACACACACCCGCTGCCGAGCTAACCCCCTCACAATATATATATATATATATATATATATATATATATATATATATATATATATATATATATATATATATATATATATATATATATAAAAAAAAATTTCCTCAGTTTAGTCCGATACATATTCTACGTATTTTTGGTAAAAAAAATTGCAATAAGCGTTTGATTGGTTTGCGCAAAAGTTATAGCGTTTACAAAATAGGGGGTAGTTTTATGGCATTTTTATAAAAAAATTTTTTTTACTAGTAATGGCGGTGATCAGATTTTTTACGTGACTGCGACATTATGGCGGACACATCGGACACTTTTGACACTATTTTGGGACCATTGTCATTTTTACAGCGACCAGTGCTATAAAAATGCACTGGTTACAGTAAAAATGACACTGGCAGTGAAGGGGTTAACCAGGAGGGGGCGCTGTAGGGGTTAAGTGTGCCCTGATGGGTTTCTTACTGTGGGGGTCGTGGCTTAGCGTGTGACGTCACTGATCGTTGTTCCCTATTACAGGGAACAGACGATCAGTGACAGGCTCACTAGGAAGCACGTGGAGAGTTTACACTTACCTCTCTCCCCTTTCTTCCTCTCTGTAAACCCGATCACGGGACACCAGCGGTGATCGGGTCCGCTGTTCCCGCGGGGACAGTCACGGAGAAGAGGACCGGGTCACGCGGCTGGGCTCTTAAAAAGGACGTACATGTACGTCCATGTGCCCAGCTGTGCCATTCTGCCGACGTACATCGGCGTGCGGCGGTCTTCAAGCGGTTAAAGCGACGCAGTGCCGAATCGCCAAAAATGGCCCAGTCATTGGGCAGCCAAATCCTCCGGGGCTGAAGTGGTTAAAGGGGTTGTAAAGGTTCATATTTTTTCACCTTAATGCATTCTATGCATTAAGGCGAAAAAACTGACGATTACCGCCCCCCCAGCCCCCCCCCGTTTTACTTCAATGAGTCCTGGAAAGTCTGCGTCGCGAAAGCGCTCTACCTTTGCCCGGGGTCCTTGGCTCTTCATTGGATAGATTGATAGCAGCACAGCCATTGGCTCGCGCTGCTGTCAATCAAATCCAATGACGTGGACGCTGGGGCCGAGTACTGCACTCAGCGGCTATGGACGCCGAATGCAGGACTCGGGAGCACACCCGCAAGGTAACCCCCTTGGGAGAGAGCTTCCCAGAGGGGGTTATCTGAGGCAGGGAGGAGCCGAGAGAGCCGCCGGGGGACCACAGGAAACGCCGTTCGGGGCCACTCTGTGCAAAATGAGCTGCACAGTGGAGGCAAGTATGACATGTTTGTTATTTAAAAAAAAAAATTGCGAACCTTTACAATCACTTTAAATAATCTATAAAAGCAGGAATGCAAAACAAGCAGAAGGATACTAGCAAAGATTTAAGTGTTTGTTACCTTAAAATATACAATGGATATAAACAGACTACACACCCCTGTTAAAGCGTGTTAACCCAAGAAAAAAAAAAATTGGAACCTGGTCCTTTAAAGCATGTTATTCAGCACAGTGTTTGTGCTTTGTCATTTGGCAAACTGTAACACCTAAAAAAACTGGCTGATCCTGCCAATTTCTGCCCTCCCCTACGTAAACTGACCACGCTTTATCACGGCTGCTGAGCCCTGACACTGTGGTCAGTTTATGCGCCTCCGTCATCCGCAGCCCTGCTCTACCATGTCTGTATCCTCCTCCCGTCCCTGACTGTCAGCTCCCCGATCCTCTCCTCCTGCTCTAAAAATAATGGTGTTTTCCTTCTATAGTTCAGTGTTATATAACAGTAGACCCCGGAGTGGATATCATTTATAAAATTATGCTGTATAATAGCTTCTTTCAGAGCGCTGTTCTGCGCTCACGTGACTGCCCGCTGGTCGTCTTCTCTCCTCGGCTGAAGTCAGTGGGGGTTTCCCAGCACCTCCCCCTGCAGCCATCACATCGGAAGAGGAGACCAGCAGGCAGTCACCTGAGCGCCGAATGGTGCTTTGAAATAAGTTATTATACAGCAAATTTTTATAAATGACATCCACTGCGGAGCTTACCATTGTATAACAGACAGAACTAGAAATGGAAGAATATTCACCTGACAAACACCTAAATGTCAGGTTTCTGTGACGTAAAAAAGAAAAAAAATGAGACAAAGAAATAATTTCAGAACTTTTTCCACCTTTAATATGACTTATAAACTGTACGACTCAATTGAAAAACAAACTAAAATCTCTTGGGGGGTAATAATAAAAAACTAAAATAATGTGGTTGCATAAGTGTGCACTCCCTCTTATAACTGGGGATGTAGCTGTGTTCAGTATTAAGCACCCACATTTAAACTTTTGTTAAATAGGAGTCAGAACACACCTGCCACCATTTAAAGTGCCTCTGATTAACCCCAGCCACATGTTAAGCTGTTCTAGTAGGCCTTTCCTGACATTTTCTTAGTCGCATCCTACAGCAAAAGCCATGGTCCGCAAAGAGCTTCCAAAGCATCAGAGGGATCTCATTGTTAAAAGCCATCAGTCAGGAGAAGGGTACAAAAGAATTTCCAAGGTATTAAATATACCATGGAACATAGTGAAGACAGTCCTCAGCAAGTGGAGAAAATATGGCACAACAGTGACATTACCAAGAACTGGAAGTCCCTCCAAAATTAATGAAAAGATGAGAAAAACTGGTCAGGGAGGCCGTCAAGAGGCCTACAGCAACATTAAAGGAATATCTCGCAAGTACTGGCAAGTGTGGTACATGTGACAACAATCTCCCTTATTCGTCATATGTCCGGGCTATGGGGCCTTTTCTTACAAAGAAAAACATCCAAGCCCTGCTAAATTTTGCAAAAACACACCTGAAGTCTCCCAAAAGCATGTGGGAAAATGTGTTATGATCTGATGAAACCAAGGTTGAACTTTTTGGCCAGAATTCCAAAAGATAGGTTTGGCGCAAAAACACCACTGCACATCACCAAAAGAACTCCATACCCACCGTGAAGCATGGTGGTGGCAGCATCATGCTTTGGGGCTGTTTTTCTGCTGGAACAAGGGCCTTAGTCAAGGTAGAGGGAATTATCAACAGTTCCAAATACCAATCAATATTGGCACAAAACCTTCAGGCTTCTGCTAGAAAGCTGAACATGAAGAGGAACTTCATCTTTCAGCATGACAATGACCCAAAGCATACATCCAAATCAACAAAAGGAATGGCTTCACCAGAAGAAAATTTTAGTTTTGGAATGGCCCAGCCAGAGCCCAGACCTGAATATGATTAAAAAGCTGGGAGGTGATCTGAAGAGGGCTGTGCACAGGAGATGCCCTCGCAATCTGACAAATTTGGAGTGTTTTTACCAAGAAGAGTGGGCAAATATTGCCAAGTCAAGATGTGCCATGCTGATAGATTCATACCCCAAAAGACTGAGTGCTGTAATAAAAACAAAAGGTGCTTCAACAAAGTATTAGTTTAAGGGTGTGCACACTTAAGCAACCATATTATTTTAGTCTTTTATTTTTATTTCACTCCACCTAAAATATTTTGGTTTGTTGTTCAACTGAGTTGTACAGTTTATAGGTCACATTAAAAAAGGTGGAAAAAGTTCTGAAATGATTTGTCTTGGTCTCATTTTTTTTACATCACAGAAACTTGCCATTTTAACTTTAACCACTTCCCATCTGCGCTATAGCCGAATGACGGCTGCAGCGCAGACTCCAAATGCCGGGAGGCCATCAATAGACGTCCTCCCCTTTTCTCGCACAATGCGGGACCCCTTTAGGGCGTGCGCAGTGATCACCAAGTCACTGAGACTCGGGCGATCATAGATCCGTGTAAGGGGTCGGTCCCGGCCCCTTACCACGTGATCAGCTGTCAGCCAATGACAGCTGATCACGTGATGTAAAACAAAGGATCGGTAATCGATTTTTTTTTTCTCCTCACGCTGACAGTGACCAGTATGGGAGAGTGAGAGCGATAACACCAAATTTACAAGTACTGCTAAGGGTGTAATGTAGTAGTAGAGTTTTAGAGTTTTCCTGATCGGTTGTCCAAAGGCCATCCCCATGTGTGATGTCAATATCATGTGACCTGGCTAGCTCTGAGAACAAGAAACTGTTCCCCTTAGCATAAAAGACACAAGTGAGCATAACAGGCATGCTATTCTGCATATACAGACTTATTTTACTGTTGTGGGTTCAGTAACACTTTAAGCACAACCAAGGAGGTCATGTTTGGGTGGATGGGTTGTTGCCTCCATATAAGCACAGACTGAAATGTAACGCTACATAAAACAGAATTTTTACTCTCAGAAAATGCACATAAACAGTTTTCAAGCTTTTAATGTGCAGCCTAAATACTGACAATTTACATTTAAAAAAAAAATGGATTTACAGTGATTTCTAGATATCAGGCTAGCCCTGTGTTTTATCATGTGCATTTTACTGACCATTCTTTCCACATCAGACCAAGGCAACAACTCCTATAAATATGATCTATTAACTGTGCCTGAGAGGAATTGATGACCTATTTCTGATGTAGGAGAGCAACATTTGCCTCCCCCTTTTACATCAGCCACAGAAATCCATATAAATAATTTACTATTCAGAAAAGATGTATTTTAAAATGATTTTATCTGTGGTTTAACAATCCTAAATGTCCTTAGTACCTACAGCAACACAAAAAAAATTAAAATCGCAATATAGATTAAAGTCATTGTAAACCGTCTGACGTTTATTTTGAACAAACCTGTTATATTTATCTGCTCTGTGCAATGGTTTTGCACAAAGTCCCCTAACTGGAGCTCCAGAAACCCTCCCCCACCAAACGGAGTGCCCTCATAGGAATCAATTTCCATCTCCCGAGCCTTGCTGTTTGAGTCCATAGATACAGAAAAGACCCTCACAGGGAGCATAATTTTACCAAGGTTAAAGAGGAACTGCAGTCTACTCACATAATTTGTAATAAAAACATTTTTGCTATTCTGAAGCTTCTCTCCAACCACTTTGCATATTATTTTATATATACTGTGATTCTGTACAGGCAGTCCCTGGGTTACGAACGACTCCTACTTACAAATGGACCTCAATGCCGGCCGCTTGTACTCCACGCTGGTCCTGGATACCTCCGAGTAGCTATCTTGCAGCGCCAGACAAATTCCACACTGCAGTACTATATGTACTGCATGCCCAGAAGCGCCCGGAACATCCCACATCCCTGCACAGGCTAAAGTTACACTTAAAAATGCACTGTTCCGACTTGCACACAAATTCCACTTAAGAACAAACCTACAGTCCCAGAATAAACGCATTTCACACTCTCACAGTGCTTAGTCCTAGCTATGACTAAGCACTGTTGAGTGTGAAACGCGTCAGCTTTTCTATCCTGTACCCTGCTGTGTTTTGTACCTTTGTTATTTTGCACAATAAAGGCGTTTTTATTGGAGTGCGGCTGTCCAGACCTTTCCTCTTCTAATTGCTATATGCTTAGCCTGCGCCTGCTGCTTCCACTTTGAGGAGAGTGCCATTTCCATTTCCACACATCCACCTGGAGCGGTGATCCCTTCCCCCTTCTGTTCCTGGATTGCTTGTACTTGCCAAATATGCTTCAGAAATCTCCCTCAACAGAGTCTGGCTGCATCCATTTTAACCGTGGACAGCTGAAGCTGCTGCCTGGATTTACACAGACACACCGGAGGTACACCTCCAGCTATGCAGCTCTCATTGGCCCTCTGATGACTCATCCCACCTCCCTTCCTGGCAAACTCATGAGAGTGAGAGAGAGCTGTATATGATGTCATAAGCCTAGGCTTTTTACCAGACAAGAAACAGGAAGTGGGCTGTATAAGGTATTTACTGGCAGAAAAAAAAAAGTTAAAACAGCAAGGGCAGAAGATTTAATAGATGGAAAAAAAAGAGATGAAAAAATTACTGAAGTTCTGCTTTAAAGTTATTTGAGAGTTGCCTTGGATTTTGCATTCTTATTCACTGCTGTTTTTTTCTGTGCAAGTCAACCAGAAGCTAAAAGTGGATGAGTTTCCACTTTAAATACTGTTTCTACTTCAAACTCCACCCTCTAAACAACTTTATATTAATTACAAAGTTGTTGGGTCTCAGGAGGTAAGTATTTGTATAAGGCGATTAAGACAGGACGAGGCAGTGTTCATAAACAAAAAAAAAAAAAGTCTCACAACATACTGAGCTTAAATATGGGTAACAGCTTACCTCAACAATGGCATCACTCAGGTGTTTCTGTTGTCGGAAAAGTATGTTGGTAGCTCCAGCCACAAAACCACGTATGCTGACATCAGAGAGAAGATGATGCTGCTGCAGTGCCATGTATGGCAAACATAAGTAACCCTGGAATAGAATTAAGCAAAATGTAAAAAACTTAGGGCTGTGGAAATTAACTATTAATTCCTCGATTAATCGATTGTTTTGATCGATCCAAATTCTTTGGATCGATCCAAATTCTTTGGGCTTGCCGTGTCCATCTGAAGGGCTCCTTTGCTGTGCCTTCATATCTGCATGCCGGCGGGACCTTACTATCTGCCACACGCAAGGGCTGTTACACTTCCCTCTATCACTTCCCTCTATCAACCTGGGATTCTACAGCCATCCACTGGGAGTTGTGATAGTTCCCTTCATGGGACATCTACATGCCGGCGGACTGATGTTAACCCCTCCTCATCTGGATTCAGCAGTGGTATCGTTGTACACATTTTTATACCAGTATCATACTTAGCTACATGTTTTTAGGACTGCTTTTGCTACCGTTTGGTATTACTCACACCATTTTTACAGTTTATGTAGCTACATCGATTTTATCTCCAGTGCAATATTTATTTTGTTACCTACTTGAAGACTATAAAAGTTTTAATGCTATTCCCATCGAGCGCTGCCTTTGTGTGTTTTTTGTATCCTATCGATTTTTCCAGTGGTTGGTAGCTGCACTGGGAATCAGCCTGCAAGGGGATCAGCTAAAAGTAGTTGGATCTATGTGCGTTATAATTAATCGAAATTAGTCGATTAATCGATTTAAAAAAAAAACGATTAATCGAACACGAAAATTTTAATCAGCAACAGCCCTAAAATAACTCAATTTGATATGCTTATTTTTTGGTGAGACTTTTGTGGAATAGTGTCTACCCAAGTTGAAAAATGCAGTTCTCCTTTACCACCACTGATCTGTGAACCTGTTATATTTTTCCCGTTTGTTTTCTTTACAGCACGTACACTGGAAAAGAGCGAAGGTAAAAGCATACTTCCAATCATGGTCTGGTACAGACCTAATAACTGAATATTTTTCTGACTACATGCTTTATCATTTAGGGTACGCCATATGAAACCACTTAATATGGTGGGTATTCTGCCGCTTCCTTGGTGAATCCCTTATATCAAGCACACAAATGACAGGGTTTATTTTTACTTCTCTTTGGTTTCTCTTTGGTTGGTATCCTTGGGTAAATTCCCTTTTTAAACCACCTTACATGCCTTAAAATTGTCTGAGTCACATTTATCATGCAATAAATGTTGAAATAAATAACCATGCTTTACCAACGCAAATGCGGGTGGCTGAGTAGCACTATGTATTAGGTCTCAAAGTGGTTGTAAACCCTTTACAACCACTTTATGCTACAGGTAAGCCTATATTAAAGCGGAGGTCCACCCTGAAAAAATGTTTACATTAAAAATCCTAAAAAAATAAAAATAATGTTATACTCACCCTAAATGCCTGTTGCTATGCGGAAGTCCCCTAATCTGCCTCTAATGTGCCTCTTCTCGTCCGCGGTGGGTCTCCTTCCGCTTCCTCTTCTTGTGAATGGGGCGCGCTGCCTTCTGAGAACTGTGTGTATCCCAGGAGGCAAGCCGCCCATTCACAAAGCGTGCGAGTGGCGAATGCGCAGTAGGAAATGGGCAGTGAAGCCGTAAGTCTTCACTGCCTGTTTCCCTTAGGCAGGATGGAGGAGCCGGGAACTGCCAGCAGCGATCGCCGTGGCGGGACCAACATCGCGGGCGAGAAAGGACAGGTAAGTGTCCTTATTAAAAGTCAGCAGCTACACTGTTAGTAGCTGCTGACTTTTTTTTTTTTAGCTGCACCTCTGCTTTAAGGCTTACCTGTAGCTGTCCAGGATATCCCCTCTGTATGTGCTGATGTCATCTGCGCATGCGCACTGGGGCAAACTGAAGCAATGGCACCTATGTGCCGTTGCTTCAGTCCATGTGCCGTTACCAGCGGCTCCCGCGTGCATGCGTGGGAGTGACGTCATCGCGGCTCCGGCCAATAACAACGCTGAAGCTGTGATACCCGGAAGTAACCCCTGGGAGAGATATCGCCACCGGCGGGGGGAGAGGCTTCGATCTAAAGTAAGTTATTCATAATGAGCTAGTATGCTATGCATACTAGCTCATTATGCCTTTGTCTTGCAGGGGTTTTTTTTTTTTTTTTTTTTTTAAAAAGGGTTTACAACCACTTTAAAAGCATTTGAACTAAAAACTTTCAATTCTTATTCAAATATAGGATATGACTTATGTTACATATGTCCATAACACTTTAGCTGGTCATACACGATTTATTTCTTTTTCTGCAACCAAGAGGTTGAACGAAAAAAAAAAAAAAGACACAGTTAATCCCATCCTCACATTTGATGCGGATGGGGGAATTCTCCCATTGAGCTGAACTCAGTTTTGTTCCAGAAGTGGGACAGGGGTTTCCTATTCCACTGACAGAACACAATGCTGTATACTGTATTTAGCTGAGGCTGTACACAATTTATACAGCGCTCCCAGTCGCTGCAACTGTTAGTAAATGTAATAGTTCATTTGGACCAGCTTATCTACCTGTCAGACAATGTTTTTTTAAAAACAAAAGTGTTCTGTTTTAACACAAATCCACTGTCCTACCACATTGTTTACTTTGCCCTGTACCAGGAACCTCTTCGCTAATATCACGTTTGTTCTTTAAGAGCTAGAGGAGCAGATGCATCCTATATTATGTGTGAAGGGCTCTCCAACTACTTTATCTACCTGCCTAAAGACAAGTCTTTACCCTCACAGGGAGCAGAATTATACTAAGGTTAAAAGTTATTTGAGTTGCCATTCTTATTCACTGCTGTTTTTTTCTGTGCATATCAACCAGAGGCTGAAGGTTTTCAATGAGTTTTCCACTTTAACAGAAAAGACCGTTTCCTACTTCAATCCCCACCATCTACACAATTTTAAATAAATTTTTGCAGTTTTCGCAATAAATACACAGGCCTTGTTCAAACACATGGGTTTGAAAAATGCATGCGTTTTTAAAAAGTGCTTTGAGACAACAGGTAAAACAATCAGTGAGCCAATACTATCAAGTAAATACCGTATTTATCGGCGTATAACACGTACTTTTTTCCCCTTAAAATCAGGGGGAAATCGTGGGTGCGTGTTATACGCCGATACTCCGTCGAATTCCCCT
This sequence comes from Rana muscosa, assembly GCA_029206835.1. Classification (NCBI taxonomy): domain Eukaryota; kingdom Metazoa; phylum Chordata; class Amphibia; order Anura; family Ranidae; genus Rana; species Rana muscosa. The sequence continues at coordinate 60,300,215 of CM055122.1, read as the reverse complement.
GCTGAAAACGAGCGAGAGGAGCGAGCGGAGCCGAAGTACAATCGGCTTTACTCGGCTCCTCTCGCAGTCCCGCCCATCTCTGACTGCGCCGCTGACAGAGAAAGCCGAGTGTACTTCGGCTAGTCTCGGCTCCTCTCGCAGTCCTGCCTGTGACTGTGAGCAGAGCCGAGTCTAGCCGAAGTACACTCGGCTTTCTCCGTCAGCGGCGCAGTCAGTGGAGATGGGCGGGACTGCGAGAGGAGCCGAGTCTAGCCGAAGTACACTCGGCCCCGCTCGCTCCTCTCCACAGAAATCGGCGCCAAATTTAAAAAAACGCCGGGACTGACACGATCGCAAAGGCACTGGGCAAGGCTGCAGATGGACACTGGGCAAGGCTGCAGATGGACAGATGGACACTGGGCAAGGCTGCAGATGGACACTGGGCAAGGCGACAGATGGACACTGGGCAAGGCTGCAGATGGACACTGGGCAAGGCTGCAGATGGACACTGGGCAAGGCTGCAGATGGACACTGGGCAAGGCTGCAGATGGACACTGGGCAAGGCTGCAGATGGACACTGGGCAAGGCTGCAGATGGACACTGGGCAAGGCTGCAGATGGACACTGGGCAAGGCTGCAGATGGACACTGGGCAAGGCTGCAGATGGACACTGGGCAAGGCTGCAGATGGACACTGGGCAAGGCTGCAGATGGACACTGGGCAAGGCTGCAGATGGACACTGGGCAAGGTTGCAGATGGACACTGGGCAAGGCTGCAGATGGACACTGGGCAAGGCTGCAGATGGACACTGGGCAAGGCTGCAGATGGACACTGGGCAAGGCTGCAGATGGACACTGGGCAAGGCTGCAGATGGACACTGGGCAAGGCTGCAGATGGACACTGGGCAAGGCTGCAGATGGACACTGGGCAAGGCTGCAGATGGACACTGGGCAAGGCTGCAGATGGACACTGGGCAAGGCTGCAGATGGACACTGGGCAAGGCTGCAGATGGACACTGGGCAAGGCTGCAGATGGACACTGGGCAAGGCTGCAGATGGACACTGGGCAAGGCTGCATGCTGCATTTAAATGTAAGTTTTTTTTCCTTGAATTTCCCTCCTAAAAGTTTTTTTCCTTAAAATTCCCTCCTAAACTTGGGGTGCGTGTTATACGCCGGTGCGTGTTATACGCCGATAAATACGGTAGTATGAATAAAGTCTTGTACACATGAACCTGTCATGCGACTGGCTTCTGCCAAACAGGCATTCTGATAAAACCAGCATCTGATCAGCCAATGGCTGTGAGCGCTAATCAGTGTGTTCTGGCGGGGTGCAGCCTCCCTGTCAAAACACAGACACAACGGGGGAGATCGCTGCACATACATAGCTTGTGTTAGTAGGTCGATCTCTCCTTTTTTTTCCATTCAATCCGCTGGGTTGAATGAAAAAAAAAAAAAAAACTTCTATTGTGTATTAGTTTGTTAACCGCCAAAAAATAAAAAAAATTAAGATCCTGGTCCCTTAAAGCAGATTAAACAGCACAGTGCACTTGTGTTGTGTAATCTGCCCCTCTCTAAACTATAAAAAAACACCTGGCTGAATCTGCAACTTCCTGTATCCCCCTTTCTGAGTGACCACAAAAATCATGGCTGCTTAGCCCTGACCACCATAAATCAGTCTGTCACCCGCAGCCCTTCTCTGCCCTCCTCGCCTATCTCCCCATCCCTTCCTGCCTGTCAGCACCGTGTTCTGTGTCAGTCTCCGCCCCCCACCGCTATTGGCACAAATAACAAATTATAAACGGTCACTACCAGCCCCTTTATTATAGTCAGGCATACCACACTGTATATTAGTCTTATACAAAAATGAGGCATGTAAATATCTTTTTGGAACGATCTTCAGGCCAGTCACAGGACTCTCGGCCGGTTTCCAGGGCTACTGCAGGAGTGGCTGAGTGGCCATGTGACCTCCCCAGCTGATGTCAGAGGGAGATCTCGGCCCTTTCAACAGAAGCCATGTAACAGATGAAAAGCGGCTGCGAGTCACGTGACCGGCCAGAAGATCGCTCTAAAAAGCTATTTTTCATTCCTCGATTTTATAAAAGACATGTACAATGTGCTATACCTAGCTCTAATAGGAGGGGCTGGCAGTGTTTTTTTATATATGGGCTAAGAAACATTTTAAAGCTTTAGAAAGAAACCTTAGTTTAACTATGTTTCTTTATAATTCACTGTAGAAAGATTTCCATTCGCTATCTAACAGGGTCAGTAACAGTACACTTCCTAACATATGTGCTGTTTAGCATCCCATTTTTATTACTTCACCAGCAAGCAAATTTTTAAAGGCACTGTTCTCACACAGTGCGGTGACCTGCGTTTTAATGCACTGGCTAAATGGAGATCACCACTAGGACACACAGAAAACAATTGTTTTCTTTGTGTCATGTTTCCACTACAATGTAGTGAGCTGCGATAAAATGCATTAAATTACAGAGTATAGGAAGGGATCGCGTGTTACTCTACAGCAGAGCAATGCACTGTGCAGCAGTAACGTGAACAAAGTTTCATTTTGATAACTTCAAAAGAAGTTAAGAAAAAAAAAATAGGATTTTTATAACAGCTTACCTGTAAAATCCTTTTCTTGGAGTACACCACGGGACACAGAGCTAGTCATTACATAATGGGTTAAGGGTCACCAGCGGTGATTGGACACTGGCACAACCAATGGAAGACAGTTCCCCTCCATATAACCCCTCCCATCAGGGAAGTACCTCAGTTTTGTAGCAAAGCAGTAAGGTTCCCATAAGAAGGGGGGGACCTCTGTGTCCCGTGGTGTACTCCAAGAAAAGGATTTTACAGGTAAGCTGTTATAAAAATCCTATTTTCTTTATCGTACACCACGGGACACAGAGCTAGTCATTACATAATGGGACGTCCCAGAGCAATGCTCATATGAAGGGGGGGAGACACAGATCAAAACAGGCCGCTTGCGGACCAGAAGCCCTATACTGCTGCCTGCAGCACACTTCGCCCAAAGGCAGAATCCTCATGTCCTTTCACATCTATTTGATAGAATTTGGAAAATGTATGGACTGAAGACCAAGTTGCAGCTTTACAGATCTGAGCCATCGAAGCCTGGTGGTGCACTGCCCATGAAGCACCTATCGCCCTGGTAGAGTGCGCCTTAACAGGAAAAGGAGGAGTCCTGTTCTTTAAACCATAAGCTTGAATAATTACTTGTCTAATCCACCTGGAAATGGTGGATTTTGATACCGCTTGGCCCTTCTTGGGCCCATCTGGTAAAATAAACAAAACATCTGTTTTACGTATCTGAGCGGTTGCTTGCAGGTACACCTTTACCGCTCTCAGTAGATCTAGAGAGTGTAATAATTTTTCCCCCGCCGTCCGCGGGTTTGGAAAAAAGGAAGGCAGAACAATGTCTTGATTCAAGTGAAAAGCCGACACCATCTTGGGTAGAAAAGCCGGATGGGGTCGTAGTACGATTTTGTCCTTGTGACAAATTAGATAAGGCTCTTTACAAGAAAGAGCTGCTAGCTCTGATACTCTCCTAGCAGAAGCTATAGCAATCAGAAAGGCCAACTTCCTACTTAATATAATTAAAGGAATATGGCGAATAGGTTCAAAAGGTTGCTTTTGCAACACTGACAATACCAAATTCAAATCCCATGGACACAAGGGAGTCCTAACTGGAGGATTTATCCTCAGTACCCCCTTAATGAATGTCCGAACTAGGGAGTGAGATGCCAATGGTCTCTGAAAGAAGACTGATAGCACCATCAAAGGGCAAATATCGGCTCTAAGGGCTAAATTCATATCCACTCCTAACTGGCAAAAAGCAAGAATCCTACTTATTTCATACTTCTGAGGATTCCAACATCTGGATTCACACCAGGAAACGTATGCTCTCCAGACTCTCTGATAGATGAGTCTGGAGGCTGGCTTTCTAGCATTAATGAGCGTAGAAAGAGCCGGACCAGAGACCCCTCTCTTTTTAAAAATGTGGGTCTCAGCAGCCAGGCCGTCAACTTTAGCCTTTGTAAGGAAGGGTGGAATACTGGACCCTGTGACAGCAGGCCGTGTCGGAGTGGAAACTTCCAGGGCCTTCCTATCGCCATTTTTACAATCTCGGCGTACCAAGGCCTCCTGGGCCAGTTTGGGGCCACTAGGATTACTGGTATTCCCTCCTCCTTGATCCTGCGAAGCAGTCTTTGTAGAAGAGGGATCGGAGGGAATGCATAGATCAGTGAGAACTGATTCCATGGAGTTATTATAGCGTCTGTATTATTAGAGCGTCTGTCCCGTAGGCTAGAGGATCTCTCGTTCTGGACACAAAGTTGTCCAATTTCTTGTTGACCCTGGCAGCTAGCAGGTCTACATCTGGGTTTCCCCATCTCAGACATATGGCCTGAAAGATCTCGGGGTGAAGAGACCACTCTCCTGGTAGCAGCTGCTGACGACTCAGGTAGTCTGCTTGCCAATTTTCTATCCCTGGAATGAAGATTGCAGAAAGGCAAGGTACATGCTCTTCTGCCCATGCCAGGATCCGGTTCACCTCTCTTTGGGCTGCCCGCCTGCGGGTGCCTCCTTGGTGATTGATGTAAGCTACTGCAGTAGCATTGTCGGATTGAACCCGAACTGGGTAGCCCTGTAACCTGTATGTCCAGGTTTTGAGGGCTAGATATACCGCCCGGATCTCTAGCACATTGATGGGCAGGATCCCCTGAGTCTTGGCCCAGGTTCCCTGGGTAGAAGCCTCCTCGAATACTGCACCCCAGCCCGATAGGCTGGCATCCCTAGATACCACCTTCCAGGCCACTGGGAGGAAGGACTTTCCCTTCCGTAAATTCCTGGCTTCTAGCCACCAATCGAAGCTGTGGCGTACTTGTGAGGACAGGCGCATGGGTATATCCAGAGCTTGGCTCTTCCTGTTCCAGGAAGCTAAAATATTGCCTTGAAGTAGTCTCGAATGAAACTGGGCGTAAGGGACCGCCTCGAAGGAGGCTACCATCTTTCCCAATAGTCTCATGCAAAGGCGAATAGACGGCCTCTTGTTTGCTTTGACCTTGTGGATCAGGTCTTTCAGAGACTGTATCTTCGGTTCTGGCAGGTATACCCCGTTTTGGGCTGTATCTATGATCATGCCCAGGTACACTATCCTTCTTTGGGCCTAGAGAGAGGATTTTTGTAAATTTATAATCCATCCTAAATGCTCCAGGTATCCTACTGTAGTGTGTACAGCGTGACCCAATCCGTCCTTTGACTGATCTATTACTAGTAGATCGTCCAGATAGGCTGTTACCGCAATGCCCCGTGTTCTTAGGTTTGCTAACAGAGGAGCTAGCACCTTTGTGAATACTATGGGCGCGGTGGCTACACCAAACGGCAGAGCCACAAATTGAAAGTGGCGATCTTCTACCGCAAACCTTAGGAATCTTTGGTGAGCGGGGAGGATGGGTATGTGTAAATGTGCGTCCTTGATATCTATGGGCGCCATGAATTTTCCGCCCTTTAAAGTGGCGGCCACGGATCGGATCGTTTCCATTCGAAAATGGCGATCGTTCAGGAACCGATTTAGGGATTTTAGATCCAGGATGGGTCTGACATCTCCATTTGGCTTTGGAATCACAACGAGGTTTGAGTAAAAACCTGAACCTTGCTCTTTTTGGGGTACGTCTGTAACTACCCCTTGAGCCATTAAGTGATTCAAACCTTTGAAGAAGGATTCTCTTTTTTGTGGATCCTTGGAGAGTCTTGAACCTCGGAATTGAGAAGGTGGGATCTCTCGAAATTCCAGTTTGTACCCTGAGGATATTGTGGATACTACCCAATTGTCCTGGATTTCTGACCACCAAGTCGCTCAGAACTGACAAAGCCTTCCTCCCACTCGGCCGAGCGGGGGCGCCCCTTCACTGAGAGGCTTCGGGGGCTTGCTTATTAGCTCTTGCACCCCACAGCTTCCTGTTCTTCTGAGCTTGCCCCTTGGCCTTTGTGGGCGGCTAAAACAGGCCGCCGCCACTGGTTGGAGTCAGATTTCCCGGGAGCTGGGGAGAGAGAGCGTTTAAAACAAGATCTCTTGTTTTTCTTTCTCTCAGGTAAAAGTCGTTTTACCACTTGATATCTTCTGTATATATTTTTCTAAATCTTCCCCAAATAGGCGTTCGCCATGGAACGGGAACTTGCCAACAGCTTTTTGCATGGGGTCTCCGCTGACCAATGCTTAAGCCAAAGTACTCTGCGCATCTGTACCAGCAGGAGTGTAAGGCGTGATGCCTGCATGATAGAATCTCTCATGGCATCCACTGTGAAGCATAAGGCTTTAGGCAAATTTTCCCAATTTCTAGCCTGCTCTGAAGGCAGTTCCTTCAGCCCCTGCTTTACCTGTTGGCTGATGACCTGACACATACCGACTGCTGCTACTGCAGGTTGGGTAATTGAGCCGGCCAAAAGGAAGGAGGATTTCAACTTCCACTCAGAAGGATCTTTTAAACCCTTGTACATTATCCACCGGACATGTCAGGTTTTTATTTACACAAGAAATAGCCGCAACTACCGCAGGCAGGCTCCATTTCTTTAAAAAAAAAAATTCCCCCATAGGATAAAGAATGTTAAACCTTTTTGGAGGTGAGAAACGCTTATCTGGATGTTGCCAGTTTGCGTATATTAGATCCTCTAGTAACGGATGAACCGGGAAGGAGCATGCACCTTGCAGGGATCTTAACGACCCTAGGGAGGAGACAGGTAATTCCGTTACCTCCGCAGAGGTTAACTTAAATGCACTGCTATAGCATTGTACCTGTGACCTTAAAATCTGGCTCCTCATCCTCTGCTGATGTAGCCTCCTCCTCCTCATCCTCCTCCCTCAGGTACTTCTGAAGGGAGGTCCAATACTGGAAGAGACCTGCTTCGCTTATTGTCCCTTTTTAGAGGACTTAGCGATTAAGGTAGCAATTTTTTCCTCCAGATTATTTAGGGCAGCTGATAAAGTGTCCTCAGTGACATATACAGGCCCAGGCTTCACTGGGGAAGCCGCCATACCTGACAGAGGTAATGGCTCATCCTGAACAGGTGCATTTAGCAACACAGGAGAGAAAGGTACCGAGTCAGCACAGTTAGAGCCTCCTCTCAGGCGGTGGTGCTTTTTTATCTCTTTTTGTCCGTATTACTTCCCCTGGAAGGCTTACTGTTTAGACAAAATACAAGGTACCTAAATGCATATACTACCGTGTTCAGTTTAGCAAATACATTAAGTATGCAACTTTTAACATATAACTATGCATAACATGGATGTCTTCTAGGAAGTACCCAATCCAACCACATGGAGTCTTACGTCCCTGTATAGCTGCTGTGTTTCTCTGCCAGGAACAAGAGAACTAACGAGCTTGCTTGCTGCAGTGCTTCTCACACTGACAGTCTTTTAAATTTGGCGCCGTTTCTGTGCCTGCGCGCGCCACGTGCCCGCGCACGCCTTCGCCCCCCCCCCTCCGATAAAGCGTGCTCCCGCGCGCGCGGCCCTTAGCGCTATGGCGGTGGCCATAGTGAGAGAGGACTCTCATCAGCCCTTGTTCCCACTTACCTGCATCTGCAGGTGTCTGGTCGGCCACCGAAAGGAGGATCGGGGTGCCCCAGCAAGCTCAGCAGCGGAGGTGACGAGCAGTGTACTTCGCCGAAGCCGACACTGAACAGAGTGAGGTGAGTATATTCAGCTCTTTACTCCCCCCAGTGGTGGAAAAAAAGAAGACATCCACTTTTTGAAAAAGGTCCCAACCTAGTTATGGACCTTCTAATCTCACCTTATCCACGCCGCAGGTTTTTCTGCTGAAAGATTTCAGACAGATACCAAACTTCACCCTTCACGGTGGGCTATGTGTGCCAACCTTCAGGGATATGGGTTCCTATTTAAAGGATACCTCTCCCCTGGGCCTTGTACAAGACTCTTACCAGGACTTTATAGCGAAATAGCGAAAGTGCTGGATCTTAGAGCCCAGTCCTCCGAAGAGAGACATTACAGGCGACGCCTCATGGATGAGGCCCGGGTTCCCATCCAGATTCAGCTCCTTTGTAGGCGTCTTGGATGGATCCGAAAGCATAGCTCTTTTACCCCCAGAGGGTCTCTTTGGTAGAGCTTTCCTTTAGCACCTCCTAACGCGTCCAACACCTTTCGACACTGGCGAAAAAACTGAGGTACTTCCCTGATGGGAGGGGTTATATGGAGGGGAACTGTCTTCCATTGGTTGTGCCAGTGTCCAATCACCGCTGGTGACCCTTAACCCATTATGTAATGACTAGCTCTGTGTCCCGTGGTGTACGATAAAGAAAAAGGATCTGTGTGATGCCCCGAAATGGGCATCACACCACACCCTACTGCCAGCTCACTGACATCATTGTCTGCAGGTGCTGTCAAAATATTCTAAACGGCACAAGTTTACAAGATGTTCACAGTACCTACAGGTATGCTTTATCATAAGCTTACTTGTAGGTACTAGTTTATATAAAATTTGTTTACTACGACTTAAATCAAAGAGAGAAGGGTGGATTGGTGAAGCATAGTAATGCCTGGATTAAAAATAAATAAAAAGTACATAATAGGTAGACTCTGCTCCCTGTATACATATCAAGGCTTAATTTTCAGTGTACCACTGCTTAAACTTTATACAGTTCTTATATATTTTTTTAATGAATTGCACTGCTCTGCCCAATTGGCCCTACGTATATACCACCTAAAACACCTCATTCACGCATCTAATGGGTCATGACAATTCATTTTTTAAAGAAGCGCATTCTGACTAACAAGTGTTGTGCCTCTTCACTGGCTGTTATACTAACCTTTGTAAAAATTGCTAAAGGCATACCATACTTGTCCTCTTCTAGACCAGATATCAATCCAGGGACAAATACCGCCTGGCCTGCTTTTGATTGCGGCTGAACAGTAATGGGAACACTTCCTGATGTTACAGCGTCCTTACTAAGAGTTTCAGATTGCCCTGGCCCCAAATTCCATACTTCCCCTTCATCTGTTGTAATACATTCCTCAAGGATGCTTGGATCCAGTGTTTCCCAGTCACTCTCAGTAGATTCAGGAGATGTATGAGATGGAGGCTTCAGATGTTCAATACTACCATTTAAGTCCACTCCGGGCTCAAACACTGGTCCTTCCGATTTGCTGTCCTCTAAAAAATGATTGTTTTTAGTTTCAATGCTCTCATCTTTGGAATTAGGGCTTTCAAGGGAAGCTGCAGGAATGTAGTCCTGAGATGTCGGAGTTGAAGAGAACACCCCTTCATCTGCAACACTCTGTCGGGGCCTGTACTGAGAACTGTCCGTGAGTCCATGCTCAATCATGCCTTTATGATTAAAAAAAAAATTGAAATAAATATATACTTAAAGCATTAGATTTTTTTTAATCAGTATATCATATCTTTTCTATCAGCAACAGAACCCTCAATTTTCCAAAATATTATATATAAATATATATAACACACACACCACACAGCAGGTAAAATAAGTTGTCATGCCTTCAGCAAGGGTTCTTATGTTCATTGTTAATTCTTGAATATGCCAATGGTATGCATAATACATTGTAATATCGCCATCTAGTGGCTCTTTACATACTCAGTATTTTGAGAATAATTTACTGAAGGTAGATAGAGATTGTTGCTTAAAAGCCACCGTAGCTTCCCATAATTCCACTGGTCTATACCATGAAGTCTGAGAGAAAGCCTTAGTATCCTACTTTCTTCTCACCACCATGCATCTGCTCCAGAGGAATCTACACCTATTCAGCTGCAATTCTAATGTCAGCCTATGGACACATCGCTGGTATGTTCATATCCCTTCCCCTAGTTAGACTAGTGTATTAGGACTGTTTATTTTTGTATATTGTGTATACTGATTGTATGTCATTTATTTTTATTCAGTTTTACTCTAACTTCCCTGCAATAAAAGTTGAAAAAAGGACCTTGCGCCTATGACAATGAGTTGTTAAGGGAGGAGAGTTAGCGGTCTGTCTAATTATACCACAGCCACGTATAGTGAGGGCAGAACATAAGTATTGAACACATTACCATTTTTCTAGGTAAATATATTTGTAAAGGTGCAACTGACATGACATTTTCACCACATATCGTTAGCAACCCATACATACAAAGAAACCAAAACAAATACGTTCAGAAATGAAGTTATGTGTAATAAAATAGAATGACACAGGGAAAAAGTATTAAACATATGAAGAAACGGAGATGCAAAAAGGCATGGAAAGCCAAGACTCCAGCTATCAGTAATTAGAAAACAATCCTGCCCATTGTCAGTGCAAATGAATATAAGCTGGTTCAGTCTCAACTGATGGCCTATAAAAAGGTGTCTCATTACCAAGGTGGCACACAAGTAATATCTCATGATGGGTAAAAGCAAAGAGCTGCTATCTCGAGACCTTTTCAATCTTATTTCTGCAAAACATACTGATGGCATTGGTTACAGAAGGATTTCTAAACTTCTGAATGTTCCAGTGAGCACTGTTGGGGAAATAATCCGGAAGTGAAAAGAACATAATTTCAACATAAACAGGCCACAACCAGGTGCTCCCAGCAAGATTTGACAGAAGAGTGACCAGAATTATCAGAAGAGTTTTTCAAGAGCCAAGGACCAAACCTAGAATTAGCAGGTACAAATGTCTCAAAGAAAACAATAAGTAATGCACTTAACCACCTGTATTGCATGCTCACCACACAAGATTCCATGGCTGAAGAAAAAGTAAGTTGAAGCCCATTTAAAGTTTGCTGCACAACATTTAGCCAAGCCTGTGAAATACTGGGAGAATATAGTCTGGTCAGATGAGACCAAAATGTAACTTTGGATGCCATAATTTTACACAATGTTTGGTGGTCAAATGGCACTGCACATCACCCCCAAAACACTCCCATACCAACTGTGAAGTTTGGAGGTGGGAACATTATTGTGTGGGCCTGTTTTTCAGCATCCAGTACTGGCAACATTCATTTCACTGAAGGAAGGATGAATGGAAAAACATACCAAGACATTCTTGATAAAAATCTGCTGCCATCTACCAGGATGATGAAGATGAAACCATGGTGGACATTTCAGCAAGAGAATGATCCCAAACACAAAGCCAAGGAAAATTGGTTTCAAAGACAGATAAAGCTGCTAGAATGGCTTAGACAAAAACGTGACTTGAATCCAATAGAAAATCTATGGAAAGAACTAAAGATCCGAGTTTATAGAAGAGGCCCACGGAACCTTCAAGATTTGAAGACAGTTTGTGTGCAAGGTAGGCCAAAATCACACCTAAGCAATGCATACGACTAGTTTCTCCATGCAGGAGGAGTCTTGAAGCTGTCATTACCAACAATGGATTTTGTACGAAATAGTAAACAAATTTCAGTTAGCGTGTTTAATACTTTTTCCCCGTGTCATTCTATGTTATTACACATAACTTAATTTCAGAACTTATTTGTTTTGGTTTCTTTTTGTATGTATGGATTGAATGAGTTGTTACTGACATGTGGTGAAAATTTTGTGTCAATAGCACCTTTAGGCCCCATGCACACGAGACGCTGTTATTTGCTGTTGAACGCGCGTTCAGAGGCAGTTGGACGCTTTTTTCAACTGCTCCTGAACCCATTCAATGTTATCCTATGTGTCCATGCACACACTCTCGTTTTTTGGCGTTTACAAGCAGTTGCGTTTAACCTCGTTTTTCCAGAAGCAAAAAAATGGGTTCAGACGCAAAAGTTTTCACGTTTCAGACGCTAAACGCTGCTAAACGCGGCTAAACGCGGTACCGGCGTTTTGCCGCGTTTGCGTTTATAAGCGTTTTTAAAGGTGACCTATTTTTTTAACATTAGAAATCTCAAAAATGATGGCAAATGATGAAAAACTATTAAAAAATATAAAAGAAAACTGTAATTGCTTGCATCGCATTGTGGACAATCCACAACTTGTGGCAGGTAAAGTGGCAAGTGGACAATCAACAACTTGTGTCAGGTGATGTGGCCAGGTGACGTGGCAAGTGGACAATCCACAGCTTGTGGCAGGTGACGTGGCCAGGTGACGTGGCAAGTGGACAATCCACAACTTGTGGCAGGTGACGTGGCCAGGTGACGTGGCAGGTGACGTGGCAAGTGGACAATTCACAACTTGTGGCAGGTGAAGTGGCCAGGTGACGTGGCACGTGATGTGGCCAGGTGACATGGCAAGTGGACAATCCACAAGTTGTGGCAGGTGACGTGGCCAGGTGACGTGTCAGGTGACGTGGCAAGTGGACAATCCACAACTTGTGGCAGGTGACGTGGCCAGCTGACGTGGCAGGTAACGTGGCCAGGTGACGTGGCAGGTAACATGGCCAGGTGACGTGGCCAGGTAACGTGGCAAGTGGACAATCCACAACTTGTGGCAGGTGACGTGGCACGTGATGTGGCCAGGTGACGTGGCAGGTGACGTGGCAAGTGGACAATCCACAACTTGTGGCAGATGATGTGGCAAGTGATACGCTAAATACAAGTACACTGCTGCTCTCTCAGCTGCTGCTACTCACTCTGGTCTCACAAACTGGCTGAAATGGTTAAAATTTACTGTTTTTTGAGCTTAGGGAGGGTCTATGATGAAACGCTTATAAACGCAAACGCGGTTAAACGCTGCTAAACGCGGCCGCAAACGCGGCAAAACGCGCGTTTATAAACGCCGGTTTCAGCGTTTAAAAACGTGTGTTCAGCAGAGTTTGCACCTGCGTCTCGTGTGCATGGGGCCTTAGAAATATATTGACCTAATAAAACGGTGCCGTGTTCCAAACTTATTTTACTATATTTATATTATTTAATATTTAAATATAACTAGACAAGCATAACATTTATGAATGCAGGAGGGGCAGACAACCAGTCTTACTGCATCTTACCTGGGAAAAGTGATAAGACAGTCATTAATGCACCCACTAATCTATGAACAGGAGAGACGTAGAAAAGGACCTGAAAAAAGACACAGAGATTAAAATGATTGTAAATGCTTTTTTTTTTTTTTTTTTTTTTATAAAGAAGAACAGAGATATATACTTACCTGGAACCTCCTCCTCTCAGGTCCCCTGCCGGTGCTCCTGGCTCCCTCCCTCATAGAAATCTGCTTTCTATGGGGGCACTCCTGCGGTCTCGCTCCTGGGCGCCTCTGTTTGTGTCCCTTTGTCCCCTCATCACTGGCTTTGATTGACAGCAGAGCAAGTCAATGGCTCTCGCTGCCTCAGCAAAGCCAGAGGAACCAGGAAGTGAAGGGAGAGAAGAGCTGCAGACGTGCACAGTGCTGGATCGAATGAGGGCTCAGGCAAGTAAAATTGGGATGCTCCAATGAAGGTTATTTGTAACCGAAACATGTAAGCAGCTTGCTGCCACACTAGCTGTAGTTTGAATATGGGTGTGCGCGACCCATACAGCCGAATACCTAATCACCTTTGGAAATAGACCTTCCACTTCTCATCTCCACAAAACGGCAAGATAACAAGCCAAATTGTAATGACTCCAATACGTCTTTGATCGTGATACACCTGTCTCCAGCTGAATTGCATAGACTTTCAACTAGATCGATGGGTTTCAAGTGACCAACGCTGAACACACGGTACCAACTATATTTTACTCTAAGCTGGAACCCCAAAGCTGGGATCTGTATGTCCCTTGATCTATATGGACTGGGTAACTACTGCTAATTCCCCTATCCAAGGGGATTACTTGGCTGATGGTGGACATAGATTCGGGGAATACGTCTAACGGTGAGATCAAACCAATCTATTCACTATTTCCTTTGTGTCATGTCAGCAAGTCATCTATCATTATTTACGCAGTTTGATTTATGCCCATATGCAATTCAAGGGACATTTGAATGATCCAAAGACAATGCACTAATACATGTGGATCGTGTTTAGTTCAGCACAAATATGATATTGGTCTCTTTTTTCCTTTCTAAAGTATCAAAAACAATCAAGTGTTTTTGGAAAACTTCCACTATATAACGGACAGTGTGTCAAAAAATTGAAGGAAGACTTTTCTGGTGTCAAAACGTCGGATTGATTTGAGTAAAGTTTTTTGGATGAGTCGGTAACTGGTTGATTGTGGTGTGTATGGCTGGTTGGGTGGCCACCCATGTTCTTAGGTTTTAGACTAGTCTGATTTTAAATTAATTGGTGAGGGGTTTAATAATCTGTTTGTTTGTTTCTACAAATCCTATGTGAATTAAATTATTGCGGTTTACATATTAAAGTTTATATTTTCATGAGTTCCTCTTTTTTGGAAGGACTTCACACTCCTCCCCTTCTCCCCCTCCTTTTCTATAAGTAAAATTGGGGGGTGTGGGGTATACTGATGCTCAAAACACATTTTACCTTAATGTAAGGAATGCACATTTTATCCCAGTATTTGAAATATAAAAGGCCTGTGTCATCAGGCTTTGTGCTTGTGCCAATGGGCAAATGTAACATGTGTTTGATATCAGTTTGAAACATTAGGAGACAATTCAGAATTCACTTCAGCTACATTAGACCTGCTTCAAACTGCTTTTTCCATTCTCATTGATTTGCACGAGAAGAGAAGTAGTTTTGATATGATCAAAAGCTTGTAGACACAGGCCCTAAATTATTTCTGTAGACAGAATACTTAACTTGCCCAATTTAAATTCTTCACATACTCAATTTATGATAGCATAGAATTATAGCTTTAAATTTAAAAGAGCATGTTTTTTTTCTTCCGATGCAACTTCTGCATCAAAGAATTTTAAACCTTCCTACCTGTACCTTGTGTTTTATTTTTTATCTGAATAAGATGTGTGTTGATCATGTAGTTTTATGGCATCATTCTTTGGCGTATACGCACAGCCTGTAGTAGAGTAAATGTTCACATTCCCGTTTCAGCAGTTTGTGTTCAAACATGAGTCACGCTACTGCACAGGTTAATGCATGACTGTCTGTAGTATAAGAACTGACGAGAACTATGAGGAAACTATATATCCCACAATCCTTGGATCTCTCAGTCGAGCACTGGTGCAGGTGAAAGCTGCATAGTACCGTATATACTCGAGTATAAGCCGAGATTTTCAGCCCTTTTTTTGGGCTGAATGTCCCCCCCTCGGCTTATACTCGAGTCAGCAAAATTTTTTACATTGAAAATAGTACCTGTAAAGACGTTGCGGCTGCGGCGTCCATCGTTCGAATTCCGCGGTCTCTTCCTGTTCCTTCCGTGATAGGAGATTCTCATCAGACACTCTCAGCCTATCACGATCATTCTCTCATCCTCAGTTTCTAAGCAGACGTCTGTGATTGGCGGAACACCCAACACAGTGTCTGCTGGGAAACTGAGGATGAGAGAATGATCGTGATAGGCGGAGAGTGTCTGATGAGAATCGCCTATCACGGAAGGAACAGGAAGAGACCGCGGAATTCGAACGATGGACGCCGCAGCCGCAACTTCTTTACAGGTACTATTTACAATGTAAAATCGCGAGCTAGGGAACAGTGAGGATAGGAGAACAGTGAGGATAGGAGAACAGTGAGGATAGGAGAACAGTGAGGATAGGAGAACAGTGAGGATAGGAGAACAGTGAGGATAGGAGAACAGTGAGGATAGGAGAACAGTGAGGATAGGAGAACAGTGAGGATAGGAGAACAGTGAGGATAGGAGAACAGTGAGGATAGGAGAACAGTGAGGATAGGAGAACAGTGAGGATAGGAGAACAGTGAGGATAGGAGAACAGTGAGGATAGGAGATCAGTGAGGATAGGAGATCAGTGAGGATAGGAGATCAGTGAGGATAGGAGAACAGTGAGGATAGGAGAACAGTGAGGATAGGAGAACAGTGAGGATAGGAGAACAGTGAGGATAGGAGAACAGTGAGGATAGGAGAACAGTGAGGATAGGAGAACAGTGAGGATAGGAGAACAGTGAGGATAGGAGAACAGTGAGGATAGGAGAACAGTGAGGATAGGAGAACAGTGAGAATAGGAGAACAGTGAGAATAGGAGAACAGTGGGGATAGGAGAACAGTGGGGATAGGAGAACAGTGGGGATAGGAGAACAGTGAGGATAGGAGAACAGTGAGGATAGGAGAACAGTGAGGATAGGAGATCAGTGAGGATAGGAGATCAGTGAGGATAGGAACAGTAAGGATGACCCTCGGCTTATACTCGAGTCAGTAAGTTTTCCCAGTTTTTTGAGGCAACATTAGGTACCTCGGCTTATACTCGAGTCGGCTTATACTCGAGTATATGCGGTAATTAGATCTGACAGAACAATGAAGGAAAGATGTATTTGATCACATAAGCACTCACACATTTGTGATGCAACCAAGGGAAATACTGGGTCATGGATTGGATGCTGCATGACCAGGAACAAGAAGTTGCTGGTCTTTTTATCGAATAGGGACAAGCTAGGTGAGTGGACATAGGGAAATCGATCAGTCATGACACTACAAAAACCGCAGCCACAACATAGTTACACAGTTGGTAAGGTTGAATAAAGACAACAGTTCAACCTGTGTGTGTTGGTGGGTGTGTGTTGGTGGGTGCGTTTTGGTGGGTAGAAAATAATTTCCCATATCCCCGTATATTGTTTTTACTAAGATGCACCTCCAAGAGTCTTTTAAAACTGCGTGCCTAAGGCAAACAAAAATCATAAGGAATATAACTACATTAATACCCAAGTAAATTAACAAAAACATTTGAAAGTGTACAATGTATTTAAGGCGTAGAAGGGCAATTATTTTGTAATAACATTATTTATGTTACCTTTATCTCCAAGTACCCATTGCAACACAAGTACCCCTAGATATGACTATCTATGGAATACAGTTGTAAGACATTGGTAACTTTATATTGTACAAATCATTTTGATAAAACTAAATTCATCTGTATCTACAGATCTGCAACAGCAAGATTTTTTTTTTTTTTTACATTACTCATTGGATGAGATGCAAGCTTTGAGGCTTCGGGAGTGATTACACAGACACAAAGAACAAGCAATATATTACTACTTTGCACAAAGTTGGTGATTTACTGTGGTGCCTACAGTGTTACAATAGAGTTTCATTGTAAAAAGCACAGCATACTGTAAATAAGCAGAAATTAATTTAAACTAGATTTTGAAGCATGCATATTCAGGGGACCTGTAAATGAAAGTACTTACTTTTTTCTCAAGCAGTATCAGTTTAAACAAAATTAAAACCTGTTTTGGAAACATAAAAACAGATTATAATAAACTACAAATGGTTTATATAGAGAAATGTAGATTGAGTTTTCAGAAACTGTTAAGTGCAATATGCATAAGGGCTCTTTCACACGGGGCGGATCAGTCATGATCCGCCCTGTGAAGCTCCGCTTGCTCTGCGGGGATCGCTCAGTTGATCCCCGCTGAGCCGGCGGATGACTGGGCGGTCCCCGCACACTGTGCAGGGACCGCCCTGTCAGAGCGCCGCTCTCCCCGTAGACCGTAGAGTCCGTTGTCATCCGATCCGCTCCGCCGACGGAAGGAAAAATAGGGTTTTCCTCCGTCACACTTTGGCGGAGCGGATGTCGGCGGACATGTCACCGCTGACATCCGTGCCTCCATAGAGCTACATGGAGCGTCCGTGCAGGTCCACCTAAAAAACTGACAGGCGGACCTGAACGGAAGGGGCCTTAGGCTGTGAGGACTCAAAATTGAATATTGTATCGTAGTAAATGAAAGGCTAGTTACCACATATACCTAATGCTGCACAAATTTGGATTTTATCTGTCAGATATAGGTTTACCTGCTATGCAGTGTAAGATTCATGTGGATTAGACATCAATTGAATGGATGCTTTAGGAAATCCTTAAAGTTTCATTAAACAATGTCCCTATTCTTCAAAAAAAAATTATACACATCCACTAATTAAGTGTCCAGTAATCAATCCTTCAATAAATAATTTCTTACTGTGTTTTTCTGCCTCCTTGTTATGACCTCTTCCAAACATCTTTCTCCATCAATTCTGTTTGTTTGGAACAAGCAGTGCAAGTTAGTTGTGGTCGTGTACACTGCTTGACGCAAACTATAAATCCCATATGCCTTGTACACACAATTGGTTTTCCCGGTGGTAAAAGGTCCGCCGGGAAAACTAAAAACCTGCTTGGCAGATTTTTCCCCCTACACACGGCCGGGTTTCCTGACAGGAAAACTGCATTGAGAGCTTTGGCCGGGAATCCCGGCCGTGTGTATGCTCCATCGCAGTGTTTCCCATATGAAAACTGCCGGGAAAAAGACTGCCGGGAATCCCGGCGGGGAAAAAGAAAACATGTTCTCATTTTTCCCGCCAGGATTCCCAGCGGTTTTCCTGTCGGGAAAACTGCGATGGAGCATACACACGGCCGGGATTCCTGGCCAAAAGCTCTCATGGCAGTTTTCCTGCGAGGAAAACCGGTTGTGTGTATGAGGAATTAGACTAAAATCCCTAGTCTATCTTGGGAGCGAGCTAGAGATGGTGGAAAACTAACATATAGCCACCCTCTACCAGAAAATTGGATCAAAAAAGAAGGAATTCGGAAATTTGGAGGAGGCCGACAGCAATAGAAGCTGATTTTTTGAGTTAAAGTATAACTAAAGGCAAAATCTTTTTTAGTTTTGGATAGAGGGGAGGAGGATTAGAATCCCTGTCAGTTTTTATTGCTATCTGCACCCCATTAAGGAGATTCACCCTCGCCATTTGTCCTGTTTACCGTTATTAAAAGAGAAAGAAAAAGAAAATCACACATTTGGGTTGTCCCCAGAAAAGTAATAGAGGGGAAATCGCCAATGGAAACACTAGTTGTGGTGACCTGGGGGTCCCCGAGAGATTTCCTTAATTAGCAGGGATTTCCTTTAACTTCTTGTTTGGCTATGGGACAAGAAGTGAAGGGAAATCTCCCCAATGGGACAAAGATGGGAAAAACAAACCTTACAGGAATTTTAACCCTCCCTTACTCTATCCATAATGAAAAGTTTTGCCTATAGTTCTACTTTGGGAACACATACTTGAATAGATTTTGTTTTTTTTATACCAAAATTTTGTCTCATTTTTAGTACATTATGTTGGTAAAACAAATCAAGCCATAATATAAAACCTGTGCGTGGGATATTGGACTTAATTCACCCATTACCCAAAGGGTTTCAGGGGCAGTGATTCTTACATTAAAATCTGTAGCAGCTCATATCGTTAGAGATAAACAAAAAACCTTAGTTAGACTTACTGGTGACGGTATTTCTACGAGCCTTTCAGGACAGCACCTTGGAGAGAGCGTAGCTCCACCTCTTCACAGGAAACACTGCGTGACAACGCCCCTTTTAAAAGCAGCTGCTTCCACCATGCCTTCAGTTGTTACTGAGAAATCCTCCGACATGCTGGAAGATATAAGCATATTACCAGGTCCCACAAATTATATCTTACTTATGATAACCAAAGGAGGGAAGTACGCTGCTGTCCTGAAAGGCTCGTAGAAATGCCGTCACCGGTAAGTCTAACTAAGGTTTCCTCCCTTCGCCTTTCAGGACAGCACCTTGGAGAGGATAACCGAGAAACTTACTTCAGGGTGGGACCACTGCCTGTAAAACCTTCCTACCAAAGGACTGGTCCAAGGCTGACATCAGATCCAAGCGGTAGTGTCTTATGAAGGTTGAGAAACTGGACCAAGTGGCCGCCTTGCAGATTTGCTCAGGAGATGCCCGGGCCTTTTCTGCCCATGATGCTGCCACTGCTCTGGTAGAATGAGGTAAGATACCCACCGGAGGTTCCAGTCCTAAAGAGATGTAGGCCTCTTTAATAGCTTGCTTCAACCATCTTCCCAGTGTACTCTTGGAAGCCTTACTACCTTTGTCTGTACCTTCCATCAGGATGAATAGTGAAGACGACTTCCTGATATTCTTTGTTACTTCTAGATACTTTAGAAGACACCTTCTGACGTCTAAAGTGTGGAAGGCTTCTTCCCCTAGTCCCGAAGGTAAGGGGAAAAAGGTAGGGAGAATGATCTCCTGTGTACGGTGAAAGGTTGATGATGCATTCCGAAGGAAAGTTGGGTTTGTCTTTAAGACTAGCCTATCTGGTAGACATCTCAAAAAAGGTTCTTTGGTTGAAAGAGCTTGTAATTCACTTATTCTTCGAGCAGAAGTTACTGCTACCAGCAGAATAGTTTTGAGTGTCAAATTTTTTAATGAAGACTCTTCTATAGGTTCAAACGGAGACTTATTGAGAGCCTGAAGAACTAAAGATAAATCCCATTTGGGAAAACTAATAACGGGTCTAGGCTTCAATTTTGCCATAGCCCTAAAAAAATCTAATTATCAAAAGGTTCTCTTGACAGGGTTTTTTCGGAAAAAAAACTGACAAGGAAGCTACCTGCGTCTTGAAGGTACATGCTGCTAGACCTTTATCCAATCCCTCTTGAAGAAACTCTAGAACTGAGACGGCATTAAGGAAATTAAAGTTCTTGCTGGAACACCAGGTGTTATAGACCTTCCAGACTTTGAAGTATATAGCCCTGGATACTTTTTTTCCGGCTTGCCAGGAGAGTATTGAAGAGTTTTTCTGATAATCCTTTCTGCCTTAGGATTTGTTCTTCAGAAACCAGGCTGTTAGGTGGAGGTAGCCTGGGTCTGGATGGAGAATCTGACCCTGAGACAGCAGGTCTGCCCTGATCGGTAATCTCCAGGGAGGTTTTTTTGAGAGATTCGTCAAGGTGGCCAACCAAGGCCTCTTTGGCCAATAGGGAGCCATCAAGATTACCTCTGTGGGCTCCACTCTGAATTTTGCTAATACCCTTGGAACCAGTTGGAACGGGGGAAAAGCGTAGGACAAAGGGAAGTCCCATTTGTGGGCTAGCTGGTCTATCCCTAGCGCTTGATCCTGCCTCTGAAAAGAGAAGAAGGCCAGCGTCTTTGCATTTTCTTGTTTTGCAAAGAGGTCCACCTGAGGAAAACCCCACTTTCCGGTGATTTTCTCGAATACCTCCTGGTTCAGAGACCACTCTGCTTCTCTTACTTCTTTCCTGCTGAGGAGATCTGCTAGAGTGTTTTCCGTACCTTTCAGGTGGACTGCAGATAGAGAGGCTAAATTGTTTTCTGCTCATGTCAGAATTTGATGAGCTAGGTCCATCAATGTCTTGCTTCTTGTACCCCCTTGTTTTGTCAAATATATTACTGCCGTCATGTTGTCCGATAATATTTGTACATGTTGTTTCTTTAGAACTAATTAAAAGGAGAGAAGAATTAGCTGTACAGCCTTCAACTCCCTCCAATTCGAGGATCTCCTTGCCTCGGACTTTAACCAGACTCCCTGAGTTGCCTGATTTTCCAGGTGGGCTCCCCACCCCCATGCACTCGCATCCATAGTAAGTCGGCAGGTTACTGGAAAGTTCCAAAGAAGCCCCTTCGAGATGTTTCTTTCATTTCTCCACGTAATAAAACAAAGAATTCGCCCTTTGGGACTTTAAATGAAGTGTGTGACGTTTCCGCCAGTAAATATAAACAGTAGTAAATACAGTATATAGTTTATTCAAGTAAAATTGTTTACATGCATGGATAACACCAACAGTTGCCAATTAAAATAAAATGAACAGGGAATATTGGTACATGGATGTAGTAACAGTCAGAGTACACGGGCATCATACTACCCGACTAGTTTCGCGAGATCCAGCTCGCTCTTCAGGGGTGGATGTGTGTAACAATGTACCTAAGATGAAAAAATATATATGTGACAATATGGCACAGTATTGGTTATAAAGGCACATGGTGGGAGGGGGTGTGTAGATCCCCATACTCACCACTGAGCTTGACCATGGCTACAGATGTGCGGCCCCAAGACCGCGGCAGCAAGTGCCTCACCAGGGAGCTGAGGGGGCGGAGTACAGATGGGACCCCACCAGGAGCCAAACGGAGAGCAGGCATGGATGGATGTAGTGATGTATCCATAAAGACCTCGTTAGTCCATAAAAAGTATAGGCTGTGAACATAAGTATGTTTGTCAGGCATCTAAAGTAGAGTAAATAAGTATTGGCATAAGAATATATATGCATGAATGAAAAGCCTGGGCCAAAGGTGGTAAGGACATGGAGGTAGTTGGAAACTTAGTATGGCAGAGGGATACTGATAGTGGCGAGATAGAAAAAAAGAGGAAAGAGAGAAAAGAGATGCCTGACAAACATACTTATGTTCACAGCCTATACTTTTTATGGACTAACGAGGTCTTTATGGATACATCACTACATCCATCCATGCCTGCTCTCCGTTTGGCTCCTGGTGGGGTCCCATCTGTACTCCGCCCCCTCAGCTCCCTGGTGAGGCACTTGCTGCCGCGGTCTTGGGGCCGCACATCTGTAGCCATGGTCAAGCTCAGTGGTGAGTATGGGGATCTACACACCCCCTCCCACCATGTGCCTTTATAACCAATACTGTGCCATATTGTCACATATATATTTTTTCATCTTAGGTACATTGTTACACACATCCACGCCTGAAGAGCGAGCTGGATCTCGCGAAACTAGTCGGGTAGTATGATGCCCGTGTACTCTGACTGTTACTACATCCATGTACCAATATTCCCTGTTCATTTTATTTTAATTGGCAACTGTTGGTGTTATCCATGCATGTAAACAATTTTACTTGAATAAACTATATACTGTATTTACTACTGTTTATATTTACTGGCGGAAACGTCACACACTTCATTTAAAGTCCCAAAGGGCAAATTCTTTGTTTTATTACATGTTACAGGGATGGAAGTGTGTCACTGGGGACACCAGACCCTTCTCCTTCTTTTTTCTATATTGAACCCGGGTGGAAGACACCCATCAGCCCAAACCTGGTCTGCTGTCACCCCCGCCAGTATTTACATGCATAAATAATCATATTTTGATATACTAGCTACTTATTCTCCAACACAATTTTTATCCCAGTATTGTTGTATACCCTGGCTCCTTGTGCGATTTCATTGGTTGGCGTTAGCGTCTCTGTCTCGCATTGGGAGCTGCGATGTGTATAAAGGGAGGCTTTTCTGAGTCTCCTGCTGTCCCCATTTGCTTTTGGGCGGATGGGGACACCTACACATCGGCGCCATGTTCAGGCGCCAGAGGCGTGGCGTCTGCGTTCTCGCAGATGTCGGCGCAGCTGGACGCACTATACCATCTGATGGCATGGGGGGGCGTCCGCAATTGCGCACCTCTCTATGACAGTGGGCGCCTCCTGCACTCACATGTCAGCCATCCACACATGGTGCTGGGGGCGGAGCCTCCTGGGTTCTTCCGGGGTTAAATTGGAGGTCAGGCATGGTTTGGATTTCATTTCATTCCTCACTGAAGACACACACAGCTGTGGAGATTGCTTGCTGTGTCTCATTACCTTCTACACTTGGGATATTCACTATACTCAGGTACTTACTATATTCACTTTGTCACTCACTATATTTAGGCACACTTGCATTTCTTACACACAGTTTATCTCTTGAGAACTCCCTTTTTTATTCTTATTTTTGTGTCTGTTTTTGGCTATCACAGATTCCTTCATACAATCTAAGTTCATCTCTTTTTCATCTTGTCAATTGCTATCACCCCTTTGCTATCTTATGTTTTTCCATCATCTTCAGGTCTCTACTATCCTTGACCCAGGCTTCTTATTGAGATATATATATGCATGTATATATATATGTATATGTATATGTATATGTATATGTATATGTATATGTATGTATGTATGTATGTATATATATATATATATATATATATATATATATATATATATATATATATATATATATGTATTACACCCATATGTCAATACTTATTGACTTTACTTTACTACTTCAGACGCCTGACAAACATATTCATGTTTATAGTTTATACTCTTTATGGACTAATGATGAGTCTAGGGATACATCACTACACACACATACACAGAATTGTAGTTCACTTCTCTTTTCTCTCTTTCCTCTTTTTTTCTATCTCGCCACTATCAGTATCCCTCTGCCATACTAAGTTTCCAACTACCTCCATGTCCTTACCACCTTTGGCCCAGGCTTTTCATTCATGCATATATATTCTTATGCCAATACTTATTTACTCTACTTTAGATGCCTGACAAACATACTTATGTTCACAGCCTATACTTTTTATGGACTAACGAGGTCTTTATGGATACATCACTACATCCATCCATGCCTGCTCTCCGTTTGGCTCCTGGTGGGGTCCCATCTGTACTCCGCCCCCTCAGCTCCCTGGTGAGGCACTTGCTGCCGCGGTCTTGGGGCCGCACATCTGTAGCCATGGTCAAGCTCAGTGGTGAGTATGGGGATCTACACACCCCCTCCCACCATGTGCCTTTATAACCAATACTGTGCCATATTGTCACATATATATTTTTTCATCTTAGGTACATTGTTACACACATCCACCCCTGAAGAGCGAGCTGGATCTCGCGAAACTAGTCGGGTAGTATGATGCCCGTGTACTCTGACTGTTACTACATCCATGTACCAATATTCCCTGTTCATTTTATTTTAATTGGCAACTGTTGGTGTTATCCATGCATGTAAACAATTTTACTTGAATAAACTATATACTGTATTTACTACTGTTTATATTTACTGGCGGAAACGTCACACACTTCATTTAAAGTCCCAAAGGGCGAATTCTTTGTTTTATTACATGTTACAGGGATGGAAGTGTGTCACTGGGGACACCAGACCCTTCTCCTTTTTTTCTTTCATTTCTCCACCACCAGAGTGATATTTTTGTCTTTGGACCTATGTTGAACCTTTTCTCTAGAGGTTCCTGATAGGACAAATTTTTCAAGATGTCTGCTTGCAGGGGACGGGCATGAAGTCTGGCCCACTGTACTGAAGGAATTGCTGCTGTTAACAGACCTAAGGCGGTCATGGCTTGTCTCACAGAGATCTCTGAGTTGCATTGAAGAGCTTTCAGAGCTAACTGTATTTTTTCTATCTTCTCTTGGGGAAGAAATATCCTCTGTTGTACTGAGTCTGAGTCTATCTCATACCCCAAAAACCTCACCCTTTGGGATGGTAGAAGATATAATTTTTGGAGGTTGAGAAGCCATCCCAGACCTTTTAGGTGTGCTTGAGTTATTTGTAGATTGATCTCCACCTGAACTCTTGAGTCTGCGAACAACAGTAGATCGTCCAAGTAAGGTACTATTGGGATTCCCTTCAGCCTCAGGGGTTCCAACGCCTCTGCCATCACTTTTGTGAACACTCTGGGAGAAGAGGAAAGGCCGAAGGGCAGGGCCCGGAACTGCAGGTGCCAAACCTTTCCTCCTCCCAGATTGACTGCTAGCCGCAGAAACTTTTGTGACTGGGGTGCTATTGGAACATGGAGATATGCATCTCTCAGGTCGATAGATGCCATATGACAACCTGGAGTGAGTAGATTCCACACAAAAAAAATTGTGTCCATTCTGAATTTTTTGTATCTTATGGACCGGTTGAGAATCTTCAGATTGAGGATCAGACGAAACTTTCCTGATGTTTTTTTGACCAGAAAAATGTGGGAATAAAACCCCTTCCCTTCTGGATCCTTTGGTACTTGGGAAATAACTTCCTGTTGCATCAGTTCTTGCAAAAGAGACTTCATAGCCAGGGATTTTTCCCAATCCCTTGGTAGGTTTGTGATGTAAAATCGTTTTGGTGGTATCTCTGAGAATTCTAGATGATACCCCTGTCTGATCAGGATCAGAACAAAAAGGACTTCTTGTTTTTTCCCAAGCTGGAAAGAAGTCCTGTAGTCTCCCGCCTACTGGAAGATGGTCACTGTTTTTTAGGAGTTTGCTCTGGAGGCCTAAAGAGCACCCCTCCCCTGCCTCTTCCTCTCTGAGGATTCCAGGACCTTTTCTGTGCTTGCTCTCTTTCCTTATTGGCTTGCTGAAAAGGACGAAAATTTTTCTTTTGCTGAACCACTTTTTTCTTTTGTGGGAAAGCTTTTTTTCTTGTCTGCTGTCCTGTCAAGGACAGACTCTAGTTCTGGCCCAAACATCAGGTCTCCTGAAAAGGGAATTCCGGACAATTTTATTTTAGAGGCAGAATCCCCTGACCATGTCTTTAGCCAGATAGCCCTTCTCGCTGAGTTAACCAGCGCTGAGGACCTAGCCGTCATTCTGATGGATTCTGCTGAAGCATCTGACATATATTTGACCACTTTCAGCAAGGTGGGAAAGGACTCCAATAGATTCTCCCTGGAAGTGCCTGCTATCACATGGTTTTTATGTTGCTCCAGCCAACACTCCATATTTCTGGCAACAGTGGCAGGCATTGCTGGTTTCAGATTGGACAAACCTGAGTCCCAGGCTTTCTTCAGTAGCCCATCTGCCTTTTTGTCCATAGCATCCTTAAGAATGCCCATATCCTCAAAAGCTAGATCAGTCTTTCTAGATACTTGGGAGAAGGCGGCATCTATTTTAGTTTTTTTATTCAAAACTGACTCTTCCTTTTGCTCAAACGGAAACCTTCTTTTGAGGGCTTTGGAGAAAAAAAACTGTCATTTTTCTGGCTCCCTCCACTCTTTCATAATGGTATCTGTAAGGATCTTGTGTACAGGGAAGACTATGACTAACTTCCTCCAGCCCCTGATACATTTTGTCATGTACCGACAACTGTGATTTTTCCTCTTGAATTTCCAGAGTGGTATATATCACTTTGAGCAAATCATCCACCTCCTCTAGCGAAAAGTTTATAACTAGAGGCTCTCGCCTCTTCTTCCTCGTCCTCAGAATCAACGGTTGAGGGGGAATGCTTCCCATTTCTTCCTCAGACTCACTCTCCACTGGTCTGGAAGTGGACGGAGGGAGACTGGACTGAGAACTCTGTTCCTGGGTGGAACTCTGGCCTTTTTTCTTCACCAGGGAACGCACTGTCCCTAGGGTCTCTGATAATTATTTTCTTACAGAGGATAAGAGATCTTTACACTCCTGTGTAGATTCCTCCCTCACTAAATCTGCAATGCAAGATCTGCACAGTGGTTTTGGCCAAGAATCCCTGAAAGGGTTTTTGCATGAGGGGCATTTTCTTCATGTAATTCTCTCTGATTTAGCTGTGGCTTTCTGAAACAACAGTAAACAGAAAACCCCCCAGGTCCTTTAGGTTCAAACAAAAACACCTAAAAAAGAGAATCTACAGTACCCTTTAGCATACACCCTAGCTAATAGAACATTTAAACTATAGCAGACAGCTGCAGGTTTTGACTATACACAGATAAGAAACACCCAGTGAAAAAAAGGAAAGAGGCACCACTGTACCTTTCCTACCTGGGCCTGGCCGGGAACCTGGGCGCCTTCATCTGCCATCACTGCTGACGGCTCAACTTCCTCCATGATGAACCGCCGCAGCTGCCGCCTTTGGGTTTTAAATCTCTCCTTTCCTCAGCTCCTCCTATGAGCGGAAGGAAGTCCCAGCCAGATGGCCCGCCTCTTCCTCCTGCGTTCCAGCAGCTGGAACCAATCGCTGCTACGCCCCACCAGAAGTCTCCGCCCACCGGAACTGACGTCACCCGCCCTACGGGATTCGGCGCCGCCATGCAGAGACCTGACATTGACACTCAGTGAGTACAACCGCGGCCCCCCGAACACCCTGGGCGGACGACCCCCGGCGAACCATTACTCCTGTGAGCCGGCGAAGGAAGAGACACCGGAGCGCCCCCCTCACGTGCGGGAAGCAGCTGGGTTGGTCTGGAAGAAAAAAAAAAACGGACGAAGGTACTGCCAAAACCCCCTCCTGGAGAGAGCACAGCCCCTCTGGTTCCCCAGGAGTGCTTCCACCATGGCGGAGGAAACACTAAAACTGAAGGCATGGTGGAAGCAGCTGCTTTTAAAAGTGGCGTTGTCACGCAGTGTTTCCTGTGAAGAGGTGGAGCTACGCTCTCTCCAAGGTGCTGTCCTGAAAGGCGAAGGGAGAAAGACTTGTTTCGAAAAAAAAAAAAAAATTTGTATGAAATAGTGACAGAGTGATCGATTTATATGCCACTTGAGCTACCAAACAGCAAGCATAGGTTTTGATATGTTAGTTGATGTGGCTGTTCATATGCAAATAGAAACTTAAAATTGCAGAAACCTCTAGGAGGCTTTCAGTGAGACTTTCTGCAGCACAAGGTATACACCGACAGCTGATGCTCTCAAGCTACTGCGTTCCAGTGGGTGGGGCCTGAGAACTCCCGCTGACGTCAGCCGGAGAGGAGTGAGAGAGCCGACAGTCAGCTGATCACTGGGAGCTGCTCTGATATAGATAAGCATAGAGGGGAGCGGGAAAGAGGACAGAGTAGACCCAGACACAGGAGAGCAGGGCTGCGGATGACGGAGGCACTTAAACTGACCACAGTGTCAGGGCTCAGCAGCCATGATACACCGTGGTCAGTTTATAGAGGGAGGGCAGAATCTGGCAGGATCAACCAGGTATTACAGGTGTTACAAGGTGCCAAATGACATAGCACAAGCACTGTGCTGTATAACATGCTTTAAAGGAACAGAATAATTTTCTTGGGGGGTTAGCAAACGCTTTAATAGACCTCTACTGAGAGAAACATGTGGGCTACCATTTCTGACCTTCTGAAAATGCCTGGTTGTTTGACTTATATACTTTAAAAAAGTGTATTTTCACTTTTGCAGTCACATTTGAGAAAATACCACGTTATTATAAATGTGTTGTGTGTTCCCATTAACAAAGCATACCTAAAAAAAATAAAAAACCTTTTTACTTCTTAGAAGGAGAGGTCAGTGGCAATCCACAAATTTCTCCCAGTACACATTATGCCAATCCCTTCCACTGGTAAACATTGTTCAACTGCATGGCTTTACACATAATGAAGCCTCACCTTATGCCTAAACTGAAGTACCAGGTCCCGTGGAGATAGGCCTACAAATGATAAGAATTAATTATTATAAATGAAAAATCATCTTTACTCCAGACAGCAATTTAATTTTTTGTAGGTATATGTAGTCTCAGCACTGTATTTGAAATCAATTAAAGTGATATTAGATGCTCTTTTTTAAGCACTTACAGCAGCTGAATGAATCACTTACTGAATTTTCTGCTTCTTTATCTTTTAATCCCTGCTGTGCCATAACTGCTCCCCCAGGTTTCCTGTTTCAGGGTGGCCCTTTTCTCTTGCAGCGGTCCTATGGAGCCACCCTTGCATCAGGTACTAGGGCTGTGTCTCCCTACACTGTGTGCAACAATAGAAACACACAACCCTGTAGCCTAGGGATGGCAGGGCACTCCCTTGCTCTTCCCTTCTCCAAGCTAACAAACTAATTGGAGACTACATTGTGCATTGTTAACGCTTTCCTGTAAAGACTGGAAGTTTAGAGAAGCAGCACAGAGAGCAGGAGCCAGCCACATTGAAAGATACAAAATGCAAGTGCTGGGGTAAGAATTTTAACAAATACTTTACTGTGGAATATTTTTTCTTTCTGTGCATGCTAAAAGTGGTATTAAAGCTTTGTTTTTTTTAGATAACATACATGTTGTACTTACCTCCTCTGTGCAGTGGTTTTGCACAGAGCAGCTCCAATCCTCTTTTTGAGTCCCTCGAACAGTGCCCCCCAGAGAAAGCCCATTGCCCTGGGGACACAGCTGTGTGCTCGCTCCCGAGCCGCTGCTCTATGCACCCATGAGACACAGAGCCGCAGCTCAGCCTCGCTACCCCACTCTCTCCTCATTGGCTTACTGGCTGTGATTGACAGCAGTGGGAGTCAATGGGCTCTCAATGTTGTCTCAGCCAATGGGGAGGGAGAGTGCCAGGACAGCCGAGGCTATCATGAACATCGCTGGATCAGAGGGAGCTCAGGTAAGGATTGGGGGGAGGGGGTGCTGCATGCAGAAAGTTTTTTACCTTGATGCATAGAATGCAACCTTCAAGCCTTAGAACCCCTTTAAGCTTAAGGAAAAAAATAAATCACTAAGGGTTTATTACTATTTTAACCATAAGTAACATACTATATACAATTCTCTTCAGTACTCTTTAAAAGTAACTGTGAACTTGTTTAACCACCTCAACACAGGGCACTTTTACCCCCTTCCTGCTCAGGCAATTTTTTAGCTTTCAGCGCTGTCACACTTTGAATGACAATTGCGCGGTCATGGTTACACTGTAACCATGTGAAATTTAATCACTGCTGGGTTTTGTTGGGTTTTTTTAGTAAAAAATAACACCGAAATATTTGAAAAAAAAAAAAGGTTTTAGTTTCCATCAGTAAATTTTGTAAAGTAAGTAATTTTTCTCCTTCACTGGCGTGCACCGATGAGGCTGCACTGATGAGGAGGCACTAAAATATGCCGCACTTATGGGCACTGAAAGCCAGCATTGACTGGCATCACTAATGGGCACTGATTTGTGGCACTGGTTGTTGGCACTTCATTGTAATCAGGGCACTGATGATCAATGCCCTGATTACATCTTTTGCTGTCCCCTGACGAGAAGATGCTGCTGATCGGCTCTCCTTGCCACACTCTGTCAGTGTGAGGCAATGAGAGCTGATTACCGGCACTTCCGTGTTTACATGTGACCGGCTGTGATTGGACACAGCCCATCACAAGGTTAAAGAGCCGCGTTAGCGGCTCTCAACAGAGAACGGGGTCGCGCCGTGTCATAGCAACATGGAGTGGCTTCAATCGCCACGCTGCGTGCCCCCGCAGTCATTTGACGGTGGGTGGGAGGCAAATGGGTAATACCTTCTTATTAACTGCTTAAAGCAGAGTTCCGCCTCCTCCAAAAATGAAAAAAGTCAGCAGCTACCACATACTGTAGCTGCTGACTTTTAATATTAGGACACTTATCTGTCCTGGAATCCAGCGATGTCAGCACCTGTATTAAAAGGTAAACCTTTTATTAACCATTACCATAACTTCTATGACTGTCACAAGTGATGCTAAAAATAACCACACTATTCACAGGTATTTAAATTGTGGTGCATGGCCAGTCTTGTACTACTACTTTTATACAGTTAATGATTGCAAAAAAATGCAGTAGAAAATAATCATTAACTATTATAGTATCATTCACAGGGACAGCAGAAAAGGGTGTGGCAGTAAACATTAACATTCCTTCACTGCACCTTATTAGAACTAAGAGTTATAAGCATTTATGAGTAAAAGATTTGCTTATTTAAGCTACTTAGGGTTAGAGAAATGCCTTATTTCAAAGTATAAAGATGATAATTTAAAAACCCTGAAAAATACCATAACAATATCAAAAATACCAGAATTACGCTCAGCTCAAGTCTTGTTGAAGAGCTGTCAAAAAAAACAGATTTTGTGTAGACTGAGCGGTGTCAGCTCTGTCTAGTATCTTTTGCTAAAGTACTTAACCAGCATTCCAACAAAAAGGGTAATTATCCTGTAATAAGAAAACAAAAGCCAGCCATAGACAGATCGATATTCTGCCAGTTCCGCAGGAACCAGCCGAATTATGATCCAACTATGGGCAGGCTGGTTGTACTGAAGTTGCTTTATCGACAGACATTGGTACAACCAGCCTGTCTGTTTTTTGTATGATCGCTGCCACTGGCTATAGTATGATCGCTGCCACTGGCTCAATAAACTTGGGTACAATCAGCCTGCCCATACATGGTTTGAATCTTCAGCAGGAATCAGCTAGGGGTCGATCCGTCTATGGCCAGCTTAAGAGGGCTCTGTGCAATAATAGAGGAAGTGTGCAGAGGACACATGAAAGCTCTGAACTTCTGAAAAGGTTTTTGCACTTAAACAGATATAGCAAATGCTTCCCATGGTGTAAAAAAAAAAGTGGTATATTAAACATAAGAGAAGTCCTCAGTTTTGCAGCAAGCAATGCAGAGTAACCAAGGAATAGAAAGGAGCATGGCCTGTGTCCTGTAATATACTCCAAGATATGGAATAATTTACTCCAAGATTGTGGTATTTAGTCAAAACTCTGTCTAAAATCTGGGCCTCAACAACCATACCGTCAAAGCTAGTGACTGAGAAGCAGAATGGCAATGAAAGCCGCGAAACAGCAGGTCTGTCCTGTTTGGGAGAGGCCATGGGATGTCTGCTATTGGTCTGAGTATTTCTGTGTGCCAGGTTCTTCTGGGACAATTTGGTGCAATAAGAAGCACCTGCTTCTTTTTCTCTATTTCATTGGGCAGAGGAGGTAGAATTTGCACTGGAGGGAGGGCATAGATTAGCCTGAACCAGGAAAAAGGAGGAGATCATCATCTCATGCCAACAATAGAGGATTCTTTGTCCTGGCCACAAACAGAGGTAGTTTGTTGTTGAATCTGGAGGCCAGGATAGCCACATCCGGGGGCGACTATCGATGACTTAGGTTGAAGATGTTGGGGTGAAGGGTCTACTCCCCTTGGTCCAGGCAGTGACTAAAAAGATTTCCAGTTGTTCACAGAAATCGCTGCACTGTAAGTCTCTATCCATGAAATTATCTGGTTTGCTTCCTTCCAAAGTTGCATGACTCCAGGTGCCCCCTTGGTGGCTGATGTAGGCCACAGCTGTGGCATTGTCTGATTGCACCCTGACTGAGTGATCTTGCAGAAGGAGGAGTAAAGTGTTGCAGAGCCATCCTTACTGCTCTGAACTCCAGAATGCTGTTGGGAAGCAGGGCTTCCATCAATGACTACGTTGCCTGAACTGTGAGGGACTGGAACACTCCTCCCTAGATTCAAAGGCTGGCATCTGTTATCACTTTCCAGTGAGAAGACTTTCCAATTGTTAAAACCTGGACTGAAAGTCCACTAAGCTAGGGATTTCCTTACTTTGCTGTACAGGAAGATAGATGGGTCATGATGAGAGGTCTCAAATAAAATTGTGCGATTAGAACAGCTTTAAAGGAGGCTACCATGAGGCTCAGAACCGTCATGGAAAATCTCCCCATAGGTTGTTTTTTTGATCTAATTTTCTGAGCCCAAGCTCTGACAGACAGCATTTTCTTCTATTGAAGGAAAACCTTTGCCTGGGATGTATCCAGGATCAGATCCAGGTATTCTAGATGAAGAGAAGGCTAAAGGGCAGATGTTTGAAAGTTGATCACCAAACGGAAAACTTGGAGGATCTGAATTGTCCTGTGGACGTTGTCAGATAGCTGGAAAGTAAAGTAATCTTTCAGGAGGGAGGTCCAGATAACCTGTGACCTGGATCCACTGAGTTCTTAGAAGGGCAAGAAAAGGTGCTAGGACCTTGGGAAATAACCCGGGAGCACAGTTAAGGCCAAAGGCCAGTGCGACAAACTGGAAATGACGGTTCTGCACTGCAAAGTGCAGAACACACCGATTTAGTGGATAAATGGGAATATGCAGCTAGGCATCTTGGATGTCTATTGATTCCAGGTACTCCTGTCTCAGAGAGGCAAAAACCGTCTTTGTGGATTAATGCCAAATTTTGGAATTTGAAGGTATTTGAGAGCCAGAATATGATGAACACCACTGTTGGGAATTGGTACCGTAAACCGGTTTGAATATAATTTTTTGAACCCATATTGTGGGGGTATAGATACATCTACTGGCTGAGACAAGAAATGGTTCAGGGCATTTTGCAAATCCAACTGTCCTTAGGCGTATTTTGGTTGATTTGAAAGAAGAAAGCAGCCCTTTGAAGCCACAGATTGAACCCACAGGTCTGGGATGTCTGATCCAGAGCGAAGCAAACTATAAAAGACTAAAGAGTAAGGGCTTTAGTGGGCATGTGGCCGAAGTCTTACGCTGAAAGGAAGAGTGAAACCTAAGTTAAAGCCTGGTTAGAGCAATGAGGTGCCCTGCATCTTAAAGAGGCAGAGGCTTCCATTGTGGAAGTAGAACCTTACCTCCTATAACAGGGGTCTTCAAACTACGGCCCTCCAGGTGTTCAGGAACTACAATTCCCATCATGCCTAGTCATGTCTGTGAATGTCAGAGTTTTGCAATGCCTCATGGGATTTGTAGTTCCGCAACAGCTGGAGGGCCATAGTTTGAGGATCCCTAGCCTATAACATCAAATAAATTTGTCAACTGTCTCACCAAAAAGATGTGTATAGCATCCTGTGGCTGACTACGCACATTCTATAAAGTACCAAGAGGAGCTCCTTTCCCGGAAGCAAGATTACAGGATGCCCCCTTGGTGTGGGGCCCAGGTACGGCTCCCAAGATTTTACAGCAGATGCACTGCTTCTATTATGATCTTAAAAAACGGTGAAGAGTTAATTGCAGAGTTGACTGAAGAATCCGAAGATAAAACAATAAGCAAGTTAGGCGTAATTTCTTGGTAAGAGAAGATGTCCATCACCTTAGGAACACCTGAAGGTACAAGCCTATAACCCAGGGTCTATGAATACTCCTTTTTCTTGTAATGTACGATTAAGGTAAAGTTCTGCTGCATGCATGCAACCTTCTGCCCTCTCCGCCATTCACAGAACTCGTATTACTACATTCCCATAATGCATTGCGTTCTGCAAATGGGCTGGGGAGTTCCTGTCATTCAAATTGCTCCACATCCCAAACACAGAATGCGGATGCACACTGAATGCATTGTGGAAATGTAATGTATATGGCAGAGATAACAGCGGGCGGCAGGCAAACAGCACACTTTTTCTTTGCAGTTAGATCTTTCAGCACCGGTAGACAGACGCTCAGGACAGCATTCGATGGCTGTGAGGAGGCACAGCAAGAACGTATATTGGCAGAAGCAGCAGCTTGCGGGTATGTGATGCACAAATTTACATGAAACTAATGTGTTTGGTGCTGCACCCCCCCCCCCCTTCCCCCTCTAAAAAAAAAAAAAAAAAAAAAAAAAAAAAAAACTTTAAGCAGACATCTGCAGTGGTTAAACAGAACAACTTACCTAGAAATAACTGTGATCCTTCTAAAGTACTCCCTGCAAATGAGTTATTCATATGTTCATACAGCTCCTAAAATGATAAATAATTTTAGAGCACGGCATGTAAAATGTGTTTGTTCTGACTATGGGATATGGCAAATAGAAAAGTAAATATTAATTATAACAGTTGATAATTCCTGGTCATTCCCCATCCCTGTTTCTCTCAGAGATGCGGTACGAATTAAAGCAGAAGGCCACCACTCCCCACCCCTCGTTTTTGGATATACATTTTTTTTTCTTACCTTAGTAGTAAAAGGTTAACTTCCCTCCCAGCCTCATCTGCGGCGCGGTACATAATTTCCTCTTCTTGCTCTGCCCCTCCCTCCGCTGCCTTCTGGGACCTGTGTGTGTCCCAGAAGACAACGGGGCCATTCAGAAAGCGCCGCGCGACTCGCGTATGCACAGTAGAAAACAGGCTCCACTGCCGGCTTCCCTTAGTTACAATGGCGGCGCATGCACCCGATCTGATGGACAGAGCGGCCTCGGGGGGCCCAACATTGCGGCATCCCTGGACAGGCAAGTCAGCAGTGTTTGTAGCTGCTGACTTTTAAAAAAAAACTTTTTGGAGGGTGGAACTCCACTTTAAAGCAAAAGATCTAGGCCAGATCAGCTTCCCAAACACACACCAAATTTTGTTATTGCAATTGAAAATAGTGATATTTCATATTTTTACAATTTCGAAAATTACAGGTAATTGGTGGATAAAAATGGCGTGCTGTTTTTGAAGGATTTAGGGTTTCAGTGCATAGACCATCCACTCTATTCACCAGATCTTGCTCCATCCAACTATTACCCATTTCCTAACCTTAAGAAGACACTAAAAGGACAGACATTTTCAATGGATTCAGAGGTCATAGCAGCAACAGAGCAGTTTTTCACAGAGCAAATTAAATAATTTTTGGGGGGCTTGTCTAAGATGGCGGAGTGAGAGGACGTGCTTTTTAGAGCTCTGCTGCACAATTTATCCTGTACTACCTCCATTCGGCTTTTTTCCCCGCATAATACCCGCCTGAACGGCGGTGGATGTCTACTAGACGATCCGGGCATGGCAGGGGGGGCAAGAAGCTTAATTTTCCCCCCGTGGTGTCTCCGGAGACGAGTCCTGCAGTCCAGAGGCCTAGCAGACAGGCGCCTCGTGTCAATATGGCGTCGCAGACGAATGCCCAGGAGGGTCCTGCCACCTCCACTCCTGGCATCCCAGAGGTCATGGCGGCAGTTGCTGCATGTCAGGCCGCGGTGGCCTCTTGCCAGGCGGCCCTGACCAACAAAATTGAAATGGTGCAGGTGGATGTGGGTCTCATCCGACAAGACCTGGACAAGGTCCGCTCCAGACTGACTGAGGCGGAGAGTCGGGTGGGCCGGGTGGAGGACGCCGTGGGCGAGAACACCGGGGCGATCCGCTCACTTACCTCTCAGGTGAAGCTGCTGGAGCATCGCGCGGAGGATTCCGAGAACAGATGCCGCAGGAATAATATCCGCATAGTGGGACTCGCGGAAGGTGCCGAGGGTAAGAACTCTACTGCTTTTGCGGAAGAACTGCTTCGATCCCTTCTCCCGGCGGCCCGTTTGTCTCCTCACTTCACGGTGGAAAGAGCGCATAGAGTGCCACCGCATCCTGGCCCGCAGGGTTCCCCCCCCCGTACCTTCATCCTGCGGCTCCTGAACTTTAGGGATCGGGACGAGCTGCTCAGGGCGGCTAGAGCGGCGGGGGAACTGCTACACGGTAATGGCCGCCTGATGTTATTCCCTGATTTCTCCATAGAGACTCAGAAGCTCCGGCGCTCCTTTGATGGAGTTAAAGCAGCTCTCCGCTCCAAGGGCATTAAATATAGTGTACTCTTTCCTGCCAAGCTGCGAGTCATCGACGGAGAAACGGTCCGCCTCTTCGCCACACCGAGGGATGCCGCACGGTGGATAGAAACTCTCCCCCCTCAGGGATGAGGCCAGCGGAGATTCTACTAGTAAGTTAGACCTGTCTGGTGCCGGGACCCCTTGGATTGCCTTACTTGCCACTGTACTTTCTTCAGCAGCCTGCTGTGCTTTGCTGGCCGGATGATTGGATGTCGGCCCCATTCTACTATACTTTCATGCTGACACTCGTGGGGAGTTTACAGCATGGCATGCTCTGGCTGCTGCCTACTGCTGTCTGCATTTCATAACTGCTCTGCATCCTAGAGGGAGTTGTATGGGGGGGAACTGACTGCCTGAGCGTAACAGCTGTACAGGAGCACTGATTCCCCAGTTGATCTGGCTGCTGCTCATATCTCCCCCAACTTTCCTTTACTGACTCCAACCCGGCCCCCTTTGTCCTGTGCTGGCTATTGAGGGGAAATCTGTTAATTTTTTCTTTTTCAATATATTTTGTTGTATTTTGATCTGCACATTTCTACTGTTGCCCTATGGAACCGGTTACTTATAAGCAATGAGCCCCTGGTGATACCAGGTGAACTATACAACCCGATTGGTTTATTATAGCAGCATCTCTAGACTCATAGGCTGCTCCTTCAGTTGACCCCATTTTGGGCGATTAAACCTTACTTTGCCTCAGGGTGTTTGCCGCTTGAACTTGGGCGATGCTGACTCTCTGCCTCTTGGGAAATGTACACACGCCTCCCAGACATTAGTTGCCTTTGGGCTGGTTATTGGGGTAATATGCAGTCTTGCCGTGGGTGGGATCTGCGGGGTGGGGGGAGGGGAAGGTTGGCCGTTGCTGACCCCTTTTTATATGCTCCGTTGGGCATGGGATTTGATGTTAAGTTGCTACTGTTGTTTTTTGTTTGTTCCTTTATGGCATGGTCGCATTTACACTGTCTATGATTGTGATGTGGGGGGGTCTGGGAGGGGTGCCGCCGGCTGGTTGGACCCTGGAGGTGGTGGAGGGCGAACATCCCAGGCTCACTACTTATCACCCATTATCACACATACGCTACAATGGCTCAGATTTCCATAATGTCATGGAATGTGAGGGGACTCAATTCTGCCCATAAAAGATCCCTGGTACTTAACTACATCAGAAGACACTCCCCTCATATTTGTGTGCTACAGGAGACACACCTCCTGGGATCTCGAATCATGGGCCTTAAAAAGGCTTGGGTGGGTCATCATTATCACGCAACGTACTCCACCTACTCCAGGGGGGTCAGTATCCTGGTGCACAAGCAGCTGGCTTTTCGGCTCTTGGACGTCAGATCGGACCCCGGAGGTAGGTACATTATTATCCATGCCCTGATTGCTAATAACCCGTGTGTCTTGGTGGGGCTCTACCTTCCTCCACCGGCAGATAAGACGTTATTGTATACTGTTATGCAAAATGTGATTGATTACGGGGTGGAGGATGTCATAGTACTAGGGGACTTCAATATGACTGCGACCGCTGACATGGATAGACTACACTCTGTCTCTCGGTGGGTACCTGGGCTGACGGAATGGGCACACACCTTTGCCTTGACGGATACCTGGCGCCACTTTAATCCCTCATCTAAGCAGTTTACTTGTCACTCCAATACGTTTAGAACTCTCTCCCGTATTGACATGATCTACGCCTCCCGATCCCTGCTTAATAAGGTTACAGCAGTGGATATTCTATCTCGGGGCATCTCCGACCATGCTCCCCTACTTCTTAAGCTATCCGTGGGGCCACCTGGAGAGCGGTTGTGGAGGCTATCTAGGTACTGGATTGAGGAGGAGGGTATTCAGGAAGCTGTGCAGGAGGGCATGTGCCACTATTGGCTGGAGAATGAGGGTGTTGCTTCTCCCCTGGTCACCTGGGATGCCTTTAAGGCCTGGACCAGGGGGGAGTACATGGCGCGTATCTCCATTGCTCGTAGGATGGCTGCACGTTCCCTGGAGGAGTTGGAGGAGACGGCGAGAACGACCGAAGCCGCATATGTGGCTAATCCCGATCAGGTGACCTACGGGGCTTGGCAGTTCGCTCTGCATCGGTTGTCCCTATGTAGGGTGGAGGGGACACAGAAATCTCTCCTCTCCACGGCACAAAAGATCTTTGAGTACGGTAATAAGAGTGGTCGGTTAATGGCATGGTTGGCTAGGGAACAGTTTGCCGGTACGCACATAGGTGGGGTCCGGGATTCGGGGGGGGGGTTCTGCTACAATCTCCTAGTGAGATAAATGATAGATTTGCACAATACTACCAACACCTGTACTCCACCAGGGTGAATTATTCCTCTAAGGAACTCTTGGAGTTTCTAGATGGGATCCCTCTTCCCACACTTGGGGACGAGACCTGTAATGCTTTGGAAGCTGATATCACCCTGGAGGAGGTGCAGGTTGCCCTCTCACAACTCCAGGCGGGTAAGACACCCGGGGCAGACGGGCTACCGACGGAATTCTACGCTCAGCATCAGGGTCTGCTGGCCCCGCGACTTGTAGCTCTGTTTGCTGGGTCGTTTGAGCTGGAGGCTCTCCCTGCATCCATGTCTGAGGCGGTGGTGGTGTTGATCCCCAAACCAGGCAAGGATCCTGAGAGCTGCTCCTCGTACAGGCCAATCTCGCTCCTGAACGTGGACGCCAAGATACTGGCGAAGGTTTTGGCAAACAGGCTATCTTCAGTTCTGGAAGAGGTGATCCACCCGGACCAGACTGGGTTTATGCCTGGGAAGGGAACTGACATTAATCTACGACGCCTGTTTCTTAATATGTCAATACCTCATGACAACAGTGGTAAGCGGGTCATTGCCTCACTGGACGCTGAGAAGGCGTTCGACTCGGTCGAATGGGTCTTTTTATGGGAGGTCTTGCGCCGGTTTGGCTTTGGGCCCAGGTTCCTTCGATGGTTGCGGATGCTCTACCGGATGCCCTCGGCCCGAATCCGAACTAATGACAGGTTGTCTGTGCCGCTCTCATTGCAGAGGGGCACGAGGCAGGGGTGTCCTTTATCACCAGCCCTGTTCGCACTTGCACTGGTGCCCCTTGCCGTCTCTATCAGAGCCTCGGACAGGGTCCGGGGGTTGAAGGTGGGTTCCCTGGAGGAAAAGCTCTCTCTCTATGCGGATGACGCACTACTATACCTGCAAGATGCGGAGGAATCGCTGACGGCAGCTTTAGAGATTTTTGATATTTTCGGCAGATTCTCGGGGATACGTATTAACTGGCCCAAACCAATTATTTTTCCCCTCGATCCGCAGATCGGGGATCTGGTTGGGAGGACACCTTTGCTCTGGGTGGATCAATTTAAGTATTTGGGTATCCAGGTGCGGAGGGAGCTGTCGAGCTATAGGGAACTTAATTTGTCCCCTATCCTGTCCCAGCTTCGGTCCAGGTGTGCCTCATGGGCATCCTTGCCTCTGAACCTCATGGGACGTATAAATCTCTTGAAGATGTTGTTTCTCCCCAAGTTTTTGTACGTATTTCGCAACAGTCCCATCTGGATACCCAACTCCTTCTTTGCGGAAATAGACCGATGCGTGGGATCCTTTATCTGGGGTGGCACAACCCCCAGACTGGCTAAATCAACTCTAATGCTCCCAGTTCGTAGCGGGGGCCTTGCGATGCCGAACTACCGGACATACTTTTGGGCGGCGGTGCTAGTTACAATCAGGTGGTGGTTTGTCCTCTCCAGGAGCAACGCTGCGGTATGCCTGGAGGCGGCGGTTCTGGGTTCGCTCCGGGAATTGGGCAATCTAGTCTACAGGGGGCACAGGGCATATGCTGCTCTCCCGCAGCCGACTCGAACGACTCTGAGGGCCTAGACGGTGGCCAGGCGGGGGCTTTCGGGCCCGCGGGACTGGTCTCCTCTTTGCCCACTGTGGGGGAATCCTAGTCTGCCGCATCTCGGGACGGTTCCTGACCCTCAGGTCTGGGCAGGGTATGGGGTCAAGACTCTTGGGGATGTATTCGTGGCGGGAACTCTGATGTCGTTTACAGTCCTCCGGGATAAATTATTTGCCCGGATGGATGTACTTTAGGTACCTTCAGGTCCGACACGCTATCGGGGCCCAGTTCCCGTCTCCTCCCGGACTGGCTATGGACCCGCTTGAGGAGATGTTGGCCCAGGCGCAACTCCCGAAGCCCCTATCGGCTATATATCTGATGTTGCTGAAGACTGGTTCTGCGGGAGTAGAACGACTTTGGGACTTGTGGAAGACCGACATACCAGGTCTTGACAGAGAGGATTGGGATGACTGCTTAGCTGACAGTGCTGCCTTACTGATCTCGACTAGAGAACGGTTGATACAGGTCAAATTCCTGCATAGAGTTTACTTCACTCCCCAGAGACTCCACAAGGTATACCCGCAGCGCACGCAGGATTGTCCCCGTTGTCAGATTAGTGTGGGCACATATTTCCACATGTTTTGGAGCTGTCCTGGGATCGCCAGGTATTGGGCTAGGGTGGTTGACACTATTAATGGCCGCCTCGACCTGACACTCCCTGTATCCCCCGAGCTGGCACTCCTGGGGATCCAGGATGATGATCAGAGACCCCGTTATACCAAATTACTTCTTACGTACCTCTTCTTTTATGCAAGAAGGGAGATTGTTTTGCGCTGGAATGCCCCCTCCCCCCCAACAGTGGAGTCTTGGGAGAAATCTATTAATACGGTGCTGCCACTATACAAGTTGACTTACATGTGCAGGAACTGCCCACAAAAGTTCGATAAGATCTGGCATCCTTGGACGGAATAGGAGGGAATGGCCCTCCGACCCTGGACACTGGGGGGTGGGGATGGGGGTACTGCTATGAGTTCTGGTTCGCCTGGGGTATGATTCTATTCAATTGTATAAGTGACGCTATTTTTGGATGATCTACGAAATGCCCTTCTTATGTACTCGTTTATATGGCTTTCTATGTACTGTACTTTCTCTTTTATCTCGGTGTATGACTTGGTCCATTCTGGACTTTTGTGTATAATGCTTGTCTTTTTCTGCCTCAATAAAGGAACATTTTGTTGTTAAAATTAAATAATTTTTTTTTGGAAGGGTTAACAAAAATGGAGAGACGATGTGCCAAGTGTGGTTAACTTATGGGAATAATGTAAAATGGCAGGCAAGTTTCATTGTCCAAGTCCTCTCCTTCGTGGTCAGGCCAGGAACTTTTCAGCCCCCCCGCCTCCTCGTATTGCAGCTTACCAGTCCATAGATGTGGTAGTTGCATTAAAAAAAATTTTTCAGGCCAAGAACATTTTCGGCAAGTACAGAAAACACCTATTGATCTTGCCAGAAATGCAGTGTCCTTGTCACTTTGTGTGCTGAAAAGACAATACAAACAAAATTATATTTCACTTATAAATTACTAGACCTCATCAGCGTAGGGCGGCGGAGGGATAGGGACCTAGATGTGATGCTCAACTGCAGTGGAGAAATGTTAGGTCAGCAACCTGATTTTTTGGTCTTGCATGAAGGGGCTGGATAATAGGTATAACTGACCAGAATTTTGTATCTTGGCAACCTAGGCAGTCCTTCTACAAGCATTTTAACAGTCTATTTTCAGATTTTGCGTGGAGGTCACCATTGAGCAGCACACAATCAATGGGGATATCAGACAAAGGTCAATGTGGAAAGAAAAAGGTGTCTTCAAAATGTACTTAAAATATATTTGTACCATGGCTTTATCTTTCATATTTCCTTCATGTACTTTCAAATCCTTCTCCAGCCCTTTTCCCTATCTGTATTCCTTGCAAAATATAGGAGGCAAAAACAACTTACCGGATATACTCGAGTATAAGCCGGGTTTTTCAGCCCTTTTTTAGGGCTGAAAATACACCCCTCGGCTTATACTCGAGTCAGTGTACCTGAAAATCTTGTCAGGCTCCGGGCGTCCATTGTTTAAATGTTGTGGTCTCCTCCTGGTCCCGTCCTGTGATAGGCGTCTCCCAGCAGCCTATCACGGATGTCCTCTAATCCTCGGCCTCAGTTTCCTAGTGTCTGCTGGGAAACTGAGTCCGAGGGCGAGAAGAAGTCTTTGATAGGCTGCTGGGAGACGCCTATCACGGAACCAGGAGACCGCGACATTTAAACATCCGAGCGGCATGGACATTCTCCTCTGAGCTCTGTGGCAGCCCGGGATTCAGCGACACATGCCAGTGCAACAGGACCTTGTTTTTGGACCAAAATGGCATCCAGGGACCCTCCTCACCCCCCCCTGCAGCGTGGCATGATGTCTGCCAAACGAAAGGGGGGACAGACACCCCCAGAAAATAATGGCCTATTTGACCCAGCCAGCCTCCGGACAAATCCAAGATGGCGCAGCGGCTGCAGTGCCTGCCTCTCTCCCCTCTCGGCTCTCAGTCTCACAAAGCCACAACATTGGTGATGAAGAAGATGGCTTTATGGAGCTCACCAACCTGAGCAAGGCTTGCCCATCTCCTAAACAATGAATGGACACCCGCAGCCTGTCAAGTATTTCAGGTACACTGACTCGGGCACAGAGAGGTGGCAATGGGCACAGTGAGGCGTGCAAATGGGCACAGTGAGGCGTGCAAATGGGCATTGTTGACCCTCTTTTCCGCTTACAGTAGCTGATGCATTTCCCCCCCTAGGCTTATACTCGAGTCAATAAGTTTTCCCAGTTTTTTGGGGTAAAATGGAGGTACCTCAGCTTATACTCGGGTCGGCTTATACTCAAGTATATATGGT
Organism: Rana muscosa; assembly: GCA_029206835.1. Taxonomy (NCBI): domain Eukaryota; kingdom Metazoa; phylum Chordata; class Amphibia; order Anura; family Ranidae; genus Rana; species Rana muscosa. Next base: position 60,256,795 of record CM055122.1, on the reverse strand, counting down.
ACTAAACACTTATAGGCAATATCCAGTGAATCAAATGACATTTTAAACTTTGGTTGTTCGCTATTAATGTACAAAAAGAAAAAAAAAAGAAACTGTTTAAAAACAAGAACATGCAACACTTGGGAAATGTTTCTGTAGTATGGGTGTGTTACATACCTTTAGAATTGATATCTGTGAAAAATCCTTCTCTTCAAAATAGGCATGAGTAATTAACTGAAGTTTGGCTTGAAGTAACCCATACAATGGCTGCAAAGGGAAAAAAATATATATAAGAAAAACTATTATTTTAACTCTATGCACGTAAAATGATCAGCCAAAAGGGGTCATATACTGAAAAAAGGGGTCATATAAAAGCCCTGATTTTTTTTTTCTTTTTTAAACACAATATGCAGTATTGTCGAATTACACTAAAAGATAGATTCAAAATAACCGGTCTTGGAGCATTTTATTGCAGGTCAAACATTAATGATTGTTCTCTGCTTGACTCACTTCTATCGACATGCTTTCTATAGTTTTGTTCCTGGGTTTTTTGCAATATATTGGGAAGCAAGGTTAACAGGATTTGAATTGAGCAATAAACAGTAGTGGAAGGCTTAGAAAACGAAAAATCCTGATGGCGCCGCGGCTGCAGCGCCTGCCTCTCTCCCCTCTCAGCTCTCAGTCTCACAAAGCCACAACATTGGTGGATGGATGACTAAATAAATATGTACATGTGGATGGATGACTAAATAAATATGTACAGGTATATATAAAATCAGGAATCCAGAATTCCTTATGGGGAACCAGTGGGAATTCATGAGGACTCATTGGGTTTAAAAGCCGTCTCCAAAACCAAGCAGTCATAGTAATTAAAATCAGCAATTCTGTTCCCCTTCTGTACCTTGCTTGGTGCTTCTAAGCTCCCCGGGACAACCAAAACCCAGGTTTCTCTAATGGATGACCTACCCGATCCAAAATGCTAAAGAAAAAGGTTATTTAAACCACCCAATTTTGAGGGAGTCAGGATTTTTGACAACCTCCAAAAATTAGGAATCAGAGCTTTAACTTCTACCAAATAAGGTCAATAAATTTGTATGGTTTTAAAGTGTATTGACTTCCTGCCTACATAGATTTGTCCAACCTTAGACTAAACAGTGTAAATTAGTAAATCATCAAGACAGATCTCTGGTTACAATATAAATCCTCAGTATTTTCCAGCACGAGCGCCTCAATCCTTCCTCATTGTGGTGTAAGAACACAGATTGTAAACTCCATTTCATTGCTAGAAAATTCTGCCACCAGGAGTGACTGTAGTAGGAATGTATATGCGCTACCTCTCAATCTGAACTCTTCCAAAGTTTTGCAATGTACCACTGACAGATCCAAGTATACAGCAAGCTGCTGTTCACCTGTGTCAGGTATCCATATTTGCAAATGCGGTGCAATGGAAAGCTCCTGTCAACTCCAACACAAGTAAATGAATGAATATAGCCGACACCCGCTGCAGGTCTTGCAACACTCTACTTTGAGGGAATACAATATACAAGAGAATCCTCCAGGCTCACACGTTCTTCCCTGACTGTCCACCTGACATTCGCTGGAACCTCTTCTTCTACAGATCATACCAAGTTCTCCCCCCTCTTTCCATACTATGTTCTCTCTCCTTGCCATCCACACCCCATGCTTTGCCAGCTCTCCTCTTGCTATTAAAACTACATTCTTCAAAAGTCCCTTGTCTACACTACATTCTTTGGGAGTTCTCCCTCAAGGTACACTACATTCTTCTAACATTAAATTGCCTGGAAGTCCCCCCATCGCTTCACCTAAAGTTTCTGGCTGCTGCATATTCTCCACCTAATTTCTTGTTGTAGAGTCTCTTGCCTTTTGTACTCCGCAATACTGCCCGCCTCTCTCTGGCTGTGCTATGACTGGCCCTTTCCAAGTGGCCCCACCCCTTGTCAAAAGAGAGTCATGATTGATACAAACAGCTGCATTGCCACTTCACACATCCATAGTCTAACAAAAATGCAGGAATGAGTGTTAGTACATGACCCAGACATTTTTGAGTTGCGTAGTAAATCCACAACCACTGGATACAACATTGCACTTCAGTAATTCTGGAAAGTCTCTCCTGTCTAATTTCTGCATTACAAGAATGTCTAAATGATAAAATTCCCACACTAAAGCTGGTCATTTATACACTGTAAGATTTCTCTTAAAGTGCATCTGTTTATTCCCCCATCTATGCTAATCAGGAGGAGTCTCCCTTGCTGGTTGTTGTATTCTGACAGCTTCACCCACTGCTGTCAGAAAACCCGAACAGTGGCTATATCTAACTAAATGCAGCTACTGTTTGGCTGTCAGTTTTCTACCCGGTTCCTTTCATTTTCAGATTGAAGGATATCACGTGGGAAGGTGCTAACAGGGCCAGGGCATTTGGCCAGTTCATGGGTCCACAGCTGAAACTGGTGTATGACCAATTTTATCCTGCATTTGACAATTAGCTCCCACTCTGCCAATATTCAATATTCATCCTCCAAGCATTATAACTTTCTGCTCTGCTTCTTCTCAATAAGATTCCACTCTAACCCCCAGCCATGATCAGTTCACATTTTGTCTCCCTCTACAACCAGCAGATTCTACTCTTCCCTGTTGTGCTTTAGGATTTGAGAGTTTCCAAACCAGTAATCAGCAAAAAAATAAAAAATACCCTCCACACAGGGTTCAGCCTTTCTGTCCATAACAGTCAATCCTGAGATCAGTTCAAAATGCTTTCTACATTCCGGACATTAGTCTTGTTTAGATTACAGATACTGCACCAGCAGTCTATAGACTGAAGATGTACGTTATTAAAAGACTCACATTGTTCTGTCTAGCAATACAGCCCCTGCCGCTGATGCTTTAATATGGATGAATCACTTTATGTGTTCTGTGGAAACATAAAACCAACGTCTTACCAACTGACTCAAAACACAAACACTTTTCTGTACAGTTTCCCGGGTAACATCTGCTTGACGTACTTTCAAAGCCTGCAGAACAAATTATATTTCAATTAGAAAAAACTTTTTAGAATAAAATGCTTTAAAAAGACTAGAAGCTTAATGAAAAGAAAAAATACACATATATTTTATATTTATAAAATAAATGGCAATAAAGTGGTTTAATAAAGAATCGCTCTAAAGAAAAAACAAATAAATTTGTTTGTACAATTCGGACACTTAAAGCGGTTGTAAAGCCTCAAGGTTCTGTGTGCAGCAGCCCCCTCAGCCCTCCCTAATACTTACTTGAACTCCATCTCAAGCCAGCGATGTACTGAGCCTTAGCTCTCAGGGGACTCTCATTCCTCATCGGCTGAGACAGCCAGTGAGCCAATGAGAAGGGAAAGGGGGTGGAGCTAGGCTGCGGCTCTGTGTAAATGGACACACAGAGCAGTGGCTTGGGAGCGAGCCTGCTTGGGTGCCCCCAGAGCAAGCTGCTTGCTCTGGGGGCAGGAGGGGTCAAGACAGCCAGCGGGGGACCCAAGAAGAGGAAGATTGGGGCTGTTCTGAGAAAAAACACTGCACAAAGCAGGTAACTATAACATGTTTATTATTTTAAATTTAAAAAAAGTTGCCTTTAAAGAGGAAGTAAACCCCTTTTTTTTTTTTTCAAAACACCCTGGAAGGCAAAGGCATAATGAGGAATGCTAAACCCTCTATTTGCAGTGAAAAATTGGTAGGAGTTAGACCCTCGGCCGGGTGTTTGGTGTTGAAAATTCATAAACCAATGCCGTGGTCATAAAACAAATAATGAGCATGCTTATTAAACCATAGTATATCAAAACCAATGCCGTGGTCATAAAACATAAAAAATATACCGTATATACTCGAGAATAAGCCGACCCGAATATAAGCCGAGGCACCCAATTTTACCACAAAATAAAATGGGAAAAAACATATTGACTCGAGTATAAGCCTAGGGTGTCCATCTGCATGCCTCACTGTGCGCATGCGCATGCCTCACTGTGCGCATGCGCATGCCTCACTGTGCCCATGACTAGACTTACGTTTAACATGGGAGTATATGGAAGGGGTGCCGGCTTTGAAAATCAGTGCTCCCTGGCCGTAGGTCCCCCAGACAGCAAACTCTGCACACTTATAGAGAAGGGGCTGTGTGCCAAGATTGGGGTCCAGGGAACTTACGGCCGGCCAGTACCGGGTCTCCAAAGTTACCGGAGAAATTACCGTTTAACATGGGAGTCTATGGAAGGGGTGCCCGGCTTTGAAAAATCGGTGCTCCCCGGCCGTAGGTCTCCTGGACAACAAACTTTGCACTCTTGTAGAGAAATTGTGGAGCTATATGTGTGCCAAGTTTGGGGTTTGGGGGACCTATGGCTGGCCGGTACCTCGTCCCCAAATCCGGGAGATCAGGAGCAAAAAGGTGACTCGAGTATAAGCCGAGGGGGGCATTTTCAGCACAATAAAATGTGCTGAAAAACTTGGCTTATATTCTAGTATATACGGTACAAACTAATTAGATCGTAGTGTATCAAAAATTAAAACATTGATAGTAAAAGTGAAAAATGAATTAAAAATGAATATAATCCAGTCCTGATAAAAAAATTAGAAAAAAATATATATAAAAAATCCTGTGATGAAAAATAAAACTTTCTGTGAAACTTCAATCTTGATATCTTATATTGTGCTTGACTTATCCATGCTTATTCAACAAATGCACTCACCAGATACTCCTGGGAAATAATGCAGTCACAGTATATGCCACTGTGTAGCAGCCTGGGAATGGCCAGCTCCGGATGTCCTTTTAAAATCCTCCGAAATGTTTTTTTTTTGTGGAAGGGCAGGAAATGTCCATAGTGTGATATGGTTTGTAAAAGTGCTTTACAATAAAGCACTTTACAAACCGTATCACACTATGGACATTCCCTTCTCTCCACGAGTGACTTCCGCATATCGCGGCTCCAGCGCTGTGACTGGCCGGAGCCGCGATGACGCCGCATGCGCACGGGTGCCGCCACTAACGACATGATCGGCGTTAGAAGCGGCACGCTCAGTGCGCCTACGCGCCGGTGTCTACCGCGAATGCGCTGTAGACATCGGTGCCTTTCTTTTGCAAATATCTCCTAAACCGTGTAGGTTTAGGAGATATTTGTTGCACCTACAGGTAAGCCTTAATCTAGTCTTACCTGTAGGTTAAAGTGGTCTGTGAGGGTTTACAACCACTTCAATATCACTTTAAATGTGCTCTTACGATAGTCATCCTGGCCACAGCTCTAATGAGAGTTAGCTACTGTGGCGGAATTCTAAGTAAGCCTTTACAAGGCTATAAGGCCTGGTTCACAAGTATGCAGGTTGCGTTTTGCGAGCTATCTGCTGTCTTGCAGAAAAAAATAAAATAAACATTTTTGATGCATTTCTATTAAAAAAGTCTATGGTACCAAAAACACAACCCACTGTGGGGAAAAAAGTCCCTGACCCATTACAAAAAACGTACAGGTGGAAAACTGATGTGAACGCGACCCATAAGAAACCATGTTAAATCGACTGTAGTGCGTTTCTGCAAAACTGAAAATGCACTTAAAAATGCATAGATGTGAACTATGTCTGTAGGCTCAGGCCCTTGGAAAACAATCTGAAGTTAGGGGACATACATTATTAAAAATTATAAATAAAAAATATATAAAGGGAATACCTTTGCTTCAATTTGTCTGTAACAAGAGACGCCATAAACCGTCTTCCGTTCCCCACTTCTAGGTGGGAGGTGAAAAAACACAGTATCTACAAAGAGCAAACAAACATTTACTAGATTCAAAATGTTTTAAAGTCTGAGTTTGAACTTCTGGAAAAACAAGCAGGTAATGGGTTATTCAGGTCTAAACAATGAACTAAATTTTCTTTTTTAAATTGTCCCACCAAATTTGTCCCTTTAAGGGGATTTCCCTTCATTCCCAGTTCTGTAAACACAACATAGCCGTATATATTCGAGAATAAGCCGACCTGAATACAAGCCGAGGCACCCAATTTTACCATAAAAAACTGGGAAAACTTATTGACTTGAGTATAAGCCTAGGGGGTGGGAAATGCAGCAGCTACTGGTAAACAATGCCCATTTGCAGCCTCACTGTGCCCAACTGCAGCCTCACCTTGTTTACGGTCTCCCGTTGTCCACTGTACTGTCGGGTTTGAGCCGCGGCTACAACAAAATGGCGGCGACTCCGAAAAAACTACAGGCCGCCGTTAGACCTCTATAGGCGGATCGCCATCACTATTCAGCGTAGTGGTGCAACGGATCGGTGGTGATCCATGATCCGAACGGGTCACCCTGTTCGGATCGGATCACCACGCGTAGGAAAGGCAGTGGCTTCGGCCTAGCTCCGGAGCTGCGGCCATCTTGGTACACCCGGCGGCGGCCACTGTAGTGACGTTTCGCCGCCATCTTGCTCCACCCCACACTCCTGCACAGTAATGATAGAGAAGGGGCCAAGCGGACATCTTGTTACACCCAACGGAGGTTTAGGATTTCAACACAAAACGGAGCTCATCAGCTTTAATAAATTATTTGGAAATCCATCGGACTGTTTACATTTAAAATTTTGAAAGCAGCAGCAAACCTTACATGATTGCTAATGTGACGGAACACCTCCGATTTTCACATTTAACATTTAGTTAAATGTGAAAATCAGAGGTGTTCTGTCACATTAGCAACCATGCAAGGTCAGCAGGTTTGCTGCTGCTTTTAAAATTTAACATGTAAAGAGTCAGTTGGATTTACAAATACTGTATTTAAGCTTATAAGCTCCGTTTTGTGTTGAAAATAACTGTGAAATCGAAAATTCCGGTGGGTGTAACATTATTTATTTTTTTGCCGATCCGAAAATGATCAGATCCGTGGCTCTAAACCGAGGATCAATCCGATCCGTGAGTTTTTGGATCCGTTGCATCCCCTAATCCAGCGGTCACAGCAACAGCTCAAAGCGGCCCCAGAGAAACCGAAGAGCAGTAAGTGGGACCCTCCCTCGAGTATAAACCGAGGGGGGCTTTTTCAGCACAAAAAAAAAAATGTGCTGAAAAAATAGGATTTTTTGTACTCACCGTAAAATCCTTTTCTCTGTCGTCCATGGACGGACACAGCCTTCTTAAGTCTTGACCGTTGGGTTATGTTCCTGTTCATAGGAGAGGACTAGGCAGACATGTTAGATATTTCAATACATGTTACTTTAACAGAGTTGAACAGCCCCGCCCAGGGGGCAGTCCCTTAAGACAGTGTTTCTCAACTCCAGTCCTCAAGGCGCACCAACAGGTCATGTTTTTGAGATTTCCTGCAGATAAAACAGCTGTGATAATTACTAAGGCAGTGAAACTGCTCAAATCACCTGTGAAAATCAATGGAAATCCCAAAAACATGACCTGTTGGTGCGCCTTGAGGACTGGAGTTGAGAAACACTGCCTTAAGACATAACCCTCCGCCCTGCAGCATCAGTTCGTAACAAGCAGTACAAACCTAAAAAGGAGGGGTGGGTGCTGTGTCCGTCCATGGACAGAGAAAAGGATTTTACAGTGAGTACAAAAAATCCTATTTTCTCTTTTCGTCCATGGACGGACACAGCCTTCTTAAGTCTTGACAGTTGGGACGTCCCAAAGCAGTGTCAAAAACGAGGGGTGGGAACAGTAATCCAAAAAACAATTTCACCCCAAGCAAGCAGAGCTCCTCAACGGAGGAGTTGGAACCTTAAACAGTCGTCTGCAAAACCTTGCGGCCAAAGGAAGCATCTGAAGATGCACTCACATCATCCTCGAAAATTTTTGGAGAAAGTGTGCACGGACGATCAAGTCGCCGCCCTGCACACCTGAGCGAGCGAGCGAGCGACGCTTGATGTCGGAAAGCCCAGGAAGCACCAATTGCCCTGGTTGGGAGCGCCGTGACCGGAAAGGAGGGTGCGCACCTCGAGGGCATAGGCCCGCACAACGGTCTACCTGTTCCACCTAGAAAATGGTGGCCGACGAGACTGCCAGGCCTTTTTGTGGACCAGACACGACACAAACAGCGAGCCAGACTTCCTAAACGAAGCCGTAGCAGATAGGTACACCCGCAAGGAACGTACCAGATCTAAAGTGTGAAGCGCAGACTCTCTGGGATGCGATGACCGAGGACACAAGGATGGAAGTACAATGTCCTCATTCAGGTGGAAAGCCAAAACCACCTTTGGAAGAAACGAAGGTCGCGGGCATAGTACTGCTTTATCCTTATGGAGGATCAAATATGGGGACTTGCAAGGCAAGGCTGCCAATTCAGAAACCCTTCTGACAGAAGTAATGGCCACTAGAAGTGATCTCAGAAGGTGGCCTTTCAAGAGAAGTATCTCTCTGATGTTCTCAAAGGGAGGTTCCCGAAGAACCAAGAGCACCAGGTTCAAATCCCAGTGAAAGAAAACAGCCAAGGCTGAAACTGACCCTTAGTGGTGCTTAAAACAAGCCTTTGATCCACTCCATGCTGCAAAAAACAGCAGGACCCCAGAAACCGAAAACGTCCGTGGACGGCATTCCATCTCTGCGCACAAGGAGATGTAGGCCTTCCAAGTGCGATGGTAGATCTTCCAGGAGGAAGATTTTTGTGCCCTCAGCCTGGTCAAGATGACCGAATCCGAAAGACCTCGGTCCCTTAGTACCTGGCTGTCAATAGCCATGCCATAAGGCCAGCGGCTATAAGGCGGGATGAAGTATGGGACCTTGAGACAGAAGGTCCTCCCACATTGGCAGCCGCCAGTGTGTTCGCCACCAGGCGTACGAAGTCGGCGTACTAAGGACGCCGGGGCCATCTAGAACGATTAGGATCACCGGGATCCCCTTGATTTGCACATTGAGGAGCAGACGAGGAAGCAACATCAGTGGGGGATAGGCATAAATTAGCCGATACTGACCCCACTGGGCCACCAACGCATCTGACACGTCTGCCCAGGGATCCCTGGACCTGGCCACGAATCTCGACATCATGCGATTGAGTCGAGAAGCCAGGAGGTCCACGACCGACGTCCACCTCCGGCAAAAGGAGTAGACACCCCTCCAGATGGAATGAGCATTCCCCTTGGTTCAGCAACTGGCGACTCAAATAGTCCACCAGTTAGAGTTCTACACCCTGAATGTAGACAGCCGACAGAGCCGGCACGCTTCTTCCCCATCTACGGCAGGATGTCCAGATGGATGACATAAGCCACAGCCGTGGCATTGTCCAACTGGATCCTGATCGGGCGCCCTTGTAGTCTCAACGACTACGAAGAGAAACATATCCTAATCGCCCGAAGTTCCAGAACATCGACCGGCAGATGGGATTCGTCCAGAGAGTTCAGCGACCTTGGACCGACTGGACCCCCCAGACTCCCCCCCCCAGTCTGTGAGGCTGGATCGTAATCACAGTTCAATAAAAAAAAGAAGGAAAAAACTTCTTGGACAGAAATGCCGGGAATGTCAGCCACCAAGTCAGAGAGGCCCTGACTAGGCGATTCACCTGAATCTGATGATCCAGAGACAATGGGGATGTGTTCCATAGGACAGAATCTCCCCTCCAAATGTGGACCTGGGCAAACAGTACTGTCTCGAAGGAGGCCATCATGATCTGACTGACTATAGACACCTCTTCCTCGAATTCTAACCTGGAAACAGGTTATAAAAGAAGACCCTGCAAAGAACCAACAATAACAATACCGCGCTGACTCAGAAAGGCTAGAATCGGGGCGAGCACCCTGGTGAAACTCTTGGTGCTAACACTAGGTCAAAAAGGGAGAGTCATACATTAATAGTGGTTCCCCTTGACCGCTAAACGCAGGAACCTCTGGTGCCTGTCGCATATGGGGACCCAGCACGCGTCCCTGAAGTCCAGGGACGTCAGAAGTTCCCCTGGATGGAGCGAACCGACTCCATCCTGAATTTCCGAAGCCCCAACAAGTCTTCAACTGCCCCATCAGAGCAGTCCGACGAGACAGTAGGGCAAAGAAACCATTCGGTGAACAAGAAAGAAAACATCGATCTTATATGAAGAGACCACTTCGCAAACTCCATGGCCGGAAAAACCGGAAGGCTACACAAAGGCATTAAGGGCCTTGAGGCCTAAGATTGGACGACTCCGTCTTCTTCTGGGACCATGAATAGATTCGAGTAGAATCCCTGAAACCTGTCTTGCGGCGGTATGGGTATGACAACCCTCAAAAACACTGCAATATATTGGGGAAGGAAGGTCCCGGCTTACGGGGCGCCCCTACTCTTAGCCTTTGAAAGGCAAATCTGTCAGAGCTTCCATAGAAACTTGGTCAGCAGGACAGTATATCAACCCCCTCAGGTGGCGCACCTGCTGGTCAGCCAGTGTCACAACTTTTAGAGGAAGCTTAAGCTCCTCCACTGTCTGGTACAAAAGTTATGCCCATTCAGTGAGTGTCAGAGACACAGCCACTAACGGGCGCAGCGCTGACTTGAGCGTGGCGAACACGGTCCGAGCCACTGCTCCTGATCACCTCCTAAAGGCAGGTGTCCCCGTATCGGGATAGTGGTACCCCTGATACCAGGGGGTCAACTTCATAGGAAAAAACTCTTATCTTTTTTAAAAATGCTCTACAAAGGGAATAACAGACCGCTGTGCGCTGAGGGACCAAAAAGGACCTCTGCAGCAATCCCCAGTCCTTAAAAACCTATTAGAGCGGGTCGGTCAACGCGACCTCAAAAAAAAAAAAAAGAACTGACACCTCAGTGGATGTTCCAGCAGCTACTACATTGATAAGTGCTGATTGTACAAACACATAGTTTATACTGTGTATTGCGCCAAAGCGCGCAATTGGAGCGTGGGAGGAAACCGGAGTACCCGGAGGAAACCCACGCAGACACAGAGTATAGTACATACACATACATGTATGTATTTTTGTATGTGTGAATAAACATATTGAACATGTTTATGCTGTGCATAGCGCCGAAGGCTCGCATACTATTGGAGCGTGGGAGGAAACCGGAGTACCCGGAGGAAACCTACGCAGACAGAGTAATAATACATACATACATACATACATATACTGTGAATGTATTTAGTGTCATGTATAAACATAGTGTATTTTTATATTGTGTATGGCGCCGAAGGCGCGCACGTCATTGGAGCATGGGAGGAAACCCACGCAGACACAGAGAGCAATAATACATACATACACTGTGAATGTATCCAGTGTTGTGTATAAACATATTGTGTATGTTTAAACTATTGCGCCGAGGGCGCTTAATCTTCTCTGTATCGTTCCAATCTGAGTATATGCTGCCGAAGCAAGCACCAAACTGCAGGTAAAAGGCAACTTCTGACACCTCAGACCGGTAGTCCTGTCAGAGTCGGAGCATTCCCCAGGATATGGCGGGAAACCACAGGTGCAGGGGCTCTGCTGTTGCCTCTCAGATACTGACTCCATGTTACACAGAAAGCTCTCAGGGACTAGACAAAATTAATGAATAAAGTCCCACCACCATGCTGCACCGACCGGGGGGTCACCCAGGGGACTCACCAGCCCAGAATGAGACTGCTCAGTGCCACTGCCCGCCTCTATACACGAAATCTGTGTATCACTGTATTACCAATGCTGCTCTAAAAGCAGTGTGTGAGGAAACAGTGAGGAAGCTGTGAGGAGAATCGTGCTGCGCCATCCAGGAGCCAGCACTAGAGGCCAAACCTCCATCAAAGATGGCCGCCGGATGCCTCAGGGAGAAGGAAAGGGCGCGCCCACAAGAAAATGGCCACCCGCAATAACAACTGCGCCATAGCGCGGCCACGGCAAGATGGCCGCCAATGGGCAAATCAATGCAATAGAAAGTGCACCCCGAAAATGGCGGCGGCACCGCCAAAATGGCGCCCGAGCACTGCGATGTGGACGAGAAGGTCCAGCATGGCTACCCCATAGAAGAGTATCCCCCCAGAGAAACAGGCCCTGACACCCACCAGGACCTGGAGTCCCCACAGGTACGCCCCGGTCGCAGCCAGCCCCGTTAGGACAGAGGGAGTAAAGGTGACAGAGAGCAGGGAAAGGAAGGAGGACAGGAGAACCCCCTATTCCTAGGAACACCCAGCTGTTCCCACCTGCCGAGGCAGGAGGAACTGTACTTACCCATCCTAACTAGGACCTGCTGGTGCGTTCCTGACAGGCCTACAACCGAGCAGTACGGAGTAGCTGTCGGCCCGGTCCACTGTGATTGAGACAGCAAGAAGCCCAGTCATATGTGGACCCTGGAGCACAAGCTCACCGGCCACCCCTGGAGCATTTCGTGACAGACCCGACGCCTATTTGCAAGGGACTTTACACGCTCGCTGGCCGGACTGGGAAGATTACAAGGATCTATATATCCAGCCTGTTGATAGAAGAATCACAAAATAAAATACATTTAAATAAAAAAGATTTTCCTCAGGACTCTGGGCCCAAAGGGAGCCATGTCCATCTCCTTTGCTAGGCAGAACAAAACTGAGGCTGCATGCTGCAGGGCGGAGGGTTATGTCTGGATGGACCACCCCCTGGGCGGGGCTGTTCAACTCTGTTAAAGTAACATGTATTGAAATATCTAACATGTCTGCCTAGTCCTCTCCTATGAACAGGAACATAACCCAACTGTCAAGACTTAAGAAGGCTGTGTCCGTCCATGGATGAAAAGAGAAACTCAGCTTATACTCGAGTATATACGGTAAGTTAGAGGGAATCTCTCCAATGATTATGCAAATTCTTTCCTTCCACTACAAAAAAGGCTTCCTGTGGTCCCTGCCAGCCAATACAAGAATGCTGTGGGAGGGAATCCCCCTTCAACTTTGACTGCGTTGATGGGAGATTCCCTCCTGCAGAGTTATTGTGTTCTGCCGGCAGGGACCACAGGGAGCCATCCTTGTTAACAGAACACAATGATCACTGCTGGCTATAGCCGCTGGCAGTGATCGCATGAAAAAAATCAGACAAGCTGGTTGTACTGAAGTCGATCGTTGGATGGACTTCAGTACAACCAGCCTGCCCATAGATGGATAGAATCTAGGCCGGCCCCTGCTAAACTGGCGGAGATTTGATCTATCTATGGCCGGCTTAAGACAACTGTCACTGCAACAAGTGTCCCTGTCGGATGATTTATATTCCTGTTCTGACAACTCAAAATTTCCACTCACACTTTCCTCCCTGGAGACAGTGGTCACCAGGATATACAGAAAGAGTGCATTTCTCGATTTCCTCAACATCATATCCAAAACTTTGATCAACTGCCGATTTTAACATTGAAGCGGCTCTTCAGTAATTTTTATATCTTTTTATCCATTAAATCTTCTACCCTTGTCGTTTTAACTTTGGATAGTAAAACTTTTTTTTCCGGCCAGTAAATGCCTTATACAGCCCACTTCCTCTTTGTCTGGCCATTAGCCTAGGCTTATGACATCTTGCACAGCTCTCTCACTCTTGTGAGAGTTTGCCAGGAAGGGAGGGGGGATGAGTCCTAAGAGGGCCAATGAGAGCTGCAGGGCTTCAGAGCTGGAGGTGTGCTTCTGTGTGTCTGTGTAAATCCAGGAAGTGAACAGGAAGCAGGCTTCAGCTGCTCAGTTAAAATGGCTACAGCCAAACTTTGTGGAAAAAGATTTCTGCAGCATATTTGGCAAGTACAGAATCACAGTATATATAAAATAATATGCAAAGTGGTTGGAGGGAAGCTTCAGAATGGCAAATATGTTTTTATTACAAATTATGCGAGCAGACTGCAGTTCCTCTTTAACCACTTCAGATCCGAGCTATAGCCGAAAGACGGCTGCAGCGCGGACCTTAACTGCTGAGTGGACGTCCCCAGGACGTCCTTGTATTACACTCTCCCCGCGCGCTCCCGAGAGCGCGCATCGGGGAAAATCTGTGTTGGCCGTGTCCCTTGGACACAGCCAATCACAGATCGTGCTGAATGGCCAATCACAGAGGCCATTCAGCACTCGATCTCACTGCCCAATGAGAGATGATCTCAAGTGTAAACATATGAGATCATCTCTCATTGCTGGCTTTCTCTCCTCACACAGAGACAGCGTGCGAGGAGAGAGAGATCTGTGCTGCTGCTGCTGCTGTCAGTGAGTGTATTGTGAGAGAACATCCACATAAAGTAAAGTAAAAAACAGTGCCCTCTTGCCAGTCCCATATCTGCCAGTGCCCTCTGCCAGTCCCATATCTGCCCGTGCCATCTGCCATCAGTGCCACGTATAAGTGCCACGTATCAGTGTCATCAGTGCCACGTGTCTTCAGTGCCAACAATGGCTAGAAGATTATTTTCAGCCGAGGAGGCATACAATATTCTTGCGGCCGACGAGAGCAACGGGGAGCCCTCCGATTCGGATTCCTCCGCAAGTTCAGACTATGAGCCTGACTATGAGTCTGACGTGGACTACGAGCCTGTCCTAAGCAGTGGAACACTGACAGCCTCAGAAGTGGAGGAGGAGGAGGAGGGCCCGCCCGCCAGACAAAGGCGTTCTGCTGAGGAGGCAGTGCCATCTACCAGCACCGCAGTGCCATCCACCAGCACCGCAGTGCCATCCACCAGCACTGCAGTGCCATCCATCAGGCAAGCAAGGCCACGTACCAGTGGGGTGTCATCTCAGTCCCAAAGGGTTAGGTCCCATGCCAGCCTTCCCTATTCCCTTCAGAACCCCTTGTGGCTTCCTCCTAATTCAGGAGAAGCCAACATTCCCCCTTTCACTGCCCAGCCAGGAGTCCAGGTGGACACAGAAAATTTTGCCCCGATTGACTTTTTCAATTTAATTTTCACTGACGACATGCTTGCATCAATTGTGGCCCAGTGCAACCTATACGCCCAACAGTTCATAGCAAGCAACCCAACGTCCTATTATGCCCGTCCCTACCAGTGGAGAGCCCTTACAGTGGAGGAGTTTAGAATTTTTTTGGGCCTCACATTCTGCATGGGACTAAACGGAAAAAATCAAGTGCGTTCATATTGGTCAACCCGCCCCATCTACCATATGCCCATCTTTTCCTCAGTAATGCCCAGGTCCCGATATCTAATGATTATGAGATTTCTACACTACAACGACAATACCCAGTGCCCTCCCCGAAATGACCCAAATTTTGATAAACTTTATAAAATTCGGCCGCTACTAAATTATTTTTCTGAAACCTTCCCCCAATTGTTTACCCCAGACAAACACATATGCGTGGATGAGTCCCTTATAAAATTTTCTGGCAGGCTGGGCATAAAACAATTTATACCAAGCAAAAGGGCCCGCTATGGGGTGAAGCTCTATAAACTGTGTGACTGAGAAACTGGGTATGTGTATGGCTTCATCATATATGAAGGGAAGGACACCGAACTGAACCCCCCTAATTGCCCAATCTACATTGGAACCAGTGGGAAAGTAGTTTGGGAACTCATAAACCCACTTCTGGAGAAAGGCTACCACTTGTATGTGGACAATTTCTATACAAGTTTGCCCCTGTTCCGAAACCTACATAGAATGAAGACTCCAGCATGCGGCACCGTACGGACGAATCGGAAGGGCTTTCCTCAAATCCTGGTCACCAAAAAATTGAGAAGAGGGGAGACGGCGAGTTTGAGGAATGAGGAAATTTTGGCTGTGAAGTGGAGGGACAGAAGAGACGTCTACGTGCTTTCTTCCATCCACAACAATGAATTCGTTGAAATCACCAGGAGGAATGGCCGGATCCAAAAACCCAAATGCATCTATGATTACAATAAGTTCATGGGGGGTGTCGACTTCAATGACCAGATGCTCGAACCCTACCTTTCCACAAGAAGAACATACCAGTGGTATAAGAAAGTTTCCATTTATTTATTTAATTTGGCCATGTACAACTCATAAGTAATATATAAAAAATCCAGTATAAGACCCAAATCCTTCCTTTTCTTCCAGGAGGAAATCACCACTGCCCTTATATATCCGAACAGCCCACCAGTAAACATTAGATCCGATGTCATTAGCCGACTCTCTGAGTGCCACTTCCCAGATAAAATCCCTCCCAGACCAACAGGCCAAAAACGCCAGAAAAAATGCCGGGTGTGCTCCAAAAGAGGAGAGAGAAGAGACACCATTTATTATTGTGCCCAATGTCCTTCAGAACCAGGCCTCTGCATGATTGATTGTTTCCGCCATTACCATACCAAAATAAATTATTAGTTCACTTCCTGCCATTTATCTTTACACCCCTTATGCATCTGCTTGCTCTGTAACTGACCCTGGCTTGTTATTTGACCACGCTTCTGCCTACCGATACTGTTTATACCTCTGCCTGATCTGGAACTGACCCTGGACTGTTATTTGACCACGCTTCTGCCTACCAATTCTGTACATACCTCTGCCTGATCTGGAACTGACCCTGGAATGTTTGACCATGCTTTTTGCCTGCCTCTTGGACTGATCTTTTACCCTGCCAGTGGACTAGTGGGATTCATAACACAGGGGTCTCACATATGTGAGGGGCTCCAGAATTGTTTTTCTGGATGAAGAAAACAATTGTTTTTGTTTTCTCATTCCTAGATTAGGGTCTGGAGACTCGGAGGCTTCAAAGAGATTTGGGTGGGAGAAGCCTCTACCCCTGTCCCCATTCAGTCCTGAACGAGGCCCTACTTCTGCCTGCTGCCTGTAGGACCTATGCCATCATGCCTCTGCCTGTTGCATGAACTGACCACACCACATGGACCTGCCTACTACCAGGACCAATATTTTGGCACTGCTGACAATCTCTGCTTGCACTGACCCTGGACTGTATATAACAAAAAGACTGGTAACTATTGGAGTACTGCAGAATGCTCACCAGCTGCCTGTACGAACTATGGACAGTATTCCTGCCTGTTGCCTGGACAATTGCATTCGCTTTTGCTGACCAAGTCCCTGCCTGTTGCCTGGACCAGTGCTATCCTCCTGTGGACAACTGCGCTTCTAAAACAGGTAATCTTTTGTTTACCATTTGCTCAGCAAAATGTATTTTGGGGTGTAATTCTTGGTATGTGCATGTTATGTGTCCCTAGAACACCTGATGGTGTTCCTTGCATTTTGGGCCACTGTATGTGGCCAGGCTGTGTAAAAGTCTCACACATGTGGTATCGTCATACTCAGGAGGAGTAGCAGAATGTATTTTGGGGTGTAATTTTTGCTATGTGCATGCTATGTGTTGGAAATATCTTATAAATGGACAACTTTGCGTAAAAAAAATGCGTTTATTTTTTTCCCACATTTTCCCAAAACTTCTGGAAAAAAATGAAACATTCAAAAGACTCATTATGCCTCATAGATTATATGTTGGGGTGTTAGCTTTCCAAAATGGGGTCTCTTTGTGGGCGTTTCCATTGTCCTGGTGCTCCAGGGCCTTCAAAAGTGTAATAGGTGGTTGAGAAATGAGATGTGTAATTTATGCTCCTAGAACGCCTGACGGTGCTACTTCAATGTTGGGCCTCTGTATGTGGCCAGGCTGTGTAAAAGTCTCACACATGTGGTATCGTTATACTCAGGAGTAGCAGAATGTATTTTGGGGTGTAATTTTTGCTATGTACATGCTATGTGTTGGAAATATCTTATAAATGGACAACTTTGCATAAAAAAAATGCGGTTTCATTTTTTTCCCACATTTTCCCAAAACTTCTGGAAAAAAATGAACCGTTCAAAAGACTCATTATGCCTCATAGATTATACGTTGGGGTGTTAGCTTTCCAAAATGGGGTCATTTTTTGGGCGTTTCCATTGTCCTGGTGCTCCAGGGCCTTCAAAAGTGTAATGGGTAGTCAACAAGTTAGATGTGTAATTTATGCTCCTAGAATACCTGATAGTGCTCCCTGCATGTTGGGCCTCTGTATGTGGCCAGGCAGTGAAAAAGTCCCACACATGTGGTATCGTTATACTCAGGAGGAGTTGCAGAATGTATTCTGGGGTGTCATTTGTGGTATGCACATGCCATGTCAGAGAAATAAGCTATCACAATGACAATTTTGTGAAAAGAAAAAAAAAAACGTAATTTTGCAAAGAATTGTGGGAAAAAATGACAACTTCAAATAACTCACCATGCCTCTTACTAAATACATTGGAATGTCTACTTTCCAAAAAGGTGTCATTTGGGAGCATTTGTACTTTCCTGGCTTGTTAGGGTTTCAAGAAATGAGATAGGCCGTCAGTACATCAGATGTGATCAATTTGTTATGATTTGCACCACAGCTTGTAGACTCTATAACTTTCACACAGACCACATAATATCCACTAATGTGGGTTATTTTTACCAAAGATATGTAGCAGCATAAATTGTGGCCAAAGTTTATGAAGAAAAATTACTAATTTGCAAAATTTTATCACAAACGAAGAAAAATTCATTTTTTTTCAAAATTTTCGGTCTATTTTCATTTATAGCGCAAAAAATAAAAAATACAGAGGTGATCGAATACCACCAAAAGAAAGCTCTATTTGTATGAAAAAAAGGACAAAAAAATAATTTGGGTACAGTGTTGCATTACTGAGTAATTGTCATTCAAAGTTTGAGAGCACTGAAAGCTGAAAATTGGTCTGGGCAGGAAGGGTGTTTTAGTGCCCAGTAAGCAAGTGGTTAACCTTCTAATGAAACATTTGTTAACCTGAAACTTTCTTCCCACGTTAGAACCATAACATGCTATAACCAAGAAAGGAGTCCCCATCTCTTCAATGTTAGATCTAAACCTACAACTCCAGCTTGAAAAGTTTAAAAGGGAGGGTTACACCAATACCATTGTATTACCGGCGAGTACAGATAACTTTGGTCAAGTACCCATTGATACTGAGTACAGATACCTTTG
Organism: Rana muscosa; assembly: GCA_029206835.1. Taxonomy (NCBI): domain Eukaryota; kingdom Metazoa; phylum Chordata; class Amphibia; order Anura; family Ranidae; genus Rana; species Rana muscosa. The sequence continues at coordinate 60,238,022 of CM055122.1, read as the reverse complement.
CTGTGCGATTTAAGCCCATACAAAATGAATGGGCTCAAATCGCACTGCAAAGAATTGCATGCGATTTCAACAGGAATGTGGTGCGATTCCTGTCAGAATCACATGCGGTTTCCCCCACCGCTTCTGTGTGAACCCAGGCTTGTCATAGTGACTTCAACCTGGGTTCACACAGGAGCAGTGGGGGGAAACCGCATGCCTAACTGGGTATGAACATTTATAGGTAAAGTTGATCCAGGGTAAATCTGATTGCCTCTCGGGGGATCAGGAAGGAATTTTTTTCCCCTGCTGTAGCAAATTGGAGCATGCTTTGCTGGGTTTTTTTTTTTGGTTAAACTTGATGGACTTGTGTCTTTTTTCAACCTGACTAAAACCACTACTGTAGAGACACTAAAACAAATGTTCCTACTATGTTAAAGCCCAATTGAACCCCCCCCCCCACCTCCCAAATTCCATACCAGGCCCTTCGGGTCTGGTATGGGTCTTGAGGGGAAACCCCACGCCAAAATAAAAACAAACCGACGTGGGGTCCCCCCCCAAAATCCATACCAGACCCTTACCTGAGAATGCAGCCTGGCAGGTCAGAAAAAGAGGGGGGGACCAGCAAGCGACCCCCTCCCTCCTGGACCATACCAGGCCACATGCCCGCAACATAGGGGGTGGGTGCTTTGGGCCATGGGGGGAGGCTCTGCGCCCCCCACCCCAAAGCACCTTGTCCCCATGTTGATGGGGACCAGGGCCTCTTCCCGACAACCCTGGGTGGTGGTTGTGGGGGTCTGCGGGCGGGGGACTAATCGGAATTTGGAAGCCCCTTTTAACAAGGTAGCCCCCATATTCCGGCGTCCACCCTATGTAAATGAGTACAGGGAATCCATGGGGCATGGCCATCCAGAGTCACCATACCATCATAACCCGGGCGGTAATGTCACAAGGGACGGAGCCTCCGGTGACATCACCGGATGGCCACGCCCGATATCTATACAAGTAATAGCACACGCCGGAGCGAACACTACAGTGGAAGCTAGCATCAGGAGAAGAACTGGAGGAAGATCCGGCAGAGGAAGCGACAGCAGAACAGGAAAAAGAACCAGTGGAAGAAGACATCAGTGCAGCGAGAAGAATCGGAGGATGAACCAGAAGACATTAACGCAGCGAGAAGAACTGGTGCCCCCCCCTTGTTAAAAGTGGCTCCAAATTCTGATAAGCCCACCAGCCCACAGACCCCCCCCCCACAACCACTGCCCAGGGTTGTCGGGAAGAGGCCCTTGTCCCCATAAACCTGCAAAAGCACCCACCCCCCCTCCCCCATGTTGAGGACATGTGGTCTGGTATGGTCCAGGAGGTTGGGGGGGCACTTGATCGTTCAGCCCCCCCCCCCCCCCTTCCTGACCTGCCAGGCTGCATGCTCGGCTAAGGGTCTGATATGGATTTTTTTTTGCCGGGGGGGGGGGGGGTTCCCCCCTTAAAATTCATACCAGACCGAAGGGTTTGGTATTGTCAGATCAAAGTCAGATCCCGTTCATTGAAGTCACATGGAAGTCTGACATCAAGTCGTAGGGCAAAGTTGGAGCGGTAGTCGTCCGGCTTCCATGTCGGAGCAGTGTGAACCCGGCCTAAATCTAAATCAGCGTGCCTTGCCAGCACAAAGGCATTGTAGCATAGCTGTTAACCCACGTTCACACCGGTGCAACTTGTCACACCTTATTGTCGGCAATGAAACTGTTCAAATCAGTGCGATCCCGACTTTACGGTGCCTCATCGACTTGAAGAAGTTCCTGCACTATTTTTGGCAATTTCAGGTGCGACTAGCGTAGACATCTGTCCATGAAGTCACACAGATGTCAGCCAAGTCGCACCTGAAGTCACACTAACATGTGGCTTTGAAATCGCCTAATTTCGTCGCGCGAATTCAAAGTCAAATTCGGTGTGAACAGGGGCTTAACAGCAGTTGCATCATGTTAGCAATAAAATAGCAGTAAGGAAGTGAAAGTGTGAGTGGTATGGTTTTAGGGCTGCAACTAACGATTATTTTCATAATCGATTAGTTGGCCGATTATTGTTTCGATTAATCGGTTAATAACCTTAAAAAAAAAAAGGTAATTTTGCTGCGATTTGCATTTTTTCTTTTTTTTTGGCCAATTTGTTGTTGGGCAGATTAAAAAGCACAAATTGCCGCAAAAAAACGCATTATTACATGGTTTTCTGCACCTTCTCCATTGAACTATATTGAAACAAAAAACCAAAATAGCACCGCTTTGCGTTAAAACAAGTCCTTGCCCTTTCCAAATACGCAGCAGCTGAAAAAAATCATGGATGTGAACGTGTCCCATAGGAAACCATGTAAATTAACTGTAGTGTGTTTCTGCAAAAAGCACCTAAAAACACAGAGGATGTGACCCAGGCCTGAGATGTTTAGTACCATAATGGGGTTAAAACAAAACTAAAATTAGTACAAAAAAGAGCAAATCGCTACTGTAAGGGGTTCATTGTTTTTACTGTGGGACAGTGAAAGTAATATTTACAGTAGCGATTTGCTCTTTATGTACTATAAAGGGCTAATTTGAGTTTTTTTAACCCCATTATGTTACTGGCCGATTAATCGATTATTAAAATAGTAATCGATTAATTTCATAATCGATTAGTTGTTTTGGCACTATATGGTTTACTAAATAACTGAATATATTTATTTAGGTAGGTACTTAACCTTACCAAACAAGGTAACCTTAGTCAAAAGCTATTTTTTATTGTTTAATTTAACACTAGTCTAGTCTTCTGCTACCAGGTAACAACAAAAAAACAGCTGTAGTGAAACATGATTCTGACCCTGAATAACATATGATATTACCTTCCTGGAAGTTATGAGCACCATCTGGCAACGCAAGAAATGGCAGGTACTTCCACTCCTCTGGTAAAAGGTTGCTGTCATGTCCTTCCCCAGGAATCAAGGGTGGGTAAGAGAACTCTACCTGCATCAAAAACACGTTATAGGAAAAAGTTAGGTAAGCTGTTAAGCGCTTGCTAATTCAAATATATAAAAAATAACTAAATATTGAAATAACAAGTACTGATGTTTGACAATGATCACTTTTGCTTATGTTAATTGTGAGCTGTAGCACTTTAAATTGCAATGAAAGAAATGGTTTGTTGTCAGGGGTATACCATTAGAATAAATATGTATCAACTTGAAGGAAGACATCTTAAAAAAAAAACAAAAAAACACTTGACTTGAGTCGCATAGAATCACATGACAAGGGAAATCACATTATATTCAATGGTGTCCATTCACTTCCATGCCGCTCAGCACAGTGCGATTTTGGAAAAGGTTCCTGTGCTACTTAGGTGCAATTTACAGTGAGACTTGGCCCCACTTGGCAAAAACGCAACAGAGTCGCATCAAATTTGCACTACATAAATTGCACTGAAAATCGATGCAAAAATGCATCGCAGTAGTGTGAACTGAGCCCAACACAGCGGCAGGATACCTTCGCCAATCTCTTCCACACATGCCCAAATTATAGGAATGAAGTTGTACAAATTGTAGGATGCCGTTTAGCCAATAAACTGTAAAATAAAGTTACACCTGCCGCTTTAAGTCATACTCCAAGGAGTTGCACAAACCACCAAATCATGCAGTTATGCAACAATTACAGGGGAAAAAAAAAGCAATTAAAGTGGACCACAATTGAAAACAGGAAACTCTGCTACCTGATAGGCAACATCTAGAAATGTTAGTCGTGTCAAAGTATTACCCTGAAAAATTTACCATTTGTCTTGAATTCCTCTTGAAAAAATAGGATTTTTATAACAGCTTACCTGTAAAATCCTTTTCTTGGAGTACACCACGGGACACAGAGCTAGTCATTACATAATGGGTTAAGGGTCACCAGCGGTGATTGGACACTGGCACAACCAATGGAAGACAGTTCCCCTCCATATAACCCCTCCCATCAGGGAAGTACCTCAGTTTTGTAGCAAAGCAGTAAGGTTCCCATAAGAAGGGGGGGACCTCTGTGTCCCGTGGTGTACTCCAAGAAAAGGATTTTACAGGTAAGCTGTTATAAAAATCCTATTTTCTTTATCGTACACCACGGGACACAGAGCTAGTCATTACATAATGGGACGTCCCAGAGCAATGCTCATATGAAGGGGGGGAGACACAGATCAAAACAGGCCGCTTGCGGACCAGAAGCCCTATACTGCTGCCTGCAGCACACTTCGCCCAAAGGCGGAATCCTCATGTCCTTTCACATCTATTTGTTAGAATTTGGAAAATGTATGGACTGAAGACCAAGTTGCAGCTTTACAGATCTGAGCCATCGAAGCCTGGTGGTGCACTGCCCATGAAGCACCTATCGCCCTGGTAGAGTGCGCCTTAACAGGAAAAGGAGGAGTCCTGTTCTTTAAACCATAAGCTTGAATAATTACTTGTCTAATCCACCTGGAAATGGTGGATTTTGATACCGCTTGGCCCTTCTTGGGCCCATCTGGTAAAATAAACAAAACATCTGTTTTACGTATCTGAGCGGTTGCTTGCAGATACACCTTTACCGCTCTCACTAGATCTAGAGAGTGTAATAATTTTTCCCCCGCCGTCCGCGGGTTTGGAAAAAAGGAAGGCAGAACAATGTCTTGATTCAAGTGAAAAGCCGACACCACCTTAGGTAGAAAAGCCGGATGGGGTAGTAGTACGATTTTGTCCTTGTGACAAATTAGATAAGGCTCTTTACAAGAAAGAGCTGCTAGCTCTGATACTCTCCTAGCAGAAGCTACAGCAATCAGAAAGGCCAACTTCCTACTCAATATAATTAAAGGAATATGGCGAATAGGTTCAAAAGGTTGCTTTTGCAACACTGACAATACCAAATTCAAATCCCATGGACACAAGGGAGTCCTAACTGGAGGATTTATCCTCAGTACCCCCTTAATGAATGTCCGAACTAGGGAGTGAGATGCCAATGGTCTCTGAAAGAAGACTGATAGAGCCGATATTTGCCCTTTGATGGTGCTAAGGGCTAATTTCATATCCACTCCTAACTGGCAAAAAGCAAGAATCCTACTTATTTCATATTTCTGAGGATTCCAACATCTGGATTCACACCAGGAAACGTATGCTCTCCAGACTCTATGATAGATGAGTCTGGAGGCTGGCTTTCTAGCATTAATGAGCGTAGAAAGAGCCGGACCAGAGACCCCTCTCTTTTTAAAAATGTGGGTCTCAGCAGCCAGGCTGTCAACTTTAGCCTTTGTAAGGAAGGGTGGAATACTGGACCCTGTGACAGCAGGTCGTGTCGAAGTGGAAACTTCCAGGGCCTTCCTATCGCCATTTTTACAATCTCGGCGTACCAAGGCCTCCTGGGCCAGTTTGGGGCCACTAGGATTACTGGTATTCCCTCCTCCTTGATCCTGCGAAGCAGTCTTTGTAGAAGAGGGATCGGAGGGAATGCATAGATCAGTGAGAACTGATTCCATGGAGTTATTAGAGCGTCTGTATTATTAGAGCGTCTGTCCCGTAGGCTAGAGGATCTCTCGTTCTGGACACAAAGTTGTCCAATTTCTTGTTGAACCTGGCAGCTAGCAGGTCTACATCTGGGTTTCCCCATCTCAGACATATGGCCTGAAAGATCTCGGGGTGAAGAGACCACTCTCCTGGTAGCAGCTGCTGACGACTCAGGTAGTCTGCTTGCCAATTTTCTATCCGTGGAATGAAGATTGCAGAAAGGCAAGGTACATGCTCTTCTGCCTATGCCAAGATCCGGTTCACCTCTCTTTGGGCTGCCCGACTGCGGGTGCCTCCTTGGTGATTGATGTAAGCTACTGCAGTAGCATTGTCGGATTGAACCCGAACTGGGTAGCCCTGTAACCTGTATGTCCAGGTTTTGAGGGCTAGATATACCGCCCGGATCTCTAGCACATTGATGGGCAGGATCCCCTGAGTCTTGGCCCAGGTTCCCTGGGTAGAAGCCTCCTCGAATACTGCACCCCAGCCCGATAGGCTGGCATCCGTAGATACCACCTTCCAGGCCACTGGGAGGAAGGACTTTCCCTTCCGTAAATTCCTGGCTTCTAGCCACCAATCGAAGCTGTGGCGTACTTGTGAGGACAGGCGCATGGGTATATCCAGAGCTTGGCTCTTCCTGTTCCAGGAAGCTAAAATATTGCCTTGAAGTAGTCTCGAATGAAACTGGGCGTAAGGGACCGCCTCGAAGGAGGCTACCATCTTTCCCAATAGTCTCATGCAAAGGCGAATAGACGGCCTCTTGTTTGCTTTGACCTTGTGGATCAGGTCTTTCAGAGACTGTATCTTCGGTTCTGGCAGGTATACCCTGTTTTGGGCTGTATCAATGATCATGCCCAGGTACACTATCCTTCTTTGGGCCTGGAGAGAGGATTTTTGTAAATTTATAATCCATCCTAAATGCTCCAGGTATCCTACTGTAGTGTGTACAGCGTGACCCAATCCCTCCTTTGACTGATCTATTACTAGTAGATCGTCCAGATAGGCTGTTACCGCAATGCCCCGTGTTCTTAGGTTTGCTAACAGAGGAGCTAGCACCTTTGTGAATACTATGGGCGCGGTGGCTACACCAAACGGCAGAGCCACAAATTGAAAGTGGCGATCTTCTACCGCAAACCTTAGGAATCTTTGGTGAGCGGGGAGGATGGGTATGTGTAAATGTGCGTCCTTGATATCTATGGGCGCCATGAATTCTCCGCCCTTTAAAGTGGCGGCCACGGATCGGATCGTTTCCATTCGAAAATGGCGAACGTTCAGGAACCGATTTAGGGATTTTAGATCCAGGATGGGTCTGACATCTCCATTTGGCTTTGGAATCACAAAGAGGTTTGAGTAAAAACCTGAACCTCGCTCTTTTTGGGGTACGTCTGTAACTACCCCTTGAGCCATTAAGTGATTCAAACCTTTGAAGAAGGATTCTCTTTTTTGTGGATCCTTGGAGAGTCTTGAACCTCGGAATTGAGAAGATGGGATCTCTCGAAATTCCAGTTTGTACCCTGAGGATATTGTGGATACCACCCAATTGTCCTGGATTTCTGACCGCCAAGTCGCTGAGAACTGACAAAGCCTTCCTCCCACTCGGCCGAGCGGGGGCGCCCCTTCACTGAGAGGTTTTGGGGGCTTGCTTATTAGCTCTTGCACCCCACGGCTTCTTGTTCTTCTGAGCTTGCCCCTTGGCTTTTGTGGGCGGCTAAAACAGGCCGCCGCCACTGGTTGGAGTCAGATTTCCCGGGAGCTGGGGAGAGAGAGCGTTTAAAACAAGGTCTCTTGTTTTTCTTTCTCTCAGGTAAAAGTCGTTTTACCACTTGATATCTTCTGTATATATTTTTCTAAATCTTCCCCAAATAGGCGTTCGCCATGGAACGGGAACTTGCCAACAGCTTTTTGCATGGGGTTTCCGCTGACCAATGCTTAAGCCAAAGTACTCTGCGCATCTGTACCAGCTGGAGTGTAAGGCGTGATGCCTGTATGATAGAATCTCTCATGGCATCCACTGTGAAGCATAAGGCTTTAGGCAAATTTTCCCAATTTCTAGCCTGCTCTGAAGGCAGTTCCTTCAGCCCCTGCTTTACCTGTTGGCTGATGACCTGACACATACCGACTGCTGCTACTGCAGGTTGGGTAATTGAGCCGGCCAAAAGGAAGGAGGATTTCAACTTCTTCTCAGAAGGATCTTTTAAACCCTTGTACATTATCCACCGGACATGTCAGGTTTTTATTTACACAAGAAATAGCCGCATCTACCGCAGGCAGGCTCCATTTCTTTAAAAAAAAAAATTCCCCCATAGGATAAAGAATGTTAAACCTTTTTGGAGGTGAGAAACGCTTATCTGGATGTTGCCAGTTTGCGTATATTAGATCCTCTAGTAACGGATGAACCGGGAAGGAGCATGCACCTTGCAGGGATCTTAATGACCCTAGGGAGGAGACAGGTAATTCCGTTACCTCCGCAGAGGTTAACTTAAATGCACTGCTATAGCATTGTACCTGTGACCTTAAAATCTGGCTCCTCATCCTCTGCTGATGTAGCCTCCTCCTCCTCATCCTCCTCCCTCAGGTACTTCTGAAGGGAGGTCCAATACTGGAAGAGACCTGCTTCGCTTATTGTCCTTTTTAGAGGACTTAGCGATTAAGGTAGCAATTTTTTCCTCCAGATTATTTAGGGCAGCTGATAAAGTGTCCTCAGTGACATATACAGGCCCAGGCTTCACTGGGGAAGCCGCCATACCTGACAGAGGTAATGGCTCATCCTGTACAGGTGCATTTAGCAACACAGGAGAGAAAGGTACCGAGTCAGCACAGCTAGAGCCTCCTCTCAGGCGGCGGTGCTTTCTTATCTCTTTTTGTCCGCATTACTTCCCCTGGAAGGCTTACTGTTTAGACAAAATACAAGGTACCTAAATGCATATACTACCGTGTTCAGTTTAGCAAATACATTAAGTATGCAACTTTTAACACATAACTATGCATAACATGGATGTCTTCTAGGAAGTACCCAATCCAACCACATGGAGTCTTACGTCCCTGTATAGCTGCTGTGTTTCTCTGCCAGGAACAAGAGAACTAACGAGCTTGCTTGCTGCTGCAGTGCTTCTCACACTGACAGTCTTTTAAATTTGGCGCCGTTTCTGTGCCTGCGCGCGCCACGTGCCCGCCTTCGCCCCCCCCCCCCCCTCCGATAGAGCGTGCTCCCGCGCGCGCGCGCGGCCCTTAGCGCTATGGTGGTGGCCATAGTGAGCGAGGACTCTCATCAGCCCTTGTTCCCACTTACCTGCATCTGCAGGTGTCTGGTCGGCCACCGAAAGGAGGATCGGGGTGCCCCAGCAAGCTCAGCAGCGGAGGTGACGAGCAGTGTACTTCGCCGAAGCCGACACTGAACAGAGTGAGGTGAGTATATTCAGCTCTTTACTCCCCCCAGTGGTGGAAAAAAAGAAGACATCCACTTTTTGAAAAAGGTCCCAACCTAGTTATGGACCTTCTAATCTCACCTTATCCACGCCGCAGGTTTTTCTGCTGAAAGATTTCAGACAGATACCAAACTTCACCCTTCACGGTGGGCTATGTGTGCCAACCTTCAGGGATATGGGTTCCTATTTAAAGGATACCTCTCCCCTGGGCCTTGTACAAGACTCTTACCAGGACTTTATAGCGAAATAGCGAAAGTGCTGGATCTTAGAGCCCAGTCCTCCGAAGAGAGACATTACAGGCGACGCCTCATGGATGAGGCCCGGATCCCATCCAGATTCAGCTCATTTGTAGGCGTCTTGGATGGATCCGAAAGCATAGCTCTTTTACCCCCAGAGGGTCTCTTTGGTAGAGCTTTCCTTTAGCACCTCCTAACGCGTCCAACACCTTTCGACACTGGCGAAAAAACTGAGGTACTTCCCTGATGGGAGGGGTTATATGGAGGGGAACTGTCTTCCATTGGTTGTGCCAGTGTCCAATCACTGCTGGTGACCCTTAACCCATTATGTAATGACTAGCTCTGTGTCCCGTGGTGTACGATAAAGAAAAAGCAATGTGCTTCATGACATGTGGCTGTGCTTAGGCACCCTTGTGCCTTAAAGGGGTTGTAAAGGTACAATTTTTTTTTCCTAAATAGCTTCCTTTAGCTTAGTGCCTCCTCCTTCACTTACCTCATCCTTCGATTTTGCTTTTAAATGTCTTTATTTCTTCTGAGAAATCCTCACTTCCTGTTCTTCTGTCTGTAACTCCACACAGTAATATGCAAGGCTTTCTCCCTGGTGTGGAGTGTCGTGCTCGCCCCCTCCTTTGGACTACAGGAGAGTCAGGACGCTCTCTACGTTGCAGATAGAAAAAGGAGCTGTGCGTTAGTGGGCATCCTGACTCTCCTGTAGTCCAAGGGAGGGGGCGAGCACGACACTCCACGCCAGGAAGAAAGCCTTGCATTACTGTGTGGAGTTACAGACAGAAGAACAGGAAGTGAGGATTTCTCAGAAGAAATAAGGACATTTAAAAGCAAAATCGAAGGATGAGGTAAGTGAAGGAGGACTGCACTAAGGTAAAGGAAGCTATTTAGGGGAAAAATTGTACCTTTACAACCCCTTTAAGACTCCCAGCTGTATATCGGAAGTGAAAGAATATCTGAGGCATCTAACGCACTGCTGCCCAGGGCCGCTGTTAGAAATCTTGGGGCCCCGTACAGCCTACCTGATGGGGGCCCACCAACCCCACCCAACCGCCTCGCAAAAATGCTGAATTGCCTTCAAGCTGCCTAGTACACACGGGCCTAATGTCGGACGACATTGGCCGGTTCAATAAAAACTATCTGACATTCGGCCAGTGTGTATGGCAGCCAATGTGACAGAAGCCGGCCATTCGACTGGCTTCTGTTGGGCGAGCAGCAGCTGACCGGAGTGTTCTGGCTCCAGTCAGCTGCTAAAGTCCTTTAGTTCTCCCATATAGAGAAGTGTATTTCTCCCATTGTATGGATAGCGTAGGACCCACTAATCTTGGGGTACTTTGTCGCAGTAAGTGGGCTTAAGCACCATATAGCCATATGGTGTGACCATATCCCCATATTTTTTGAAAATGTTCAGGTGTTTTAAATAGCCTTGCAGGAGTTAAATGTAATTTTTTGCATGTGTGCGCTGTAATATTTTTTTCTAGCGAGAGGGCCATCCCCCTTTCAGAACACAATAGCACACCAGAGGAGATTACTGTACCAACATTGGATTGCTAGTACCGCTGCTCCGACCTGAGTTTTCAGGTTTTTTTTCATTCAACCTGCTGGGTTGAACCAAAAAAAAAAAAACTAGTAGGCCCCTTTCACACGGGTTCCTCTGCCTGACAGACTCTGCTTGCTCAGTGGAGGATCTCTCCGCTGAACCCCGTTGAGCAGGCAGATGACAGGTCCGTGTCCGCTCACTGTGCAGAGCAGAGACAGACACAGTTCCACTCTCCTCTATGGGGAAATCGGGTGAAAATGGATCGCCTGTCTGTTTTCATGTGATCATATCCAATTCGATCCGCCAGACAGATGGAAAATAGGACCACCATCCATCTGGATTTTGCGGACAGGACCGGATTGGAAAGCGGCGGATGTCAGCGGACCTGTCACCGCTGACATCCGGCGCTCCATAGGGGAAAGTGTAAGGTCTGATCAGGTCTGCCTGAAAAACTGACAGGCAGGCATACCCAATTGTAAAGCTTGGGCAAAAGGTTCATTAAGGGGGCGTGGTAAAAATGCCACTTAGCTGTGCCACACAAGTGTAAGGTATCATCTCATGATCACAGCACAGCAGGTCCTCTATTACTCTCCTACAGTGTCACTTGGTTGCTGGGTGCTAACTTTGTTATGGCTGTACTGTTTTACAGTATGTACACAAACTACAGCTATAAGTTAGCAAAGTCAGCAGCACCCAGCAACCAAGTGACACTGTGGGAGAGTAATAGAGGACCTGCTGTGCTGTGATCATCATAATGATGGTCATGGGCACATAGTGGGGAGTCTGGGGTCTGTACCTTCATTTTACACAGTAATCAGTGCGACTGTCTATGCCGTTTGTTGCCTAAAGATGTGCACCGTCCGCCACCCACTGCCGGATTAAGTCTCCTTTGCCCTCTCAGCCACCTGCCCGCCTCACATAAGTCTCTCTGTGGCACTTATTGAGGGAGTAGTGTACAAATGAGACACTCCGCCAGGTACAAGCAATGGGATGCCATGGTCGGAACTATTGCAGGGTGCCGGATTATATGCTTGCACCCCAAAAATTGAAAAAAGTCCTTCCTCTGCTCTCACTTCCTGGGTCCCTCTGTTGACCTGATGGGTCCCAGGAAAATATACTGTACCTTTAGACAAAAACAAAGTAACTTACAGTTTCCCTCAATCCGCCGGCAGCTGATGCTCTCCTCTTCTTACCACTCCCATGGTGTTTTCACTTAAAATGCATGACTTCTAGTCCTGCTATGTACATGATAACCTCACAAGCTGGGACTACTGCCTGGAGCGCAGAAGAGAGGCGGCTTTAGGGCACTGGTTTAATTGAAAAAGTATCCCGCAGGAAAGTGGAATAAGGTAAGTAAAAAGTGATTTATCCTAGTACCCCAGGCAAAAATCAAAGCATTTAATTTTTGTAGTGCAGGGGGACCCCATACTCTCTGCAAGAGTACTTCCCCAGAGTTATCTTTAATTTAAAAGGTGGATACCATACAAAGCAAAACCATGCCAAACTTGTTAGCAAATTTGTCTTTATCCTCCCCCTCCCAGCAGTTTCAATAACAGTAACAGAAGCCTATGGCTTTGCTGCCCTCAGTACTTACCTCCAGAACTATGAAGATCTTGGAAGTGGTGCAGATCAGCGGGGGCCAAGCTGTGGTAACAACAGACCACAGATAAGTGTTGGGTGTGAGGGGCATAGAAATGTACAAAGGTGTTTGTTTGTTTTTTACCTTAAAGAGCCCGCTCACGAAAAATTAAGAGTCAGCAGCTACAAATACTGCAGCTGCTAACTTTTAATATATGGACACTTACCTGTCTGGGGAGCCCGCGATGTGGGCACCCCAGCCGATCTTCAGATTGGCTGTCGGTTGCAGCCGCCACTATTCCTGGTAAGTGAACCTGGCAGTGAAGCATTTCGGCTTCACAGCCGGTTCCCTACAGCACATGCGTTGTGCTTTCTAAATGGTTCAGCAGCAAAGGAAGAAGGAGGGGGCCAAACTTCCGGGAGACCGGGCCGCGGCCCGGTTTTTCAGAAGTGGGGAATGGTACCTGTCAAAAACAGGTACCCATTCCACCCTCTCTCCTAAAAAGGTGCCAAATGTGGCACCAGAGGGGGGAAGAGAGGGATAAGCGGAAGTTCACTAGGGTGAAAACATATTTGATACCACTTTAGATTTGTGGCTAGAGGGAGAGGGGCGCAGTCGCACTGGGAACTCGGGTGGGTAGATCTCTCAAAAACTAAAATGTACAAACTGTGTATACTTACTCCTTCAATAGTGATTTTAAAACTCTTAGCTAAAAACTATCACTATTATTATCATTACAATCCTGCATAGTTATGTAGGTGTCACTGTGACAACACGTTAATGCAGAGATCCGTGTGTGTGTGTGCGCGCAAATTTGGTATTACAATTTAGGGTAATTTTTGTTAGCAGGGTATTGATATAATGCGCGCTAGAAGCTTCTTGAATGCAGAGAATACTTTACTTTCATGTAGAAATAGCAGAACATGTCTTACAGCATGGAGAAACAGAAAGCAGGAATATAAGAGGACACATACACCGAGAAAGATAATACTTCCTCCAAATACATTACCATAGAATACACACTATAATGCTGCATTGACACCTGCTGCGTAGATAGGTATAATGCATACAGTATTGTCAGTTTATTAGCAACCATGCTGCTGTTCTTTCCAACGCCCCTTCTCAACAGCATGTGCTTTGTCAAATTACATTCAGCTTCTTCTGGATATAATTAGGACGTTCCCTTCAACAAAGACTCGGTGAGTGTATCAGCAGTCATCTCCTCTAACAGGCAATATTGAATGTCAATAACACCTTGCTCTTGATTATCCCTCAGTAGGTGATACTTGACGTTGATGTGTTTGGTTCTCTTATATTCCTGCTTCCATGCTGTAAGACATGTTCTATTTCTTCATGAAAGTAAAGTATTCTCTGCATCCAAGAAACTTCCAGCGCATTATATCAAATACCCTGCTAACAGGTTATGCGCCAGCAGGCACCCAGGCACTGGAAAGAGAACTCTACAACTCAGTGAGTACTGTATACAAGCTACTGAAAGACGGCAAGTGGTTCAGTGTAGAGGTCGACTGATATGGGTTTTTCTCTGGCCGATGCCGATATTTAGAAATCAGGGCGGCCGATGGCCAATATATGTTGCTGGTTTTTGCGGCCCATATTTTAGGCCGATTTTTTTTCCCTTCATCTCAGCAAATCTAGTGTGGAGAGGTGGGGAGGAGGTTATTGTTTAGGGTGGAGAGGTGGGGTGCAGCCTGTCAGTGCCCACCAGTTCAGCCTGTCAGTGCCCACCAGTGCAGCCTATCAGTATCCATTATTGCCCACCAGTACAGCTCCCCCAGTGCCCACCAGTACAGCTCCCCCAGTGCCCACCAGTACAGCTCCCCCAGTGCCCACCAGTACAGCTCCCCCAGTGCCCACCAGTACAGCTCCCCCAGTGCCCACCAGTACAGCTCCCCAGTGTCCACCAGTACAGCTCCCCAGTGTCCACCAGTACAGCTCCTCAGTGCCCAGCTCCCCAGTGCCCACCAGTACAGCTCCTCAGTGCCCACCAGTACAGCTCCTCAGTGCCCACCAGTACAGCTCCTCAGTGCCCACCTCCCAAGTACAGCTTCCCAGTGCCCACCAGTACAGCTTCCCAGTGCCCACCAGTACAGCTTCCCAGTGCCCACCAGTACAGCTTCCCAGTGCCCAGCTCCCCAGTGCCCCCCAGTGCCCAGCTCCCCAGTGCCCCCAGTGCCCAGCTCTCCAGTGCCAGGCTCCCCAGTGCCCACCAGTACAGCTCCTCAGTTCCCACCAGTACAGCTCCTCAATGTCATTCACTGCCAGTCTGCCACCTCATCAGTGCCCACCAGCGCTGCAGTCGGCTCCGTCCCCTCACCTGGCCAAGGAGAGCTCCATTAGTCCCCTGACGTGCTGCGAGCCCCGCCTCAGATTAAGGCTTACCTGTATGTGCAAGAATACCCCCTAGATTAAGCCCTAGATTAAGGCTTACCTGTAGGTGCAAGAAATATCTCCTTAACCTACACGGTTAAGGAGATATTTACTATTAAAAAGTCCACCGATGACGTCACACGCATGCGCAATAGCGGGCCGGCATCATTGTCGGTTTTCTGAATGGGAGCTTGCCGGCCCGAGCGCGCATGCGTGTCACGTCATTGCCGCTCCGGCCAATCACAGCGCCGGAGTGGCGATACACTGAGGGCAGTGATGGGACATAGAGGCAAGATGGCGGCGGCGACCGAGGACCGCTGTGGGGGCTTCGATCTCAGGTAAGTCATTCATAATGAGCTAGTATGCTATGCATATTAGCTCATTATGCCTTTCTTTTGCAGGGGGTTATTTATTTTTTTGCCTTTACTTTCTCTTTAAACCCAAGTAAATTAAATACACAACAATAACACAGCATGTCATGCTGCAGGTCACAGAGAATGTGAGTAGTTGAACACAATAAGCTGAGACAGAGTCCTGTACCCTGACAGGTTGCAATTAGCCAGATGGCCTTTCCACCTGTTGGCAACTACAGACCCCTGGGAATTTTCCTCTCACTCAGCAAGGTGTTGAAATGCCTCAGGCGCACCTTTGTGAAAAAGTTGCAATGCAAAGGGAACATTACAATATGCAAGAAACAACCAGGGCTCAAATCCAAAATGTATTGCTTTTACTGTAGTTGTGATAGCGGTGTTGTCAGTCTGGTTTGACAAGGTTGGAACCCTGACCAAATAATTCTTGCCAAGAATCAACACTAATGTTGTCCAGTCCCAATTGTACTTTGAATGTTTATGTGATGGAGAATCAAAGAGGAGTTCTAGAAAATTGTATCTCAAGCAGCTTCATAATTGCAGAGGGAACATATGTAACATAAATAAGAGCATGTACTAATATTAATTACTCATAAGTGAGATCCAGATGTTAATTGAAGTACAATATGGATTGCAAATAGCCAAAAATAAATCTTTTGAGAAAGCGCATTGCATTATGTTAGTTTAATTCTAAGGCCAGCCATACACAACAGGTTGCAGGAAAGGAATTTGCTTGGATCCTCCATCAACACAGACAGTGTTGATGCAAGATTCCCCCCTTCCGGGCTATTACTTTCTCATGGCGGAGGGGGGGGAAGTCAACCCCGCTGGGAGAAGACAGTTATCGCTAGCGGCTATAGAGAATCTGGCAGGCTGGCTGTGCCGAAGTTGATCGATCAACTTCGTACATTCAACCTGCCCATTAACGGTTTGAACCATGTATGGCTGGCCTAAGTGACAGACAACGGAAAAGCTTGCACATAACCAGAGTTGTCCAGTAAAAGGCTTGGGAATCTTAGACCAAACCACTTAAAATCCATATCAAACCATGTCCTCCTTCGTACAACACAATGCAGGCACCAGTTATAACTACTGAGGTGTCTGTTGCACAATGGTGTAGTACTGAATATGTCAAAGCTCTGATTAGTGCTAGCCGCAGGTGTTCTGAAATGAGACTTGGATTAAGGTACTCCCCCATTCTAAATTTCCCACTCTTTGATTAAGCTCATTACTGCGTGAAAAGCTTTAGGCCCCCCAGACTCCAGTTTGATCAGCAGTGGATTTGTCTGCTGATAACCCAACTAAGCAGAGTGGCCAGATGACAGGTTTGTCTCCACCCAGTTTGTGCAAAGCGGTCATGGACAGAGCCCGCTCTGCTCTATGGGCAGTCGGATGTAAACGGACACCAGACTGCCCTCCAATCTGGCCAGATGTACTGTAGTGGAACAGATCCCTTTTCCATTTGTTTTTGCCAGCTCGGATTAGAGGTAGGTGGGTGTTAACGGACACAAGTCCGTTTACATCCACTGCTCCATAGAGAAGAATGGAGGGTCTGATCGGGTCCACTTCAAAAATGGACAGGCGGGCTTGATCAGACCTCTTGTGAAGAGTCCTAAACTGGCCATAGAGGGATCTTTTCTTTTTTTTGATCAGCCAGCTGGTTTCCTCATCCACACAAGTGAGGTAGATGGACGAATGGTTACCACTGCAACCCAAGCTGGGCTTCAAACATGTCTGCCTTATCTTCATTATTTGGGGTTTTATGCGATTAGTAGTTCACACAAAAAAGACCAGAATGAGTTTTTTCATACTTGCTGATCAATTCACAGGAACTGACCAGGACAAGGCATGCTTTGCAAGATCAACAAGTTGTTTCTGTAGCTGCAGAAAATGTTCTCTGGCTGAAAAAATTTAGTAGTCACCACATCTAAGGACTGTAAGTTATATATACACACCACATTTTTTTCCCCCACATAAATATAGTTTAAACACCTCCCTGCCCCAGGATTGTGGTTGGACAATGATAATGCAACAATTGACTAGGTACAGTAATCTCTTTCCGCTCTTTTAAGCTGCATTGACACCTGAGCATTTTCAGCTCATAAAACGCCATAAAAAACACCTGAAAAACCCCATTCATTTCAATGGCACCTGTTCACATCTGAGCGTTTTGTCACCTGAAGCAAAACAACTGAAAAACGCCCTAAGCTCGAAAAATAGGATTTTTTTGTACTCACTGTAAAATCCTTTTCTCTGACGTCCATGAACTGAAACAGCATCTTCATTCTTGACAAAGTGGGTTATGTTCCTGCTCATAGGAGAAGACTAGGCAGAAGGTTAGATGTTTTAACATACATTCCATTACCAGAGCTGAACAGCCCCGCCCAGGGGGCGGTCCCTCCAGAAATAACCCTCCTACCTGCAGCTAGCTGCCTCAGTTCGTAGTAAAGCAGTACAAACCTACGAAAGGAGGGGTGGGTGCTGTGTCAGTCCATGGACATCAGAGAAAAGGATTTTACAGTGAGTACAAAAAAAATAGGATTTTTTACTCACCGTAAAATCCTTTTCTCTGAGTCCATGGACCGACACAGCTTCTCTATTGACAAAGTGGGTATTATCCGTTAATTAGGAGTGACTAGGCAGAAAAACTTGTAAAAAGTGTTGCATCACACCTTCTACAGTACCGCCCAGGGGGCGGACCCTCTGGGTATACCCTCTCAGTCTGCATCTTCGCAGATCAGTTCGTCAAAAAGCAGTACAAACTTAAAAGGAGGGGTGGGTGCTGTGTCGGTCCATGGACTCAGAGAAAAGGATTTTACGGTGAGTAAAAAATCCTATTTACTCTTTCGTCCATGGACCGACACAGCTTCTCTATTGACAAAGTGGGACGTCCCAAAGCAGTGTCAGAGAAAAAACGAGGGGTGGTAACAGCATAAAAATAAACTTCACCCCAAACACAAAACAGCACTCCAACGGAGGAGTTGCAACTCTAAACAGCCGCTTGCAAAACCTTGCGGCCAAAAGAGGCATCCGAAGATGCACCTACATCAATTTTGTAGAATTTTGTGAAAGTGTGTGCGGACGACCAAGTCGCCGCTTTACATAATTGGGAAACAGACGCTTGATGTCGGAAAGCCCAAGAGGCACCTATTGCCCTGGTCGAATGCGCCGTGACAGGAAAGGGGGGCGCCTGACCCTTTAAGGCGTAAGCCTGGATTACTATCTGTCGGATCCACCTAGAGATGGTGGCCGATGAGACTGCTTGGCCCTTCTTGGGGCCAGCCACCGAAACAAACAGTGAGTCTGACTTCCGGAACAGGGAAGTAGCAGATAGGTATACTCTCAAAGCTCGGACAACGTCCAAGGAATGCAACGCCGACTCCTTAGGATTCGACGGCTGAGGACACAAGGATGGAAGTACAATGTCTTCGTTGAGATGAAAAGCCGAAACGACTTTCGGAAGAAAGGAAGGCTGCGGCCGCAGCAACACCTTATCCTTGTGGAAAATCAAATAGGGAGCCTTGCAGGACAAGGCTGCCAGCTCAGAGACTCGTCTAACTGACGTAACAGCCACCAAAAAGACCACTTTCTGAGAAAGTGTCAACAGGGGAATATCTCTAATATTCTCAAACGGTGCCTTCTGAAGCACCGAGAGGACCAGGTTCAAGTCCCACGGAGGTAACGGGGGACAGACCGGAGGGGCCACATGTCGGACCCCCTGCACAAATGTACTCACGAGAGAGTGAGCCGCCAGGGGTCGCTGAAAAAAGACAGCCAGGGCAGATATCTGTCCCTTAAATCGTACTTAGGGCAAGCCCTTGGTCCACCCCATGCTGTAAAAACAGCAGGATTCTGGAAACCAAATAGGTACGCGGATGCCATTTCATTTCCTCACACATGGAGATGTAGGCCCTCCAAGTGCGGTGATAGACCTTCCTAGAGGACGGTTTTCGAGCACTTCTCATAGTAGAGATTACTGAGTCTGACAGGCCCCGGTCTCTCAGTACCTGGTTCTCAACAGCCATGCCGTTAAAGCCAATGACGGTAAAGCAGGATGGAATCTGGGACCTTGCGATAGCAGGTCCTTCCGTAGTGGTAGGCGCCAGGGGACGTCTGCTACCAGACGTACTAGATCGGCGTACCAAGGATGCTGAGGCCAATCTGGAGCGATTAGGATCATTGGAATTCCCTCTGCCTCCACTCCGCGGAGCAGAAGAGGAAGAAGCCTTAAGGGAGGGAAGGCATAGAATAGCCGATACTGACCCCACGATGCTACCAACGCGTCCGTTGCGTCTGCCCATGGGTCTCTTGACCGGGCCACAAATCTCAATACCTTCCCATTGAGTCGGGAAGCCAGAAGATCTACGTCTGGTGTGCCGAGGAGTTGGAACACCTCCGGGTGTAAGGACCCTTCTCCCTGGTCCAGCATCTGACGGCTCAGGTAGTCCGCCTGCCAGTTTTACACACCCGGAATGTACACGGCCGACAGTGCCGGTACGCTCCTCTCTGCCCACTTCAGGATGCGAGCGATCTCGGATGTTGCAGCTGAGCTTCTTGTTCCTCCTTGATGATTGACATATGCCACTGCTGTGGCGTTGTCTGACTGGATCCTGACTGGACGCCCTTGCAGCCTCTGAGACCATTTGAAGAGGCACAGCCTGATCGCCCGGATTACCAGGACATTGATCGGCAGGAGGGCTTCCTCTGGGGTCCAGCGACCTTGCGCCGACTGAACACCCCAGACTCCCCCCCCAACCTGTAAGGCTGGCGTCCGTCGTGATCACTATCCAGTAAACCGGAAGAAATTACTTCCCGGCCATTAGAGCCGGTGCTGTCAGCCACCATACCAGGGATCTCCTGACTATGTGGCTCACTCGGATTTGATAATCCAGAGATGATGGACATCTGTTCCATCTGGACAGAACTTCCTTCTGTAACACTCGAGTGTGGTATTGAGCATATGGAACCGCCTCGAAGGAGGCTACCCTGAGGCCCAACACTCGCATGCAAAAAACGGAGTGACGACCAATTCCTGGAAGTCAGCTGCCGTACTGCAGCCCGGAGGGTCTGCAACTTCTCCACAGGGAGGAATACCTTTGCCTCTGAAGAATCCAGAATCAACCCCAGGTACCCTAGGCGTTGAGTGGGCACCAATACTGACTTTTGCGTGTTTAGTATCCAACCACAGTCTCGAAGAGTCTGACAGGTAATGGACACGCTTACCTCTAATTCTGAGCTTGAAGGGGCCTTCAGCAGAAGGTCGTATAAGTAGCCTGTGATAGCGATACCCCGCTGTCTTAGAAGTGCCAGAATCGGAGCGAGCACCTTGGTGAACGTCCTGGGTGCTGAGGCAAGGCCCAACGGGAGGGCCACAAACTGGTAGTGGTCCTTCCCGATAGCAAATCGCAGAAACCTCTGGTGTCTGGCGTATATGGGGACATGCAGGTATGCGTCCTTGATGTCCAAGGAGGCCAGAAAGTCCCCCAGATGGAGAGCCGTGACTACAGATCGAACCGACTCCATCCGAAAACTTTGTACCTTCACAAAGCAATTGAGGGCTCTGAGATCCAAGCTTGGACGAAGCCCCTCCTTCTTCGGCACAATGAACAGATTTGAGTAAAAACCCCGTTCCAGTTCTGGAACTGGAATAACTACCCCGCGTTCCAGTAGACCCTGGACCGCCCCATACAGGGCCTCCCGACGGGTCGGTAGTAGCTGGAGATTGGAGGTGTTGAATCTGTCCGGTGGACAAGAGAGAAACTCTATCTTGTAGCCTGAGGAGATTACTTCGCAAACCCACCTGTCGGAGATTAGTGCTGTCCACTGAGTAGCGAATTTGCGAAGACGTCTCCCCACCCGAGAGCTGGGTGGGGGTGGACCTTCATGCGGACGCAAATTTGTCCGCAGGCTTATTGGGTATGCGGGACCAGGGACGCTTTTGTCCTTGGGCAGGTGCTTTATCGGCCTGGGGTCTTTTCCCTGTCGCCATAGGGGGACGAAAAAACCACTTGTGTGCAGTAAAGGAGGGCCCTTGCCCTTGGCGTGGCTTCTATCCTTGCTAATTTGGGGAAGCAAAGTGCTTTTACTTCCTGTGGCATCCTTGATGATGTCATCCAGAGAAGCCCCAAAAAGTCTGTCGCCCTTAAAAGGCAGATCCAACAGGGCTTTCTTGGAAGTCTGGTCCGCAGACCAGCCTTTTAGCCAGATCAGGCGGCGTATTGCTACTGCATAAACCGAAGTTTTAGACAGCAGGGGAATAGTATTCATGTCTGACTCGCAGACAAACCTAAGGCCCTGGACCAACAGGTCGGCCAATGTTATCTCATCAGGAGGAGCATCTCGCTCCTTAACCCCTGGAGTAGCAATCTTGCCCATTCAGTAAGTGTGTGAGACACTAGGGCCCCCGCCAATGCCGGGCGTACTGCCGAGCCTACCACTGAGTATAGGTAGCAAGCGAGTGCTTCAGCCTTCTTATCCACAGGGTCCTTGAAAACAGGAGCCCCTTCTACAGGAATTGTGATTGGCTCTATTAAGTCTGGACACCGGAGGGTCCACTATAGGGGGGAGAGGTCCATTTCTTCAGAAAACTCTCCTCAAAAGGGGTACCGTACGGCAAACCTCTTTGGGGCTGTAAAGACCCTCAGTGGGTTCTCCCATTCCTTGTATAAGAGTTTATCAAAAGACACACAAGGGAACACCTTAGCAGTGCGGGCAGGTCTATGAAACCCAAGTGGACCGGAGTCTCTGCTGCTTCTGCAGTATTTTCCAATTTTAGCATATCCCGCACTGCAGTAATAAGGTCAGATACCAAAGCCGTCTCGCGTACTGACCTGGACTTTGAGTCATTCTCACTGTCCGGTCACGGTCTGCCGTCTCTGATGCGTCAGAATCTGGGCCCCGAGCCGTAGCTGGACCTGGTTCTGCACCAGAATTATCCCCAGAAGCTTGCAGGGGATGGGGCGTTTACTACCCCCTGTATTCCCGTGTGCTGCTTCCACCCTGGCAGCAAACGCCTCTAGGATTGCAGTCATAGCGTTCATAGACACCTCAGGGGCACCAGCTGCTAAATCTGGTGTTTCAGGGGAGAAGACATCTGGCTCAGATGCCATGCTGACCACACGCTGACACTCACAGGGCTCCAGGCAAGATATCAATAGGCCACCCTCCTGTGCTGCAGAGAGGCCGGGTCACCCAGAGGACTCGCCACCCTGGATAGGTACTGCTATGCTGCGCCTGTGATGCTGTCCCTCTGCTGCTGTGTCAGTCTGCTTCTTTTATCAGCACTTCCTGTGTGAATTTTCGCGCCAGTGTAATGCACCCTAGAGGCCAGAGGCTCTCGAAAAATGGTTGCCAAAAACGTCTGTATGGAAGATAATGTGGGCTCTAAGAAAATGGCCGCCGACAGAAGATAGAGGTCAAGCAGCCATAGCCCACAAAAAGATGGCCGCCGAACGACAATATCTGCATACAGGGTGGACAAACATGGCCGCCGATCAGCTGATAGGGGCCAGTGGGTGTGGCCGAACCACAGGAAGATGGCCGCCGGGCAGTCACAAGAGGCCAAACTTGGCATGGACCACCTCAAAATGGCCGCCGACAGCATGGAGGAGGAAGGACACAAACACAGGTAAGAAAAAATGACATTTCTTTTAAATGTTAGTTACAGCCAGCCCCGCTCCAGTGGGACCCCCTAGGTGACCCCCAGCACCCAGCAACCTTTAGCTAGAAGCCCAGGGAGGAGGGAAAGGCAGGGAGAGAGGGAAGAAAGGGGCCACAACCACTTACTTGATCTCTCCAGGAATGTCCAGCTAAATCACCCAGCCGAGGCAGGGGAGTTTTACTTACCTATCCTGCATGTATTCTGCTGGAAGACATTCCAAACAGATCATCGTCCGCGCACGGAAGGTGACTGTTGGCCAGGCATGCTGTGATTGGACCCAGAAGGGACGATCATATGTATGCCCTGGAGCATGACGCTCACCGGACAGGCTGCTTCGACTCGGCCGTAAGGTCAGCCGAAGCTGAGCGGTCCGATGCAAGCCTTGGAGCGTAAGCTCACCGACCAGGCTGCTGCGACTCGGCCGTAAGGTCAGCCGAAGCTGAGCGGTCCGATGCAGGCCCTGGAGCGTAAGCTCACCGGCCACCCGTGGAGCGACGGGCATGTCGTGGAAAACCCAGCGCGTAGCTAGGGTCGGCACACGCTCGATGGCCGAAACTGGGGAGACTACAAGGATCGAGGATCCAGCCTGTCACCCAGTTGGCAGTTGATCGAAGATTGCAGGAAACAACAAATGTAGCAAAAAATATATATATATATATATATATATATATATATATATATATATATATATATATATCTTTTTTCCCCGGACCAATGCTAGACAGAAAAAAACTGATCTGCGAAGATGCAGACTGAGAGGGTATACCCAGAGGGTCCGCCCCCTGGGCGGTACTGTAGAAGGTGTGATGCAACACTTTTTACAAGTTTTTCTGCCTAGTCACTCCTAATTAACGGATAATACCCACTTTGTCAATAGAGAAGCTGTGTCGGTCCATGGACGAAAGAGTAATAGGATTTTTGTACTCACCGTAAAATCCGTTTCTCTGACGTCCATGGACCGACGCAGCTCTCATACTGATTACATGTGGGTATAGAGATTAAAACATTCTAGAACAAGCCAGAGCTGAACAGCCCCGCCCAGGGGGGGCGGTCCCTCCGGACATTACCCTCCCACCTGCAGCTAACAGCCTCAGTTCGTAACAAAGCAGTACAAAGTTAAAAAGGAAGGGTGGGTGCTGCGTCGGTCCATGGACGTCAGAGAAACGGATTTTACGGTGAGTACAAAAATCCTATTTTCTCTTATCGTCCATGGACCGACGCAGCTCTCATACTGATTACATGTGGGACGTCCCAAAGCAGTATCAGAAGGGTGGGAGCAGTAGTAAAGGAACAACCAAAACTTCACTCCAAACCAGCAGAGCCCCTCAACGGAGGAGTTGCAACATTAGACAGCGGCCTGCAACACTTTGCGGCCGAAGGAAGCATCCGAAGACGCAGCCACATCAACCTTGTAGAACTTTGAAAACGTATGAACGGACGACCAGGTCGCCGCCTTGCACACTTGTGCAACTGACGCTTGATGTCGGAAAGCCCAGGAAGCACCGATTGCCCTGGTGGAATGCGCCGTGACCGGAAAGGGAGGAGCCCGTCCCCTAATGGCATAGGCCTGTATAACAGTCTGTCTGATCCACCTAGAAATGGTGGCAGACGACACCGCTTGGCCCTGTTTCGGACCAGAGACAGACACAAACAGCGAGTCAGACTTCCGAATAGGAGCGGTAGCCACCAGGTATACCCGTAAGGCACGCACTACATCCAAATTGTGAAGCGCAACCTCCCTAGGATGCAATGGTTGAGGGCACAAGGACGGAAGGACAATGTCCTCGTTAAGGTGAAAAGCCGAAAAAAACACCTTAGGAAGAAAAGACTGTCGCGGTCGCAATACCGCCTTGTCTTTATGAAGGACCAGGTAAGGCGACTTACATGACAGAGCCGCCAACTCAGACACCCGTCTAACAGAAGTGATGGCCACTAAAAAAAGCCACCTTCTGGGACAAAGTTGAAAGAGGAATATCTCTTATATTCTCAAAAGGAGATTCCTGAAGAACCGAAAGCACCAAGTTCAGATCCCAAGGAGGGAGCGGGGGCTTGGCGGGTGGAACCACATGACGTACTCCCTGCACAAAAGTGCTAACCAAAGAATGACCAGCTAGGGGTCTTTGAAAGAAAACGGCCAAAGCCGTAATCTGACCCTTAATAGTGCTCAAAGCCAGCCTTTGAGCAACCCCACGCTGCAAGAACCCCAGGATTCTGGGAACGGAGTACGTCCGTGGACGCCAGTCCAGTTCCTCGCACATAGCGATGTAAGCTCTCCAGGTACGGTGATAGATCTTCCTAGAAGAAGACTTCTGTGCCCTAATCATGGTTGAAATTACCGAATCAGACAGACCTCGGTCTTTCAGCACCTGGCTCTCAATAGCCATGCCGTTAAAGCCAGAGACTGTAAAGCAGGATGAAAGATAGGACCTTGAGATAGAAGGTCCTCCCTCAAGGGCAGGCGCCAAGGGACGTCCACGATGAGACGTACCAGATCGGCGTACCAATGATGCCGAGGCCAGTCCGGGGCAATGAGGATCACCGGAATACCCTCGGCCGCTACCCTGCGCAGCAGACGAGGAATCAACTGCAGCGGAGGGTAGACATATATTAGGCGATACCGACCCCACGGGGTCACTAACGCGTCCGAGGCATCCGCCCAGGGGTCCTTGGACCGGGCCACAAACCTCGACACCTTGCGATTGAGTTGAGACGCCATCAGGTCCACATCCGGAGTGCCCCATCGTTGACAAAGGAGGTGAAACACTTCCGGATGCAAGGACCACTCCCCCTGGTCCAGGGACTGGCGGCTCAGATAGTCCGCCTGCCAGTTTTCTACGCCCGTAATGTAAACGGCCGACAGAATTCCCTTCTGCAATGCCCGAGTGTGTGATTGGGCATACGGAACTGCCTCGAAAGGAGGCCACCATCAGTCCCAGGACTCTCATGCAGAAGCGAATTGACGACCACTTTCGGGACGACAAAACCCGTACTGCTGAAGTGTCAGTAACTTCTCTGAGGGTAGAAACACCTTTGCTGCCGAAGTGTCCAGGATCAGACCCAGATACTCCAAGCGCTGAGTCGGGGCTAGAGCCGACTTCTGCGTGTTTAGAACCCATCCGAAGTCCCGGAGGGTCTGACTGACTATCGTCACGTTTTCCTCCAATTCTGAGCCATTTTCTGCTCTGAGAAGGAGATCGTCTAGATAACCCACGATAACAATTCCTCGCTGTCTCAGCAAAGCTAGAACCGGGGCCAGCACCTTGGTGAAAACCCGTGGTGCTGATGCCAGGCCGAAGGGAAGGGCCACGAACTGATAGTGGACTTCGCTTATGGCAAAACGCAGAAACTTCTGGTGGCCTGCGCAGATTGGGATGTGCAAGTAAGCGTCCTTGATATCCAAGTAAGCGTCCTTGATATCCAAGGACGCCAAAAAATCCCCTGTTGGAGGGTCGCGATCACCGTGCGAATGGATTCCATCCTGAATTTTTGTACCCTCACATAGGCATTCAGGGCCTTGAGGTCCAGGATTGGCCGAACCCCGTCCTTTTTCGGGACAACAAACAGGTTTGAGTAAAACCCCTGAAACCTCTCGTGATGGAACCGGCACAATTACTCCGCGCCCGAGCAAATCCTGTACGGCCCCCAAGAGGGCCGCCCAACGGGCCGGTAGGAGAGGGAGGTTCGAGGGAAAAAACCTGTTTGGGGGCCCCGAGCGGAACTCTATCCTGTATCCCGAGGTGACCACCTCGCACACCCACCAGTTGGGGATCTGGGAGGTCCACCGCACCGAGAACTTGCGAAGACGTCCCCCCACCCCACAGTCGGGCAGGGGCAAGACTTCATGCGGTGGTGGACTTGGGAGCTTGCTTGGTAGGCTTACGCACCCAGGGACGTCTTTGTCCCCCAGCCGCACTTTTTTCAGTCTGGGTGGGCTTGCCCGTGGAAACTGACTGACGAAAAAACGTCTTCTTCGCCGGAAAGGAAGGGCCCGGCCTGCGGTGGGGCTGCTTTCCCTTAAAAGACTGGGGAAGGAAGGTGCTCTTACCTCCTGTGACATCCTTAATAATGTCATCCAGGGCAGGTCCAAACAGTCTACCACCCTTAAAGGGCAAGTCAGCCAGGAGCTTTTTGGAAGCTAGGTCGGCTGACCAGCATTTCAGCCAGATAAGGCGACGCACCACCACAGCCGAAATGGAGGCCCCTGTGATTAAAGGGGTCACATCCACAGTGGCATCGCACGCGAAGACCAAACCCTGCGCAAGCTATTGAGCCAGGGCAATGGTTTCAGGAGGGAGATTATGCTCCTGCACCGTCTGGTGCAATATCCGTGCCCAGCCTGTGAGTGTCTGAGACACCAGTGTTGCCGCCACTATAGAGCGTAAGGCTGCCCCCAATAAGGTGAACATCGTTCTACACGCCACCTCTGACCTCCTGTCAGCGGGATCCTTAAATGCAGGAGTCCCTTCCATTGGGAGCATAGTGGCCTTATTCAAACGGGCAACTGGGGGGGGTCGACCACCGGGGGTTGAGCCCACTTCTTAACCAGGCCCTCTTTAAAAGGGGTACCGTAAGGCTATGCGCCGTGGGACCGTCAAAGTCATCTGCGGCTTATCCCAGACCTGGTCAATGTATGGATCAAAAAAAGGCACATATGGAAAAACCTTTTTTGAAGACACGGCTTTTAAAGAACCAAAAAGGTCAAAGTGTCCGCCTGAGGTTCCTCAGCCTCAACATTTAGCTTGAGATCATCCCTCACAGCATCAATGAGTTCACTCACAAGCACCCTGTCAGTAGGTGGTTCAAGACAGGGGTCTTCCTCACAAGGAATGTCCTGACTAAATACATCAACCTCCTCAGAATTAGGGTCCTGAGCAGCAGGAGCTAGGCCCATATCTGACTCAGAGCACTCCCCATGTGGAGATTGTGTGGGGAGGGGGCGCTTTACAGCCCCCGTGCGTTCGCACACCGCTTCCAGCTTGACAAGGAATGATTCCAGGACTGCCGACAACTGGTCCATAGGGACCGCAGGTGCAGGAGCACTGCTCGTTGCCTCTGGCAAGTGGGGAGAAGCAGGTGAACCAGACTCCATTATTTACCACCCTCTGAGACCCTATTCCCTACAGCAGTGAATAGTACAGTCCACCCACTGGCTGCGCTGAGGAGGGGATACCCGGAGGACTCACCACCCTTTAGGGACCGCTCGGTTCCGCTGTATGAGCCACGCTGTAGCGTGGTGTGAAGCCTGAGGAGAGTGAGGGCTGTGAGGAAGCTGTGAGGAGAAAGTATTTTGTGCCGTTCAGCAGCGTTGCTAGAGGCCGAAACCGAAACTAAAAGCGCTGCGGCTACAAGAAAATGGCCGCCGGACGCTTGTACCTGAGCCGCGGCAAAATGGCAGCCGATGCCGCATTTTTTAAATTTAAAATACCGCGCCAATGGCGCACGCAAAAACACCACACAAGTCCTCCAGAACACTTTCCATCAATAAAGACAGCATAGAGCGGCCCCCCCCAGGGCAGAACGACCCCCCAAGTATCCCCACACAGCACAGCACCAGTACAGGGTGCAGAGAGCAGCATAACAGGGGGGAGACAGGGAAAACCCCCCACACACAGAAACACAGCCAGCATGTACTCACCTTCTTTCCAGGAGAGACTACTTACCCATCCCGCACGCACCTTGGAGAACACCCTCGGTGCCATTAGAGGGACTCACTGGCTTGTTTCAGACAGACCTATCACAGAGTCGTACTGCGTAGCTGTCGGCCCGGTCAACCGCGAGAGATACAGTAGGTACTGTTCAATCTTGAGAGGACCGCGGGAGCATGAAAGCAACCCGGCCACCCCTGGAGCCATGGGGTATGTCGTGAACTGAGTCTCCCGCACGCAAGGCGAGGATCAGCACGCTCGATGGTCGGACAGGGAAGACTACGAGGATACTAGTGTACCCAACCTGTTGCCCAGCCGACAGTTGATTGAAGGTCTCAAAAATAGAATAAAATTCCCAAAGGAATAAAATTCAAAAGTAAAATCTTTCAGGAGACTGGCTCCTGAGAGCCACGTCTTCTCCTTCTGCTAGGCAGAAAAAAACTGAGGCTGTTAGCTGCAGGTGGGAGGGTAATGTCCGGAGGGACCGCCCCCCTGGGCGGGGCTGTTCAGCTCTGGCTTGTTCTAGAATGTTTTAACCTCCAACATTCTGCCTAGGTCTTCTCCTGCGAGCAGGGACATATACCCACATGTAATCAGTATGAGAGCTGCGTCGGTCCATGGACGATAAGAGAATATCCTATTTTCTCTTTCCGTCCATGGACTGACACAGCATCTTCATTCTTGACAAAGTGGGACGTCCCAAAGCAGTGTCAAAAACGAGGGGTGGGAACAGTATCAAAGAGAAAACCCAAACTTCACCCCAAACAAGCAAAGCTCCGCAAGGGAGGAGTTGCAACATTAAACAGCCGCCTGCAAACTTGCGGCTGAAGGAAGCATCAGAAGATGCAGCTACATTAACCTTATAGAACTTTGAAAAGGCATGTGCGGATGACCAGGTCGCCGCCTTGCACACTTGTGCAACAGACGCTTGACGTCGGAAAGCCCAGGAAGCACAGATTGCCCTGGTTGAATGCGCCGCAACCGGAAAGGGAGGCGCCCGCCGCTTAAGAGCAGAGGCCTGAATGAAGGCCTGCCTGATCCACCGAGAAACGTGGCAGACGAAACCGCTAGGCCCTGTGTCGGTTCAGACACAGGCAAAAAACAGCAAGTCAGTCAGACTTTCGAAACAAAGCCGTAGCAGACAGGTACACCCTCAAAGCATGTACCAGGTCTAAAGAATGAGGCGCAAACCGTCTGTAATGCGCAGGACAAGGACATGAAGACGGAAGCACAATGTCCTCATGAAGGTGGAATGCTGAGACCACCTTCGGGAGAAAAGAAGGCTGTGGGCGTAGCACCGCCTTATTCTTATGGAGGACCAAGCATGGTGGCTTGCAAGACAAGGCCACCAACTCAGAAACCCTTCTGACAGAAGTAATGGCGACTAGAAAAGCCACCTTCTGAGATAGAGTCACAAGAGGAATCTCTCGGATATCTGCAAAAGGAGGTCCTTGAAGAACAGAGAACACCAAATTCAAATCCCAAGGGGGAGAGGTGGTTTAATAGGGGGGGAGCACATAGCGGACCCCCTGTACGAAAGTACTAATCAAAGAATGGTCTGCTAGCAGCTGAAAGAAAACGGCTAAAGCTGGAATCTGACCCTTAATGGTGCCTAAAGCAAGCTTTTGGTCCACACCACGCTGTAAAACAAAAAAAAAAACAAAAAAAACAGCAGGATCCTGGAAACGGAATACTTGCGTGGACGCCAGTCCAGCACTTCGCCCATAGCGATGCAAGCCCTCCAGGTACGGTGGTATATCTTTTGGGAGGAAGATTTCTGTGCCCTCAGCATGGTCGAGATGACCGAATCCGAGGGACCTCAGTCTCTCAGCACCTGGCTTTCAATAGCCATACTGATAAAGCCAGCGACTGTAAAGCAGGATGAAGAATGGGACCGTGAGACAGAAGGTCCTCCCGCATTGGAAGCCGCCATGGAACGTCCACCACTAGGCGTACAAGATCGGCGTACCAAGGACGTCAAGGCCAATCTGGAGTGATGAGGATCACCGGAATCCCCATGGCCTCCACCCTGCGAAGTAGTCAAGGAAGCCACTTCAGTGGAGGATAGGCATAAATCAGACGATACTGACCCCACGGGGCCACTAACGCGTCTGCCCAGGGATCCCTGGACCTGGCCATAAATCTCGACACCTTGCAATTGAGTAGAGAGGCCAGAAGGTCCACATCCGGCGTGCCCCACCTCCGGCAAAGGAGATGAAACACCTCCGGATGTAAGGACCATTCCCCCTGGTCTAACAGCTGGCGGCTCAGATAGTCCACCTGCCAGTTGTCCACACCTGGCATGTAAACGGCCAACAGAGCTGTCCTGCTGCGGTATGGGTATGACAAACCCAAGAAACACTGCAATATATTGGAGAAGGAAGGTCCCAGCTTACAGGGCGCCTCTACCGTTAGCCAAAGAAAGGCAAATCTGTCAGAGCTTCCCTAGAAACTCGGTCAGTGGACCAGTATATCAGCCTTTTTAGGTGGCGCAAAACCACCCCGGACACAGAGACCCCTAGAGGCTAAAGCAGTTGCAGTGCACCTGCCGGTCGACTGATAGAGGAAGCTGATGCTCCTCCACCGCCTGGTACAAAAGCTTTGCCCAGTCATTGAGCATTAGAAACACTAGAGACTCAGCCACTAACAGGCGTAAAGCTGACCTCAGCAGGGCGAACACAGTCCAAGCCATTGCTCTGATCACCTCCGAAAGGCAGATGACCCCCCTTTCAGGAAAGTGGCACCCCTGATACCAGGGATTTAACTGCATAGGCAAACACACATCGCCTTAGGACAATGCTCTACAATGAATAACGTGCATTGGAGGGACCAAAAAAGGACCGCTTGACAACCCCAGTCCCCATCTATGAAGAGTCGGCACGCTTCTTCAATATAGAGTGGATCGAGTGTGACTCAAAAAAGGGGCTGACACCTTCCAGCAGCTATTTCATTGATAAGTGCTGATTTTACAAACAATAGGATTTTTGTACTCACCGTAAAATCCGTTTCTCTGACGTCCATGGACTGACACAGCTGGATACTGTAAACGTGTGGGTATATGTCCCTGCTCGCTGGAGAAGATCTAGGCAGAATGTTAGAAACATACATTCTAGAACAAACCAGAGCTGAACAGCAGGGGCGGTCCCTCCGGACATTACCCTCCCACCTGCAGCTAGCAGCCTCAGTTCGTAACAAAACAGTACAAACCTTAAAAAGGAAGGGTGGGTGCTGTGTCAGTCCATTGACGTCAGAGAAACGGATTTTACGGTGAGTACAAAAATCCTAATTTTCTCTTATCGTCCATGGACTGACACCGTTGGATACTGTAAACGTGTGGGATGTCCCAAAGCGGTATCAGAAGGGTGGGAGCAGTAGTAAAGGAACAACCAAAACTTCACTCCAAACAAGCAGAGCTCCTCAATGGAGGAGTTGCAACATTAAACAGCGGCCTGCAATGCTTTGCGGCCGAAGGAAGCATCCGAAGATGCAGCCACATCAATCTTATAAAATTTTGAAAAGGTATGAACGGACGACCAGGTCTCCGCCTTGCACACTTGTGTAACCGACGCTTGATGTCGGAAAGCCCAGGAAGCACCAATTGCCTTGGTGGAATGCGCCGCAACCGGAAAGGGAGGCGCCCGCCCCTTAAAGGGCATAGGCCTGTATGACGGTCTGCCTGATCCACCTAAATACGGTGGCAGACGACACCGCTCGGCCCTGTTTTGGACCAGAGACGGACACAAACAGTGAGTCAGACTTCCGAATGGAAACAGTAGCAGACAGGTACACCCGTAAGGCTTGTACCCATCTTAATGTATGAAGCACAAACTCTCAGGGATGCGATGGGTGAGGACACAAGGACAGAAGAACAATGTCCTCCTTAAGGTGAAAGGCCGAGGCGTTTGAAAAGAAGGACGGTCGTGTGCGCAACACTGCCATATCCTTATGAAGGACCCAGTAAGGCGACTTGCAGGACAAGGCCGCCAACTCAGACACCCGTCTAACTGAAGTAATGGCCACTAAGAAGGCCACCTTCTGGGACAAGGTCAAGAGAGGAATCTCTGATATTCTCAAAGGAATGTTCTTGGAGAACCGAGATGCATCAAATTCAGATCCGAAGTAGGGAGAGGAGGCTTGACAGGGGGGATCACATGGCGAACCCTCTGCACAAAAGGTGCTAATCAAAGAATGGCCCGGTAGTGGTCGTTGAAAAAGACAGCCCGGGCTGAAGTATGGGATCATGAGACAGAAGGTCCACCCCAATAGGCAGTCGCCAAGGAACGACTGCGACTAGCCGAAGTAGATCGGCGTACCAATGTTGCCGTTCCGGAGCAATGAGGATCACCGGAATGGTCTCAGCCCCTACTCTGCGAAGCAGGCGAGGCAACAACAGTAGAGGAGGGTAAGCATATATCAGGCGATACTGCCCCCACGGGCTACCAACACGTCTGACGCGTCTGCCCAGGGGTCCCTGGACCTGGCCACGATCTTGACACCTTGCGTGTGAGTCGAGAGGCCATAAGGTCCACATCCGGTGCCCCACCTCCGGTAAAGGAGGTGGAAACACCTCCGGATGCAAGGACCCTTCCCCTGCAATGCACATGGCCGACAGGAGCGTCTTCCAGCGAGATGTATGAAAATCCCAAAGAGACTCCGCAATGTATCGGAGAAGAGAGGCCCCGGTGTACAGGGTGCCTCAACTGTTGGGCAATAAAGGCAACTTGACAGAGCTTCCCTAGAAACTCGGTCAGAGGACCAGTACCTCAGCCTCCACAGGTGGCGCAAACCCACCCCTGGCACAGAGACCCTAAAGGCTAAAGCAGTTGCAGTGCACCTGCTAGTCGACTGATAAATGAAGCAGAGGCTTTTGCCCAGTCATTGAGCTACAGAAACGCCAGAGACGCAGCCACTAGCGGGCGTAACGCTAACCTCAGCCTGGCAAACAAACACAGTCCAAGCCAGCGCTTCTGATCACCACTGAAAGCAAGTGAAAAGTGGTACCCCTGAAACCTGGGATCCTTATTGACAATGCTCCATCCAGCAGTTACCCATGGATAAGTTGAGGGGAGAAGCACAAAAGCGCCACTCTAAGTGCAGTATTAACAATAAAATGTAATGTTAAAAAGAAGGGGGGGAGCATATATAGATACTCACAAACGTGAAGTTAAAATAAGCATGTAGATAAAGATCAAAGTCTTATCTGTAGGAAAGCAGTGGCACGGGCCAGATGGTGCTGGTGGGAGCCGATATATACCAGCACCGCATTTCCACTGATGCAAAAGAAGGTAAGATGAGGGGAATCCACAGCGGGCGATGGATAATG
Source organism: Rana muscosa (assembly GCA_029206835.1). NCBI lineage: Eukaryota > Metazoa > Chordata > Amphibia > Anura > Ranidae > Rana > Rana muscosa. The sequence continues at coordinate 60,204,358 of CM055122.1, read as the reverse complement.
CTGCAGGTTTACCACCCATTGGTTCCCAGCCATACGGATTCTATTGGTCCTCCAACAACCCGGATGCTCACCGCAAGTTACGGCCAGCAACTCACCCGGAAGTCGTTCATGAGTCACGGTTTGCAGCATTATCCATCGCCCGCTGCTGATTCCTCTCATATTACCTTCTTTTGCATCAGCGGAAGTGCGGTGCTGGTATATATCGACTCCCACCAGCACCATCTAGCCCGTGCCACTGCTTTCCTACAGATAAGACTTTGATCTTTATCTACATGCTTATTTTAAATTCACGTTTGTGAGTATATATATATATGCTCCCCCCCCCTCTTTTTAACATTACATTTTATTTTTAATACTGCACTTAGAGTGGCGCTTTTGTGCTTCTCCCCTCAGCTCTTCCAGGATTTGATTTACATCTAAACTGGGCTGCCTTCTACGTGTTTTAAGATGGACTAAAAAAGGACTTTTATAGTCTTATGCGAATTTCTTTTAGAACTCTTTATCTAGTGCCCCCCCTTTAATTTGTTTCCCTAAATTTTTAGTTTTCACATTGTCTTTAACACCAGCGCCAACTTTTTCCCTATATGTGACCCATGGATAAGTGCTGATTGTACAAACACAGTTTATACTATGTATTGCGTCAAACGCGCAAATAGAGTGTGGGAGGAACCCCACCCAGCCACAAAGAGCATAATACAACCACATACGGCGTATGTAGTTTAGTATTTGTGGATAAACCTATTAAAACAGGTTTATACTGTGCCAGCGACGAAGGCGCGCACATCATCGGGGCTTGGACGTGAACCAGCCACGCAGATTGCGTACACAACCCTGTAGGCATGTTAGCCTGCGAATAAACAAATTGCACATGTTTATACTGTGCATAGCGCTGAAAATGCGCACACCATTGGAGCGCGGGGGAGAAACCGGAGCACCCAGATGAAACCCAGGCAGACTGCATACGCATACCGTGTAGGTATTATAGTATGTGTGCTAAACATTTTGCACAAGCCTATGTGTGCATAGCACCGAAGGCGCACACACCGTTGGCGTGGGGGAGGAACCGAAGTACCCCACGCATACCCAGAAAATGCAATACCTACAACTACTGTGAATGTATTTAGTGTTGTGTATAAACATAATGGGGCTGATTTACTAATAACAGTGCGCTGCGCTGGTTCTAACCTTAATTGGTGCACCGGATAACTCCTTCACTTGGCGCAGGAACCAGCGGCGCACTGTTATAGTAAATACAAATGTCAGCGGCGCTCTATTGAAAATGAATGGTTCCCTAAGGGAGCCCATTGATTTGAATAGAGGTCGCCCGGGAAGTCGGATGACTCGTGTGCCGGCTGACACAGGGACAGCGCGACTTTGCGAGGCAACTTGGACACGACCTGAGCGCGTGAAGCAGCCGCTCAAGTCGTGTCCTAGAGGCGACTAGCTGGCCGAGACTGTCTCCAGCGCGATGGCATCGCGCTGGTTCTCGGCAGCCTCGCTGTCCCGTGTTTGGTATGAATCATGAAGGGGAACTCCACGCTGAATTTTAATGAAAAAAACGGCGTGGGGGTTCCCCTCCAGGAGCATACCAGGCCCTTAGGTCTGGTATGGATTTTAAGGGAAACCCCCTAAGCCGAAAAGACGGCGTGGGGTCCCCCCCAAAATCCATACCAGACCCTTAGGTCTGGTATGGATTTAAAGGGAAACCCCCTAAGCCAAAAAGACGGCGTGGGGTCCCCCCCAAAATCCATACCAGACCCTTATCCGAGCACGCAACCTGGCAGGCCGCAGGGGAAGAGGGGGGGGACGAGAGCATGTCACAGTCCCATCATTCCTCGGGACTGTGACATCATACGGGGGGCGGGGTCAGCGGTGGCATCATCCGGTGACCACGCCAATATAAGTGGCCGCGCTCCACTGCCAGAGCATTGTAACGGCGGACAGCGACGAGGCAACATCGGGCGAAGAGAAGAGGGAAGAAGGCGACGATGAAGACCGGCCCCTGCTAGCAAAAGAGCTGGCAGAAGATAGCGGGCGCCCGGCAGAAGGCAGAAAGAACCGGAGATCGTGGAGAAGGCACCGGAGAGCGGGAGAAGAACCGGAGATCGTGGAGAAGGCACCGGAGAGCGGGAGAAGAACTGGAGAGCGCGGAGACGACACCGGAGAACAGAACAAGAGACCCCCGAAGTCAGAAGAAGGCGACGATGAAGCCCGGGACCCCGCTAGCAAAAGAGCTGGAAGATAGCGGGGCGCCCGGCAAGCAGACCCCCGAAGACGACGAGGAAACCCGGGACCCCGCTAGCAAAAGAGCTGGAAGAAGATAGCGGGGCGCCCGGCAGGAAGACCCCCGGAGCTGCCTAATAAATTACTTTAAAAACCTGTGTTGTGTTTTTGATTAACTTTTTTTGCCACCAGGTGAATGGGTACGATGTACCCCATACTCATTTACATAGGGTGGGGGGCCAGGATCTGGGGGCCCCCTTATTAAAGGGGGCTCCCGGATTCCGATAAGCCCCCTGCCCGCAGACCCCGACAACCAACGGCCAGGGTTGTCGGGAAGAGGCCCTTGTCCCCATCAACATGGGGACATCCTCCCCATGTTGAGGGCATGTGGCCTGGTACGGTTCAGGAGGGAGGGGGGGCGCTCTCTCGTCCCCACCTCTTAGCCTGCGGCCTGCCAGGTTGCGTGCTCGGATAAAGGGTCTGGTGTGGATTTTTATGGGGACCCCCACGTTTTTTTTTTTTAAGTTTGGCGGTCCCCTTAAAATCCATACCAGACCTGAAGGGCCTGGTATGGATCTATAGGGGGACCCCCACGCTATTTTTTTTTAAGTTTGGCGGGGGTTCTCCTTAAAATCCATACCAGACCTGAAGGGCCTGGTATGGATTTTGGGGGGACCCCCACGCCATTTTTTTTCATTTTGGTGGGGGGGGGGGGGGTGTCCCCTTTGAATCCATACTAGACCCAAGGGCCTGGTATGGACCTGGGGGGGGGACCCCACGCTGGTTTTTTTTTTGAGCCGGCAATGTTTATTTCTTTTACATTTCCTTTAACAACCAGCTATAAGCAGGTTAAAAAAAAAATTGCCGCAAATTCGCGGTACTTGCGTTTTGGATGCGGGTCCATTGAATTCTATTACATCCAAAACACTGTTTTTGGCCTTGAAAAAAAAAATCTGCAGTTTTTCACAAAGCCTAAAAATGCCTTCAGACGCCAAAGATTTCCACGTTTCAGATGCGGTACCGGCGCTTAGACGCATTTTAGTTTAGAAGCGTTTTTAAAAGGTGACCTATTTTTTTTACATTGATAAACTCAAAAATTAGGGCAAATGAGGAAAAACCATAATTTTTTATATATATATATATATATATATATATATATATATATATATATATATATATATATATATATACACATATATATACACACACACACACACACACACACACACACACACACACACACACACACATACATACACACATACATACACACACACACACACACACACACATATATATATATTGTGACAGCAGGAAGGTAAAGTCACCTGGTTGCATCCAGGGGGGTAGGTATATTTCGCCCAGATTCAGGCTTTACGCCGACTTATACAACTAGGTGGAGAGTTGTATAAGGCTAGTGGGCTCATGGATGACTCATACCTCTAGGGAGAGTGTGGGGCGTCGTACAGACAGGGAGTTGATGAGGCCAGCTGAAGCTTGTCAGCTCATTTAGGCCTCTATAAGAACTCCCAGATTCATTAGGTGTTAGCTCATGCCTGGAACCAGACCTGTGTGGACTGTCTAGGGAGAGTGAACCCCTGTGCGGTGAGACAAAGCCTGTGTGGCTATTTGCTTGGACATTTAAAACCAGGGACTTAGGGACTAGGACAGCACTAGGCTGATCCCAGTTGTTAGTTAGGAAACCTGTATGTTTAAGTCAGAGGTCAAGTTGACCAGGATTTATTTTATTTATGTTTCTTTTGCTTTGCTGTGTTTTGTCACTGTAAATAGAAAATAAACCGCACCTTTTTGATTTTGAAAACCACAACCTCCGTTTGCTGGGCCTGTTTTTGTGTGGGGAGCCCATCCCGGGGGTCACACACACCCGCTGCCGAGCTAACCCCCCTCACAGTTGGTGGAGAATGCAGGCAGTTTTTTTAAGCCAGCATGGAGGAGATACTGAAACAGCTGGCTCTAGCAAATGCCAATCAACAGCAGACAAATGCAGGTTTGCAAAGGAGCCTTGCAGCCCAGCAGCAAGCTCATCAACAGAGCCTTGCAGCCCAGCAGCAAGCTCACCAACAGAGTCTGGAACCTCAGCAACAAGCCCAGCAGCAATCTGAGGCCCGCTTCATAGACCTGTTACAGAAGCAAGAGCAGAGACTACAACAAATGGAAGCAGTAATGCAGCAACGTCCGCAGACCAGTGAGGAAAGCCGTCCCACTAATACCGCGTCCTTTGGGGTGAGTCGTTTATTGACAAAAATGACTGGAGAGGATGATCCAGAGGTATTTTTGACCACATTTGAAAGGACCGCTGAAAGAGAAAAGTGGCCTGAGGAGCAGTGGGCTGGACTGGTGGCTCCTCTGTTAACTGGTGAATCGCAGAAAGCTTACTATGACCTAGAGCCTAACCAAGCAAAAGACTATGTGATGCTAAAAGCTGAAATTTTGGCAAGGCTGGGTGTCACCCAGGCTGTCCGGGCTCAGCGTGTGCATAACTGGACTTTCCAGCTTGGAAAACCCCCCAGGTCTCAAATGTATGATCTCATTCACCTGAGCAGAAAGTGGCTACAGCCAGAGACTTTGTCCGCACCAAAGATTGTGGAACGTGTTGTAATGGATCGGTTTTTGAGAGCTCTTCCTACTGCCATCCAAAAGTGGGTAAGCCATGGAGACCCAGAGACGGCCGATGGTCTTGTGGATCGTGTGGAGAAATACTTGGCTACAGAGAACCTGACGGCCTCTTCCAGAGACACTCGGACTTTCCACCCTAAGACCAGACCATCCCCAGGGGCGGATAAGAGGATTCCAAGGGGTGAGGGTGGAGAGAGTGAGAGGGTGGGAGGGTGGGAGCTCTACCCCAAGTTTGGCGAGAACAGCCTGGGAAATCAGCGGCTCAAGAGGCGGCAAGAAGGATCGTTTGCTACCGCTGCCGGCAAGCGGGACATATTGCAGCCAATTGCCCGGTTGTGGAGGAACCCATGCAGTGTGACTTTTTGACGGGCAGACGTCAGTCGCTGTGTGCGACAGTCGCATGCACTGCCATTCGAGGAACTGAGAAACATTTATGCAAAATGTGTGTTAATGGTAGAAATGTTGTGGTATTGCTGGATTCAGGTAGCCTTGTGACCCTGATAAAGGCTGAGTTAGTTAAAACAGGGGTCTTTGGGAATAGCAAGGTAGCTGTTATTTGTGTGCATGGGGACACCCGAGAGTATCCAGTGACTACAGTGTGTTTCGAGACCCCCAAAGGTACCCTCTCTCATCCAGTGGGCTTAGTATCTCAGTTACCGCATGACGCCATTGTGGGAAGGGATTTTCCGAAGTTCTGGGAACTGTGGGATGATCCTGAGCCCCCCACTGGTGCCCCTATGTACCAGGAATGTGATAGCCAGAACTCCCCTGAGAGTGGTGAGGACTCTCCGGAATTTCCCTTATCAGTATTGGCAGGGGAGACTCAAGAAACTGGAGAGGAGCCCACCTCCTCAGACGAAAACCTACCGTCTGTGGAGTTTTCTGATCTTGAGGTTCACAGGGAAAACTTTGCCACAGAACAGTTGAAAGACCCCGCCCTAATAAAGGCACGGGAAAACGTAGTGAAAATAGATGGTGAGTTAGTGAACCCAGATAATACCTGCACTTACCCATACTTCAGCGTAGAGAAGGACCTACTGTATCGGGTGGCAAAAAGGGCAGAAGAAACCGTTGAGCAGCTTGTGGTGCCCAAACCTTACAGGAAGTTGGTGTTGGAGTTGGCCCATGGGCACATTCTTGGAGGTCATCTGGGGACAGAGAAAACCCGAGAGAGGGTATTACAGAGATTCTATTGGCCGGGGGTGATGAAGGACATAGAAAATTATTGTTCCTCCTGCCCTGTGTGTCAGAGGTCGGCCCCGATGCCACATTTCCGTAGCCCGCTGGTCCCTCTACCCATCATTGAGGTCTCGTTTGAGAGGATCGCCATGGATTTGGTAGGGCCTATAATCAAGTCCGCTAGGGGGCACCAGTACATATTAGTTATAATGGACTATGCCACCCGTTATCCAGAAGCGATCCCTCTCCGAAATACCTCGGCCAAAACCATAGCCAAAGAGCTATCTCTTGTGTTTAGCCGGGTGGGTATTTGTAAAGAACTGCTTACGGACCAAGGTACACCCTTTATGTCCCGGGTTATGAAGGAGCTGTGTAAATTGTTCAAAGTGACGCAATTACGTACATCTGTGTATCACCCCCAAACCGATGGGCTGGTTGAAAGATTCAACAAAACCCTAAAACAAATGTTGAAGAAAGTGGTGGATAGAGATGGAAAGGATTGGGACTGTCTACTTCCTTATCTGATGTTTGCTATTAGGGAGGTGCCCCAATCCTCTACGGGATTCTCCCCCTTTGAGTTACTGTATGGGAGACACCCAAGAGGGCTGTTGGATATTGCCAAGGAAACTTGGGAAAGTGAGAGTTCTCCCCACAGGAGTGTGATTGAGCATGTCGCCCTGATGCAAGACCGAATTGCACAGGTAATGCCCATCGTGAAGGAACATTTGGCCCAAGCGCAGTTAGCACAGCAGAGAGTGTACAACCGTGGAGCCAAGACCCGTACCTTTTCCCCGGGGGATAGGATACTGGTACTTGTCCCTACGGTTGAAAGTAAATTCCTTGCCAAATGGCAAGGCCCCTATGAGATAATGGAAAAAGTGAGCGAAGTGAATTACAAGGTCAGACAACCAGGAAGGCGAAAGCCCGAACAGATCTATCACGTTAATCTGTTGAAAGCCTGGAGGGATAGAGAGTCCCTAGTCGCAGACACTTGGTCACCAGCTCAAACTGGTTGCGTGATTCCTGAGGTTGGAATAGCAGCCACCTTGTCACAACCCCAACAACAGGAGGTTAAGGAGTTTGTGCTTCGCAACAAGGAGGTATTCTCTGAGCTGCCAGGACAAACATCTGGGGTAGAGCATGACATCATTACCCCGCCCGGTGAAAGGGTGAAGTTAAAACCCTATCGGATCCCAGAGGCCCGACGGGAGGCAATACGGGAGGAAGTACAGAAAATGCTGAACTTAGGGGTGATAGAGGAGTCCCAAAGTGATTGGTCTAGTCCCATTGTGTTGGTGCCTAAACCGGATGGGAGCTGGCGATTTTGTAACGATTTTCGTCAGTTGAACAAAGTTACAAAATTTGACACCTACCCCATGCCACGTATAGATGAGTTGATCGACCGGCTGGGAACAGCCCGATACATGACGACTCTTGACCTCACAAAAGGGTATTGGCAAATCCCCCTGGCCAAGTCGGCCAAAGAGAAAACCGCATTTGTAACCCCAGACGGGGCGTTCCAATATAAAAGAATGTCGTTCGGGTTACAGAATGCGCCGGCCACATTCCAGCGGAAAATGGACCAGATGCTGAGGCCCCATCGGAAGTATGCTGCGGCTTACCTGGATGACGTAATTGTCCATAGCACAGATTGGGCCTCACATCTGCCAAAAGTGCAAGCAGTCCTGGACTCTGTTCGGGAAGCGGGGTTTACGGCTATCCCCAAGAAGTGTACCATTGGGCAGGAGGAGGCCAAATATCTTGGGTACACCATTGGGAGGGGAGTAATAAAACCCCAACTCAACAAAGTCGAGGCCATCCAGAGTTGGCCACGTCCCAACAGCAAGAAGCAGGTACGAGCCTTTCTGGGAATCGCTGGGTATTATCGGCGATTCATTCCCCACTTTGCTTCTAAGGCTGTGCCCCTAACCAACCTGACGAAGGGGAAAGGGTCGGTCATGATTAAATGGACCCCCGAGGCTGAGGCAGCATTCCAATTCTTGAAACAAGCCTTATGTAGCCAGCCAGTGTTGTACTCACCCGACTTCTCTAAAGACTTTGTCGTACAAAGTGATGCGTCAGATGTGGGGTTAGGAGCAGTATTGTCCCAGGTCTGGAACGGGGAAGAGCACCCAGTCATTTACCTCAGCAGGAAGTTGAAGTCCCATGAGGTAAATTACGCCACCGTTGAAAAGGAGTGTTTAGCGGTGAAGTGGGCTCTAGATTCCCTTCGGTACTACCTGCTAGGTAGGCACTTTGACATGGTTACGGATCACGCTCCGTTAAAGTGGATGGCTCAAAACAAGGAAACAAATAGAAGAGTGAATAGGTGGTTCCTGGCCCTCCAGGAATTCAACTTCACAGTAAAGCATCGCCCTGGCGTTCAAATGGGGAATGTGGATGCTTTGTCTCGAGTACATGAATGCCTGATTGCTGGTGTTCCAACCCCGAGGTTAAAACAAGAGGGGGGGGTATGTGACAGCAGGAAGGTAAAGTCACCTGGTTGCATCCAGGGGGGTAGATATATTTCGCCCAGATTCAGGCTTTACGCCGACTTATACAACTAGGTGGAGAGTTGTATAAGGCTAGTGGGCTCATGGATGACTCATACCTCTAGGGAGAGTGTGGGGCGTCGTACAGACAGGGAGTTGATGAGGCCAGCTGAAGCTTGTCAGCTCATTTAGGCCTCTATAAGAACTCCCAGATTCATTAGGTGTTAGCTCATGCCTGGAACCAGACCTGTGTGGACTGTCTAGGGAGAGTGAACCCCTGTGCGGTGAGACAAAGCCTGTGTGGCTATTTGCTTGGACATTTAAAACCAGGGACTTAGGGACTAGGACAGCACTAGGCTGATCCCAGTTGTTAGTTAGGAAACCTGTATGTTTAGTCAGAGGTCAAGTTGACCAGGATTTATTTTATTTATGTTTCTTTTGCTTTGCTGTGTTTTGTCACTGTAAATAGAAAATAAACCGCACCTTTTTGATTTTGAAAACCACAACCTCCGTTTGCTGGGCCTGTTTTTGTCTGGGGAGCCCATCCCGGGGGTCACACACACCCGCTGCCGAGCTAACCCCCTCACAATATATATACACACACACACACACACACACACACACAGGTATACCAAAACAATAATGCAATTGCTTCCATTGCATTTTGGACAATCCACAACTTGGGGCAGGTGACGTGGCAAGTGGACAATCCACAACTTGGGGCAGCTGACGTGGCAAGTGGACAATCCACAACTTGGGGCAAGTGACGTGGCAAGTGACACGCTAAATACAACTACACTGCTGCTCTCTCAGCTGCTGATACTCACTGTGGTCTCCAAAAATAGCTGAAATCGTTAATACTGTTTTTGGAGCTTAGGGCGGCTCCTTATGTTTCCTAACTAAACGCGTATAGACGCAAATCTGGTAAAACGCGGCATGCAAACGCCACAAAGCGCGCTTTTCTAAACGCCGCTTTCAAACTTGGTTCTGAACACTTTGCACCAGCGTCCCGTGTACATGGGGCCTAAAAACACCTATGCCATTTACAGCTCAAAAAAGCCATGGTGGCCATGAGGCCATAGGCTAACATGGAGAGACGTTTTTAAGCTGCAAAAAACGCTCAAACAAGCGGCTTGAAAAACGTCCGTGTGCATGTAGCCTTATATTAACCACTTGCGCACTGGCCACTTAAACCCCCTTCCTGCCCAGACCAATTTTCACATTTCAGCGCTGATGCACTTTGAATGACAATTGCGCACTCATACAACACTGTAACCCAATGAAAATTTATTATTTTTTGGCACACAAATAGAGCTTTCTTTTGGTGCTATTTGATCACCTCTGCGTTTTTTTTTTTTTCTATAAATACAAAAGACCGAGTTAAAAAATAAAAAAAATTATAATTTTAACCACTTCAGCACTGGGCCTATACTGGCACTTCCCTCCTTCATGTAAAAATCATACATTTATGGCTATAAAATGACTTCAAAACCCTAGCAGAGACCCTAGGGAATAAGATGGCGGTCATTGCAAATTTTTATCTCGCTTGGTATTTGCGGCAAAATTTTTCAAACGCCTTTTTTTGGGAAATAAATGGTTTTACGAATGTAAAAAAAATTACAAAATAACAGTAAAGTTAGCCCGATTTTTAGGGATAATGTGAAAGATGTTGTTATGCTGAGTAAATAGATACCTAACATGTCACACTTTAAAATTGCGCACATTCATGGAATAACACCAAACTTCAGTACTTAAAAATCTCCCTAGGCGATGCTTCAAAAAATGTTTTACACGTTACCATTTTGCCATTACAGAGGAGGTCTAGTGCTAGAATTGTTGCACTCGTTCTAACGCACGCAGCAATACCTCACATGTGTGGTTTGAACGGCGTTTACATATGTGGGCGGGACTTGCGTGTGTGTTCGCTTATGAGCGCGAGCTACCGGGGACATGGGTGTTTTTTCTTTTATTTGATTATTTTTATTTATTTTTTTACCTTTTTTGTTTTTTGGATCACTTTTTTTCCTATTACAAGGAATGTAAACATCCCTTGTAATAGGAATCTATTATGGTCAATAAGACCCCACATCTCTCCTCCAGGCTGGAAAGCATGGGATCGGTCAAAAAAATTCACCAATCTCATGCTGACAGCCGAGATCACAGCTTGGATTATATTCGGGAACCCAGCGTGATGTCATAACGTCGTGCCCTGGCCTCCGACGGTCATAGAGATGACTGGTGACCATCTGGTCCCCATTCATCGCTATGCTTCCCATCTGGCGCCGTCCAATTCATTCTCCGAGCCCCAGGTGGCACGTGAGAGCCCGGAGAAGCACCGGATGGCGGCGGGACGTCCACTCCCGCCGCCTATAAGAACGATCAAGCGGCGGAACTGCCGCTATGATAGTTTTTAGCGTGCACAGAATCGCCGGCTGAAAAGAATGATATCTGAATGATGCCTGCAACTGCAGGCATCATTCAGATGTCACCGCACAAAGCCAAGGACGTCATTTGACGGTGGGCGGTAGGAAAGTGGTTAATATTTCGAAAATTTAGACAAAAGGTAATTTTACTCCTTCATTGATGTACACTGATGAGACTGCACTGATGGGCTGCACTGATGGGCACCGATAAGTTGGCAAGGGTGGGCACTGAGAGGTGGCATTGCTAGTTGACACTGGTGGGCATTGAGAAGTGGCACTGCTAGGCACTGATAGGCAGCACTGCTAGGTGGCACTGATTGGCAGCAGTGGTGGGCATTGATAGGTGGCACTGGCAGGGGCTACGGATTGTCACAGATGACGCAGAATTGCCCTATGTCCCTTGCACATAAGCCGGTGATTGCCTTTTTTTATGCTCACGCTGTCAGCACAAGGAGAAAACAAAAACCATTACCCAGCTTTTGTTTACATCACGTGATCAGCTGTCATTGGCTGACAGTTGATCACATGGTAAAGGGCAGGGATCGGCCCCTTACTTGGATCTGTCATCACCCGACTCGGTGACCACAGCGTGCGCGAAGGAGACGACGTTTGACGGAATCCCCGGCAATTGAGGACCGTGCTGTGGCTGGCGATCAGTTATAGCGCTGATCTCAAGTGATTAAACAGGGTCTAAATGGGCCATTGACATGCATCACAATTCAACTTAGGAATGTGTCTTTGCAAAGTTAAACTAAATGAAATCCATTCTTATTTTTGCTTGGGGATAGAGTGCAGAGGGATTACAAGTCTAGACAGTTTTTGGGGATGTCTGCACCCCTGATAGGGTGAAGACAACTCCCAAATTTGGCCACTTTATCCTTCCAAATAATTCACTTCCTGTCACATCGCCACACAGGAAGTGAGGAGAAATCCCTACCAATGTCTTTCCTTGGGGACAAACAGGTCAATCTAAATACTTTCCCCATTATGTACATTGCACTCCAGCATTTTGCGGGTTACACCCCACATCATTCGTTTTTTTGGACTTTGGGGTTTATTTAATAAAGGCAAATCTACTTTGCACTACAAGTGCACTTGCTGGATATCCGAAAGGCAAATGCAAGCAAACAAAAAAAACACCATCTTTGCTTTTACATGATTAGATGTTACAATCACCAGTGATCCCTCAGATTTTCAGCAGCTACACTTTTACTGCAGAGTGGATTTGTCTTTACTAAACTCCAAACTACCCAATGATTTGGGGTGTACACAACAAAGTCCTAGAGTGCAATTTGCTTAATGGGGACACTAGTTAGGATTGATCTGTGTGTCCCCAAGAAAAGACATTGGTAGGGTTTTACCTTCACTTCCTGTTTAGCTGTGTGACAGGAAGTGAAGCCAATTTTACTACAAGGGAACACAAAAGCCCAATCTTTAAAAAAAAAAAAAAAAAAAAAACACAAGCAGGGGTTCTAACACTTACTTTGTTTCCCTCAAAATGCCCACAATTAGAATTGTATTGCCTTGAGCTATTTTTAAGTGCAGTGCTCTAAATCAGTGCTTCTCAAGTATCCCCAACAGGCCATGTTTGCAGGTTTTCCTTCATCTTGCACATGTGCTTTAAATCACAGTCAATGGTTTGGTATTTGACAGCAATTCTCCATGAGATAAATTCACAAAACATGTCCTGTTGGGGGTACTTGAGGACTGAGGCTGAGAACCACTGCAGTAAAAAAGGAAAATTGAATACTTACCGCTCTGTATTTTTCATTTCCTGGTGACTCTCTATGGCAGCACACAATACAATCCATGCATATGCTAGCATGAAGGCACCAGGGTAGACAAATCACACCTGTTGTTTTGACATGCCAATCAGCTGTCACATTTGTTGCAAAGAAAACGCAAAACAAACCTCAAAACTTTGCATCAAATTTTATTGGTCAACAAAACAAAGAATAATAAAAAATAAGAAATAAAAAAAACAGGGTCAATTTGAAACAGTTACAGACTCACAACATCTTGATAAAGATTTGGCTCAATAATGCAGCACAGACAATTAAATCAAAGTGAACAAACATTAACAACATCAAAATTATTTCAGGGGAACATATCTCCACCACACAAAAAAATACAATCCACAAAATAAAGCAAACACCTGTTTTGCAAAGACATAACAAATAAAATGCATGTGTTACAAACTCGATAAGGACACCAAAATTTACATTTTGCCACACACACACACACACACACACACTTGCCTCTTTTCAGGGCAAGAGAGGGAATCTTAACTGTGAGCTTTATATAACCTATGTTTGTGAGCTAATGAGGCAATTGAAAACACATGCACAGTCCATGAAACACTCAAAGCCCACGTTCAGCTGAACTCGCACGATTTCACTCCCGCTGGCAGTCCCGATTTCGGCCGCGATTTCAAAGACATCTGAAACAGATGTCAATGTAAATCGCGGCTGAAATCGCAAAAAGTAGTACAAAAACTACTTTTTGTAATCGGTGCAGCGCCGCAGATGCGGCGTCGCACCGATTAGGACGGTGCCATTGGCCGCAATTTGCGGCAAATTCCGCCGATTTGACATGTCAAATCGCATGTCAAATTGCACCAGTGTGAACCAGGGCAAAATGCGAGTTCACCCAATGTAGAGACTGAACTTCAAAGTGGCTACACCTGTTAAGGATGTCCTTCAATTACTAACCCATAAAAACAATCTCTGAACATGCTCCGAAATATCCAGGTGCTGTTCACACACAAAAAGCACCAAAAAAAAAAATCTAACAGGCTGGGCATGCTCAGAAGAACTCAAATGCAGCTAGCAGAAAATAACCCCCCCCCCCCATCCAAAATTAAGCACATCATCCAGCATGCTACAAAATTACCAACAAATACCATTGCAGTCTATGGGAACTGATTTGTTAATTTTCCAATCCCCACTTGGCTGGCTTTTCTTCTAGTTATTGGCCTTAAAATGGGGACCCAGGTCCCACCCTAAGGGACATATATCAATGTCACCAATTTGGAAAACACCAAAAACAAAGAGAAGTGCCTTTAAATATGCCAAATTGCTTAAGGGCCATTTCACACCACATGCAGTCCATTGCGTTTTTATGCATCAAAAATGCATGGAAAGTTGGTTATATGGTTCTAAATGGCAGTGTTTGTTCCAGTGCGTTCCAGTTCCCCCAAAAAAGTAGAACATGCTGCATTTTACCTGCACTGGACTGTACTGGAACGCAGCAAAAAGCATCATAAACACACTGAAACGCACAGGAACACACCTAAATGCACCAATAACGCACTGGAACACACTTGTCCTCATCTATGGTTAATAAAAAAGAGGGGTGAAAAAAAAGCACTGGACTGCATCAAAAACGTACCAAAAATGCACTGGAACGCATGAAAAACGTGCATGCAGAAAAGCACCTGGAACGCATCCTGGATTGCGTTTCTATGGTGTGAACTGGCCCTAGTTCACACCATAGAAACGCAGTCTGGATGCGTTCCAGGTGCTTTTCTGCATGCACGTTTTTGACACGTTCCAGTGCATTTTTGTTACGTTTTTGATGCAGTCCAGTGCTTTTTTTCCCACCCCTCTTTTTTATTAACCAAAGAGAAGGACAAGTGTGTTCCAGTGCATTTTTGATGCAGTCCAGTGTTTTTTTCCCCCTCTTCTCACTTAGGACAAGTGTGTTGCAGTGCGTCTTTGGTGCATTTTTGATGTGTTTTACTGCGTTCCAGTACAGTTCTGTACCTAAAAATTGCAGCATGACCAATTTTTTTTTTTCCTTTATGAAACACACTGGAACGGACTGCAGTGGTGTGACCTATGCCATTGGCATTAATGTGATCAACTTTCTTTGCGTTTTTCATGCATCAAAAAAACGCACTGCACTGCAACCGGTGTGAACTGGCCCTAAATATCATACCCGGGGGGTGTCTATAGTATGCCTGTAAAGTAGCGCATGTTTTCCATGTTTATAACAGTTCGAGAGCAAAATGACATTTCTAAAGTAAAATAATAGTCATTTAAAAGTACTCGTGGCTATAATGAATTGCTGGTTCCCGTCAATACAGATAAAAGTCATTGAAAGTCTTTGATAACACAAAAAAAAAAAAAAAAAAGCGTGGGGGTCCCCCAAATTCAATTACCAGGCCCTTCAGGTCTGGAATGGATATTAAGGGGAACTCTGCCGCAAATTAAAAAAAACAATGCGTGCGGTTCCCCCAAATATCCATACCAGGCCCTTCAGATCTGGTATGGATTTTAAGGGGAACTCCACCCCAAATAAAAATAAAATGGCGTGGAGTACCCCCAAAAATCCACACCAGACCCTTATCAGAGCACGCAACCTGGCAGGCCACAGGAAAAGAGGGGGGGGACGAGAGAGCGGCCCCCCCCTCCCTCCTGAACCGTACCAGGCCACATGCCCTCAACATGGGGAGGATGTCCCCATGTTGATGGGGACAAGGGCCTCATCCCCACAACCCTTGCCCGGTGGTTGTGGGGGTCTGCGGGCAGGGGGCTTATCGGAATCTGGAAGCCCCCTTTAACAAAGGGGACCCCCAGATCCCGCCCCCCCCTGTGTGAAATGGTAATGGGGTACAAATGTACCCCTACCATTTCACAAAGAAAGTGACAAAAATGTAAAAAATGACAAGAGCCGGTTTTTGACAATTCCTTTATTATTGTGTTTTCCTTTCTTCCATCTTCTTCTGTTCTCCATTCGGGTTTCTTCCTCCATCTTGTTCTTCATCTTCCTTCGGTCTTCTCGTCTGCATCTTGCTCCGGCATCTTCCCTTCTTTCTTCGGCCGCTCCGTTTGAATTGGAGGTTCCCGCTGTGCGACGCTTCAGTTCTTCTCTGGGTCCGCTGCCACCCGGGGACCCCGCCCCCCTCTGACGCACATGGATTTCACGGGGACTTTCCCCGTGGTGTCAGAGCGGGGCGGAGCCACCGGGTGGCAACGGACAAAGAGGGGAACTGAAGCGTCGCACAGCGGGAACCTCCAATTCAAACGGAGCGGCCGAAGAAAAAAGAAGAAGCCGGAGCAAGATGCGGACGAGAAGAAGACCGAAGGAAGAAGGAAGATGAAGAGGAAGATGAAGAGGAAGAGGAAGAGGAAGATGAAGAGGAAGATGAAGAGGAAGATGAAGAGGAAGGTGGAGAGGAAGGTGGAGAGGAAGAAACCCGAATGGAGAAAAGAAGAAGAAGATGGAAGAAGAAGAAGATGGAAGAAGAAGATGGAAGAAGAAGAAGAAGGAAGAAGATGGAAGAAAGGAAAAAAGACATTAATAAAGGAATTGTCTAAAACCGGCTCGTCATTTTTTACATTTTGTCACTTTCTTCGTGAAATGGTAGGGGTACAATGTACCCCATTACCATTTCACATATGGGGGGGCGGCGGGATCTGGGGGTCCCCTTTGTTAAAGGGGTCTTCCAGATTCCGATAAGCCCCCCGCCCGCAGACCCCCACAACCACCGGGCAAGGGTTGTGGGGATGACGCCCTTGTCCCCATCAACATGGGGACATCCTCCCCATGTTGAAGGCATGTGGCCTGGTACGGTTCAGGAGGGATGGGGGGCCGCTCTCTCGCCCCCCCTCTTTTCCTGCGGCCGGCCAGGTTACATGCTCGGATAAAGGGTCTGGTGTGGATTTTTGGGGGGACTCCACGCCATTTTTTTTTTATTTGGGGTGGATTTCCCCTTAAAATCCATACCAGATCTGAAGGGCCTGGTATGGATATTTGGGGGAACCCCACGCCATTTTTTTTTTTAATTTGCGGCGGGGTTCCCCTTAATATCCATTCCAGACCTGAAGGGCCTGGTAATGGAATTTGGGGGGACCCCCACGCTTTTTTTTTTTCTTTCAATGACTTTTCTCTATATTGACGGGAACCAGCAATTCATTATAGCCGCGGGTGGTTTTAAATGCCTTTTTTTTCCTTTAGAAATGTAATTTTGCTGGCGCACTGGGAAGTTCAGAGCTGCGCCTGTTCAACTTATGCAAATTAGTTTACGTGACTTGACATTTACTAAGATTTTGCCGGCGCAGTGTCTTGGCGCAAGAAAACAAGGAAAATTCCCGCGCTGAGCTCAAAAAAAACTCCCGCAGCTCGAATCGTACTTGCCGGCGCAGCGGGCTGGTTTTGAAAAAGTTACTTTCTCACTCTATTTTGGGCATATTAGTTATTTGGGCAGGTGTCCCTACACTTCCTCACATCACCCCCATTATATTCTCATTTACAGTTTCTTTATATTTATAGTTTAACATGCTGTGCGCCGGGTCCATAGTGGCGCACTGAGCGCCTCCTCCCGTCTGCCGACAACACTATAGTAAATGGCAAATAGGGCTGCGCTACAGGCGCTAATGTTTTGTAAATACCAAAACAGCCATTGCGCACGCAGATGCGCCGATACTCATGGCGCAAACGTTTTGTAAATCAGCCCCAATGATTATGTTTACACCGTGTATTGCACCAAAGGCACGCATGTCATGTAGCGTGGGCGGAAACCCACGCAGACTGCACAGACATACCGGGTAGGTATGTTAGTATGTGGCTAACAAATCGCACAAATTTAGGCTGTGCATAGCGCCGAAGTGCCCATACCAATGGAGTGTGGGAGGGAACCGGAGCACCCGGAGGAAACCCATACAGACTGCATACACATACCGTGTAGGTATTATAGCATGCGTGATAAACATTGAACATGTTTAACTGTGCAGAGGGCCAAAAGGCGCACATACCGTCAGCGCGTGGGAGGAAACCGGAAACACCCGGAAGAAACCCACGCAAATAGCACACAGATACCGTGTAGGAATGATAGCATGTGAATAAACATATTGCACATGTTTATGCTGTGCATTTCCATAGGAGCGTGGGGGGAAACCGGAGTACCCGGAGGAACCCCACGCAAACAGTATACCCATACTGTAAACATGTATAGTATGTGCAATAAACATATTGAACACGTCTATACTGTGCAGAGAGCTGAAGCGCACATACCATGAGAGCGCGGGAGGACACCGGAGCCCCCGGCGGAAACCCGCGCCGACCCAGAGAGTATAATACATACATATACTGTGAATGTATCTGGAGTCGTGCATAAACATATTTTGTACGTTGATATCATGTATGGCACTGAAACACAGCATTGGAACGTGGGGGGACATCCACGCAGACACAGAGACCAATAACACATACATACACTGTGAATGTATGCAGTGTAGAGGTATAGGATGAGTTAAAATTATGGCGCAGAGGCGCATAATCTTCTCTGTATCATTCCAACCTGCTTGACTGTGCTGCCGAAGCAGCATGCAGGTAACAGGTAAGCTCTAATCCTCAGACCGTGTGTCTGTCAGAGCTCAGAGCGTTCCCCAGGAAATGGCGGGAAACCACAGGTGCAGAGACCCTGTTGTTGCCTCAGGACATCACACAGAAGGCTCACAGGGACTAGAGACATAAATTAATAAAGTCACCCCCCCCACCATGCTGCACCGACCACGGGGAGGGAAACACTGTGTACCACTGTATCATCCATGCTGCTCTTGACGCAGCATGAGGAAAACAGTGAGGAAGCTGTGTAAAAGAAAAGCTTGAAGGAACCAAGGGAAACAGCGTCCACCTAAGGTACCTCAGCCACAGCACCCAGCTTGAGAGAGTGTTCCTCACATCATCAATGAGTTCACTTACAAGCGCCCTGTCATTCACTAACACAGAACTGGAGTCTTCCTCACAAGGGAATGTCCTGTTCATAAACATTAAATATTCAGAGCTAGGGTCCTGAGCACAGTAGCTAGGCCCATATCTGAATCAGAGCACTCCTTCACTAAAGATTTTTGTGGGGAGAGGGGGCTTATAGCTCCTTTCGCTCGCACACCGCTTCCATTCTGACAAGGAATGATTCCAGGACTGCCGACAACTGGTCTATAAGGACCGCAGGTGCAGGAAACATATGAACATGTTTAACTGTGCAGCACTGCCAGTTGCCCCAGGCAAGTGTGGAGAGCAGGTGTATCAGAATCCATAACGCCACCCTCTGAGACCTTATACACTATACAGTGAATATACAGTCCACCCACTGGCTACGCTGAGGAGGGGATACCCGGAGGACTCACCAACCCTTAAGGACCGCTCAGTCCTGCTGAAGAAACCGCGCTGTGAGCCTGAGGAGAGTGAAGAATCTGTGAGGAGATTGTGAGGAGATTCCCCCCATATAAAGAAACACAGCCAGCATGTACTCACCTGCAGTAGGAGAGACTACTTACCCGTCCCTTTCAGGGACCCCCTGGCTTGTTTCAGACAGACCTATCACAGAGCAGTACTGCGTAGCCGTCGGCCCGGTCCACCGCGAGAGATACAGTCAGTCAGGTACTGTTCAATCTTGAGAGGACCGCGGGAGCATGAAAGCAACCCGGCCACCCCTGGAGTCATGGGGCATGTCGTGAACGGAGTCTCACGCACACAAGGTGAGGATCAGCACGGTCGATGGTCGGACAGGGAAGACTACGAGGATATCAGTGTACCCAACCTGTTGCCCAGCCGACAGTTGATTGAAGGTCTAAAAAATAAAATAATAAAATTCCCAAAGGAATAAAATTTTAAAAGTAAAATCTTCCAGGAGACTGGCTCCTGAGAGAGCCACGTCTTCTCCTTCTGCTAGGCAGAAAAAACTGAGGCTGCTAGCTGCAGGTGGGAGGGTAATGTCTGGAGGGACCTGGGCGGGGCTGTTCAGCTCTGGTTTGTTCTAGAATGTATGTTTCTAACATCTAACATTCTGCCTAGATCTTCTCCTGCGAGCAGGGACATATACCCACACGTTTACAGTATCCAGCTGTGTCAGTCCATGGACGACAAGAAATCCCTGTTTTTCATTGCCAAAGTTTGCTGGAAAGGGGACACAGTAGTGTGCAGATGGTCACACCCTTTAGTACCTGATAGATTATATGCATGTACAAGCTATTGGGATTTGAGCACAGGTATATCTTGTTTCTGTTCCCTTTGAGAGCATTACATCAAAAATAAAATTGTGTAGGGGATGCTTAAAATCTGATGTGCATCTTAGTGCAGACTTCTGAGAAAATCAGTGAGCCAATCACACAAGAAGGAAATTAAATTTCTGGGGGGTGTTCTGTACACCAAGTGTGTACAGAACACCTCCAGGTTTCCATATTGCATTTTATAGAAAATTACAGCTGCTGCAGATTGAAAAGAAAGACAATTTTTAGTAACATCCAATTGCAATATGACTTGTATACGCTATATTTTATTTACAAATTATTATTTTTTTTGGGAGTTCCCCTTTAAAGTGACACTAAACAATATCCTTATTATCCAAAAATTATCCATAGACATCCACTACTTAATGGCCCTATAATCTTATTTTTCATAAAACGGTTTCTTGCCTTATTTCCCTGCCTCCTTGTTAACATCCTTCATGAGCTCCCAAACCTCTCCTTTTCCTCTTCACTTCAGTTTGTTCAAACGTATATCTGGAGTGAGCAAGAGAGTGGCTACATCCCTACATACATTGGGACCATAGAGAACAAATGTACTCTGCAGATAATAGACACACAAGGCTCCATGTCGACCATCCTAAATAGCCCCTAAACTATGCAATCAGGTGCAGATCTAGCTTGCAGCTATCAAATACTCCACAGATATACAAAGATTAACCAAAATCCAATTAGGAGAAAATCCAGAAAAAGTTTATGTAAATCCATAATAAAAAAACATCACAGCTCAAGCAGGCAGGGAACAAGATGCTAACGCGTTTCATGCAATATGCACTAAATCAACAAATGTAGCCACCCTCTAACAGGAAGTTTAATCACAGCAGTGAGGAAAAAAAAAAAAAAAGAAGGAATGTGAATGAGACTGGGAGCAGTAAAAAGTAATGTATATACTTGAGTATAAGCCGACCCGAATATAAGCAGAGGCACCTAATTTTACCACAAAAAAAAAAAAACTGGGAAAACGTATTGACGCGAGTCTAAGCCTAGGGTGCCCATTTGCAGCCTCACGGTGCCCATTTGCATGCCTCACTGTGCCTCATGTACCTGGTCTCCAGGCTGTGTCGTGCAGTCTCCAGGCTGTGACATGCAGCCGGCGGCTGTCCAGTGTAACAAAGCCCCGCCTCCTCCTCCTTGTCCGTGATAGGCAGAACACTGATTCCCAGCAGAGAGTCAGTGTTCCACTATCACGGACAAGGAGGAGGAGGCGGGGCTTTGTTACACTGGACGGCCGCCAACTGACTGCACGTCACAATGGAGAGACTCGAGTATAAGCCGAGGGGGGCTTTTTCAGCACAAAAAAAAAAATAGGATTTTCTACTCACCGTAAAATCCTTTTCTCCGAGTTCATGGACGGACACAGCTTTCTATTGACAAGTGGGTATTGTCCTTCATTTGGGAGTGACTAGGCAGAAAACTCATAGAAAGTGTTAACACACCACACCCTCTACAGCACCGCCCAGGGGGCGGACCCTCTGGGTATAATCCCTCTCTCTGCACCTCGCATATCAGTTCGTCAAAAAGCAGTACAAACTTAAAAACGAGGGGTGGGTGCTGTGTCCATCCATGACCTCAGAGAAAAGGATTTTACGGCGAGTAAAAAAATCCTATTTACTCTTTTGTTCATGGACGGACACAGCTTCCTATTGACAAGTGGGACGTCCCAAAGCAGTGTCAAAAACGAGGGGTGGGAACAGCATTAAAACAACTTCACCTCAAAACAAAACAGAGCTCCTCAACGGAGGAGTTGCAACTCTAAACAGCCGCCTGCAATACCTTGTGGCCGAAAGAAGCATCCGAAGATGCACACACATCAACTTGTAAAGTTTAGTGAAAGTGTCAACGGACGAGCAGGTCGCCGCCTTACACACCTGGTGAAACAGACGCTT
This sequence comes from Rana muscosa, assembly GCA_029206835.1. Lineage (NCBI taxonomy): Eukaryota > Metazoa > Chordata > Amphibia > Anura > Ranidae > Rana > Rana muscosa. Next base: position 60,182,489 of record CM055122.1, on the reverse strand, counting down.
GATGCTCTCAGAGCTCAGACAGCGTCCAAAACATACGTCGTCGTCTCCTAGGATTCGACGGTTGAGGACACAAAGATGGCAGAACAATGTCTTCCTTGAGATGGAAGGTCGAAACGACCTTAGGAAGAAAAGAAGGCTGCGGACTCAGCACCACCTATCCTTGTGGAAGATCAGATAAGGAGCCTTGCAAGACAAGGCTGCCGGCTCAGAAAACCGTCTTAACTGACATAAACCAAGAGTCACATCTTGCCCTGGTCGAATGCGTCGGGAAAGGGAAACGCCTGACCCTTCATGGTGTAAGCCTAATCACGATCTGTCGGATCCACCTAGAGATGGTGGCCGACGAGACCGCTGGGCCCTACTTGGGACCAGCCACCGAAACAAACGGTGAGTCTGGACTCCGGAACGGAGCAGCACCAGACAAGCATACTCTCAGAGTTTGGACAACGTCCAAGAAATGCACCGTCTTCTCCTTAGGATTCGACGGATGAGGACACAAGGATGAGGACAATGTCTTCCTTGACGACCCTAGGAAGAAAAGAAGGCTGCGGACGCAGCACCACCTTATCCTCGTGGAAGATCAGATAGGGAGGCTTGCACGACAAGGCTGCCCGCTCAGAAACCCGTCTTACTGGCCTAACAGCCACCAAAGGGACCACTTTCTGAGAAAGTGTCAACAAGGGAATCTCCCTGATGTTCTCAAACGGTGGTTTCTGAGGCACTTAGAGGCCATGCCGTTAAAGCCATTGACTGCAAGCAGGATGGCATATGGGACCCTGCAACAGCAGGTCCTCTCGTAGTGGTAGACGCCAAAAGGACGTCTGCTACACAAGCCCCACGGAGGTAGTAGAGGGTGGACCGGAGGGGCCGCCTGCCGAACCCACTGTACAAACGTTCTCACTAGAGAGTGAGCCACCAGGGGTCGTTGAAAAAAAAAAAAAAAAAAAAAAGACAGCCGGGGCAGATACCTGCCCCATAATTGTACGTAAAGTAAAAATTTTATCCCGTTCCCTGCTGAGAACAGCAGGACTCTGGAACCAGATAAGTACGCGGATGCCACCTCATTTCCTCACAAATGGATATGCAGGTCTTCCAAGTGCAATGGTAATCTTCCTAGGGGATGATTTCCGAGCACTCCTCATGGTAGAGACCACAGAGTCTGACAGGCCCCGGTCTCTTAGCACCTGGCTCTCGAGCCATGCCTTTAAGCCAGTGGCTATAAAAAACAAAACAAAAAAAAAAACCAGGATGGCGTATGGGACCTTGCGACAGCAGGTCCTTCTTAGCGGTAGATGTCAAAAGGCGTCTGCTACCAGACGCACAAGATCAGCGTACCAAGGACGCCAAGGCCAATTCAGAGAAATTGGGACCATTGTAATCCTCTCTGCCTCCAGTCTGCAAAGCAGATGAGGAAGGAGCTTCCGAGGAGGAAAGGCATAGATTAGCCGGTACTGACTCCACAGTGCCATCAACGCATCTGTCGTGTTTGCCCATGGGTCTCTTGACCTGGCCACAAGCCTCAATACCTTCCGATTGAGTCGAGAAGCCAGAAGATATACGACTGGCGTGCTTCCCCTCTGGTAAAGGAGCTGAAACGCCTCCGGGTGTAAAGACCATTCTCCTTGGTCCAGCATCTGGCAACTCAGGTACTATCTAGTTTGCAGCTACACTACTTTGTTCTCTGGTGCACCTGTGTAGAGATATGTGCATGTGTGTGCCCTCTGGGCCTTTGGTGGGATCTTCCTGTTGGCCTACAGGCCTGGCGTTTTATATAATATATAACATATATTATATTTTTTTATTTGTGGCGGTCCCCCTATGGTCCTGTGGCTGTAAGCTTATCCCTTTTTATAATAGGTGACATAGGTGTGTCACTGATGTGTTCCGCTTGGGCCTCTAGCACTTCTGGTCCACTCCAATATGGCGGCCGTATTGTTCCATTTGAGCGTCATCGGGCGACCCGTTGATGACGCTCTGCTAGCACTTCCGGTAACGTGGAGCGCAGATGAGTGTTTGCGCTCCACGTACGTTCCATCCGAGCGTCGCCATTGGGCGACGGCTCATGCCCAGCCATTGTCGCTGAGCCATCACTTCCGGGAGCGCGGATGAGTCTGTTTGCGTTCCACGCGCGAGTTGTGTGTACAAGCACACAACTCCTCCAATACCACCATTGCTGCTGGCCTCTACTCCCCACGATGGTCGCCGCCGACCATAGACACACCTCTCTCCCACCTATATACGGGCAAGTGTCACGATTTCCCCATGGCAGTATTTCTATTTGCGACCCATAGTGTGACATCTAGATCTGAATCTGGCTCTGGCTGTGATGCTCCCAGTGGTGGGCCTTTCTGCTGGCTCATTGCTATTTGTCTATTCATTCATCCATCTGCTTATATGTGGGATGATTTGGCCTGTCAAAGTATTACCAATTACCTACTATCAACTACTAGTGATGTCTGCTGTCTGTTGAGGTTTGGTCTGTTGTATAGTTCCACCTAAAGGGCGTTTTCTTTTGCCCTATGAGGGAGGTACCACCAGGGTCCCCGGGAGGTCCTCCCCTTCCACCCGATGAGTGGCCCACATGCACATGTTCCTATATAAAGGGTAGGTTAGAGTGCTCTACACTGCTTGGCTCTGATGAAGAAGCTGTGCGCTTCGAAACGCGTCAGCCGGTAGTGCGTCCCATCACGTCCTTCATGATCGGTTGGAGTGTGGTTTGGGTTCCACATGCTGCAGCCCTCCAAGGCACCATTTGTACATTGCGGACAATTGTACTATCTTTGTGAGTACCTTTCTGTTGCTTTTATTTTAAATAAAATATCTTAACGATATTACACTAGGCTTGTGCGCCCTTGTTCTTTTTTTCGTTAACTCTGGTAGTTCGCCTGCCAGTTTCCCACACCCAGAATGTATACGGCCAACAGGCCTGGTATGCTCCTTTCTGCCCCCCTTAGGAGGTGAGCGACCTCCGATGCTGCAGCAGAGCTGCTTGTTCCTCCTTGATGATTGACATACGCCACCACTGTGGTGTTTGTCCGACTGGATTCCGTTGTAGCCTTTGAGACCATGTGGAGAGGCAAAGCCAGATCGCCCAGATTTCAGGCCAATGATCTGCAAGTGGGATTCCTCCGGAGTCCAGCGACCCAGGTAGACTGAGCTCCTCGGACTTCTCTGCAACCGGGAAGACAGGCGTCCGCCGTGACCCCCATCCAGTAAAAAGGAAGGAACGACTTCCCAGACAGAAATGCCGGTGATGTCGGCCACCACCTAGGGAGGTCCTGATTAGGTGGCTCACCCAGATTTTGATAATCCAGGGATGAAGGGCACTTGACCCTTCAGGACCGAGTTACCTTCTGTAACACTCGCATGTGAAATAGTGCCTATGGTACCGACTCGAAGGGGGTTACCATGAGGCCCAGGACTCGCCTGCAAAAGTGGCGTGACAACCATCTTTGGGATGTCAACTCCCGCACCGCAGCCCGAAGGGTCCAGAATCAACCCTAGATACACTAGGAGTTGGGACGGTACCAATACTGACTTCTGAGTGTTCAGCACCCAACCAAGTATTGGCAGGTCTGACAGGTTATAGACACACTCGCTTTTAATTTTGAGTTTGAAGTGACCCTCAGAAGAAGATGGTCCAAGTTGCCCATGATAGCGCTACCACGCTGTCTTAGTAGGGCCAGAATCGGGGCAAGCACCTTGGTGAACACCCTTGGTGCCGATGCCAGGCCAAAGGGGAAAGCCACCAATGGTAGTGGTCTTCCCCGGCCTCCAACGGAGACATCTCTGATGCCTGGTGCATATGGAGACATGCAAGCATGCGTCCTTGATGATCAAGGATGCCAGAAAATCCCCCGGATGGAGGGCAGCGACAACAGAGCGAGCAAACTCCTTTTCAGAATCTTTGTACCTTCACAAAGCAGTTGAGGGTCCAAGATTGGACGAACCCCCTCCTTCAGCACTACGAAAAGATTTGAGTAGAACCCCTGAACCCGTTCCTGTACCAAGACAGGAAGGCCCACCCTGCGTATCAGCAGGTCTTGGACCGCCCCCTATAGGGCTTCCCGACAAGGTTGGCTGAAGCTGGCGGTTTAGAGGGAAAATATCTGTTCGGTAGGCAAGCAAGGTTGGGCTTGCGAACCCAGGGACGCTTCTATCCCTCAGCAGGCGCTTTATCGGCCTGGGGTCGTTTACCTGCCACACTAGGCGGACGAAAGAACCGCTTGTGCGCGGTGAAGGAGGCCCTTGCCTATAGCGTGGCTCCTTACTTTTTTGGATTGCGGAAGCAACATGCTCTTACCTCCTGTGGCATCTTTAATGTCGTCATCCAGAGAGGCCCCAAAAAGTCTGTCGCCTTAAAAGGGCAGATCCAACAAGGCCTTCTTGGAAGATTGGTCCGCAGACCAGCACCGTAGCCAGATCAGGCGGGGCAACGCCACCGCATAAACCGAGGCCCAAGACAGCAAGGGGATAGTATACATGTCTGACTCTCAGACAGACTTAAGGCCCTGTACCAACTGGTCGGCCAGAGCTACCTCGTTCGGAGGAGTCTCCCGTGCTTTTAACCCCTGGAGTAGCATCTTTGCCTACTCAGTAAGTGTCCGAGACATCATAAAACCCCAGCCAATGCTGGACGCACCGCTGAGCGCCCCACTGTGTATAGGTAGCGAGTGTCCCTGAAGATAAGGGCCACTTCCACTGAAATCGTGGTAACTTGTTAAGTCTGGACACAGGGGGGTGCACTATCGGGGGAGAGGTCCATTTTTTCAGGAACTCTCTTCAAGGGGTACCGAACCGTAAAATTTTTGGGGGTGCAAAAACCCTCAGTAGGTTTACCCACTCCTTGTACAAAAGCTTATCAAGATAAGACACACAAGGAAACACCTTAGCAGTGCGGGCTGGTTTACAGAACCCAAGGGGGACCGGTGTGTCTGCTGCTTCTGCAGCAGTCTCCAACTTTGCAGTGATAAGGTCAGATACCAAAGCCTTTTCAGGTGCTGACCTGGAGTCATTCTCACTGTCCGACCGGTCACGGTCTGCAGTCTCTGATGCATCAGAATCCGGGCCCTGAGCCACAGCTGGGCCTGGTTCTGCATCAGAATTATCCCCAGAAGATGGCTGGGGACGTTTACCACCCCCGTGTTCCCATGCGCTGCTTCCACCTTGGTAACAAAAGCCTCCAGGGGCACCAGTTGCCAACTCAGGTGTTTCCGGGAAGAAGACGTCTCTTCTGACGTCATGCTGACCCACGAGCCTGACCCACAGGGACTCCAGGCAAAGTATCAATAGGCCACCCTCCTAGCTGCCACAGAGATGCAGGGTCTCCCAGAGGACTCACCACAGTTAGAACGGTAACGCTATTGCTGCCGTCTGCTCCCGCCTAAGATGCTCTCCCAACGCTGCCTGTGTCAGTCTGATCCTTATCAGCATGCCTCTGTATGACTTCACGCCAGTAAAATGCACCCTAGAGGCCGAGACTTCCGCAAAATGGCCGCCAAGCGGCCGTACTGAAACCAGTGTGGGCCCTAAGAAAATGGCCGCCGAGCCGTCAAGAGGTAAAAGCGGCCGCGGACCACAAAAAAAATGGCCGCCGAGCGGTATATACATACAGGCGTGAACCATAAGAAAATGGCCGCAGAGCAGTCAGAGGCCAAACAGTCGTGGACCACAAGAAAATGGCCGCCGACAGCATGGAGGGAGAAAGCACACACACAGGTAATCAGCAAAATTAAATTTCTTTCTAATGACAGCCTACAGCACAGTCCCGCTTCAGATGGAGCCCCCCAGCAACCAGCCTTAGCTCAGAGCCCAGGGAGGAGAGAAGGCAGGGAGAGAGAAAAGAAAGGGCCACAACCACTTGATCTCTCCAGGAATGTCCAGCCAAGTCACCTTGCCGAAGCAGGGGAGCTACTTACCTTTCCTGCATGGATTATGCTGGAAGACATTCCGGACAGATCATCTTCCGCGCACGTGACTGCCGGCCCAACCTGCTGTGATTGAACCCTAGGGAACGATCATATGCCTGCCCTGGAGCGCGAAGCTCACTGGCCACCCATGGAGCGACGCATGTCGTGGAATACCCAGCGCGTAGCTGGGGTCGGCACACGCTCGATGGCCAAAACTGTGGAGACTACAAGGACCTGGGATCCAGCCTGTCACCCAGTTGGCACTTAATCGATAATCGCAGGAAACAAAAACCAACGTGGAAACAAAAACCAACGTAGAAAAAAAATCTCCCAGACCAGTGGGCCCGAAGGGAGCCATGTCGTTCTCCCTACTAGGCAGAAAAAAAAACTGATCTGCGCGGTGCAAAGAGAGGGATTATACCCAGAGGGTCCGCCCCCTGGGCGGTGCTGTAGAGGGTGTGGTGTGTTAACACTTTCTACAAGTTTTCTGCCTAGTCACTCCTAAATGAAGGATAATACCCACTTGTCAATAGGAAGCTGTGTCCGTCCATGAACGAAAGAGTAACTCTGCTTAAACTCTAGTATATACGGTACTTTTTGAATTAAGAATACATACTTAGACTATTTTTTTAAACCACAGTTCAAGCCCTGGTTCACAATGGAGCAATTTGGCATGTCAAATCAGCGGCAATGGCACCGTCCGAATCGCATTTGCAGCGCTGCACCGGATCCCAAAAGTAGTTTTTGTACTACTTTTGGCGACTTCGGGGTGCGATTTCTATTGACATCAGTGCAGCAACCCACACAGATGACTCTGAAATCGCCCTCGAAGTCGGGACTGACATGCGGGAATGAAAATCGTGACCCAGGGCTTAGTGGTACTTTAATTTCAACACATAGGGGTTGATTTACTAAAGGAAAATCCACTTTGCACTTGCAAGTGCACATGGAAGTGCAGATGCTGTAGTTCTGAGGGGGACATGCAAGGAAAATAAAAAAATAGGATTCGTTTCTCTGACGTCCATGGACCGACGCAGCTCTCATACTGATTACATGTGGGTATATGTCCCTGCTCGCAGGAGAAGACCTAGGCAGAATGTTAGAGGTTAAAACATTCTAGAACAAGCCAGAGCTGAACAGCCCCGCCCAGGGGGCGGTCCCTCCGGACATTACCCTTCCACCTGCAGCTAACAGCCTCAGTTCGTAACAAAGCAGTACAAACTTAAAAGGAAGGGTGGGTGCTGCGTCGGTCCATGGACTTCAGAGAAACGGATTTTACGGCGAGTACAAAAATCCTATTTTCTTTTATCGTCCATGGACCGACGCAGCTCTCATACTGATTACATGTGGGACGTCCCAAAGCAGTACAAGAAAGGGGTGGGAGCAAAGAAAGTAAAGAACAACCAAAACTTCACTCCAAACCAGCAGAGCCCCTCAACCGAGGAGTTGCAACATTAGACAGCGGCCTGCAACACTTTGCGGCCGAAGGAAGCATCCGAAGATGCAGCCACATCAACCTTGTAGAACTTTGAAAAGGTATGAACGGACGACCAGGTCGCCGCCTTGCACACTTGTGCAACTGACGCTTGATGTCGGAAAACCCAGGAAGCACCATTGCCCTGGTGGAATGCGCCGTAACCGGGAAGGGAGGCGCCCGCCCTATGAGAGCATAGGCTTGAAAGACGGTTTTGTCCGATCCACCTAGAAAATGGTGGCAGACAAAGCCGCTTGGCCCTGTTTCTGACCAGAGACAGTCAAACAGAGAGTAGACTTCCTAATAGAAGCAGTAGACAAGCACACCCGCAAGGCTCGTACCACATCCAAAGTGTGCCGCGCACACTCTGGGATGCGATGGGCAAGGACACTAGGACGGGAGGACAATGTCCTCATTTAGGTGAAAAGACGAGATCACCCTTGACAAGAGAAAGTCGCGGATGCAACACCACCTTATCCTTATGGATGACTAAATATGGCGACTTGCAGTACAAGGTCGCCTAATTAAAATACTCGTCTAACATCAGTGATCGCCACTAAAAAAGGGCCACCCTCTGAGACAAGTGAAGAGGGGAATATCCCTGATATTCTGAAAAGGAGGTTCCTGGAGAACCGCGAGTACCAATTCCGATCCCACGGGGGGAGAGGAGACTTGACAGGACGGAGCCCATGGCGAACCCCCTGCACAAGGGTGCCAACCAAGGAATGACCCGCTAGTGGTCGCCGAAAGAAGACGGCCAAGGCCGAAATCTGACCCTTAATGATACTCAAAGTGAGCCTTTGGGCAACTCCATGCTGTAGGAAACGCAGGATTTTAGGGACGGAATACGTCCGAGGATGTCAGCCCAGCTCTTCGCAGATGGCGATGTAAGCTTTCCAGGTACAGAGATAGTTCTGGAGGAAGACTTCCGTGTCCTTAATATGGACGAAATGACCGAGTCCGAGAGACCTCGGTCTCTCAACACCTGGCTTTTAACAGCCCTGCCTACAAGGCCAGAGATTGTAAAGGCAGGATGAAATATATGACTGAGACAGAAAGTCCTCCCTTATTGGCAACCATCAGGGAACGGCCACGACGAGGCATACCAGATCGGCGTACCAGTGAAGCCGAGGTCAATCCGGAGCAATGAGGATGACCGGAATTCCCTCGGTCGCCACCCTGCGCAGCAGGCGAGGGAGCAACTGCCGCGGAGGATAAACGTATATCAGGTGATGATGACCCCATGGGCCACTGACGCCCCTGAGGCATCCGCTCAAGGATCCCTGGATCTGACCACAAATCTCGACAACTTGCGATTGAGTCGAGAGGCCATCGGGTCCACCTCCGGCGTGCCCCACCGTTTGTGTGGCAAGGAGTTGAAATGCCTCCGGGTGCAAGGACCATTCTCCCTGGTCCAACGTCTGGCGACTCAAATAGTCCGCCAGTTCTATGCCCGGAATGTAAACGGCCGACAGAGCCGGCACGCTTCATTTAGCCCACTTCAGGGTACGGAGGACCTCAGAAGCCGCAGCTGAGCTCCGAGTCCCCCCTTGATGGTCGACATATGCCACCACCGTGACTTTGTCCGACTGGATCCTAATAGAGCGATCCTGCAATCTCTCAGACCACGAGGAGAGGCACAGTCTGACGGTCCGTATTTCCAGAACATTGTTCGGCAAACGGGCTTCGTCCGGAGTCCAAGCCCTTGGGCCAACAGGACTCCCCCGACTACACCCCAGCCCTTCAGGCTGGCGTCCGTAGTGAACACCGTCCATTGGACGGGGAGGAACGACTTCCCGGACCGAAGAGCCGGGGACCCAAACCACCATGTCAGAGACACCCTGACCAGGTGGCTCACCTGGATCGGAAAATCCAAAGACAACGGGGATTTGTCCCAAGGGAACAAGATCTCCTTCTGCAATACCCTGGTGTGTGATTGGGCATACAGAACGGCCTCGAAAAGAGGTCACCATGAGTCCCAGGACTCCCATGCAAAAACGGATTGACGACCATTTTTTGGGATGTCAGCATCCGCACTGCAGACTGAAGCGTCAGTAGCTTCCCCGGAGGTAGGAATACCTTTGCCTCCAAGGAGTCCAGAATCAGATCGAGATACTTCAAATCTCGAGTCGGGACCCGGACTGACTCCTGAATGTTTAGGAGCCACCCGAAGTCCCTGAGGGTCTGACTGACAATAGTCACCCTTTCTTCTAATTCTGAGCCATTTCCTGCTCTGAGAAGAAGATAGTCCAATGCCTTGCTGTCTCTCAGTAAGCTAGAACCGGCACAAGCACCTTGGTGAACACCCTCGGTGCCGAGGCTAGGCCGAAAGGAAGAGCCACAAATTGATAGCGGACTTCGCCGATTGCAAGCGCAGATCGGAACATGCAAGTAGGCGTCCTTGATGTCCAAGGTCGCCAGAAAATCCCCTTGACTGAGTGTACTGACCACCGTGCGAATGGATTCCATGCGGAACTTTTGCACTATCACAAAGGCATTCAGGACCTGGAGGTCCAAGATAAGCCGAACCCCGTCTCTTTTTTGGGACGACAAACAAATTCGAGTAGAATCCCTGAAACCTCTCCTGTGACGGAACCGGCACAATCACTGCGGACCACAAACCTGGATAGGCACCATAGGGCCGCCCGACGGGCAGGAAGGAGAGGAAGATTCGAGGGAAGAATCTGTCTGGTATTAGGAACGGAACCTATCCTGTAACCTGAGGTGATCACCTCGCACACCCACCGGTAGGAGATCCGGGAGGTCCATTGATTCGTGGACCTGCAAAGTCTTCCCCCCTACCCCAGAGTCGGGTGGGGGCAAGACTTCACGCGGAGGCGGGCTAGGGAGCCGGCTTCTTCGGCATACGCACCCAGGGGCGCACGTGTCCACCAGCCGTACCGCTGTCAGTCTGGGAGGGCCTCCCCGTTGACTGACAAGAAAAAACTCCTTTTTGCTGGAAAGGAAGGACCCTGCTTACGGCGGCCTCCTTACCCTTGCTAGCTTGAGGAAGAACAGTGCTCTTACCTCCCGTGACATCCTTGAGGATGTCATCCAGCGCAGCACCGAAAAGCCTATCATCTTTAAATGGTAAACCCTTCAGAGGCTTTTTAGAAGCTAGGTCAGCAGACCAGCATTTCAACCAGATCAGACAATGCAATACCACCGTCAAGACCGAGGCCCTGAGTTATAAGGGGCCGCGTCAAACGTGGCGTCGCCACATAAACCCGGCCTTGCACCATCTGCGGGCCAGAGCAATAGTGTCTGGAAGATCATGCTCCTGTACAGTTTGGTGCAAACATTTTTTGCCCATCCCGTAAGTGTTGGAGACACAAGGGTCGCCGCTACCACAAGCCGTAGGGCGGACCCCAACAAGGCAAACATGGCTCTACTCACCACTTCTGACCTCCTGTGAGTGGGGTCCTTAAATGCAGGAGCCCCCTCCACCGGGAGCATGGTGGCCGTGTTCAACCGGGCGACTGCAATGTCGACCATTGGGGGAGAAGCCCACGTTTTAAAGTAGGGCATCTTCAAGGGGTATCTGATAGACAAACGCCACGGGACCATAAAAGTCTTCTGCGGCTTTTTCCCCCGACCTTATCAATGAGCTGGTCAAAGAAAGAAACATATGGGGAAAAAAAACTTTTTAGAAGGCCTGGTCCTAAGGAACCAGAGGAGACTGTCCACCTGAGGTTCTACATCCGCAGCATTTAGCTTGCGAGTGTCCTTCACTGCATCAATGAGTTCACAAAACAAGCGCCCTGTCATTTACTGACACAGAACTGGAGTCTTCCTTGCCAGGAATGTCCTGTTCAAAACCATCAAATATATTCAGAGCTAGGGTCCTGAGCGGTAGTGGCTAGGCCCATATCTGAATCAGCACACACCCCGTTTTTTGTTTTTTTTGGTGGAAAAAAAGTGGGGAGCGGGGCTTTTTCGCTTCCTTGCGCTCACACACTGCTTCCTCCTGGTCAGATTAATGATTCCAGGACTGCCGACAACTGGTCCCTAAGGACCGCAGGTGCAGGAGCACTGCCAGTTGTCTCTAACAGTGTGAAGAAACAGGTGAACCAGACTCCAATATTGGCACCCTCTGAGACCTTATTCACCATTACAGTGAATAATACAGCCCACCCAGAGGCCGTGCTGGGGCTGAGGAGGGGATACCCGGAGTACTCACCACCCCTAGGGACCGCTCGGTACCGCTGTATGAGTCGCGCTGTAGTGCGGGTGCAGCCTGAGGTGAAGAATCTGTGAGGATGTGTGCATTTCGCGCCGTTCAGCAGCGCTGCTAGAGGCCGAAAACGAAAAGTGCTGCGGCTACAAGAAAATGGCCACCGGGCACCAGTATAACTGTGCATTAAGCCCCGGCAAAATGGCCGCCAATGGCGTACTTTTTTAAAATAAACCACCGCGCCAATGGCGCACAGAAAAAAAAAAACACAGCCAGTCCCCCAGAACACTTCCCAAGCAAAATAACAGTCATGGAGCGGCCCCCCCAGGGCAGAGTGACCCCCCAAGCATCCCCACACAGCACAACAGGGTGCAGAGAGCAGCATAACAGGGGGGAGACAGGGAGAACCCCCCACACACAGAAACACAGCCAGCATGTACTCACCTTGCAGCAGGAGAGACTACTTACCCGTCCCGCAAGCACCTTGGAGAATACCCCCGGTGCCAATAGGAGGGACCCACTGGCTTGTTTCAGACAGACCTATCACAGAGTCATACTGCATAGCTGTCGGCCCGGTCCACCGCGAAAGATACAGTAGGTACTGTTCGATCTTGAGAGGACCGCGGGAGCATGAAAGCAACCCGGCCACCCCTGGAGCCATGGGGTATGTCGTGAACTGAGTCTCACGCACACAAGGCGAGGATCAGCACGCTCGATGGTCGGACAGGGAAGACTACGAGGATACCAGTGTACCCAACCTGTTGCCCAGCCGACAGTTGATTGAAGGTCTCAAAAATAAAATAATAAAATTCCCAAAGGAATACAATTTAAAAGTAAAATCTTCCAGGAGACTGGCTCCTGAGAGAGCCATGTCTTCTTCTGCTAGGCAGAAAAAAACTGAGGCCGTTAGCTGCAGGTGGAAGGGTAATGTCCGGAGGGACCGCCCCCCTGGGCGGGGCTGTTCAGCTCTGGCTTGTTCTAGAATGTTTTAACCTCTAACATTCTGCCTAGGTCTTCTCCTGCGAGCAGGGACATATACCCACATGTAATTAGTATGAGAGCTGCGTCGGTCCATGGACGATAAGAGAAACAGCATTTTAGCTTGCACATGATTGGATGATAAAATCAGCAGAGCTTCCCCTAATTTCAGAGCTTCCCCTCAGATTTACAGCGATCTACAGCAACTGCACTTCCATGTGCACATTGGATTTTCCTTTAGTAAATCAACCCCATAGGCTACATGAGAAGCACCTGTAAGCCAGCAATTCAAGGAGTTAAATCGTGAGTAGAAACAAGAAGCTCAAAAAAAGAATTCCAGGAATCATTAATTTATTGAGTTACACCAGACTGACAAAAGAACAACATCCGGAATGCTGAAAGCAGCATAGTTTGCTTTTGTCATAGCTATAATATCATCTGTAATTTGCTTAATAAAACATTAGCACATGGATGATATCCTTAAGGCCTGTACGATTTCCTTTATCAGAACAGAAATATCCGGGATCAAATTCACACATGCCTGATCTGTGAATAAAACTACATGAAAGGTGTCTTTACACACTCCAGAATGACGAAACAGCTAGGTAAATAAAGTAGTTCTAGCCTGAAGAAAAAACGTTCTGAAATTACATCAATGTGCTAAAACACATGATAATTTTAGTGATTAGCTTTGCATCTCCTTTAAATCCTATATGGTGGTTATGATGTTGCTGTCGCCTATTCAGCTGTATAAATTCACCCCAACAGATCGTGTATGCTACATGTAGTCACCCAGTGAATAGAATCACTTCAGATATGGAAGGTTTTACCACCTTCATGACCAGGCCATTTTTTTATTTTTATTTGGTACTACGCTACTTTTACGGGCAATTGAGAAGTCATGCAATGCTGTACACAAAAAAAGATTCATAACTTTATTTGTGGGCAAAAAATTATTTATTTTGGTGGTATTTGACCACCACTTGTTTTTTCCCCCGCTATGAAGAAAAACACACCATAAAAAATATATATATATTTTTTTTCTACTTTCTGTTATAAACATATCCAATAAAAATAAAAAAAAATGTTAAAATCAAAAAGTTCTTAATACATTTAGGCTAAAATGTATTCTGCTACATGTCTTTGGAAAAAAAAAAAAAATCTCAATAAGTGTATTGTGATTAGTTTGCATGAAAGTTATAGCATCTTCAAACTTTGAGATATATACTAGCAATGGCGGTGACCAGCGACTTATAGCAGGACGGCAGGCAATCCAATACTGACACTCTGTGGGGGCTGGCTAACTGCCACTGACATCTCCAGTGACACCAATAGAGTGATCAGTACCAATATATGAGGGGAGAAGCACAAAAGCGCCACTCTAAGTGCAGTATTAACAATAACATTTAATGTTAAAAAGGAGGGGGGGGGAGCATATACACTCACAAACGTGGAGTTAAAATAAGCATGTAGATAAAAATCAAAGTTTTATCTGTAGGAAGGGAGTGATACAGGCCAGATGGTGTTGGTAGAAGCCGATATATACCAGCAGCGCACTTCCGCTGATGCAAAAGAAGGTAAGATGAGGGGAATCCACAGCGGGCGATGGATAATGCTGCAAACCGTGACTCACGAACGACTTCCGGGTGAGTAACTCTTCCAGGATTTGCTTTACATCTTCACTGGGCTGCCTTCTACGTGTTTTAAGATGGACTAAAAAAGGACTTTTATGTGAATTTCTTGTATAATTCTTTATCTAGTGCCCCCCCCCCCCCCCCTTTTAATTTGTTTCCCTCAATTTTTAGTTTTCACATTGTCATCAACACCAGCGCCAACTCTTTCCTATATGTATCAGTACCAATATACACTGTCACTGTACTAATGACGCTGGCTGGGAAGGGATTAACATCTCGGGCAATAAAAAGGGTTTGCCTAACGATGTTTACTATGTGTAATGTGTGCTGATTTTACTTAACAATGTGCCGGTTTTGCAAGGAAACAAAAACCGGCACATCGCCGCTGTCAGAAGAGAGCTTTGTGTTTACATACAGAAAGCGCTTTCCTATCAAATCATTGTCAGGGAACTGCTGATCAGCATGTGCTGGAGCCAGTGACAACAGAGCCAGGCAGTTGGGCATGCGCTTGCGCCCCCCTACCCGTAAAATGCAGAATCACGTATATACACACACACGCGTGATTCTGCGCAGCCAGCCTGCACTGTAGCACAAACTACAGTGTGTAGCCAGCAAGTGGTAAATATATATTTACTCTGTTTCATTTATCTGCATTGGTAAGCTTTGATCTGCATATGATGTCAGTTATAGAAATTTTAAAAGTAAAAAACAATGTTTCCTAATAAAATGTGTTATTTAACCCCTTATTAACCCTAATCAGACCTAATTAGTCAGCTGCCCAAAGCTTTTAGGGAAGAATTTACACATTGCCAGTTTGTATTTAACCACTTGTCTACTGGGCACTTTCACCCCCTTCCTGCCCAGGCCAATTTTTAGCTGTAGCACTTTGAATGACAATTGCGCGGTCATGCAGCACTGTACTCATATAACATTTTTATCATACAAATAGAGCTTTCTTTCAGTGGTATTTACCACCACTGGGTTTTTCATTTTTTGCTAAACAAAATGAAAAACACCAAAAAAAGAAAAAATAATTTTTCTTAGTTTCCGTTACAAAATTTTGCAAACAGGTAATCTTTCTCCTTCACTGGTGTGTGCTGATGAGGCTGCACTGATGGGAACCAATAGTGTTTGGGCAGAAAAAACACGAATTCATGCACGTTAACGCTAGACGCATTTCGTCGCGTTTGCGCAGTTATGCATTCTAATGAACAGACTAAATACTCTGGCCAGTACAACACATTAACGCCACAAGCACAGAAACGTGTGCAAAATGACGCTTTTACAATGTTTTTTAAACAGCTTTTCATCTACCAGGAGAAAAGGCATTAAGAGGAACTGAGCAAATGTTCATTGTGCACGAGGCCTTAAAGAGTTAGGCTCAGTTCAAACACCTACATGTTAGGCATTCTTAGATCCTATTCACATGGGGCGTACATAACCATAAGCCTGTGAAGGGCCATGTCTACCCACACAGGTGTTCCATGCATCTCCGTGCAGGAAGTATCATTGCTGTCAACTGGGACACAGCTTCTGCTCACAATGTGACATCCATTCGGGTGCACATCTTGGGATATCACATCGGGAGCAGCAGCTATGTCTGTGCAGCTGCTGTGTCCCAAATGACAGCAATGGGACTACCTGAACACCTGCTTATCCCTGTGTAGGTAAATACAGCCCTTCAGGGGCATATGGTTATGTACGGTATGTCCTTTGTGAACCAGGCTTTTAGCAGCACCTACAGACATATACACATTGTGCAAGTGTGTGCAGATTTACCTCTGAACATATACAGTATAATGTAATCCCTATTTTTCCACCTCTAAGGCCCCTTTCACACTGACACGTGCCCTGCAGTCTACAATGTGAAAGCCCGAAGGATTTTCACACTGAAGCGGTGCGCTAGCAGGACCGCTCCAAAAGTCCTGCTAGCCGCATCTTTGCAGCGGTGAAGGAGCGGTGTGTTTACCGCTGCTGCCCATTGAAAGCAATGGGAAACCGCGGTAATACCGTGGGCAATGCGCCTCTGCGGGCGGTATTAACCCTTTTTCGGCCGTTAGCGGGGGTTAAAATCACCCCGCTATCGACCGATATCGCGGTAAAAACGACGGTATAGCGGCGCTAAAAATAGCGCCGCTATACCGTCAGCACACCTCCCTGCCCCAGTGTAAAAGGGGCCTAAAGAATGCAAATCATAAAATATATGGCTGGGCACAAACTTAAAGTGATTGCAAAGTCTTGTTTTCTTTCCCTATAAAAATAACAAACATGTTATACTTACCTGCTCTGTTGCAGTGGTTTTGCACAGGGCAGCCCAGATCCTCCTCTTCTCTGGTCCCTCTTCTGTGATCCTGGCCCCTTCCTGTTCAGTGTCCCCACAGCAAGCAGATTGCTATGGGGACACTGGAGCCGAGTCACAGCTATGATTTCCAACTTAAAGGCCCCATGCACACAGGGCGTTTTTACAGCCGCTTTTTTTAGAGCTTAAAAACGCCTGTCCATGTTTTGTAAACATTTTTTGAAATTTTTTGACCTTTTAAAAAAAAAAAAATAGGATTTTTATAACAGCTTACCTGTAAAATCCTTTTCTTGGAGTACATCACGGGACACAGAGCGACATAGTCATTACTAATGGGTTATATAGATACCTTCAGGTGCTGGCACTGGCAACTTCCAAAACCGGAAGTACCCTCCCCTATATAAGCCCCTCCCATCCGGGAGCACCTCAGTTTTGTAGCAAAGCAATAAGTGTCCCTAAAGAGGGGTGGGAGCTCTGTGTCCCGTGATGTACTCCAAGAAAAGGATTTTACAGGTAAGCTGTTATAAAAATCCTATTTTCTTTCTCGTACATCACGGGACACAGAGCGACATAGTCATTACTAATGGGATGTCCTAAAGCAATGCCCAACGAGGGGGGGGGATACACCATACATAAGCTGAGCGCTATCAGACATGAGGATCTTTTGCGGCCTGCAACACACTGCGCCCAAAGGCGACATCCTCCTGACTTCTAACGTCCACCTGGTAGAACCTAGTAAACGTGTGTACTGAAGACCATGTTGCGGCCTTACAGATTTGAGCCAGGGAGGCCTGGTGATGCACTGCCCATGAAGTTCCAACTGCTCTCGTGGAGTGCGCTCTAACTTTGAACGGAGGCGGTCTCCTTCTCAAGCCATAGGCTTGCATTATGACCTGTCGAATCCACCTGGCTAAAGTAGATTTTGACGCTGCCTGACCCCTTCTGGGGCCTTCCGGCAGAATAAACAAAGTATCCGTTCTGCGAATCTGAGCAGTGGCTTTTAGATAAGCTTTAACTGCTCTTACTACATCCAAAGAATGCAATAACTTTTCCTCTACCGAAGTAGGTTTGGGGAAAAAAGAAGGAAGAACCACATCTTGGTTCAAATGAAACCTCGATACCACCTTAGGAAGAAAGGCTGGATGAGGGCGTAACACTACTCTATCCTTATGGATAACCAGATATGGCTCCTTACAGGACATAGCTGCTAATTCCGACACTCTTTTAGCCGAACAAATGGCTACTAGAAAAATCAATTTCCTGGTGAGAAGAACCAAAGAAATATGCTGTAATGGTTCAAATGGTTGTTTCTGTAGAACCGACAGAACCAAGTTTAGATCCCATGGACATATGGGAATATTAACCGGAGGACTAATACGCATCACTCCTTGTATAAAGGCTTTGACTAGTGAATGCGAAGCCAAGGGCCTTTGAAAAAATATTGACAAGGCCGAAATCTGACCCTTGATAGTACTCAAGGCAAGCTTCCTATCTACAGCCCATTGTAGGAAGTCCAGAATCCTACCTATTACGTATTTACGTGGATGCCATTTCTTGGCCTCACACCAGGCGATGTACGCCTTCCAGATTCTATAGTAGATCTGCCTGGATACCGGCTTCCTGGCATTGATCATGGTAGATACCACAGAATTAGAGAGCCCTCTCTTTTTTAGAATGTGGGCTTCAATAGCCAGGCCGTCAAACCTAGGGCTGGTAAGGAAGGGTGGTATATCGGTCCTTGCGAAAGCAGGTCCGGACGACGTGGGAGAGTCCAAGGACTCCCCACTGACATTTTACAATCTCCGCGTACCACGCTCTTCGGGGCCACGCTGGAGCCACCAGAATCACTGGTTTCTTTTCTACCCTGATTCTGCGGAGTAATCGAGGTAACCATTGTGGCGGTGTGAATGCATATATCAGCTTGAACTGATCCCAAGGGAACACTAGGGCATCCGAGCCGCAAGCTAGGGGATCCCTTATCCGAGAGACAAACCTGTCCACCTTTGCGTTGAATCTGGATGCTAGAAGATCTACATCCGATGTTCCCCACCGCTGACATATTGTCCAGAAAACCTCGGGGTGAAGGGACCCTTCCTCTGGGCATAATTGCTGGCGACTTAGAAAGTCCGCCTTCCAATTCTCCACTCCTGGAATGAATACCGCAGATATGGCTGGGACATATCTTTCTGCCCATTTCAGGATGTAATTTACTTCCCTCTGGGCTGCACGACTCCTGGTGCCCCCCTGATGATTGATATATGCCACTGCTGTGGCATTGTCTGATTGAATTCTGACAGGGGACCCTTGGAGTTTGGATGTCCATGCTACTAGGGCATACCGGGCTGCTCGTATCTCTAAGAGATTGATGGGCAGGGCCTTTTCTGCATCCGACCATCTGCCCTGGAGAGACTATTGCTCCAGTACTGCTCCCCAGCCTATAAGGCTGGCATCTGTAGTGACCACCTTCCAAGAAATCGGACTGAAGGATTTCCCTTTTTCCAGATTCTGGGGAACCAACCACCAATGGAGGCTCTTGCGAACGGAAGGGGACAAGGACATTGTAAGTCTAGGGCCTGAACTTTTTTGTTCCAGGCTGACAGTATGGCCCCTTGCAAATTCCTTGAATGGAATTGACCGTAGGGTACTGCTTCGAATGATGCCACCATTTTTCCCAGCAGCCTCATGCACAGGCGTATGGACGGCTGTCTTTTTTGTACCCACTAAGTGGATCAAATCTTTCAAAGACAACACCTTTCCTCGAGGCAAGAATATTTTTCTCTGGCCTGAATCCAACCTTAGCCCCAAGTATTCCAAACTTTTGACTGGTTTTTAGGGCTGACTTGTCTCGGTTGATAATCCAACCGTGAGATTCCAGATAATTGATTGTCTTGTGAACGACCACGTCTAGTTTTTTTACTGAGTGGTCTATCAGCAACAAGTCATCTAGATATGCCATTATCATTACACCTTGTGTTCTTAGATTGGCCAATAAAGGGCCAGAATTTTTGTAAACACTCGTGGTGCTGTGGCCAAACCGAAGGGTAAGGCTCTGAACTGAAAATGGCACCCTTCTACTGCAAAGCATCTTTGACGTCGATCGCGGCTAACCAATCCTCCCCTTGTAGGGCAGTGGCCACCGATCGGATCGACTCCATCGGAAAGTCCTGATATACAGGAATTTTTATAGCCCTTTTAGAATTAATATGGGCCTCCCGTCCGCGTTTGCTTCGGGACTGTAAAGAGGTTTGAGTAAAACCCGAACCCTCATTCTTCCAGGGGAACCTCCATAATTACTCCTTGGAGCAATAGTTCTTCTAGTGCCAACAGGAGGGACCCTCTCTTCCGGGGATCCCTTGGCACGTTTGACCTCAAAAATGGGAAGGAGAGTCTTTTAACTCCAAACTGTATCCCAAACATACTGCGGAGAGCACCTATCTGTCTTGATCGTGTCCCGCCAGGTCTCTTGCGAACAACTGGAGTCCTCCCCCCACCCGACTGAGTGGGGCAACCCTTCAATGAATTTAACTTTGGGGGAGGTTTTGTACCTCCCCTGACCCAGGGTTTCTCATTACCCTGCTATTGTCCCTTTTTTTTACCCCCGGGAATTGGCCGAGGAGGTCGTCGGAACTGTTACACAGCCGATGTCCCAGGGACTGGAGAAGCAGGCCTCTTAAAGAGGGACCTCTAACTCTGTTTTTAACCGGCAAGAGCGTATTTTTACCGCTGGAAATTTTCTGGATATATTTGTCCAGGTTTTCCCTGAATAAGCGTTCACCATGAAATGGGACGCTAACCAGCCATTCTTTACAGGGAGCTTCAGCAGACCAGTTTTTGAGCCATAGAAGCCTACGCATATGTACTATAGACAGCGTAAGGCGGGAGGCCTGATGGACTGAATCCTTTATGGCGTCAACCGCAAAGCCTAAGGCTCTAGGTAGATCAGCTAGGGCAAGGCCTGCTGATCTGTCAAGTCCCTCAAGACCTGTTTCAACTGATCCTTCACTGCTTAGCAGACCCCAATAGCTGCTACTGCTGGTTGTGTCACCAAGCTTGCTGTAGAAAGAAGCAGACTTTCATAAGGACTCCAATCTTTTATCTATTGGGTTCTTGACATTTGGACATTATCCACTGGACATGTCAGTGATTTATACATACAAGAGATGGCTGCGTCCACTGAAGGGACCTTCCATTTTTTTTTTTTTTTTGATGAACTTATCCTCCATGGGATAGACCACCGGAAATCTCTTGGGGGAATAAATATTTTCTCAGGACGTTCCCAATCCTGGTAAATAAGCCCTTTCAGTAAAGGGTGAAGTGGAAAAGAACAGACAGTCTGGGGGCTTCTAGCGACCCCAACGAGGATACAGTAGTGGTTGATGGTTCCGCAAGGTGCATTTTTAATGCTGATCGGACCATGTTAGTCAGAGACTGAACCCATAATCTTTCAGCTTGAGATGCTGAGAAAAGGTTCCCCCACTGTTGATTCCTCTATAACAGAATCAACCTCATCCTGATCCCCTTCAGGCAGGTCGATCCCTGTATGGGACTGTTGCTCTGCTAACAGGCACTCTGAAGGAGGAGACAGAGATGGGGCGTGCTTTCCCTGACAGGGAGGCAGCGATCAATGTTGACAATCTCTCTCTAATCCTCCCAGAGCTGAGGAAAAAACCTCCTCTGTTACATACACAGGAGCAGGTGAACTGAGGACAGCCACAGTACCAAGTACCCCTGCGGGGTCTCTACGGTCACTTACCTCTGAACTTCAGGGGAGACTGGTGCAGCAGAAGCATGCCCAAGATCCTCAGAGCCAGATGAGACCCCCTTCGCTTCCTGGAAGATTCAGTTCCGGAGCTTCTGGACGGCATATTCCTAAGCCTAAAGCTGAGGTATTCCAGCCGTAATACACCACTTTTACTGAGAATAGTCTAGCACAATTGCTGCTATATCACAGTTGGTGTCTACTAAAGTGCCTTTCTAGGGGATGCCTGCATCAACCGCCTCTGTGTGCCTTTATACTGTTGCTAGCTCTGTCTGTGCACTTCAATAGCCAGCTATAATGTGCTTTAAAACACGCTGGACGCCCGCACATGCGCAGTAGCGCCGCGGCGCACACCTGAGCGTCATCCACCCGCTCCGCCCCTTTTTCCAGATCGCCTCTATGAATAGAGGCGCGTGCACGCGCACGCGCGCGGGCACGTGCGCCTTCGGCGCCTTTTTTGAAAACAAGGAGCTAGATGGGAGCCAGGGTCCCTTTGCCGCAGGGCCCGGGGATGGATGAGCGCAGAGGAGACAGCTTCCCAGGAGAGAACATACCAACTGCCTGGATTTGATTCTGGATGAAAAAAATCCACATTACAAGAAAAAGAACCATAGCGGCCTCTAGTGTCTAACACAGGTACCGCGGTCTTACATTTTTTTTTTTTTCTTGCCTACTATTAAAATTTTTACATTTTCTCAGTAGTAACAGGCATACACAGAATATTAGCGGGAATACCTTAGGTAACAGGCAGAAAGACAAAATAGGCTTGGGGGTCCCTCAATAGAACCAAGTTCCTGGGGGCCCCCACTTACCTGTTCCCCGCCGCAGGACTTTGTTTGGTCCACAAAAGCCCAAACTTCACCTATCACGGCAGGCATTGTAATCAAACCTTCAGGGACCGGGTTCCCAAGGATTCCACTCCCCTGGACCTGTATAGCACCCTGCACAGAAAACAACTTGGTCGTGGGTATGACCAGAGCTCTGGATCCCAGGGTCCAGCTCTCCTAAGAGAAGCATTACAGGCAAAACCTTGCTCTTCTCTGCAAGGCCCGGGTACCGACCCTTTAGCTATGAAGCTTTTTTGGTCGGATCCGGAATAGCTTACTGAGGCCCAAAAGAACCTGTACGCAAGCTCAGTGAAAAACACATGTTTCTTCTTGGCCAACACCTTAGACACTGGCAAAAAACTGAGGTGCTCCCGGATGGGAGGGGCTTATATAGGGGAGGGTACTTCCGGTTTTGGAAGTTGCCAGTGCCAGCACCTGAAGGTATCTATATAACCCATTAGTAATGACTATGTCGCTCTGTGTCCCGTGATGTACGAGAAAGAAAAATAAAAATAAAAATCCTGGACCTCAAAAACGCAAATCGCGGCGTTTTTGCGCGTTTAATAGCGTCAGGCGTTTTTGCAGCTCGAACCTGGAGCTCCAGAACGCACTGGAATTGGGTTTTTTTTGCAGCTGGAAAACGCCTATGCCACTTGGAGCTCATAAAAGCTCTAGTGTGCATGACACAATAGAATAACATGGATGGGCGTTTTGAAGCTGTAAAAAAAAACGTCTAAAGCTGCTGTTAGCAGCTGCAAAAACGCCCTGTGTGCATGGGGCCAAAGGGTTACTTAAAATTTCATTTTTATTTTATTTATTTTTTAAATAACAAACATGTCATACTGTCCACTGTGCAGTTCGTTTTGCACAGAGTGGCCCCGATCGTCCTCTTCTGGGGTCCCACAGTGGCTCTCGCGGCTACACCCGGCAAGAGCTAGCCCCCTCTGGGAAGCTCTCTCCCGAGGGGGCAACCTTGCGGGCGCACTTCCGTGCCATACAATCGGCGTCCATAGATGCAGATTGTATGACTCGGCCCCGCCCCACGGCGGCCACGTCATTGGATTTGATTGACAGCAGCGGGAGCCAATGGCTCCGCTGCCATCCATCTATCCAAAGAAGAGCCGATAAGGCATGGGGATTACAACGCGGGATCACGCCCTCGGAAATTCGGGGCTCAGGTAAGTAAAAGGGGGGCCTGGTGACTGCAAGGTGTTTTTTCACCTTGATGCATTAAGGTGAAAAAATACAAGGGTTTACAACCCCTTTAAGGAATTTATCATCATGGCTGTCACTTTTTTTTTTTTTATTACATCAATTATTTTTTTCATGATTCCTTCTATTTGCAGTGCTGTGGGGCTTCTATGAGAACTAAATTCTCCCCATCACTAGCTAATTTGTACATGGAAAGGTGGGAGGAATGCTTCCTTTTTTCACATCCAAATATCTATGCACCCCATGTCCAGTGGTATGGGCAATTCATAGACGATTTGATTCTTATCTGGGACCATATTGATTCTGCCCCATCTTCTTTCGTGTCATTTCGGAACAAAAACTGCCTCAACCTCGAATTCTCATACGTGAGTGACAAGACTACAAACAGAAAAAAACTACGCTGACTCTAAATAGGTTAAATACTAAAGCAGCAGCTTGAGTGGGATAAACACAAACGGCAATAGAACAAATTATGAAGCTGCGCCAATCTTAAACAAACATAAGTGAATTAGTACTGGATAGGTTGTTGTGAGTTTCTCAGTGCTCTTGCATTGGTAGCAGGGACCCAGTTAATTGGATGCACAGTTGTCCCGGGGTATTGCTTAATGTCTTGAATGGGAAGATGCAAATAATGTACACGTTTGTGAGTAATGTGCAGTACTATCTGAAACCAAGAGTGGTACAGGTCTAATGTATTATGATGCTCTGATGCCAATAATGGATGTAAAGTACTTTGTTTTTCAATAAAACATTTGTTTTGAGATAAAAAAAAAAAAAAAAAAAACCACACATAAGTGTCCTTAAACCACAAAAACAGATGAAGAAAATTCCAAATGATGGAACATGACCGTCTCTGGTAATTGCTTAATTGCTAGAGTATTGATGTAACACCACCACAGTGACTCTATAGACAGTCCATGCCAGTGCAGAGCCCACCACCAATGGAATGGCTGCTTACCAGAGGCCAAGCTCGATTGCGCAATCGGCTATAGCCCAGCCGCGGCCTTTCACCTCCAGGAGAAGGAACACCGAGATGAGTATCTATGGGGTGGAAGCCTTGGGTCTCAAACACCTTCCGTGCTCATTTCATCATATGACGTGTATATACAGAGAGGAAAGGGACCATAGCGTAACTGTCATAAACAGCATTTATTAAAAAAAGTAAGATTGTACTTACAATATACAGATAAAAAACAGCGTTTGTTTAAAAAGGTTTGCCGGCCGGCATATAGGGAGCCCTTCCTCCACACATCAGCATGGTGACGTCACTGCGCGTCCACCCATATGCGTTTCGTCATCAACAGACGTTATCAATAGGAACGTCATAAGATGAAATGAGCATGGAAGGTGTTTGAGACCCGGAGCTTCCACCCCATAGATACTCATCTCTGTGTTCCTTCTCCTGGAGGTGAAAGGCCGCGGCTGGGCTATAGCCGATTGTGCAATTGAGCTTGCCCTCTGGAAAGCGGCCATTCCATTGGTGGTGGGCTCTGCACCGGCATGGACTGTCTATAGAGTCACTGTGGGGGTGTTACATCAATACTCTAGCAATTAAGCAATTACCAGAGACGGTCATGTTCCATCATTTGGAATTTTCTTCATCTGTTTTTGTGGTTTAAGGACACTTATGTGTGTTTTTTAAGATTGGCACAGCTTCATAAATTTGTTCTAGTGACAAGACTAGCATGGATTTCCTCGATATCACACTCAGAGGAGATTGCCATACTGGTCTTATAGATACAAACTTTCCGCAAGTCTAATGTGGGAAATTCTTTACTCCTCGCTTCCAGCTGCCATCCTCCCCACACTATTCATTCCATCCCAGTGGGCGAGGTTATTAGGGCTAAACGTAATTGCTCTACCCCCAATGGTTTTCAACAAGAATGTCTTAACAACTCAACACGTTTAAGAAATAGAGGCCATCAGGAGTGGCAAATAAATAGAGCCATGGCTATTGCCTCAAAGAACGATAGGAAAAGTCCAATTCATAATAGGAGTAAAAACATAAGAAAGAGTAGGGACAATCACTTTTGTCACCACCTTTTCTAAAGAATTCAATCAGATTAAGCACATTATCAATAGACATCTTCCCATCCTTTATGGTGACAAGAATCCAATAGATGTGCTCTCTAATGGTTGCAATTTCTCCTACCGCCGTGACCCGACTCTGGGAAATTCACTGTTGCCTAGCTTGTACCAAACCACCACCATATCCAAAACCTGGCTTCGTACCAATGGCTCGTATAGCTGTGGTCTGAACACCTGTAGATATTGTGACAAACACAATAGAAAACACAAGTCTATCACCTCATACCACAACGTAAAAATACTTCCTATTCAGGACTTTATAAAAATGTAGCACAAAATATGTGGTTTATGTGATAGTTATCAGTGCAAATTACAGTATGTGGGATGTACCACCAGGTCCCTTCGCATAAGAATTAGTGAGCATTACAATGGAGTAGCCTATAGTAATATGTCCAATGTATCAAAGCACTTTAAATATATACATGAGGATAACATGAATTATTTTACTCTCTCTGCAGTTCAAAAAATTTGAACGTCGGTGCGTGGAGGAGATGTGAACAGAAGGCTCCTGGAACAGGAAGTCAAGTGGATTTTTCTGTTAGAGACACGCTCCCCTACAGGCATGAACCACAGATGGGATGTGAAACTTTTCCTCAAATAATACCATCTTATTTAACATATATACACACACACACACACACACACACACACACACACACACACACACATCCCCCTTTGCACTTGTCTCCTGTTCCTATTGAGTCTTTTCTGTGATATTTTTGGCCAATTTGTTGTGACCTGATTCAAAACATTTAAGAGCAACGTTTTCACCTATTTTGCTCTTATATTTTTGTCCTTATATTTATGTGTCATATTTTTTCTTCCCTGTTGGGAGAATAAGGTTCAACATCTTATATGCCCTTCCACACTCTCTTCAGCATTATTTTTTTATTGTCACTCCGATGTACCAATAAATTACACTTCGAGGACTTCAGTGTTGCCGTCTCCTTTCTACTGTTTGTGACTCGGAGTGTGATGGGACG
Organism: Rana muscosa; assembly: GCA_029206835.1. Classification (NCBI taxonomy): domain Eukaryota; kingdom Metazoa; phylum Chordata; class Amphibia; order Anura; family Ranidae; genus Rana; species Rana muscosa. The sequence continues at coordinate 60,156,152 of CM055122.1, read as the reverse complement.
CATCAAACTCAGGCACCTGTAAGTGGATCTGGTGAATGGATTGGGCTGTCCATGTAGAGAGCACTGTCTACCTTCCAAAGCTCCCTGTGTCCATTCAGACACGGAGCACGGGCCCCTCCCCTGATTGACAGCAGCGGCAGCCAATGGCACCGCTGCCATCTCTCAGCAAATCAGGAGGGAGAATCTCGGATGGCTGATACATTTGTGAACATCGCTGGACAGAGAGGGACCTCAGGTAAGTATTGGGGGGGGGGGGCTGCTGTACACAGAAGGCTTTTTATCTTAATGCATAGAATGCATTAAGATAAAAAAATAATAATTCTGACTTTGCAACCCCTTTAACCACTTCAGCCCCTGAAGGATTTGCCCCCTTAATGACTAGGCAATTTTTAGCGATACGGCACTGCATCGCTTTAACTGGGTATTTCGCGCAATTGTCAAACAAAAACTTCCTTTTTTCCCCACAAATAGAGATTTATTTTGGGGGTATTTGATCACCTCTGTGGTTTATATTTTTTGCGCTCTTAATAAAGAGCGACAATTTTGAAAATAAAAAATTGTTGCCATAATTCATATCCCCAAAAAATAAATAAAATGTATTCATCAGTTTAAGCCGATATATTCTTCTACATATTTTTGGTAACAAAAATCGCAATAAGCGTATATTGATTGGTTTGCGTAAAATTTATAGCGTCTACAAAATAGGGGATAGATTTATTGCATTTTTATTATGATTTTTTTTTTTTTAACTAGTATTGGCGTCGATCTGCGATTTTTAGCAGGGCTGCAACATTGCCGACAGATTGGAATCTTTTTTGGGACCATTGACATTTATACAGCGATCAGTGCTATAAAAATGCAGATTACTGTGTAAAGGTCACTGGCAGAGAAGGGGTTAACACTAGGTGGCGATCAAGGGGTTAAATGTTTTCCCTAGATGTGTTCTAACTGTGGGGGGGTGGGCTTACTGGAACATGACAGATCACTGTTCCCGATCACTGGGAACAGTAGATCCCTGTCATGTCACCTGTCAGAACAGGGAATCTCATTGTTTAGAAAGGCACTTCCCCATTCTGCCTCTGTAATTGGCGATCGAGTTTGCCACACCCACGTGAACGCTCCCCCAGCGTGCAGCCGCAGCGCCCGCCATGCCACCGTACAGCTATGGCGATATGAGCTTATAATATGCAATTATGTCAACCAGTGCTACGATTAAACTCAGAATCTCATTTCCTGCACAGTATGCCCCCTAAAATCCTGGTAATGCTACTCACTTACCTGAAAAAAAAATCATTGCTTTCTAATCATCTCCTCCTTTTTTCATCCCAAATTACTAACTGAACAATAAAAATGTGCTGTGCCATCCATGTTCAAAGTGTTAAACTGAGCACACTGTCAAATGCTACTGAACAGGGATTTATTGTAAAGCTGTTATAAAGACAGTGTCTGGTATTTGAATTAGCTATAGCCTAAAGTACATTTATTGATTTTTAAATGAATACATAAATGCCTTGAGTTGCGCTTTAAGTGCATGCGCAATTACAAAACAGAGTCTGCAGTTACAGAGCACAAAACTGACATTCTATCATACATAGAATTAAATCATTTTCAATTTTCTACAGATGCAGTCATATATGAAAACACAATTACAAGCAAAACAGGAAGCTAGCTCTTCCTCTCCGTGTGTCAACTGATAAGTGGATTTAATGATTAGCCTGGTACTGGACTGGTACAAAAGCTCTACACATGGGAATGAAAAGGAAACCTTATGATGGCTGCTTGAAACCGCTTTATATACCCCCCCCCCCCCTTTGATTCAAGTGACAACAATTGGTTAGAAGTGGAGTACAACTGTGTCAAACTTATACCGAGCGTGACAGTTTTGTTGCAGCAACTAATAGTCAAAATTGTAATTCAGGGGTGGGCAATTAATTTTCCCAAGTGGCCACATAACTGGACTGTTGTGGAGGGCTAAACCAAAAGTTTAGTGTATAGTAAAAACTAGAGTTAGACTTACCGGTAACTCTATTTCTAGGAGTCGTCCAGGACAGCACTAGAGAGAGATAGGCTCCACCTCCAGAGGCAGGAAACACATCATACCAATCTTTAAAGGGCGGCTTCCGTCCCTCGTCCTCAGTCTTTTAACCGAGAACTTCCCCGGAACGGCTTCTGAAACAACAAAAAACACTCGTCCACCATTATAACCGCATATAGGGAGGGAATCCCTGCTGTCCTGGACGACTCCTAGAAATAGAGTTACCGGTAAGTCTAACTCTAGTTTTCTCTAGTCGTCTGTCCAGGACAGCACTAGAGAGGATCAGCGAGAACTTACCAGATTAGGGGGGGGACTACCGCTTGGAGGACTTTCCTCCCAAACGCTTGGTCTTGCGCTGAGAGAAGGTCCAATCTATAATGCTTCATGAACGTCGAGTAATTTGACCATGTTGCTGCTCGACAAATTTGTTCTGGTGTTGCTCCAGCTCGCTCTGCCCAAGAGGCCGATAGTGCCCGTGTGGAGTGAGCCATGGGGGAAAAAGGGCATTCCTTTCCTAAGATTTTGTAAGCTTCCACAATAGCCTGCCTAATCCATCTTGCGATTGTGCCTTTTGAAGCTTGAAACCCCAATTTTTTTTCCGGAATGCAAAATAAATAGAGCATTGGATTTCCTAATGTTTTTGGACAACTCCAGATATTGTAAGACACAGGCTCTCACGTCCAGATTGTGGAATTCTGTCTCCCTTAGACTGGTTGGGGACCCAAAAAAGGAAGGTAAAACCATTTCTTGAGCCCTATGGAACTTTGACACCACTTTGGGCAAAAAACCTGGGTCTGTCCGTAATACCAGCCTGTCTTCAAAAACTTGTAGAAAAGGCTCCTTAATGGAAAGTGCCTGCAGCTCACTAATGCGTCTCGCAGTGGTTATGGCCACTAGAAAGACAGCTTTGAGCGTGACCCATTTTAGGGACAGCTCTTTCTCTTGTGACCATTTAGCCCAACCCTGCAACACTGTCGTCAGGTCCCATTTTGGCAGGACTTTAAATGGAATGGGTCTAATTCTGGCTAACCCCTTGAAGAACCTGCTCACTAGCGGGTCTATAGCCAGGGGTCGCTCTAAAAAAACTGACAAGGCCGATACCTGTACTTTTAGTGTACTAATGGCCAGTCCTTTATCAGCACCATCTTGTAAAAACTCCAAGATGGCTGGGATACTTGCAGACACCTTTTTGGTATCCAACCAAGAACAAAATTTTTTCCAAACTTTAACATAAATCGCTTGGGTAACCTTCTTTCTACTAGAAAGAATGGTGTTTACTACCCTATCCGAGAGCCCCTTAGACTTCAGGAGACTCTCTTCAGACACCAGGCTGACAGCTTCAGGGTCTGAACCTTGGATAATAGGACTGGGCCCTGGGATAGCAGATCCTTCCTTACGGGCAACATGAGGGGGGGGTTCCGCTGTCAGGCGTAACAGTATGGAAAACCAAGGCCTCTTTGGCCAATACGGGACCACTAGGATCATTGTGGTGCGTTCCTGCACAAATTTCCTCAGAACCAGAGGAATAAGTTTGAACGGGGGAAAGGCGTAACATAGATGAAACGGCCACTTCTGGGCTAGGGCATCTATCCCTTTGGCCCCTATTTCTCTTTCTATCGAAAAGTAAGCTGGAACTTTGGCATTCGACCTGTTGGCAAACAAGTCCACTTCGGGAATGCCCCACTTCTCTATTATTAGTTGGAAGACCTCCCTGTTTAGCGACCACTCTGATTCGCACACTTGGTGTCGGCTCAGAAAGTCCGCCAGGCAATTGTCCACTCCCTTCAGATGGACCGCGGATATGGACTTCAGATTTTTTTCTGCCCAGGCCAAGATAGCGCTCGCTATCTTGATTAAGGATGGACACCTTGTTCCTCCTTGCTTGTTTAAATATGAGACTGCTACCACACTGTCTGAGAGGACCTGTACGTGGTGATTTTTCAGCTCCGCGACAAATGCCCTTAGGGCTTCCCAGATTGCTTGCAACTCCCTCCAATTGGCTGACCTTTGGGACTGCACTTTTTCCCAGCGCCCTTGGGCTACCTTTGATCCCCAATGGGCCCCCCAGCCCCAGGCACTGGCGTCCGTGGTTATTCGGACTGACACCGGAAGAGACCAAAACAGACCCTGCACTAGGTTCTCTTCGTCCCTCCACCACCAAAGAGACCTTTTGGTCTTTGGGGATAGGTGGAAGGTCGCGTCCAACGATTCCTGCGTTCCGTCCCAGTTGTTCAGAATATTTGCCTGAAGACACCTGAAATGGGCTCTTGCCCATGGAACCGCAGGGATTGTTGCCGTCAGGACACCCAAACCCGACATGGCTGAGCGGATAGAAATTGCCAGATTGTTTTGAAGGAAGGCTGCCGTAGCCTTTACCTTTTTTACTTTCTCCGCTGTGAGATAAATTTTCTGCGTCACTGAGTTTACTAGAAAGCCCAAGTACTGCAGGACCTGTGTCGGGGTTAGGTTTGACTTCTCCCAATTTATTAACCACCCCAGTTTTTCCAAAAAGGATATGGCCACCCGTAGATCCTCTTGCAGTTGGAGCGCGGAGGGTGCAAAAAATAAAAGGTCGTCCAGGTAAGGGATGACTGATATCCCTTCCAGTCTCAGGGGGGCCAGTGCCTCCGCCAAAATTTTTGTAAATATTCTGGGGGATGAAGACAGGCCGAATGGCAGGGCCCTGAATTGAAAATGTCGGACCTGCTTTCCCCATCTGATTGCTACCCTTAAAAACTTTTGAGATTCCGGATGGATAGGGACGTGTAAGTAGGCATCCCTCAAATCGAGGGAGGCCAAGAAACAATCCGGGGGAAGAATTGACTTCACCGAAAGGATTGTCTCCATCCGAAATTTTCTGTAAGCCACCCACTTGTTTAGTGATTTCAGATTTAATATTAGGCGGAAATTGCCCGACGGTTTTCTCACTATGAAAACATGCGAGTAGAAACCTAGGTTTATCTCCTGCTGTGGCACTGGGATAAGAACCCCCTGGTCTACCAAGTCGCCTATTTGTGACAGCAAGGCTGTCTTTTTCTGAAAATCCCTGGGCGGAGAGGTTACGAACGTTCTTGTGGGCGGAGTGCCCCTGAACTGAATTCGATAGCCTTCCCTGATTATCCTCCGAATAAATGTATTTGGGGTAGTCTTTTCCCACTGTGGGAGGAACTGCCCCAATCTCCCTCCCACTGGAACTAAGTCACTGGGATTTGGTGGTCTTTTTAGGAGAGGAAAACAGGACACCTTTCTGTTTACCCTTTCCCCACTGCTTCCCAGAGGACGACCCCTTAGGAGCCTGCCCCTGAATCGGCCTTTGTCCTTGGGGACGAAAAAAACGTTTCCCCTGAACCCTTTTATTTTTGACCGGGAAGGCCTTTTTCTTGTCGGCAGTACGGTCTAGCACTTTCTCTAGATCTTGCCCGAACAAAAGGTCTCCTTCAAATGGGATGCCACATAGTCTGATTTTTGATGCCGGGTCTCCCGACCAGGACTTTAGCCATAAAGCCCTGCGTGAGGAATTAAGGCAGCCGTCTTTGCCGATAGCTTGACCGACTCCGCGGATGCGTCCGCCATATAGCCCGCCGCCTTGTGTAGCATAGGCAGGGAATCAAGAATCTCCTTCCTGGAGGTCCCACTTTCCAGATGGTTTTGCAGCTGGTCCAGCCAGACCTCCAAGTTACGAGCCACTATAGTTGTAGCCATTGCTGGCTTTAAACTTGTCATGGCTACTTCCCATGACCTTTTCAGCAGTACCTCCATCCTTTTGTCTATAGGTTCCTTAAGGACACCCATGTCCTCAAAGGCGAGGTCTGTAGACTTGGAACACTGGGAAAAGGCTGCATCCACTTTGGGCACTTTGTTCCAGATACAGGAGGAATCCTCACTGAAGGGAAATCTCCTCTTCAGACTTTTGGGAAAAAACAATTTTTTCTCTGGTTCCCGCCATTCCTTTTTAATAGAATCTGCCAGTGTACTATGTACCGGAAATACCCTGTTCTGATCCTCTTTCAGGGTTTGGTACATCTGGTCATGCAAGGACAAGGAAGCCTGCTCTTCTTTGATATCGAGAGTCTCATATATCACCCCTAATAAGGCATCCACCTCCTCGAGTGAGAGCCTGTATCTGGGCGAACTTGTCCCCTGGCTCGGAATATCTCTGGATGAAGCCGCCTCACTTAGCTCGTCCAAGGAATCTGGTTCCCCTCCGTCTGATGCGTCACCCACCTCTGGGGCCGAATCAGGGGGGGCTGCAGCTGGTGGTTTTGGGGTTTCAAGGCTTGCCAGCATTGATTTAATGGTCTTCATTTCTTCCTGCACCCCAGCAATTAGTTCTTTACATGCCCCTGTTGCCTCCTTGTAAACCAATTTGTCAATACAAGGTTTACAAAGGGGCTTGCTCCATCCCTCCTTTAGTTTGTTCGTACATGACGGACACCTCTTCTTCCCCCTTGACCTCTCCGGATTTTTAGGCTGAGCCTGGGAAAGAGAAGGAGAGAAGAAACCAGGGCAAGTAGTCAGAAACCTTTTAGACAATCGGGGATTGTACCTTCACCACACCGATGTGCACCCCCACCAGCCGCTGACAGGATTCACATGGCTCTTTAGCCCGGATCCTGTCGCTGAAGGAGGGGGGGGGTATTTCCCCTTTTTCCCCCCTCCTTCCCCAGCCCTGTAGGTCCAGGGCACCCCAGTGTCTGCCTACCTGAGCTGGGCCGGCACCACTGCCACCTGGTTCCATTGTCTCCATGCTGTCTCCTACCTCTGTAGTCAGCTGCTGGATCATCTTCAAGGAACCATCTATCTTGTGGCCGGCGTTTTTTTAAAATTTCCCGCCATGGCCCCAGCGTCCACGCTCGCCGCGCGACCCGGAACCGGAAGTGTTGCGCCGGAAGTCCCCGCCCTCCTCCTGCGTTCCACAGGCCGGAACTCGAGGCCTACGCCCGCCCCCCGCTGAACACCCACGCCAGAGACCACAGTAACTGGCCGGCAGATGCCAGGATGTCCTGCGGGGAACGTCAGCCCTCCTCGGGCTATACCGGAGGATTGCGCCGGTACCAGCTTCACTGCAGCCTGACCGGGGGACCCAACAAAGCCTGCCACCTTCCAGGTATCGCAGACCTCCTTCCCCCTTCCTCGAGCAGTCTGCCTCGGCTTAGGGGAAGGAGAGCTCCATCCAGCCTCCTCCTCCGGTGGAGGAAACACAAAAGACTAAGGACGAGGGACGGAAGCCGCCCTTTAAAGATTGGTATGATGTGTTTCCTGCCTCTGGAGGTGGAGCCTATCTCTCTCTAGTGCTGTCCTGGACAGACGACTAGAGAAAAATATATTTTGATTAAACCAGCAGCCTTAGGTGAACAACGCTGGACTGGGAAGGTCCATAGGTACGTAAAAAATATGGAAAACAAAAACACCTGGCACTAGGAATAATAGATATAATTGCTCAAGAAATGATTCTAAGCAGAAGTGAAGAAATATTCTCTACTGACCTGTTGGTCACAATATTGGTGTAGGCCGGGCTGGTAAAAGCAGTGGGAGAATCGACAGGTACAAGGTTAATTAATTGATCTGCAGTGCTGATGCTTGACTTACAAGCTCATGGAGATTACTGGCAGAGCTGCAAGCACTGGAAGGAGATAGCCTGAGATTGGTACAGTGAGATTTCTGCAGATCCTGACCTGGAGTGAAGAACAAGTACATGACTCCTGGGGTTTGCAGCTTGCTGGTGCTAACACAGGAAGAACTTGGCAGAGTGGCAGGAGAGCATCAGGACATCTCTTAGGCAATGCTCTCCAATCAGAACTGAGTCTACCAGCTGTACCAATCGTCCCCCAAGGCCCTCCTTCTCCAGTTCTTGCAGTTTTTCATATAGACACCTGTCAGCATGTCTTTCTAAGGGCTCTTTCACACGGAGGTCCGTTCAGGTCCGCCTGTCAGTTTTTTTAGGCGGACCTGAAACGGATCCTCCATGTACCCCTATGGAAGCACGGATGTCAGCGGAGACATGTCCGCTGACATCCGCTCCGCCAAAGTGTGACGGAGGAAAACCCTATTTTTCCTTCCGTCGGCGGAGCGGATCGGATGACAACGGACTCTACGGTCCGTCGTCATCCGATTCCCCATAGGGGAGAGCGGCACTCTGACAGGGCGGTCCCTGCACAGTGTGCGGGGACTGCCCAGTCATCCGTCGGCTCAGCGGGGATCAACGGAGCGATCCCCGCTGAGCAAGCGGAGCTTCACGGGGCGGATCTGCATGGATCCGCCCCGTGTGAAAGGACCCTTAGCCTGTCAGCTTCATCAGTGATGAAACTGACAGGCTCAGAGAGGCTCGCTGACAGTGGAGGCATTGAGGGCTGCAGAGGAATAGCCAAAGGGCCTTATGTGGCCCTGGAAGCGCAATTTGCCCAGGACTGCTGTAAATAAACATCAAAAATAAAACTAAACTATGTCATATGAATACATATGTAGTGTGATATTGGGGTGTTTTAGCTCAAGTGGATAGATGCATTTTTATGCAGTGAGTCCACATCAGACAGGCATTCTAGTTAAGGGCCTGGTAGCCCACGTTTATTTAAACAGAAAAACAAAAGCAAAATGTCCATTCAGGATTACCACACGCAGGGGTTTAACTTCATTTAGCAGTCCAAAAATAAGGAAAACATACCAAGCCACCTGGCTCTCTTGTTAGCAGTTCCTCCGATTGCTTTAGGTACTGGTACCTTAAACCACCAGATCTTCCAGTCTCTCAGTCTTGGATGCACACAGCTTTGGGCTTCTTAAAACGCACACAGCTTCTGGCTCCTTGGACGCACACAGCTTTAACGCCCTTCAACGCACACAGCGTTTATCCTCACACAGAGACACTCACTAGCAGCCACTAAGCTGCTCACTCTCCACCATCCTCCACTCTGCTCTGCTCTCACCAGCCCCTCATTATATTGGTTGTGTGCACCTGAGCACACACCATGCTGGCTGTCCACAAGACCCGGACACAGGGTTGGAGATCCCATCCCACCCAAGTCTGTTAGGGATCTCCAAACTACCGAGTCCCATACTAAAGTAGGAAAACCTGGAGAAAACTGACAGAGCATTTTCCTCCATTTAAATTTTACACTCTGTAGTCCTGCAGTCTGCAGATATGCAAACCCTGTGTCCCTTTTACCTTCACTTTCATTGGGACAGAGCCTCGCTCTGCCACAGTAGGCAATAACTAATATGTTAACTTGTCTTCATATTATGGATCGATATATCACAAAAAAATATATTTTTGTATAACACCATATTTTGAAGTCAAAATCAATATAGGAATTATTTCTTTACTTAGGTTATAAAGTGAAAACGTCTCAGTATATGAACTGTTGACAGTTGCTATCCAAGCACAGCAGCCACACCAGTGTACACTTTTGAATTCTTAGGTCTAAAATACACATAAGAGTTTTAATCACGATGAACGCGGAAACTCTGTCCCCAGATTTTGTATTACTAATCCAACACAGCCCCTAAAATAAAAATATACTGGCAAGAAGTAATAGAGGTAATTACTGGCATTAAAATACGGGAGGAGCCGTGGGTTTGTTTGTTCCATGGGGTCAGAATGTCGATCAAACAATATAGGAGAACACTGCTGTCCCATCTCCTAAATGCAGTGAAAAGTTTAAACCCCAGACAGTGGAAGGATCCCGAGATCCCTTCGTTGAGGAGTTGGTTATGTAAAGTAAACAAACAAAAAAAAAAAAAAAAAACTTATAATATGGAGTTCCTAAGGTTTAGTGGGGAGGTAGGAGAAAAAGGGTTAGAAAGGACATGGAATGACTGGTTAAAGTACAAGCAATCACCGAGATATGCCGAAAGGATGGTAGTGAAGGTGGGGGGAGTGAGTGTGGGTCCGCAGGTCAGGAGACAGTAAGTTGGAGAGAAGGGGGGGGGGGGGGTTATGTACAAGTTGGGCCGGTAGTGGCAACTCGACTCTGATGTACTTTTGTATGTATTTATAAAATCCAATAAAGAAATTGAAAAAAAATAAAAAATAATCCAACACAGCAATAGCATCAACTATTCTATTAACTTTTTAGTATTTAAGTGTGCTGCCATCTTGGTGACCCCAGCCACCCTAGCAAGCCAAGAGCTGTCACTCCAGTAATGCTCTGTACCAATCTCACGCATACATGGTATTGCTTCTTCAGTTTTCTAAATAACACCTGCACATGTTTTACTTAGTTACCAGAGCTATTTTCTTCAACAGGAGCATGCACCCAAGATAGACAGACTCCAACAGCTAGAAATTAACAAAAAACAGTGGCTTTCAGTTACAATTGCTCCTTAGCTGGAGGGAACAACCAGTGCAGACAGCGGCAGCAGCCCCTTAGGAACTTCACTCTGCCTACCCCCCACCCCCAAGAAAAACCCCTAACACTTGCCCCTGTCTTAAAAGAAAGAAAAATCTACTTACTAGACCATAAAGTCCAGCATTGTGTTACATCAAGCAAAAGTTCTCCCTTCACTCGAGCTGACATCTTTAATTGAGATGCAGCAGATGTGCAGACACACATGCACGACATCTTGCAAACAGCTCCTAGAATGGGTATGTCACACATAATAGGAGTCAAGTTTGAGAAATGTATCCATAAGAAGAACACAACTGGGGAGGGCGAGGAGTTCCTTTAAGGCCTTCTGCCCATGGCATGTTTGCACTTGTGGGGTGTGACATTATCCTGGCCTAGGCTGGGATTTAGGAAGAAAATAAATAATATATTTTAAAATATTTGTTTACTAGACTTTATGGTCTAGTAAGTAAATTCTTCCTTATTTCAAGACAGGGTCAAGTGTTAGAGCAGGTTCACACAGGGGCAACACGACTTCCAGCGCGACTTTGGGAGGCAACTTGGACACGACTTGAGCATGAATCACAGCGCGACTCCAGGCAACTTCAAGTTACTTCCAGGACAGGCGACTTTCCAGTGACCAATCAAACAATAATCAGCTCTGAGGGAGGGGTTTGCCTGGAAAACTATATTTACTTCCTGGAAAGTTGCTTCAGTTAAGACAGGGGATCCGACTTGGAGGCAACTTCCATTGAAATCAATGGGTACAATGGGCCCATAAATGCTACATTTGGAGAGGAGTCCACAGGGCCCACGATGAAAGGCACGGGAGGTGGACCACTAATGTTTTGGGGATGTGTGAGCTACAAAAGGACAGGAAATTTGGTCAAAATTGATGGCAAGATGAATGCAGTATGTTATCAAAAAATACTGGAGGAACATTTGCATTCATCAAATTAAAATTCAACTATCCTGCGAGCCACCACTCCTATCAGCTAAGGTATAGAATTTTTTATTTTACCATTTTACCAGCTTTACCATTTGAGAATGTAAAGAGCCTCATCCACAAATACCACAAAAAACTTCAAGCAGTGATTGATGTTAAAGGGGGCAATACACGGTATTGAGAAGTGGGGTATGTAAACTTTTGATGAGGGTCCTTTGGGTAGTTTCTGTTGTGATTATGATTTAAAAAGAGTAAACACAGTTGATTGATAATAAATGGCTTCAGCCAAACACTAACCATAAGTGAAAGAAAAGTTTTTGTGTTATTCATATTCTCTGAAAAATGGCCAAGAAATCATAAATTCTGCCTAGGTATGTAAATTTATGAGCACAAATGTATGTGCTTTGTTCAGATTTCATGGCACTGGCTTGCAAGAATAGCAGTGTGTGAATGTGGTAAAGATAAGGATCTGTACCCAAGATGCAGCATACAAGGAAAGCAGTAAAACTGTAAGACAGTGCTAGAAAAAGCACTTTCACATTATCCCACATCCATCTGAAGCAGTATGGAGCAATACGCAGCATATATCAGAGACAATAACAAGAGACTTGTGCAGAAAGAATACCAATTAGGATTGTAACAAAAAGACTACATACTGTTCTCAGTAATTTGAGCACATACTAGTCATACCTTGTAAAAATTTGACATTCTTACGTGATCGGTTGTCTCCCACTTATATGTCAATGGTTGCAGCAAACTTTGTGGCAGTAAGCAGTACCTAAGCTCAATCTACATAGACTCAGAGGGCCATATATCAACAGAACTCAGCGTATTTCTGCATCTGGTGTTTGCTTAAAGCTGTGGCCAGCAGCATGTACAAGTCTATAGCACCGACAGGTGATTTCGGCTGTACGCACATAGGAGTGGTTACATGCATACAGCAGACAGTTATCATCTAGGGTCGCTTGTCCATCCCTGTAGGCATATAGCCACTTAAATGTGTGTACAACCGCAGCGTCTGCCAGCCTGTCATTGATTTATATAGGCTGTAGCAATATAAGAAATTATAATGATGTTCGGCTTTCTTCACCTATGTGAACAAGCCCTAAAAAGGGCCACATTTGAGAAGAACAATGCATGATTGTAGTTGGGAACACCGGTATTCTTCTGCATGAAAGGGCTGGCTTATAGCAGTTGTCATTCATGAGCTTCATAAGGCTGTATGTTCCTGGAAAATTTTATTTTCTGTCTACTCAGGTGCATAATCCCTCTTGAGAATTGTGTTGCACAAAGCTGAGCATTCTGTACGCCTTTTAATTGATAGTGCTATAAATACAGAGCAAGTTTGGGATACTATAGAGAAATTGCTGCAATACAGGCATGTTAAAAAAAGAACTAGAGTGAAAAAGTAGGAGCCTAGTACTATATGTGAGCAGAATAATATTTAGGAGCAAGAACAAACTAGAAAGGTTCCAGAGGAGTGCTTAAAAGGATAACAGTACTTTTAGGGCCACTGGGAAAAGCACCTCTGCCGTTTTAGGTCTCCTTTCCAGACTCCACGTCTTTCACACATGCACTTTGCAATCGTTCTTAATGCACAATATATACAGCATACCAGTAACAATCTTAAAGGGTTACTAAACCCTTGTTTTATTTTTTTTAAATAACGAACATATCATACTTGCCTCCACTGTGCAGTTAGTTTTGCACAGAGTGGCCCCGAACCTCGTCTTCTGGGGTCCCCCCGGCGGCGCTCGCAGCTCCTCCTGGCATCTGTAAGCCCCCAGTACAACCAGCCTGTCCACAGATGGATCGAGATTTGGCCGCTTCCTGCTGAACCGGCTGAAATGTTGATCCATCTATGGCGAGCTTAGGTCTCATAGTAATTCCAAAGAATCATAAACATAAAAGTCACAAATAAGCGGGCCATAGACAGAGCAATTTTCTTTCCTGCTACCACATTCATCCTGTCCATACATGGTTCAAATCTTAGGCGGTTGCTGCTGAACCGGCCGAGATTCGTCTAGGCCAGCTTTACAGTCTAAAATTGAGAAAGAGAATGTGTTCTTAAAAGACCAAATACACCAATATTTTATTATTGCAACACTTTTGAAAAAGAAGTTCAGCAATTATTATTATTATTTTTTTTTAAGAATCATACTTGCCCAGGTGAATGCAGCATAGGTCCGATGCAGCATCTGTCCCACGCTGGCTTTAAGACAGAGAACCGAGCGATCAAACACTGCTGAACACTCGGTTCTCAGAGCTCTGTGAGCAGAGAGCTAGTGACTGTCAGTCACCACTGTTTGCTCTGCTCCCCCCGTGCTGACCAGAGTGCTGGGTTGTGGAGGGGCGAGAGCAGCTAGCTCAGGCTCTCAGCGGCTAGCGGCTAGGTGCCAGTCCAGAACAAACATCACTTCTGTGATCCACAGGACAAGTACAGGCAGACGAGCTCTGGCTGTACTTCTTTTATTCAGCATTTTCCCCAGATGGAAAAGCCAGCAAGTATCTCTATTCTTTTTTTTTTTTTTTTTTTTTTTTAAAGAAGGACAGAAAGCAGCAATTGTGCATAAATAAGGCCTGCAACCTGCTCCATAGTATTCATAAGTGTGTGGTCTATTGTTACTTTCTTTGTAACAGAGATCACAAAGAGTAATATGATATTCTCTGGAGGAATATATCGGATTGTTCACTTGTTTCAGTGAACAGGAGTAATTTCCAACACGCTTGTCTTACGGAGATATTCAAGCGTTTTTTATGTTCCCACACCAAGTGCCAGCGCACCATTTTCTGTGACCCCAGCTAAAAAAAAAAAAAAGTAAAAAAAAAGTATTTTTTTTGCATTTGAAAACAAATTGATGTGATTATATATGTTGGGATATTGTTGTATGGTTGTTTTTTGTGTGGGAGTATCAGCGTTACACTTTTGTCACAAGTTATTTTGGCACCACTAGATAATTTGTAATTTAGATGTATGTGGTTTCACTGTGGATATTGCATGCGATGTGTCAAGTGCACACTCATAGCAACTAAAAATACATTTATCACATTTAAAAATGCTACTTTGCCTTAAAGGACACAAACCGGGGGAAAAAAAAAAAAAATACTTTAGTTGAATGAATGATTTCAGAGGTCAATAGCAGCCTGTTTTTCTCTCTCATGACAGATTCCAAATAATATAGGAAACTTGATTTGTACTGAAGTTATAACACAGCAATAACCTCTCCGATTCTTGACAGTTAAAGTGATACTAAACTCTGGTTAAAAAAATAAATAATAAATAAATAAAAGACTATAAAGGCCCCTTTCACACAAGAGGTCTGATCGGGTCCACCTGTCCATCTTTTAAGGCATACCCGATCGAGCCCTCCATTTTCCTCTATGGGCAGTTGGATGTAAACAGACTTGTGTCTGTTTATACCCAGCTACCTCCAATCTGATCCGATCCAGCAAAAACAAATGGAAGGGGATCCCCGTTCCCCTCTGACTGACCAGAGGCCAGTCAGGTGTAAATGGACACCCAGTTGGTTTACATCCGACTGCACATAGAGCAGAGCAGGCTGTGTTCCGTGTCCACTCTGCATGTACGGACCTGTCATGCAGCTGCTCCGCTCAGCTTATCCCCTGCTGAGAAAAAAACAGATCCAGACCGTGTGAATTTAGTGTATTTCCCAACTCAGAAAAGTACCTTGTATTGCTTTCCGCCTCCTTCAGATCTCCAAATTCCTTTCTTTTTTGCTATTGTGATCTGACTTTCTATTAGAGGGTGGCTACTTTCATTCTCCATGGTCCCACTGTATGTAAGAACATAGTCACCCTCTCTTGCTTGCTTCAGTGCCATTACATAAGGATTATTTTTTTGGAAACAGGATATCATTTATTGTCACTTTAACACCAATTCTTAAAACAGTGTATGGTAAGTAAAGCCTCGTACACACGGTCGGACTTAAAGCAAACTTTTCCGTGGATTTTTGTCCGAAGGGAGTTGGTCGGGAACACCCATAGCATACACACGCTAAGACCTTTCTGCAAACTTTCCCAAAACTTTTCCAACATCACGTGCTTTTTCTGCTCTTTACCGCCACCCTTTGGTCAACTTCTGCTGTTGTTGGTTGATTTTAACATTATTTGTTTTGTCCATCGGATTTCTGTACACACGGTCGGACTTTGCTCCATCGGACTTTTGTTGGCGAAAAGTTTGTCCGTTTGCAGACCGAACATTTGTCCGATGAAAAACAAAAAAAGTTTGTCCGATGGAGCGTACACACGGTCGGATTTTTTGGCAAACTTGCTCAAAATGAAGTTTGTTGGCAAAAAGTCAGACCGTGTGTATGGGGCTTTAGAAGTGATCCATAACAGTCCCCTGTAATGTGACAGCAGTCCCCAATAGTCTCTAACACATGGCGTTTGGAAATAGACCTACTCAGGTCTCTAGCCCAAGTTAATAAATCATACAGGCCTCTTGCGCGCAAAAAATATGCTGTGTTTGTAGCTATGGTGCATTTATTTTTCTCTATGGATCTGAACACAGGTGCACTGTTGTGTAAGGGACATTGCACACACGTTTGGGTGCAGTATTTTATGCACATACACAAGTACATATACGGTATGCATATACGTGTAAATTGAAACACTGGCAACTAGAGGATGATGAACACGTACTTTATGCATGTATAGGTGTACGCATTTTTACATGCCTGTATACTTGTATAAGCAAGGTTTTTAAGAAACATAACTTGCATTTATACTCAAGATCTTTTTTCCAGCAAGAACATGCGTATAAACATTAGCAAGCCATTACATTTGCGTGCAAGGGACCTTAGTATAATCAATAATAAAAAAAATAACATACACTGCATTATGGTAACAGCAAGATATATGACACAAGTAACTAACATATTCCACAATTTCAAATATTGTTTGCATAGTTATAATATAACCACTAAAAAGGTAAATTTATGCTTGTATCTTGAGTGGCTCCAAGACACTTGCCACAACTAACACTGGTACTACAACAATAACACAGACTCAGCAGTATTTGTACACCTCAAGCAGAAAGACACTATAAACATGTCAGTCAACATGACATGTCTCACCTGGCAGCCCTTCTTGTGGTGAAACCCGACCACCACAATGTGCAACACAGGTCCTCCTCGTCCCCTGCTCCCAGAGGTCTCTTCCCCAGCCTGGAGATCCATGACTGAAGTTGGAGAGACTGAGGCGACCCTGCCACAGCCCTCAGAGGTAACCCCCGATGCCTTTCTTTATCTGACGCAGTAGTATTGAGGTCTCTCTCCCTAGGAACAAAGCACAGAAAAGAATATGTTCAGGTGAGGGCGAGTACTCCAATCTTACATATGAAGTTTATTGCTGTGTGCATATTCTACTCTCCTACAATAAAAGCCACTGAATTCCCCCGCAACCCCCACCTAGCGCTTTCTAGTTCCTCCTTCCAGCTCCTATGTCAATATTGTGATGAAGGGCTGGTGGAAGGAACTGCAGCATGAAGTGTGGGGCGCCAGTATTTGACACTCCTAGACATGTAAAATTCTGAAGACTTTGCTTGTACCCGTGTAGCTTAAAAATTGAGTTTTGGATTCACCGTCTGCCAGAGAAGTAGGTATCTGCCATATTCTTCTGCAGACACAAAACCCAACATTATTCTGTGAAAAGTGACAGAGGCTGGGTTCACACTTAAGCACGGAGCAGCTCACAGCAGGGGTCTGCTGGTGCGTCCCCCAATCACCGTTTTAGGTCCATTTTCAGTCCAAATATTTGGCTGAATTTGGACCTATAACGGACCAGAAAACGCACAGGACTCCTGTGCAGTTCGCCCCTGGAGATGTGTGAACCGGCTCCATAGAGAGCTGGTCACAATCTCTTGACATGTGAACTGGATGCGGGAAAACACACAAAAGCATGAAGCCACCCTAAAGGCTGGGTTCACTTTTAGGAGCCTGCAAAGCATTGCACCTGTGATCAGTGAATTACATGTACAATGTCAGAATCCTGCAAACGCCTTCTCTAGCTCTCTGCCTGTAGGTCTCTGTTGGAGAGTTGGATGTTTTAATGGACTACAAGTGCGTCAGGGGTGGGCATAGCTGCTCTCTGTGCCTCTCACAGCCTGAGTATGTCCTCCGGGAGTGCAATACACCTGCCATAAATAAGTAAAAGCGATTCTCGCAGGTGACATGCCCCTAATTGGATTCATAGGGGTTTATTTACTAAAGTGAAGTCACTATAAATCTGAGGGACACATGCAAGAAAAAAAAGAAACAGCATTTTTGCTTGTACATGATTCTAAGGATGAGCTCTGGCGTGTTCGCAAAGCCCGCCAGGAAGTCGGCACTGCGTTGCACTAATCACAGGCAGTGAGACATTGTCCCAAAGCGCGGCTGCAGAGATCGGGAAATGTCTCACTGCCTGCGATTAGCACAGTGCCGACTTCCTGGCGGGCTCTGCACGTGGGCATTGCGAACACATGATTGGATGGTAGAAATCAGCAGAGCTTCCCCTCATTTCAGAGCCCTCCCCAGATCTACAGCGACTGCACTTCCCTTTAGTAAATCAACCCCATAGTGTGCCTGCACTTTTTGCAAAGTTGCTAAATTCCTAGAATTGAGTTTTAAAAGGCTTACTTCAAACTGTTGGACTGTTAGCACAACACGAGCAAAAAGGAGTTCTGCACGCTAAAGCATTGCAGTGCTATTCATTTCTAATGGTACCCCCAACCCACCTTGCTAACATGCTGTATTGCGCTACAATAAATAATACATGCATGTTTTTATTGTGATATGGTGCAATGAAATGTATAAGCTGAATGAACGCAACCTATATTAGCATGCATGCATGCAGTACTGCAGCACAAAAAAGTGTAAATCTAGCTTTAGGCTTCATGACATGGCTGGAAGAGGGCATACATCATGTAGCAGCTGGTGTAAGGAAGTCACAGGTGCAACGTACAGACTCCATTTCAATGAATGGCTGTACGCTGCTACACAATGGTTTACCCGGCACTTGTATGAACTTGTTCATGTGAAGCGTTGCACAACCATGCAGACAGCTTGTTCATTGCAAAAAGAGGTTGTATGCTGCACCTGTGGCTCCCTTACATCAGCTATTTACACTGCATGCATCCTGTACGCCCTCTTGCAGCCATGCGTATTAAGCCTTATAGTATCTGTCTTGGGGCTTTTGTACATGGTCCTATTTAAGGCGTATGGGTGAACAAATGTAAATTACGGCTGTAGTTGTGCTGCTCGGGAGCTGCAGCGTACTTTTGCCCATAGACATGCATTACAAAAAAAGTCATACGCAACTATATATGCACAGGTATGTTTTTCAAAATGTAAAAAATTGTACGTGTTAAAAAAATAAAAAATACACAAGCAAAAGCTTACAGCAAAGCAACCCTTACTGCTCCTGTCTAGCACTGCCTGTGTGTGAGCCAGTCACTGTGTATAGAAATCTCCTCCTTGATTACTGCTGTTTGCCCTTAAACCAAAAATGGAATAAAACTAGTACAATGTGTGTAGCCAGGTTGAGCTATAATCAATCCCTTTCTCCAGAGCTATTTATGTACATTGGCTTTTCTCCCTGTCCTATCCCTCACCCACACAATCCCTTTTATATACAGCTAAGCTGGTCGGTCTCTGGTCCTACCTGCACACACTGTCCTCTGTATGATGTGTCAGTCCTCACTGTCCATAACACTTCTCTAAGCAGCTCCTCTCTTCCCCGTCTAGGGGCTGTACACTCACTCTGCTTCCTGGTCTCAGTCACGTGGTGTGCACAACATCAATCCCAGCATGCTCCTCTCCTCTCATCTCATCTCATCATCGTTCAGTGTACGTCAGACATAGGAGTCCTTCTCCTCAGGGAAAAGACAATCAGCAACACGGCAGTTGGATGGAAATGGTATAAAAATTAATTGTGTTATATATATATACATATATATAAATAAAGCCTGTACACACGTGTATATTACTTTTGTGAAAATCAAAAAAATTAGTTTAACCACTAAAGCCCCGGAAGGTTTTACCCCCTTAATGACCAGGCCATGTTTTGCGATACGGCACTGCGTTACTTTAACTGACAATTGCGCGGTCGTGCGACACTGTACTGAAATAAAATTTACGTCTTTTTTCCCCCCACAAATAAAGCTTTTTTTGGTAGTATTTGATCACCTCTGTGGTTTTTATTTTTGGCGCTATAAACCAAAAAAAAGCGTAAATTTTTCAAAAAAATACATATTTTTTCATTTCTGCTATAAAACACAAAATCTAATTTCTTCATCAATTTAGGCCAATATGTATTCTGCTACATATTTTTGGTAAAAAAAAATCCCAATAAGGCCCCATGCACACGAGACGCTGTTATTTGCTGTTGAACGCGCGTTCAGAGGCAGTTGGACGCTTTTTTCAACTGCTCCTGAACCCATTCAATGTTATCCTATGTGTCCATGCACACACTCTCGTTTTTTGGCGTTTACAAGCAGTTGCGTTTAACCTCGTTTTTCCAGAAGCAAAAAAATGGGTTCAGACGCAAAAGTTTTCACGTTTCAGACGCTAAACGCTGCTAAACGCGGCTAAACGCGGTACCGGCGTTTTGCCGCGTTTGCGTTTATAAGCGTTTTTAAAGGTGACCTATTTTTTAACATTAGAAATCTCAAAAATGATGGCAAATGATGAAAAACTATTAAAAAATATAAAAGAAAACTGTAATTGCTTGCATCGCATTGTGGACAATCCACAACTTGTGTCAGGTAAAGTGGCAAGTGGACAATCAACAACTTGTGTCAGGTGATGTGGCCAGGTGACGTGGCAAGTGGACAATCCACAGCTTGTGGCAGGTGACGTGGCCAGGTAACGTGGCCAGGTGACGTGGCAAGTGGACAATCCACAACTTGTGGCAGGTGACGTGGCCAGGTGACGTGGCAGGTGACGTGGCAAGTGGACAATTCACAACTTGTGGCAGGTGATGTGGCACGTGATGTGGCCAGGTGACGTGGAAAGTGGACAATCCACAACTTGTGGCAGGTGACGTGGCTAGATGACGTGGCAGGTAATGTGGGCAGGTAACATGGCTAGGTGACGTGGCCAGGTGACGTGGCAAGTGGACAATCCACAACTTGTGGCAGGTGACGTGGCCAGGTGACGTGGCAAGTGGACAATCCACAACTTGTGGCAGGTGACGTGGCCAGGTGACGTGGCAGGTGACGTGGCAAGTGGACAATTCACAACTTGTGGCAGGTGAAGTGGCCAGGTGACGTGGCACGTGATGTGGCTAGGTGACATGGCAAGTGGACAATCCACAACTTGTGGCAGGTGACGTGGCCAGCTGACGTGGCAGGTAACGTGGCCAGGTGACGTGGCAGGTCACATGGCCAGGTGACGTGGCCAGGTAACGTGGCAAGTGGACAATCCACAACTTGTGGCAGGTGACGTGGCACGTGATGTGGCAAGGTGACGTGGCAAGTGGACAATCCACAACTTGTGGCAGGTGACGTGGCCAGGTGACGTGGCCAGGTGATGTGGCCAGGTGACGTGGCAGGTGACGTGGCAAGTGGACAATCCACAACTTGTGGCAGATGATGTGGCAAGTGATACGCTAAATACAAGTACACTGCTGCTCTCTCAGCTGCTGCTACTCACTCTGGTCTCACAAACTGGCTGAAATGGTTAAAATTTACTGTTTTTTGAGCTTAGGGAGGGTCTATGATGAAACGCTTATAAACGCAAACGCGGTTAAACGCCGCTAAACGCGGCCGCAAACGCGGCAAAACGTGCGTTTATAAACGCCGGTTTCAGCGTTTAAAAACGTGTGTTCAGCAGAGTTTGCACCTGCGTCTCGTGTGCATGGGGCCTAAGCGCAAAAGTTATTGCGTCTACGAACTATGGGATGTTTTTATGGCATTTTTATTTTTACTAGTAATAGCGGCAATCAGGCCCGGATTGGCCATAGGGCAAACCGGGCACCTGCTGCTCTTTGAGACCGCACCGCTCACCTGGCCTCTCCGTGGCCACCCGGCTGCCAGTCAGCTCAGCCAGGGGGACAAAAACATGAAGGGGGGGAGATAGAGGAGACACCTTCGGCCTCTCCGCTGCCGCACGTTTAGTTCAGTCGTTGGTGCGGGGGGTGTGACCACAAAGGGGGAGGGGCTAGAGGAGACACCCGCTGCAGACACCTTGGAGCCGAATCAGAGAGAATGTGAGTGTTTGCAGCTCTCCTATCCCCCATCATAACAGCAGCAGTGAACAGGGCCATAGGTGCAGGGATAACACAGCTCAGGAAGGAGCTGGATGACCATGCCAAAAGGGTCTCTGAGTTGGAGGTATAGGAATTTCTTTCTCGTACATCACAGGACACAGAGCTCTGTTCTTTACATCATGGGTTATATGGTTCACCACCAGGTGATTGGGCACTGGCACACCCTAATTACAAGGGAAGTTTCCCTCTATATAACCCCTCCCATATAGAGAGTACCTCAGTTTTTTCACCAGTGTCTAAGGTGTTGGTCACGGTAAACATGTGCAAAGAAGGAACTGAGGGCCCCTAAGCAATTGGATCCATCCAATAAGGCCAAACATAATGCCAAAATGGATGGTACCCGGACCCCGCAGAATTGTGGGTTTTTGCCTATAATGTCTCTCTTTGGAGGACTTGACTCTGGGATCCAGCACTTTGTGGCACGTATTAAAAAATGCCCAAAGGTTTTCTGGTAGAGTGCTCTATAGGCCCAGGGAAGAGGCTCCTGTAAGAAGGAACCCAGAACCCTGAAGGTTGGCACAACAAAGCCCGCCGTGATGGGTGAAGGCTGGATCTGTCTGGTCTCCAGCAGTATTTCTGCGGCGGGGATAAGGTAAGTGAAGTCAATCCTGTAAGGAAACTCTCAGGGTTCACTTCTATGAGTAGCATGTCTTTTCTGTTTCTGCCACTAGAGGGAGTGTACTGACATACCTGATGTTTTACTCACATGCCATTCAGGACAAGGCTCAGTGTAGCTGGTCTGTGTATCAGCTTACACCTTCCGCTGCAGGCTCTGCCACAATTGATGCAAGGGGGGGTCTAAAGGTCCCACGGCGGTCCCCCGACTCAGCTCCTCTCTCCCCCACTTGCCGTGCTTTTCTTCCTGTAAACAGCAGGGAGAGGGGAGGGGGCGTGGTTTCACGGGCGTGCACGTGTGACGCACGGCGTGCTACTGCGCAGGCACGAAGCGGAAAATTTTAAGCCACAGACGCTGAAGAGCCTGTAAGCCAGCGGTGAGGACACAGAGAGAGCTTTGGGCACGTAAGCACCTCTAAGTGTGGTTGGATACAGGCATACTAAGGCACCTACTCAGCATTAGGCTGTGCATATTAGCAGGCATTGTTTATTTTGCCAGACTAGGCTCAGCAGTTAATGCACTTGTAATAGTACCCAGTGGCGGCTGGTGAAGTTTTAGGATGGGGGTGCAAGACTCCGCCCCTCCACGGTTGGCCCTCCCACTTCTCATAAGCCACACCCCTTATATAATCCACCCAGTCCATCCCCTGTATTCCACTTGCTTCCACTCATAGAGTCAGCATTATACACCAGGCTCTGCACATCATATACCAGGCTGCACATTATACACAGGGCTCTGCACATCATATACCAGGCTGCAGATTATACACCGGGCTCTGCACATCATATACCAGGCTGCAGATTATACACCGGGCTTTGCACATCATATACCAGGCTGCACATTATACACAGGGCTCTGCACATCATATACCAGGCTGCACATTATACACAGGGCTCTGCACATCATATACCAGGCTGCACATTATACACAGGGCTCTGCACATCATATACCAGGCTGCACATTATACACAGGGCTCTACACATCATATACCAGGCTGCACATTATACACAGGGCTCTCTGCACATCATATACCAGGCTGCACATTATACACCGGGCTCTGCACATCATATACCAGGCTGCACATTATACACAGGGCTCTGCACATCATATACCAGGCTGCACATTATACACAGGACTCTGCACATCATATACCAGGCTGCACATTATACACAGGGCTCTGCACCTCATATACCAGGCTGCACATTATACACAGGGCTCTGCTCATCGTATACCAGGCTACACATTATACACAGGGCTCTGCACATCATACACAGGGCTCTGCACATCATATACCAGGCTGTACATTATACACAGGGCTCTGCACATCATATACCAGGCTGTACATCATACACAGGGCTCTGCACATCATATACCAGGCTGCACATTATACACAGGGCTCTGCACATCATATACCAGGCTGCACATTATACTCAGGGCCCTGTACATTATACACAGGGCTCTGCACATCATATACCAGGCTTTACATTATACACCGGGCTCTGCACATCATATACCAGGCTGCACATTATACACAGGTCTCTGCACATCATTAAGGATGAGCTCTGGCGTGTTTGTATACTCCACGTGCAGAGCCCGCCAGGAAGTCGGCACGGCGCTGCGCTAATCACAGGCAGGGAGACATTTCCTGATCTCTGCAGCCGAGCATCGGGACAATGTCTCCTGCCTGTGATTAGCGCAGCGCCGTGATGACTTCCTGGCGGGCTCTGCACGTGGAGTATGTGAACACGCCAGAGCTCATCCCTACACATCATATACCAGGCTGCACATTATATCATTATATACAGGGCTCTGCACATTATACACCGACGAAGCTTCAATTTGTTTTAAAACCCAGACGGTATCTGGAGATCACAGACTAGGAAATGGTTTAAGCTTGCATTTTAAGTTCTGACTTTATTAACCCATTGCATAGCCTCTCTACAACATTAAACGTTAGACGACAGGGGTTGCATTTAAAAGGTAATTTTTGCTTTTGATAAGAAAAAAATGTAAGTACTACACTACATTTTGTATTTTTACAATTACTTATGTAGTTTCATCTGCTGCCCGCTATGACTCATAAAACTGGCAAATGTTTAAACATGGTGTACATGTAGGGTGGTGTTTTGTACATGGTCAATGTACAGAACACCAACTGTGTTATGTAAGTTTCAATACAAGCAATAACAAGTAGGGATCTGCAATGACATTTGCCAACTTACAACCTGGAAATATGCTTTGTTTTAGGTCCAAATGCAGGCAAAATTCAGGCCTGATTCATCCCTGAAATGGAGAACAGGGACGCACCGGACCCCTGCTTTGAGCCTCTCTGCACAACAGTGTGAATCTAGCCTGAACGGGGCCTTAAACTTAGTCTGACGCATGAATCGGACTGATGGTATATCAAGCACAGAAAAAGACTTGTGATGATCACTTAGGAATATGGCTACATGAGATTACAAAGGGCTCCGATTAAAGCTTAAAAAATACTGGCATTTGACATTGTTTTTCTCAGCCTGTAAAAGCACCTGTATGTTAACTTATGTGTCCATGTGCACACAGGCGTTTACAGACATATTAGAAGCAGAGCAATTACAGTCTGAGAAAAAAAAAAAACATGGAAAGCACGTGTAGCGGGGTCCTCAATTTAAGGGGAGTGTTTGGGAGGTAGTATGCCCAAACACGTTGATTTGTCAGGGTTTACAACCATTTTTATCCACAGGGAGAGTATTGGTGTACAGTTCCCTGTGGCCTACGGGTGGCACTGCCATAGTAGGCTAGGGTTGAACCACTAGTACAGGGCTGTGCTTTTTGTGTCCCCTCTCGGCAAACGTACGGTAGGGCGGGGTTAACCTACAGTGCGTGCTGGGAGAGGAGATAAAAAGGGGCAGACGCTGCCTGTTCGGGGTTAGTCGGTGGGGTCCTACCCCTGGTTCGTGTTCCAGTCCCTCCTGGGCGCCCTAGGTCCGGGGGCGGGTGTTCTCTGTCCCTGTTCCATCCTGGGCACCTTTAGTCCCAGGGTGAGGTACTACTCCGCTGTTCCTGTCCGTCCTGGATGCGAGGACTCAGGAATTGCAGCAAAGGCCTGGGCCCAGCACCTTTGGCTGGAGCCCAATGGGGATCGAGGAGTCTCAGGCTGCCGCCTTGCGAGGGGACCCGTATCTGAGTAGAGGAGGCCAGGGGAGGAACCGTTCCGAAGGACTGATGTGGTAGTCACAGTGAAGGAAAGGGTCCCGGTAACTCTCCGGAGGGATGTCTTCTCCCTAGGCCACGGACAAGTTCACCAGGTCTGTGATAGAGGCCTTGAGTAAAGCGTGAGTGTCATTTGGCTGCTAGTCTTGTCCTAAGTAGACTATCCATTTGAGGCTTAGTCTGTTCAAGAAACTGAACAGTGAGGTGACTAAGATTGTGCCTGGACCTTTCCCCACATCTTGTGCTATCCTTTTCTTGCTCCAACCTTTGTTTCTATCAAGAGACTGTTATTTGCTAAAAGAAGAAATAAACTCTCTGTTGGAGTTATAGCAAGTGTGGACATTCTATTCACTGGAGGAAACAAATACTCAAATCTGTTATCCACAGAGGTGAGAAAACCATTCCCTGGCTCAACTGTGAAATGACAAACCAACAACACAGCTCAACCTCTTAATTCAGGGGGGTACAGGCTTGTGGCATGGTGTGCCCCTTCTTCCTGCTAAGAGCCGAAGAACAGGGCAGGTAAAAGGGGGTCTGTGTGCTACACGTGGGGGCTCGAGTCCGGGATTGTTTCACAGGAAAAGAGGCCCAGAGTTTGAACTTGTTCCCCAGTGAAGTTCCATGGAGGTCGGCCATCTTAAAAGTGACTGCGCCACGAGGAGAACCCATGCTGCGTAGTTCGTGGGCGTGCCTACAGAAGAGAAGCCTGCGAACATTGCAGGAGATGGGAGGAGTCTCGCCATGTGAAGAGTTGCACGTGGGGACTTTGGCGCCAGAGAGACAGTGCGCGATGAATCGACTAGTGAGTGACATGGCGTCTAATGCCACATGGATTCCGAGTTCAACTACCATGAACGTTACCTCTTTTGCTGCTTCCGTAACGGATACGGGGATCCGCCTGAAGCCCCAGGGCCGCTTCGCGCTCTATGTATGCAGAGAAGTGGAGGCCCTTGGAGTGGTTTGTCCCGGATGCCAGGGACTGGTGGTACATCTTAAGCCCTTCGGGAGATGTAAGCAGTGTAAGGAGTTCTTGTTTGAAGTGGAGCAACCTACGGAAAAGCCTCGGGCCTTCCGCCTGAACTGCCTTACAGGCGCCACCACTTTGGAAGAAGGAACCAGAGCTTCCACAGTCACCCCTGCGCGCACTGATGAGACTTCGGAGGAAGTCGCGAGTGAAAGTGTTCCAGTTGTTGAGGAACCGGAGTTCGAGAGACCGGAGGATGCTGTTTCGGTCTTTACGTTACAGCTTCCTGCGGCCGTGGTAGAGTCACAACTAGGGCTGCAACTAATGATTATTTTCATAATCGATTAGTTGGCCGATTATTGTATCGATTAATCGACTAATCGGTTAATAAACGTACAAAAAAAAAAAAGGTAATTTTGCTGCGATTTGCATTTTTTTTTTTTTTTTGCCCAATTTGTTGTTGGGCAGATTACAAGACACAAATTGCCGCAAAAACACATTACATGCTTTTCTGCAGCTTCTCCATTGAAGTATATTAAACCAAAAAAACAAAATACACCATTTTGCGTTAAAAAAAGTCCTTGCCCTTTCCAAATACGCAGCAGCTGAAAAAATCATGGATGTGAACGTGTCCCATAGGAAACCATGTAAATGAACTGTAGCGTGTTTCTGAAAAAAGCACCAAAAAACAGAGGAGTGACCCAGGCCTGAAAGGTTTAGTAACATAATGGGGTTAAAAACTAAAATTGGTACAAAAAGAGCAAATAATCGCTACTGAAAGGGGTTAATTTTTTACTGTGAGACAGTGAAAGTAATATTTACAGTAGCGATTTGTTCTTTTTGTACTATAAAGGGCTAATTTTAGTTTTTTTTTAACCCCATTATGTTACTGGCCGATTAATCGATTATGAAAATTGTAATCGATTAATTTCATAATCGATTAGTTGTCGATTAATCGATTAGTTGTTTCGGCCCTAGTCACAACCCAGCGCTTGCCCGGATCGGATGCTTCCGTGGGAAAAAGTTCCTGACGTCCCGCTTCAGCTACAGGCAGAGGTAAGCCGGGGAAAGGGACCTTGGCTAAGGTCTGAAGTGCCGGGGATGCTTGGGTCAGGGATCCCAGGGCCCTTGAACTGGTTAGAGGTGGTGATTCATCATCTACCCGGAGTTACTTGCCGGCGGAGGAATGTGATACCTCTGACCTGGAGTCAGTCTCCAATCCAGGGGATGATGTGGCCATTGATGAGTTGTTTGAGCGGAAGGGTTGGGATAAGATGCCCCTGTCCTCGTCCCAAAGGAAAAAGGACTCACCCATGTTCACTGGGGATACAACACCCCGGGTGGAGGCCCCGGAGCCTGAGGAGGAGTCTGTCCCACTGTCTACCCTTCCACCATTGGAGATGCCTGCACCTGTTGCCGAGGTGTCCAGAGTGTCACTACGGGCCCCCATGACAGGCAGTGAAAGTGCCTCGACACCCAGACGCCATAGTTTTGCCAGGGACGGGAGATCGAGCGACCATGCCGCCATTGTCTCGGTTACAGAGGTTGTTCAGCCAAAGAGTTGCAAGCGAGTGCGGATGGGAATACCCGTACTTACCAAAATAACTTTTATATGAGGTAGAGGTCCATAGATGTCGATGGTACGCAGATTTTGTATGGACTCACTTGAAGGTACCCCAGGCCCGGAGGTACTATTCTTGTTCTGCTGCAGTTACTAAACGTTTCAAAGACTGTAAGGAATCCTGGATGCTGAGAAGGCATATACATGTCGATAAGGTGGTTGTTTGCAGGAAAGGCAAGGACAATGCAGTGTACCATATAGACACATTTGATAAGAACTGGAAGCCATTGGTATTGCCAGACCCGCAGTACTATCTTTAGAGACTGAACTCTTGTGTTGCCTTTTTGTTTTATTCTGGAGTGTACTCTCCTGGAGCCAAGAACTCTAACCCTTGCATAGGGGGTTGTTTTTTTCTCTACTTACTGGAAGAGCGGGAGCAGTTTTTTTTCTCCCTCTCACAGTATCAAAAGACAGAGACTTTTGGGGTAGAATAGCTTAGAGCAGGGTTTCTCAACTCCAGTCCTCAAGGCACCCCAACAGGTCATGTTTTCAGGCTTTCCATTATTTTGCACAGGTGATTTGATCAGTTTCACTGCCTTGTAATTACCACATCTGTTTCATCTGAGGGAAATCCTGAAAACATGACCTATTGGGGCGCCTTGAGGACTGGAGTTGAGAAACACTGGCTTAGAGAAAGGACCAAAGGAGAAGAAGCAGAAAGATTTACCCTTGGAAGAAAAAAATTAGTTTTCCTAACCGGTGTCTTGACGGTGGCGCTTCCACTAGGTGGCAGTGTTACGTAACTTTTTACATTGCAGTTCAAATGCAACTTACTTTTAGAAGGGAGAGGTTTTTCTCTCGGGGGGAATCTCTTCATTCTAATGTACATAGTTTAGAATGTAAATTATTGGTTGTGTGGTTTTTTTCCTCTACAGGCAGACGCCGAGCAAACCACTGAGAATGGGGTGGGTTTAGCCATTGTAGACAGGAGGAGAATGTAAATCCTAAATGTGTTTCTGTGACATTGAGAATGTGATGTACACATGTGTTTCTTTGATCTTCCTTCACCTCTGTATTTAACTCCCTTTTCCCCATCTTCAGGTTCTGGCACAATTTAACTTTTTTTTTCTATTGTTCTCCAAATAGTTTTTTTTAGATAGTTTCTGGAATAGGTCTATGTTCACTCAGGCTTGAGAGACATAGGTTTGCTCCAGACACTGGGGACCAGTGTCCATTAGTAAGGGGAGTATGTAGCGGGGTCCTCAATTTAAGGGGAGTGTTTGGGAGGTAGTATGCCCAAACACCTTGATTTGTCAGGATTTACAACCATTTTTATCCACAGGGAGAGTATTGGTGTACAGTTCCCTGTGGCCTACGGGTGGCGCTGCCATAGTAGGCTAGGGTTGAACCACTAGTACAGGGCTGTGCTTTTTGTGTCCCCTCTCGGCAAACGTACGGTAGGGCGGGGTTAACCTGCCGTGCGTGCTGGGAGAGGAGATAAAAAGGGGTAGACGCTGCCTGTTCAGGGTTAGTCGGTGGGGTCCTACCCCTGGTTCGTGTTCCAGTCCCTCCTGGGCGCCCTAGGCCCGGGGGCGGGTGTTCTCTGTTCCGGTTCCATCCTGGGCACCTTTAGTCCTAGGGTGAGGTACTACTCCGCTGTTCCTGTCCGTCCTGGATACGAGGACTCGGGAATTGCAGCAAAAGCCTGGGCCCAGCACCTTTGGCTGGAGCCCATTGGGGATCGAGGAGTCTCAGGGTGCCGCCTTGCGAGGGGACCCATATCTGAGTAGAGGAGGCCGGGGGAGGAACCGTTTCGAAGGACTGATTCATAGTCACGGTAAAGGAAAGGGTCCCGGTAACTCTCCGGAGGGATGTCTTCTCCCTAGGCCACGGTCAAGTTCACCAGGTCTGTGATAGAGGCCTTGAGTAAAGCGTGAGTGTCATTTGGCTGCTAGTCTTGTCCTAAGTAGACTATCCATTTGAGGCTGAGTCTGTTCAAGAAACTGAACAGTGAGGTGACTAAGATTGTGCCTGGAGCTTTCCCCACATCTTGTGCTATCCTTTTCTTGCTCCAACCTTTGTTTCTATCAAGAGACTGTTATTTGCTAAAAGAAGAAATAAACTCTCTGTTGGAGTTATAGCAAGTGTGGACATTCTATTCACTGGGGGAAACAAGTACTCAAATCTGTTATCCACAGAGGTGAGAAAACCATTCCCTGGCTCAACTGTGAAATGACCCACCAACAACACAGCTCAACCTCTTAATTCAGGAGGGTACAGGCTTGTGGCATGGTGTGCCTTTTCTTCCTGCGAAGAGCCAAAGAACAAGTCAGGTAATATTTTGGCCAATAGGATACATTTAAGATAAAACGCATGGCGCGCCTGCAGTGGGCTTTTCTCCTGCCAGGAGTTCTGACGTTTAGAGGAGCAAAGCAAACACCCTGTGTGCATGAGGTCTATTGGGTAGATTATGAAATTTTATGGACATTAGACTATTAAAGAAGTAGGGAATCCGAGCTCAGGAAAACACCAGACAGAGGTTGCAACGCCCCTAAAAACTCCCTAGGGGAGAATAGGATATAATATAAAAGAATGGGGTGTTGGCGCTACCTCCCACTATAGAGACCCACCGGCTCTAAATGATCTCAAGTAGATGTATAAGGACAGGCTGTACTGAGTTCCAGGGTCTGTACACCTACGGTGCCCATTATGAGGGGTTCCCACCATCCCTGTACTGAGTTCCTGGGTCTGTACACCTACTGTGCCAATTATGCAGGGTTCCCACCATCCCTGTGCAGAGTTCCTGGGTCTGTACACCTGAGGTGCCCATTATGAGGAGTTCCCACCATCCCTGTACTGAGTTCCCAGGTCTGTACACCCGCTGTGCCCATTATGAGGGTTCCTCCCACCATCCCTGTACACCTACTGTGCCTATTGTGAGGGGTTCCCACCATCCCTGTACTGAGTTTCTGGGTCTGTACACCTACTGTGCCTATTATGAGGGGTTCCCATCCTCCCTGTAAAAAGTTCCTGGGTCTGTACAACTGCTGTGCCCATTATGAGGGGTTCCCACCATCCCTGTGCTGAGTTCCTGAGTCTGTACACCTGCTGTGCCCATTATGAGGGGTTCCCATCATCCCTGTGCTGAGTAGGGATGAGCTCGGTGTTCGAGTCGAACATAGGTTCGACTCGAACATCGGCTGTTCGCGTGTTCGGCGAACAACGAACGATTTGGGCCGTTCGCGCCAAATTCGAGTGACGCGAACGGCCCACAATACACTGCGCCATCGCAGTGTAATCCCAGCGCTGTGATTGGCCAAGCATGCACTGTGACCCTGCATGCTTGGCCAATCACAGCGCCGGCAGCGAGGAGAGCGATGATTGGCCACAGGCAGGATGCCTGTGGCCAATTATAGCTGAGGGGGTTTAGTACACGCCCCACACTATAAAAGGCCGCCAGCACGGCGGCCTCGTGTAGTGTGATCCGGAGCAGGGAAAGTGAAGGATAGGCAGGGACAGTGTCAAATCTTGTCAAATCTATTCTTTGCTAAACCTTGTGTGTAGGGACAGAGAAGGATAGGCAGGGAGAGTGTCAGTGTCATATTCTTTGCTAAACCCTGTGTGTAGGGAGAGAGAAGGATAGGCAGGGAGAGTGTCAGTGTCATATACTTTGATAAACCTTGTGTGCAGGGAGAGAGAAGGATAGGCAGGGGACAGTGTCAGTGTCATATTCTTTGCTAAACCTTGTGTGCAGGGAAAGAGAAGGATAGGCAGGGAGAGTGTCAGTGTCATATACTTTGATAAACCTTGTGTGCAGGGAGAGAGAAGGATAGGCAGGGGACAGTGTCAGTGTTGCTAAGCCTCCTGCACACTATACACCTGAAGTTAGCCCGTATTGCTGCTTTTTCCTGGTGTGTTACACCAACAGGATTTTGCGGCACTTACAGCGGGCGGAGTGTGCCTCCTGACCATATTACACCTTAACTTAGCCTGTATTGCTGCTTTTTCCTGGTGTGTTACACCAACAGGATTTTGCGGCACTTACAGCGGGCGGAGTGTGCCTCCTGACCATATTACACCTTAACTTAGCCTGTATTGCTGCTTTTTCCTGGTGTGTTACACCAACAGGATTTTGCGGCACTTACAGCGGGCGGAGTGTGCCTCCTGACCATATTACACCTGAACTTAGCCTGTATTGCTGCTTTTTCCTGGTGTGTTACACCAACAGGATTTTGCGGCACTTACAGCGGGCGGAGTGTGCCTCCTGACCATATTACACCTTAACTTAGCCTGTATTGCTGATTTTTCCTGGTGTGTTACACCAACAGGATTTTGCGGCACTTACAGCGGGCGGAGTGTGCCTCCTGACCATATTACACCTGAACTTAGCCTGTATTGCTGCTTTTTCCTGGTGTGTTAGTTACACCAACAGGATTTTGCGGCACTTACAGCGGGCGGAGTGTGCCTCCTGACCATATTACACCTGAACTTAGCCTGTATTGCTGCTTTTCCCATTTCCCTGCAGGCCATTAGAATATCTGGAAGGCAAACAAGGAGAGGCAGACAGTCAGGAGCCAATAAAAGTAGGATTTTTAAAACAGCTTACCTGTAAAATCCTTTTCTTGGAGTACATCACGGGACACAGAGCGGCATAGTCATTACTATGTGGGTTATATAGAATTACCTTCAGGTGCTGGCACTGGCAACTTCCAAAACAGGAAGTACCCTCCCCTATATAAGCCCCTCCCATCCGGGAGCACCTCAGTTTTGTAGCAAAGCAATACGTGTCCCCAAAAGAGGGGTGGGAGCTCTGTGTCCCGTGATGTACTCCAAGAAAAGGATTTTACAGGTAAGCTGTTTTAAAAATCCTACTTTCTTGTTCATACATCACGGGACACAGAGCGGCATAGTCATTACTATGTGGGACGTCCCAAAGCAATGCCAAATGAGGGGGGGGGGATACACCATACATAAGCTGGGCACCATCAGGCATGAGGATCTTTTGCGGCCTGCAACACACTGCGCCCAAAGGCGACATCCTCCTGACTTCTAACGTCCACCTGGTAGAACCTAGTAAACGTGTGTACTGAAGACCATGTTGCGGCCTTACAAATTTGAGCCAGGGAGGCCTGGTGATGCACTGCCCATGAAGTTCCAACTGCTCTCGTGGAGTGCGCCCTAACTTTGAACGGAGGCGGTCTCCTTCTCAAGCCATAGGCTTGTATTATGACCTGTCGAATCCACTTGGCTAAAGTAGATTTTGATGCTGCCTGACCCTTTCTGGGGCCTTCCGGCAGAACAAACAAAGAATCCATTCTACGAATCTGAGCAGTGGCTTTTAGATAAGCTTTAACTGCTCTTACTACATTCAAAGAATGCAATAACTTTTCCTCAACCGAGCTCGGTTTGGGGAAAAAGAAGGAAGAACCACATCCTGGTTCAAGTGAAACCTCGATACCACCTTAGGAAGAAAGGCTGGGTGAGGACGTAATACTACTCTGTCCTCATGAATAACCAGATATGGCTCTTTACAGGACATGGCGGCTAATTCCGACACTCTTCTAGCCGAGCATATGGCTACTAAAAATATAAATTTTCTGGTGAGTAGAACCAAGGAAATGTGCCGCAAAGGTTCAAATGGCTGCTTCTGCAGAACCGACAGAACCAAATTTAGATCCCATGGACATATGGGAGCTTTAATCGGTGGAATAATACGAGTCACCCCTTGCATAAAGGATTTGACAAGTGAATGCATAGCCAGGGGCCTTTGAAATAGTATTGATAAGGCCGAAACCTGACCCCTGACAGTACTTAAGGCAAACTTCCTGTCTACAGCCCACTGTAGGAAGTCCAGAATTCTGCCTATAACGTACTTACGTGGATGCCACTTTCTGGCCTCGCACCAAGTGATGTACGCCTTCCAAACTCTATAGTAGATCTGCCTGGATACAGGCTTCCTGGCATTGATTATAGTTGATACCACAGAGTTAGAGAGACCTCTCTTCTTTAGGATGTGGGATTCAATAGCCAGGCCGTTAAACTTAGAGTTAGTAAGGAAGGGTGGTATATCGGCCCTTGCGAAAGCAGGTCCGGACGACGTGGAAGGGTCCAAGGACTCCCCACAGACATTTAGATGATCTCCGCGTACCAGGCCCTTCGGGGCCACGCTGGAGCCACCAAGATCACCGGCTTCTTTTCCAACCTGACTCTGCGAAGGAGTCGAGGCAACAATTGTAGCGGAGGGAATGCATATATCAGTCTGAACTGATTCCAAGGGAACACCAGAGCATCCGAGCCGCAAGCGAGGGGATCCCTTGTCCGGGA
This sequence comes from Rana muscosa, assembly GCA_029206835.1. Taxonomy (NCBI): domain Eukaryota; kingdom Metazoa; phylum Chordata; class Amphibia; order Anura; family Ranidae; genus Rana; species Rana muscosa. Next base: position 60,121,927 of record CM055122.1, on the reverse strand, counting down.
GACAAATCTGTCCACCTTTGCGTTGAATCTGGATGCTAGCAGATCTACATCCGGTGTTCCCCACCGCTGACATATTGCTCGGAAGACCTCGGGATGAAGGGACCATTCCCCTGGGCATAACTGTTGGCGACTTAGAAAGTCCGCCTTCCAATTCTCCACCCCTGGAATGAAGACAGCTGACATACATGGGACATGCTTTTCTGCCCATTCCAGGATGTGACTTACTTCCCTCTGGGCTGCACGACTCCTGGTGCCTCCCTGATGATTGATATATGCCACTGCTGTGGCATTGTCTGATTGAATTCTGACAGGGGACCCTTGGAGTCTGGATGCCCAGGCTACTAGGGCATACCGGGCTGCTCGTATCTCTAAGAGATTGATGGGCAGGGTTTTTACTACATTTGACCATCTGCCCTGGAGAGACCATTGCTCCAGTACTGCCCCCCAGCCTATAAGGCTGGCATCTGTAGTGACCACCTTCCAGGATATCGGACTGAAGGGTTTTCCCTTCTGGAGATTCTGGGGGATCAACCACCAGCAGAGACTCTTCCGAACGGAAGGGGACAAAGCCATCGGGAAGTCTAGAGCCTGAATTTTTCCGTTCCAGGCTGACAATATGGCCCTCTGTAAATTCCTTGAGTGGAATTGGGCGTATGGCACAGCTTTGAATGATGCTACCATCTTTCCTAGCAGCCTCATGCACAGGCGTATGGACGGCTGTCTTTTTGCACAAAGCAGACGGACCAAGCCCCTCAAAGAGGATACCTTGTTTAGAGGTAAGAAAATCTTCCTCTGGTCTGAATCCAGCCGTAGCCCTAGATATACCAGGTTTTTCACTGGCTGTAGGGCTGACTTGTCCAGGTTGATGACCCAACCGTGAGATTCTAGATACTTGATTGTATCGACAATTACCACTTCTAGCTTGGCAACTGAGTGGTCCATCAACAACAGGTCGTCTAGGTATGCCATTATCGTTACACCTCGTGTTCTTAGATCGGCCAACAGTGGGGCCAGAATTTTTGTGAACACTCGTGGTGCTGTGGCCAGACCGAATGGTAAGACTCTGAACTGAAAATGGCGCCCTTCTACTGCAAAGCGTAGAAATTTTTGATGACCTGGAAAGATGGGAACATGCAAGTAAGCATCTTTGATGTCGATGGAGGCTAACCATTCCTCCCCCTGTAGGGCAGCGGTGACCGATCGGATCGACTCCATCCGGAAGGACCGGACGTTTAGAAATTTGTTTAGACTCTTTAGGTCCAATATGGGTCTTATGTCCCCGTTTGGTTTCGGGACTGTGAAAAGGTTTGAGTAGAAACTCAACCCCCACTCTTCCATAGGAACCTCCATAATTACTCCTTGGAGCAATAGTTGTTCTAACGCCACTAGGAGACACCTTCTTTTCAGAGGGTCTTTTGGCATGCCTGACCACATAAAATGGGAAGGAGGAGACTCTTTTAACTCCAACTTGTATCCCCGAGTTACTGCGGAGAGCACCCATCTGTCTTTGATCGTCTCCCGCCAGGTCTCTGTGAACAACTGAAGTCTTCCCCCCACCCGTTTGAGTGGGGGCAGCCCTTCATAGGCTTGACTTGGAGGCTGGTTTAGTACCTCTTCGGATCCAGGGTTTTTTATTACCCTGTGACTGTCCCTGATTTTTACCTCCTGAGTTTGACCGAGGAGGCCGTCGGAACTACTTAGTAGCAGACGTCCCAGGGATAGGAGAGGCAGTCCTCTTAAAAGATGGACCCCTAGACCTCTTTTTAATTGGTAAGAGAGTACTTTTACCACTGGAAATCTTCTGGATATATTTATCCAGGTCTTCGCCAAAAAGGCGTTCTCCATGAAATGGGAAGCTAACTAAGAGCTTCTTACAGGGAGCCTCAGCAGACCAGTTCTTGAGCCACAGAAGCCTACGCATATGTACCAAAGACAGCGTGAGGCGGGAGGCCTGATGGATAGAATCCTTGATGGCGTCAACCGCAAAGCATAATGCTCTAGGCAGATCAGCCAGAGCCTGGGCCTGCTGGTCTGGCAAATCCCTCAGGACCATTTTCATTTGATCCTTTAAAGCTTGGCAGACCCCAATAGCTGCCACTGCTGGCTGTGTAACAGCCCCTGCTGTGGAAAAAGCAGATTTTAATAAAGATTCCAATTTTTTATCTACTGGATCTTTGAACATTTGAACATTATCTACTGGACATGTCAGTGATTTGTTCACAGAAGAAATGGCTGCGTCCACCGTAGGAACATTCCATCTCTGGGTGAATTTTTCCTCCATGGGATAGATCACCTGAAATTTCTTAGGTGGAACAAATAGTTTATCAGGATGTTCCCAGTCCTGGTATATAAGTCCTTCCAATAATGGATGAATTGGAAAGGAGCAATTAATCTGGGGAGCTTTTAGCGACCCCAACGAGGAGACAGCAGTAGTTGATGGTTCAACAAGAGGCATTTTAAATGCAGATCGAACCCTGTCAGTTAGGGTCTGGACCCACAATCTTTCAGTCTGTGATGCTGAAAATGGTTCACTACTGTCGATTCCTCAAAAACAGAGTTAACCTCCTCCTGATCCCCTTCAGGTAGGTCAGTCCCTTCCTGGGACTGTTGCTCTGCCAACAGGCACTCTAATGGAGGGGATGGAGATCTGGCGCGCTTTCTTTCCTGTAGAGAAGAAGCGATCAATGCTGCCAATCTCTGCTCCAATCCCTCCAGAGTTGAGGCAAAAACCTCCTCTGTTATATATGCAGGAGCAGGTGGACTGAGGACAGCCGCAGTACCTGGCACTCCCGGGGGTTCCTTAGGGGTATTAACCTCTGATTTCTCAGGGGAGGAGGGTGCAGATGACTGCTCCAGATCCTCAGAGCCCGATGGAGACCCCCTACACTTCCTGAGAGGTATATCTCGGAGTTTTTTAGGCGGCATATTCCTTAGTTCAAAGCTGAGGTATTCCAGCCCCAATACACCCCTTTACTGAAATAGTCTAATGCAATTTGCTGCTATGTACATCAGTGGGTGTCTACTAATGCGTCTTTCTTGGGATGCCTGTATCAACCGCCCGCTGTAAGCCCCTATACCATGCTACCAGCTCCTTTTCATGCTCTGTGTCCATAGCAAGCAGCGTGGACTGAGTCCTTTTATCTTGCTGGGACGCCCGCACATGCGCCGAAGCGCTGGGCGCACAGAGCGCGTCATCCGCCAGGCTCCGCCCCCTTTTTTGAAGCTAAATCTATAAAAAGAAAGCGTGTGTGCGCGCGCGCGCGCATGCACGTGTGCACTCTTGGCGCCATGTAGGGAGAGGAGCCAGGGTCCCTGTTTCACCAGGACTCGGGGATGGAAGGAAACTACTTGGCAGCATGACAGAGGAATGCAGCTTCCCTGATAGAGAGCTCACTCATCTGCCTGGACTTTCACCATGGAAGGAATAGTCCCAAGAAAAAAAGACGTTCCACAGCGGCCTCTAGTGGACAAACACAGGTACCGCACTTTTGTCTTTTTTTTTTTTTTTTAAAACCTCCTTTATGAAAAACATTTCTAGGTTTACAGTTTTTAAAACTTCCCTTATGAAAAGACATTTCTAGGATTTCTTAGGCATATACAGCTATTAGCGGGAATACCTTTAGGTAACAGGCAGAAAGACATATTAGGCTTGGGGGTCCCCTCAATAGAACCAAGTTCCTGAGGGGCCCCCACTTACCTTTTCCCCGCCGCAGGACTTTGTTTGGTCCACAGAAGCCCAAACTTCACCTCTCACGGCAGGCATTGTACTAGACCTTCAGGGACCGGGTTCCCAAGGATTCCACTCCCCTGGACCTGTATAGCACCCTGCACAGATAGCCTCTTGGTTTTGGGTATGACCAGAGCTCTGGATCCCAGGGTCCAGCCCTCCTAAGAGAGGCATTACAGGCAAAACCCTGCTCTTCTCTGCAAGGCCCGGGTACCGACCGTTTAGCTATGAAGCTTTTTTGGTCGGATCCGGAATAGCTTGCTAAGGCCCAGAGAACCTGTACACAAGCCCAGATGAATACATGTTAACCTTGGCCAACACCTTAGACACTGGCAAAAAACTGAGGTGCTCCCGGATGGGAGGGGCTTATATAGGGGAGGGTACTTCCTGTTTTGGAAGTTGCCAGTGCCAGCACCTGAAGGTAATTCTATATAACCCACATAGTAATGACTATGCCGCTCTGTGTCCAGTGATGTATGAACAAGAAAGAGGGCAAGCAGGCTCTGTGTCTAGAGACAACAGTGCTTGTCGTGGACGCGGTGCATCGCCATCAGCACGTGGCCATGGGACACGCTTGTCCTTCTTTTCGGCAGCTGGACGTGTTGAGCCGCATCATGCCGAAGACTTGGTAGAGTGGATGACCAAGCCCTCCTCATCCTCCTCATCCTCTCTCACCCAGGCTCAGGGTACTGGCAAAGCAGCTGCCAAAGCATCCTCTTCCCTGGTATCAATGTCATCATCAATCACTCCTTCCCTAGACCAACCATGTCCTCCTGAGGAGTCCCCCGAACTGTTTGAGCACAGTGTTGGGTACATGCTCCAGGAGGATGCCCAGCGTTTCGAAGGGTCTGATGATGATACCCAGCTAGAGGAAGGCAGTAGCATGAGAGCAGAGAGAGGGGATGCTCAAGAAGGACACCAATCTGGCAGTCATGTTCCAGCAGCTGCAGCATACTGCCAGATTGGCTCCAGTGATGAGGAGGGAGGGGATGATGAGGTCACTGACTCCACGTGGGTGCCTAATAGGAGAGAGGAGGAGGAGGATGAGGAGGAGGCACATCTCCAACGAGGCAGGATGCCCTCGGGGGGCCAGCGTAAGGGCAGCACACCGACGGAATCACACCGCAGAGCTCCGCCTGTGCAGGGCACTGCCTCTGCCCGTTATTCAAAAAGTTCTTTGGTGTGGGCCTTTTTTGAGTCGAGTGCATCAGATCGCACAGCTGCTGTTTGCAACATATGTCTCAAGCGTATATCGCGTGGCCAAAACATCACCCGCTTGGGCACCACATGCTTGACCAGACATATGTTGACCTGCCATGCAGCTCGTTGGCAAGCCTACCTTAAAGACCCACACCAAAGAACAAAGCTGACCTCTTCTTGCACCGCATCAGCTGGGATCTCCAACCCCACTATACCTTCAGTCCTCTCTGAAACCTGCTCTGAGAGTAATGAAGGTGTAGAATTAGGTGTGTCACAGCCAAGTACTTGCGGGCACTCTGCTAGCAGTACACCGACGTCCGATTCTAGCAGGCAAATTTCCCTGCCCCAGCTGCTGGACCGTCGAAAGAAGTTCACTCCCAGCCATCCACATGCCCAGCGGTTGAATGCTAGCTTGGCTAAATTGCTAGCGCTTCAACTGCTGCCTTTTCAGTTGGTAGACTCGGCCCCCTTCCGTGAGTTTGTGCAATGTGCGGTTCCTCAGTGGCAGGTTCCCAAACGCCACTTTTTCTCATGGAAGGCGATTCCGGCTCTCTACCGGCATGTGGAAGGCAATGTCTTGGCCTCGCTGGACAGGGCAGTCAGCGGTAAGGTGCATATTACCGCTGACTCATGGTCCAGCAGGCATGGACAGGGACGTTACCTTTCTTTCACGGCCCATTGGGTCACTCTTTTGGCAGCTGGGAAGGATGCAGGACAAGGTGCAGTAGTGTTGGAGGTTGTTCCACCGCCACGCCTCCAAAATGCTACTACTGGTTGTGACACACCTCTGTCCTCCACCCCCTCCTCTTCTTCTTCCTCCGTGGCCTCTTCCTGTGCTTTGTCCTCGGAACCAGCGGTGCTCCGTAGGCGTTCAAGGGGCTACGCAAGTACGCAGGCAAAAAGATGCCATGCCGTGCTTGCGCTGGTGTGTTTGGGGGACAGGAGCCACACTGGGGCAGAGGTTCTGTATCAGGCTACGTACTTACCGAGGCCGAGATGCCGAGAGTGGTTCACCCTTGCACCCAAGCGCACTCCGCCCCCTGGAGGTGAGACAGGGAGAGGACAGCACGAGGGAGCACTGGCCACCAGCAGGTAGAGGTGTCTTGCTGAAGAATCTAGCAGGGATGAGTCTGAAGAACAGGCCAGGAGTCACACCAAGGGTAGACAGGGTCAAACAGCAACCAGTAGCAAAGGTACAAGTCCGTTTAGGAGTTTAGCAGAAGGCACCAGAATAGTCAGGTTAGGCAAGAAGTCCAGGGTACAGGCAGAAGGTAGAGGGCTGGAGACAGGCAGCAGATCCGGGTCACAGGCCGAGGGTCAAGCACAAGGAGAGAGGTAGAAGTCCGTTTAGCAAGCCAAGGGGTCAGGTTCAGGAGAGGCAGAAGCGTAGTCAAATCCGGTCCGGGTCACAGCAGGAGAACTTTAACTTCTTTCAGGCACAAGGAAACACAGTAAAGCTGACAAACCAGCAACCAGATAGTGTTACTGCGTCTGTTTAAATAGGCCCGCCTGTAGTCCCATTGGCGAGCTATTGCGCATGCGCATTCGTCGTTACGCCAGTGCGCGCACCCGAGCACGCCGAAGCGCCGTCCCGCCACGCACGCGCATGCGCCGATGCGCCGTTTTGCCGCGCATGCGCACTGAGCGCAGATTGGTGACAACAGACGGGGAATTTCCCTGACAGTGCCCCCCCCCCGAGGGGCGGACTCCGGACGCCCAGACTGGCCATTAATTCCGGATGTTCTTGGTGAAAGGCTCGTATTAGGCGAGGAGCATGCAAGTTCCTGGATGGTTCCCAGGAGTTGTCTTCCGGGGGGTACCCCTTCCATTTAACCAAGTATTGTAACTGTCTGCCTTTTTTCCTACAGCCCAGGATGGATTCCATCTCAAATTCCTTTTCCCCATCTATTTCAACTGGTGGTGGAGGAGGTTCAGCTCTTCCAGGAAAGGCGTTGGGAATGACGGGTTTTAATAAAGATGAGTGGAACACTGGGTGAATCCTATAGGAATCAGGTAATGCTAGTTCAAAAGCCACAGGATTAATAGCTCGTTTGATCTTGAAGGGCCCGATAAATCTAGGGCCGAGCTTTCGAGAGGGAATAGGCAATCTGAGGTTGGCGGCGGAAAGCCAAACTTTTTCCCCGACTCTGAACGCCGGGTTTTCCTTCCTCCCCCGGTCATAAAATTTCTTGTAGGATCCCTGGGCATTCCGCATCATCTCCTGGAGTCTTTGGAAATTCGCCTGGACAGAGGCCACTCGGTCCTGGACCGCGGGAACAGGGCTCTCGGGGATGTTTTCAGGGAGAAAGGAGGGATGAAAACCGAAATTGGCCCAAAAGGGGGTTTGATTGGTAGCAGAATGCATTGAATTGTTATAGGCAAACTCTGCGTAAGGAAGTAGAGATGCCCAGTCATCCTGGGAAGCAGAGCAGAAACAACGGAGGTATTGCTCCAGGGTCTGATTGGTTCTTTCTGTCTGGCCATTGCTTTTGGGGTGGTACGCTGACGAGAGGCAGGTTTTGACTTCTAGTGACTTGCAGAGTTCCTTCCAGAATTTCGAAGTGAACTGGACACCTCTGTCGGAGGTGATACTCTTTGGTATTCCATGAAGCCTGGTTATCTCCTTAAAAAAGATTTGAGCAGTATCCATGGCTGAAGGTGTCCCAATCATCGGTAAAAAGTGAGCCATTTTTGAGAGGCGGTCCACAACGACCAGAATCATGGTAAACCCTCCGGAGGAAGGCAAGTCCACGATAAAGTCCATGGACACGTCCGCCCAAGGGCGCTCAGGAATGGGTAAGGGCTTGAGCAGGCCCCAACTCTTGGTGTTTGACCCCTTGTTACGCTGACACTGAGTGCAGGAAGAGACATAAGACTTACAATCTTGCCTCCAGCCTGGCCACCAGAAGGAGCGGGAGACAAGTTCCGACGATTTACGTGCTCCGAAGTGACCTGCCAGTTTGAGATCGTGGAAGGTCCTCAAGACCAGCGGTCTTGTTTCCAGAGGGACGAAAATCTTGTCCTGGGACCAGAATAGGCCGTCCCGCTTCTCCAGGGAGGTAGTGACCGGATCAGAGCAGAGCCCGGAAGCGATTTTAATAGAGGTGAGTAGATCGGCCCGGGGAATCAACAGAAAGTTCTGAGCTGACAGAATGGTGCCCGGTTGGGCCGACTGAGGGGTTTCCGGAAACATCCTGGATAGCGCATCCGCCTTCCCATTCTTGGAGCCGGGTCTATAGGAAATGTGAAAGTTGAACCGGGTGAAGAAAAGGGCCCAACGGGCCTGCCTGGGGCGCAGACGTTGAGCTGTTCTTAAGTACTCTAGATTTTTATGATCTGTGAAGATCATGATGGGGTGTACTGCCCCCTCCAGAAGGTATCGCCATTCCTCCAGTGCAAATTTTATGGCCAGTAATTCCCGGTCCCCTACATCATAGTTATGCTCCGGGGGAGTCAACTTTTTAGAGGCAAAGGCTACTGGATACAGGAGAGCCTTGGGGCCTCGTCTTTGAGAGAGGATGGCTCCGATGGCTGTCTCAGAGGCGTCCACTTCCAGGGTGAACGGCAGTAGAGGATCCGGGTGCTGAAGTACTGGTGCTGAAGTGAAGACGTCCTTGAGGCGAGAGAAGGCCTCTTGAGCTTCTGGAGACCAGTGAAAACGGTTATTTTGCCGGGTAAGTTGGGTTATTGGGGCCACAATGGAGGAAAAGCCCACGATGAATCTCCTATAGAAGTTGGCGAAGCCTATAAACCGCTGTACCCCCTTCTTGTCGGTTGGGGCTGGCCAGTCCTGAATGGCCTTCACCTTCTGCGGGTCCATCGCGACCCCATCGATGGAAATGATAAAGCCGAGGAACTGTACGGTGGTCTTTTCGAACTCGCATTTCTCAGCTTTGAGGTAGAGTTTGTGTTTCCGAAGGATGGTGAGGACCTTCATGACATGAGCCCGGTGGAGTTCGATGTTGGTGGAAAAGATGAGGATATCGTCCAGGTACACTACTAAGAAGTCATCAAGGTGCTGTCTGAAAATGTCGTTGACTAGGTGTTGGAAGGTGGCTGGAGCATTACAAAGACCAAACGGCATGACCGAATACTCAAAGTGTCCGAAACGAGATCTGAAGGCGGTTTTCCACTCGTCTCCGGCCCTGATTCTGATAAGATTGTAGGCCCCCCGTAGATCCAGTTTGGAAAAGACCCGAGCAGATCGGAAGCGCTGAAATAGCTCCGGAATAAGGGGTAGTGGGTACCTGTTCTTAATGGTTATCTTGTTTAGGTCCCGGTAATCGATACAGGGTCTTAAGGACCCGTCTTTCTTTTCCACAAAGAAGATTCCTGCACCGGCTGGAGAGGAGGAAGGGCGAATAAATCTTTTCTGGAGGTTTTCATCAATATAAGCCTTGAGGGCTTTCAACTCGGTTTCGGACAACGGAAAGATACGTCCGAACGGAATTTTAGAGCCCGGCAAGAGATCGATAGGGCAATCATAGGGCCGATGAGGTGGTAGATGGTCGGCTTGCTGCTTATCGAACACGTCCCGGAATTCTAGATAGACTGAAGGAACATGCTGTAGGTTGTCCGGCTTGGCAATCATGGAAGCGCAGACCGTAGAGGCAGAGGCAAGACAGTTCTGGGAACAATAGGAGGAGGTGAAGCTAACCTCTTTCTTCACCCAATTTATGAGGGGCTCGTGTGCCTGTAGCCAGGGAAGACCCAGGATGATGGGGAACATCGGGGAAGGTATGAGGTCTAACCGGAGAAGTTCTTGATGACCCGAGTCAGAGATGGCAAGGATAGGTTTGGTTTCCTGCGTGATCAGCCCTGAACGGGGCAAGGACCCATCCGCCAGGTGGATCTGAAGGCAGTGGTCCTTAGGTTGAGTGGGGACATGGAATCTTGAGGCTAAGGCAGAGTCCAGGAAACAGCTGCAGGCTCCAGAATCAATAATTGCCGGGAGGCGGATTGCCCCTTCCGGCAGCTGTAGAGACACAAAGAGAATGACATAAGACTGAGGGTTGTCAAAGAGTTGATAGTTTAAAGTGTCTTTAGAGATAGACTTACTAGGTCTTACGGGGCAGTTGAGGAGGAAGTGGCCGGCACCCCCGCAATATAGGCACAGATTGGCCTGGCGCCTTCGCTGTTTTTCCTCAGGAGTCAGGGGAGCCCGAACCAACCCGAGCTGCATGGGTTCTGGCTCAGGAAGAGGTGTGACTGCAGGCGCAGAGGTTGGTGGGTAGTGAGGTACAGTCCTGGATGGAGGCCAGTTGGGACGAGGAGATTGAAATCGCTCCGCCCGTCGTTCACGCAGACGCCTATCGAGTTGTATGGCGGATTGGATCAGGTTCTCCAAGGTAGTGGGGGTTTCGATCCTGGCCAGCTCGTCCTTGAGAGTCTCAGATAGTCCCTGGCGGTATTGGTATCTGAGGGCCGCCTCATTCCATTTGGTGTCGGCGGACCATTTCCTAAATTCCGACGTATAGTCTTCCACCGGTCTTCTCCCCTGAGTTAGGTTATGGAGGACGGACTCGGCCGTGGCTGATCGCTGGGGATCATCGTATAATTGAGCCATATGTTCAAAAAATGTCTCTACTGAGTCCAATATGGGGCTCTGTTGCTCCATCAGGCCATGGGCCCAGGCTTGAGGGTCATCCGTTAAGAGAGAGATGATAAACCCCACTTTTACTGCTTCCGAAGAGAAGGTCCTTGGTTGGAGGGCAAGGTAGAGGGAGCAGGCGTTTTTAAAGGCCCGGTATTTTTTGCGGACACCCGAAAAACGTTCCGGAATAGGGACCCTGGGTTCAGGGGTGGCCATCACTACTGTAGAACTCGTAGGTACTTGGGAGTTGGTGGCGGTGTTGGCAGAGGTGGCAGCTGTGGGGCCTGGTCCTAGGAGACCAGTGAGCTGTTGAAGACGGCCATCAATCTGAGTATATCCCTCTTGGAGTCTTTGGACAGTGTCCGTTAGGGTGGAGACCTGCTGGCAGAGGGTGTCAAATGGGGAACGCACTCTGTCGGCCTCAGACATCTGGCTGGTTTGTACTATCAGGCTACGTACTTACCGAGGCCGAGATGCCGAGAGTGGTTCACCCTTGCACCCAAGCGCACTCCGCCCCCTGGAGGTGAGACAGGGAGAGGACAGCACGAGGGAGCACTGGCCACCAGCAGGTAGAGGTGTCTTGCTGAAGAATCTAGCAGGGATGAGTCTGAAGAACAGGCCAGGAGTCAAACACCAAGGGTAGACAGGGTCAAACAGCAACCAGTAGCAAAGGTACAAGTCCGTTTAGGAGTTTAGCAGAAGGCACCAGAATAGTCAGGTTAGGCAAGAAGTCCAGGGTACAGGCAGAAGGTAGAGGGCTGGAGACAGGCAGCAGATCCGGGTCACAGGCCGAGGGTCAAGCACAAGGAGAGAGGTAGAAGTCCGTTTAGCAAGCCAAGGGGTCAGGTTCAGGAGAGGCAGAAGCGTAGTCAAATCCGGTCCGGGTCACAGCAGGAGAACTTTAACTTCTTTCAGGCACAAGGAAACACAGTAAAGCTGACAAACCAGCAACCAGATAGTGTTACTGCGTCTGTTTAAATAGGCCCGCCTGTAGTCCCATTGGCGAGCTATTGCGCATGCGCATTCGTCGTTGCGCCGGTGCACGCACCCGAGTACGCCGAAGCGCCGTCCCGCCACGCACGCGCATGCGCCGTTTTGCCGCGCATGCGCACTGAGCGCAGATTGGTGACAACAGACGGGGAATTTCCCTGACATTCTGTCTGCTCTGCAGGGGCAGGCCGAGAGGTGGTTGACGCCACGCCAGCTTAAGCCAGGAATGGTAGTTTGTGACAATGGCACCAACCTCCTCTCCGCTCTCCGACAGGGACAACTGACCCATGTGCCCTGTGTGGCTCACGTCCTTAACCTGGTGGTGCAGCGGTTCTTGGGCAGGTACCCGGGCTTACAGGATGTCCTGAGGTAGGCCAGGAAAGTCTGTGTGCATTTCCGCAGATCTTATAATGCCAGTGCTCGCCTGGCTGAGCTGCAAAAGGAGTTGAACCTGCCCAAGAACCGCCTTATATGTGACATGCCCACCAGGTGGAACTCAATGTTGGCCATGCTGCAGCGGCTGCACACGCAGCAGAGGGCCATCAATGAGTACCTGTGCGACTACGGCACCAGGACAGGGTCAGGGGAGCTCGGGTTTTTTTCACCACGCCAGTGGGGCATGATCAGGGATGCATGCACTGTCCTGGCACCATTTGAGGAGGCCACGAGGATGGTGAGCAGTGACAGTGCATGCATCAGTGACACTGTACCTCTTGTCCACCTGTTGGAACATACGCTGCGTGGAATAATGGACAGGGCACTTGAGGCAGAACAGAGGCAGGAAGAGGAGGACTTCCTTGCCTCTCAAGGCCCCCTTTACCCAGACAGTGTTCCTTCTGTCCCACCCATCGCACAGGAAGAAGAGGAGGAGGATTGTGTCAGCATGGAGGTGGAGCCTGGCACTCAGCATCATCAGCAGCAGTCTTTTAGGGATGATTTACAGTCCCAAGAAACCAGTGGACTTGTACGTGGCTGGGAGGAGGTGGCTGCGGATCATGTCGTCCTTAGTGACCCAGAGGACTCCGGACCGAATGCCTCAGCTAACCTACGCTGCATGGCCTCCCTGATCCTGCAAAGTCTGCGGAAGGATCCTCGTATTCTTCGAATCAAGGAGAGGGACCATTACTGGCTGGCCACTCTCCTTGATCCACGGTACAAGGGTAAGGTTGCAGACCTTATCTTACCGTCGCAGAGGATGAGACAACTCCGGGAGGCTTTGCAGAAAGGTCTGTGCAACGCGTTCCCAGAGACTGGGAGGTTACAAACTCCTGGTCCTGGACAACGAGTTGCTGAGGCTTCGGTCAGTCAAAGAAGGAGCGGTGGGGAAGGTGGCCGTCTGACCGATGCATTCAGACAATTCTTTAGTCCGCAGCCCCAAGGTATGATCGGTTCCAGCAACCTTCGCCAGCGTCTGATATACATGGTGCAGGAATACATAGGGGCAAGGTCAGACTTGGACACCTTCCCCACCGAAAATCCTCTGGCTTACTGGGTCTTGAGGATGGATCACTGGTCAGAGCTTGCACAGTATGCAATTGAGCTACTGGCCTGTCCTGCATCCAGCGTTCTTTCAGAACGCACATTCAGTGCTGCTGGAGGATTTGTCACGGATCACAGGGTGCGCCTGTCCACCGACTCTGTTGATCGACTGACCTTCATAAAGATGAACCAGTCTTGGATCACCACCAGCTACCAAACACCTGAAGCTGATATAACAGACTAATTTATTTTCAAATGTCACATCCCTTCAAGACTGATGCTGAGAGACTGTCCTGTTATGTTGACTGACTATCCTCCTCCTCCTCAATGATCCGATTGATGATGATGATAGCTTGGAAGAACATTTTTGTTTCTGGGTGCCGCCACCAGTGGCTAAGGCCCAATTTTTCAGCCCCTGTTTAACAGGGGCGTGTTATTACAATTTTTTATGCAATGCTTTGCAGCAGGGCTCATTCCTGCACTCCAACTAGAGTATCTGAGAGTGGTTGCAGTGTCGTGGCACCAGCACCAGTGGCTAAGGCCCAATTTTTCAGCCCCTGTTTTACAGGGGCGTGTAATTACAATTTTTGATGCAATACTTTGCAACAGGGCTCATTGCTGTGCTCCAAGTACAGTATCTGTGAGGGGTTGCAGTGTTGTGGCACCAGTGCCTAAGGCCCAATTTTTATGCCCCTGTTTAACAGGGGCATGTAATTACAATTCTTGATCTAATAATTCACAGCAGGGCCCATTCCTACACCCACCAAGACTAACTGTGAGGCCTTACAGTGTTGTGTCAACACCACCACCACCACCAAAGGCCCAATTTTTCAGCCCCTGTTCAACAGTGGCATGCAATTACAATTCTTGATCTAATAATTCACAGCAGGGCCCATTCATGCGCCCACCAAGAGTAACTGTGAGGGCTCACAGTGTTGTGGCAACACCAACATGTAAGGGGCAAATTTCAGCTGAGTATATACGGCAGGCCCCTACTTTCAAACATCCAACTTACAAACGACTCCTCCTTGCAAACGGAAGGATACAACAGGAAGTGAGAGGAAATCTACCCCTAGGAAGGCAAATTCTCTCCTGTAAGAGTTAATATGGGAAAAAAGTGTCTCCTCTCCACTAATGCTTTATCACCAATTCTTGTTTCAATAAAAACCCCAAATTTTCAAAAAACATTTGTCATTAGGACGGAAAGTGAGGTGAACTGTTCTGAACAGGTGCACACTGCACAGACAGCAAAACAAATGTTACAGGGGTGATAACCCTTCCCTATGTTTTCCAAAAAGCTTAAAAATAGATTTTTTGCCTGGAGCTACACTTAAACAATGTACCTGTTCAAAATTACAAACAGATTCTACATAAGAACAAACCTACAGTCCCTGTCTTGTATGCACCGCCTGTATACGGCTGTTCAGAGTATATAGGGCCTTTTTTATTTTGTGTGCGGGGTTCCCCTTAATATCCATACAAGACCCAAAGGGGCTGGTAATGGGCTGGGGTGTGGGGGGGGGGTGTGTGTGATGGGGTAGCTATGCCATTTTTCTTAAAGATTTTCATCCATATTACCGGGACCAGACATTACATTAAAGCCGCAAGCAGTTTTAAATGGCTTTTTTTCCTTTAGAAATGTAATTTTGTGCAGGGACAGTTCTAAACACGGGAAACATGTGGCACTTCACAGGCATACTTTAGACACCCCCCAGGTACAATATTTAACCACTTAAGCCCCGGACCATTTCGGGCCATTAGGACCAGGCCTGTTTTTGGGATTCGGCACTGCGCTGCTTTAACTGTAAATTGTGCGGACATGCAATGTTGTACCCAAATGAAATTTGCGTCCTTTTCTTCCCACAAATAGAGCTTTCTTTTAATGGTATTTGATTGCCTCTGCGATTTTTATTTTTTGCGATATAAACAGAAAAAGACCGAAAATTTTGAAAAAAAATGATATTTTCTACTTTTTGTTATAAGAAAAATCGAATAAACTCAATTTTAGTCATACATTTAGGCCAAAATGTATTCAGCCACATGTCTTTAGTAAAAAAAATGTCAATAAGCGTATATTTATTGGTTTGCGCAAAAGTTATAGCGTTTACAAACTAGGGTACATTTTCTGAAATTTACACAGCTTTAAATTTATGACTGCCTATCTCATTTCTTGAGGTGCTAAAATGGCAGGGCAGTACAAATCCCCCCCAAATGACCCCATTTTGGAAAGTAGACACCCCAAGGAAATTGCTGAGAGGCATGTTGAGCCCATTGAATATTTTTTTTTTGTCCCAAGTGATTGAATAATGACAAAAAAAAAATTACAAAAAGTTGTCACTAAATGATATATTGCTCACACATGCCATGGTTATATGTGGAATTGCACCCCAAAATACATTCTGCTGCTTCTCCTGAGTACGGGGATACCACATGTGTGGGACTTTTTAGGAGCCTAGCCACGTACGGGACCCCGGAAACCAAGCACCGCCTTCAGGATTTCTAAGGGCGCAAATTTTTGATTTCACTCCTCACTACCTATCACAGTTTCGAAGGCCATAAAATGCCAAAATAGCACAAAACCCCCCCAAATGACCCCATTTTGGAAAGTAGACACCCCAAGCTATTTGCTGAGAGGCATGTTGAGTCCATGGAATATTTTATATTTTGCCACAGGTTGCGGGAATATGACAAACTTTTTTTTTTTTGCACAAAGTTGTCACTAAATGATATATTGCTCACACATGCCATGGGCATATGTGAAATTACACCCCAAAATACATTCTGCTGCTTCTCCTGAGTACGGGGATACCACATGTGTGGGACTTTTTGGGAGCCTAGCCGCGTACGGGACCCCAAAAACCAAGCTCCGCCTTCAAGGTTTCTAAGGGCATAAATTTTTGATTTCGCTCCTCACTACCTATCACAGTTTTGAAGGCCATAAAATGCCAAGATGGCACAAAATCCCCCCAAATGACCCCATTTTGGAAAGTAGACACCCCAAGCTATTTGCTGAGAGGCATGTTGAGCCCATTGAATATTTTTTTTTTGTCCCAAATGATTGAATAATGACAAAAAGAAAAAAAAAAATGTACAAAAAGTTGTCACTAAATGATATATTGCTCACACATGCCATGGTTATATGTGAAATTACACCCCAAAATACATTCTGCTGCTTCTCCTGAGTACGGGGATACCACATGTGTGGGACTTTTTGGGAGCCTAGCTGCGTACGGGACCCCAAAAACCAAGCACCGCCTTCAAGGTTTCTAAGGGCATAAATTTTTGATTTCACTCCTCACTACCTATCACAGTTTTGAAGGCCATAAAATGTCAAAATAGCCCAAAACCCCCACAAATGACCCCATTTTGGAAAGTAGACACCCCAAGCTATTTGCTGAGAGGCATGGTGAGTATTTTACAGCTCTCATTTGTTTTTGAAAATTAAGAAAGACATTTTTTTTTCTTTTTTTACATTTTCAAAACTTTGTGACAAAAAGCGAGATCTGCAAAATACTCAACATACCTCTCAGCAAATAGCTTGGGGTGTCTACTTTCCAAAATGGGGTCATTTGGGGGGGTTTTGTGCCATCTGGGCATTCCATGGCCTCCGAAACTGTGATAGGCAGTGAGGAGTGAAATCAAAAATTTACACCCATAGAAATCCTGAAGGCGGTGCTTGGTTTTTGGGGTCCCGTACGTGACTAGGCTCCCAAAAAGTCCCACACATGTGGTATCCCCGTACTCAGGAGAAGCAACAGAATGTATTTTGGGGTGTAATTCCACATATGCCCATGGCATGTTTGAGCAATATATAATATATAATTTAGTGACAACTTTTTGTAAATTTTTTTTTTTTTGGTCATTATTCAATCACTTGGGACAAAAAAAAAAATATTCAATGGGCTCAACATGCCTCTCAGCAAATAGCTTGAGGTGTCTACTTTACAAAATGGGGTCATTTGGGGGGGTTTTGAACTGTCCTGGCATTTTATGCACAACATTAGGAAGCTTATGTCACACATCATCCACTCTTCTAACCACTTGAAGACAAAGCCCTTTTTGTTTACATGAAAAAAAATTTTTTTTTGCAAGAAAATTATGTTGAACCCCCAAACATTATATATTTTTTTAAAGCAAAGGCCCTACAGATTAAAATAGTGGGTGTTGCATTTTTTTTTTCCACACAGTATTTGCGCAGCGATTTTTCAAACGCATTTTTTGGGGGAAAAACACACTTTTTTTATTTTTAATGCACTAAAAAACACTATATTGCCCAAATGTTTGATGAAATAAAAAAGATGATCATAGGCCAAGTACATGGATACCAAACACGACATGCTTTAAAATTGTGCACAAACGCGCAGCGGCGACAAACTACATTCATTTTTAAAAGCATTTAAAAGCCTTTACAGGTTACCACGTTAGATTTACAGAGGAGGTCTACTGCTAAAATGACTGCCCTCGATCTGACCTTCGCGGTGATACCTCACATGCATGATGCAATTGCTGTTTACATATGACGCTAGACCGAAGCTTGCGTTCGCCTTTGCGCAAGAGCAGGGGGGGACAGCGGTGCTTTTTTTTTTTTTTTTTTTTTTTTTTTTATTATTTATTTGGCTTTTTTATTTTATTTTTAAACTGTGCCTTCCATATTTTATTTTTTTACCATTTTTATCGTTATCTCAGGGAATGTAAATATCCCCTATGATAGCAATAAGTAGTGACAGGTACTCTTTTTTTGAAAAAAATTGGGGGGTTAGACCCTAGATCTTTCCTCTGCCCTCAAAGCATCTGACCACACCAAGATCGGTGTGATAAAATGCTTTCCCAATTTCCCAATGGTGCTTTTTATATCCTGGGGGGGGACATTCCCTCCCACTGCTTGTAAAAGCAGTCTAGAGGCTAAGTATCTGCTAGAATTGCTTTTACATGAAAGCCGGCTGCTGGCTGAAAAGAATGATACCAAGATGATACCTAAACCCGCAGGCATCATTCTGGTATAAACATTCAAAGTCCAGCAACATGCCAGTACGTTGCTGGTCCTTGTTGGACATGTATTGTAATCTTTTTTTTCATACAGCCTATTGGCTGAACGAAAAAAAGAGATTGATTGGTGGGTATGCCCACCATTAGAATACCTCCCTTCATCCACCCACTTCTAATGATGGGCATATATGCCGAAGCATGGGGGCATCCTCCCGAAAAAAAGTTATGCCGCGTACACACGGTCAAGCCTTCGTCGGAATTTCGACCGTATGTACGCGGCATAAAAGGTTATGCCGCGTACACACGGTCGGACTTTTCCACGGGCAAGCCTCCGTTGGAATTTCGACCGTATATACGCGGCATTAGGAGCAAAATCGCTCCTCCGCCCCTGCTGCCCCCATGCTTCGGCATATATGCTCTTTTTTTTAACTGTGGTGGTGAAATCACCTCCTACAGCGTTGGAGTCACGGCTGTCAAGATAAATAGATCCGCGCTGCAACTGAATGGCGTACCTGCTAAGCAAATGGTGGTTAACATTAAAACAAAGTAACATTACAGTACAACAGTAAGACCTTACCATGCCATACCTGCAAAGCAAATACCAAAACAAAACCTAGTAAAAAATAAAAAAATGTTTTAACGCAACCTGTGCCTAAAATATATATATGCCGAAGCATGGGGGCATCCTCCCGCAAAAAAGTTATGCCGCGTACACACGGTCGGAATTTTCCACGGGCAGGCCTCCGTCGGAATTTCGACCGTATGTACGCGGCATTAGGAGCAAAATCGCTCCTCCGCCCCTGCTGCCCCCATGCTTCGGCATATATGCTCTTTTTTTTAACTGTGGTGTCACGGCTTTATGTATCGTGGGAGCAAACGCTGTTGCTGTCAAGATAAATAATTCCGCGCTGCAGTTGAATGGCGCACCTGAAAACAAAAAATTACATACCTGAAAAGCAAGCATGATAAAACATTGCAGAATAGAATACAGTAAAAAAGAGCAGAACAATAGAGAGAAAATAGAGAGAGAGAGAACAATAAAACGACAACTATTTTTGGTTTTTTTCTTTTATATTTTTTTTGTGTTTTGTTTTTTACGTTTTTTTTTTCTTTTTTACACTTTTTTTTGTAACTTTACAACTGTAATGGTTCGGGTCTCTCAAAATGTAATGGCATCTTGGGAGACCCTGTGTAAGTGTGTCCTTGTCTGTGAAATGCTGTACCCTACGCTAAAACTTCACTTTTGAGTGGTAGCGTTCAAAACATTCACCTTGGACTGGTTGATATTGATGGTTGCTATGGACTGGTTGCTATGGACGGTTGCTATGGACAGTTGCTATGGACGGTTGCTACGGATTGGTTGTTATGGACGGTTGCTATGGATTGGTTGCCATGGACAGTTGCTATGGACTGGATGCTATGGATAGTTGCTATGGATGGTTGCTATGGACAGTTGCTATGGACGGTTGCTATGGACTGGTTGCAATGGATGGTTGCTATGGACAGTTGCTATAGACTGGTTGCTATGGATGGTTGCTATGGACGGTTGCTATGGACTGGTTGCTATGGACGTTTGCTATGGACTGGTTGATATGGATCAGGCCTGTCTCTGCGAACGCTGCAGTTATGTGTGTTGTGTTTGGTAAGTGACAGTGATCGATCGATACTGCACTTGGGTGGGCTGGGCTGGGCTGGGCTGGGCGGAGGGGCTAAACGCAGGCGCTAGCAGGTATCTGGGCTGATCCCGCTAACACTGCGTTTTTGGGAACCCTAAACCGCTGGGGATGCTAGTATAGATCTGATCAGATACTATACCACTAAGGGGGGTGTATGCTTTGCGCGTGGGTGTTAGCGTTACTGGCACTAACCTAACACTGCCTGGGGCGACGCAGACCCTCTTTGGCGCTAAAACCTAATTGATCTCACCCGCCGGGCGATCAGGGGGGTTAAACCTTTATTGGGTTATATACGGCGGGTGCCCTGATGCTATAAAAAGCAAACTAATCAACCAGCGTCACCCGTAACCTTTATATGGTGATCACTGGTGAAAGGGTTAACTAGGGGCAATCAGGGGGTTAAAACCTTTATTAGGTTAAATATGGGGGTACCTGACACTATATAAAAACCTGACGGGTAACCTAAATAACTAAATAACTTACTGGCTAACCAGTGACACCAGTGACGCTTATACGGCGATCACTGGTGAAAGGGTTAACTCTAGGGGCAATCAGGGGGTTAAAATAATATATGGGGGTACCTGACACTAATAAAAACCTGCGGCGAACCTAAAAAAAAATAACTGCCTATCTAAAACACCAGCGACACGAATACAGCGATCGGAAAAACAATCGCTTAGTGACGCTGAAGTTAGGGGGTGAAAGGGTTACCTGGGGGGTGATCAAGGGGTTAAACCTTTATTAGGGGGGGTTAGGGGGCTACCCTGGACCTAAAGGGGCCTAATCCTAACTGCCCTGCAACTTTTTACAATCACAGATGACACTAAATGCAGTGATCAGTAAAATAAATGATCACTGCAATCAGTGACACTGTGATTGGGGGCTTTGGGGTGACCTGGGGGGTGACTGGGGGGTGATTTGTGTGCCTATGTGTACCTACGTGTCAGTGGACTGTTGGTGCACTAACCTGCTTCTTCTGTCCTCGGCGCCGGGAACGAAAAGACCGCAGCGAGGGAGATGACATCACTTCCTCCAGCCTGTATTTACATTTCAGGCAGGAGGAAGCAATTTCATTCGCCGGGAGCGATCGCGAGGGGGGGGGGGCGGAATCGAGTGGCCGCCCCCTCATGCCTGATCGCTCCCGAACACTTAACGGCCGCTCACTGCAGTGAAGGGGGGTCCGGATGGACCCCCCAACTGCACAAAGGCGATCACGTAGATCTACGTGATTCTGCCTGTCTGTGCCATTCTGCTGACGTAAATCGGCGGTGGGCGGTCGTTAAGTGGTTAAAGGAATATTTGACTTTTTTTTTTTCACTTTATGCATCATTAAAATGACTGCTCCAGAAAAACGACCGTTTTTAAAACTTCTTTTTGCATTGATACATATCCCCTGGTGCAGAACCCGGGTTCCCAAACCCTTTTTAGGACAATAACATGCATAATAGTCGTTATAATTAGCACTTTAGATTTTGAACGTTCGCATCCATTGTATTTAATAGGGTTTTAAAGTTTGTGCGAACTTTCGGTCCGTTCGCGGGTTCTGGTGCGAACCGAACACGGGGGTGTCCGGCTCATCACTAGTGCTGAGTTCCCGGGTCTGTACACCTACTGTGCCCTTTATGAGTGATTCCCACCATCCCTGTGGCAAGTTCCCGGGTCTGTAACCTGATGTGCCCGTTAATGGGGTTCCCACCATCCCTGTAACGAGTTCCCGGGTCTGTAAGCTGATGTGCCTATTATGAGGGGTTCCCACCATCCCTGTGCCAAGTTCTCAGGTCTGTACACCCGCTGTGCCCATTATGAGGGTTTCCCACCATCACTTTGCTGAGTTCTTCTTTACAAGTGTGGTCTCAGATCTGGGCATTCCTCTTTAGGGGTCCAATCACTGACTGACACCCTCTCCATTCCACATTACTTTTTATCTCTTCCAAACTGTTGAGCAGATCAGTACATTCTGCACTCATAGTATTCCTTTTTAATGTCATTCCTATAGCCACCTTAAATGATTGCACTGCAGAGAATGTTCTTATCTGCTAAACAGTTTGGAAGAGATAAAAAGTAATCTGGAATGGAAAGGGTGTGAGGCAGTGATTGGCATGGTCAGATCTGAGACTGGGAGGCTGCAGGATGTGAGCAGTGAATATCTACAGTATTTTTCGCTCCAAAGGCCTTATGTTTTGCGGTTGATGCTATTAATGATTCAATTCAGCAAGTGCCCAGCCTAACACTCCTGCTGGTACACATGCGCATGATTCTCTGGCTAAAGCACTGGTCAGCTGAAGCTCGTGCAAGAAACTGGGCCCCTTTTAATGGGAAAAAATAAATTTTCATGGGAAACGCCTATTTGGGGATGATCTGGAAAAATATATCCAGAAGATTTCTAGCGGTAAGACTACCTTGCTGACAGTTAAAAAGAAGAGTAAGCGCCCCTCTTTTAAGCGCTCTCTCTCCCTAGCCCCAGTGGCTACAGCCTCCAGGCAGTGGCGGCAGCCTCCCCCGCCGAATACAAGAGGAAAAACCCAGAGCCAGGCCCAAGGCCATAAAAAATCCTGAAGCCAAAATTCTGCAAGGCAGAACCCCAAAGCCTCCTTATGAAGGGGCGCCCCCGCTCGGCTGAGTGGGGGGAAGGCTCTTACGGTTTTCAGAGACTTGGCAGGAACAGATTCAAGACAAGTGGGTTAACTCCACAGTGTCTACAGGTTACAGACTGGAATTACGAGGGTCCCCGCCATCTCGTTTTCTCAAGTCAAACATCTCCAAGAATCCGAAAAAAGAGGGCCTTTGTTCTTAGCAGATTGGATCACCTGTTATCCCAAGGGGTAATCATAGAGGTTACCCCAGAGGAGCAAGGTGCCGGGTTCTATTCAAACCTCTTCACGGTTCCAAAACCAAACGGAGATGTCAGACCTATTCTAGACCTGAAGGATCTGAATCAGTTCCTGAACATTCGCTCTTTTCGTATGGAGTCAATCCGCTCGGTAGTCTCCACCCTTCAAGGCGGAGAATTCATGGCCTTAATAGACATCAAAGACGCATATCTACATGTGCCAATTTGCCCCGCTCACCAGAAATTTCTAAGGTTTGCGGTGGAGCACCGCTATTTTCAGTTCGTGGCTCTACCTTTTGGTCTGGCCACTGCACCTCAGGTTTTCACCAAGGTTCTGACCCCGCTCCTAGCAAATCTGAGGGCAAAGGGCATTGCCATAACGGCATATCTAGACTATCTACTTTTGGTAAAATGATCGGTGGCACGTCTGAACCACAATGTGCTCAAAACAGTAGAGTACTTAGAGCACTTAGGCTGGGTCCTCAACCTCAACTTGGAAAAATCATCCTTGCGGCCCCTAAAAAGGCTGGAATATTTGGGCATGGTCATAGACACAACCCAAAACAAGGTATTCCTACCCAAGTCCAAGATCAGGTCTTTAAGAGAGGTGATCCGACTGGTCAAGGCAAAAAGGGAACCTTCCATCCGCCTATGGTTGTTGGAAAAGATGGTGGCCTCATTCGAAGCCATCCCTTTTGCTCAGTTTCACTCAAGGCCAATGCAAAACTGCTTACTGGCTGCCTGGAACAAGAAAGTTCCAGCCTTAAGCCCCATACACACTATCAGTTTTCTTGCAGGTTTTTCTCTTCAGGTTTACCAAAACCATCTAATATGAGGTCAAACCTTAAGAGTTTCAATTCGTATGCAATCAGGCAGGCCCTTGCACTACATGGTTTTGGTAAACCTGAAGAGAAAAACCTGCAAGAAAACTGATAGTGTGTATGGGGCTTCAGACTTTCCAATGCGGCTGTCGCCAGAAACTTGGCAAAGTCTCAGTTGGTGGTTGCTAACCAAAAATCTGCAGAAGGGAAAGTCCTTCACCCCAGTCACCTGGAAGGTAGTAACTATGGATGCCAGCCTTATAGGCTGGGGCACAGTCCTAGAGGGAGCTACGCTCCAAGGTAGTTGGGCCAGAGCAGAAATGCTCCTGCCCATCAACATCTTGGAGATCCGAGCAATCCGTTTGGCTCTCGAAGCCTGGACGCTCAGGTTGCAGGGCTGCCCTCTTCGGATACAATCTGACAACGCCACAGCAGTGGCCTATATCAATCACCAAGGGAGCACCAGAAGTCTGGCCGCCCAGAGAGAAGTAAACCCCATTCTAGTATGGGCAGAAACACACGTGCCTTGTCTCAGCAGTTTTTATTCCCGGGATGGAAAACTGGCAGGTGGATTACTTGAGCCGCCAGCTGCTAGCCCCAGGAGAGTGGTCTCTACACCCCGACATGTTTCTGGCGATATGCCAAAAGTGGGGTACCTCGGATGTGGACCTGTTAGCCTCCAGGTTCAACAAAAAGTTGGACATGTTTGTCTCAAGAGCAAGGGATTCACTAGCATTCGGGACGAATGCGTTGGTTATCCCTTGGGATCAGTTTTCCCTGATCTATGCGTTTCCCCTGCTCCCGCTCCTACCACTGCTTCTGGGCAGGATCAGGAGGGAAAAGATACCTGTAATTCTAGTGGCCCCAGCCTGGCCCAGAAGACCCTGGTATTCGGAGATCGTGAAGATGGTGGTAGGAAGACCTTGGCGCCTTCCACTACGTCCAGACCTGCTTTCGCAAGGTCCAGTATTCCACCCTTCCTTACGAAGTCTAAATTTGACGGTTTGGCTATTGAAACCTACATCTTGAAGGGTCATGGACTTTCGGGTCCAGTTCTATCTACTATAGTTAATGCCAGGAAGCCGGCTTCCAGGCTTGTCTATTATAGAATCTGAAAGGCATATGTTTCCTGGTGTGAATCCAGAGCTTGGAATCCTTGAAGATATGCCATTAGTAGAGTATTGTCTTTTCTCCAATTGGGAGTAGAAATGAAACTAGCCTTGAGCACAATCAAGGGTCAGATTTCAGCTTTATCAGTGTTCTTTCAAAGGCCTCTTGCCTCTCAGTCCCTGGTTCGGGCTTTTATTCAGGGTGTGTTGCGTTTAAGGCCACCATTCAGGTCCCCTTTGTGTCCTTGGGAAATAAATTTGGTCATATCAGTTCTTCAAAAACAACATTTTGAGCCAATGACTTGTATGCCTTTGGCTCTCTTAACAAGAAAATTGGTCTTTTTAGTTGCTATATCCTCTGCAAGAAGGGTATCGGAATTGGCAGCTTTTACTTGTAAAAAGCCTTATTTGATCCTTCACAAGGACAAGGTGGTGTTGAGACCTCATCCAACTTTTTTGCCTAAGGTTGTCTCAGGTTTTCATCTGAATGAAGATGTTATCCTGCCATCCTTTTACCCAGATCCACATTCTGCGGAAGAGGTATTATTGCATTCTCTGGATGTATCGAGAGCCGTCAGATTCTATCTGGATGCTACTGCTCAAATACAGAAAATTGATGTTTTGTTTGTGCTGCCAGGACGTAGGAAGGGCCAGGCAGTGTCAAAATCTACTATTGCTAAGTGGATTCGACAAGTTATTATTCAGGCCTACACTTTGAAAAAGAAGGATCCTCCTTTTCATATGAAGGCGCACTCCACTAGAGCGGTCAGTGCTTCTTGGGCAGTGCATCATCAGGCCTCCATGACTCAGATCTGCAAGGCTGCAACCTGGTCTTCGGTACATACGTTCACAAAGTTCTATGAAGTGGATGTAAGGGGGCATGAGGTTGCCGCCTTTGGGCGCAGTGTACTGCAGGCAGCAGTATAGATCCTCACGTCCGATGGTGGTATGCTTTTTTTGGATCTGTGTCTCCCTCCCCTCAAGTTGTGCATTGCTCTGGGACATCCCATGATGTAAAGAACAGAGCTCTGTGTCCCATGATGTACGAGAAAGAAAATAGGATTTTTAAAACAGCTTACCTGTAAAATCTGTTTCTTGGAGTACATCACGGGACACAGAGCTCCCGCCCCTGTAAAAAATTTTGGGTACTTATTGCTTAGCTACAAAACTGAGGTACTCTCCATATGGGAGGGGTTATATAGAGGGGAACTTCCCTTGTAATTACGGTGTGCCAGTGTCCAATCACCTGGTGGTGAACCATATAACCCATGATGTAAAGAACAGAGCTCTGTGTCCCGTGATGTACTCCAAGAAAAGGATTATACAGGTAAGCTGTTTTAAAAATCCTTTTTAAAAAGTTCATTGTATGCGGTGGAGCAGTGTGTTTGGAGAGAGAGAGACACAGCAGAGTGCTGTGTGAGAGGATCCATTGCTGGATTGTGGCCTGCTGGGCTTTCCAGCCTTGCAGCCATTCACCAGATCCATCGGAGCCGCTTTTGGAGATCCCTGGGCTTCTTCGGTTACTTGGTCGACTTGCTGTCTTGGATATCTATGCTTTTCTGACTCGTTGTCCCTGACATTCGGGTCCACTACATCGGGTAAGAGTAAACATTTCTATCATTTTGGATGATATACCACTACAGATGTTACACACACCTGCCAGTCTCAACAATACTCACCTAGGAACAACTACTTGTCTGTGATGGACTTTGTTTGTTTTCATAAGGATTGACTCACTTTATTGGACTTGATTTGTATGATTGGAGATTGATTTCTATTTGACCAATCATTATTATTTTCATTTTGTATATATTTATGTACACATTTACAGTACATCACACTTAGCGCTACATTTCATCCACCCTACCATTGTATGCAGTGTTCCAAATAGCAATCAAAGCTGGCTCAACAATTTACACTTGACAAGCTGGACGACCTGGGAAACCGTTCTCGAAACAACAACCTTATTGGTCTCCCGGAATCCATTAACTCAGACTCCCTAAATTACATCTGTGCCACACGTATCCCGGGCACCGTGGGAATCACAGCAACATGCATAGTCGAGAGGGCTCACCGACTAGGGGTGCCATCAAACGACAGGTGTACACCGAGACCTGTCATTGTAAGATATCTGAATTGTTTAGACAGACTTAACATCCTGAAATCATTCAGAAATTCAAAATCTTTGCGAACAAAAGTAGCTTGTGGCCATCCAGTTGCAGATTACTCTCAGGAGATCTCCCAAACATGCAAAGTGTTCTAAACCCATGTGTGCTGCTCTCTATCAAAGGGGATCAAGTTTACTCTGGCCTATCCAGCAATACTCCACTTTACGGACCCATCTGGTGATCCCAAATCCTTCTCTCACCCAGAGGAAGCGATGCACTATCTTCAAGTATATCTCCACATTCCGATGGATACCTTTGCATCCCCTACCACTTCACTGAACTGTCACTATACTGCGGCAGGTCCGCTCCTTCCTGCGAATTGCCGTAGCTGTACGTCGACTCCTTATAGAGCCAAAGAAGGCAACCCGCGATCGTGGGAAAGAGAGCCAGAACTGGGATCTGTCAATGTAAACAGACAGATCCCCGTTCTGACAGGGGAGGAGAGAGAGATCTGCTGTTCCTAGTGATTAAGAACAGCGATTTTCTCCTCCTGCAGTAAGTCCCCCCCCCCCCCCAGTTAGAAACACTTCCCAGGGAACACATGTAACCCCTTGATTGCCCCCTAGTGTTAACCCTGTCCCTGCTAGTGACATTTATACAGTGAGCAGTGCTATAAAAATTCACAGATTACTGTGTAAATGTCAACAGTCCAGAAAAAGTGTCAAAAGTGTCTGATCTCTCTGCCGCAATGTTGCAGTCCCGCTAAAAATCGCAGATCGCCACCATTACTAGTAAAAATAATAATAATAAAAATGCCATAAATCTATCCCCTATTTTGTAGACGCTATAACTTTTGCGCAAACCAATCAATGTACGCCTATTTCGATTTTTTTTAATCAAAAATATGTAAATACATATTGGCCTAAACTGATGAAGAAATTCTTTTTTTTTGGGGATATTTATTAAAGCAAAAAGTAAAAAATATAGTTTAAAAAAAAAATAGCTTTTTTTATTGTTTATAGCGCAAAAAATAAAAACCGCAGAGGTGATTAAATACCGCCAAAAGAAAGCTCTATTTGTGGGGAAAAAAAGGATGTCAATTTTGTTTGGGTAAAGCATCGCATGACCGTGCAATTGTCATTTAAAGCGACACAGTGCCTCACCACCTCACCCAAAATTATAAACCTCATCTTAGAGAAATTTTAGAGAAATTTTACACATCGCTCTACGGCCCCGACCCCATCGACGAGACCACAGCTATTTTTTTTCTAGACAAAGTCCCACTTCCCAATATCAAAGCCACACTCCTGGAACAGTTCAATGCCCCCGATCTTTCTTGAAGAGATTACATGCCAATTAAATCATTAGCTGCAGGCAAAGCACCAGGCCCTGATGGTTACACATCCGAATTCTACAAACTCTCCTTCGACATCAAGGTGGGGGCAATGCTGTCTGTGTACCAAAAGATACTAGATGGAAACCAATACTTACCCTCTGGTAACTTCAGCCTCGGACCATTTGTCATCTTCAAGACCGGAGGTCTTTTTACAATTTGGCACTGCACTGCTTTAACTGGTAATTGCGCGTTCATGCAATGTTGTACCCAAACTAAATATGGGTCCTTTTTTTCCCACAAATAGAGCTTTCCTTTGATGGTATTTGATTGCCTCTGCGATTTTAATTTTTTGCGATATAAACAGAAAAAATAAAGACAATTTTGAAAAAAAATTATATTTTCTACTTTTTGTTATAAGAAAAATCGAATAAACTCAATTTTAGTCATACATTTAGGCCAAAATGTATTCAACCACATGTCTTTGGTAAAAAAAATGTCAATAAGCGTATATTTATTGGTTTCCGCAAAAGTTATAGCAACTACAAACTAGGGTACATTTTCTGGAATATACACAGCTTTTAGTTTATGACTGCCTATCTAATTTCTTGAGGTGCTAAAATGGCAGGGCAGTACAAAACCCCAACAAATGACCCCATTTGGAAAGTAGACACCCCAGAGAAATTTCTGAAAAAGCATGTTGAGCCCATTAAATATATATTTTTTTTGTCCCAAGTGATTGAATAATGACAAAAAAAAATATTTTACAAAAAGTTGTCACTAAATGATATATTGCTCACACATGCCATGGTTATATGTGGAATTGCAGCCCAAAATACATTTTGCTGCTTCTCTTGAGTACGGGGATATAACATGTGTGGGACTTTTTGGGAGCCTAGCCGCGTACGGAGCCACGAAAACCAAGCACTGCCTTCACGATTTCTAGCGACACAGTGCCTCACCACCTCACCCAAAATTATAAACCTCATCTTAGAGAAATTTTAGAGAAATTTTACACATCGCTCTACGGCCCCGGCCCCATCGACGAGACCACAGCTATTTTTTTTCTAGACAAAGTCCCACTTCCCAATATCAAAGCCACACTCCTGGAACAGTTCAATGCCCCCGATCTTTCTTGAAGAGATTACATGCCAATTAAATCATTAGCTGCAGGCAAAGCACCAGGCCCTGATGGTTACACATCCGAATTCTACAAACTCTCCTTCGACATCAAGGTGGGGGCAATGCTGTCTGTGTACCAAAAGATACTAGATGGAAACCAATACTTACCCTCTGGTAACTTCAGCCTCGGACCATTTGTCATCTTCAAGACCGGAGGTCTTTTTACAATTTGGCACTGCACTGCTTTAACTGGTAATTGCGCGTTCATGCAATGTTGTACCCAAACTAAATATGGGTCCTTTTTTTCCCACAAATAGAGCTTTCCTTTGATGGTATTTGATTGCCTCTGCGATTTTAATTTTTTGCGATATAAACAGAAAAAAAAAAGACAATTTTGAAAAAAAATTATATTTTCTACTTTTTGTTATAAGAAAAATCGAATAAACTCATTTTTAGTCATACATTTAGGCCAAAATGTATTCAACCACATGTCTTTGGTAAAAAAAATGTCAATAAGCGTATATTTATTGGTTTCCGCAAAAGTTATAGCAACTACAAACTAGGGTACATTTTCTGGAATATACACAGCTTTTAGTTTATGACTGCCTATCTAATTTCTTGAGGTGCTAAAATGGCAGGGCAGTAC
Source organism: Rana muscosa (assembly GCA_029206835.1). Taxonomy (NCBI): domain Eukaryota; kingdom Metazoa; phylum Chordata; class Amphibia; order Anura; family Ranidae; genus Rana; species Rana muscosa. Next base: position 60,092,307 of record CM055122.1, on the reverse strand, counting down.
AAAACCCCAACAAATGACCCCATTTGGAAAGTAGACACCCCAGAGAAATTTCTGAAAAAGCATGTTGAGCCCATTAAATATATTTTTTTTTTTTGTCCCAAGTGATTGAATAATGACAAAAAAAAATATTTTACAAAAAGTTGTCACTAAATGATATATTGCTCACACATGCCATGGTTATATGTGGAATTGCAGCCCAAAATACATTTTGCTGCTTCTCTTGAGTACGGGGATATAACATGTGTGGGACTTTTTGGGAGCCTAGCCGCGTACGGAGCCACGAAAACCAAGCACTGCCTTCACGATTTCTAGCGACACAGTGCCTCACCACCTCACCCAAAATTATAAACCTCATCTTAGAGAAATTTTAGAGAAATTTTACACATCGCTCTACGGCCCCGACCCCATCGACGAGACCACAGCTATTTTTTTTCTAGACAAAGTCCCACTTCCCAATATCAAAGCCACACTCCTGGAACAGTTCAATGCCCCCGATCTTTCTTGAAGAGATTACATGCCAATTAAATCATTAGCTGCAGGCAAAGCACCAGGCCCTGATGGTTACACATCCGAATTCTACAAACTCTCCTTCGACATCAAGGTGGGGGCAATGCTGTCTGTGTACCAAAAGATACTAGATGGAAACCAATACTTACCCTCTGGTAACTTCAGCCTCGGACCATTTGTCATCTTCAAGACCGGAGGTCTTTTTACAATTTGGCACTGCACTGCTTTAACTGGTAATTGCGCGTTCATGCAATGTTGTACCCAAACTAAATATGGGTCCTTTTTTTCCCACAAATAGAGCTTTCCTTTGATGGTATTTGATTGCCTCTGCGATTTTAATTTTTTGCGATATAAACAGAAAAAAAAAAGACAATTTTGAAAAAAAATTATATTTTCTACTTTTTGTTATAAGAAAAATCGAATAAACTCATTTTTAGTCATACATTTAGGCCAAAATGTATTCAACCACATGTCTTTGGTAAAAAAAATGTCAATAAGCGTATATTTATTGGTTTCCGCAAAAGTTATAGCAACTACAAACTAGGGTACATTTTCTGGAATATACACAGCTTTTAGTTTATGACTGCCTATCTAATTTCTTGAGGTGCTAAAATGGCAGGGCAGTACAAAACCCCAACAAATGACCCCATTTGGAAAGTAGACACCCCAGAGAAATTTCTGAAAAAGCATGTTGAGCCCATTAAATATATATTTTTTTTTGTCCCAAGTGATTGAATAATGACAAAAAAAAATATTTTACAAAAAGTTGTCACTAAATGATATATTGCTCACACATGCCATGGTTATATGTGGAATTGCAGCCCAAAATACATTTTGCTGCTTCTCTTGAGTACGGGGATATAACATGTGTGGGACTTTTTGGGAGCCTAGCCGCGTACGGAGCCACGAAAACCAAGCACTGCCTTCACGATTTCTAAGGGCGCAAATTTTTGATTTCACTCCTCACTACCTATCACAGTTTTGAAGGCCATAAAATGCCAAAATAGCACAAACCCCCCCAAATTACCCCATTTTAGAAAGTACACACCCCAAGCTATTTGCAGAGAGGCATGTTGAGTCCATGGAATATTTTATATTTTGCCACAAGTTGCGGGAAAATTACAAACTTTTTTTTTTTTTTGCACAAAGTTGTCACTAAATGATATATTGCTCAAACATGCCATGTGCATATGTGGAATTACACCCCAAAATACATTCTGGTGCTTCTCTTGAGTACGGAGTTACCACATGTGTGGGACTTTTTGGGAGCCTAGCCGCGTACGGGACCCCGAATACCAAGCACTGCCTTTAAAAATTCTTAAGGGCATAAACTTTTCATTTCATTCCTCACTACCTATCACTACCTATCACAGTTTTGAAGGCCATAAAATTCCAACATGGCACAAGACCCCCCCAAATGACCCCATTTTGGAAAGTAGACACTCCAAGCTATTTGCTGAGAGGCATGTTGATTCCATGGAATATTTTATATTTTGATTTCACTCCTCACAACCTATCACAGTTTCGAAGGCCATAAAATGCCAATATAGCACAACCCCCCCCCCTAAATTACCCCATTTTGGAAAGTAGACACCCCAAGCTATTTGCTGAGAGGCATGGTGAGTATTTTACAGCTCTCATTTGTTTTTGAAAATGAAAAAATTAAATACATTTTTTTTTTTTCTTTTTTCAATTTTCAAACCTTTGTGACAAAAAGCGAGATCTGCAAAATACTCACCATACCTCTCAGCAAATAGCGTGGGGTGTCTACTTTCCAAAATGGGGTCATTTGGGGGGGGGCTTTGTGCCATCTGGGCACTCCATGTCCTCCGAAACTGTGATAGGCAGTGAGGAGTGAAATCAAAAATTTACACCCATAGAAAGCCTGAAGGCTGAGTACATGGATACCAATCACGACATGCTTTAAGATTGCGCACAAATGTGCAGTGGCAACAAACTACATACATTTTTAAAAGCCTTTACAGGTTACCACTTTAGATTTACAGAGGAGGCCCCTCGATCTGACCTTTGCGGTGATACCTCACATGCATTGTGCAATTGCTGCATATGACGCCAGACTGACGCTTGCGCAGGGGCGTACCTAGAGCATTTGGCACCCGGGGCGGATCCTATATCTGGCACCCCACTCCCCCACATTAAAATGTAAAAACACTCCACTGTGCCCCCGGCATACCTCTGCATCCTTCAATATCTCTTTGTCACTACTGTGTACCCCCTCTCCAGAACTGCACCTCTGGACCCCTTCACATTACACATCACCCTGCATCTCTGGACCCCTTTATATTACACAGCACCCTGCGCCTCTGGGCCCCTTTACATTACACAGCACCCTACACCTCTGGACCCCTTTACATTACACATCCCCCTGCGCCTCTGGGCCCCTTTACATTACACAGCACCCTGCCCTTCTGGACCCCTTTACATTACATAACACCCTGCACCTCTGGACCCCTTTACATTACATAGTTACATAGTTAGTCAGGTTGAAAAAAGACAAAGTCCATCCAGTTCAACCATAAAAAAATAACTAAAATAAAATAAAATAAAAATATCGTGCACTCCCATATACCCAATTCTATACCCACAGTTGATCCAGAGGAAGGCAAAAAACCCCAGCAGAGCATGATCCAATTTGCTACAGCAGGGGAAAAAATTCCTTCCTGATCCCCCGAGAGGCAATCGGATTTACCCTGGATCAACTTTACCAAGAACTGTTAGTACTCAGTTATATTATGTACATTTAGGAAAGTATCCAGGCCTTTCTTAAAGCAATCTACTGAGCTGGCCAGAACCACCTCTGCAGGGAGTCTGTTCCACATTTTCACAGCTCTTACTGTGAAGAAACCTTTCCGCATTTGGAGATGAAATCTTTTTTCTTCTAGACGTAAAGAGTGCCCCCTTGTTCTCTGTGTTGACCGTAAAGTGAATAACTCATCACCAAGTTCACTATATGGACCCCTTATATATTTGTACATGTTAATCATATCCCCCCTTATTCTCCTCTTCTCAAGAGTGAATAAATTCAGTTCCTCTAATCTTTCTTCATAGCTGAGCTCCTCCATGCCTCTTACACAGCACCCTGCACCCCTTTACATTACACAGCACCCTACACCTCTGGATCCCTTTACATTACACATCCCCCTGCGCCTCTGGGTCCCTTTACATTACACAGCACCCTGCCCTTCTGGACCCCTTTACATTACATAGCACCCTGCACCTCTGGACCCCTTTACATTACACAGCACCCTGCACCTCTGGGCCCCTTTAAATTACACAGTCCCTGCACCTCTGGGCCCCTTTACATTACACATCCCCCTGCGCCTCTGGGCCCCTTTACATTACACAGCACCCTGCACCTCTGGGCCCCTTTACATTACAAAGTCCCCTGCACCTCTGGGCCCCTTTACATTATACAGCCCCCTGCATCCCTTTACATTACACAGCACCCTGCACCTCTGGGCCCCTTTACATTACACAGCCCCCTGCACCTCTGGGCCCCTTTACATTACACAGCCCCCTGCACCTCTGGGCCCCTTTACATTACACAGCACCCTGCCCTTCTGGACCCCTTTACATTACATAGCACCCTGCACCTCTGGCCCCATTTACATTACACAGCACCCTGCACCTCTGGGCCCCTTTACATTACACAGTCCCCTGCACCTCTCACCCCCTTTACATTACACATCCCCCTGCGCCTCTGGGCCCCTTTACATTACACAGTCCCCTGCACCTCTCACCCCCTTTACATTACACATCCCCCTGCGCCTCTGGGCCCCTTTACATTACACATCCCCCTGCGCCTCTGGGCCCCTTTACATTACACAGTCCCCTGCACCTCTCACCCCCTTTACATTACACATCCCCCTGCGCCTCTGGGCCCCTTTACATTACACAGCACCCTGCACCTCTGGGCCCCTTTACATTACAAAGTCCCTTGCACCTCTGGGCCCCTTTACATTATACAGCCCCCTGCACCCCTTTACATTACACAGCACCCTGCACCTCTGGGCTCCTTTACATTACACAGCCCCCTGCACCTCTGGGCCCCTTTACATTACACAGCACCCTGCATCTCTGGACCCCTTTACATTACACAGCACCCTGCCCTTCTGGACCCCTTTACATTACACAGTCCCCTGCACCTCTGGGCCCCTTTACATTACACAGTCCCCTGCACCTCTGGGCCCCTTTATATTACACATCCCCCTGCGCCTCTGGGCCCCTTTACATTACACAGCACCCTGCAGCTCTGGACCCCCTGCATGTTACACAGACCCCCCTTCAGCGCAGGCCCCCTTCAGAGTGTATCCACCCCTTCAATGCAGACCCCCCCATTCAGTGCAGACCCCCCGTTCAGTGCAGCCCCCCGTTCAGTGCGGACGCCCCCTCGTTCAGTGCAGACGCCCCCTCGTTCAGTGCAGCCCCCCCGCTCAGTGTAGACCCCCTCGTTCAGTGCAGACGCCTCCTCGTTCAGTGTAGCCCCCCCGCGTTCAGTGTAGCCTCCCCCGTTCAGTGTAGCCCCCCTCCCGCTCAGTGTAGCTCCCTCGTTCAGTCTACCCCCCCTCGTTCAGTCTACCCCCCCTTGTTCAGTCTACCCCCCCTCGTTCAGTGAAACAAGCGAGACAACGCTTTGTGTTGAAGTTCCAAAAACAGGGAATGAATCTTTATTACAAGCACATGGAACACTTGCAGCATCTCTTCCCCGGATTCTGCTTGGCACCCAGCGACCCAGTGGGATGCAGTGCGGTGTAGGCGGCATGCCCACTCAGTATACGAGTCTCCAGTCTGCTTGCTCGTCTCTCGGAACCGCCTCCGGTATGCCTCCAGTGTGACGGCATACCTGGCCAAAAGTGCTTCTTTTACCAGTCCATAGTTCATAATATCCTCATCTGGGATGGCCCTGAACGCTTCACTGGCCCGGCCGGACAGTTTCCCAAACAAAATGGTAACCCATTCCTCTGTGGGCACCCGGTGTAGGGCACATTGCTGTTCAAAATCAGCAAGGTACCCATCTATCTCCCCTTCTGTTTCAATTAAATTTTTAAAAGCAGTAAAATGTATCTTTCTCCTTTCAGTTGGTGCTGCTCTGACTTCTGCTGCTGCAGGACCTCTTTGCTGTAGCAAATTTATGTCCACAGCCGCTATAACTCGGTCTATGATCTCCGCTGTAGGGTTAGGACCATAATGTGCCAGTCTTATGTTAACAGCCCGATCAAAACTTGCCTCTTCGGGTGTCCTGTTTGTTACGCTGGGCCTTTCAGTTCCATCCATTTCGACTAGTTCTCTGATAATGTCCCTCTTCTTACGGTTGTTGGCCGGTCTTCCCGGTTTCTCCAGTAAGTCCTTGAGGGTAGAGTGCTTTAGCCGTCCCTACTGTGCCTCCATTGACCTGTGTCCTCTTGTAGCTGTCCTTCCCGCTATGGGAATCAATCCGCTGCTTGCCACCATTGTAACGACAGGGGTTAACGTCGTTTAGGATATTCCATTCTCGAGCGCAAGCCAGCTACCAGACACTCCAACCAGCCGAATAAGACCCCATACAAATATTTCTCCCCGCACAAATGAGACAACGCTCTGTGTTGAAGTTCCAAAAACAGGGAATGAATCTTTATTACAAGCACATGGTAACACACTTCCCTTCAAAACACTTCCCTCCCATCCTTGGGGAACAGGGCGGGTTAAACTCTCCAATGACAATGGTGATACAGGTCAGGTGTGTTCAAACTTCTCCTTCAGTAAACAGTCTTAGTAGGAGGGGTTCCTGGAGTGATTCCCCCCCTCCTTTCCTCACAGCAAGACACTTAAACATCCCATAATAGGCAGCCAGACGGTCTACCAGCTCCAATCCACATCACCACAAACAACAATGAAAAGGTCTTTGGAAGCTAGTCTAGATCTAATCTACATTACACAGGCAGCCAGGTGGCTAGAGTTGAACACATCAGCATCTCTCAATTAACCTGTTGAGTTCAGAATCAAACAACCAGTAAATAGTCCTTTACAGATATCCTGGGAAATACCGTGGATTAATATTACAGACCCATTTCAAAGCAATCCAAGACATATTCTCAATGTCCATTATTTTCTGGCTCATACTTTCTAAGAACTTCTGGGTTCCACGGGCCCTCCCGTTACAATGTTGATCCACAATGGATTTGCAGAATCTGATGTGAAGCATAAACTGTCACCGTAGCAGATGGTATTGCATCTAAATACCCCAAGCGTACTGGAAGTGTCATCCAACATCAATGGTAGAAAGGTAAGTAATGGATACTCTTACCGTGGGTCAGATGAAAATAGACATGGACGAGATCCCAGATCCAGGTGCTCCAAAGGGGACTTCTCCAATCCAACTTCTAAACAGTAACACTACTGTGATACAGAAGGGCCTCTCTCAGCAGAGATATTACAGGAGGCATGAGCCCCAATGAACCTTCCGAGGTGGATGTCCCCTTGGGCCAATTATCATAAGAAAAAAACAGAAAAGCTCCACATAGTGAAAGTAAATCCAGAGAGTGGTAAAAAATGGACAGCCTTTATTGGCATAGATATCCAGAGAAATAACAATACATGTAGCCTTAATAGTTACAGGGAAAAAATGGTGAATCCTCGAGGTAAAAAGGCGTGATGACAAGGGTGTAGCAAACTAAAAACCCAACATGTTTCGAGCAATGGCTCTTCAACTGGGGTGTTAACCTGCCAGCTTGCATCACGCTATATATAGGTTGTTTCTAAAAATAATTAGTGATCATGCAGGACAGCTGGAAGGTATATCAGCCTCCCAAATGACACAGATCAATCATCATGGGGTTAATTACTTACACACAGATCACTTGTCATGCAGACCCAACCCCACTTTTCCATTTTTTACCACTCTCTGGATTTACTTTCACTATGTGGAGCTATTCTGCTTTTTTCTTATGATATCTGGCCCAAGGGGACATCCACCTCGGAAGGTTTGTTGGGGCTCATGCCTCCTGTGATATCTCTGCTGAGAGAGGCCCTTCCGTATCACAGTAGTGTTACTGTTTAGAAGTTGGATTGGAGACATCCCCTTTGGAGCACCTGGATCCGGGATCTCGTCCATGTCTATTTTCATCTGACCCACGGTAAGAGTATCCATTACTTACCTTTCTACCATTGATGTTGGATGACACTTCCAGTACGCTTGGGGTATTTAGATGCAATACCATCTGCTACGGTGACAGTCCATGCTTCACATCAGATTCTGCACATCCATTGTGGATCAACATAGACTCTGTTTTTTATCCATTTTGTTATAGGACACTTTGGTGTGCATCATAACAGTTATATTTGGGTGTTGGATACATTATACATTTTTATATATGTTTCAGACATATTTATGTACACCTGATTCATTTTTGCACTTTTTACGTCACAGTTTGAGTGAGTTATATCTGGAGATTACTCTCTGTGGTCATTCACATAGAATTTCTCTGGTACCTCTTCCTTTCCTAGGTACCTAGGTAAGATAACTGCGGTTAAAATGACTATCCTGCCAAAACTGCTTTACCTATTTCGTGCCCTGCCCCTTATGATCCCTAAAGCCTATCTTCTTAAATTTCAATTACACCTGAACAGATTTTATATGGAGGGACAAACCCCTGAGGTTCTCCAGAGAGGTACTATATCGCCCATACAGATTAGGAGGTCTGGGAGTTCCCCAAATCTGTCTATATTACATGGCCAGTAGACTCTCGCAACAAGCCCAATGGAACATTAAGAACCCTAAAGTCCCATGGGTCAGATTCGAAGAAGACTTGATTGCCCCATTCTACCTCCCAGGAGTAATGTGGTACTCCGGATCACAGGTCTCTGAGTTGGCTACTAGGAACCTGCTAGTAGCTCAGAGGCTGAAACTCTGGGACCGTCACAAATCCTCTCTAGCTCTAATCTCTGAAATCCCTCTGGGCGCCTTTTTCCTGGGGGATCCTAGGCTTCCTTCTGCTTTTACTGACCCAGACTCTTTCGGGTGGTGGAAGAACCAGGGCATGCCTGCCATTGGAAGACTTTCAGCAAGGCGAGAGATTTATCTCGTTCTCGCAATTGCAGGCCCAGAAGAATATCCCAGATAGAGAATTCTACAGATTCTTGCAAATCCGTCACTTCTTTCAAACACACTATGCGAATATACCCTCAGAGTCACATACCTCATTTGAGTCATTGTGTAGAACAGCCCCCAGGCAAAAAGGCTTAATTTCAGCCCTATATAAATCCATGGAAGTTAGGGGAGACTGCCCCAAACTAAAGCATATGACCCAGTGGGAAAACGTGTTAAACCTAGAATACGATCATAAGGACTGGGAGACTAATTGGCAGAACCTGCGTAAATGCACCAAATCTCTCACTATCAGGGAAACAGCAGTTAAACTATTCACCCGCTGGTACTACACCCCCCAGCGTTTGGGCAGGAAATTTCCACAATCCTCCTAATTCTGCTTCCTGGGTTGTGCTAGCCCCGGTTCTTTTCTGCACATGTTCTGGGAGTGCGAGAAGCTTCTACCCACCCAGGGGGAGACCCTGGAACTAATGGTGTTTGAGAAAATCCCTGATACCCCTAAACCTTTAATGAAACTACTACATACTATTTGTATTGCCCTGCATTGGGCTGTCGCCCTTAACTGGAAGTCACCTACGGTCCCATTTGCCCAAGTTCTTACGAGGATTGATCAAATAATGCTTTCAGAACAAATATTTCACACGCTGCATAACTCCATCCCTATGTATGATGCTAAATGGAACCCTTGGTGTCTGCTGCGTTTTCAAGAATGACCTGAGTTTTTTTTTTCTTTTTCTTCTTGCTTTGTTTCAATGTTTTATCTTGGTTAGTTTTGATTTTCTACATGCAGTCTACTGCCTCAAGTTGTATGGTTGAGACATATACTAACCGTATGAATATCTTATACTATCATATATACAAATCCATGTAGAGGATTTATATTCCATTACGTACCTCAACATACTGAACTATATGGCCTCATGCCCACGGACGTTTTTACAGCCGCGTTTTTGAGCGTTTTTTACAGCTTAAAAACGCCTGTCCATGTTAGTCTATAGCTTCATGCCCACCTAGACGTTTTTGAGCTGCAAACAGCATAGACGTTTTTAAGCTGTAAAAAAAACCCAGGACCAGTGCGTTCCTCAGCGTCAGAATTAGGCAGAAAAAAACGCGAGCGTCAAAAAACGCGCAAAAACGCGCACTAACGCGCGGTCGCGTTTTTAGCTCCAACGTTTTTTTTTCTAAAAAAAAAAAAAAAAATATTTACAATAACATGGACAGGCGTTTTTAAGCTGCAAAAAACGCAGCTGTAAAAACACCAGTGGCCATGAGGCCTATTTGTTATGACACACTGTGTTATTTTGTACTGCAAATTTGTATTTTTTCAAATAGAAAAGTTTAGGTAAAAAAAAAATTATGGCCTAGGCTATAAGAAGTTTGCCAAGACCCTGAAACTGAGCTTCAGCACGGTGACCAAGACCCTACAACGGTTTAACGACAGGTTCCACTCAAAACAGGCCTCGCCATGGTCGACCAAAGAAGCTGAGTGCAGGTTCTCAGCGTCATATCCAAAGGTTGTCTTTGGAAAATGGAAAATGAGTGCTGCCAGCATTGCTACAGAGGTTAAAGGGGTGGGGGGTCAGCCTGTCAGTGCTCAGACCATACGCCGCACACTGCATTAAATTGGTCTGCATGGCTGTCATCCCAGAAGGAAGCCTCTTCTAAAGATGATGCACAAGAAAGCCTGCAAACAGTTTGCTGAAGACAAGCAGACTAAGGACATGGATTACTGGAACCATGTCCTGTGGTCTGATGAGACCAAGATAAACTTATTTGGTTCAGATGGTGTCAAGCGTGTGTGGCGGCAACCAGGTGAGGAGTACAAAGACAAGTGTGTCTTGCCTACAGTCAAGCATGGTGGTGGGAGTGTCATGGTCTGGGGCTGCATGAGTGCTGCCGGCACTGGGGAGCTACAGTTCATTGAGGGAACCATGAATGCCAACATGTACTGTGACATACTGAAGCAGAGTATGATCCCCTCCCTTTGGAGACTGGGCCACAGGGCAGTATTACAACAAGATAATGACCCCAAACACACCTCCAAGACGACGACTGCCTTGCTAAAGAAGCTGAGGGTAAAGGTGATGAACTGGCCAAGCATGTCTCCAGACCTAAACCCTATTGAGCATCTGTGGGGCATCCTCAAACGGAAGGGGGAGGAGCTCAAGGTCTCTATCATCCACCAGCTCTATGATGTTGTCATGGAGGAGTGGAAGAGGACTCCAGTGGCAACCTGTGAAGCTCTGGTGAACTCCATGTCCAAGAGGGTTAAGGCAGTGTTGGAAAATAATGGTGGCCACAAAAATATTGACACTTTGGGCACAATTTGGTCATTTTCACTTAGGGGTGTACTCGCTTTTTTTTTTTTGCAATGATCAATTCTTTATCAATATTTCTTTATTGAAGTTTTACAAAAGGTTTACACAAAAGCTATAACAATAGGTATGATTGAATGTTCTGTCTAAAATGTCGCTCCTACAGTTAAAGGTTTTGAGCTATAGAAAACAGTCATAAACATTGATTCTGGAAAGATCTAAATGTGGTGTACTCACTTTTGTTGCCAGCGGTTTAGACATTAACCGCTTCAGCCCCGGAAAAATTTACCCCCTTCCTGACCAGAGCACTTTTTGCGATTCGGCACTGCGTCGCTTTAACTGACAATTGCGTGGTCGTGCGATGTAGTACCCAAACAAAATTGACGTCTTTTTTCCCCCCACAAATAGAGCTTTCTTTTGGTGGTATTTGATCACTTCTGCGGTTTTTATTTTTTGCGCTATAAACAAAAAAAGAGCGCCAATTTTGAAAAAAAAAAAGCAATATTTTTTACTTTTTGCTATAATAAATATCCCCAAAAAATATATAATTCCTCTGGGAAGCTCTCTCCATAAACGCTGAGTGTATGACTCGGCCCCACTCCCGGCGCCCGCGTCATTGGATTTGATTGACAGCAGCGGGAGCCAATGGCTGCACTGCTATAAATCTATCCAATCAAAGCCGGGACTCCGTGGAGAGGAGGACGGCAGGGACTCGAGGCTCAGGTAAGTAAAACAGGGGGACTGGGGGCTCGATATTGCAAGGTGTTTTTTCACCTTAATGCATAGGATGCATTAAGGTGAAAAAACACGTAGGTTTACAACCCCTTTAAAGTTTGTAAAGGTTCAAGTTTTTTTTGTTTGTTTTTTAAGTAAACCTTATAATTACCTACTCTGTGTAGTGATTTTGCACAGAGCAGCCCCAATCCTCCTCTTCTCTGGTTCCCCACCAGTGCTCCTGGCCCACCCCCCTGGCGAGTGCCCCAATAGCAAGCTGTTTGCTCGCTCCCAAACTGCCCGTGTGCCTACGAGACACACATAGCTGGGCTCAGCCCTGCCCTCCCAATGGCTCCTGCTGCTGCGTCTCAGCCAAAGAGGCAGAGACCCGGGAGAACGTCTGCTCTCGTGCACAGAGCTGAATCAGGCTCAGGTGAGTATAAAGGAGGGGGAGCTGCACATAGAATGCATGAAGGTAAAAAACCTTCAGCCTTTAGAACCACTTTAACCACTTCTGGACCGCTGCACGACTATATACGTCGGCCCTTTGAAGTGGGATATCTCTGTTATGGCAGCAGCTAGCGGCCATAACCCAGATATCCTCGTCTTCAGGCAGCGGTCCGGTTTCCGATAATGGTGGTCTCTGCGGCGAGATCACCGTTGTCGAGGGCGGGAGAGGGCCCCCCTCTCGCGCCCTCCACCGCTTACCGAAGCCTTCGGTAGCGACGGAGGCGATCGGGTCCTCTCTCGTGCTGGGTATGAAGACGAGTGAGGGGAAGATAGCCCCCACCCGTCAAATCAAGTAAAATAAATAAGAAAAAAAAAAATTTTTTAAAACGCCCCGTCCTGACGAGCTTGCGCGCAGAAGCAAACGCATACGTGAGTAGCGCCCGCATCTGAAAACGGTGTTCAAACCACACAAGTGAGGTATCGCCACAATCGTTAGAGTGAGAGCAATAATTCTAGCCCTAGACCTCCTCTGTAACTCAAAAGATGCAACCTATAGAATTTTTTAAACGTCGCCTATGGAAATTTTTAAGGGTAAAAGATTGACGCCATTCCACAAGCGGGCGCAATTTTGAAGCATGACATGTTGGGTATCAATTTACTCTACGTAACATTATCTTTCACAATATAAAAACAATTGGGCTAACTTTACTGTTGTCTTATTTATTATTTAAAAAAAGTAAATTTTTTCCAAAAAAAGTGCGCTTGTAAGACCGCTGCCCAAATACGGTGTGACAAAAAGTATTGCAATGACCACCATTTTATTCTCTAGGGTGTTAGAAAAAAAACCCAATATATACTGTTTGGGGGTTTCAAGTAATTTTCTAGCAAAATTGTTTTTAACGTGTAAACGCTGAGTCTGAAAAAATAGGATTTTTATAACAGCTTACCTGTAAAATCCTTTTCTTGGAGTACATCACGGGACACAGAGCGACATAGTCATTACTAATGGGTTATATAGATACCGTCAGGTGCTGGCACTGGCAACTTCCAAAACCGGAAGTACCCTCCCCTATATAAGCCCCTCCCATCCGGGAGCACCTCAGTTTTGTAGCAAAGCAATAAGTGTCCCCAAAGAGGGGCGGGAGCTCTGTGTCCCGTGATGTACTCCAAGAAAAGGATTTTACAGGTAAGCTGTTATAAAAATCCTATTTTCTTTCTCGTACATCACGGGACACAGAGCGACATAGTCATTACTAATGGGATGTCCTAAAGCAATGCCAAATGAGGGGGGGGATACACCATATATAAGCTGAGCGCTATCAGACATGAGGATCTTTTGCGGCCTGCAACACACTGCGCCCAAAGGCGACATCCTCCTGACTTCTAACGTCCACCTGGTAGAACCTAGTAAACGTGTGTACTGAAGACCATGTTGCGGCCTTACAGATTTGAGCCAGGGAGGCCTGGTGATGCACTGCCCATGAAGTTCCAACTGCTCTCGTGGAGTGCGCTCTAACTTTGAACGGAGGCGGTCTCCTTCTCAAGCCATAGGCTTGTATTATGACCTGTCGAATCCACTTGGCTAAAGTAGATTTTGACGCTGCCTGACCCTTTCTGGGGCCTTCCGGCAGAATAAACAAAGTATCCGTTCTGCGAATCTGAGCAGTGGCTTTTAGATAAGCTTTAACTGCTCTTACTACATCCAAAGAATGCAATAACTTTTCCTCTACCGAAGTAGGTTTGGGGAAAAAAGAAGGAAGAACCACATCTTGGTTCAAATGAAACCTCGATACCACCTTAGGAAGAAAGGCTGGATGAGGACGTAACACTACTCTGTCCTTATGGATAACCAGATATGGCTCCTTACAGGACATAGCTGCTAATTCCGATACTCTTTTAGCCGAACAAATGGCTACTAGAAAAATCAATTCCCTGGAGAGAAGCACCAAGGAAATATGCTGTAATGGTTCAAATGGTTGTTTCTGTAGACCCGACAGAACCAAGTTTAGATCCCATGGACATATGGGAATATTAACCGGAGGACTAATACGCATCACTCCTTGTATAAAGGCTTTGACTAGTGAATGCGAAGCCAAGGGCCTTTGAAAAAATATTGACAAGGCCGAAATCTGACCCTTGATAGTACTCAAGGCAAGCTTCCTATCTACAGCCCACTGTAGGAAGTCTAGAATCCTACCTATTACGTACTTATGTGGATGCCATTTCTTGGCCTCACACCACGCGATGTACGCCCTCCAGATTCTATAGTAGATCTGCCTGGATACCGGCTTCCTGGCATTGATCATGGTAGATACCACAGCATTAGAGAGCCCTCTCTTTTTTAGAATGTGGGCTTCAATAGCCAGGCCGTCAAACCTAGGGCTGGTAAGGAAGGGTGGTATATCGGTCCTTGCGAAAGCAGGTCCGGACGACGTGGGAGAGTCCAAGGACTCCCCACTGAAATTTTACAATCTCCGCGTACCATGCTCTTCGGGGCCACGCTGGAGCCACCGGAATCACTGTTTCTTTTCTACCCTGATTCTGCGGAGTAATCGAGGTAACCATTGTGGCGGTGTGAATGCATATATCAGCTTGAACTGATCCCAAGGGAACACTAGGGCATCCGAGCCGCAAGCTAGGGGATCCCTTGTCCGAGAGACAAACCTGTCCCCCTTTGCGTTGAATCTGGATGCTAGAAGATCTACATCCGATGTTCCCCACCGCTGACATATTGTCCAGAAAACCTCGGGGTGAAGGGACCCTTCCTCTGGGCCTAATTGCTGGCGACTTAGAAAGTCCGCCTTCCAATTCTCCACTCCTGGAATGAATACCGCAGATATGGCTGGGACATATTTTTCTGCCCATTTCAGGATGTAATTTACTTCCCTCTGGGCTGCACGACTCCTGGTGCCCCCCTGATGATTGATATATGCCACTGCTGTGGCATTGTCTGATTGAATTCTGACAGGGGACCCTTGGAGTTTGGATGTCCATGCTACTAGGGCATACCGGGCTGCTCGTATCTCTAAGAGATTGATGGGCAGGGCCTTTTCTGCATCTGACCATCTGCCCTGGAGAGACTATTGCTCCAGTACTGCTCCCCAGCCTATAAGGCTGGCATCTGTAGTGACCACCTTCCAAGAAATCGGACTGAAGGATTTCCTTTTCTAGATTCTGGGGAACCAACCACCAACGGAGGCTCTTGCGAACGGAAGGGGACAAGGACATTGTAAGTCTAGGGCCTGAACTTTTTTGTTCCAGGCTGACAGTATGGCCCCTTGCAAATTCCTTGAATGGAATTGACCGTAGGGTACTGCTTCGAATGATGCCACCATTTTTCCCAGCAGCCTCATATACAGGCGTATGGACGGCTGTCTTTTTTGTACCCACTAAGTGGATCAAATCTTTCAAAGACAACACCTTTCCTCGAGGCAAGAATATTTTTCTCTGGCCTGAATCCAACCTTAGCCCCAAGTATTCCAGACTTTTGACTGGTTTTTAGGGCTGACTTGTCTCGGTTGATAATCCAACCGTGAGATTCCAGATACTTGATTGTCTTGTGAACGACCACGTCTAGTTTTTTCACTGAGTGGTCTATCAGCAACAAGTCATCCAGATATGCCATTATCATTACACCTTGTGTTCTTAGATTGGCCAATAAAGGGCCAGAATTTTTGTAAACACTCGTGGTGCTGTGGCCAAACCGAAGGGTAAGGCTCTGAACTGAAAATGGCGCCCTTCTACTGCAAAGCGTAGAAATTTTTGGTGGACTGGAAAGATGGGAATGTGCAAATAAGCATCCTTGATGTCGATCACGGCTAACCAATCCTCCCCTTGTAGGGCAGTGGCCACCGATCGGATCGACTCCATCGGAAAGTCCTGATATACAGGAATTTGTATAGCCCTTTTAGAATTAATATGGGCCTCCCGTCCGCGTTTGCTTCGGGACTGTAAAGAGGTTTGAGTAAAACCCGAACCCTCATTCTTCCAGGGGAACCTCCATAATTACTCCTTGGAGCAATAGTTGTTCTAGTGCCAACAGGAGGGACTCTCTCTTCCGGGGATCCCCTGGCACGTTTGACCTCAAAAATGGGAAGGAGGAGAGTCTTTTAACTCCAAACTGTATCCCAAACCTACTGCGGAGAGCACCTATCTGTCTTGATCGTGTCCCGCCAGGTCTCTTGCGAACAACTGGAGTCCTCCCCCCACCCGACTGAGTGGGGGCTTCAATGAATTTAACTTTGGGGGAGGTTTTGTACCTCCCCTGACCCAGGGTTTCTCATTACCCTGCTACTGTCCCTGTTTTTTACCCCCGGGAATTGACCGAGGAGGCCGTCGGAACTGTTACACGGCCGATGCCCCAGGGACTGGAGAAGCAGGCCTCTTAAAGAGGGACCTCTAACTCTGTTTTTAACCGGCAAGAGCGTATTTTTACCGCTGGAAATTTTCTGGATATATTTGTCCAGGTTTTCCCTGAATAAGCGTTCACCATGAAATGGGACGCTAACCAGCCATTCTTTACAGGGAGCTTCAGCAGACCAGTTTTTGAGCCATAGGAGCCTACGCATATGTACTATAGACAGCATAAGGCGGGAGGCCTGATGGAGTGAATCCTCTATGGCGTCAACCGCAAAGCCTAAGGCTCTAGGTAGATCAGCTAGGGCAACGCCTGCTGATCTGTCAAGTCCCTCAAGACCTGTTTCAACTGATCCTTCACTGCTTAGCAGACCCCAATAGCTGCTACTGCTGGTTGTATCACCAAGCAGATTTTCATAAGGACTCCAATCTTTTATCTATTGGGTTCTTGAACATTTGGACATTATCCACTGGACATGTCAGTGATTTATACATACAAGAGATCTCTTGAGGGAATAAATATTTTCTCAGGACGTTCCCAATCCTGGTAAATGAGCCCTTTCAGTAAAGGGTGAAGTGGAAAAGAACAAACAGTCTGGGGGCTTCTAGCGACCCCAACGAGGATACAGTAGTGGTTGATGGTTCCGCAAGGTGCATTTTTAAATGCTGATCGGACCATGTTAGTCAGAGACTGAACCTATAATCTTTCAGCTTGAGATGCTGAGAAAAGGTTCCCCCACTGTTGATTCCTCTATAACAGAATCAACCTCATCCTGATCCCCTTCAGGCAGGTCGATCCCTGTATGGGACTGTTGCTCTGCTAACAGGCACTCTGAAGGAGGAGACGGAGATCGGGCGTGCTTTCCCTGACAGGGAGGCAGCGATTAATGTTGACAATCTCTCTCTAATCCTCCCAGAGCTGAGGAAAAAATAGGATTTTTATAACAGCTTACCTGTAAAATCCTTTTCTTGGAGTACATCACGGGACACAGAGCGACATAGTCATTACTAATGGGTTATATAGATACCGTCAGGTGCTGGCACTGGCAACTTCCAAAACCGGAAGTACCCTCCCCTATATAAGCCCCTCCCATCCGGGAGCACCTCAGTTTTGTAGCAAAGCAATAAGTGTCCCCAAAGAGGGGCGGGAGCTCTGTGTCCCGTGATGTACTCCAAGAAAAGGATTTTACAGGTAAGCTGTTATAAAAATCCTATTTTCTTTCTCGTACATCACGGGACACAGAGCGACATAGTCATTACTAATGGGATGTCCTAAAGCAATGCCCAATGAGGGGGGGGATACACCATATATAAGCTGAGCGCTATCAGACATGAGGATCTTTTGCGGCCTGCAATACACTGCGCCCAAAGGCGACATCCTCCTGACTTCTAACGTCCACCTGGTAGAACCTAGTAAACGTGTGTACTGAAGACCATGTTGCGGCCTTACAGATTTGAGCCAGGGAGGCCTGGTGATGCACTGCCCATGAAGTTCCAACTGCTCTCGTGGAGTGCGCTCTAACTTTGAACGGAGGCGGTCTCCTTCTCAAGCCATAGGCTTGTATTATGACCTGTCAAATCCACTTGGCTAAAGTAGATTTTGACGCTGCCTGACCCTTTCTGGGGCCTTCCGGCAGAATAAACAAAGTATCCGTTCTGCGAATCTGAGCAGTGGCTTTTAGATAAGCTTTAACTGCTCTTACTACATCCAAAGAATGCAATAACTTTTCCTCTACCGAACTAGGTTTGGGGAAAAAGGAAGGAAGAACCACATCTTGGTTCAAATGAAAACTCAATACCACCTTAGGAAGAAAGGCTGGATGAGGACGTAACACTACTCTGTCCTTATGGATAACCAGATATGGCTCCTTACAGGACATAGCTGCTAATTCCGACACTCTTTTAGCCGAACAAATGGCTACTAGAAAAATCAATTTCCTGGTGAGAAGCACCAAGGAAATATGCTGTAATGGTTCAAATGGTTGTCTCTGTAAAACCGACAGAACCAAGTTTAGATCCCATGGACATATGGGAATATTAACCGGAGGACTAATACGCATCACTCCTTGTATAAAGGCTTTGACTAGTGAATGCGAAGCCAAGGGCCTTTGAAAAAATATTGACAAGGCCGAAATCTGACCCTTGATAGTACTCAAGGCAAGCTTCCTATCTACAGCCCATTGTAGGAAGTCCAGAATCCTACCTATTACGTACTTATGTGGATGCCATTTCTTGGCCTCACACCAGGCGATGTACGCCTTCCAGATTCTATAGTAGATCTGCCTGGATACCGGCTTCCTGGCATTGATCATGGTAGATACCACAGCATTAGAGAGCCCTCTCTTTTTTAGAAAGTGGGCTTCAATAGCCAGGCCGTCAAACCTAGGGCTGGTAAGGAAGGGTGGTATATCGGTCCTTGCGAAAGCAGGTCCGGACGATGTGGGAGGGTCCAAGGACTCCCCACAGACATTTTTACAATCTCCGCGTACCATGCTCTTCGGGGCCACGCTGGAGCCACCAGAATCACTGGTTTCTTTTCTACCCTGATTCTGCGGAGTAATCGAGGTAACAATTGTGGCGGTGGGAATGCATATATCAGCTTGAACTGATCCCAAGGGAACACTAGGGCATCCGAGCCGCAAGCTAGGGGATCCCTTGTCCGAGAGACAAACCTGTCCCCCTTTGCGTTGAATCTGGATGCTAGAAGATCTACATCCGATGTTCCCCACCGCTGACATATTGTCCAGAAAACCTCGGGGTGAAGGGACCCTTCCTCTGGGCCTAATTGCTGGCGACTTAGAAAGTCCGCCTTCCAATTCTCCACTCCTGGAATGAATACCGCAGATATGGCTGGGACATATTTTTCTGCCCATTTCAGGATGTAATTTACTTCCCTCTGGGCTGCACGACTCCTGGTGCCCCCCTGATGATTGATATATGCCACTGCTGTGGCATTGTCTGATTGAATTCTGACAGGGGACCCTTGGAGTTTGGATGTCCATGCTACTAGGGCATACCGGGCTGCTCGTATCTCTAAGAGATTGATGGGCAGGGCCTTTTCTGCATCCGACCATCTGCCCTGGAGAGACTATTGCTCCAGTACTGCTCCCCAGCCTATAAGGCTGGCATCTGTAGTGACCACCTTCCAAGAAATCGGACTGAAGGATTTCCTTTTTTCCAGATTCTGGGGAACCAACCACCAACGGAGGCTCTTGCGAACGGAAGGGGACAAGGACATTGTAAGTCTAGGGCCTGAACTTTTTTGTTCCAGGCTGACAGTATGGCCCCTTGCAAATTCCTTGAATGGAATTGACCGTAGGGTACTGCTTCGAATGATGCCACCATTTTTCCCAGCAGCCTCATATACAGGCGTATGGACGGCTGTCTTTTTTGTACCCACTAAGTGGATCAAATCTTTCAAAGACAACACCTTTCCTCGAGGCAAGAATATTTTTCTCTGGCCTGAATCCAACCTTAGCCCCAAGTATTCCAGACTTTTGACTGGTTTTTAGGGCTGACTTGTCTCGGTTGATAATCCAACCGTGAGATTCCAGATACTTGATTGTCTTGTGAACGACCATGTCTAGTTTTTTCACTGAGTGGTCTATCAGCAACAAGTCATCCAGATATGCCATTATCATTACACCTTGTGTTCTTAGATTGGCCAATAAAGGGCCAGAATTTTTGTAAACACTCGTGGTGCTGTGGCCAAACCGAAGGGTAAGGCTCTGAACTGAAAATGGCGCCCTTCTACTGCAAAGCGTAGAAATTTTTGGTGGACTGGAAAGATGGGAATGTGCCAATAAGCATCTTTGATGTCGATCGCGGCTAACCAATCCTCCCCTTGTAGGGCAGTGGCCACCGATCGGATCGACTCCATCGGAAAGTCCTGATATACAGGAATTTGTATAGCCCTTTTAGAATTAATATGGGCCTCCCGTCCGCGTTTGCTTCGGGACTGTAAAGAGGTTTGAGTAAAACCTGAACCCTCATTCTTCCAGGGGAACCTCCATAATTACTCCTTGGAGCAATAGTTGTTCTAGTGCCAACAGGAGGGACTCTCTCTTCCGGGGATCCCTTGGCACGTTTGACCTCAAAAATGGGAAGGAGGAGAGTCTTTTAACTCCAAACTGTATCCCAAACCTACTGCGGAGAGCACCTATCTGTCTTGATCGTGTCCCGCCAGGTCTCTTGCGAACAACTGGAGTCCTCCCCCCACCCGACTGAGTGGGGGCTTCAATGAATTTAACTTTGGGGAAGGTTTTGTACCTCCCCTGACCTTCTCATTACCCTGCTACTGTCCCTGTTTTTTACCCCCGGGATTTGACCGAGGAGGCCGTCGGAACTGTTACACAGCCGATGCCCCAGGGACTGGAGAAGCAGGCCTCTTAAAGAGGGACCTCTAACTCTGTTTTTAACCGGCAAGAGCGTATTTTTACCGCTGGAAATTTTCTGGATATATTTGTCCAGGTTTTCCCTGAATAAGCGTTCACCATGAAATGGGACGCTAACCCACCATTCTTTACAGGGAGCTTCAGCAGACCAGTTTTTGAGCCATAGGAGCCTACGCATATGTACTATAGACAGCGTAAGGCGGGAGGCCTGATGGACTGAATCCTTTATGGCGTCAACCGCAAAGCCTAAGGCTCTAGGTAGATCAGCTAGGGCAAGAGCCTGCTGATCTGTCAAGTCCCTCAAGACCTGTTTCAACTGATCCTTCACTGCTTAGCAGACCCCAATAGCTGCTACTGCTGGTTGTATCACCATGCTTGCTGTATAAAGAAGCAGATTTTCATAAGGACTCCAATCTTTTATCTATTGGGTTCTTGAACATTTGGACATTATCCACTGGACATGTCAGTGATTTATACATACAAGAGATGGCTGCGTCCACTGTAGGGACCTTCCATTTTTTTTTTTTTTTTGATGAACTTATCCTCCATGGGATAGACCACCGGAAATCTCTTGGGGGAATAAATATTTTCTCAGGACGTTCCCAATCCTGGTAAATGAGCCCTTTCAGTAAAGGGTGAAGTGGAAAAGAACAAACAGTCTGGGGGCTTCTAGCGACCCCAACGAGGATACAGTAGTGGTTGATGGTTCCGCAAAGTGCATTTTTAAATGCTGATCGGACCATGTTAGTCAGAGACTGAACCCATAATCTTTCAGCTTGAGATGCTGAGAAAAGGTTCCCCCACTGTTGATTCCTCTATAACAGAATCAACCTCATCCTGATCCCCTTCAGGCAGGTCGATCCCTGTATGGGACTGTTGCTCTGCTAACAGGCACTCTGAAGGAGGAGACGGAGATCGGGCGTGCTTTCCCTGACAGGGAGGCAGCGATAAATGTTGACAATCTCTCTCTAATCCTCCCAGAGCTGAGGAAAAAACCTCCTCTGTTACATACACAGGAGCAGGTGAACTGAGGACAGCCACAGTACCAAGTACCCCTGCGGGGTCTCTACGGTCACTTACCTCTGAACTTCAGGGGAGACTGGTGCAGCAGAAGTATGCCCAAGATCCTCCGAGCCCGATGAGACCCCCTTCGCTTCCTGGAAGATTCAGTTCCGGAGCTTCTGGACGGCATATTCCTAAGCCTAAAGCTGAGGTATTGCAGCCGTAATACACCACTTTTACTGAGAATAGTCTAGCACAATTGCTGCTATATCACAGTTGGTGTCTACTAATGTGCCTTTCTAGGGGATGCCTGTATCAACCGCTTGCTGTATGCCCTTTTTTTAAATGTTGCCAGCTCTGTCTCTGTACTTCATAGCCAGCTCACCACACAAAACTGTGGTTTTTACATGCTGGGACGCCCGCACATGCGCAGAAGCACTGCGGCGCACACAGAGCGTCATCCCCCAGGCTCCGCCCCCTTTCCTGGCTCACCTCTATATATAGAGGCGCGTGCACGCGCACGGCCACGTGCGCCTTCGGCGCTAATTTTGAAAAATGGAGACTAGGGACAAGAGCCAGGGCCCCTCTTTGCCGCAGGCTGGGGGATGGACGAGCATTGCAACATGGCAGAGGAAGCAGTTTCCCATAAGAGAACTCACCATCTGCCTGGACTTGCTCTGCTGAGAAGAAACTAGTCCACATGACAAGAAAACATTCCACAGCGGCCTCTAGTGGACAAACACAGGTACCACAGTCTAATATCTTAAATATATATAAAAAAAAATTTTTTTTTTTTTTTCTTGACCACCATTAAAAATTATTACATTTTTTTAGTAGTTACAGGCATGCACAGAATTTTGCGGGAATACCATTAGGTAACAGACAGAAAGACAAATTAGGCTTGGGGGTCCCCCAATAGAACCAAGTTCCTGGGGGCCCCCACTTACCTGTTCCCCGCCGCAGGACTTTGTTTGGTCCACAAAAGCCCAAACTTCATCTATCACGGCAGGCATTGTAATCAAACCTTCAGGGACCGGGTTCCCAAGGATTCCACTCCCCTGGACCTGTATAGCACCCTGCACAGAAAACATCTTGGTCGTGGGTATGACCAGAGCTCTGGATCCCAGGGTCCAGCTCTCCTAAGAGAAGCATTACAGGCAAAACCTTGCTCTTCTCTGCAAGGCCCGGGTACCGACCGTTTAGCTATGAAGCTTTTTTGGTCGGATCCGGAATAGCTTACTGAGGCCCAAAAGAACCTGTACGCAAGCTCAGTGAAAAACACATGTTTCTTCTTGGCCAACACCTTAGACACTGGCAAAAAACTGAGGTGCTCCCGGATGGGAGGGGCTTATATAGGGGAGGGTACTTCCGGTTTTGGAAGTTGCCAGTGCCAGCACCTGACGGTATCTATATAACCCATTAGTAATGACTATGTCGCTCTGTGTCCCGTGATGTACGAGAAAGAAACAGGCACGGTCCTTAACCACTTAACGACCGCTCACTGTATATGTACGTCGGCAGAATGGCACCGACAGGCACAATCACGTACAGTGTACGTGATTGCTTTTGTACAGTTGGGGGGTCCGATTGGACCCCCCTCCTATACAGTGAGTGGTCGGTATTCGTTGGGGAGCGATCCGAGATGAGGGGACGGCCGTTCGATTCCGGCCACCCCCTGGTGATCGCTCCCGGCGAATGAAAATGCTTCCTCTGTCCGGGTAATGTAAACACAGGCAGAGGAAGCAGGAGGAAGTGATGTCATCTCTCATGCGGCGCTAACATATACCGAGCGCCGTACAAGAGAAGACATCAGGTCAGTACACAAAACACTACACTGACACCAGGACACAAATCGCCCCCCCCAGACCCCCCCAGATCACCCCCCAGCCCCCGTGTCACTGATTGCAGTGACCATTTATTTACTGATCACTGCAATCAGTGACATTTGTGACTGTAAAAGTGTCACTAAAGTTAGTTTTAGGTCCAGTGTAGCCCCCTAACCCCCCCTAATAAAGGTTTAACCCCCTGATCACCCCCCAGATAACCCTTTCACCCCCTATCACCACTGTCGCTAAGCGATCATTTTTCTGACCGCTGTCTTAGCGTCAGTGATGCAGATCGGTAGCCAGTAATTTTTTTTAGGTTCGCCGCAGGTTTTTATAGCGTCAGGTACCCCCATATATTATCTAATAAAGGTTTAACCCCCTTGATCGCCCCCCAGGTAACCCTTTCACCCCCTATCACCACTGTCGCTAAGCGATCGTTTTCTGATCGCTGTCTTAGTGTCGGTGATGCAGATCGGTAGCCAGTAATTTTTTTTAGGTTCGCCGCAGGTTTTTATAGCGTCAGGTACCCCCATATATTATCTAATAAAGGTTTAACCCCCTTGATCGCCCCCCAGGTAACCCTTTCACCCCCTATCACCACTGTCGCTAAGCGATCGTTTTTCTGATCGCTGTCTTAGTGTCGGTGATGCCGATCGGTAGCCAGTAATTTTTTTTAGGTTCGCCGCAGGTTTTTATAGCGTCAGGTACCCCCATATATTATCTAATAAAGGTTTTAACCCCCTAATTGCCCCTAGTTAACCCTTTCACCAGTGATCACCATATAAGTGTTACGGGTGATGCTGGTTAGTTAGTTTGCTTTTTATAGTGTCAGGGCGCCCGCCGTATATATAACCCAATAAAGGTTTAACCCCCTGATCGCCCGGTGGGTGATATCAATTAGGTTTTAGCGTCAGAGAGGGTCTGCGTCACACCCCAGGCACGTCAGGTTAGTGCCAGTAACGCTAACACCCACGCGTGAAGCATACACCTCCCTTAGTGGTATAGTATCTGAACAGATCAATATCTGATCTGATCAGATCTATACTAGCGTCCCCAGCAGTTTAGGGTTCCCAAAAACGCAGTGTTAGCGGGATCAGCCCAGATACCTGCTAGCACCTGCGTTTTGCCCCTCCGTCCAGCCCAGGCCACCCAAGTGCAGTATCGATCGATCACTGTCACTTACAAAACACAACACACATAACTGCAGCGTTCGCAGAGACAGGCCTGATCCCTGCGACTCCAGTGCTGTAGGAGGTGATTTCACCAAAACAGTTTAAAAAAAGAGCATATATGCCGAAGCATGGGGGCAGCAGGGGCGGAGGAGCGATTTTGCTCCTAATGCCGCGTACATATGGTCGAAATTCCGACGGAGGCTTGCCCATGGAAAAGTCAGACCGTGTGTACGCAGCATAACTTTTGCAGGAGGATGCCCCCACCACAGTTAAAAAAAAAAAGCATATATGCCGAAGCATTGGGGCAGCAGGGGCGGAGGAGTGGAGGAGCAATTTTGCTCCTAATGCCGCGTACATACGGTCGAAATTCCGACGGAGGCTTGCCCGTGGAAAAGTCCGACCATGTGTGTGCGGCATAACTTTTTTGCGGGAGGATGCCCTTATGCTTCGGCATATATAAATGGTGCATGTATGCCCATCATTAGAAGTGGGTGGATGAAGGGCGGTATTCTAATGGTGGGCATACCCACCGATCAATCTCTTTTTTCGTTCAGCCAACTGGCTGCATGAAAAAAAAAGATTACAATACATGTCCAACAAGGACCAGCAACGTACTGGTATGTTGCTGGACTTTGAATGTTTATACCAGAATGATGCCTGCGGGTTTAGGTATCATCTTGGTATCATTCTTTTCAGCCAGCGGCCGGCTTTCATGTAAAAGCAATCCTAGTGGCTAATTAGCCTCTGGACTGCTTTTACAAGCAGTGGGAGGGAATGTCCCCCCCCCCGGATATAAAAAGCGCCATTGGGAAATTGGGAAAGCATTTTATCACACCGATCTTGGTGTGGTCAGATGCTTTGAGGGCAGAGGAAAGATCTAGGGTCTAGAAGACCCCAGTTTTTTCAAAAAAAGAGTACCTGTCACTACCTATTGCTATCATAGGGGATATTTACATTCCCTGAGATAACAATAAAAATGATTAAAAAAAATAAAAAAATATGGAAGGAACAATTTAAAAATAAAAGAAAAAAGCAAAATAATAATAAAAAAATAAATAAGAAAGCACCCCTGTCCTGCCCTGCTCTTGCCCAATGGCGAACGCAAGCGTCGGTCTGGCATCATATGTAAACAGCAATTGCACCATGCATGTGAGGTATCACCGCGAAGGTCAGATCGAGGGCAGTAATTTTAGCAGTAGACTTCCTCTGTAAATCTAACGGGGTAACCTGTAAAGGCTTTTAAAAATTTATGTAGTTTGTTGCCAATGCGCGTTTGTGCGAAATTTTAAAGCGTGTTTGGTATCTATGTACTCGGCCTAAGATCATCTTTTTTATTTCATCAAACATTTGGGCAATATAGTGTGTTTTAGTGCATTAAAATTAAAAAAAGTGTATTTTTCCCCCAAAAAATGCGTTTGAAAAATCGCTGCGCAAATACTGTGTAGAAAAAAAAAATGCAACACCCACCATTTTAATCTGTAGGGCCTTTGGTTTAAAAATATATATAATGTTTGGGGGTTCAACATAATTTTCTTGCAAAAATAAAATATGTTTTCATGTAAACAAAAAGTGTCAAAAAGGGCTTTGTCTTCAAGTGGTTAGAAGAGTGGATGCAAGCTTCCTAATGTTGTGTATAAAATGCCAGAACCATTCAAAACCCCCCCCAAATGACCCCATTTTGGAAAGTAGACACCCCAAGCTATATACTGAGAGGCATGTCGAGTCCATGGAATATTATATGTTGACACAAGTTGCGGAAAAAAGACAATTAATTTTTTTTTGCACAAAGTTGTCACTAAATTATATATTGCTCAAACATGCCATGGGCATATGTGGAATTACACCCCAAAATACATTCTGTTGCTTCTCCTGAGTACGGAGATACCACATGTGTGAGACTTTTTGGGAGCCTAGCCGCGTACGGGACCCCAAAAACCAAGCACCGCCTTCAGGCTTTCTAAGGGTGTAAATTTTTGATTTCACTCCTCACTGCCTATCACGGAGGCCATGGAATGCCTAGATGGCACAAAACCGCCCCAAATGACCCCATTTTGGAAAGTAGACACCCCAAGCTATTTGCTGAGAGGTATTGTGAGTATTTTGCAGATCTCGCTTTTTGTCACAAAGTTTTGAAAATTGAAAAAAATATATATATATTTTCTTCATTTTCAAAAACAAATGAGAGCTGTAAAATACTCACCATAAAGGGTAAAAAACTGCGCTTAAAGAAAAAAGAGGATGGACCAGTCCAAAAAGCAGCAAAAATAAGTGGGATTAACACAAGTAAAAGTAGAGAGTAAAAACAATGCCAGCTGACAGGTGCAATGAAGGCTTTTGATCTGGTAAGCATTCATTGTACCTGTCAGCTGGCATTGTTTGAGATTCAAATTTCTGTGGAAGGAATATATGGACTTTCGTTGAGATTTTGAATTGATTTCTACAAATTGGACTTTTTTAGCGCAAAGTTTTACTCTCTAAAATACTCACCATGTCTCTCAGCAAATAGCTTGGGGTGTCTACTTTCCAAAATGGGGTCATTTGGGGGGGTTTTGTGCTATTTTGGCATTTTTGAAACTGTTATAGGTAGTGAGGAGTGAAATCAAAAATTTGTGCCTAGAAATCCTGAAGGCGGTGCTTGGTTTTCGGGGTCCCGTACGCGGCTAGGCTCCTAAAAAGTCCCACACATGTGGTATCCCCCTACTCAGGAGAAGCAGCAAAATGTATTTTGGGGTGTAATTCCACATATAACCATGGAATGTGTGAGCAATATATCATTTAGTGACAACTTTGTGTAATTTTTTTTTTTCTTGTCATTATTCAATCACTTGGGACAAAAAAAAAATATTCAATGGGCTCAACAGGCCTCTAAGCAATTTCCTTGGGGTGTCTACTTTCTAAAATGGGGTCATTTGGGGGGGTTTTGTGCTATTTTGGCATTTTATGGCCTTCAAAACTGTGATAGGTAGTGAGGAGTGAAATCAAAAATTTGCGCCCTTAGAAATCCTGAAGGCGGTGCTTGGTTTCCGGGGGCCCGTACGCGGCTAGGCTCCCAAAAAGTCCCAAAAAATGGGCTCAACATGCCTCTCTGCAATTTCCTTGGGATGTCTACTTTCCAAAATGGGGTCATTTAGGGGGGTTTTGTACTGCCCTGCCATTTTAGCACCTCAAGAAATGTGTAAATTCCAGAAAATGTACCCTAGTTTGTAGACGCTATAACTTTTGCGCAAACCAATAAATATACGCTTATTGACATTTTTTTTACTAAAGACGTGTGGCTGAATACATTTTGGCCTAAATGTATGACTAAAATTGAGTTTATTCGATTTTTCTTATAACAAAAAGTAGAAAATATCATTTTTTTTCAAAATTTTCGGTCTTTTTCCGTTTATATCGCAAAAAATAAAAATCGCAGAGGCAACCTATGAGTAAGCGTCAATTCGTGATGTGAAACACGTTAGCCACCCTTCCCTGCATGCATACTATCTGCATTTGTTGTTTTGGATTTATGGATTTATTTTGAATTTGGATTTTTTACTTGAAATTTTGGAATAAATAACTGTCTATACAGAGTGCGGCAGTCCAGGGTTTCTTTTTCTCCCAGAGGCAATCAAATACCATTAAAAGAAAGCTCTATTTGTGGGAAGAAAAGGACGCAAATTTTGTTTGGGTACAACATTGCATGTCCGCACAATTTACAGTTAAAGCAGCGCAGTGCCAAATTCTGAAAACACCTCTGGTCCTTTAGCTACCAAATGGTCCGGGGCTTAAGTGGTTAAGGGTTAAAGAGCCTTTTTTTTTTTTTTTTTTAAATGACAAAATTTTTTTTTATTATTGCATTTAAGTCTAAATATCAGATCTGAGGTCTTTTTGACCCCAGATCTGATATTTAAGAGGACCTGTCATGCTTTTTTCTATTACAAGGGATGTTTACATTCCCTGTAATAGGAATAAAAGTGACACAATTTTTTTTTTTTTAAAAAAGAGTGTAAAAAGAAATAAAATAAATAATACAAAAAAAATATATTTTTTTAAAGCGCCCCGTCACGACGAGCTCGTTAGCAGAAGCAAACGCACACGTGAGCATCGCTCGCATATGAAAACGGTGTTCAAACCACACATGTGAGGTATCGCCGCGATCGTTAGCACAAGAGCAATAATTCTTGCTGTATACCTCCTCTGTAACTGAAAACATGCAACCTGTAGAATTTTTTAAACGTCGCCTATGGAGACTTTTAAGGGTAAAAGTTTGTCGCCATTCCATGAGCGGGCGCAATTTTGAAGCGTGAAATGTTGGGTATCAATTTACTCAGCGTAACATTATCTTTCACAATATAAAAAAAAAATGGGCTAACTTTACTGTTGTCTTATTTTTTTATTAAAAAAAGTGTATTTTTTCCACAAAAAGGGCGCTTGTAAGACCGCTGCGCAAATACAGTGTGACAAAAAGTATTGCAATGACGCCATTTTATTCTCTAGGGTGTTAGAAAAAAAATGTATAATGTTTGGGGGTTCTAAGTAATTTTCTAGCAAAAAAACTAAACTAAAGTGGAACTTCCGCTCATCGGATTCCTCCCTCCCTCCGATGCCACAATTGGCACCTTTCAGGGGGGAGTGGGGTGTAGATACCTGTCTAAGACAGGTATTTGCACCCACTTCCAGGAATACACACTGCGGGTAGACTGTGGGCAGTGCGTCACTTGCCGCCCCCCCCGTTGTGTTCTGGGAAACACACAGCTCCCAGGACACAGCGGGGACCAGTGAAAGATGTGCAGCGCTGCTCGCGCATGCGCAGTAGGGAATGGGAAGTGAAGCTGCAACGCTTCACTTCCTGGTTCCCTCACCGAGGATGGCGGTGGGGGCTGCCGAGAGACGAGTGATTGCTCGTCTTCTGCTGCCGACGTCGCTGGACTCCAGGACAGGTAAGTGTCCTAAGATTAAAAGTCAGCAGCTGCAGTATTTGTAGCTGCTGGCTTTTAAAAAAAAATTACGGCGGAGCTCCGCTTTAGGTGGTTAAGGACAGAGCCACGTTTTGAGATTTGGTGTTTACTGGTTTAACCGGTTCCCGACCGGCTCCTGTACATATACGTCGGCAAAATGGCATGGCTGGGCAAAGTAACGTATATTTACGTCACTTTGAAATTCCCGCCGTAATAGAATAAATAGAAAAAAAGCATAACAGGACATCTTAAATATGAGAGCTGGGGTCAAAAAAAACCTCAGATCTCATATTTACACTAAAATGCAATTAAAAAAAGTCATTTGAAAAAAAAAAAACATGTTCCTTTAAGAGCTATGGGCGGAAGAGACGTTTTGACGTTGCTTCCGCCCTGCAATGGTATGGAGCTGGGTGGGGGCCATCTTCCCCTCACTCAGCTCCATACCACACACTGAGAAGGATCCGATCGCCTCCGCCGGAGGCTCTGATAATCGGCGGGAGGAGGGGCCCTCTCCCGCCACCGATAAAAGTGATCTTGCGGCGAATCTGCCGCAGAGACCACTTTTATCTGAAAGCCGACTGCCATCTCTTGAAGAGGATACCGGGGTTATGGTAGCTAGCTGCTGCCATAACAACGATATTCCTCTTCAAACAGCGGCATATAACGACGGCGGTCGGTCGGCAAGTGGTAAAGAGGAACTGCAGTCTGCTCACATAATTTGTAATAAAAACATCTTTGCCATTCTGAAGCTTCCCTCCAACCACTTTGGAGAGTGAGAGAGAACTGTGCATGATGTCATAAGCCTAGGCTTTTTACCAGACAAGAAACAGGAAGTGGCCCATATAAGGTATTTACTGGCAGAAAAAAAAAGTTTTACCATCCAAAGTTAAAACAACAAACAAGGGCAGAAGATTCAATAGATGGAAAGTTGAAAAAATAACTGAAGTTCCGCTTTAAAGCGGAACTCATCAATTTAACAGTTTCAAAAAGCAGTTACATTCCCGGCATGCCGGGAATGCCAACTGTCACATTGGTTGTGCTCTCAACCAAACTGTCAAACCATCCAATGGCTGGTGTCATAACTGATCACATGTGCAGCATCATGGCAGTTGAAGATTAGGGATGAGCCGAACACCCCCCTGTTCGGTTCGCACCAGAACCTGCGAACAGACCTAAAGTTCGCGTGAACTTTAGAACCCTATTAAATACAATGGACTCAAACGTTCGAATTTAAAAGTGCTAATTATAAATGCGTGGGGGTCCCCTCAAATTCAATTACCAGGCCCTTCAGGTCTGGTATGGATTTTAAGGGGAACTCCACCCCAAATTTAAAGAAAAAATGGCGTGGAGTCCCCCTAAAAATCCATACCAAACCCTTTATCCGATCACGCAACCTGGCAGGTCGCAGGAAAAGAGGGGGGGCGAGAGAGCGCCCCCCCTCCTGAACCGTACCAGGCCACATGCCCTCAACATGAAGAGGATGTCCCCATGTTGATGGGGACAAGGGCCTCATGCCCACAACCCTTGTCCGGTGGTTGTGGGGGTCTGCGGGCAGGGGGCTTATCAAAATCTGAGCGGACCACATCAGGTCCGCTCAGCCTTACACCTACGTCATTGGCTGAGCTGACTTTTCCAAGGTGTCTGTGTGTTTCTTTTACATTTTTTTACACTTTCTTTGTGAAATGGTAGGTTACCAATTCACATGGGGGGGGGGGCAGGATCTTGGGGTCCCCTTTGTTAAAGGGGTCTTCCAGATTCCGATAAGCCTCCTGCCCGCAGACCCCCACAACTACCGGGCAAGGGTTGTGGGGATGAGGCCCTTGTCCCCATCAACATGGGGACATCCTCCCCATGTTGAGGCATGTGGCCTGGTACGGTTCAGGAGGGGGGGGGCGCTCTCTCGTCCCCCCTCTTTTTCTGTGGATAAAGGGTCTGGTATGGATTTTTGGGGAAACACCATTCCATTTTTTTTTTTTTACATTTGGGGTGGAGTTCACCTTAAAATCCATACCAGACCTGAAGGGTCTGGTATGGATATTTGGGCGGAACCCCACGTCATGTTTTTTTTTTCATTTGATGCAGGGTTCCCCTTAATATCCAAACCAGACCCGAAGGGCATGGTAATTGAATTTGGGGGGACCCCCACTCATTTTTTTTTTTATCAATGACTTTTCTCTGTATTGCCGGGAGCCGACAATTCATTATAGCCGCGAGTGAGTTTTAAAAGACTTTTTTCCTTCAGAAATGACACTTTGTGCAGGGACAGTTCTAAGCACTGGAAACAAGCGTTGCTTTACAGGCATGCTTTAGACACCCCCCCCAGGTACAAAATCACTGCTCCGGAAACTGCAGTTTTTAAAACTTTTTTTTGCATTGATACATGTCCCCTGGGGCAGGACCCGGGTCCCCAAACCCTTTTTATGACAATAACTTGCATATTAGCCTTTAAAATGAACACTTTAAATTTCTCACATAGACTTTTACAGGGTGTTCCGCGGCTTTTCGAATTTGCTGCGAACACCCCAAATTTTTCGCTGTTCGGCGAACAGGCAATGTTCGACTCAAAGCTCATCCCTATTGAAGATTAAACAGAGGCCAAGATGGCAGCTTCCTTGCCTGAAAATGATAGGAGGGTTTACTTCCACTTTAAGTTAGCCCCTTGCTCTCGACATGAGACTAGCATGAAAAAAAAAAAAAAAAAATGTCTGTTCATCTGATTTTCTCATTGTGTACTAGGCTTTGCTGCTCCAGACAGTAAACACTATCCTTTGTTTAGACTTCATGTCTGAGGTTTACAACCACTTCCACCACTCCTGGAGTAATGTGTATACTGGATTACACAGAACAACCAATCCCTCTAGTAGGCACGCGCAATGCTCCTCATGCCTCAGCAGTACTATAACGATATGTAACTTATATCGGCTGCCGACTGTGACAAGCGCCTCCACATTATTCCTCCCCATTGCGCTCCAGGTCGACACTGATTGCACACACGTATCAGTTACCGCGACACAACCGCCCCTCCCTTCCACCATTTTACACTTTTCCGATAAGCCACGCTTTCTGCTTCCTCATAGGTTAACATCCTCATGTGACCAAGATAACCCACCTTCCCAAACATTCACGTACTGTCATCACGTGACCAGTGTTATCCACACCCCCTAACCTCATGTGACCAATGTTATACACGCCCCTCTAACAGCAGGTTACACCGGTTTCTGCTCATCGATTGGTATAGTTTGGTTGTCTGAGTCTGCGCACACGTGTTTATCGGCACTCGATTACACCCAGTTCACGGAGGCGGATAATTACAAAAGCGAGTAGGAAGCGTGGAATCGGTCCGGTGAAGGGAATTGTAGCCGAACATGGCGGCCAATGTAACCACCAATCCGTCTCAGTTACTTCCGCTCGGTAATGGTCCATGTTGTTGGAACTACAAGTCCCAGCGTGGTTGTTGCATATAGCTTTATTCTGGTTTTTGTTCTCTCAGCTCCTGACCTTGTCTCTGTTTCCTTTTCATAGAGCTGGTGGATAAATGTATAGGATCCCGTATTCACATTGTCATGAAGAGCGATAAGGAAATTGTCGGCACGCTTCTGGGATTTGATGACTTCGTCAGTATCCTTTGTGATAGAAATCTGAATTCTTCCTGTTCCCTGCTGTTATGGTTTACATGCATGCTGCCGCTTTCAAACGCCTGTTTTACAAGCTTCCCCCCCCCCCCCCACCTGAATGCCCCTCTGTGTTAGCCTGTGGGGAAGATTTACTGAAACCGGTGCTCACAGAATCTGGTACAGCTCTGCATAGTAACCAATCGGCTTCTGGGTTTTATTGGCAAAGCTTAAAGTGGTTGTAAAGCCTCAACGTTTTTCACCTTTTAGTGCATTCCATGCATAAGGCACCTTTCACACAGGTGCCTCCGTTATACGGTTTCCGTTTGCTCAGTGGGGGGGATCGCCCCCCCCCCCCCACTAAGCAGGCAGATGACAGGTCCATCTCTGCTTACTGTGCATAGATGGACCTGTCAGAGTCCTCTATGGGGAGATCACATGAAAACGGATGGAAAATAGGACCACCATCCGTCTGGATTTATCAGATTGGATGTCAGCGGACACGTCACTGCTGATGTTCGCCGCTCCATAGGGGTGAATGGAGTTTCCGATCGGGTCCGTCTAAAAAAAAAAAAGACAGGCGGACCTGATCAGACAGCCTGTGTGAAAGGGCCCTTAAAGCGGAGTTCCAGCTGTAAATTTTTTTTTTAAAAGTGGGCAGCTACAAACATTGCAGCTGCTGACTTTTAATAAGGATACTTACCTGTCCAGGGAGCCTGCGATATCGACCCCCCCCCCCCCCGAGGCGGATCCATCCATCGGATCGGATGCAGGACAGGTGCCGCTATTCCATCTAAGGGAAACTGGCAGTGGAGCCTTCAGGCGTCGCTGCCGGTTTCTTACTGCGTGAGCCGCACAGCGCTTCCTGAATGGCCCCATCATCTTCTGGGACACAAAGGTCCCAGAAGGCATCGGGGGAGAAGAGGACATGACGCACTGGGCCGTGGCGTAGCTGGGGCGGAAGTACACAAGGTACTTCATAAAAGGTAAGTAAGGAGGAGGGGGAATAAAAAAAAAAATCAAAAATTGAGTGGTGGAGGGGTTGTCATTCCTTTTAAGATAAAGTTGTAAAAGTGGGTGGAACTCAACTTTAAGGTAAAAAAACCTGTGCTGCAGACCCCCCCCCCCCTTTTCTTGCCTGATCCATCAATGTGCACGAGCCGCTGTCTCTCTTCATTGGACAGATTGATAGCAACAGGAGCTATTGACTCCCGCTGCTGTCGTCAAATCCAGTGACGCAGGGCCAAGTCCCGCTGTCTGTGTCAATGGACGCAGCAGCAAGCCCACATGGGTGCCCGCAGGGAAAGCAGCATACTGTGGGGGCACCTGATGAAGAGGGACCTGGAGTGCTAGCGGGGCACCCCAGAAGAAGAGGATCAGGGCTGCTCTGTGCAAAACGATTGCACGGAGCAGTTGGGTATAACATGTTTACAACCCCTTTAACCATTGCCGACCACAACGTGTGTGTGTGTATATATACATGTTGCTCTTTGCAAGTGGTTTACTGGGATTATGGCTAAAGATATCTGCCCTAACCCTGGTATCGTTTTTTGGAGCCAGCAGCTGGCCTTCTCATTCAAAGTGGTCCGAGCAGCTCATGAGCCGCTGAAATGCTTTCCGCAGCATTCCTCCTGCCGCACGTCTGTGTTTTTCGGGCTTACCGCTTTCGCTGGTTCGTCCAATAAATGATCCGACGTTTTGGCTGGTGTTCTGTCAAAATAGCCAATTCATCGAGATCTCCAGTTGCGTCACTTCCTGTTACTTTAAACCATCAGTAATTGGACATTTAGACAACTTGCTGCTTTGAAAAAAACACCGGCAACTGTTAGACCGCTCCAATAATAACCTCAGAGGCGGCGACATCTTGTTCCTCGTTACCCGCTGTTGTCAAAACAGCAAAGTCTTCTTGTACCAGAGTGTGCACGCTTGCCGGTGTTGTGTCAAAATCCTCAATTACTGATGGTTTACAGTAACCGAAAGTGACGTATTTGGAGATCTTGAAGAATTGGCTACTTTGACAGAACACCGGCTGCTCCCATAAGCGATCAAGGAGTAGATCCTCTTTGATCACCTCTATGGCCTCGGGGGACCAAAGTGACGACATGACGTCACTTCTGGTCCAGGCTGGAAGAAACCATTTTTTAAAGTAAAAAATAAATAAAAAAAAAAAACTTTTTTTTTATGATCTTTTGCTTTTAAAGCTAAAGAGATTTGGGGTCTTTTTGACCCAGATCTCTCCTTCAAGAGCACCTGTCATCCTTTTTTTATATTACAAGGGATGTTTACATTTCTTGTAATAGGAATAAAAATGATAAAAAATAAATAAATAAAAAAAACTTAAAGGGACTGTAAAAATGAAATGAAAAATAAATAAAATAAAGTTTAACGCGCCCCCATCCCTTCATGCTCGCGCACAGACGTGAGCACATTTAAGTCACGCACATCTATGTAAACAGTGTTTGCACCACACGTGAGGTATCGCCGCAAACATTAGTGCTAGAGCAATAATTCTGGCGCGAGACCTCCTCTTAAGCCCTGTGCACAGTATGAGCAAATCGGGCGAACGATCAGTTGGTTTCCCTCTGTTTCACAGCATGTCGAAACCAAGGATAGAAATAATGTCCGAAGATTCTCGTATGACACCGGCTTTTTTTTTTTTTGTCATTTGTTGTTTCTGATCACGCGCAGTCTTTGGTATAGAATATTTATCGTGCAAAAACGGTACACGTTAAGCGAAAATCGTTCGTTCTGTTTCCGTACGAGAAATTTTGGTGCTTATCCCTTCGGAAATTTTCATATGAAAGGTCGGAATTGGCTGTTGAAAGTTGTGTACACACTATCAGAAAATCTTACAATTTTGCTTGCCATAGTGGCTTTAGCCTGCTTTCACACAGGAGCGGTGTGGTGAGCCGCATGTGTTTCGGACAAGAATCGCACTGCAAATCAAATGCGTTATGAGCAGAAATGCGGTGCGATTTCTGTCCGGATCACATGCGGCGCCCCACACCGCTCCTGTGTTTTCCAATAAAAACCGCAGAGGTCGATCAAATACCACCAAAAGAAAGCTCTATTTGTGGGAAAATTGTCAGTTAAAGTAACAGTGCCGTATCGGAAAAATGGCCTGGTCATTAAGGGGGGTAAAACCTTCCGGGGCTGAGGTGGTTAAGTTATGCTATGTGACTGAGAACATGTAACCAATATATAAAGTAGGAGTTTTTTGGCTGCAAAAGTGGAAATGCACTAGAGCTGGGGGCCGAGGAAGGTGGACTGCTATCATTTTTCTGTTTTATTAAGTCGGCTACTACAAAAGGTGTAGCTTCTGACTTTTATTAAGCACACACTCTCCTATCCCACGATCCAGTGATGTGGTCAGTTGAACCGTCACTTCTCTCCCTGAAGCTGGCATTTCAACTGTGGGCACCCACTGCTCCTGCGGAATGGTCCGTCAGTCTTCTGTGACGTGTCCCAGAAGACGGGCGGGAGGGAAAAGAGGAGAACTTCTGGGAAATCGGTTTGCTAGGAAACAACACTTCAGAGAAGTGTCATGACCATCTGTGCAGTACGTTTTTTTTTTTTTTTTTTTGGTGCATTGCGCTTTAGGCATGTCATTGAACGCAGAAGAACTTGTGTTTTTGATGAAAGCACATCTAAGGTGCAGCATGCAGGACTTTCAATGCCCTGCACCTAAAACACACAGGTCTGAACAGGGCATCAATCTCAATGTCATATGCAGATCCCTTTCTCTGACCTCTACTCATTATAGGATACAGTGGCAATATGGGGGTCAGCAGGAGGAACCAGTGAGAGCTGCGGAGAGCCCTGGAAACCAACACTAATGGAAGTCCTGCTTCCTAGTAGTCTTTAGATACTTTTTACATTGGAGCAGAGTTTAGCAACAAGAAAAATAAGTAATATGCTGTTTTCTTTTACAGATATACAGTATCTCTCAAAAGAAGATTCAACAGCCATAAATACCTAGATGAAAGCCCTGTTCCTATACAAAACATAATCAACGAAGATACAGTACCTCACAAAAGTGAGTACTCCCCTCGCATTTTTGTAAATATTTTATTATACCTTTTTCATGTGACAACACTGAAGAAATGACACTTTGCTACAATGTAAAGTAGTGAGTGTACAGCTTGTATAACAGTGTAAATTTGCTGTCCCCTCAATAACAACACACAGCCGTTAAATTCTAAACCGCTGGCAACAAAAGTGAGTACACCCCTAAGTGAAAATGTCCAAATTAAGGATCGACCGATTATCGGTAAGGCCGATTTATTGCAGGCCGATATCAGAATTTTCTGAAAGAATAGTATTTTTGTACTCCCAGTAAAATCCTTTTCTCTGAAGTCCATGGACGGACATGGCTCCTTATTCTTGACTTTAGGGTTTATATGCCGTCTCGCAGGAGAGGACGAGGCAGACATGTTAAACAGTTAAAAACATGTAACTACAGCAAAGCTGAACAGTACTGCCCAGGGGGGCGGTCTCTCTGGCTATAACCCCTCACTCAGTAGCTCAGTTTGTCAAAAAGCAGTACAAACATAAAAAAGAGGGGTGGGTGCTGTGTCCGTTCATGGACTTCAGAGAAAAGGATTTTACGGTGAGTACAAAAATCCTATTTTCTCTTTCGTCCATGGATGGACACAGCTCCTTATTCTTGACCTTAGGGACGTCCCCAAGCAGTGTCAAAAAAACAAGGGGTGGGAACAGCAAGTAAAAACAAACTTCCACCCAAAACAACCAGAGCTCCTCAATGGAGGAGTCGCAACCTTAAATGGCCACCTGCAAAACTTTGCGACCACTCTGCAACATATAGGCCTAGGAGAAGGGATGATGAGGTGGTTTACAGAACTATATTCAAATCCTAAGGCAAGAGTAAAGGTAGGGGAGAGAATCTCGGAGCCATTCTCTATTCATAATGGCACACGTCAATGATGCCCACTGACGCCAATTATTTTTATTTTGACAATAGAGCCCTTTTTTGAGGAAAATACGGGCAAATCAAAAGTATCAAGGGGTTATCCATCAGAGAGAGAGAACAGAAACTCGCGGCTTACGCAGATGATTTAATTTTCTTCATAACCTCCCCAATTATATCTTTACCGTCACTGATGGCGGAGCTGCGCGAATATGGAGGGATTTCCAATTTTAAAGTAAATTATGGGAAATCAGAGGCAATGGGGATCGAAGTAAATGCGTGTCTATTACAGTTGATTACCACACAATTTGATTTCAGATGGACTGAGTCTCATATAAATTACTTGGGGATAAAAGTATCTAAGAATTTGAATAAATTATTTGAACTTGATTATATACCAATGGTGAGACAGATTAAATGGATTTTCAGAACTGGGACAAAGAACTTTTTACTTGGTTTGGAAGGACAAACATCATAAAGATGAACGTGATGCAGAGACTCCTATATCTTATACAAACGTTGCCAATTAAGATCCTCTTAAGTTTTTTTGAATGATTTGAGATCGAGGTTCATGAGATTCATATGGGCGGGGAAACCTGCAAGAATACGTAGAACTATTTTAACACTCCCAACGGAAAAAGGTGGGATTGGGGTTCCGGACCCAGTAAGATATCAAGAAGCTTCTCATTCAGGTAAAGTAGTTGAGTGGTGTGGGATAGGTGAGGAGAAACCGTGGATACAAATAGAGCAGGCAAGAATAGATTTACCCTTGGAGGGGCTGGTATGGATACCAGAAGGAGAGATAATAAGTGAAGTGAGAAAACATCCGACAATAGGTGCCACATTAATAGCAATTAAAAAGATATTTAGAAAGACAAATAATGTATCCTAGTCCGATGGCCCCAATTTTGGGTACACCAGCATTTCAGCCAGGCCTTAAAGATCCCAGATTCAAAGCAATACGCCAGAGAGGTATTAGTAGGATTATTATTTTCTCTATAAATAATCAGCTAATGTAAAAAAATGAGAACGAGAGCACCAGAATTGGACTTTCTAAAAAAGATGCAACTAGATGCCTTCATCAGAACTCCATTAAATACGTATGCTGAAGTGAGATCACCAACAAGATTCAAAGAGATATGTTTGAAAAGGGAATCAGTAAAACACTCACATTTTTACGCTATGTTAACTGATCTGGAAGCCCCACAGGAACTCGCCTTCTTTCAAGAATGGGAGAGAGACTTGGATGTAATATTTTCTCAGGAGCAGAGAGATGGGATCCTGGGGTATAATCAAAAAGCATCAGTAGCGAGTAGATACCAAGGAGGGGGATATAAAATTCTCACTAGATGGTACAGAACACCTACGGTCTTACACCGGATATACCCCCAAATATCAGATATTTGCTGGAGATGTAAGGAAGCAGAAGGAATCATATTACATATTTTCTGGGAATGTGCAAAAACTCTTGAATTTTTGCAAATGGTAGCTGAAACTATTGAATTATTTACAGGAATAATGTTAGGAGAGAATCCGGCTACATATCTATCTACTGTTTGATATCCCTATTTCAGTTGAAAAATATAAAAATTATTTATTGAGACATCTGCTGGTGGCAGCGAGGGCGTGCATCCCTGTCCTGTGGAAAAGCGAAAGTTCTCCATTAAAAGCGCAATGGTTAACGAGAATTGCAGAAATTCAACAAATGGAGAATCCTCACTTTGACAATGAAAAATCAAGATGGGAGCCACAGAAAGACATGGGCTCCATATATGGCATACAGGGAAGAGACAAGGACTGTTGAATAGGAAATGCGGCAGTCAGTGGCGAGTGGGAGGAGCGGGACAATGCAGGGGATGTTTTTTTTTTTTGTTTGTTTCTTTAGAGGGAGGTGGGGGGGAGGGAAAGAGAAGGCAGAGGTTGTAAACAAGTATTAAATCTGGATATAATCCAATGTATTCAATAGAATGTAATATACATACGAAAGTAAGATTATGTAAGGCTATGTGGAATTATGTTAAGATAATTGTATAAAATAAAGAATATAAAAAAAAATAATTTGCGACCGAAGCAAGCATCCGCGGATGCATGCACATCAACCTGGTAAAACTTGGTGAAAGTGTGAACGGACGACCAGGTCGCCACCTTACACACCTGGGAGACAGACGCTTGATGTCGGAAAGCCCAGGAGGCACCAATTGCCCTGGTTGAATGCGCCGTGACAGGAAAGGGAGGCATAAGCCTGAATCACGATCTGTCTGAGCCACTGAGAAATGGTGGCCGACGAGACCGCCAGGCCTTACTTTGGACCAGTCACCAACACAAACAGTGAGTCTGACCTCGTAAATGGAGCCGTAGCAGACAGATACACCCGCAGAGCTCGGACCACATCCAAGGAATGCAACGCAACCTCTTTGGGACGCGCCGGCCGAGGACACAAGGATGGAAGCACAATGTCCTTATTTAGATGAAAAGCCGAAACGACCTTCGGAAGAAACGAAGACTGCGGGCGTAGCACCGCTTTATCCTTGTGGAGGATCAAGTAGGGAGACTTGCAGGGCAAGGCCGCCAACTCAGAAACCCTCCTGACTGATGTAATAGCCACCAGAAAGGCAACTTTCTGAGTGTCAAAAGGGGAATTTCTCTGATCTCAAACTGAGGTTTCTGAAGTACGGAGAGCACCAGATTCAAATCCCACGGAGGCAGTGGTGGTCGAATCGGAGGAGCCACATGTCAAACCCCTTGCACAAATGTACTCACCAGTGAATGAGCCACCAAGGGTCGTTGAAAGAAAACGGCCAAGTCTGATTTCTTTCTCGTACATCACGGGACACAGAGCGACATAGTCATTACTAATGGGTTATATAGATACCTTCAGGTGCTGGCACTGGCAACTTCCAAA
This sequence comes from Rana muscosa, assembly GCA_029206835.1. Taxonomy (NCBI): domain Eukaryota; kingdom Metazoa; phylum Chordata; class Amphibia; order Anura; family Ranidae; genus Rana; species Rana muscosa. The sequence goes on along the minus strand of CM055122.1, from coordinate 60,051,090 downwards.
ACCGGAAGTACCCTCCCCTATATAAGCCCCTCCCATCCGGGAGCACCTCAGTTTTTTGCCAGTGTCTAAGGTGTTGGCCAAGAAGTAACATGTGTTTTTCACTGAGCTTGCGTACAGGTTCTTTTGGGCCTCAGTAAGCTATTCCGGATCCGACCAAAAAAGCTTCATAGCTAAACGGTCGGTACCCGGGCCTTGCAGAGAAGAGCAAGGTTTTGCCTGTAATGCTTCTCTTAGGAGGGCTGGACCCTGGGATCCAGAGCTCTGGTCATACCCACGACCAAGATGTTTTCTGTGCAGGGTGCTATACAGGTCCAGGGGAGTGGAATCCTTGGGAACCCGGTCCCTGAAGGTTTGATTACAATGCCTGCCGTGATAGGTGAAGTTTGGGCTTCTGTGGACCAAACAGAGTCCTGCGGCGAGGAAAAGGTAAGTGGGGGCCCTCGGGAACTTGGTTCTATTGAGGGACCCCCAAGCCTATTTTTGTCTTTCTGCCTGTTACCTAAGGTATTCCCGCTAATATTCTGTGTATGCCTGTTACTACTGAGAAAATGTAAAAAAATTTAATAGTAGGCAAGGAAAAAAAAATAAAAAAAAATGTAAGACCGCGGTACCTGTGTTAGACACTAGAGGCCGCTATGGTTCTTTTTCTTGTAATGTGGATTTTTTTCTTCCAGAATCAAATCCAGGCAGTTGGTATGTTCTCTGCTGGGAAGCTGTCTCCTCTGCCCTGTTGCTGCGCTCATCCATCCCCGGGCCCTGCGGCAAAGGGACCCTGGCTCCCATCTAGCTCCTTTTTGGTTTCAAAAAAGGCACACGTGCCCGCGCGCGAGGGTGTGCACGCGCCTCTATATATATATATATAGAGGCGATCTGGAAAAAGGGGCGGAGCGGGTGGATGACGCTCAGGTGTGCGGCGCTACTGCGCATGTGCGGGCGTCCAGCGTGTTTTAAAGCACATTATAGCTGGCTATTGAAGTGCACAGACAGAGCTAGCAACAGTATAAAGGCACACAGAGGCGGTTGATGCAGGCATCCCCTAGAAAGGCACTTTAGTAGACACCAACTGTGATATAGCAGCAATTGTGCTAGACTATTCTCAGTAAAAGTGGTGTATTACTGCTGGAATACCTCTCAGCTTTAGGCTTAGGAATATGCCGTCCAGAAGCTCCGGAACTGAATCTTCCAGGAAGCGAAGGGGGTCTCATCGGGCTCTGAGGATCTTGGGCATGCTTCTGCTGCACCAGTCTCCCCTGAAGTTCAGAGGTAAGTGACCGTAGAGACCCCGCAGGGGTACTTGGTACTGTGGCTGTCCTCAGTTCACCTGCTCCTGTGTATGTAACAGAGGAGGTTTTTTTCCTCAGCTCTGGGAGGATTAGAGAGAGATTGTCAACATTGATCGCTGCCTCCCTGTCAGGGAAAGCACGCCCGATCTCCGTCTCCTCCTTCAGAGTGCCTGTTAGCAGAGCAACAGTCCCATACAGGGATCGACCTGCCTGAAGGGGATCAGGATGAGGTTGATTCTGTTATAGAGGAATCAACAGTGGGGGAACCTTTTCTCAGCATCTCAAGCTGAAAGATTATGGGTTCAGTCTCTGACTAACATGGTCCGATCAGCATTTAAAAATGCACCTTGCGGAACTATCAACCACTACTGTATCCTCGTTGGGGTCGCTAGAAGCCCCCAGACTGTCTGTTCTTTTCCACTTCACCCTTTACTGAAAGGGCTCATTTACCAGGATTGGGAACGTCCTGAGAAAATATTTATTCCCCCAAGAGATTTCCGGTGGTCTATCCCATGGAGGATAAGTTCATCAAAAAATGGAAGGTCCCTACAGTGGACACAGCCATCTCTTGTATGTATAAATCACTGACATATCCAATGGATAATGTCCAAATCTTCAAGAACCCAATAGATAAAAGATTGGAGTCCTTATGAAAGTCTGCTTCTTTCTACAGCAAGCTTGGTGACACAACCAGCAGTAGCAGCTATTGGGGTCTGCTAAGCAGTGAAGGATCAGTTGAAACAGGTCTTGAGGGACTTGACAGATCAGCAGGCCTTGCCCTAGCTGATCTACCTAGAGCCTTAGGCTTTGCGGTTGACGCCATAAAGGATTCAGTCCATCAGGCCTCCCGCCTTACGCTGTCTATAGTACATATGCGTAGGCTTCTATGGCTCAAAAACTGGTCTGCTGAAGCTCCCTGTAAAGAATGGCTGGTTAGCGTCCCATTTCATGGTGAACGCTTATTCAGGGAAAACCTGGACAAATATATCCAGAAAATTTCCAGCGGTAAAAATACGCTCTTGCCGGTTAAAAACAGAGTTAGAGGTCCCTCTTTAAGAGGCCTGCTTCTCCAGTCCCTGGGGCATCGGCTGTGTAACAGTTCCGACGACCTCCTCGGCCAATTCCCGGGGGTAAAAAAACAGGGACAATAGCAGGGTAATGAGAAACCCTGGGTCAGGGGAGGTACAAAACCTCCCCCAAAGGTAAATTCATTGAAGGGTTGCCCCCACTCAGTCGGGTGGGGGGAGGACTCCAGTTGTTCGCAAGAGACCTGGCGGGACACGATCAAGACAGACAGGTGCTCTCTGCAGTATGTTTGGGATACAGTTTGGAGTTAAAAGACTCTCCTCCTTCCCATTTTTGAGGTCAAACGTGCCAAGGGATCCCCGGAAGAGAGAGTCCCTCCTGTTGGCACTAGAACAACTATTGCTCCAAGGAGTAATTATGGAGGTTCCCCTGGAAGAATGAGGGTTCGGGTTTTACTCAAACCTCTTTACAGTCCCGAAGCAAACGCGGACGGGAGGCCCATATTCTAAAAGGGCTATACAAATTCCTGTATATCAGGACTTTCCGATGGAGTCAATCTGATCGGTGGCCACTGCCCTACAAGGGGAGCATTGGTTAGCTGCGATCGACATCAAAGATGCTTATTTGCACATTCCCATCTTTCCAGTCCACCAAAAATTTCTACGCTTTGCAGTAGAAGGGCGCCATTTTCAGTTCAGAGCCTTACCCTTCGGTTTGGCCACAGCACCACGAGTGTTTACAAAAATTCTGGCCCTTTATTGGCCAATCTAAGAACACAAGGTGTAATGATAATGGCATATCTAGATGACTTGTTGCTGATAGACCACTCAGTGAAAAAACTAGACGTGGTCGTTCACAAGACAATCAAGTATCTGGAATCTCACGGTTGGATTATCAACCGAGACAAGTCAGCCCTAAAAACCAGTCAAAAGTCTGGAATACTTGGGGCTAAGGTTGGATTCAGGCCAGAGAAAAATATTCTTGCCTCGAGGAAAGGTGTTGTCTTTGAAAGATTTGATCCACTTAGTGGGTACAAAAAAGACAGCCGTCCATACGCCTGTGCATGAGGCTGCTGGGAAAAATGGTGGCATCATTCGAAGCAGTACCCTACGGTCAATTCCATTCAAGGAATTTGCAAGGGGCCATACTGTCAGCCTGGAACAAAAAAGTTCAGGCCTTAGACTTACAATGTCCTTGTCCCCTTCCGTTCGCAAGAGCCTCCGTTGGTGGTTGGTTCCCCAGAATCTGGAAAAAGGGAAATCCTTCAGTCCGATTTCTTGGAAGGTGGTCACTACAGATGCCAGCCTTATAGGCTGGGGAGCAGTACTGGAGCAATAGTCTCTCCAGGGCAGATGGTCGGATGCAGAAAAGGCCCTGCCCATCAATCTCTTAGAGATACGAGCAGCCCGGTATGCCCTAGTAGCATGGACATCCAAACTCCAAGGGTCCCCTGTCAGAATTCAATCAGACAATGCCACAGCAGTGGCATATATCAATCATCAGGGGGGCACCAGGAGTCGTGCAGCCCAGAGGGAAGTAAATTACATCCTGAAATGGGCAGAAAGATATGTCCCAGCCATATCTGCGGTATTCATTCCAGGAGTGGAGAATTGGAAGGCGGACTTTCTAAGTCGCCAGCAATTATGCCCAGAGGAAGGGTCCCTTCACCCCGAGGTTTTCTGGACAATATGTCAGCGGTGGGGAACATCGGATGTAGATCTTCTAGCATCCAGATTCAACGCAAAGGTGGACAGGTTTGTCTCTCGGACAAGGGATCCCCTAGCTTGCGGCTCGGATGCCCTAGTGTTCCCTTGGGATCAGTTCAAGCTGATATATGCATTCACACCGCCACAATGGTTACCTCGATTACTCCGCAGAATCAGGGTAGAAAAGAAACCAGTGATTCTGGTGGCCCCGAAGAGCGTGGTACGCGGAGATTGTAAAATGTCAGTGGGGAGTCCTTGGACTCTCCCACGTCGTCCGGACCTGCTTTCGCAAGGACCGATATACCACCCTTCCTTACCAGCCCTAGGTTTGACGGCCTGGCTATTGAAGACCACATTCTAAAAAAGAGAGGGCTCTCTAATTCTGTGGTATCTACCATGGTCAATGCCAGGAAGCCGGTATCCAGGCAGATCTACTATAGAATCTGGAAGGCGTACATCGCCTGGTGTGAGGCCAAGAAATGGCATCCACGTAAATACGTAATAGGTAGGATTCTGGACTTCCTACAATGGGCTGTAGATAGGAAGCTTGCCTTGAGTACTATCAAGGGTCAGATTTCGGCCTTGTCAATATTTTTTCAAAGGCCCTTGGCTTCGCATTCACTAGTCAAAGCCTTTATACAAGGAGTGATGCGTATTAGTCCTCCGGTTAATATTCCCATGTGTCCATGGGATCTAAACTTGGTTCTGTCGGTTCTACAGAAACAACCATTTGAACCATTACAGCATATTTCTTTGGTTCTTCTCACCAGGAAATTGATTTTTCTAGTAGCCATTTGTTCGGCTAAAAGAGTGTCGGAATTAGCAGCTATGTCCTGTAAGGAGCCATATCTGGTTATCCATAAGGATAGAGTAGTGTTACGCCCTCATCCAGCCTTTCTTCCTAAGGTGGTATCGAGGTTTCATTTGAACCAAGATGTGGTTCTTCCTTCTTTTTTCCCCAAACCTACTTCGGTAGAGGAAAAGTTATTGCATTCTTTGGATGTAGTAAGAAGTTAAAGCTTATCTAAAAGCCACTGCTCAGATTCGCAGAACGGATACTTTGTTTATTCTGCCGGAAGGCCCCAGAAGGGGTCAGGCAGTGTCAAAATCTACTTTAGCCAAGTGGATTCGAAAGGTCATAATGCAAGCCTATGGCTTGAGAAGGAGACCGCCTCCGTTCAAAGTTAGAGCGCACTCCACGAGAGCAGTTGGAACTTCATGGGCAGTGCATCACCAGGCCTCCCTGGCTCAAATCTGTAAGGCCGCAACATGGTCTTCAGTACACACGTTTACTAGGTTCTACCAGGTGGACGTTAGAAGTCAGGAGGATGTCGCCTTTGGGCGCAGTGTGTTGCAGGCCGCAAAAGATCCTGATGTCTGATAGCGCTCAGCTTATGTATGGTGTATCCCCCCCCTCGTTGGGCATTGCTTTAGGACATCCCATTAGTAATGACTATGTCGCTCTGTGTCCCGTGATGTACGAGAAAGAAAATAGGATTTTTATAACAGCTTACCTGTAAAATCCTTTTCTTGGAGTACATCACGGGACACAGAGCTCCCACCCCTCTTTAGGGACACTTATTGCTTTGCTACAAAACTGAGGTGCTCCCGGATGGGAGGGGCTTATATAGGGGAGGGTACTTCCGGTTTTGGAAGTTGCCAGTGCCAGCACCTGAAGGTATCTATATAACCCATTAGTAATGACTATGTCGCTCTGTGTCCCGTGATGTACTCCAAGAAAAGGATTTTACAGGTAAGCTGTTATAAAAATCCTATTATCTGCCCCCTTAATAGTGCTTAGGGCAAGTATTTGATCCACTCTACGCTGTAAAAGCAGCAGGATCCTGGAAACCGAATATGTCCGTGGACGCCACTCCATCTCCTCACACATAGAGATGTAGGCCTTCCATGTGCAATGATAGATCTTCGGAGAAGATGACTTCCGTGCCCTCAACATGGTGGAAATTACTGAATCCGACCGGCCTCGGTCCCTTAGTACCTAACTTTCAACAGCCATGCCGTTTAAAGCCAGCGACTGTAAAGCAGGATGAAGTATAGGGCCCTGCGACAGAAGGTCCTCTCGCAACGGCAGTCACCAAGGAACATCCGCCATCAGGCGTACTAGGTCGTCGTACCAGGGACGCTGAAGCCAATCTGGGGCAATTGGAATCCCCTCAGGCTCGACTCTGCGGAGCAGTCGGAAGAAGTTTTAGCGTGGTGGAAGGCATAAATTAGCTGATACTCTCCCCACGGAGCCACCAACGCGTCTGTCGCGTCCGCCCGGGGATCTTTGGACCTGGCCACAAACCTCAATACCTTCCGATTTGAGTCGAAGCCAGGAGATCCACATCTGGCATGCCCCATCTCAGGCAAAGGAGTCGAAACGCATCCGGGTGTAGCGACCATTCTCCTTGGTCCAGCATCTGGCGACTTAGGTAGTCCGCTTGCCAGTTCTCTACGCCCGGAATGTACACGGCCGATAGAGCCGGCATGCTCCGTTCTGCCCACCACAGGATGTGAGCGACCTCCAATGCTGCAGCCAAACTTCTTGGTCCTCGATGGTTGACATATGCCACCGCCGTGGCGTTGTCTGACGATGTCCCTGCAGCCTCTGTGACCATGTGGAGAGGCACTGCCTGATCGCCCGAAGTGCCAGCACATTGATCGGCAGACAGGATTCTTCCTGCGTCCAGCGACCCTGTCGACTGTACGCCCCAAACAACCCCCCCCCAAACCGGTCAGGCTGGCGTCCGTCGTGATCACCGTCCAGTGGAAGGGAAGGAACGACTTTCCGCACTGAAGGGCCGTAGATCTCAGCCACCAGACCAGGGAAGCCCTGACTAGTTGGCTCACCCGAATTTGACAATCCCAGGGACAACAGAGACTTGTCCTACTTGGATAGGATCTCCTTCTGCAAGACTTGAGTGTGGAATTGAGCATGCGGAGGCTACCATGAGACCCAAGACTCGCATGCAAAAGCGCAGTGTCGACCACCTGCAGGATGCCAATAGCTTCACAGCAGCCCGAAGAGTCAAACTTTTCAAAGGGAGAAAAACTCTCGCCTCTGAGGAGTCCAGAATCAAGCCCAGGTACTCCAGGCACTGAGTCGGCACCAACACCGACTTCTGGAGGTTCAGTACCCAACCAAACTCTTGAAGGGTCTGACTGGCTATAGCCCCATCCTCCTCTAATTCTGAGTCTGAAGCAGCTCTCAGAAGGAGTTCATCCAGGTAGCCCACGATAGCGATTCCTCGCTGTCTCAGCAGAGCCAGAATTGGGGCAAGCACCTTGGTGTTGATGCCTGGCCAAAGGGGAGAGCTATAAACTGGTAGTGATCGTCCCCAACTGCGAAGCGCAGACATCTCTGATGCCTGACGTATATGGGGACATGCAAGTATGCGTCCTTGATGTTCAAGGATGCCAGAAAATCCCCCGGATGGAGTGCACCGACCACAGAGCGAACTGATTCCATCCTGAACCTTCGTACTTTTACAAAAGTGTTGAAGGCCTTGAGATCCAGGATTATACAGACCCCGTCCCGTTTTTTTGTGACTACAAACAGATTGGAGTAGAATCCCTGAAACCTTTCCGGCAGCGGCACAAGTACTATTACCCCGCGGAGGAAGATGCTGGTTGGAGGGAAAAATCTGTTTGGACAAGAGAAATTCTATCTTGTACCCTGATGAAACCACTTCGCGAACCTACTGGTCGGAAAGCAAGGAGGTTCACCGAGCTGCAAACTCGCAAAGGCGACCCCCCCCCCCCCCCCTACCCGAGAGTCGGGCAGGGGCAAACCTTCATGCTGTCACAGATTTGTTCGCAGGCTTGTTTGGCCTGCGATACCAGGGACGCTTTTTGTCCCTCAGCTGGCCCCTTGACGGTCTGGGAACGCTTACCTGCAGGCCCGGGCTGATGAAAAAAACGATTCTGAGCGGAAAAGGAGGGCCCTGGCCTACGGCGTGGCTCCCTACCTTTTCTGGATTGTGGGAGCAGCGTGCTCTTACCCCCAGTGACATTATTAATGTCATCCAGCGAGGCTCCAAATAGCCTCTCTCCCTGGAAGGGCAAATCCGCCAGAGCCTTCTTGGAATTCTGGCCCGCGGACCAGCACTATAGCCAAATCAGGCGGCGTAGCACCACAGCAGATACTGAGGCTCTGGAAAGCAAGGGAGCTGTATCTAAGGCCACATCAGACACACTTGAGGCCATGGACCAGCTGGTCGGCCAATTCCACGCAGACCGGGGAAGCCTGTTGCTCAACCAACTCGTGGTGCAACAATTTTGCCCATTCGGTAAGTGTCTGTGACACCAGGGCCGTGGCCAAAACTAGCCGTAAGGCAGACCCCACTACCGTGAACATGGACCGGGCCACCGCCTCGGCCCTTCTGTCTGCAAGGTCCTTTTTAAAAGCAGGGATCTCCTCTACCGGAATCGTGGTTACCTTGTTTAACCTGGATACCGGGGGGTCCACAATCGGGAAAGATGTCCGTTTTTTCAGGACACTCTCCTCAAAGTGGTAATGGACCGCCAAGCGCTTTGGGACCGAAAAGGCCCACTGCGGTCGTTCCCATTCTTTGTATATAAACTTATCAAAATAAGTTAGGTAGGGAAACACCTTAGCAGTGCGGGCCGGCTTGTGGGACCCAAAAGGGACCAACACCTCAGTAGATGCCCCCGCTGTATCCTCCAACTTAAGAGTCTCCCGCACTGCGGTGATGAGAGCTCCAACAAGCTCCTTTTCCTGCGCTGACCCGGACACGGAGTCATCCTCACTGTCCGAATGGTCCTGGTCTGCATCGTCTGACACGTCGGAACAAGGGCTGTGTGCCACAGTCCACCCTCCTAGCTGCTACAGAATCGAGGGGCCCCCAGAGGACTCACCACCCTGACCCAGGTACTGCACAGCGTTGCGGTCCGCTCTCTCCTGCACCCTGTGCCTGAGGTCTTCTCCTGCGTCTGAGGTGTTTTGTGCTGTTCACGCCGTTCAGAAAGACAATCCCAGCGCTAGAGGCCAAAACTAAGCTGGATCTACAAGAAAATGGCTGCCGACTGCCGTGGGAAAGAGCGCAAGCTACAAGAAAATGGCCGCCGGCTGCTTCAGCAGTTACACTAGCGCAGCTACACGAAAATGGCGCCGGCCCCGCCAAAATGGCCGCCGATCGTTCCTGAGGTAATAGAAGACAGACCGCGAACACGCTGGGCCTCCGAGGGGAGGCCCCCATAATGTAGAACAGATAACACCCCACATGGAGAGCGGACCCTGGACACCCAGCGCAGCCCCCCCCCCCCCCAGAGGACCCCCGGCAGGTACACAGCAGGTCCAGCTCACACAGAAGCATGGGGAGGAGGGAAAGGACAGGGAGAGAGGAAAGGGAGTGAGAGACCCCCCTAGTCGACCTCCCCAGGAATGCCCAGCTGTTCCATCCTGCCGAAACAGGTGGAACCCTACTTACCCGGACAGACTCATCACCCGAGCAGTGCGGAGTGACTGTTGGCCACGGCCCACTGTGACTCGGACAGCAGTAGCCCGGTCATATGTGTACCCTGGAGCATATAGCTCACCAGCCACCCCTGGAGCAAACGGGGTATGTCGTGGCCAACCCACGCTCGATGGCCGGACTAGGGAGACAAGGATCTATATTATCCAGCCTGTCACCCAGCCGGCAGTTGATAGTAGATCTCAGGATCAAAAAAGTAGAAAAAAGCAAAAAATTACCAGGACCAATGGAGCCAGGTCCTTCTATGCAAAGCAGAAAAAAACTGAGCTGCTGAGTGCAGGGTGAGGGGTTATAGCCAGAGGGACCGCCCCCTGGGCGCTACTGTTCAGCTTTGCTGTAGTTACATGTGTTTAACTGTTTAACATGTCTGCCTAGTCCTCTCCTGATAGACGGCATATAAACCCTAAAGTCAAGAATAAGGAGCTGTCCGTCCATGGACGAAAGAAATCGGTATCAGTCGCAAACTAGGCTGATATTACAGATTTGTTGCTTCAAGGGGTTTTACCAGGGTGATGCCTGCAGCTGCAGGCATCACCCCAGTACCGTTCTTTAGAGCGGACGGTCGGCTTTATTGTAATGACAACTGATGTGGCTCAGCAGCCGTTCGGCTGTTATTACAAACGGCGGGAGGGGACATCCCAAAAAACACGAACAAAGCCGATGCTTAGTTCGGGTCTCAGATCTAGTAAACCGGAAGCGATGTCATGTCATAAAGGCGCCAGTTTGAAAAAATCTTGACTTTTTTGAATACTTTCAAGTGCAGAAGAGGGGTTTGGGGTCTTATAGACCCTCGATCCCTCTATAAATAGTACCTGCCACTGCCTTTTACTGTCACAAGGGATGTTTACATTCCTTGTGACAGCAAAAACGGTGATAAAAAATAAGTATAAATAAAATAAAATTGTTTTTTAAATGTACAGAATATCGGCAGACAATATCCGCCTGAGAGGTTGCCAAAATATCAGTATCGTATCTGCACCGAAAATTTTTTATTTGTCTATCCCTAGTCCAAATTGGGCCCAAAGTGTCTATTTTGTGTGGCCACCATTATTTTCCAGCACTGCCGGGCTTAGAGTTAAACAGAGCTTCACAGGTTTCCACTGGAGTCCTCTTCCACTCCTCCATGAGGACATCACAGAGCTGGTGGATGTTGGAGACCTTGCACTCCTCCCCCTTTCGTCTGAGGATGCCCCACAGATGCTCAAAAGAGTTTAGGTCTGAAGACCTGCTTGGCCAGTCCATCACCTTTACCTCAGCTTCTTTAGCAAGGCTGTGGTTGTCTTGGAGGTGTGTTTGGTGTCGTTATGTTGGAATACTGCCTAGCGGCTCAGTCTCCGAAGGGAGGGGATCATGCTCTGCTTCAGTATGTCACAGTACATGTTGGCATTCATGGTTCCCTCAATGAACTGTAGCTCCCCAGTGCCGGCAGCACTCATGCAGCCCCGGACCATGATACTCCCACCACCATGCTTGACTGTAGGCAAGACACACTTGTCACCTGGTTGCCGCCACACATGGTTGACACCATCTGAACCAAATAAGTTTATCTTGGTCTCATCCGACCACAGGACATGGTTCCAGTAATCCATGTCCTTAGTCTGCTTGTCTTCAGCAAGCTGTTTGCGGCTTTCTTGTGCATTATGGGACGACAGCCATGCAGACCAATTGATGCAGAGTGCGGCGTATGGTCTGAGCACTGACAGGCTGGCCCCCCACCCCTTCAACCTCTGCAGCAATGCTGGCAGCACTCATACGCCTATTTCCCAAAGACAACGTTTGGATATGACTCTGAGCACGTGCGCTCAACTTTTTGGCTATCTTATAGCCTAGGTAATCTTCATGTCGAGCAACAATTATTATTATTTTTTTGTCAGATCCTTAGTTCGTTGCCGTGAGGTGTCATGTTGGACATCCAGTGACCAGTTTGAGAGAGAGAGCAATAACCCCAAACTTAACACCTGCTCCCCATTCACACCTGAGACCTTGTAACGGTAACGAGTCACATGAGGGGGGGGGGGGGGGATGGCTAATTGGGCCCAATTTTGAACATTTAACATTTTCATTTAGGGGTGTACTCTTTTGTTGCCAGTGGTTTTGAGATTAATGGCTGTGTTGAATTCTTTTGAGGGGGCAACAAATTTACTGTTTAACAAGCTGTACACTCACTATTTTACATTGTAGCAATGTGTCATTTCTTCAGTGTTGTCACATGAAAAGATATATAATAAAATATTTGCAAAAAATGTGAGGGGTGTACTCACTTTTGTGAGGTACTGTATCTTTGTTTGTTTTGTATATGAATATGCAATTAGCGGACCTCCAGCTGTTGCAAAACTACAAGTCCCATCATGCCTCTGCCTCTGGGTGTCATGCTTGCTGCTTTCAGAGTCTCGCTATGCCTCATGGAACTTGTAGTTTGGCAACAGCTGGAGGTCCGCTAATTGCATATCCCTGTTGTATAGGAACAGGGCTTTCCTCTATGTATTTATTTCTGTTTAAATCTTTTGAGTGTGGTACTTTCATACTGCCTCTAGAGGGTGCTTTTTGCCATCTTTTAAAACTAATGCAGGATTTTGTATCTGCAGTACTACTAGATGTACCTATAATATAATATTGTAGTGGATTTAAAGCGTCTTCTTTTTTTTTTTTTTTTTCCATCTTTCAGTCTATTAAATCCTCTGCCCTTGTTTTAACATTCAATAGTAAAACATATTATTTTTTTATTTTTTTTTCTGCCAGTAAATAACTTATACAGCCCACTTCCTACAACCGATTACCAGGAAGGGAGGGGGGGTGAGTCATACGAGGGTCAATGAGAGCTACAGAGCTGGAGGTGTGTCCTGTGTAAATCCAGGAAGTGAACAGGCAGTAGCTTCAGCTGCCCAGTTAAAATGGATGCAGCCAGACTTGGTGGGGAGAGATTTCTGCAGCATATTTGGCAAGTACAGAATCAGTGTATATATAAAATATGCAAAGTGGTTGGAGGGAAGCTTCAGAATGTTTTTATTACAAATCATGTTAGCAGACTGCAATTACTCTTTAAGTTTTGATAGTATTGTGAAAACTTATTGTCATTATTGGCTAATGTTTTATTTTAGTTTTTGCAAGTTTTTTTACCTGGACGCTTTTTGCACTGTAGCATTATTTAGTCATTGAGAATAAACCCACCTGTTCGTATGCATGATATAACTCCCTAATGCTCAGTTGACAGGGTCAGCTGGAATATCCAAATCATGAGTGTTTGGCTATGTCAAATAGGTGCTGGTATGTTTTATGACAAGAGATTCCCTAGAGCAGGGGTGTCCAAACTCAATTTCATCGAGGGCCGCATCAGCATTATGATTGCCCTCAAAAGGGCCGGTTGTATCTGTAAGATTAGAGGTCCAGCGCATCCCCTCCCCTTACATTAGATGTCAAGAGCCAACCCACCATCAGAAGTTGATTCCCCACTCTCCCTTAAATCACAGTGCACCCCCTTTCCTTATGTTGTATGCATTGCTTGAAAGCAGAAAGTAAGGGTCTGGAGGAGGACCAGAGGAGGGCTGGAGCTCTCCTGCAGCTGCAGGAGAGGTGCAAGGGCCACATGAAATGGCCTGGAGGGCCGCATTCGGCCCGCGGGCCTTGTGTTTGATACCTGTGCTCTAGACTAGAGGATCTACAGGATGACCTGAGTATACAGGACAAAATGTTCGTGGGTTTTTTTTTTTTTTTTTTTTTTTTTTGGACCCTAGGGCAAAGTAAGGCTAGGTTCACACTGCTGAGAAACTATTTTTATCCAACTTTCGGTGCGAGTATATAGTGCTGCTTGAAAGCAACCTTGATAAGGTTTCTATATTCCATGTAGAGCTGGCCGATTTTGGCCCCCAAAAAAAAACTTGATTCAAATCAATTTTTATTTATTTATTTCTGACGGACACCGCGGCGGTCCTAAGTTTTTAGGCGAGGCCGCGGCTTCGGCCTAGTCTGCCGCGATCCTGGGAAAAGGCCACGGACTAGGCCGAAGCCGCGGCCTCGCCTAAAAAAAACCCTGCCCACAGCTTGCCGTGATCCTGGGAAAAGGCCGCGGCTTTGGCCTAGTCCGGTCCTATGGGGGGGGGGGGGGGAACAATTGATTTGGTCAAAATCTGAATCGATTTGACCGCGCAACTCGATTCACAATTCAAATCGATTTTTTTTTTTTTTTTTTTTCCCCATCCCTAATTCCATGTAGAACAGGAACCTTTTCCAAAATCGCTCCATGCTGAGTCACATCGATGTGAACGGATACCATTGAAAAAAAAATTTTTTATTTTTTTTCTCCATTTCTCTTGTCATGCTGTGTGATTCAAGTCATACCAGAAATTGTGTTAGTGTGACCCAGGCCTAAATATTATGTTGGGGTCAAGGATTAGGGGATTTATTTTAGCCTTTATTGCCCATCCACACTGTGAAAATGCAGCCAGCGCACCTTAAATGAGCCTTCAGTGTGCACAAAGCCTTCACATTGGTGTGTGCAGTGGCGTCACTATGGGGTGACGCCCGTCAGCTCTGGTGTCACCCCTCGTAATTTTGGCCGGCGACCACCTCCGGCGATAGCCCGTTGCGCAAGGCTTACTACTTTCACACAGAACAGGTCGCAGCGCCCGGCTCTCCCGACGGTGTGCACAGTCCTCCCTGCCCAGCAGTATCTCTATGAGGGCGGGGGCATGTGCACGGTAGCTCCACTATCCCAGCGGCAGTTCCTTCTAAAGCCCATGTGTGCAAACTGCACACCCTTTGTAAGTTGAAGCTGCTCTTTGGCAGCAGCCCCCCTGTCCTCTCTTCTGTTCTTTCTGCTGCCCTTTTCTTTTGTCCTGTGAAGCATGCCGTACTACACTTTGCACCTTATACATGGAGAACTCTTGAGCCTTGTACCCTGGCTGTACATAGCGATCCTCTGCACCCTGTATGTATTACATTCCTGAACGCTGCACTCTGTATGTAGTGTACATCTGAACCCTGTGCATAATGCACTCATGGTATTTAACAATGCCTTTTGTAAGGCACTCCCATTGTTTGTGCAATTCGGCCTCAACTACCCTGTAATGTGGTGTCGTCCCCTCCCCTGTGGGGGTGTGGTGAGGGTATTCCGTCAGATATGGCGACCTGTCAGATTTTGTAACGGAAGTTACGTCACCGCCATCTTGCTACACCCCACACTTCTCCATAGTAATGATACACCAAGAGGTGGGCAAGCGGACATCTTGTTACACCCACCGGAGTTTTGCATTTCAGTTATTTTTAACAGGAAACGGAGCATATATGCTGAAATACAGTATTTGGAAATCCGACGGACTGTTTAGATGTTAACTTTTAAAAGCAGCGGCAAACCTGCTGACCTCAAGTTCGCTAATGTGACAGAACAGCTCTGATTTTAAAATTCAACATGTAAACAGTCCTCCGGATTTCCAAATACTGTATTTAAGCATATAAACTCTGTGTTAAAAATAACTGTGAAATGCAAAACTCCGGTGGGTGTAACAAGAAGTCCGCTTGCCCCCTTCTCGGTGTATTACTGTGGAGGAGTACAGGGTGTAGCAAGATGGCGGCGACGGAACGTCACTTCCGTTACCAATTCTGACGGGTCGCCTAATCTGATGGAACAGGGGAATGTTTGAGCCTTGGGTGGCACCATCAAGTGCACTGTGAAAGGTTAGACAGGAGAGAGCCTGATGCACTAGCTTGCCAAGTGGCTACTGCTCGGTCATGCTTCTGCTGTCACTTCACTGTGGCAGGCTAGGGGGGGGGGGGTAAAACATGGTATTTCTCCCCCACCATGTTTTACTGCACCAACCCTAGTGACGCCACTCGGGGTGTGCTATAGTACAGATGTGTGTGTGTGTGTGTGTGTGTGTGTGTGTGTTTTTTTTTTTTTTTTTGTTTCTCAGTACTGTTGTGTGTTGCAGTACATGTATACAGTAAGTTAATGTATTTTGGAATAACCTGCATTAAAATGTAGGGCTTTTTTTTTTTTTTTTTTCTTTTTTTTTGGTAAGCAATGCATTTGTACTGTAGTGGTGACTCAGTAATAAAATGGAAGTATCTGTGCCACTACTGAACACTACAGTTTGGAATATACATTGAAGAATGACTGACTGCATACAAACTACTTGCTGCATGTACGTGTGTTTTTTTTTGTTTTTTCTCGTTTCATCCTTTACTCTGCATTCCAGATATGGTCCTAGAGGATGTCACAGAATTGTAAGTATATTTGGAAAGCTAGCTTTTAACCACTTTACGCCCAGGCAAATTCTGACATTTCTTACATGTAAAATGTAGCATTTTTTGGTTAGAAAATTACATAGACCCCTAAACACTTTTTTTTTTTTTTTTTTTTTTTTTTTTTTTTTTTTTTTTTTTTTTGAAAGCCGAGATCCTGGAGAATAAAATGGTGGTGTTGCAATTTTTTTATGGAGCATGATATTTGCGCAACCATTTTTAAAGTGAAAATTTATAGGATAAAATGCACTTGATTGAATTTTAATGCAATTATAATACTCCCCATGTTTTTTATTTTTTTGCTAATATAAAAGATGTTACGCTGAGTACATTTATAGGATAAAATAAAATGTATTGAGTTTTATTAGACACAATTTAAAACTCATTTATTTTTTGGTAAATACAAAAGATGTTGCGCCGAGTAAATAGATACCTAACATATGCCTATAGTACGGGCGACAAACTGCGTTGCCTAAAAATCTTCGTGTGACACTTTAAACTGGTAACCTGTAAAGGTTTTTAGGAGTGATTATGTGAGGTCTGGTGCTAGAATTATTGCTCTCACTGATGTTTGTGGCAATACCTCACATGTGTGCTGCGATCACCGTTTGCATTTAGACGGGGCACTTTTTTTTTTTTTTTTTTTATTATTATATAATATTTATATTTCTCTTGTCATCCATGGACTGACACAGCGTGTCTTATACACCTTTACACGTGTGTTATGTCCCTGCTTGCAGGAGAAGACCTAGGCAGAATGTGAGATGTTATACATACATTCTAAACAGCCAGAGCTGAACAGCCCCGCCCAGGGGGGCGGTCCCTCCGGACATAACCCTCCCACTGCAGTCAGTATTTTTATTCCTTTGGGAATTTTTTTCCTATTTTATTCTTTTGAGATCTTCTATCAACTGTCGGCTGGGCAACAGGTTGGGTACAAGATATCCTCATAGTCTTCCCTGTCCGACCATCGAGCGTGCTGATCCTCGCCTTGTGTGCGTGAGACTCAGTTCACGACATGCCCCACGACTCCAGGGGTGGCCGGTGGGCTTCCAGCTCCGCGGTCCTCTCAAGATAGAACAGTCCGGCTGTATCTTTCGCGGTGGACCGGGCCGACAGCTACTCAGTACCGCACTGTGATAGTTCTGTCAGAAACACACCAGCGGGTCCCTCAGGGGACGGGTAAGTAGTCTCTCCTGGCTGCAGGTGAGTACATGCTGTGTGTTTCTTGTGTGGGGGGATTTCTCTGTCTCCCCCTGTGTTTTTTAATGTCACTCTCTGTTCACTAGTGCTGGCGCTGTACTGTGGGGGGTGCCTGGGGGCCATACTGTCCTGGGGGGGGGGGGCTCATGCTGCTCTGCATTCGCTGGGGCTGTTTTGTTTTTGGATGTGAGGGGCCTGGGCGCCGTTCGGCGCCATGTTTTGTGTGTGTGCTGATTTTTACATTGGCGGCCATCTTGCCGGGGCCCGCCGGAGCACATTGCGGCGGCCATTTTCTTGTAGCCGCACGTTTTTCTGGCACTAGTTTGGCCTCTAGCGCCGCTGGGAACGGCACGAATCTCCTCACACTCTCTCCTCTCAGCTCACTCACGCTGAGCAGCGCGGCGCAGTGAGACAGAGCGGCGGAACCGAGCGGTCCTGGTCAGGTTGGTGGGTTCCCTGGGCATTCCCCTACTTCAGTCAGCACAGCCTGTGGGTGGTCTGAGAGGGACATTATGGAGTCAGAGTCACCAGCTTCCCCTAACATGCCAGAGGTAGCAGCCAGTGCTCCAGCACCTGCGGTCCCTATGGACCAGTTGTCGGCAGTCCTGGAATCATTTCTGACCAGGATGGAAGCTGTGTGTGAGCACAAGGGAGCAAAAAAGTGCCCTCTCCCCACTTTATCTCCACAAGGGGAGTGCTCTGATTCAGATATGGGCCTAGCTATTGCTGCTCAGGACCCTAGCTCTGAATATTTGGATGGTTTTGAACAGGACATTCCTTGTGAGTAAGACTCCAGTTCTGAGTCAGTAAATGACAGGGCGCTTGTTAGTGAACTCATTGATGCTGTGAGGGACACTCTCAAGCTAAATGCTGCGACCGCAGAACCTCAGGCGGATACAGTCTCCTTTGGTTCTTTTAAGACCAAGCCTTCTAAAAAGGTTTTTCCATATGTACCTTTCTTTGACCAGCTCATTGACCAGGTCTGGGAAAAGCCGCAGAAGACTTTTATGGTCCCGCGGCGTTTGTCTATTAGATACCCCTTTGAAGACGCCCTGCTTAAAAAGTGGGCTTCTCCCCCGGTGGTCGACCCTCCAGTCGCCCGTTTAAACAAGGCCACCACTCTCCCGATGGAGGGGACTCCTGCGTTTAAGGACCCCACTGACAGGAGGTCAGAAGTGGTGAGTAGAGCCATGTTCGCCTTGTTGGGATCCGCCCTACGGCCCGTAGTAGCGGCGACCCTTGTGTCTCAGACACTCACGGAATGGGCAAAAATTTTGCACCAAACTGTGCAGGAGTATAACCTTCCTCCAGACACTATTGCTCTGGCCCACCAGATGGTGCAGGGTCTGATATATGTGTGCGACGCCACGTTGGACGCGGCCCCTTTAATATCCAGGGCCTCTGTCTCGGCGGTGGTATTGCGGCGTCTCATCTGGTTGAAATGCTGGTCTGCTGACCTAGCCTCCTAAGAAGCTCCTGACGGATCTACCTTTTAAGGGTGGTAGACTTTTTGGTGCTGCTCTGGATGACATCATCAAGGATGTCACGGGAGGTAAAAGCACTCTCCTTCCTCAAACTATCAAGGGTAAGGAGGCCCGACGTAAACCGGGTCCTTCCTTTCCAGCAAAAAAGGGTTTTTTTCGTCCGTCAGAGTCCACGGGTAAGCCATCCCAGACTGACAACAGTGCGGCTGGCGGGCACAAGCGCCCCTGGGTGCGTAAGCCGAACAAGCCGGCTCCCAAGCCCGCCTCCGCGTGAAGTCTTGCCCCCGCCCGTCTCTGGGGTGGGGGGACGACTTCGCAGGTTCACGGATCGGTGGACCTCCCGGATCTCCGACCGGTGGGTGTGCGAGGTGGTCACCTCAGGATACAGAATAGAGTTCCGCTCCTGGCCCCCAGACAGATTCTTTCCCTCAAATCTCCCTCTCTTTCCTGCCCGTCGGGCAGCCCTCTTGGGGGCTGTACAGGATTTGATCGGGTCCGGAGTAATTGTGCCGGTTCCGTCCCAGGAGAGGTTTCAGGGGTTCTACTCGAATCTGTTTGTTGTTCCAAAAAAGGATGGGGTTCGGCCAATCCTGGACCTCAAGGCCCTGAATGCCTTCGTGAAGGTGCAAAAATTCCGCATGGAATCCATTCGCACGGTGGTCGCTACACTCCATCAAGGGGATTTTCTGGCATCCTTGGACATCAAGGACGCCTACTTGCATGTTCCGATCTGCGCAAGCCACCAGAAGTTTCTGCGCTTTGCGGTCGGCGAAGTCCACTATCAATTTGTGGCTCTTCCCTTCGGCCTAGCCTCGGCACCGAGGGTGTTCACCAAGGTGCTTGCTCCGGTCCTAGCTTTGCTGAGACAGCGAGGCATTGCTATCATGGGCTATCTGGACGATTTCCTTCTAAGAGCAGACAGTGGCTCAGAATTGGAAGAAAGTGTGACTATCGTCAGTCAGACCCTCAGGGAGTTTGGGTGGCTCCTGAACGTTCAGAAGTCGGTTCTAGTCCCGACTCAGCGTCTGGAGTATCTAGGTCTGATTCTGGACTCCTTGGAGGCAAGAGTCTTCCTACCTCCAGACAAACTACTGACACTTCAGTCTGCAGTACGGGTGCTGACGTCCCGAAAATGGTCGTCAATCCGCTTTTGCATTGAGAGTCCTGGGACTCATGGTGGCCTCCTTCGAGGCCGTTCCTTATGCCCAAGCGCACACCAGGGCTTTACAGAAAGAGATCTTGTCCACTTGGGACAAATCCCCGTTGTCCTTGGATCTTCAGATCCAGGTGAGTCACCTGGTCAGGGCGTCTCTGACGTGGTGGTTGAGGTCCCCGCCTCTTCGGTCCGGGAAGTCGTTCCTCCCCATCCAATGGACGGTGATCACGACGGACGCCAGCCTGACGGGCTGGGGGGGGGGAGTCTGGGGAGTCCTGTCGGCCCAAGGGCTTTGGACTCCGGACGAAGCCCTCTTACCGATCAATGTGCTGGAGATACGGGCAATCAGACTGTGCCTCTCCTCATGGTCGGAGAAACTACAGGGTCACTCCATCAGGATACAATCGGACAACGCCACAGCAGTGGCGTATGTCAACCATCAAGGGGGGACTCGGAGCTCAGCTGCGGCTTTCGAGGTCGCCCGCATCCTGAGGTGGGCCGAAAGAAGCGTGCCGGCTCTGTCGGCCGTCTACATTCCGGGCGTAGACAATTGGCAGGCGGACTATCTAAGTCGCCAGACGCTGGACCAGGGAGAGTGGTCCTTGCACCCGGAGGTCTTTCAACTCCTTTGCAGACGGTGGGGCACGCCGGATGTGGACCTGATGGCCTCTCGACTCAATCGCAAGGTGTCGAGGTTTGTGGCCAGATCCAGGGATCCCTGGGCGGATGCCTCGGATGCGTTGGTGGCCCCATGGGGTCAGTATCACCTGATATACGTTTATCCTCCGCTGCTGTTGCTCCCACACCTGCTCCGCAGGGTAGCGACCGAGGGAATTCCGGTGATCCTCATTGCTCCGGATTGGCCTCTGCGTCACTGGTACGCTGATCTGGTACGTCTCGTCGCAGACGTTCCCTGGCGGTTACCAATATGGGGGGACCTTCTGTCTCAAGGTCCTATATTTCATCCTGCTTTACAGTCTCTGGTTTTAACGGCATGGTTATTGAAAGCCAGGTGCTGAGAGACCGAGGTCTCTCGGATTCGGTCATTTCGACCATGTTAAGGGCACGGAAGTCTTCCTCCAGAAAGATCTATCACCGTACTTGGAGAGCTTACATCGCCATGTGCGAAGAGCTGGACTGGCGCCCACGAACGTATTCCGTTCCCAGAATCCTGCATTTTCTGCAGCGTGGCGTGACCCAAAAGCTCGCTTTGAGTACCATTAAGGGTCAGATTTCGGCCTTGGCCATCTTCTTTCAGCGACCGCTGGCGGGTCATCCCTTGGTTAGCACCTTTGTGCAGGGGGTTCGCCATGTGCTCCCTCCTGTCAAGCCTCCTCTCCCCCCGTGGGATCTGAATTTGGTGCTCTCGGTCCTCCAGGAACCTCCCTTTGAAAATATTAGAGATATTCCCCTCTTGACTTTGTCTCAGAAGGTGGCCTTCTTGGTGGCCATTACTTCCATTAGACGAGTGTCTGAATTGGCGGCCTTGTCCTGCAAGTCGCCCTTTTTGGTCATCCATAAGGATAAGGTGGTGTTACGTCCGCGACCTTCCTTTCTGCCAAAGGTGGTCCCGGCCTTCCACTTAAACAAGGACATTGTCCTCCTGTCCTTGTGTCCTCACCCGTCGCATCCCAGAGAGTTTGCGCTTCACACTTTGGATGTGGTACTAACCTTGCGGGTGTACCTGTCTGCTACTGCTTCTATTCGGAAGTCTGACTCACTATTTGTGGCTGTCTCTGGTCCAAAACAGGGCCAAGCGGTTTCGTCTGCCACCATTTCTAGGTGGATCAGACAAACCGTCATTCAAGCTTATGCTCTCAAGGGGCGGGCGCCTCCCTTTCCGGTTACGGCACATTCCACCAGGGCAATTGGTGCTTCCTGGGCTTTCCGACATCAAGTGTCGGTTGCACAAGTGTGCAAGGCGGCGACCTGGTCGTCTGTTCATACCTTTTTTAAGTTTTATAAGGTTGATGTGGCTGCATCTTCGGATGCTTCCTTCGGCCGCAAGGTGTTGCAGGCTGCTGTTTGATGTTGCAACTCCTCCGTTGAGGAGCTCTGCCTTGTTTGGAGTGAAGTTTTTGGTTTTCCATTTATACTGCTCCCATCCCTCTTGACACTGCTTTGGGACATCCCACGTGTAAAGGTGTATAAGACACGCTGTGTCAGTCCATGGATGACAAGAGAAAATAGGATTTTTGTACTCACCGTAAAATCCGTTTCTCTGGCATCCGTGGACTGACACAGCACCCACCCTTCTTTTTAAGTTTGTACTGCTTTGTTACGAACTGAGGTCTGCTGACTGCAGTGGGAGGGTTATGTCCGGAGGGACCGCCCCCCTGGGCGGGGCTGTTCAGCTCTGGCTGTTTAGAATGTATGTATAACATCTCAC
Source organism: Rana muscosa (assembly GCA_029206835.1). Lineage (NCBI taxonomy): Eukaryota > Metazoa > Chordata > Amphibia > Anura > Ranidae > Rana > Rana muscosa. The sequence goes on along the minus strand of CM055122.1, from coordinate 60,029,108 downwards.
ATTCTGCCTAGGTCTTCTCCTGCAAGCAGGGACATAACCCACGTGTAAAGGTGTATAAGACACGCTGTGTCAGTCCATGGATGCCAGAGAAACGGATTTTACGGTGAGTACAAAAATCCTATTTTTTTACACTGTTTGTTTTTATTTTTGATCAACTTATCACAATGGACTATCTCTTGTGATAGCAGTAGACATGACCAGTCCTCTTTTTCGAGAGACCCCAGATCTCTCCTCTGCCCTGAAAAGCATATGATCAAACTGAGATCACTTAGATCGAATGTAGAGGTGTACCGAAAATGCAGGATGTACTTGGCCGAAAACTAAAGTTACGTTTTTTTTATTTGTGTTTGTGTGTGTGTGTGTGTGGCTTTTTCCCTATTCGTCTTTCAGGACAGCCACAATGAGAGACCTAGGCTCCTCCCTTTCCGCAGGGAACACTGCGCCAGCATACATAAATTCTTACTTCCCCTGCCGGCCTTCAGTTGTTAGTGTTTCCTCCGGAGGGGAGACACTGTGCAGGAGCCAGACTAGATCAGTCAGGGGACTGAGGCATTTTCTTACCTGAAAGGAAGCAGGGGCTTCCAGGGTATTGTTGTGGGTTGGTCACCCACCTTCCGTGACCGTGAGCCACCCCAGCCTGGTCAAATGCGGCTGAGGGGGACCCCTATCGCGTCCACAGGGCCGCAGCAAGGAGGCAATCCGCCCTCCGTGTATATGGATACATGTCGCATTTTTGGAACCCGCGGGCCGGACGACGTGGCGACGTCATTTCCGGCGGAGGGCGGATGCTTTCACTTTAACCCGCGACTTCCGGTTCCGGGTCGCGGCACTGATAGGGGCCCAGGCAGAAGCTGGAGAGAGTCCATATCGCGCCCAGGCAGCGTGGGACTCGGGGAAGGCAGCCACCTGCAGTCAGCATGTCGGAAGCAGAGGCTCAAGCGGCACACACTGACACCACCTCCAGCCTTCCTAAGGTAAGAGTACCCTGGGGTGGGTTCCTCTCTACCTAGGAATACCCCTCCATGCATGGTTCCTGTCCATGGGGGGGTAATCCCCCTGGGTGGTCGGGGGGGGGGAGGCACTGGTTCCTTACATGTTAGGTTCAGCGCACTCCGGGGGTTGTACCTGTTACATTTTTTACTAAACTTTTTTTGTATGGTTTTATTGTCTTCCTGTATTTTAGAAGGCTACAGAGAAATCGAGATCTACCCATACCTCTAAAAAGAAGTGTGCCTCCTGTAGGGACACGCTAGGGGAGGCATGGGGGAAGGTCCTTTTGTAAAAGTTGTATTGACACCCTGGTGAAAGAGGGATTCAGAGCAGGAGTCTGGACTGGCAGCTTCCGTGAAGGAGCTCTCGTCCACCTTTTCGTCTTTCAAAAGTCTATTTGAAAGATTTCAACTCCCCTCTGTTCCCACTTCTCAGGATACAACCCCCCCCCACCGGCTCAGGACTCTGTACCGGCTAATCCTGCCACTACTTCAAGGGCAGAGGAGGTTTCAGGCCCTTCCGGTGTACAACAGGCACATCTGGATAGTGTCACCTCTGAGTCTCAAGAGGACTCAGATGGAGAAGCCCAGGACGGGGAGTCCAGGAAAATCTCCAGGTATAAGTTGTCCCTGGATGAGGTAGAGGACCTCTTGTGGGCAATTTATACCACCCTCGGTATACAGACCGATAAAAAGCCCTTGACCCTGCATGATAAAATGTATAAGGGTCTGGGTGAACAGAAGAAAAAAGTCTTCCCTGTACATGATGTACTGATTGACATTGTCAAAAGGGAATGGCAGGACCCCGAGAGGAAGCCCTTCTTTTCTACATCCCTAAAAAGAAGGTTTCCTGTCTCGGATGACCAAACGTCCATTTGGAATAAGAACCCCAAATTAGACGCCGCCTTCTCCCAGGTCTCTAGGAACACGGACCTAGCATTCGAGGACATGGGAGCCTTGGCGGACGTCATGGACAAAAGGATAAACTCCCTACTAAAGAAAACATGGGTCTCTACTATGGGAAATCTAAAGCCTGAGATGGCCGTGACAGTTGTGGCCCGCAACTTGGAACATTGGCTCCTTAAAATACAGGAGCACATTGAGGCTGGGATGGCTAAAGAAACAATTCTAGCCTCCTTTCCGACTATCCTGCAAGGAATTGCTTATATAGCGGACGCCTCTCCGGAATCAGTCCGCATGTCAGCCAGGTCGGCAGCCCTGGCCAATTCTGCCAGAAGAGCCCTCTGGCTGAAGACTTGGCCAGGTGACAGTGCCTCCAAGGCTAAGCTGTGTGGGATACCCCTAACGGGAGACCTACTTTTCGGCCCCGGTCTCGATTCTGTTCTGGACCGGACGGCAGATAAAAGTCCTTTCCCCCTAAGCGGAAGGCCCCAGTATTATCAAAAAAGGGGTTTCGTCCTCAGGGCCAGAAGGGGGCTCCCAGGTCTGAAAGACAGAAAAAGACTTGGACCTCTAAAGGCAGAGGTGGAGCAATTTCTTTCTCGTACATCACGGGACACAGAGCGGCATACTCATTACTATGTGGGTTATATAGATACCTTCAGGTGCTGGCACTGGCAACTTCCAAAACCGGAAGTACCCTCCCCTATATAAGCCCCTCCCATCCGGGAGCACCTCAGTTTTTTGCCAGTGTCTAAGGTGTTGGCCAAGAAGTAACATGTGTTTTTCACAAAGCTTGCGTACAGGTTCTTTTGGGCCTCAGTAAGCTATTCCGGATCCGACCAAAAAAGCTTCATAGCTAAACGGTCGGTACCCGGGCCTTGCAGAGAAGAGCAAGGTTTTGCCTGTAATGCTTCTCTTAGGAGAGCTGGACCCTGGGATCCAGAGCTCTGGTCATACCCACGACCAAGATGTTTTCTGTGCAGGGTGCTATACAGGTCCAGGGGAGTGGAATCCTTGGGAACCCGGTCCCTGAAGGTTTAATTACAATGCCTGCCGTGATAGGTGAAGTTTGGGCTTCTATGGACCAAACAGAGTCCTGCGGCGGGGAAAAGGTAAGTGGGGGCCCCTCAGGAACTTGGTTCTATTGAGGGGACCCCCAAGCCTAATATGTCTTTCTGCCTGTTACCTAACGGTATTCCCGCTAAATATTTATGCATGCCTGTAACTACTTAAAAATGTAATAATTTTAATAGTGGTCAAAAAAAAAAAAATATATATATAGACTGCGGTACCTGTGTTAATCCACTAGAGGCCGCTGTGGAACGTTTCTTGTCATGTGGACTAGTTTCTTTTCATCAGAGCAAGTCCAGGCAGATGGTGAGTTCTCTTGTGGGAAACTGCTTCCTCTGCCATGTTGCAATGCTCGTCCATCCCCCGGCCTGCGGCAAAAGGGGCCCTGGCTCTTGTCCCTAGTTTCCTTTTTCAAAAAAGAGCGCCGAAGGTGCACGCGCCTCTATATATAGAGGTGAGCTGGGAAAGGGGGCGGAGCTTGGGGGATGACGCTCTGCGCGCCGCAGCGCTTCTGCGCATGTGCGGGCGTCCCAGCATGTTAAAAAACACAATTATGTGTTGTGAGCTGGCTATGGAGTGCAGAGACGGAGCTGGCAACATTTAAAAAAGGCATACAGCAAGCGGTTGATGCAGGCATCACCATAGAAAGGCACATTAGTAGACACCAACTGTTTTTATAGCAGCATTTGTGCTAGACTATTGTCAGTAAGTGGTGTATTTCGGCTGGAATACCTCAGCTTTGGGCTTAGGAATATGCCGTCTAAAAACTCCGGGACTAAAAATCCCAGGAAGCATAGGGGGTCTCCATCGGGCTCTGAGGATCTTGGGCATGCTTCGGCTGCACCAATCTCCCCTGAAGAATCAGAGGTTAGTGACCGTAGAGCACCCTCAGGAGTACCTGGTACTGTGGCTGTCCTCAGTTCACCTGCTCCTGTGTATGTAACAGAGGAGGTTTTTTCCTCAGCTCTGGGAGGGCTGGAAGAGAGATTGTCAGCATTGATCGCTGCTTCCCTGTCACAGGAAAAAAGCACTCGATCTCCGTCTCCTCCCTCAGAGTGCCTGTTAGCGGAGCAACAGTCCCATACAGGGATCGACCTACCTGAGGGGGATCAGGATGAGGTCGATTCTGTTGTAGAGGAATCAACAGTGGAAGAGCCATTCTCAGCATCACATGCTGAAAGATTATGGGTTCAGTCCCTGACTAACATGGTCCGATCAGCATTTAAAATGCCCCTTGCGGAGCCATCATCCACTTCTGTCTCCTCGTTGGGGTCGCTAAAAGCTCCCCAGACTGTTTGTTCTTTTCCGATCCATCCTTTACTGGAAGGGCTTATTTACCAGGATTGGGAGCATCCTGATAAAATATTTACTCCTCCCAAGAGATTTCAGGTGATCTATCCCATGGAGCATAAGTTCGTCAAAAAATGGAGGGTCCCTACAGTGGACGCAGCCATCTCTTGTGTGAATAAATCACTGACATGTCCAGTGGATAATGTCCAAATGTTCAAGGACCCAATAGATAAAAAATTAGAGTCCTTATTAAAATCTGCTTTTGCTACAGCAGGCTTGGTGACACAACCAGCAGTGGCAGCTATTGGGGTCTGCCAAGCAGTGAAGGATCAGTTGAAACAGGTCTTAAGGGACTTGCCAGATCAGCAGGCTCTTGCCCTAGCTGATCTACCTAGAGCCTTATGCTTTGCGGTGGACGCTATAAAGGATTCAATCCATCAGGCCTCCCGCCTTACGCTGTCTGTAGTACATATGCGCAGGCTTCTATGGCTCAAAAACTGGTCTGCTGAAGCTCCCTGTAAAAAAAATTGCTGGTCAGCTTCCCATTTCATGGTGAACGCTTATTCGGGGAAGACCTGGACAAATATATCCAGAAAATTTCCAGCGGTAAAAGTACACTTTTGCCGGTTAAAAACAGAGTTGGAGGTCCCTCTTTTAAGAGGCCTGCTTCTCCAGTCCCTAGGACATCGGCTCTGAAACAGTTCCGACGGCCTCCTCGGTCAAATCCCGGAGGTAAAAATCAGGGACAATTGCAGGGTAACAAGAAGCCCTGGAGCAGGCTAGGTACAAAACCTCCCCCAAAGTCAAATGCATGAAGGGTTGCCCCCACTCAGTCGGGTGGGGGGAAGACTTCAGTTGTTCAGAGACCTGGCGGGACACGATCAGAGACAGATGGGTGCTCTCCGCAGTAAGTCTGGGATACAAATTGGAGTTAAGACTCCCCCCCTCCCCACTTTATAAGGTCAAACGTGCCAAGGGATCCCCAGAAGAGAGGATCCCTCCTGTTGGCAGTAGAACAATTATTGCTCCAAGCAGTAATTATAGAGGTTCCCCTGGAAGAATGGGGGTTCGGGTTTTACTCAAACCTCTTTACAGTCCCGAAGCCAAACGGGGACGTGAGGCCCATATTAAATCTAAAAGGGCTAAACAAATTCCTACATATCAGGACTTTCCGGATGGAGTCGATCCGATCGGTGGCCACTGCCCTACAAGGGGAGGAATGGTTAGCCTCGATCGACATCAAAGATGCTTATTTGCACATTCCCATCTTTCCAGCCCACCAAAAATTTCTACGCTTTGCGGTAGAAGGGCGCCATTTTCAGTTCAGAGCCTTACCCTTCGGTCTGGCCACAGCACCACGAGTGTTCACAAAAATTCTGGCCCCATTATTGGCCAATCTAAGAACACGAGGTGTAACGATAATGGCATATCTAGACGACTTGTTGCTGATAGACCACTCAGTGAAAAAACTAGAAGTGGTTGTTCACGAGACAATCGAGTATCTGGAATATCACGGTTGGATTATCAACCGAGACAAGTCAGCCCTAAAACCAGTCAAAAGTCTGGAATACTTGGGGCTAAGGCTGGATTCAGACCAGAGAAACATTTTCTTGCCTCAAGAAAAGGGGTCGTCTTTGAGAGATTTGATCCACCTAGTGGGTACAAAAAGACAGCCATCCATACGCCTGTGCATGAGGCTGCTGGGAAAAATGGTGGCATCATTCGAAGCAGTACCCTACGGTCAATTCCATTCAAGAAATTTGCAAAGGGCCATACTGTCAGCCTGGAACAAAAAAGTTCAGGCCCTAGACTTACCAATGTCCTTGTCCCCTTCCGTTCGCAAGAGCCTCCGTTGGTGGTTGGTTCCCCAGAATCTGGAAAGAGGGAAATCCTTCAGTCCGATTTCTTGGAAGGTGGTCACTACAGATGCCAGCCTTATAGGCTGGGGAGCAGTACTGGAGCAATAGTCTCTCCAGGGCAGATGGTCGGATGCAGAAAAGGCCCTGCCCATCAATCTCTTAGAGATACGAGCAGCCCGGTATGCCCTAGTAGCATGGACATCCAAACTCCAAGGGTCCCCTGTCCGAATTCAATCGGACAATGCCATGGCAGTGGCATATATCAATCATCAGGGTGGCACCAGGAGTCGTGCAGCCCAGAGGGAAGTAAATTGCATCCTGAAATGGGCAGAAAGATATGTCCCAGCCATATCTGCGGTATTCATTCCAGGAGTGGAGAATTGGAAGGCGGACTTTCTAAGTCGCCAACAATTATGCCCAGGGGAATGGTCCCTTCATCCCGAGGTTTTCCGGACAATATGTCAGCGGTGGGGAACACCGGATGTAGATCTGCTAGCATCCAGATTCAACGCAAAAGTGGACAGGTTTGTCTCTTGGACAAGAGATCCCCTAGCTTGCGGCTCGGATGCCCTAGTGTTCCCTTGGGATCAGTTCAAGCTGATATATGCACTCCCACCGCCACAATTGTTACCTCGATTGCTCCGCAGAATCAGGGTAGAAAAGAAACCAGTGATTCTGGTGGCTCCAGCGTGGCCCCGAAGAGCATGGTACGCGGAGATTGTAAAGATGTCTGTGGGGAGTCCTTGGACCCTCCCACATCGTCCGGACCTGCTTTCGCAAGGACCGATATACCACCCTTCCTTACCAGCCCTAGGTTTGACGGCCTGGCTATTGAAGCCCACATTCTAAAAAAGAGAGGGCTCTCTAATTCTGTGGTATCTACCATGATCAATACCAGGAAGCCGGTATCCAGGCAGATCTACTATAGAATCTGGAAGGCATACATCGCCTGGTGTGAAGCCAAGAAATGGCATCCACGTAAATACGTAATAGGTAGGATTCTGGACTTCCTACAATGGGCTGTAGATAGGAAGCTTGCCTTGAGTACTATCAAGGGTCAGATTTCGGCCTTGTCAATATTTTTTCAAAGGCCCTTGGCTTCGCATTCACTAGTCAAAGCCTTTATACAAGGAGTGATGCGTATTAGCCCTCCGGTTAATATTCCCATATGTCCATGGGACTTAAACCTGGTTCTGTCGGTTCTACAGAAACAACCATTTGAACCATTACAGCATATTTCCCTGGTTCTTCTCACCAGGAAATTGATTTTTCTAGTAGCCATTTGTTCGGCTAAAAGAGTGTCGGAATTAGCCGCTATGTCCTGTAGGGAGCCATATCTGGTTATCCATAAGGACAGAGTAGTGTTACGTCCTCATCCAGCCTTTCTTCCTAAGGTGGTATCGAGGTTTCATTTGAACCAAGATGTGGTTCTTCCTTTTTTCCCCAAACCTAGTTCGGTAGAGGAAAAGTTATTGCATTCTTTGGATGTAGTAAGAGCAGTTAAAGCTTATCTAAAAGCCACTGCTCAGATTCGCAGAACGGATACTTTGTTTATTCTGCCGGAAGGCCCCAGAAGGGGTCAGGCAGCGTCAAAATCTACTTTAGCCAAGTGGATTCGACAGGTCATAATGCAAGCCTATGGCTTGAGAAGGAGACCGCCTCCGTTCAAAGTTAGGGCGCACTCCACGAGAGCAGTTGGAACTTCATGGGCAGTGCATCACCAGGCCTCCCTGGCTCAGATCTGTAAGGCCGCAACATGGTCTTCAGTACACACGTTTACTAGGTTCTACCAGGTGGACGTTAGAAGTCAGGAGGATGTCGCCTTTGGGCGCAGTGTGTTGCAGGCCGCAAAAGATCCTCATGTCTGATAGCGCTCAGCTTATGTATGGTGTATCCCCCCCCCCCCTCATTGGGCATTGCTTTAGGACATCCCACATAGTAATGACTATGCCGCTCTGTGTCCTGTGATGTACGAGAAAGAAAATAGGATTTTTATAACAGCTTACCTGTAAAATCCTTTTCTTGGAGTACATCACGGGACACAGAGCTCCCACCCCTCTTTGGGGACACTTATTGCTTTGCTACAAAACTGAGGTGCTCCCGGATGGGAGGGGCTTATATAGGGGAGGGTACTTCCGGTTTTGGAAGTTGCCAGTGCCAGCACCTGAAGGTATCTATATAACCCACATAGTAATGACTATGCCGCTCTGTGTCCCGTGATGTACTCCAAGAAAAGGATTTTACAGGTAAGCTGTTATAAAAATCCTATTTTTTCGCCCTCCTCAACAGCCCGGGAAAAACCCCTGACTATCTAGTCAGGGTGGGAGGAAGACTGGGGATCTTCCTCCCACTATGGGAGACAATTTCCCCCAACCAATTTATTCTGGGGATCATAAGAAGGGGGTACCATTTAGAGTTTGCAAGACCCCCCCCCCCCAGAGATATCTTGTCACATCTCTTCCCAAGTGCAGGGAGAAGTCCCAAGCCTTGTTGGGAGCTCTGGAAGATCTGGAAAGTCAGAACGTAATACACAGAGTTCCAGAAGCAGAGGAGGGAAGGGGATTCTATTCTCACATCTTTGTGGTAAAGAAAGCTTCCGGAGGATTCGGACTAATTCTGAATCTAAAGCCCCTGAACAGATCGATTTGTATACAGACGATTCCGGGTGGAGTCGTTTTTTTTCTGTCAGGGCCCTCCTCCCCCCCCCCCCCCCCCCGATTGCTTCATGGTGTCCCTGGACCTCAGGGACGCATACCTGCCCATCCCAATCGCAGAAAACTCAACGTTTTCTACGTCTAGCAGTCAACCTAGACGGAACAGTAGTACACCTACAGTTCCAAGCTATGCCATTCGGGCTATCCTCATCGCCCCACATTTTCACCAAGGTTCTAGCGGAACCATTGGCGTTTCTGCGACTTCAGGGAGTATCCATCATAGCCTACCTGGACGATCTGCTTCTATTCGCAGCATCCCCAGAACAGCTATCCAGAGATCTGGAAAAGACAAAGAATGTTCTTACGGACCTAGGGTGGCTTCTAAATTTAGAGAAGTCCAGCCTAGTCCCATCACAGAGGATAACGTACCTAGGGTACACTTTGGATTCAACTCCTTTTTGAGAGTATTCCTCCCGATGGAGAAGATCCTAAAGTTAGACAGGGCAGTGATGTCCCTTCAGAGCAACCTCCAAGTGACAATAAGATATCTAATGTCGACATTGGGTCTGTTGACATCTACCCTCCCAGCAGTCCAATGGGCAGGACTGCACTTTCGCCCACTACAGACCTTCGTTTTGAAGATCTGGGACCACAGTCTAGAAGCTCTAGACAACCTGGTTCAGGTACCTGCTCAGGTAAAGAGATCCCTCTGGTGGTGGAGGAGGGTTTCAAACCTGTCGCAGGGGCGTCTGTGGTTTATCCCGGTATCTCGGGTAGTAACCACGGACGCAAGTGGCAGAGGCTGGGGGGCACACCTGGGATCCCTCCCAGCACAAGGCACCTGGGAGTTAGAGGAACTAAACAGGTCGTCCAACTGGAAGGAGCTGAGAGCAGTGGGTCTAGCGCTCAAGTTTTTCCAGGAACAACTCCGGGGTCACCGCACTCAGGTGAAGTCAGACAACTCTTCGGCCGTAGCCTGTTTGAACAAGCAGGGCGGCACAAAGAGCGGAGTCTTGTCGGCCTTAGCAGCAGACATTCTGGGCTAGGCCGAAATCAACACACTCTCACTCTCAGCAATCTTCCTGAGAGGAACGTCATAGCAGACTTCCTCAGTCGGACACAACTGAGAGAGAGCGAATGGGTCCTCAATCAGGAGGTTTTCCTGCTCTTAACCAGGAGGTGGGGCCCACCAGAGGTGGACCTCTTCGCGTCAAACGCGAAAACCCCCTGTTCTCTCTAAACAGGGGAGAGTTGGGAGTGGACGCACTAACCCAAAGTTGGGAATTCAGAATGTGTTATGCATTCCCACCACCGGTTCTGTTGCCCGCTGTTCTAAGGAAGTTTCAGGTAGAAAACACTTCCCTGATTCTAGTGGCACCACATTGGCCCAAGAGAGCATGGTTCTCAAACAGTTGGCTGTAGAACCCCCCTTCTTCCTCCCACCTCGAGAGGATCTCCTCTCACAGGGTCCAGTCCTTTGCCCCCAGGTACACAGATGGAGGCTAGCGGCTTGGCTACTGAGGAGGGCATGTTAAAAGCCAAGGGCTTTTCAGAAAAACTAGTTACCACCCTCAATAGTAGGAAAAAGGAGACTCGCCAGATCTATAGAAGAGTCTGGCTCCGCTTTAACAAGTGGTGTGCGGACTGTTCCTGTTCGGTCCATAATTCCACGTCCATCCTGGAATTCCTTCAATGTGGGGCAGATAAGGGACTTTCCATAGCTACCCTTAAGTCAGATCTCAGCACTCAGTGCTTACTTAGAGAAACCTCTGGCCTCCGATCCCTGGGTTGTCAGGTTTTACAGAGCCCTATCAAGACTTAGACCAACTCAGAATCCACCATTTCCCAGTTGGGACCTGTCTTTGGTCTTGCAGACCCTTACTGGCGCTCCCTTCGAACCCTTAGTGAAGTGTCTACTAAGGGATCTAACTTTAAAGACAGTTTTTTTGATTGCAGTGACAACTGCTAGGAGGGTCAGTGAGTTAGAAGCTCTATCCATTAGACCCCCTTTTTGTATTCTTTTTTCCGGATCGCGTCGTTTTAAAGACCGATCCGGCATTTTTGCCCAAGGTTACTTCATAATAAGTAATCTTGCCTTCTTTTTGTCCAAACCCCTCAGGTGAAGGGGAGTGGAAATTTCACACCTTGGATGTCAGGAGATGCATCCTGCATTATCTGGAACAGACAAGAGTCTTTCGGAAGTCAGACTCTGTTTATTTTATTTTCTGGGGTCAGAAAGGGCTACAAGGCATCTCAACGCACTATTGCCAGATGGCTCAGAACAGCCATAGGACAGGCATATTCCTTAGCGGGTAAAGAGGTCCCTACAGGAATAAAGGCACACTCCACCAGAGCTCTGGCAGCCTCTCAGGCAGAAAAGGCTGGAGCAACGCCAGAACAAATATGCAAGGCAGCAACTTGGTCCAGCTACGCTACCTTTGTTAGGCATTACAGAGTGGACCTGGTGTTGGCAGGTGAGCAAGCATTTGGGCGAAAGGTTTTGCAAGCCGTAGTCCCACCCTAGTTGGTAAGTGCTCGTCTATCCTCTCATTGTGGCTGTCCTGAAAGACGAATAGGGAAAATTAGAGTTACGCTTACCGGTAACGTCTTTTCCAGTAGTCTTTCAGGACAGCCCTAGTACCCACCCTAAAATTGGGGGGTCTTACTAAAGACCGGAACGCAGCATGATAGAGATAATAATAGTATGCTATTAATGTGTTCTTGTGTCTCCCCAGTTGTCCGGAGGTGATCTCAGAAAAACTGAAGGCCGGCAGGGGAAGTAAGAATTTATGTATGCTGGCGCAGTGTTTCCTGTGGAAAGGGAGGAGCCTAGGTCTCTCATTGTGCCTGTCCTGAAAGACTACTGGAAAAGACGTTACCGGTAAGCGTAACTCTAATTTTTTTCAGCAGGAACGTGGGGGAACACAGTTCCTGCACCTCCCATAACTGAATTTATGTAATGGCAAGGGGTGCTGGAATGTTCTGGAGGGTCTAGTAATACTGGCTGCTGGGGAATCTATTGTTGCTGGAAGGGATCTATTTTTGCAGAGGAAGGGTGTCTATTGTTACTGCGGAGGTCTTCTGTTGCTCCAAGGGATCGTTTGTTGCTGGGGGTTAGTTGTTGCTGAGAGGGGTCTGTGTTGCTGACTGCTGGAGGGTCTATTGATGTCTTTTGATGCCTATTGCCGGCTATTATCGGCACCTGTAGCTCAAGAAAAATGCATTTTTGGTCAGTTTAAAAAAAAAGTACCAAAACGCACCGACCCATTGAAATGCATTGAAAACGATGCATCACTAATGCACATGTTACATTTTTGATGCCTTTTTTTTTTTTTTGTTGCATGACCTAATGAAAAACATACCTTAAGCACAGTAAAATTCAGCACCATTATAGGCATCTTTCTTGGCAAAATGACATTTTTGCCTGACATGTTTCGGCCGCTGAAATTTTGGTGCATCTCTAATCAAATTCTTTACAAGCCAGTAACTGATGTAAGAAACCAGAAGGTACATTTCATCACTTCTGGTTTGAGGTTTACAAGCAGAGGAGAGATGGCTATGCATGTAACTTCCTCCCCCTGAGTGCACTGTGCACATGAGCAGTGGTGATTCCAGGATCACTTCTGCCACCCGTAGAAGTGATCAAGTGGGTATATAGCCTCTACATAAAAGCCTGTCATTGGCTGAAAATTTTGATACCAGGATGATACCTGCAGGTGCAGACATCATCCCAGTAAAGCCACTTAAAACCCTTAGGACGTACCTGTACATCCTTGGGTTGAAGTGGTTAAACACGCTTGCCTCAATATGCCTGCAAAACTCCTGCCTGCACTAGATGTTGAGGAGACAGGTCACACTGCTTGCGTCTCCCTTTTAGTTTCATCTTCTCCCTAAAATATTTGACTGGCTTAATAATTTTCCTTTGGCTACATGACAGCAGTGAAGGTCAGGGCTCATGGCTGACCTAGGGTGCATTACAGAACCCTCCCACTGTGACATGAAACATTTTTAGAATCCAGACATGAGATGAACTTTAAGGCAAACATTGCAATAATATGAGTTTGTGTTCACTGAAGAGGCATTAATTACATTTGTTTCTTTAATGTGTTTGTTTTGTTTTTCACTTTTTAGTGAAATCACACCTGAGGGAAGACGAATTACAAAACTTGATCAAATCTTGCTAAATGGAAACAATATAACGATGGTAAGTTGTCAAACTACTATATGTGCTCTTACAAATACCATGCCACTGTCCCCAAGCTTTACCCATGGTGTCATACTTTGTGAAAATGTTTCCAACAGCTGCATAATGGCACAACAGCCTCCTGCCACATTACTTTAGTATATAAAATTCCAGTTCCTCTACTTTTTGGAGCAGACTAAAATACCAGCTTATACCAGGAAAAATGTGCTTTACTAGCCTATTTCACCATTTGTGGCATGCTCGTATACTAATCTACTGTATGTCCCTCTTCCTACCACACTGGCAAACCCACATTGTTGGCTACCAGATATCTAGACATGCTAAACACTGCATTCAATTATATGCCATGTAATTGAATGCAGTTTATCATGGAATGTGAATATGGAAAGCTGGAGATGATGAAATTGGTATGTTGCCGATCATTTACAGCAAATGAAGTTGCTATCTTAGCCTGTGTATGATCTGCAAATGTGGTCAGCTATGGACACCTGCCTTTTGATTGTTTGGCTGAGAGCTAACATAAGCACGCTGGTAACTATTATCATTCAAGGCATCAATTCAATGAAAATGCTTTGGAAAATGGTTACATTTTGGGAAATTTAGTTTAGCTTTAAGAATAGTAATAAGTGTCACTGAGTAACAGATTCTATCGGGCTACGAAAAGCAGACTTGTACGCTGTGATAGAAAAAAGGAGGGCGCACCAACCTAGTGCATTACCACTTAAAAGTTTATTAAAATATGAATAAAAAGCAATATTTCTACTCAGAGTGAGTAGAAATATTGCTTTTTATTCATATTTTAATAAACTTTTAAGTGGTAATGCACTAGGTCGGTGCGCCCTCCTTTTTTCTTTCTTTCTCTAGCCGTATGAACACCCATTGTTCTGAGGAGGGCTGCAAGATTTTAGACTGTGCCTCTAGACGGAACCACACTACCTGTGTTGACGATACACCGAGAGCGCAGGAGATTTTTTGTCTTTTTTTGTACTGTGATCACCCACAGATAAAAAAATCAAGAATATATGTGACTTGGTGCAGAGTTTAGTTATATCCCTCACCACTTCTCGTGCTTACATTTACTTCTACTGTGCAATAAAGTTTATGTTGAAAAAAAATTGTGTAATATATTTTGTGTCCACATCTGATGGTTGGAGGCGGCAGGCCTTTTTAAGAAGCATTAACTCTTTCCATTCTTTAAGTGATTGTAAAGGCAGAAGATTTTTTTTTATCTTCATGCATTCTATACATTAGGATAAAAAGCCTTCTGTGTGCAGCAGCCACCTGAGGTCCTTCCAAGATCCAGCGACGTTGCATTTCCCCCCCCCCCCATTGGCTGAGACAGCGGCGTGGTGCCATTGGCTCCCCCTGCTGTCAATCAGGAGAGGGGGGGGCTGAAACCGCAGCTCTGTCTCTGAATGGATACACAGAGATGAAGCTCAGCTCGGGTGCCCCTATAGCTTGCTGTGGGGGCACTCAACAGGAGGGAAGGGCCAGGAGCTCCAACCAGGGACACGAGAAGAGGAAGATCTGGGCTGCCCTGTCCGAAACAACTGCACAAAGCAGGTAGGTATAACATGTTTGTTATTTTAATAGTATAAAAAGAGACCTTAAAATCACTTTTAGTTAATATTTTCACCTCCTCAGTCACTATGTGCTCTCCCCCCAATTGGCGTACTCCTTGCACTGCAGTTCTAATGATTTGTCTCCTAGCGCTGTTTCTCCTTCTTCCAGTTTGAACACATAGGGGTTGATTTACTAAAGGCAAGTGCACTTTGCACTACAAGTGCACTTAGAAGGGCAGTTGCTTTAGGTCTGAGGGAAACATCTGAAATGAGGGGAAGCTCTGCTGATTTTATCCAATCCTGTACAAGCAAATATGCAGTGTTTTTTTTTTTTTTTTTTCCTTGCATGTTCCCCTCAGATCTACAGCGACTACACTTCCAAGCACACTTGCAGTGCAAAGTGGATTTGCCTTTAGTAAATAAACCCCATAGTGACTTGGACCCCTTTCACACTGGGGTGCTTTGCAGGTGCTAAAAATAGCGCCTGCAAAGCGCCTTGAAACAGCTGCTGCTGTCTCTCCAGTGTGAAAGCCCTGAGGGCTTATACAATGGAGCAGTGCGCTAGCAGGACGGTAAAAAAAAGTCCTGCTAGCAGCATCTTTGGAGCGGTGTGTATACTGCTCCTCCCCACCGCTCCTGCCCATTGAAATGAATGGAACACCGCGGCTATACTGCCGGCAAAGCGCCTCTGCAGAGGCGCTTTGCAGTGATTTTAACCCTTTCTCAGCCGCTAGCGGCCGAATAGCGCCGCAAAATTGACGGTAAAGCGCCGCTTTACCGCCGACGCACCCACCGCCCCAGTGTTAAAGGGGCTTTTAGAGGTGAAATTTATTATTCAAGGAATGTAACAAGAGTGTCCAGATGTGATCTTGCTTTGAGGGGCATTGGATATGGACTGAGCCTCCTGGATAGTGGTGGATTGATGCTTTGTGGTTACTCGCAGGGCTGGAAGTGTAGGCCATCCTCTCCGTCAAAGTTACCATTGTGCCCTTTCAGACCAGTTATGATTTGGGAGGGGGTGAGCAGATTTTTTTACACGCGCACCCGCATGAAATTTTAAGTTTGCACTAGTTGCATTTTGTTCAGATTTGTTTAGTCACTTCTTTGGACACATGAACTTTATTACACAATTTCTTTTCAACATAAACTTAGTGCAGCGTTTTATATACCGTACATATATTGTGCAAATAAATATATATATATATATATATATATATATATATATATATATATAGCATATTACCGTTTTTAAGAATAGAAACTTTACAAATATTATTATTCAGATTTCACATTTTGTTTTCCCTTTTTTCTCATTGTAGCTTGTACCTGGAGGAGAAGGCCCTGAAGTATGAATGGGTTGTGAAGTTCAACAATCCATCACTTCCCCCATCCTGTAGATTCCAGTGACACTGGGTGACCTGGCATCAGAAGAATGTATATTATGGGCACAGAAGTTAAATATCTTTACAGAGATGGCTTCTGAAAGAATTTTAAAATATATCTAAAGACAAAACTTTTTTTCATTTTGGATAAGTAGGAAATACCAGTGTGTTGTCCATCTGTCGCATTTCAGAGATTTCCCACAAACAAAGTGGGAGGAAATTTCTATAGTGTCCTTAATTCACTCTTGGGCACAAGTGTCTGTATTTGAAGATGTCCCCTCTATGCTTATTCTACCCACATCTCTAAATTTTGGATTTTTTTCCCCCATTTTTAGTCCCAGTGACAATGGTCACCTAGTGGGGACACCGACAACAATAAAAGTCTGCCAAAGATTCTAACCCCTCTCACAACTCTATCCAAAACTACAAAAAAAGTCTTGCTTTTAGATGCATTTCAACATTTTTGTGTTTTAAATACAGTTGTATTTGAATTTTTTTCTAAATTAACATGTTTAGGTTTTGTTCTGAAAAATGACAGAAGCTTAAGTTAGTTTCATGACTTCAAATACCTCGTTATATTTCAAAAATGTAACTGCATGATTAGTGAATAAACTTATTTAGGTTCTATGGAGCCATTTTTTATTAAAATTTGTCTTAAGAAAATATTATTTTCGGAAAATAAATATTCTTGGAAACGAGCTGAATTGTCTTTGAAAAAAAAAAAATGGCAAATATACGTTACTTTTTGTATTTTACTTGTATTTCCCTATATGACTGCAATTCGAATCTAAGGCTAGCCATACAGTATACAATTTTTTTCTTCTACAGTGTTAATTTAGGTTTACCAAAGCCATATATTATGAGGTCACACCTAAACACTTTCAATTGTGTATGCAATCAGGCAGGCACCTGTATTACATAGTTGTAGGTAATTCTAAAGGAAATTGAAGAAGAAAATTGTATAATGTATGGCCAGCGTAAAGCCTCAGGTACACGATCAATTCATGATCAGCTGATTCTTGCTGCCCAAATCTCACCTATGTTTGCATTTAGCTGCAGCCACTCTGCTCATGCAAATGAAAGACAAGCTGACAGCAGCCATGGCTATCTGGGTAAGTGCACATGTAGCAGTTTCCTGGGTTTAGAGATGGATGATCACCGCAGGATGCAGAAAGATAAACCAAGGCCTGGATATCCATCCTAAGTGATGGCTCACACTGATGCAGTGCAGAAGTCTCAGCGATTCCTGTGTGGTTCCTGCACCAGATCACAATTGGATCTCCGTTCATGCGAACCTCAGCGAGTGTTAAGTTAACGACACCCCAAAAACTGTTTGCAAAATGCAGTGCGATTGGTTGAATTGGATCGCATGTGTGTGAACACCTATGCAATCTGATTCCAGTGCGGGGGGGAAAAAAGATGCCTGCACTTCTTGTGTCGGTGTGGTGCGATTTGTGCCATACAAAATGCAAAGAATTGCATGTGATTTGAACAAGAATGCAGTGCGATTCCTGTCCGACTCGCATGCTGTTTCCAGCACCACAATAGTAAGGTAGGTACGGTAAGTTCTACGTTTGTGGATATGTGCAAACATCGATTTTCTTCTTTCAGTCTGTTATTACTTTGCACAGGTTGAGTGGCCGCCATGGTTCAAATACACCTGTCACCCCAGCTGCAAGAATCTGATTCTTGCCACTGAAATCCAGGTGTATGCCTCGAATTACCTGTGTTAAGGGGGCCTAGCATGTACTGTAAGGCTGCTTTCACACTGAGGTGTCGGCGGTAAAGCACGCTATTTTCCGTCGTTTTTGCAGAGGTTTTGGGCCGCTAACGTGGTGCCTTTACCATCCGCTAGCGGCATAAAAAGCGGTAAAACCGCTGGCAAAAATTGTTTGCCGGTGCTGCCCATTGATTGGCAAGGGGCAGCACCTATAGAAGCGGTGTATACACCGCTCCTACAGCGCAGCAAAGATGTTTATAAAGGCTTCATGTTTGCTGTGAAATGTTTATAAATGCTTGGGTAGTAAAATTCAGTTCTGCAGAATAAAATAAACCTGAGATTTTAGTTGAATCGTCCAGCAATCCACTGATCTGAAAAACATCTTTGTCTGATAAGACATTTAAAGAGCAATTCAAGAGGCCTATTCATTTTTAATGCTTTCTTTCTGACCTGAAACATATGCAGATCAGCAAGCCTGAGTATATAAAGTCATTATCTGTACACTTTTGTAGTAAATAGTGAGTGGAAGAATTAAAGCAGGAGGGAGAAATGATAGCTCAGGAACTAGCATTTTTTTTAATGAGAAGGTAGTAATGCTGGTTTCTTTCAGGAAAGGTTTGTTTTAACTAGCAGAATAATTAACAGTTCTGGCAGTATTAGAAGTGTGGTACAGTGTTGCAGCTTTGGCATTTTAGACTGCGGAGAGAAAAAAGGTGGGACTTTGTAAGTTGGTTTACTAGTACCTTTAAAATTGTACGTCTTTTAATCCATGTTCTAACGTTTGATCAGTTACAAAATAAAAAAAATGTCCATGTTAAAAACATTATAACATGTTCTCGTTATCCTTGTAATACAGTGGTACTGAGGTCCTGACATGTTTCACCCTTCAGGCTTCTTTGGGGGGGGGGGGTAGCAGCTGCTGGTACTTTAAAACTGTATTGAGGAAGACAGTATAAATGACCAAAAAAAGTGATGTATCAAATATAGTATTCATACATCTCAAAGTATACGGTCTTGGCCAAATCATGCTTACCCTCAGTATTTACCAATCATCTGTTATGTTGGGGAAAAAAGGCCTCAAAATGATGTAAAACCAGGGAGTTCTTTGATATATATGCATTACTCTGGTGAACAAGAGGTATAACTGGACCAAAGAACTAAATGTCAGGGAGGATTGCAGTTTTTGCTTCACTCTTTCAATTAGTATTTTACTTGCATAGAATATAACGGAAAAAAAACACACCGGTTGGCACCCTTAAAATGGTAAAGAAAATGCCAGCTTGATACAAACTGCAAAAAGGAATAAAAAAAAATCCAAAAAGTTACCAAGTATTGGAAAGACCGTGCCACCATATTAGGGAAAGAAGATATGCTCACAATTACAAAGAAAAATTTATGCCATATCCACTTGGTGACCGGGCCTTTTTATGACATTTATTGTTTACAAGTAAAAAGCTGTCTTTTTTTTGCTAGAAAATTCCTTGGAACCCCCAAACATTCTCTCTCTCTATATATATAAATAATGTGTGTGTGTGTGTGTGTGAGAGAGCATTGTATTTGCCCAGCGGTTTTTCAAACGCAATTTTTTTTGAAAAAAAAAAAAATACACTTTGATCAAAACCGTAAAATGTGATGGATGATGTTACTGGGAAAAAAAAGGCACCTCTCGCGCCGCCTATAAAAGGGATCTCACTGGGATGGCTTTTATCAGAAAGCCGACCGCCTGAAGAGAAAAACGATACAGGGGTTATGGCATCTAGCTGCAGCCATAACCCCGGTATTTAACTGTAATGTAATGATGTACATTTACAGTTAGTGAATGCAGGATCCTGGGTATAGTAACACTTCAAACCACTTGCAAACTGCCTATGTCTGGTCTCCCACACTACACAGAACATGGAAATGCAATTATTTAAGTAAATATAAACTGGTTAAAGCTTGTGGGAAGAGTTTTCATTCTGCTCTGACTGCTGAGGCTGCATGACTCCTGACCCTCTGTCTGGATAGTGATGATTGGCCCTGTGCTGATCACATGCACCCTACTCCCCCCCCCCCCCCCAAAAAAAAAAACCTCTAGCAAGACACACCAAACTGAGCATGTGCAAATTGCCCCCAAGGCTCTGTACTGTCAGGAGATGGATTGGGGCTGTGGAAGAAGGGGGTTGGGGAAATCAGAGAAGACAGGTTCAAACAGCCTGTTTACACAATGCTTAGGATTAACCCCTTAGGTTCCACAGTGAGTGTAACAAGCATGCTTTACTGCATATACAGACTGATTTTACTGTTGTGGGTTTAGTAACGCAAAATTATGAACAGATGCTCATATATTTTGTATTTGAGCACAGTTAACTTTTATTTAATTGCATAAATCAGTCAAGTTGAAAAAAAAGGCACTGACCCCCCCCCCCCCCCGTTTTACTTACCTGAGCCCCTTCATTCACCTGGCGGAGACGCGCTCTTCCTCTCTGCACGGGGTCCCGGCTCTTGATTGGATAGATTGATAGCAGCGCAGCCATTGGCTCCCTAGTCCTCTCCTAATAGATGGAAGCTGAACAGCCCCACCCAGGGGGTGGTCCCTCTGGTCATAACCCCTCTCACTGCAGTGAGCAGCTCAGTTTTTTTCTGCCTAGCAGAGAAGGACCTAGGGCCCATTGGTCCTGTGGATTTTTTTCTACTTTTTGATCCTGAGATCTACTATCAACTGCCGACTGGGTGACAGGCAGGATCCCAGATCCTTGTAGTCCCCCCCCCCCCAGTTTCGGCCATCGATCAGGTGCCGACCTTTAGCTATGCGCTGGGTCATCCACACCATGCCCCGTTGCTCCAGGAGTGGCTGGTGAGCTATATGCTCTGGGGCACACATATGACCGGGCTATATGTCCGTGTGCCGGGCCGACAGCCATGCCGTAACCGCGCGGACGTTGGGTCTGTCAGGAATGCCTTCAGCTAGTCCACGCAGGACAGGCAAGTAGCAGTCCCCCTGCTCCGGCAGGGTGGCATGGCTGGGCATTCCCGGGGAGGTCGATTAGGGGGTTCCCACCCTCCCTTTCCTCTCTCCCTGTCCTTTTCCCTCCTCCCCATGTGCTATGTGGCTGGGCTTGCTGTGCATTGACTTGGGGGTCCACCGGGGGGGGGGGCTCCACTTGGCTGTGGGCTATGCTGCGCTTGGGGGCCGCTCTCTGCTGGGCTGTGCTGTCTTGTGTGTGTGGGGACCTCAGTTTGGGTGCCTGGGTGTTCGCTGTCATGTTTTTTTTTACCTGTGTGCTTTTGTCAGCATGGTCGGTGGCCATTTTGGCGGTGACCGACACCATTTTCTATTGGGAATAGCAGCGGCCATTTTCTTGTAGTCCGCACTCTCTTTTTCCATAGACAACTGGCTGCCATTTTATTGTGGACCGTGTGCCTTTACAGGGCTGGCGGCCATTTTCTTGTGGTTTTTTTCCACCCGTTTCTACCTCTAGTGGTCACAAATAGTCCTCTGGATGGCGCAAACGGCAGTATTCACCTCAGAAGAGAGAGAGTGTCACAGGGAACACCTCAGCTCGGGGAAAGCAGACGGCGACTGTGCAGTGCCTAGGTCGGGTGGTGAGTCCTCCAGGGGGGGTCCCCTCATCATCTGTGGCAGCTAGGGGGTGGTCTGTGCACTTGCCTTGGGTCCCTAGGGTCGGGCGAGTGGGTCATCATGGTGCCATACTGGCGCTTCTTCCCCAGACATTCCAGTCCTGGCAGCCGGTGCACCTGCTGGGGCTGTGGATGCTATGTCGGCGGTCCTGAAGACTCTTATTGCCAGGATGGAAGCGGTGTGTGGGCACAAGGGGAGTAAAAATGCCCCCTCCCCCACCATCTTTGGGGAAAAATTTCTGATTCAGACTTGGGCCTTGCTGTGGCAGGTGTCCCCTGCTCTGATTTGTCAGAAGATGCAGACCAAGACTTTTCGGACAGTGCGGAACTGCTTCCTGCTTGCTTCTGTGTCCGGGTCGGCGCAAAAGGCACTTGTTGGAGCACTTATCACCGTCCCCACTGAAATGGAGGATACGGCAAGGGCATCTATTAAGGCGCCGGTCCCTTCTGGGTCCCACAAGCCGACCCGCATCACTAGGATGTTTCCCTGCAAGCTTATTTGATAAGTTTATATTCTAAGGATGGAAACGGCCGCAGCGCTCCAAAAAATCGCATGGCAGTCCGTTATCCCTTTTGAGAAGTATTTCCTGAAAAAGGGACTTTTCCCCCGATGGGGCCCCCCCGATCTCCAGGGAATTACCATTATTCCAGAGGAAGGGACCCCTGGTTTTAAGGACCCTGCAAACTGGAGGACCGAGGCGGTGGCCCGGTCCTTGTTCATGGTTTTGGGGTCTGCGTTGTTGGCCACGACCCTGGTGTCACTGTCGCTTCCTTAAATGGGTAAGATATGCTGCACAGTGATGTGAATAGCAACAGGCTTCCCCGGTCTGCATGATAGCGGACCGGTTGGTGCGTGGCCTCAAGTATGTCTGCAATGCGGCCTTAGATACAGCTCCCTGGCTGTCCAGAATTTTCAGTACCTGCGGTGGGGCTACGCCGCATGATTTGACTGAAATGCTGGTCTGCGGACCAGACGTCCAAGAATTTGGGTGAGAAGCCACGCCGTAGGCCCGGGGCCCCCCGTATTTTTTCCGCTCACAAGCGGTATTTTCTTTCCGCCGGGTCTGCAGGTGAGCGTTCCTAGGCCGACAAGGGGCCAGCTGAGGGGCAAAAGTGTCCCTGGGTTCGCAAGTCAGACGGCCTGCAAACAAATCTGCGACTGCATGATGGGCTGCCCCTGCCTGACTCTCGGGTGGGGGGTCGCCTTCGCGCGGTGGACTTCCCTGCTTTCCAACCAGTGGGTTTGCAAAAGGGTTTTCATCAGGGTACAAGATAGATCTGCTGTCTTGTCCACAAAACAACTGATTTTTTCCCTCCATCCTTCATCTTCCTCCGGCTCGTCGGAACGCCCTGTTTGGAGCAGTTCAGTACCTGCTGAAGCGCGGGGTCATAGCTCCTGTGCCGCTGCCGGAAAGGCTTCAGGGATTCTATTCAAATCTGTTTGTAGTCACACAGTAGGACGGGGTCGTCCAATCCTGGACCTCAAGGCCCTCAACTCCTTTGTATAAGTACGAAGGTTCAGGATGGAATCAGTTCGCTGCTCTCCATCCGGGGGATTTTTCTGGCGTCCTTGGACATCAAGGATGCATATGAATAGGTCCCCGTTTATGTCGGGCATCAGAACTTTCTGCGTTTTGCAGTCGGGGTCGATCACTACCAGTTTTGGGGCTCTCCCTTTTGGCCTGGCATCGGCACCAAGGGTTTCTCCAAGGTGTTCACCATGATCCTGGCCTTGCTAAGACAGCGAGGAATTGCTATTGTGGGCTACCGGGACGACCTCCATCTGAGGGCTATTGCGTACTCAGAAATAGAGGAGGATATGGCGATTGACAGTTAGACCCTTCAAATACTGAACCTCCTGAAGTTGGGATTGGTGCCGACTTGGCGCCTGGAATACCTGGCTTGATCCTGGTATCTTCAGAGGCAAGGGTTTTTCTCCCACTGAAAAAATTGCAGGCTCTTCAGACGGCGGTGAAGCTGTGGTATCCCGCTGGTGGTCGTTGCTGCGCTTTTGCATCTGAGTCCTGGGCCTTATGGTAGCCTCCTTCTAGACAGTACTGTATGCTCAAATTCCATACTCGAGTCTTGCTGAGGGAGATCCTGTCCAAATGGGACAAGTCTCCGTTGTCCCTGGATTGTCAAACCTGGGTGAGCCACCTAGTCAGACCTCTCCTGGTCTGGTGGCTGAAATGTCCAGCCCTTCAGTCCGGAAAGTCGTTCCTTTCTTTTTACTGGACGGTACTCAGACAACGCCACGACGGTGGCATATGTCTACCGTCAAGGAGGAACAAGCAGCTCGGCTGCAGCATTGGAGGTCGCTCACATCCTGCGGTGGGCAGTACGGAGCGTGCCGGCTCTATCGGCCGTGTTCATTCTGGGTGTAGAAAACTGGCAAGCTGACTACCTAAGTCGCAGATGCTGGACCAAGGAGAATGGTCGCTACACCCGAAAGTGTTTTGACTCTTTTGCCTGAGGTGGGCACGCCAGCCGTGGATCTCCTGGCTTCTCGATTCAATTGGAAGGTATTTAAGTTTGTGGCCAGGGCCAAGGATCCCTGGGCAGACACGACGGACGCGTGGGTGGCCCCGTATGGTCAGTATTAGCTTAGTTAGACCTTTCCCCCACTGAATCTTCTGCCTCGTCTGCTCCGCAGAGTGGGGACTGAGGAGATTTTGGTGACTTTAATTGCGCCAGATTGGCCTCGGCGTCCCAGGTACGCCGACCTAGTGCGCCTGGTGGCGGATGCCCCTTAGGTCCTATACTTCATCCTGCTTTGCAGTCGCTGGATTTATCGGCTTGGCTGTTGAAAGTCAGGTTCTGAGGGACCGAGGCCTGTCGGACTCTGTAATTTCCTCCATGCTGAGGGCACGGAAGTCATCTTCTCGGAATATCTATCATCGCACGTGGAAGGCCTACATCTCTGTGTGAGGAGATGGATTGGCGCCCACGGGAATAGACGGTTTCCAGGATCCTGCTGTTTTTATAGCATGGTGTGGATCAAAAACTTGCCTTAAGCACCATTATGGGGCAGGTTTTCAGCCTTGACTGTTTTTCTTTAAACTACCCTTGGCGGCTCATTCACTGGTGGGTCCGTTTGTGCAAGGGGTCCGACATGTGGCTCCTTTTGTTTCGGTCACCACTACCTCCATGAGATTTGAATTTGGTACCCTTGGTAGTTCAGAGACCTCCCTTTGAGAACATCAGGGAGATTCCTCTTTTGACACTCTCTCAGAAAGTTGCCTTTCTGGTGACTTTACCTCTGTCAGGAGGGTTTCTAAATGGCAGCATTGTCTTGCAAGTCCCCCTACTTGATCCTCCATATGGATAAAGCGGTGCTACGCCCGCAGCCTTCATTTTTTCTGAAGGTGAATTCGGCCTCTCTTTTGAATAAGGACATTGTACTTCCATCCTTGTGTCCTCGGCCGTCGCATCCCAAAGAGGTTGCGTTACATTCCTTAGACATGGTACGTGTTCTGCGGGTGTATCTGTCTGCTACGGCTCCGTTCGGAGGTCAGATTTACTGTTTGTCTCTGTGACTGGCCCATAAATGGGCCTGGCGGTGTCGTCTGCCACTATTCTTGATGGATCAGACAGATTGTGATTTAGGCCTATGCCCTTCAAGATCGGGCGCCTTCCTTTCCTGTCTCGGTGCATTTGACCAGGGCACTTGGTGCCTCCTGGGCCTTCTGACATCGGGCGTCTGTTTTACAGGTGTGAAAGGCGGCGACCTGGTCGTCCGTTCACACTTTCACTAAGTTTTACAAAGTTGACGAGCATGTATCTGCGGATACAAGGTTTTGCAGGCGGCTGTTTAAAGTGGCAACTCCTCTTTGAGGAGCTCTGATTGTTTGGGGTGAAGTTGTTTACTGCTGTTCCCACCCCTCGTTTTCTGACACTGCTTGGGGACGTCCCACAAGTCAAGATTATAAGGAAGCTGTGTCCGTCCATGGACGAAAGAGCAAATAGGATTTTTGTACTCGCCGTAAAATCCTTTTCTCTGAAGTCCATGGACAGACACAGCACCCACCCCTCATTTTTAAGTTTGTACTGCTTTTGACGAACTGAGCTGCTCACTGCAGTGAGAGGGGTTATGACCAGAGGGACCGCCCCCTGGGTGGGGCTGTGCAGCTTTTCTAAAGATTACATGTTTAACCATTTACATGTCTGCCTAGTCCTCTTCTAATAGATGGATCATTACCCACAAGTCAAGATTATAAGGAAGCTGTGTCCGTCCATGGACTTCAGAGAAAAGGATTTTACGGTGAGTACAAAAATCCTATTTTTTACCTCCCACCTGGCCAGCATCTGACAGCGAGGATAGTGAAGTTTGGTGCATAAAAGAATGATTTATTTGGCCTTCTAATTAGTGCTGGCCTCAGTACGGAGTTCCCAGGCCTTTTCATGGTCACAGATTACATAAGGAGCTTTGACCAATTCTAGGTCTGCATGCTGCACTTTATGTAATTGATCTTGGTTAAGGTTGTGTTAAAGGTGCAGTTGTGTTTTGTGCAACTGAGTGTTGTTGGCCTTGACTAATGAATGAGTTTCATTTCTGAACGTTATAGATCAAGAGTGGTTAAGAATTTGTATTTTCCTATTAGCATAAAATAAATCATGCACTTGCATAGAAACATACTAGCCTTAATTCACCAAATGAATGCTCGCCTGCCACTGTGCATATTAACTACATATTAATCAGGGTACACTCTAAATGAAACCATAAATTAAGGTTCTGTGTAATTCTATATGTGGGAAGCATCCAGGCACTTGTGTGAAGACGGCTTTCTTGCTCCAGTGGGCTGATGATTCATTCTCACTTAAGTCCCACATGACTTACATTTTGGCTATTTTTCCCTTGCTAGGATGCAGTTGTTAGGCAGGTACATCTGACTGTGTGTTACTTCCAATCACACCTAGTGAAATGGCACTGGCAGTTTAATATAACTGTATTGTGGCGTTTCCATATATATTTAGACAAATGTATGCCAATATATTCAGTCTGATTCCTTAAGGCTGAAATTCCCAAGAAAGGGAAATATAGCAATTTATAAAGCTGCTTTGGACTATTTAATTATTTTTCCATATTTCAATGAAGGAGGAAATTTACCCATTGACATCTATCTATATTACAATACTTTATTCTTTATTGTTGTTTATAAGCATTTTTTTTGCAGAGTTTAAGCATTTTTCTATTGTGCATGTCTCAAAAGGCTGTATATTTGCCAACATATAATGTATATCATGGGTATGTTTTTATGGAAGAGGTCCACATTTATATATTGCTGACATGAATTAGAATTAGCAGACCAAGTTGTTTGTCAGTGGGCAAACGTACAAAATCAGCAGGGGATCAAATACTTTTTTCCTTTACTGTATTATATTATTTACAAAGAAATGATCAGTCTATAGTTTTAATGGTAGGTTTATTTTAATAGTGAGAGACAGAACAACAAAAAAATCCAGAAAAACGCATTTCAAAAAGGTTATAAATTGATTTGCATTTTAATGAGTGAAATAAGTATTTGATCCACTATCAATCAGCAAGATTTCTGGCTCCCAGGTGTCTTCTATACAGGTAACGAGCTGAGATTAGGAGCACTCCCTCAGGCTGGGTTTCACACTAGTGCGACACGACAGCCGTCCTACTTTGGATCCGACTTTGCCCTGCGACATGAAGCCGACATATGTCCGACTTTCAATGAACGGGGATCCGACTTGGATCCCCGCCAATATCAGGCACTGTGTTTGGTATGAATCTTGAGGGGGAACTCCAGGCCAAATTTTAAATAAAAAACCGGCATGGGTTCCCCCTCCAGAGGAATACCAGGCCCTTGGGTCTGGTCTGGATTTGAAGGGGTGCCCCTACGCCGAAAAAAACGCGTGGGGGTCCCCCCAAAATCCAAACCAGACCCTTATCCGAGCACACAACCTGGCAGGCCGCAGGGGAAAAGGGGGGGATGAGAGAGCGGCCCCCCCTCCCTCCTGAACCGTACCAGGCCGCATGCCCTCAACATGGGGGGTTTGGTGCTCTGGGGCAGGGGGGCGACCTGCGGCCCCCCCACCCCAGAGCACCCTGCCCCCATGTTGATGAGGACAGGGCCTCTTCCCGACAACCCTGGCCGTTGGTTGTCGGGGTCTGCGGGCGGGGGGCTTATCGGAATCCGGGAGCCCCCTTTAATAAAGGGGCCCCTGGATCCCGGCCCCCCCACCCTATGTGAATGAGTATGGGGTACATCGTACCCCTACCCATTCACCTGGTGGAAAAAATTGCAATAAAAAAACCACACAGCTTTTTAAAGAATTTTATTGCACAGCTCCGGGGGTCTTCTTCCGACTTCGGGGGTCTCCGGTGTCGTCGCTGCGCTCTCCGGTTCTTTCTTCTGCCGGGCCTCCGCTAACTTCTTTTAGCTCTTTTGCTAGCGGGGCCTGGACTTCTCCGTCGTCTCGTCCGGCTCTCCGTCTCGTCCGGCTCTCCGTTGTCCTTCTGCCGGCCCCTCCACTAACTTCTTGGTAGCTCTTTTGCTAGTGGAGGGGCCGGTCTTCCCGTCGTCGCCGTCGGCGTCTTCTTCCCTCTTCTCCTCCTCGATGTTGACGCGTCGCTTCCTCCCGCTGTAATACTGGCTCTCCGCTCCGCATTAATATAGGCTTCTCATGACGTCACAGTCACATGTTCCGGGGCACATGGCCCCGTAGCATGTGACTGTGACGTCATGGGAACATGTGACTGTGACGTCATGAGAAGCCTATATGAATGCGGAGCGGAGCGGACAGCCAGTATTACAGCGGGAGGAAGCGACGCGTCAACATCGAGGAGGAGAAGAGGGAAGAAGACGCCGACGGCGACGACGGGAAGACCGGCTCCTCCACTAGCGAAAGAGCTACCAAGAAGTTAGTGGAGGGGCCGGCAGAAGGACAACGGAGAGCCGGACGAGAAGACGGAGAAGTCCGGGCCTCCGTTAGCAAAAGAGCTAAAATGAAGTTAGCGGAGGCCCGGCGGAAGAAAGAACCGGAGAGCGGGAGAAGAACCGGAGACCCCCGAAGTCGGAAGAAGACCCCCGGAGCTGGTACGATGTACCCCATACTCATTCACATAGGGTGGGGGGGCCGGGATCCAGGGGCCCCTTTATTAAAGGGGGCTCCCGGATTCCGATAAGCCCCCCGCCCGCAGACCCCGACAACCAACGGCCAGGGTTGTCGGGAAGAGGCCCTGTCCTCATCAACATGGGGGCAGGGTGCTCTGGGGTGGGGGGGCCGCAGGTCGCCCCCCTGCCCCAGAGCACCAAACCCCCCATGTTGAGGGCATACGGCCTGGTACGGTTCAGGAGGGAGGGGGGCCGCTCTCTCATCCCCCCTTTTCCCCTGCGGCCTGCCATGTTGCGTGCTCGGATAAGGGTCTGGTTTGGATTGTGGGGGGACCCCCACGCCGTTTTTTCGGCGTAGGGGGTTCCCCTTCAAATCCAGACCAGACCCAAGGGCTTGGTATGCCTCTGGAGGGGGAACCCATGCCGGTTTTTAATTTAAAATTTGGCGTGGAGTTCCCCCTCAAGAGCAGTACAGCACAAGTCGCATGCCAAAGTCGGATCATGCAAGACTGCGGTACGACTTTGATCCGACTTCAATGATAGTCAATGGGCTGAAGTCGGATCAAAGTCGGACCGAAGTAGTACAGGGAGCATTTTCAAAGTCGGACCGACATGTGTCGGACCAGTTAAGACGGCTCCCATAGGGAAACATTGATTTTCACACGTCATGCGACATGAGCTCCCAATGTCGGAGCGTTTGTCGCCCCAGTGTGAACCAGGCCTGAGGCTGGGTTCACACTATACGACACGACTTTCATCCTACTTTGCTCTGCGACATCTGTCCTACATTGGTCCGACATCTGTCCTACATTGGTCCGACATTGGTCCGACATTGGTCCGACATCCATCCGACTTTCATGAACAGGATACTACTTTGATCCTACTTCAATGATAGTCAATGGGCTGAAGTGGAATCAATGTCGGACAGAAGTAGTACAGGGAGCATTTTTAATGTCGGACCGACTTGTGTCGGACCAGTTAAGACGGCTCTCATAGGGATTCATTGATTTTCACACGTCATGCGACATGAGCTCCTAATGTCGGAGCGTTTGTCGCCCCAGTGTGAACCAGGCCTCAGGCCTGGTTCACACTTGTCCGACAAACGCTCCGACATTAGGAGCTCATGTCGCATGACGTGTGAAAATCAATGAATCCCTATGAGAGCCGTCTTAACTGGTTCGACACAAGTCGGTCCGACATTAAAAATGCTCCCTGTACTACTTCTGTCCGACTTTGATCCTACTTCAGCCCATTGAATCAAAGTAGGATCCTTGTCCTAACCATCCGACATTTGACATCCGACATGGTGATTACAGCAGCAGTAAAAGGAATTTATCTCACCCTGGGATTGTTTTGATTGGTCAAAGGACAAGTCAGACTAGCACAATGTCGGATCAAAGTAGTATCCTGTTCATGAATGTCGGATGGATGTCGGACCAATGTAGGATCAATGTAGGACTGATGTCGCAGAGCAAAGTAGGATGAAAGTCGGATGAATGTCGTGTCGTATCAGTGTGAACCCAGCCTCAGCCAAGGTTCACACTGAGCTACGGGAATGAAGCCGTGCAAGTTCAGCTGAACTCGCACGATTTTACTCCCGCATGTCAGTTCTGATTTCGGACACGATTTCAGAGACATTTGTGCAGGTTTCTGCATAAATGTCAATGTAAATCGCAGCCCGAAATCGCAAAAAGTAGTGCAGAAACGACTTTTTGAAATTGGTGCAACGCCGCAGATGCGGCGTCGCACTGATTAGGACAGAGCCATCGACAGCAATTGCCGCTAATTTGACATGTCAAAATGCTCCAGTGTGAATCAGGGCTCAAAGGGAGTGCTCCCAACCTCTGCTTCTGTGGACAGGTGTCTTTTATACAGGTAACTAGCTATCAATCAGATTCCAATCTCTCCACCATGGCCAAGACCAAAGAGCTGTCCAAGGATGTCAGGGACCAGATTGTAGACTTGAACAAGGCTGGAATGGGCTACAAGACCATCGCCAAGCAGAGAGGGTGACACCAAATCCTCTGGCTGCAACTGCAATCCACACAATCTAGTTTCTCTTCCTCTTCTTCCCAGAACCAGCCTCCCCCTCTCATGTGCCCTTTGAAATGCCTGCTTTATGTGTAACGAACTCACCTCTGTCCATGACCCTTTTTATCAATAACTCCTTTAACCTACTTGCTGTTTCTGAAACCTGGATCCAAGAATTGACTGCCTCTCCTGCTCCCTTCTCCCATGTAGGACCCACTCTCCAAGACCCAGTGGACAGAAGAGAGGTAGAGTTGGAATCCTTCTATACCTACATACAGTAGTACCTGTCAGGTTATTCACTCAGCTCCCTCTCTGTCCCTCTCCTAATTTGAGGGTCACTTTATTTGTCTATTTTCTCCAGTTTCTTTAAGAATTGCTATGATCTATCGGCCTCCAGGACCAGCATGTATCTTCTTTGATGACTTCTCTGCCTGGCTACAATATTTTCTCTCTTCTGAAATTCCCACCATAATTCTTAGTGACTTCAACACCCCTGTCAATATTAATATTTCAGCTACTTCTAAATGTTTCAGCCTAGCCTCCTCTTGACCTAAAACAATGGCCACATCAGGGCTCGAGTCCTGCGGGAACACGTGGGAACGGCGTCCCTGCACTTTTTTCACAGCAGGAACGCTGTTCACTTTGCAGGCAGGGACGATCCTACGCGGGTGCAGTTCACCCAGGTGCCACAGAGGTGGTGGCGCTAAAGTGCCAGAGTACTCCCATCCATCCTCCTCCTCCTCTCCTTGTCCGTGTCGAGAGGCGGCGGTCGCCGCCACCGCTGTTTTCCTAGCCTAAGCCCGTCCCCCTCCCTCCTCCTGTCAGAGGAGGAGATTGAAGCAGCCGGAGATCGGAGCGGCTTTCTCTGTGTGGGGAGAGACTAGCCGCTCAGTGATGTCGCTGAGGGGGGCGGTCCATGCCTGACACGTGTTCTCCTCCTCCTCCTCTCTGTGTCTAAAAAAACTCCTGCCTGCTGCGATCTGTGCTCCACTCGGGCGGCGCGGCTGCACACTGACTGTCTACCGTACCGTAATGGAGGGGAGGGGAGGTGTTTGTCCTGGGGGGGTCTGTAGTAATGGAGGGGGCGGGGGGGTTGTCCTGGGGGGTCTGTACTAATGGGGGGTTTGTCCTGGGGGGTCTGCACTAATGGGGGGGTCTGTACTAGTGGGAGGGAGTCTGTACTAATGGGGGGAGTCTGTACTAATGGGAGGGTTTGTCCTGGGGGGTTTGTCCTGGGGGTCTGCACTAATGGGGGGATTTGTCCTGGGGGGAGTCTGTATTAATGGGAGGAGTCTGTACTAATGGGGGGGTTTGTCCTGGGGGGTCTGTACTAATGGGGGGGGGTTTGTCCTGGGGGGGTCTGCACTAATGGGGGGTTTGTCCTGGGGGGGTCTGTACTAATGGGGGGAGTCTGTGCTAATGGGAGGGTTTGTCCTGGGGGGGGTCTGCACTAATGGGGGGTTTGTCCTGGGGGGTCTGTACTAATGGGGGGAGTCTGTACTAATGGGGGGAGTCTGTACTAATGGGAGGGTTTGTCCTGGGGGGGTCTGTACTAATGGGGGGGTTTGTCCTGGGGGTCTGCACTAATGGGGGGGATTTGTCCTGGGGGAGTCTGTATTAATGGGGGGAGTCTGTACTAATGGGGGGGGTTTGTCCTGGGGGGGTCTGCACTAATGGGGGGTTTGTCCTGGGGGTCCGTACTAATGGGGGAAAGTCTGTACTAATGGGGGGAGTCTGTGCTAATGGGAGGGTTTGTCATGGGGGGTTTGCACTAATGGGGGGGTTGCACTAATGGGGGATTTGCACTAATGGGGGGGTTGTCCTGGGGGTCTGCACTAATGGGGGGTACACTCTTATATCTGCAGCAGAGGCAGAGCGGTGCGGGTATGCAGTCACTTCCCTGTATGTCGGATCAAGCTTCCTCCTAGTCCTGCCCACCTGGTGTGATGTCATTCACAAGCCGGGAGGCGGGATGAAAGAGCAGAGGAGATTGCTGCTGCTGCTGCTGCCGCCAAGACCTGCAAGGAGCCCGTGCAACAAGTAAGTTTGCAGAGGCTAAAAACCTAACCTACCTAAGGCAGTGTTTGAGCGTATCATTTTTTTTTTTTGGTGTGGGAGTGGATCTTGGGTGGGAGTTCCCACACTTTTTTCCCCAAGACTTGACCCCTGGGCCACATGCTTCTACTCACTCTGATGTCAACTTCCTTGACCTTATATTTTCTTACCTATGTACGTACGCCTTGCAATCTTTCCAACAATCATTTTCTCCCTCTCTGATCACTACCTTATTAGTTTCACTCTCTCCCTCTGCTTCACCTCCTTTATTTCAAACTGCCCAACAGTTACCCATAGAAACCTTCTTAATTTTACCCCTTTGCTTCTCTATTGTGCAACAGACTACCTCTATGACAAAATCTCACCCATGTCCTGCCCCAATCTAGCCTCTTCAATGTACAACAGTTCACTGTCCTCCCTGGACACACTCTCCCCCATTACTACTAACAGAATTGGCCCCTGACCACTAAAACCATGGCAAACAGACAACACCAGAAGCCTCATAAAAAAATGATGGCCATACGCTTTAGTGTCTGTGTTGTAAGACTAATGCCCTGTACACACGACCGGTTTTCCCATCGGAATAAACATTAAATGTTCTCTATCTAAGTCCGTCGCAATTTCCAACGGAAAAAGTCAGATGGGGCATACACATGGTCGGAATATCCGATGAAAAGCTCCCATCTCACTTTTTCCATCGGAAAATCCAACCGTGTGTACGCTGCATGAGTCCCAGCAAGACTTTACCCAGTATAAATCTGCCCTTCAAAAATACGCTGTCAAACACACCTATTTTATCAATCTCATTAACACCTTCTCATGCAGTCCCCATTAACTGTTTTCTACCTTTAACTCTTCATCTTTCACTGTCTCCACCCACGAACTCCCTCACTGCCCTGGCGATCGCAAGTCACTTCAAAAATAGGATCGATACAATTTGTGATGACATCTCCACTGTATAGATATCTCCCCCACCTAACATTCCAAGTTCACCTGCACACTCAACATTTCCCTCCTACACTCTTAACTCACATCCTCAATCTCTACCTCTCTACTGATATCTTCTCCAACCCTCTAAAATAGTGTCTGGTCACCACATACTTAAAAAGCTCTTTACTGAACCCCACCAATCTTAACAACCTAAGACCCATCTCAATGCTCCCTTTTACCTCCAATCATCTGGACCACCTAGCCCAGAACCGCTTGAGCCACCACCTCACTGACAATAACCTTCTTCAGTCTGCATTTCTTCCACAACACTCCATAGAAACAGCTCTCCTAAAACTCACAAATGACTTACTAATAGTAAAGAATAGTAACCATTGGTTTTAACCCTTACACTTGGACCTCTTGTTGCCTCCTCCACCCAGGGCCGGTGCTACGACTAGGCAAACTAGGCAGCTGCCTAGGGTGCCTGGCAACTGGTATTCCTACTCTCTTTTCTCTGCAGCAAGCAACTAAGTTTTAGCATCAGCAGGCACCGTTCCACTCCGTTCGCACATAGTGTCAGAGGCACAGCGGTGGCAGAGGACTGTGTCCTATGTCCTGACTCCCGTATGAATGGAAGCAAGCAAACATTCATTTATGGGCACTGGTAGACTGTATTGATGGGCTCTGGTGAGGCTACATTTGATGGGCGCTGGTGAGGCTGCATTTGATGGGCGCTGGTGAGGCTGCATTTGATGGGCGCTGCTGAGGCTACATTTGATGGGCGCTGATGAGGCTGCATTTGATGGGCGCTGGTGAGGCTGCATTTGATGGGCGCTGGCGAGGCAGCATTGATGGGCGCTGTGGAGGCTGCATTGATGGGTGCTGGTGAGACTGCATTTGATGGGCGCTGGTGAGGCTGCATTTGATGGGCGATGGTGAGGCTGCATTTGATTGGGGCTGGTGAGGCTGCATTTGATGGGCGCCGGTGAGGCTGCATTTGATGGGCACCGGTGAGGCTGCATTTGATGGGCGCGGGGGTGGGTTCAGGGGTGCAAAATTAGGTTTCGCCTAGGGTGTCAAAAATCCTTGCACCAGCCCTGCCTCCACCCCTCCTCCTTAAAAAGCATAATTCCCTTGGTCCTTGGTTTATCATCTTTCCTATCTCGCCGCACCTGCAGTATCTCTTACAAGTCTACATCTTCCTTTCCTCTCCCTTTTCCCATCAGGGTTCCCCAAGGATCTGTCCTTGGACCTCTCTTATTTATGATCTACATCTCCTTACTGGGTCAGTTGATAGCCTCCCATGGCTTTTAATACCATTAATATGCTGATGACACCCAAATCTATCTCTATACCCCTCAACTTACCACTTCAGTCTCCTCACGTATTAATCATTTATTAGCAGACATATCAGTATGGATGTCACACCGCTTCCTCAAATTTAGTCTATCCAAAATTGAGCTCATAATTTTTCCTTCACCAAGTGCCTCTTCCGTTAAATCCCCACAAGCCAGGGTGCTAGGCGTAATCCTTTTCTTTCAGCCCTACGTCCAATCACTGTCCAAATCTTGCTGCTGCAACCTCCGCAACAGCTCCAAAATATTCCCCTTCTTAGCCAATGACAACCAAGAAGTAAATTGGAAGCCTTGTGGTATCTCTTGCCTCTACTATTACAGCTCTGTTGCCATTGACTTAACTTTACATAGGCTTTTCTCCCTTCAGTTCATCATAAATGCTGCTGCCAGATTCATCCACCTCATCAGCCATTCAGTGTCTGCTACTCCTCTCTGCCAATCTCCCCATTGGCTTCCCGTTTACCCAATGACTAACATTTAAAATACTAACAACAACTTATAAAGCCATCCACAACTAGGTCCCCAACTACATCACTAACCTTGTCTCCAAATACCAACCAAACCATTCTCTTTGCTTCTCCTGCTCCCTAGCACCCTTATCACCCCCTCTCATGCTCACCTCCAGGACTTCTCCAGAGTCTCTCCCTACCTTAATCTGTCTGACTCCTGATAGATTCCTACTCTATCCATCTTTAGGTGATCCCCGAAAACAATTATCTTCAGTGAAGCCTATTATCCCCCCACCTAACAACAAACCTTTATTTTCTTCATCATCTCATTCCCCACAGTTATTACTTTTTGTATCACTTGATCCATCCATTTTGGATTGTAAAGCCCTGTACACACGACCGGTTTTCCTGCCAGGAAAACTGCCAAGAGAGCTTTTGGCCGGGGAAACCGGATGTGTTTTATGCTTCCTCGCAGTTTTCCCGTCAGGAAAACAGCTGGGAATCTCAGCGGGAAAATAGAGAACCTGCTCTCTATTTTCCCGTCAGGATTTCCAGCGTTTTTTTTCCCGCCATATTTACTGATACTCTATGGGAAACACTGCGAGGCAGTGCCCATGGAGCATACACACGGCCAGGATTCCCGGCCAAAGCTCCATGGCAGTATTCCTGCCGGGTTCTCGGCTTTCCCCTTGGTTTTCACTGCAGACTTTTTACCGCTGTGAAAGCCGAGCATGTGTACAGGGCTTGAGCTGTAATGAACACAGCCCTCTGATTTCCTTTGTATTGAATTGTATTGTAACTTTGCGTAGTGTTTTACAAAATGAAGGCAGATAGTAAACTGTTGGCATAATATACAGTAAATCCATAATAATAATGTGTTTTCTTCTTCACTCACTGAATATCTATTATGAGCCACGGCCCAAATTCCTCTGTGTCTAATGTAATTTTGATCACATCATAGAGGAGGTGAGTATATTTGACTCATTCCAATGAGCCCAGAAGACTCATCTCTCTACATTCCCCAGAGATCATTGCCATAGCAGGAAGCTTTTTTTAGTCACTCGTCTGACAAAGAACACTGCAATTACTTGGAATTACACAAGATGAACTGTGTTCAGACCCTGCTGTGCCATGAACCCTTTGTGGAAATCACAACAGAAGATCAGGAGCTTTAATTAAAGAAATATGGGAAGCCCTTACAGCAATCAAAACATATCTTTATTTTTGTTATAAAAGTGTTAGTGATAATCAGTCAGGAGATTCAGTGATTTCTGAAGAGATTCTGTGGAGATTTACACATTTTGGAAAATCAGACAAAGTGAACAAAATTACAATTTATGAAGTGTATCATTCTCTGCAGAATTAACACATTTTTGTGCAAATATTTAAGCAAATGAAAAAACACACATGGGGATTGCATAACAATAACTGTATAAGGAATGTTTTTTGAAAAATAAAAGTTTACATTAAAATGACCCTGTTGCCAGGTGGCAACAGGGTGGCAACTTTACATCAGCTGTAGAGGCTGTAGTTTATGAAGTAAGTGAAGTTTTAATGCCACTGCCTGTTGGAGAGGTAAATATGTCTCTTGAGCTCAATGGGTTCCATTCACAAAGCAGTATTTTCCTCTTTAAAAATTGCGGCAAAATAGCTAATAGCATTTTTCAAAATTGTTTTTGTAATTCACAAAAAAACACTACTAAAATACCGCATGCAGTATTTTATCGAAAATATGCAGTATTTATCACATGAAACCATGCAGTATTTTATCTCATGATGTGATATCCAGTGGGATGGATACAGCGGAGAAGAATTAGAACCCCTGTCAGTTTTTATTACTAATAAAGAGGTAAAATTGTTTACCACTTGGCTACTGGGCACTTTCACCCCCTTCCTACCCAGGCCAATTTCAGCTTTCAGCGCTGTCACACTCTGAATGACAATTGCGGTCATACACTGTACCCATATGAAATTTTTATCATATTTTTCACATGTAAAGTTTTCTCTTGGTGGTATTTAATCACCACTGGGGTTTTTATTTTATGCTAAAAAAAACTAAAAAAGACCAAAAATTTTGAGAAAAAAACGTTTTTCCTTATTTACAAAATTTACTGACAGAAACTAAGTAATTTTTCTCCTTCATTGATGTGCGCTGATGAGGCTGCACTAATGGGCACTGATGAGGCGGCACTGAAGGGCACTGATGAGAGGCACTAATATGCCCCACTGATAGGTGGCACTGATGGGTGGCAATAATGAGCAGGCACTGATGGGCACAGAAAGGCAGCATTGACTCGCAGCACTGATAGGCACTGATTGCTGTCACTGATGGGCACTGATTGATGTCACTGATAGGCAGTGCTGGGGCTGTACTGTAATCAGGGCACTGATTACCTGTTCAGGTCTCCTCTGTGAGGAGATGCCGCTTATCGGCTCTCCTCGCTAGGGATGAGCTTTGTGTTCGAGTCAAACCCATGTTCGACTCGAACATCAGCTGTTCAGCTGTTCGCCAAATTGCGAACAAATTCGAGTGGCGCGTCACGGCCCATAATTCACTGCGGCATCGCAGTGCATTGCTGGCTGATGATTGGCCAAGCATGCACTATGACCCACATGCTTTGGCAAATCACAGCGCAGAAAAAACAGAGAGCCGTAATTGGCTAAAGCCAGGGTGGCTTTGGCCAATTATGGCTCAGGGGGTTTAGTACACGCCCCACACTATATAAGGCCATCGGCTTGGCAGCCTTGTGTAGTGTGTTGGAGTTGTTTAATGAGAGATTACAGAGACAGACAGTGTCATTTATATTGAGTTAGATAGAGCAGGCAGGTGAGTCAGTTAGCTGCAGTTACAGTGTGTAGAGGATATATATGCATCCTAGGTGTTGTATATATATTTATACACTGTATTCAGTTTAGCTAGATCCATTCCTGTTATTCTCTATACTGTGACAGGCGGGCAGGTGATTGTGCTAACTGCAGACAGTCAGTGTTTCACTTAGTGTACTGTGTGCTTTGCATAGCGTTCACCTAAAGCTTACCTGAATACAGTTAGTGACTGATAGTGGTGTTCTCATAATTAAACCACAGGCAGAGAGCTGCAAGTATTTTCAGTTAGTGTACTCTCTGCACAGTTTTTACCTCAAACTAACTGAAGACAATTGCTGCTTTCCCCATACTAATACCACAGCAGGCAGTTGATTCTGATAGCTGCATTATCAGTACAGATATATATAAATATATATATATATATATATACATCCCACCTTTGTGCAGCTACATCTCACTGCAGGCCATTAGTATGTCTGGAAGGCAAACAAGGAGAGGCAGACAGTCACAAGACCATAAAAGAGGGCAAGCAGGCTCTGTGTCTAGAGGCAACAGGGCTGCTGGTTGCGGACACGGTGCATCCTCATCAGTACGTGGCCGTGGGACACGCTTGTCCTTCTTTACGGCAGCTGGCCATGTTGAGCCGCAACATGCCCAAGACTTGGTAGAGTGGATGACCAAGCCGTCCTCATCCTCCTCTTCATCCTCTCTCACCCAGGCTCAGGGTACTTTGTCTCGGCTCAATGGCATCAGTCACTCCTTCCCTAGCCCCACCATGTCCTCCTGAGGAGTCCCACGAACTGTTTGAGCACAGTGTTGGGTACATGCTCCAAGAGGATGCCCAGCGTTTTGAAGGCTCCGATGATGGAACCCAGCTGGAGGAAGGCAGTAACGTGAGCTCAGAGAGAGGGGGTAGTAACGTGAGCCCAGAGAGAGGGGGTGCCCAACAACGTCAGCTATCTGGAAGTCATGTTCCCCCAGCTGCAGCATACTGCCAGATTGGCTCCAGTGATGAGGAGGGAGGGGATGATGAGGTCACTGACTCCACGTGGGTGCCTGATAGGAGAGAGGAGGAGGAGGCACATCTCGAAAGAGGCAGGATGCCCTCCAGGGGCCAGCTTAAGGGCAGAACACCGACTGCATCACACCGCAGATCTCCGCATGTGCAGGGCGCTGCTGTCTCTGCGCGTTATTCAAAAAGTTCTTTGGTGTGGGCCTTTTTTCAGACGTGTGCAGCAGATCGCAACATTGCCATTTGCAACATAAGTCTAAAACGTATCTCGCATGGCCAAAACATCAGCCGCTTGGGCACCACGTGCTTGACCAGACATATGTTGACCTGCCATGCAGTCCGTTGGCAAGCTTACCTAAAAGGCCCACACCAAAGAACAAAGCTCACCTCTCATTGCTCCTCATCAGCTGGGATCTCCAACCCCACTATACCTTCAGTCCTCTCTGAAAACTGCACTGAGAGGAATGAAGGTGTAGAATTAGGTGTCTCACAGCCAAGTACTTGTGGACAATCTGCTATCGGTACACCGACGTCCGATTGTACCAGGCAAATTTCCCTGCCCCAGCTGCTGCACTTTTGAAAGAAGTTCGCTCCCAGCCATCCACATGCCCAGCGGTTGAATGCTAGCTTGGCTAAATTGCTAGCACTTCAACTGCTGTCTTTTCAGTTGGTAGACTCTGCCCCCTTCCGTGTGTTTGTGGAATGTGCGGTTTCTCAGTGGCAGGTTCCCAAACGCCACTTTTTCTCACGGAAGGCGATTCCGGCTCTCTACCGGCATGTGGAAGGCAATGTCTTGGCCTCGCTGGACAGGGCGGCCAGCGGTAAGGTGCATATTAGCGCTGACTCATGGTCCAGCAGGCATGGACAGGGACGTTACCTATCTTTCACGGTGCATTGGGTGACTCTGCTGGCAGCTGGGAAGGATGCAGGACAAGGTGCAGTAGTGTTGGAGGTTGTTCCGCCACCACGCCTCCAAAATGTTACAACTGGTGATTCTGACACACCTCTCTCCTCCACCCCCTCCTCTTCTTCTTCCTCCATGGCCTCTACCTGTGCTTTGTCCTCGGAACCAGCGGTGCTCCGTAGGCGTTCAAGGGACTACGCAAGTACGCAGGCAAAAAGATGCCATGCGGTGCTTGAGCTGGTGTGCTTGGGGGACAGGAGTCACACTGGGGCAGAGATTCTGTCAGCTCTGCAGAGGCAGAGGCAGGCTCAGAGGTGGTTGACGCCACCCCAGCTTAAGCCAGGAAAGGTGGTTTCCGACAATGGCACCAACCTCCTCTCCGCCCTCCGACGGGGACAACTGATCCATGTGCCCTGTTTGGCTCACATCCTTAACTTGGTGGTGCAGCGGTTCTTGGGCAGGTACCTGGGCTTACAGGAGGTCCTGAAGCAGGCCAGGAAACTCTGTGGGCATTTCCGCCGGTCATATAATGCCAGTGCTCGGCTGGCTGACCTGCAAAAGGATTAAAACCTGCCTGAACCGCCTAATCTGTGACATGCCCACCAGGTGGAACTCTATGTTGGCCATGCTGCAGCGGCTGCACACGCAGAAGAGGGCCATCAATGAGTATCTGTTGCAATATGGCACCAGGACAGTGTCAGGGGAGCTTGGATTTTTTTCCCCACGCCAGTGGGCTATGATCAGGGATGCATGCACTGTCCTGGCACTATTTGAGGAGGCCACGAGGATGGTGAGCAGTGACAGTGCATGCATCAGTGACACTGTCCCTCTTGTCCACCTGTTGGAGCACACGCTGCATGGAATAATGGACAGGGCACTTGAGGCAGAACAGAGGCAGGAAGAGGAGGACTTCCTTACCTCTCAAGGCCCCCTTTATCCAGACAGTGTTCCTACTGGCCTGGCTATCACACAGGAAGAGGACGAGGAGGAGGATTATTTTGTCAGCATGGAGGTGGAGCCTAGCACTCAGCATCAGCAGCAGTCTTCAAGGGATCAATTACAGTCCCAAGACACCCATGGACTTGTATGTGGCTGGGAGGAGGTGGCTGCGGATTATGTCGTCCTCAGTGACCCAGAGGACTCTGCACCGAATGCCTCAGCAAACCTACGCTGCATGGCCTCCCTGATCCTGCAAAGCCTGCGGAAGGATTCTCGTATTCGGGCGATCAAGGAGAGGGATCATTACTGGCTAGCAACCCTCCTTGATCCACGTTACAAGGGTAAGGTTGCGGACCTTATCTTGCCATCGCAGAGGGAGCAGAGGATGAAGCATCTTCGGGAGGCCTTGCAGAAAGGTCTGTGCAACACATTCCCAGTGACTGGGAGGTTACAAATTCCTGATCCTGGACAGCGTGTTGCTGAGGCTCCGGTCAGTCAAAGAAGGAGCGGTGGAGAAGGTGGCCGTCTGACCGATGCGTTCAGACAATTTTTTAGTACGCAGCCCCAAGGTATGATCGCTTCCAGCAACCATCGCCAGCGTCTGGTTTACATGGTGCAGGAATACCTAGGGGCAAGATCAGACTTGGACACCTTTCCCACCGAAAATCCTCTGGGTTACTGGGTCTTGAGGATGGATCACTGGCCAGAGCTTGCACAGTATGCAATTGAGGTACTGGCCTGTCCTGCCTCAGGCCTGGTTCACACTTGTCCGACAAACGCTCCGACATTAGGAGCTCATGTCGCATGACGTGTGAAAATCAATGAATCCCTATGAGAGCCGTCTTAACTGGTTCGACACAAGTCGGTCCGACATTAAAAATGCTCCCTGTACTACTTCTGTCCGACTTTGATCCTACTTCAGCCCATTGAATCAAAGTAGGATCCTTGTCCTAACCATCCGACATTTGACATCCGACATGGTGATTACAGCAGCAGTAAAAGGAATTTATCTCACCCTGGGATTGTTTTGATTGGTCAAAGGACAAGTCAGACTAGCACAATGTCGGATCAAAGTAGTATCCTGTTCATGAATGTCGGATGGATGTCGGACCAATGTAGGATCAATGTAGGACTGATGTCGCAGAGCAAAGTAGGATGAAAGTCGGATGAATGTCGTGTCGTATCAGTGTGAACCCAGCCTCAGCCAAGGTTCACACTGAGCTACGGGAATGAAGCCGTGCAAGTTCAGCTGAACTCGCACGATTTTACTCCCGCATGTCAGTTCTGATTTCGGACACGATTTCAGAGACATTTGTGCAGGTTTCTGCACAAATGTCAATGTAAATCGCAGCCCGAAATCGCAAAAAGTAGTGCAGAAACGACTTTTTGAAATTGGTGCAACGCCGCAGATGCGGCGTCGCACTGATTAGGACAGAGCCATCGACAGCAATTGCCGCTAATTTGACATGTCAAAATGCTCCAGTGTGAATCAGGGCTCAAAGGGAGTGCTCCTAACCTCTGCTTCTGTGGACAGGTGTCTTTTATACAGGTAACTAGCTATCAATCAGATTCCAATCTCTCCACCATGGCCAAGACCAAAGAGCTGTCCAAGGATGTCAGGGACCAGATTGTAGACTTGAACAAGGCTGGAATGGGCTACAAGACCATCGCCAAGCAGAGAGGGTGACACCAAATCCTCTGGCTGCAACTGCAATCCACACAATCTAGTTTCTCTTCCTCTTCTTCCCAGAACCAGCCTCCCCCTCTCATGTGCCCTTTGAAATGCCTGCTTTATGTGTAACGAACTCACCTCTGTCCATGACCCTTTTTATCAATAACTCCTTTAACCTACTTGCTGTTTCTGAAACCTGGATCCAAGAATTGACTGCCTCTCCTGCTCCCTTCTCCCATGTAGGACCCACTCTCCAAGACCCAGTGGACAGAAGAGAGGTAGAGTTGGAATCCTTCTATACCTACATACAGTAGTACCTGTCAGGTTATTCACTCAGCTCCCTCTCTGTCCCTCTCCTAATTTGAGGGTCACTTTATTTGTCTATTTTCTCCAGTTTCTTTAAGAATTGCTATGATCTATCGGCCTCCAGGACCAGCATGTATCTTCTTTGATGACTTCTCTGCCTGGCTACAATATTTTCTCTCTTCTGAAATTCCCACCATAATTCTTAGTGACTTCAACACCCCTGTCAATATTAATATTTCAGCTACTTCTAAATGTTTCAGCCTAGCCTCCTCTTGACCTAAAACAATGGCCACATCAGGGCTCGAGTCCTGCGGGAACACGTGGGAACGGCGTCCCTGCACTTTTTTCACAGCAGGAACGCTGTTCACTTTGCAGGCAGGGACGATCCTACGCGGGTGCAGTTCACCCAGGTGCCACAGAGGTGGTGGCGCTAAAGTGCCAGAGTACTCCCATCCATCCTCCTCCTCCTCTCCTTGTCCGTGTCGAGAGGCGGCGGTCGCCGCCACCGCTGTTTTCCTAGCCTAAGCCCGTCCCCCTCCCTCCTCCTGTCAGAGGAGGAGATTGAAGCAGCCGGAGATCGGAGCGGCTTTCTCTGTGTGGGGAGAGACTAGCCGCTCAGTGATGTCGCTGAGGGGGGCGGTCCATGCCTGACACGTGTTCTCCTCCTCCTCCTCTCTGTGTCTAAAAAAACTCCTGCCTGCTGCGATCTGTGCTCCACTCGGGCGGCGCGGCTGCACACTGACTGTCTACCGTACCGTAATGGAGGGGAGGGGAGGTGTTTGTCCTGG
The DNA here is from genome assembly GCA_029206835.1 of Rana muscosa. Lineage (NCBI taxonomy): Eukaryota > Metazoa > Chordata > Amphibia > Anura > Ranidae > Rana > Rana muscosa. Next base: position 59,985,504 of record CM055122.1, on the reverse strand, counting down.
GGGGGTCTGTAGTAATGGAGGGGGCGGGGGGGTTGTCCTGGGGGGTCTGTACTAATGGGGGGTTTGTCCTGGGGGGTCTGCACTAATGGGGGGGTCTGTACTAGTGGGAGGGAGTCTGTACTAATGGGGGGAGTCTGTACTAATGGGAGGGTTTGTCCTGGGGGGTTTGTCCTGGGGGTCTGCACTAATGGGGGGATTTGTCCTGGGGGAGTCTGTATTAATGGGAGGAGTCTGTACTAATGGGGGGGTTTGTCCTGGGGGGTCTGTACTAATGGGGGGGGGTTTGTCCTGGGGGGGTCTGCACTAATGGGGGGTTTGTCCTGGGGGGGTCTGTACTAATGGGGGGAGTCTGTGCTAATGGGAGGGTTTGTCCTGGGGGGGGTCTGCACTAATGGGGGGTTTGTCCTGGGGGGTCTGTACTAATGGGGGGAGTCTGTACTAATGGGGGGAGTCTGTACTAATGGGAGGGTTTGTCCTGGGGGGGTCTGTACTAATGGGGGGGTTTGTCCTGGGGGTCTGCACTAATGGGGGGGATTTGTCCTGGGGGAGTCTGTATTAATGGGGGGAGTCTGTACTAATGGGGGGGTTTGTCCTGGGGGGGTCTGCACTAATGGGGGGTTTGTCCTGGGGGTCTGTACTAATGGGGGAAAGTCTGTACTAATGGGGGGAGTCTGTGCTAATGGGAGGGTTTGTCATGGGGGGTTTGCACTAATGGGGGGGTTGCACTAATGGGGGATTTGCACTAATGGGGGGGTTGTCCTGGGGGTCTGCACTAATGGGGGGTACACTCTTATATCTGCAGCAGAGGCAGAGCGGTGCGGGTATGCAGTCACTTCCCTGTATGTCGGATCAAGCTTCCTTCTAGTCCTGCCCACCTGGTGTGATGTCATTCACAAGCCGGGAGGCGGGATGAAAGAGCAGAGGAGATTGCTGCTGCTGCTGCTGCCGCCAAGACCTGCAAGGAGCCCGTGCAACAAGTAAGTTTGCAGAGGCTAAAAACCTAACCTACCTAAGGCAGTGTTTGAGCGTATCATTTTTTTTTTTTGGTGTGGGAGTGGATCTTGGGTGGGAGTTCCCACACTTTTTTCCCCAAGACTTGACCCCTGGGCCACATGCTTCTACTCACTCTGATGTCAACTTCCTTGACCTTATATTTTCTTACCTATGTACGTACGCCTTGCAATCTTTCCAACAATCATTTTCTCCCTCTCTGATCACTACCTTATTAGTTTCACTCTCTCCCTCTGCTTCACCTCCTTTATTTCAAACTGCCCAACAGTTACCCATAGAAACCTTCTTAATTTTACCCCTTTGCTTCTCTATTGTGCAACAGACTACCTCTATGACAAAATCTCACCCATGTCCTGCCCCAATCTAGCCTCTTCAATGTACAACAGTTCACTGTCCTCCCTGGACACACTCTCCCCCATTACTACTAACAGAATTGGCCCCTGACCACTAAAACCATGGCAAACAGACAACACCAGAAGCCTCATAAAAAAATGATGGCCATACGCTTTAGTGTCTGTGTTGTAAGACTAATGCCCTGTACACACGACCGGTTTTCCCATCGGAATAAACATTAAATGTTCTCTATCTAAGTCCGTCGCAATTTCCAACGGAAAAAGTCAGATGGGGCATACACATGGTCGGAATATCCGATGAAAAGCTCCCATCTCACTTTTTCCATCGGAAAATCCAACCGTGTGTACGCTGCATGAGTCCCAGCAAGACTTTACCCAGTATAAATCTGCCCTTCAAAAATACGCTGTCAAACACACCTATTTTATCAATCTCATTAACACCTTCTCATGCAGTCCCCATTAACTGTTTTCTACCTTTAACTCTTCATCTTTCACTGTCTCCACCCACGAACTCCCTCACTGCCCTGGCGATCGCAAGTCACTTCAAAAATAGGATCGATACAATTTGTGATGACATCTCCACTGTATAGATATCTCCCCCACCTAACATTCCAAGTTCACCTGCACACTCAACATTTCCCTCCTACACTCTTAACTCACATCCTCAATCTCTACCTCTCTACTGATATCTTCTCCAACCCTCTAAAATAGTGTCTGGTCACCACATACTTAAAAAGCTCTTTACTGAACCCCACCAATCTTAACAACCTAAGACCCATCTCAATGCTCCCTTTTACCTCCAATCATCTGGACCACCTAGCCCAGAACCGCTTGAGCCACCACCTCACTGACAATAACCTTCTTCAGTCTGCATTTCTTCCACAACACTCCATAGAAACAGCTCTCCTAAAACTCACAAATGACTTACTAATAGTAAAGAATAGTAACCATTGGTTTTAACCCTTACACTTGGACCTCTTGTTGCCTCCTCCACCCAGGGCCGGTGCTACGACTAGGCAAACTAGGCAGCTGCCTAGGGTGCCTGGCAACTGGTATTCCTACTCTCTTTTCTCTGCAGCAAGCAACTAAGTTTTAGCATCAGCAGGCACCGTTCCACTCCGTTCGCACATAGTGTCAGAGGCACAGCGGTGGCAGAGGACTGTGTCCTATGTCCTGACTCCCGTATGAATGGAAGCAAGCAAACATTCATTTATGGGCACTGGTAGACTGTATTGATGGGCTCTGGTGAGGCTACATTTGATGGGCGCTGGTGAGGCTGCATTTGATGGGCGCTGGTGAGGCTGCATTTGATGGGCGCTGCTGAGGCTACATTTGATGGGCGCTGATGAGGCTGCATTTGATGGGCGCTGGTGAGGCTGCATTTGATGGGCGCTGGCGAGGCAGCATTGATGGGCGCTGTGGAGGCTGCATTGATGGGTGCTGGTGAGACTGCATTTGATGGGCGCTGGTGAGGCTGCATTTGATGGGCGATGGTGAGGCTGCATTTGATTGGGGCTGGTGAGGCTGCATTTGATGGGCGCCGGTGAGGCTGCATTTGATGGGCACCGGTGAGGCTGCATTTGATGGGCGCGGGGGTGGGTTCAGGGGTGCAAAATTAGGTTTCGCCTAGGGTGTCAAAAATCCTTGCACCAGCCCTGCCTCCACCCCTCCTCCTTAAAAAGCATAATTCCCTTGGTCCTTGGTTTATCATCTTTCCTATCTCGCCGCACCTGCAGTATCTCTTACAAGTCTACATCTTCCTTTCCTCTCCCTTTTCCCATCAGGGTTCCCCAAGGATCTGTCCTTGGACCTCTCTTATTTATGATCTACATCTCCTTACTGGGTCAGTTGATAGCCTCCCATGGCTTTTAATACCATTAATATGCTGATGACACCCAAATCTATCTCTATACCCCTCAACTTACCACTTCAGTCTCCTCACGTATTAATCATTTATTAGCAGACATATCAGTATGGATGTCACACCGCTTCCTCAAATTTAGTCTATCCAAAATTGAGCTCATAATTTTTCCTTCACCAAGTGCCTCTTCCGTTAAATCCCCACAAGCCAGGGTGCTAGGCGTAATCCTTTTCTTTCAGCCCTACGTCCAATCACTGTCCAAATCTTGCTGCTGCAACCTCCGCAACAGCTCCAAAATATTCCCCTTCTTAGCCAATGACAACCAAGAAGTAAATTGGAAGCCTTGTGGTATCTCTTGCCTCTACTATTACAGCTCTGTTGCCATTGACTTAACTTTACATAGGCTTTTCTCCCTTCAGTTCATCATAAATGCTGCTGCCAGATTCATCCACCTCATCAGCCATTCAGTGTCTGCTACTCCTCTCTGCCAATCTCCCCATTGGCTTCCCGTTTACCCAATGACTAACATTTAAAATACTAACAACAACTTATAAAGCCATCCACAACTAGGTCCCCAACTACATCACTAACCTTGTCTCCAAATACCAACCAAACCATTCTCTTTGCTTCTCCTGCTCCCTAGCACCCTTATCACCCCCTCTCATGCTCACCTCCAGGACTTCTCCAGAGTCTCTCCCTACCTTAATCTGTCTGACTCCTGATAGATTCCTACTCTATCCATCTTTAGGTGATCCCCGAAAACAATTATCTTCAGTGAAGCCTATTATCCCCCCACCTAACAACAAACCTTTATTTTCTTCATCATCTCATTCCCCACAGTTATTACTTTTTGTATCACTTGATCCATCCATTTTGGATTGTAAAGCCCTGTACACACGACCGGTTTTCCTGCCAGGAAAACTGCCAAGAGAGCTTTTGGCCGGGGAAACCGGATGTGTTTTATGCTTCCTCGCAGTTTTCCCGTCAGGAAAACAGCTGGGAATCTCAGCGGGAAAATAGAGAACCTGCTCTCTATTTTCCCGTCAGGATTTCCAGCGTTTTTTTTCCCGCCATATTTACTGATACTCTATGGGAAACACTGCGAGGCAGTGCCCATGGAGCATACACACGGCCAGGATTCCCGGCCAAAGCTCCATGGCAGTATTCCTGCCGGGTTCTCGGCTTTCCCCTTGGTTTTCACTGCAGACTTTTTACCGCTGTGAAAGCCGAGCATGTGTACAGGGCTTGAGCTGTAATGAACACAGCCCTCTGATTTCCTTTGTATTGAATTGTATTGTAACTTTGCGTAGTGTTTTACAAAATGAAGGCAGATAGTAAACTGTTGGCATAATATACAGTAAATCCATAATAATAATGTGTTTTCTTCTTCACTCACTGAATATCTATTATGAGCCACGGCCCAAATTCCTCTGTGTCTAATGTAATTTTGATCACATCATAGAGGAGGTGAGTATATTTGACTCATTCCAATGAGCCCAGAAGACTCATCTCTCTACATTCCCCAGAGATCATTGCCATAGCAGGAAGCTTTTTTTAGTCACTCGTCTGACAAAGAACACTGCAATTACTTGGAATTACACAAGATGAACTGTGTTCAGACCCTGCTGTGCCATGAACCCTTTGTGGAAATCACAACAGAAGATCAGGAGCTTTAATTAAAGAAATATGGGAAGCCCTTACAGCAATCAAAACATATCTTTATTTTTGTTATAAAAGTGTTAGTGATAATCAGTCAGGAGATTCAGTGATTTCTGAAGAGATTCTGTGGAGATTTACACATTTTGGAAAATCAGACAAAGTGAACAAAATTACAATTTATGAAGTGTATCATTCTCTGCAGAATTAACACATTTTTGTGCAAATATTTAAGCAAATGAAAAAACACACATGGGGATTGCATAACAATAACTGTATAAGGAATGTTTTTTGAAAAATAAAAGTTTACATTAAAATGACCCTGTTGCCAGGTGGCAACAGGGTGGCAACTTTACATCAGCTGTAGAGGCTGTAGTTTATGAAGTAAGTGAAGTTTTAATGCCACTGCCTGTTGGAGAGGTAAATATGTCTCTTGAGCTCAATGGGTTCCATTCACAAAGCAGTATTTTCCTCTTTAAAAATTGCGGCAAAATAGCTAATAGCATTTTTCAAAATTGTTTTTGTAATTCACAAAAAAACACTACTAAAATACCGCATGCAGTATTTTATCGAAAATATGCAGTATTTATCACATGAAACCATGCAGTATTTTATCTCATGATGTGATATCCAGTGGGATGGATACAGCGGAGAAGAATTAGAACCCCTGTCAGTTTTTATTACTAATAAAGAGGTAAAATTGTTTACCACTTGGCTACTGGGCACTTTCACCCCCTTCCTACCCAGGCCAATTTCAGCTTTCAGCGCTGTCACACTCTGAATGACAATTGCGGTCATACACTGTACCCATATGAAATTTTTATCATATTTTTCACATGTAAAGTTTTCTCTTGGTGGTATTTAATCACCACTGGGGTTTTTATTTTATGCTAAAAAAAACTAAAAAAGACCAAAAATTTTGAGAAAAAAACGTTTTTCCTTATTTACAAAATTTACTGACAGAAACTAAGTAATTTTTCTCCTTCATTGATGTGCGCTGATGAGGCTGCACTAATGGGCACTGATGAGGCGGCACTGAAGGGCACTGATGAGAGGCACTAATATGCCCCACTGATAGGTGGCACTGATGGGTGGCAATAATGAGCAGGCACTGATGGGCACAGAAAGGCAGCATTGACTCGCAGCACTGATAGGCACTGATTGCTGTCACTGATGGGCACTGATTGATGTCACTGATAGGCAGTGCTGGGGCTGTACTGTAATCAGGGCACTGATTACCTGTTCAGGTCTCCTCTGTGAGGAGATGCCGCTTATCGGCTCTCCTCGCTAGGGATGAGCTTTGTGTTCGAGTCAAACCCATGTTCGACTCGAACATCAGCTGTTCAGCTGTTCGCCAAATTGCGAACAAATTCGAGTGGCGCGTCACGGCCCATAATTCACTGCGGCATCGCAGTGCATTGCTGGCTGATGATTGGCCAAGCATGCACTATGACCCACATGCTTTGGCAAATCACAGCGCAGAAAAAACAGAGAGCCGTAATTGGCTAAAGCCAGGGTGGCTTTGGCCAATTATGGCTCAGGGGGTTTAGTACACGCCCCACACTATATAAGGCCATCGGCTTGGCAGCCTTGTGTAGTGTGTTGGAGTTGTTTAATGAGAGATTACAGAGACAGACAGTGTCATTTATATTGAGTTAGATAGAGCAGGCAGGTGAGTCAGTTAGCTGCAGTTACAGTGTGTAGAGGATATATATGCATCCTAGGTGTTGTATATATATTTATACACTGTATTCAGTTTAGCTAGATCCATTCCTGTTATTCTCTATACTGTGACAGGCGGGCAGGTGATTGTGCTAACTGCAGACAGTCAGTGTTTCACTTAGTGTACTGTGTGCTTTGCATAGCGTTCACCTAAAGCTTACCTGAATACAGTTAGTGACTGATAGTGGTGTTCTCATAATTAAACCACAGGCAGAGAGCTGCAAGTATTTTCAGTTAGTGTACTCTCTGCACAGTTTTTACCTCAAACTAACTGAAGACAATTGCTGCTTTCCCCATACTAATACCACAGCAGGCAGTTGATTCTGATAGCTGCATTATCAGTACAGATATATATAAATATATATATATATATATATACATCCCACCTTTGTGCAGTGTGACAGCAGGAAGGTAAAGTCACCTGGTTGCATCCAGGGGGGTAGATATATTTCGCCCAGATTCAGGCTTTACGCTGACTTATACAGCTAGGTGGAGAGTTGTATAAGCCCAGCTGAGACTAGTGGGCTCATTGATGACTCATACCTCTAGGGAGAGGGCTGGGCGTCGTGCAGACAGGGAGTTGATGAGGCCAGCTGAAGCTTGTCAGCTCATTTAGGCCTCTATAAAAAACTCCCAGATTCATTAGATGTTAGCTCATGCCTGGAAGCAGACATGTGTGGACTGTCTAGGGAGAGTGAACCCCTGTGCGGTGAGAGAAAGCCTGTGTGGCTATATTTTGCTTGGACATTTAAAACCAGGGACTAGGACAGCACTAGGCTGATCCCAGTCGTTAGTTAGGAAACCTGTAAGTTTAGTCAGAGGTCAAGTTGACCAGGATTTATTTTGTTTATGTTTTTTTTGCCTTGCTGTGTTTTTGTCACTGTAAATAGAAAATAAACCGCACCTTTTTGATTTTGAAAACCACAACCTCCGTCTGCTGGGCCTGTTTTGGGTGGGGAGCCCATCCCGGGGGTCACACATACCCGCTGCCGAGCTAGCCCCCTCACAGTTGGTGGAGAACCAGTGGCAGTTTTTTTTTAAGCCAGCATGGAGGAGATACTGAAACAGCTGGCTCTAGCAAATGCCAATCAACAGCAGACAAATGCAGGTTTGCAAAGGAGCCTTGCAGCCCAGCAGCAAGCTCATCAACAGAGCCTTGCAACTTTACAACAGAGTCTGGAGGCTCAGCAACAAGCCCAACAGCAATCTGAGGCCCGCTTCATAGACCTGTTGCAGAAGCAAGAGCAGAGACTACAACAACAGATGGAAGCAGTAATGCAGCAACGTCCGCAGACCAGTGAGGAAAGCCGTCCCACTAATACCGCGTCCTTTGGGGTGAGTCGTTTATTGACAAAAATGACTGGAGAGGATGATCCAGAGGTATTTTTGACCACATTTGAAAGGACCGCTGAAAGAGAAAAGTGGCCTGAGGAGCAGTGGGCTGGACTAGTGGCTCCTCTGTTAACTGGTGAATCGCAGAAAGCTTACTATGACCTAGAGCCTAACCAAGCAAAAGACTATGTGATGCTAAAAGCTGAAATATTGGCAAGGCTGGGTGTCACCCTGGCTGTCCGGGCTCAGCGTGTGCATAACTGGACTTTCCAGCTTGGAAAACCCCCCAGGTCTCAAATGTATGATCTCATTCACCTGAGCAGAAAGTGGCTACAGCCAGAGACTTTGTCCGCACCAAAGATTGTGGAACGTGTTGTAATGGATCGGTTTTTGAGAGCTCTTCCTACTGCCATCCAAAAGTGGGTAAGCCATGGAGACCCAGAGACGGCCGATGGTCTTGTGGATCGTGTGGAGAAATACTTGGCTACAGAGAACCTGACGGCCTCTTCCAGAGACACTCGGACTTTCCACCCTAAGACCAGACCATCCCCAGGGGCGGATAAGAGGATTCCAAGGGGTAAGGGTGGAGAGAGTGAGAGGGTGGGAGCTCTACCCCAAGTTTGGCGAGAACAGCCTGGGAAATCAGCGGCTCAAGAGGCCGCAAGAAGGATCGTTTGCTACCGCTGCCGGCAAGCGGGACATATTGCAGCAAATTGCCCGGTTGTGGAGGAACCCATGCAGTGTGACTTTCTGACGGGCAGACGTCAGTCGCTGTGTGCGACAGTCGCATGCACTGCCATTCGGGGAACTGAGAAACATTTATGCAAAATGTGTATTAATGGTAGAAATGTTGTGGTATTGCTGGATTCAGGTAGCCTTGTGACCCTGATAAAGGCTGAGTTAGTTAAAACAGAGGTCTCTGGGAATAGCAAGGTAGCCGTTATTTGTGTGCATGGGGACACCCGAGAGTATCCAGTGACTACGGTGTATTTCGAGACCCCCAAAGGTACCCTCTCTCATCCAGTGGGCTTAGTATCTCAGTTACCGCATGACGCCATTGTGGGAAGGGATTTTCCGAAGTTCTGGGAACTGTGGGATGATCCTGAGCCCCCCACTGGTGCCCCTATGTACCAGGAATGTGATAGCCAGAACTCCCCTGAGAGTGGTGAGGACTCTCCGGAATTTCCCTTGTCAGTATTGGCAGGGGAGACTCAAGAAACTGGAGAGGAGCCCACCTCCTCAGACGAAAACCTACCGTCTGTGGAGTTTTCTGATCTTGAGGTTCACAGGGAAAACTTTGCCACAGAACAGTTGAAAGACCCCGCCCTAATAAAGGCACGGGAAAACGTAGTGAAAATAGATGGCGAGTTAGTGAACCCAGATAATACTGGCACTTACCCATACTTCAGCGTAGAGAAGGACCTACTGTATCGGGTGGCAAAAAGGGCAGAAGAAACCGTTGAGCAGCTTGTGGTGCCCAAACCTTACAGGAAGTTGGTGTTGGAGTTGGCCCATGGGCACATTCTTGGAGGTCATCTGGGGACAGAGAAAACCCGAGAGAGGGTATTACAGAGATTCTATTGGCCTGGGGTGATGAAGGACATAGAAAATTATTGTTCCTCCTGCCCTGTGTGTCAGAGGTCGGCCCCGATGCCACATTTCCGTAGCCCGCTGGTCCCTCTACCCATCATTGAGGTCCCGTTTGAGAGAATCGCAATGGATTTGGTAGGTCCTATAATCAAGTCCGCTAGGGGGCACCAGTACATATTGGTTATAATGGACTATGCCACCCGTTATCCAGAAGCGATCCCTCTCAGAAATACCTCGGCCAAAACCATAGCCAAAGAGCTATCTCTTGTTTTTAGCCGGGTGGGTATTTGTAAAGAACTGCTTACGGACCAAGGTACACCCTTTATGTCCCGGGTTATGAAAGAGCTGTGTAAATTGTTCAAAGTGACGCAATTGCGTACATCTGTGTATCACCCCCAAACCGATGGGCTGGTTGAAAGATTCAACAAAACCCTAAAACAAATGTTGAAGAAAGTGGTGGATAGAGATGGAAGGGATTGGGACTGTCTACTTCCTTATTTGATGTTTGCTATTAGGGAGGTGCCCCAATCCTCTACGGGATTCTCCCCCTTTGAGTTACTGTATGGGAGACACCCAAGAGGGCTGTTGGATATTGCCAAGGAAACTTGGGAAAGTGAGAGTTCTCCCCACAGGAGTGTGATTGAGCATGTCGCCCTGATGCAAGATCGAATTGCACAGGTAATGCCCATCGTGAAGGAACATTTGGCCCAAGCGCAGTTGGCACAGCAGAGAGTGTACAACCGTGGAGCCAAGACCCGTACCTTTTCCCCGGGGGATAGGATATTGGTACTTGTCCCTACGGTTGAAAGTAAATTCCTTGCCAAATGGCAAGGCCCCTACGAGATAATGGAAAAAGTGAGCGAAGTGAATTACAAGGTCAGACAACCAGGAAGGCGAAAGCCCGAACAGATCTATCACGTTAATCTGTTGAAAGCCTGGAGGGATAGAGGGTCCCTAGTCGCAGACACTTGGTCACCAGCTCAAACTGGTTGCGTGATTCCTGAGGTTGGAATCGCAGCCACCTTGTCACAACCCCAACAACAGGAGGTTAAGGAGTTTGTACTTCGCAACAAGGAGGTGTTCTCTGAGCTGCCGGGACAAACATCTGGGGTAGAGCATGACATTATTACCCCGCCCGGTGAAAGGGTGAAGTTAAAACCCTATCGGATCCCAGAGGCCCGACGGGAGGCAATACGGGAGGAAGTACAGAGAATGCTGAACTTAGGGGTGATAGAGGAGTCCCAAAGTGATTGGTCTAGTCCCATTGTGTTGGTGCCTAAACCGGATGGGAGCTGGCGATTTTGTAACGATTTTCGTCAGTTGAACAAAGTTACAAAATTTGACACCTACCCCATGCCACGTATAGATGAGTTGATCGACCGGCTGGGAACAGCCCGATACATGACGACTCTTGACCTCACAAAAGGGTATTGGCAAATCCCCCTGGCCAAGTCGGCCAAAGAGAAAACCGCATTTGTAACCCCAGACGGGGCGTTCCAATATAAAAGAATGCCGTTCGGGTTACAGAATGCGCCGGCCACGTCCCAACAGCAAGAAGCAGGTACGAGCCTTTCTGGGAATCGCTGGGTATTATCGGCGATTCATTCCCCACTTTGCTTCTAAGGCTGTGCCCCTAACCAACCTGACGAAGGGGAAAGGGTCGGTCATGATTAAATGGACCCCCGAGGCTGAGGCAGCATTCCAATTCTTGAAACAAGCCTTATGTAGCCAGCCAGTGTTGTACTCACCCGACTTCTCTAGAGACTTTGTCGTACAAAGTGATGCGTCAGATGTGGGGTTAGGAGCAGTATTGTCCCAGGTCTGGAACGGGGAAGAGCACCCAGTCATTTACCTCAGCAGGAAGTTGAAGTCCCATGAGGTAAATTACGCCACCGTTGAAAAGGAGTGTTTAGCGGTGAAGTGGGCTCTAGATTCCCTTCGGTACTACCTGCTAGGTAGGCACTTTGACATGGTTACGGATCACGCTCCGTTAAAGTGGATGGCTCAAAACAAGGAAACAAATAGAAGAGTGAATAGGTGGTTCCTGGCCCTCCAGGAATTCAACTTCACAGTAAAGCATCGCCCTGGCGTTCAAATGGGGAATGTGGATGCTTTGTCTCGAGTACATGAATGCCTGATTGCTGGTGTTCCAACCCCGAGGTTAAAACAAGAGGGGGGGGTATGTGACAGCAGGAAGGTAAAGTCACCTGGTTGCATCCAGGGGGGTAGATATATTTCGCCCAGATTCAGGCTTTACGCTGACTTATACAGCTAGGTGGAGAGTTGTATAAGCCCAGCTGAGACTAGTGGGCTCATTGATGACTCATACCTCTAGGGAGAGGGCTGGGCGTCGTGCAGACAGGGAGTTGATGAGGCCAGCTGAAGCTTGTCAGCTCATTTAGGCCTCTATAAAAAACTCCCAGATTCATTAGATGTTAGCTCATGCCTGGAAGCAGACATGTGTGGACTGTCTAGGGAGAGTGAACCCCTGTGCGGTGAGAGAAAGCCTGTGTGGCTATATTTTGCTTGGACATTTAAAACCAGGGACTAGGACAGCACTAGGCTGATCCCAGTCGTTAGTTAGGAAACCTGTAAGTTTAGTCAGAGGTCAAGTTGACCAGGATTTATTTTGTTTATGTTTTTTTTGCCTTGCTGTGTTTTTGTCACTGTAAATAGAAAATAAACCGCACCTTTTTGATTTTGAAAACCACAACCTCCGTCTGCTGGGCCTGTTTTGGGTGGGGAGCCCATCCCGGGGGTCACACATACCCGCTGCCGAGCTAGCCCCCTCACAGCAGCTACATCTCACTGCAGGCCATTAGTATGTCTGGAAGGCAAACAAGGAGAGGCAGACAGTCACAAGACCATAAAAGAGGGCAAGCAGGCTCTGTGTCTAGAGGCAACAGGGCTGCTGGTTGCGGACACGGTGCATCCTCATCAGTACGTGGCCGTGGGACACGCTTGTCCTTCTTTACGGCAGCTGGCCATGTTGAGCCGCAACATGCCCAAGACTTGGTAGAGTGGATGACCAAGCCGTCCTCATCCTCCTCTTCATCCTCTCTCACCCAGGCTCAGGGTACTTTGTCTCGGCTCAATGGCATCAGTCACTCCTTCCCTAGCCCCACCATGTCCTCCTGAGGAGTCCCACGAACTGTTTGAGCACAGTGTTGGGTACATGCTCCAAGAGGATGCCCAGCGTTTTGAAGGCTCCGATGATGGAACCCAGCTGGAGGAAGGCAGTAACGTGAGCTCAGAGAGAGGGGGTAGTAACGTGAGCCCAGAGAGAGGGGGTGCCCAACAACGTCAGCTATCTGGAAGTCATGTTCCCCCAGCTGCAGCATACTGCCAGATTGGCTCCAGTGATGAGGAGGGAGGGGATGATGAGGTCACTGACTCCACGTGGGTGCCTGATAGGAGAGAGGAGGAGGAGGCACATCTCGAAAGAGGCAGGATGCCCTCCAGGGGCCAGCTTAAGGGCAGAACACCGACTGCATCACACCGCAGATCTCCGCATGTGCAGGGCGCTGCTGTCTCTGCGCGTTATTCAAAAAGTTCTTTGGTGTGGGCCTTTTTTCAGACGTGTGCAGCAGATCGCAACATTGCCATTTGCAACATAAGTCTAAAACGTATCTCGCATGGCCAAAACATCAGCCGCTTGGGCACCACGTGCTTGACCAGACATATGTTGACCTGCCATGCAGTCCGTTGGCAAGCTTACCTAAAAGGCCCACACCAAAGAACAAAGCTCACCTCTCATTGCTCCTCATCAGCTGGGATCTCCAACCCCACTATACCTTCAGTCCTCTCTGAAAACTGCACTGAGAGGAATGAAGGTGTAGAATTAGGTGTCTCACAGCCAAGTACTTGTGGACAATCTGCTATCGGTACACCGACGTCCGATTGTACCAGGCAAATTTCCCTGCCCCAGCTGCTGCACTTTTGAAAGAAGTTCGCTCCCAGCCATCCACATGCCCAGCGGTTGAATGCTAGCTTGGCTAAATTGCTAGCACTTCAACTGCTGTCTTTTCAGTTGGTAGACTCTGCCCCCTTCCGTGTGTTTGTGGAATGTGCGGTTTCTCAGTGGCAGGTTCCCAAACGCCACTTTTTCTCACGGAAGGCGATTCCGGCTCTCTACCGGCATGTGGAAGGCAATGTCTTGGCCTCGCTGGACAGGGCGGCCAGCGGTAAGGTGCATATTAGCGCTGACTCATGGTCCAGCAGGCATGGACAGGGACGTTACCTATCTTTCACGGTGCATTGGGTGACTCTGCTGGCAGCTGGGAAGGATGCAGGACAAGGTGCAGTAGTGTTGGAGGTTGTTCCGCCACCACGCCTCCAAAATGTTACAACTGGTGATTCTGACACACCTCTCTCCTCCACCCCCTCCTCTTCTTCTTCCTCCATGGCCTCTACCTGTGCTTTGTCCTCGGAACCAGCGGTGCTCCGTAGGCGTTCAAGGGACTACGCAAGTACGCAGGCAAAAAGATGCCATGCGGTGCTTGAGCTGGTGTGCTTGGGGGACAGGAGTCACACTGGGGCAGAGATTCTGTCAGCTCTGCAGAGGCAGAGGCAGGCTCAGAGGTGGTTGACGCCACCCCAGCTTAAGCCAGGAAAGGTGGTTTCCGACAATGGCACCAACCTCCTCTCCGCCCTCCGACGGGGACAACTGATCCATGTGCCCTGTTTGGCTCACATCCTTAACTTGGTGGTGCAGCGGTTCTTGGGCAGGTACCTGGGCTTACAGGAGGTCCTGAAGCAGGCCAGGAAACTCTGTGGGCATTTCCGCCGGTCATATAATGCCAGTGCTCGGCTGGCTGACCTGCAAAAGGATTAAAACCTGCCTGAACCGCCTAATCTGTGACATGCCCACCAGGTGGAACTCTATGTTGGCCATGCTGCAGCGGCTGCACACGCAGAAGAGGGCCATCAATGAGTATCTGTTGCAATATGGCACCAGGACAGTGTCAGGGGAGCTTGGATTTTTTTCCCCACGCCAGTGGGCTATGATCAGGGATGCATGCACTGTCCTGGCACTATTTGAGGAGGCCACGAGGATGGTGAGCAGTGACAGTGCATGCATCAGTGACACTGTCCCTCTTGTCCACCTGTTGGAGCACACGCTGCATGGAATAATGGACAGGGCACTTGAGGCAGAACAGAGGCAGGAAGAGGAGGACTTCCTTACCTCTCAAGGCCCCCTTTATCCAGACAGTGTTCCTACTGGCCTGGCTATCACACAGGAAGAGGACGAGGAGGAGGATTATTTTGTCAGCATGGAGGTGGAGCCTAGCACTCAGCATCAGCAGCAGTCTTCAAGGGATCAATTACAGTCCCAAGACACCCATGGACTTGTATGTGGCTGGGAGGAGGTGGCTGCGGATTATGTCGTCCTCAGTGACCCAGAGGACTCTGCACCGAATGCCTCAGCAAACCTACGCTGCATGGCCTCCCTGATCCTGCAAAGCCTGCGGAAGGATTCTCGTATTCGGGCGATCAAGGAGAGGGATCATTACTGGCTAGCAACCCTCCTTGATCCACGTTACAAGGGTAAGGTTGCGGACCTTATCTTGCCATCGCAGAGGGAGCAGAGGATGAAGCATCTTCGGGAGGCCTTGCAGAAAGGTCTGTGCAACACGTTCCCAGTGACTGGGAGGTTACAAATTCCTGATCCTGGACAGCGTGTTGCTGAGGCTCCGGTCAGTCAAAGAAGGAGCGGTGGAGAAGGTGGCCGTCTGACCGATGCGTTCAGACAATTTTTTAGTACGCAGCCCCAAGGTATGATCGCTTCCAGCAACCATCGCCAGCGTCTGGTTTACATGGTGCAGGAATACCTAGGGGCAAGATCAGACTTGGACACCTTTCCCACCGAAAATCCTCTGGGTTACTGGGTCTTGAGGATGGATCACTGGCCAGAGCTTGCACAGTATGCAATTGAGGTACTGGCCTGTCCTGCATCCAGTGTTCTTTCGGAACGCACATTCAGTACTGCTGGAGGCTTTGTAACCGATCACAGGGTGCGCCTGTCCACTGACTCGGCCGATCCACTGACCTTCATAAAAATTAATCAGACTTGGATCACCACCAGCTACCAAGCACCTGATACTGATGTAACCGAATTTTTTTTTTGAAATGTCAGATCCCTTCATGACTGCCTATGCTGATGCTGAGTGACTATCCTGTTATGATGAGTGACTATCCTCTTCGTCCTCAATGATCATGCTGATAGCTTGAAAGAACATTTTTGGTTCTGGGCACCGCCACCAGTGGCTAAGGCCCAATTTTTCAGCCCCTGTTTAACAGGGGCGTGTATTTACAATTTTTGATGCAATGCTTTGCAGCAGGGCTCATTGCTGTGCTCCAACTACAGTATCTGTTAAGGGTTGCAGTGTTTTGGCACCAGCACCAGTGCCTAAGGCCCAATTTTTCAGCCCCTGTTTAACAGGGGCGTGTAATTACAATTTGTGATACAATACTTTGCAACAGGGCTCATTGCTGCGCTCCAAGTACAGTATTTGTGAGGGGTTGCAGTGTTGTGGCACCAGTGCCTAAGGCACAATTTTTATGCCCCTGTTCAACAGGGGCATGTAATTACAATTCTTGATCTAATAATTAACAGCAGGGCCCATTCCTGCGCCCACCAAGAGTAACTGTGAGGGCTTACAGTGTTGTGGCACCACCACCAAAGGCCCAATTTTTCTGCCCCTGTTCAACAGGGGCATGTAATTACAATTCTTGATCTAATATTTCACAGCTGGTCCCATTCCTGCGCCCACCAAGAGTAACTGTGAGGACTTACAGTGTTGTGGCACCAGCACCACCACCACTACCAAAGGCCCAATTATTCCTACCACTGTTCAACAATGGCATGTAATTACAATTCTTGATATAATAGTTCACAGCAGGGCATTCCAGCGCCCACCAAGAATAACTGTGAGGGCTTACAGTGTTGTGGCAAAACCAACACCTAAGGGCCAAATTTCTGCAGAGTATATACGGCAGGCCCCTACTTTCAAACATCCAACTTACAAACGACTCCTACTTGCAAACGGAAGGAGACAACAGGAAGTGAGAGGAAATCTACCCCTAGGAAGGGAAATTCTCTCCTGTAAGAGTTAATATGGGAAAAAGGTGTCTCCTCTCCACTGATGCTTTATCACCAATCCTTGTTTTAATAAAAAACCCAAATTTTCAAAAAACATTTGTCATTGGGACGGAAAGTGAGGTGAAATGTTCTGAACAGGTGCACAGACAGCAAAACAAATGTTACAGGGGTGATAACCCTTCCCTATGTTCTCCAAAAAGCTTAAAAATAGATTTTTTGGCTGGAGCTACACTTAAAAAATTTGCCTGTTCCAAATTACAAACAGATTCTACTTAACCACTTAAGCCCCGGACCATTACGCAGCTTAATGACCAGAGGTGTTTTTACAATTTAGCACTGCGCTGCTTTAACTGGAAATTGTGCAGACATGCAATGTTGTACCCAAACGAAATTTGCGTCCTTTTCTTCCCACAAATAGAGCTTACTTTTAATGGTATTTGATTGCCTCTGCGATTTTTTTTTGCGATATAAACGGAAAAAGACTGAAAATTTTGAAAAAAAATGATATTTTCTACTTTTTGTTATAAGAAAAATAGAATAAACTCAATCTTAGTCATACATTTAGGTCAAAATGTATTCAGCCACATGTCTTTAGTAAAAAAAATGTCAATAAGTGTATATTTATTGGTTTGCGCAAAAGTTATAGCGTCTACAAACTAGGGTACATTTTCTGGAATTTACACAGCTTTTAATTTATGACTGCCTATCTCATTTCTTGCGGTGCTAAAATGGCAGGGCAGTACAAAACCCCCCTAAATGACCCCATTTTGGAAAGTAGACACCCCAAGGAAATTGCTGAGAGGCATGTTGAGCCTATTGAATATTTTTTTTTGTCCCAAGTGATTGAATAATGACAAAAAAAATAAAAAATTACTAAAAGTTGTCACTAAATGATATAATGCTCACACATGCCATGGTTATATGTGGAATTGCACCCCAAAATACATTTTGCTGCTTCTCCTGAGTATGGGGATACCACATGTGTGGGACTTTTTAGGAGCCTAGCCGCAAACGGGACCCCGAAAACCAAGCACCGCCTTCAGGATTTCTAAGGGTGCAAATTTTTGATTTCACTCCTCACTACCTATCACAGTTTTGAAGGCCATAAAATGCCAAAATAGCACAAAACCCCCCCCCCAAATGACCCCATTTTGGAAAGTAGACACCCCAAGCTATTTGCTGAGAGGCATGGTGAGTATTTTACAGCTCTCATTTGTTTTTGAAAATGAAGAAAGTAAATAATTTTTTTTTCAATTTTCAATTTGTGACAAAAAACGAGATCTGCAAAATACTCACCATACCTCTCAGCAAATAGCTTGGGGTGTCTACTTTCCAAAATGGGGTCATTTGGGGGGGGTTTTGTGCCATCTGGGCATTCCATGGCCTCCGAAACTATGATAGGCAGTGAGGAGTGAAATCAAAAATTTACACCCTTAGAAAGCCTGAAGGCGGTGCTTGGTTTTTGGGGTCCTGTACGCGGCTAGGCTCCCAAAAAGTCTCACAAATGTGGTATCCCCGTACTCAGGAGAAGCAACAGAATGTATTTTGGGGTGTAATTCCACATATGCCCATGGCATGTTTGAGCAATATATCATTTAGTGACAACTTTGTGCAAAAAAAAAAAAAAAAAAAAAATTATTTTTTTCCGCAACTTGTGTCAACATATAAAATATTCCATGGACTCGACATGCCTCTCAGCAAATAGCTTGGGGCGTCTACTTTCCAAAATGGGGTCATTTGGGGGGATTTTGAACTGTCCTGGCATTTTATTCACAACATTAGGAAGCTTATGTCACACATCATCCACTCTTCTAACCACTTGAAGACAAAGCCCTTTCTGACACTTTTTGTTTACGGTACATGAAAACATATTTTTTTTTTTGCAAGAAAATTACGTTGAACCCCCAAACATTATATATTTTTTTAAAGCAAAGGCCCTACAGATTAAAATGTGTATGTGTTGCATTTTTTTTTCCACACAGTATTTGCGCAGCAATTTTTCAAACACATTTTTTGGGGAAAAATACACTTTTTTTAATTTTAATGCACTAAAACATTGCCCAAATGTTTGATGAAATAAAAAAGATGATCTTAGGCCAAGTACATGGATACCAAACACGACATGCTTTAAAATTTCGCACAAACGCGCAGTGGCTACAAACTACATACATTTTTAAAAGCCTTTAAAAGCCTTTACAGGTTACCACATTAGATTTACAGAGGAGGTCTACTGCTAAAATTACTGCCCTCGATCTGACCTTCGCGGTGATACCTCACATGCATGATGCAATTGCTGTTTACATATGACGCCAGACCGACGCTTGCGTTCGCCTTTGCGCAAGAGCAGGGTGGGACAGGGGTGTTTTTTTTTTTCCATTATTAATTTTACTTTTTTATTTTATTTTTAAACTGTTCCTTCCATATTTTTATTTTTTTTATCATTTTTTATTGTTATCTCAGGAAATGTAAATATCCCCTATGATAGCAATAGGTAGTGACAGGTACTCTTTTTTTGAAAAAACTGGGGTCTATTAGACCCTAGATCTTTCCTCTGCCCTCAAAGCATCTGACCACACCAAGATCGGTGTGATAAAATGCTTTCCCAATTTCCCAATGGCGCTTTTTATATCCGGGGGGGGGGACATCATTCCCTCCCACTGCTTGTAAAAGCAGTCCAGAGGCTAATTAGCCGCTAGGATTGCTTTTACAGGAAAGCCGGCCGCTGGCTGAAAAGAATGATACCAAGATGATACCTAAACCCGCTGGCATCATTCTGGTATAACCATT
Source organism: Rana muscosa (assembly GCA_029206835.1). Taxonomy (NCBI): domain Eukaryota; kingdom Metazoa; phylum Chordata; class Amphibia; order Anura; family Ranidae; genus Rana; species Rana muscosa. The sequence goes on along the minus strand of CM055122.1, from coordinate 59,966,090 downwards.
CAAAGTCCAGCAACATACCAGTACGTCGCTGGTCCTTGTTGGACATGTATTGTAATCTTTCTTTTCATGCAGCCTGTTGGCTGAGCGAAAAAAAGAGATTGATCGGTGGGTATGCCCACCATTAGAATACCTCCCTTCATTCACCCACTTCTAATGATGGGCATACATGCACCATTTATATATGCCGAAGCATGGGGGCATCCTCCTGCAAAAGTTATGCTGCGTACACACGGTCTGACTTTTCCATGGGCAAGCCTCCGTCGGAATTTCGACCATATGTACGCGGCATTAGGAGCAAAATCGCTCCTCCGCCCCTGCTGCCCCCATGCTTCGGCATATATGCTCTTTTTTTTAACTGTTTTGGTGAAATCACCTCCTACAGCACTGGAGTCGCAGGGATCAGGCCTGTCTCTGCGAACGCTGCAGTTATGTGTGTTGTGTTTTGTAAGTGACAGTGATTGATCGATAATGCACTTGGGTGGCCTGGGCTGGACGGAGGGGCAAAACGCAGGTGCTAGCAGGTATCTGGGCTGATCCCGCTAACACTGCGTTTTTGGGAACCCTAAACTGCTGGGGACGCTAGTATAGATCTGATCAGATATTGATCTGTTCAGATACTATACCACTAAGGGAGGTGTATGCTTCACGCGTGGGTGTTAGCGCTACTGGCACTAACCTGACGCTGCCTGGCGTGTGATGCAGACCCTCTCTGACTCTAAAACCTAATTTATATCACCCGCCGGGCGATCAGGGGGTGAAACCTTTATTGGGTTATATACGGCGGGTGCCCTGACACTATAAAAAGCAAACTAACTAACCAGCGTCACCCGTAACACTTATACGGTGATCACTGGTGAAAGGGTTAACTAGGGGCAATCAGGGGGTTTAAACCTTTATTAGGTAATATATGGGGGTACCTGACGCTATATAAAAACCTGACGGGGAACCTAAATAACGAAATAACTAACTGGCTAACCAGTGTCACCAGTGACACTTATACAGTGATCACTGGTGAAAGGGTTAACTCTAGGGGCAACCAGGGGGTTAAAACCTTTTTTAGATAATATATGGGGGTACCTGACGCTATAAAAACCTGGCGGCGAACCTAAAAAAAAATAACTGACTACCTAGCGGCACCAGCATACCTAATACAGCGATCAGAAAAACTATTGCTTAGTGACACTGGCAAAAGGGGGTGAAAGGGTTACCTGGGGAGCGATCAAGGGGTTAAACCTTTATTAGGTAATATATGGGGGTACCTGACGCTATAAAAATCTGGCGGCGAACCTAAAAAAATAATTGTCTACCTAGCGGCATCACCGACGCTAATACAGCGATCAGAAAAACAATCGCTTAGTGACAGTGGTGCTAGGGGATGAAAGGTTTACCTGGGGGGCAATCAAGGGGTTAAACCTTTATTAGGGGGGGTTAGGGGGCTACCCTGGACCTAAAGGGACCTACACTAACTGCCCTGTCACTTTTACAGTTACAAATGTCACTGTTTGCAGTGATCAGTAAATAAATGATCACTGCAATCAGTGACACTGTGACTGGGGGCTGGGGGGTGATCTTGGGGTGACTGGGGGGGCGATCGTGTGCCTATGTGTCCTTGTGTCAGTGTAGTGTTTGTGCACTAACCTGACATCTTCTCTCCACGTCGCTCCGGTATGTGTGAGCGCCGCAGGGAGAGATGACATCACTTCCTCTGCCTGTGTTTACATTACACAGGCAGAGAAAGCATCCCATTCCCCGGGAGCGATCGCGAGGGGGTGGCCTGAAACCAATGGCCGCCCCCTCATCACGGATCACTCCCGGAGCGATACCGACCGCTCACTGTACCGAAAGGGGGGTCCGATCGGACGCCCCACCCATACGAAGGCAGTCACGTACAGGTACGTGATTGTGCCTGTACGTGCCATTTTGCCGACGTATATATACAGTGGGCTTTCGTTAAGTGGTTAAGAACAAACCTACAGTTCCTGTCTTGTTTGCACCGCCTGTATACTGCTGTTCAGAGTATATAGGGCCTTATTTTAATATGGGTACGGGAGTCCCCTTAATATCCATACAAGGCCCAAAGGGGCAGGTAGTGGGCTGGGGGGGTGGGGGTGGTACCCATGCCATTTTTCTCAATGATTTTCATCCATATTGCCAGGACCAGACATTACATTAAAGCCGCAAGCAGTTTTAAATGACTTTTTTTCCTTTAGAAATGTAATTTTGTGCAGGGACAGTTTTAAACATGGCAAACATGTGCCACTTCACAGGCATACTTTAGACACCCCCCAGGTACGATATTTAAAGGAATATTTCACTTTTTTTTTTTCACTTCATGCATCATTAAAATCACTGCTCCTGAAAAAACTTCAGTTTTTAAAACGTATTTTTGCATTAATACATGTCCCCTGGGGCAGGACCTGGGTCCCCAAGCCCTTTTTAGGACAATAACTAGCATATTAGCCGTTATAATTAGCACTTTTGATTTTGAACGTTCGCGTCCATTGTATTTAATAGGGTTCTAACGTTCGCGCGAACTTTCGGTCCGTTCGCAGGTTCTGGTGCGAACCGAACCGGGGGGTGTTCGGCTCATCCCTACTCCTCGCCAGACACTTGATTGGACACAGCCGATCACATGGGTAAAGAGCCTTTTTATCGGCTCTTTACCGAGATTGGTCTTGCGTCGTGTCCTAGGAATGCGCAAGAGTGGTGGTTCTGGGGCGCTGTCATATGGGACGTCGTCTCAGAACGAGAGTGCCACCCTGCCTGCATTTTTCTATACTTCAGGAAGTGGTTAAACCATAGAAATATGCCAAGTCAGTGCGGTCCCTGCAGCATATGTATTAACCACTTGACCTCCAGAAGATTTACCCACATTCATGACCAGCCCATTTTTTGCGATACGGTACTGCATTCCTTTAACTGACAATTGCACTTTCATAAAGTGCAAAAAATTATCGCGCCCAATATACAGTAAATGAAAAAGAATAATAAATTATTCTAATGTGAAATAATTGAAAATAAATAAAATAAGCAAAACTCATAGAATGAACATCCACTGTAGTGTCTTAGTCCACAGCCACCCTAAGTGAGACTCAGGGTGAAGTAGGAATCAAGGAAATCAGTGATTATTATAAGGTAACCATAAAGTCACAATGAAGTGACGTACAATAATGTAATAAAAAAAAGTCCCTTAAAAAACTTATTTACAACACCAAAAAATGAAAAAAGAAAAAGAATCAGAAAAAACAAAAAAAGAGGGGGGGGGGTGTTGGAAGGCAAAAAAACTTGTCCAATATAATCAATGTTTCACAGAGGAGAAAGGGAGGGCTCTTCTAAAGATGTTGAAGACAGAAGAAATATCCCAGGAAAGTCCACACAGACCAAGAGGAATAATCACATCCACCACGGTGAGAATGGTTAGAAGATGGTTACTTTACCAGAAGTGTTGGACCTCCTCTGTGGCAAGGTCTAAAGAGCCTGCAGACATCACCCTCTGCGGGGTACAGATGATGGTTCCAGAAATCCAAAAGATGTCACCGAACCGTAATCCTGGTACTAGCTCCTAGTTCACACTGTCACTTCAGCTAACACGAAGCAGGCCTCCAAGATCGAATGCAGGCACATGAAGGAAAGAAAAGGGGACTTGAGTAGTGTATTACCTCCAGAAATGTTTTATTCCAAACTCGCGTGGCATACAAATTCCAAAGTAAAAATTTAAAAAAAGCCGGCATAAAATAATAGTAGCGTTCGCCCGTGCTGGCGGGGTCACGTGGTAGTGACGTCAGTGCGTTGCACCGCCCTAGGGTTCGGTGACATCTTTTGGATTTCTGGAACCATCATCTGTACCCCGCAGAGGGTGATGTCTGCAGGCTCTTTAGACCTTGCCACAGAGGAGGTCCAACACTTCTGGTAAAGTAACCATCTTCTAACCATTCTCACCGTGGTGGATGTGATTATTCCTCTTGGTCTGTGTGGACTTTCCTGGGATATTTCTTCTGTCTTCAACATCTTTAGAAGAGCCCTCCCTTTCTCCTCTGTGAAACATTGATTATATTGGACAAGTTTTTTGCCTTCCAACACCCCCCCCCCTCTTTTTTTGTTTTTGTTTTTTCTGATTCTTTTTCTTTTTTCATTTTTTGGTGTTGTAAATAAGTTTTTTAAGGGACTTTTTTTTATTACATTATTGTACGTCACTTCATTGTGACTTTATGGTTACCTTATAATAATCACTGATTTCCTTGATTCCTACTTCACCCTGAGTCTCACTTAGGGTGGCTGTGGACTAAGACACTACAGTGGATGTTCATTCTATGAGTTTTGCTTATTTTATTTATTTTCAATTATTTCACATTTGAATAATTTATTATTCTTTTTCATTTATATTGGGCGCGATAATTTTTTGCACTTTCCGATATTTTTGTATGGTTTCACATATTTATTTGTCGCAGCCTAGGTGGTAATTAGCACAATTAGTTTCATCAATCCATTTTTACATTAGCGCAGTAATCCCCCCCTTTTTTCTTCCAACTATTAATTGCACTTTCATGCAACGCTGTACCAAAATAACATTCATGTAATTTTTTTCCACATATAGTGCTTTCTTTATTGTTTCTTTTATTTTTGCACTATAAACACAAAAGGACCTACAATTATGAAAAAAAAAAATATATTTTTTACTTTCTGCTCTAAAACATATCGAATACATTTTTTTTTAAATCAAATTTCTTCATAAATATAGGCCAATATGTATTCTGCTACATGTTTTTGGTAAAAAAAATCCCAATTAGTGTATATTAATTGGTTTCCAAGAACATTATAGCATCTACAAATTATGGGATATACTAGTTATTTTTCATACTAGTAATAGCAGTGATCAGCGGTTTCTAGTGGGAATGGAATATTGTGGCGCACAACCAGACACTAACTGACACTTTTGGCACTTTGCAGGAACCAGTGACACTAATAAAGTGATCAGTGCTAAAAAATATGCACTGTCACTGTATTAATGACACTGGCTGGGAAGAGGTTAAAACTCTAGGGCGATCAAAGGGTTAACTGTGTGCCTAGCCAGTGTGTTTGTGTACAGTGTTAAGTGTTTTTACTAAGGGAAGAGATCAATTTTGTTCCCTGCTTTGCAAGAACACAACATCTCTTCCTTCCCCCCTGTCAGAACTGAGACCTGCCTTGTTTACATAGGCAGATCTAAGTTCTGTGTTTATTACTGATGATCAGTGGGTGCCAGAGGACATCCAGTGCATGGCACCTGCAGATCAGTTTCTGCTGTGAATAATCAGAGCAGAATCGGCCCGCTGGTGGCGCACACACGCACCCCTGCCGGTGGAAGTGCAGAATCGCATATATACAGTGTCTCACAAAAGGGTGGCTTTGGCCAATTATGTCTCAGGGGGTTTAGTACACGCCCCACACTATATAAGGCCGCCTCCTTGGCGGCCTTGTGTAGTGTGTTGCGGTGGTTAAAGAGAGAGGTTAAAGAGAGAGAGAGAGACAGTGTCATTTATTTTGAGTTAGATAGAGCAGGCAGGCGAGTCAGTTAGCTGCAGTTACAGTGTGTAGAGCATATATATGCATCCTAGGTGTTGTATATATATTTACACACTGTATTCAGTTTAGCTAGATCCATTCCTGTTATTCCCTATACTGACAGGCAGGCAGGTGATTATGCTAGCTGCAGTATTTTCACGTAGTGTACTGTGTCCTTTGCACAGTGTGCACCTAAAGGTACCTCAATACAATTAGTGGTGTTCTCATACTAAAACCACAGGCAGGGAGCTGCATTAATTTCTTTTAGTGTACTTCTGTCCTTTGCACAGCATTCACCTAAAGTTACCTCAATGCAATTAGTGGTGTTCTCATACTAAAAGCACAGGCAGGGAGCTGCATTAATTTAATTTAGTGTACTGTGTCCTTTGCACAGCGTTCACCTAAAGGTACCTCAATACAATTAGTGGTGTTCTCATACTAAAACCACAGGCAGGGAGCTGCATTAATTTCATTAAGTGTACTTCTGTCCTTTGCACAGCGTTCACCTAAAGGTACCTCAATACAATTAGTGGTGTTCTCATACTAAAACCACAGGCAGGGAGCTGCATTAATTTCATTTAGTGTACTGTGTCCTTTGCACAGCGTTCACCTAAAGGTACCGCAATACAATTAGTGGTGTTCTCAGACTAAAACCACAGGCAGGGAGCTGCATTAATTTTTAATTTAGTGTATTTCTGTCCTTTGCACAGCGTTCACTTAAAGGTACCTCAATACAATTAGTGGTGTTCTCATACTAAAACCACAAGCAGGGAGCTGCATTAATTTCATTTAGTGTATTTCTGTCCTTTGCACAGCGTTCACCTAAAGGTACCTCTAAACAATTATTGGTGTTCTCATACTAAAACCGCAGGCAGGGAGCTGCATTAATTTCATTTCGTGTACTTCTGTCCTTTGCACAGCGTTCACCTAAAGGTACCTCAATACAATTAGTGGTGTTCTCATACCAAAACCACAGGCAGGGAGCTGCATTAATTTCATTTAGTGTACTTCTGTCCTTTGCACAGCGTGCACCTAAAGGTACCTGAATCCAATTGGTGGTGTTCTCAAACTAATACCACAGGCAAGGAGCTGCAAGTATTTTCAGTTAGTGTACTGTGTCCTCTGCACAGTGTGCACCTAAAACTAACTGAAGACAATTGCTGCTTTTCTCATATTAATACCACAGCAGGCAGTTGATTGTGCTAGCTGCAGTATAATCACTATAGATCTATATATATACATCCCACCTTTGTGCCGCTACATCTAACGGCAGGCCTTTAGTATGTCTGGAAGGCAAACAAGGAGAGGCAGACAGTCACGAGCCAAAAGAGGGCAAGCAGGCTCTGTGTCTAGAGGCAACAGTGCTGGTCGTGGACACGGTGCATCCTCATCAGCACGTGGCCGTGGGACATGCTTGTGCTTCTTTTCGGCAGCTGGCCATGTTGAGCCGCAACATGCCCTTGGTCTCGGCTCAATGGCATCAGTCACTCCTTCCCTAGCCCCACCATGCCGAAGACTTGGTAGAGTGGATGACCAAGCCGTCCTCATTTTCCTCATCCTCTCTCACCCAGGCTCAGGGTACTTTGTCTGGCAAAGCAGCTGCCAAAGCAGCCTCTTCCCTCTGCTCAATGGCATCAGTCACTCCTTCCCTAGCCTCACCATGTCCTCCTGAGGAGTCCCCCAAACTGTTTGACCACAGTGTTGGGTACATGCTCCAGGAGGATGCCCAGCGTTTTGAAGGCTCCGATGATGGTACCCAGCTAGAGGAAGGCAGTAACGTGAGCCCAGAGAGAGGGGGTTCCCAACAAGGACAGCAATCTGGCAGTCATGTTCCCCCAGCTGCAGCATACTGCTAGATTTGCTCCAGTGATGACCTACCTGACCCACACTGACCTACCTGCCCGTTACACTGACCTATTTGACCCACACTGACCTACCTGACCATAACACTGACCTACCTGACACACACTGACGTACCTGACCATTACACTGACCTACCTGACACACACTGACCTTTCTGACCCTCACTGCCTATTACACTTATCTACCTGACTTTTCCACGACAGACTTTAGCTGACCCCCTCCTGCAGCTCAGCCTTACCTGTAGTGTGTGGCGCACCTATCCTATTCATGGCCAGTCAGAGACAGCAGGCAGCCAGAGCCAGGACAGGAGAGCCGTCCACCCATTTACACAGAGCCAGGGCCGCCATCAGGGGGGTACAGGCAGTACACCTGTAAGGGGCCCGGATGGACCCCCCCCCCTTTTTTTTTTTTTTAGAATTTTTTTTTGTAAGGGGCCCAGAGGTCACCAGGGGCCCGGAGTTCCCCAGGGCCCCGAATGTCAACCCCCTTTTTTTTTTATTATAATTTTTTTTATTATTCATATTTTTATTTAATTTGTTTTTATTTAGTTATTTATTTTATTTATGTAATTTATTTATTTATTTATTTTGTAAGGGGCCCAGAGGTCCCCAGAGCCCCGGATGGAAACCTCCCTTTTTTTGCTTATTTTTTATTAAAAAAAAATATACATTTTTTTATTTAATTTTGTATTTATTTATTTATTTTTTGTAAGGGGCCCAGAGGTCCCCAGAGGTCCCCAGGGCCACGGATGGAAACCTCCCTTTTTTTTAATAATTTTTTTTCTATATTTTTTTGTAAGGGGCCCAGAGGTCCCCAGGGCCCTGGATGGCAACCCCCCTTTTTTTTTTTTTCTTCTGTTTTTTTTTTGTGTTCGGCAACCCCCTGCTTCTCAATTCGTGGCACCCCCCCGCTTCTGAACTTGCGGCAGCCCCCCTGCTTCTCAATTCGCGGTGGCAGCACCCCCCCCCGGTTCTCCTCGGCTGTGTAAGGGGCCCCAAAATTCCTGATGGCTGCCCTGCACAGAGCGAGCGCCGAGCGGGGATATCATAGTGCTCGGCACAGCCGCACTGTAATTCCCACCTCCTGGAGCCTGCCGCGCCTATGATGGACGTCACACATCCCGTGGTCCCGGCATTGGACCAGTGTAACGTCCATCATAAGCGTTCCAGGAGGCGGGACTTGTTATGTCACTCGGCCGCACTCAGAGTCAGATTGGTCCCCGCTGGCTGCCGCTGAGTGGCTTCTCGGGCACAGGGCTAATAATAGAATTATGAATGCTCAAAACTCAGGGCTTTTAGGGGGCACACTGGGGGCTCCAGCCCCCCCACCCCGATGCCACTGCTGACAAGCATTCTAATCCACCTCCATTCTATCGAAAACTAAAAAAACTTTTTTTCCTTTAGTTATACTTTAACAATTTCAATACAGGGCACTTGTATGCCCTTCCTGCCCAGACCAATATTCAGCCTTTAGTACTCACGCACTTTGGGTACAGTGTTGCATGACTGAGTCATTTTCATTTAACCACCTCCCTACTGGGCACTAAAACCCCCTTCCTGCCCAAGCCATTTTTCAGCTTTCAGCGCAGTCACACTTTGAATGACAATTGCGCGGTCGTGCGACGTGGCTCCCAAACAAACCTCTGCGGTTTTTATTTTTTGCGCTATAAACAAAAGAAGAGAGTCCAGTTTGGAAAAAAAACACAATATTTTTTACTTTTTGCTATAATAAATACCCATTTTTTTCAATTAAAATTTTCCTCAGTTTAGGCCGATACGTATTCTTCTACATATTTTTGGTATAAAAAAATTAAAATTTCGCAATAAGCGCGTATTGATTGGTTTGCGCAAAAGTTATAGCGTCTACAAAATAGGGGATAGTTTTATAGCATTTTTATTTATTTTTTATTTTTTTATTAGTAATGGCGGCGATCTGCGATTTTTATTTTGACTGCGATATTGCGGCGAACACATCGGACACTTTTGACACATTTTTGGTACCATTCACATTTATACAGCGATCCCTGCTATAAAAATGCATTGATTACTGTATAAATGTGACTGGCAGGGAAGGGGTTAACCACTAGGGGGCGGGAAGGGGTTAAATATGTTCCCTCAATGTGTTCTAACTGTGGGGGGAGGGGACTGACTGGGGGAGGTGACCGATGGTTGTCCCTATGTACAAGGGACACACCATCAGCCTCCTCTCCCTCACAGGACGTGGATCTGTGTGTTTACACACACAGATCCACTTTCCTGCTTGGTTCCCGGGCAATCGCGGGTGCCCGGCGGCAATCGCGGCCGCCGGGCACGCGCACCGGGTCCTTGGTAACGCGGCGGCGCGCGCGCGCGATCCCCCTCCTTCTGAGGGACATTCAGGAACGTCCACTCAGAAGGAGAGAGCACCCACCCGGCCGTATATGTACAGTGGCCGGGTGGGAAGTAGTTAAACAACATTTTTATAATTTTTTTCACACAAATAGAAACTTGAAAAAAAATTACTTTTTTTTTTTTTTTTTTTTTCAAAAGAAAGTTCTATTATACAAATTTGCAAAAAAAGTAATTTTTGTACGTAAATTTGGGCCAAAATTTATACTGCTACATATCTTTGGTAAAAATAATCCAAATTAGTGGATATTTTTTAGTCTGTATGAAAGCTATAGAGTCTACAAGCTATGGTGCCAATCATCCAATCATTGAAAATTGAGCACACCTGATGCACTGACAGCCTATCTCATTTCTTGAGGCCCTGAAATGTCAGAACAGTACAAATACCCCCCAAATAACTCATTTTTGAAAAGTGGACAGTCCAAGCAGAGGCGTAACTAGAACCTTCGGGGCCCCAGTGCAAGAAACCATGATGGCCTCCCCTGACCCCCCTTTCCATCTGAGCCCCAGGCTTTCAATTTTAGGAGGGCGTCAATGGACATCCTCCCAGAACCCTGCCTCCCACTTGTCCCCTGGGACGTGCATCCAGCGCAATAACAGACTTGCTGGTTATCGGCAGCCCTTTCCTCCCACGCTGTGTCTGTGTGAGGAAAGGATGATAATGTCAGTAAATAGGCTGCACTGATGATCAGGGCACTAATTATCAGTGTAAACAATCAGTGCCACCTATCAGTGCTCATCAATGCCACTTATTAGGTAGCACTGATAGGCAGCATTGATGGGCACAATAAGTGCCACCTATCATCGCTCATTAATGCTGCCTATCAGTGCCCATCAGTGCTCATTAATGCCGCCTATCAGTGCCCATCTGTGCCACCCCAATGGTGTCTATCAGTGCTGCCTATCAGTGCTCATCAATGACACCCATCAGTGCCCATCAATTCCACCTATCAGTGCCACCTATCATCGCTCATCAATGCCCCTATCAATGCCCATCTGTGCCACCGCAATGGTTTCTATAAGTGCAGCCTATCAGTGCTCAATGTCCATCAGTACAGCCTATCAGTGTTCATCAATGCCACCTATTAGTGCCCATCAATGCTGCCTATCAGTGCTGCCTATTAGTGCTCATCAGTGCCACCCATCAGTGCCCATCAATTCCGCTTATCAGTGCCACCCATCATCGCTCATTAATGCTGCCTATCAGTGCCCATCAGTGCTCATCAATGCCGCCTATCAATGCCCTTCGGTGCCACCTCAATGGTGTGTATCAGTGCCACCTATCAGTGCTGCCTATCAGTGCTCAATGCCCATCAGTGTCCCCTATCAGTGTTCATCAATGCCGCCTATCAGTACCTCCTATCAGTGCTCATCAATCCTGCCTATCAGTGCTCATCAATCCTGCCTATCAGTGTCATCTATCAGTGCTCATCAATGCCGTTTATTGGTGCCCATCAGTGCAGCCTATGAGTGCTGCCTATCATTGCTCATCAATGCTGCCTACCAGTGCAGCTTATCAGTGATGATTATCAGGCGGCACTGATAGGCGGCATTGATGAGCACTGATAGGTAGCACTGATAAGCTGCACTGGTAGGCAGCATTAATGAGCAATGATAGGCAGCACTCATAGGCTGCACTGATAGGCGGCATTGATGAGCGCTATCGGTGCCATCTATCATTGCTCATCAATGCCGCCTACCAGTGCAGCTTATCAGTGCTGCCTATCAGTGCCCATCAGTGCTGCCTATCAGTGCTAATCAATGCCACCTCTTAGTGCCCATCAATGCTGCCTATCAGTGCCTATCAGTGCTCATCAATGCCACCCATCAGTGCCCATCAATGCCACCCATCAGTGCCTATCAATTCCGCTTATCAGTGCCACCCATCATCGCTCATTAATTCTGTCTATCAGTGCACATCAATGCTGTCTATCAGTGCCCATCGGTGCCACCTCAATGGTGTGTATCAGTGCCACCTATCAGTGCTGCCTATCAGTGCTCAATGCCCATCAGTGCCCTCTATCAGTGTTCATCAATGCCACCTATCAGTACCTCCTATCAGTGCTCATCAATGCCGCCTATCAGTGCCCATCTGTGCCACCCCAATGGTGTCTATCAGTGCTGCCTATCAGTGCTCATCAATGACACCCATTGGTGCCTATCAATTCCACCTATCAGTGCCACCTATCATCGCTCATTAATGCTGCCTATCAGTGCCCATCGGTGCCACCCCAATGGTGTCTATCAGCGCTGCCTATCAGGCGGAATTGATGGGTGGCATTGATGAGCACTATCAGTGCCACCTATCATCGCTCATTAATGCTGCCTATCAGTGCTCATCAATGCCCCTATCAATGCCCATCTGTGCCACCGCAATGGTTTCTATCAGTGCAGCCTATCAGTGCTCAATGTCCATCAGTGCAGCCTATCAGTGTTCATCAATGCCACCTATTAGTGCCCATTAATGCTGCCTATTAGTGCTGCCTATTAGTGCTCATCAGTGCCACCCATCAGTGCCCATCAATTCCACTTATCAGTGCCACCCATCCTCGCTCATTAATGCTGCCTATCAGTGCCCATCAGTGCTCATCAATGCCGCCTATCAATGCCCTTCGGTGCCACCTCAATGGTGTGTATCAGTGCCACCTATCAGTGCTGCCTATCAGTGCTCAATGCCCATCAGTGCCCCCTATCAGTGTTCATCAATGCCGCCTATCAGTACCTCCTATCAGTGCTCATCAATCCTGCCTATCAGTGCTCATCAATCCTGTCTATCAGTGTCATCTATCAGTGCTCATCAATGCCGTCTATTGGTGCCTATCAGTGCAGCCTATGAGTGCTGCCTATCATTGCTCATCAATGCTGCCTACCAGTGCAGCTTATCAGTGATGATTATCAGGCGGCACTGATAGGCGGCATTGATGAGCACTGATAGGCAGCACTGATAAGCTGCACTGGTAGGCAGCATTAATGAGCAATGATAGGCAGCACTCATAGGCTGCACTGATAGGCGGCATTGATGAGCGCTATCGGTGCCATCTATCATTGCTCATCAATGCCGCCTACCAGTGCAGCTTATCAGGGCTGCCTATCAGTGCCCATCAGTGCTGCCTATCAGTGCTAATCAATGCCACCTATTAGTGCCCATCAATGCTGCCCATCAGTGCTGCTTATCAGTGCTCATCAATGCCACCCATCAGTGCCCATCAATGCCACCCATCAGTGCCTATCAATTCCGCTTATCAGTGCCACCCATCATCGCTCATTAATTCTGTCTATCAGTGCACATCAATGCCGCCTATCAGTGCCCATCGGTGCCACCTCAATGGTGTGCATCAGTGCCATCTACCAGTGCTGCCTATCAGTGCTCAATGCCCATCAGTGCCCTCTATCAGTGTTCATCAATGCCACCTATCAGTACCTCCTATCAGTGCTCATCAATGCTGCCTATTAGGGCCTCCTCATCAGTGGCCATAAATTCTGCCTATCAGTGCTCAATGCCCATCAGTGCCACCTATCAGTCCTCATCAATGCCACCTATAAGTGCCACCTATCATTGCTGCCTACTAGTGCAGCTTATCAGGGCTGTCTATCAGTGTCTATCAGTGTTCATCAATACTGCCTATCAGTGTTCAATGCCCATCAGTGCTGCCTATCAGTGTCCATCAGTGGCACCTATCAGTGCCCATCAGTGCCACCTATCAGTGCTCATCAGTGCTGCCTATCAGTGCCACCAATCAGTGCTCATTAATCCTACCTATCAGTGCCCCCCAGTGCTCATCAATCCCACCTATCAGTGTCCACCAGCGCTCATCAATCCCACCTATCAGTGCCCACCAGTGTTTATCAATCCCACCTCTCAGTGCCCACCAGTGCTCATCAATCAAACCTATTAGTGCCAATTAGTGCCTCCTATTAGTGCTCATCAATCTCACCAATCAGTGCCCACCAGTGCTCATTAATCCCACCTATCAGTGCCAATTAGTTCCTCCTATCAGTACTCATCAATCCCACCTATCAGTGCCAATTAGTTCCTCCTATCAGTACTCATCAATCCCACCTATCAGCGCTAATGAATGCCGCTTGTCTCCTCAGCATGGCTCTGAGCTGAGAGTGTCTCTCTCTTACAGCTCAGAGCCGGTGTTCTATTGAATACTGCCTCCCATCCTCCCTCCCCCTCTGTCCTCTCTTCTACATGATGAGAGAGGAGACAGCCGTTCTGCTAATTTTCTCCCCGCCGCTCTCCTCCTGTGTGGGCTCTGCGGGAAGTGTGAACTCATTGGCTTCACACTTGACTTCCCACAGAGCACACACAGGAGGAGAGCGGCGGGGAGAAAATGAGCAGAACGGCTGTCTCCTCTCTCATCCCATGTGAGAGAGGACAGAGGGAGGATGGGAGGCAGTATTTAATAGAACACCAGCACTGAGCTGCATGAGAGAGACGCTCTCAGCTCAGAGCTGTGCGACTAGCAACCCTGCTGGGGCCCCCCGACAATGACAGGGCCCGGTCGCAAGTGCGACTGTTGCGACCCTGGTAGTTCCGCCACTGAGTCCAAGGTATTTAGTAAGAGGCATGATGAGTTTTTTGAAGTTGTAATTTTTTCCCACAATTCTTGGGAAATCTAAGAATTTTATTTATTTTTTACACAAAATTGTCATAATAACAAGTTATTTCTCACACCCCAAAATACATTCTTCTACTCGTCCCAAGTATGGCGATACCACATGTGTGAGACTTTTACACAGCCTGGCCACATAGAGAGGCCCAAAATGCAGGGAGCACCATCTGTTCTATGAGGATAAATTAAACATCTAATTTCCTGACTACCTATCACATTTTTGAAGGTCCTGGTGCACCAGGACAGTGGAATTACCTAATAATCACCCCATTTTGGAAAGCAAACACCTCAACGCATATTCTTTGAGGCATGGGCTGCAGATAGGTACTCGGGTACTCTGCAGCCCATCAGATTACCCAAGTACCTGTCTTCAGCTCATCAGTGTACCCGAGTACCTATCTGCAGCCCATCAGAGTACCCGAGTACCTATCTCCATCTCATCAGAGTACCCGAGTACCTGTCTCCAACCCAGAGTACCCGAGTACCTATCTGCAGACCATCAGAGTACAAGAGTACCTGTCTCCAGCCCAGAGTAACTGAGTACATATCGGCAGCTCATCAGATTACCCAAGTACCTGTCTCCAGCCCATCAGATAGGTACTAAGGTACTCTAATGGGTTGGAGACAGGTACTCTGAGGGGTTGTGACAGGTACTCGGGTACTCAGATGGTCTGAAGATAGGTATTCAGGTACTCTGGGCTGGGGACAGGTACTTGGGTACTCTGATGGGCTGGTGACAGGTACTCTGATGGGCTGGTGACAGGTACTCTGATGGGCTGGTGACAGGTCCTCTTTATTACTGTCGGCAATCAGTGTGTATTGGTGTGTACGGTAGGTGGTAACTAGCTGTTACTGCAATCTCCTTCTCACACACGATCAATGTGTGAGGAGAAGAACCCGGTAACAGCTAGTTACCGTGGCTTGTTTACATTCTGTGACTGTCTGTGATTGATACAGCCTGTCACGTGGTAAAGAGCCAGTTTTTAATTGATACAGCCCACCCCCGATCGGGGGTAAAGAGCCAGAGTGACACACCTCATCCCTGATCGCCGTTCCGCTTTGTACCTTCCTCATCTGTGTGCAATGTGCTCCAGAAGGACTTCCCTTCTGTGTTTCGCACAGCTACAGGGTCCAACTGCAATTGGCAAGCTTTTGTTAGTTAATGCATCCACTTTCACAGCCTCATTTCAGTTGCAGCGGGGGGTGCATCAGTTAAAATTACAATGGGAGATACAGGCACGCTGTGTATAGGCACGGCATCCTGTATCTCTTAAAATAAAGCACTTATACGCAAACTGACTAAGCCAGCACAGATGTGCTTCTGTGCTTGCTGTGGTCATATTCCAAAAGGAAGAAGGGGGGCTGGAAGGATCACCAGGTATTTGACAGAAATTTAGGAAATGACACAGAACATACTCCATTTACAAAGATGGCAGAGTGACACAGGCTGCAGAATGAGCTACACATCACTGTTTGGCTTGGTCATCAAGAAAAGGCTATAATTGTAACCAAAAATTTTCTCATTTCGAGAGTGCAACAGGTCCAGCACAGTAAAAAAGGTTGTCCTTTTGTCAGGTGTAGCAGACAGATTTGATGGCATGAAGCTTGTATCGTCTGGGTGTTTTCAACCTCAGTTCCACATGACTGCAGAGGCCACCAGATGTGTGCCCACTTGCAGAAATGGGAGTGGCCCTTCATTGGGAAGAAAAAGTGTTGCCTGTTTTGGGGGTTCCAGGATTTTTTCTGAAAGGAAATCTGTTTAGCTCCCAAGTCCTGAAAGGAGTAAAAGGGACACATCTTGTGTAAGTGTGGCCTTCCATTGTCCCACCTAAAGATGGGAAGGCCTGGAGAAACAAATATGAAAAATTGGGGATTTTTTTTTATTTCAAACCCATTTTTGTTTTTTTACAAAACAAATTGAAAAAAAGAAGTGTGAAATATGTCATTTATCATTGAATACCTTGCAATAGATATGTTCTTTTACAAACTATATAACATGAAAGATTTCTGAGACTTTATATAAAGTCGTAAATTATTGCAAGTTCTCCAAGCTGAAGACAACCAAATCCAAGAAAACAGTTCAAGTTACACCGTACTTCTCAAACTCAAGTACATTCCTCTGACAAATTAGTTCATCTTTTTTATTCTTTCAATGATTCTTATGTAGCGGGTATGTACTTTCCCGGGTGTAATTTAAACCTGGCAGAGACACCAGCAGTGTGCAGTTCCTTGCGGCCCAGCAGGTGGCGTTGTCGCCCTGGGCTGGGGTTGAACCATTGCTGTGTGCCGTGCCTCCTTTTTGTCCTCCCTCGGCAGCGGTATGGTGGGGCGGGGAACCTGCCGTGCTTGCTGGGGGAGGGTATAAAGGGGCCGGCCATCTTTGTCACGGGGTCGAGTCCCAGGCACCTTAAGCCTGAGGGCGGTGGTTCGTGTCAGTCCTCTAGGCGGCCTAGGCCTAGAGGACGTCCGGAGGTCGTGTTCCATCTCAGGCACCTTTAGCCTGGGGTGAGGTACTCGAATGGAGGTCAGGAGCTCAGTGCCCAACACTGAGTTCCGCGAGGGAAGGAGGTCCTAGGGAACCCAGGGATTGGGCACCCGAATCCGGAAGGCGTAATGGACCGGTGGGAGCTACTCACTTGAAGACCGGGTGCAGCAGATTGCCAGTGACAGGTGAGCCTCCCATCAGAGACCGCCTGGAAGGAAACCCCCCCCCCCGCTCGGAGAGGAGACCTCAGCCCACTTTCAAGGAGGAAAGTGGAGAGTTCATTGTGTCTGGGCCTACTCGCATCCGCACCTCCTTGTTTGTTCTGTTCTTTAAGGGAGTTTAACTGATTGTGCTGTTCACTCGAGAAGAATAAAGGAATGTTGGACTTTAATGGTGTGGGGCTCTTTACTGGTGGACATTGTTCAAGGTAACTCCAGGTGCACAACACTGACCCGAAGGTAGAGAAAGAACTTTGCTTACACCACACAGACAAATCTGTGGTGAAGGCTTGGCGAGGTGACCCCGCTCTCTCCCCTCTAAGGTACCCTTAGACAAGAGAAAGACGAGCTGATGCAAAGAGGGGAGTGAGGAGGCCGCTACACTTATTAAGGTTTTTCACCATCGTAGCATAATGTTTACCTATAGTCTGGTCAGTAAATTGGGTTTTCTTTTCCTCCTCTCAGTAAAATAATGAGACCAGTGGCAGCGCTAGGGAGTGACTTCTGGGGCTATAGCCCCAAATCTGGGGCCCATACCCTGAGACTCTTACCGGGTGCAGCAGGGCTGGATTAATGTAGGGGCTATTGGAGCTGCAGCTCCAGGCCCCTACCTTATTTTAACCCCAGCTGCCAATAAAGAACAGGCCCTCTGTCAGCCCCCCGCAGCCCACCATATCACAGCTGTGTCCCCATGTGGGCTCCGATCCTCCCTGATCCACCTTGTGCCTATATCCGTCTGTACGATGTGTGCAGGGGGAGATCTTCCACCTGCTGTGCAGGGAGCCTTGTACTAGGCACTGATGCCGTGCAGCAGTGGAAGATTCCAGTGTGCAATCCTAATTCGTGTGTGAGCCTCACACATACACATAGCAGAGCGGAGATCAGCCAGGTACACGGGGAACCTCTGAAAGGGAGCCCTCTTTAAAGGCAGGCTGGGGACCCTGATATAAGCGGGAGGCTCTCTGGGGACCCTGATATAAGGGGGAGGCTCTCTGGGGACCCTGATCTAAGGAAGGGCTCTCTGGGGACCCTGATGTAAGGAGGGGCTCTCTGGGGACCCTGATGTAAGGAGGGGCTCTCTGTGGACTCTCATTTAAGGAAGGGCTCTCTGGGGACCCTGATATAAGGAAGGGGCTCTCTGGGGACCCTGATGAAGGGGAACTCTCTGGGGATCCTGTAGTAAGGAGGGGCTCCCTGGGGACCCTGATGTAAGGAGGGGCACTCTGGGGACCCTGATATAAGGAGGGGCTCTCTGGGGACCCTGATGTAAAGGGGGCTCTCTGGGGACCCTGATATAATGAGGGGGCTCTGGGGACACTAATGTAAGAAGGGAGGCTCTCTGGGGACCCTAATGTAAGGGGGGCTCCCTGGGGACCCTGATGTAATGAGGGGGCTCTGGGGACCCTGATGTAATGAGGGGGGCTCTGGGGACCCTAATGTAAGAAGGGAGGCTCTCTGGGGACCCTGATGTAAGGGGGGCTCCGGGGGTCCTGATGTAAGGGGGGCTCTCTGGGGACCCTGATGTAAGGGGGGCTCCAGGGGCCCTGATGTAAGTGGGGGGGGGGCTCTCTGGGGACCCTGATATAAGGGGGGATCCACACTCAGATATGTAACAGTATTTTATGTATACAGTATATATATATATATATATATATATATATATATATATATATATATACACACAGTTAGGAGAACAAGTATTTAATACACTGCAAATTTTGCAGGTTTTCCTACTTACAAAGCATGTAGAGGTCTGTAATTTTTATCATAGGTACTCTTCAACTGTGAGAGACTGAATCTAAAACAAAAATCCAGAAAATCACATTGTATGATTTTTAAATAATTAATTTGCATTTTATTGCATGACATACCGTATTTATCGGCGTATAACACGCACTTTTTCCCCCTTAAAATCAGGGGAAAATCGTGGGTTCGTGTTATACGCCGATACTCACCTATCCCCGGCGATCTCCGCTGACTGTGAGCGGAGCGGAGCGGAGCGATCGCCGCCGAGATACACATAGCCGAGTGTATTCGGCTATACTCGGCTTTTCTCGGCTCCGCTCACAGTCACGCCCAGTCCCGCCATTGGACCTGTGATATGTCCATCATAGGGCGGGACTCGGCGTGACTGTGAGCGAAGCCGAGAAAAGCCGAGTAGAGCCGAATACACTCGGCTATGTGTATCTCGGCTCCGCCCATCCCTGCGTTCTCAGCGGCGTTCGCCGCGCTCCGCCCTGTATCAGCGGCGATCTCGGCGGCGCCAAATTTAAATTCAGGGCTGCACTGGACACTGGCAAGGCTGCACTGGACACTGGGCAATGCTGCAATGGACACTGGCAAGGGTGCACTAGACACTGGCAAGGCTGCACTAGACACTGGCAATGCTGCACTGGACACTGGGCAATGCTGCACTGGACACTGGGCAATGCTGCAATGGACACTGGCAAGGCTGCACTAGACACTGGCAAGGCTGCACTAGACACTGGCAATGCTGCACTGGACACTGGGCAATGCTGCACTGGACACTGGCAAGGCTGCACTGGACACTGGCAAGGCTGCACTAGACACTGGCAATGCTGCACTGGACACTGGGCAATGCTGCAATGGACACTGGCAAGGCTGCACTAGACACTGGCAAGGCTGCACTAGACACTGGCAATGCTGCACTGGACACTGGGCAATGCTGCACTGGACACTGGCAAGGCTGCACTGGACACTGGGCAAGGCTGCAATGGACACTGGGCAAGGCTGCAATGGACACTGGCAAGGCTGCACTGTGACAAGGCTGCAAATGACACTGGTAAGGCTGCATTTAAATGTAAATTTTTTTTTTCTTAAACTTCCCTCCTAAAAGTTTTTTTCCCTAAAATTCCCTGCTAAACTTGGGGTGCGTGTTATACGCCGGCGCGTGTTATACGCCGATAAATACGGTAAGTATTTGATCACCTACCAACCAGTAAGAATTCCGGCTCTTACAGACCTGTTATTTTTTCTGTAAGAAGCCCTCCTGTTCTTCACTCATTACCTGTATTAACTGCACCTGTTTGAACTCGTTACCTGTATAAAAGACACCTGTCCACACACTCAATCAAACAGACTCCAACCTCTCCACAATGGCCAAGACCAGAGAGCTGTGTAAGGACATCGGGGATAAAATTGTAGACCTGCACAAGGCTGGGATGGGCTACAGGACAAAAGGCAAGCAGCTTGGTGAGAAGGCAACAACTGTTGGCGCAATTATTCGAAAATGGAAGAAGTTCAAGATGACGGTCAATCTCCCTTGGTCTGGGGCTCCATGCAAGATATCACCTCGTGGGGCATCAATGATCATGAGGAAGGTGAGGGATCAGCCCAGAACTACGCGGCAGGACCTGGTCAATGACCTGACGAGAGCTGGGACCACAGTCTCAAAGAAAACCATTAGTAACACACTACGTCGTCATGGATTAAAATCCGGCAGTGCACGCAAGGTCCCTCTGCTCAAGCCAGCGCATGTCCAGGCCCGTCTGAAGTTTGCCAATGACCATCTGGATGATCCAGAGGAGAAATGGGAGAAGGTCATGTGGTCTGATGAGACAAAAATAGAGCTTTTTGGTCTAAACTCTATTTGCCGTGTTTGGAGAAAGAAGAAGGATGAGTACAACCCTAAGAACACCATCCCAATCGTGAAGCATGGAAGTAGAAACATCATTCTTTGCGGATGCTTTTCTGCAAAGGGGACAGGATGACTGCACCGTATTGAGGGGAGGATGGATGGGGCCATGTATCGCGAGATCTTGGCCAACAACCTCCTTCCCGCAGTAAGAGCATTGAAGATGGGTCGTGGTTGGGTCTTCCAGCATGACAACGACCTGAAACACACAGCCAGGGCAACTAAGGAGTGGCTCCGTAAGAAGCATCTCTAAGTCCTGGAGTTGCCCAGCCAGTCTCCAGACCTGAATCCAATAGAAAATCTTTGGAGGGAACTGAAATTCCGTATTGCCCAGCGACAGCCCCAAAACCTGAAGGATCTGGAGAAGCTCTGTATGGAGGAGTGGGCCAAAATCCCTGCTGCAGTGTGTGCAAACCTGGTCAAGAACTACAGGAAACGTATGATCTCTGTAATTGCAAACAAAGGTTTCTGTACCAAATATTAAGTTCTGCTTTTCTGATGTATCAAATACTTATGTCACGCAATAAAATGCAAATTAATTACTTAAAAATCATACAATGTGATTTTCTGGATTTTTGTTTTATGCGGCGTACACACGATCGTTTTTCATGCCATTTTTTAAACCAACGTTTTTCTCGTCGTTTTTTTTCATGTTTCTTCTCAAGCCTGTCTTACGTACACACGATCATTAAAAAAAACGCTCGAGCAAAGCGCAGTGACGTACAACACGTACGACAGCACTATAAAGGCGAAGTTCCATTTGAATGTGCTATCTCCATTACGAACGCTAGTTTTACCAGAACGAGCGCTCCCGTCTCATACTTGATTCTGAGCATGCACGTTTTTTTTCCCTTCGTAAAAGCATGCACACTATCGTTTTTTAACGTCGTTAAAAAAAACGACATGAAAAAATAGAGCATGTTCGAAATTTTTAATGCCCGTTTTTCACGCCGTTAAAAATGCTCTGGAGCATACACACGATCGGTTTTAATGCCCATTTTTAAAAATGGCATTTTTAACGGCATGAAAAACGATCGTGTGTATGGGGCATTAGATTCCATCTCTCACAGTTGAAAAGTACCGTACCTATGATAAAAATTACAGACCTCTACATGCTTTGTAAGTAGGAAAACCTGCAAAACCGGCAGTGTATCAAATACTTGTTCTCCCCACTGTATATATATATATATATATATATATACACACACACACGTGTATATTATATATGTGTATGCCCGCCCCAGCGTATGACTTTCTTTACTTCGCTGCTATGAGCTCTAGCCCCAGATCAGACCTATCATCGCCCCTGGTTTAGGCCAACATCTAGAGTTTGGAAACATTTTCACAGTGCAATTTCTTTTGAGAGCAAAGCTGCAATTTGCAAATATTGTGAGAAGAAATATTATTTTCCAAATGCTACAAGGATGACAAAACACATCCTTGCATGCTAGAGGTACCATAAAGACATTAAAAATACTTTAAATTATGAGGACCATAATGAAAGTACAAGTAGCTTTTTCCCTCCAGAGTTCTCATTGCATAAAAACGATTTTTTAAGTGAAGGCAGCAGTTTTGGTTATAAATTCACATCACATACATAGTGGTAGCATGAGGGTAACAAACACTGTCATTACTCTTTCTGCTGCTTCCGAGTCACTACAAAGTTTTTTTCACAAGCAGCATCTTCAAGTAAGGAAGTGTTACAAACCACTGCCTCCCAAAATACACAATATCTTCATTTATAAAGAAAATGACACCTGAAAATCAGGAGAACATCTATTGCAAGAGCAATATTTATTTCTGGATCAGCATTTTCAATAACTGAAAATGCATATTGGGATAACGTTTTTCAATTATTAGGAGGGAAAGGGGGGTGGTTACTTGTTCTTGTGTATATGTGAAATGTTATTAACATATGTAGCGGGTATGTACTTTTAAAACTGGTAAGGACACCAGTGATGCATAGTTCCCTGCGGCCCAGCAGGTGGCGCTGTCACTTTGGGCCGGGGTTGAACCATCGCTGCAGTGCCGTACCCTTTGTGACCTGTCGCAGCGGTTGTACGGCGGGGTGGGGAACCCGCCGTGCTTGCTGGGAGAGGGTATAAAGGGGCGGACATCTTCGCCACGAGGTTCGAGTCCCAGGCACCTTCAGCCTGAGGGCTGTTGTTGCGGTCGGTGTCCAGGCGGCCTAGGCCTGGACACTTGGAGTTCGTGTTCCATCCCAGACACCTTCAGTCTGGGGTGAGGTACTCAGCGGGAGGCCTGGGGCCCAGTACCTTCCGCTGGGTCCCGCGAGGGAGGGATCGTCCTAGGGGGCCCCGGGAGTGGGGCACCCGAATCCAGAGGCATAAGGGACCGGAGGAGGGACTCACCCGAAGACCTGGTGCAGCAGATTGCCAGTGCCGGGTGAACCTCTGGAGACCGCCCGGAGGGATATCTTTCCCGAACAGGGGCCAAGTTCAGAGAGGAAGTTCAGTCCACGTTCAATGACCGGTGGCAGCGGTCCAACTATTCCAATCAGGTCAGTGGCAGAGACCTGCTATTAGGCCTGTGGCAGGGGCCTCAACAGTTCATCCGGTCGGTGGCAGCGACCAAAACTCACGGTCGGTGGCAGAGACCGTGCGCCAGGCCTATTCGCTAGCAAAGGAATAGGAGAGTTCAGTTGTGCCTGGGCCTACTCATTCCCACACCCCCATGTTCGTCTGTTATTGGAAGTTCAACTGATTGAGTTCATCCTATTGTACGAGAAATAAAGGAGTGTTGGACTTTCGATTGGTGTGGGGCTCTATTATTGGCAGACACATCTCCATGGGACAACTGGGGCTTCGTATGCAGTGGACAGACCCGGAGGTAAATCAACTAACTTTGCTCAACCCTCCTACACACACGAGGGGAGAGCTTGGCGTAGTGTCCCTGCACTCTCCTCTCACAGGTACCCCTAGACACAAGCCCCTCACACGAGGAATTGCAGAGAGGGAGAGTGAGGCTCCGCTACACATATATAGTCCTTGTTATTCCATTTGTAATAAAAAATAACATTTAAAAAAGCAAGTTTAGTTTATTTTCTGAATAAGCTGTACTTTTATTTTAAGCATAATACTTTTATATGCAATACATTTCACATTCCTAGTGTAAAAAATTACTTTAAATTTTTAAAATGACTCCACGCTGAATTTTTTTTACATTTTCCAAAAATCAAATTTTTTTCAGAAAAAAACAGGGAAAATGTTTTTTCCCCCAATGGTTTCAAAAGTTACAGCAATGTTACACTTCTAGTCCCACCACCAGGATGCCTGAGGTTCCACTGTTGCAATGTGATATGTGCTGTAATTCTTTGAAGATGCCAAGCTATACTGTGTGGTTGGTTCCCAGAAAAATCATAATCCAAGATGGCGCTTGCACATACAAAGTGTATCGTCCTGCCCAGTAGCATAGGCAGGTGGGCCACACGTGCACAGTCAGTAGCAAGGCTGCACCTGCACAGTGCGTTGGTGGTCCTCAAGAACCACAGGCTGGGTGGTGCTTGCATGCCCAATGCTTAAACCGCCTACAAAGACTGCCAGAGAGCCTAGAACATTAGTACCAGAGCACCCTTTGATGGTGTCAGCTGATCACTTCCTGCAGCTCCTGGACACAGTGGGTAAAAACCTTTGACTGCATCCAAGTTCCTCACAGCCCCAGGGGCAGGAACCAGCACTGGGAACCCCAGTTAGGGTCAACTTACAATGAACACACAGAGCCTTAACAGCTCAATCTCCACCGCTACAAGGCATATCCTGCAGGGTCTTCCACAACTAGGCTATGCCACAGCAGGCCATGACCCTAAACCTGTATAGCACCCTGCCAGCTGAAGGCCAGCCATAGGCAAGAAAGCAGCAAGTAAGGGGTCAGATTGTATGTGGAAAAGGAGGAACAATATATAAAGTCAGACATTTTATTTTTTCTGAAATAACCTTTCTACACAAAGTCACTATGAAGGGGGGAAGATCCATTTTAATGTTGCAGAAAAGACCAAAAAACAAAGGTAACAGAAATGATTTTCCATTGCTTTCTGTATAATGTTCCATTGTATATCTATCCAGATGGATTTGCTTGCATAAGCGTGATACTGACAGCCAGCACCATAAGGTTGTTGTTCCTCATGTGGCTTGCTCTTTCCATATCCCTGGAGACCCTCACATTCTGTTATTTATGCCAGAATATAACTATGTCATAGGGCATACACAAATAATGAGGGAACAGTTAAACAGTGTCTTAATTAGCCAAATGGAGACAAAACAAAATTAGTAGTGTGATGTATATTTTTCCTGGTACCAACCTCTATTTACTATTCTTTCCCCACAAAAAGAATAAATGCAAGTAACATATCAGTGGATCAAAATGGGAATGGCTTCAATGCAAAATTTGACCTTAAAAATATAACTACCTGAAGAGTTAGAAGATTTAAAGTGGGAGTAAATTCCCATGTACGATTTTTACCTATAGGTAAGCTTAAAGAAAGGCTTACCTATAGGTACTGTAAATATTCCCTAAACGTGCACTGTTTAGGAGATATTTACCTTAGATGCAGCCGGTGGCGTCAATGGCCCATGTGCTCTGAAGGAACGGCATAGCCGTGCCATTCCTTTAGAGTCGTACTGTAAACACAACTTCCGCACGGAAGCCAATCAGATAGACGAAGCCCGCAAACCCAGAAAGAAGACCGAGTGAAGATGGAGCGCTTTCAGCGGTGACCGCGCGCAGCTGGAGGGCTCAGTTTTCAGCTACATCTTTCATAATGGATGACTTAACCGCTGTAGGACCGGCCACCGTCAAGCGGAGGCAAAATGGCTCTCCTGCGCGAATCGCCGTAGGTGTACGGCGGCTCGTGCAGGCTCAGTTGCGCGCTGCGGGTGCATGCCTGCGGGTCGGGAGGACTCGATGTTCTCCGGCGGCCCGCGATTGCCTTGTACACAGGCAGAACGGAGAGATGCCTATGTAAACAAGGCATTTCCTCATTCTGACAGGCGACATGACAGGGATCCACTGTTCCCAGTAGTCTATCATGTCCCAGTAAGCCAATGCCCCCCACAGTTAGAAACACTCATAGGGAACACAGTTAACCCCTTGATCGCCCCCTAGTGTTAACCCCTTCCCTGCCAGTGACATTTATACAGTAATCAGTGGCTATTTTTTAGCTCTAAACACTGCATAAATGTCAATGGTCCCAAAAAAGTGTCAAAAGTGTCCGATCTGTCTGCCACAATGTCGCAGTCCTGCTAAAAATTGCTGATCACCACCATTACTAGTAAAAAAAAAATAATAATAAAAATGCCATAAATCTATTCCCTATTTTGTACACGGTATAATTTTTGGGCAAACCAATCAATATACGCTTATTGTGATCTTTTTTTTTTTAACAAGAAGTATTGTGATCTTTTTTACCAAAAATATGTATGTAGCAATACCCCCAGTTAAGAGGGCTGCAGGTATAGTTTTGGGCCTATAACACACTGCTGTCAACCCCCAGGAACTGGCTCTAACCTCCCCTGGCACAGCTAGCACAAATGGAAGTGTGAAACCCACTAGGCTATAGGAATCGCCACTCCGCAATAAAGCATACACAATGGTTAATATCAAATTACCTGAGCCGACTGCTTCAGCTGGGATAAACAGTACGCCACACACTTGCTTGCTTAACCACAAATACTTTTACAGAATAGAAATATAAAGTTAGACAATGGTACATTTATCTATGCAGGGCCCTGCAATATCAATAGTCAAGCAAATAACAAGTATTATGTTCTAACAGTCTTATGCGCACTCAATGTCTCTTAATATACTACGCTCGCGAGCCTTCCCCTCGTGGCCAATATGGCTTCCAAACAATGTCTCCCTGCTGAACAGTCAGGCCTGACTAATTCACACACAGTTAGTTCATTGAGAAGGTTCTTCCCTAGCAATGGTGGTGCACTTTGTAGGTTATTTGTAATCCAATGGTATTAAACTGTTGGTTACTCAGCAAGCAATAAAACAACTTAACTCCGGCTGCACAACACACTGTTTCTTCGGTAACGGTGGGCCCTGACCAAAGAATACTGGGCCTAAAAGGTAGTCAAAGTATACTGAGCAAGTGCTTGCTCACGCGACCGGACCAGTCCGTACAACCGACTTCAGTAACTGATGTTCCGGAATACAGTCTCACGATACCCGTAGTCTCCGATCCTATCAACCATCCGCGAGAGATAGATAGATGAGACGACTCTGGGTTCTCCAGTGACGATTAGCAAGCTCTCCGGATCCTCTAGGCCCAGGCTCTCTGGCCTAGTCCAAACAACAGGCCCCAACGTAGGCTCCACTTGCTAGGAGGGCGGTGTCCGAAGAGACCTGCGTGCTGCTCACCCTCCTTAAATAGTCCTTCCCCAGCAGACCTTGCGCCGGGCAATGCACTGTGGGTGCCCCGCTGCACACTGGGCATGGTAGTCTTTGTGCTCATTCAAAGCGATACCCCGCTGCTTGTAGAAGAATACATATTGGCCTAAACTGATGGAGAAAATTGTTTTAAAAAAAATAAATGTGGGATATTTACAATAGCAAAAAGTAAAAAGTATAGTTTTTTTTTCAAAATTGACACTCTTTTTTTGTTTATAGCACAAAAAATTTAAACTGCAGAGGTGATCAAATACCACCAAAAGAAAGCTCTATTTGTGGAAAAAAGTGGACACCAATTTTGTTTGGGTACAACGTCGCACGACCGTGCAATTGGCAGTTAAAGCAACGCAGTGCCGAATCGCAAAACTGCTCTGGTCATTGAGGGGGTAAAACCTTCTGGGGCTGAAGTGGTTAAATTGCTTGGGGCCTGATTTTTTATTTTTTTTGGGATGCGGTTTACTACCGCTTTAAAGTGCATGTGATGGTATTTTTTTATTTTTTCTTTTTTAAAAATGTTTTTGAATAAAGTAAAGAAGGGTTGGACCCCATGTCAAGTTTATCTTGCTCTTTGTGTTTCTGTTGAATATTTTTTTTCACTTTTTTTTTTTCCTATGGTGTCTTCAGAACGTGAGAAAACCTCCCCAGTAGGACACAGGCAACAAAAAGTAACCATGATAGCAGTTTTAACCCTTCGGTACTTTCACTTAGTGTGACGCAAAGCTAATTCACTCAAATAATTTTATTCCTTTAAAATGTTGCCTTTTTCTGTTTGTCTGTTTTGTATTGTGTATTGTGCCAAATGTTTTGCCAAAGGAATATTAATCATTTTAAAGTGGTAGTAAGCCGCAAAAAAAACCCCATAAAAATCTTTTCCCTGCAAATTGATGTCGTAATGTGCTAGTATGTTTTGGAGACTAGCACATTATGAAAGACTTATCTGAAACCAGAGCCCTCCAGCAGTGAGCTTTCACCACTGACAGGACTTACATCTTCACCTGTTCTTCCATCAAGGTTGGTGGGCAACTGATGTTTGCCTGGTTGAGCCGGGGTAATGTTTTTATAGGCTTACCTGTAGGTATAAATGAAAAAAGTCTTTACTACCACTTTAAAGCAGAGCCCTGCCAAAATTTTTTTTTTTTTAAAGTCAGCAGCTACAAATACTGCAGCTGCTGACTCTTAATATATGGACACTTACCTGTCCAGGGTGCCCGCAATGTCGGCACCCGAAGCCGACCCATCCCTCAGCTCCGGGTGCAGGCTCCAGCATCTTGATTAAGGGAATTAGGAAGTGAACTGGTCCCTGCTGTCTTCTGGGACCTGTGCGTCTCCAAGAAGACAGTGAGGGGGGAGGTGCCAGACATAGCGTAAATCGCAGCGGAATCTGTGGCGATCTATTGCCGGAAGTGGGAGCAAATCCCTGGATTATACAGGTATTTTCTCCCCCCTCCCCCCATGAAAGGTGCCAAATGTGACACCGGAGGGGGGGGAGGAACCAGAAAAGCAGAAGTTCAATTTTTGGGTGGAATTCCACTTTAAGTGTAAGAGGCTGCCAGTACAAAGATCAGTTGGAAGAGAGTTCCGCAAGCATTGTGAGGCAATAAGAACATTAGAGTTGGGTTTCCCTGATAACCCTGGTTCTCTTTACAGTTGTCACTAGCAACATCAAGGGGAAAACAGTCATTGAAAAAAGGAATAAAGAGGAACTTGAGCCCCAGATCATAATCTGCTTTATGACTTCCACCACCCACTGGTACACAAACTGGAGTTTTTTAGAACTATACAACACTGAGTTAAGATTGGAACAACAGAGTCTAAAAAAAAAAAAAACACACACATCTAGAAGTGCTTTTGAAGGCTTGTGGCTACCCTATTAAACATTTATGAGCTTAAGCAAGACATGCTTTTTCCTCTTGTTTGTTGAACAGTCTCATAACACAGAAAAAAGACAGCTATCACATATGTGGCTACAGTGTCGGAAAAATTGAAATAATTTTTAATGAGCATCACACCCCTGTGTAACGTATACTGTATGCAGTTTAACGTACTGAGGAATGCAATTGGAGAGACAAGCAACCTAAAGTGAACAAAAATGCATGGCCTAACACAGGGAGGTAAGCTCTGCAGGTCAGGGCTCAATAGTCTTTAAAATGATGTGCCTTAAAAAGACAGGTGCACATTTTGGATAAAGAAGACAACTGCCTTACAAGAGACAAGAAAAAGTCCACCTACATCAAACTGAAACAAGGATCTCTAAATAGGTGGTGTGGGGGACCTACATATAACTCCATTTAACATTTTTACCCCAGCCATTTGACAAAAATGCATCCCTTCAGTGAAGTAACGCGAACAGTCGAGGCATGTCCCAGACTCCTTGGCACCATTATGCAAAACGAACAGTCATTTCACAAACATTCACACCTCCCATCATGTTCCTGCAAAATCAATATCTGCCTTGACATATCTCATGGTAAATTAATTAAGGAGTCAAAGAAGTATGCCAAGAAGGACGAGGATTATGCCTGGACACTGATCCGGCTTTTCTCCTGAGCAGGACTTTCCTCACTCCCTTGGTGGTGTGCTTGCTCCAGATGCTTCATAAACCCTCAGGACGAAACAAAGCAAGTAAGACACTCCTTTTTTATCAGTATATTGAGGACTTAAACGTCCTGAAGCTCTGCGTGGTGGGAACTCTGTGCAAGGTTTCCAATATGGCCCCCCAGACTGAACCTGTGGATGGCTCCTCCAGCGCATGGTATCCCTGACCTTATGGAGGTTTTTACCACCTGCTAAACAGCTTTGACATCCAAGATAAATGCTGTTCAGTTGGATATTGGACTGATCTGCCACGATTTAAACATTTAGACTACGGTGGAGCACGAATCTGCTATTCGCGCATTGCAAATTAAACTTGCCACGAATCTCAGCAGGAGGAACAACCTCTGAATGGTGAGGCTGGCTGAAGGAGTTGAGGCGAAGAATTTGACCCTGTTTGTGGAGTAAATACTTCTGTCAGGTATCAGATAAGACCAGAACTGTGTGGACTGCAACAGAGGAAACCCAAACGCGTGTAAGTGAAATATAATGATTTATTAAAGATAAGTGAAATAATATAATACAACCACCTCCAATACCACACAGTGCACAACAATCAATACCAAACAGAACCCACAAATAATACCAGTAACAGACAAATATATACAAGTAATGGGGAAAACCAGAATCATAAACAGGGCCAGGCCAGGGTCGTCAACGGGAGGTCAGCAGCTGGGGAAAGGGAAAACAAACAGGACAAGGAGAGGATGGATGGATGGATCACAGGAGGGATGGGTAAAGGTACAAGGCTCAGGGTTT
Organism: Rana muscosa; assembly: GCA_029206835.1. NCBI lineage: Eukaryota > Metazoa > Chordata > Amphibia > Anura > Ranidae > Rana > Rana muscosa. The sequence goes on along the minus strand of CM055122.1, from coordinate 59,935,560 downwards.
AGGTAACAGACAGGAACAGGATCAGGTACAGATGCAAAGCTTCTCAGGTTCAGGGTCAGGGTGCAGGGAAAGATACCAAGGCAAAGTATGAGTGTGTCTGCCGGGTATTTATACACATCTCCTGCAATCAGACTCAGGTGATGCCTGATTGCAGGAGATGATGTCAGCCCCACACTGCCAGGAACCACCTGCTGGTGGACTCCAGTACTGCGGCCCAAAGATCACACAATACCACCACCAGGGGAAAGCTCCCCTGGCAGATCCAGAAAGCCAGGAGACACCTGCTGGTGGACCACAGTACTGCATGCCAAATATCAGGCAGTGTCATCAGCGGATGGATCCTTCCCTGACAGTACCCCTCCTCAAAGGAGTGGCCTCCGGACGCTCCAACTAGCTGCTGCTGGGACAAGTCCCTGGCATCAAGTCGGGCAGCGAGCAGAGTCACACTAAGCTGGGTATGAACACAGTCCAAAGTATGAAACCAGGTGACGGGCAGCTCAAGCTGAGCAGCAGGCGTAGACATAACAAGCTCAACAGCAGGCACATCAAGCTGGGCAGCGGGCAGCGGCACATCAAGCTGGGCAGCAGGCACAGGCACATCAGGCTGGGTAGCAGACCAGGGCAAATCAGGCTGGGCAGAAGACAGGGGCACATCAGGCTGGACAGCAGACAGGGGCACATCAGGCTGGACAGCAGACAGGGACACATCAGGCTGGACAGCAGACAGGGGCTCATCAGGCTGGACAGCAGACAGGGGCACATCAAGCTGGGCAGCAGGCACGGGCAAATTAAGCTGGGCAGCAGGCACGTGCACATCAAGCTGGGCAGCAGGCACAGGCACATCAAGCTGGGCAGCAGACTCCGGGTCGTCGAGCTGGGCAGCAGGCACTGGGACATCAGGTCGAGCATCAGGCTCCGGGTCCACGAGCTGGGCAGCAGGCTGAGTAACGGGCCCCGGCCCAGTGGGCTGGGTAACTGGCCCCGGATCAGCGAGCCTGACACCGGGTACTGGCCCAGAAAGTCGGGTGACGGGCACTGGCATGACAGGCTGAGACACGGGCACTGAAACTTCAGGCTGAGGCTGGGACACCGGATCTTTCGGCTGGAACACCGGATCTTCAGACTGGGACACTGGGACTTCAGACTGGGACACCGGGACTTCAGACTGGGACACCGGATCTTTAGGACAGGACACCGGATCTTTAGGCTGGGACACCAGGACTTCAGACTGGGACACCGGCACTTCAGACTGGGACATCGGGACTTCAGACTGGGACACCAGGACTTCAGACTGGGACATTGAGACTTCAGACCGGGACACGAGACTTCAGACTGGGACACAGGCACCAGAACTTCAAGCAGGGACACAGGCACCGGAACTTCAAGCGGGGATACAGGCACCAAGACATCAGACTGGAAGGCAGTCACCAAGACATCAGACTGGAAGGCAGGCACCAAGACATCAGACTGGAAGGCAGGCACCGAGACATCAGACTGGAAGGCGGGCACCGAGACATCAGACTGGAAGGCAGGCACCAAGACATCAGGCTGGGATACATGCACCGAGACATCAGGCTAGGATACAGGCACCGAGACATCAGGCTGGGACACTGGCATTGGGACTTCAGGCCGGGACACTGGTTCTGGCACTTCAGGCTGGAACACTGGCACTTCAGGCTGGAACAGATTGGCGGGTGTAGAGGCAGGTTGGGTTAACGGCAAGATCGTATTGTTGGAAAAAACTTCCATTTTTTTCTTTGGCTTAGCCACAGAAGCTCTGTGGGTGACTGCAGGACTGTAGCTAAGGGGTGCAGCAGACTGGGAAGGAGGAGGGTTGGAATATGGCAGGGAAGAGGTAGCAGTAGCTGGGGGAAGTTCTTGTGGGTTTGCAGGCAGCTGAGTATACAGTAACGTTCCTACATATTGTGTCTTGCAAGGACAGGTAATCAAGTAGACGATAAATTGTGTAGAACAGGCGGCGAAGCATTTCATTTGATACTGTTGAGAAGTGCAGGTGGATACAAAAGTTTACGACTTTCGTCTGCCAGAACTGTTATGAGCGCACACATTGCATTTTTTACAGGGGTAATACCCATTAAGGTGTTCAAAGAAAACAGGTCTGATCAGAGGATCGATTACATTGGGAGCAATAGAACCACTCAATGGCTGAGCTCCTCTATATATAATGCCTGCTCTTTCAGGGAGTACTGGACCCAAAAGTCTATCGTTCTTTAGGACCTTCCAGTGTCGACTGAAAATATCTTTAATTTGCCTATGCTGTTTTGAAAAAGATGTAATGAAAGACCACTTAAACTTATCATTTTGAATCCGTTGATTTTTATCTGATAGTAAATTGTTCCTATCAAGTAAAGCTATTTTGCCGATTTCCTCATCCATATTTTTAGGATCATAGCCTTTTTCAACAAAACGAGATTTGAGAATAGTAGCTTGATGTTTATAGTCGGACACATTAGTGCAGTTCATTCTTAATCTTAGAAATTGGCCCCGGGGAACGGATTTTAACCAGGACGCATGAAGACAGCTGTCAACTGGAATATATCCATTCCTGTCCGTGGGTTTGAAGAAGGTTTTAGTCACCAGTTGTTGATCTGATATCGAAATTTCTAGGTCTAAGAAGTGTATTATGGAAGTACTTGACTCATACTTCAATTCGATACCTCTGTTGTTATTGTTCAGTATGGTCATGAACTAATTCAGGGAAGTGGGGTCACCCTGCCACAGGAGGAGGATGTCGTCGATGTAGCGTGCCCATAAGACCAATTCTGGTCTATTAAGGGCATATACGACATCCTCCTCCCATTGGGCCATAAATAGGTTGGCCAGGCTGGGAGCAAACTTTGCCCCCATAGCAACACCCTTTTCCTGCAAAAAGAAGGTACCCTTGAACCAAAAATAATTTTGTTTAGTGGCAAACAGTAGCAACAGATACTTGTCTTTGTGTTGAGTGATATGAGTGACAGATTGTGAGCCAGCACCTTTGAGCTTGTCTTTGACAGCTCATGGTGTATTCTGAGCCATCTTTCTGTTTCAACACCCTCCCTGCTGTGATAGTGACAGTGTCTTTTCATGTCGCCCGGTGGTGTCCTTTTAATAGTATTAATAATATTTCCCACTGATCAGCCTTTTAATGTATTTTTGCTTTGGCAGATCCTTGCTTTATGTATCAGCCCTCTCATATTTTAATGTTCTATAGATGTGGGTTAGGGGCGTGTGCTATCATTCCCCATGGTAAAAAGAAATAAATGCGCTACCCCAAAAAACACATAAATAATAACAACTCTATGAAAGGAGGTGAAGCAGCTGCACTGGAATATGACAAATTCAAACAAAATAGAAGGTAATAGTGCAGCGCTACATATAGGACAGTGAGAGCTGGAATGTAACTCAAATGTTACCATAAATAGAAACACACAAAAAAAGAAGGGAAGGTGCAGGCTGAACGCCCCACCCAATGTGCAGTGTCCACAGCACTAAACAAAGTGATAAGTGTCCAAAAACAGTGAATAAATAACATGGAATGGATGTACTCATTCTGGCACAATTCTTCACGTGGATGATGACATACATGTGCGCTTACCAGAAACGTTGGACCCGAATGTCATACGACAGCGGATCAATTGAGCTTGAGAGTATCTCCAACGGCTGCTCCACAATAACGTCACCGGATCTCTGATGGGTGATGAGGTATACTGGCTGGACGATCAGATATCCTCAATCCTGGATGGAACTAATGGATCCAATACTTCTTGGGTCTCCAATACCCTCAAGGCTGGAGGTTTTACCAGAAGGTTGGTATTCTGGATCCTGGTATTCAACCGGACGGTGGGATACAATCGAGCTTAGATGAAAAATACCCCGACAAGGGTATTGTAAAGGGACCAACTGGAGAAAACTGAAAAAAACTTTTCTTCACCGAATTCATGCAAAGAGAAGAAAAAAATTGGGGGCTCCAATGGTGTAGGTCAAAAAATGTTTTTTTTTTATCAAAAAAACACCAACATACAGAAATAAAAAGTGATCACAGTTCATATATTAAAAGGCAACATGGGAAGCAAAATGCATAGCCCTGAAAAGTTTTTTTCAGTTTTCTCCAGTTGGTCCCTTTACAATACCCTTGTCGGGGTATTTTTCATCTAAGCTCGATTGTATCCCACCGTCCGGTTGAATACCAGGATCCAGAATACCAACCTTCTGGTAAGACCTCCAGCCTTGAGGGTATTGGAGACCCAAGAAGTATTGGATCTATTAGTTCCATCCAGGATTGAGGACATCTGATCGTCCAGCCAGTATACCTCATCACCCATCAGAGATCCGGTGACGTTCCTGTGGAGCAGCCGTTGGAGATACTCTCAAGCTCGATTGATCCGCTGTCAAATGACATTCGGGTCCAACGTTTCTGGTAAGTGCACATGTATGTCATCATCCACGTGAAGAATTGTGCCAGAATTAGTACATCCATTCCATATTATTTATTCACTGTTTTGGACACTTATCACTTTGTTTAGTGCTGTGGACACTTTGCACATTGGGTGGGGCATTCAGCCTGCCCCTTCCCTTCTTTTTTTGTGTGTTTCTATTTATGGTCACATTTGAGTTACATTCCAGCTCTCACTGGCCTATTTGTAGCGCTGCACTATTACCTTCTACCCTATCATTCCCCATGGCTGGCGCCTACCCTCTGCCTCACTCTTGGGGCGGGGACCCTTTTATGACGCTGTGATGCAGGGCACTGCGCCTTCTCTTTGTTGTCATGTATGTGGGCGGAATATTCTTGGCGCTTCAGGCGTCATTCTGGTCCGCCCCTTCCCTTTGAAATTTTAGCTTCTGATTTGCCATGACGCCGCGGATGCGCCCAGCGTCACACCGCTCCTATTGGTCACCTAAAACGAGGCCTGAAGCACAAACCATCATCTGGTTTCTAATGTGTAGATGGGCGCTTCACTCTGAGGCTTGAAGCGCACGCGATTGCCGCATTCCCGGAAGTGAACTAGTGCCTGTTACTCCATATACACTATATAAGCGCAGTAGGTACAGACTAGTATACACCCCTGTAGAAGTCCTTTAGGACGAAATGCATAGGGTCCTACGTTTGCTGCCTATACTGCGCCCTTGTCTACATCTGTGATCACTCTGTATGAATCGCTGGATTCTTACTGCCTTTGTTTTTTAAACTTTTTTAATAAACCCTACTTGCTGTTTTTGATCTACTCCATGTGGAGGCTTTTTCTTTTTCTTTTACATTTCGTATGCTGTTAACCTTTGGAGAGACACTTCCCTTTGGCTTATCGCATCTAAGTTCCTGAGAACTGAGAAGCCTGATGTTTACCACCATTCCTGCTGCGGATTGATCGGCAACTATCCAAGAGAGAAGTCCCAGGATTAACAACAGGATCGTCACTCTTGCCTTTGCTTATTTGACCCACCCCTAATCGGTTTGTGGGTCCACGCCACACGGTAAGAGTACCCATCTTTATATCTTTGATGTTGTATTCTTTTTCCTGTGTACACTCTCTACTCTCCAATCATCAGGATTGTCATTATCTATCCCTTTCATTAGCCTGCTGTTTTGGATATTATTTCAGCTTATAGACACTTTTCATTATCATGGACTCCTACACAGGAGCCTGACTTATTTCCATTCACCAATCCTTGCACGGATATGTCATTTCCATTGACTTTATGATTCACATTTTATTTTGTGTTTTTCGCTCATCATACAGTTTTATATGTCAATGTTTTTTTGTCTACCCATGAATATTTATATGGACACTTTATATTATGAGATATACTTTTATTGAAATTTATGTGTATATGTGACATTTCCTTTGTCACTTTTCTTCACTTTAATAGCGCTGCACTTCCCTACCTTCACTATATATACACTTTCTATTTGTTCAGTGTCAGCAGCTGTCCCACTTTCACCCTAGCAGCGCTGTATTTCCTCTTATTTCACATGGAATGTATGGTGCCTGAACTCATCAGTAAAGAGGTCCCTGGTATTTAATTACTTTCAGAGGTTTTCTCTAAATTTAGGAACCCCACACAAAACACACTTCTTATGCTTCCACATTCTAGGCCTGGTGAAGGCATGGGTGGGTTACCATTATCATGCACCTACTTATGCTAGGTATGCTAGGGGAGATAATATCCTAGTTCATAAATCTCTATCTTACCAGCCTATTGATCTGAAAATAAACCCAGAGGCAGGTATGTCATATTACATGCTTTAAATGATATATTACTTTTGTTATAGATGGCCTCTATATAACTCCTCTGGGAAATACCAACTTATTGTAGGCATTATTGTAGATGTTATCTCAATATGGCACTGAAAATGTTCTGTTGCTAGGTGACTTTAATCTGGTACAATGCCCTGATCTGGACAGATTCCAACCTACTTCTAGATTGTCCTCTGATCTTTTTCAATGGGCGTCCGTTTGTACCCTGATGCTTGCCTGGTGACATTTCTAGCCCTTCATTAGGGAATATATTTGTCATTCAGCCACTTGTAGATCATTCTTCCATATTGATTTGGCTTATGTCTCCTCTGCTGCTTTGCGGAGAATGGCAATGCATTATGACAACATTTGGACGAAGTTAAATGATGTTTGTGGAACACAAAATTAGCATGACTGGGACAATTTGGCATCACCAACATTTCTGAATGACACTGTACTTGCTTACATAGGCTTTTGATACTTAGTAAATGCAAATGTCATTGAGCACATTAAATGTAAATGTTAGGCTTTTTAGGGTAATGGAGAGAAAGGGGTATTTTTTTATTTTGATTATTTAATTAATTAATATTGAAATAAATAATATTTCTTAAACGTTTTTCTATTTTCTTCATGAGTGTGTGTGTGTAGCGGGTATGTACTTTCCCGGGTGTAATTTAAACCTGGCAGAGACACCAGTGATGTGTAGTTCCCTGCGGCCCAGCAGGTGGCGCTGTCGCCCTGGGCTGGGGTTGAACCATTGCTGTGTGCCGGGTCTCCTTTTTGTCCTCCCTCGGCGGTGGTATGGTGGGGCGGGGAACCCGCCGTGCTTGCTGGGAGAGGGCATAAAGGGGCCGGCCATCTTTGTCATGGGGTCGAGTCCCAGGCACCTTCAGCCTGAGGGCGGTGGTTCGTGTGGGTCCTCTAGGCGGCCTAGGCCTAGAGGACGTCCGGAGGTCGTGTTCTATCCCAGGCACCTTTAGCCTGGGGTGAGGTACTCGGATGGAGGTCTGGAGCTCAGTGCCCAACACTGAGTTCCGCGAGGGACGGAGGTCCTAGGGAACCCAGGCATTGGGTACCCGAATCCAGAAGGACCGGGGGGGAGCTACTCACTTGAAGACCGGGTGCAGCAGATTGCCAGTGACAGGTGAGCCTCCCATCGGAGATGGCCTGGAAGGAAATTCCCCCTCGCTCGGAGACCACAGCCCACTTTTAGGAAGGAAAGTGGAGAGAGCAATTGTGTCTGGGCCTACTCGCACTCACACCTCCTTGTCTGTTCTGTTCTCTAAGGGAGTTTAACTGATTGTGCTGTTCACTTGAGAAGAATAAAGGAGTGTTGGACTTTAATGGTGTGGGGCTCATTTTCTGGCGGACATTGTTCAAGGTAACTCCAGGTGCACAACACTGACCCGAAGGTAAAGAAAGAACTTTGCTTACACCGCACAGACATCTGTGGTGAAGGCTTGGCGTGGTGACCCCGGTCTCTCCCCTCTAAGGTACCCTTAGACAAGAGACAGACGAGCTGATGCAAAGAGGGGAGTGAGGAGGCCGCTACATGTGTATGGCAGGAAGGGAGCGAGGTATATATGAGGCAAAAAAAAGAAGAGAAGCGCCAGGCAAATCCTAGTGCAGCATTATTTTATTTGAATAACATACAAATTGTTGACAGTATAAGGTGCACTTACATAGTGCTAGTGAGGGTAGGTGCTTTCCAGATTCAGCATCACAGAAGAGCAGCTGGGGTGTCCCTGTGGAATGGTCCACAAGCACCGCGTGCCAGCGGGAAGCTGAAGCCTCAAGGGACCTGGGGAGGACACCGGCTGTGTAACTTGGTGTAGGAGGGGAGAAAACTGAAAATTTATTACCAAATACTTACCGTAATTTTCCTTTCCTGATGGACTCCATGGCAGCCTACGTGTGGGTTAACCCCGCCTCCTCTCCAATGCTATAGGATCCCATACCCATAAAAGTAAGCTCACCTCTCAGCACTGTGTTCCGTACCTAGCCGACTCTTGGACACTTACTTTCTTTCATTAATATTTTCTTTCAGGGTGGGAACTCCGTCTGCCATGGAGTCCATCAGGAAAGGAAAATTACGGTAAGTATTTGGTAATAAATTTTCCGTTTTCCTGACTGACTCCATGGCAGCCTACGTGTGGGAAATAACTAGCCAGACCACACGGGTGGGTATGCTGAACAAAAAAGCTTTCATTTGTCCTGTCAACCGACAGGATTCTTAACCCAAAATTAACAGACGACAATGATGCCGGTTCAATGCAGTAATGGGCCATAAATGTATTGATAGAGGCCCATGAGGCCGCTTTACAAATGACATCTGGAGCCACATGTTGGGCTGCCGCCCAGGAAGCTGCCATCCCTCTCGTGGAGTGTGCGGTCACCGCCTGTGGAGGAGCCAAGCCCTTAGCCCTGTATGCTTGCTGGATTGTTTGAACGATCCATAATGCAATTGTTCTGGTTGATGCTTTCTTCCCTCTGTTGTTTCCAGAATGTAGAACAAACAGATGATCAGATCGTCTAAAGGAAGAAGTAATTTGTAGATACTCTTTTAGGATTTCACCCATATCCAGGGGATGGGTATCACTGGAATCTGGAGTCTTAAATGTAGGTAGAACAATTTCTCGATTTTCGTGAAATACCGAAGACACTTTTGGATTTGAACCCAACATGGGTATAAGGACTACTCGATCCGGGAAGAATGTCAGAAAAGGTTCTTCATGACCTAGAGACCTGATCTCAGAGACCCTCTTAGCCGAGGTGATGGCTACTAAGAAGGCTACTTTTGCTGAAAAGTCCTTAATGGAGGACGGGGAGGGCCCCGACGTACTGAGTCCAGTCAGAGAATCTAAAACGAGTGGAAGATCCCATTTGGCAAATCTCGGTTTCCTTTGGGGCTTGATTCTTGATGCCCCCCGAAAGAATTGTCTGACTAGGGGATGGACTGCCCATGAGACTCCAGAGAAGGCCGACAAGGCCGAGACTTGTACTCTTAGAGAGCTAACAGATAAAGGTAAGTCTAGTCCTGTTTGCAGAAAACTAAGAACATCCTGAACACCTGGATTTTTGAAAGACCTCCCAGAGGCAGAGGAGAACTCGACAAATTTGGCCCAAATTCTTCTATAGACCTTGTTGGTACTTGCTCTTCTTGAGCTCAATAGTGTAGACATCACTCTAGAGGCACAACCGAGGGATTCCAGCCTCTCCCTCTCAAGAACCAGACCATCAGTCTCATCAGTGCCGGACAAGGGTGTAGGAGTGACCCTTGAGAGAGAAGGTCCGGCCTGAGAGGAAGAGGTACCGGGTCCCGGTAGCTCAGTTGGATCAGGAGGGGAAACCAAGGCCTGTTTGGCCAGTAGGGAGCCACTACTGTTACTTCGGCTGATTCCGCTTGAAGTCTCCTCAGGAACTTGAGAATTATCGGGATCGGGGGAAAGGCGTATGCCCTCTTAAACCTCCATCTGTCCGTCAGGGCATCTGTTCCACATGCCTGGCTGCAACGTCCCCCAGTGTAGAACTTCACTACCTTGTGATTGTAGGGGGAAGCAAATAGGTCCACCTCGGGATTGACCCCTAGAGACAGAATCCAACTGAATGACTGTACATGGAGGGACCACTCGTTGTTGTCTAAGCGAGTGCGCGAGAGGAAGTCTGCCTGGGAGTTCTGGACTCCCGGAATGAAAACTGCCGAAATATTGGCCAGGTTTTTCTGGGCCCATGTTATTATAGGCTCGACCTCTAGAAGGAGAGTAGAACTCCGAGTCCCCCCTTGCCTCTTCACATACGATACTGCTGTTGTGTTGTCCATCCTTAACAACACAGACTCTCCTTTCAGGAACTGGGAGAAAGATTGGAGGGCGCACCAGGCCGCCCTGAGCTCCAGGACGTTTGAGCCTGGGTTGTGAAGACGAGCGTCCCATCTGCCTTTAGCTAGGTTCTGACCACAGAGAACCCCCCAGCCTGAGCCGCTGGCGTCGGTCGTGACTGTAACCCAGGAGATGGGGGCAATGGAGTGACAGTTTTGCAAATTCTTGAGTTGGAGCCACCAGAAGAGGCTGTTTCTCATTTTTGCGGATATGTGGATGAGTTGACTCTTGCCCCCTGACTTCCACTGCCGGAGGAACCCTGACTGAAAAGGGCGTAACCTCCATAGAGCCCATTTGACCATGGGGGTCGTGGAGACCATTGTGCCAATAATTCTTAGGCATTGTGATGCTTTCAGATGAGGAGCATCCAGAGCACGAGAAATCCTCTTCCGAATCACCGGAATCTTCTCTGCCGGCAGGGAGATGGTGTTCTCCACCGTGTTGAACTGAGCCCCTAAGTAAATTAAATGTTGGGCTGGAACCAGGTGGCTTTTTTCCAAGTTTAGAAGCCATCCAAACCTGGAAAGGGTTGAGATCACTTGTTCTCTGTGTACCAGGAGCTGTTCCCTGTTTTGAGACAGAACTAGGAGATCGTCTAAATAATGGTAAAGACGCACACCTTTTAGCCTGATGAGAGCCACTACGGCCAAGAGGACCTTGGTGAAAACTCGAGGAGAAGTCGTCAAACCGAACGGTAGGCAGATGAATTGAAGATGTTCTTGCCCGATATGGAACCGGAGGTACTTTAAAAAGTCCTTTGCCACTGGCACATGGAAATAGGCATCTTTCAGGTCTATCGAAATCATCCAGTCGCCTGGTTGAATGGCTTGCTGGATTGTTGACAGAGTTTCCATTTTGAATTTTCCGTGCCTTATGAACCTGTTCAGGTATGTCAGATGATCTATTACTGGGCGCCAGGCACCGCTTTTCTTTTGGACTAAGAAAAGGGGGGAGTATACTCCTTGGAATTGTTCTTCCTCTGGGACACGTACTACTGCTCCCTGTGTTTTCAGCAGGTCTACGTAGGACAGTAAGGCCTGTTTTTGTTCTTCCATACTTGGAAGAAGGGTTGAGATAAATCTGGGGGGAGGAATGCTGGCGAAGGACCATGCGTGACCCAACGATACTGTTTTGACTACCCAGAAGTCTGAGATTGAGGCCACCCACACGTGTCGGAAGAGGAGCAGGCGTGCCCCTACCCGACCCGCCTGGGCGGGCAAAATCTCAAAAGGATTTAGCCTGATCGCGACCACTGGACGCTTGGTTGTTTGCTGGCTTGCGAAAGGACGTTTGACCTCTGCTCCAGTTTCTTCTGAAGTCCCGGCCAGGTTTATAGGAGCGTGCTTCTCTTGAGCGCTCCGGACTGCGTCTTCTGAACTGGGGCCTTCTTCTATTCTGTGGACGCCTGTCCTGTGGAAGAAAGCCAGATTTACCGCCTGTGGCCTTTGCTATGGCGTCATCTAGTTTATTACCAAACAGGGATGATCCTTCAAAGGGAATCTTGCACCATGTTTGCTTAGAAGACGGGTCAGCCTGCCAAGGGCGTAGCCATAAGGCACGTTTAGCTTTAACTGAGGATAGCATAATCCTGGACAGTAGACGGATCAGATCAACTGATGCTTCACCCAAAAAGGCTACTGCTAGTTTTAGCTCTGCTGCTGCTGAGTTATTTGCCAGATCTTCTGAAACACCTTTGAGAAATTAATCTACATTCTCAGTCCATGCCTCCATAGCCTTAGATACGGCTGCCAAGGCTAGAGCGGGTTTACAAGCTGTCCCAGCAAGACCGTAAATTCTTTTAAGGCCCTGATCCATTCTTCTGTCAGGACTGTCCTTAAAGGAGACTGTGTCTTCAAGAGGGAGCGTGATGTGTTTAGCCAGACGCATTACCGCTGCGTCCACAGGAGGAATATTCTCCAGGTATTTCACCTCTTCTACCTTGAAGGGATACATTCTGGAGGCCTTATTTGTCATCGAGGACTTCCTGTCTACTTTGCTCCACTCTTCATCAAAGATGCCCTTTAGTTCGGCTAAAAGCGGAAAGCTTGGGCGCTCTTTCCCCAGGCGCTTGAAAAACTTTTTCTGTTTAGCTGGGGGAGTAGAAGGGTCTTCCCACATAAGAGCCTCTTTGACCGCTTTAATGAGCGGAGTAACTTGAGAGAAATCAAATTGCACACTCTCTTCATCACTCTCTAATTCTCCTTCCGAAGGAAGAGGCGAGGATGCGTAGGGCTGGGAAGGACCTGGAACTTCATGGACCACATCAGCCGGGGAGCCAGATCGAATAGTGCTGGACTGGCTTTGTGCGTGGGAAGCATCCATCTCCTTAAGAGAACGTTGCACCACCTGTTTTACTAGAGACTCGATCCGTAGGTCTTCTGTCTCTTTTTCCCCAACCGCATGGGCATAGCAATGGCTGCATAATGATTTGCCCTCTGGGACTCGTGAGCCGAATCCCCAGCAGGCTCTCCGATCAAAATAACTGTCCTGGCGGTGGGAGCGGTGTCTAGAGGAGGAATGGGAACTTCTCCTCTGGTGGTGGGATGCAGATGGGGAATCACGTCTGTGTCTTGATTTTGACGAATGCTGCGGCATGGCAAGGTCTGTGTCGATTTGAAGATCTGCAGAAGGGCTAAAAAGGAAAAAAAGGGAAGAAAGATAAGCCGTCAAGCAACAATACTTGCGACTGGATCCCACGCTCTCCCCCCCTCCTGCACATACCTAGTGCGTAAGGGCCGGCCACATGTAAGCGGGGAATGGTCCATAACCTCAGGACTCGAGCGTCACAAGATAAACAGGTATGAATAGAGAAACCTATAGTATTATACAAAAATACATTAATACGTCAATTGCCCTTTAAGAAGGGGCTCTAACATACAGCAAGAGGCATAGTTATGCAAGAAAAAATGCCTCCCTATTAAAAGCACTGACCTGGAACATAGGTGTGTTCAGTTGCCTCTGCTCTCCTGTTTTAAGGAAATCCCAGCTGACATAGGCTTGCAGCTGCTTTTGAAATGCCCACCTTGTGACATCACCGCCTGAATACACAGCGCACCTGCGCTGTAGGGAAGCCATCAACAGCGCCTGCGCGGCCGCCGGAGGATCCGCTGAACCGCGCATGCGCGAACCAAGCCTCGCTCTGGGAGCGGGCACTGCGCATGCGCGGACGGCGGCGGCGCCCGACATTCGGGTCACCGCTGCGAGCTGGGACGCAGAGCGTTCCAGCCGCCATTAGGAAGAGCGGGGAATGATTATTAAAAAGACAGACAATACATATAGACACAGATGCGACTGCCATGGAGCATTAAATAGTGTTGCAGACCTGCCAGCCGAGGACGTCTTGGGCACACCGCAGCAACTCCATCTTCCCAGCAGATCATGGTTGCTACAAGCTCTCCACCCGCCCATGGCTGGGTTCTGAGCTGCACCGCTAGAAGGTGTGCTATCCATCCATCCATCCGTCCGTCGATCCATCCATCCGGGAATCTGCACGGACGTGCATGCTTCAGGTCCATTGGAGGAGGACAAAAAAGGAACACAGTGCTGAGAGGTGAGCTTACTTTTATGGGTATGGGGTCCTATAGCATTGGAGAGGAGGCGGGGTTAACCAACACGTAGGCTGCCATGGAGTCAGTCAGGAAACTTTATTTTTACATTCATCCAGGGGGTGCATTAAAGTGAAAAACCTTTTAACTTTAGAACCAGTTTAAAAACGTTAACCATGATTAAGCCCTTTATTTGCATTAGTGCAGTCAGGATGATTAAAATGTGATGTATTTGTGGGTTTTTTATGTGCCAGTGCAGCTTGTTTTTGACGCAAACCATTAAAGTCAAACTGCAAATAAACTGATGAGACTATTGACGGAAAGATGGACTGACAGAGCGATTTTTAGTATATCTACAGCTTTGACAAAACATGGATGCAATGTTCTGGAAGAATTCCTCCTTGGGAGAGGATATCCTTTTTCTCTTCTCTCTTTGGGGAGAATGTGTTTTTTTTTCTGCTCTCCCCTTCCTCCCCTACTGGGGAAAGGTGGTCTTTTGCCAGTCCTTTCATCTAGGCCCTTGCTGGTGAATAAATGAATGCTAAATGTCTGTGTGCCTGGATTTTGAGTGCCCAGGGCTGGAGCCCACACCCCCACTTACCAGTGGTGCAAGATCCCTTGTTACCTAGGTGCTGTTACAGTGTGGGAATTTAAAAGCTGAGAGGTAGGGAATAAATATATATATATATATATATATATATATATATATATATATATATATACAGTGGGTACGGAAAGTATTCAGACCCCCTTAAATTTTTCACTCTTTGTTATATTGCAGCCATTTGCTAACATCATTTAAGTTCATTTTTTTCCTCATTAATGTACACACAGCACCCCATTTTGACAGAAAAACACAGAATTGTTGACATTTTTGCAGATTTATTAAAAAAGAAAAACTGAAATATCACATGGTCCTAAGTATTCAGACCCTTTGCTCAGTATTTAGTAGAAGCACCCTTTTGATCTAATACAGTCATGAGTCTTTTTGGGAAAGATGCAACAAGTTTTTCACACCTGGATTTGGAGATCCTCTGCCATTCCTCCTTGCAGATCCTATCCAGTTCTGTCAGGTTGGATGGTAAACGTTGGTGGACAGCCGTTTTTAGGTCTCTCCAGAGATGCTCAATTGGGTTTAAGTCAGGGCTCTGGCTGGGCCATTCAAGAACAGTCACGGAGTTGTTGTGAAGCCACTCCTTCATTATTTTAGCTGTGTGCTTAGGGTCATTGTCTTGTTGGAAGGTAAACCTTTGGCCCAGTCTGAGGACCAGAGAATCTTATTTCTCACCATCTTGGAGTCCTTCAGGTGTTTTTTTAGCAAACTCCATGCGGGCTTTCATGTGTCTTGCACTGAGGAGAGGCTTCCGGTGGGCCACTCTGCCATAAAGCCCCGACTGGTGGAGGGCTGCAGTGATGGTTGACTTTCTACAACTTTCTCCCATCTCCCGACTGCATCTCTGGAGCTCAGCCACAGTGATCTTTGGGTTCTTCTTTACCTCTCTCACCAAGGCTCTTCTCCCCCGATAGCTCAGTTTGGCCAGACGGCCAGCTCTAGGAAGGGTTCCGGTCATCCCAAACATCTTCCATTTAAGGAATGTGGAGGCCACTGTGCTCTTAGGAACCTTAAGTGCAGCAGAAATATTTTTGTAACCTTGGCCAGATCTGTGCCTTGCCATAATTCTGTCTCTGCGCTCTTCAGGCAGTTCCTTTGACTTCATGATTCTCATTTGCTCTGACATGCACTGTAAGCTGTAAGGTCTTATATAGACAGGTGTGTGGCTTTCCTAATCAAGTCCAATCAGTATAATCAAACACTGCTGGAATCAAATGAAGGTGTAGAACCATCTCAAGGATGATCAGAAGAAATGGACAGCACCTGAGTTAAATATATGAGTGTCACAGCAAAGGGTCTGAATACTTAGGACCATGTGATATTTCAGTTTTTCTTTTTTAATAAATCTGCAAAAATGTCAACAATTCTGTGTTTTTCTGTCAATTTGGGGTGTTGTGTGTACATTAATGAGGAAAAAAAAAAGAACTTAAACGATTTTAGAAAATGGCTGCAATATAACAAAGAGTGAAAGATTTAAGGGGGTCTGAATACTTTCTGTACCCACTGTATATATATACACTGTATAAATATTGTGATATTGGGGTGATAAATCTCAGAGATGTTGAGCATTTTTAGTAAAGCCACGCCAGTCCAAACTGTGGTTTATTGCTTGCCAGCCTACTTTTATTAAACAAAATACAATTTTAACAGGATCAGTTGCCCACACAGGGAAATTCCAGCATCGAACACAGGTAATGAAAATGCCAACCCGATTGTGTCTCTCTCTTCAGCAGCACCGCTGCGTAGCCCTCAACCTTGGCTAATCACTGGTCCCTCATACTGTCTCCGCCAACTCCGCTGGCTCTCTGGGCTCTCTTGGCTCTTTCAGCCTTTTAGCTGTGGCACCCTGCTTCCTGGGTCCATTCCCTATACTGTAGATATTGGATCTCCTGGCAGCCTAGGCTCTCCAACTCCTCTGACACCTCCAGATTTCCTTGGAATCTTTCCTTCAGCATGCAGTTCTTTCTCTTGAGCAGAGCACACCTGTCTCCTAATAGAAGCCAGCAGTCCAAGCCTATCATTATAATGGTGTGCACATCTGCACATTCAGCCTTCTGGTCTTCTTCAAGACCTGGACATTGGGTTGGAGATTTCTTCCCTCCCAAAACCCTTTGAATGCTCCAAACTCAAGAACTTAATCCGGGAATACCAAGATTTGGAGAAATCAGTTTTCTCCGCTCACAACTGATATTTCGGAGCCGTGCATTCTGCTTTGTGCGAACCCTGGTTAAAGTGTAATTCCAATCAAAACCTAACTAAGCTTAAATCTACCCCCACACCCAATTCTGAGACTATTCTATGTACCCTGTAAAAGGAAAGATGTCTCTACCTACCTATTCTGAAATCGCTCCTGTCTGGTCACAGACCGCTTACTAGGAAGTAAGCTGCGACAAGCGTACACCGCTTATCCTGGAACTGACACCCGCTTACAGTGAATATACCTCATTAAGCCCCAATGGAGTTAAAGTATTTAAAGAGGAGATCCAGTATGTCTCCTGCTCGCATAATTTGAATTTTTCTCGGTCATGTCATATGTATATGTATGACTATGGGCTCAGCCCACTTTCTGTACACACTCAGCCCTTTCCACACCCCTTTCCATTGTAATAACGAGGGCACTTCTCCCTCCACCTGTTCCTTGCACGCTATAAAGAAATACTCCTTTCTTCCTTCTGGTTTGACAAAGGAGTGGATTCGCTCCGAAACATGTTACCACCCACTCTGTGATGTCACCACGCCCCAACGTCTTTCTGGGTCTGGTCCCAGTGCTGGCTTGCGTTCCAGCGTGGTAATGATTCCAGCTTGGGGTTTCTACACCCTCCTGCCCATCCAGCAGAGCCTCTTCTGATGCCACGCAGCCACACTCCCTACTATCCACAGCAGGAGACCTAGAGGTGAATCACAGCTTCTTCCTGACCCTCTGTTTCCTGAAGGCTGACCAGCACATTAGGACTGATGACTTGCCTATCTTTCCTCCACTTCTGTGAGTGCATTTTAACTCCTTGTTTTTTTCATGTGTTTTAATAAACTGATACACTTACAGTAGATGGTGGCACCTTCTGTTTATTTGTTTTTCTAGTGTGCAGAGGAGACCTAGTATCTGACCAGAGGAGATGCAGCTATCTTCATAATGGCCTTTGCTATACCTGGATTTTTATCTACAGACATTTAGGGTTTTGTAGGAATTCCACTCACTCTCTATTTGCGCTTAATTTTTTTCGTTGTTTAATCTCAGATCAGTGTTGTTATCAACAAAACTACATCTGACAACTGCAAAACAATATTGTCTTTACATGTGTCTTGACCTAATTCAGCCAAGTTCTGGAGCTGCACACAACTTCGAAAGGGTAAAATCAACCTTATTGTTCAGCACAAGCACAGACACTCCACCCAGGATCCTCCTTCTAATATGTTTTGTCCTCTACTTTGGCTCTAAAATTAAACCCTGGGTGGAGTGTCTGTGCTTTTACTGAAAAGTAAAGTTGGTTTTACCCTTTGGCAGTGGTGTGCAGGTCCAGAACTCTACTGAATTGTGTGGGAGGAATGAACCTTGAAGGAGTGTGCCCCTGTGAGCAGGACTAAAGGATTCCAGAGATCTTAGAAGCAACTTCATCTTTTGAGGGTCTTGAACTAGCCTACAATTTAACTACAGATTATTTTTTCAAGACCCAAGCTGACATGGTTAACAGCTCAAGCATCACATCAGGAACCTGGCTGACAGCAAAAAAAGTCTAACAAACTCATCAGAGTCATCCACTCCAGCCATTGTGCAAGAAGTTTTTCTTTGCAAGCAGGATGCACAGCCTCATAAAATGGACTTGCCAACAAGTTCCTTTATTTACTGTAGCCAACAAGCCTTGCCACACTTGGATTTTCAGTGTCTTAAATTTGACACGTCCTGAAACAGTCCATGAAGACATCAGGTCACTTCTCCATCTAAGACTTCATCCTTCTCTTATAGACTCATCACACAAAACAATTCCATGAATGTGGAATGTTTGTTATAATGTAATTGCATCTGTAATATAGTGGCAACTACCAATATAATATAATAATACTATATAATACCAAATGGGGAATGTGCAGCAACAGCAGTCTCTTTCTTTTTGTACTCTTGGTATGTTCCCCTGATTCCTCTCCTGTGCAGCTCTAGTTAGTACAGTCTCTTACTAGACACTACCTGCCTCTCACTCAGATTTTTGCATCCAAAACAACAAAACAACAAATACAAACATACAACATACATTCACAGAGATGAAACCCTCATAGGGGCCAATGACATAAACAAACAGGGGTCTAAAGACTAATGAGAGGGCTACATCTGTTGATGTTAAGGTGTGGCTCAGATCCACGTTGTTATATACCTGTAGAGCAAATAAAAGGTGCAAATTATGCAAGCATATAATGCAAGGGAGGGATGTCACACGTAGAATATTTTAAAAAATAAAGGAGATAACATCACCCCATGAGAACAGAAATGGACCTAAGGCTAGGGTTAGGACTTTGAATAAGGTAATGACTACATACACCTCCATCCCTGATATCATGAATAAAGAAGCTAAATGGTGGGACTTTATATGAAGCACACTACTGAATTAAATGAACCAATTATATTAAACATAGTTTATTCATTACAAAAAGGCATGGCATACCCATAAGAGATGGTAAAATAATATTGCTAGGTAGCAATAATTGGATTCTAGATATTACATGATTGTAACAAAGTGTTCCAACGTAACATACATGGTAATGCATGATAATCACTAGTGTCAGTAATTACATTCTAGACAGACCAAAATAAAATAAAACATAATTATCTCAAGGTAGCATAATAATATAAAGCCTTGGGTACGTGAACCACAATTGTAGGGATAGCATGTAGACAGAATAGTAATAATAATTGGTTCATTAAAATGGGATAGTAAAATACAGATTTTATGCATGTACACTGTGACGTATCATCATGGAAGAGCTCTACGCGTTTTGTGGCTAATATACCACTCGTCAGGAGCAGATATGCAGTATGGGGGTGTCTATAATAGAACAAAAGATGCCAGAATATTATAATAGTCAAAAGTTTATAAAGAAACATATAAGGTATAGCAGGAAGAGGGGGAACAAAAAAGTCCCAATCTCTCTTACCTATCTGTAGTATATGGGTAGATTTATAATATGGTATCAATAGTAAGGAGAGGGCAGCTATGAAAAGCATCCTCCCCGGGAGTTGAGACGGTGACACCCGGGACACGGTGGTAGCAACATCAGCCAATGTTATTGTGGAAGTGAGGTGACCAGTATCAGCTGAGATAGGTATAATCGTTTGTAGTTCCTTTATATGGTGAAATCCCAGAGGTATCTGTGGAAATCAATGCGTTAATAATAAATTAGTTAACAGCTGATAAACTGGTAGGGGAGTACAAGTGAAAGTGCAAAAAAGGGGGATAATTTTAAAATGATTAATATTATATTAGCCATATCAAAGGAGACATTAGTGGGTACCAAGGTACAAGTGTAAAAATGGTGATGGAGGGATTAAACCATAAGTACCTGCAAGGGTATGAAGGAGGAATTAATCCAGGAGGTGCAGATGTGTAGTGGAAATGAAAACAACCTAAAGTAGTGGCGCGGTGCAAGCAGGGTATAAATACCGACCGTGAACCAATGGTGACCATCAACGTCACGCAGCGCCTTAGAGGGGGGGCGGCGCCAGTGCCTGAGCAGCATACCGCGCTCTGCGTTTGGCGCTCAGACCTCCCTCGTGGTGGACGCAGAATGACAGCTATGTCGGCGGTGCAGCGTCACGAATTACGTCACCCGCTGACCATGTGAGCGTGGCGTCGACACGCAGCGAGTACCCGACACGCAGCGATTACCCGACCCGCCCTCCACAAGGGGAAGGGAGGGGGAGGTCTCGGTGTGTGTCATTATACGGCCTCCGCTCCTTCGGCCACTGGGGGGCGCGCGAGCGCCGCTGGCGGCACGCGCGCGCGCCCGGCGCATCACTGAGATGCCGATGCGCGTGCCTGGCGGCCGCGATGTCCGCAAGGCACCCGCGATCGGCCTGTACACAGACAAGGACATGGATCTGTGTGTGTAAACACACAGATCCATGTCCTGTCAGGGGAGGAGACCGATGCTGTGTCCCTTGTACATAGGGACACAGATCGGTCACCTCCCCCACTCAGTCCCCTCCCCCCACAGTAGCAATCACTCATAGGGAATACATTTAACCCCTTCCCCGCCCCCTAGTGTTAACCCCTTCCCTGCCAGTCACATTTATACAGTAATCAGTGCATTTTTATAGCACTAATCGCTGTATAAATGTGAATGGTCCCAAAAATGTGTCAAAAGTGTCCGATGTGTCCGCCGCAGTATCGCAGTCATGATAAAAATCGCTGATCGCCGCCATTACTAGTAAAAAAAAAAAAATAATAAAAAAAATGTCAGAATTCTGTCCCCTATTTTGTAGACGCTATAACTTTTGCGCAAACCAATCACTATATGCTTATTGCGATTTTTTTTAACCAAAAATATGTAGAAGAATACGTATCGGCCTAAACTGAGAAAAAATTTTTTTTTTTTTAAATTGGGATATTTATTATAGCAAAAATCTAAAAATATTGTGTTTTTTTTCAAAATTGTCGCTCTTTTTTGGTTTATAGCGCAAAAAATAAAAACTGCAGAGATGATCAAATACCACCAAAAGAAAGCTCTATTTGTGGGAAAAAAAGGACGTCAATTTTATTTGGGAGCCACGTCGCACAACCGCGCAATTGTCAGATAAAGCGACGCAGTGCCGAAAGCTGAAATTTCGCCTGGGCAGGAAGGGGGTATATGTGCCCAGTAAGGAAGGTGTTAAACATAGTTTATTCATTACAAAAAGGCATGGCATACCCATAAAAGATGGTAAAATAATATTGATAGGTAGCAATAATTGGATTCTAGATATTACATGATTGTAACAAAGTGTTCCAACGTAACATACATGGTAATGCATGATAATCACTAGTGTCAGTAATTACATTCTAGACAGACCAAAATAAAATAAAACATAATTATCTCAAGGTAGCATAATAATATAAAGCCTTGGGTACGTAAACCGCAATTGTAGGGATAGCATGTAGACAGAATAGTAATAATAATTGGTTCATTAAAATGGGATAGTAAAATACAGATTTTATGCATGTAGACTGTGACGTATCATCATGGAAGAGCTCTACGCGTTTCGTGGCTAATATACCACTCGTCAGGAGCAGATACGCAGTATGAGGGTGTCTATAATAGAACAAAAGATGCCAGAATATTATAATAGTCAAAAGGTTATAAAGAAACATATAAGGTATATCAGGAAGAGGGGGAACAAAAAAGTCCCAATCACTCTTACCTATCTGTAGTATATGGGTAGATTTATAATATGGTATCAATAGTAAGGGGAGGGCAGCTATGAAAAGCATCCTCCCCGGGAGTTGAGACGGTGACACCCGGGACACGGTGGTAGCAACAGCAGCCAATGGTATTGTGGAGGTGAGGTGACCAGTATCAGCTGAGATAGGTATAATCGTATGTAGTTCCTTTATATGGTGAAATCCCAGAGGTATCTGTGGAAATCAATGGGTTAATAATAAATTAGTTAACAGCTGATAAACTGGTAGGGGAGTACAAGTGAAAGTGCGAAAAAGGGGGATAATTTTAAAATGATTAATATTATATTAGCCATATCAAAGGAGACATTAGTGGGTACCAAGGTACAAGTGTAAAAATGGTGATGGAGGGATTAAACCTTAAGTACCTGCAAGGGTATGAAGGAGGAATTAATCCAGGAGGTGGAGACTAGTGATGAGCCGAACACCCCCGGGTTCGGTTCGCACCAGAACCCGCGAACGGACCGAAAGTTCGCACGAACATTAGAACCCTATTAAATACAATGGATGCGAACGTTCGAATTCTAAAGTGCTAATTATAACGACTATTATCCATGTTATTGTCCTAAACAGAGTTTGGGAACCCGGGTTCTGCACCAGGGGACATGTATCAATGCAAAAAGAAGTTTTAAAAACGGCCGTTTTTCGGGAGCAGCCATTTTAATGATGCATAAAGTGAAAAAAAAAAGTCAAATATTCCTTTAAATATTGTACCTGGGGGGTGTCTAAAGTATGCCTGTGAAGTGCCACGTGTTTCCCGTGTTTAGAACTGTCCCTGCACAAAATTACATTTCTAAAGGAAAAAAAAGCCATTTAAAACTGCTTGCGGCTTTAATGTAATGTCTGGTCCCGGTAATATGGATGAAAATCTTTAAGAAAAATGGCATAGCTACCCCATCACCCCCCCCTACCCCAGCCCATTACCAGCCCCTTTGGGTCTTGTATGGATATTAAGGGGAACCCCGCACACAAAATAAAAAAGGCCCTATATACTCTGAACAGCCGTATACAGGCGGTGCATACAAGACAGGGACTGTAGGTTTGTTCTTACGTAAAATCTGTTTGTAATTTTGAACAGGTACATTGTTTAAGTGTAGCTCCAGCCAAAAAATCTATTTTTAAGCTTTTTGGAAAACATAGGGAAGGGTTATCACCCCTGTAACATTTGTTTTGCTGTCTGTGCCCCTGTTCAGAACATTTCACCTCACTTTGCGTCCCAATGACAACTGTTTTTGAAATGTGGTGTTTTTATTGAAACAAGGATTGGTGATAAAGCATCAGTAGAGAGGAGACACCTTTCTCCCATATTAATTCTTACAGGAGAGAATTTTCCTTCCAAGGGGTAGATTTCCTCTCACTTCCTGTTGTCTTCTTCCGTTTGCAAGTAGTAGTCGTTTGTAAGTTGGATGTTTGAAAGTAGGGACCTGCCGTATATACTCTGCAGAAATTGGCCCCTTAGGTGTTGGTGTTGGCACAACACTGTAAGCACTCACAGTTACTCTTGGTGGGTGCTGGAACGCCCTGCTGTCAACTATTATATCAGGAATTGTAATAACATATAATTGTTGAACAGTGGTAGTAAAAATTGGGCCTTTGATGGTGGTGCTGGTGCCACAACACTGTAAGGCCTGACAGTTACTCTTGGTGGGCGCAGCAATGGGCCCTGCTGTGAATTATTAGATCAATAATTATAATTGCATGCCCCTGTTGAACAGGGGCTGAAAAATTGGGCCTTTGGTGGTGGTGGTGGTGGTGGTGTTGACACAACACTGTAAGGCCTGACAGTTACTCTTGGTGGGCGCAGCAATGGGCCCTGCTGTGAATTATTAGATCAATAATTATAATTGCATGCCCCTGTTGAACAGGGGCTGAAAAATTGGGCCTTAGGCACTGGTGGCACAACACTGCAACCCCTCACAGATACTGTACTTGGAGCACAGCAATGAGGCCTGTTGCAAAGTATTGCATCAAAAATTGTAATTACACGCCCCTGTTAAACAGGGGCTGAAAAATTGGGCCTTAGCCACTGGTGGCGTCACCCATAAACCAAAATGATCTTCCAAGCTATCATCATTAATCGTATCATTAAGGAGGAGGAGGAAGATAGCCAGTCAACATAACAGCACAGGCACTCAGCATCAGCATCAGTCTTGAAGGGATGTGACATTTTAAAATCAATTAGTCTGTTATATCAGCATCAGGTGTGTGGTAGCTGGTGGTGATCCAAGACTGGTTCATCTTGATGAAAGTCAGTCGATCAACCGAGTCGGTGGACAGGCGCACCCTGTGATCCGTGACAAATCCTCCAGCAGCACTGAATGTGCGTTCTGAAAGAACGCTGGATGCAGGACAGGCCAGTAGCTCAATTGCATACTGTGCAAGCTCTGGCCAGTGATCCATCCTCAAGACCCAGTAAGCCAGAGGATTTTCGGTGGGGAAGGTGTCCAAGTCTGACCTTGCCCCTAGGTATTCCTGCACCATGTATATCAGACGCTGGCGATGGTTGCTGGAACCGATCATACTTTGGGGCTGCGGACTAAAGAATTGTCTGAACGCATCGGTCAGACGGCCACCTTCCCCACCGCTTCTTCTTTGACTGCCCGAAGCCTCAGCAACTCGTTGTCCAGGACCAGGAGTTTGTAACCTCCCAGTCTCTGGGAACGCGTTGCACAGACCTTTCTGCAAGGCCTCCCGGAGTTGTCTCATCCTCTGCTCCCTCTGCGACGGTAACATAAGGTCCGCAACCTTACCCTTGTACCGTGGATCAAGGAGAGTGGCCAGCCAGTAATGGTCCCTCTCCTTGATCCGAAGAATACGAGGATCCTTCCGCAGACTTTGCAGGATCAGGGAGGCCATGCAGCGTAGGTTAGCTGAGGCATTCAGTCCGGAGTCCTCTGGGTCACTAAGGACGACATGATCCGCAGCCACCTCCTCCCAGCCACGTACAAGTCCACTGGTTTCTTGGGACTGTAAATCATCCCTAAAAGACTGCTGCTGATGATGCTATTGCCAGCCTCCACCTCCATGCTGACACAATCCTCCTCCTCCTCCTCCTCCTCCTCCTCCTCTTCCTGTGCGAAGGGTGGGACAGAAGGAACACTGTCTGGGTAAAGGGGGCCTTGAGAGGCAAGGAAGTCCTCCTCTTCCTGCCTCTGTTCTGCCTCAAGTGCCCTGTCCATTATTCCATGCAGCGTGTGCTCCAACAGGTGGACAAGAGGTACAGTGTCACTGATGCATGCACTGTCACTGCTCACCATCCTCGTGGCCTCCTCAAATGGTGCCAGGACAGTGCATGCATCCCTGATCATGCCCCACTGGCGTGGTGAAAAAAACCCGAGCTCCCCTGACCCTGTCCTGGTGCCGTAGTCGCACAGGTACTCATTGATGGCCCTCTGCTGCATGTGCAGCCGCTGCAGCATGGCCAACGTTGAGTTCCACCTGGTGGGCATGTCACATATAAGGCGGTTCTTGGGCAGGTTCAACTCCTTTTGCAGCTCAGCCAGGCGAGCACTGGCATTATAAGATCTGCGGAAATGCACACAGACTTTCCTGGCCTGCCTCAGGACATCCTGTAAGCCCGGGTACCTGCCCAAGAACCGCTGCACCACCAGGTTAAGGACGTGAGCCATACAGGGCACATGGGTCAGTTGTCCCTGTCGCAGGGCGGAGAGGAGGTTGGTGCCATTGTCGCAAACCACCATTCCTGGCTTAAGCTGGCGTGGCGTCAACCACCTCTCGGCCTGCCCCTGCAGAGCAGACAGGACCTCTGCCCCAGTGTGGCTCCTGTCCCCCAAACACACCAGCGCAAGCACGGCATGGCATCTTTTTGCCTGCGTAATTGCGTAGCCCCTTGAACGCCTACGGAGCACCGCTGGTTCCGAGGACAAACCACAGGAAGAGGCCATGGAGGAAGAAGAAGGAGGGGGTGGAGGA
This sequence comes from Rana muscosa, assembly GCA_029206835.1. Lineage (NCBI taxonomy): Eukaryota > Metazoa > Chordata > Amphibia > Anura > Ranidae > Rana > Rana muscosa. Next base: position 59,909,931 of record CM055122.1, on the reverse strand, counting down.
GAGAGGTGTGTCACAACCAGTAGTAGCATTTTGGAGGCGTGGCGGCGGAACAACCTCCAACACTACTGCACCTTGTCCTGCATCCTTCCCAGCTGCCAAAAGAGTGACCCAATGGGCCGTGAAAGAAAGGTAACGTCCCTGTCCATGCCTGCTGGACCATGAGTCAGCGGTAATATGCACCTTACCGCTGACCGCCCTGTCCAGCGAGGCCAAGACATTGCCTTCCACATGCCTGTAGAGAGCCGGAATCACCTTCCGTGAGAAAAAGTGGCGTTTGGGAACCTGCCACATTGCACAAACTCACGGAAGGGGGCCGAGTCTACCAACTGAAAAGGCAGCAGTTGAAGCGCTAGCAATTTAGCCAAGCTAGCATTCAACCGCTGGGCATGTGGATGGCTGGGAGTGAACTTCTTTCGACGGTCCAGCAGCTGGGGCAGGGAAATTTGCCTGCTAGAATCGGACGTCGGTGTACTGCTAGCAGAGTGGCCGCAAGTACTTGGCTGTGACACACCTAATTCTACACCTTCATTCCTCTCAGTGCAGGTTTCAGAGAGGACTGAAGGTATACTGGGGTTGGAGATCCCAGCTGATGCGGTGCAAGGAGAGGTCCGCTTTGTTCTTTGGTGTGGGTCTTTAAGGTAGGCTTGCCAACGAGCTGCATGGCAGGTCAACATATGTCTGATCAAGCATGTGGTGCCCAAGCGGCTGATGTTTTGGCCACGCGATATACGCTTGAGACATATGTTGCAAACAGCAGCTGTGCGATCTGATGCACTCGCCTCAAAAAAGGCCCACACCAAAGAACGTTTTGAATGACGGGCAGAGGCAGCGCCCTGCACAGGCGGAGCTCTGCGGTGTGATTCCGTCGGTGTGCTGCCCATACGCTGGCCACCCAAGGGCATCCTGCCTCGTTGGAGATGTGCTTCCTCCTCATCCTCCTCCTCCTCCTCTCTCCTATTAGGCACCCACGTGGAGTCAGTGACCTCATCATCCCCTCCCTCCTCATCACTGGAGCCAATCTGGCAGTATGCTGCAGCTGCTGGAGCATGACTGCCAGATTGGTGTCCTTCTTGAGCATCCCCTCTCTCAGCTCTCACGCTACTGCCTTCCTCTAGCTGGGTATCATCATCAGATCCTTCGAAACGCTGGGCATCCTCCTGGAGCATGTACCCAACACTGTGCTCAAACAGTTCGGGGGACTCCTCAGGAGGAGGACATGGTGGGTCTAGGGAAGGAGTGACTAATGATGACATTGATACCAGAGAAGAGGATGCTTTGGCAGCTGCTTTGCTAGTACCCTGAGCCTGGGTGAGAGAGGATGAGGAGGATGAGGTGGGCTTGGTCATCCACTCTACCAAGTCTTCGGCATGATGTGGCTCAACATGTCCAGCTGCCGAAAAGAAGGACAAGCGTGTCCCATGGCCATGTGCTGATGACAATGCACCGCATCCACGACCAGCACCGTTGTCTCTAGACACAGAGCCTGTTTGCCCTCTTTTATTGGCTCCTGACTGTCTGCCTCTCCTTGTTTGCCTTCCAGACATTTTAATGGATGGCCTGCAGGGAGATGGGAAAAACAGCAATAAGGGCTACCTTCAGGTGTATACTGTGCAGGAGGCTTAGCAACAAAGACACTGACACTGTCCCCTGCCTATCCTTCTCTGTCCGTAAACACAAGGATTTGCAATATGGTTCAGCAAGATTGGTTTAGCACAGAATAGCACACTGATAGTTTCCCTCACTGTCCTTCTCTGTCCCTACAAACAAGATTTAGCACAGAATAGCACACTGATAGTTTCCACGAGTGTCCTTCTCTGTCCCTAAACTCAAGGATTTCAAATATGGTTCAGCAAGATTGGTTTAGGACAGAATAGCACACTGACAATTTCCCCGAGTGTCCTTCTCTGTCCCTACAAACAAGATTTAGCACAGAATAGCACACTGATAGTTTCCACGAGTGTCCTTCTCTGTCCCTAAACTCAAGGATTTCAAATATGGTTCAGCAAGATTGGTTTAGAACAGAAAGAATAGCACACTGACACTTTCCCTCACTGTCCTTTTTCTGTCCCTACAAACAAGATTTAGCACAGAATAGCACACTAATAGTTTCCACGAGTGTCCTTCTCTGTCCCTAAACTCAAGGATTTCAAATATGGTTCAGCAAGATTGGTTCAGCACAGAATAGCACACTGATAGTTTCCCTCACTGTCCTTCTCTGTCCCTACAAACAAGGATTAGCACAGAATAGCACACTGATAGTTTCCACGAGTGTCCTTCTCTGTCCCTAAACTCAAGGATTTCAAATATGGTTCAGTAAGATTGGTTTAGAACAGAATAGCACACTGACAGATTCCCTGAGTGTCCTTCTCTGTCCCTAAACTCAAGGATTTCAAATATGGTTCAGCAAGATTGGTTTAGGACAGAATAGCACACTGACACTTTCCCTCACTGTCCTTCTCTGTCCCTATAAACAAGATTTAGCACAGAATAGCACACTGATAGTTTCCACGAGTGTCCTTCTCTGTCCCTAAACTCAAGGATTTCAAATATGGTTCAGCAAGATTGGTTTAGAACAGAATAGCACACTGACAGTTTCCCTCACTGTCCTTCTCTGTCCCTACAAACAAGGATTAGCACAGAATAGCACACTGATAGTTTCCACGAGTGTCCTTCTCTGTCCCTAAACTCAAGGATTTCAAATACGGTTCAGCAAGATTGGTTTAGAACAGAATAGCACACTGACACTTTCCCTCACTGTCCTTCTCTGTCCCTACAAACAAGATTTAGCACAGAATAGCACACTGACACTTTCCCTCACTGTCCTTCTCTGTCCCTACAAACAAGGTTTAGCACAGAATGACACACTGACACTCTCCCTACCTATCTTTCTCTGTCCCTAAACACAAGGAATCCAGGATTAGTAAAGGAAAAAAATGACACTGTCCCTGCCTGTGCTTCTCTTTCCCTGCTCCGGAACACACTACACAAGGCCGCCGCGCTGGCGGCCTTTTATAGTGTGGGGCGTGTACTAAACCCCCTCAGCAATAATTGGCCACAGGCATCCTGCCTGTGGCCAATCATTGCTCTCCTCGCTGCCGGCGCTGTAATTGGCCAAGCATGCGGGGTCACAGTGCATGCTTGGCCAATCACAGCGCCTGGATGACACTGCGATGGCGTAGTGCATTGTGGACCGTTCGCGTCACTCGAATTTGGCGCGAACGGCCCAAATCGTTCGATCTTCGTCGAACGATCGAACAGCCGATGTTCGAGTCGAACGTATGTTCGACTCGAACACGAAGCTCATCCCTAGTGGAGACGTGTAGTGGAAATGAAAATAACCTAAAGTAGTGGTGCGGTGCAAGCAGGGTATAAATACCAACCGTGAACCAATGGTGACCATCAACGTCACGCAGCGCCTTAGAGGGGGGGCGGTGCCAGTGCCTGAGCAGCATACCGCGCTTGGCGTTTGGCGCTCAGACCTTCCTCGTGGTGGACGCAGAATGACAGCCATGTCGGCGGTGCGGCGTCACGAATGACGTCACCCGCTGACCATGTGAGCGTGGCGTCAACACGCAGCGAGTACCCGACCCGCCCTCCACAAGGGGAGGGGAGGGGGAGGTCTCGGTGCGTGTCGCAACTCCCAGGGACAATGAAAGCAAGCTTAACCCGGACTGCCAGAGCTAGACTCTCTAAGAGGAAAGAAAACGGTGTGGCAATGGATGGATCACAGTAATAGTAGAAATACATACTGTATAAAGTTATAGTAGTGTGCTTCCATCCCCGAAAAATTAGAACAGAAATGGACCTAAGGCTAGGGTTGGGACTTTGAATGAGGTAATGACTAACCCCATGAACATGTCAGAAGAGAAGCAGTGGAGGGTTCGGCTAACCATTTAGACCATACCTTGTCAAATTTGCTGGGGCAACCTTTGTTGAGATACTTATATTTATACAATGGTCTACTGTTGTTCACTAATTGTTTCCACAGTGTAATAGATGGAGCAGCAAACTAACCCGGGTGCATTCGGCTACTGTGAGTACAATGTTTTCAACCAAGCCTACCAAACATACACTATATTGCCAAAAGTATTGGGACACTTTCCTTTTACACGCACATAAACTTTAATGGCATCCCAGTCATAGTCCGTAGGGTTCAATATTGACTTGGCCCACCCTTTGCAGTTATAACAGCCTCAACTCTTCTGGGAAGGTTTAGGAGTGTGTCTATGGGAATGTTTGACCATTCTTCCTGAAGCGCATTTGTGAGGTCAGACACTGATGTTGAAGAGAAGGCCTGGCTCACAGTCTCTGTTCTAATTCATCCCAAAGGTGTTCTATCGAGTTGAGGTCAGGACTCTGTGCAGGCCAGTCAAGTTGCTCCACCCCAAACTCACTCATCAATGTGTTTTTAAGGACCTTGCTTTGTGCACTGATGCACAGTCATGTTTGACCAGCCATCCCCAAACTTTTCCCACATAGTTGGGAGCATGAAATTGTCCAAAATGTCTTGGTATGCTGACGCCTTAATAGTTCCCTTCACTGGAACTAAGGGGCCAAGCCCAACCCCTGAAATACAACCCACACCATAATCCCCCCTTCATCAAATGATTTGGACCAGTGCACAAAGCAACTCTTCCCCCCCACCCCAAAGTACCTTGTCCCCATGTTGATGGTCTGGATGGTCTGTGGGCGGGGGGCTTATTGGAATCTGAATGCCCCCTTTAACAAGGGGGCCCCCAGATCCTTCCCCCCCCCATGCAAATGCGTATGGGGTACATAAAACCCCTACCCATTCACCAAAAAAGTGTACAAAGTGAATAAATACAGTACACAAGTTTTTGACGATTCCTTTTGTAGAGGCCTCACCCCCTCTGATTTGTCTAGGGGTATTTCGTATGTGAGGGTGAGATGCGCTACGGTCCATGTCCTCCCCATGGCAATGGGTGAGGTGAAGGCCAGTACCAGATATTTTCCTCGGGCCTGTGTGTTTCAGTTAAGGACCAAGTCTTGCTGTGCTGACACTTCCCTTTGCTCCCATTAACCAGAGTACCACACACCGATAAAGGTCCAACTCTTGCTTTATTGTCACACTCACAATAAACAGTGCTTTAGCAGCCAACTGGTTGAGACCCAATAACAGTTCAATACGGTGGGGTGAGCAGGTCGAGGCACTATCCTGATTGTCAGCTAAACCACTATGGTTTCACCAGCGGTGCCCCAGGGCCCCAGGCCTCTGATTCAGTACCTCACCCCAGGCTGAAGGTGCCTGGGATGGACGCCAACTCTGCTCCGGCCAGGCCTAGGGCGCCTGGGCCGAAAACTCCGGACCGCCCGCACCCAGGCCTAAGGTGCCTGGGCGCGTGATGAAGAAGATCCCCAAAGACCTCGTGGCAAGGGCGTCTCCCCCCTTTATCTCCTCCATTGACATCACGGCAGGTTCCCAGCCCTCGCCGTACCATCTCCGGAAGGGGACAAAAAGGACAGCACTGTGGCAGCGAATCTACCTTGAGCCTGCGGGTACCCCGCCACCCACAGGCCAAGGAGAATAATACACCACCCAATCCTCCACGAATACAAATGGTCCAATTCCTCTCATAATTTACACACCTGGATCATACTACCACCCAGGTGTATCCCACCTAAATTTAGAGACCCCGCTACATACTCCCCCCCCTGTGATTTGACGCTGGTCCCCAGCGTCTGGTGCAAACCCATGTCTGCCATGGAGTGGTGACATAAGCCTGACCCCAGAGGCTATCCCTCAAAATTTGAATCCTAATTGTGCCAAGACCTGCTCAAGGGAAGGGGAACATTAAACAATAAACTTTTTTTTTTTTTTTTAAACCCTCTAAGCATGTACACATATACAATCCCTCCCATCACTGTCTAAGAACCACCCCATACTCAGCAGTCTTGACAGATGGATCTCCTGCAGAAGGGAAACAAAAAAACACACAACATCCTAACATATTTGTGTTAGTTTGGAATGAATAGGTCTATCAGCCGAGAGACCCATTCGCTCCAACGAGTAAAGTGATGCAAGTGTAAAAAAAACAAACAGCCGTTGCGCAACACTGCCACCTGGTGACAGTGCCACGTTAATGACACTTGGTGAGATCTTCCTTCTTCCTGTGTCCCTACTCTGATTCTACCCCCAAAGTCTCTGTCTTTTGAATTTGTGAAAGCAGAGAGAACAAAACAAAACAGCTCTCATTCCTCCAAAGAGTAAAAAAAAAAACACACAGGAAAGTCTCCTCTTACAAATAAAACTTCGGGTCAGGCAAGAACAGGGGCTTCAGGTGCTTATCGAAAACCTCAATCGAATAGTCAATGTCCTCTCCATCTTTCCGGCAGATAAGCACCTTGTCCGCATGAATATGTCGCCCCAACATCCAGTCTGCTCTGCAGTCTCTGAACTTTTTTGACACGGGTGACGAACAGGACAAGTATCGCCGAGCATTTCTCCCAAACAAACTCATCGTATAATCTCTGTCTCAGGACCTCAACTTCAAACAGCAAATCTCTGGGCAAGTAAGGATACTCCCATCCGTACTCACGGGCGACCCTCTGACAGAAGAGTCGTTGCAGTCGGGCCAAAGGAGGCATTGTGGCCCGCTCACCTTCTCCTGGTTGAACGATAGCCTCCGGATGCCGAGGTACTTTCACTACCTCTGATGGCTTTGCTCTCGGTGCCCGTAATGATGCGCGCTGTGTCCCCGCCAACAAAACGGGTGATGCTGTGGATTGTGGAAGAACAATTGGAGGACTAGGTTTCCTCGTAGACTCCGGAGCTTCCGCCCGGGGCGTGCTATCTCCTATAGACATAGGCAAATCTTGTGGTGCACGTAGCACAGGTAATGGGCGTTTGTCCCAGCCCTTACGATGAAAAAGTTTGTCTATTTCACCGTCATCTCCACAGTCCGACAGCGATTCTAGGTCGGAAGTGTCATACATCTCTGCGGGAAGGTAGTCTCTAGTAGACTGTGGACCCCCGACACCTCCAACCACCACCACAGTCCCAGCCCCTGGCTCACCTTGACCTTTTGTAGAACTGGGATGTCCAGGACTCTTCCAACCGGATCCATCCAGGCCGGCAAGCGACGGGGTGAAGCTCGACAACGACCACGAGATGCCTGTACCAGGCCGACTCTCCTCTTCGGAGGTGGAAGCAGGGAATCTGTGGTGACCGAAGCAGCATCCTTGGATTTTTCTTTCTCAGTCTCTGGTTGGGCAGTCACATCGCCCTGGTCAGTGCGTACGGGAACCTCCGCAAAGGCCTGGATCTCCCCTTCCGGAGTACCGGTACCTGTGAGGCAGTTGAGGCGAAGGGCCCGGGGCCTTACTGTGGATGGCTCCACCTTGAATAGGAATTCTCTGCATGCTTCACAACGCCCGAATGGCTTCAGGTGGACCACCAGTCCCGAACATCCGGGACAGATCACGCCGAGGGCCTCCGTGTCTCTGCAAGTGTACAGAGCCAACTGCCCTTGGGGCCTGAGTCTTATCCCCGTGTCTGTAAGGGGAGCAGCAAACGTAGTCATCTCCGTGGGGTAGGGAACCGGAATCCATGGGGAGCTTGAGGCCATCCCGACTATCTGCTGCTCCATCACGCACTGACCACGCGCCAAAGTCTCCACGTGAGTTCCTCCACCTGGCCAGACTCCTCCCACGACTTGCACATTTTCGCGGGCTTCCATCAAACTCCACCCACGAACTGTGTAGTCACGGGGTGCCTCATGGCGCAGTGCAGTAAAAGCCCCCACATGTAGTACGTCACACGGCTGGACTTCTCCCTCTTCTCGCTCTTCCGCATGGGCCTTTCCCGTCTTAGGGTCATTTCCACGACTTTGAGCAGGGATGCACTTTGGCTGATCACATGGCCGACCCGCTCGGAACTCCTCCGGGCAGCAAAGTTCAGACACAGCCATTCTTAATTCCAAGGTCAAAACACACATCATCCCGGACTCACGAGCCCCCACGTGTAGCGGCCTCACCCCCTCTGATTTGTCTAAGGGTATTTCGTATATGAGGGTGAGATGCGCTACGGCCCATGTCCTCCCCATGGCAATGGGTGAGGTGAAGGCCAGTACCAGATATTTTCCTCGGGCCTGTGTGTTTCAGTTAAGGACCAAGTCTTGCTGTGCTGACACTTCCCTTTGCTCCCATTAACCAGAGTACCACACACCGATAAAGGTCCAACTCTTGCTTTATTGTCACACTCACAATAAACAGTGCTTTAGCAGCCAACTGGTTGAGACCCAATAACAGTTCAATACGGTGGGGTGAGCAGGTCGAGGCACTATCCTGATTGTCAGCTAAACCACTGTGGTTTTACCAGCGGTTACTATAGCCATCGGCTAAGAGAGAACTTAGAACTTGTGAGTCTCTACCAGCAACTCAAGAGAATGTAGATAGGAGTACCTTCGCTGCGTTGTGGCCCCTGTCAGGGGAAGATGTCCCTCCAAGGGAGTTACCGGAGGCCCATCCGTCACCGGGTTGATGCTGCTCCGGACTCTCCGGACAGGTGACCTCTCCAGCCTCCTCATCTCAGACATGGGCCCCATCCACCTCAGGGACCCTCGGACTTCTCCACCCTCGCGGGACCCAGTCGAAGTCACCGGGCCCCAGGCCTCTGATTCAGTACCTCACCCCAGGCTGAAGGTGCCTGGGATGGACGCCAACTCTGCTCTGGCCAGGCCTAGGGCGCCTGGGCCGAAAACTCCCGACCGCCCGCACCCAGGCCTAAGGTGCCTGGGAGCGTGATGAAGAAGATCCCCAAAGACCTCGTGGCAAGGGCGTCTCCCTCCTTTATCTCCTCCATTGACGTCACGGCAGGTTCCCCGCCCTCGCCGTACCATCTCCGGAAGGGGACAAAAAGGACAGCACTGTGGCAGCGAATCTACCTTGAGCCTGCGGGTACCCCGCCACCCACAGGCCAAGGAGAATAATACACCACCCAATCCTCCACGAATACAAATGGTCCAATTCCTCTCATAATTTACACACCTGGATCATACTACCACCCAGGTGTATCCCACCTAAATTTAGAGACCCCGCTACACTTTATTAATAAATAAAAAACAACGTCCCCCGATGTGGATTTATCTCACACCGCCCACAGCACTGCCGGACCCGAACGCGAAAAAAGAAAAAGAAAACCTTCGGTCTCTTCGGAGGCTCCCCATAGACTGCCTGCTCCTCCACCTGACCTTTTTTTTAAAAATAGGTAAGGCGCAGAGTCACCCAATGATGTCAGCAGGCGACCCTGCCCCCTTGTGACGTCATCGACTCAACATGCCCCGGTCATCGGGTGACTCCGCCCCTTAACTATTTAAGAAATGTCAGATGGAGGAGCAGGCAATTGGCTGGGATCCTTCGACAAGACCGGAGTTTTTTTTTTTTTCAGGTCCGGCGGTGCAGATCTACATTGGGGAACGTTGTTTTTTATTTATTAATAAAGGAATTGTCGAAAACTTGTGTACTGTTTTTAATCACTTTGTACACTTTTTTGGTTAATGGGCAGGGGTATAATAACTATTTATTGATAACAATATTTATAGTTACACTAACTAGACTAAGAAGTACATATTTTGTACATACAAATGATTCAGCCAATAAAGCTCAAACCACAAAACTGTGAACAATTAAAGCCAACTGTCCCCAAATTCCAGGCTCAACTCAAAGGAGCCTGGCACCCTACCCGAGCCGTGGCTAAGTCAACACAAGCCTGAATACCAAGGTTTAAAATATCGAGTGCTACATCAGATAGATGGACTAGTTCAGAGCGATAGAAACCGGTTAAACCACCTTCCAGATCAACTTGTCGGAAGGATATTAATTATTAGAAGGCATAAACTTTGCTATAGTTCTGTTTACTCTTTTACAAATTTTCTCCAGATATTTAAGTTTCGGTCTAATCAACCAATTCAATCGTAGAACAATCTCAAAGAAAACCAAAAAGATCTATCTTAAATTAAATACAAAGTCCTATGTAAGCCATTACCAGACAAATGTAAGATAATTAAAGCAGGAGGCGCAAAGGAAGAATAAAATAAAGACAAAACAGGACGCAGGTCAAACCATGACAGGCCTCATTGGCCATACCAACAAATCTGAAAAGAATGACAGTCAAGACCTAAATTAACTCCATAAACTCGAAGAGTAGCCTGAAGCTTGGCCCAGTAAATGAACGAATGTCCGATAATCCATACGTTGCGTTGTGAACCTAAAAATCGGAGAAACATAGATTAGGCCTAATATAAGTCCGGAAACAATCAGATCCAACCACCCAAACCTTTGATAGCTGGCACTGACATACCCTGGCAGCCTCAGTCGTGGCCAAGACGAAAAGAATGGGTGGTGATGCATAAATGGAAACCTGTGAAATAACCTTCAGACTGTGAAGCCTAGTACACACGGCCGTAATTCTCCTCAGGAAAAAACCCGTAGTTTTTCCTGATGAGATTCTTGACAAGAATCTTGTCCCGGCCGAGTGTACACACACTCAATTCAAAAGAACCGTTGTTCTTTTGAATGGAATGAACACAGTGACGTCATCGACTACGACGAGCATGTGCTTGTCACATTCAATGCCATCGCCGCCATCTTGCTACACCCTACCTATGCCTAGGAAGCTACGGCGTATGCGTCAAAGTCATTCCGAGCATGCGCGGGTTTCCACGACGACAGGTAAGTATACACACTCTCGGGTTTCTCGTCGGGAAACAGGCCGACAAGAATCCCGACGAGAAAATAGAGAGCAAGTTCTCTATTTTTCTCGTCGAGATTCTGGGCAGTTTTCTGGACGAGAAACCTGAAAGCCTCGTACACACGCACGGTTTTCTCGGCAAGAAAGCTCTGCCAGCAGTTTTCTTGTCGTTTCTTGCCGAGAAAACCGGTCGTGTGTACGAGGCCAGAGAGTTCCTAATCAGGTTTATTTGTTAGGCAATTACATTACATAATTACGGCCGTCGCATTATGCTCTGAATTCAATAGCTTGATACCCCCTTTTTATAAGATCCCCTTATCAGAAAGTTCACACGGGCCCACCTGCAGCTGCTGAGCGAGACTTCCATAATCATAAAGATCACACAAACCCAGCTGCAGTGGCCGAGTGAGACTTCCATGAAACTACCATGCCTGTCTGCACTCTTTGGTATGTTTTCCTTATAATACTTGCACAAAGATGTTTTTATCATAGAACTTGAGATAAGCACCTGGCAGCATGGTACTCTCAAACAAATCAATAATCGCCATTTTAGTTTCTAATTTCTATATTGTACAACCACATTTTATATAATGTTTATAACTAGTATTATTATTATTATGTGTTTTGCATATAACGCTTGACTATAGATGTGTTTCACACTGAGTTATATGATCCTGTAAAGATCATATTATTATCCTTATACAGTACAGGAGTAAGACTAAGAATTCTGCATCAAAGACACAAAAAACGATACTACCAAGCATTCATAAAACGACTGATGTGGAAGACCAACAGAGCGTAGAAAGAAGCACCACAAAGACCATGCAAAATTGTAATTTACCAACTTGAATGGGGCCAAAGCGTCCCCAATAGCAGCATTCACTGACGACAAACTATGGACCACAAATGCTCTGGGCAAGGGGAACCAAGAAAATCCACATCCGGTACCAATTCGCTAAATCGATCCAGCTAGAAACATGACAAAGAATCAACAACAACGTTAGTATGACCAGGGACATATTTAACGTTATTTCATACATTAAGCGCAAGACATTTAAAAACTAAGGACATACAATTGATGGCGTAAGCCACCTATTTGTTGTCTGAATGAAACAAGAGATGGGATTTAAAAAGTTGCTCTCCCCAACGCTCTAAGGCAACTAAAATAGGAAAGATTAGTGCATTGCAGCCAAAGGGTCAGTTCTCTGGTCCCCCCCCCCTCTCAATATGTAATAATCTCTTTGATTTTGCTGCCAAATGAAAGTTAAATAGGGGATCTGTGTAGTTCAGATCTTTGGAGGATCTGAGATGGATGCTGGTTGCTGACAAGGTAATTTACTGTGTATGCTTAGTGCAGAGCTATGCTCAAGATATGATAAATAATGATGATTATTTTACAAATACATTTGTGAAAAGTGTGGCGTGCATTTGTAAGTCAATACTTTGTAGAACCACCTTTCACTGCAACTACAGCTGCAAATCTTTTTGGGGATGTCTCTATCAGCTTTGCACATCTAGGGAGTGACATTTTTGCTCATTCTTCTTTGCAAAATAGCTCAAGCTCTGTCAGATTGGATAGAGAGTGTCTGAGAACAGCAATTTTTAGATCTTGCCACAGACTCTCAATAGGATATAGGTCTGGACTTTGACTGGGCCATTCTAACACATGAATATGCTTTGATCTAAACCAGGGGGCTGAATACAAATGCACGCCACACTTTTCACATATTTATTTGTAATAAATTTGGAAAACCATTTATCATTTACCTTCCACTTTGTTGGTCTATCACATAAAATCCCAATAAAAGAAATTTAAGTTTTTGTCATAAAATGACAAAATGCAAAAAATTGCAAGTGGTATGAATACCTTTTTAACCTCCCTGGCGGTATGATTCTGTCAGATTTTAGGTGCTGAAAGCGGTACCATTATTCTGCATGGAAATTCGGCGTTTTATATTGTAGGCCTGTAATTCTTAGGAATAACTCACTTAAATCTGTCCAAACCAGAGTCTAGTAAACATCCCGGGTATGATAAAGTTCAAAAAACAAAATTATACATTATAATAAAATAAATAACTATAAAATAATTATAACAAATAATAATATAATAATAATAAAAGTGTTTTTCAGTGTTTGATGACGAATTTCCCCACAAATCACTATCGCTTAATTCTGCGAGTGATTGTAATTTATTATCGCTGTTTTTTAGCTGGTCTAAAACCACTTTTGACATAAAGGGACACTTTTTGGTTGCTATGGACAATCTCCAGTTTCCAGGCAGAAAAAAAAAGTTTTTATTATATAAAAGTGCATGCAGGACACTGGGCAGACCACTAGGGACAAAGGGGGTGTGTAATTATTACATACAGTACTGTAATCTGTAAGATTACAGTGTACTGTATGTATACTGTGTATTAACTTTTTTGAATTTGGCGCCGATCTCCGTCCCCGTGCGTCGTAACGTCGCAGGGAACGGAGCTCGGCGGCATTCGGCAGTATGTGAATCGAGCGAGATGACGGCTCGATCACACAGCGGAGAGGCATCGCAGGATCCAGGGGACAAGGTAAGTAACTCCTGCCTGGATCACTGTGACGCAGCCCGAGTCTGGCTCGGGGTTACCGCTTTTGGTGCTGAAATTTAACCCCGAGCCAGACTCGGGAATACCGCTAGGAAGGTTAATACTTTTTTTTTTAATACCTTTTTCACTGTACATATTACAGGATGCTTACTGTGTCTTTTTCTTGGTCAGACCTTTTTTTTTTTACCTTTTGTGGTCAAGATTACAAGGTCCTTATGAAGCTATGAGTGAAACGCGTCAACCTTTTATATCAATGTGCTTCACCATTGCGCTTATTTGGCTAGCATAGTTATATGGCCAATGGCACAGGATACTGTAAACTCTGTTTTTATCTATTGTTCTTTTATAAATGTTTGTAATAAAATATAACTTTTTTATACATATACATTGTGTATTCGTTAAACCAGTAATGTCCCATCTAGTTAGGTTCTTTTCTTTTTGCACAAATTACAAGGCATGTGGTACCGCCAAAACCAGCCATAAAACACCTTTTTTTGTACACCAATTCGCAAAATTGATTCAGCTGAAAACATGACAAAGAATCAACAACAAATTTAGTATGACCAGGGACATATTCAACTTTAATTCATACATTAAGAGCAAGACATTTAAAAACAAAGGACATACAATTGATGGCGTAACTCATCCATTTGTTGTCTGAATGAAATAAAAGGATGGGAATTACAAAGTTGCTCTCCCTAAAGCTCCAAGGCAACTAAAATGGAAAAGATTTCCAGTAGGACTATATTTCTGTTCAGACCACTATCAAACCATGATCTAGGCCAAGAAGCCACATAACCATAAGCCCCAGCAGCCGCCATAAATAAAAAAATAGCGGAGGCATCGCAAAAGGGGGTCTGGCAAAATGAACAGCCATTGTATGAAGATATTCATCCCATACCAGCAAATCCACTACCAATTTAGAATACCTGACATATCGAAATTATTCCGGTAGCGTAAGTTAGCAAACCTAGTAAGGACTGCAAAGTGTGAACCATCACCTTGGGTTTAGAAAGGATAAAAGTGACCAAGTTGTATAAACAATGTACTTTGGCTGAGGGTAAACGAAATTCCATCTTAGCCATATCAATGGTGATACCTAGGAATTCAAAACAAGTCATCAGCCAAACCAATTTCTCCACAGCCAACAGAACATGGAAACGTCTACAAGTTATGCGAAATTACGTAAACAAATAGAGGCAATCTGGAGAATCTCCAGAATAGCTGGACCTATGAACAAGAAGTCGTCTAAATAATCATCTAAATACTGTAAAAATGATCAAATCTGGTCTCAAATAAAAACCCAAAGAGTTGTATGCAGAAGGGTGAAAGAAACAAAATGTGGACTTAATATTCGCTTTCGCCAACAAAGCAATTATACTAAGTTGGCGTATGTTAACCACCGCATCAGCAAGTGGTGAGGATCCAGATGGAAAGGACAGGTGTTGAATTAAACGATAACTATTCCTTTTTGGGTATCAAACCAAAAGACGAAACCCTGAAAGTTGCAAAGGGGGAACGGTAAGGGGCCTGAAACATTGCATTTATATACTTCTTTCAATAATTTTTTCCACAACAATGTCAGGAAAACAAGGTACCAAGGGCAAATTATCAAAATAAAGGCAACCTGTGCCAGAAAAAAACGATAACTGGAAGCCAAAAGAAAAGCCTTCAAATAAGAGATCCGCCGTCTGACGATTTGGCCAGATTTGGAGAAATGGCAACATTTCAACTAATTTCACTGGAGTTGCTGCCAGCGGGAAAATTATCCTTAGCATGAGGCAAAGATGCAGGGGCCAGTGTTTTTTTATTTTTATTTTATATTCTTTATTTTATTTTATCAAAATTCCAATTATATTACATTAATAAATTTTTGTATATGCAATAATAAATAAGAGAAACATAGTAATCTATATTCTTATACATATATTTCTAAAATCCCCTTTTCTCCCTCCTATCTCCCTCCACCTCTATCCACCCCCCTCCCTCCCTCTCCCACCTCTTGTTTTTCGTTTCTTTTACCTCTAGCATCTCAGATTTTCTGCATAACTCCATGTTTTCTTAAATTTCCTCCAGCATTCCCATTTATCTTTGAATCGTGTTTCCCCATCTTCTAAGCTATACTTCAACTCCTCCATTCTATATGTTTTTCCACTGAATCAATCCACTCCCATACTGATGGTCTTTCTGCCTCTTGCCATTTTTTTGGAATCAGCCTTTTGGCTGCATTTAATAGGTGTGGAATCAGTGACTCTTTATACTGTTTCACTCCTCCTTTCTCTCCGTGGAATAAAACTATCCATGGATCTCTTTTAATCTCCTTCTCAGTACCGTATTTATCGGCGTATAACACGCGCCGGCGTATAACACGCACCCCAAGTTTAGCAGGGAATTTTAGGGAAAAAACTTTTAGGAGGGAAGTTTAAGAAAAAAAAAAATTACATTTAAATGCAGCCTTACCAGTGTCATTTGCAGCCTTGTCACAGTGCAGCCTTGCCAGTGTCCATTGCAGCCTTGCCCAGTGTCCAGTGCAGCCTTGCCAGTGTCCAGTGCAGCCTTGCCAGTGTCCAGTGCAGCCTTGCCAGTGTTCAGTGCAGCCTTGTCACATTGCAGCCTTGCCCCCCCAGTGTTTATTGCAGCCTTGAATTTAAATTTGGCGCCGCCGAGATCGCCGCTGATACAGGGCGGAGCGGGGCGAACGCCGCTGAGAACGCAGGGACTGGGCGCAGCCGAGATACACATAGCCGAGTGTATTCGGGTGTACTCGGCTCTTCTCGGCTTCGCTCACAGTCACGCCGAGTCCCGCCCTATGATGGACATATCACAGGTCCAATGGCGGGACTGGGCGTGACTGTGAGCGGAGCCGAGAAAAGCCGAGTATAGCCGAATACACTCGGCTATGTGTATCTCGGCGGCGATCGCTCCGCTCCGCTCACAGTCAGCGGAGATCGCCGGGCATAGGTGAGTATCGGCGTATAACACGCACCCACGATTTTCCCCTGATTTTAAGGGGAAAAAAGTGCGTGTTATACGCCAATAAATTACTTTTATAAAGTCCAGGATTTTTTCCCAATATTTTTTAATTTTGGGGCAATGCCACCACAGGTGAGCCATTGTTCCCGTTTTCCTACATCCTCGCCAGCATTCTGCGGTCTGTCCTACTTGAAATTTGCTTAATTTATCTGGCGTGGCGTACCAACCTGTGATACATTTGTAATTCATTTCTGCGGTCCTGCTGTCCATAGCAGAGGAGTGAGTCAATTTTATCATTTTATCTATAGTGATTTTATCTCTTTGTGTTCCTAGTTCCCTTTCCCACTTCTTTATATATGGGGGCATCTCCAGTTCATCCACTGTCAGCAACAATTTATAAAGTTTTGATATAATGCCTTTTGAGTTATCAGCTGTGCAAAGCCGTTCTAACGACGTTAACTCCTCCCCCGACCTAATTGGCTGGGGCAAGTTCTGTACAAAGTGGTTCAGCTGGAGATACCTCCATTCATCCAAAATCATTAATTCCCTATTATGTCTTAATTCCTGAAATGGTATGGTTTTCCCTCCTTTTTATTATATCTCTTAACTGTGCTTTATCTTTTTTTATCCAATTTCCTCCCACTATTTTTTTCCCCGGAGCAAAATATTAATTTTCTTTTAGTTCTATAAGAGGAGAGTTATAATCTCTATCTATTTGTTTATGTAACCTGTCCCATATTTTAAGTGCATTTCGTGTTATAACGTGAGTATTTTCATCTAGTGCTCTATACTGAGGAGGATTCCATATTATACTTCCCAATTGTGTCTTTGCCAGTGCCTTTTCAATTTTTACCCACCTTTTTTTGTGTCTGTCCTTGGCCCACTCTACCACCCGGGACAGCACCACCGCATTATAATATTTTTTAATATCAGGGACAGCTAGCCCTTCATGTTTTTTTTCCTGCTTTAATACTGAGAAGGAGATTCTGTGTTTTTTATTCTTCCAGACAAAATTCATTAACATGTTTTTTAACACTCTGAAGTATGGTTGGGGTACTACCAGCGGGATCATCTGGAATTTATACAAGATCTTTGGTAAAAATACCATCTTCAGAATGTTAATTCTTCCTAACCATGATATTGGGCGGTTTGTCATCCTTCTAATTTCAGTTTTAATCTCATCTAATAAGGGGATATAATTTATCTTATACATTTTTTTTATTGAGTTAGCCAGTTTTACCCCTAGGTACTTCAGCTCCTTCTGCCAGGGAAAACTATACTCCTCTCGTAGGCTCCGTTCTTCGCCCTTACTAATGTTGACATTTAGGATCTCGGTCTTGGTTATATTAATTTTAAAGTTTGATATATTTAACCATATTGTTTAAGGATTTTGAGTAAATTCGGCAATGTAATCCTGGGATTAGTAATATAGAACAGGACATCGTCTGCATAAGCTGAGAGTTTGTGTTCATCTTCTTCTATTTTAATACCTTTGACGTCGGGGTTATTTCGTATCGTAGCTAAGAGGGGTTCTAGGGACAACACGAATAAAAGAGGGGCAGCCCTGTCTAGTCCCGTTTTTCATCTCAAAAGCTGGAGACAGCGTGCCGTTTATTTTAATCCTGCCCATAGGATGATGATAAAGTGTTTTAATCCACTGTATCATCCTAGATCCTATTCCCATGGTTTCCAGGGTTCGTATCATGAGTCCCCAGTCTACCCTGTCAAATGCCTTTTCTGCATCTACTGACAGGAGTAGACCTGGGGACCCATTCTCTTTTATCTTCTGAAGGAGGAGTAATGCTCTCACCCCATTAACCCTCCCTTCCCTTCTTGGGATAAATCCCACTTGGTCCGGATGTACCAATGTGGGCATCAATCCCTTCATTCGTTCTGCTAAGACTTTCACGTACAATTTTATATCCGCGTTTAGCAGCGAAATCGGCCTATATCCAGAGCATAACGTTTCATCCTTTCCCTCCTTCGGGATAACCGTTATTGTCGCTACTGAGGCCTCTCTGCCCATTTCGTAATCCGACCCTAACCCATTCATATTAAAATAGAGTGCCGTGTACCCGCGCTTAGGAAATAATGTGAAAATCTGACTAATCACAGTGAATGTTGTATATAAGAGCTGCAGCCCCCCTATTGGGCCCCTCAAAGAGGGACCTAGAGTAAAGTAAAAAATAATAGATGGGGTGTGGCACTGCTCACTGATCCTAATGGGACCAGTGCTACAATATAGTGAAATGTACCACAATTTAGTATGTGATCATGCCACCCTATATAGTGATGGTGCCGCTATATACCTTATACAAAGGAAATACAGCACATATGATAATCAATGCTATATAATAAAATATGGTGATCAGTGATGTCTCAACTAGAGCATCTCATAACTAAAACCAATAAGTACAAAAATATGTGACAAATAATACATCCAAATAATACAGTGCAAAAAAGCTGTGCCTCCAAAAAATTGTGACTGCTGCCACTTAGATATAGCGTGAGTCTATATGTGATTAAAACTTGATGCTAGGATAACCAATCCTCTTTGTAAAAAATAGAAGATGTAGATTCTGATCCTCAGTTAGACATGCAGTTCATCCCCCACATGTGTCCCCACTCACCAGCTCCTTTCACCCCTACAGGGGTAGACAGCTTGAGAAGATATCCATGTCACACGTGCAGGAAAGGATGTCAGCAGTATCCTCTGTTTTGGCTTCACTTCAATATAACTTCCCCAGGACTTTCAAATACCCTTCTCCGTGTGTTCACCTTAGAGGCACTGAGGATCAGAATCTACATCTGCTATTTTTCACGAAGAGGATTGGTTATCCTAGCATCAAGTTTTAATCACATATAGACTCACGCTATATCTAAGTGGCAGCAGTCACAATTTTTTGGAGGCACAGTTTTTTTGCACTGTATTATTTGGATGTATTATTTGTCACATATTTTTGTACTTATTGGTTTTAGTTATGAGATGCTCTAGTTGAGACATCACTGATCACCATATTTTATTATATAGCATTGATTATCATATGTGCTGTATTTCCTTTGTCTAAGGTATATAGCGGCACCATCACTATATAGGGTGGCACGATCACATACTAAATTGTGGTACATTTCACTATATTGTAGCACTGGTCCCATTAGGATCAACGAGCAGCGCCACACCCCATCTATTATATTTTTTACTTAACCCATTCATATATTTACATAACCTGGGAATCAAAATCTTCTTATATTTTTTAAAGTATAGCGCTGTAAACGCATCAGGGCCGGGACTTTTTCCTGCAGCTGTATCCATCAAAGCTCTACTTATTTCCTCTTCCGTTATAGGTTTATCTAGCGCCAATCTTTAAATTTAATTAATCTTGGGCAACCTTGCTTTTCCTAAGAATTCCTCAATTTTTAGTTGTTTCTCTCCTATCCGCCATCCCTTCTGCTCTACTGAATATAATCCTTCATAATAATTTCTAAATGTTTCTGCTATGTCCTTTGTTGCATATACTACCTCTCCGTTCTTTTTTTTTTATCTTTTCTATATAATTTATGGTCTTTTTCTTTTGTACCATTTTTGCTAGGTGTTTACTAGACTTATCCCCCCACATATATCTTTCTTTTGCTATGCGATTTAGTGTCCTTTTAGTCTCTTGTTCCATAAGTTCTTTAAGTTCATCCCTTTTCATTACTAGTTTATGGTATAACTCTTGTTGTTGCCCCTGTTGTTTTTTATGTTCTTGCTCCGCTTTAAATATTTCTCCAATCAGGGAGTTACGTTTTTTACTTCTCTCTTTTTTCTTCCTTGTCCCTTCCGCAATCAAAATCTCCCTAATATAAGCCTTGTGTGCCTCCCATAGGGTTGCCCCTGAGATCCCTTCCGTATCATTTATCAGGAAGTATTGTTCTAATTCCTTCCGCACCCTCTCTAATCCTTCCTTATCCCGGAGTAGTTCTTCATTTAATCGCCAGGTATAGGGTTGCATTTGATATCCGGGTACTTTTATTTTCATACTTATTGGGGCATGGTCCGAGAGTGAAGCTATTTCTATGTTCGATTCCATGACCTTATCCAACATTCTATGTTCGACCATTATGTAGTCTATCCTCGAGTACGTCCTGTGTACAGGGGAGAAAAAAACGTATAGTCCTGTTGTTTTGGATGCATAATCCTCCATATATCCACTATCTGACTATTATGCAATTTTTGTTTTATCTTTGTCCGCTGTATGTTATTTGTCCCCTGTACCCGGGACATACTATCTACTGCCGGATCCATACAAAAGTTAATATCCCCCATCAAGACTACATAGCCGGCCCCAAATTCCTTCAATTTTCCCAAAATGTCATTAAGATATTTAATGGGGTTCACGTTGGGGGCATAGATGTTTGCCAAAGTGCATCTCATTTCTCCTAACTTCCCTTTTAGAAAAATGAATCTTCCATCTCTATCCGTCATCCTTTCCTCCAATGTGAACCGCATTTCCTTGGCAAAACCAATTGCGACCCCCCTCGCTCTCTTAGAGATAGTGTCCCCATAGTACCACTTCGGGTAGTTGGATGAAAATAGTTTAACATTTGATTCTAAGGTTAGATGAGTCTCCTGTAGAAAAACCACGTCTGCTCTGTAATGTTTAAGCTCTTTCATAACCTTTTTTTTTTGTTTAATTCGTTTTTATTGAGAAAAGGCGGTACATCTTTATACTATACAGCCAATCGCCTCCAGTAACATCGTTGGGCATTAACATACATACAAATCACAAACCTCCACATTCCTGTGTAGGGATGCTACATCGCGGAGTGGAAGAGAGTGGCTTCTTCATCATAAAAGTCAACGGTCAAAGCGTACCCCCTTAACAATATAACATTATAGGATAAAGGAAGAACAGAGAAATAAAGAACACAGGGGGGGTAAAAGATATGAAAGGTGTGGAAGGAAAAGAGGGAGGGGCGGGGATAGGGGGACCTGCCCCGGTCCAAACACATCCGAACAAATATAGTATCTGATATAGTTAGTACAATGTACAAAGCGCCGTTATACCGGTTGAGACATAATTTCCGCATATGCGGCGGTATATTTAAAAGCAATCCAGCAGGACCATATCTTTTTTGCGAGGTCAGATTTACCCCTGAGAGAGAGGGTCATGTCCTCCATGTGATAGATTTCGTCTACTTTCACCAGCCAAAGGCGTAGTGAAGGGATGTTTTTTTTCTTCCAAAAGCGTGGAATAAGAGCCTTTGCAGCGTTAAGAAGGTGTGGCGTTATTGATCTTTTATATGGTCCTACTGGCCCGCCTGTACAGTGGAACAAAACAACCCAAGGATCATTAGGGATCTCCCATCCCTGGATCTCTCCGATCCAGTGAAGTACCACCAACCAGAATGGGCGTATGCGAGGGCATAGCCACCAGATATGGGCATGAGTCTCCCTCTCCCCGCAGTCCCTCCAACACAGGGAGGACATGTGAGAGAAGGTCTTGTGTAAAATTACGGGTGAGTAATGCCATCTCGTAAGGAGCTTGTAATTCACCTCTGCCATATGTGAAGCTCCAGAGGAGATGTGGGCTAGTGATAGGATGTCGCTCTTTTGGGAGCTGGTTAAGTCTTTTTGTAGGTCTAGCTCCCAGTTATGGATAAACGAAGGGTCTTTGGTGGAGGACAGATCCACTAGAGTACGGTAAAAGTAGGAAGTAGGTTTCTCCACCGGCCGGTCCTCGGAGAATGCTAATTCCAGAGGGGTCAGCTCAGTAAATGATCTCAGGGGCTTCGGTAGAGAATGAACAAATGCTGTTAGTTGCCGATACCTCCAATGATCCATGTTGGTTATGAGTGTATTAGGGAGAAGTGTAGACAAGGGTAAGATGTTCCCGGAGAAAGTGACCTGGTGTAGGAGAGTCCCAATTCCTAGGTTCCAGGGGTAAACCCCCGGTGTAATGTTTCCAGGGGGAAAATAATTGTGTCCGCTCAAAGGGAGTAAGGGTGAGTTGTATTCCCATTTGTGAGCTTTACATATATAGTCCCAAGCCATTAGAGAAGAGTGAGTCAGTGGAGATGTAGTAGCCGAGAGGCTTCTAAACTTCCTCGGGATCCACATTTGTGAGGAGATATCCGAGCCACTGAGCTCTGTCTCCAGGGCTGCCCAAAGTTTAGTAGACTTGTGGTATTTCAGATCCGAGAGCCTGGTCAGGATTATTGCACGAAAATATAATCTGAAGTCTGGTAGGGCTAAACCACTGCTTCCCTTTTGCCTAACCATAAGAGATCTAGCAAGTCTGGGCCGCCTCCTGTTCCACACATATCTACCGACAATGGAGGTAAGTTTAGCAAAGAAGCCGACCGGAATGCCAAATGGAATCATCTGAAACATGAATAGCACCCTGGGCAGTATATTCATCTTGATCACCCCTATTCTCCCCAGCCAGGAATGAGCGAGTTGTGACCATCTCTGTATGTCAGTTCTAATGGTGTTTAGCAATGGGATGTAGTTTGCTCTGAATAAGGCTGTCAGATTTGGCGTTAGATACCTAAATATTTCATTTTCTTCGGTTGCCAATTAAAGGGGAACGCTTGTGAGAGGTGCGAGGCTGTATGTGTCGGGACGGATATATTCAGTATTTCAGACTTTGTCATGTTAATCTTGAAATTGGAGATGACACTATATTGGGAGAACTCTGACAAAAGGTTCGGGAGGGAAATCAGGGGTTGCTGAATATAAAATAAGATATCATCCGCATAAGCAGCGTATTTATGTTCTACGGGACCTGTGACTATTCCATGTATGTTCGGGTTATGTCTTACAATAGAGAGGAATGGCTCCAAGGAAAGGGCAAATAGAATAGGAGAAAGGGGGCAGCCCTGGCGTGTGCCATTGTGTAAGGTGAAAGGGTCGCCCAATGTGCCATTAATGCGTAGTTGAGCCGTGGGGTTGTTGTACAGCGCCGAAATTAGAGACAAAAGGGGAGTGTTAATACCCAAATAGGCCAAAGTTGCCATTAGAAACTCCCAGTCCACCCTATCAAACGCCTTCTCAGCATCCGTGGACAGCAGAAGGGTGGGCTGGGAGGTTCCTTGTGCGTGCGCGATCAGAGAGAGGGTGCGAAGGGAGTTATCCCTCGCCTCTCTACCGGGGATAAAGCCCGTCTGGTCTCTGGATATCCACTTCGGGATCAGGGGGAGAAGTCTGTTCGCAATGGCTTTGGCATAAATTTTCGCGTCGATATTCAACAGGGAAATGGGGCGGTAGCTACCACATAAACTAGGGTCCTTTTCAGGCTTTGGGATAACTGTAATGTGGGCATGGATAGTCTCAGGTCGGAGCTCACTACCGGTAGAGGTCACATTGGCATAGGTGGCTAAGCGAGGCATGAGTAAACCTGCATAGGCGCGGTAATATGCTACCGTGAATCCGTCCGGTCCCGGAGCCTTGCCACCTGTCATGCTTTTTAAAGCTGAGTGCAGCTCTCCGGTGGTAAGCTCACCCTCCAAGGAAGCCAAGACCTCAGGCGCTAACTTGGGGAGGTTTGCCCACTCTAGGTACTCCTTGATAAGGTCCCTTTTCCTATCCAAGTCTGTAATAGAATGTGGTACATGATACAATTGCTGGTAAAACTCCCGAAACTCTTTGGCAATGGAGGGAGTATCGTGTATCATAATATTTGAAGGGGTTTTGATTTTTGCAATAAAGGAAGCAGATTTCCTCTGCTGCAAGGAGCGGGCTAATAATTTACTCGGTTTGTTTCCCCATTCATAGTAACCTCGGGCAACTAAACGAGCGCGTTGTTTTTGCTCTAAGTGCATAACGGACTTCAACTCCTCTCTTTTTTCTGTTAAGGCATGGAATAAGTCTTGTGAGTGTCTGATTTTGTGGCTCTGTTCGAGGTGTTTAATTTCAGTGAGCAATTTAGTTTGCTGGAGTGTGCGTTCCCTTTTCTTTCTGGATCCTAATTCTATCAGCCTGCCACGTATGTGAGCCTTATGGGCTTCCCACAATGTACCCGGGGAAATGTCTGGGTGAGAGTTTTCTTTAAAATATAAGGAGATAGCCTCCTCTATCGCTTTTCTATCAATCTCATCTGCAATGAGTTCCTCGTTCAACTTCCAGTTGGTGGATTTGAGGGGGAGGGATAAGACTTTGATAGTGAGTGTAATGGGCATATGGTCGGAGATAGGCGAAGACTCAATGGACGACCTCACCAGTAACGGTAGGTGTCGATGATCAATAAAACAAAGGTCAATTCTAGAATAGGTTAGGTGAACCTGTGAAAAGTGGGTAAAGTCCCGTTCTCGCGGGTGCATGGTCCTCCAGGTGTCAATAAGTTGCGCTCCGTGAAGCTTCTTGCGAACATAATGCAATTGTTTATGTGGAATACTAGAGCTCCCCCTGGAAGTGTCAATGACTGGTTCCAGGGGGGTGTTGAAATCACCCGCTAGGAGGATGCAGCCTCGCGAGAAGTCTTGTATTTTCCCAAGTGTGGAAGCAATAAAGCTCGCCTGGTTGCGATTAGGAGCATATAGGGTCGCCAGAGTGCATGGCATACTGCCCAGGGTGCCCCTCAGAAACAGAAAACGTCCCAACGGGTCACTTAACATGGAATCTAATGTAAACGCGGTTCCCCTGCGGAACCCAATGGCCACCCCCTTGGCTTTGTGTATATCCGAGAGGCTATAATACCACGTGGGGTATTGTTGTGAAAATAACTTTACCGAGGTCGTATGAGTAAGGTGGGTCTCCTGCAGGAAGATCACGTCCCCCCGCAGGCGACCCAGCTCCCTATAAAGGTCGTGTCTCTTACCGGGGGAATGTAAGCCCCGTACATTAAATGAGAGTAGGTTTACCGTAGCCATGGAGAGCTGAAGAGGGGAGCCGCGATCACATTCCTCACAGGTGTTCGGATCTGAGGCAGGAGATATCGAGTACAGGGGAGGGGTGGGGATAGATAGGTACGAGAAAAGGTGAGAAACGAAAAAGGAAGAAAAGAAGAGAAGTTAGTAACACAAAACAGACATAAGAAAGACCAACCCATCAGGCTGGTTAAAGATGCACGCATAGAACTGCCGTGCTCAAGCAGGTCGCGCATGAGGCCCAACACACCCGCCCACCCGCCCCACAAGGGGACAGGCGCGCGGAGGCGCAGGGCACCACAGCTCCCGCCAAGGAGGGGGCGGAGGGGCCCGGGCATCCGGACACCGGTCCCAATAGGGGTCTTAGCAGTGTCCCGAGGCCCCGGCGCCGACCCCAGCAAACATGTAAAATAACCAATATATCCTAATGAAAAATCAAAAAGTAGTATAAAGTACAATAAAATAGAACCGAACTGCGTCATCAGGCTATAGCCCGAGAAGAGAGAACCAGGTCCCCTCATTGCCTCACCCTGCCTGTCCACCTAGAGGCTATACGTTAGGTAGGTCTGGGCGAACTGTTCCTTTTTGAAGGTAAAACAAACAGGTGGGTGAACAGCCAAAACGAGGCAAACCATTCTCATCCGAGAATGTGGACACGATCGAGAGGGCACTCAGCACAGGGCTCAGCCAGTGTGTGGCGAGGAGCCCGGAACAGACGAGCGAAGCTTGCGGTCCGCCTTCTGCCACATTGGCCCCGCGTTGCCAGTTAAAGGGGGAATGACATCCTGCCATCCAAGAAGCTCTGGGGGAGGGATGTTCATGTCCGCACAAAACTTTTCCAGATCCTCTGGGAAACGAAGCACCGACGTTTTACCTTCCTTGTTGGCTATTAGAGCAGCAGGAAAGCCCCATCTATAGTTGATGTTTGCAGCCCTGAGGATTTCCGTAAGTGGCCGGAGGGCCCTGCGCCTCTCCAGTGTTTCCCTGGCAAGGTCCGGGTAGAGGGAGAGCATGGCGCCATCAAAGTCTATTGGGGTGGCCACTCTAGCCTTTTTCATAATCAGCTCTTTTTCCGGGTAGTGGTGGACCCTGCAGATTACGTCCCGTGGGGTGTCGGTGGATAAGTTGCGAGGCCTCAAGGCCCTGTGCACTCTATCGATTTTCAGCGGGTTATCCGGCGGTAGGCCCAGGAGACTATTAAAGATGCCGCGGACGGAGGGCAGAAGGTCATCATCCCCGGTAGCCTCGGGGAGACCTCTGATTCTAATGTTATTGCGTCTGCTGCGGTTTTCCTGGTCCTCCATCTTGTATAGAGCCAGTCTGTGGGCTATGGCAAATTGGCGGGAGGATGCCTGTAAGGCCCTAATGGCGGTCGCGTGGCGGTCTAAGCGTTGCTCAGTCTCCTCCACCCGTTCAAGTACATGGGAGAGGTCCGCGCGCACAGCGGAGACCTCCTTTTTAATGACCTTCTCTATGCTCAGTAGCAGGGAGGCCAGGTCCGTCTTAGTGGGGAGATCGCTTACCAGAGCGGCAACTCCCGAGTGTCTGGGGAGCTCTCTTCACCCTCCGATCCGGCCAACGAGTCAGGGGAACAACGTCTGAGTTCAGGCCTGTTGCGGGAGGCGGAGCTTGTTCCCGAGTGCGCGCCATGCGGTGATCGGCCCAGGCCATCCAGGTCTTCCATGGCGTCCGGTTCGGATGCTAAATAGCGCTTTATCGAGCCCGCCGAGGTGCCTTTTTTGGATGTGGGCTTGCCCAGTTTCCTCCGCATCCTTGTTCCGGGTGTTAACGATGTCGCAGTGTCGGTTCAGGTGCTTTTAGCTGGGTCGGCGCCGGAGCTCAGGAAAAGTGCGACCGCTCTACAGCATGCTGAAACCACGCCCCCCTTTCATAACCTTTAACCTCTTGGTAGGCGTGTTTAACCCTTTAACATTGTAAGACATAAAGTTTATTACTGACATCTCCTCTTTTCCTTTTTTCTTTTCTCTTTTTTTACTGAGCTATTTGCGTTTTATCTGTCTGCCATATATTTTCCCATTTCTTTTTTACGGAATCCCTGAAGTAGAATCTCCCCTTCCCCCTCCTCCAACCCCCCCTCCCTCCCCTCCCATCCCCTCCACTCCCCCTCCCTCCCTTTGGCCCCTTGCTGGCCTTAAAACCATTAGTGGTCCCATTTCTTCCACTTGGTTCTCTCATTTTAGAGGTGTGGCTCTAACCCTGCCGCTCTGCTCCCCTCACCCTCCCCTTTAATTTTAGGGGGGTGAGGGAGCCCGAAGGTGCTACACGGAGGCCCAGTCAGCCTTCCTCAGCGCCCTGTCCCTCCCCCTCCTCCCTCCCTCACTCCACCCCCCACCCCAGATCCCCCAGGACAATCCTCGCCTATAATTATTCTATGCTCCTGTTATCATCTACTAGCAGCTTAATTTTTTAATGTCCTCTTTGTTTTATAAATCAGTTTCCTTCTCTATCCATCCCGGCAGGTCTGGTATCTGCAAGTCCAATTTATTACAGAATCCTGCTAGTTCATCAGGGAACCTTAGTCTTGCTGCTTTTCCTTCTTTCCGGCCTATAAGACATGCCGGGAACCCCCAGTTATATTTAATATTCTGAGCCCTCATTTGCTCCAAGAGGGGTTTCAAAAGTCGTCGTCTTGACAATGTCTCTGGTGCCAAGTCTGTGAAGATCTGTAATTCATTCCCTTGAAATTGGATGGGGGGTTTCCCCCCTCATCTTCATTAAGATATCCGCTTTAATTTCATAGTTCCGAAACCTCACGATAGTATCTTTCGACCAGTCAGCTTCTCCATTCCTTGGTTTACCGATACGATGCACACGCTCAATTTTGAGGGAGTCTTCCGCTCTCATGTTCAATAGGGGATTAAATATTATGTTCATAATTTTCCTCAGATCTTCTCCTTTTTCCTCTGGGAGTGAGCGGATTCTCAAGTTTTGCCTTCTATTTCGATTCTCTTGGTCTTCTAACCGGTATAATATATTTCTCTGATTTTGTTGTATTATTTTAGCTTGTTATTTTAATTTGCTTAATTCTTGGTCCTGTTTGTCCGCTCTTTCTTCCATTGTTTCTACCCTTGTCAAGAGATGTCTGAAATCAGTTCTTAGGGTATTGATTTCCGCCTTTATGGCATTTTCAAGTCTTATTAACATCTCGTTCATTCCCTTTGTTGGTATTTGTGTGTCTGCCCATAGCTCATCCGCTCTACTTATTTCTAATTCACTCTCTATTGTTAGATCACTTTTGGATTGGTCTGATACACCTCCTTCCATTTTTTCCATCTTTTTTTTTCTTTTTCTCTGTTGTCTTATCCTTTTTGTCTTGCTGTTGTATACCCGATCCTGGGCTTTTTAAGTTTGCCTCCTGGGTCATATATTGTTTAATCGTGCTACTTGCTGCACTTTTAGGAGTTTTAGGAGTTTTAGGAGTTTTGGGAGCCATGCCCTTCATAGTTTTAGGAGTGTTCCTGCTCATTTTGTTCTTATTGACTGCTCTTATTCGTTTACCCAGTTTTACTATTTATTTAGTTGCCACAATCTAGCCGGTTTTCAGGTTGACCTCCTAATATCCTGCTATTTGCCAGTGATTCCCGGAAAGATATATATATATATATATAGCAAACTTATGCCCAGCTCCAGTCTAGGTTTGCTTCAACCGGCGGGCTAGTACTCTGGGTTAAAAAAAAAACAAAAAAACAGGAACACAAGAAAAAAGGGGGTTAGAACTTCCTGTGTATATAATCTGATATACAGTCCTACCAGTGTACAGTCTTGCCTATGCGTATCTTCCCATCCCCACAGATCCTCTGATTGTCGTTTCAGCAGTGTAAGTTCACTCAGAGTTCTGTTATGATGTATCCCGTATTGCACATGTAATATCTCCACATTAGGAGCCTACAGATGTTTATATACAGGGGGGCTGTGATCCCTCCTGACTCTGGGTACTAGGTGAGTTTGCGACTAGACTTCAAGTGTTTTTACTTGCTTGGAAGTTTGCATTTAGTTATTCCTCCTCCTCTGCCCTCCCTTCCCCCTCCTGAGTTTGTTTAAGCCTCTGTACATTTATGTGCATTTTCCATCTCAGCTGATGACCACTTAAACACTTTACACAGTCAGTCAAGGATTGTTCTGTTTCCTCCTCTTTCCCAGCGGGTTACCTACTTCTTCACATTAATGCTCTCCCACTTTTGAATACTTTAGCATTAATCCATGTATCCATATGTCCCTAAAAAACGGGTCCTTTCAGTCACCAGTGAGTAGGGAGGGAGAGAGTAGGGATCTTCTCTATACAATGTCCATTTGCATTTCAAGTTCATCCTGACTGCCTCTTTGAAAGGTATCTGCAACAGTAGCTATTTAGTGTTAAATTATCATACCTGCTTGTGCCTTTTTTATTTTCAGTTTTCCACTTTACAAACACTTTAATCAGCTTTACCTTGTCTTCTCAGGTTTACCGTCTGGGGAGAGCTCTCACCTACTCCCTTGTACGGGATCCTGTGATTTCTTCTTGAATTAGCTTGTAAAAGAGGCAGCTGCAGGCAGTCAGTCAGCGTCTAGGCTAAAGCTCCTGGGGGGGTCAGCGGGGGGGTCGGGAGGGCTGACGGCATGGGTCTCCAGCCTTCGCCCACACTCCAGAGGTCCGCCGTATCCGCTCACAGGCTGTTATCGGAAGGGAGGAGGGGGGAGACAGAGGGCTTCATCTAAGGGCCAGCAGCCTCTCACGCTGCATAGTGTCCACGGCTTTCCCCGAGCGCTCCTCACACACCTCCTTCGGCAGCACGATCAGGCCCCTTCCTCAGGACGTGAGCGTCACATCACGTTGTGCAGGGGAATTGGGAGGCCAGTGTTTTAAGCAACGAAAAGCTGAATGTGCGCCAGAGCATGAGGCATTCATGTTTATACTGGCATGAGTTAGGCCGTTCACATTGCCCATCGATAACACTAAAACAAAATCCTTTTTTTAAAGGGGCCTGGGCTGAGAAGACTGTGGAGGCAAGGGATGTTTCTGTGGAATCAGAAGGTTCAGCCACAAACCTACATCCTTGGCTCCCCCTTTTCAAGTGTTTGTGAACAGATCATTTCTGACAGCATGATTCGTCGTAAAAGAACTATGCCAATCCTGAGAAGTTTTTATACGCCTCAAGAATTATTTATTTTAAAACATACAACTACACAATTCAGGGAGTTTTTCACCTATAACACTAGCAAAAATACAAAAGGCCTGTAGCCAACTACTAAACGTACAGGGCCGATTTATGTCTATTATTGTCAGACTTGTCCAACTTTTTTATTATCTAATTGGTTATCCTTAACAGATGGTAGGAGGGAAATTAGTTCAATATAAGTGCTTCTCCAAATTTGTTTCTTAATAGATGTACACAGATGAAAACCTAAGGGGGAAATCTCACGCACCATGACCTCCTTAAGTTTTCCCCCCGGACTGAAGAAAGAGGAGCCGGCGCAGGAGTCGTGTTTGATTAATAAGGGGCAATACGGCACCAGTCTCGGTAAAAGAAGGAACAGAATTATTTAAATTAGACCAAGCCTGCAATAGAGGTTCAGAAGTGTTAGAAAAACCCATGGAAATACAATGTTTCAAATTATTGGGCAAAGAAACAAAGGAATAGCGAACTCAAGTGTTCAGACTCACAACCAGGAGTTTGCTGTGAATCAGGCATCAAGGACTCAAGCAACACTGTAGACCTGCGTAGCTCCTCTGGCTCGGGCATGGATAAAGGCAGGGTATTTTTAAATTAGCTACAGGAGAAGAAACAACAGGTACATTAGTGTCAAGTAATAGAGAAATAGCAGAGCGAGAGGGCATAGATATAGTGTCCAGAATAGACTGCGAAGCTGAGGTAACCAAAGGGTTAAAATTGCACACTTTTAACATTCCCTGAGGGACCTGGTAACATAGCAGAAGAAGGTAGAAGTTTAGGAAAATTGATTAAAGAACTGGCAGATGAGGAGTTAATCACGTCATCCACTGCTCTATTAGACAATGCAGATATAGAGTGCAGGGAAGGAACTAATAAAACCCAACTACTCTTCCGCTTTTTAGGCTGGAGAAGTGCCAGGATTTGATCCTGTGAACTGACTTTGGCTTCAGGGACCACTGACAGCTTGGTTTCTCTGCTCCGGCACCGCTCTCAAGCTCCTGGCCGGGGAGGCGGGCGGAAGAGGCAATGAGGTTACCGGAAGTGGGACTGAAGATTGGCAGGAAGAGGAAGAAGAGAGGGACAAATCAAGTTGCCGGACCAGAGGAGGGGCCACATCGAGAGGTAGTAAAGAGGAAGGCAATAGAGGAGGGACCGATGGAAGAACAGGCAATGGAGAAGTGGGGGGGGGGGGGGTAGAGAAGATGGGAGCTGAAAGGAGGAAGAATGAGGCAGAGAGGAAAGGCATTGGCGCATCCCGTCCCGTGCCAATGCCCGCTCCATCATCTTATGCAACAGAAATTCTATGGTGAGAAGAGAGCCAACTCAGGAGATGCTTCTTCTTCAGCTGCCGGCGTTGGTCTGACGTCTGTAATTTCCTCTTTAATCTTATAGGTTCTTTATGTCACCTGACAGGCTTCAGAACTCTCCAGAAGATTTGAAAAAACACATGACAGGTAAGTAACAAATCTACTTATTTAACAGTTTAACTGCCCATTTGAGTCGGTCCCAGGTCCAACAGGAAGGGGTTGCTATTGTGTTCCCCCCACCTTTCATTCTAAACAAGAATTAAAAGCACTCTAAAACCAAATCTCATAAATTTCTCTGTCTCTCATTTTCAAAGCTCACAATGCAAGCAGCACAACAAGAAAGATTTTAGACATTATTTATTTTATTTTTTTCCATTTTCAATATTTTTATTAATATAATTTGAATTATTATCAATGCAAAAGAATAAATACAGAAAAGGAGAAATTAATCATGAAATAAAGTTCATAAAATAGAATGTACATTACATCGGGTTACACAATCATGAATCAGTAAATATGAAATTACGTGTACAAATTCTAAATAATATCGTATAGATAAACATAACCAAGATGGTATGCAACTTACAATAGATCGAGACACCGAAATGGTTATGTTGAAAAGGAAAAAGGAGAAAAGAGTGAAAAAAAGGGAAAGGGAAAAAAAACACTACGATAAACTCGTTAAAGGTCTCGGATCATCAGATAGATATTTGATCCATGGGTCCCAAATCTTTTCAAATAATGTTAATTTATCATTTAAAATAGCTGACATACGTTCGTTGGTCATTATCCAAGAAAGTTTCTGTTTGACTTGTCCGAATGGCAATGAGGCCCGATTTCCACGATTTTGCTATTATAATCCTTGCTGATTTGAATATAAAGGTTATCAAATGATCCTGAAATTTATTAAAATTTTCTAATTTGTAACCCAACAGAGCTTGTTTTGGTGATTTGAGTAGGTTAATATGGGTTAGAGAATATATAAAATTATAAATTCTTATCCAAATTTTTTTAACTTTGGGGCATTGCCACCATATATGAAATAGTGTTCCCTCCTTCCCACATCCTCGGAAACACAGAGGAGATGATTCAGGTATAAAAGATGCCAGTCTAGAGGGGACCATATACCATCTCATGAGAATGTTGTAATTCGCCTCTATGATGGAGGTGTTAATGAGAGAACGAGACGATTTTAGAGCCATATTTTGCCATTCCGTTAGGTCAAAATTTTCTTGAAGGTCTCCTTCCCATTTTATCATATAGTTCAGTTTAGTATGAGAAGTATTTAGGATGGAATACATTTCTGAAATATGCCCTCGATATAAGTCAAATTTCAGACATAGATATTCCATTTTAGACAAAGACGATATATCGTAATTTTCAGATATTTTAGTAATAAAATCTTTTATCTGTGTATAATGCAGTTTTTCGGTTATTGGTATATGAAAACGTTGTTCTAGAGATTTAAAAGATAATATGCCATTCGAACCACATAAATCAGCTATACGCAAAAGACCTTTGTTTTTTCACCAGTCAAATCCCATAGGAGTGGGATCCCGAGTAAAGCTTTCGTTCTCAAGTATATTAGCCAATGGGCTGTGTGGAGACTTAAACTTGTGATATTTATTCAATTTATCCCATATGTTTAGGGAAATAGATAATGTTGGACATAAAATAGGGGGCCTCGCTTTAGTCGGCAGCCACATCATATGGGAAACTGATTGGCCTCGACATGCATATGTTTCTATATCCATCCAGATAGGGTGGGGTTTAGAAGAGTTAGACTTAGTCAGGTTTGTTAGCATTGCTGCGTAATAATATTTTAACAAATCCGGAGTCCCCAATCCACCTTTGTTTTTCGGGGTCAGTAAGGTATGTTTATTGATTCTGGGTTTTTTATTTCCCCAAATGAAGGAAATGTATTTGTTTTGAAAGTTAGACAATTCAGAATGGATCACTTTAATAGGAAGAGCATGGAAATAATACAATATTTTAGGGAGAATATTCATTTTTACAGAATATAATCTGCCAAACCATGACGGAGGATGGAGTAACCATTTTTCTAAATCAGCCAATAGTTTTTTGTAAAGTGCAGGGTAGTTTTGGGAGTATAAAGAGCTAAAGGTCGGAGTGATATATATGGTGTGAAAAATCTCTACTTTACTTGGGTATTAATAAGTATAAGAGTGTTTCAAAGAGGATAGAGTAACATCATCTAATGATATATTCATGGCTTGTGTCTTATTGTGATTAATGTCTAGTCCTGAGATGTTGGAGAAAGATTTTAGTACAGAATATAAGTTGGGAAGAGTAATGATAGGGGACGAAACAAATAATAATAAGTCATCGGCAAAAATAATGCATTTATGTTCAGTTCTCCCACATATGATTCCCCGAATATCAATAGAAGAATGAATCTTTATTGCCAAAGGTTCAATAGCCAAAATAAAAAGCAAAGGGGATAATGGACAACCTTGTCTGGTACCTCTATGTATAGAGATAGGTTTAGAGGAATATCCTTTAATCATCAATTTTGCCGAAGGGGAGGTATATAGTATTTGAAGAGTAGAAATAAATTGGGTTCCGAATCCTATTTTGGATAAGACAGAAAAAAGGTAGTCCCACGATATGGAGTCAAAAGCTTTATGCATGTCTAATGATAAAAGCATACCTCTTCTTGTACCACCTCCATCCCAATTAGAATGAATTGCAGAAATAACATTTATTATTCTCCTAGTTTGATCCGTGGTTTGACGTCCTGGAACAAATCCAGCTTGGTCTGGATGTATATATTGTGCAAGAAATGAATTTAGTCTGGTCGCTAAAATTTTAGTCATTATTTTTAAATCTGATTTTATTAAAGAAATAGGTCTGTAGTTGGCACAAAGCCCATGGTCTTTACCTTGTTTAGGGATAACATGTATATATGCAGTATTTTCTTGTATTGGCAGAGTGGTACCTTGTCGAATTGAATTAAAAAATAAACATAAATGTGGGATTAAAATTTCTTGAAATTTACGATAATATTGTCCAGATAAAAATGTGTAAAAAAGTTGTGTTTTTCACATGCTTATTCATGTTTTTGAGATTGGGAATAACGATATGAAACTAGATTCCGCATGGATTTTCTCTTCCGACCCAGCCAGATGCTTCACATGGAAACACTGGGTATATGCTACTGGAAACTCCCCAGAGGGAAAGGATGAAAAGCAAGGACATTGTTGATAAACTATAAAAATAAATCGATCCTGTATTACATTTTATTTTCTTGAACCCCAGTCTTTATTTTAGCAAAAGGAATTATAATTTTTTCTATATTTAAGCAGCAACATATTGATACTCAGACAGTAGGGAATAATTTCAAAGGCAATTTGCTAGGACATAGGTAATAAAATAAAAAAAGCACTATGAATATCCATAGTAGGTCTTGGGAATAGTGTCAATAAAATC
This sequence comes from Rana muscosa, assembly GCA_029206835.1. Lineage (NCBI taxonomy): Eukaryota > Metazoa > Chordata > Amphibia > Anura > Ranidae > Rana > Rana muscosa. The sequence goes on along the minus strand of CM055122.1, from coordinate 59,874,896 downwards.
AAACCATTAAAAACTGTCAGTGCATGCTGTATTACATACTGTTCAAACTGAGCTTTGTGTGTTATTTACTCCTGAACCCTGAACTATGTGCAGTACTTATTACTTAACCCTGAACTCTGCGCATTATTTAATCCTGACCCCTGAACTCGCGTTACTTAAAGTGATTGTAAGTTCTTGTTATTTTTTCCCTTAAAAATAACAAACATGTTATACATACCTGCCCTGTGCAGGGATTTTGCACAGAGCAGCCTTGATCCTCCTTTTCTCGGGTCCCTCTTTGGTGCTCCTGGCCCCTCCCTCCTGTTGAGTGCCCCCACAGCAAGCAGCTTGCTATGGGGTTCCCGAGCTGAGCTGCAGCTCCGTGTATCCATTCAGACACGGAGCCATGGCCCAGCCCCACCCCCATTGGCTCTGCGCTGTTGTCTCAGCCAATGAGGAGGGGAGTCCCAGCCAGCTGAGTGTCTTGTGCAACATCGCTGGATAGAGATGGGGCTCAGGTAAGTATTAGGGGGGCTGCTGCACACATAAGGCTTTTTATCTTAATGCATAGAATGCATTAAGATAAACAAACCTCCTGACTTTACAATCACTTTAAAGGCATAGTTCACCTTTATGAAAAAACTGCCTAGGCAGATAAGGAAGGTCTGTAGATAAAAACAAGCTGTGCAGCTTTGACCAAAATAGAATAATGTTCTTGCTATAGGTGTAGGCCATTTTGGTACCTCATGAAGCCTGACTGGAAAACTCCCAGAATGTTGCTAAGGACCTTGCTAAGAGAGGCCCATTTGTTACCATTCACCTTCACCATCACTATCACAGGAGTGAATTCTTTCTCTGATATAAACCTTCTCACATGTGCTTTCTCTCCCCGATGCAGTATCTCTGAACTCAGCATTTGAGATCTCATGCCTGTGATGGTGAAGATGAACAGTAACAGCTAGGCTTCTCTTAGCAACGTCCTGGGAGTTTTCCAGTCAGGCTTTATAAAGTATGTAAATGGCTTACACTATACTTGCTATAGCAAGGGAATTATTTAACCTTAGTCAAAGCTGCACAGTTTGTTTACATCTACAGATGCCCATTATCTGCATAAGCAGTTTTTTGATAAAGGCAAACTAACCCTTTAATCCTGATCCCTGAACTCTGTGCATTACCTAATTGTGACTCCTGGAATCTATGCGTTACTTAATCCTGATCCCTGAAATCTATGTGTTAGGTACACCTGAACTCTGTGCAATCCTTAATCCCCTGCACTCTGTGCTAATTTTAATCCTGACCCTTGCACTTTAAGTTTTACACTCTTTTGACCCATAGCAGCATAAAAAAAATTGGTAACCTTATTACAGTAAGACTTATGCCCCATACACACTATCAGTTTTCTTGCAGGTTTTTCTCTTCAGGTTTACCAAAACCATGTAGTGCAAGGGCCTGCCTGATTGCATACGAATTGAAACTCTTAAGGTTTGACCTCATATTAGATGGTTTTGGTAAACCTGAAGAGAAAAACCTGCAAGAAAACTGATAGTGTGTATGGGGCTTTAGTCATACTAATTGATTCCTTAGAAATCCTGAATTTATATATTTTGTGCAAATTAATTTCTTATCAATAACTGTTTTTATTGAAAGTCACATCAGGTACAATCCAAATACAATAGCTGTACAACCAGCAGGATTAATGCTAACACATCTGAGTATACGGTCGTAACAGTCCCTGAACGTGCAACCACCGTACTTCTGTTATCTGCTTTGTTATCTAATCCTATCAGGTCATCACAACAGGTACATGAAATGCCATCGACCAAATTTTGAGCCAATGTAGTTGTTATGTACATTAGTGCAAGGGTCCCAGAGGGACTCCCATAAACAGGGGAAGAATAATAAAGAGAAACAGAAGAATGAAAAGGGGAGGGGAGAAGAGAAAGTAGAAGGGTGAGGATAGAGGGGGTGGGGGGGGGTCGTCAAGTTATACCTGGCTCCAAGTCACCGCGTTCCTCCCTTCGGTGCCAGAGCTCCCAAACCATGTTATGCGCGTCCAGACGATCCTGAACTCTTGCGGTCATCCTCTCCATTACTTCTACATCTCTAATCCTGGCATACAGCGCTCCCTCCGAAGGAGGGGAGCTGCGCTTCCATTTCAGTGCCACTAGGCAGCGAGCTGCCGTAAGGACATGACTAGCTAGCTTCTTATGTGGCCGTGGGGCCTTCAGAGACATCAGACCTAGTATGAAAAATTTAGGGGTCAAGGGGACCTCTGTCTCAAGGAGACAAATTAGTAGTTGGTGTACAGAAGTCCAGAAGGGGGCTATCAGTGGGCACTCCCAGTAAATATGATATAGTGTCTTCTTTGCCCCCATGCATCGCCAGCAGCGGTCTGAGCTGGCCGGGTGGATGGCATGGAGAACATCAGGAGTCATGTACCAGAAGTACAGTATTTTGTAAATATTTTCTTTGTAAAGCGTGCATAGCAATGTCTTGGACGCCTGGGTCCAAATGGCCCGCCATTGGTCCACGGGTATCTCCTCACCCAAAGCCTTCTCCCATTTAATCATATATTTGTGTTTGCCCATTGAATCAAGGGGCCTCTCGTTCAATATTTTGTATATATCTGAAATCAGGCCTCTCTGAGCTGATCCTGCCAGAATAAGGCGTTCAAAAGGGGTAGGTGGGGAGAAATGCAGGGTTGGAGCAAACGTTAGGGCATAGTGGCGGATTTGGAGATACCCGTAGAAAGCCTGCTTAGGGAGGTCATATTGTGACTGCAAGTCTTCAAAAGAGCGCAGCTTACGGGTGCGTGGATCTATCAAATTTCCATAGTGGAAAAGATTTCTCGTCGTCCAGGGGGAGGACATTTGGTGGGTTAAGCTATCTGGTATGTCGGGGTTACAAGCAAAAGAGGTCAGGAGCGAGCTGTCTGAGGCCAGTTTGTGTTGTCGTGTCAGTTTACGCCATAGCCTCCTGAGCTGTGCCATCGGGCCTAGCAATCGGGCAGGGTCCGTGCAAATTAATTTCGAAGACCTCTATGACTAAGCCCATGAGCAGTTAGAACACATTAGAGATTCATGGTTTGGGAGGAGTCGAAGCTGAAGCCTTTCTGATACACTTGCAACCAGCTGGCTTCCTAATCTGTGCTTCTTTCATGCCTTGTACACACGACCAGTTTTCACGACAAGAAAACTGCCATTTTTTATATTGGTCGTGAAAACCGGTCGTGTGTATGCTCCCTAGCAGTTTTCTCGACGAAAAAACTGCCCGCCAAAAAATTCAAAACAGCTCTGTTTTTTCTCGTCGTGTTTCCCGTCAGTCTTTTTCTCGTCGCGAAAAACGGTTGTGTGTATGCTTTTCCGAGGGAAAAAAAATGCGCATGCTCAGAATCAAGTATGAGACGGGAGTGCTCGTTCTGGTAAAACTAGCGTTCGTAATGGAGATAGCACATTCGAACCCACAAGCACAAACTGAACACCAGAAAACGATCTTAAAAGCACGAACACTGAAAAGCGCGAATCGTCACTCACCAAACTTCTACTAACACAAGGATCAGCAAAAGCAGCCCAAAGGGTGGCACAATATGAAAGGAACTTCCCCTTTATAGTCCCGTCGTACGTGTTGTACGTCACCGCGCTTTGGTCGGACGTTTTTTTGCATGAACATGTGTATGCAAGTCAGGCTGGAGAGGAATCATGTCGGTAAAAACTACGGCTTTTTGCAAGTCAGGAAAAACGATGGTGTGTACAAGGCATCACAGTTGGCTATTGAGTCGAGCCCAGTTGGGCAGCACAAATCTATCCTAAAAATATTCCCAGACTCCCAGCTTTTTGAAAAACAAGTCATTTATTTTTAGAAGTATCTTAAATTAATCTACAAGCATATTCTCTTACAGTTATAAATGCAAATCACAGGTGGTATAAAAGTTATTAATTACAATCACAAAATCACTTAAATTGTTACTAAACCCACAACAGTAAAATCAGTCTGTATATGCAGAATAGCATGCTTGTTATATTCACTGTAGAACTTAAGGGGTATTGTGTAAAAAGACTCTTTGATCCTGAATGGGCAGATCCTCCCCCTCCTTCAGGGTCTCTCTTGGCAAGGCCAGATAAGACACACTCAGAGTAGTCCTGCTGCACATGCTCAGTTTGGTCTCTATTGCTGGAGAGAACATTTCCTTGTTGAGCTAAGATTTTCAGGTCACATGGTATTGACATCACACATTTGGGCCTGTATACAGATCCTTAATGACAGCTCAGTCCCTCCCTCCTCCTCCATGGCCTGTAACTAAAAAAGTACACAGTGGGTGGGATGTCACATTTTGATTTATAGATGATCCGCCTCCCATAACAGCATGAGGACACAGGCTATAATGGAAATCTCCTCCTACCTGAACACTCTAGCAAACCCTGCAGTTTATCACGTGACCATGGTATACAGAAAAGCCAAAAAGGTATATAGTGGCAGTATTTTAATGTAAAAAGAAAATTTATAGGCTGTGGGAAATGCGGAGGTGGGGTGGGGTGGGGGGGTGGCGGATTAACTATTTTCATATTACTAGGTTTAGTAACACTTAAAAGCCCTAAAAGCCCAAGTGTTTAAATGCACCAGGAAACAAACAAATGACAACCACATATCAACATACATATTTTTCGTTTTGCATAATAGAATATATTTTCCCCCTTTTTTAATATGTGATTTATGTATAAAAACATTTTTTTATGAGTCATTAATATAGGTGAACCCAAAACAAATATCCAACCCTCTAAACACTTGTTGCCATTGTAAGTCACGATAACCAACTGCTCAGTCCCAAAATAAACCATATGTAATATAAACAAATGGATTTTTCACAAAGAGGGAGGAGATCACAGATGAGCTATACAATTTTCTGGCCAGGCTGCCTCATCAGGAGCAATGCATATCAAAATCTATATTTCATTTTATAAAAAAAAAAACAGTACATTTATACAATACAAAAGTATAACAAAGAAAATATAGGATATGTATTTGTACGTACCTGTTTATTACCACATCATGTTTTCTTACTCAAGATGCATGTGGTTATTCAGGCATAACCATCAGTCAAAGACCCCCCAGAGGGGGAGGGTCACCCCCAGAACCATGCACAATCTCCAAAGCAAGACCACTGGAGCATACTTGGACAGAACGGGCCACCACCTCACCAGCCTCCAACATTTGCAGCATCCCCTACATGGTGGTATAAGTATAAATAGTGTCCAGCAAAATATTGTGGAAGGTATGTACATCCCTAAATGCAATATGTCCACATGTACTAAGTAATACCACATAAACCTAGTCTTTTCTCATCAAATTAACACTTCCAAGGCAAACTGCTTTCATTGCAATCATTTTAGCAAATTCTACATTCTACTTTGCAGCTATTTTACAACCCATTTATAAGACCTAAATATACTGTTTGAATTTCCTGATGAACCAGACAAAATTAGCTTTGTTGGTGGCCCTGTCAGCCTCATCCTACTCAACATACTTTGATAGAATACCCAAACAATCCTCAAACTGCTACAACCGATGACTGACAAAATACAATAGCCGCAGCTGAGATAAGTCCACCCATGCTGTATAGCGTGGATGGAGAAATTTGTTACGGATTTTTTGTTCAGCCCATGGGCTGGATGAAAAACATGTTATAGCTTATGGCCAGCTATACTGCTCAGTTTGGGTTTGGCATGCTGCCTTCTTCTTCTATCCTCCTGATCTGTCTCAGTTGCCTTTGCATCTAATTTGGCTGCCAGACTCTGAGTTTTATTATCAGTAAGATACTTTCAACCACAAATTGCTCCTATCACAAGTGAGTAGTGACCAGGGGCGGATCCAGGGGGGGGGCAACGGGGCAATTGCCACCCCCGAGAAATTTGTTTTAGTTGCGGAACTTGCGGGCGCCTGAGAGTCTGAGCGGGCGGTATTTGGGGAACTTGTGGCGCCTGAGAGTCTGAGTGGGCGGTAGTTGCGGAACTTGCGGTGCCTGAGAGTCTGATCGGGTGGCTCGGCGGCGAGTGAGAGTCAGAGAGTGGGCGGTCAGCTGGTCGGCTCTGTGGGTGAGCGGGCGGCTGGCCAATCAACAAGCCGGCAGCCGGTGGAGCAGAGAGATGACATCATCTCTCACCACACCGCGCCCACCCTGCATCCCTGCAGTAACTTCCGCCCTCACTGTGCAGGCAGCAGAGAGATTACATCATCTCTCTGCTGCCTGACTCTGACAAGAAAAACACCACCTTAGCAAGTGACAATCCGCAAGGTGTTGCAGGTGAGGTGGCAAGTGACAATCTGCATCTGGTGGCAGGCAAGTGACATTCCGCAACTTGTGGCAAGTGACAATCCGCAACATGTGGCAAGTGACAATCCACAACTTGTGGCAGGTGACGTGGCAAGTGACAATCTGCATCTGGTGGCAGGCAAGTGACAATCTGCAACGTGTGGCAGGCGACGTGGCAAATGACAATCTGCAACGTGTGGCAAGTGACAATCCGCAACGTGTGGCAGGCGACATGGCAAGTGACAATCCGCAACGTGTGGCAAGTGAAAAACCGCAACGTATGGCAGGTGACGTGGCAAGTGACAAGCTGCATCTGGTGGCAGGTGACGTGGCAAGCGACACACTCGGGCACCCACTGATTCTGCATTATGGTGAGTTGAACCATTTCATTTTATATTACAATGTAATAATATAAATAATGCGCTTCAATCATCCTGACACCATAACACCATGGTTCCGTGATCATTGAATTGCTAACACCAGTAATTTCCCTGATAAATTGCCCCCCAAAAAAAATATTTTCTGGTAGTGCCCCTCCCAAGACTAGACTCTGGATCCGCCCCTAGTAGTGACAGACTTCTGGAAAATCAGTGAACCCTTCAAACTGTGTTTAGAACATTCCAGGGTTGCTATTGTTAAACCATAACGTAACACATCTGCCAGGTTTTTATTTCTGTCTGTGAATACATTTGAGAGAGTTTTTCCCACATTTCTTGACCCTTGTTGTCAACAGGAACAGAGAACACAGACAGCAATATTATTATTTTTAATATTTGTACAGGATTTATATAGCGCCAACAATTTGTGCAGTGCTTTACGCTGTTAGGGCAGACAGTAAAATTACAATACAATTCAATACAGGAGGAATCAGAGGGCCCTGTTTGTTAGAGCTTGCAATCTAGGAGGAAGGGTCAAGTGATATAAAAGGGTGGTAAGTGTGGGGGATGAGCTGATGAAGAAAATGAAAGTACAGTTGTTAGGTGGAGGGAGGATAGGCTTCTCTTAATAATAATAAAAAAGTTTTAAGGGATCGCCTAAAAGTGGATAGAGTTGGAGATAGTCTGACAGATTGGGGTAGGGAATTCCAGAGGATTGGAGAGGCTCAGGAAAAGTCCTGGAGGTTAGTATGGGAGAGGTGATGAGGGAGCTGGAGCTAGAGAGCAGGAGGTCTTGGAGGAACGAAGAGGATGATTAGGTTGGTATTTTGAGACTAGGTTAGTGATGTAGCTGGGGGCGTCATTGTGAATGGCTTTGTAAGTGTAGCGGGGTGGCGGTTTGTGGTGTAACATAAGACTGTCATTAACCTTGTGAAGCAATGCATTGTGGAACTTGCGGTACCAGGAGAACAGGACTCCATTGACATAAGTAGATAATAAGACTATGGTACCCACAGTGCAGTTGTGTGAGGCCTGCTGCCAGAGGGACTAGGCCTGAAGCCTGGGCCTTCAACCTTGCGGAGGATCACCAAGCTTGGAGGGTGATCTCTTTTTGTGTGTCCAGCTCGCGCTTCCCAGAGACCGGAGTCATCCGTCGGCTGACATCTACTGCTGCCGATAGAGGGACCGGAGAGTTGCGGAGGGACCACGGATCGAGGTGCCAGCAGCGAGGAAACTCAGGTGGACTAGGCCTGTTCGGGTGAGCGGGCACCTGCCCAGGTTCTGCAACTGTTATAGGCCTGTGACTTTTCAGTGCTCACCCTCACCAGAGTAGTTAATCTCACACGCACCAAGTATATAGTGCAACGCGTGATAATTACGCAGTTAAGTTGGCGTTATACTAACTGAGAGTTCATTTCCACAAACATTGTATCTGCGGAAGTTAGCTGCATCTTTAATTTACCTTGGATTACAAATATAAAGTGCACCAACGTTTTGCTAGCGAAGACTCCCATCATTGAGGAACTCGTATAGTGATCTTTGTCAGGCCTGACTGGAACTAACACTTACTGGACACGGGGTGGTATTGCCCACTAGGGGAAGCTCGCGAGCATAGACTGTTTTCATTGTTTGCAAATAGACTTAACTTAGTTTGAAAACCTTTTAACCTTGTTCATATTGACTTTTACATGTTATTGTGTTATACATGCCAAATTGTGTTCCCAGCATTCAGTGAGTCTCACAATTGCCAGTTACACCAGTTGTGCCAAGGGAGGGTCTGAGCCAGTTAAGAGGGTTGCAAACAGAGTACTGACCCAAATTAAACCAGCAGCTCCTTCAGGGGTAGTGCTACACGTGGGGGCTCGAGTCCGGGATTCAGTACTCTGCAATCAACCAACCTCAAAATGGACCCTTCGGTCGTAGTCCAATGGTGTGCAAGAGAGGGCGCCATTTCAAGCTCAAGTGTAGTCATGGAGCTTCCCGATGACCATTGGGACAGGAAGGAAGTGGATAATGTTATACAAATGTAGCGCTACATCCAGTTAAGAGAGCCGCTGATATTGATTTGGGCCCTGCAGTGCACCGCTGTCAACCCCCGGCAATCGGCTCTAACCTCCCGTGGCACAGCTGGTGATAGAGAGATAGGACCGCGTGATCGCAACTGTTGGTGACGCAGTCCTATAACAAACATACACAGAATATACTTTAAAACTCCTATTAAAGTAAGCGGAACTGACACCAAATGTACTTTACCCAGATATTTTACTGAGGCTAATGGGCAAGTAATAAACAACAGTATAACAAGTTGCAGATCCCTGCAATAAACAGTAATAAAGATAAACAGAGTAATCAGAATAATAAAGTATTGCTATGCAACTCTAGCGCTGCCCTTTTACAGCTACGTCCCCTCATGGGTAGACTAACACCCAGCAATGTCTACCTATGCAGTCAGGCCTGACTGATCTAAATGGAAGTTCAGTGAAACAATATTTGCTAGCAATCTCTCGGTGGTGCACTTGAAGAACAACTTTGTAATCCCAACGAATAGTAAAGATAAAGTATCTGTCTTTAAACAGCTCTCACCACCTGGACAAGTCCAAGTCCGTTTCCTCCATCGATTCGTCTAGGAACAGGAATCCACCGACATCCAAGTCTTCAATCCTTCTGGTGTACTGCAGCAAGGAGGATTAGATGTCTCTAAGGCTCTGCTAGGCTGGCAGAGGGCTCTTTGGAAAGGAGCACACGGCCCGGGCTTCAGGCCTTGTGCACACAGCAGTTCAGCACAGACATCCTCTTGCTAGGAGAGGGGGGTCCGAAAGAGAGCGACCAAAACTCTGCCTCCCCTTTATAAAGTCTGCCCCAGCAGTCTCTGTTCTGGAGCAATGCACCCTGGGTGCTGCAAGATGTACTGGGAGATGTAGTCTCTTTCTCTCCTCTGCTTTCACTTCCAGTAATGTCTCTTTACTTCCTCCCGACTCACCTCTCACCTGGAACTTCTTATCTCTCTGCATTAAAGGGGAACACCCCGCTACACACTCCCCCCACTTGAACTCTTTGGTCCCCAAAGATAAACTTCAACAAATACTGTTTACCATTTTGGACAATGTCGAGCATGATGTTGGCATAGGGAATTCCCACCAAAACTTTGGGATGGAACTCTCTTGCCCACAGGTCACACTACCATGAGTGGCCTGCCTAACTGTGCCAGAGAGTGAGCTGGGGTTGCCCTCCACCAAATGGACGGTGGAAGGATCAGGTTGTTCAACACTTCTCCTAGCCGTTACAACAGAGTCCTCTGAGCTCGTCCCCATTTGGGGGTAAGTTAGTTTCTTGGGAGGCCTGATGACTCTGCGAGCCCTCTGCTCTCTTGGTGCTTTTGACTCTGGCACCACAGGCTCTTCTTCAGGAGTAAGTTCAGGTAACATTGCTGGTTCTGGAACCTCTGATTCAGAAGTCGACTGACGTATGGAATCTCTAGAGTCCTCCTCTGCGCAAGTGTCAGGAACATCTTCCCAGTAATCAGCTGAGGGACTGAAGGGTATGAATTCAGTAGCCTCCGGATTCAGCGTTGCATCTGGGGTATCCCCTCCATTTGGGAGATCTATGGCGGACGTTCCCAGAGTCGAGGGAGGCCACAGCCAGTCCAGTTCTCCACCTTCTTCTGTACTCAATTGGGAGGCCTCCCCATCTTTGGCTCGAGAGGTCTGGGACCGAGTGTTCGGCCTAGGAATATCCAGGATAGAGGCCGGTTCAGGGGAGTCTCTCACGGGAGGTATTCTGACTGCCTCAGCAAGTGGGAGCAGGTGGTTCCGATGCCACGTCTTCAGTGGACCCACCTTTCCTTCTGGCTTTAGTTTGTAGACAGGCAAACCGGGCAACTTCCTACAGACAACATAGGGCTCAGATCTCCACCTGTCGGCAAGCTTGTGTTTTCCAGGGACCCCCAGATTGCGTAGCAGTACTCGGTCCCCGGGCTGCAGATCTTACACTCGAACCTTCAGATCAAAATTTCTCTTGTTGCGGGCCCCCCTTTGATCCGAAGCCGCCTGGGCTTGTTCATAGGCCACCTGCAAGCTACGTCTAAGTCTGTCCACGTATCCCTTGTGGGATGTAGCTGAGGTATTGTCTATAGAAGTGCCAAAGGCCAGGTCCACAGGTAGCCTTGCTTCTCTCCCAAACATAAGTCGATAAGGGGAGTAGCCAGTGGCGTCACTTGTGGTACAGTTATAGGCATGTACTAGGGCTGATATGTGCTGACTCCAGTGTTGCTTCTTCTCTGTTTCTAAGGTTCCCAACATGTTGAGCAGGGTCCGGTTAAATCTCTCCGGCTGAGCATCTCCTTGTGGGTGGTAAGGCATGGTTCTGGTCTTCTTTATTCCTAATGAATCCAAAAGTCTTCGGATCAACCGACTCTCAAAGTCCCTTCCTTGATCTGAGTGGAGTCTCTGTGGTAGTCCGTAATGGATAAAATACTTCTCCATAAGTATCTTGGCCACGGTGGATGCCTTCTGGTCTTTGGTTGGGAAAGCTTGAGCATAGCGGGTGAAATGGTCGGTTATTACCAGAACATTCCCCAATCCACTCAGGTCGGGTTCGAGGCAGAGAAAGTCAATGCATACCAGATCCATTGGGCCTTGACTCTGTAAGTGGCCCATTGGGGCAGCTTGATGGGGTAGGGTCTTTCTCTGAATGCATCGTGCACAGGAATGGCAATACTCCTCTACTTCTGCCCTCATGCAGGGCCAATAGAATCGATTTCTGACAAGCTGGAAGGTCCGTTCTGCCCCTAGGTGACCATGATGGTCATGCAGGGCAATTAGTACAGTCTCTCGGTGCTTCTCTGGAAGAAATAACTGCCACTTATCTTCTGAGTCATCAGAGGGGCCCCTTCGGTAGACCACTCCCTGATGTACCTGTAGCCTGTCCAATTCCTTCCTCAACAGGCGAGCCTCCTTTGAGGGGTGATGTAGGAATTTGTTGGGATCCTGATTCTCCAGGGCTTCGAGGACCAATCTCCCCATGGGGTCTTCCAATTGGTCACACCTCAACTCCTTCTTGGACAGTCTCGGTAGGTTGTCTTCCTCCAGTTGAGTTACCCCACAATAGTGTTTGGGGACTCCTACCATGGTAACCCCTATTTCTTCTGCTCTGGAGCCTCCTCTGGCTTGGAATTCAGCCCCTTGACAAAGGGCCCGCACCCCGTCCGGTGCCACTTGGGTCCAATCTTCCCAGTCATTTGTCGTGGCATGAGACCTCCGGGACAGGGCATCTGCATCCCTATTTCCGGCTCCTGGTCTGTACTTCAGACTGAAGTTGAATCCAGACAATGCGGCCAACCACCTGTGTCCGGTGGCATCTAGTTTCGCGGTGGTGAAGAGGTAGGTCAGGGGGTTGTTGTCTGTCTTCACAGTAAACTCTGCCCCATACAAGTAGTCTTTTAGCTTGTCTACTACCGCCCATTTGAGGGCCAGGAATTCCAGCTTATGAGTGGGGTAATTCTTTTCTGAGGGAGTCAGGCTCCTGCTCACATAGGCCACTGGTCCCAGTTGTCCTTCATGTTCTTGGTAGAGTACACCACCTAGACCCTCATGGCTGGCATCCACATGTAATGCATAAGGTCTGGTAGGGTCGGCGTAGGCCAGGACTGGGGCAGTGGTTAAGCTCCTCTTCAGAGCATGAAAGGCCTCTTCACACCTTGGGTTCCACTGATCTTGAACTGACTCACCAGGCCTCCTGGGCCCTGAGTCATCCTCTTCCCCTTCTGCCTTTAGCAATTCATTCAACGGGCGGGCAATCCGAGCAAACCCCTCCACAAACCTCCTATAATAGGAGCAGAACCCCAGGAAGGATCTGAGCTCTGTTACTGTGGTGGGTCGTGGCCAGGAAGTGACTGCTTCCAACTTCTCAGGATCTGTGGCCACCCCTTCTTCAGACACTATGTGCCCCAGATAGTTCACAGAAGACTGGTAGAACCGACACTTCTCGGGGGAAAGCTTAAGTCCCTCTTCGCTGAGTCTTCTCAATACTTTCTCCAACCTGGCTTCATGTTCTTCCAAGGTTCTTCCAAAGACAATGACATCGTCCAAGTACACAAGGACTTCTATAAGATTCATGTCTCCAACAGTCTTCTTGATAAGGCGTTGAAAGGTAGCAGGAGCTCCAGACAGACCCTGAGGCATCCTATTGAATTCGAAGAATCCCACCGGGGTTATGAAGGCTGTCTTCTCCCTGTCTTCTGGGTGCATAGGGATTTGATAGTACCCACTCTTGAGGTCCATCACACTGAACCATTTGGCTCCAGACAAACTTTGTAGGGCATCTTCTATCCTTGGCGTGGTGTATTGGTCAGGGATGGTTCTCCTGTTGAGAGTCCTGTAATCGATACAAAGCCTCAACGACCCATTCTTCTTTCTGACCACCACGATTGGGGAGGCATAGGGACTTCTAGACTCCCGGATCACACCAGTCTTCTTTAGTTCTACAAGTTGTTCCCTCAGATCCTCCAGATCTGCCAGGGGGACCCGCCTGACCCTCTCTCAGAAGGGCTTATCTTCTTGGAGGCGGATCCGATGGGTGGCACTTCTTGCACACCCCACATCGAATTCATCTTCGGAAAAGATCTTCTCCCACCTGGTCAGCTGGGCCTTGGCTCTTTCTTTCCAAGCCCTGGGTAGGTTCGGGTTTTCCACGGACAGTTTCTCCCAAACATCTCCTCCGTCACCCGTCCCCTTGACTTCGGACCAAGTGACCGGGGCAGCAGGGCTCACCTGACCAAGCAACACTCTGGCAGGGATCTCCATGGGTCCTCCCGTAGTGTTCCTAACACTCACCAGAACTCTGCCATGGGCCTTCTTCAGGGCCTTGAACGGAATCACTTCTGGTATCACTTCCAGGCCTGAGGACTCTTCCCTTGGGTCTGATTCCAGCATGACAAAGGGGCCAGGTTGTTCCCACGAAAGCTTCACAGTGGCCCTAAGACAGGTTACTTCTCCGGGCTGTAGCACTACTCCTTCTCTGCCAAGTCTCCACACCTTCCCTATCCCCTCTCCCGGGGTCTTCTGCTCTAAGACCAGTCGTTGGTAGGCCGTCTTTAGCATGGGATGGATTTTGGTGGCTGAATGGTTTCTCTCTTTCACTAGAGGGGTCAGGAGTCTCCTGACTAGATCCGTGTTTGTCCCAATGATCAGGGAAATCTTGCTGGCTCCAGGCGGCCGGGGACACACAACTGCCAGGGTGTCAAACACTTCAGCCTTCCCAGCCACGGATGGGTCGAAAGTCATCTTTATGGGCAGGTACCCATCATAAGGGAAACTCTGGGTTCCAAGTCCCCATATCTCCAGCTCTTCTATCTTCTGGATAGGCAGATGACTCAAGTGCCTATCATAGAAGTCCCGGTATAGTAAAGTCACCTGTGCTCCGGTGTCCAAAAGAGCTTTAGTATAGACTCCTTCCACTTGAATGGGCACAGTAGGAGACGGGCCCACCAGTTCCTTTGGGTATGGCCGGACTGGGGTCACCTCTTTTTTTTGGCTTTCGACCCTTGCTCTACTCCTTTTGGACTTTAATTTTTCCTGAGCCTGGCATGCATTGACTTTCTCCCTCTCAATGGGGGCACAAACCCGCTGAGGGATGTTATTGTTCCTTTTAGGTGGATGTTCCTTCTTTGGGGTGCTGTACTTCCACTGAGGGGTCTTGCCCCCTCCCTCTGGAGTACATCTTGGTGGGGGTGTACTATACCTCCTCCTAGGAGTTTTGTATCCTCCATTCTTGGCCTTTTTTTTTAGTTTGGAGCGCACTGAAGATGATGGGCACCCGGTTGACTCCTTCACCGGGGCCCTTTGGCGTTTCCCGCCGGCTTGCAATTATCTGTTCTCTTCTTCTTTGGGCTGGAGCATACGTTAGCAAAGTGGCCACTCCCTCCGCAGTTATAGCAAATCACCTCTTCTCGGTCCTGTAGGGAGGCCGGTGCTGAGGTGTTCGGGAACAACTCCTTTCTTGGGCTTGGTTTCTCTCGTCTTCTCTGATCTTTCTCCATCAAAGAGGTCAGCATCTCCAACACTTGGGCCATTTGCGATTTCAGAGTGTCAACCTCCGCATCTCTTTCTGGGCTCTTGACCGAATGGACCAACACTGGTACAGGTGTGACATTCGCCTTGGCCACCTGCTGATCTTCCTGCAGCACCTCTTCGTCCCTAATAATTTTTATTAGATCAGAGTAGGTTAGTGACATTCCTCCTCCTGAGGTTTTCAGGTGCAGCCAGACCGGGTCTAAGCGCCGCGCTCCCCTCATGATCTGCTTCATGCGTGCTTCATCTGCATCTTTGGGCAGCATTCCCTTCTTCAGTACAATCTTGCATAACTGCCTGTTCAGCCTTCTAACATATTCTGACAGTTTCTCATTCGGCTGCTGGAGAGTGTGTTCAATTTGATAAATCATCTCTGACACCTTCTCCAGCTGACCAAACTCTTCCTGCAGCATGGCCAGGCAATCTTGAGCTGTACAGTTTTCATTTCCAATCCGGAAGCTCTTCACCGATTCTGCCGCGGCACCTTTCAGACTTTCTAAGACTCGCTGTCTCTTCTGTGCCTCAGGCACCTCCCATGCTTCTACTGCCTGCAATGCCTGTTCCACCCAAGTGTCAAAATCTTCCTCCCCCGCAGGGACGGGGAGCTTCCCTGAGAAGGTGCTAAGCTTCCGGTAACCGGCCTCCACATGCACCGTACTGCTTTTCTGGCACTTAATTACAAGGTCTCCTAGAGCATTCAACAATTCAGGCCCTATAGCGGCCAGCGGTGATCCCGGGCTTAATAGTTCCTTAAGCTTTTCTGCTTTAGGGGATAGTGGTGGAGATAATTGTGGGAGTGATGGCTTTGGTGTCTGAAACCATTCTTCCTTCACTGGCAGCGTATGTATCAAGTGATAGATCTGATTATCTATGGCTTGTATACTCTGACTTTTAAAATGCTCTGGGATTTCGTTTTTCCATTCTACCAGTGCGTATGTAAACGAGATCACTGGATCTGGCCTAAAATCCATCACCCATGCTTTGTGGCTCGGAGACAGTAACAATACGAGCTGTTTTATCTCCTCTTCCTTCCATCTTTCCCCCGGGAGTACAATGACTACCGCCGCGGTTGGATCGGCGCCAATCGCTGCGCACCACTGTGACATTGCCAGCGGGTCCATGCTGGTACTTCTGACCGGCTTGATTGCAGCGTGCAACGTACAAGGATCCCGGACTCGAGCCCCCACGTGTAGCGCTACCCCCAGTTAAGAGAGCTGCTGATATTGATTTGGGCCCTGCAGTGCACCGCTGTCAACCCCCGGCAATCGGCTCTAACCTCCCGTGGCACAGCTGGTGATAGAGAGATAGGACCGCGTGATCGCAACTGTTGGTGACGCAGTCCTATAACAAACATACACAGAATATACTTTAAAACTCCTATTAAAGTAAGCGGAACTGACACCAAATGTACTTTACCCAGATATTTTACTGAGGCTAATGGGCAAGTAATAAACAACAGTATAACAAGTTGCAGATCCCTGCAATAAACAGTAATAAAGATAAACAGAGTAATCAGAATAATAAAGTATTGCTATGCAACTCTAGCGCTGCCCTTTTACAGCTACTTCCCCTCATGGGTAGACTAACACCCAGCAATGTCTACCTATGCAGTCAGGCCTGACTGATCTAAATGGAAGTTCAGTGAAACAATATTTGCTAGCAATCTCTCGGTGGTGCACTTGAAGAACAACTTTGTAATCCCAACGAATAGTAAAGATAAAGTATCTGTCTTTAAACAGCTCTCACCACCTGGACAAGTCCAAGTCCGTTTCCTCCATCGATTCGTCTAGGAACAGGAATCCACCGACATCCAAGTCTTCAATCCTTCTGGTGTACTGCAGCAAGGAGGATTAGATGTCTCTAAGGCTCTGCTAGGCTGGCAGAGGGCTCTTTGGAAAGGAGCACACGGCCCGGGCTTCAGGCCTTGTGCACACAGCAGTTCAGCACAGACATCCTCTTGCTAGGAGAGGGGGGTCCCAAAGAGAGCGACCAAAACTCCGCCTCCCCTTTATAAAGTCTGCCCCAGCAGTCTCTGTTCTGGAGCAATGCACCCTGGGTGCTGCAAGATGTACTGGGAGATGTAGTCTCTTTCTCTCCTCTGCTTTCACTTCCAGTAATGTCTCTTTACTTCCTCCCGACTCACCTCTCACCTGGAACTTCTTATCTCTCTGCATTAAAGGGGAACACCCCGCTACACAAAAATTATCCCTTCACAGGAAAGCCCGGGTGGTTGCTCTCAGATTAGATCAAGGGGCTTACAACACTCATGCCCTGTTGGAGTGGAGAGGTGAAGTACCTGAGAACTTTAAAAAGGAGAGTTTTCCACTGCTAGGAGGCAAGTCAGAACTCCGCATAGTGCACCCAAAAGTTACAGAGGTGAACCATCCCACTCCTGCTCAGGAGGAGGAAGCCAAGGGACCTGTGAGCCCCCCGCGACCCTTGTCCATGATTGGGCCAGAACTTCTTAACGCCCTGGGAGACTTTGTGTCGAAGTGCCAGAAAAGTAACACAGTGTGCGTGGAAGCTGGATATCGGAAGCTGAGGATCTTTTCAGGGAAACAGCCTGTACCCCTCGGCGAGGAAGAGTTTGACGTTTGGATAGAGCAAGCCATGCAAGCTCTTGAAGGATGGGAACTGCCGGAGGCCCAGAAAAAGCAGCGTATATGTGAGAGTCTGCGAGGAGCCGCTGCAGAAGCTGTTAAGAACTTGAGATTCAGTAAAGCCACCTGCACAGCACATGACTACCTGGTTATGCTGCAAGAGGAATTTGGACAACTGGAAAAGGTAGCTGACCTCATATATCAATTTGAGCACACTTATCAACAACCGGGTGAACGTTTCTCTGAATACATAAGGAGGCTGAACAAGATGTTATGCCAAATTGTGTTGAGGAAGGGAATGGAACCCTCTGCCACAGATCAAGCTAGGATGAAACAGATCCTAAGAGGTGCCCTACGCTCTGATCCCATCTGGCTCCATTTAAAAAGACCACAGGGGGTGTTATGTCACTAAGCTATCCCGACCTCATTAAAGTGGTGAGGGACGAAGAAGCCTTGCTGAGTGACCAACTGTCAGGAACCCCGCCCAACTCCACTCCGTGTGTTGGGGTTAGGTCAGCCATGGCTCAAGAACGGGACTTGGAGGTTGACACTTTGAAGTCTCAGATGGCACAGGTGATGGAGATGTTGTCTTCTATGATGACCAGTATCGTAGAGATAAACAAAGATGAAGGAGCCAAAACTAAGGTGGCTCAAGAGGTGCCCGTTTCCACACCTAAGGCCACAAGGAGTGAGGATGTCTGCTTCAAGTGTGGAAGAACTGGACACCATCTAAAAATGTGTCCCAGCCCAAGGAAGTTTGCTACATCAAGCCGGCGGAAAACTTCAGAGGGCCCCGGTAAGTGAGTCAACCGGGTGCCCATCAGTCTCAGCTCACTCCAAAAACAACAAAAAGAAGAGGCATTGTCAGGGATCTAGACCTCTGCCACTCCCTCCTGATACCGCATCTGAACAACATAAAATTTCCCACCCAAAATTTCAAAATGCTCAGGAGCGGGAGATCAATGCACATCAGATTTCACCAGGGTGAAAGAGAAACTGGAAAAAGACGGAAATAAAGGTGCAAGTTACTAAGCCCAACAAGAGTGCCTCTCCCAAGAAGGTACCTGGCAAACTAGTGGGACCCTCTCCCATAATCTCCATCCAAGTAGAGGGAATTTACACGAAGGCCCTCCTTGACACAGGAGCTCAAAAGACTCTCTTATACCGGGACTTCTATAATAAGCATCTTAGGCATCTACCGCTACAGAAGCTGGAAGACCTGGAGATATGGGGCATTGGAACCCAGAGCTTCCCCTATGATAGATATATCCCGATTAGGCTCACCTTTGATCCATCGGTGGCAGGAGAGACAGAGACATTTGACACTCTGGCTGTGGTCTGCCCTCGACCTCCTGGGGCCAACAAGAGCTCCCTAATCATAGGGACAAACACAGACTTAGTGAGAAGAGTGTTGACACCTCTGGTGGAAAAGCAGGATACCGGGACAACCAGGGTCCACGCTTTATTACAGAAAGTCTATCAGCGCCTGGTGATGGAGAAGAAGGCCCCAGAAGAGGGGGTTGGAAAGTTCTGGAAGCTGGGCAAGAAGGGAAAAGTGTTACAGCCAGGAGAGGTGACCTGCTTGAGAGTTGCTGTGAAGCTCACCTGGGAACAACCAGGCCTCCTCCTTGAACCGGGCCTGAAGGAGAAGGAAAGGGGAATAGAAGTGATTCCCGAAGTGGTCTTGTTGAAGGTCCTACAGAGGAACCATGGGAAGGTGTCAGTGAGTATCAGAAACACTACCACCACCCCAGTGAGAATGCCAGCCAGGATGCTGTTGGGCCAAGTGAACCAAGCCACCCTAGTGAGTCCATCTGACCGGGAAAAGGCTGGAGGAGGGGACATAGTGGAGAAGCTCTGTGCTGAAGACACCAGTCTCCCACCGGCCTGGAAGAAAAGGGCCAGGGACCAACTGACTCGATGGCAGAAAATCTTCTCGAGGGACGAATTCGATGTGGGATGCGTGAAAAGTGCCACCCACAAAATTTGCTTGCAAGAGGATAAGCCGTTCAGGGAGAGAGTCCGACGAGTTCCTTTAGGAGATCTGAAAGACCTGCTTGAGCAGCTGTCTGAGTTGAAAAGAACAGGCATAATCCAGGAGTCTCAAAGTCCCTACGCTTCCCCCATTGTGGTGGTCCGAAAGAAAAATGGCTCTCTGAGTCTGTGTATAGATTACCGGACATTGAATGGGACAACTATACCAGATCAGTACACCACCCCCCGCATAGAAGATGCGTTTCAGAGCCTGTCTGGAGCCAAGTGGTTCAGTGTGATAAATTCGAAGAGTGGCTACTACCAAATCCCCATGCACTCTGAGGACAAGGAAAAGACAGCCTTCATCACCCCAGTGGGATTCTTTGAGTTCAACCGGATGCCTTAAGGGTTGTCAGGAGCCCCTGACACTTTCCAGAGGTTGATGGAGAGAACAGTGGGAGACATGAACCTAATAGAAGTGCTGGTGTATTTGGACGATGTCATCGTGTTCGGGAAGACTCTAGAGGAACATGAAGAGAGGCTGGAAAAGGTCTTGAAGAGACTACATGAAGAAGGCCTGAAACTTTCTCCTGAGAAGTGCCATTTCTACCAGCCCTCAGTTCATTACCTGGGTCACATAGTATCCGCAGAAGGACGAGCAACAGATCCGGAGAAGCTGGATGCTGTCACTTCCTGGCCAAGGCCTACCAACATGACCGAGCTCCGGTCATTTCTGGGATTCTGCTCCTATTATAGGAGGTTCGTGGAGGGGTTTGCCAAAATAGCCAGGCCCTTGAACGAGCTTCTGAAGAATGAGGGAGAAGAAGATGGAATAGAACCAGAACAGCCAGCAAAACCTTCCTTGGGCCCCAGGAAACCCAGAGAGTCCATACAGGACCAGTGGACCTTCAAGTGTGAAGAAGCTTTTAACCAACTAAAAGAGAGTCTGACCACTGTCCCTGTATTAGCCTATGCGGACACCACCAAACCCTATGAGCTGCATGTGGACGCCAGCCGAGACAGGCTTGGAGGGGTGCTATATCAGGAACATGACGGTCACCTATGACCCGTAGCCTATGTGAGTAGGAGCCTGACACTTGTTGAGAATTACCCCACACACAAGTTGGAATTCTTGGCCTTAAAGTGGGCAGTGGTGGATAAGTTGAAGGACTACTTATATGGGGCTGAGTTTGTGGTGAAGACGGATAACAATCCACTCACCTACCTCTTTACCACCGCCAAGCTGGATGCTACGGGACATAGGTGGCTGGCTGCTCTCTCAAGCTTCACATTCAGCCTGAAGTACCAACCGGGAGTGGGAAACAGGGATGCGGATGCCCTGTCCAGGAGATCCCATGCTTCTACCCATCCTGCCGGAGAGTGGACCCACCTGTCCTCAGAGGGAGTACAAGCCCTGTATCAGGGAACAGAACTTCAACTTAAAGGGGGATCCAGAGTCCAAGAAATTGGGGTCTCAGCTGCTGGAGTACCCAGGAGTTACTGTAATGTGACCCAAGTTGCAGAAGAGGGTTTGCCCAAGTTGTCCAAGAAGGACCTGAGGAGGGACCAGTTGGAAGACCCTTTGGGGAAGCTATTACTGGGGGCTTTGGAAGGCCAACACCCTGAGCTACTTCTAAGAGATTCTCAAAGAGAAACCCAGCTGCTGCACAAGGAATGGGACCGGTTGCAGATACGCCAAAGGGTGGTCTACCGAAGGGGCCCCTCTGGTGATCTGGAAGAGAAGTGGCAGCTGTATCTACCCACCAAGCACAAGGAAGCGGTTCTAATTGCCCTCCACGACAACCATGGACATTTGGGGCCGAAAGAACTTTTCAACTTGTGAGAGACAGGTTCTACTGGCCCTGCATGCGGGCTGAAGTTGAAGGATACTGCCGCTCCTGTGCCCGATGTATCCAGCGGAAAACTTTGCCACATCAAGCCGCCCCAATGGGCCACCTACAAAGTTAAATACCCATGGATTTGGTGTGCATTGATTTTCTCTGCCTAGAGCCTGATTTGCCTGGAAAAGGGAATGTCCTAGTGGTGACAGACCATTTCACCAGATATGCTCAAACTTTCCCTACCAAGGATCAGAAGGCCTCAACAGTAGCCAAAGTGTTAGTGGAAAAATTCTTTGTGCATTATGGCCTACCCCAATGCCTTCACTCAGATCAGGGAAGAGACTTTGAGAGCAGGCTCATAAAGAAGTTGTTAGATCTTCTGGGCATTAAAAAGACTAGAACAACCCCATACCACCCACAAGGGGATGCCCAGCCTGAGCGGTTCAACCGGACCCTTTTGGACATGTTGGGAACTTTGAGCTCAGAAAAGAAGCCACACTGGAGCAAGCATGTGGCTGCTATAGTACATGCTTACAACAGCACTACTAGTGATACAACTGGATACTCCCCATATCGGCTGATGTTTGGGAGGGAAGCTCGGCTACCTGTGGATTTGGCTTTCGGCACTTCAGTGGATCACACCTCGGCAACATCCCACAAGGGGTATGTGGACAGGTTGAGGAAGAGTTTGATGTTGGCCTATGAGCAGGCCCAAGCCACTTCTGACCAAAGAGGACTGAGGAACAAGAGGAACTTCGACCTCAAGGTCCGGATACAGGACCTACAGCCAGGTGACAGGGTACTTCTGAGGAACTTAGGAATCCCTGGAAAGCACAAGTTGGCTAACCGTTGGAGATCCCAGCCGTATGTAGTCTGCAAGAAACTCCCAGATCTCCCGGTATACCAGATCAGGCCAGAAGGGAGTGTAGGCCCTTTGAAGACTTGGCATAGAAACCACCTGTTGCCCCTTTCGGAAGCTGTTTGCCTTCCTCCCATGTCAGAGACACAGGAACCCTCTGCATCCTCGAGGGTATCTAGACCAGTCACCAGGTCTCAGTCGACTCTTACTGATACAGAAGACCAAGACCTGGAAGGAGAAGACTCTGAGGAGGAAGATATGGAATCTGAATGGTTATGGCCCTCTCAAGAGCTGGAGTCTATGGCTGGTTCATCATCACCACCTGAAGCAGTCAGTAGTGAAGTTCTTCGTCCAGAAGCTCCTGAATTTGTGCCACGCAGTGTGCCCACCGAGGCTGCACAGGATGATCTGTATTCTTCACCATTGAGGGATACCGAGGAGACTCCCTTGTTTTCTGAAACTGAACTGGACACTTCTGTAGTGAGAGGGTTAAACACACCTTAACCAGAAGGAGAATTCAGAGAAACAGGGGCGCTTAATGACCCAGATGTACCGACACCTCGGAAACAGAGGCAGAAAAGAGTCATTCACCCTCCTAAGAGACTGAGGTATAATCAAATGGGTGAATGTTCTGAAGAAGTCTTTTCCACTGCTAGGAGAGCATCCGATGTACCTGGTCCTTCCACTGCATGTTTGGTGGAAGGCAACCCTAGCTCACCCCCTGGCACAACTCCAGTTGAGTTGGCCTGTGGACAGGACAGCTCCCTATTATATGACAATTGGTGGGAGGCTCCTCTGTCAGTATTATGCAACCGCCTAGAGTCTAAAATGTTTTACAGAGCTAAGATTTTAGATGTCTTTGGGGACCAAAGAGTTAAAGTGGGGGAGTGTGTAGCAGGGTGGCGGTTTGTGGTGTAATGTAATATAAGACTGTCATTAACCTTGTGAAGCAATGCATTGTGGAACTTGCGGTACCAGGAGAACGGGACTCCATTGACATAAGTAGATAATAAGACTATGGTACCTACAGTGCAGTTGTCCTCCCAAAGTGCATTGCATCCCCGCACAGCTTTATGGGAGAGGTTACTTAAAGGAGGGGAGGAGCTTTGTTCGGCCTCTTTGGATCTTCACCTCCTCACTGCAAGACGTGTGTGTATGGCCTGCTGCCAGAGGGACAAGGCCTGAAACCTGGGCCTTCAACCTTGCGGAGGATCACCAAGCCTGGAGGGTGATCTCTTTTTGTGTGTCCAGCTCGCGCTTCCCAGAGACCGGAGTCGTCCGCCGGCTGACATCTACTGCTGCCGATAGAGGGACTGGAGACTGCACGCTGCAGAGGGACCACGGATCGAGGTGCCAGCAGCGAGGAAACTCAGGTGGACTAGGCCTGTTCGAGTGAGCGGACACCTGCCCAGGTTCTGCAACTGTTATAGGCCTGTGACTTTTCAGGGCTCACCCTCACCAGAGTAGTGCATCTCACACGCACCAAGTATATAGTGCAACGTGTGATAATTACGCAGTTAAGTTGGCGTTCTACTAACTGAGAGTTTACTTCCACAAACATTGTATCTGCTAAAGTTAGCTGCATCTTTAATTTACCTTGGATTACAAATATAAAGTGCACCAACGTTTTGCTAGCGAAGACTCCTATCATTGAGGAACTCGTATAGTGATCTTTGTCAGGCCTGACTGGAACTAACACTTACGGGACACGGGGTGGTATTGCCCACTAGGGGGAGCTCGCGAGCATAGACTGTTTTCCTTGTTTGCAAATAGACTTAACTTTGTTTGAAAACCTTTTTACCTTGTTCATATTGACTTTTGCAGGGCCCTGCCAAGTCAACTGTTTGCATATGTGTATTACTGTTCTTTTTCTTTCACCCCAAGTAAAGTTTGCCCTTGGTTAAGTGAACCATTCTGTTTGAAGTATTTTGTTTTCCTGAGCGACTGCTACCAGAGAAAGGTAACAATACTTATACATGTTATTGTGTTATACATGCCAAATTGTGTTCCCAGCATTCAGTGGGTCTCACAATTGCCAGTTACACCAGTTGTGCCAAGGGAGGGTCTGAGCCAGTTAAGAGGGTTGCAAACAGAGTACTGACACAAATTAAACCAGCAGCTCCTTCGGGGGTAATGCTACATAAGTTATTGTTAGTATTTTGAATTTAATTTGTTGGGCAGCTAATGGAGGGATTGGCAGAGAGGGGTAGCAGACACTGAGCGGTTTTGTAAGGTGGACGAGTCTGGCAGCAGCATTCATGATAGCCGGAAGGGGGGATAACATATTTAACCTCCCTGGCGGTAATCCCGAGTTAGGCTCGGGGTGAGTTTTTACTACCAAAAGCGGTAACCCCGAGACAGACTCGGGCTGCATTGCAGTATCCAGGGAGAGTTACTTACCTTGTCCCCTGGATCCTGCGATGTCTCCCCACTGTGTCTGCGAGCTGTCTCCTCGCTCGATTCACACTGCCGAGTGCCGAGCTCCGTTCCCTGCGTCGTTGCGACGCACGGGGACGGAGTTCGGCGCCAAATTCAAAAAGTGAAAAAGACAGTATAGATACAGTATACTGTAATCTTACAGATTACAGTACTGTATCAAATAATTATACATCCCCTTTGTCCCTAGTGGTCTGTCCAGTGTCCTGCATGCAGTTTTATATTATAAAAACTGTTCTTTCTGCCTGGAAACTGGAGATTGTCCATATCAACCAAAAAGTGTCCCTTTATGTCAAAAGTGGTTTTCGACCAGCTAGAAAACAGCGATAATAAATTAGAATCACTTGCAGAATTGAGCGATAGCAATTTGTTCGTCATCAAACACTAAATCTAATGACAGTGACAATTCGGCAACTGAGCAAATTTCAGTGTTTTTGATTTGTTTACATTATTAAATAATTTTTATTATTATTATATTATTATTTGTTATAATTATTTATAGTTATTTATTATATTATAATTTATGATTTTGTGTTTCAAACTTTATCATACCCGAGATGTCTACTAGACTCTTGTTTGGACAGATTTAAATGAGTTATTCCTAAGAATTACAGGCCTACAATATAAAACGCCAAATTTCCATACAAAATAATTGTACCACTTTCAGCACCTAAAATCAGAAATAATCATACCGCCAGGGAGGTTAAAGGTAAGCCAATTAGGAGGGAGTTGCAGTAGTAGAGGCAAGAGATAACCAGGGAGTGAATCAGGAGCTTTGTGGTTTCATTGGTTAGGAAGGGATGTACTTTGGAGATGTAGGTTGAGACAGCAAGCTTTGGAAAGTGACAGATTTTCTAGATATTCCCCACTTCACACAGGCAAAATCTTCCAACAAGTACGTAGACAGCAAAACAAAAACCTGATAGAGACTCTAGTCTTTCCTCGCTCTATCCAAAACAAACTAAAATGTCTTGGCTGCAGTTAGGTTACTAACCCGTGCCAATTCTTTGCTAGTCTTCGGGCCCCTAGTGCCGGCATTTTAATTGTGGGAATCCGGCTGTGACTACTTCTGCCTTCACAGCTGGCTTCCCTCTGCACATACATGCTGTGCTATGTGAAAGTTCCTGCAGCCTTCTGGGACCTATTATATGTCCCAGAAAGTTGCGGGCAGGGTGTGTGTGTGGTTGTGTGTGGGGGCTTATTGTCAGAACTTCTGGTGAAACAGGCGATCCGACCGGAAGTGGAAGCAGGTACCTGTCAAAACTAGGTACCTGCTCCCCCACCCAAAAAATAAATAAAAAATGTTTCAAAACAAGACGAAAAGGGGAGGAAGGAGGGCATAAAGCAGAATTTCTCCTTTAGGGTGAGGTTTGTTTAAGGCTCCATGCACACTGTCTTAAAAAACGTTGCTTCTACAGGAGTTTTGTGTTCTGCCTGTAGAAGCAACTCAATGTTATCCTATGTGTTCATGCACATTAGGACGTTTACAGGCAGATTTTGAAATCAACGTTAAAGGGGTTGTAAAGGTTTGTTTTTTATTTTCTTATTTCCAATGTTTTTTATTAATTTTCAGAAGAAAAGTACAGCGTACAGAAATCAAGAAAGTATGCTAGAACACAGCATAAGTTGATACAATCCAATGCTCGTGAAAGTACAACAAGACAAAGGTACATTCTCTCGTTAGTCTACAGTCTAGTAAATAAGGGAATGAGAACTTTACCCTACAAACGAGGGCCTATCATAAGGATGACCACTTACGATCTCTCTAATTGGTCGGAGTGACCATCCACCAGTAGAGGTTGAAGTTTTCCCCTTGTTCTAATTATGAAGAAAAGCAAAAACTTTATCATTTTCTACATTCTTAAGTCTAGGAGTATCATGAAGTTAAACATTTCAAAAGGGGTAAAATAAAGTGTAACAAAATACAACAAAAAGGAAAAATAACAAGGTAAAGCAGATTGAATACCCATTCGTCATTCAATAGATATGACTATAATCATTAATTCAGATTAACGGAATTGTCCGAGTGAATTTTCCTATGACACAGACCTGTGTTTGTCGAGTACCACGTTGACCAGGGAGCCCATAGTTTAATCATCTTTTCGTGCCGCCCTGAGGCTGAGGAAGATAGCATTTCGTATGTATCATGAGTGTGTATTGTGGAAATTATCTCAAGGATTGTGGGAGCCTCAATGTCTTTCCAATGCCTAAGAATCACAAGTCTAGTGGCCAGCAGTACATGTGATACCACCGTTCTGCAGGGGTGCGGTATTGAATCCAATTCTAGTGATAGAATGGCCAATCCTGGGTGTAAAGTTCCATTATTAGAGGTGATATCTGCTATTATATTCTTAACCTGAAACCACAATGATCTCAGCTTCGGGCAATACCACAATATGTGTGCTAGCGTGCCCACTCCTCCACATTGTCTCCAACAATTGTAGGATACATCTCAGTATATTTTATATAGTCTATGTGGGGGTTAGGTACCACCTCAGGAGTATTTTCTGCTGCATTTCACTTAGGTTTGTACTTTTGGTAGAGGAATACACACTCCTCAACGATTTTTCCCATTGAAGGGCAGTGTATTCGCCCCCAATATCGCTCTCCCAGGACAACATATGTTGCGTTTTAACCAGTTTATTCCTTTCTTGTGTTTTTTATTTTCTAAATAGGTTCCTTTAAGCTAGTGCAATGTTGGTTCACTTACCTTTTCCTTCGATTTCCCTTCTAAATGTTTTTTTTCCTTTGTTTTCTTTGTTTGAATTTCTCACTTCCTGTTCCTCCTCAGTAAGCTGTTCAGTAAGCTGTTCAGTAAGCTGTTCTGGCTGACTAACCACCGCTCGGATGATGGGGGCAAGTTTACTGAGGAGAAACAGGAAGTGAGAAATTCAGACAAAGAAAAAAAAAAATTCAAAGGGAAATCGAAGGAAAAGGTAAGTGAATAAAAATGCACTAGCTTAAAGGAACCTATTTATAAAATAAAAAACTAACCTTTACAACCCATTTAAGAGGCAGGAAAAAAAAAACCCTTCTCATTCGTGTTTCTAATTGGAGCTCACTGGCAGAAAAAACGTAAAACTCATCCAAACTCGTCTAAACTTTGTGCAAAAAGTGCTCTATATGAAAGTTTTTTACTCCAAAGAGAACAAACGTTTTGTTAAGCCCAGTGTGCATGGAGCCTTAAGGGTACCTGAAGCTCTTTATACTGTATATTGTTATACTAATTATTGTTTTGGAGTCAGGAAGTTTCTCCTTGTTGTGAGGAGTTTTGTGGGGTTTTTTTGGTTTGGATTTACTTCCCCATTTACAAAAAAAACATTTTATACTGTAATTACTTTATTATTTTTGTATGCATAAAATACCTACAATAAATAATTGCATTATATCGTAAGAAATTACTGAATTAAAGTGTTTTTAATAACTAATTTTAGTGCAGCGTTAACCACTTAATCTTTAACCAGAATATTATATTCCAAATCACAGCTCACCAGTCAGTCTACGTAGTTGCTAGAGCTGATGAAGAGAAGAATTCTATAGTAGTACACAGGAGACAAGCAGGAGGAGGGGTCAGCTTTCATTCACTAGATCTCTAGAGGAAGTCTGATCCAGCAACAGCATCAACAAGCATACACTGTTAAACAGATATAGCAGCACATCTAGACTTTGGAAAAACTTGCAACAAGAATAGCAGCAGCGCACGTATAATGATCAGAGATTACTGGGACACATCCACCAAGTGAACTTCATAACTCTTGGAATGTAACATCATTTTGAAAACTTTACAAATCTGGTAAATGCACTTTGCAGGAAATAAATCATCAAGTTTTTATCAGATAGAAAATGCTGATCTAAAAATATCTCTGCTGGCTATAAGGAGCTGCCATAGAAAAGAAATAATTTACTAATTACTTCCCTGCAATCTTATTTGGAGAATCTGATCTACTGTTATTCATCAGTGATGGGGTCAGTCACTTCAGCTCTAACAAAGTCAAAAAACACAGTTGTTCAGCTGAGCAAAGATCCAACAACGGGTGGAGAATGGGCTGGGAGACCAGGAAAAGGAAGGAATCGCAGAACATCAGACAACATGGCAAAGGGCTTCCCTCATGCAGCTTGGGAAAGAGCAGATCCAGGCGTTGTGGAACCAGGAGAGCTGTCTGTGGTGCTGAATACGGCACAGACAAATGAAGATCCTGCGCCTAGCAACTCTCCACCATTCTGTAGCAGTGGCAGCACAACCTGTAAGTCTCCTTTCCATTGACTATTATCTCCATATTATAGATATGTTTCAAAAGTTTTATTAACAACTAAATGTGATTATTGATACAGAGTGAACAGCTGGTTGAAAATGTGCATACAACAAAAACTGGTTGATTAACATTATTGAACTTATTTGGCTTTTTTTTAATAAGCAAGATTTAATCTTTCCAAGTGAAGATAAGTCTAACCATGAAAAAAATATTAACGGTTACTTACTAAAATTGTCTATTGACTGATTAAATTAGCCTATTTTTATTTTCGCCACCTATTTAAAAATTGCTTGGTAAATGATTAAGGTCATGGGTTTTACAACTCTATGGTGATTTTCCTACTTTATTTCTCACTATGCCTGCTAACCCTTTTCTAATGGCCTCTAGAAGGTCAGGGCACAAACCTGCCTTAACATTCTAAAAGAAAATATATGAAACTTACGTTAAACAGTTCTAATCCTCTTTGTCTTTAAAAAGCATGACATGACTCCAAAGATGAGCAGTTTAACATCAACTATTGTGTTGCACAAGCCGTGGAGCCAGCTTGCAGCATGGAGATTCTGATTCATAATCTGACTTCCTAGGCATTGTTTGGTTTCCATGACTACAGGCTGTAGTGCATTTGCCTTGGCTGGATTATGTAGGATACAATACATTTTTATACTATTGTCAAGTGGTTTACTATAATATAATTTAATGTCCTTAAATAAAGAGTATTTTAAATGATTCGAGCTCAGTGCAAATAATGGCATCAATGTCATTAAATATGTTGTCATTAGGTTAAAATGACAACATCATTCCTTCAAAAATTAAACCAAGTATGATTATTATTTTCATGTGATATAGAATATTTTTAATTTTTTTTTACATGTTCTTAGAAGTGTACTTCTGATTATAGCAGGAAAATGTTTTCAGTCCTATATACAGTATAGCAATGTTTTTTTGCGTGCTGTTGTGTTTACTGTATATGCCTAAAAAGTGTCACAGTTCTTTTGTTTTGGTTCTTCAGAATAAACTTGTTATTAAAGCACATAAACTGATATTTTTTAGGATGATATTAGGCTGTACATTATTGTATACAGTATGTATAGAGTAAAAGTTTAAAACTTAAGCGGCCAGACCATCAAAACATTGTACTTAAAGTGCTTGTAACCCTAAAAAAAAAGATCCTGTTCTTTTGTGTATGTTACACAACACAGTGCTTGTGCTGTGTAATTTGGCCCCTGTATCACCTGAAATACCTGGCTGATCCTTCCTTGTTCTGCCCTTCCCCTGTAAACTGACCACAGTTTATCATGGCTGCTGAGCCCTGACACCGTGGTCAGTTTACATGCCTCCATCATTCGCAGCTCTCCTCTGTCCTCTCCCCACCTCCCTCTCTGCCTGTCAGCTCCCCGGTCTTCCCCTCCTGATGATAGAATAACAGTGTAAAGTCTCTCTAATACCCTCTGTTAGATAATGCTTGGTTCCCCAGTGTGTGTAATAAAAAAAAAAAAATCTGATGTGTACTTTACTCCATAGCACCGATCAGCACTCATGTGACCGCCCAGCTCTCTCCTCCTCTCCTCTCCTGCTCCCGGCAGATGTCAGCAGGAGTTGTCAGCCCCTCCCACTGTAGCTGTCAGCCTAGGAGAGGAGAGAGCTGGGGGGTCACCTGAGCAGAGATCGGCGCCATGGAATAAGGTGCAGGTCCTTTTTTTTTTATAAATCACACACACTGGGGAACATAACAGAGGGGATTGGAGAGACTTTACAAGTGGCTTTACAACCACTTTAATTATAAGTGGAGTGTAGACCTTTGGCATCTTATATGTCTTGGAGCAAGGTCTCCCTACCTAAGTTTCCACTCTGTTCCCATTCGCCAAGGAGTTGTGGGTATTTCATATACCTTTGCATTTTCCAGCATCTTCTTTGATAGAAATAAAAAAAGAAACAACAGGAGGAGAAGAACCCCCTCATAATGGTCACAGCAGGAACCAATGACTGGTATCTCATTAATATAATCAGAAAGAGCTATCTATATGTAATTGTAAGTTGATTTAAAGTGGTTGTAAACTTCTGACATTAAATATGAACAAAGCATATATATGAGCAAAGCTCTATGGTTTGCACTTGTCTCAATCCACAGCATCAAGTGTCATTTCTGTCTGCTGCTCCATTCCTCTGCTTTTAGCATGAGGCACTTCTGACAAGTTTTCCTGACACCAAGAGGTAAAAAAGTGACAGGGGAGAGAACTCCCACACACAACCTGTGATTTACAGCCTCAGCTCTGTTCCTGTGTGCTGTGTGAAGCAGGGTGTGTTGCTTCCTTCAAATCAACTTTCACTGAGCTCTGCAGAGTGTAACTTCAGCTCCCCACCACCTGCTTCCTAAAAGCTCAGACAAAGCTGTATAAATTCTAAACTTTTCATGGCTGTAGAGAAGAAATGGCTGCAGATAAACATGTACAACTTGTGTAGGAAGATTTGTTTCATCTCTGTGTATTACCGGGTCACTTCACTGGGTATATGTAAGGGTTTACGAACACTTAAATGTTAATTTTTGATGGACTGACCCTTTAGGAATTAATGTGAAAGAATGTGAAAAAATACAATGGGGTTGATTTACCAAAACTGGAGAGTGCAAAATCTGGTGCAGTTCTGCATAAAAACCAATCAGTTTCCAGGTTTGTTTGTCAAAGCTTAATTGAACAAGCTAAAGTTAGAAGCTGATTAGCTGACAGCAGCACTCTCCAGTTTTAGTAAAGCAACCCCATCTCACAAAATTCCATATCCAGAAAATATTTTATATAGTATAATGCATTATTATTAAAACAGTGATAGCATTTTTTTCAGATATAGAGATAAGGCTAAAAGGCATATTTGCAAATAGGTAGGGGGCACTTTTCAGAAACTGAATATATATCACCTATGCCATTTATGAAAACTAAACTATTCTCTCAACGTTATTGGTAAATATTAAACTAACGTGAAGTTTTGTGCCTTTCGTGCATTTGGTGCCTTTCATGAGTTAAACATGCAAAACAGATAAAAGTTTATTAAGTGTGCTTTATAACTCGGAAAAAGTTGTTTATAACTAGGTGTATTAACAGGTAGATTGGAAAATAACCAAGGCTACATCCATGGCATTTCACTTTATGAAGCTATAAATAAAAGGATAAGATGGGACCGACATTTTTATTAAGACATGGGTATGCTAAAAATGGCTCACTTACAAGTCAGAAGAACCTAAGGGCATAGAGATAGCCTAATGTAAATGTAGTATGTCAATTGAGTTCTTGACTCATGGCCAGCCGTGGGGTTCCTTACTGTGCAGTGATCGTAGCAGATGGCAAGAGACCAGCTCTGATATGTGCCTTCTGCATGCCCACGTTGAGCTTGTTCACACTTTTTATTCCAGTAGGAAAGCCCATGCATTATCCTGCTTTGAAATGTATTTCAAATAAAAATCCTATTCATTCCTATGTGCCTAGTTCAACACTATGCGATGCAACATAGCACATAAAATTAATAGGACATGTGGCAATTTTGAAGGATTATATGCAGTGAGACTGTTCATTGAATGGGAAATGCACAAGAGTTTAATTTATGTATTATGCAGCTTTGCATTTTCAACACAACTGAATGATGAAAAATGTCTATTTTGAATTTTTCCTTCTCATTTGTTCAATGAATAACCAAATATAGTCATGAATGACCAAAACATTTATAAAAAACAAAGACAAAAGTATAAAATGCAGAAAACCATGCATAAATGCATGCAGAAAGATGCGTCAAAAATGTGAAGGGGAGTGAAGGCAGTTCTCACAATAGAGAATGTTTCACTGATATGCAGAGTAAATTAATATTGGTAAGGCCCACAATCACATATATGTGCTCTAGATTTTACTCCTTAGTGGTGCAATGCCCTATGTAAAAACTTTTTTAGAAAGAGGGTGCTGCATCTAAATCACTAGTTACCAAAGCTCATAATCACAGATTAATTCTGTCTGCTGTGCAGCTCGAAAATGATCACATAACCTACACTGCTTGCAATACCTACACCTCTGAGGGGTCTTTTATAACACCAAGGAATTAATAATGATAACAAAACTATTAGCCATTCTGTGAAACACACAGGGCATCCTGAAGTTGAGAAATCTTTAAAATCCTGAAATTATGAAGACTTTGTTATATGCTCATGCACTTTAGGCTAACTAGGCTTTTAGCTAACATTCTGTCTTCTAACAAATGTCAATACACTCCCCTACCCTCTTGGTTCAAAAATTATTTACCCGAAAAAGTATGCAGATATAGATTTCTAACTGTTCTTGATTTGCACACCAATTTCCTGATTTAAAATATTTGTTCAGTGTGTTATATTATTTTCAGTTTTCAGTTTAGATGCAGACAGTTCAAAGAGAAATCTGTTCTTTTTTAATATCACAGAAATCGCAAAAATACTGTTGTCAAAAACTTTCATACATTTTCTCTTCAACACAATTCCCATGGCATAAAACATTTCCAGGGCTGCCAGATCTGACAAACATTAAACCACTTGGGACTTAAAGCAAGTATATACAACTGAAAAGCATTTTGTGGGCTAACGGGCTGTCATTTTATTACAGAATGGATAGCATTCTTAAAGGACTGAACTTCAGATATATATATGAGTAACAACATAAAAAAACCTCTGTAATTTTTAGATAGACGTATAAGTATAACAACATTAAAAAAAAGCTCTGTAATTGTTAGATAAAATGAATAAAGTCAAATATATTTAACATGAAAAAATTTAAGCATGAAAAGCAAACTGTTCTGCATGCACATGAAAGCAAATGTCCAGAAATTACTTGTAGCTTTTAAATGATCTAAACAGTGAAATTCTTGCAAACTACCATATGATGCCTATTAATTAATCAAGTCAGCTGCTCGCACTGATCACATCCCATATGATCATGCACAAAAAATTAAAATATAGAGGAGAGTGCCGCGCTCTTAACCTAAATTTGTGATACCTTATTAAATGCTCTTATTGCAAATCATACAACTATTGCCTTCTCCATTATTTATAGTGTCCACGTGATGAAAAGTGCTTAAGTGCAAAAATATATTGCAATGTGCATGTTTGTAAACAAAGTCCTTATAAAAAGTGCTTCAATGATATCACAAAAAATGTGTTGCAGCGCACTAAAGTGCTGCGCACTGGAACACATTTGGAACGCACTGGAACAAATTTTTTTGTGATATCATTGAAGCACTTTCTATAAGGACTTTGTTTACAAATATGCACATTGCAATATATTTTTCCACTTTAGCAATTTTCATCAAGTGGACACTTTAAATAATGGAGAAGGCAATAGTTGTACGATTTGCAATAAGAGCATTTATTATTTAGTAAGGTATCACAATTTTAGGTTAAGACAGCATGGCAGTCTTCTCTATATTTCAGCTTTTAAATTATCTGAAAGGCTATGTGCACATTGCCATCTGCATTTTAGCTTTCCTTTTGTCACATTTTTGGAGAGTTAGAGCAAATGCTGTATACCATGTAGAGTGGAGCATGCATGGAAAGATCCCCTGATTATGTGACTGAATTTAAACAAAGGTAAAGAAAAGAGCAGTATGTTACACCTATCCCTGATGTGTTTTCTAAACTCTAAAGGGTCAATCCACCCAAAATGATATTTTAGTTATAGATGTAGCCTGGTGGGTTGAGTCAGTTTTTTATTGTTTTAGATTCTCCAACTAAAAGATCTCCCAAGCCAAAATTACTGACTGTCTCCTGGTCTACCTGAGAGATTCAGGTGTCCAATCACAGTTGTGTGTCCTAGCGCCTCCTGTTGCATTTTCAATTGTATAAAATAAATAAAACATCAAACAAGGAGAGCAGGAATCACCTAGAAAGTCCATTATGGAGACCCAAGAACTCAAGTGAGATCTCACCACCAGAGTCCCTGAAAGATATAAAACAGGTGGTCAGGTGGTTTATCTTTCCAACTTGCATGGTCAGCAAAGAAGTGAAGTAGACTCACCCTTAGTTCAGGGGAATCAATGTAGGACTTCTTTAAACATCTGTCATTCCCCTAATAATGAGGGTGGGTCTACATACCACAAAAATTGCATGCATTTGAGTAGTGGGAAGAGTTCCCAGGGAAAGTTGGTATATAGAGTGACCCCAGACAGTATGCTGTATCAAAAAAGTATCACATTTTATTGGATTTAGAAAATATTAAAGTCAAAACAAAGAAATGTTGCAACACTCTACCTAACACCGAAATAACCACATTGTTATTGGTTGAAAATATGCACACACATGGCCCATGGGCACAACATAATTTGAACAAGTACATTTGTCCTCTAGTCAAAAAGGGATATCAGACAGGAGATTTTCTCATCTGAGCACTATAAACCTTGTTATTGTATCCCTAGGACAGTGGTTCTCAACTTCTGTCCTCAGGACCCACTAACAGGCCATGTTTGCAAGATAACTGAAATACATCACAGATGATATTGTTTGATGCTCAGTGATTGCAGTATTCTAGTCTGCATCTCCCCAAGGTAATACTTAAAATCTGGCCTGTTAGTGGGTCCTGAGGACAGGAGTTGAGAATGAGAACCACTGCCCTAGTGAATAGTGACAGACTTGTTTAATTAGAAATAATTCCTGTGGGGGTTTAGGAAAAAGTATTACAATAACACTTTAGCTAAGTGTTAAAAGTTCCGGACAGTTCCCCTTTACTGGTGTCGGGTGAGGGCACACTTGTCTAACTTTTAGATAAAGCATGTAGAAATATAGAAAAACTGAGAATTGATGGGTGTACTAGATCTGCCAACATCCTATGTATCATCAAAGAAAGTTTATGCCCCAAGTGCATTGGAGGATGCCCCCATGGACTTTATATGGCAGAGATAGATAGTATCAAAAGTCAAATTGGGTAATGAATGAAGCATGTAGCAGTCACTTAGGGGATTGAGGTTAGGACTGTGAGTCTGATAAGATAGCAGTTGGTCACTGGAGCCAAAAGTTCAGTCTGCAGCTGTACTTGCTTTGAAGAAGCTTGCCAAATTGTGGGCGGGGAAAACCTTTCAACCTTGGGATGCACCCCCCCCCCCCCATGGCCTCTGAAGCACCCTATCTTCTATCTTTCTGTTTTCTTTGCATAAATGTGACCTAGCTCAAATTCATGAGATCATCTAAAAATAAAGTATACATTACATACACAGACCACCAGCTGACATTTACCTTTATCCTTCCTTGTGTTTATAACTATGCTACCTTTTTCTCGCTCTTTTCATTCTTTTCCATATATTATGAGTTGTGGTTTTGCCATCTGTGTATATCTTGTATATAAATATATTAACTGTAGAAACTCTTTTGTGTAGAGTAAAAATAAAATGTGCATCATGTCATTAATACGTTATTTTAGAGAATAAAAACAGTCAAAGGTAACCGGTAAAAAAGTATAAGTATTAGGGCTCTTTCACACGGAGGTCCGTTCAGGTCCGCCTGTCAGTTTTTTAGGCGGACCTGAAATGGATCCTCCATGCACCCCTATGGAAGCACGGATGTCAGCGGAGACATGTCCGCTGACATCCGCTCCGCTCCGAAAAAGTGTGACGGAGGAAAATCCTATTTTTCCTTCCGTCTGCGGAGCGGATCGGATGACAACGGACTCTACGGTCCGTCGTCATCCGATTCCCCATAGGGGAGAGCTGCGCTCTGACAGGGCGGTCCCTGCACAGTGTGTGGGGACCGCCCAGTCATCCGTCGGCTCAGCGGGGATCAACGGAGCGATCCCCGCTGAGCAAGCGGAGCTTCACGGGGCGGATCTTCACGGATCCGCCCCGTGTGAAAGAGGCCTTACTTTAACTACTTCCTTACTGCGCACATATACCCCCTTCCTGCCCAGGCGAAATTTCAGCTTTCAGCACTGTCACGCTTTGAATGGCAATTGCGCGGTCGTGCGACGTGGCTCCCAAACAAAATTGACGTCCTTTTTTTTGCACAAATAGAGCTTTCTTTTGGTGGTATTTGATCACCTCGGCAGTTTTTATTTTTTGCGCTATAAACAAAGATAGAGCGACAATTTTGAAAAAAAAGCAATATTTTTTAGATTTTTGCTATAATAAATATCCCAATTTTTTTGGAATTTTTTTTTTCCTCAGTTTAGGCCAATACGTATTCTTCTACATATTTTTGGTAAAAAAAATTGCAAGTGGCGCTTATTGATTGGTTTGCGCAAAAGTTATAGCGTTTACAAAATAGGGGGTAGTTTTATGGCATTTTTATAAAAAAAAATTTCTAGTAATGGCGGCGATCAGTGATTTTTTTACGTGACTGTGACATTATGGCGGACACATCGGACACTTTTGACACTATTTTGGGACCATTCACATTTATACAGCGATTAGTGCTATAAAAATGCACTGATTACTGTATAAATGTGACTGGCAGGGAAGGGGTTAACACTAGGGGGCGAGGAAGGGGTTAATATGTTCCCTAATGTGTGATTGCTACTGTGGGGGGAGGGGACTGACTGGGGGAGGTGACCGATCTGTGTCCCTATGTACAAGGGACACAGCATCGGTCCCCTCTCCCTGACAGGACATGGATCTGTGTGTTTACACACACAGATCCATGTCCTTGTCTGTGTAACCGTGATCGCGGGTGCCTGGAGGACATCGCGGCCACCAGGCACGCGCATCGGCATTGCAGTGACGCGCCGGGTACGTGAGCGCGCCACCGGCGGCGCTCGCGCGCCCCCCAGTGGCCAAATTAGCGGAGGCCGTATAATAATGGCCTCCCGGCATGTAACAACCACCTCGCGGCCGTATATACTCGGACGGCGGGCGCGAGGTGGTTAAACATAAATAATAAATCAAAATACAAATTTTGTATAAAGAAACAAATAAAACATAAAAACCCTGCCCATTGGCCGAGACACCCCATATACCAACAACCTGACCTTGGGTTGCCCCTCTCATATCTTGTACCACCAAGTACCCGGCCACCCAGTGGTAGAAGAGAAAAGTGCAAAAAGTCCCAACCCAGGGAGAAATCTCTCAATCAACCAGCATAACTACTCCTGGCAAGTAAATTTGTGAGGAGCTCCCTGCCTAAGCTACAGGGTGCTACATCATCCCCTGCCCAAAAAACTACATCTCAGAGTTTTGCAGAAAAAGTTATTTTTCAGCCCTCAAGCCTGAGAGCGGATGTCCTGGCAAAGACTGGGATAGGTGGGGAAATAGGGAAAGAATAACAAAAAGTACAGTGTATGTGGCGTACCACATGAAATAAACATGGTATCAGACACAATAGACGTTCTTCATCATTTGCAACCAACAATCTGCTTAAGTCCACAGATCGCTCTTCAGGGTATGACACCCCAACAACTTCAATTCTAGCCAACGTGGCAAAGATGATAATTTCCTGTAATTGCTGGTAGCATCCAGTCCAGTACAGTTCTGGCAATACAGCTTTCTGGGGTGTTTCCCATTAACAACACTTTAAATGGGTGTGCAAGGTGATTGTCAGTGTGGTTGACATCACACAACCCTTATTTGTAATCCACAAAGTCATGATAACACTTTGATGATGTTTCACCAGTAGTAACAGGGTCGGGAAAAATGATAGTCTCTCCCTGGGCATTCACCGCTTTAGATCCCTTTTATCTGGCCGGCGGATGACTAGCTACACCATCAATGTTGATCTTCCTGCCATAACCCCATGTATTCAATACTGACAGGTACTTTCCAGACATTTTAGGCGACACTTCAAAAAGTCTGTCTTGAGAGGGGTCTGAAGGAACCCACGCACTGCTTCGTCCACCCATTGCATTTCCTTCTCAGAGCTCTCCTCTTGATGAGGAATGTAGGGGTATAAATACCCGTAGTCTTCTGCCACTCATTTGATTATAATTCTCTGTATCTTGGACAGCCGAGGCAGAGTCTTAGGGTCTCTATATCCAGGTAGGACCCGAGCGTCTGGAGCACGTAGGATCGAGCACCAGGTGACCACATCAGGCTTATGGTCTGGTTTAAGACTAGGCATGGGCGTAATAGGATGGGCTTTGTGGACCCATTGAGCTCCATGGTCCTCCTCACAGGACCTGGCGATGCTGATTAGCAGAGCTGCACTGGCTGACAGCATAATCTGCACACTTGCGGTAGTAGTAGCAGGTGTTTCGTCCTCCTGCACATTACTGTTTAACTCTTCATCACTCTCTCCCCTGAGTAAGACAAAGTGTACGAGAAGAGTTCCAATAGTCTATCAGATGTAATGTTCGAATCTGAGATGGTTGAACACTCTTCGGCCGGGAGATAATTTTTCTTGGCTCTTGCCTTGACTGGCACCTCTATGACATCCCCCTTCACGGCCACTGGTATCACTTCCCCCACAGGCACACCATGCGCACTTCTCGCTGACCTACCCGGCCCCGGTGCATTTCTCTCGGAAGGCTCAGACATCAGTGAGAGTAGTTGGGCCTGACCTCGGCCTCTAGGAGCGATTGTGTGCTTTGTCCTGGGGTAGTCATTGCGGCAAGGGTAACAGCCTCTTGCACGACTTGGGTGAAAACCGACGGGCTTGGGGCATCCCTCTCCGATGGGATGGCAACATTCTTATCCCAATTGACTTGTAGGATCTGTGGAGGTAGAGTTGGAGGGACAACCTCAAACAGATGCTCTCCACAGCGTCCACAGACAATCCAAGGCCTCAACTGCGTAGTCAGGCCAGAACATTTTCCATAAATCTGTCCTAGAGACTCCTGCCGTATACAGGGCAAGCTCGCCCTTCGATGTGTACCGCACTCCGGTGTCAGTCCAGACAGTTTTTCCGTCACTCGGACCGAAACAGACACCCGGAGCGTACTTTCGCCAATCCGCCATCTCACTCACTAACCCACAATCAGACACACGTAACAGGACTTCCTTATCCTCCTCTGCAGAGCGAGGACTCCTCCCCCTGCCAATGGATTGGTGCACAAGTTCTTTGGGAACTGTGGCGCCCGCCTTCTTTTTGCTGCTGCGCACCAAAACTGTAATTTAGTCTATTTTGGAGTCTGTATTAACCCTCACAGTGCTGGTGGGAAGGGTCAAAAGATCAGGCTGATCTTCTCCCCCGAGCAATGAGACTTGGTGGTTCTTCCCCACATTGATAGTACACACAATAACACAGTCTATAAGAAGGGTAAATGTTCCTTGCCTTTTTCCCAAGGAGCCAGATAAAATCCCCAATGGAGCTGAAGCCGGTTGCTATGGGCGACTGCTGCACGGACACTGCCTTAGCCCCATGTTGGGCGTCAAATGCCAAATGTAGCAAATTCTTAAGCCTCTTTCAGTCTAATGAGGACCTCTAAAGCAAAAGATAGCTGACATCCTTCAATATGTAGTGGGTTGTAAGGCATAGTGGGTGCAAAGATGGTGAAAGTCATTGGGCGTCAGACACTTCTTGGATGTAAAAGAGGTTTTATTTCTCTTAACAGTCCTTTTTATATTTTTGGGGGAAAGAGGGTTAGGGCCAGGACTCCCTTAAGTGGTTGTAGATTTAATTGGCAGACTCTGTGACTTCAATAGGAGGACAGCTGTGCAGGGAAAGGCCCCAGCGAAGCTCCACATATGCACATGCAGGATCGCTGTCTCCTATGGCATCAGTCTTTAACAGTTCCTAACTCAAACCTAACAGTTCCTTCAGCTTCACTGCAACTGCTTCTTGTAGTTCTTCAACACTGAGCTCCCGATCTCTCACTAGACTTACTGATTCACTGACTCTGAATCCCTTGAGCTCCTCCAATCTTTGCAGTGGTATCTCCCTCAAGCGTTACCCACCGGATTCCCTGCTGGGTCCCTAGCTTGGCACTCCAGATACTTCTCAAGCTTCACCCCTGCTGACCGGCTCAGTCCCTGGCTTGACACACAAGGCTGCTCTGAAAGCGTCACCTCCGGTGGGTGGGTCTCTGACTTGCTCTCCACCTGAAGTTTCCAGATTCTCCACCGTGCCTGTTCGGTGAGAATACTGCTCCAGTACTTGCTTCAGTTACTCACTGTGGTCCATGGTAAAGGTGGTTGGTCCCTTAGTGGTGACAGCTCCCCTTCTACCTCCAACCACAACAGGGTCTCCGGCCCGCAGAACCGTCACTTTTGGTTGGACTGCTATCCCTGCGCTGCCCTCTTACTTCTGGATAGGCCCTCACACCGCCTGGCAGCCAGATGCCCCCAGGATGGGTGCTCCCAGCAGGCCAAGAGATTCAAGAAAACCCCTGCCCAGTGGCCGAGACACCCCATATACCCACAACCTGACCTTGGGTTGTCCCTCTCATCTATAGTATCACCAAGTACCCGGTCACCCAGTGGTAGAAGAGAAAAGTGCAACAAGGCCAAACCCAGGGAGAAATTTAAGGGATCTCTATCAATCAACCAGGATAACTACTCCTGGCAAGTACATTTGTGAGGAGCTCCCTGCCTAAGCTACAGGATTCTACACAAGTATAGCTATGTAAAACTTTTGTAGAGGCCAATCTAGTGACAGCCTCAGACCCCTTTCAAACTGAGGCATTTTTCAGGCACTTTTGGGCTAAAAATAGCGCCTGTAAAGTGCCTGAAAAAAGCCTCCCCTGCAGTCCCAGTGTGAAAGCCTCAGTGCTTTCACACTGGCACACTGCGCTGGCAGGACATTATAAAAAGTCCTGTAAGCAGCATCTTTGGGGCCATGAAGGAGCGGTGTATACATTGCTCCTCCACCGCCCCTGCCCATTAAAATAAATGGGCACCGCTGCCTAAGCGCCTGCAAAGCGCTTCAGAGGCACATTTAACCCTTTATTCGACTGCTAGCCGGGGTTAAAAGCGCCCCGCTAGCGGTCAAATAGCGCTGATAAAACTAGCAGTGTTTTACCGTCAACGCCTACCTGCCCCAGTGTGAAAGCAGCCTAAAAGTGAAATTCATCCCTTTTATCCTTAAGCCAAGGAAGCTGCCTCTGTTTGATCTGCCATGGTGCTGCACATGTGATCAGTTATGACACCAGCCATTTGATGATTTGACAGTTTTGTTGAGGACACAAGCAAATGTGACTGTTAGCAATCCCGGCATTCCAGGAATGTAACAGTGTTTTTGAAACCATTAAATCAATGGGTTTTGTTCCACTTTATGATTTACGGCTGTTCAGGGTTTCTGTGCTTCAGCAAAATGGCAGCCTCCAGCAAGAAGAAACATGCTGTAGGCAATTTACAGCACACACTAATTTTGGTAGCATAATTATTATTGTGGAATATATGTTCCTTGCTAAAGAACATTTCTTTTTATCATGTTGCTATGGGTAAAATTCCACTTTGAAAGGGAAATTCCCTTGCAAAGTGAATAGCCTATTCACCTTTAATAATTCAACCACAATGTGGTTGAATTTATAGAATTGTGCTACATTCTATAAAGTATTTTGACTAAATTGTGAGATACTCTGTACATATGTATTTCTGATTCTGATTCTGATTCTGACATTACAGATTTAGGTGACATATATCCAATTTCCATGTACAGTAAGCCGTCCCATTGGGAGTTTCATATCCACAACCTCTGGCTGATCTCTTTCCAAGCAGTGTCGTTTAGTTGTGAGATTTTCCATTCTCCTTAGAGGGCATCTCATTTAAGGAATAACAGCAATACTTTGTCTACCTAACATTTTTTTGTGGAACTCATTCTCCTATATTTAGACCACTTCCATTCCTCAGAATATCTAGACCAGCCTGGCTTGATGCTCGTGCCTTTTGTTTTATTTGGCCGTGTTTTCTGTGACACTGTAATTTACATCTGCTTTGGGAGATAATTTGAAAGTGCAGAACAAGGCAGTGCAAAGAAATTCTATAGCTATTATATCCCGAGGATTTACAATGGCAACTAGGAGGACAAGAGAGGCTGTGTTATCAGGGGTATTGGCTGCAGGTAATTGTCCTCACATGTTCTTATTGTGTTTTACATCACCATTGATAGCTGTGGCAAGAACATAGGTGTGTTTTGATACTTATATAACATCACACTTTCTGTTTGTATGCAGTCCATCTTTTCGTAGCTGCAAAATTTTTAATTGTGCAGATGTTTTAGCTTACAATCTAAAGTCTGAGTGTTATAATGCAAAAAATTGTATTTATGATATTACTGTGTGTACTGTGGAATATTTTTACAACTATAAACTGGTTAATATATGCTAAGTACAACAGTGTAATGTATGCATGCTAACAAATTTTTTTTTTTTGGTTATTTAAAATCTTAGATGACTCATTTTATTTGCAAGCAAGGTAGATATTTAAAGGGCTGGTTCCAGACCACATGATATGTAATCCTCAGGTGTACTCTGATGGGCTAGATATGTTATCAGAGACTAAAACTGGCCATGTATCGTACAGTTTTCTTGTTCAATTTTCTTTGGATTTACATTTGGCTATGTAGTGCGAGGGCCTGCCTGATTGCATACCAATTAAACGTGTTCAGGTTTGACCTCATGTTATATGGTTTTGGTAAATCTAAAGGAAAATTGTACAAGAGAATTTTATAACGTATGGCCAACCTTAAAATGACCTCCTCAGAGGAGTTCCTAGATCCAACAACAAAAATATGAGCTACTGATAATGATCATAGCAGGTAAAACCCAGGGATTAAACCCGGTGGTGATTTTATGCTATCCCTGCCTAGATGGAAAAACTGCCACAGCAATCTAATTGGCAAATACCTGACTAGTCAACAAGTGGAACAATATCTCCTGTGGATTGCTCTTAAAATACATTCATGTTTTTCAAGAAATGGTGAATAAAGCAATAGAAATGGCCAACATGAAATAATCTTTATCAGCTAATAACAATACAGATTACTAAAGTCTGATTAACTAACTTATTTCATCACTGCTTTACTAAAATTGTACATTGTTGCTCTGTACTATCTTATTTAATAATCTCACACTCAGAAAAAAGAGGGTGCTATTTCCAGGGAAATTTTACTGGTGAGCTGAATAGAAGTGGGCATGGTATCTGCATGGTAAATGCATAAATGATTAGATGATATTCCTCACAACACTACACTGGTCAATCGGGGTTGGAGATAGTGATGGCAGTCAAAAGCTGCACATAAGGGTACATATCCAGCGGCTTTGTGGTGCTGAGCAAGGTTTAAAAGAGGTTGAGAGAGGCAGGGGTATTTCAAAATAAGTGATCTCATTATTATCGTTCAGAAAATATTTGATGTCAAAAGATGATCCCTATGTGTGAAGCTCCTGTATATCAGATCCCTCATAAACGACAACAGAAACATTGGAGAAAAAGTCTCCCTCCATATCTTATAAAACATTAACAGATTCGTTCAAATACGGTGTAAGACCTGTCATAATGTGATAATCCTGTGAATGGATTGATAGAATGGGGTTGATTTACTAAAACTGGAGAGTGCAAAATCTCAGGAAACCAATCAGTTTCCAGTTTTTTTTGTCAGAGCTTAAATCCCCCTAAATTCCAGCTCCCACCAACACATTCTGATTGTACAATCTCTGTAAAATTTGCTTTAGATTTATTTATGGAATAGGAAGACCTGACCTATCT
Source organism: Rana muscosa (assembly GCA_029206835.1). Classification (NCBI taxonomy): domain Eukaryota; kingdom Metazoa; phylum Chordata; class Amphibia; order Anura; family Ranidae; genus Rana; species Rana muscosa. Next base: position 59,830,649 of record CM055122.1, on the reverse strand, counting down.
ATCCCACCTACCCATCTCTGCATCCAATCAGGCAGGCCCTTGCACCACATCAGGCATGTCCAACCTGCGGCCCCAGATAGTTTAGATCCGGGTCCATCTGGAGGGAAGCAGGGGATGCACCACATACTGTAGCAGCTTTGGCAGCCTATATTGATGTGCCAGGCAAATGTACAGCTGGAGGGATGCCAGGGGTGCTGTACAAACATAGTTGATAGCTGCAGGGTGTGTGTGCTAATGAGGTCATCTGGTGAACTGCTTCCTGTGTCTCACTGGTTTTCACATCCCAAATCTACATTCCAGGAAGTCAGGAACATTTCTATGGAACACACCAGGGGCTAAGGTAAGGCCTTGTTTTGAAAATCAAAGAAAGCTTTTATTTTTCTGCAACAGAGGCACATTAATGATATATTGGTACATAGGGGATCTGGTATTTAGAAAAAAGGGAACTTTTTATTGCACCTTTAAGTGAACAAGCTGATGTTGGAAGCTTCTTGACCAGATCTGCACCAGATTTTGCACTCTCCAATTTTAGTAAATAAACCCCATTATGTGTATGGAAGTTTTTTATTTGTTTATTTTTTTTCTATTGGCTGAACTAGATTGAGGTGTTTTTTTTCAACCTAACTATGTATCAGCATATTGTAGGTGGCAACTTCTCAAGTATTCATCTCATATTCATGCTAACAGGTGTCAGTGACAGAGGAATGAAATATGTACTGTATCCAAGAGCCCATGTGGTCAGTGGCTTTGAACACACTTTCATACTTATTCGTCCTTTCAAGAGCAGGTCAAAACATACCCCCAGACTGCTGAATGAACAATGATGCAACAGCACAGAAATGAAATCACACTTTCTTACTCTTTTCTCTCGTCCCTTAAACTCGTTAGTGTTAGAACCTATGCATTACGATATAATCTGATTGGCTCATGCCTCAGAATGGTATTTGGAACCTGAACACTGCAATATGGCTTGATTGGCTTATACCCCCATCTTATTAATTGGGATTTGAAAGAAGCAGCAGCACAGTGATCAGTCTATCCCTCTTCTGACTTTTAGCATTTTCACTGGCGGCACATATGCAGTTCTGCACCCCCCCACCCATTCTTATCATGGCTGTACAGGTTATTACAGGTGGTTATTTCAAGATAAAAGTCTCAGATCACCTAGCTATACCAAAAGTATTACACAATGATTATTTTTAGCTATATATATGGTATATTCAGATTTCTTTGGCTCTCGTTGCTAAGAACAAAGGTTGGTATGGCAAATAATGAACACTAGACATAAATAAATGTAGTGTAAGTTCAAAACTGTATAGAAAATGTAGTTTTTAAATGCAGCTAGTTTAAATGAAACTGTTATGCCCTGTACACACGATTGGAATTTCCGATGGGATAAAATCCAAAGGAATTTTCCGTCGGAATTCCATTCAAGCTGTCTAGCATACACACTGTCAGACCAAATTCCGACAGGCCAAAACGCGGTGACGTAAACACTACGACGAGCAGAGAAAAATGAAGTTCAATGCCTCCGAACATGCGTCGACTTGATTCTGAGCATGCATGGTTTTTTATCCTTTGGAGTTCCACACAGACGATCGGAATTTAATCGAAAATAAATAAAACATGTTCTATTTCTAATCTCCGACGGAAAAAAGTCAGATGGGGCCGGACTTTTTTCATCGGAAATTCCGATCGTGAGTACAAGGCATTAGGAGCCACTAGTCTTTATCAAGCCTTAACACAGCTCAAGCTCTGACGAAGGAGAAGGCTTTTTCCCCCCTGAAACATGTTGGATGCATTTGATGCTCTTAACCGTTAAATGTTTAAAAAAGACCTTTAAATGAAATTAACTTTTGTACCAGATGCTCCTCTGTACACATCCAAAAATGTACCATCTGGCAAGCGCTCTGTTTGGTCCTAGGCTGCTATCTTTTTGATTGTGACAGAGCAGGGTCCACCCACACTATAATTTCATCACAGATCTGCTTCTTTAAATCAAAATGCACCTTACGGTATATTCATCAGAACCAATTTTTAATTTCTCTCGGTCCAGCACTATCATCAAAGGCATTTACCTGATGTAGAATACATTTACCTTTGATGTCTTTATCATATACTGTACTATGTATAGCATTATACTTTTGTATTGCATCTTTATTGAAATAAGACAGAAAGAAACCCATTGTTTTCAAAACTCAGTGGGGTAATTTACTAAATTACTTCAGAATCTTCACTCTGTCCATCTATTTGATAAAATACATAAATAAATAGGAGTTTGCTTCTCACATGATTGGATAATTGAAGTGAAGCTTCACTTAAAGTGTGACTATGGCCAAAATAAAAAGGACATATATGAAACAGTCAGTAGCATGCACACAGCAGTTTTGGTTTTATTATCTGGTGCTTCAGCCAGTAAGTCTGTTATTATTCAACTTCCTTTAACAGACCAAACTGTCCAGCAAAGTTGGCAGTTAAAGGGTTGAGACAAACCATTTAACACTGACAGGGGTAATTGCAATGGTCTTTTTTTTGTTCATTTACATAAAACCTTAATCCTAAAAGAAAAAAATATTGCTGTAACTGCTTAATAAGTGTTATCTGGAGTTCGGCTTTAACTTGTAGAGTTAGATGGACATTACATAAGCGACTAACAAGTCCATATAACACTACTAGGGATGGGCCAAACCCCCCCCCCCGGTTCGCAACAGAACATCGCAAACCCTATTAAAGTCTATGGGACACGAACATGAAAAATCAAAAGTCCTAATTTTAAAGGCTTATATGCATGTTATTGCCATAAAAGGTGCATGGGGACCCGGGTACTGCCCTAGGGGACATGTATCAATGCAAAAAAAAGTTTTTAAAACAATCATTTTTTCAGGAGCAGTGATTTTAAAAATGCTTAAAGTGAAACAATAAAAATTAAATATTCCTTTAACCACTTAAGCCCCAGACCAATACGCAGCATAATGACCAGGCCCCTTTTTGCGATTCGACATTGCGTCGCTTTAGCTGACAATTGCGCTGTCGTGCGGCGTGGCTCCCAAACAAAATTGGCGTCCTTTTTTTCCCACAAATAGAGCTTTCTTTTGGTGGTATCACCTCTGCGGTTTTTATTTTTTGCGCTATAAACAAAAATAGAGCGACAATTTTGAAAAAAAATGTTTTTTTTTTATATTTTGCTATAATAAATATCCCCCAAAAAATCTATAAATTTTTTTTTGTTTTCCTCAGTTTAGGCCAATACTTATTCTTCTACATATTTTTTGGTAAAAAAATTCGCAATCGGCGTTTATTGATTGGTTTGCGCAAAAAATATAGCGTTTACAAAATAGGGGATAGTTTTAAGGCATTTAAAAAAAAAACAATTTTTTTACTAGTAATGGCGGCGATTAGCGTTTTTTTTCGTGACTGCGACATTATGGCGGACACATCGGACACTTTTGACAAATTTTTGGGACCATTGTAATTTTTACAGGGATCAGTGCAATAAAAATGCACTGGTTACTGTAAAAATGACACTGGTTACTGTAAAAATGACACTGGCAGTGAAGGGGTTAACTACTAGGGGCGCTGGAGGGGTTAAGTGTGCCTAGGGGCGTGTTTCTAACTGAGGAGGGGCGTGGCTACTAGTGACACGTCACCGATCTCCGCTCTGATTACACAGAGCGGAGATCGCTGACATTGTCAGTAGGGGAGCGGGGAGATGTTGTGTTTACACTAAAATCTCCCCGCTCTATGCCTCCGTGAGACGATCGCGGGGATCCCCACGGCGATCGAGTCCGCGAGACCCGCGGTCCGACTCACGGGGAAGGCAGGGGGGTCGCGAGCGCGCCGCCGCCGGCGCGCGCGCGACCCCCGACGTCGGCAGTTAAAGGGCCACGTACAGGTACGTGATTGTACCTGTACGAGCCATTCTGCAGACGTATATATACAGTGAGAGATCTTTAAGTGGTTAAATATTGTGCCTGGGTCTGCCTGTAAAGTGGCGCATCTATGTGATCCATAGAACAGTGCGGCAGCAATAATGACATTTCTAAAGGAAAAATTTTATTTCAAACCTGCTCGCGGCTGTAATGTATTGCTGGCTTCCGGAAATATAGATGAAAAATCAATGAAAAAAATGGTGTGTGGTCCCTCCAGTCCATACCAGGCCCTTTGGGTCTGTTATGGACTTTAAGGGGAACTCCATGGTAAAATAAAAAAAAATTGGCGTGGTGCCCCCCAAAATCTATACCAGACCCTTATCCGAGCATGCAGCCTGGAAGTCAGGATAGGAGGGGACGAGCGAGCACCCTGTCCTCCTGAACCATACCAGACCACAGGCCCTCAACATGGGGAGTGGGTGCTTTGGGGCAGGGTGGGCTCTGCAGCCCCCCAAAGCACCTTGTCTCCATGTTGTCCCCTCTTCTTGACAACCCTGTGCTGTGATTGTCAGAGTCTGCAGGCGGGGACCCCTAGATGCTGCCCCCTCTATGTGAATGGGTGTCCGGTACATTTAACTTTTTGACACTTTTTTTGGTGAATGGGTAGGGGTACAAACCTCAAGAGACAGTTTTTGACAATTCCTTTATTAAAAAAAAAAAAAAAAGAAAAGTGTCCCGCGATGTAAATCCATCGTTAATCACGCCGCCCGGCAGACCCGAAAAATAGAAAAAACGAAATGTCCCTAAGGGTCATTCGGTTACGTCACTGGGTGGCCCGGCCCTGGCCTATATAACAGCTGTCAAAGCCAAAAGACAGCAGTCACTGGGAGGCCTCCCATGGAGGTGGAGCTTTTAAAACTTTTTCTATTTATGGGGTTCGTTGGGCGGCTTGATTGAAGATGTATGGACATCGTTGGACACTTTTTTTTATTTTATTTTTTTAATAAAGGAATTGTCAAAAACTGTCTGTTGTGGTTTTTACTTTTAGACACTTTTTTGGTGAATGGGTAGGGGTACAATGTACCCGATACCCATTCACATAGGGGGGCCCGGGATCTGGGGGCCCCCTTGTTAAAGGCGGCTTCCAGATTCTGATAAGCCCCCTGCCCGCAGACCAAAGCACTCCAAAGCACCCACCCCATGTTGAGGGCAAGTTGCCTAGGATGGTTTAGGAGGGGGGGCTCGCTCGTGCCCTCCCTTTCCTTCCCTGCCAGGCTGCATGCTCGGATAACGGTCTGATATGGATTTTGGGGGTGACCTCAAACCATTTAAAAAAATAAAAATTCTCCACTGTATTATATATACTACACGTGTATAAAAGACAATTAGCGCCACCTACCTAAAGTGTTATGTGCTATAAATAGACTATAAAGTATACTAATTAGTACTCCACAGCTGCTGTACACTTCCAGTGAATTCACCTCACCATACAACAGATAAAATAAAATAGAATAATAGCGCTGCACTTATTTTTTTCATCATGTGAAACATCAGGTGATATCAAATTATATTCAAATAAATAAATAAATCTATATAATAATGTGTTCAATTAAAGTTCATATGCTGAAACTTTTCTGCGTTGAATTATTGTGACTTCTCAATTATTGTGACTTTTCAATTCATATATGATCCACCCCTGTGCAAATCGTGTCTTCAGCAGATAATGTGCACACCTTCACCAGCCGTTATACCTGTGCTTACCTCATACATGAGTCAGAAAGACTCGAAACAATTCCTTTCTTTATTTCAGCTATGGTCTCATCTCTTCCACTTCCGACCAGCTATTCTGTATCCACTTTCCAATCAGTAGCCTCCCAGGGGGATCACAAGAAATATTTCTCTTATACGCTTCCACTGCTTTTCTCCTTCCTCCAAACCAGTGATATTACTAGGTATTCCTGACAGGATATGGCTCCACAATCATGCAACAATAAATAGAGGATACATAGTGCTCTCCGTTTGCATCATTTATTAAAATGCCCCAATTAAAAAACACTTACAAGATTTTCAGTTAAAACCAGCTCTGTATAGTCCTGCTCACCACTGTGCCTGCGTGACCTCACAGGCTTGGCTCTTCCCCTCTACACGCGTATCGCCCTCTGATTGGGCTTTCTCAATAGAATATTGGATACAGAGTAGCTGGTCGGAAGTGGAAGAGATCAGACCATAGCTGAAATAAAGAAAGGAATTGTTTCTGAGTCTTTCTGACTCATGTATGAGGTGAGCAGGTATAACGGCTGGTGAAGGTGTGCACATAATCTGCTGAAGACACGATTTGCACAGTGGTGGATGATATATGAATTGAGAAGTCACAATAATTGAGAAGTCGCAATAATTCAACGCAGAAAAGTTTCAGCATATGAACTTTAATTGAACACATTATTATATAGATTGATTTATTTATTTGAATATAATTTGATATCACTGGATATTTCACATGATAGAATAATAGCGCTGCACTTATATTTTTCATTTTATTTTATATATACTACACGGACTGCACTATATACTCTGAACTGTATTATATATAATACACGGACTGCAGTATATACTCTGAACTGTATTATATATACTACACGGACTACACTATATACTCTGAACTGTATTATATATACACTACACTGAATGACTGCACACTACATTACCTGCCTAATCTCCATTCATTCACTATATACGGCCGCCGTGTAAGAAGCAGCCTTATATATGGGGCGTGGACTAGCCCGTAAGCCCTGATTGGCCAAAGGCACCCTGCCTTTGTCCTATCATTTATACAAAAACTAAAACCCGCGCTTAGAGAATGTGCAGTGATAATTGTAAAAAATAAATAAATCCGCAGCTGCCGCAACAAAAGGTCCTAACACCTCAACAAAATATAAAACAAATATTTGCAGCGCTGGCAAGGATATGTGAAAGCAAACACTTAAAACATTAAAGAAGTGACTCATAAACACTTATAAGAAAATAGCTTACAATCGTTGTCACCATATAACGTATTAATAAACCTGATTGTCCATTAGTGTTGCCACTGTGCTCATTAGTGAAAAAACTAATTATAAAACAATGTGTGAAAAACTAATAAATGACATCTGTGTCAATCTTGGAAGACTGAGTGTTTCCACAGCAGAAACCAAATAGTTAATTCCTTTAGAGAGTTCCCCTCTTGTGGCCCCACTCACCAAAAAGGGGATGAACAATTATATACGAGATCACACCAACTTGGATTCATTAAGTTCATCACATGCGATAGATAGACTCCATAATATCGGCAGAGGCATTGAGTAAATATACGGAAAAAGGAAAAAACATCATGTGAAGTACCGCTTATGAACATCCAGCATAGCGCTGCTAGCAAAGAGACTCACGAGACTGCGATGTTAAACGAGCGTCAGTGTTGTTCCGGGTATACAGCATGCGTTCCACAGAAACCGGAAGTAGCGTCACTGGTTCTGGGTTGGGCGGAAATTGCGTCAACGCGTTTCGCCCCTCCTCCAGGGCATCATCAAGGACATGGCTATCATGGCTCTTACAGCACATCGCGCTGTGATTGGCCAAAGCATGCAGATCAGGTGCATGCTTTGGTCAATCAGCAGCCATCAATGCACTGCGATATCGCAGTGCATTATGGGGCGCTCCGCGCGGGCGAACTTGTTCGTTTGTTCTAAGAACAAACAAACTTTTGTTCGACTCGAACATCAAGCTCATTCCTAAAAACTATCCTCTCCATTGTGTGACAGCAGGAAGGTAAAGTCACCTGGTTGCATCCAGGGGGGTAGATATATTTCGCCCAGATTCAGGCTTTACGCCGACTTATACAACTAGGTGGAGAGTTGTATAAGCCCAGCTGAGGCTAGTGGGCTCATGGATGACTCATACCTCTAGGGAGAGTGTGGGGCGTCGTGCAGACAGGGAGTTGATGAGACCAGCTGAAGCTTGTCAGCTCATTTAGGCCTCTATAAGAACTCCCAGATTCATTAGGTGTTTGCTCATGCCTGGAACCAGACCTGTGTGGACTGTCTAGGGAGAGTGAACCCCTGTGCGGTGAGACAAAGCCTGTGTGGCTATTTGCTTGGACATTTAAAACCAGGGACTTAGGGACTAGGACAGCACTAGGCTGATCCCAGTTGTTAGTTAGGAAACCTGTATGTTTACTCAGAGGTCAAGTTGACCAGGATTTATTTTATTTATGTTTCTTTTGCTTTGCTGTGTTTTGTCACTGTAAATAGAAAATAAACCGCACCTTTTTGATTTTGAAAATCACAACCTCCGTTTGCTGGGCCTGTTTTTGTGTGGGGAGCCCATCCCGGGGGTCACACACACCCGCTGCCGAGCTAACCCCCTCACAGTTGGTGGAGAACCAGTGGCAGTTTTTTTTAAGCCAGCATGGAGGAGATACTGAAACAGCTGGCTCTAGCAAATGCCAATCAACAGCAGACAAATGCAGGTTTGCAAAGGAGCCTTGCAGCCCAGCAGCAAGCTCATCAACAGAGCCTTGCAGCCCAGCAGCAAGCTCACCAACAGAGTCTGGAAGCTCAGCAACAAGCCCAGCAGCAATCTGAGGCCCGCTTCATAGACCTGTTACAGAAGCAAGAGCAGAGACTACAACAAATGGAAGCAGTAATGCAGCAACGTCCGCAGACCAGTGAGGAAAGCCGTCCCACTAATACCGCGTCCTTTGGGGTGAGTCGTTTATTGACAAAAATTACTGGAGAGGATGATCCAGAGGTATTTTTGACCACATTTGAAAGGACCGCTGAAAGAGAAAAGTGGCCTGAGGAGCAGTGGGCTGGACTGGTGGCTCCTCTGTTAACTGGTGAATCGCAGAAAGCTTACTATGACCTAGAGCCTAACCAAGCAAAAGACTATGTGATGCTAAAAGCTGAAATTTTGGCAAGGCTGGGTGTCACCCAGGCTGTCCGGGCTCAGCGTGTGCATAACTGGACTTTCCAGCTTGGAAAACCCCCCAGGTCTCAAATGTATGATCTCATTCACCTGAGCAGAAAGTGGCTACAGCCAGAGACTTTGTCCGCACCAAAGATTGTGGAACGTGTTGTAATGGATCGGTTTTTGAGAGCTCTTCCTACTGCCATCCAAAAGTGGGTAAGCCATGGAGACCCAGAGACGGCCGATGGTCTTGTGGATCGTATGGAGAAATACTTGGCTACAGAGAACCTGACGGCCTCTTCCAGAGACACTCGGACTTTCCACCCTAAGACCAGACCATCCCCAGGGGCGGATAAGAGGATTCCAAGGGGTGAGGGTGGAGAGAGTGAGAGGGTGGGAGCTCTACCCCAAGTTTGGCGAGAACAGCCTGGGAAATCAGCGGCTCAAGAGGCAGCCAAATGGATTGTTTGCTACCGCTGCCGGCAAGCGGGACATATTGCAGCCAATTGCCCGGTTGTGGAGGAACCCATGCAGTGTGACTTTCTGACGGGCAGACGTCAGTCGCTGTGTGCGACAGTCGCATGCACTGCCATTCGAGGAACTGAGAAACATTTATGCAAAATGTGTGTTAATGGTAGAAATGTTGTGGTATTGCTGGATTCAGGTAGCCTTGTGACCCTGATAAAGGCTGAGTTAGTTAAAACAGAGGTCTTTGGGAATAGCAAGGTAGCTGTGATTTGTGTGCATGGGGACACCCGAGAGTATCCAGTGACTACAGTGTGTTTCAAGACCCCCAAAGGTACCCTCTCTCATCCAGTGGGCTTAGTATCTCAGTTACCGCATGACGCCATTGTGGGAAGGGATTTTCCGAAGTTCTGGGAACTGTGGGATGATCCTGAGCCCCCCACTGGTGCCCCTATGTACCAGGAATGTGATAGCCAGAACTCCCCTGAGAGTGGTGAGGACTCTCCGGAATTTCCCTTATCAGTATTGGCAGGGGAGACTCAAGAAACTGGAGAGGAGCCCACCTCCTCAGACGAAAACCTACCGTCTGTGGAGTTTTCTGATCTTGAGGTTCACAGGGAAAACTTTGCCACAGAACAGTTGAAAGACCCCGCCCTAATAAAGGCACGGGAAAACGTAGTGAAAATAGATGGCGAGTTAGTGAACCCAGATAATACCTGCACTTACCCATACTTCAGCGTAGAGAAGGACCTACTGTATCGGGTGGCAAAAAGGGCAGAAGAAACCGTTGAGCAGCTTGTGGTGCCCAAACCTTACAGGAAGTTGGTGTTGGAGTTGGCCCATGGGCACATTCTTGGAGGTCATCTGGGGACAGAGAAAACCCGAGAGAGGGTATTACAGAGATTCTATTGGCCGGGGGTGATGAAGGACATAGAAAATTATTGTTCCTCCTGCCCTGTGTGTCAGAGGTCGGCCCCGATGCCACATTTCCGTAGCCCGCTGGTCCCTCTACCCATCATTGAGGTCCCGTTTGAGAGGATCGCCATGGATTTGGTAGGGCCTATAATCAAGTCCGCTAGGGGGCACCAGTACATATTAGTTATAATGGACTATGCCACCCGTTATCCAGAAGCGATCCCTCTCCGAAATACCTCGGCCAAAACCATAGCCAAAGAGCTATCTCTTGTGTTTAGCCGGGTGGGTATTTGTAAAGAACTGCTTACGGACCAAGGTACACCCTTTATGTCCCGGGTTATGAAGGAGCTGTGTAAATTGTTCAAAGTGACGCAATTACGTACATCTGTGTATCACCCCCAAACCGATGGGCTGGTTGAAAGATTCAACAAAACCCTAAAACAAATGTTGAAGAAAGTGGTGGATAGAGATGGAAAGGATTGGGACTGTCTACTTCCTTATCTGATGTTTGCTATTAGGGAGGTGCCCCAATCCTCTACGGGATTCTCCCCCTTTGAGTTACTGTATGGGAGACACCCAAGAGGGCTGTTGGATATTGCCAAGGAAACTTGGGAAAGTGAGAGTTCTCCCCACAGGAGTGTGATTGAGCATGTCGCCCTGATGCAAGACCGAATTGCACAGGTAATGCCCATCGTGAAGGAACATTTGGCCCAAGCGCAGTTAGCACAGCAGAGAGTGTACAACCGTGGGGCCAAGACCCGTACCTTTTCCCCGGGGGATAGGATACTGGTACTTGTCCCTACGGTTGAAAGTAAATTCCTTGCCAAATGGCAAGGCCCCTATGAGATAATGGAAAAAGTGAGCGAAGTGAATTACAAGGTCAGACAACCAGGAAGGCGAAAGCCCGAACAGATCTATCACGTTAATCTGTTGAAAGCCTGGAGGGATAGAGAGTCCCTAGTCGCAGACACTTGGTCACCAGCTCAAACTGGTTGCGTGATTCCTGAGGTTGGAATAGCAGCCACCTTGTCACAACCCCAACAACAGGAGGTTAAGGAGTTTGTGCTTCGCAACAAGGAGGTATTCTCTGAGCTGCCGGGACAAACATCTGGGGTAGAGCATGACATCATTACCCCGCCCGGTGAAAGGGTGAAGTTAAAACCCTATCGGATCCCAGAGGCCCGACGGGAGGCAATACGGGAGGAAGTACAGAAAATGCTGAACTTAGGGGTGATAGAGGAGTCCCAAAGTGATTGGTCTAGTCCCATTGTGTTGGTGCCTAAACCGGATGGGAGCTGGCGATTTTGTAACGATTTTCGTCAGTTGAACAAAGTTACAAAATTTGACACCTACCCCATGCCACGTATAGATGAGTTGATCGACCGGCTGGGAACAGCCCGATACATGACGACTCTTGACCTCACAAAAGGGTATTGGCAAATCCCCCTGGCCAAGTCGGCCAAAGAGAAAACCGCATTTGTAACCCCAGACGGGGCATTCCAATATAAAAGAATGCCGTTCGGGTTACAGAATGCGCCGGCCACATTCCAGCGGAAAATGGACCAGATGCTGAGACCCCATCGGAAGTATGCTGCGGCTTACCTGGATGACGTAATTGTCCATAGCACAGATTGGGCCTCACATCTGCCAAAAGTGCAAGCAGTCCTGGACTCTGTTCGGGAAGCGGGGTTTACGGCTAACCCCAAGAAGTGTACCATTGGGCAGGAGGAGGCCAAATATCTTGGGTACACCATTGGGAGGGGAGTAATAAAACCCCAACTCAACAAAGTCGAGGCCATCCAGAGTTGGCCACGTCCCAACAGCAAGAAGCAGGTACGAGCCTTTCTGGGAATCGCTGGGTATTATCGGCGATTCATTCCCCACTTTGCTTCTAAGGCTGTGCCCCTAACCAACCTGACGAAGGGGAAAGGGTCGGTCATGATTAAATGGACCCCCGAGGCTGAGGCAGCATTCCAATTCTTGAAACAAGCCTTATGTAGCCAGCCAGTGTTGTACTCACCCGACTTCTCTAAAGACTTTGTCGTACAAAGTGATGCGTCAGATGTGGGGTTAGGAGCAGTATTGTCCCAGGTCTGGAACGGGGAAGAGCACCCAGTCATTTACCTCAGCAGGAAGTTGAAGTCCCATGAGGTAAATTACGCCACCGTTGAAAAGGAGTGTTTAGCGGTGAAGTGGGCTCTAGATTCCCTTCGGTACTACCTGCTAGGTAGGCACTTTGACATGGTTACGGATCACGCTCCGTTAAAGTGGATGGCTCAAAACAAGGAAACAAATAGAAGAGTGAATAGGTGGTTCCTGGCCCTCCAGGAATTCAACTTCACAGTAAAGCATCGCCCTGGCGTTCAAATGGGGAATGTGGATGCTTTGTCTCGAGTACATGAATGCCTGATTGCTGGTGTTCCAACCCCGAGGTTAAAACAAGAGGGGGGGTATGTGACAGCAGGAAGGTAAAGTCACCTGGTTGCATCCAGGTGGGTAGATATATTTCGCCCAGATTCAGGCTTTACGCCGACTTATACAACTAGGTGGAGAGTTGTATAAGCCCAGCTGAGGCTAGTGGGCTCATGGATGACTCATACCTCTAGGGAGAGTGTGGGGCGTCGTGCAGACAGGGAGTTGATGAGACCAGCTGAAGCTTGTCAGCTCATTTAGGCCTCTATAAGAACTCCCAGATTCATTAGGTGTTTGCTCATGCCTGGAACCAGACCTGTGTGGACTGTCTAGGGAGAGTGAACCCCTGTGCGGTGAGACAAAGCCTGTGTGGCTATTTGCTTGGACATTTAAAACCAGGGACTTAGGGACTAGGACAGCACTAGGCTGATCCCAGTTGTTAGTTAGGAAACCTGTATGTTTACTCAGAGGTCAAGTTGACCAGGATTTATTTTATTTATGTTTCTTTTGCTTTGCTGTGTTTTGTCACTGTAAATAGAAAATAAACCGCACCTTTTTGATTTTGAAAACCACAACCTCCGTTTGCTGGGCCTGTTTTTGTGTGGGGAGCCCATCCCGGGGGTCACACACACCCGCTGCCGAGCTAACCCCCTCACAATTGATAGACAACCTTTGGACAGCAGTATTGTCAAAGTTTCTCCTCCATAGATACAGTAGGGGAGTGAATGTAGACACCATAGGACAGGAGGTATGTTACTGGCCAGATCACCAGATGAAAATAAAGAAATAAAATCTTGAAAAAATCTAATGATTGGTAAGCGACAATATATCAATTTTTGGCTTTGGGTTTAGTTATGTTTAATTTACTGAGTGACAACTTCTTTAATAAATGAGCCTTATCAAGTCATCACAGAAGGACTTATCCCTTATCAATGGACTAAGTAATAGATTTTATTCAGACAAAGGAACTTGCAAAGTAAGCAGCGTCTGCTGAATTGTCTGTTCAGCTCTGGAAATACTTTGTTGTAGATTATTATTATATTTTTTTAACAAAGATTGTATAAATACAGCAATTTAGTTATTAATGAGAAATTTTAAAAATACGAATAAAAAAAAAAGATCCCTAAACCATTTTAGTTTTACAGGTTCCAGACAACCAAACAGCCATTAAACCCAGTACAGATCCATCCAGAAACAGAATCCTCTCCAATTGCCTTGCTTGGACTAAATATTTGAAACGGAGTAAAGTGATTTCAAAAGATTTATTGGCAGTAGCTCACAGTCAGAGCCATGTACATATGGCAAGATATTGCCATATTTTTTTCCAGGTAGAGTTCTCCTTTAAAGTAGAAAAATAGGCAAAACTAAATAAATCGATATAATAATGTGTTCAATTAAAGTTCATATGCTGAAACTTTTCTGCGTTGAATTATTGTGACTTCTCAATTATTGTGACTTTTCAATTCATATATGATCCACCCCTGTGCAAATTGTGTCTTCAGCAGATAATGTGCACACCTTCACCAGCCGTTATACCTGCTCACCTCATACATGAGTCAGAAAGACTCAGAAACAATTCCTTTCTTTATTTCAGCTATGGTCTGATCTCTTCCACTTCCGACCAGCTACTCTGTATCCAATATTCTATTGAGAAAGCCCAATCAGAAATATTTCTCTTATACGCTTCCACTGCTTTTCTCCTTCCTCCAAACCAGTGATATTACTAGGTATTCCTGACAGGATATGGCTCCACAATCATGCAACAATAAATAGAGGATACATAGTGCTCTCCGTTTGCATCATTTATTAAAATGCCCCAATTAAAAAACACTTACAAGATTTTCAGTTAAAACCAGCTCTGTATAGTCCTGCTCACCACTGTGCCTGCGTGACCTCACAGGCTTGGCTCTTCCCCTCTACACGCGTATCGCCCTCTGATTGGGCTTTCTCAATAGAATATTGGATACAGAGTAGCTGATCGGAAGTGGAAGAGATCAGACCATAGCTGAAATAAAGAAAGGAATTGTTTGAGTCTTTCTGACTCATGTATGAGGTGAGCAGGTATAACGGCTGGTGAAGGTGTGCACATAATCTGCTGAAGACACGATTTGCACAGTGGTGGATGATATATGAATTGAGAAGTCACAATAATTGAGAAGTCGCAATAATTCAACGCAGAAAAGTTTCAGCATATGAACTTTAATTGAACACATTATTATATAGATTGATTTATTTATTTGAATATAATTTGATATCACTGGATATTTCACATGATAGAATAATAGCGCTGCACTTATATTTTTCATTTTATTTTATATATACTACACGGACTGCACTATATACTCTGAACTGTATTATATATAATACACGGACTGCAGTATATACTCTGAACTGTATTATATATACTACACGGACTACACTATATACTCTGAACTGTATTATATATACTACACGGATTGCACTATATACTCTGCACTGTATTATATATACTACACGGACTACACTATATACTCTGAACTATATTATATATACACTACACTGAATGACTGCACACTACATTACCTGCCTAATCTCCATTCATTCACTATATACGGCTGCCGTGTAAGAAGCAGCCTTATATATGGGGCGTGGACTAGCCCCTAAGCCATGATTGGCCAAAGGCACCCTGCCTTTGTCCTATCATTTATACAAAAACTAAAACCCGCGCTTAGAGAATGTGCAGTGATAATTGTAAAAAATAAATAAATCCGCAGCTGCCGCAACAAAAGGTCCTAACACCTCAACAAAATATAAAACAAATATTTGCAGCGCTGGCAAGGATATGTGAAAGCAAACACTTAAAACATTAAAGAAGTGACTCATAAACACTTATAAGAAAATAGCTTACAATCGTTGTCACCATATAACGTATTAATAAACCTGATTGTCCATTAGTGTTGCCACTGTGCTCATTAGTGAAAAAACTAATTATAAAACAATGTGTGAAAAACTAATGAATGACATCTGTGTCAATCTTGGAAGACTGAGTGTTTCCACAGCAGAAACCAAATAGTTAATTCCTTTAGAGGGTTCCCCTCTTGTGGCCCCACTCACCAAAAAGGGGATGAACAATTATATACGAGATCACACCAAAATCGTTGTCACCATATAACGTATTAATAAACCTGATTGTCCATTAGTGTTGCCACTGTGCTCATTAGTGAAAAAACTAATTATAAAACAATGTGTGAAAAACTAATAAATGACATCTGTGTCAATCTTGGAAGACTGAGTGTTTCCACAGCAGAAACCAAATAGTTAATTCCTTTAGAGAGTTCCCCTCTTGTGGCCCCACTCACCAAAAAGGGGATGAACAATTATATACGAGATCACACCAACTTGGATTCATTAAGTTCATCACATGCGATAGATAGACTCCATAATATCGGCAGAGGCATTGAGTAAACATACGGAAAAAGGAAAAAACATCATGTGAAGTACCGCTTATGAACATCCAGCATAGCACTGCTAGCAAAGAGACTCACGAGACTGCGATGTTAAAAACGAGCGTCAGTGTTGTTCCGGGTACACAGCATGCGTTCCACAGAAACCGGAAGTAGCGTCACTGGTTCTGGGTTGGGCGGAAATTGCGTCAACGCGTTTCGCCCCTCCTCCAGGGCATCATTAAGGACATGGCTATCATGGCTCTTACAGCACATCGCGCTGTGATTGGCCAAAGCATGCAGATCAGGTGCATGCTTTGGTCAATCAGCAGCCATCAATGCACTGTGATATCGTAGTGCATTATGGGGCGCTCCGCGCGGGCGAACTTGTTCGTTTGTTCTAAGAACAAACGAACTTTCGTTCGACTCGAACATCAAGCTCATTCCTAAAAACTATCCTCTCCATTGATAGACAACCTTTGGACAGCAGTATTGTCAAAGTTGCTCCTCCATAGATACAGTAGGGGAGTGAATGTAGACACCATAGGACAGGAGGTATGTTACTGGCCAGATCACCAGATGAAAATAAAGAAATAAAATCTTGAAAAAATCTAATGATTGGTAAGCGACAATATATACATTTTTGGCTTTGGGTTTAGTTATGTTTAATTTACTGAGTGACAACTTCTTTAATAAATGAGCCTTATCAAGTCATCACAGAAGGACTTATCCCTTATCAATGGACTAAGTAATAGATTTTATTCAGACAAAGGAACTTGCAAAGTAAGCAGCGTCTGCTGAATTGTCTGTTCAGCTCTGGAAATACTTTGTTGTAGATTATTATTATATTTTTTTAACAAAGATTGTATAAATACAGCAATTTAGTTATTAATGAGAAATTTTAAAAATACGAATAAAAAAAAAAGATCCCTAAACCATTTTAGTTTTACAGGTTCCAGACAACCGAACAGCCATTAAACCCAGTACAGATCCATCCAGAAACAGAATCCTCTCCAATTGCCTTGCTTGGACTAAATATTTGAAACGGAGTAAAGTGATTTCAAAAGATTTATTGGCAGTAGCTCACAGTCAGAGCCATGTACATATGGCAAGATATTGCCATATTTTTTTCCAGGTAGAGTTCTCCTTTAAAGTAGAAAAATAGGCAAAACTTTTTCATTTTGGATAAGTAAGGGAGAGTTTTTTTTGTTGCCATCTGTGACACATTGGGCAGATTTTTTTTTTTTTTTACAAAAAAAGTTTATTGTCATACAAATCAACAGTACAGGTTTGCAATAGAGTGTTATAGCATACAATATACAAAGTAGATCTGGACTCGAAAGCCCTCACCAACATAAAGGAAGCATGCGCCGTGATCTTATGCTATATTCAGATAAAATGAAAAATGAAAAAGTCCCTAGGACCCGATGGTCCAGAACCTGGGCCATGCCCGGATGATTGTGAACCTGTAGAATGAGTGTACAATACACAACAATAAAACCTGAAAGTTAGCATCCTCTAGAAAGGATAGAACAGTTAAACAGCAAGTAAGAGCCTAAGAAGAAAAAAAAAATAAAATTGGAGAAAGAGAGAAAAAGAGGGGGAAAAAGAAAAGAGAAAAAGAAACAAAGGAAGCAGGACAAGAAGAAGAGGAGAAGGAGAAGAGGGAGAAAGAGAAGAGGGAAGCAGGAGGTCCACGGGGTGCGCGCAAGAGGGGTCCTATAGTGACAGCAGTGCAGCGTCAAACCTAGAAGGGTGGTAATATGTGATCCAAGGTTGCCAGACTCTGAGAAACTTGTCATGCGTATCAGAAAGAATAGCTGTTAGTTTCTCGTTGACCATGATATCGTTCAGGCGGTTCTTGACTGCCTCAAAGCTTAGTGTAGGGGTTTTCCACGCTCTCGCAATTGTCAATCTAGTTGCAGTAAAAAGATGCTGGGCTAGTTGCCGTTCTGGACGCAGTAGTTCCACGATGGGCTTACCAAGGAGAGCTACATAAGGGTCTCTTTTGATATTAATCTGAAATAGATTGCGGAGGAGAGTATATACCCTAATCCACAGTCTGCACGCCCGCGGGCATGACCACCAAATATGTGCCATGGTGCCTTCCTGGTAACACCCCCTATAACAAAGTGGAGAATAATTTGGAATAAAGCGAGCCAATCTTGCCGGTGTGTAGTACCACCTATACAATACTTTATAGGCATTTTCCAAAATTAACACATTACGCGAGCATTTGGACAGAGTTAGTGTCATCGTCTGCCAGTCCTCAGGGTCCAACTGCCTCCCCAACTCTTTCTCCCATTGAAGGTGGTAAGGCCTCAATGGGGGTCTCTTTATTGATATCACCGCCGAATATATCAGTGATATTAGGCCCGAAGAATGGGGTCTGGCTCTACAGAGGCCCTCAAAGGGGGTCAAGGTATAAGGGGTAGATTGAAACTTAATAAGGCTCTGAAGAAAGTGGCGAAGTTGTAAATAGCGATAGTGCTCACGCAAGGGAATACCGTGAGAAGAGCGTAAAGCGTCAAATGCCAAAATCCTAGTAGGCCGTAGCAGTGAGTGAACATCTGTGAACCCGTTCATGGTCCACCATGAAAATTGGGAGGGATTATCACAACCTGGAGGGAACAGCGGGCAGTGTAAGAGTCGTAAGAGTGGGAGATGAGGAGAGATCAGCCCTGCAGAGTACTTTACCGAGTCCCATAGTCGCAAGGAGTGGGCCAAGCAGGGCCCCATGACCGCCGGACGGTGCACAGGTGGGAGCCAGGGTAATGAGGAGATAGGAATAGGGTCGATGTCAACCAGGTCAAGCATAGCCCAAAGCGGAAGCTGATAGGTTTCATGAAGGCACGAAAGTGGGGCTATGTTAGCGGCTATGTAATAGGCCCGTAAATTAGGAACCGAAAGACCACCATTGACTCGCTTAGCAAACAAGACCTGTTTGGCGATTCGAGGGCGGGTCGAACCCCATATAAATTGCATAATTTTTCGCTGATGTATGCGGAGGATATGCGAGGGAACCCGAACAGGTAAGACACAAAAAAAATATAATAGTTTCGGGAGGTAGGACATACGAACAGCCGTTATTCTGCCGAACCAAGACAAAGGCAAATGAGACCAAGACAACAGCATATCCGTTAGTCTCTTGAACAATGGTGGAAAGTTAGCCTGGTACAATCCGGAGTACGTGGGGGTAAGGTGGATTCCCAGATAGGGCAACGAGGAGACCCACTGAAAGGAGAATGCCGACTGTAAATCCCTCATCAAGCCAGGAGAGAGGTTAACCGACAACGCTTTCGATTTGGAGGGATTAACCCGGAGCCCCGAAAGGGAAGCAAAGGTATCCAAAAGGGATTGCAAGTTTGGTAAAGAAATTTTGGGGGAGGTCAAAGTGAGAAGGACATCATTGGCAAATAGGGAAATTTTATGGGGACAACCCGCTAATTCGATGCCTCGTATGTCCGGATGCGAGCGAATCGCCTCTGCCAGGGGTTCCAGAGCCAATACAAAAAGAAGAGGTGATAGGGGGCATCCCTGATGGGTGCCCCTCTTGATATTAAAGAGAGGAGATTCAAATCCATAATACTTAATTTTTGCCCGGGGGGAATCATATAAGACAGACATCCAGTGCATAAATGAAGACCCGAAGCCATAATGTCGAAGAACAGACATGAGGTAAGGCCACGACAGAGTGTCAAAGGCCTTGTTTACGTCCAGAGACAAGAGCATGGATTCCAGCGAGCGAGTATGAGCTATATGTTGGAGTTGCAATATACGCCGAATAGCGTCACCAGCCTGTCTCTGAGGTATAAAGCCGACCTGGTCCTTCCCGATTAACCGAGGAAGAAAAGAGTTTAGGCGATTAGCCAGAATTTTGGTCAAAATTTTCATATCAACGTTAATTAGGGAGATAGGCCTAAAATTAGCCCAGGAGGAATGATCGCGATCCGGTTTAGGGATCATCACTATGTTTGCCGTTAAGAGGTCCGGGGTAAAGGAGCATCCAGTTTTAACAGAGTTATACATGGCCGTTAAATGCGGAGCTACCACAACGGCCAGTTTCCTGTAGTAAAGCGCCGTAAAGCCATCCGGCCCCAGTCGCTTTCCCACCTTAAGATCTTTTATACCTTGGAGGACCTCTGAAATTTGTATAACCCGGTCCATAAGGGTAACATGCGCCTCCGTCAGGGTCGGGAGAGGGAGACGGCCGAGGAAATCAGCAGTGTCCTGGGCGTTAAACTGCTCCGGGTCTGAGTACAATTTAGTAAGGCGGAATCGGAACTCCTCCAATATGCGCAACGGATTACCCGTAAGGACATTGTGTCGGTTGCGCAAAGTGATGGGGGTGAATTTAGGAGCGAAAGTCCGGAGTCTGTTAGCTAACATTCGATTAGGTTTATTCACCCTGGTATACCACCTCTGGCAGGACCAACGTAAGATGCATTCAGCCCCCTTGGTAAGACAAAGATCCAACTCCGAGCGGACCTGTTCCAAGAGTTTACGGTTGCCAGAGGTGGGGGATTGTTTAAAAACCGCAGATAACGCCTCCAGACGGGTCTCCAGGGCCTTTTGTTTCAGACCCCTTTCCCGCTTACGGGTCTACGCCACCCGAATAATGTGGCCACGGAGTACCGCCTTATAAGCCTCCCAAAGCGTTACTGGTGACGTAACCGACACCTGATTTTCACAGAAATAGTCCTCTGAGGCCTTAAAAATATCTTCCCGGACCTCTTTAAGCGATAAGAGCGAATCATTCATCACCCAGGGTGAGAATTGGGGTCTGTCCAAAACGGAGTGGCAGACCACCAAAACAGGGTCATGATCAGACCATGGAACAGCCAGGATAGAGGCCCTGACCACCAAGGGAAGGTGGCGTCGTAGCATGAACATATGGTCAATTCTGGAGTGAGAGTGATGAGGGTGGGAATAATGTGTTTAGTCCTTACCCTGAGGAGGGCATTCCCTCCAAAGATCGACCAGATCATGTAATTGTAAAGAGCAAGCAAATTTTTTAGCGCCAGGCGAGGAAGCGATATGCTCCGAGGGGTATTTATCCAGTGGGGGATTCAAAACTAAATTTGAATCACCCGAAAGAAAGAGAGTACCCTTGTGATGGGATGCCAGCAGGGCGCAGACTTGAGTCAAGAAGGGTCCTGGGTTGGAGTTTGGCGCATAATAGGTCATGATGGTAACCTCCTTTCCTTGGATAGTGCCTTGTAGTAATAGGTATCTGCCATCAGGGTCTGCAATCTGTCTAGTGCAACTAAATGAAACCGACTTGCGGAAAGCTATGAGCACCCCCTTTTGCTTGGTTGGAGCAGTGGCCAAAAACACCTAAGGAAACTGAGCATCAAAGTATTTAGGGCAGGAAGACGCTGAAAAATGGGTTTCCTGTAAGCAGGCGATGTCAATCCGCTGCTTCCTAAGATACTTGAAAATCTTCACCCTTTTCTGAGGAGAATTCATACCCTGAACATTCAGGGACAGCCAATTAAGCGTCATAGTAGGACTAGCAATTGGCAGAAGACCATTCCCCTAAGCACACACCCCGCGGACCTTGTAGAGGGAAAAAAAAGGTAAAAGACCAGAGAGTCAAGTAGGGAGACAGTTAAAGGAATCAGATAAAGGAAAACAAACAGACCGAGTAAAACTCGGAGTAAAAACATTCCAGTCATCAAGGTTGCAATTGGTAGTGGGACTGGAATCCCACTAGAAGGTCGGAAGTTGGCCAAAACTTTTCTTCGGGCCAAGTTCCAAGCCAAGGGGGAGCAGTGGTCCGTCGGACACCACTCGGCATATTTTTAAAGTAGTCTGAACAATGAGATCAAATCGACAGCGGCATAAGGTAAGCAGAAAAACATGTTCGATAGACACCACCTAAACAAGGATTAAAGCAGTCTTAATCAAAATTATATAACATATCAACTTTAAACTGTGAACGATTTACTGTGGGCCGTGGCCAACCTTGCGTCCCGGAGCCCCCAACCAAAGTACGGGGAGTCCAGGACACGAAGCCGACCCACCGCAAATACAAGGACAATAACATACACATACTACGGCCAAAACCGTGAAGGCCACAAACCGTGGACCGTGATGGGCAGGACACACCCATAACTTTAATGGGGGTGAGCAGCGCAGCACAAGGATAGTCCTCTCGAGCTACAGATCAAAAGCCTTCGCCTGAGAGAGAGAGAAAAAAAAAAAAAGAGGGGGGGGACAGGGGACAAGAGCCCAGGTGGGCCAAATGACCATGCGAATGTAACCACAGCACAGAGGCCCAATGTTGCCATCACACAGTTGGGGCAACATCGGACAAGGGGTCAGCCACATGGCAAGGCTTCCAGGAACAGGGGAGGAGGGAACATAATGGGGCCGCCGAGCCCAGAAAAAAAAAGGGAGGGGGGGCAGTCCAGATATCATATTGATCGAAAGGCAGAAATGTCCATGTACTGCAACTGGGCCTTCAGAATGAGAAGTTTAAAGGTGAAATTTAGATTCAAACTTATAGTTCAAGGTTAGATACAGCTGACAGTTCAGAATAACAGGTTGCTGGCAGGTTAGCTCCTCGGAATGTCAAATGAGAATCGGTGCTGTCATCCCTTAGGGACATCCTGGAATCGCTGTGCTTGCAGTGATCGAAGCGCCTGGGACCCCTGCTGAGACATCTGTGAGGAGCCGTGGGGTGACCTGGATGATCGTGGCTGGGCCGAAGAAGACACCGGTTGGGAGGGAGGGAGATCAAACTGCAGATCCTGAAAATGTCGCCGTAAGTCAGGCAGGGAGGAGGCATGAAACTGGCGGCCAAGGTGATAGAAGGAGAGCTTGAAGGGCAATCCCCATCTATAACGAATGCCCCGAGTTTGTAGAATCTGCAAATAAGGCTTCAGACTCCGCCTTTTGGCTATGGTGACCGGAGAGAGGTCTGCAAATAGTTGGAGGGGATTACCCTGGTAGGAGAGGTCCGGGAGATCCCGTGCAGCCTGCAGGAGCCGCTCTTTGGTCCTGTAAAAGTGAAATTTAATTATAATGTCTCTGGGGGGACCTTCGGTGGGTCTGGGAGCTAGGGACCTGTGTATGCGGTCAAATTCCAAGCGCTCCGAAGGGACGTCAGGCGCCAGCTCCTGAAAGAAAGCCGTGGCCGTCCCCTGCAAGTCGGGGATGGCCTCTGGGAGTCCACGGATGCGAAGGTTATCCCTGCGGGCCCTATTCTCAGAGTCCTCTAATTTATCCTGCAGGCTCAACAGTTCAGCATTCAGCCTTTCGACCTTGTCCTCGTGACCCTCCAGGACTGTTGTTGTTAAATCCATCCGCTGTTCCAGTTGGTTGGTGCGGTGGCCTATCTCCTTGAGACCCTTCACCAGTTCTGCTGAGAGCTTACGGGAGGCAGCGTTAATTTCATCCCGCACTATACTGCGGAACTTCTGGAGCATAGCATCAGAGCCAGCATCAGTGGGGCTCGCCAGGTTGGAGGGGAACTGAAGAAAGCTGTCCTCAGAATGCTGAGTGGTGTCATCCGGTTCCGGAGGCTCGGGCGACATTTTGCCCTTCCCCTTCCCCACGGTAGGAGAGGCCTTCTGCTGGGAGCGGTAGCGCTGTCGGTTTCGGGGAGTATTGTACATAAGTAATGTTAGGCAATGTCCGTCACTCAGGGAGCTTGCGCGGTGGTGTCAGGGGGCAAGATGTGCCTTATTCGCCGAGATTGAGCGGTCCGACGGCGCAGAGCAGGGAGATCAAGCTGTCATCCTCCCCGACCCTGTGTAGTTGCCCCCCAGGGCTGTAGGTTCAGTACATAGCAAAAGTTAGTATATATAGCTATCTGGTTTAGGGGCCATAGCCTGGCCGGCCAAAGCACCTAGGCTTCCAGGGGCAACTTGTTAGATGAGAAAAGTCTGGATAATGGGCACTATGGTGCAGCAAGATGGCCGCCTAGCACAGGGCTGTATCCGATCCACAACCTACAGGCCACAAACAGGGGGCGCCACTAAGTATTGTGGATAGCGGGTGGCATATGGGTGTGCACCAGTGGCCGTGTCTTGAAAGAGTTAGGTGCGTGGCGAGTCCTAAGAAGCTAAAACAGGCAGTAATGACCCAGTAGGGTGGAGCAAGATGGCCACCGTACAGTAGGCCAAGTTGCAGCCTGGTCATACAGATTGCAGATCTAGAGTCCCAGGTCAGGTAGGGATCTGCTCAGGGGAAACCCAGGAGTCGGGATGGAGGACGTGGTGGTCAGTTATTTGCCCTGGAGGGACGGGGAGGCTACTGGAGGGCTGTGGGTGTATCAAGATGGCTGCCGCTCACCTCCATTCACAGAGCGCCGTCCTCTGCAGGGTGCTTTCGCAGGCTTTCGTATCTCCTCAGTTCCCCTCCCGGACTGGGAAGCTGCCTCAGGTGGATTCGGGGAAGGTTGCCGTAGGTCCCGCGGCCGCTTCACTCGAGCGCGGAGGATTCAGAGGTCTCACAAGGCCGCAAGATGGTGGCGGATCATCAGGGAATGGCGCCGGCCGCGTCTTGGATTACAGAGTGGTCGGTCATCCTTGAGGCCCAATTCAGGTAAGAACCTGCTCAGGGGAGGCCCAGGAGTCAGGATGGAGGACTTAGTAAGCAGAATTTAGGGTTCTGACCCAGGATGGCTGTGGATACAGTCAGGCCCAGCGGAGCTCCCCCAAAGCACGTCTATCTCCGCTCGTGGCTGGACACGCCCCCCACATTGGGCAGATTTACCTTCACTTCATGTCACATAGGCAAAACAAGAAGTGAGAGGAAATCCTCGCACATTAAGAGAATCCATTAGGGTCCCCCAGGTCACCAGAACTAGTGTTTCTGTAGCGCTACCCCCAGTTAAGAGAGCCGCTGAGTTTTGTTTCGGGCCCTGTATACAGCACCGCCAACCACCGGCAATCTACTCAACCCACACTGGCACACTTAGTCTAGGGATTGTTACCTCGTAACGGTCTATACCTGATTATACACAATCTGGCAGTATTGATTAGACTTGTGCACAACGGAAAAATTCGTTTAGTTTCGGTTCGTTTCTTTTCGGTCCTGTTGATTCGTAATCATTCGTAATTTTGCTAGACGGGATTTTTCGTGTTCGGACTAATTCGCATTTTCGCAAGCGTCATTTTTCGTTGAATTTTTAGTTGATTTATAATTCGTACTTTCGGTAGGGTACGTTGTTTTTTGTTGATTCTGGACACAACTCCTACTTTCGTAACTTTTTTTGGGTTCGTTGATTCGTAATTTTCCGTGTCTCTCTCACAACGACGCTGCCTATTATGCCTAATGTGCTTCGAATGGATTTGTACTTTTCTAAATACATAGCGGTTATTTGTAACGATTCGAAATCTCGTATTTTACGTTCGTTTTTTACATGCGGCTATAGCCTCCGCCCCTGTACACCATTTTGAGAGGGTTCAGCATGGTGAGGGAGAAGCAGAGAGCAGAGCAGAGTGTTATTGTGCTTCGAATGGATTAGAAATCTTGTATTTTACTTTTGTTTTTTACATGCGGCTATAGCCTCCACCCCTGTACACCATTTTGAGAGGGAGTTCAGCACGGTGAGGGAGAAGCAGAGAGCAGAGTGAGTGTTATTGTGCTTCGTATGGATTCGTACATTCGTAACTTTTTTCATAACGAATTATGCCGAAGACATTCGGGCATTCGCTATTTTGCGGTATAATTTATTTCGGATTCGGTTTTATTCGTATTTGCTTTGTTCGGAAATTTGAATGCTTCCGAATGTCCGAAAGTTGCTAAATTCGGACCAATTTCGATTCGTTACGAAACTAGTTGCACAAGCCTAGTATTGATAAATAACTACTATCTGCAAAGATGACACTAATACCAATGTGATAAAATATAACTGGATTTACTTTGGAATAAGGATTCAAAGTTAAACACATCACATAGTATACATGCAGAGCCCTGCAGCAATAAACATATTAATCAGCGATAGTGCAGAGTGATCACCCGCCACGTGCAACTATCTTCTTTCCCTATGCGCAATATGGCGCAGCAACAAAGTTTTAACCCCCACCCTGGTCAGGCCTGACACAGATTAAAACTCAGTCCCTGATGAAAACAATTCTTCGCATGCAACTTGAATGGTGGTGCACTTTCAGGAAACAATATTTGTAATCCAAGGGGTAGTAAATAACAGGGTGGGCCAAGGCAGTCACTAGGCCCAACAATGTAAAAGTGTAATGAAGTGAGCAAGTGCTCGCTCACCACTCCGGACGTGATCCCAGTCCGGGCTTCCACCACTGTGTATCCGCACACAGTGTCTCCAACGGCCGGGTCTCCGGTCCAGCTGATGTCAGCAAACTTGAGCAGGAACAGGTGCCACCCAGGCTCCGCAGTGGGGTGGAAGGCCCTTTGGTCAGTATGCAAGGCCCAGGCCTCAGGCCTTACACAGCAGCGAATCTGCACAGGGAGTCCTATTGCTTGCAGCGCGGTGTCCAAAGAGGCCGAACTTAGCCTCACCCTCTTCTTATATAGCTCCACCCATGAGTCTCTGCGGCGGCCCAATGCACCCTGGGTGCCGAACGGGGTTCTGGGTAACGTAGTCCAGGGGCCTTAAAGGAGACCCCGCTACATTTCCATTACAAGTTTTCCCCTCTGGGGATAACCCAAAATGTGGGATTTACTTTTACTTTATCGTTATAATCAAAAGTGAAACAGGACAAATAGAGAGGACGAATCACCCTAACGGAGTCAGAGGTAGCAGTAAAAACCTAATAGGTATTCTAATCCCTCTCCACCATGTCCAAAACGAAAAAAAAGTTTTGCCTTTAGCTATACTTTAACCTACACCTACTGTATCATCTTCATGTTTCAAAACTAAGCTTACAAAGGATTGACAGGTATCATTAAATTCCAGCGGGTGTCACAAAGCGAGTGGTCCTGGATCTGTCCATTGATGGGTGACGGTAAAACCCTGATTTTTGCCGTGGAGCTGTGGGCTGAGGGAGAGCTAGCTGGCTAAGCGTCCATTCAGGTCGGCTTCCGATCACCTCCCGTATAACCTCTTTATCAGTTCAATTTGATATTTATGATGAATAATCCACCTTATCAATAAGTTTTAGGTCATATTCTGTGGATCTATCCACATTCACGCATTACTCATTATGAGTATCTGAAGGCCTCAGTGTCTGAGTTTTCCAGGGAAAGCTTGTTCCAGCTTCAGTATGTCCCACATATATGAAAAAAACAATGGGACGCACAAAGTAAATGTATCATTTGTTAAAAAACTTTTTTGTACTGGACAAGTACAAACAAAACCACACCCGGTCTGTGCACTGATGTAGTTCCCTCTAAAATGGGATTATTCATAGAGACTATTACCTAGTCTGTGATTACAAGGAGAAATTGAAAATAATACCTGTCATCTGTATCTCATAGGCACCACATCCCTTCATTAAGAAGCTATATAGAAATATGAAGGTATTGGGACTTTTAAGGTGCAACAACTACACAATATTCAATATAAAAAATATAATTTTATTACAAAAAAAAAATATATGAAAATTCATATGTACAAATATACATGAACCATCAAAATAAACATAATAGAGTTTCCAAAGTGCATACAGACAAAATTCTCTACATGTTTCGCCATTTTGTAGGCTTCCTCAGGAGTTTGTCATGCAAATACTGGAAACAAAGAAAGAAAAATAATAAATACATAATAATATTTTACTCAAATTTCAAACTCAAAATTACAAAACAGACTATTAATAAGAAAAAAAGGATAACTGAAAACCATAACCAGCCCAATGGTTGCTCAAAAGTTCATCTCAAAATTAGATCTATTTATTCAAGGTATATGACCTTATTAGTATCAGTTGTAAGTACATTACCTGTAAATTTTGATGGTACAATCTAAAATGAAGAATGACCAGATAGCCAATGAGCTATCCCACACGGGGGCGCCCGTAAGGAGGGGATCATATGGTGTATCATAGAGGGGGAGAAATACTGGCACAAATAACCACCCGGATATTACTAGCACAGGAACAGAGGGCCATCTGGGGGAAATTACAAAGAAAAATTGAATGAAGTCAAATAACAATCTATATATAAGAGTAAAGGCGTCTCCATCTAATTAGACGGCACATACCCCATCAGTATTTACCTGTTTATGACTGTTGATAGTAAAAAATATTAGAATAGGCAAAAAAAGAAGGTGGGCAGTATCTCCAAAATACCCCAATCAGTGTCCACTCTAAAGGAAAAAGAATTAGTGGAAATTACTATAAGTATATAATAATCCCCTCTAGTTGGTATTCAAAATTTTAATTTTTTAGCCATATACTTGCTAGCTGATATATACCTGGTTAATCCAATTGGATAAAGTGTGTCCACATTAAGGCATCTCTGCCGAAAAACTTGCTTTACAAAACCGATCAATCAGTTTACTGAAAAAATATATAAAATATAAAAACCATTTTAGATTAAAGACCAAGTAAACCAGACAACAGGATAAAAACCAATGTTGCCCGTAAAGAGATCTAGTGCCTAAGTAATTTACCTTTGACTGATATCTAAGAACGTCTTCTCCCCAGAATGTTGGTCATGCTACTGATTTGCAAGGCTGCGATCCGGACTATATACCCCCCCTCCCCCTTCCCATTGGACGCACAATGGCGCCAAATCAATGGGCGGAGCGGGCACGTCAGTTCCGACATCCGCCCATCGTCAGATCCGACCCGGAAGTGGCAATTCCACCACTGAAAAACCGGAAACGTCCGCCGGATGCGCCACCCCGCTCATCAGGAGAAAACATCCTGACGAGCTGGACGCACCATAAGACGGATCCGGAAGGGGAAAACATGCCTAAAGTATAGAAAAGGGCAGACTTCCCTTTAAAATCACGGCAGAAATGGCACATTGGATGTTAGAAAAAGGGGGCCAGGATATCCGGTGGGCTTGGTCAGATGGCGCTCAGATTGTCTCCCAAAGGAGAACAAAGAGAAACGCCCTGGGCGCCCATATGATCACCAAATCCCCCCCCCAAAAAAAAAAAAAAGAAAGGGGAAGGGGAAACGCCACCCTAAAAAAATGTGGTAAACTCCATTGAAATCAATTACATGTAATGTAGATTTATCAATAATTAAAGAGAGCCCCTATGGAATATAGAAATGGTACATTCAGTCACCTGTACATAAAGACAAATTTAATAAACAAAAATAAAATAACAAAACAAAATTTTATTTGTTTTAAACAGAGTCTACATATACAGCATAACTATTTTTATCCTACAAAAAGGGTTTGAAACTGATGGACTCATTTAACCCGGGATACATAGTAGCTCTCAAGGTATGTATCCATCTGGTTTCTCGTTGTAGGAGATTTTTGTCCACATCCCCACCTCTTTCATTAAGAGGTATGTATTCTAAAACAAAGAATTTAATCTTTGACAGATCGAAGGAGTGGAAAAGACCACTATGTCTACTAATAGGAGTCTCCATTTTTTTCTTTTGAATGAGAGATACATGGTCTCTCATTCTGTGAAAGAAAGGCCTCTTCGTTTTACCAACATAAAAGGCCTTACAATCACAGATCATCAAATAAATAACGCCAATTGACTGGCAATTGCTAAAGAAATTTGGTCTATACGTAACTCCATTAGGGAGAACTATTTCAGTAGAATCATATATAAACCTGCAAAATTCACAATGACCACATGGGGCCGAACCCTTTCTACTCTCAACCCTCTTGATTTGGAGATGGCTATGAACTAGTTGATCTTTTAAAGACTTAGATTTTCTATAGGTAATTTGGGGAAATGGCTTAATATATTTGGAGATAATCTCATCTGTTGCTAGCAAAGGCCAGAATTTTTCAATAATTTTTCTTACTTTCTGATGTTCACCAGAGAACCTGGTAATTAGTCGTACCGATTGGTCAGTAGTTTGAGATTTCTTAGGATGTATTAGATCTTTCCTATTTTTATTTTTTGCTCGTTTGTAGGCTTTTTTGAGGGTTGAACGACTATACCCTCTAGCAATTAGTCGAGATTGGAGGGCAAAGGCCTCCATCTCGAAATCTACTTCCTTACTACAATTTCTTCGAATTCGTAAGTACTGACTGTATGGGATACTTTGTACCAGAGTCCTGGGATGAGAACTTGTGGCATGCAGGATGGTATTGCCTGAAGAGGGCTTTCTATATAATGAAGAGCCCAAGGTGCCATCAGAATTTAAGTAAATAGAAATATCCAGAAAATTTATCACATTCTGGTCACAAATCATCGTAAATTTGAGATTAAAGGAATTTACAGCTAATGTAGACATAAAAGACGTTAATTCCTCTAAGGAGCCAGTCCACACAACAAAAATGTCATCGATAAAGCGTCGCCATATCAAGACTTTATCAAAAAACATTTCAAATGATTCTAAAGAAAAAATCTCCCGTTCCCACCCCCCCAGGTACAGATTGGCGTACGGATGGGGCACACTTGGTCCCCATCGCAACACCCTGCACCTGGAGGTAGTGGGAACGGTCGAAAACAAAAATATTGTTGGTAAGTATGAACAGCAACAATTCCAAAATGAAATTGTTGTAGGGCCTGGCTCCAGGTCCTCTCTCAGAAAGGAAGCCGTCTATAACTTGAATACCCCTAGTGTGGGGGATAGAGTTATAGAGGGCTTCAACGTCTATAGCTACTAGCCATGACCCCGGTGGTACACATAGACCATCCAAAGATCTCAGTAGATCGGCGGTGTCTTGAATGTAGGAACTTAAGGAACCTACATGGGGCCTCAAATAGTCGTCTACCAGCTTACTAGCTGGTTCTGTAAGGCAACCAATCCCTGACACAATCGGACGGCCAGGGGGATTTTCCAAATTTTTGTGCACCTTTGGCAGAGCATAAAACGTGGGAAGTCTCGGCTTATCAATAACCAAGAATTCACACGTCTTCTTGTCTATAAGGTTATCACAAAATGCCCGATTAATGAGGATACGGTATTTTGTCTCCGCATATTTTACCTGTGCAAAAGGAATAGAGCGATACCAACTTTTATTTAAAAGAAGGTTCATGACCATCTGCTTATATTTGTTTAAATCCATTACCACTATGTTACCTCCTTTATCCGAGGGTTTTATCACTAAATGTTCGTTCTGTTTTAAAGATAACATGGCTTTTTGTTGGGATGGCTTAAGGTTGGTATTTCTTCTAAACCTTTTCCAATTGGTACTCTGTAGTTCCTTTGTAACTTGTTGGGTGAATGCCCAAATGTTGGGGTTTCCTTGGAGAGTAGGAAAGGTCCTGGATTTCGGTTTATATAGATTAGGTGGAGGAAAAATTCTCTCCGTGGGAATCTCATCTACGAGGCCAGACTGGGGTTCCTCAAGGGGGTCATCTAGTGGATTACCTTCTTCCCATAATTCCATTAATTCGTTTATTGCCTGAATCTCCTTAATTGTTTTATTTTGCCAGAGATCTTCCCCCATGGAATCCATGGGAGAACGTTTATAATCCCTGTCAAACATGATCTTAAAAGTAAGTTTTCTCGCAAAGAGATTGACGTCCTTTATAATTTCAAAGGCATCAACCTCCTGGTCAGGACAAAAAGTCAGGCCAAGGCCCAAAACCTCCGTCTGATCCGGTGTAAGTAAATGTGAAGACAGATTAATTACTTGGAAGTTACTTTGAGAGTTGCTTTGAGTGCCTGTGAAAGAATGGGTGTCTTTTTGGTGTCCACAATTGGGGGTGGTGAAAAGATTGGCGCAGTGCGAAGATCCCCTATATTGGGGATTTGAAAGTCCCCCGAAGGGGTAACTATTGATTGATTTAACTTCGGTGCATTAAGAATATTCGAAAAACTGGGTGTGGATAAATTAAGGTGACCATCACCTGTGGGATGAGTGGGAGGGGGTACATTTTTGGACTGTGAACGTAAACCCTGACGATTCATGTCCTGTTGAGTACGTTTAGAAAGCGCTGACATCGAAGGTGCTCGATCAGTCTTTCTTTTATTAGAACTAGCTGACGTGTTTGAGGCATTACCTGGTAGGGACGAGGAAGATAAAGACGATTCATCGGAATCAGTGGCTTCCTGATTTTTATTTGTTTGCTTACGGGCTGAGGATTTGGATTTCCTCCATTGGTTTTCAGTAGTCCACCGATAGGCTGTGTTTGATTCATATGCCAGGCGATCCCTATAATATTTTTTATCCTTAGTTTTAAGGATATTGGAGACAAAAGACTCCAAATGTTTTTCTAAGAGAGCCTCTCTATTAGAGAAGGTTTCCTCCGTAGTCAAGTTGGAATTTTCAACATACAATTTTTCTATGTCGTTATTGACTATCTCTAAATCTTTAGCATAGTTTTGGCAAAGAGCCTCCATCATCTTAAATGAACATGACTGTAAGTTTGATTCCCAGTCTAATTTGAATTCTGTCTCCACTTTAAATATATTAGGAAAAATCTGTATGCGTAATCCCCACGGTACAATTTTATCCTCTAAATATTTCAAGAAATACCTGCGATTCCAAAAAATACGTGCTTTCTTTTCCAATAAACGTTGAAGGCTATTGAAAAAGCGTTCAAGGGTAATCCCACCAAATGTAGACCCTTGGGCTAGATGAATTTTAGTCATAAGGCCATCAAATGCCGACCCTCTATAGGTAGCCATGCTGATTGAGAAAAAGACTCTGTTATACAAAATAGAAACTATAAAAGGATTAGTCTTTAAACCCAATTCAAAAGAATAATCTGATAAAAAACAAAAAATGATATAGAGGTGACAGGTAAAAAATGAGCGTTTGCCACCCGATATATTCACAAGGAGAAATTGAAAATAATACCTGTCATCTGTATCTCATAGGCACCACATCCCTTCATTAAGAAGCTATATAGAAATATGAAGGTATTGGGACTTTTAAGGTGCAACAACTACACAATATTCAATATAAAAAATATAATTTTATTACAAAAAATATATGAAAAATCATATGTACAAATATACATGAACCATCAAAATAAACATAATAGAGTTTCCAAAGTGCATACAGACAAAATTCTCTACATGTTTCGCCATTTTGTAGGCTTCCTCAGGAGTTTGTCATGCAAATACTGGAAACAAAGAAAGAAAAATAATAAATACATAATAATATTTTACTCAAATTTCAAACTCAAAATTACAAAACAGACTATTATTAAGAAAAAAAGGATAACTGAAAACCATAACCAGCCCAATGGTTGCTCAAAAGTTCATCTCAAAATTAGATCTATTTATTCAAGGTATATGACCTTATTAGTATCAGTTGTAAGTACATTACCTGTAAATTTTGATGGTACAATCTAAAATGAAGAATGACCAGATAGCCAATGAGCTATCCCACACGGGGGCGCCCGTAAGGAGGGGATCATATGGTGTATCATAGAGGGGGAGAAATACTGGCACAAATAACCACCCGGATATTACTAGCACAGGAACAGAGGGCCATCTGGGGGAAATTACAAAGAAAAATTGAATGAAGTCAAATAACAATCTATATATAAGAGTAAAGGCGTCTCCATCTAATTAGACGGCACATACCCCATCAGTATTTACCTGTTTATGACTGTTGATAGTAAAAAATATTAGAATAGGCAAAAAAAGAAGGTGGGCAGTATCTCCAAAATACCCCAATCAGTGTCCACTCTAAAGGAAAAAGAATTAGTGGAAATTACTATAAGTATATAATAATCCCCTCTAGTTGGTATTCAAAATTTTAATTTTTTAGCCATATACTTGCTAGCTGATATATACCTGGTTAATCCACTGATTGATCGGTTTTGTAAAGCAAGTTTTTCGGCAGAGATGCCTTAATGTGGACACACTTTATCCAATTGGATTAACCAGGTATATATCAGCTAGCAAGTATATGGCTAAAAAATTAAAATTTTGAATACCAACTAGAGGGGATTATTATATACTTATAGTAATTTCCACTAATTCTTTTTCCTTTAGAGTGGACACTGATTGGGGTATTTTGGAGATACTGCCCACCTTCTTTTTTTGCCTATTCTAATATTTTTTACTATCAACAGTCATAAACAGGTAAATACTGATGGGGTATGTGCCGTCTAATTAGATGGAGACGCCTTTACTCTTATATATAGATTGTTATTTGACTTCATTCAATTTTTCTTTGTAATTTCCCCCAGATGGCCCTCTGTTCCTGTGCTAGTAATATCCGGGTGGTTATTTGTGCCAGTATTTCTCCCCCTCTATGATACACCATATGATCCCCTCCTTACGGGCGCCCCCGTGTGGGATAGCTCATTGGCTATCTGGTCATTCTTCATTTTAGATTGTACCATCAAAATTTACAGGTAATGTACTTACAACTGATACTAATAAGGTCATATACCTTGAATAAATAGATCTAATTTTGAGATGAACTTTTGAGCAACCATTGGGCTGGTTATGGTTTTCAGTTATCCTTTTTTTCTTAATAATAGTCTGTTTTGTAATTTTGAGTTTGAAATTTGAGTAAAATATTATTATGTATTTATTATTTTTCTTTCTTTGTTTCCAGTATTTGCATGACAAACTCCTGAGGAAGCCTACAAAATGGCGAAACATGTAGAGAATTTTGTCTGTATGCACTTTGGAAACTCTATTATGTTTATTTTGATGGTTCATGTATATTTGTACATATGATTTTTCATATATTTTTTGTAATAAAATTATATTTTTTATATTGAATATTGTGTAGTTGTTGCACCTTAAAAGTCCCAATACCTTCATATTTCTATATAGTCTGTGATTAGTTTAGGCTTTTACTTTCTATAATAGGTTATCTTAACCTAGCATAATAATTGATCAGATTCATTTTGTATGACCAAATTATCTTTTTAATTGACACCTAATTTATACAGATTTAGGGTTGTTTCCATCTGGCTAGTTAAGATTAAAAATAAATTACACCTTACTCTTTCCAATCTAATTTTTCCCAACTAGTCAATCCCAGAGCCGGTGTAAAAATGGGGATTCATCTTTAACCCAGTGAACGTTTCAGCTCATAATATAGGCAAAACTTTATTGAAATACAAAATTTTGTCTCTGAGTTTCTGGCAGAACGTCAGGGAAAGAAAGGAAAAGAAACGTACCGCTCAAAGCTGTGGATGCTCCAAATAGCTGCTCCCGCCCTGTTATTCACACAGGTGCTGGCTCTGCACTAATGCATGGGAAGAAAAAGCCCTGGACTGCCGCACTCTGTATAGACAGTTTTATTTTCAAAAATAATATTTTAAAATTAATCCATAAATCCAAAACAACCAAAACGAACAGTGGTCATGCAGGGGTGGATAGCTAACGCGTTTCACGTCAGTGTTTGACGCTTACTCATAGCTGAAAAGAAACCTTGTTCACTAATGCCGCGTACACACGACCGTTTTTCATGACGAGAAAAATTGCATTTTTTAAATTGGTCTTAAAAAACGATCGTGTGTAGGCTCCAGAGCATTTTTCTCGATGAGAAAAATGGCCATTAAAAACTTAGAACATGTTTAATTTTTTCTCGTCGTTTTTCATGTCGTCGTTTTTCTCGTCGTGAAAAATGGCCGTGTGTACGCTTTAATGACGGGAAAAAAACACGCATGCTCAGAAGCAAGTTATGAGACCGGAGCGCTCGTTCTGGTAAAACTAGCGTTCGTAATGGAGATAGCACATTCGTCATGCTGTAACGGACTGAAAAGCACAGAGACTGAAAAGCGCGAATCGGCTAACACCAAACTTTTACTAACACGCAGTAACACAAAATCAGCAACAGCAGCCCAAAGGGTGGCAACTTCCGAATGGAACTTCCCCTTTATAGTGTACGTGTTGTCGTACGTGTTGTACGTCACCGCGCTTTGCTCGAGCATTTTTTTTCACGATAGTGTGTATGCAAGGCAGGCTTGAGAAGAATCACGTTGAGAAAAACGTTGTTTGTGACATTAAAAACGGTCGTGTGAAACCTGTTTTTATCTCATAGTTTTTACTGGCTTTGAAAAAGTGTAAATTGCATGCAACTAATAACCTAAGGTTTATCCAAATTATGTATTAGACTTATTTCAGCCAGAATCCTTTGATGTATCTAAACATAAACCAGATTAATACAAAATATTTGAATTGACTTTACAATTTTTATTTCTATCAAGGTGATAGGCTAAAGGAGACCTTTGTTGTCTGTCATGTATGACCATAGGCAAATATTATTTTCAATTTTTTTGCAGATAATAAACCTTTCTCCTGTAGACTCCAAAAGATTCTGAATGCCCCAGTATAAGTTGAAATTTTGTAACACTTTTCATGCAGCTTATTATGGCCTTAGGGTTTCATTAATCTTAATGACTTCAAAAATCTCACAAGGATTATTTTTCTTCTTCATTAGTACAATTATATTGAAAAGCACTAAATCATCTGTCATAATTTATTGAGTCTCCAATAAAGAAGAAATAAATGGAAATAAGTAATTACTTCTTCCCATCTCGGTTTAGGTATTACTTTTGGGCATCTTGTCCTGGGCTAATTTTATATATATTTTTTGGCAGGACCCTTTTTATCCATTTGGAAGATACATTGTTATTGTCAACCTGCAGAACTTTACAAATTTTACAATATGAATGTCACCAATTTTTTTTTAAAAGATGATGCATTTGTACTCAGTACAGTTGTTTTCCCCCTGGCTTAAGCTTAAAGCAGTATTAAACTCTAAAGCAGAAATTTATTATATTGCAGCTTTCCAAGTCGTAGATGTGATGGCTGCAATCATTTTATTTTTTAGGATTTCTTACCTTTATTTTCACCTAGTCATCCAGTCAGTCAGGTAGTTGTCTTTTTGTGGTCTTTCAACCGAACAAGCTGCCCTGGAAATGTATCAGCTAAGAGTGTGGAGATACGTTGTAAACCATTTAACACTGACAGGGGTGCTTACAATGGTCAACTTTTATTTATGTAAAGTCTTTATTTAAAATCTTTATCCTAAAAAGAAAAAAAAATGTTCTTGTAACTGCTGTGTGATCTGGAATTTGGCTTCAATTTGTTAGTTTGTCTAAATTTGTTAGTCCATTTAACACTCCTCTCCCCCAGACTGACAATGTTGCTGTCCAAATGTTCCCCCATGTGCTCCTTCATCCATAGTGGAGGCACTCTAATACAGGAGGTGTGTTACTGGTCAGATCCCCAGGTAAATACAGAGGAGGGAAAAAACTAAAAAAAAAAGCAAAATAATGCAGCCACCACATCAAATGATTGGTAAACTGCAATATATTACATCTTGATTTTGGGTTTTATACTGCTTTAAAGTAAATATAAGCTTGGGGCTTAATTCACTAAGAGTATTGCATGCATTTTTTGTGTATATGTAATGTGTGAATTAAAAATCACATGTATTATCAATTGGCCAAAACATATTCATGAGCTAATGTTTATATTTTGCAATATTTACCACCTACTTAAAGCAGTTGTAAACCAAGGCTAGTAGAAAAAAACAAAACAAAACAAAAAAAACAAACACCTTTAAGGCAATTGTATAATTATGGAATACTTACCTTAGAACAAAGCCCTCCCGTGGCGCCCGGTTACATCTTTCCCCGGTCTGTCTTCGGATTCACGCGCTCCGGCAGTGTGATTGGCCAGAGCCGCAATGACGTCACCCCTGCACATGCGCGTGGGAGCCCTCGGTCCCGGAACGAAGCTCTAAAGTTGCCAGATCTTCAGAGCACATGCGCCAGTGATGTCACTGGCTACATTCAGGGTGAATATCTCCTAAACGGTGCACGTTTAGGAGATATTAATTTTACCTACAGGTAAGCCTTATTATATTAAGCGCACAGGATTAAACAACCAATCAGAGCCTAATTTAGGGACAGTCCAATAGGTTCATAAAAAGACCATAAAGACTATTCATAGCCTGTGAATTGAGCAGGCAGCCAGTGAAGTATAGAACACTTAGATCCAAAGCTCTTCTCAGGAGTAAACCTGACTCTGTGAAGCTGGTGCATAAAGGAAACAAAAAAGCGCCTCTGAGTGTAATATTTTAATAGAACATGGGATCAGAAGAACAGACAAATGAACACTCACATGGAGGATATGTATAAAAGGCTCATCAAATATCATACTCAGTGTCCCAGGTCTGGGTGTGTGGAGACCACCGTGTGAAATGAGAAAAGCCAGCAGGATTCTGTGTTGTTCCAGGTGTAGTATGATGGAGAGCAGCGTGGAGTGCAGTGCCATGAATAGCGTGTGACGTCACTGAGAGGAAGGGAACACAATGCGTTTCAGGGAACTTTGCTGGCTTTTCTCCTGTCACGCTGTGGTCTCCACACACCCGGACCTGGGACGCTGAATACGATCTTCACCGGGAGCCATATTTGACAGATGAGCCTTTTATTCATAACCTTCCATGTGAGCATTCACTTTTCTGCTCTGATCCCATCCATGTTCTATTAAAATAGTACACTTAGAGGCACTTTTCTGTTTCCTTTAAAGGAGAAGTATGGTCAATGCTTTTTTTCGTTCTGCACGCATGTGACCTGTTTTCAGCTTACAGCGAGCTGTCGGCTAACCTCACTCAGCTGGTTCAGGCTGGGGAGAGATCCTGACTTTACAGTCAGGATCCACCCAGATGCCTGAACCTGCCGCTGACAGAGCCAGCGGCTCCCTCCCCTCCACAGCCCAGCGCTCCAGTGAGCGCTGAAGGGGCAGGGCAAAGAGACAGTGATTGACAGTCACCGTTCTCTGCTCAGAGAGAGAACTGAGTGATCAGTGATGTTTGATTGCTCAGTTCTCAGTGCAGAGGCAGTGGGGGACAGATGCAGCATTGGATTGATGCTGCCTCTACCTAGGTGAGTATAAGGGTTTGTTTTATAAACTCCATACTTCTCTTTTAAGCATTATTTTTGTTTTAACTCAATTTTTAACAGACTAACATTGTGAAACTATGAATACTTATTTGCTGTGTCTTCATTGACAGAATGATCTCTCTTTGGTGTAATGTTACACAACTTTACATTCCTGAGCTAACATTTAATTCACACATTGATACATTGTTTTCTTTTTCACTTACTGTGAATTGAAGCGAAATGACTAATGACGTTTTGTAGATAGTTATCGCACATTCAATGTCTTTTTTTATTGATGAATTGAACATTGCAGAGTTTTTGTATGCACTTTCAAGGAAAGGCATACCTTTTTGATTTCTTTATTCTCTAATAGCATCCTTCTATTTAAAAACATTATTGTGTAAATATGCATATAAGTACTTTTTATGTGCATAGTTGAAATGTATGTCTGGGATTGGCTCAGATGTTACCCTTTCAGGCAGTCAGCTTAGCCCATTCCTGAACACACATTGCAGCACAGCAGAAGCTGCAAATGAAGTAGTAATAACGTTAGTCCCTATCACACGGGTGCCTTCGTTGGACGGTCTCCACCTGTTTAGCGGGGGATCGCTCTGCTGATCTTTGCTGAGCAGGCGGATGACAGGTCCGTCTCCGCTCACTGTACAGACCGAAGACTTACCCAGTCCCACTCTCCTCTATGAGAAGATCGGGTGAAAACAGACCAGCTGATCCTGTTTTACCTCTGTTTGCTGCATGGACTGGTTTTAATATCAATAAAGGCGATTGCATCGGAGTGCGGCTGTCCAGGTTTTTCCTTCTGCTTAAGGCAAATAGACTGTGCACTTTGAAAGTTGCTCCAGAGCAGAGTAAATGAGGTGAAGCTTCACTTTACAATGAATACCCAATCACAAGCAAGGAAAAAATAAATAAATAAATGCATTTTTGCTTGTACATGATTGGATGATGGAAGTCAGCAGTGCTCCCCCTCATTTACAAAGCTCTGGAGTAATTGCACTTGCAAAGTCTTCAGTAAATCAACCCAATTACATATAGTAAATCCAATGTAGTAGAACGTAGTGAAATATATCTATTTTCTATGGTCATGTCGGCAGATTTTTTGTAGACTTTTTTTGTGTACATTGTCAGGACCTGGACTTGAACCTGGGACCTCAGCTGTGTCTAGCAATGAATCTTTTCACTGAGCTATCAGAGATGCTACACAGTGCTTTGTCAGATCCTTTAGACAGCCCTGCCTTGTACCTTGATTTCAGCTGAAACTTGACTACGCTTCTGCCTGATCCCAACCTGCAACTACTCGTTACCGAACTTTTGGCTTGTTTACAGACCACGCTTCTGTTTGATCCTTACCTGCTCATCTGCTACTGAACCCCGGCTTGCTCACTTACTGGTGGGGCGATCCTGAGGACTGCGACCTGGTACTAACATGCAGCAAAATCCATCACCACAATTAGGAGCTCTGGTGAACACCAGTTAGTACTTAGAGTCCGCACCTCAGGTGAGTCTGTGTCATCTGCCAGGGTGACTGCCTGTGTACCTATCCTGCTGGTCAGTGGTAGTCCTGCAACTGCTATAGCAATTGGTCTTTGAGCCTGACCCCTGATTGTGACACATATACATCATTTGCTGCAAACCTCCCAATCACTC
This sequence comes from Rana muscosa, assembly GCA_029206835.1. NCBI lineage: Eukaryota > Metazoa > Chordata > Amphibia > Anura > Ranidae > Rana > Rana muscosa. The sequence continues at coordinate 59,790,135 of CM055122.1, read as the reverse complement.
CGAACATAATACAATGTGCACGCATATCACAATGGTCTAATCCATTTTGTTAGAACATATGTCATATGTAGTGGGGATACATTACTTATTTACAATCATTTTTAGAGAAATCTTTGGCTCAAATATTCACAAGACATAATGGGATTATGAATAGACAAGTTCTTACAAAGGTGAACTTGAGCTGTTAGGAGAGGGGTGTCATCAATTTAAAGATTTGACAGATACCAGAGTGACACATTCAAGAATATCAAAGAGTGACAATGGCTATTCTCTAACAAGAAAAAACAGACCTGTCCAAAGATATAGCAACGACTTTGCCAAATATTACAGCAAAAATTACTTTTAAGCAGGATTTCTCAACCAGGGTTCCTCCAGAGGTTACCAGGGGAAAATAGTATAAAAACTTACACATGGATTTAAATATTATTTTTTATTGGTGGAAGAAGGATATTTATATCTGTGTGTAAGGTTTGATACTATTTTCATTCAATAGTTGACATTTATAAAGATAATTTGTGATTACTTAATTGAACTTACTGTATATACTCGAGTATAAGCCGAGTTTTTCAGCACATTTTTTTGTGCTGAAAATGCCCCCCTCGGCTTATACTCAAGTCACCTTTTTGCGCCTTATCTCCCGGACTTTGGGGACCCGGTTCCGGCCGGCTGTAAGTCCCCTGGACCCCAAACTTTGCACATTTGTAAAGAACTTGGCTACATGTATGCCAAGTTTCTTGTCTGGGGGACCTAAGGCCGGGGAGCACCGAATTTTCAAAGCCGGGCACCCCTTCCATAGACTCCCATGTTAAACGGTAATTTCTCCAGTGACTTTGGGGACCTGGTACCGGCCGGTCGTAGGCCCTTGTTGTTTTAACTTTGGATAGTAAAACATTTTTTTTCTGCCAGTAAATCCCTTTTCCTGTTTCTTGCCTGGTAAAAAAAACTAGGCTTATGACATCACTCACAACTCTCAGGCCTCGTACACACGGCCGAGATTCTCGTAGAAAAAAACATGTCGTTTTTTTCGACGAGATTCTTGGACAAGAAAATTGTCCCGGCCGAGTGTACACACGCTCGATTCAAAGAACCCGCGGTTCTTTGAATAAAGCGTACGCGGTGACGTCATCGACTACGACGAGCATGCGCTCGTCACATTCGATGCCGTCGCCGCCATCTTGGTATACCCTATCTATGCCTAGGAAGCTACCGCGCATGCGTCGAAGTCATTTCGAGCATGCGCGGGCTTCCCGGCGAAAAGGTAAGTGTACACACACACAATTTTCTCGTCGAGAAACAGGCTGACGAGAATCTCGACGAGAAAATAGAGAGCAGGATCTCTATTTTCTCGTCGAGATTCTTGTCTCTTTTCTTGACGAGAAACCATACACACGAACGAATTTCTCGGCAAAAAATCTCTGCCAGCAAGTTTCTTGCTGGTTTTTGCCGAGAAACTCGTTCGTGTGTACGAGGCCTCACTCTTGTGAGAGTTTGCCAGGTAGGGTAGAGGGATTAGTCATAAGAGGGCTAATGAGAGCTGCAGAGCTAGAGGTGTGCCTCTGTGTGTCTGTGTAAATCCAGAAAGTAAACATGCAGCAGCTTCAGTTGCCCACAGTTAAAATGGATGCAGCCAGACTCAGTGGGGGGGAGATTTCTGCAGCATATTTGGCAAGTACAGAATCACAGTATATATAAAATAATATGCAAAGTGGTTGGAGGGAAGCTTCAGAATGGCAAAGGTGTTTTTATTACAAATTATGTGAGCAGGCTACAGTTCCTCTTTAGGCAAGTGGTTCACCATGATGGAAAGGAAGGGAAGTTAGTATTTGTCACAATTGCATTCGGTTTTTATTGTAAAAAATGGTATGAAAACTCTTTTAATTGTTGTGTCTATTCTGGATAGCTGTGCCCCTTAGCCCTGGTTCATACCTGAACAATTTTAAATATGTTTTTCTAGAAGAATTTGTGGTCTATTGTATCCTATGGTGCCCATTCACACCTGAGTGTCGTTTCACCTAAAATTTGTGCCTTGAAACTTGAACAAGTACATGAGTTTCTTTGGGGCAGGGTCTTGCATTTTTGGTGCCTATAAACTTTAATGGGAGCACCTGAAAACATGCATAACCAATGTTTTTATGCACTTTCCTGCCTCTCCTTCTCCAAGTAACTATCTTTAAAACAAAAAAAGCTCAATCCTAAAAACTATGTTTACAAGGATACATAAAAATACTTAAAAATGGATAAAGAAGCTCAATCTCAAGTGTTAACCTATCCTAAAAGATACTTGTATTTGTATAATTTGCTTTTCAAAGACTTTTGCCTTTGCACAGTTAACAATATTGGATGATTTAATGAGGGCCCTGTAACGACAGGGGTTAACATCATTTAGATATATTCAATTTCCGAACACACAGCAGCTACCAGACACTCCACAGTCAGGCGACCGCTTCCCATAGGAATAATCCTTCCAGATATATGAGACAAACACTCTGTATGAAGTTTCCAGGAGGTCTGACAATCTTTAATGAGAGCAGGCTCTTTTTATACACCAAAATAATACTGCATTAATCTAAATGAACAATGGTCCAACTCCACCCACAACATCACACAATGGTTACATAACGAGCTCCCAATACACATATTCTGACATCTCTTAGACAACAGGTGAGTTCATTAGCTAATCCCTTTACATCTTAAATGACTATGCATGACCTTTATATTCACCAGACTGTCTGTCTGCTTTACAATACACACAAGTACAGAGTTAATTATCACTATTCACAATTAAAAGGGTCTTCAGAAGCCATCCTAGATTCATTTACATCACAACAGGCAGGTGGGTGATTGAAGTTGAACACATCAGCCCTTTCAATTAACCTGTTGAGTTCAGGATCAACAAACAGTAAATATTGTGGATTAATATTACTATCCCATTTTAGGTAGTCCAAGATATATTTCCTCAGTCCCCCTATGCCCAAAGTGACCCCTGTCACACATCTCCCCTTTCAGCAGGAGACTAACACAGAAGGAGACCCCAGACGGGTTGATTCTGAAGTTAGTCCATAGTTCCATTCCTCTAATGCCTGGACAACCCATCAGCATTGCACTTTTGCTTACCGGGTCAGTAGCTGATGGGGAAGTTGTAAGGTTGCAGGGCGAATAATGGAATTCAGTTCTGGAACAGTCACTTGCTTTGCTCTCTCAATGGCTCCCAAAACTTGTTGCTGATGCTCTTGGGAAAGGTAAGGCAAAACCTGGGCGCAAATCCCATTTAACCTTTTGATAATTTCAGCCTGTTTGTGCATTTCAATGTTCAAGCCATGGGACATTTCATAATACATGACGTAGTGTCGTTGCATCTCCGATTTCTCCCTGGCCAACTTGTCACATTCCAATTCTAGACTGTGATATTTTGACTGATCTAAGGCACATGTCGGGGGAGGTAGTCTTACCCAGTTCTCAGCCGTAAGCGGGCCGGTTTCAGCAGCATGGGTCTGGTCACAGGTAGTCACTGGGTTGGCTTCAGCGGGGCCCATCGGGGCGTAAGCAGAAACGAGGGGGGCCAAATCATTCCCCAGTAGTACATCCTCTGGCAAATCCTTCATCACCCCCACATTCACGTGTCCCGAACCAGCCCCCCAATCCAGGTGAACACGGGCAACGGGTAGCCGGAAGATGGTACCTCCCGCTAATCTTACGGCTACAGTGTCTCCGGTGTGTTGGCTCTCTGGGATGAGGTTCTTCTGTAGTAGGGTCATGGTAGCGCCACTATCACGTAGGCCATTGGCTACCGTTCCATTAACCCGGACAGTCTGCCTGTGTTGTTGCCTGTTGTCCCGGTTAGCTGCTTGTATTGGGTCAGCCTCGTGCAGGACGCCCCAATGTTCTTCCTCCTCAACACAGTGGGCCACAGGCATGGATGTGTTGGGGTTCCCCCTTGCTGGCTGTCTCCACGACTGGGACTGCCTGGCTGGATTCAATGGACAGTCTGGCTTTTTGTGCCCTAGCTGTTTACAACCGAAACACCTGATGGGTTGTGAGTAGTCCTGGGAGTTGAACCTGGGCTGCTGAGGATAAGTGGCCGCTGGAGGTTGTGCTGAAGTTGGGTTAGAGGCTGGTATACTGGGCCGAGATAGTGGATAGCGCTCGCTTTAGCCTGACCTTCGAGAGTCCAGATATTCATCGGCCAAAGTAGTCGCTTGCTGTACAGTCTGTGGTCGCTTATCTCGCACCCATTCCCGTAATAACGGAGGGGTGTGGTTAAAGAATTGTTCTAAGAGTACTAGTTGGGTGATGTCCTCTATGGTATGAGCGTGGCTTCCCTGGAACCAGCCCTTAAGGTCTCGCTGCAGACGATGTGCCCACTCCACATATGTTATGTGGGTTTGTTTCCGGGATTCTCGAAACTTAATCCGGCTGGCTTCGGGTGTAATGGCAAATCGGGCTAGCAGAGCTTCTTTTACCCGGTCATAGTCTTTAGCATCCTCATCCTCCAGGGCCCGATACGCATCCGCCGCTCTGCCAGTTAAATTACTCGCCAGTAAGGCGACCCGAGTCTTGGGGCCGTACTTCATGTATCTGGCATAGTCTCTCAAAGTCCTGCAGGAGCGCTTCAATTTCCTCCTCTCCTTCCTTAAATAGTTTGAACGCCCGAAAGGGCAACTTACGGAAAGGCGCTGCATCTTTAGGTGTTGTCTCTGATTTCCGTATTTCCGCCATTCTCCGCTCATGTTGCCGCTCTAGTTCTCTCTCTTGTCGCTCATCCTGCAGCTGGATGTCTCTAATAGCATTCTGTATGGCGGTCTCTGATGGGTTAGCACCATATAATGCCAACTGCTCTTGAACTCGTTTCCTGAAACAAGTCTTCAACTGACCGGGGTCCTGCATCAGCATCCCTCTGATCCATCTCGGCTAGCTCACTGACCAGGGTGGCCTTGTTCTTTGTCCCACCGGTCCCTCCACGGTTCTCAAGTAAGTCTTTTAATGTGGCTTTCCTGCAGGCTGCATAGCTGGTCATTCACAGTGGTGGTTTGGAGTGTCCTCCTGTAGCTGTCCTTCCGGCTGTGGGAATCAATCCCACTGTTGCCACCAATGTAACGACAGGGGTTAACGTCGTTTAGATATATTCAATTTCCGAACACACAGCAGCTACCAGACACTCCACAGTCAGGCGACCGCTTCCCATAGGAATAATCCTTCCAGATATAGGAGACAAACACTCTGTATGAAGCTTCCAGCAGGTTTGACAATCTTTAATGAGAGCAGGCTCTTTTTATACACCAAAATAATACTGCATTAATCTAAATGAACAATGGTCCAACTCCACCCACAACATCACACAATGGTTACATAACGAGCTCCCAATACACATATTCTGACATCTCTTAGACAACAGGTGAGTTCATTAGCTAATCCCTTTACATCTTAAATGACTATGCATGACCTTTATATTCACCAGACTGTCTGTCTGCTTTACAATACACACAAGTACAGAGTTAATTATCACTATTTACAATGAAAGGGTCTTCAGAAGCCATCCTAGATTAATTTACATCACAACAGGCAGGTGGGTGATTGAAGTTTAACACATCAGCCCTTTCAATTAACCTGTTGAGTTCAGGATCAACAAACAGTAAATATTGTGGATTAATATTACTATCCCATTTTAGGTAGTCCAAGATATATTTCCTCAGTCACCCTATGCCCAAAGTGACCCCTGTCACAGGCCCTATTTGATAAAAGCACTATATTTAAATTAACAGCAGTCATCTTGTTCATCTCATAAAGTACCTCATCCTTTATGATTCTTCCTTTTCAATTATTTTTGAGAGCATTCATATGTGAAAAGGTGTGTCACAGTACACCATACCATTTAAAGTGTGCAAGATGTGTGCTACACAAATCTAGTATTATTTAGACCGATCCTTTAACTGCCTTATATACAATTTTTTTATGGAAATCGCTCTGCGTATCTTCCTGGACACTAATTCATCTGCCATGTGTGCCAGTAAAAGAGTTTTGTAGGTGTTAGGAAAGTTGAAACTATTTCAGAGGCATGAGCAGGATGAAGACACTGAAGAAACTTGGACCAATTTTCAGGGCTGGGCTCAGCCCTTCCTTCTCAGAGCAGGCTGCTTAGCTGTCAGTTAATTGCCAGCTCTGTTTTTTTCCACAGTGACTCACCTGATGATGATATCTGGCTCGTCAGTTCTGCTGGTTACTTAAGCTGTTCAGTTCAGACCTGCCTTCGCCTTGGTCAACATATCAGAGACTCTCTCCTGTGTTCCTGTTTTAAGACTTGCTTGGGTGACGTCCCTTCTGGTTCCTGACCCAGCTTGCTGTTCCACTACGCGGATTCTCCGGTTTCCTGATTTCCTGGCTTGTCCTGAAGTACGCTGATCTCTAGCTCCCTGATGTTCTGGCTTGTCTGACTATCCGCTTACCGAACTCTGGCTATGTTTTGACTACGTTTGCTGTTTACATTTTACTATTATTATTATTAAACTAGTGTGATTTTTACTGCAGTTCTGTCTTGGTCTGATTCATGGTTTCTGACACAATTGTAATAATCTTCTGTTTATGGCTGTGCTGTTTTGTTTGTTTGTTTTTTTAGCACTGTGCAGATATATGATTCTCCTTAAAGCAGCACTTCCCCTGGGCTACAATGCTTGTTTCTCTCAATATTCATAAAGTGTCTCTATTTTGGTGAAACACCCTCTTCCTTTTTATCTGGTGTCCCTTAAGTTAAGACCCCAATGGAAATTTATTTTTTTGCACTGTGTGGTGGATATTTACCCCCTATAGATCTAAGCTATGTATATCTCCCCCTTTAAACTCCCAGGTACTCCAAGTGGGAGTCCTTTTTGTTGCTCAATTCCCTTCTATTCCCTCTATATAGTGTGACAGCAGGAAGGTAAAGTCACCTGGTTGCATCCAGGGGGGTAGATATATTTCGCCCAGATTCAGGCTTTACGCCGACTTATACAACTAGGTGGAGAGTTGTATAAGCCCAGCTAAGGCTAGTGGGCTCATGGATGACTCATACCTCTAGGGAGAGTGTGGGGCGTCGTGCAGACAGGGAGTTGATGAGACCAGCTGAAGCTTGTCAGCTCATTTAGGCCTCTATAAGAACTCCCAGCTTCATTAGATGTTAGCTCATGCCTGGAACCAGACCTGTGTGGACTGTCTAGGGAGAGTGAACCCCTGTGCGGTGAGACAAAGCCTGTGTGGCTATTTGCTTGGGCCTTTAAAACCAGGGACTTAGGGACTAGGACAGCACTAGGCTGATCCCAGTTGTTAGTTAGGAAACCTGTATGTTTAGTCAGAGGTCAAGTTGACCAGGATTTATTTTGTTTATGTTTCTTTTGGCTTTGCTGTGTTTTGTCACTGTAAATAGAAAATAAACCGCACCTTTTTTTGATTTTGAAAACCACAACCTCCGTTTGCTGGGCCTGTTTTTGTGTGGGGAGCCCATCCCGGGGGTCACACACACCCGCTGCCGAGCTAACCCCCTCACAGTTGGTGGAGAACCAGTGGCAGTTTTTTTTTAAGCCAGCATGGAGGAGATACTGAAGCAGCTGGCTCTAGCAAATGCCAATCAACAGCAGACAAATGCAGGTTTGCAAAAGAGCCTTGCAGCTCATCAACAGAGCCTTGCAGCTCAACAACAGAACTTCGCAGCCCAGCAGCAAGCTCATCAACAGAGCCTTGCAGCCCAGCAGCAAGCTCACCAACAGAGTCTGGAAGCTCAGCAACAAGCCCAGCAGCAATCTGAGGCCCGCTTCATGGACCTGTTACAGAAGCAAGAGCAGAGACTACAACAAATGGAAGCAGTAATGCAGCAACGTCCGCAGACCAGTGAGGAAAGCCGTCCCACTAATACCGCGTCCTTTGGGGTGAGTCGTTTATTGACAAAAATGACTGGAGAGGATGATCCAGAGGTATTTTTGACCACATTTGAAAGGACTGCTGAAAGAGAAAAGTGGCCTGAGGAGCAGTGGGCTGGACTGGTGGCTCCTCTGTTAACTGGTAAATCGCAGAAGGCTTACTATGACCTAGAGCCTGACCAAGCAAAAGACTATGTGATGCTAAAAGCTGAAATATTGGCAAGGCTGGGTGTCACCCAGGCTGTCCGGGCTCAGCGTGTGCATAACTGGACTTTCCAGCTTGGAAAACCCCCCAGGTCTCAAATGTATGATCTCATTCACCTGAGCAGAAAGTGGCTACAGCCAGAGACTTTGTCCGCACCAAAGATTGTGGAACGTGTTGTAATGGATCGGTTTTTGAGAGCTCTTCCTACTGCCATCCAAAAGTGGGTAAGCCATGGAGACCCAGAGACGGCCGATGGTCTTGTGGATCGTGTGGAGAAATACTTGGCTACAGAGAACCTGACGGCCTCTTCCAGAGACACTCGGACTTTCCACCCTAAGACCAGACCATCCCCAGGGGCGGATAAGAGGATTCCAAGGGGTGAGGGTGGAGAGAGTGAGAGGGTGGGAGCTCTACCCCAAGTTTGGCGAGAACAGCCTGGGAAATCAGCGGCTCAAGAGGCGGCAAGAAGGATCGTTTGCTACCGCTGCCGGCAAGCGGGACATATTGCAGCCAATTGCCCGGTTGTGGAGGAACCCATGCAGTGTGACTTTCTGACGGGCAGACGTCAGTCGCTGTGTGCGACAGTCGCATGCACTGCCATTCGAGGAACTGAGAAACATTTATGCAAAATGTGTGTTAATGGTAGAAATGTTGTGGTATTGCTGGATTCAGGTAGCCTTGTGACCCTGATAAAGGCTGAGTTAGTTAAAACAGAGGTCTCTGGGAATAGCAAGGTAGCTGTTATTTGTGTGCATGGGGACACCCGAGAGTATCCAGTGACTACAGTGTGTTTCGAGACCCCCAAAGGTACCCTCTCTCATCCAGTGGGCTTAGTATCTCAGTTACCGCATGACGCCATTGTGGGAAGGGATTTTCCGAAGTTCTGGGAACTGTGGGATGATCCTGAGCCCCCCACTGGTGCCCCTATGTACCAGGAATGTGATAGCCAGAACTCCCCTGAGAGTGGTGAGGACTCTCCGGAATTTCCCTTATCAGTATTGGCAGGGGAGACTCAAGAAACTGGAGAGGAGCCCACCTCCTCAGACGAAAACCTACCGTCTGTGGAGTTTTCTGATCTTGAGGTTCACAGGGAAAACTTTGCCACAGAACAGTTGAAAGACCCCGCCCTAATAAAGGCACGGGAAAACGTAGTGAAAATAGATGGCGAGTTAGTGAACCCAGATAATACCTGCACTTACCCATACTTCAGCGTAGAGAAGGACCCACTGTATCGGGTGGCAAAAAGGGCAGAAGAAACCGTTGAGCAGCTTGTGGTGCCCAAACCTTACAGGAAGTTGGTGTTGGAGTTGGCCCATGGGCACATTCTTAGAGGTCATCTGGGGACAGAGAAAACCCGAGAGAGGGTATTACAGAGATTCTATTGGCCGGGGGTGATGAAGGACATAGAAAATTATTGTTCCTCCTGCCCTGTGTGTCAGAGGTCGGCTCCGATGCCACATTTCCGTAGCCCGCTGGTCCCTCTACCCATCATTGAGGTCCCGTTTGAGAGGATCGCCATGGATTTGGTAGGTCCTATAATCAAGTCCGCTAGGGGGCACCAGTACATATTAGTTATAATGGACTATGCCACCCGTTATCCAGAAGCGATCCCTCTCCGAAATACCTCGGCCAAAACCATAGCCAAAGAGCTATCTCTTGTGTTTAGCCGGGTGGGTATTTGTAAAGAACTGCTTACGGACCAAGGTACACCCTTTATGTCCCGGGTTATGAAAGAGCTGTGTAAATTGTTCAAAGTGACGCAATTACGTACATCTGTGTATCACCCCCAAACCGATGGGCTGGTTGAAAGATTCAACAAAACCCTAAAACAAATGTTGAAGAAAGTGGTGGATAGAGATGGAAAGGATTGGGACTGTCTACTTCCTTATCTGATGTTTGCTATTAGGGAGGTGCCCCAATCCTCTACGGGATTCTCCCCCTTTGAGTTACTGTATGGGAGACACCCAAGAGGGCTGTTGGATATTGCCAAGGAAACTTGGGAAAGTGAGAGTTCTCCCCACAGGAGTGTGATTGAGCATGTCGCCCTGATGCAAGACCGAATTGCACAGGTAATGCCCATCGTGAAGGAACATTTGGCCCAAGCGCAGTTAGCACAGCAGAGAGTGTACAACCGTGGAGCCAAGACCCGTACCTTTTCCCCGGGGGATAGGATACTGGTACTTGTCCCTACGGTTGAAAGTAAATTCCTTGCCAAATGGCAAGGCCCCTACGAGATAATGGAAAAAGTGAGCGAAGTGAATTACAAGGTCAGACAACCAGGAAGGCGAAAGCCCGAACAGATCTATCACGTTAATCTGTTGAAAGCCTGGAGGGATAGAGAGTCCCTAGTCGCAGACACTTGGTCACCAGCTCAAACTGGTTGCGTGATTCCTGAGGTTGGAATAGCAGCCACCTTGTCACAACCCCAACAACAGGAGGTTAAGGAGTTTGTGCTTCGCAACAAGGAGGTATTCTCTGAGCTGCCGGGACAAACATCTGGGGTAGAGCATGACATCATTACCCCGCCCGGTGAAAGGGTGAAGTTAAAACCCTATCGGATCCCAGAGGCCCGACGGGAGGCAATACGGGAGGAAGTACAGAAAATGCTGAACTTAGGGGTGATAGAGGAGTCCCAAAGTGATTGGTCTAGTCCCATTGTGTTGGTGCCTAAACCGGATGGGAGCTGGCGATTTTGTAACGATTTTCGTCAGTTGAACAAAGTTACAAAATTTGACACCTACCCCATGCCACGTATAGATGAGTTGATCGACCGGCTGGGAACAGCCCGATACATGACGACTCTTGACCTCACAAAAGGGTATTGGCAAATCCCCCTGGCCAAATTGGCCAAAGAGAAAACCGCATTTGTAACCCCAGACGGGGCGTTCCAATATAAAAGAATGCCGTTCGGGTTACAGAATGCGCCGGCCACATTCCAGCGGAAAATGGACCAGATGCTGAGGCCCCATCGGAAGTATGCTGCGGCTTACCTGGATGACATAATTGTCCATAGCACAGATTGGGCCTCACATCTGCCAAAAGTGCAAGCAGTCCTGGACTCTGTTCGGGAAGCGGGGTTTACGGCTAACCCCAAGAAGTGTACCATTGGGCAGGAGGAGGCCAAATATCTTGGGTACACCATTGGGAGGGGAGTAATAAAACCCCAACTCAACAAAGTCGAGGCCATCCAGAGTTGGCCACGTCCCAACAGCAAGAAGCAGGTACGAGCCTTTCTGGGAATCGCTGGGTATTATCGGCGATTCATTCCCCACTTTGCTTCTAAGGCTGTGCCCCTAACCAACCTAACGAAGGGGAAAGGGTCGGTCATGATTAAATGGACCCCCGAGGCTGAGGCAGCATTCCAATTCTTGAAACAAGCCTTATGTAGCCAGCCAGTGTTGTACTCACCTGACTTCTCTAAAGACTTTGTCGTACAAAGTGATGCGTCAGATGTGGGGTTAGGAGCAGTATTGTCCCAGGTCTGGAACGGGGAAGAGCACCCAGTCATTTACCTCAGCAGGAAGTTGAAGTCCCATGAGGTAAATTACGCCACCGTTGAAAAGGAGTGTTTAGCGGTGAAGTGGGCTCTAGATTCCCTTCGGTACTACCTGCTAGGTAGGCACTTTGACATGGTTACGGATCACGCTCCGTTAAAGTGGATGGCTCAAAACAAGGAAACAAATAGAAGAGTGAATAGGTGGTTCCTGGCCCTCCAGGAATTCAACTTCACAGTAAAGCATCGCCCTGGCGTTCAAATGGGGAATGTGGATGCTTTGTCTCGAGTACATGAATGCCTGATTGCTGGTGTTCCAACCCCGAGGTTAAAACAAGAGGGGGGGGGTATGTGACAGCAGGAAGGTAAAGTCACCTGGTTGCATCCAGGGGGTAGATATATTTCGCCCAGATTCAGGCTTTACGCCGACTTATACAACTAGGTGGAGAGTTGTATAAGCCCAGCTAAGGCTAGTGGGCTCATGGATGACTCATACCTCTAGGGAGAGTGTGGGGCGTCGTGCAGACAGGGAGTTGATGAGACCAGCTGAAGCTTGTCAGCTCATTTAGGCCTCTATAAGAACTCCCAGCTTCATTAGATGTTAGCTCATGCCTGGAACCAGACCTGTGTGGACTGTCTAGGGAGAGTGAACCCCTGTGCGGTGAGACAAAGCCTGTGTGGCTATTTGCTTGGACCTTTAAAACCAGGGACTTAGGGACTAGGACAGCACTAGGCTGATCCCAGTTGTTAGTTAGGAAACCTGTATGTTTAGTCAGAGGTCAAGTTGACCAGGATTTATTTTGTTTATGTTTCTTTTGGCTTTGCTGTGTTTTGTCACTGTAAATAGAAAATAAACCGCACCTTTTTTTGATTTTGAAAACCACAACCTCCGTTTGCTGGGCCTGTTTTTGTGTGGGGAGCCCATCCCGGGGGTCACACACACCCGCTGCCGAGCTAACCCCCTCACAATAGATTGAAGATTTTAACAATGCGTGGGACCATATATCTGATAAATATTCTTCTACTTCCTCAGTGGATAGACCCACACCATGTACTCTGTCTATGACATCACTGGGTTTGGTGGATGGGTAGGGATAGTTTAGTTACATCTCAATGCCCACCACTTTTCCTGCCACTATAGCATGAAACCACCAATGTTTAGGATTGACTATGCCTTTATTTATCATTCGCATAGGCGTGCGCAGGGGGTGTATCGGGTGTGCCTGGGCACACCCTAATCACCGCTTGAGGTGCAGATTCCCCCTGCTGATATTGCACAAATGCCCCCAAACAAAAACAGCAAAAAATAAAAAAATTAAAATAATACAAATAAAAAGCTACTGACACTGTCCACGGCCCTACTGACACCAACCTCTGCTCTACTGACAAGTCCACTGCTCTACTGACACCGTCCATGTTTTAATACATTTGGGGTGCACACCCTAATGCAATAAGCTGCGCACACCTATGATCATTCGCTTCTCTCCCCTACGTCAAGAAGCTGTTTTCCTGCCAAAGCTGTTCTCAGATCACTCCCTCCTTTGTGTTTCTCTATGGTGGACTCTGAATACTTCTTTAACACTGTGAACATTTTACAACTTTACTATTTCGCAGCTTAATTATCCCTCTTGAGTTCCTGGTTTATTCACCCCAGGGAGGATGACATGAGTTACTCCCTAAACTTTGCTTTAACCGGGCCTCTAATACAAAATGGCCAAAGCTAAGATTTGTCCCTTAATGGTACTCAAAGCCAAATGTTGGTCCAGCCGAGACTAGAGGAAGGACAGAATATGTCCTGCAGAGTACTTTCCAAGATGAAAGTTCCTCAACTAGCACCAAGCAAAGTATGTTCTCCAGGATGGTAGACTTTACAAAAAGACAACCATCTCGCCTTTAAGGGGTTAGGGATGGAGGCCCCTGTCTTCAAGACTGTAGCTTAAACATCCATGGCAATAAAGCCAACATCCAAGAAGCAGAATGGAGAACTGGCCCTTGGGGCAGAAGGTCCTGATGAACTGGAGGAGCCCATGGAGTGCCTACCAGGAGCTTGAATATGTCTGCATTTTACATTCTCTTGGGCTAATTTGATGCAATGACAATATCCAGAAAACCCTCTTTTCCCAGGGACAAACCTGGGGATGCCCATTTCTAGGGGACAGACCCCTCATAATGTGGACTGTTCCTGGGAAGTGGGGACAGGTGATACTGTATTCTAACCTTAGAATGAAGCCCATTACTTCCTGCCTCCTGCTTTTTTTAACAGCCACGTATTACTTGTTTGTTAGTTGGGAATAGTAAGTCTTATATAGGGTGATGTTCTGCAGCCTTTCTTTTTTGCTAGCATCCAATAACCTTAGGGTAGCTGCATATAACCCAGTTGTAATTATTTGAAGAAGCCTGCATCTTGTACTGTACAATCGAGGAAACAATTATTCCCTCACAGGAGATTTCCTGTAGGAACTACTTTCAATATTTTCCATGACCAGGCATGTGGTTCTATCCCACCGTAAGTCTTCATTCACATGGTTGCAAGAGGGCTGGACAGTGTAATTCTCTGCCCAGGAGTCACCGCTGAAGCATACAGCTTTAATATGCACATATCAGTGTATAGCTGCTGCATATTTCAGCCTGTCATTAATTTTGAAAGGCTGCTGGTAGCAGTCTGTACGCTGCAGCTGTGACTCCCAGGCAAAGAATTATACCTGAATGTATGCCGTATGGCCCTCTTGTGGGTAGCATATGTATAAAGTCTATTCATCATTGTCTCCTGCAGTTTTAACCTGCCTAGCGGTATTCCAGAGTCTGGCTCGGGGTGAGATTTCAGTACCATTAGCGGTAACCCCGAGCCAGACTCAGGATCGCAACACAGTATCCAGGCAAAATAACTTACCTTGTCCCCTGGATCCTGCGATGTCTCCCAGCTGTGTCTGCGAGCTGTCATCTCGCTCGATTCACAGTGCCGATCTCCGTTCCCTGCGACGTTGCGACGCACAGGGATGGAGTTCTGCGCCAAATTCAAAAAAGTAAAAACACAGTATACATACAGTACACTGTTATCTTACAGATTATAGTACTGTATCAAATAATTACACCCCCCCCCCCCCTTGTCCCTAGTGTTTTTTTCAGTGCCCTGCATGCACTTTTATATTATAAATACTTTTCTTTCTGCCTGGAAACTGGAGATTGTCCATAGCTACCAAAAAGTGTCCCTTTACATCAAAAGTGGTTTTAGACCAGCTAAAAAACAGCGATAATAAATTAGAATCACTTGCAGAATTGAGTGATAGTGATTTGTGGGGAAATTCGTCATCAATCACTGAAAAACACTTTTATTATTATTATATTATTATTTGTTATAATTATTTTATAGTTATTTATTATATTATAATTTATGATTTCGTGTTTCAAACTTTATCATACCCGGGATGTCTACTAGACTCCTGTTTGGACAGATTTAAGTGAGTTATTCCTAAGAATTACAGGCCTACAATATAAAACGCCAAATTTCCATGCAAAATAATGGTACCGCTTTCAGCACCTAAAATCTGAAATAATCATACCGCCAGGGAGGTTAACAGACATTTTTTACTTGGTATACTTTTTTAAATGCAGCTGGAAATCAATTGAAATGTAAGAACACAGGGCAAGACTATTAGGTACCGTAGTGTTTTTAGCACTGATATGCTCTACCTTTTATACAAATGTAGAAGAATAAAGACATACTTTAAAGAAAGTGTGTAAAGACTATGGCCTTTCAGCTGTGCAGCCAACATAAATAAAGCCAATTGGTCATATGGAATCTGGAAAACTTCTGCTGTGTCTTTAAAAAAAAACTGCATATGACATAGTTTTGCAAATGTGCATGTGTGCATGGATGCATCTGCTGACCTCTACTGTAGCTGCTAATTTCACAGTGTTGTGTATACGTATGTATTAGCACTTCTTATCTTGGGGTGGCTCAAAGTCCCCAGAAGGAGGAAGTGTAGAGAGAAAGTCTCAGCCATATGTCCTGTCCATGCTGCTAAATCCAGGCCAGAAGAGACTGTTATACAAGTAATCCTATGTTCTAATAGTTTAACTGCAGCTTCCCATAACTTCTTGAGTGTGTTTCTTTGTGTTGATGCAGGGATCTGTCATTTTATTTTTTGTTCAACTCGCTGGCATACCAAGCTTTGTTCCAGTACCACATCATAGTTTCTGCATGGGAGAAACTGCATTCCAGGCTGGTTGGACAACAATTGGAGGATTACCTCATCATCGCTGATCTTATCTTCAGGTCTCCAAAACAAAGACGAACGCTGCTTCGTGGGGCTCCTGCAAATGAACTTTGCTGCAATGTTCATCTGTGAGCATCTTTATTATTAACTATATATACTCAAGTAGATGTGCACAATGCCACCAGGACTCCTATCGGGCCTTTTGCCGGTAATACCTGTTTGTACATTGGATGTGTGTACTATTATTAATCTTTTTTTTTTATATAAAGCTTGTATTATTTCTATACTGGTGGGCATCTATATACTTGTGGTTTAAGCGGGTTGCAGTAGTTCCTCTGCTCTCACTTACTTTGATTAGGTTACTGCTTAGTTTCCCAGGTAGAGAATCCCCTCTGTGGTGTGGTCAGGACCAGGAGTTGGGTACTGAGTATAGGGAGAGCAGGCACACAAAGACCAAGTTAAGGTATAAGTTCTTGTATTTGAAAGAGTGCTATAATAGAAAGTTAAAGAAATACGTGTAGAAACACTGTTGGTGTTACTTATAACACTTGCAGTAACACAGGTGTGGTGGTTACTCTGCTCTGACACAGTGCAGTTCCTAACATACTGATAATCCAGGCATTAATGGCACATGTGGCAGTGAAATAATTGCTAAAATAAATATTATCCGAAGGTGGTTACGGATTCTCTCTATTTATTTCATATATGTATTAGCTTGTCTATTCCTATAGTTAGCTAGTCTATTATAACTCTGATAATGTTATTGTTGATAAGCACAATGATATAAGGTTAGCTATGAAAACAAACACTCTGCTTAATAAAACAATGTCTTATTTATTTCCCAAGAAAATAAATAAATGCTAACATGAAAAGGAAAAATATACCGAGCATATAACAAAAGAACATCAAAGATACTTATCACAATGCTGTCCTCTAGACATGATCTCATCAGCTGGGCTAAAGATACTAACATAAAAAGCCACGAGGTTCTGAGAACCACCAGGTAAGAGCCAAGATCCAAAAGGTTATGACTTCCCTCCTGTGTGCACTTTTTACACATTCATTCACACCCACTCGTAACCACCCCCACTCACCTCCTGTCCAATGAGATATTGCCAAGAGGTAGTCCTTTTAATATATTATATTTCTGTCCGTCCTGCTGTATTGGCCTCTAGGGGCAGCATTGTCCATGTATCATCGCTAGGTGCCTTGGGTCGTCTTCAGTGCCTGTTGATACTTTGATCTTTGTAACCCACCTTCATTAATCATCCTGGCAGCCATGGTTCTCTTTGAAGAGTGCTTGCAGAGTGCTAATCAAGGATCACACCCGGTGGCCAGGATCCAAGTTTTTAAAGCTTTGATGTGCAACTTGTTACATTACAACTTGGGGCCATCTGCCTGTATCAACCAGGAAGTGAAATTCCAGAAATATGATATTAAACCATGTTGCCTTCCAACAGGCAGCATAAGGCAAGCAGGGAATCACTATCTTGGATCAGTATGTCACGTAGCATCAACACAAGTAAGCAGTGGAGGCTCATATAGGTTCACAGTAAGAAAATCATCTGCTGGAGGTGTGGCTGACTGGCAGAATGACAATGCTCAGATAATGGCTATAGAGACTATGCAGAAGGTTTTGACATCAGCTCCAGTGACCGTTAATAGAGGAATATTGCATCAGTGTCCCTATGCTTTCCTTCCTCGTGCAGGAACCTTTCCCTAGCTCTATCACTCAGTGGGGTCCTGTCCCTATCCTCTCTCCACTTTACAAATGTGTGCCAAATTCAGCAGAGCACTGCTATTTATTGTATTAACACTGCCCCACCTATGATGGCTACCAAAGGTCATCGGGAGTTGCAATGTTCAATCTTGGAGCGGCTTCACCTAAGACACCTACAGAATCTGCAGAGGAACGATGTTTCTTTCAGCCTCGACTCCATCTCCACAGTGACACAGCTTTACATACAGGATGGAGGACAAACTACTGGTTATCTTATTTACATACAGGTTTTGCATACTATCCTGTTTAGGGAGGGTCATTTCTCATATCCCGAGGAGTGATATCACTAAGCGTAACGTCCTGTAAAAGGAAAATGATAAATGACGTGCATTATAGATACAAAGTGTTAATAAAAATAAACATAAACGGTGGGTAAACAACAATCAATACAAAATGTCCCACAGATGCAAAGATGGTATGAAAGTCTCTGCAATAGGTATACTAGCTATAATGAATGGACAAGTGATCCAGGTAAAATGACTCCAATGAATAAGTCCCTTTCGAAGTATCCACAATAAGAGAAATTGAATAATATGAGTAATCCACAGAGTGGTCTCCCAGAACTCTCACCTCAATATGTGTATTAATTCGCATTGATTAGGTATGTTCCAGCCTCGAGCTAAGTAGTCTCCCAGTCCGCTCTTCTAACCTCTCCGGCTCCGTGGTGGCTATAGGTGTCAGGGACCGCTGTTCCTGCAGGTGGCCAAATTAAGTCCACTAACCTATCACCATCCGCTCCACAATGTGGGGCATAAATGTGGGGAAGGAGAGAAGAAGATGCCTCCAATAGTGTAGTATGTTAAAAATGAACAGCTTTATTAAATGTTATCTGGGTGAACTCTTAAGCCCTGTACACACGATCAGATATCCTATGGATTTTCGTCTGATGAAACTGTTTTCCATCAGTCTTGCCCACACACCATCAGTCAAAAAACCGACCGTTCCAAACGTGGTGACGTAAAACACTCCGATGAGCTGAGAAAAATGAAATTCAATGCTACTGAGCATGTGTCGACTTGATTCTGAGCATGCTTGGGTTTTTTATCTGATGAATTTCCCCACAGACGATCGGAAATTGCCATCAGTTTTTTATCCATCAGATAATTTTAAAACATGTTCTATTTTTTAAAACTGATGGAAAAAAGACTGATGGGTCCCATACACGATCGGTTTGTCTGATGAAAACAATCCATCAGACGGTTTTCATCAGTCAAACTGATCGTGTGTACAGGGCTTAACATGTAAAAACTTTAAAACAGGCAAAACAGTAAAATCGCAGCGTTTCCAGCGCCTCCTTACGTCACTTCTGGTCTGCGTCAGCCTCTCGCACTCCCTACGCCGTTACGTCACACCATGTGACTTCTTCAGCCCCTGAGCGCAAGATCACTTTTTGCATTTATATTTGATTTTTTGTATGGTGAACACTGTTAGATTTTGCTGCTTTTGAGTTTAATATATTTTTTTCTGTAGCACTAACATTCACGCTCTACTTACAGTAGCGTGAAAGACACATTCACATCTATTTCTCATATCCCTCCCCCAAAAGAGGGCTGCACACTATTTATAACATGCAATTTCAGAGTGTTTGCATTATAAAAAATAAAAAAAAGAAACTTTTGATTGTAATCATGCCCATTGACATAGCTGTAAAATGAAGTTATTATAAAAGAGTTCACTTACCATATTTTCCTACAGCATATGCATTTTGTTATTTACTGTAGCTTAGTGACTTTAACAAGCTTATGCTTAGATAACTTCTCTCCATTAGTAAAATACAAATTGACCTATATTTTTAGAATAAGCCAATGTAGAACAAATTTGTTTAAAAAAAAGAAGAGATTTTACTGGGGTGAGCCAAAGGCTAATGTGCTTTCTGACCTGATTTATGCTTTACTACAGACCATCTTTTTTTGTCAGAAATAAATATGACCAATTTGCATTTGGTTCAAAGCCCTAGACAGGATTAGAAAAAATTAACATTTCTTGAATTTTTCTAGTATTTAAATTAAACACAGGAAAGGGAGACATGCATTGTATTTAGTTCAACCTTGTGACCAAGTTAGTATAAATTTTCTCAGTAGTAAAGCGTATACATAGGAAGCTGTAATGAAGATGCAGAGCTGAGGTGCAGCGTCTGTGAATAAACACTGGGACGTGTTTCATGGTCAAGAGAAGTCAAATGGATGCAGGGGCCTGCATGCCATTCTTGGTGCCACTTTTCACTGGTTAATAGTTCAAAAGAGTGATCAATCTTCTTTTTCCCATAACAAGGTGATGCATTTTTCAATGAGCAACATCAAAAGCAAAAGTTCTCCATGATTGTCAAGATCTCATAGTTGCTGGTGGATCTGCCTTGTAAGTGGCAACTGGAAAAAAATATGACTGCATAATAATACTATTATGCAAACTGTTAATACTAGAGAATAAGCCTTGTGCTCACCATCAGGTTACATGGAAGTGGTAGGATTGCTTTTAATTGCTACACAGAAGCATATGTAATCTTGCACTATTGTAGCTCCATGGCATCAGGCAATAATTGTCATCATGGAATCAAGCAATAATTATTTTTAAAGAATGTCAGCATGCTTTACTGATAAAGAAAGAAATTACTCGAATCATCATAACAAATCATATTAAGCACAAATAGAGAAATCTGTAGAGAATGAGTTACATTTTCCATCACAGCTTTATTAATAGTTTAACACATTAGATTGTTGTTACGCTGAGAAGCAGCAAGATAAAATCTGCAGGTAAATAGGTAGAACAAGTGAATATGGCCCTGCGGTGTGGTCTTCAGCTTCATGTTTTTACGCGTGATTTACACATGTTTTTAGGTACGCTGCCATTGAACTCTGTTATAACGTGCGTTTTCATGAAAGTGCATCAAAGTCCTGTATGCTGCATCTTTGATGCACTTTCATAAAATACACGTGGCAGAGCACCTAAAAATGTGTGTAAAACGTGCATAAAAACATGATGCAGTAAAGCACTGGTGTGAACCTGGGCTAAGTCATTTAGGAAAATAACTGTAATTTTGCAACACTTATAAAAGTATCTACCACTGTCATTACCCTGTGACATGTAAACTTGGATGTGTGCTATGTCTACACTAATAGGAATATTGGAGAAGAGACAAACCCAATCTAATACTGAACAGCCCTTTACAAGGATAATATGCAAGCTGTTGTCAAAGGAAAAATTTGGAGGATGGCAGTCCCACAATCCAAAAACAATGTGAAATGACAAACTGAATAGTCTTTAAGAAGATATATGAAAGTCCATATAGGGGATCCAAAGATGAAATGGGTCACACACTTGGGTGTGCCAACAAAGAGGAAATGAATCCAAATTAATCACACTTGTGATCTACCACCACATAAAATTCCTGCTTACCAGAGGCAAGCTAAAAACCAGCCTGTATGATGATAACTGCAGGTGTCAGCCACACTCCATCAACCGGGAAGGATGAAATTAGACTGGATGTACTTCAAATACTCTGGGGATTCACCAAACTTATACCCAAAATGCAAGAATACTCACATAGTGTGATACAGTATTGCTCAAGTATTTATTAAAAGTAAGAATGTGCACTTACAATTGGAAGAGATAAAAACAGCATTCATATAAAAAGCGTCCGTAATGTAAAAAAGCCGGCCGGCATACGGACGCCCATCCACTTGCGATGACGTCAGCGCGTCAACCTCCCGACGTACGTTTCGTCTCAAAATTGTGCTGTGAAGCTAGAAGGGGACAATAAGATTAATATATGTGTCATTAGATTAAGTGTAATGAAGGGTCCATGGTTGTGCTGCCAAAGAATTCACATCAAGTGCACACAAACAATGCAATATGGACAGTGCTAACATAAAATTCCCGTGAAAGGCTTTCTTATGAAAAAAATATAAAAATTTAAACTTAAAAGTGAATTTATATAAAAAAAATTGCTATTGAAGCTAAAAAGGAACATGATAAGTTAATAATGCTAATGAATTAATTGAAGTGAAAATACCAATAATTTTGCTACCAAAAAATCTCTCTTCGATTTATAGCGGGACTTGGGGATGTGGAGGAGGTTTTTGGTCAGTTGATCGGAGAATGCGATTGGGTGAGTAGTGTTTTATTTTCTCGTATAAATATTGAGGAGCGTTTCCTTGTGTGCATTTGTGGGTGAGGCAGAGGGTCTTGAAAGTGACCCTATCCTTTACAGTTAGCCAATGAAGGGTCTTCAGGAATGGGGTGATGGATTCCCAGGGTTTTTTCCCTGTTACCAGTCTGGCTGCCGTGTTCTGGACGACTTGTAGGCGCGCCATCTGGTATTTAGGTAGTCCTATGTAGAGGGAGTTTGCGTAGTCCTGTCGGGAATTGATGATTGTTCCAACTACTACTTCTATCTCCTCTTCTTGGATAAAGGGGATGAGTCTACGCAGCAGGAGGAGAAGGTGGTGAGATCCGCTGACTACTGATCCTATTTGTGCATCCATCGACATCTCTGAGTCAAAAATGACTCAGAGACTTCTGACTTTGGTGCTTGGGGTGATGGTCTATCCAAGGATGGTGGGTGGTGTCCATGAAGTCTTAGCTTTTGTCTTTCGGTTTGTGTGGAGAAGAAGAAGTTCTGTTTTGGATCCATTAAGTTTGAGGGAGCTCTCAGTCATCCAATCATCGATCAGTGTGAGGCATTTTTCTAGTCCACGATATTGTTCTTTCTTTTCAGTGATGCGAAAGTAGAGTTGAGTGTCATCAGCATATGAGTGGTAGCACAGGTCCTGTTTGTTGATTATTTTGAAGAGTGGGCGGAGGTAGATGTTGAAGAGCACGGGTAACAGGGGTGATGTCAGGTCACCTGTGGCCAGATGACAGATGCACACCGTTGGGGGTCAGGAGTGCACCACAAGGTAGTGAACCCAATGGCTGACTGCTGCGGATGGGACACTGGGTGGTTGTGGAAAGCGGGACCAGTGGAGCACAACAGGGATCCACAGGGAGCTAGAGCCCAAGATTCCCCATGGCGTGGAGTCTAAGATCCAGCAGGTTTTCACCAGAGCCTCTAGTGGTGAGGATGGCCTACGCTGCAGCTGGATCCAGGTCGCGGCCCCCAGAGTCCCCTAGCTCATGCTCCGTCGGGTAAAGAGGATAGAGGGGAAGCAGCAGCACAGGATATAAGAATAGTGAGGGGAAAAGCCAAGGTCAGGGCAAAATGCAGACACGGATAAACGAAGGACAAGCCGAAGGTCAAGGTCACTAGCAGACAGGGATAGTCGGGAACAAGCCAATATCAAAACACAGAGACAGACGTAGCACACGGCAGGCAGGAACCCAAACACACAATGCTTAACAAACACGTTGATCAGCAGGGCAGGCTTGCAGTGCACAGGTTAATATAGTGTTCCCTGATAGGGCCTGGGGTGGAGCTTACTGGGAGGAGAGATTATAAAAGCAGCCAGGTGAGAGAGGCTGGCCTCTAAGGTGAACACATGGAGAAGGGGTAAGCTGAGAGACAGACATTACTGCATAACTATGACAGGTGATCCTTGAGGGACTCTGCAAGAAATTGCGCGAGTTTCAGAGGTGAAGGCTCCTAGTTTCACTGTCTGGGAACGATTATCTAGGAAGGATGCGAACCAGGGTAGATCTGAGTCTGTGATTCCTGCTACTTCTTTAAGGCGAATGAGTAGAGTTTTGTGATCTACTGTGTCAAACGCTGCACTGAGGTCAAGGGCGTCATCCCATATTTTGCGAAGTGCTGTTTCTGTGCCATGGCCTGGGCGGAAGCCTGATTGTAGTGGGTCCAAGAGTTTGTGAATGTCCAAATGGAGTTGTAGCTGTTGTACTACTGCTTTATCCATAATCTTGGAGATGGTGTTGAGGCTTGTTGTCTGCGGTAGTTTGGGTCTTTGGGGTCGAGGTTGGGTTTCTTTAGGAGGAGTTTGATTATGCCTTGCTTGAGGGAGATCGGAACAATACCTTCTTTGAACGATTGATTTACGAGATGTGTTATGGTAGGTGCTAAAATGTCGGTACATTCTTTCAGGAGTTTTGTAGAAATTATGTCATTTGGTGATGCGCTATCTCGGAGGCTTCTGATGATGTTTTTGGTGGTGTCGAGGACCAGCGAAAATTTTGTCGATTGTATAATGTTCGTATTGATTTCCTCTGTTTGCTTTGGCTGAGTGAGGTTGGTTGTTTTTTTCTGTTGAATTATTTCACAAATGTTTTCGATTTTGTCGATAAAAAAATCTGATAGCTCATTACAGAACTCTTGGGTTTCGTTTGCTGGAGGCTCTAGGCAGGTAGGGTTCATAGTCTGAGCGACTAGTTTAAAAAGTTCACAAGATCGGTTTAGGGCTTTTTTGATGGTGTTTGAGAAATGTTCCTTTTTTGCCTTGAAGATTGCTTTGTGATATTTCTTAGTGAGTGCTTTGTAGTTTGTGTGGTTTTCCTTTGTTGGGTTTCTTCTCCAGGCTCCTTCGGCTCTTCTGCATTCTTTCTTCAGTAAAGTAAGAGTGTCATTAACCACTTCCTTACTGGGCACATATACCCCCTTCCTGCCCAGGCGAAATTTCAGCTTTCAGCACTGTCACGCTTTGAATGACAATTGCGCGGTCGTGCGACGTGGCTCCCAAACAAAATTGACGTCCTTTTTTTCGCACAAATAGAGCTTTCTTTTGTTGGTATTTGATCACCTCGGCAGTTTTTATTTTTTGCGCTATAAACAAAGATAGAGCGACAATTTTGAAAAAAAAACAATATTTTTTTGATTTTTTCTATAATAAATATCCCAATTTTTTTGGATTTTTTTTTCCTCAGTTTAGGCCGATACGTATTCTTCTACATATTTTTGGTAAAAAAAATTGCAAGCGGCGTTTATTGATTGGTTTGCGCAAAAGTTATAGCGTTTACAAAATAGGGGGTAGTTTCATGGCATTTTTATATATATTTTTTTTTACTAGTAATAGTTACATAGTTAGTCAGGTTGAAAAAAGACAAAGTCCATCCAGTTCAACCATAAAAAAATAACTAAAATAAAATAAAAAAATATCGTGCAATCCCATATACCCAATTCTATACCCACAGTTGATCCAGAGGAAGGCAAAAAACCCCAGCAGAGCATGATCCAATTTGTTACAGCAGGGGAAAAAATTCCTTCCTGATCCCCCGAGAGGCAATCGGATTTACCCTGGATCAACTTTACCTAGAACTGTTAGTACTCAGTTATATTATGTACATTTAGGAAAGTATCCAGGCCTTTCTTAAAGCAATCTACTGAGCTGGCCAGAACCACCTCTGCAGGGAGTCTGTTCCACATTTTCACAGCTCTTACTGTGATGAAACCTTTCCGCATTTGGAGATGAAATCTTTTTTCTTCTAGACGTAAAGAGTGCCCCCTTGTTCTCTGTGTTGACCGTAAAGTGAATAACTCATCACCAAGTTCACTATATGGACCCCTTATATATTTGTACATGTTAATCATATCCCCCCTTATTCTCCTCTTCTCAAGAGTGAATAAATTCAGTTCCTCTAATCTTTCTTCATAGCTGAGCTCCTCCATGCCTCTTATCAGTTTGGTTGCCCTTCTCTGCACTTTCTCCAGTTCCCCGATATGCTTTTTGAGAACTGGTGCCCAAAACTGAACTGCGTATTCCAGATGAGGCCTTACTAATGATTTGTACAGGGGCAAAATGATGTCTCTCTCTCTGGAGTCCATACCTCTCTTAATACAAGAAAGGACTTTGCTCGCTTTGGAAACCACAGCTTGGCATTGCATGCCATTATTGAGCTTATGATCTACCAAAACCCCCAGATCCTTCTCCACTACGGATACCCCCAGTTGTATTCCCCCTAGTATGTATGATGCATTCATATTCTTAGCCCCCAAGTGCATAACTTTACATTAATCAACATTAAACCTCATCTGTCACATAGTCGCCCAATTAGACAGGGCATCGAGGTCGGCTTGTAAATTGGAGACATCTTGTAAGGACGTTATTCCACTGCATAGCTTGGTGTCATCTGCAAAGACAGAAATGTTACTTTTGATCTCAGACCCAATATCATTTATAAAGATATTAAAAAGTAAGGGTCCCAGCACTGAACCTTGGGGTACACCACTGATAACCTTAGACCATTCAGAGTAAGAATCATTAACTACTACTCTCTGAATTCTGTCTTTTAGCCAGTTTTCTATCCATTTACAAACTGATATTTCCAATCCTGTAGACTTTACCTTACACATGAGCCGTGTGTGGGGAACTGTATCAAACGCTTTTGCAAAATCCAAGTATACCACGTCCACAGCCACGCCTCTGTCCAAGGTTTTACTTACCTCTTCATAAAAAGAAATCAGGTTTGTCTGACAACTTCTGTCTTTCATGAATCCATGCTGTCTGTTGCTTAAATAGTTTTTTTCCAGCAAGAACTCATCTATGTGGTCTTTTATTAATCTCTCCAGTATCTTCCCAACTATGGAAGTTAAACTAACAGGTCTATAGTTACTTGGTAAAGACTTTGTTCCCTTTTTAAATATAGGCACCACATTGGCCCTGCGCCAATCCAGTGGTACTATTCCTGTCATTAATGAGTCCCTAAAAATTAGATACAATGGCTTTGAAATTACAGAGCTCAATTCTTTTAGGATCCGTGGGTGTATGCCATCTGGTCCAGGTGCTTTATCCACCTTTATTCTGTCTAAATATTTCTGGACCATATCACTTTTGAGCCATTGTGGATTTGGGGCTGTGTCACTACCACCCCCATTATGGACATGAACTCCCCCCCCCCCATGCTCCATTGTATACACAGAGCTGAAGAAGGTATTTAATAAATTAGCCTTCTCTTTGTCCCCAGTCACCCACTCTAGATTATTTTGTAAAGGGCCTACATGCTCAGACTTGACCTTTTTACTATTAATATATTTGAAGAATTTTTTGGGGTTTGTCCTACTATCTTTTGCAATCTGTCGTTCGTTTTGAATTT
This sequence comes from Rana muscosa, assembly GCA_029206835.1. Taxonomy (NCBI): domain Eukaryota; kingdom Metazoa; phylum Chordata; class Amphibia; order Anura; family Ranidae; genus Rana; species Rana muscosa. Next base: position 59,763,584 of record CM055122.1, on the reverse strand, counting down.
TTGCATCCTTGATTTCCTTTTTACATATCCTGTTATATTCTTTGTAACATTTAAACGACACTAGTGTTCCTTCATTTTTATATTTTTTAAAAGCGCTTTTCTTATTGTTTATAGCTTTTTAAACTTTAACTGTGAGCCACATAGGTTTTATTTTTAGCCTTTTAAACTTATTGCCCATGGGAATATACTTTGCGCTGAGTTCACAAACAGTCTTTTTGAAGAATTCCCATTTCTGTTCTGTGCCCATTGATGCCAATATTCTCTCCCAGTCTAAGTCCTGGAGAGCAGCCCTCATCCTTGGAAAATTTGCTTTATTGAAATTAAGTGTTTTTATCCTTCCTGCATGTATTTCTTGCTTACAGCTAACATCAAATGAAATCATGTTATGGTCACTGCTACCCAGGTGTTCCCTTATCTGAACATTAGTAATATGCTCTGCATGGTTTGAGATTACCAGGTCCAACAGAGCATCATTCCTAGTTGGGGCCTCAATAAACTGGACCATAAAATTGTCCTGCAATAGGCTTATAATTTTTTGCCCTTTAACTGTCCCAGCAGTGCCATTACTCCAGTCAATTTCTGGGTAGTTAAAATCCCCCATTATTATCACCGTCCCAGCCCTTGCAGCCCTTTCCATCTGTGTAAGGAGCTGAGTCTCCACCTCCTCATTAACATTGGGTGGTCTATAACAAACTCCAATGATTAACTTTGAACTACGCACATCTGTATGCAGTTCCACCCATAATGCTTCAGCCTCATCACACTCTCCATCAACCAGGTCCTCTTTCACACTCGATTTGAGATCACTTCTCACATAGAGACAGACCCCGCCACCTTTCCTTTTTGCCCTGTCTCTCTGAAAGAGTGCATAGCCAGGAATATTAATAATCCAGTCATGTGAGGATTGAAGCCACGTTTCAGCAATACCGATTACGTCATAGCTCTCCTCATGCACCAGAGCTTCCAACTCACCTATTTTGCTTGGCAGACTTCTGGCATTGGTGAACAAACACTTTAATGTATTACATTTTTCTCTGGTGTTTTTCATATAATTTTTAGTAGTACAAATGGCACTATAGTTTCCAATGGCTGTTTGCAACATGGGAACTTTCTTGTCACCTGCCATAACCCTCCCCCCATCTATCCCCATTCCACTCTCCATTAATGTCTGACCACTAACTGACCTGTGTGCCCGATGTAATTCTAGTTCACCCTCCCCCCTCAAACCTAGTTTAAATACTCCTCCAGACTTCCCATAAACCTCTCCCCCAGCACAGCAGACCCCCTTCCATTCAAGTGCAAACCGTCTTTAGCATATAGGTTGCACCCCAATGAAAAGTCAGCCCAGTGCTCTAGAAACCCAAGTCCCTCCTCCCTACACCAGGTCTTTAGCCATGCATTCAGCTCTCTAATCTCCCCCTGCCTTTCCTGTGTTGCGCATGGCACAGGCAATATTTCAGAGAATATCACCTTGGAGGTCCTTGCCTTCATCTTGCAGCCTAGTTCTTTAAATTGATTCTTAAGGAGCCTCCACCTTCCATGTATACTGTCATTGGTTCCAACGTGGACCAAGACAGCTGGGTCATGCCCAGCCCCTCGCAGTAATTTATCCACCCAGTCCACCACATGCCGAACCCTGGCACCAGGGAGACAGCAAACCATTCGCTTGAGGCGATCCTGGCGACAAATTATTCTATCAGTCCTTCTGATTATAGAATCCCCTATAACCACCAACTGTCTTGGCCTACCTGCACTCCCCTCACCACCTCTACTAGATGGGTTGCTCTCCCGGCTGTTAGGGGTAGCAGTGACATCTAGGGCTGCCACCTCTGTGTTTGCCACCTCCACATCTTCACCCAACGTGGAAAATTTGTTTTGATGCACAAATACAGGACTGGCCTTCCTTTTCTGCAAGCCCCTTCCACTCCCTCTAACTACATTAACCCATCTTCCTATCTGATAATCCTGACTTGCCACTCCACCTTCCACATCAGCCCTACTGACCACCTGCTCAGCGAGCAGAGGACCCCTTTCAAGGTTGTCCTTTCCGCCCAGTGTTGCAACTTGCTCTTCCAGATCTCTAATGTGAGCTTCCAGAAGGGCAACCTGCTCACATCTGTCACAGCGGTATCCATCCTGGAGCTGTTGCACCAATTTTGCATACATGTGGCACACTGTGCACTGAGCAAAACCTTCAACCCTGCTAGCACTCATTTCCCAGTTACAATATAATTACTTGTAGGAAGTTTATAATGTTACTCACAGTTTAGAAGACTCCTGTCTTAACTCCTGTTTTAAACTCCTGGTTTTTAACTCTCCACTGTAGTTCAAAATTCCACTGATGTTCACAAAATCCACATGCAAGCCACCATTAGCAGGGAGCCAGCTCCTAAGGGAGTTTGTACAGACACTTATATACTCACCTGTGAACAATTAACCACTCCCCTTAATTAGCAGAAAGAAAAAAAGCTGTTTAAAAAGTGTCAAAGAAAGGAGTGGGGGGGGGGGGGGGAAGTATTTTTAAAACTGATAAACGTATCAAATAAAGGACAAAAAATAAAAATAAATCAACACTTGCAAGCAGAAGCAGTTAAAAGCAAAACTCCTGGTTTTTAACTCTCCACTGTAGTTCAAAATTCCACTGATGTTCACAAAATCCACATGCAAGCCACCATTAGCAGGGAGCCAGCTCCTAAGGGAGTTTGTACAGACACTTATATACTCACCTGTGAACAATTAACCACTCCCCTTAATTAGCAGAAAGAAAAAAAGCTGTTTAAAAAGTGTCAAAGAAAGGAGTGGGGGGGGGGGGGAAGTATTTTTAAAACTGATAAACGTATCAAATAAAGGACAAAAAATAAAAATAAATCAACACTTGCAAGCAGAAGCAGTTAAAAGCAAAACTCCTGGTTTTTAACTCTCCACTGTAGTTCAAAATTCCACTGATGTTCACAAAATCCACATGCAAGCCACCATCAGCAGGGAGCCAGCTCCTAAGGGAGTTTGTACAGACACTTATATACTCACCTGTGAACAATTAACCACTCCCCTTAATTAGCAGAAAGAAAAAAAGCTGTTTAAAAAGTGTCAAAGAAAGGAGTGGGGGGGAAGTATTTTTAAAACTGATAAACGTATCAAATAAAGGACAAAAAATAAAAATAAATCAACACTTGCAAGCAGAAGCAGTTAAAAGCAAAACTCCTGGTTTTTAACTCTCCACTGTAGTTCAAAATTCCACTGATGTTCACAAAATCCACATGCAAGCCACCATCAGCAGGGAGCCAGCTCCTAAGGGAGTTTGTACAGACACTTATATACTCACCTGTGAACAATTAACCACTCCCCTTAATTAGCAGAAAGAAAAAAAGCTGTTTAAAAAGTGTCAGAGAAAGGAGTGGGGGGGGGAAGTATTTTTAAAACTGATACACGTATCAAATAAAGGACAAAAAATAAAAATAAATCAACACTTGCAAGCAGAAGCAGTTAAAAGCAAAACTCCTGGTTTTTAACTCTCCACTGTAGTTCAAAATTCCACTGATGTTCACAAAATCCACATGCAAGCCACCATCAGCAGGGAGCCAGCTCCTAAGGGAGTTTGTACAGACACTTATATACTCACCTGTGAACAATTAACCACTCCCCTTAATTAGCAGAAAGAAAAAAAGCTGTTTAAAAAGTGTCAAAGAAAGGAGTGGGGGGGAAGTATTTTTAAAACTGATAAACGTATCAAATAAAGGACAAAAAATAAAAATAAATCAACACTTGCAAGCAGAAGCAGTTAAAAGCAAAACTCCTGGTTTTTAACTCTCCACTGTAGTTCAAAATTCCACTGATGTTCACAAAATCCACATGCAAGCCACCATCAGCAGGGAGCCAGCTCCTAAGGGAGTTTGTACAGACACTTATATACTCACCTGTGAACAATTAACCACTCCCCTTAATTAGCAGAAAGAAAAAAAGCTGTTTAAAAAGTGTCAGAGAAAGGAGTGGGGGGGAAAGTATTTTTAAAACTGATAAACGTATCAAATAAAGGACAAAAAATAAAAATAAATCAACACTTGCAAGCAGAAGCAGTTAAAAGCAAAACTCCTGGTTTTTAACTCTCCACTGTAGTTCAAAATTCCACTGATGTTCACAAAATCCACATGCAAGCCACCATCAGCAGGGAGTAATGGCGGCGATCAGTGATTTTTTACGTGACTGCAACATTATGGCGGACACATCGGACACTTTTGACACTATTTTGGGACCATTCACATTTATACAGCGATTAGTGCTATAAAAATGCACTGATTACTGTATAAATGTGACTGGCAGGGAAGGGGTTAACACTAGGGGCGAGGAAGGGGTTAATATGTTCCCTAATGTGTGATTGCTACTGTGGGGGGAGGGGACTGACTGGGGGAGGTGACCGATCTGTGTCCCTATGTACAAGGGACACAGCATCGGTCCCCTCTCCCTGACAGGACATGGATCTGTGTGTTTACACACACAGATCCATGTCCTTGTCTGTGTAACCGCCGATCGCGCATCGGCATTGCAGTGACGCGCCGGGTACGTGCGCGCACCGCCGGTGGCGCTCGCGCGCCCCCCAGTGGCCAAATTAGCGGAGGCCGTATAATAACGGCCTCCCGGCATGTAACAACCACCTCGCGGCCGTATATACTCGTACGGCGGGCGCGAGGTGGTTAAAACAGCCTGAATTGTTTTTGCGGAAGAGTGCTCTACGTTTCGGAGCGACTGTGTCTGCTGTTTGTAGTAATGCTTTGTTTAAGGAGTTGAGTGTTTATTCTGTTGAGTGGTTTTGATTTAGCATTCCTATTTTTTTTGATAGTGTGGTTTTGAAGAGTTCAGAGTGGAGTATCTTCTTAAATCTTGTCCAGTGTGTTTTTATTGAGTGTTTCGGTTTTTGGGAGATGGTGTTGGTGGTGATTTTATATTTGATAGCGTGGTGGTCCGTCCATGGTAACGGCATGTTGTCCAGTGTGTTGATGTCCATATTTTGTTTGAAGATGAGGTCAAGAATGTGACCCGACCCATGCGTGGGGGCATTTATTAGTTGCTGCAGACCTAGTTCTTCCAGTTGGTTGATGCAGGAGGTGGCGATGGGGTCCTGAGTGGAGTTAGCCCAGAGGTTGAAATCCCTGAGTAACAGAACGTTTTTGGTTTTCAAGGTGTATGTCAAGATGAATTCGGTGAAGGGTGTGAGGAGATTTGCCATTGGTCCCGGTGGTCTGTAGCATAGCAGTATGTGGATGGTGTCTTGAGGTGTTGTTTGAATATGTAGAGTGAGTGTCTCCATGAAAGGCAATGGGCTCTGTAGAGTCGGTTTGATGAGAGAGAGGTGATATTTGAAGATCACTGCTAGGCCTCCTCCTCTTTGTCCTATTCTATGCTCGGTTAGGATGCAGTAGTTCTCAGGCACCAATTCTGTTAGGATGGTGTTACAGTCAGGTGTTAGCCAGCTTTCCGTGATAAAGAGGCAATCTATGTTGTTGTGGGTGATGAAGTCGTGGATTTCCTGTCTGTGCTTGACCGCAGATCTTGTGTTGATCAGGGCGCATGATAAGTGTTGTAGTTGAAGTGGTGCCTTCATGTTTTTGATGATCGATTGTCGATTGATCCTTAGCAGTTGTCCTTTTCGTAGTATTTTTTGGGTGGAGGTTGGTAGTGTTGAGGCTGTATTCCTTAACCTGTGGAGGGTGTCCGCTGAGTATTTAAAGTTGCACATGATGGGAAAAAGTTGACAGTGATAGTGAATAGGGTCCAAATGACCTAACCGCCCCCCCCCCCGTTGATCCAGAGGAAGGCGAAAAACCCCAGCTGAGCCTAGGCCAATTGCTACAGCAGGGGGAAATTCCTTCCTGACCCCCCCTTGAGGTGATCGGGTGAACCCTGGATCAACTTCCTACTGGTTGGAGGTGCCCCGATGTACTTACCAGGTCGGCGCACGTAGGCCCACTGGAAAGAGAATTGGGGAGAGGATAATGGGATGGCTGGAGCTAGGCCGCAGCCACGGTCTGTCCTGCAGGTCTAGCAGTGTAGAGGCGGGCGCCCGGATGGCAGCAGGCGGCAGTCGACGGCTGCGGGCGGCACGATGGTGAGCTGAGGACCTGAGCTAGGGGAGAGTGGGGTCCAGGGGAAGCCACAGGCCATCAGGTTCACGTTTTCTGGGGGAGAGAATGCAGGAATCCAAGGATGAGTCCTGGATGGCCAGATGGCCAGAGCTCCTGTCACACACGTCCGTTACGCTTGACCGTGTGTGTGGATTGCTCTGTGAAGCGGTGAGGCCAGAGCTCCTGTCATACACGTCCGTTACGCTTGACCGTGTGTGTGGATCTGGGGCTGATGTTAGGATGACGATGATTATATGATGCTGGGGAGGAGATATCCGTCGCAAGTTTAGAGTTTTTTTGAGTCGTTAAAAAAAAAAGATAGCGGTGGTAGGTGCTGTAGGTTGGGGTAGCCTGGGTACGTCAGGGGGGGAGATATCCGTAATAAGTAGAGAAAAAAAAGTTTTAAAGAGTTTGTGAAAGATAGCGGAGTAGTGGTGACTGGTGCTGCAGGTTGGGTTGGGGGTGGGATATCAGTAGAAGTAGAGAAAAAAATAAAAAGTTTTTTATTTTTTTGAGTGTCAATGTTGGAGGTAAAGCTCCTGGGTATACCAAGATGGCCGCTGCTTACCAGGCCGGATCTCCAGTTCGTCCTCCCGGCTGCCACTTAAGAGTGACCCAGTGGGGGCCACAAGCAATCGACGAGTGAGGGGGTGCAGTCCGGTGGTTATACCGGGCGAGTATGTTCCAGGGGGGCCGGGAGAAGGTGCTGAGGGCCGAGGCTTGGTGGACCAAGATGGCCAAGATGGCCTCCGCGGCCGGAGCTAGGCCGAAGCCGCGGTCTGTCCTAAAACCAGCAGCCGGAGTTGCAGCTTCGGGTGGCACACGCTGACAAGCCTCTATTGTTTCTGTTGAGTTCCTCCATAAAGGCATCCAAGTCAGCTCAGTCACCATCCCATAGGAGGAGAACGTTGTCTATATACCTGGGGTCGTTGTTGGGCATAGACAACGTCCTCCTCTCATGGGGCCATAATTAGGTTGGCCAAGCTGGGGGCATACTTGGCCCCCATAGCGACCACTCTGTCCTGCCTTTAGAACTGGTTATTAAACCAAAAATAGCAATGCGAGGCTGCAAATGAGAGCAGCTCTAAAATATATGAAAGCTGCTCATCAAAAAGCCCTGAATCGTGTCTCAAAAAATATTCCACTGCAAACAGTCCCAGGTCGTGCGGGGTGACTGTATATAAAGAAGTGACATCAGCTGTCACCAGCCATAAACCTGCTCTGGGAGTGAGTCCAGCTAATAGGTTAATTACATGCTGCGAATCTTTAATATGTGAGGGCATTTTGGTTACCAGCGGCTGTAGGTAGAAATCAATATACCTGCCCACCCGGGATGTGATAGAATCTATGCCACTAATGATAGGGCGTCCCGGGGGGCGTGCGAGGTGCCACCGGCACTAAATACTCTTTTTCTTTCTTATTCAGAATGCCTAATTCAGAACCCCTCTGAACCAGAGTCTCCAATTCCCTCTTATAGTTTGCGTTCGGATCCGAAGGAAGTGGTGTATATGTGTCCCGATCACTCAAGATCCTATGCATCTCTGCCAAGTAATATTTTTTATCAAGGATAATGACCCCCCCCTTTGTCAGCTGGTCTGACAACCAACTCCTTTTTCGTGCACAAGGAGTCGAGACCGGCGACCATGGTCTTATCTGTGCAAATCCTCTTAATGGGCAGAGAATCCAAATCCCGCAGTAGTACATTTTTAAATACCTTCAGTGATGGAGCCAAGGCCCCTGGTGGGTTAAATAGCGAAGCATTGGAAAGCCCTGAATGGGTAAAGCTTCCAGATGCAATGCCAGTAGTCAGGATAGGATTTAGGGTCATGTGTCGTTTAATATTCAACCTATGAATAACCTTGTGGACATCCATGTAGGTTTGAAATTTATTCAACCTACGAGGAGGCGCATACTTCAAGCCTTTGTCTAACACAAGTTTTTCAGCATCAGACAGGACCACTGAACTTAGGTTGAATATACCGGAACCTACTAGAGCTTTTTTCTTTTTAGCTCGTAGCCGTTTGCCCCCTCTTGTTCCTCTCTTTGATCGCCCGATCGTTTGATGCCCTGATTGGGTTTGTGAAAACCCCAATGTTGGCCATCTTGACTGGATGGCCCCGGGCTATCAAGATATTCTGTACTAGGGTTATAATGTTGAAGGGAATTGGGATAATTATCCCTACTCACCAGGTCGTAGTCACTTGGAGGGCCCTCTCTATCACATAGGGGGAAAAACGTGTTAGATGTACTAACATTGTACTCCGACTCATTCCTCCAATCAAATTAACTCGGGGGCTCAAAATGGTGTGGTGCAAACCCCGGTCTATCAATCTGATTGGACCTTGGTCCAAGTGGTTGACCATAGTTGTAATCCTGATACCAACCCTGGTTGAAACCACCGGGAGGCGGAGAACCACCCCTATTAGCACCACCTGACTGGCCTTGGTTAGAACCATAAGGGGGTCTACTTTGATTGGACCCTGGATTTGAATAACCTGTATCACGACCACGGCCCCCACCAGGAGCCTGGCCTGAACATATAACCAATATCCTCACTGGTTTCCCAAAACACCCAGTGTCGCAACATTATTTGGAGGCCCATGATAAGAACCCTGCCAAAACTATCTTTCTGGGTATCGATAAATATACCCCACAATGGACCTGGGATTCGTTGGTGCGTAGCATATCCAGGCTAGAAATGGCCTGGATTCATAGGATTAAATGCTACACCCCCTTCGGATTAAATGTGGAGGTTAATCTCAATGCTTTTATTGATAACTCCTAAGGGTGGTTTATTTATTTAGGTTTATATATTTTTTCAATATTATATTGTTTGTATGGAATTGATGCCATTTTTTGGTAGCACAATTATTGGTATTTTCACTACAATTAATTCATTAGCATTATTAACTTATCATGTTCCTTTTTAGCTTCAATAGCACTTTTTTTATATAAATTCACGTTTAAGTTTACATTTTTATATTTTTTTTCATAAGAAAGCCTTTTTCACGGGAATTATATGTTAGCACTGTCTATATTGCATTGTTTGTGTGCACTTGATGTGAATTATTTGGCAGCACTAACCATGGACCCTTCATTACACTTAATCTAATTGAACAATTATTAATTTTATTGTCCCCTTCTAGCTTCACAGCACAATTTTGATATAAATTCTATTTAAAGTCAATAAGCCCCCTAGGTTAGCTTATTGCGGGATCCTTATGGTAATACCTTGTATACCGTTTCTCTTTCCTCTGCCCATAGAAGGTATAGTTTAATTACAGTATATCTATTTGTTCTCAAACGACTTTGCAATCAAGTTTTTGTGATAATCCAACTATTTCTTAGTATTAGGTCTAGTTAATTTCATAGTTTTAAGTTCTGTCTACTGCTTCATTGTATTGTTAGTTTTATGTTAGGGTGTATTCCCTTATCTTTGCCAGGAAGCAAAATGGTCCCGCTGCCAGAGAGTCAGATCGAGGCGTGGTTCCATGTTACCATATATTGCGATGAGTCAGTGCGTTGCCCGTTCCCCAGTGAGAACGTCTACAGTATGTGAGACGAAACGTACGTCGGGTGGTTGACGCGCTGACGTCATCGCAAGTGGACGGGCGCCCGCATGCCGGCCGGCTTTTTTACATTACGGAGGCTTTTTATATGAATGCTGTTTTTATCTCTTCCAATTGTAAGTGCACATTCTTACTTTTAATAAATTCTTGTGCAATACTGTATCTCACTATGTGAGTAGTCTTGCATTTTGGGTATATGTTTGGTGAATCCCCCGTATTTGAAGTACATCCAGTCTAATTTCATCCTTCCCAGTTGATGGAGTGTGGCTGACACCTGCAGTTATCATCATACAGGCTGGTTTTTAGCTTGCCTCTGGTAAGCAGGAATTTTATGTGGTGGTGGATCACGAGTGTTTGTGGTGAATAATTTGGATTCATTTCCTCTGGTTGGCACCCCCAAGTGTGTGACCCATTTCATCTTTGGACCCCCTATGTGGACTTTCATATCTCTTCTAAAAGACTATTCAATTTGTCATTTCACAATGTTTTTGGATTGTGGGACTGCCATCCTCCAATTTTTTCACAATTTTAATTGATTTAGCCACGATCACTTTTAGCGCAGCTCTTTATTATTATTTTGGTTTACTACGTGGTATCTTTCGTTTAAGCTGCTGCTGGTTTCAATTGTATTTTTTAGTACTATAATTGTTAGCGCGGTATTACTTTGCATATTTTTCCTGTTGTCAACGGAAACTGGACACTGCCATTTGGGAAATTTAACAAAAATAAATAAATAATGTATAGAGGAGAAAGGGTTCTTTCAATGTGACTTTAAAGGCAAAGTAGAAAAAACACCAATCCTTTAAATTACTTACTTTGGGCATGGCCCTAAGTCTTTAACAGTACAAGTTACAGTACAAGTGTTACAGTGTAAGTACTGTACAGTACAGTACAGTGTTATGCCGCGTACAAACGGTCGGTTTTTCTGATGAAAAAAGACCGATGGACTTTTTTCATCGGACACACCGATCGTGTGTGGGCCCCATCGGTATAAAAAAATAGAACATGTTTAAAATTTTACTGATGAAAACAAAAACGATAGCAAATTCCGATTGTCTGTGGGGAACTTCATCGGAGAAAAAACCCACGCATGCTCAGAAACAAGTCGATGCATGCTCAGAAGCATTGATCTTAATTTTTCTCGGCTCTTCGGAGTGTTTTACGTCACAGAGTTTGGGACGGTCGGATTTTTGACTGATGGTGTGTAGGCAAGACTGATGGAAGTCAGCTTCATCAGATTTCCGATGGAAAAATCCATCGGATTTTATTCCATCGGAAATCCGATCGTGTGTACAGGACATTACAGTACAAGTTTGCATACAGCATAAGCAACAAACATTGTATTTTGGCATCAAATTTTTTTGTATGTGTATTTGACTTTTCAACTGTTACATTTACTTTGACTTAAATGCAACAGCAGCACCCCAATGAGATTCATTTCAGCTTAGAAAACAAAAGATTTTTTGGGGTAGTTTTGGCTGGGACACTTGATTTTTTTTATCCAGCTGCACTATGCTTGAATTGAACAATAGAAGTAGCAGCCACAAAAGCTCTAAAAGGTATGAGAATAGAAAGAGGGAACCCCCCACATAGGACGGGACTTTAACGGCAACAATTTTTAGAAGATAAAGAATGAATTCTAAATTTTATTATACAAAAAGTATATATCAAAACATGACAAAATATTACAGTATTAAAACATAAAAGGTGAGTATAGCTTGGGTGATTCCAGTAACTGAGGCCGCTTAACGCGTTAAGCGGCCTCAGTTACTGGAATCACCCAAGCTATACTCACCTTTTATGTTTTAATACTGTAATATTTTGTCATGTTTTGATATATACTTTTTGTATAATAAAATTTAGAATTCATTCTTTATCTTCTAAAAATTGTTGCCGTTAAAGTCCCGTCCTATGTGGGGGGTTCCCTCTTTCTATTCTAATTCTAGGGATGTTGGCAACTACTTAGGCCTAATTTGATGTTCACACCCTTATTTTTAAAAGGTATAAGAAAGTTATCTAGCAAAACTGTGGGAAACAGTTTAGAAGTATAGTTCCTGTATAGCACCACACTGCATTGTTTTAAAATTGTAATAAATATCAAAGTAAAATGCACAAAAACACTACGGAAGCACAACCCCGCATTCCCTGAACATTATTTTATCCACATATTCCCAATTATTCCCCCAAAAATGTAAAATATAGACATCAGATATGTGTTTTGAATAATATGCAATCATTTGAACAGGCAGCAAATAGAAAAATACTAAGTTTCATTGCAAATAATAACTTGCTTTGTGTACTATCGGAGAAAAAATATCCAGAAATGTTGTTCAGTGGCTGTACAGAAGAGTTGGGCCAAACACCCCCCAGTTCGGTTTGCACCAGAACTCTCGAACATAGCAAAAGTTAGGACACGAACCCCAAACCCTATTTAAGTCTATAGGACCTGAACTATAAAAAGTCCCCATTTTGAAGGCTTATATGCAAGTTATTGGCCATAAAACGGGTATGGGGGACTTGGTACTGCCCTCTGGGACATGTATCAATGCAAATTTTTTTTTTGTTAAAAGATCGTTTTTACAGGAGAAGTGATCTTAATGATGCTTAAAGTGAAACAATAAAAATGCAAAAGTGCCCGGGGGTCCCATTAGTCTACCTGTAAAATGGCGCATCTGTATAGTGTATGGAACCTGCTGCAACAAAACTGATATTAACTGCTTGCCGACCAGCGCACGACGCAGTCACGGTCACGATAAAAATCGCCGCAGTCACAATAAAAATCGCTGATCGCCATTACTAGTAAAAAAAAAAAAATATTAATAAAAATGCCATAAAACTATCCCCTATTTTGTAGACGCTTTAACTTGCGCAAACCGATCAATAAACTCTTATTGCCATTTTTTTTACCATAAATATGTAGAAGAATACGTATCGACCTAAACTGAGGAAAAAAAATGTTTTTTTATATATTTTTTGGGGATATTTATTTTAGCAAAAAGTAAAAAATATTGTTTTTTTTTTCAAAATTGTCGCTCTATTTACTCTTTCGTCCATGGACCGACACAGCTTCTCTATTGACAAAGTGGGTATTATCCGTTAATTAGGAGTGACTAGGCAGAAAAACTTGTAAAAAGTGTTGCATCACACCTTCTACAGTACCGCCCAGGGGGCGGACCCTCTGGGTATACCCTCTCAGTCTGCACATCGCAGATCAGTTTTTTTCTGTCTAGCAAGGAGTAGGACATGGCTCCCTTCGGGCTCATTGGTCCGGGGAAAAAAGATATATATATTTTTTATTTTTTTGCTACATTTGTTGTTTCCTGCGATCTTCGATCAACTGCCGACTGGGTGACAGGCTGGATCCTTGATCCTTGTAGTCTCCCCAGTTTCGGCCATCGAGCGTGTGCCGACCCTAGCTACGCGCTGGGTTTTCCACGACATGCCCGTCGCTCCACGGGTGGCCGGTGAGCCTACGCTCCAGGGCCTGCATCGGACCGCTCAGCTTCGGCTGACCTTACGGCCGAGTCGCAGCAGCCTGGCCGGTGAGCTTACGCTCCAAGGCTTGCATCGGACCGCTCAGCTTCGGCTGACCTTACGGCCGAGTCGCAGCAGCCTGTCCGGTGAGCGTCATGCTCCAGGGCATACATATGATCGTCCCTTCTGGGTCCAATCACAGCATGCCTGGCCAACAGTCACCTTCCGTGTGCGGACGATGATCTGTTTGGAATGTCTTCCAGCAGAATACATGCAGGATAGGTAAGTAAAACTCCCCTGCCTCGGCTGGGTGATTTAGCTGGACATTCCTGGAGAGATCAAGTAAGTGGTTGTGGCCCCTTTCTTCCCTCTCTCCCTGCCTTTCCCTCCTCCCTGGGCTTCTAGCTAAAGGTTGCTGGGTGCTGGGGGTCACCTAGGGGGTCCCACTGGAGCGGGGCTGGCTGTAACTAACATTTAAAAGAAATGTCATTTTTGCTTACCTGTGTTTCTGTGTCTCCATGCTGTCGGCGGCCATTTTGAGGTGGTCCATGCCAAGTTTGGCCTCTTGTAACTGCCTGGCGGCCATCTTCCTGTAGTTCGGCCACACCCACTGGCCCCTATCAGGTGATCGGCGGCCATGTTTGTCCACCCTGTATGCAGATATTGCCGTTCGGCGGCCATCTTTTTTGTGGGCTATGGCTGCCTGACCTCTATCTTCTGTCGGCGGCCATTTTCTTAGAGCCCACATTATCTTCCATACAGACGGTTTTGGCAACCATTTTGCGAGAGCCTCCGGCCTCTAGGGTGCATTACACTGGCGCGAAAATTCACACAGGAAGTGCTGATAAAAGAAGCAGACTGACACAGCAGCAAGGGGACAGCATCATAGGCGCAGCATAGCAGTACCTATCCAGGGTGGTGAGTCCTCTGGGTAACCCAGCATCTCTGCAGCGCAGGAGAGTGGCCTATTGATATCTTGCCTGGAGCCCTGTGAGTGTCAGCGTGTGGTCAGCATGGCATCTGAGCCAGATGTCTTCTCCCCTGAAACACCAGATTTAGCAGCTGGTGTCCCTGAGTTGTCTATGGACGCTATGTCGGCAATCCTAGAGGCGTTTGCTGCCAGGGTGGAAGCAGCACACGGGAATACAGGGGGTAATAAACGCCCCCGTCCCCTGCAATCTTCTGGGGATATTTCTGATGCAGAACCAGGTCCAGCTACGGCTCATGGCCCAGATTCTGATGCATCAGAGACTGCAGACCGTGACCGATCGGACAGTGAGGAGGACTCCAAGTCCAGGTCAGTACGCGAGACGGCTTTGGTATCTGACCTTATTACTGCAGTGCGGGATACGCTAAAGTTGGAAAGGACTGAAGAAGTAGCAGATACTCCAGTCCCCTTTGGGTTTCGTAAACCTGCCCGCACTGCTAAGGTGTTCCCTTGTGTGTCTTATTTTGACAAACTCTTATACAAGGAATGGGAGAACCCACTGAGGGTCTTTACAGCCCCAAAGAGGTTTGCAGTACGGTACCCCTTTGAGGAGAGTTTTCTGAAGATATGGACCTCTCCCCCTATAGTGGACCCTTCGGTGTCCAGACTTAATAGAGCCACCACTATTCCAGTAGAAGGGGCTCCTGTTTTCAAGGACCCTGTGGATAAGAAGGCTGAAGCACTCGCTCGCTACCTATACTCAGTGGTAGGCTCAGCAGTACGCCCGGCATTGGCGGGGGCCCTAGTGTCTCAGACACTTACTGAATGGGCAAAATTGCTACTCCAGGGGTTAAAGGAGCGAGATGCTCCTCCTAATGAGATAACTTTGGCCGACCAGTTGGTCCAGGGCCTTAAGTTTGTCTGCGAGTCAGACATGGATACTATTCCCCTGCTGTCAAGTGCTTCGGTTTATGCAGTAGCAATACGCCGCCTGATCTGGCTAAAGGGCTGGTCTGCGGACCAGACTTCCAAGAAAGCCCTATTGGATCTGCCTTTTAAGGGCGACAGACTTTTTGGGGCTTCTCTGGATGACATCATCAAGGATGCTACAGGAGGTAAAAGCACTTTGCTTCCCCAAACTAGCAAGGGTAGGGGACCACGCCAAGGGCAAGGGCCCTCCTTTACTGCACGTAAGCGGTTTTTTCGCCCTCTTAAGGCGACAGGGAAAAGACCCCAGGCCGATAAAGCGCCTGCCCAAGGACAAAAGCGTCCTTGGTCCCGCAGACCCAACAAGCCTGTGGACAAATCTGCGTCCACATGAAGGTCCGCCCCCACCCAGCTCTCGGGTGGGGGGACGTCTTCGCAAATTCGCGACTCAGTGGACTGCTCTAGTCTCCGACAGGTGGGTTTGCGAAGTAATCTCCTCAGGCTACAAGATAGAATTTCTCTCTTGTCCACCAGACAGATTCATCACCTCCAATCTCCAGCTACTACCGACCCGTCGGGAGGCCCTGTATGGGGCGGTCCAGGGTCTACTGGAACGCGGGGTAGTTATTCCAGTTCCAGAACAGGAACGGGGTCAGGGTTTTTACTCAAATCTGTTCATTGTGCCAAAGAAGGAGGGGGTTCGTCCAATCTTGGATCTCAGAGCCCTCAATTGCTTTGTGAAGGTACAAAGATTTCGGATGGAGTCGGTTCGATCCGTAGTCACGGCTCTCCATCCGGGGGACTTTCTGGCCTCCTTGGACATCAAGGACGCATACCTGCATGTCCCCATATACTCCAGACACCAGAGGTTTCTGCGATTTGCTATCGGGAAGAACCACTACCAGTTTGTGGCCCTCCCGTTTGGCCTTGCCTCAGCACCCAGGACGTTCACCAAGGTGCTCGCTCCGATTCTGGCACTTCTAAGACAGCGGGGTATCGCTATCACAGGTTACTTGGACGACCTTCTGCTGAAGGGCCCTTCAAGCTCAGAATTAGAGGTAAGCGTGTCCATTACCTGTCAGACTCTTCGAGACTGTGGTTGGATACTAAACACGCAAAAGTCAGTATTGGTGCCCACTCAACGCCTAGTGTACCTGGGGTTGATTCTGGATTCCTCAGAGGCAAAGGTATTCCTCCCTGTGGAGAAGTTGCAGACCCTCCGGGCTGCAGTACGGCAGCTGACTTCCAGGAATTGGTCGTCACTCCGTTTTTGCATGCGAGTGTTGGGCCTCATGGTAGCCTCCTTCGAGGCGGTCCCATATGCTCAATACCACACTCGAGTGTTACAGAGGGAAGTTCTGTCCAGATGGAACAGATGCCCTTCATCTCTGGATTATCAAATCCGAGTGAGCCACCTAGTCAGGAGATCCCTGGTATGGTGGCTGACAGCACCGGCTCTAATGGCCGGGAAGTCATTTCTTCCGGTTTACTGGATAGTGATCACGACGGACGCCAGCCTTACAGGTTGGGGGGGAGTCTGGGGTGTCCAGTCGGCGCAAGGTCGCTGGACCCCAGAGGAAGCCCTCCTGCCAATCAATGTCCTGGAGATCCGGGCGATCAAGCTGTGCCTCTTCAAATGGTCTCAGAGACTGCAAGGGCGTCCAGTCAGGATCCAGTCAGACAACGCCACAGCAGTGGCATATGTCAATCATCAAGGAGGAACAAGAAGCTCAGCTGCAGCATCGGAGATCGCTCGCATCCTGAAGTGGGCAGAGAGGAGCGTACCGGCACTGTCGGCCGTGTACATTCCGGGTGTGGAAAACTGGCAGGCGGACTACCTGAGCCGCCAGATGCTGGACCAGGGAGAATGGTCCTTACACCCGGAGGTGTTCCAACTCCGCTGCCAAAGATGGGGCACACCAGACGTAGATCTTCTGGCTTCCCGACTCAATCGGAAGGTATTGAGGTTTGTGGCCCGGTCAAGAGACCCATGGGCAGACACAACGGACGCGTTGGTAGCATCGTGGGGCCAGTATCGGCTAATCTATGCCTTCCCTCCCTTAAGGCTTCTTCCTCTTCTGCTCCGCAGAGTGGAGGCAGAGGGAATTCCAATGATCCTAATCGCTCCAGATTGGCCTCAGCGTCCTTGGTACGCCGATCTAGTACGTCTGGTAGCAGACGTCCCCTGGCGCCTACCACTACGGAAGGACCTGCTGTCGCAAGGTCCCATATTCCATCCTGCTTTACAGTCATTGGCTTTAACGGCATGGCTGTTGAGAACCAGGTACTGAGAGACCGGGGCCTGTCAGACTCAGTAATTTCTACTATGAGAAGTGCTCGGAAACCGTCCTCTAGGAAGGTCTATCACCGCACTTGGAGGGCCTACATCTCCATGTGTGAGGAAATGAAATGGCATCCGCGTACCTATTTGGTTTCCAGAATCCTGCTGTTTTTACAGCATGGGGTAGACCAAAGGCTTGCCCTAAGTACGATTAGGGGACAGATATCTGCCCTGGCTGTCTTTTTTCAGCGACCCCTGGCGACTCACTCTCTCGTGAGTACATTTGTGCAGGGGGTTCGACATGTGGCCCCTCCGGTCCGCCCCCCGTTACCTCCGTGGGACTTGAACCTGGTCCTCTCGGTGCTTCAGAAGGCACCGTTTGAGAATATTAGAGATATTCCCCTGTTGACACTTTCTCAGAAGGTGGTCTTTTTGGTGGCTGTTACGTCAGTTAGACGAGTCTCTGAGCTGGCAGCCTTGTCCTGCAAGGCTCCCTATTTGATTTTCCACAAGGATAAGGTGGTGCTGCGGCCGCAGCCTTCCTTTCTTCCGAAGGTCGTTTCGGCTTTTCATCTCAACGAAGACATTGTACTTCCATCCTTGTGTCCTCAGCCGTCGAATCCTAAGGAGTCGGCGTTGCATTCCTTGGACGTTGTCCGAGCTTTGAGAGTATACATATCTGCTACTTCCCTGTTCCGGAAGTCAGACTCACTGTTTGTTTCGGTGGCTGGTCCCAAGAAGGGCCAAGCAGTCTCATCGGCCACCATCTCTAGGTGGATCCGACAGATAGTAATCCAGGCTTACGCCTTAAAGGGTCAGGCGCCCCCCTTTCCTGTCACGGCGCATTCGACCAGGGCAATAGGTGCCTCTTGGGCTTTCCGACATCAAGCGTCTGTTTCCCAACTATGTAAAGCGGCGACTTGGTCGTCCGCTCACACTTTCACAAAATTCTACAAAGTTGATGTAGGTGCATCTTCGGATGCCTCTTTCGGCCGCAAGGTTTTGCAGGCGGCTGTTTAGAGTTGCAACTCCTCCGTTGGAGGAGTGCTGTTTTGTGTTTTGGGGTGAAGTTTGTTTTTATGCTGTTACCACCCCTCGTTTTTTCTCTGACACTGCTTTGGGACGTCCCACTTTGTCAATAGAGAAGCTGTGTCGGTCCATGGACGAAAGAGTAAATAGGATTTTTTACTCACCGTAAAATCCTTTTCTCTGAGTCCATGGACCGACACAGCACCCACCCCTCCTTTTAAGTTTGTACTGCTTTTTGACGAACTGATCTGCGATGTGCAGACTGAGAGGGTATACCCAGAGGGTCCGCCCCCTGGGCGGTACTGTAGAAGGTGTGATGCAACACTTTTTACAAGTTTTTCTGCCTAGTCACTCCTAATTAACGGATAATATCCACTTTGTCAATAGAGAAGCTGTGTCGGTCCATGGACTCAGAGAAAAGGATTTTACGGTGAGTAAAAAATCCTATTTTTGTTTACAGTGCAAAAAATAAAAACAGCAGAGGTGATCAAATACCACCAAAAGAAAGCTCTATTTGTGGGAAAGAAAAGAACTTAAATTTTGTTTGGGAACCACGTCGCACGACCGCGCAATTGTTAGTTAAAGCTACACAGTGCTGAATCGCAAAAAGTGGCCCGGTCATTTAGCAACAAAATGGTGGTTAATAAAGAAAAAAAGACATTTAAATTTCCGGAAATACAAAAATGTTAGAAAAACGGCGTGAGGGTCCACCCCCCTCTCAGGTCTGGTATGGATTTTAAGGAGAACCCCACGCCAAGATGAAAAAAAAAAGTTAAAAAAAAAGGACAAGGTGCTTTGCTCCCCATGTTGAGGGCATGTGGCCTGATATGGTTCAGGAGGGGGTGCAGGCTCGGATAGAGTTCTGGTATGGATTTCAGGGGGGGAACCCAAGCCTTTTATTTTTGCGTGGGGTTTCCCCCTAAAATCCATACCAGACCTGAAGGGCCTGGTATGGATTGGGGGGGACCCCCCACACTGTTTTTTTTTCACTTTTTTCTATTGCCAGCAAAGTTTTTTTTTCATTTAGCTGTCAGCGGGGAAGCCCGTTGAGAGCTGATGACTCATCCATTGTTAAGGACGCAGCGGCTGGCTTCCCTTAACAACCGGCTATTCACTGTGCCCTGATTGGGCAAAGCTTTGCTCAATCAGGGCTTAGAATGCACTGTGCAGCACACAGAGCATTGTGGGGCACTCGGCGGGCAAACATCCCACCGGACACCCCACAAATTAGGGTGTTCGCCTAACGGGCTAAACTTTTGCTTGGCTCGAACTGTTCACCCAACTCTACTTATCAGAATGTAAGCAGTTTGGTTAGGCTGCAATATGGGAGAGGGCAGGTTTTATCTTGAAATAAACATTAGAGGGTATTATTTAAGAAATAGTAGCTACAAATGTTGTACAGTGGCTGGACAACTGTTTGGTTAAGCTGGAATATAAGAGAAAGATGAGACAGGTTTTTATCTTTTTTTTTTTAAATTTTTTATTTAAAGGTTCACAACAGATAACAATAAAACAGTGACTTTATACAGTTGTATGGGTGAATGGTAATAAAGGGCTGGGGGAAGGGCAGAAGGGGAGTTACCACTGAGGCAGAGAATGCAACAAGAGCAAGGCAGCTGACTCCTTATGAAATTGGAGCAGGGTAGACAGATTTTTATCTTGAAAGAGAAATTAGAGTGAAATATTTGAGAAACAATAGCTACAAATATTGTGAAAGAATAGAAAAATGTCTGCGCTAATATGTATATATCTATGCTAGGTAGGTAAATATTGTCATGGATATGCAGTAATGTTTGTCTGTCAGCTTACCTTCCTCCTCATGTGTTCACCTTAGAGGCCAGACTCTCCTCACCTGGCTGCTTTTATAATCTCTCCTCCCAGCCTGGCTCCACCCCAGGCCCTATCACAGAACTCTATATTAACCTGTGCACTGCAAGTCTGCCTTGCTGATCAACGTGTTTGTTAAGCATTGTGTGTTTGGGTTCCAGCCTGCTGTGTGCTACATCTGTCTCTGTGTTACGATATTGGCTTGTTCCCGAATATCCCTGTCTGCTAGTGACCTTGACCTTTGGCTTGTCCTTCGTTTATCCATGTCTGCTTGTTGCCCTGACCTTGGCTTTTCCCCTCACTATTCTTGTATCCTCTGCTGCTTCCTCTCTATCCTCTTTACCCTACGGAGCGTGAGCTAAGGGACTCTGGGGGCCGCAACCTGGACCCAGCTGCAGCGTAGGCCATCCTCATCACTAGAGGCTCTGGTGAAAACCTGCTGGGTCTTAGACTCTGCACCCTGGGGAATCTTGAGCTCTAGCTCCCTGTCGATCCCTGTTGTGCTCCACTGGTCCCGCTTTCCACAACCACCCAGTGTCCCATCCGCAGCAGTCAGCCATAGGGTTCACTACCTTGTGGTGCACTCCTGACCCCCAACGGTGTGCATCTGTCATCTGGCCACAGGTGACCTGACAATTATATCTAGAAACTAACTAGAGGTTGCTGCTCAACACTAGCTGTGTTACCACAGGTGATAATAAAAAATAATACTAAAAAAGTGAAGCGCTACCTCTCCAGGTATCCTAACAATGCAAGTTCTGAAAACAAAGTAAAATACTGATTAACTAATTCCTGTGATAACAGGTGATGTCTGGGTCTCCATACGTAAAAAGATATATGACAATATAAGTGGTGACCCCAGAGGAGTCACAAGTGACTATAGAAACTATTTTATAGTAATAGAATACAAGTGGTAAAGCATATAATTTTACTCCAACTAAATAATCAATCGAAGTGTCCATAACAACTTATAATAAAAGTAATCTAAAAGCACTTGGCATCCAGTTCATTTAGTTATCCAATGGCAAGCTTCCGTGAAAAACATGTGCTTCTGTTAATAAAAATACTGACGTGCCCTCCACCCTCTAATCTATGCGCTCACCTCCCGGGGAAACCCTGTCAGGGGTCTGAACTCACCTTCCCCTTAGGGGTATCAATCCAGTGGTCCGCAACTTCCCTGCTGGCTCTTGGACTCTTGTTCCCTTATATGGTATACGTCATATATATGTATCATAAGAGTAGGAGAAAACTAACATAGAAACATCTGTGTAAAAACTTGATCTTTATTCAAATAAAAAATCACACTCAAATTTGCAGGTGCACTGTCTCTGGTGCACACATGTGGCTTGCTAGGTACAATTGGGGTGTAGGCTCCCCTTCAGGTGACTAAAACATTTGCAGATCCTGGAGATGGAGATGGGGCTTTACCATGTGCTGACGGCCTTGATCGCGTGCTGCAGTCTGTGCAGCTGTAGATGTAAGTTGAACACAAGGGCCACCCCCCCTTCCCCCCCCCATATAATTTGTTCTTTTAAATTTATTCATAGTTAGTTTGTCCCCCCTTTTCCCCAATATCCCATTATAAATATCTGCAAATATTTAGACCTACCTATATCCTTTCTCTCGAGATAAATCCCATGTTTTTTGATCCTGATGAGTGGTTATCAGGCCGCGAAATGCGTCGAGCCACCAAACCCTCTCCATCATACAATACCATGGATCAATCTCCATGACCCCATTAATGTTTTTAATCAATCAAGGCCTTTGTTCTGTGTATATGTATTGTAATAATTTTTACTTGACTGTGGATCGCTATGTATTTTGTATTCAAAATGACTTAAAAGTTAATGTTTAGAGGATTGTATGCCCATAAAATGTTATATGAGTTAAAAAAATATATAAATAAACATGATTTTCCTAGTCGCTTGACTTCATATCTTTATAATTTACTGCTGTGTGCTTCATTTAAAGTCCCATTACCCGCTCTCCCCCTTTTTAACAAATGATAATAGGGATGGAGGCAGTTACCCCTTTGGATCCAGCCTCATTTAAAGTCCCAAAAAACTTCTCTTTTCTATTGTATATATGATAGAAGCAGTTTGGAAGCTGGCATCTGCTGTCATAGACTGGAGGTTGTGTTTTGTTTGTGACAGACAAATAAAAAACAATAAAAAATATATATTTTTAGACATCTTATTATTTACATATTAACCCCCTTTTAATACTTTATATTTACATGGACTGTTTTGCTTTGTAAGGCCTTTCCTGTCCTGGCCGAGCAAAGAGCAATGTAAACTGGATACTACCTTAGGCAAGAAGGAAGCCCTAGGCCTCAACACAAAAAAGATTCCCTGCAAGAAAAATCCACTAGGTTAGACATTTGCTTTGCATGACTACAAAGAATACCACCTTGTAGGTGAGAGTTTTCTTTTTTGTCCCATCAGAGAAATGTCCCAGATGGGACAGAAACCTGACCTTTGATAGTGCTGAGAGCCTAATGTGAGTCAGTCCCAGCCATTTTTCCACCCGCCATCACTTTTTTTTTAATATTATTTACAGATTTACATTTTTTATATTTTTTTAATCTATTTATTTATTTCCTCATAAAGCTGCCCTTGCCCTGGTCATGAAAACACAGGCAGGGACAACAGGACTGTAATTAAAATGCTTTCAAATGATTATATCCATGGCCAACCGAGTGTCATTTGCACTTGAGGAACTAGCCTATCCTGCTACACATGTCATGTCAGAGCGGACCCTCAGCACAGGATTGGTGTCTAAGAATCTGATTAATAAAATGAATACATTTATTTTATTTACATTTAACTAGGAAGCGACCAAACCTTTTTTGGGGCACAAAGAGACGGCAATAAAACAACAGAAAATTGGCGCTTCGAATAAAAATGTGATAACAATTAAGCTGCAGCAGCTGCACCAAAAGTGCTAAACTTTAAACGTGAAAATCATATATTTATAAGCAGCGCTGGCAGTAAACTAGTGTGGAAACTTGATTTAAGAACAAGTCCATAGGGAAATATATATATATATGGAAAATATATATTTGTATTGGTGATACAGCTGGGTGTAGTAGTTCATCAAATAATGATAGTACGGAGCAAAGTGAAACTTAACATAGAGAAGAGTGGATCCCACTGCGGAGACTCCACTCACTGAGGTGTCCACAAAATCAAAATAGTGTCATAAAAAAAAAAGCCCCACTTATAACACATAGGTTATAACACAGTCCTCAAATGAGTAAAATGATCTCCCTTCAGGGACCTTACTCACTGAATGGAGATGATCAGCAGCTTCCTGGTTTGGAGTTATGGATGTGGGCAATTGCTGGCGTATTTCTTGATAGATGCTTCATTGAATGACATTAGTTCCCACCGATAATAAAAAACATGTGAAGGACAAAAATGGTGAAGTACGCTCAAACAGCGCTAATTGGAAAGTTGGCAGCAGAGACAGGCAGTCAGTGAAAACGTCCGTGAACGCCGCTCGGGAAGGTGTGCGTTCCACGGAGACAGGAACTTGCGTTACAGGTTAGCCGCAAACCGGAAATACGTCAGCGCATTTCTCCCCTCCTCCAGGGCATCATCAAAGGACATGAAAGGGACGGCAGGAGGTTGTGGTGCACCTGGGGTGAGGGTGTGCGGTGTTTGGGTATTCTGTGTTTTTGTATCGTTATTTTTTTTTTTTCAAGAATGTAGTGAGGTGATGTAAAAAAGGCATCTCTTGAATGGACTGTCAGCAACAATGTCCTGATGCTCTCTAATCACCTCAAGCTAAAAAATTATAATCTAAAAAAAGGGGGAAAGACCCAAATTATTTGAAAAAAGAAACTATGACTTTAACAATTAAAGAGCTATCTATCAATCAGTTGTTGTGGACATTAAAAGTGTTTGGGTGAACAGATATGTACACACAGGCAGGGCACATAAGAAATTGTACCCTAGCCCTGCAATTTAAAGTGATAAAAAATAACAAACATGTCATACTTACCTGCTCTGTGTAAGAATTTTGCACAGAGCAGCCTCAATCCTCCTCTTCTCGGGTCCCTCACAGGCATTCTTGGCTACTCCCCCTTGCAGAGTGCCCCCATAGCAAGCCGCTTGTTATGGGAGCACTTGTGCGTGCTTGCGCCTATTAACACACAGAATGAAGCTCGGCCCGCTCCCTCCTCACTGGCTGTGATTGACAGCAGTGGGAACCAATGAGGAGGGAGAGACTCTCGTGCATATTGCTGGATTTGGCTCGGGCTCAGGTAAGTATTAGGGTGGCAGCAGGGGGAGCTGCATACAGAAAGGTTTTTAACTTCATGGATAGAGTGCATGAAGGTAAAAAACCTTCAGGCTTTAAAACCACTTTAATAAAGGGCTCTTCATCCCCTTTAGGAAAATAGAGTCTTGACTGATATGGGCATGGCCAGGAGCTGGGAGTAAACAGCATATACGTGGCCAAAGAGGATTGAATGAAGTGCAGTGTGATGGGATTGGGCCTGAGCTCAGTAAAATAACTGCCCCCCAGGGAATTCTGGGCCTTTTTTGATGAGCATGTGGCTAGAAGAGCTGCCCACCCTGCCGCCCCTTTTGACCTTGTCAGCATTTAAAGTTGCTGTAATGGACTATGCCATTTATTGTAAATTGGAATTAGGCTCTGTCCAGCACTTATTGTAAGAACAGGCCCCCTTTGGAATTTGACCTATTAATGTTAAAGCGTGCTCACAGTACAACTGTGACTGGCACTGGTTTAAAGTGTTTACGTTGAAAAATTCTGTGTTGAAAAATTCAATAAAGCTGTGGCCTTGTCCTTTTCCAACTTAACGATTGTGTGTGGTTTCTTATATAGGGGAGCAAGGGGTTGTTCATTATGTTAATAGTAGGCTTTATGCCTAGGCCTATGCGCCTCCGCAGTTAAGAATTCAAGTATAGTTTAATAACAATTAGATAAGTGAGAATTGTACTGTCCCAATTAATAACCCCAATGGGCTCCTGCATTGGAAAACAGAAACATAAAAATGGTTATTCTTCACCAGCAGCAACCCAAAAGCCTGTTTATTTACAATACAATGGCTGTTGTAGTTCAATGAATAAAAAAGAGAAATTAAAGTTAAGAAAATAAATAAATCTAGTGCATTATGGCTATTATGATGGAATGCACTGTGTCTAAACATTAACTAGTATGGTAACATGCAGTTCCCTTTTCCTGGAAGCAGGGCCAGGACAAGAGGTGGGCAGGAGGGGTAGCTGCCCTGGGCTGATTGAAAAAAAAGAGAGATATCTATATAGGGCCAGCCTTAGGGGACAGATGCGTCTTTGCATGTCCACCTCAACTATATGTACCCCATATTGCAAATATTTATCATATTCTCTGCTGCTAGATCATGGTCATGTAGGTCTACCTGAAGACAATACAAATGTGCAAGTGTCTGACTACAAGTAAAATCAAATAATGAATCATCTAGGTCTTTAGCCAATATTTGTATGTACGCATATGCATAACCCACAATTGTTTTTGTTTGTTATGCTCAGCAAAAACCACATGACCTGAATGACAGGAAGCAGCAATATTGTTAGCCGTGCTTACCAAATTTATAGACTACAATTACTTGATGTAGCGTTATTATTGTGAAGGGAGGGTGGGG
Organism: Rana muscosa; assembly: GCA_029206835.1. NCBI lineage: Eukaryota > Metazoa > Chordata > Amphibia > Anura > Ranidae > Rana > Rana muscosa. Next base: position 59,737,786 of record CM055122.1, on the reverse strand, counting down.
TCTGTGACAGCTTTTCTTTGGTCTGCTATTAAACAGTAATTGAGCAGGTGGCAGGAAAATACACTGTAAATGTATGTTATTAAGAAGATTTTACCAAGCAGTTTTCCTTTTCTTTTTTTTTTTTTCTTTTTTTTTTTTTAGTAGCAGTGATAACAATACATAATCACTGTTTTATGTGGACTGCTTATGACCATATCACAGAAACATCTCATAACTATTTTATAAATGTAACAAAAACAAAAACAATAAGGTGTCAAGTACAATATCCAATGGTAGATAGAAAATATTCAAATTATTCAGAATGTAAAATTAAATTATAGTCAATAGAATCGAATGTATGATTAAAACAACTAAAATATACGTAGTTAGATATATATGTCTGTATATTGATATTTTGTACATTAAATGCTGATAATGTACAGTATCTCACAAAAGTGAGTACACCCCTCACATTTTTGTAAATATTTTATTACAGTATATCTTTTCATGTGACAACACTGAAGAAATGACACTTTGCTACAATGTAAAGTAGTGAGTGTACAGCTTGTATAACAGTGTAAATTTGCTGTCCTCTCAAAATAACTTAACACACCGCCTTTTTGAAAGGTAAATGGGAATTGAACAAAAAACTTAAAATAGAGATATAAAATGTATATTTTTGAGTCCTGGTTGTAGTTAATAGCAGCAAATTAAAAGAAAAGTTCCCAGCAGTAACAATAGCAAGTTATAACAGTAAGATATTTTGTTTCTTTAGTCCCAATGAGTGTCAGGAACATACCGTACTCTAGCATTTAAAGCCACATGGGTAACTCTGTCAACTTAATCCAACCACTGTCAAGACAGAAGTTGATTGTCCAAGAGCTTGGTGGAAGGTGTAAAGTGTCAACCATTCTATGTTGAGAAAGTCTGGGGCATGTACTTATTCTTTGAGTTACACTGCTGAAGATGTTAATTGTCAAATCAAATGAGCCAAAGTTTTACCAGCTCCCAACCGCTCCACCTTTAGCATGAGGACATCAGCCGGGGGTGTAAATATGCCACAGCCATGATGATTTGGTTTTGTTTTGGCTAGACCCCATTAAGCTAGTATACACAGCATTGGAAAGAACAGCATCAACTGTGAAAGCACGAATGGCACAATGAAAAATGCAACTCTTGGTAACAGCTATTAAAAAAAAAAGTCCCGAGTGCACTCTTCACGTACACCCCTAAGAGTGAGTGAGTGGGTTTACATGCCTTTGAGAGGGGCACCCATGGGAATGGCTGAAAAATACCTGGCGCCTTAACTAGCAGATTTAGGCCAGCTAACGTTGGGGCCAGTATGTAAGGTGGTGCATGTAATGCTGTCTTTTTAAGGCTGACTGCAATAGATGGCTGATGGGCTGCTAAGAAAGGGGCAGTCTCTATTGGCATTAACTGTGGGTAGTAAGGGATTAAGCTTAGTTGTTTTCCTCACCACTACTGGTATGCAATGGATCCGGTCCAGTATGCTATTCACATCACCAGAGGATCTCAGTTGCCCAGTACTCAGCCTCTATGGATGCAGCACACAGCTCTGATCCCCACCAGGCCATCTCACAGTGTAGGCATGCACAGCAGCAGGTCCACACACTTTGGTTTACCCGCATTGTCTGCCTAGATCTCTGCAGAGATCTCTTTCTCCTGACCCTGAGCAGCCTGGGTACTGAAATCTGCGGCCCATCGCCTTCATTGCACAGTGCTCCTTTAAGAACTACATTTTCCATCATCAATCCAGGAGGAGGGAAAGAAAATAAGAAGTAAAAAAATAAAGAAAATAAGCTCCCCTTCTTTTGCCCCTCTCACTCACATACTTTATATCCTTGTCATTTCAACACAAATTTTATTAAACTAATAGACATATATTAAGATTTTATCCTCATCCAGCATCATAACTAACATTACAATATTATCATAGGACATATATACATGTATAAGAATACATTGGAGATTTCTTTGACCGTTCACCAACAACCCTTAAATCTAATTTGTGCATTGTGTGCATCATATAACGATATCCCTGGTAATTCGCTGCAGGTGCGGACCACCCATCCTTGCACGCCCCTAGGGGGTACTCCAAGGTGTGACTCCTTGCAAGCCGTACATAGCATAGTGACGCTCCTCCTTGGAGTGCTGAGTGACCGGGGAACTCATGGGATCATTTGACGGCTTTTAGAGGAATCCTGGCTAGGAGATCTTTTCCGATGCACCTTTTATTGGTAACTATGTGCCATGTATTCTTCATAAAATTATTTAATAATCACTTTTCAAAACCTGAAATGCTAAATGTAATTTTTTAAAAGCAAACCAATCCTTTGAAGAACACCTTGATTGTACGGGTCGAAACGCTTCAGTAATATATAAAAACAGACTTTCTGATATGTAATGCTGTGTATAATCTTGTGTTTGCACTTTTTGTATTTGGAATGGTACTATTTTCCCTACCAGAGCTCATATTTTAACTGCCATGAGTATATTACATGTAGATTTTCAATAAAGTATCTACTTTTAACTAATTTATTATTGGTAATTACTAACCTTGCTGCTAAAAATACCTTCCCATATTGTACTATTCGGGGTGTGCAGCACTATTCCCTCTCACAATATGTGTCTTTCCCATTCTAGGAAATGAGCGGCTGCCCTCCTAAGTCCTCTTTCCCCTTACAGACCTCACTGCTCCTGACGGGTAACGAGGGGGAAGAGGTCAGCGGGGTAAGAGTATAGCAGTTGGTTTTATACTAGCATACATAATTTTTAAAAAATTATTCTAAAGTGCTGTTATGGGAAATAATGTTTTTTTTTAGTACCAGGGTTTATTACTACTTTAACATTTAAATTATAACGCAGCATCTTAATTTTTCAGTATTATTTCAGAACCCTGTGCTATTTAAACTGCAAACTCTGTAAATAATTTAAAACAGTAGTACTGATCACTTTACAGTCCTTTAATAAATCAAGGCCATAGCCCTTAAGAATATGACAGGCAATAGAAATTCTGAAAAAATTATATAATTATACAATTATACAACCATGACTAGAAATACAAATGTACAAGAGCTCAGGAAGTGTTTTTTGATGCTGAGAATGGCATTGTGAAATACTTCATTCCTGATAACACATAGGAAGTTCCTTTGGCAAGTATTCAAGCACAATAATTTTCTTTTGGGTTTTAGTGTATATTTGTAGATGTTTTCTTGTGTACCTTATATTGGTAAAAGAGAGTATTTCATTGCTGTAGTTTTCCTATGTGTTTCTTGTAAAAAGATGGTAAATAGGCAATTTTCCATAGAAACTAGATTTCAGCATACTTACTGAGACTGTTGCTAAAACCATACTAACACAAAGGGTATATTTAGATGCATCTAAATCTCCCTTGCCTATGAAGTCCAATCTACATACGAATTGTGCTCCAGAGGCTACTAACAGGCTGTGGGGAAGCGATGTGATGCCTCCTCACAGCTCGTCTTAACCCCATTTTTGCCGACGTTAGGCGGGCTTGCCACTCATTGATTGCTACAAGTTAGGTAAACGTTGCTGTGGGTGCAAAGCATTGTGGCCACAGCATGTAAAATCCCCCGTCCTCTGCTTATTGCAGCTTAAGGGGGGGGTGGCGGGTGGCAAAAACATGGCTCAACTGTGCATTTTTTTCACGCCCCCCCTCCCCAATTTTAAGTCTAAACAAAGCCATACTGTCCCCTGCCAAGAAAAACTGCTGTCCACCCCACCAGTCAGAGAAATAATTTTAAGAATCCACTACATCCATATTTTGCTAAAACAAGGACTGCAGCATATCTGTGTAGTCTAAACAGTGAATAGGCTCAGACTCTATTTAAAGTGGAAGTAAACCCTCCTATCGTTTTCAGCCAAGGAAGCCGCCATCTTGACCTTTGTTCAATCTTCAACTGCCATGATGCTGCACATGTGACCAGTTATGACTCCAGCCATTGGATGGTTTGACAGTTTGGTTGAGGGCACAACCAATGTGGCAGTTAAAATTTCCGGCATGCCGGAAATGTAACTGTTTTTTGAAACTATTAAATCAATGGGTTTATTTCCACTTTAATATCTTTCCGGCTGGCCACTGCATATAAACAATGGAGCGGGGACAAGCATCGATGTAGGGGGATGTACCTGTATGTCCTCCCAGATCTGTGCCTCGTGCACACCCCCAGGGTGTGGATTGGCATGATTGCATGACCACTGTGTCCACCAGATACAGCTGATCACCAATCCAAGTACTGAGTGGCGTTGGTCCAATAGTAAAAATGGCTGCCATTCATACAGCTATTCAGAACTACTGTGGTCTCTGCGATTGGTCACAGTGATCAAATTGTACAGGGCCAAGCACTGCCTCCCTGTACCATGTGATAGTTTTAGCCAATCACAGCGTACCACAGTAGTTTTGAAAGGCTGCAGGAATGCAGCCGAGAACGGTCAGAAACAATTGCTTATGCAGCCATCATAACAAGGAGGTTTGGAACAATCAGATATCTAATTTTGTAACTTCAATGGGCCTTTTAAAACTTTACCGGACCTAACAATTATCAGCTGCATTTAAAATCTTGCAGATGTATGGCTCTGTTTTTTCTGGGTGGGGCAGGAAGTCCCAACCTACAGTATGTAGCGAGCTACTGAGCACATTATTATAAGAAGGTTGGGGCGGGCTGTTAATATGGCAACAAATCCTATAAAATCATAGAAAATACTCAATAAAATTTGACTTTTAGGACCCTCAAGGAGCTACTGTGCATAGTATGATAAGCCGTACCAACCAATCAGAAATCACCTCTAATGTGTTGTTGTTATGGTCAAATTAAAGTGTATATAAAGGAACTTTGGATAGAGTAAGAGAGTGTTATAACCCATGTAAAACAAATTTGCCCCGCTTGGGAGATCTCACTTTTCCTTCTGTCCCATAGCCAAAACAGGACGTGAGAGAAAATCCCTTGAGAATGAGGGAATCTCTGGCTGTTACCAGAGTTAGAAGGACTAGTGTCCTCATTGGAAGATATCCCTACTAATTCTGTTCTGGGGAAACACAACTTTGAGATTTTATTTTACTTTCATATTTGATGATAATGGTAAACACAGACTCAGGCAGCACTAAAAACCTGACAGGTGTTCTAACCTATCTCCATCCAAAATACAAAAAAAGTGTTGCCTTTAGTTATGCCTTTAAATTTTAATGCTTACTGTAAATTACTACACATTACAGATGGAATTAGTGTCATCTTTTTTTACAATGCCTTATATATCAAAATGTATACATCATAATACAGAAGCAACCTGACATTGACTCTTCTTCACTTGAGTTACAACTGACTTCCATATGGCCCATTCACCTTTTAAATTACTTCTTTCCAATTTGAGAATAAGGTATCATTTAAAATGCCTGCCCTTGTCAGGCATTCCCTATAGAGTGATACTGTATCATGTGAAGCAATCTCTAAATTAATAAAAATATTCACAATTGACTTTGTGTCAGCTCATATAATAAGTGGCAGAATGGCTTATGCCTTTGATGATGAGTGTTGTTGCTTTTCATCTATTTACATGAATCAAGTTTTTTGTTGGTAAAAATAGGAAATGGGCAATGGAAAAGCAGCTGTGTCTTCATTATTGCCTTTGAAAGCAGTAACCATGCCAACAAATAGTGATAGATATTTCGTGCTGTGCCTCCAAACCAGTTAATTTCAACATGTCTAATACATCAAAAAGTAAATTGATATCTACGAGGAAAATACATGCAACGTGTAAACCTCCGATTATTATCATTTTATTAGTTGTGTTATGTTTGCGTTTTAGATGTTGCATTACTTGGTAACACATGGCTAAAAATTATGAAAGCTCTAAATCATTAAAAAATAAGCTTTTCATATTTAACACAATTGCTGCCCTACACAGTATTGTCTATATTACTAAAATTAGGCTTTTAATAATATATTCACTGTAATAACTCTCCTTTGGGATAAGTAGTTACAAATAATAATAAAAATGTTAAATAATAATCGTGATGATGTTGATTAGTGAGGAAACATATTGGGCAGAGCCTTGGACATGCTGGCATCACCATGTAGGAATACTGTTGATTGGAACTCTAATCTGTACAAAATGTTTTTATGCAATGCAAATGGGAGTTTTTTAAATGATTTTATTAATAAATGTAATTTAACTAGATTTACACTATTGGGAACATTCCCTTGTTTTTTGTTTCTTGCTATACTTGCACTAATAAACAGATATTTTGAGGGGTTGGAGGATATCATATTACTCCTGAAGGGGGATCTCTTAGACCTCTATGCACTGTATGGCCTCTCATATATAGGGGGCAATACCTCTTGCTAAAGTTTACATTTTAACACAGAGGTGGTGTGCAATCATGGATTAGTTTTGGGAACTTTTCTCAGATTGCACTGACACAGATCTTGAGTGTATAGGACACTTTTGTGGATTATAATTTTTGCACATGTTGGAATTTGACCATGGATATTTATGACAATGTATTACTTTATGTGTAGTTTTGTATTTTGTTATGTATATCAATTCTTAAGAAGAACCAGTATTTTTTTTATTTGAGCACTTTAGGGAATAGCACAAAGTTTTCGGTGTTTAAATTAAAGGCAGTAATATACTAATCTTGTGAAGCTTCCTGCAACATAAATTATTTGGGGAAACAAAACAAGTTTGAGACAAAATATTTTAAGTTAAGCCCCGTACACACGGTTGGACTTTTGCCCAACAAACTTCGTTTTAAGCAAGTTGGACCAACAATCCGACCGTGTGTGCGCTCCATCGGACAAACTTTTTTCATTTGGTTTTGTTTTAATCGGACAAAAGTTGGGTCTGCAAACGGACAAACTTTTGCCCAACAAAAGTCCGATGGAGCAAAGTCCTACCATGTGTACAGAAAACCATAGGACTTTTGTCCGATGGACAAAAAAACGAATGTTAAAATCAACCAACAATAGCAGAAGTTAACCAAAGGGTGGCGGTAAAGAGCAGAAAAGAGCAGAAAAACCATGTGATGTTGCAAAAAGTTTTGGGAAAGTTTGCAGAAAAGTCCTGTGGTGTGTATGCTATGGGTGTGCCCGGCCAACTCCGTTCGGACAAAAATCCACGGAAAAGTCAGATGGAAGTCCGACCGTGTGTATGGGGCTTTACTCTTGCATTTGTGTTTTACATTCTATACAGTACTGACATTTGTTAATTTCATGTAAAAATCATTATTTTATCAATAAACATTTTAATACAGAGAGCACCCATGACAGATAAATTGCAGGGCCTTATGGTTTTTCTAAAAACGGAGCACACCAGTAGTGGTTTCCTTTCAGACTGTTTCTCTCTAACTGAAGCTCCAAACAAAGCCTTAGAAAGCAAGGAGAGTTGGATGAGTTATTGCTATGAATGATTCAGCTATGTGTATTTAGAGCTTCAACTGTTGAGCTATCAGCAAAGCAGTTAGGCCCTTTTCACTGCCTCGACTTGAAAGTGCGATTTTGCCACGATTTCAGGGTATGCCTGTGTAAACTTGAGGTCTATGGACCTCAACTCGCATTAAAGTTAGACCAAGTAGTACAGGGACTACTTTGAAGTCGCTGTGACTTGAAGTCACACAAATATAAATGGTTATCATTGGGAATCATGGGGTATGACTTGTCATGGGACTCTGATGTCCAAAGTTGCAGAAAAAGGGGCTTTCCACTTGTGCAACTTGTCCTGCGATTTGGGACTGCAAAGTCGCATAACAAGGCGTACAACATGACTTTGGTGTGATAAAAATATGTGTAAATAGAAAGGTGAAAATAAATTAATCAATAGATCAAACACAATCAAAATAAAAATATGCATGAGTGTCTAAAAATAGATACGAAGCAATAATACAAAGTGCCTGTGCAAAAATTGACAAAGTATTCACACTAGTGCAAATGTGCTAAAAGTGAAACTAAGGAATAAGTATTAAATAATATTAAATAGCGCAAAAGATCCTCCTTCATTCACTTTCAGGATTGGGAGAATGTCATATGGTCAGATGAAACCAAAGTAGAACTGTTTGGTAGAAACACAGCTCGTCGTGTTTGGAGGAGAGAGAATGCTGACTTGCAACCAAAGAACACCATACCTACTGTGAAGCATGGGGGTGGCAACATCATGCTTTGGGGCTGTTTCTCTGCAAAGGGAACAGGACAACTGATCCGTGTACATGAAAGAATGAATGGGGCCATGTATCGTGAGATTTTGAGTGCAAACCTCCTCCCATCAGCAAGGGCATTATAGATAAAACGTGGCTGGGTCTTTCAGTATGACAATGATCCCAAACACACCGCCCGGGCAACGAAGGAGTGGCTTCGTAAGAAGCATTTCAAGGTCCTGGAGTGGCCTAGCCAGTCTCCAGATCTCAACCCCATAGAAAACCTTTGGAAGGAGTTGAAAGTCCGTGTTGCCCAGCGACAGCCCCAAAACATCACTGCTCTAGAGGAGATCTGCATAGAGGAATGGGCCAACATACCAGCAACAGTGTGTGACAACCTTGTGAAGACTTACAGAACACGTTTGACCTCTATCATTGCCAACAAAGGATTTATAACAAAGTATTGAGATGAACTTTTGATATTGATCAAATACTTATTTTCCACCATAATTTGCAAAAAAAAAATCCAAATCAGACAATGTGATTGTCTGGCTTTGTTTCCACATTTTGTCTCTCATAGTTGAGGTATACCTATGATGACAATTACAGGCCTCTCTCATCTTTTTAAGTGGGAGAACTTGCACAATTGGTGGCTGACTAAATACTTTTTTGCCCCACTGTACATGTATGTACAATAAAAGGATTTTATTTATTTTTTTCCATTTAAGTTTTTTTAATTTCATCAGAATAGAGTCATTACATTAAAAAATGTAAGATAGCATTACAATACAATGTACATACGGTTAGATCATATTACAATAGATCAAAATTTATATTATTTCCTTGAAAAGTTATATCTACTTATAGATAGTATCAAGACATAAATAATTGATTTTTACGTATCAAAAAGGAGTATCTCTCTTTTTTTTAAATAAATCAATATTTCAATATATTTTGTATATTCTACTCTACCTATCTATATACCAGAAGACAAGGAGATCCCCCATCCTCCCAGACACCCCTAAAGGGAACACACTGTGCCTGAGGGGGCAAGAAGGATCCCCCTACCCACTCTCTATTCTACCTCATAGAGCTCTGATTGAGATACAAGATGATATAGCTTTGAAAATCTTATAAACATAAACAGTAAACATATCGGTCCATGTTGAGATTAACCGGAGAACAAGAACCTGTTCTCATTATAATAAAACAAAGTCTAATATTCTGACCCTAAAACTATAAATTGTTATATAAACCTGAGAAGTCTTAATATAACATAGTACAGAGCTATATTATTCATGTTCAATAAAACAAAATTATATAAAAGAAAAAAAGCGTAGAAGAAAAAATAGAAAGAAAGAAAGAAAGCCAACCTGCTCAATGTAAACATCAAAATTCAGCGATTGTTGTTGCTAATTACATAGAGTGTAGGGAAATTCCCATAGATCGAGCCCAGGGTTTCCATATAGCATAAAATTGTATGGTTTTGTCTAATAATGAGCTGATCATTTTTTCCTGTTCCATTATCCAAGAAAATTTTCTCTTCATGAGCAAATAAGATACCGTCGGCTTTTTCCATGCTTTAGCAATGGTTATTCTAGCACCCGTTAAAATGAATAGAATCAGTTTTGGGTAACGCTAGGAATATGCAGTAAAAATCCGTTAAGAAAAGCAATCGCTGGAGATTGATGTATGGTATAACCTGTGATTTTTCGTATAATATGAAAGACTCTATTCCAAAATCCTCGGATCTTGGGACACTCCCACTATATGTAAATCATAGAGCCCAATACCTGACAGCCTCTAAAACAAAGAGGTGAGGTGGATGGATACATTGAAGCTAGTCTTGTAGGGACTAAGTACTATCTTGTAAAGATTTTTACATTTGCTTCTATAAGTGACGTGTTAAAAATGCCTTTTATTGACCTAGAAAAATTTTCATACTAGTCCTTCAGATCCCACTCATTTTAAGTTCTTTCTCCCATGCCAACATATAAGGTAGTTTAATAGCGTTAGAATCAAGTGATTCATAGATCATAGAGATCCCCCCTCCGCCCCATAGCCTGCTCACATCTAACTTCATAGGATGTAAATCCTCCGGACACAGAATCTGTTTTCCATAAATTATGGATAAAGTTAGAGATTTGATGGAATCTTGACCTCTCAGTATAGGGGAGATCAAGATTATCAACAAAATATTTTAGAGGAAGAGGGCCCGAACGTGAAAAAAAATGTCCAATGCGGTACACTCCCTTGTTACGCCACCACTTGAAAGTTTCAACATCCACACCTGACGCAAATATTGGGTTCTGAAACAGATTAGCTAATGGTTGGAGCTTAGAGACCAAAGAAGGAAGACCCCGAAGTGAGTCCCATAAGGCTAGGGATTGTGAAAGAGTTGGTGACATAATGGGAGGTCTGCTCCTGGAGGAACACCATAATAAGTGTTCCAATGAAAAAGTTGAGGTTGCTTGACTTTCAATAAGTACCCAGTCCGGTTGTTCTGTTTTAAGGTATATGTCCGACAATTGCGCTAGTCTAGCTGCCTGGTAATACCATAAAAGGTTTGGAAGTCCTAAACCTCCTTTTTTAGGGAGATTGAAAAGGCTACGGGAAGACATTGACAAATAACGGTTGATTATGAAGTACAGACAGACATATTAAACTTATTTGACCTAACACTATAAAGATATTCAAATGAAAGCTTACAAACAAAAACCTACAGGAAACCAGCATAATCTAATACCTTTCTATAATGGGAAAGGCACCACCCATCTCTTCTTAAGGGTGGTTAACAAGTAGGACAGTTCATCATTATCACTGTTCCATGCAGAAAATGTAAAAAGGAATGGGATCTTCCTTGGAATTGGTTTAAAGATATAGGTACCGAGTAAGAACCCTAAATACATCATATTATAGGACAGACTCCGAAAATGTGTAGCTTTTATAGGGAAATGCATGAGGAGAAGGTAGCTTTTTATGCTGATGACATACTTATTATTCTCTCAGATACACACACATCCCTCTCCTCTGCAATGTCTCCTATTATGGAGTTTGGTAAGTTTTCAGGGTTTAGAATTAACTGGGATAAATCTGTATGGCTCCCACTTGACCCTCTCCCTGATTTATCTTTGTCTGTATTGTCCCAGTTTAAAATTGTTTCTCAGTTTAAATACCTAGGAGTGCAGATTACGAGTTGGATACAGGATTACATCCCCCTGAATTTAGATCCAGTACTTTAGATTTAGATTTCACTCCCAATGTTCTGTATTACCATTATCTATAGCCAGCAACACCAATGCTGGCCACACCAATCTCCTCAAGATGGTCTGAATGCCCCAACTGTTATACCTTTTACATAATTAGCCTTGTTGGATCCCACTCCAGTATTTTGGGAGGATTAATGCAGTGTTTAGAGATTTGATCTGGCGAACTCCCAGTATTAAATCAGAATTTTTGCAATATTCCAAAGAGCAGGGTGGACTGCCTGCTCCTAACCCATGGGTGTATTTCCTTGCTGCTGCTGGGCATGGACCTCGGGGGTCTTCCTTTAACATGCTTTCTTTCATACTCAAAGGTAAAAACCCATTACAGATAATATACACTCCTACTGTTCTTAAAGTGCAATCTGCACATCCTACATTAAATCTGATGTATAAGGTGTGGCAAACCGTTAAAACTCTTTTGGAAATCGTTGGATACATACACCAGATATACTCCACTTTGGTCCAATGATACATTGGCATAACTTTCTTGGCTGGAAGGCTTTTTGACGTGAGAGAGCAGGAATCACAGCTCTGTCTTACCTTTATTTTGATGGAACCTTAAAATCTTTTAAACAATTGCGTTCAGCGTATAACTTGGAACAATATTGGTTCTATCAATATTTACAATTACGTCATGCACTTTGTGCACAGGGATTGATTCCATCCACCTCATTTGCCTCAACACCTTTGCTTGATATACTTGCCCAGGCTGAGATTACTAAAGATGCTCATCTCATTGGCATACGCACAGTTTTTGTGAAAATATCTTCTTAAGTTTCCTCTTTCATATAAGCACAGGTGGAAGGAGGATTTGGGTCCCCTCTCCAATGAGCTTTGGGATAAGGTGCTGCAGAATAGTCACATTATTTCACTTTCTCCATCCAACAGAGTAACACAGCTCTTTATTTTGCATAGAGTGTATTGAACACCAGAATTTTTGCATAAGATAGGCTGCAGGGAGAACTCACACTGTAATCTTATACATTTACTGTGGAGATGCCCAAAGCTTCTACCTCTCGCTTCTACCTCTCTCGCAATGCTCTACAGAAGTTTGCTGCAATATGGTCTAGTTGGATGGGCCTGTCTATTACTCGTTGTTAAGAAAGTTGTTCTTATTGTTACTTGTGGTATATATATTAGTTTGACAAGTATGTTAGAGGGGTACAGGTGCTACATTGATATATTTTGTGGTAACTTGTGTGCTTAGTGTTGTATTTTTTTTCCTTTTTCTTTTTTCACTTTTTTTTGCTGATATTTGTTTACATTTTTCTTTCTCTAATGCCCTTGCTATAGGTGTAGGCCATTTATGAAGCCTGACTGAAAACTCCCAAGATGTTGCTAGGATGTAGATAAAAGAGGCCTAGATGTTACTGTTCACCTTCATCATCACAGGAGCAAGCTCTCAAACTCTGAGCTCGGAGCTATTGCATCAAGGGACATAAACGCATATGAAGACGATTTGAATCAGAGAAAGAGCTAGCTTCTGTGATGGTGAAACTGAACAGTAATAGCTGGGCCCCGCTTCGCAATGTACTAGCAACATCCTGGGAGTTCTCAGTCAGGCTTCATAAGGTACGTAAGTGGCTTACACCTATAACAAGGGCATTATTCAGTTTGCTTTTATCTATAGATGTTCCTTATCTGCATAGGCAGCTTTTTGGTAAAGGTGAGCTAACCCTTTAAGATAGGTAGTGAACAAACATCCTAGTGTGACCCATTGTAAGTGGAAAAATTTACAGGACAGACTAGTGCAAAGATAGAATGAAAAACTGGTTATGCAAATTACAGAAAGGATCAGATCATTGTGTACTTTATAAAACATGTTAATGCATGCCCACAGTAAAGCAATTAGAAAATCCAAAGGATGGCTCTTTGGTACAGATTGAGTCATTTACAAACTGTAATACAACAGGACTAAAATATCAAAGAAATACCCACACTTATTCCATTTATTATTATGTACATCACATTCTAATTGAACACAAATTATTATTATACACAGATTATATAGCGTCAACAGTTTACACAGTGCTTTATAATGTAGAGGGGGGACATCACAATTACAGTACAGTTCAATACAGAAGGGACAGGATTGCCCTGCTCATAGAGCTTACATTCTAAAGGGAGGGGGTGGTGGTACAAAAGGTAATAGCTGCGGGGGATGATTTGATGGGGATGGCTCAGGTACAGTTCTTAGGTGGGTGTAGGATAGGCTTCCCTAAATAAATGAGTTTTCAGGGATCTCCTAAAGGTGAACAGGTTAGGGGCTGATCAGACATACCGGGGCACGGAGTTCAAGAGGACGGGAGAGGCTCTGGAGAAGTTCTGATGGCGAACATGGGAGGAGGTAACAAGGAAGCTAGAGAGCAGGAGGTCATGGGAGGAGCAGAGGGGACGATTTGGGTGATATCTGCAGATGGGGTTGATGATGTAGCTGGGTGCGATGTTGTGCACGGCCTTGTATGTTGTGCTTAGGATTTTGATTTTTATACGGTGGGGTAGGGAAAGCCAATGAAGGGATTGGCAGAGAGGAGCAGCAGTCACGGATTGGTTAGTGAGGTGTATTAGTCTAGCAGCAGCATTCATAATAGACTGAAGGGGGGATAGCCTGCATTAGGGTAGGCCATTAAGGAGAGAGCTGCAGTAGTCAAGACGGGAAATAACCAAGGAGTGATTAAGTTGCTTTGTGGTGTTGTTAGTCAGGAAGGGTTGAATTCTGGAGATGTTGCAGAGGTTTAGGCGGCAAGATTTAGCCAGTGATTGGATGTTGGGGCTAAAGGAGAGGTCAGAGTCAAGGATTACACCCTGGCATGTGTGGAGGGACCAATGGTTTTGCTGTGAATCTTAATGGTAAAGTCATGGGGGGGGGACGGGGACCGGGAAGGAGGAAATATAAGCTCAGTTTTAGAAAGATTGAGTTTGAGAAAGTGGTTTGACATCCATACCCATATGTCATTCAGTAAGTTTGAGATCTATGAGGAGATTGAGGGGTGAGTTGAGGAGTGGAGATATAGATCTGGGTGTCGTCGGCAAAGAGGTGGTATTTGAAGCCATAGGAGGTTATCAACTGGCCCAGGGAAGAGGTATAGAGAGAGAATAGGAGGTGCCCAAGGACGGAGCCTTGGGGGTACCCCAACAGAAAGAGGAAGAGGAGCAGAGAAGATGGAGTTGTAGGTGACACTGAAAGTGCGCTGAGATAGGTAGGAGGAGAACCAGGATAAAGCAGAATCACGGAGGCCAAGGGAGTGTAATTTTCTGAGGAAGAGCAGGTGGTCAACTGTGTCGAAGACAGCAGAGAGGTCTAAAGCCCCGTACACACGGTCGGACTTTTACCCAACAAACTTAGTTTTAAGCAAGTTGGACCAACAATCCGACCGTGTGTACGCTCCATCGGACAAACTTTTTTACTTTGGTTTTTGATTTCATCGGACAAAAGTTGGGTCTGCAAACGGATAAACTTTTGCCCAACAAAATTCCGATGGAGCAAAGTCCGAACGTGTGTATAGAAAACCATCTGACTTTTGTCCTAGGTCCGAACGCGCATGCTCCGAAGCAATGAACAGCCGGGAGTCTTCAGTCTTGTAAAACTAGCGTTCTCTTCTGGAGATTTCACATTTGTGAAGCGGCAATTCAGATATTTTTGAATACAGAGCACATTAGGAATATTGTTTACAATGCCGTTAAAAGATATAAAGTTTGTTTTCTGTATATACCTTTTTTTTGTTAATCTAAACAAAGTATTTCATTAAAAATGTGTTACATTTTATCACAATTATTATATTTTATATTTTTTGGGCAATTTAAGCTCCACCACATTATCCCATATGTATTTCATGCTGTATTTCTCGGTAATATTTTTTGGTCCCTTATTAATATTCTTCTTCAATTTACTGCCTACTCCCAAACATAAATTAGTCAGAGAAAATACAAAAGTAATTTTTTAGCACTATTTTTATTTTGGTGACCATAAAAAATAAAACAATTCTATAATGACAGAATATTATCTTTTTAGTAAACAGAAAGGCAGCAATCGATAATTTGGTGGAATTTGCGAAGACTGTGTACCCCAGGGCATACAAATATCCAATGAAGGTTGTCATTGGTCACCAGAGGAGTACCTAAAACAGGGAGGTCAAAGAAGGTCAAGAACTCAAAAAGATCGTGAGCAGCGGCAGAAGACATATCTGTCCCCAGGCTGTGGTACTCCAGCAAGGGTCTGGTATTTCTGCCATACCAGACGGAAGCACAGAGATATACATTCCCTTCCACACTAACATCCACATCATCTGAGGTAATTTTAGAAATATTGTCTAGTAAACATACCCAACACGAAACAAGCCTTTTTTTCCAGGCTGACCCCCACAAATAATTACCTAAAAAATAAAGTATTTACATAAATGCTACTGACCTCATTAGTAGCCCCTAAACTCCCCAGACCATTGGCCTTGTGGATCCTGAGGCTGATGTTGCCACTGACCCCCATGTTGCTGGGTTGGGTGTCCTTGCTGGGGTGGCTGGCCCTGCTGGGGTGGGTGGCCTTGCTGGGGTGGGTAGTTTGGATGGGGTGGATAGTTTGGATGGGGTGGGTAGTTTGGATGGGGTGGATAATTAGGAATTTGAGGAGCTGTGTGCTCCAAATCGCACAGATGGGTTGTGGGTGTTATCTCCCCTTTTCTCGCTTTGGTGAGTAGCTGTATGATGAGCCCCTCACATAGCTCTCTTTGCTCCACATCCACCTCCCTCAGCTTGTTGGCTGTAAAGCACCCAAAACCTTCTGCACTATCGGGTGCCGTGGTGATGACTGCAGTAGCCCGTTGCAGAAACTCAGCAGTGGCCTCGTCAAGGTGGTGCCTCTTCCTGGCCCTTTTGGTAGGAGGGCGCAGGGTAGGCACTCTGGACTTGGTGGTGATGCTGCTGGGCCCGGCCTCCTCTTGTGGCAAACTTTCCTGGGTCTGTAAAATAAACATACATTTAGAATGTGTTATTATTAGGACACATTTGTGCTAATCATTTTATCAGCCTTTGTAACGTAAAAATAGAATGTCTTCCAAAAACAAAGGATAGCATTGTCACACCAGCATTTTTGGGGTATAAAATTCTTTTGTGATCAGTATTTTTAAATCGATTTACATTTCCAAAGATTTACATTCCAAATTGTTTGACTAAATCCTAACAACACATTGCCCTCACTTTCTCAACTAATCTTGTTTGTAAAAATGCTATACCTGGGGTAAGCTGAGATCCTCCTCCTCCTCCTCTTGTGTTGGATCTGCCTCTGTATCAGTGGCCTCAGCTGATGTGGAGGGTAGTGTGGAGGGTAGTGTGGAGGGTAGGGTCGAAATATGTCTTCGTGGCACAGTCTGGTCCTTCAAAAATCCAAGGCTTGCGAAGTACCACAGCTTGGGGACATAAACGTCTTCTGCTGCTGCTCCCGATCTCTTCGAATCCTCAATCTTCTTGACCTCCCTATTGAACATGCTCCTGAGGCCTCCAATTTTGGTCTTCACCAATGTTTCATCTGCCCTGGGGTACAGAGTCTTCGCCAAATCCACCAAATCATCGATTGCTGCCTGCCTTTTGTTTTTATTAGAATAATCTTTGTTTTTGACTTGCCAAAGATAGGCGTGATGGCGATATCTCTCTGAAGTCAGCCATAAATTCTGGGCTATTAAGAATTGTCCCCTTCATTATTTAGAAAATTGGTGAAGATGGCTGCAAGAAATAACACAAGACAAAAATTTTTAATTTGGCTTCAAGCTCAGAACCTGATAAGAATATAGGCCTTTATGCATGTCCCCCATCATAAATAGATGTTCCCCTTAACCAGCTTCAGGCATGTCCCCCCTGGAGGCTTGGTGAAGTGGGGGGTGGGTGGCCTTAAACGCGGTCATTTTCAAAGCGTTGTCTGCTAACGCAACGATTTATCTAGCTTTGCTTTCCTTTGGATGCTGATGATCAAGTTAATAAAAAGTGTGCGATTGTATCCTGTGCCCCTGGGACCCTCAGCCATGTCTGCCATCATGGGGGTACAGGCAGTACATCTGTAAGTGGACGGAGGTCCCTAGGGCCCTGGATGTTCCCCTCAAATTTTAAGAATTTGTTTAGTGTTTGTTAGCACCCAAAGACCCTTGACCTCCCCAATTATCGTTGGCAGCACCCCCCCTTCGCAATTTGTGCACCCCCTTTGTTTTTTGTGGGCGTCAGCAAACCCCCCCAGTTCTCCTCTGCTCCAGGGGGCACATGCCTGCCTCCATGACCCTTACAGGTGTACTGCCTGTACCCCCCTGTTGTCAGCCTTGCCATTAGGTCTAAACAAGTTGCCATTAGGCCCCATGCACATGAGACGCTGCTCAATGCACATTCAATAGGGCTTAGTCCAAAGATTTAAACAGCCCCAGCACTCATTCAATGTTATGTTAGGTAGCCATTGCCCACCCTGTCACTAAATTGTCACGTACCTTTCTTTCGACTATGCGATCGTCAGATTTTCGGATCTCAAAGGCTACGTTCCAGCGTACGGTCCAACGTCCAGTCTGGCGAACGTTCGTTAGGTCTTTTATACCCTGCGCATGGTTCAAACTCCTCCCTCATGACGTCATGACGCTGGGGCGTGCCACCCGACTTTTTTCATGCATGCGACATAACGGAAATAACCTTCGTGAGGCAAGACAAGATGGATGCCGCAACGACCAAGAAAAGGCCCCGCGGTGGTGATTATATTAAACACAAGGCCACCCCCATGAGCAAGGGGGAGATGGTGGAGATGGTGAGGATCTTTGACAAGTATGACTATGATTGCAAGCAGGAGAACTATGACAGGCCCAACAGCCATAAAGACTATATTTTGGAGAAGGTCATTGCGGTATTGCATCGTGATTATGGGGTAAAACGAACGAAAGATCAGATTAGAAAAAGATGGTCTGTTTAAAAATCTGAGAAAAAGAACAGTTGGACGCCATTCACCGCATCATCACCAAAAAAAGTAAGTTAAAAAATTTATATTACGAAGGATCTAGATGTTTTCTTTATTCCTTTTGTCTTTTTTTGTGGTGTTTTAAAATCATTGATGTGCTACCCACATTGTAGTTTTCAGTGAATGCATATATGTTTGACTCAACATAGTATTTCAGAATACTACTTTTGGAGGCGAGATTTAATATACTGTATCTAATTCAATTCACAGGAAAAAGGCACAGAGAAAGCCAGCAGACAAGACACCAGAGGGGGAGAAAGGGAGGCTTCCCTTGGCAAGGCCCCAACAGGGGAGACAACAGTGCCCGCATCATCAATAAATCGTAAGTTTCTTTAATGTTTTATTATTTAGAACTTTGCCAGGGAATATTATTGTTTGTCACAAGGACATGGTCTCCAATAGTTAGCTTTAATAATGTATATTGAATATTTTATGTCTGCTGTGCTTATCATCACTGCACATTAAATGACGCCTTTCAACACTATAGATGGGTAGAGTAGAGGGCCTGGGGATCACAGTCACACAGGTGTTTATTTACTAAAGTAAAATCAGATTAGCACTTGAAAGTGCACTGAAAGTGCACATGGAAGTACATATGCTGGAGATCTGAGGGGGACATGCAATTTAGGAATAAAGCAGTATTTTATCTAGCACAGGATTGGATGTAAAATTCAGCAGATCTTTCCTAAAAAATAAGGCCTTCCCCTCAGATTGACAGCGAGCAACACCGACTGCATTTCCATGTGCACTTTCAAGTGCAAAGTGGATTTCAACAAAGTAAATGAAGCACACAGAGTCACGCCTGATTGACTGTTCATCATAGATCACATCTCCCATAGGACACAAGAGTTTTTTGGGACAAATGTATTTTTAGTGACATCTGGCCACATTGTGTATTAATGCATAATTCTAAATGCCATCATATAACCTTTTCAATGCACATTTTACTGTAAATATGTGTCGATTGCGCATGTTCGTCCACTCGTCTGTATAATACATTGTCACTAGTGCAAGGTTAATTTCATTATTCTCCTCCAGGGATACTCCTCCTATTTCTTGCATTTGGTGTTATTTAATATATTTTTTTTTTTTTTGGTAATTATTTTTGTGGAACTTGAGTGTGTTGAGGCCATAAATTTTGAGGACTGGGATCATGGAGCTGGAGCCATCAAAGAGCCTACAGTGGACATCACATCCCCAGACACAAGTCATGCAGAGGGTGGAGTAGTGCATCCACTTGAAGAGGATTTAATTAAGCCAGTTGTTTGCCCCAGTAAGTATTTGTGGGTTCTTTTTTATTCTTCCAATAGACAATTAGATAATTTGCCATACAATTGCACAGAAAGTGCACTTTCAAGTACAGTCACAGTAGATTGGAGGGGGACATGCAAGGACCCCCAAAACGCAAAAATAGTTTGAACACATAATTTATGGGGAAAAACAGCAGAGCTTCCTCTGATTTCATAGATTAACAGCATAACTTCACCGATCTACAGTGACTGGACTTCCAAGTTCATTTTCAATATCACTTGGAGTGCAGAGTGGATTTTCCTTTAGTGAATAAACAACATTGTGCATAAAATTGGAGACAGTGGTGTCTCTAAATTTTTGGGAGATGGCTTTTGTGGGCTGCTAACCAAGTGTAACTGTGTCCATTAAACGCACCAAAGGGCAACAGTTTGTCACATCTAAAATGCAACCTTTAACACAAAAGTTAACTTATTTTTAGACCAAAACATGCATTTACCAGCCTTGCCCCATCAATGTCCTTACTCAGTACTAGATGTCTTCTTTGGCACGCAATGTTGCTTGCGACAATTATGTTACTGGTCAGTGGCGTCACTAGGGTTGTTGTCACACGTTGCCTAACAAAATGGTGTCATCCCACAAAAAATAAGGTCACCCTCAGTACAGACCCCCTCAACTAAATACAGACCCCCCCTCACGCAGTATAGATCCACCTCACTCAGAAAAAGATTACTCACCTCAGTGCAGACCCCCAGCAGTATAGACACCACATCATTTACAGTCACCCCTCAATTACAGATCCAAACCCTTGGCCCATACACAGCCATAGTGCAGCCCCCCCCCTTACATTACAGAGCAGCAGAATGTCCATAAACACAGCGGTGTGACCCTCGAGCATGGCTTCCACCTCCTCATCCTGTGTGTATGCAAATATAGAGGAGGAGGGGGTGGCATGTTATATTTGCAAAACAGAGGAACACAAGACGCGGAACAGATCAGCATGTGGCTGTTGGTAGCGTTGTGCCACTATCCATGTGTGTCAGCCGGGTCCGCAACACACCCCCTGCACCTTGGTTGCAACACCGCTGTCACTGTTAACAATATAGAATGTTCATGAATGGCTGAGATGCATGTCATTCCTTTTTTTTATAGAAATATCACTGTGGGATAACTTGGCACAATTTTGAGAGTCAATTACTGCGTGAGGTCTTTTCATCAGTAGAGGCTATCTATCAGAGGCACTTGCTCTGATCTCGACACTTCAAAAACACAAACACTGTTCTTCAAAATTAAGATGTCCTGTACTCAACAGGAGACCATCCATCAGAAGATTGTTTGGAAGGGGCAACAAGACACAGATTCATGCAATGCATTAATCTGGGGATTGTCTTTCAGAGCCTTATAACAAGACAGAGTGGGGGCGTTCAGATGTCGCCATATATTGCTGCTACACAACTGGGATAGACATGTCTAGTGATTGGCTAATGTCTCAAATTGGAGGAATACAGACAGAGGCAAACTAGGTAGTGCCTTGAATAATTAAAAGTCGAAGTAGACAGAAGGTGCAATGAGATGGCAATGTTCATATCTAAACAATTTTCGGAGACACAGGCACGAGGGAACAAAATCTAGAATAGCTACAGTCTGTACATTCCTAGTAGTGTAGGTGTCGAAATAACAAGAAGCTTTGTTAAAACTAATTATTTAGGTGGGAAGTATTTTCAACAATTAACAGGCTTATTAATGTTGTCAGAAATCACTTTGATAGGGCCACAGCCACTTGTCTTTGATTCCCATTTGTAATGTCTCTATTTTTCTAAGGCCACGAACTACCAAAATGCACCATTGGAAGGATCACTGCTGATATTCTGCAGGCAATGACCGAACTTGAAAAAATAAAGGAGGCTGCCACTGGTGTACAGAGGCGTATGCAGGATTATGTCGACCTGTTGGCAAAATTTTAAAATTATTTTGTTATGGTTAATCTGAAGCACATAATATGTTTTTTGCTATGTTCATTTAGCCCAAAAAATGCACATAATTGTTTGGCTTTTAGATAAGGTAACACCAATGACATATGATGTGTCTTTTGATGTGAATTGTCATGTGGAATCACATGTGAATTCACTTCAAGGGTTAGTAATTTTTTTATTTTATTTTTTTGTTACACCACAAATGCACCTTACTCCAGCCCTCCTTCAACTACCTCATCCTTCACATTTTGGGATTGAAATTTTGATATGTTGGCGGATGATATTCATTAGTTAATGCTCTTCTGCCTGGAATCAACACTGGAATGTGTGCCTTGCTCTCTGGTGTGGAGTGTCGTGCTTGCCCCCTCCCTTGGACTACAGGAGAGTCAGGACGCTCTCTACGTAGCATATAGAAAAAGGACATGTGTTTTATGGTCAAAGTGAATCTCCTGTAGTCCAGGGGAGGGGGCAGGGCCAAGACTAAACACCAGTGAGAATGAGGCTCAATACTGTGTGGAATTCCACACAGAGGAACACCAAATAAACATTACTATGAATCAATAAGGACATATTT
The DNA here is from genome assembly GCA_029206835.1 of Rana muscosa. NCBI lineage: Eukaryota > Metazoa > Chordata > Amphibia > Anura > Ranidae > Rana > Rana muscosa. The sequence continues at coordinate 59,715,606 of CM055122.1, read as the reverse complement.
CTAGATTATCCAAAGGATGAGGTAAGTGAAGAAGGACTTCACTTCGATCTTTTCTAAAATTACAGTCTTCCGAAAAGTAAATTTTTAATTAAAAACAACCACCACACAATAATTCAGTTGAGGTTTGTAGGTCAGTGTTTCTCCAACCGCCTTCTCTAGGTGCTTGACCCCCTCCTTGAAAATTTAACTGTAGTCACTATACCCAACATCTTGGTTTATTGTTGAAAAAAAAAATACAAATAGAATTATTCTTTAGTTACAAAAGGAAAAATAAATATGAGAAGATGAACCTGGAGAAGGAGAGGTTGCAAACACTGTTCACTAAATATAATTTAGATAAAGGTTTAGCATACTAGGAAAGTTTCAAAGGTAATTACGAATATACGGGTTTTAACACTGAGGATTGAAAATGTTATTTGTATAAAAAGTTTATGAAGACAGAAAAAAATATATATATGTGGCATGTGCACTTTATTTTTCTATATTTTTATTTTTGTAGTCACGAAAATGCACTTTGCACACATGTGCAAGCTGGCATTAACAACAAAAAAGACAAATCACATTATGCCAGCTAGCACATGTGGACATAGTGGTCTTTCTTTAATAAGGTCAGAAGTGCCCTTTAAATTTTTGATATGCTTCTCATTTTTTGCATAAAGCTAGGAGCTCTTTACACATGAGCAAGGCTATATATTCTCACGTTGAGAATACAATGTGAAATTTTGGGGATGCCATTTTGCTAGAATATAAGAACATTTGTTATGTTGGGATTTAAGGGATGTGTATTGTGTTGCTTTGTAAAATACATGTTTACCCATCTCAAAGTTGAGCAATATCCCCCAAAACCCAAAAAATAGACATGTTTTGTTGTTAACGCATAACAGACAAATTTTATGGTCGAAATACAAAATTAAGCAAAACTTACCTATGTGTGGCTTCTTATTTATATGATTAATAAGCAAAATAAATTTAGTAGGTTGGTGTAGTTACATTGACAGTGTACTTGAAAATGGGTGGAGCAGAGACACAGCACAACATTAAATACCCTACATTTGGCAAGGCATGTTTTACAAGTAATACCTTACAAATCTTGTTTGTATACTATACGTGATAACGTAACAATTTAATGAGAAGAATTTTAGCAGAAAATATACACAAAAACAAGTTATTCAGGTATATTAAAATTTAAAGTGAAGTTCCCCTGGCCTTCTTTCACTATCCCAGCGCTAAAGAAGCTCACAGGTGACTTATAACAGACTACAATGAATACGTGACCGTATTCATTAACCCAAATGTTCACTATATGTATCTATATCAGCAGCCGCTTAAACACAACAAATATTTTGCAGAACATAAAACTATAAAACTTATAAAAACACAATCAAATCCCTGGGTAGGATAATGAAAGTTTTCTATAGCAGCGCTCAGGTGGTCAATAGACTCCCTTGTCCACTCACTCTTATTTACAGTTCATAAGAGTACATATAGAACTTATGAAAAAAGATGTTGTTGTAAATGACATATAGCTCCAGATGTCTTCTTAATATGATCCACTTTAAATCATCAGTTGTATCCCCTTTCGGGTGGGTACTCACCACACACAGGATTTAAACAGGCACCTCACAGATCCCATCCGATGGTCATCCGATCATCCTAATCCTGGTTCTGATTACTCCTTCTAAAGCCTCCAGAGAGGCCTATCATCCACGTCCTTTTCAGTGGAGAGGAAGGGGAAACAGGAGGAGAGGAAGGGGTCAACCACCACAAAGGGGGAGACCACCAACCCAATACTCACAGTATTACCCTCAACAAGTACCCACGCATTATCAAGTACCCTCACATCAACAATATGCACCCGAGTACAGAGACCAACAGTGGAGGGACCAACAGAACTGGGATCATACTCAACAACAAAGTTTAAGGAGAACAGAAAACGAGGATGTAGAGCAGGAGCACAAATCCAGCAAAAAAAGGAGGCTGGAAAAAGACTAACTGGTATCTATAACCTCAGTGGGGTTGATTTGACACACAAAGAGACCAATATCCTACAATTAGGTCTGAAATGTGGTTTGAAAAGATCGATAAACAAATTCGATGTATATATTGATATTCATAGATACATGAGGAAACTCAGTATCAAGAAATATTTCTTGAATAAAATGTCAAACCCAGTGAGTGGAAACATTGGATCATCAGTGGCGGTTGATAGTGGACTTAAAAATAAGTCTCTATTTAACCCCCCAAATACGGCAATTCATCACCTTGAGGTGTTTAAAAGTTTAGTATTACGAGATATGGAGAAAATTATTCCCAAAAAAGGAGTTAATCCTCGATTTATTTGCGATGGCATAGAAATGTTGGAGAAAAGAAATGATGTAGTAGTCAGACCAGCAGATAAAGGAGGAGGTGTGGTGGTCTTGTCGAAAGATTATTATGTTGGCCAATTAACAGAAATGTTGGCTGACACTGATACATATAAAAAATTAAGTCACGACCCTACACCTCAATATAATGTAGAATTGGGCCACTTGGTGGAGTATGGATTTAAAGGACATACTTTAACAGTTAAAGAGAAGCGTTATTTGACACCAAGCAGTACAAGGATTCCTACAATTTATACGCTACCCAAAATACATAAAGACTCCCAAAATCCCCCAGCCAGGCCAATTGTGAATGGGATTGGCTCTGTAACCTCAAGGATAGGGGAGTACTTGGATCGGTTTTTGCAGAGTAGTGTCAAAACAACAAAAGCGTATTTGAAGGACACCAAGGATTTATTACAATCCCTGCAGAATATACATTTAGAAGACTGAGGAGAAGTATTTTTTGTGACGTCTGACGTATCCTCCCTGTATACAATAATACAGCATGACGACGCCCTACTCGCCCTCAATTGGGCTTTGAGCCAAAGAGATGATCTTCCCCATCATCAAAAAGTTTTTTTAAAAGAGGTTTTAGATTTTTGTTTGTCACATAACTATTTTTGGTTCAACAATGAGTTTTTTATCCAAAAGAGAGGCGTGGCAATGGGCGCAAAATTTGCACCTAGTATTGCAAATTTATTTATGGGGGAGTGGGAGGATAAGTATATTTTTGTGAATAAAAGACGGGAACTCCTGTTTTACAGACGATTCATTGATGATATTATTTTTATATGGGAAGGATCTGAAATATCTCTTAATAATTTTTTAACATATCTCAATAATAACTCCAACAATATTAAATTGACGAGTACATGGAGTAAAGATCAAATAGATTTTTTGGATGTCAGCATCTATAGAAATGGTGATAAATTAGACACAAAAGTATTTTTCAAACCAACAGACCGGAATAGTTTCCTACCTATACAAAGTGGCCACCACCCGGTTTGGTTAAAAAATATACCAAAAGGACAATTTATGCGGGTGAAACGAAATTGCTCTACAGAAGAGAATTATCTGTCTCAGTCTGTAATATTGAAAAACAGATTCAGAGAGAAGGGGTATAAACCCCAAGAATTGGATAGAATCTCAGAGGAGATTAGAGCGATACCACGAGAACAAGTAGTAGGAGAAGGTGTGAGGATTCGAACTTCAACCTGCCATGAGTGGAGTTTTATTTCATCATTCCATGCACAATATAGAGAGGTTGAGACAGTGTTAAAAAATCATTGGCATGTACTCTGTCTAGATAAAAATTTGAAACCAGTGTTGCCAGAAGCTCCTAAATTTATTTATAGAAAGGCACCTAATGTAGGAGACAAGGTGGTAAAAAAGGTGCTGGATCAACCAAGAAGACCATTGTCCTTTTGGGACAAAAAAGGTTTTTTTGCTTGCCGTAAGTGTAAGGCGTGTAGAGAAATAGCTGAACCCATAAGAGGTATTGACTGCTTTACATCCACAGTAAATAAAAAAGAATTCGCCATCAAAGAGTTTATAACTTGTAATATCACACATGTGGTATATGTGTTATTATGCCCATGTGGGTTAATGTATGTGGGACGGACAAAAAGATGCCTTAAAGTAAGGATTGGAGAACACATTAAGAATATTAAATTGGGGTTTAAAGACCATAATGTGTCTCTCCATTTTAAGCTACATCATGATCAAAACCCTTTAGGTTTGAAATTTTGGGGGGTGGACCATATTAAACCTACATGGAGAGGAAGTAATTTGGTAAGGGAATTATCCAAACGAGAAACTTTTTGGATTTATTCCTTGGATACCCTCACCCCCAAAGGGTTAAACGTCGAGTTAGATATAAATTGTTTCATTAGTGACTTTTAGTGTTATTATTTGTTTTACCGTTTAGTAGGTTTATATTATATATATGTGGAATTTATTTATAAACCTTTAGGTATTAATAACATAATTATGAAACAATTTTGACGATTAGCATTTTATGTAGTATGTTTTAGGATTTTTTAGAAGTAAATTTTATATATTTAATTTTAATATTGTATTTTAACGTTGAGTGTTGAGATATATATATATATAATTTATTCCTATTTTTGTAGAAATTTAGACTGCTGTTTGGTATTCATACTCAAGATGGCACTAGTGCTGGGTGCTTATCTGTGATAATGAATGATATTATGGAGACTCAGCTTTTATTGATTTATTTTAACTATTCGATTATGTTATTATTATCTTAATAACGCTTTTCAAGATCAATGTATAAGAGGTTATTGTTGATTTAATGTGTTAAGTGATTTAAAATGACGAGACCCCTGTGACTACAATGCGTTCTGCCGATTTGAGTAATTAAATGGCATTGATTAGCATATAGGAGGGGTTAAACTTGTCTTTCAATCACTTGTGTGTGTATATATTCCTGTGAGCCGTGCTGCAGAGTCACGCCCTCAGAGGAAGTCGAGAAGACGAAACGTCAGGGTGTGACTTTGCGGCTGAAAGGAAGTGACGTTGGTGCGTTCCAGGTGCGCTCCAAACACAGGAAGCGGCAGTAAGTCTGGTTAAACACAAGCTGTACCAGCTGATACACTGCACCTGTTAGGAGCCTGGGGGAACAGCACGGCGGTTTTGAATTACACTGCTGCTATTTTACTGCTTGATTTTTACCATATGGAAGATATGTTGTGGAAACAATTTTTATAGACTGATTAAAAGATACTCTACGGGATTACACTATTGGTGGCTTCTCTTTCCTTTCACTTTGAACATCTGCTGGTGATTATCGGGTGATCTCTGGAGGCTTTAGAAGGAGTAATCAGAACCAGGATTAGGATGATCGGATGACCATCGGATGGGATCTGTGAGGTGCCTGTTTAAATCCTGTGTGTGGTGAGTACCCACCCGAAAGGGGATACAACTGATGATTTAAAGTGGATCATATTAAGAAGACATCTGGAGCTATATGTCATTTACAACAACATCTTTTTTCATAAGTTCTATATGTACTCTTATGAACTGTAAATAAGAGTGAGTGGACAAGGGAGTCTATTGACCACCTGAGCGCTGCTATAGAAAACTTTCATTATCCTACCCAGGGATTTGATTGTGTTTTTATAAGTTTTATAGTTTTATGTTCTGCAAAATATTTGTTGTGTTTAAGCGGCTGCTGATATAGATACATATAGTGAACATTTGGGTTAATGAATACGGTCACGTATTCATTGTAGTCTGTTATAAGTCACCTGTGAGCTTCTTTAGCGCTGGGATAGTGAAAGAAGGCCAGGGGAACTTCACTTTAATTTTTGTATACTTTGTGTTTAATCTCTGGCTTTGCAATGGATGCGATCAGATTTCTGAATAACAGACAATTAGATATAGCTAACTTGTTCTCTGTTAATGAACAAGTCAGACTAGAAGAAAATTATAGCGGTATTATTACAGCACTAGGAAGCGCTTTGGAAAAGCAGGTTAGGACGTGGTGGGACATCTGTACTATTGCACAATATTTGAAAGAAAAAATTATAGTTCGCAGTCTGAGGTGGGAAGTAGCACCTCAAGACGCTTTGGATGATCCTGAATCAATGTCTGAGTGGCTAAAGTTTTTTAATGGAGTGGGTTTACAGTTGCAGGAACTTATTCTGCAAAGAAAAAAGAAGAAAATGATTAAATTGGAGAATAGGATCAACCAACTTCAAGCACAGTTGGATCCAATTAAAGATACACAGCAGATAATTGATTTCAATAATAGGATTAAAAAGAGACTTGAGAAAGTCGATAAAGATACTCAAAAGAAAAAAACTAAGAAATTTTATCGAGATTTAAATGATTTTAAAAATAATACCATCTATTACTGGCAAGATGGAACGCATACAAATGATTTGGCGAATAATGATATACAAATTGAAGTGGATCCAGTTCCTAGTCAAAATGGAACATCCATGCCTAGTACTCCTAGACAAACACAAAGGATGAATAACCCCAGTAGGACTAATACCACTGCCCCACCCTTCAATCACCTCACCCCTAGGAGAGATAATCAAGGGAGAGGGAGAGGAGGAAAGGGTCGTGGGAACACAAGTGTGAACCAACAGTATATGGCTCACAATGAAACCTACAATGTCCCGGTGGCTAATAGATATGAGACCTTGAGGGATGGAGTAGATAGGAATGAGGCCTATCATCCATGTCCTTTTCAGTGGAGAGGAAGGGGAAACAGGAGGAGAGGAAGGGGTCAACCACCACAAAGGGGGAGACCACCAACCCAATACTCACAGTATTACCCTCAACAAGTACCCACGCATTATCAAGTACCCTCACATCAACAATATGCACCCGAGTACAGAGACCAACAGTGGAGGGACCAACAGAACTGGGATCATACTCAACAACAAAGTTTAAGGAGAACAGAAAACGAGGATGTAGAGCAGGAGCACGAATCCAGCAAAAAAAGGAGGCTGGAAAAAGACTAACTGGTATCTATAACCTCAGTGGGGTTGATTTGACACACAAAGAGACCAATATCCTACAATTAGGTCTGAAATGTGGTTTGAAAAGATCGATAAACAAATTCGATGTATATATTGATATTCATAGATACATGAGGAAACTCAGTATCAAGAAATATTTCTTGTATAAAATGTCAAACCCAGTGAGTGGAAACATTGGATCATCAGTGGCGGTTGATAGTGGACTTAAAAATAAGTCTCTATTTAACCCCCCAAATACGGCAATTCATCACCTTGAGGTGTTTAAAAGTTTAGTATTACGAGATATGGAGAAAATTATTCCCAAAAAAGGAGTTAATCCTCGATTTATTTGCGATGGCATAGAAATGTTGGAGAAAAGAAATGATGTAGTAGTCAGACCAGCAGATAAAGGAGGAGGTGTGGTGGTCTTGTCGAAAGATTATTATGTTGGCCAATTAACAGAAATGTTGGCTGACACTGATACATATAAAAAATTAAGTCACGACCCTACACCTCAATATAATGTAGAATTGGGCCACTTGGTGGAGTATGGATTTAAAGGACATACTTTAACAGTTAAAGAGAAGCGTTATTTGACACCAAGCAGTACAAGGATTCCTACAATTTATACGCTACCCAAAATACATAAAGACTCCCAAAATCCCCCAGCCAGGCCAATTGTGAATGGGATTGGCTCTGTAACCTCAAGGATAGGGGAGTACTTGGATCGGTTTTTGCAGAGTAGTGTCAAAACAACAAAAGCGTATTTGAAGGACACCAAGGATTTATTACAATCCCTGCAGAATATACATTTAGAAGACCGAGGAGAAGTATTTTTTGTGACGTCTGACGTATCCTCCCTGTATACAATAATACAGCATGACGACGCCCTACTCGCCCTCAATTGGGCTTTGAGCCAAAGAGATGATCTTCCCCATCATCAAAAAGTTTTTTTAAAAGAGGTTTTAGATTTTTGTTTGTCACATAACTATTTTTGGTTCAACAATGAGTTTTTTATCCAAAAGAGAGGCGTGGCAATGGGCGCAAAATTTGCACCTAGTATTGCAAATTTATTTATGGGGGAGTGGGAGGATAAGTATATTTTTGTGAATAAAAGACGGGAACTCCTGTTTTACAGACGATTCATTGATGATATTATTTTTATATGGGAAGGATCTGAAATATCTCTTAATAATTTTTTAACATATCTCAATAATAACTCCAACAATATTAAATTGACGAGTACATGGAGTAAAGATCAAATAGATTTTTTGGATGTCAGCATCTATAGAAATGGTGATAAATTAGACACAAAAGTATTTTTCAAACCAACAGACCGGAATAGTTTCCTACCTATACAAAGTGGCCACCACCCGGTTTGGTTAAAAAATATACCAAAAGGACAATTTATGCGGGTGAAACGAAATTGCTCTACAGAAGAGAATTATCTGTCTCAGTCTGTAATATTGAAAAACAGATTCAGAGAGAAGGGGTATAAACCCCAAGAATTGGATAGAATCTCAGAGGAGATTAGAGCGATACCACGAGAACAAGTAGTAGGAGAAGGTGTGAGAGGTGTGAGAGGTTGAGACAGTGTTAAAAAATCATTGGCATGTACTCTGTCTAGATAAAAGTTTGAAACCAGTGTTGCCAGAAGCTCCTAAATTTATTTATAGAAAGGCACCTAATGTAGGAGACAAGGTGGTAAAAAAGGTGCTGGATCAACCAAGAAGACCATTGTCCTTTTGGGACAAAAAAGGGTTTTTTGCTTGCCGTAAGTGTAAGGCGTGTAGAGAAATAGCTGAACCCATAAGAGGTATTGACTGCTTTACATCCACAGTAAATAAAAAAGAATTCGCCATCAAAGAGTTTATAACTTGTAATATCACACATGTGGTATATGTGTTATTATGCCCATGTGGGTTAATGTATGTGGGACGGACAAAAAGATGCCTTAAAGTAAGGATTGGAGAACACATTAAGAATATTAAATTGGGGTTTAAAGACCATAATGTGTCTCTCCATTTTAAGCTACATCATGATCAAAACCCTTTAGGTTTGAAATTTTGGGGGGTGGACCATATTAAACCTACATGGAGAGGAAGTAATTTGGTAAGGGAATTATCCAAACGAGAAACTTTTTGGATTTATTCCTTGGATACCCTCACCCCCAAAGGGTTAAACGTCGAGTTAGATATAAATTGTTTCATTAGTGACTTTTAGTGTTATTATTTGTTTTACCGTTTAGTAGGTTTATATTATATATATGTGGAATTTATTTATAAACCTTTAGGTATTAATAACATAATTATGAAACAATTTTGACGATTAGCATTTTATGTAGTATGTTTTAGGATTTTTTAGAAGTAAATTTTATATATTTAATTTTAATATTGTATTTTAACGTTGAGTGTTGAGATATATATATATATATAATTTATTCCTATTTTTGTAGAAATTTAGACTGCTGTTTGGTATTCATACTCAAGATGGCACTAGTGCTGGGTGCTTATCTGTGATAATGAATGATTTTATGGAGACTCAGCTTTTATTGATTTATTTTAACTATTCGATTATGTTATTATTATCTTAATAACGCTTTTCAAGATCAATGTATAAGAGGTTATTGTTGATTTAATGTGTTAAGTGATTTAAAATGACGAGACCCCTGTGACTACAATGCGTTCTGCCGATTTGAGTAATTAAATGGCATTGATTAGCATATAGGAGGGGTTAAACTTGTCTTTCAATCACTTGTGTGTGTATATATTCCTGTGAGCCGTGCTGCAGAGTCACGCCCTCAGAGGAAGTCGAGAAGACGAAACGTCAGGGTGTGACTTTGCGGCTGAAAGGAAGTGACGTTGGTGCGTTCCAGGTGCGCTCCAAACACAGGAAGCGGCAGTAAGTCTGGTTAAACACAAGCTGTACCAGCTGATACACTGCACCTGTTAGGAGCCTGGGGGAACAGCACGGCGGTTTTGAATTACACTGCTGCTATTTTACTGCTTGATTTTTACCATATGGAAGATATGTTGTGGAAACAATTTTTATAGACTGATTAAAAGATACTCTACGGGATTACACTATTGGTGGCTTCTCTTTCCTTTCACTTTGAACATCTGCTGGTGATTATCGGGTGATCTCTGGAGGCTTTAGAAGGAGTAATCAGAACCAGGATTAGGATGATCGGATGACCATCGGATGGGATCTGTGAGGTGCCTGTTTAAATCCTGTGTGTGGTGAGTACCCACCCGAAAGGGGATACAACTGATGATTTAAAGTGGATCATATTAAGAAGACATCTGGAGCTATATGTCATTTACAACAACATCTTTTTTCATAAGTTCTATATGTACTCTTATGAACTGTAAATAAGAGTGAGTGGACAAGGGAGTCTATTGACCACCTGAGCGCTGCTATAGAAAACTTTCATTATCCTACCCAGGGATTTGATTGTGTTTTTATAAGTTTTATAGTTTTATATTCAGGTATATTGTTGTTTATTTTAAAGAAAAAAAAGGGGTAAATTAAACATTTTGGGCAATATTTTCTTGCCAGGACACTGCCCCACTACCCACAAAATATTCTTTATATTGCTCCCGGACGAGACGGCCAGTTTGGGAGGCAGAGCCAACTCCCCCACTTTGAAGAGCTGGCATCACAGGCTCTTCAGCTGCCAGACCACCTGAGATGGGATCTTGAGCCACTGTACCAATATAGTTTGTGCCATGTCTACGCAAATAATTATGTAGAATGCAGCAACACAAGACTACATGGTTAATTTTATATTCCGCCATATTGATAGCGGTTAAAAAGAGCCGGAATCTGTTGGAAAGAATTCCAAACGCATTCTCTACAACCCTCCTGGCACGGGATAGCCGGTAGTTGTAGATGCGCTGCTCGGGGGTCAAGATCCTCATCGGAAAGGGCTTCAATAAATGTGGGCCGAGAGCAAATGCATCATCTGCAAGGAAGACAAAATTGAGCCCCTCAATATTATCTTGGGGAGGGGGCAAATTCAACGTTCCATTCTGAAGCCGGGAATTGAATTTGGTGTGGACCATCACACCACCATCAGAATGCCTCCCATTGATGCCCACATCTAAATAAAGAAATTCATAATTGGCTGAAACCAGGGCTAACAAAACTATACTAAAAAAGCCCTTATAATTAAAAAAAAAAGAGCCAGAGTTGGGTGGGGTGATGCGGACATGTTTCCCATCAATGGCACCCCCACAGTTGGGAAAGTTCCAGAAGTTATGGAATTGTGCCGCCACGTCCTGCCACTGCCGGGGAGTTGAAGGAAACTGCAAATCAAAAAAAATAAAATTAGGAAAAAAAAAAAGAGCCATGAAAGCAATAATTATAGATCACACCTACATTCGTGTGCCCAAAATAAATAAATAGGAAGTAAAAGGTAAAAATATAAAACCAAAAAATATAAAAATAATAAAATATACTTCCTCACTCCCTCTGGTGGCCCATTTTTGGAATTATGGGGGGGGGGGGGGTTTGGGGGGAAAGGTTAGAAGCCTCTCCACTTACATTATTAAAAAAAGAGTAACAAATTAAGGTACTTTATACAATCCACTCTGTTTGAAAAATATTGACAGCACAATGTGGCACAAAATGAAGTCATTAAATATAATAGAAGATAAACAACATAAAAACTTTACCTAAAAAATATATTAACAATCATGAGTAACTATGAATATTACACTACATGCTAGTGAGTACATGCTTCTAAAAATTAGGCCAAAAAAAATTAAAAATATAAGAGAATTAAATTCTTAGTACAATAGCATAAAAATAGAATTTTGTTGAGTTGATTAAGCATTTGGGGGAGGGGAGGGAGGGTTGTAAACTAGTTTCTGTGTGCTAAAATATATTAAATAGATAAATAAATGAGAAAAATAATGTGACACCGTTTAGGGGGTGTTTGGAGTAATCCACTAAAACAATTTTCTACATTTCTATGTGAACAAACTGGGTATGTGCCAAGGGAAGCATGCTGGGGAGGTAAGTACTGACATATATGTTTGAAGGACATGTAAAAATAAATTGGGAAACATAAAAGGACATTGGTGTAAATTTTAGTAATGGAAAAAATGTAAAATCTAAAATTAAAACAAATAATAGTGCAAGAAGTATATACAATTGTAGATAATATCACATTTTACATACCCGAATATAATCCTTCTGCAAAACTTGTATTATCGCACAGCAGGTCTCGGGGATAATATGGCCAAGAGCCTGGGGAGAGATACCTGTAGTAAATTTTAGGTCTTGCAGGCTTCTCCCTGTGGCCAAGTAGCGCAGCGTTGCTATGAGCCTTTGCTCTTCAGGAATAGCACTCCTCATGCATGTGTCCTGCTTCTTAATGTGGGGGGACAGCAAGGACAATAGGTGCTGGAAGCATGAGTCGGACATCCTGAGATAGTTTCTAAAATCATTGGGATTATTCTCCCTCAGCTCTCTCAGCAACGTCATATGTGACAATTGGTCACGTTGCTGCAACCAATTTTTTACCCAGGTACTCCTCCTCCTATCCCTTGAACTGGACTGCGCATGTGAAATGGCCACAACACCCAGGCTAAACACCGCACGCTCTCGCTCAGCGTTCCTCAACATCTGCAAGAAAGAACGGAGCATTAAAGACACGAACGTTAAAAGGAACAGAACGAATCTGCTGACGCCAAACCGTCACTACCTCTCGCTTAGCACAACGAGTCCAGAGCGTGACGGACGTACATTGAATGATCCTCTTTTGAAGGCTCGTCAGAACGTTGAAACGTCACTACGTTCATCTTTGTTGGCTCCAAAGTCCGAGCGTGTGTATGCTATGGGTGTTCCCAACCAACTCTGTTCGGACAAAAAACCACGGAAAAGTCCGATGGAAGTCCGACCGTGTGTACGAGGCTTAAGAGTATGAGTATGGAGTAATGGCCATTGGTTTTAGCAGTTAGTAGGTCATTGGTGAGTTTTAGTAGGGCAGTTTCAGTTGAATGTTGTGGGCGGAAGCCAGACTGTAGGGGGTTGAGAAGAGCTGTTGTCAGTGAGGTAGCAACTTATTCGGTCATGGACAAGGCGTTCGATGAGCTAACTAATACCTTAATTAAATTGAAATTGCATAATATGAAGAATTTAAATACTTAAAAACTGTAGAGGTCATCAAGCAAATTATAAAACTATGGTAACTATACTGTATATCCATATAAAATATCCCTATGAAAAAATGCACACAAATATATATCCAATTTTGCATGCACAAAATAAAAATGCCACACTGTCTATGTGCAAAAAAACATATATATAAACATGAATCAAACCCCAGAAAACAACTTTAGTCCATAGTCCTAAGTGCTCCGTGCATAAACTGTGCTGAACACACTCCTACTACTGTGCATATAAAAACACATGTGCTTTGTCACTCTCAACATTTTATGGCTTTATGTTACCCCTGAGGAAATTGTTAAAAATGCAGTGAAACATGTATGGTAAAGGATTAATAGTACTTCTTTCTAACTATAACTTACTAAGGAAGGAGATATGAAGAAAATATAAGAATGATCAGAAAGAGAAGACAGTAAATGAATGAGAAAGATTAGTGAGAAAAATGGAATAGGGAGATCTCTAGAAGTAAAATAACTACAATTGTGAGATAGAAAACTAAAGCGGAACTACACTGCATTTGAGCAACACAAACTGAAAACACGGTTTAATTCATTTATAATATTCAAAGCAAAATCACTTTGAAAAACACCCCCTAGCATTTCAGGCCATGACCATCTTGAGTAAGGGCAGATGATTCATGTAGAATTTACTTCCTAGGATCCATCTGCCCTTAGCTCAGGCTTGCAAGTAGGAGGGTTTTTTTAGCTGAGAAAACCCCTCCTCCCCTTCTGAAAACTCCTGGGATGCATGGGCGTCCGTAGGTAGGGGAAAGGGGGGTCAAGTGCCCCCCCTTGCAGGGCTGGTGCTACCTATAGGCAAGTGTGCATATCAATCGGGGGTGCCGTGCTGCATGTCCCAGGGTCGGGAGTCAATGATTTATCTTCTCTCCTCCTCTCCTCTGACTACCTGCTGTGTGTGCTTTGCCTAGACATGTGTGAAAGGCCCAGCGCTCCCTTCTAGATAGGGGCCCCGAGAACACCCACCGCATGGGGCCCCAGCCTCATCTGAGCTGCTTGGCATGTGCAGCAGTTGTTGGAGCCTTCCATCTGCCTTTTCTGGGGTTAGTAATCCATTTAATTCTCTTTAATGTTATCTGAAGATTGCAATATTGAAATTGATTGGAGGGGAGTTCTCCATACTAATGATTATATAGTTACTTAGTTACATAGTTAGTCAGGTTAAAAAAGACACAAGACCATACAGTTCAACCATAAAAAATGTAATAAAAACTAAAAATATATCGTACAATCCCGTATACCCAATTCTATACCCACAGTTGATCGAGAGGAAGGAAAAAAACTCCAGCAGAGCATGATCCAATTTGCTACAGCAGGGGAAAAAATTCCTTCCTGATCCCCCGAGAGGCAATCAGATTTACCCTGGATCAACTCTACCTATAAATGTTAGTACTCAGTAATATTATGTACATTTAGGAAAGTATCCAGGCCTTTCTTAAAGCAATCTACTGAGCTGGCCAGAACCACCTCTGGAGGGAGTCTGTTCCACATTTTCACAGCTCTTACTGTGAAGAAACCTTTCCGTATTTGGAGATGACATTTTTTTTCCTCCAGACATAAAGAGTGCCCCCTTGTCTTTTGTGTTGACCGTAAAGTGAATAACTCAACACCAAGTTCACTATATGGACCCCTTATATATTTGTACATGTTGATCATATCCCCCCTTATTCGCCTCTTCTCAAGAGTGAATAAATTCAGATCCTCTAATCTTTCCTCATAACTGAGCTCCTCCATGCCTCTTATCAATTTGGTTGCCCTTCTCTGCAGTTTCTCCAGTTCCCCGATATCCCTTTTGAGAACTGGTGCCCAAAACTGAACTGCATATTTCAGATGAGGTCTTACTAATGATTTGAACAGGGGCAAAATTATATCTCTCTCTCTGGAGTCCATACCTCTCTTAATACAAGAAAGGACTTTGCTCACTTTGGAAACCGCAGCTTGGCATTGCATGCCACTATTGAGCTTATGATCTAACAAAACCCCCAGATCCTTCTCCACTATGGATCTCCCCAGTTGTACTCCCCCTAGTTTGTATGATGCATGCCTACTCTTAGCCCCCAAGTGCATAACTTTACATTTATCCACATTTATCAACATTAAACCTCATCTGCCACATAGTTGCCCAATTAGACAGAGCATTGAGGTCGGCTTGTAAATTGGAGACATCCTGTATTGCATCTGGGTGTATGAGGGGTGTAATGTATATGTACTTTGTCTGCAGTCTCTGACCATCTCCTGTATTACGTCTGCAGTCTCTGACCTTGATGATATTGTCGAAAAGGGGCGGAGCATGGGTGACCTTAAAATGAATCCCCCCCCTCTGAAAAAAGTTCTGCGGACGCCTATGCTGGGATGTATGGCATAATTTGCCTATGCCTGAAAACCAGATAGTAACTGAAGAAATGAAAAGAAAAAGTTTTAAAAAAGTAAATATATACTATCCTATATGTTTCCTAATGATTTGTCGACTGTATAACTTAAATATATGGCGGCAAGGTGGCACTGCTGCGCTGTATCACGTACCTAGTATGTGATCCGACCCTTCCGGTTGGGGCAGGCCTACGGGGGCCTGCTCCTGCTGTGGTTATACACAGTGGAAGCTGATCTGCGGGTACCGTGGACTCGATTTCCACGACACCAGCCAATCATCCAGCAGAGAGGTAGAACGGAAGTCTGCTTGTGTAAACAAGGCAGATCGCCGTTATGTCAGTAGGGAAGGCATGGATCCAGTGTCTCTGCAAAGAAGGGACATGGATTTATGCCTTCCCCCAGTCCCACAGTGTAAAAAAACACTGGCTAGGCACACATTTAACCCTTTGATCGCCCCTGATGTTAACCCCTTTCCAGCCAAGTGTCATTAGTGCAGTGACAGTACATATTTTTAGTAGACATGTGCATTCGTTTTCGTCCGAATGCATTTTTGTCCGAATTTCAGGTATTTTCGTTATCGTTTTAACAAACGAAAACGAAAGCACAGAATCCGAAAACCGAAAGATCCGACATAAGCAAATGCTTTATTTTCGTTTTCGTTGCAACAACAGTTCGATATAGATAGGAGATTCGACATGACGGTGACAATAACAATCTGTGTCCATCGAACCTGTGGTCGAATGTGCCTAACCTTAACTCTATTAGCCCAAGATTATTCTACATAGAGAGAAAAGATTCGACATTATAGAGAGAAAAGATTCAACATTATAGAGAGAAAAGATTCGACATTATAGAGAGAAAAGATTCGACATAGAGAGAAAAGATTTGACATTATAGAGAGAAAAGATTCAACATTATAGAGAGAAAAGATTCGACATTATAGAGAGAAAAGATTTGACATAGAGAGAAAAGATTTGACATAGAGAGAAAAGATCGCTGCTGGAATTGGGTGTGGGAAGTAAAATAAAAATAATGATGATGATGAATGTTATTGGCTGATTGTAACCAAAGAGGAGGAGCAGTAAAATAGCTAGAACTAACTTGACAATTCAACATGAACGACGAAGATTCGACAAAGCATCGAAAAACATACAAACGTTGAATCTGTCATTGAAGGCTTATGGTGTCTGTCGAAAGTTAGAAGATTCGACGGTGCAGCAAAACTGTACGACGCTGCAATCATACATTTCCGGACAAATGCATCCGCCCATAGGCTATAGAAAAATTCTAATGTTGGTTGACTAGTAATAGTAATTAATAAATATAATTATTACTAGTCAGTAATACAACATTAGAATTCTACTATAGCTTGTAGGCGGAACATTCGACCGGAAATGTATGATTGCAGCGTCGTACAGTTTCACTGCTCCGTCGAATCTTCTTTGAACATTCGACAGACACTATAAGCCTTCAATTACAGATTCAACCTTAATTAATTCAGATTTTCGGACGAATGCAATTTCTAATGAAAAACAAAATAAATAAAAGCAAATTTCGGGAGTAACTAAATAAATGTATTTTTCGGACGAAAACGAAATTCCGAAACGAAATATTTCAGTGTGCACATGTCTAATTTTTAGCACTGTTTACTGTATTAGTGTGCCTGGTCCCCAAAAAGTGTCAGTTAGTGTCCCACTGTCCACCGTAATATCACAGTCCCACTATAAGTCATTGATCGTCGTCATTACTAGTAAAAATAAATAAATAAATAAATATCCCATCATTTTTAGATGCTACAAACTTTGTGCAAACCAATCAATATATGCTTATTGTAATTTTATTTTATTTTTTTACCAAAATATGTAGCAGATACATATTGGCCTAAATTGAGGAAGACATTTTTTCAGTTTTTTTTTATTGGATATTTTTTATAGAAGAAAAAAAAAAATATATAATTTTTTCCCCACAAATAGAGCTTTCTTTTGGTGGTATTTGATCATCTGTGCGGTTTTTTATTTTTGCGCTATAAACAAAAAACAACTGACAATTTTGAAAAAAATACATAAATTTAATTTGTGTACAGCATCATAAGACCGCACAATTGTCAGTTAAAGTAACGCTGTGCCCTATCGCAAAAAAATGGCTTGGTCAGGAAGGGGGGTAAATCTTCCAGAGGTCAAGTGGTTAATGCTAGCAGCATAAGGATTAAAAAAAGTCAATGCTGGTTAGAGACAGTGAAGTTCCACTTTAAAGATGACAGATCAGTAAGGAGAGTGGAACAGAAAGATCTGAGGTACTCCTAGAAAAGAGAAAAACTAGACGATCTGGAGAAGAAAAATAGGTATAATTACAAGCTTTGAGATAGAAAATTAGTTCAACTCTGGTTTTATTCAACATTTTTTCCAATTTACATAACAAAAACATTGTCAGCTAGCAGCTAGCAGCCACTACACCTCTCCCCATGGATGATCTGCTCCGAGCACCGCCTCTTCCCCTCTGCTTTTTCACAGGCTGCACTAGAAGGACAGACTGAACCAAAGTCGTCATGGAGCAGGGGGAGCTGGAATAGGGCACCTGCAGAAAGGAATGCCCGCATGCCTTACAGTAGGTGTAGGGGTCCGGGGGAGGCAATAAGCCTTAAGCACAGAGTCGGGACAGTGGAGGAATAATTTTCCACCCCCGCCAAACAGCGCACATGAAACAAGATGACTGGCTGCCCACCCCCCTGCCGACGTCACTGGCACTGATGCAAGGAAGGGAGCCGGCTCCTCCCTGCCTGCACCGTCAGTGCAAGTGATTGCCTGGCTGGGGGATTCCCCTGGCGTGCCGACAGAGAGGGCTTGGCGTGCCAGCTGTGGCACGCGTGCCAAAGGTTCGCCATCACTGCCATAGGTAATGATGAAAAACATACCACATTACAAAAATTTATAAAACGTAAGACATATTACATAGAAACATATGCCAACACCAAGCAGGATCCCCTACACAAAGGGAAAAAGAGAGAGAGAGAGAAAAAAAAAAGCACTAGGGACAGTCTACTCATAAATAAACTCATATGTTATTTTTTATTTTCAATCTCAGTTTTATTGAATTTTCTTTACAAGTAAACTAACAAATACATACATTCATGGTCTATCAAAGCATCATACCAAAAGATTATTATATATATATATATATATAAAAAAGGGGGAAATGACAGGGGGCATGACAGGGGAGATGACAGGGGGCCTCCACATCTGGGCATCCTTTACTGAAACCCCATCTAATCATATTTTAGTTTCTATTCTGATTCCGTTTTTTTTTTTTCCTCTAGTTTCCTGTAGATTCTCTGAATATCCTCCAGGGGGCCCATATCTGGCTACATTCTTCATGTGTGTCTGATTCATGTGCCAGGAGGGTCTCCATCTTCTCTATTAAGTCCATTTCCAGTGTCCATTCATTGACTGATGGAATTTGTGTTGAACGCCAATGCCATGGAATAACTAACCTCGCCGCTATTATCCAATGTCTGAGCAAACCCTTTTTTATGTTTTTATATGGGCCTGGCAAGATGGATAACAGTGTAATTTGTGGTGTGTTTGGGATTGACTCCCCTGTAACTATAGTATACAGCTGCATAAACTTGTCCCATAATTGACAAATTTGTGGGCATTCCCACCAGATGTGTATCAACAAGCCCTTTGCGGAATGACATCTCCAACATTTGTCCGATGTATCTGAATATATTCGTTGCATAGTTATTGGGCATCGGTACCAACGGGATACAAGCTTATAGCTTGTCTCCTGTGATTTAGTTATCAATGACAGACAATGTGTGAGTGTGAATGATTTCTCCCATTCATCTGCTTCAATTTGAATATTAAAGGGGTTGCTCCACCGGAAAAATTGTTTTTAAAGCCAGCAGCTACAGCTACAGCAGCTGCTGGCTTTTAATATTTGGACACTTACCTGTCCTGGAGTCCAGCGACGTCCGCAGCAGAGGACGAGCGACCGCTCGTCGCTCTGCTGCTCCCTCCGCCATCCTCGCTGAGGGAACCAGGAAGTGAAGCCCTGCGGCTTCATGCCCGGTTCCCTACGGCGCATGCGCGAGTCGCGCTGCGCCGTTCTGATTGGTGCTCCTGTGTTCTGGGAGCCGAGTGTCTCCCAGAACACCAAGGGAAGTCTGCGGGAAGTGACGTAACTCCCGCAGATTCCCGGAGACAGGACTCCCGGATGTGGGTGAAAATACCTGTCTTAGACAGGTATCTTCACCCCCCTCCCCCCTGAAAGGTGTCAATTGTGACACCGGAGGGGGGGAGGGTTCCAAATAGCAAAAGTTGCTATTTAGGGTGGAGCTCCACTTTAAGGTCTCGTGCCCATTTATTTGTAAATTCTGGGAGCTCGGGGTGATTTTTTAGGATAAGAATCTTGTATATTACTGATAAGGTGTGTTTTGGTGTGTTTTGGTTTAGTGCTTTGCAATAGGATGGATTCAAACAGATTTAGGTCTCTATTAAA
Source organism: Rana muscosa (assembly GCA_029206835.1). Lineage (NCBI taxonomy): Eukaryota > Metazoa > Chordata > Amphibia > Anura > Ranidae > Rana > Rana muscosa. The sequence continues at coordinate 59,695,692 of CM055122.1, read as the reverse complement.
AGATTGGTTTGAAGGGATAGAAGATAAAAATGGAAGCAATTGCTGATATTACATCCACTGCGTAAGTGAAGGCTGATGTGTAGACATTAGATTCAATATAGGCGGAAGTTTGCCCTGACAAAGGATCTGACTCACTCTTCGGTGAGATTCCTTATTCCATAGAAGAAAATACGTCCGATCTACTGTGGGTGGGAATTGTGGGTTGGCAAATAAGGGAGTCATAGGTCCTATTTTTGATGAGAGCCCTAATTATTTTTGACCAAATACTCCATAAATGAGATGTAAGAAAAGGTAAAGGAAACCGCATATCTCGTTTGGTACCATAGGGGGGTAAATCTAACCAAGGCAGTGCCTGAAGGTCATACTGATTCAACCCCTGCTCTATTGTTACCCATTGTTTAATATCTGAATGATTAAACCAATTTACTAGTCTAGTCAGAACTGCCGCAGCATAGTAAAAATATAGATCCGGTGCTCTCGCTCCTCCTTTAATTTTTGGTAAAATTAACATTTTCCAATTTAATCTAGATCTAATCTTCCCCCAGATGAATTTGGCAAAAGCAGTTTGTAACGTAGAAAAAAAAAGATCTAGGAATAGAAACATATATAGTTTGAAAAAGATACAGAAAACGGGGTATTATGTCCATTTTTAATATGTTAATTCTACTGAACCATGAATATGGATTGGAGTCATATTTTTTTAAAATCTTGTAGAGTGCGTTGCATTAGAGGGATATAGTTTGTTGAATATAAATGGGTCGGATCCGAGGGGATATTGATTCCTAAATATTTTAGTGTTGAAGAACAAAATGTAAATAAAAAAATTATTCTTCAGCATCATCACCTGGTGCGGTAGAAGTGACACATTCAAAATTTCTGATTTTGAGACATTTACCTAAAAATTACTCAGAGTTCCGAAGCGTTGAAATTCAGATAGAATAGAAGGCATAGAGATATGTGGATTGGTAACATAGAGTAACAAATCGTCGGCAAACAAAGCAAGTTTTATTTCCTGTTGATCTAGCCCTATGCCAGTAATGGAGGGGTTCTGTCTAATTGCTATCGCTAAAGGTTCCATTACTAGAACGTAAAGCAAGGGAAACAGAGGGCATCCCTGGCAGGTACCATTTTGTATGGGAAAACTTGTGTTCAATGATCCATTTATCCTTATTCTAGCCCTTGGTTTAGTGTATAACGCCAATATCTTATTTAATAAATTTGGACCCATCCCAATTTGCCTTAATGCATGCTCAAGGAAGGGTCACCCCACCCGATCAAAGGCCTTCTCCGCATCAACCGAGAGAAGACATGCTGGTAATTTAGCTGTTTGGGCATGGCCCATAAGTAAAAATGTATTTATTGTGTTGTCGCGTGTTTCTCTTCCTTGAACAAATCCGGTCTGGTCGTTATGTATCAGGCAAGGCATAAGGGGTTGGAGACGTTTCGCAATCAGTTTACCAAAATGTTTTATGTCTACTCCACTTAAAGATATTGGACGGTAAGTAGAGCATAGTGTTGGATCCTTATCTGGCTTAGGAATCAAAGTAATATGAGCTTCTAATGTTTGAGTTGGGAATGTATTAGTGGAGGAGATGGAATTAAACACCCGCAGCATAAATGGAGACAAAAGTACAGGGATATCCTGGACGAAAACCTTCTCCAGAGTGCTCAGGACCTCAGACTGGGCCAAAGGTTTACCTTCCAACAAGACAATGACCCTAAGCACACAGCTAAAATAACGAAGGAGTGGCTTCACAACAACTCCGTGACTGTTCTTTAATGGCCCAGCCAGAGCCCTGACTTAAACCCAATTGAGCATCTCTGGAGAGACCTAAAAATGGCTGTCCACCAATGTTTACCATCCAACCTGACAGAACTGGAGAGGATCTGCAAGGAGGAATGGCAGAGGATCCCCAAATCCAGGTGTGAAAAATTTGTTGCATCTTTCCCAAAAAGACTCATGGCTGTATTAGATCAAAAGGGTGCTTCTACTAAATACTGAGCAAAGGGTCTGAATACTTAGGACCATGTGATATTTCAGTTTTTCTTTTTTAATAAATCTGCAAAAATGTCAACAATTCTGTGTTTTTCTGTCAATATGGGGTGCTGTGTGTACATTAATGAGGAAAAAAATTAACTTAAATGATTTTAGCAAATGGCTGCAATATAACAAAGAGTGAAAAATGTAAGGGGGTCTGAATACTTTCCATACCCACTGTATATATATATATATATATATATATATATATGTAGCGGCCTCCACTCTCTCTCTCTAGCTGCGTTTCTTTCTCTCTGGCTTTTGTCTAGGGGTACCTTGGAGGAGAGAGTGTGGGGTCACCACGCCAAGCTTTCCCTGCAGATGTTTGTGTGGTGTGAGCAAAGTTTCTTTACCTTCGGGTCAGTGTTCGGTGTTTGGAGCCTCCGCTTCTTCTGTGGAATAGTGTCTGCCAGTAAATGAGCCCCACACCAATAAAAGTCCAACACTCCTTTATTTTCCAATGTCAGGATGAAATACAATCAGTTGGACTCCCTCAACGAACAGACAGGGGGTGTGGATACGAGTAGGCCCAGGCACAATGAACTCTCCTATTCCTCTGATAGCGAATAGGCCTGGGTTGAATACTTGGACCGCTGCCACCGGTCATAGAACGCGAACTACCTTCCTCTCTTGACTTGGCCCCTGTTCGGGAGAGGATATCCATCCGGGCGGTCTCCAGAGGCTCACCCGGCACCGGCAATCTGCTGCACCAGGTCTTCGGATGAGTACCTCCTCTGGTCCATTACGCCTCTGGACTCCGGTGCCCCACTCCTGAGGCCCCCTAGGAAATCCTTCCCTCGCGGGACCCAGCGAAGGAAACTGGGCCCCAGGCCTTCAACCGAGTACCTCACCCCAGGCTGAAGGTGCCTTGGATGGAACACGAGCTCCGGGCGTCCAGGCCTAGGCCGCCTGGACACCGACCACGAACCACAGCCCTCAGGCTGAAGGTGCCTGGGACTCGACCCCTTGGCAAAGATGTCCGCCCCCTTTATACCCTCTCCCAGCAACCCCAGCAGGTTCCCCGCCCCACTGTACAGGTGCCGCGAGAGGCCACAAAGGGTACGGCACTCGGCCCAAAGTGACACCGCCACCTACTGGGCCGCAGGGAACTATGCATCACTGGTGTCTTCACCAGTTTTAAACATGATAGAAAAGCACATACCCGTTACACTCTCCCCCCGGTTGTTTGACATTGGTCCCCAGTGTCTGGAATAAACTATGCCCTCAAGGGTTGACACAGTCCAGTCCAGAAACCAACTGAAAATTTCAAAAACCCCAAACATTTTGAAGAAGACTAACTACCTAGAGCAGTTGTGCCTGAGCCTGACATGCAAGGGAAGGGAAGGGAAACATATAAACACTTAACAGTAAAACACCTCAAAAGTCACATCATTGACATTTTTTTTCCCCACCCACATCACTGACTAAGACCCGCCCCATTCTCAGCGGTCTTGATGGGATGTCCTCCTGCAGAGGGGAAAAGAAATGTTAAGCATACAAATTTCTGACACATATATTCGCGTGAGAACGAAAGAACCTCTCCGTAGAGAAACCCTTAACCTTCTAAAAGTGTGCGTGTGAAAAGTGAATGCCGATGCACGACACTGCCACCTGGTGACAGCGTCGCGGTAACTGCACTTGTGGAAACCTCTTCTTCTTTGGCCCTATCTACCCCAGAGTCCATGATCACTTGTTGGGGAATGAAGAACAACAACAGGAACAGTCCTTCAATTCCTCCGAAGAGCACAAACACCCATTAGCTTGGGTACAGTCATTGAGTTCTCCCGGGAAACAAACAACAAACCCGGAGAGTTCAGCAACATTAAATGGCAAACGGAGTCTTTTATCTCCTACAGATAGAAACAAGGGTGCCACAGGACAAGTGGTTTCAAATGCTGGTCCATGGTTTCTAGATGGTATTCGACATTTTCCCCTCGTTGCGTCGAATCAGCACCTTGTCCGCGTGGATATGCCGCCCCAGCATCCATTCTGCCTTGCAGTCTTTGAAACGCTGAGATGCCTTGGGAGAACATGCGAGGTACCTGCGGGCGTGTGGGACCTGAATGTGGGTCCATACAAAGTCATTGTACCAGCGCTCACGGCAAACTTCCACTTCATACAATAACTCTTTAGACAAGTGTAGCGCTACCCCCAGTTAAGAGAGCCGCTGATATTGATTTGGGCCCTGTAGTGCACTGCTGTCAACCCCTGGCAATCGGCTCTAACCTCCCGTGGCACAGCTGGTGATAGAGGGATAGGACCGCGTGACCGCAACTGTTGGTGATGCAGTCCTATAACAAACATACACAGAATATACTTTAAAACTCCTATTAAAGTAAGCGGAACTGACACCAAATGTACTTTACCCAGATATTTTACTGAGGCTAATGGGCAAGTAATAAACAACAGTATAACAAGTTGCAGATCCCTGCAATAAACAGTAATAAAGATAAACAGAGTAATCAGAATAATAAAGTATTGCTATGCAACTCTAGCGCTGCCCTTTTACAGCTACTTCCCCTCATGGGTAGACTAACACCCAGCAATGTCTACCTATGCAGTCAGGCCTGACTGATCTAAATGGAAGTTCAGTGAAACAATATTCGCTAGCAATCTTTCCGGTGGTGCACTTGAAGAACAACTTTGTAATCCCAACGAATAGTAAAGATAAAGGATCTGTCTTTAAACAGCTCTCACCACCCGGACAAGTCCAAATCCGTTTCCTCCATCGATTCGTCTGGGAACAGGAATCCACCGACATCCAAGTCTTCAATCCTTCTGGTGTACTGCAGCAAGGAGGATTAGATGTCTCTAAGGCTCTGCTAGGCTGGCAGAGGGCTCTTTGGAAAGGAGCACACGGCCCAGGCTTCAGGCCTTGTGCACACAGCAGTTCAGCACAGAGATCCTCTTGCTAGGAGAGGGGTGTCCAAAGAGGCCGACCAAAACTCTGCCTCCCCTTTATAAAGTCTGCCCCAGCAGTCTCTGTTCTGGAGCAATGCACCCTGGGTGCTGCAAGATGTACTGGGAGATGTAGTCTCTCTCTCCTCTGCTTTCACTTCCATAATGTCTCTTTACTTCCTCCCGACTCACCTCTCACCTGGAACTTCGTGTCTCTCTGCATTAAAGGGGAACACCCCGCTACACAAGTATGGGTACTCCCACCCATACTCAGCAGCAACCTTCTGGCAAAACAGGCGTTGTAGTCTCGCCAGTGGAGGCATTGTGGCTTTGTCCCCTTCACCTGGCAAAACTATAGCATCCGGGTGACGAGGTGCTCTGGTCACCTCTGTTCTGGGCATAGGCGCCCGCAGCGACAGTGTCTTATCCCCAGCATTAGGTGCAGGTGGCACCGGGGATGTGAAGGTAGGCTGGGAACGGGATCCCTCCTTAGGCGCTGGTGCCTCCACCCGGGGTGTACTATCCCCTGTAGACATGGGTGGATCCCTAGTTCTGCGGGACGAGGAGAGAGGCATCTTTTCCCAACCCTTATTGGCAAAGAGTTCATCTATGGCAACATCGTCTCCCAGATCGGAGAGCGACTCTAGGTCGGAGGTGTCACACTCCTCCGCGGGCAGGTAGCCTGTAGTGGAGACTGAACTGCCGCCTCCCGCAGACACACAGGGCCGTGACTCCCCGACACCTCCGCCCACACACCAAGTCCCTCCGCCCGGCTTACCTCGGCCTTTACTTGAAACGGGGTAGGCGGGCAGGATGATCCACCGCGACCACAGGACAGGGTCTTCCTCTTCGGCAGTGGACGCTGGGAGACAGTGGTGATCGAGTCAGCATCCTCGGATTTCTCCCGTACTTCGGTGATCGCGACCTCCCCCGCGGTCGCTGCAGTGGGCACAGGGATGGCTTTCAAAGCGGTGATTCCTCCTACTTGAGTGGTGCTGCCTGTAGGGCGGTTGAGGTGGATGGTTCTTGGATGGTTCTTGGCTTTTCGATAATTGGGTCCACCTCGCATCACCCGAATGGCTTCAGCTGACACACCAGTCCCGAACAGCCAGGACAAATCAAACCCAGGGCCTCAACGTCCATGCACGAGTACAGGGCGAATCGTCCCTGTGGCTTTAGCCGGATCCCCGTATCGGTCACTGGAGCAGCAGTAGTCAAGGTCGTGGTAGAAGGGTGAAGTAGAATCCACAATGCATTTCCGAACATGGTGACTCGCTGCTGATCCATTGCGCACTGCAAGGTTGGCGCCAAAGTCCCCACGTGTAGTCCTTCACACGGCTGGACTCCTCCCCTATTGCTCCCCAGTTTGCGGGCTTTCTCCCGGCCTAGGTCACGCCCACGAACTGAGCAGGGAGGGTGTGCCTCGTGGCACAGTGCAATAGAAGCCCCCACGTGTACTACTTAACACGGCTGGACTCCCCCCTCTTCTCGCTCTTCTGCGTAGTCCTTTCCCTTCTTGAGGGCATTGCCCACGACTTCGAGCAGGGTTGCACTTTGGCCATTAATATGGCCGACCTACTCGGAACTCCTCCGGGCAGACACGTTCAAACTCCGTCCATTCTAGCTCCATAGTAACACGAACACCATCCTGGACCCAGAGCCCCCACGTGTAGCGGCCTCCACTCTCTCTCTCTCTAGCTGCATTTCTTTCTCTCTGGCTTTTGTCTAGGGGTACCTTGGAGGAGAGAGTGCGGGGTCACCACACCAAGCTTTCACTGCAGATGTTTGTGTGGTGTGAGAAAAGTTTCTTTACCTTCGGGTCAGTGTTCGGTGTTTGGAGCCTCCGCTTCTTCTGTGGAACAGTGTCTGCCAGTAAATGAGCCCCACACCAATAAAAGTCCAACACTCCTTTATTTTCCAATGTCAGGATGAAACACAATCAGTTGGACTCCCTCAACGAACAGACAGGGGGTGTGGATACGAGTAGGCCCAGGCACAATGAACTCTCCTATTCCTCTGATAGTGAATAGGCCTGGGTTGAATACTTGGACCGCTGCCACCGGTCATAGAACGCAAAGTACCTTCCTCTCTTGACTTGGCCCCTGTTCGGGAGAGGATATCCCTCCGGGCGGTCTCCAGAGGCTCACCCGGCACCGGCAATCTGCTGCACCAGGTCTTCGGATGAGTACCTCCTCTGGTCCATTACGCCTCTGGACTCCGGTGCCCCACTCCTGAGGCTCCCTAGGAAATCCTTCCCTTGCGGGACCCAGCAAAGGAAACTGGGCCCCAGGCCTCCAACCGAGTACCTCACCCCAGGCTGAAGGTGCCTGTGATGGAACACGAGCTCCGGGCGTCCAGGCCTAGGCCGCCTGGACACCGACCACGAACCACAGCCCTCAGGCTGAAGGTGCCTGGGACTCGACCCCTTGGCAAAGATGTCCGCCCCCTTTATACCCTCTCCCAGCAACCCCAGCAGGTTCCCCGCCCGCTGTACAGGTGCCGCGAGAGGCCACAAAGGGTACGGCACTGCAGTGATGGTTCAACCTCGGCCCAAAGTGACACCATCATCTACTGGGCCGCAGGGAACTATGCATCACTGGTGTCTTCACCAGTTTTAAACATGATAGAAAAGCACATACCCGCTATATATATATATATATATATATATATATATGTATCTATATATATATATATACATATATATATATGTAACACAACACAGAATGTACCCTTGTGGCTAACAATACTGTGTTGTCAAACAGAAGCCAGTGTTCTAAAAAGACTCAAAAAACATAATGCAAACAAATCACCAGGACCAGATGGCTTACATCCTAAACTTTAGGACAGCTTAATACCCAGAACGGTACCAACCGATTGGCAAAAAAGCAAGCAGAAAAAGTAATTTCAATACACAAAAAAGGGCTGAGATATTTACTTGGAAACTACAGGCCAGCCAGCCTAACATCAATAGTTTCTAAACTATTGGAGGGGGGTGATAAAGAATTATATCTAAGAATTTGCTGATGAAAAAACCTCTTTAGTAGTAATCAGCATGGATTTATGAAAAGTCTTAATTGCTGGACCAACCTATTAAAGTGGATGTAAACCCACTCTCATCCTTTCTAAACTACTACCATAGTGCTGATCTATAAGGATATAGATGCCTCCTGCATGTATCCTTATCTATCAAATGTCTCCCCTCTGTCTGTTATGAGACCTGAAAAACTGCAGATTCTGTGGGTGGATCTGTTGTCTGGAGCTCGGTGGGTGGAGTCGTGATGTCAGTAGACTCCCCGCCCACCTCTACACTCCCCTTGTCAACATGCATTTTATCCTGTGTATTCCTTCTGCTATGATCACTAACATCCAGTCAAAATTCAGAAAAGTAACCACATGACCTCAGAAAAGGAGTGGGGGTGGGAATTAAAAAATAATGATAGTGCACGAGATATGTAAATTACCTGTCACTCAAAGCAAGGGGGTGGAACAGACAAAGGTAACTCTGTTTGTCCGTTTTATCTCACTGAACAATAAAAGAGGATTGCTCAGAGCTGGATTAACTCTTTGTGACAAGACCTGGCACAAATGATAGGAAATCTAATGCCGCGTACACATGATCGATTTTCTCGACGGTGAAAAATCAATGGGAAAAACGAGGAACGGCTTGTTCCCCTACACACGGACGGTTTTCCCAACATTTGTTTTCTTGGTCGAGAAAAACGACCGTGTGTGGGCTCCCCGGCAGTGTTTCCCTATGGGAAAACTGCAGCGGAAAAAAATGCCGTGAATCACGAGGAGAAAAATTAGAGCATGTTCTAATTTTTCTCGTCGTGATTAATGCCGTTTTTCTCGTCGGGAAAAATTACCAAAAGCCCACACACGGTCGTTTTTCTCGTCAAAGAGAAAAAATTACATTTTTCCCAACGATAAAAATGGTCGTGTGTACGTGGCATTATACACTACATTGTGACAGCAAAAAAAGAAAATAAAAAATTTCGGGTTTACATCCACTTTAACATTCTATGAGGAAGTAAGCTGTAATCTGGATAGAGGATGCCCTATGGATGTAGTATATCTAGATTTTGCCAATGCATTTGATACTGTACCACAAAGACACAAAATTTACAAAAGAAGGTCTGTTGGTGTTGAAGATAGGGTATGTACTTGGATAGAAAACTGGTTAAAGAAGCACCAAAGGTCCAAAGGGTGGTGATAAATAGTATATCTTCTGAATGGTCTGGAGTTGTAAGGGGGTGCACCAAGGCTCTGTCCTGGGACCAATTCTGTTGAACTTGCTCATAAACAACATAGAGGTGGGTATAAATAGCTCAATCTCAGTATTTGCTGACTATACAAAGCTTAGCAGGGTCATAATCTCACAACAGGATATTGCAACTCTACAGGAAAACCTTGATCAATTAGAGAGGTGGGCAACTACATGGAATATGAAGTTTAATGTGGGAAAATGTAAAGTAATGCATTTAGGAGTTAACGCACAAATGCAAGTTACATACTAGGGGAGAACCTCTGGGGGAATCAAGGATGGAAAAGGACCTAAGGGCAATGCCAAGCTGCAGCAAGCAAATCCAGTGGGGTTTTGGCATGCATTAAAAAGGGTATTTATTCCTGAGATAAAACTATAATTCTACCAAACTCTAGTTCAGTCACACCTTGAGTTTCTGGTCCATTTCTGGTTACCAGTCCTCAAAAAGGTAGTGTTAGAACTCGAGAGGGTCAAGAGAATGGCAACAAAGCTAGTAAGAGAGAGCTGGAGGACCTCATTAAACTTATTTTCACTGGAGAAGAGATGCCTAAGAGGCAGGGCTGGACTGGGACAAAAATTTGGCCCTGGACTTCATACAGACTGGCCCACTTTAATTTTGAGTGTCACCAATAGCACCCCCTTACATCAGTGTCCCCATCAGCGGTCCCCTTACATCAGAGTGTCCCCAATACCAGCAGCCCCCTTACATCAGAGTCCCCATTACCATCAGAGTCCCCATTACCAGCAGCCCCCTTACATCAGAGTCCCCATTACCAGCAGCAGTCCCTTACATCAGAGTCCCCATTACCAGCAGCCCCCTTACATCAGAGTCCTCATTACCAGCAGCCCCCCTTACATCAGAGTCCCCATTACCAACAGCCCCCCTTACATCAGAGTCCCTATTACCAGCAGTCCCCCTTACATCAGAGTCCCAATTACCAGCAGCCCCCTTACATCAGAGTCCCCATTACCAGCAGCCCCCTTACATCAGTGTGTCCCCCCTCTCCTCCCCCTCCCACATGTACTCACAGTAATGAAGGCAGCATCTCTTGTTCCTCTCTCCAGTCATCGTGTGATAAGTGACAAGTGATAAGTGGAGAGAGGAAGGAAAGTCTGCAGGATGTCTATCTCCCCCTGCAGGCTGGAGGGAGCAAATAGCCTAATTCTCTCTCCACTCCAGCAAGTGACAGGAACATCTCCTCCGTGAGTGAATGCAATACTACACACACTGACTGTTCTGCTGTCTAACGTCACACCGCTGGGACGGGCCTGGGGCTGTACACTTAGGAGGACATGGAGGGAAGTGTCGTGGCCGCAATGAAGGCTATTGGCTGGCCCCGCCGGGTGCAGGCATAATGTGACAGATCAGAGTGAGTGACACAGTGAAACAGCCGAACCGGCCCACTCACCAATCAGCCCACCGGGAATCTACCGGCAGTCCCGATGGCCAGTCCATCCCTGCTAAGAGGTGACATGATCATAATATATAAATATCTTAATGGTGACTCTAGCATAGGGAATAAACTATTTGGTATCAGGTAGTTTAACCACTTGCTGCCCGCCCACTGTCAAATGACAGCGGGGTGGTGCGGCTCTCATTCTGAGATGACGCCCCAGAACGGCTGCTCTCATGCCGCCCGCGGGGGCGTGCAAGGTGGCGATTGCGGCTGTGCCATGTTGCTAGGACACATTGCAATCCAGTTCTTTATAAAGAGCCGTGGCCGCGGCTCCTTAACCTAGTGATCGGCTGTGTCCAATCGCGGTCGGTCACATGTAAACACGGAGATGCCGGTAATCGGCCCTCCTCGTCTCACACTGACAAAGTGTGTGGCGAGGAGAGCCAATCAGCGGCATCTCCTCGCAGGGGAACATCTACACAAGTAATCAGGGCAATGATCATCAGTGCCCTGATTACAATACAGCGCCAGTGCCAGCAATACAATACAGCAATCAGTGTCCACCAGTACCCACCAGTGCCAGCAATCAGTGCACACCAGTACCCACCAGTGCCAGCAATCAGTGCCCACAAGTGACACCAATCAGTGCCCATTAGTGAAGCCAGTCAGTTCTGGCTATCAGTGTCACCTATCAGTGCTGCCCATCAATGCCCATCACTGCTGCTCATCAATGTCCATCAGTGTCGCCCATCAGTATCGCCTATCCGTGCCACCTATCAGTGCCCATCAGTGCCACCTATCAGTGCTCATCAGTGCCACCTATCAGTGCCCATAAGTGTGGCATATTAGTGCCTCCTCATCAGTGCCACCTAATCAGTGCCCATAAGTGCCGCCTCATCAGTGCCCAAAAGTGCCACCTCATCAGTGTCCATCAGGACAGCCTATCAGTGCCCATCAGTGCCACCTCATCAGCGCACATCAGTGAAGGATAAAATTACTTATTTACAAAATTTACTGACAGAAACTAAGAAAAACTTTTTGTTTTTCAAAATTTTCTGTCTTTTTTTTTTTATATATAAAAAAAACAGCAGTGAAATGAGTTTACACTTAAACTAACAGTCTTTTTTTTATTTATTGTTAGGGCGGCAAGGATCCACAATCGATGGTGGCAGCAGGATGTGTGGATAATTTAGAAAACTTTTAGATGGGCATCTTATCTAACACAATATACAGGCATATGGGAAATGGTAAAGACATAATTACACACACATCCATACAGGTTAACCACTTGCCGACCAGCTCACGTACATTTACTGCGGCAGGTTTGCTCTCCTGCGCAAACCGACATATCTGTACGTTGGTCCGTGCAAGGAGGATAGCGGGTGCCGCCATTACTGGCAGATCGCCGCCATTACTAGTAAAAACAATAAAAAAATAAAAATAAAAGTCCCTAAATCTATTGTAGACGCAATAACTTTTGCGCAAACCAATCAATATGAGCCTATTGTGTTTTTTTTTTACCACAAATATGTAAAAGAATACGTATCGGCCTAAACTGATAAATACATTTGTTTTTTATATTTTATTTTTGGATATGCATTAAAGCAAATATTTTTTTTCAAAATTGTCGGTCTTTTTTTGCTTATACCGCAGAGGTGATCAAATACCACCAAAGGAAAGCTCTATTTGTGGGGAAAAAAAGGATGTAAATTTTGTTTGGGAATAGCGTCGCACGGCCGCGCAATTCGCAGTTAAAACGACGCAGTGCCGAATCGCAAAAAATGGCCTGGTCAATAAGGGAGCAAATCCTTCCGGGCTGAAGTGGTTAAACTGGATGAACTGGTGTCTTTTTTTTAACTTAATCAATTATGTAACTATTCATGTTGTGATTTATTCTTTTGCAAGAATTGCAAGAATTGTAGCAGTTTGTTAAATGAAGTTTAGTAAGAGCCCATTCACACAGGGGCAGAACGACTTGTCCCGCGACTGTGCCGGGCGATCTGAAGACGACTTCAAAGGTGACTTCAAAAATGACTTCTGTATTGAAGTCAATGGAAGTCGCCCTGAAGTCGTCTTGAAGTAGTACAGGAACCTTTTTCTAAGTCGGAGCGACTTCAGTCGCTCCTATTAGAACGGTTCCATTGTACAGAACGGGACGCGACTTGTCAGGCGGCTGAGTCGCCTGACGAGTCGCACCTGTGTGAATGAGGTCTAATACTCTTATGAATGTTGTGAATTACAGGAATAGTAGCTTTACGAATTTCCAAACACCCTAACGCTGAGCAGTCTTGGAATTTGAAATACAGTATACTGGTTTAGTTACATAGCAAGAATGTCTCAATTATTTATTGATTAATTTTTGCTGCTTCGCTTTGAAAATGTTTTTTTTTGAGAAAATCATATTTTTTTTCCTTGCTGTCCTCTTTGCCTTTAAAGGTAGAAAAAAGAAAGGCAAAAATTATAATTGTTAAATCAGGAGAACTGTTGGCAAATCAGTATGGTCGGATTTTAGAAAGTTGTTTTTTGTTTTCTTTACTCTTCATGTTAATTGAATTAACATCTGGTAACCATACCTACTCTCAGGTAGTATCCCAACTTTATTTGTAAGTGCAGTAAGGATACTGCTTGCAAGAGTTCAGGCAAAGAATACTACTTTACCTCCATCTAGTGGCTACTTTATATAATAACCAAAACTGTTTTTAGAAATTCAGGACTATGATTGAATATTTATCTAGCTGTCAGATCTATACAGCGGTATACCATTCAGCATAGTACAACTGGAATTCATACAGATTTGTGTAAACAATGAACAATTACCTAAATATACTGAGGTTTAAGGAGCCATATATGCCACACTGCTTGGAATACACTTTTTACAGCTTTATCTGTGTTCCAGCTAAACAAGTTAACTCTTGAGAGTTGAGTTCATTTTTTTTTAACTTGCAGGTTAGTCTAAAAAAAAAAAAGTTCCCAAGGAAAAATCATCACAGTACTATACTCTTCATTTGATTTAGTTTTGTGGTTTTATTCCATACTTTATTTCCCAGGTACTGTATATTTAAGTTTAAATGAGAAGTATCATTTTATTTAAATCACCATACCAGAAAGCCTTTAATATGTCCACTGCTCCAAAGGAAATTATAAAAAATATACCCCCAGACTACAGACACTTACTTCTATCCACTTTTACACCAAATAAATAACATTTAACGTTTGGGTGTCATTACTTCTATTGCTGAATAATCATCAATAATCATCATTTTCTAAATATTTTACTAGCTATCAGCTAGTTTTTTTTATAAATACATCTATCCATTTTATTTAAACATGTAAAAATCAAATAAAAAAAACATCTACAGATAATACCAAACTGAGACAAGAGCTCAGCGGGTTCTGCCCATGGGACATGCGCGGATAAGCAGGGGATCATTTCGCTTTGTAAAAGAGGCCTAAGGTGGTTTTGAACACATTGTGCGTATTGCTGTATATACAGTGCCTTGAGAAAGTATTCACACCCCTTGAAAATTTCCACATTTTTCCACCAAAAACCTAAATTTATTTTATTGGGACTTTATGTGATAGACCAACACAAAGTGGCACATAATTGTGAAGTGGAAGGAGAATGATAATAGGATTTTTGTACTCACCGTAAAATCCTTTTCTCTGAAGTCCATGGATGGACACAGCTCCTTATAATTATTGACTTGTGGGTTATGTTCCTTCTATTAGGAGAGGACTGCCACACAAGTCAAGAATTATAAGGAGCTGTGTCCGTCCATGGACTTTAGAGAAAAGGATTTTACGGTGAGTACAAAAATCCTATTTTCTCTTTCGTCCATGGACTGACACAGCTCCTTATAATTCTTGACTTGTGTGGCAGTCCTCTCCTAATAGACAGAACATAACCCACAAGTCAAGAATTATAAGGAGCTGTGTCTGTCCATGGACTTCAGAGAAAAGAATTTTACGGCGAGTACAAAAATCCTATTTTCTCTTTTGTCCATGGACGAACACAGCTCCTTATAATTCTTGACTTGTGGGTTATGTTCCGTCTATTAGGAGAGGACTGCCACTTAGGTTTTTATTAATAAATTCATATCTCTAATGTTATTAAAGCGTTAGTTAACCTTTCCAGAAAAAATGGATCAGAGAGATTCTGATTAGTCAGTGCCTGCACAGTGAATCTCTCTTTCAAATACCTGGATCACTGGACTGGCGGCGTGGGCACTAACAGCTAAGAATCTTTGGAATTAAGTACATCGGAGACACGGGGTGGGGGTGTACAGTGTTAGTTTTTAATTTTCTTTAAATGTGAACTAACACTTTAATATATTTACAGTTTATATAACATATACAGTACATATACCTGTAACATACAAATGTTTAGAGGTCCCTTTAAGACAGGGGTGCTCAACCTGTGGCCCTTGGAGCCCTCTGATGTGACTAATTTCTATTAGTATTCTGGTGAGTGCAATGTGGTGGAGGATTTGCACTATTGGATATATTGACTGAATATGCACTTTTCCTTGTCTACTGCACGGAAGCACTTTGTAGTTGAGAGTGTCAATACTTTCCAGTTTTTGGAATCTTATTATGCAGACTATTTGAATGAACTCACACAACTAAATGATCTAATTGAGCACCTTTATTAGAGCAATTTTATGTTGATATATTGATATTTGACTTATTTCTTGTGAACATAAGTGATTTATTTTTATGAACAGTTTATATTTCTTTAGACATCTGTTAGGTTGGGAAAACTTAAAACGCGGCAAAATCCCACTGCGATTTTAATGCAATTTCATCGCGTTTTGCGGCCAACGGTCAAAACGTTCCTATCCTCCTAGTTTAGAAGCTTTGGCAAAAAAACGCCAAAGGCTCCTAAACTCAAGTTTAGGAGCTGTAGTGTACATGAAGCCTAATATATTATTAAAGTGTAACTAAAGTCAGAATTTATTTTCAAATTAAAATAACAAACATGTAATACTCACCTGCTCTGTGCAGTTGTATTGCACAGAGTGGCCCGATCCAACTCTTCTCGGGTTCCCGGCTGCGATCTTGGCTCCTCCTCTTCTTTTTCCATCCCCATAGCAAGCCGTTTGCTATGGGGACACGCTGTGCTTGCTCACTCCTGACCTGTGTGTCTATGGAGCCGCGCTTCATAGACTTACACAGCGGCCCTCCCCGTATTTCCTCTTTACTGCATTTGATCGACAGCAGCAAGAGCCAGTGGCTCCTGCTGCTGCTCGAATGCTGTGTGAAGAGGAAGTAAGGGGAGAATAGATGCATCTGTGTACAGCGCTCACCTCTTCTTCCCTCTCTTCCTCTTCATCCAGGGGAAGGGGGGCACAGGGAACTGGAAATGTTTTTTTACCTTAATGCAATCAATACATTAAGGTAAAAAAACGTTTTTAGGTTTAGTAACACTTTTTGGTGCTGCACTTTTTGTTTGCTGTAACTAATTATAAAGTTTGATCTGGAGTATAGCATCTAAAACCACCCTCTTCCTGACTGACAATGCTGTTATCTAAAGGTGTCTCTGTTGCTCCTTCATCCAGAGTGTAGGTACTCTAATACAGAAGGTGTGTAACTTACTGGTGTAGCCAGGTGCCTGCCTCCTTCATGTGCATCTCTCCCTTAACTTCCCTCCACTTATTGTTGCTATTCTGCGGACTTTCTCCTACCTTTGTGACACTGCCATTAGAACAAATGGCTGGGCTGCTGCAGAGTACGGATTGTGTGTGTCTGTTTGATCCCACCGCTGGGATCAGTGTTTACAGAGTGGGCTGTGTGTGTACAGCAGCCAGCTCTCACCACTCACTTTCTTGCTGCCACTTCCCTGCACTGTGATTAGAGCAGCTTTGTGTAACATCCCCCTCACTCCTGCCCCCTCCACCCTTACTGTAGTGTACCTGAACTAATCAGAGGTGGGGAGAGGACTTGCTATGCAGCTGCTAAGGATCATGGAATATGTAGTCCAAAAAGGAGTGCCGTGCAATGGAAGCTATGGGCTCTGGACTTTTGTGAGCAGGAAATCCTGGGTATTAAAGGACAAATGTGTAGGGATCTGGTTAGACTAGTGCAGGGAATGGTACAATGCAGACCTGTTGCTAGGGTCTGTGCACTGTCAGAGAGAACAGAGTCTGTACAGAGATTGGGTGCTTTCACTGTGTCTATGGGAGCCTGAGGACTGTGCTGCAGAGAGACAATTTGCTAAGCTAGGACCGGAGCTGAGACACTAAGCCTTGTGAGGACCTGATCGTGAGGGCTGAGACTTATGGGACAACTGATTAGCAAAGGTACTGGACCTGGTTCGTTGCATAGCGGGAGCAGTGAATGGATCTACAGTCGGGTCCATAAATATTGGGACATGGACACAATTGTAATCTTTTTCGCTCTATACACCACCACAATGGATTTGAAATTAAACAAACAAGATGTGCTTTAACTGCAGGCTTTCAGCTTTAATTTGAGGGTATTTACATCCAAATCAGGTGAACGGTGTAGGAATTACAACAGTTTGTATATGTGTCTCCCACTTTTGAAGGGACCAAAAGTAATGGGACAATTGGCTGCTCAGCTATTCCATGGCCAGGTGTGTGTTATTCCCTCATTATCCCATTTACAAAGAGCAGATAAAAGGTCCAGAGTTCATTTCAAGTGTGCTATTTGCATTTGGAATCTGTTGCTGTCAACTCTCAATATGAGATCCAAAGAGCTATCACTATAAGTGAAGCAAGCCATTATTAGACTGAAAAAAAAAAAAAACATCAGAGAGATAGCAAAAACATTAGGTGTGGCCAAATCAACTGTTTGGAACATCCTTAAAAAGAAAGAACGCACCGGTGAGCTCAGCAACACCAAAAGACCCGGAAGACCACGGAAAACAACTGTGGTGGATGACCGAAAAATTCTTGCCCTGGTGAAGAAAACACCCTTCACAACAGTTGGCCAGATCAAGAACACTCTCCAGGAGGTAGGTGTATGTGTGTCAAAGTCAACAATCAAGAGAAGACTTCACCAGAGTGAATACAGAGGGTTCACCACAAGATGTAAACCATTAGTGAGCCTCAAAAACAGGAAGGCCAGATTAGAGTTTGCCAAACAACATCTAAAAAAGCCTTCACAGTTCTGGAACAACATCCTATGGACCGATGAGACCAAGATCAACTTGTACCAGAGTGATGGGAAGAGAAGGTTATGGAGAAGGAAAGGAACTGCTCATGATCCAAAGCATACCACCTCATCAGTGAAGCATGATGGTGGTAGTGTCATGGCATGGGCATGTATGGCTGCCAATGGAACTGGTTCTCTTGTATTTATTGATGATGTGAGTGCTGACAAAAGCAGCAGGATGAATTCTGAAGTGTTTCGGGCAATATTATCTGCTCATATTCAGACAATTGCTTCAGAACTCATTGGGCGGCGCTTCACAGTGGAGATGGACAATGACCCGAAGCATACTGCGAAAGCAACCAAAGAGTTTTTTTAAGGGAAAGAAGTGGAATGTTATGCAATGGCCAAGTAAATCACCTGACCTGAATCTGATTGAGCGTGCATTTCACTTGCTGAAGACAAAACTGAAGGGAAAATGCCCCAAGAACAAGCAGGAACTGAAGAAAGTTGCAGTAAAGGCCTGGCAGAGCATCACCAGGGATGAAACCCAGCGTCTGGTGATGTCTATGCATTCCAGACTTCAGGCTGTAATTGACTGCAAAGGATTTGCAACCAAGTAATAAAAAGTGAAAGTTTGATTGATGATTGTTACTCTGTCCCATTACTTTTGGTCCCTTAAAAAGTGGGAGGCACATATACAAACTGTTGTAATTCCTGCACTGTTCACCTGATTTGGATGCAAATACCCTCAAATTAAAGCTGAAAGTCTGCAGTCAAAGCACATCTTGTTCGTTTCATTTCAAATCCATTGTGGTGGTGTATAGAGCCAAAAAGATTAGAATTGTGTCGATGTCCCAATATTTATGGACCTGACTGTACCGAGTTTAACCCCTTGCTGACAACAGTTGAGATAATGCTAACTGAGACTGCCCCTACTTAGCAGCCCATCTGTCATCCCTTGTGTACAGTCTCAAAGGGACAGCTGCATATGCACCACCTACAAAGGGGCCCAACCAAAAGCCAGCCAACACTGACAGTTAGATCCGATAGTGGAGTTAAAGGGGTTTTAATTCTTAATTTTTTTTTTTCTTAAAATAAACATGCTTTACTTACCTGCTCTGTGCAATGATAAGTATAACAAAAAAGCCCCAAACCTCCTCTTCTGGGGTCCCTCGCTGGCGATCTTGGATCTTGGCTCCTCTTTCCTGAGTGCCCCATAGCACTCATGTGGGCTCTATAGACACACACAGTGTGGCTTAGCCCCGCCTTCTGCTCCCTTCTCACTGGATTTGACTGACAGCAAGCTGATTTGACTGACTACAAAGTCTCTTGTGAGAAGACAGAGAGGGGAGAAGCAAAGAGGTGGTGCTATGCTCAATATTACCAAATCCCAAATGTCGGACAGGGAGCTGTACACAGAGGTCGACTGTCATCTGGTTTCTGCTGTACTGGTTGATTTTGGGAGATATTCGGCTGTACCCAGCATAAGTAGTGGCATTCCTCTATTACTGCCTGGATGGTGGAAATGAGTTTAGTGATAGTGGGACTAATAGACCCACTCCATAAATAAACATGGCTTAGAGACAAATCAAGCCCTGATGACCCCTGTGGGAAGATGAACGGTGGTGGTGTGTTAACTGCTGTGTTATCTTGACCTAAATAGGAACAATGTGCTGTCAATTAATGAAGTTCATGGGATGAGCTGGACATGGCCAGCCACTGTCCGACAGTATGGAAGAGGGCTATTAGTACATACTTACCAATTGTCCAGAATTGGCCGGGACAGTCCTGGTTTTTGGTCTGTTTTCCTGTGACATCTGTGTCATGTAATTTCAACATTATCTGTGTTTCCTGGTCACAACGGATACAAAAAGCCGAGGATGTGGCATGGGGAAGAGATTTTTTTCTGGTGAATAAAGCACTGGAAGGAGTAGAGCAGGGGCCATTGTTTGGGGTGAGATTATGTGAACTGATGTCTTAGTGGGTTACTTTGAATGTGGGAGAAGAAAGTGGTAATGGAGATGAGCTTCAAGCTGTGCCTAGTGTAGCACTAGAGAAGCATCAACAGCGAAAGGTAGACAGTGTTACAGTAACTGCAGAGGTATATGGGGATTGCGGGGAGGGGGTTTAGAGAGGTTGCCGAGCTGTGCTGGGACATTAGTGGCAGATGTATGTGAGGGGGTACAGTGGCGTAGAAGTGCTTGGGCAGTGGTGACAGAGGTGTGCAGAGAGTGCAGAGGTGGAAAAGGTGTGTATGGGGTGCATTGAAGAAAGATTTGAGCATGGGGAACAGTTGTGAAAGTGGTGTTTAGGGGTTCTGATGGTGCAAGGGTTGAAATAGCATGTAGAGGTGAGCAGTGGTAGAAGATGTTTTCAGGAGGTGCTGTGTGTTAAATACTCCTGACCTCTGCTGACTGATGTAATCTGAGCATACAGTGTGCAGTGTGCATACCGTGTAAACTACAAATGCATGACTGCCATATTCTGTACACTGCGCTGTAAGGTACTTACCCCTTGCTGTTTTATGTCACATGCTGTACATATGTCAATTGTGCTGTACATAACATTTTCCTGACCATTGCTCTCTGCACATTACTTACTTCGTACCAAAGTGTTCATTGGCTTTACAGTTTCCGTTAGGGATGAGCTTCGAGTTTGCGTCAAACACACGTTCGACTCGAACATCGGCCGTTCGATGAAGATCGAACGTTATGGTCCGTTCTCGCTAAATTCGTGTTGTACGACGCGGCCCATAATTCACTGCGGCATCGCAGTGCATTGCTGGCTGATGATTGGCCAAGCATGCACTATGACCCGCATGCTTGGCCAATCACAGCACGGAAAAAACGGAGAGCCGTAATTGGCCAAAGCCAGGGTGGCTTTGGCCAATTATGGCTCAGGGGGTTTAGTACACGCCCCACACTATATAAGGCCGCCTGGAAGTCGGCCTTGTGTAGTGTGTTGCCGTTTGTGTAAGAGGCAGTGTCAGAGAGATAGACAGTGTCATTTATATTGAGTTAGATAGAGCAGGCAGGCGAGTCAGTTAGCTGCTGTTACAGTGTGTAGAGGATATATATGTGTAGCGGCCTCACCCCATCTTCTCTGTCTAGGGGTATGTTGTAGGTGAGGGTGAGATACGCTACGGCCCATGTCCTCCCCATTGTAGCAGTTGAGGTGAAGGCCAGTACTAAGTATTCTTCTTGGGCCTGTGTGTTTCTATTCACAACCAAGTCTTGCTGTGCTGACACTTCCCCTTCGCTCCCATCAACCAGAGTTCCACACACAGATAAGGATCCAACACTTCTTTTATTGTAACACACACAATAAACAGTTCTTTGTTAGCCAATTAGTTGAGATCCATAAACAGTTCAATACGGTGGGGTGAGCAGGTCGAGGCACTGTCCTAATGATAAACTAAACCACTGTGGTTTCACCAGCGGTTGCTATAGCCATTGGCTAGAGAGAGGAACTTGAAACTTATGAGTCTCTACCAGCGACTCGGAAGAACATGAATGGAGTACCTTCGCTGCGTTGCGGCCCCTATCAGGGGGAAGATGTCCCTCCAAGGGAGTTACCAGAGGCCCCTCCGTCACCAGGTTGATGCTGCTCCGGACTCTTCAGATGGGTAACCTCTCTGGCCTCCTCACCTCAGACATGGGCCCCATCCACCTCAGGGTCCCTCGGACTCATCCGCCCTAGCGGAGCCCAGACGAAGTTACTGGGCCCCAGGCCTCCGGTGTAGTACCTCACCCCAGGCTTAAGGTGCCTGAGATGGACGCCAACACTGCTCTGACCAGGCCATGGGCGACTGGGCTGGAACTCCGGACCGACCGCACCCAGGCCTAAGGTGCCTGGGCGCCGGATGTAGAAAAAGACCTTGTGGCGAGGGCGTATCTCCCCTTTATCTCCTCCCTTGACGTCACAGCAGGTTCTCCGCCCCCGCTGTACCACCTCCGGAACGGGACAAAAAGGACAGCACTGCGGCAGTGATTCTACCTCGACCTGGGGGAACACCGCCACCCCAGGCCAAGGAGAATAGTACACCACCAAAGTCCTCCACGACTGAAAGTGGTCCAAATCCTCTATGATTTACACACACCTGGGTCATACTACCACCCAGGTGTATCCCCCTAAATTTAGACCCCGCTACATAGGCATCCTAGGTGTTGTATATATATTTATACACTGTATTGAGTTTAGCTAGATCCGTTCCTGTTAGTCTCTGTACTGTGACAGGCAGGCAGGTGATTGAGCTAGCTGCAGACAGTCAGTGTTTCACTTAGGGCTCTTTCACACGGACGGACCGTTCAGGTCTGCCTGTCAGTTTTTTAGGCGGACCTGAACGGATGCTCTATGTACCCCTATGGAGCCAGGGATGTCAGCGGTGACATGTCCGCTGACATCTGACCTGCTCCGATCCACCAAAGTGTGACGGAGGAAAACCCTACTTTTCCATCCGTCTGTGGATCAGGTCGGATGACAACAGACTCTACGGTCTGTCGTCATACGATCCCCCATAGGGGAGAGCGGCGCTCTGACAGGTCGGTCCCCGCGCAGTGTGCGGAGACAGACCTGTCATCTGCCTGCTGCTCAGTGGGGATCGACGGAGCGATCCCCGCTGAGCAAAGTGGAACCCACACACAGACACGGATCGTGTGAAAGGGGCCTTAGTGTACTACTGTGTGCTTTGCATAGCGATCACCTAAAGCTCACCTGGATACAGTTATTCTCTATACTGTGACAGGCAGGCCGGTGATTGTGCTAGCTGCAGACAGTCAGTGTTTCACTTAGGGCTCTTTCACACGGACGGACCGTTCAGGTCTGCCTGTCAGTTTTTTAGGCGACCTGAAGGGATGCTACATGTACCCCTATGGAGCCACGGATGTCAGCGGTGACATGTCCGCTGACATCCGACCCGCTCCGGTCCGCCAAAGTGTGACGGAGAAAAACCCTACTTTTCCATCAGTCTGCGGATCGGATCGGATGAGAACGGACTCTACGGTCTGTCGTCATCCGATCCTTCATAGGGGAGAGTGGCGCTCTGACAGGTCGGTCCCTGCCCAGTGTGCGGAGAAAGACCTGTCATCTGCCTGCTCAGCGGGGATCGACGGAGCGATCCCCGCTGAGCAAAGCGGAGCCCGCACACGGACACGGATCGTGTGAAAGGGACCTTAGTGTACTACTGTGTGCTTTGCATAGCATTCACCTAAAGCTCACCTGGATACAGTTATTCTCTATACTGTGACAGGCAGGCCGGTGATTGTGCTAGCTGCAGACAGTCAGTGTTTCACTTAGTGTACTACTGTGTGCTTTGCATAGCATTCACCTAAAGCCTAAATTTTTGATTTATTACTTTGCAACAGGGCTCATTGCTGCGCTCTAAGTACAGTTTCTGTAAGGGCTTACAGTGTTGTGACACCAGCACCACCACCAAAGGCCTAATTTTTTCTACCACTGTTCAACAGTGGCATGTAAATACAATTCGGTGTTCCACCATCTACCCAAGATACACAAAGGGTTAAGTCCCTTGACAGGTAGACCTATCGTTGCAGGGATTGGATCCCTTAATGAACTGGACAGTCAGCTGCAGCCCCTGGTGGTTAATCTGCCAGGATATTTAAAAGACAGCAAGCAGCTTTTGTCCAAATTAAACCATATTAAGTGGAATTCACAATATCGATGGATAAGCTGCGATGTTGTCAGCCTTTATTCCAGCATCCCCCATGGCCCAGGCATATTAGCGGTAGCTACCTTTTTGAGGGAATCAGGAAAATTCTCTCTGGTTCTTCAGGATTTTATTTTACAGGTTCTTGAGTATTTACTCACTCATAATTTTTTTATGTTCGACGGGGGCTACTATCTCCAGAAGTGCGGGGCCTCTATGGGGGCTAAATTTTCGCCCTCCCTAGCCAACCTGTTCATGGGTTGGTGGGAGAGGTCCCTCATTTTTGGACATGGTAGCCCCCGCCGATTGGATACAGTGTTTTTTTGTCGCTACATTGACGACCTCTTGTTCATTACATCTGACCCCGCAGCAGTTCTAGATGACTGGTTATCCTATTTTAATGAGAACTCTCTCAATTTGAAATTTACAAGCAATTTAGATACCAACACCATCAGTTTTCTTGATGTCATGCTTACGGGTGTAGGCGACAACATCATTACCAACTTACACAGGAAGGAAGTGGCGGGCAATGCCCTCTTGAGGGCTGACTCAGCACACCCTGGTCATACCATTAAGGGGGTACTGTATGGCCAATTTATTCGGCTCAAGTGTATATGTAGCGAACCTGAGAGCTTCAACAAAGAAGCTGAACAGATGGCCTGCCGCTTTCAACATAGGGGTTACCCTCTTAGTATAATTAATAAAGCATTACACACTGCTAGAACAATACCAAGAGAAAGCTTGCTTTCAAATTCCCCCTCAAATAAGGAGAAGAGGTTGACACGTGGGACTTTTGACAAGGCACCGTTTTTTTCCACACCCTTCAGTTCTGAATTTACTAAAATTAAAAACACCATTACAAAATATTTGCCAATTTTGTTTAACGATGCCGCATATAGTAAGATTCTGTCCGAAGGGATAAAGTCGGTCTCAAGGCGGGCACCGACTCTGGGGGGGTCTCTCTCCCCCAGTTTGTTCACAAGTAAAAAAATGGGCCATAATTGGTTGACTTTCAGAGGTACATTCAGATGTGGGGGCAAAAGTTGTGATTACTGCTGCTTTGTCAAAAGAGGAGATCAGTTGAAATCATATACAAATGGAAGAAGTTTTGATATTAAACAGTTTATAAACTGTAACACGAAATACGTTGTATATGTGATATCCTGTGAAGCGTGCGGTGTACAGTATGTTGGGCGGACCATCCGCAGACTAAGAGATCGTTTGCGGGACCATCTATATGATATAGAAATAAATAAAAAAACGAATGTGGCCCAACACTGGAACATTGCACATGATAAAGATACGTCCCAACTATTTATACAGGGCATTGAAAATGTGAAGGTTCCCATCAGAGGTGGGGACAGGTTCAGGATGCTGTGCAGGCGCGAGGTTTTTTGGATCTTTTCTCTACACACGAGAATACCCCTGGGCCTTAATTTTGAGTGGGATGTATCCCACTACTACGACTGATTTGGGGATCTTTTTGATCCACATTTTTCAGTCATTTACATTTCATACTTTAGTCATCTATACATGTTAACACAAACGGCCCTAGCCCCGCGCTCTGCCTGCATCCTGAGCCGGTTCCATCACCCATCCTTAGTTTCGACATGTTTGTGTTTTGAGTTCCATCTGATTTTCCAGTTGTTCTTCTACTTTTCCCTAACCTTTTGGCCTGTGACATACATTTTTCCATACACAATGGCAACATGTATGCCCCACAAGGTTTCATCATTTTCCATGGGTCAATGGATCCACGGACGAGAATTTGGCCGTCAGTAACTACATGGGATCATGTGTACATAGATGGGTATCGGCTACATTTTACGTAATGCCCACATCACATACATATCTCTAGAGGATATTGCTTCCATCTCATATCTCCACTTTTCTTTCTTCTTACCATCTTTTCATCTTTGAGGGTTCCCGAAGGGTATATACACATTGCTTTTTCTATGCAATATAATCTCCTTCATATGCAGTAAGAGTTCCACATAGTCCATGCCATTATATATCCCCATTCCTTTCAGTCGATTATATACATAGAAAATCTTTTTATAAAAATCGTTCTTTTACAAATCTATTCTCGACAGGAATTTGATGATATAATAGTTGCACACCCCTACACCCCCATAGACATCTTAGAGGTAGTGTAAAGTAATAGGGGAAATGAATAGTATTATTTTATTACATTTTATTACATTTTTTATTATGGTGTTTTTGCTTTTCTTTTCTTTTCTTGTTTCTTTCCCCCCTTTTTTTGGGGTTCAATAACAATATATGGGCTGAGTGATTTGTTTTACTAACATTTTTTCACTAAGCGTAATGCTTTTCATTATCTATTGGCACCTATAAATCCCCACACACATATATACACGGTTCGCCTTTTGTTTACATAGGCCCACTGTGTTTTTTTTAGAAACAAGTATTTTAGCTAGGTCTAGCTGTCTTTTTAAGATAAACAAAAAATAATATGCCTTGCCATTTATAGATATACATCTAATAAGAGATTAATGGATACAACACAGCTTTACAACTACAGGCAATCAGTTTGTTTATGTATGTGACAATGAACCATGCTTATAAGATACTTAATAGCTGCCTAATACCTTTAAACATGTAATAATACACACATTTGAGTTAGACAAAATATTTGAATATATCTAATAGGTGAGAACACAAACATGGTGATTGGAACATAGAAATAAATTAATACAGATAAAAACATAAAAATAATGCATATGAATTTTCTATATTCACCATGGTTTCTGTACTAATTGGATTGAGACTTTATATATTTATTCTCACTTTTATGATGCTGTTATTCACTGTTCTTTTATTCTTTATTTTTTCTTCTTCCTAATTATTTTTACGTATTTATCTATTCTTTCACTATACATATTTACACTTTATTACCTCATCACCTTTATCCGTCATTTCACCTTATACACAGTGCTACATAAATAACTAAAAAACGGAAAATAATAATGATTTTTCATATATTCACTATATATAATAATTTTTGTAATTTTTGTGCTTTAGTTCATTTATATCTTTATGCATCACAAGTAATATGTGTCTATGTGTACATGTATATATATATATATATATATATATATATATCTTTTTGCAAAACAAATAGCGAAGCACTTTAATATGAGATTTTTGGTATATATATATATTGGTGTTTATTGTGAAGAAAAGGTTTTTTGTTTCCTTATTTTAGCACATATGTTTCACATATTCATCACTTATGTATAACACAGGTGTTTAATATGAGATTGTCCATCTCGAACACAGTCTTTTTGGAGTCACACACACAGGGAACACCTATTAGTTGCTCCAATCATCTAATTAGATAATTAACTGACCCTGTTTTCAATTAACTTCCTAATGATTATGTGTTTGAAAGTATAAATTTGGTGTGCATTTGTCATGTAAACTAGCTATGAGTAAGCACTGAAATTACGGTGCGAAACGCGTCAGCTTGTCTGCTCTTATTCTTTGCTGTGGTTTGGATTTCCGTGATTTTCCAATAAAGGAATTGTTTTTGGAGTGCGGCTGTCCAATAGTTTCCTTCCATTTTTCGCATTTAAATACAATTCCGGATACAACAGTTGACAGCAGGGCGTTCCAGCGCCCACCAAGAGTAACTGTAAGGGCTTACAGTGTTGTGGCAACACCAACACCTAAGGGGCAAATTTCTACAGAGTATATATGGCAGGCCCCTACTTTCAAACATCCAACTTACAAACGACTCCTACTTGCAAACGGAAGGAGACAACAGGAAGTGAGAGGAAATCTACCCCTAGGAAGGGAAATTCTCTCCTGTAAGAGTTAATATTGGAAAAAGGTGTCTCCTCTCTACTGATGCTTTATCACCAAACCTTGTTTCAATAAAAAAAAACTAATTTTCCAAAGACATTTTTTATTGGGACAGAAAGTGAGGTGAAATGTTCTGAACAGGTGCACAGACAGCAAAACAAATGTTACAGGGGTGATAACCCTTCCCTATGTTTTCCAAAAAGCTTAAAAATAGATTTTTTGGCTAGAGCTACACTTAAACAATGTACCTGTTCCAAATTACAAACAGATTCTACTTAAGAACAAACTATTTTTTGCACCGCCTGTATACGGCTGTTCAGAGTATACAGTATAGGGCCTTTTTTTATTTTGGGTGCGGGGTTCCCCTTAATATCCATACAAGACCCAAAGGGGCTGGTAATGGGCTGGGGTAGGGTGGGGTGATGGGGTATTGCCAGGACCAGACATTACATTAAAGTCGCAAGCAGTTTTAAATGGCTTTTTTTCCTTTAGAAATGTCATTTTGTGCAGGGACATTTCTAAACACGGGAAACACGTGCCACTTCACAGGCATACTTTAGACACCCCCCTAGGTACGATATTTAAAGGAATATTTCACTTTTTTTTTTTCACTTTAGGCATCATTAAAATCACTGCTCCCGAAAAAACGACGGTTTTAAACGATTATTTTTACATTGATACATGTCCCCTCGGGCAGGACCGGGGTCCCCAAACCCTTTTTAGGACAACAACATGCATATTAGGCGTTATAATTAGCACTTTAGATTTCGAACGTTCGCGTAATAGGGTTCTAAAGTTCGTGCGAACGTTCGGTCCGTTCGAAGGTTCTGGTGCGAACCGAACGGGGGGGGGGTTGTTCGGCTCATCCCTAGTTTCTGTTTGTAGAATAGTCACTACTAACCATTTGAATTAAATTCTTCATTAAGCTAGGCTTAACGTATTCACTCACCTTTTATATTATATTTATATTTTATATTATAATATTGTAGCACACCAACTCAGTTACTACTGCCATCTCCCACTTGCTTGCAGTCGGCACACCTGCTACTTGCCCGATATTCCTTCTTTGATTAAAGAGGAGCGAGCGGTATTATTGTTTGGGCATTGCTGCGAGTTACCTCTCTCGAGTGGATCCTTTTTCTTTCTCTGTTGTCTAGGTAAAAGTTCCTCAAAATAACGCCAATGTCCACACACGAGTAAAACCTAAGCAGTAAGGTTTTTTCTTTTATCTTTTTCCAATAACTTGAGTAGGAAGTAAGAAGATGAGAGAAGTAGGGGGCAAAGCTTCAGGCACGCAACACTTACAGCACAGTGTTAAACTTTTGTCATCACTCAAGCCTGAGTGAGTATTGCTCACCCGGATAGTCCCTTTGAGAGCGGTTCTAGCAGCCGGGATGGAGCACAAATCAATCTTTTCCTTTCCTGAGTATCTAGGGATACGATCGGGGAATCCTCTGCCACAGAATCTAAGTCCCGACCCTCCCAGCAAACAATACTGAATAAGAACCTCTGTGCCAGACCAGCGTATTGCAAGAGAGAACAATAACCAGCTGCGCTACAACATTAGGGACCGATATTGAAACCAGTCAATCATAGACACAGTGCTTATAAACCATATACCATAAACCATATGTGAAAGTGATGCATGTATAAGGGATATGTAAAAGAAAAATCAAAAAGCACATCCAATATGAAGGTATAATGATAAACCAATAATACAGTCCCAACTTTCTAATAGAAGTAATCCATGATGGAAGTAATCCGTGGAGGAAGGTGAGAAAATATTGAGGGAAGATCTTTATGCAATGTTCCATGCAACACCCGTGATCCACCACCATATGGATGTGCCGCTTACCAGAGGCAAGGGGATATCAAGCCCATCAGCGATCCACACTCTCCAGTGGGAAATTTGTGCAATATTCCATGCAACACCTGTGATCCACCACCATATAAATGTGCCGCTTACCAGAGGCAAGGGGATATCAAGCCAATCAGCAGTCCATACTCTCCAGTGGGAAAAACGAGTCCAGAACGGTAAATCAGGAATTGACCTCAGCAGCACTTCAGAGATCTGCTGCTACTGTATTTCAATGTGTTATCTCCTTTGATCAGATAGCGTATTGCAAGCTTTGTAACTTTGAAGATGAATCCCTCTTTAGGCGAGTTTCCAGGCCTCTTCCCGAGACAGCAGCACCGTTGCTAGTCTCCTCCGGGACTGATCCTCCCCTGGTCTCCTTTCCTAAAGTTGGGCCCCCTAGAGGTGGGCAGCCTGGGATCCCTCTCTGAGGTGTAGGCCCCAGCCAGCAGAGCCGGGCCTACCATGAAACGAAGCAGCCTCGGGCTGAAGGTGTCTGAGGCCCGAACACACTTGCGCACTTGCGGGCCACGAGGCACACACCCAGAATCAATGGGTCCCCTGGAACTCTCCTCACCCCTAATGGCGTCTGCCCCTTGTGTACCCCCTCCCAGCATGCACAGAAGGCCGACCACGCCCACTGCATGGCTGCCGAGAGAGGACACCCATGGTGCTGTGATACCCCTCACTGGTTCAACCTATGCCGGTGGTGACAGTGCCACCTACAGGCAACAGAGAACACTACTGTCAGGCAGCATCACACCCAGAGCAGAAGCATTAAATAACTTAACAATTGGTCTGAGCCCAACTACTGGCTCAGACCACCCCTAAATTTCCACCTAGCGTCCCCAAATATTGGGAGGGGCGCTACAATATTATGTGCAGAAAAGCATACCTGTATATGTTTCAGTTTACAAAGTTATTGGCACTTAACAGCACATGTGTAAAAAACACATTTCTCGACATGGAAGTTTTGCGTTTGGCAAAATACATCATAATCATGAAGAGGATCATAAATCAGGACTTACACACTAGAGCTCCCTTACACCTATAAACATTCCTGTGAAAGTACCCTAAATGTATGAAGCTGAGGTTTATGTGTGTCTGAGAGATTCTCACTTGTGGCACACTAATTAAAACATATTTTGTGGTTACAACAATCTGGCACATGCATACCATGTATACAATGAGTGGGCTCAGGTTCTATTTCCCAATGTTCCTTTAAGCCTCTACTATTGTGAGTGTAGTGTAAGCACACCCACCATTTATCCAGGACTACGTAACTTGTTACCAAAGTGGCAGTGGGCCCCAGTTCTTGCATTACCCTAGCAACATCACTTCTCCTTAGTATTGTCTAGACTTGAGCAAGCACTAAGGTTTAGTTTACACTGGCAGTACAGGGATGGTAAAAAAAAAAACAGGCAGGCTGGAGGTGTAAGTTCACATGGCCGTGATGCTTCACAGTTCGGCAATTTTAACTCAGCATGTTGAGTTTGACAGGGGTCATTGCCTGTCAGTCTCGCCCAGTGAAGTCAAGACTGTGCCAATAAGGTTATAGGAAATCACCTGCTGACCACTTTTAGAGGGCAGTAAAGTTTTGTGGTAGGGGTGTGGCAGATGTAATCCAGTACCATGTCCCTTACCCTTTGGCATCATTGTAGGTTACTATGGCTGCAATTTCTCCACTATATACAGTAAGCTAATGCCCAGATAGCAAGCAATTGAGCTGCAAGTTTGAGAATGACTTGCTAAGCTATTGCTACGCTTGCCAGGCTTCACAAGTTTGTTGCACAATTGCAGCAAGTCCGCATTGCATGACTCCAGATCAACTTTCTTGGCAAACATGCTCTTGCTGTAGACTCACCACTGCAACTTTACTCTTGCCAGAGACTTGCCATGCAAATTTGCTACAAATTGGAAAAATGTCAACTAGAACTTGTGCTTCAAGTTCTCTGGAAGTGTACAACTTGCCAGTGAAAATTTGCAGCAAGTAACAAAACTTTAAATTCAATAATGCCACAAATTTATGGCATTTTATCCTTGCTATCTGGGTGCTTTCTTTAGAATAAACTGCATTTTATTAGACTGTATTTTCAGTACTTTTGTGTCAGTAAACCTGTGGGAAGAATGTTTTGCTATCGCGATCCTAGTCTGGAACAAAATATAAAGCAGCCTGTTTTGCTCCACAATTGTCTGCGTACATGAAACATTAGTTGTATAATCTGGCATTGTAACTAAGTACTTTTTCAAGATGCTATTGTCTTTCAGGAAACTACGAATATTCTCCTGGTGTGGAATACGTGACTGAAATTATAACTTTTTTTTCTCTCTGTATAACAACTGTTCTGCCTCTTTCCATTCCATTGATCTTCTATGTTTCACACAGCATGAGGCTATGTAGACCTGTCATGTGAAATAATTATTAAAAGGGAAACATGTTCAGCTCCAGCATTTTGGTGACAAGGAATTGTTTAGGAAATGGAACGCCTAAAGATATCAATGATGCATTTCCTTCATGTAGTTCATGCTTGTTCCAAGATTTACCAGGCTTTAAATATACTGGTACAATTAGTGCCATTTCCTCCTATAATTATTATTATTATTGAATGTTACATCCTCTATATAGCTATAATACTGCAAGGCATATGATCTATCTGATGGTTGATACAATGGTAGCATTGTATTGTGTAGCGGATATTTGAATTTAGGGGAGGCATCTGGGTGGTAGTGTAACCCAGATGCATTGATTGTTAGGGAATCTGAGACCCTTTTATGGTTCTTGGAGGACTCTGGTGGTGTGAGGTTCCCTGCGGCCTGCAGGTGGCGCTGTCGCCCTGGGCCGGGGCTGAACACTCACCGCAAGACTGCATCCCTTTTTGTCCAGGGGAACCTGCTGTGACGCAAAGGGAGAGGAGATAAAAGGGGTGGACGCCCTGACCTTGGTGGCAGTGACTATACATCATAACCATTGGTGACACCACAGTGGTTAGCTCTACTACAAGAATTGTGCCTTGACCTACTCCCCACAAATACTAAAGTGTTCTATGGGTCTCAACCTGTCTGTGCTGTATGACTATTTATTGCTGGAAGAGAAATAAATATGAGTTGGACCTCTTCAGTGTGTGGAACTCTGGTTACTAGGAGCAAACGGAGCAACTTTGAAGAAAGGATTTGACTCTGGGACACACACACAAAACCCGATAGTTCTGGCTTTCACCTCCAGTCCCTCTGGAGGACATGGGCTGTGGTGTATCGCATCCCTCCCCCCAGTACTAAACCCCTAGACAAGACCAACAAGCCGAGAATGAGAAGGGGTGAGAGGGGTGAGGTCACTACACGTGGGGGCATCGTGCCTGGGATGTGTATTGTGTCTGAATTTGAACTTTGCTGCCCGGAGGAGTTCCGAGTAGGTCGGCCATATTGGCCAACGCACCACGACGCACGCCATAGCTGCGCAGTTCGTGGGCGGGAAGAAGAGAAAGCCCGCGAACAAATGCAGAGTATTGGAGGAGTCTGGCTATGTGGAAGGACACACGTGGGGATTCCGGCTCGAAGGGGTCAGTGCGCATTGGAGCAGCAGCCAGTCGGGATGACCTCAAGTACTCCGTGGATTTCTGTTCCTTCTACAGCGGAGATGACTTCCTTTGCTGCTCTGATCACGGATACAGGAATAAGACTAAGGCCCCGGGGGCGGTTGGCTCTGTATACCTGCAGAGACATAGAGGCCCTCGGTGTGATCTGTCCCGGCTGTTCGGGACTGGTGGTGCAGTTGAAGCTGTTCGGGCGATGTGAGGTCTGCAAAGAATTTCTCTTTGAGGTGGAGCCATCCACAGAAAGGCCTCGCGCCTTCCACCTCAACTACCTCACAGGTACTACCACTCCGGAGGGAGAGATCAATGCCTATGCGTTTCCTGCACGCACTGACCAGGGCGAAGTAACTGCCCCAGAGGAGACTGGAAGAGAAAAATCCGAGGATGCTGCCTCAGTCACCACAAGCTCCCTGCTCATACAACCAAAGAGGAAAGTTGGCCTGGTGATGGCATCCTGTGGTCGTGGAAGAGCTTCGCCTCGTCGCTTGCCTGGCCTGGATGGATCCGGAGGGAAGAGCCCTGGACATCCCTGTTTTTCTAAAGGCCCAGGTGAGCCAGGGGTTGGGACTGTGTGTGCGGTTGGAGGTGTCGGGAGCCCACGGTTGGTGGAACCCATGGAGGGGGGTGATTCCGTGTCTACTAGGAATTACCTGCCCGCAGAGTGTTATGACACCTCTGACCTAGAGTCATTGTCAGATGACGGTGATGATGGGGAGATAGATGAAATCTTCCACAAGAAGGGATGGGACAAGATGAAGTTACCCTCATCCCGTGTCACAAGGGACCCACCTATGTCCATTGGGTAGAGTACACCCCGGGTGGAGGCCTCGGAGCCTAGGGAAGAATCTGGTCCCCTGCCATCACCCTCGCTTCTTGAATCATCGAGTGTTTCACCTGCTCCTGTTGCGGGAGTGCAACGCGCATCACTGCGGGCTCCTAGGCCCAAATCTACCGAGGTGGTTGGAGTACCTCGTCATCCTGAGTCAATCATTCTGCCTGGAGAAGGAGACCGTGCCACAATGCCACCCATGGCAAGGCTGCAGCGTCTCTTTTGTCAGAAGATTGCCCGAGAATATGGGTGGGAATACCCATATCTACCCCGAGAATTGTTCTATGAAGTTGAAGTTTTGCGGCAGCGGTGGTACAACGGGTTTGTCTGGACAAAGCTTAAGGTACCTCACGCACACCGATACCTCTTGTGCTCCCCCACAGTTACCAGGAAATTCAAGGACTGTAAGGCGGAGTGGATGTTGGGAAGACACATCCATGCTGACAGGGTGGTTGTCTGTCGGAAGGATGGAGGAAACATTGAGTACAACATGGAGGCTTTTGACAAGCATTTGAAGCCTTTGTTTCTGCCGCATCCAAAGTTCTATTTATAGGAGAAAAAGACTCCTTTATATTTCCCTTTTTGTTGCTGAACTTTCCAGAGTATTTGCTGGAACACAGGGACTGTGCCCTATATTTTTTTTTGGGGGTGTTTTTACTCTTAGGAGAAATGGGAGCTGTTATGGTTGTTTTGTTCTCCTTCTTTCTCCTTTCATCAAGAAAAGAAATCAGTGACTTTGGGGCGTAGCTAGTATAGGGTCACAGTACAGAGAAAAAAAAGAAGAGAGAAAAGTTCATCTGGATTTGATAAGTGTCTTGATCGGGGCATTGCCACCAGGTGGCGGTGTTGCGCAACGATTGTTTTTTTTCCTGTACACTATACACCATGATCATTGGAGCGAGTGGGTTTCTCCCTGTATAGACCCATTCCTTCCAAGAAAACATATACATTGTGTTAGGATGTGTATTTTCTTTTCTTTTCCTTCTGCAGGAGATTCGTCTATCAAGGCTGCTGAGAGTGGGGTGGTTCTTAGATAGCGAGGGGGGGAAATTTCAATGTGTAAAGTCATTTAAAGGTTTTATCTACCAAGTTCATTGTTTTATATTCCAGTTTCCCTTTCCCGTTTTAGGTCCTGGCACAATTCATGACTAAATTGTGAGGTTGGATTCTATGTGTAGTTTGGTCTCTGGGTCGAACTTATGTTACCACTCTTTGGGAGACATGGGTTTGCACCAGACACTGGGGACCAGTGTCAAATCACCAGGGGGAGAGTGTAGCGGGTATTTGAATTTAGGGGAGGCATCTGGGTGGTAGTGTAACCCAGATGCATTGATTGTTAGGGAATCTGAGACCCTTTTATGGTTCTTGGAGGACTCTGGTGGTGTGAGGTTCCCTGCGGCCTGCAGGTGGCGCTGTCGCCCTGGGCCGGGGCTGAACAGTCACCGCAAGACTGCATCCCTTTTTGTCCTTTCCTGGCGCTGGTACAGCGGGGCGGGGAACCTGCTGTGACGCAAAGGGAGAGGAGATAAAAGGGGCGGAACCCCCTGAGCTTGGGGTTCAGAGTCGGAGGACGCAGCCGCGCCCAGGCACCTTCAGCCTGGGTGCTGGCGTTCTGGAGTTCCGGGCCCAGGTGCCCTTGACCTGGCCGGAGCGGGAGATGGAGTCCATCCCAGGCACCTTTAGCCTGGGGTGAGGTACTAGTGCAGAAGCCTGGGACCCAGTACCTTCGACTGGGTTCCGCGAGGGTGGAGGAATCCGAGGGGGCCCTAACTCCTTGGGTGCCCGTGTCTGAGATAGAGGAGGCCGGTGAGCGGAACTTCTCTGGAAAGTCTGGCGCAGCATTTGCCGGTGACGGAGAGGCCTCCGGTAACTCTCTTGGACGGATGTCTTCCCTCTGACAGGGGCTGTGATAGCGAAGGTAATTCATGCTCTTGTTCTATATAGTCGGTGGCAGTGACTATACATCATAACCATTGGTGACACCACAGTGGTTAGCTCTACTACAAGAATTGTGCCTTGACCTACTCCCCACAAATACTGAAGTGTTCTATGGGTCTCAACCTGTCTGTGCTGTATGACTATTTATTGCTGGAAGAGAAATAAATACGAGTTGGACCTTTTCAGTGTGTGGAACTCTGGTTACTAGGAGCAAAGGGAGTCACTTTGAAGAAAGGATTTGACTCTGGGACACACACACAAAACCCGATAGTTCTGTCTTTCACCTCCAGTCCCTCTGGAGGACATGGGCTGTGGTGTATCGCATCCCTCCCCCCAGTACTAAACCCCTAGACAAGACCAACAAGCCGAGAATGAGAAGGGGTGAGAGGGGTGAGGTCGCTACAATTGTATATACTAATCAACTGCATATTCTCATTCATCTATGGGGTCAGCCCACCAATTATCATGTGTATATTATTATGCATCTTCCTTGGACTTGCTGACATGTTAGAGGGCTGATATCTATGTGGTGTCCATTTACATGTTCCTCCATGTGACAATGTTGTCAGTCTTAAATATGAACATTGAGGTTTTTGAGGGGACGGGTAATGCGACCATTTTTAAGTTGTGTAATTATAAAGAAGTGTACTCATTTATATAACAGACTTTCCTGTATTACCATTTCTCTTTCTTGTTTATATACATATATATACATATATATATATATATATATATATATATATGTAGCGGCCTCACCCCCTCTTCTTTGTCTAGGGGTATTTCACATGCGAGGGTGAGATGCGCTACGGCCCATGTCCTCCCCATGGCAGTGGGTGAGGTGAAGGCCAGTACCAGATATTTTCCTCGGGCCTGTGTGTTTCAGTTAAGGACCAAGTCCTGCTGTGCTGACACTTCCCTTTGCTCCCATTAACCAGAGTACCACACACCGATAAAGGTCCAACTCTTGCTTTATTGTCACACTCACAATAAACAGTGCTTTAGCAGCCAACTGGTTGAGACCCAATAACAGTTCAATACGGTGGGGTGAGCAGGTCGAGGCACTATCCTGATTGTCAGCTAAACCACTGTGGTTTCACCAGTGGTTACTATAGCCATCGGCTAAGAGAGAACTTAGAACTTGTGAGTCTCTACCAGCGACTCAAGAGAATGTAGATAGGAGTACCTTCGCTGCGTTGTGGCCCCTGTCAGGGGAAGATGTCCCTCCAAGGGAGTTACCGGAGGTCCATCCGTCACCGGGTTGATGCTGCTCCGGACTCTCCGGACGGGTGACCTCTCCAGCCTCCTCACCTCAGACATGGGCCCCATCCATCTCAGGGACTCTCGGACTTCTCCACCCTCGCGGGACCCAGTCAAAGTCACCGGGCCCCAGGCCTCTGATTTAGTACCTCACCCCAGGCTGAAGGTGCCTTGGATGGACGCCAACTCTGCTCCGGCCAGGCCTAGGGCACCTGGGCCGAAACTCCGGACCGCCCGCACCCAGGCCTAAGGTGCCTGGGCGCGTGATGAAGAAGATCCCCTAAGAAGACCTTGTGGCAAGGGCGTCTCCCCCTTTTATCTCCTCCCTTGACGTCACGGCAGGTTCCCCGCCCTCGCCGTACCATCTCCAGGAAGGGACAAAAAGGACAGCACTGCGGCAGCAAATCTACCTTGAGCCTGCGGGTACCCCGCCACTCACAGGCCAAGGAGAATAATACACCACCCAATCCTCCACAAATACAAATGGTCCAATTCCTCTCATAATTTACACACCTAGATCATACTACCACCCAGGTGTATCCCACCTAAATTTAGAGACCCCGCTACATACTCCCCCCTGTGATTTGACGCTGGTCCCCAGCGTCTGGTGCAAATCCATGTCTCCCATGGAGTGGTGACATAAGCCTGACCCCAGAGGCTATCCCTCAAAATTTGAATCCTAATTGTGCCAAGACCTGCTCAAGGGAAGGGGAACATAAAACAATAAACTTTTTCATAAAACCCTCTAAGCATGTACACATATACAATCCCTCCCATCACTGTCTAAGAACCACCCCATACTCAGCAGTCTTGACAGATGGATCTCCTGTTGAAGGGAAACAAAAAGAACACAACATCCTAACATTTTGTGTTAATTTGGAATGAATGGGTCTATCAGCCGAGAGACCCATTCGCTCCAACGAGTAAAGTGATGCATGTGTAAAACAAAAACTACACAGCCGTTGCGCAACACTGCCACCTGGTGACAGTGCCTCGGTAATGACACTTGGTGAAATCTTCCTTCTTCCTGCGTCCCTACTCTGGTTCTACCCCCAAAGTCTCTGTCTTTGAATTGTGAAAGAAGAGAGAACAAAACAGCTCTCATTCCTCCAAAGAGTAAAAAAAAAACACACAGGAAAGTCTCCCCTTACAAATAAAACTTCGGGTCAGGCAAGAACAGGGGCTTCAGGTGCTTATCAAAAATTTAAATCGAATAGTCAATGTCCTCTCCATCCTTCCGGCAGATAAGCACCTTGTCCGCATGAATATGTCGCCCCAACATCCAGTCTGGTCTGCAGTCTCTGAACTTTTTCGACACGGGTGACGAACAGGACAAGTATCGCCGAGCATGAGGCACTTTAAGTTTCTCCCAAACAAACTCATCGTACCATCTCGGTCTCAGGACCTCAACTTCGAACAGCAAAGCTCTGGGCAAGTAAGGATATTCCCATCCGTACTCACGGTCGACCCTCTGACAGAAGAGTCGTTGCAGTCGGGCCAAAGGAGGCATTGTGGCCCGCTCACCTTCTCCTGGTTGAACGATAGCCTCCGGATGCCGAGGTACTTTCACTACCTCTGATGGCTTTGCTCTCGGTGCCCGTAATGATGCGCGCTGTGTCCCCGCCAACAAAACGGGTGATGCTGTGGATGGTGGAAGAACAGTTGGAGGACTAGGCTTCCTCGTAGACTCCGGAGCTTCCGCCCGGGGCGTGCTATCTCCTATAGACATAGGCGAATCTTGCGGTGCACGTAACACAGGTAATGGTCGTTTGTCCCAGCCCTTACGATGAAAAAGTTTGTCTATTTCACCGTCATCTCCGCAGTACCGATAGCGATTCTAGGTCGGAAGTGTCATACATCTCTGCGGGAAGGTAGTCTCTAGTAGACGTGGAACTACCCTCCCTAGCGGGCTCCACCGACTGTGGACCCCCGACACCTCCAACCACCACCACAGTCCCAGCCCCTGGCTCACCTTGACCTTTCGTAGAACTGGGATGTCCAGGACTCTTCCAACCGGATCCATCCAGGCCCGGCAAGCGACCGGGTGAAGCTTGACCACGACCACGAGACGCCTGTACCAGGCCGACTCTCCTCTTCGGAGGTGGGAGCAGGGAATCTGTGGTGACCGAAGCAGCATCCTCGGATTTTTCTTTCTCAGTCTCTGGTTGGGCAGTCACATCGCCCTGGTCAGTGCGTACGGGAACCTCCGCAAAGGCCTGGATCTCCCCTTCCGGAGTAGCGGTACCTGTGAGGCAGTTGAGGCGAAGGGCCCGGGGCCTTACTGTGGATTGCTCCACCTCGAATAGGAATTCTCTGCATGCTTCACAACGCCCGAATGGCTTCAGGTGGACCACCAGTCCCGAACATCCGGGACAAATCACGCCGAGGGCCTCCGTGTCTCTGCAAGTGTACAGAGCCAACTGCCCTTGGGGCCTGAGTCTTATCCCCGTGTCTGTAAGGGGAGCAGCAAACGTAGTCATCTTTGTGGGGTAGGGAACCGGAATCTGCTGCTCCATCACGCACTGACCACGCGCCGAAGTCTCCACGTGAGTTCCTCCACATGGCCAGACTCCTCCCACGACTTGCACGTTTTCGCGGGCTTCCATCAAACTCCACCCACGAACTGTGTAGTCACGGGGTGCCTCATGGCGCAGTGCAGTAAAAGCCCCCACATATAGTACGTCACACGGCTGGACTTCTCCCTCTTCTCGCTCTTCTGCATGGGCCTTTCCCGTCTTAGGGTCATTTCCACGACTTTGAGCAGGGATGCACTTTGGC
Organism: Rana muscosa; assembly: GCA_029206835.1. Taxonomy (NCBI): domain Eukaryota; kingdom Metazoa; phylum Chordata; class Amphibia; order Anura; family Ranidae; genus Rana; species Rana muscosa. The sequence continues at coordinate 59,656,242 of CM055122.1, read as the reverse complement.
CGATCACATGGCCGACCCACTCGGAACTCCTCCGGGCAGCAAAGTTCAGACACAGCCATTCCTTTTTCCAAGGTCAAAACACACATCATCCCGGACTCACGAGCCCCCATGTGTAGCGGCCTCACCCCCTCTTCTTTGTCTAGCGGTATTTCACATGCGAGGGTGAGATGCGCTACGGCCCATGTCCTCCCCATGGTAGTGGGTGAGGTGAAGGCCAGTACCAGATATTTTCCTCGGGCCTGTGTGTTTCAGTTAAGGACCAAGTCCTGCTGTGCTGACACTTCCCTTTGCTCCCATTAACCAGAGTACCACACACCGATAAAGGTCCAACTCTTGCTTTATTGTCACACTCACAATAAACAGTGCTTTAGCAGCCAACTGGTTGAGACTCAATAACAGTTCAATACATTGGGGTGAGCAGGTCGAGGCACTATCCTGATTGTCAGCTAAACCACTGTGGTTTCACCAGTGGTTACTATAGCCATCGGCTAAGAGAGAACTTAGAACTTGTGAGTCTCTACCAGCGACTCAAGATAATGTAGATAGGAGTACCTTCGCTGCGTTGTGGCCCCTGTCAGGGGAAGATGTCCCTCCAAGGGAGTTACCGGAGGCCCATCCGTCACCGTGTTGATGCTGCTCCGGACTCTCCAGACGGGTGACCTCTCCAGCCTCCTCACCTCAGACATGGGCCCCATCCACCTCAGGGACCCTCGGACTTCTCCACCCTCGCGGGACCCAGTCGAAGTCACCGGGCCCCAGGCCTCTGATTTAGTACCTCACCCCAGGCTGAAGGTGGCTGGGATGGACGCCAACTCTGCTCCGGCCAGGCCTAGGGCACCTGGGCCGAAACTCCGGACCGCCCGCACCCAGGCCTAAGGTGCCTGGGCGCGTGATGAAGAAGATCCCCCAAGAAGACCTCGTGGCAAGGTCATCTCCCCCTTTTATCTCCTCCCTTGACGTCACGGCAGGTTCCCCGCCCTCGCCGTACCATCTCCGGGAAGGGACAAAAAGGACAGCACTGCGGCAGCAAATCTGCCTTGAGCCTGCGGGTACCCCGCCACCCACAGGCCAAGGAGAATAATACACCACCCAATCCTCCACGAATACAAATGGTCCAATTCCTCTCATAATTTACACACCTAGATCATACTACCACCCAGGTGTATCCCACCTAAATTTAGAGACCCCACTACATATATATATATATATTGTGACAGCAGGAAGGTAAAGTCACCTGGTTGCATCCAGGGGGGTAGATATATTTCGCCCAGATTCAGGCTTTACGCCGATTTATACAACTAGGTGGAGAGTTGTATAAGGCTAGTGGGCTCATGGATGACTCATACCTCTAGGGAGAGGGCTGGGCGTCGTGCAGACAGGGAGTTGATGAGATCAGCTGAACCTTGTCAGCTCATTTAGGCCTCTATAAGAAATCCCAGCTTCATTAGATGTTAGCTCATACCTGGAAGCAGACCTGTGTGGACTGTCTAGGGAGAGTGAACCCCTGTGCGGTGAGAGAAAGCCTGTGTGGCTATATTTTGCTTGGACATTTAAAACCAGGGACTAGGACAGCACTAGGCTGATCCCAGTTGTTAGTTAGGAAACCTGTAAGTTTAGTCAGAGGTCAAGTTGACCAGGATTTATTTTGTTTATGTTTTTTTTTGCCTTGCTGTGTTTTTGTCACTGTAAATAGAAAATAAACCGCACCTTTTTGATTTTGAAAACCACAACCTCCGTCTGCTGGGCCTGTTTTTGGGTGGGGAGCCCATCCCGGGGGTCACACATACCCGCTGCCGAGCTAACCCCCTCACAGTTGGTGGAGAACCAGTGGCAGTTTTTTTTTAAGCCAGCATGGAGGAGATACTGAAACAGCTGGCTCTAGCAAATGCCAATCAACAGCAGACAAATGCAGGTTTGCAAAGGAGCCTTGCAGCCCAGCAGCAAGCTCATCAACAGAGCCTTGCAACTTTACAACAGAGTCTGGAGGCTCAGCAACAAGCCCAACAGCAATCTGAGGCCCGCTTCATAGACCTGTTGCAGAAGCAAGAGCAGAGACTACAACAACAGATGGAAGCAGTAATGCAGCAACGTCCGCAGACCAGTGAGGAAAGCCGTCCCACTAATACCGCGTCCTTTGGGGTGAGTCGTTTATTGACAAAAATGACTGGAGAGGATGATCCAGAGGTATTTTTGACCACATTTGAAAGGACCGCTGAAAGAGAAAAGTGGCCTGAGGAGCAGTGGGCTGGACTAGTGGCTCCTCTGTTAACTGGTGAATCGCAGAAAGCTTACTATGACCTAGAGCCTAACCAAGCAAAAGACTATGTGATGCTAAAAGCTGAAATATTGGCAAGGCTGGGTGTCACCCTGGCTGTCCGGGCTCAGCGTGTGCATAACTGGACTTTCCAGCTTGGAAAACCCCCCAGGTCTCAAATGTATGATCTCATTCACCTGAGCAGAAAGTGGCTACAGCCAGAGACTTTGTCCGCACCAAAGATTGTGGAACGTGTTGTAATGGATCGGTTTTTGAGAGCTCTTCCTACTGCCATCCAAAAGTGGGTAAGCCATGGAGACCCAGAGACGGCCGATGGTCTTGTGGATCGTGTGGAGAAATACTTGGCTACAGAGAACCTGACGGCCTCTTCCAGAGACACTCGGACTTTCCACCCCAAGACCAGACCATCCCCAGGGGCGGATAAGAGGATTCCAAGGGGTGAGGGTGGAGAGAGTGAGAGGGTGGGAGCTCTACCCCAAGTTTGGCGAGAACAGCCTGGGAAATCAGCGGCTCAAGAGGCGGCAAGAAGGATCATTTGCTACCGCTGCCGGCAAGCGGGACATATTGCAGCAAATTGCCCGGTTTTGGAGGAACCCATGCAGTGTGACTTTCTGACGGGCAGACGTCAGTCGCTGTGTGCGACAGTCGCATGCACTGCCATTCGGGGAACTGAGAAACATTTATGCAAAATGTGTATTAATGGTAGAAATGTTGTGGTATTGCTGGATTCAGGTAGCCTTGTGACCCTGATAAAGGCTGAGTTAGTTAAAACAGAGGTCTCTGGGAATAGCAAGGTAGCCGTTATTTGTGTGCATGGGGACACCCGAGAGTATCCAGTGACTACAGTGTGTTTCGAGACCCCCAAAGGTACCCTCTCTCATCCAGTGGGCTTAGTATCTCAGTTACCGCATGACGCCATTGTGGGAAGGGATTTTCCGAAGTTCTGGGAACTGTGGGATGATCCTGAGCCCCCCACTGGTGCCCCTATGTACCAGGAATGTGATAGCCAGAACTCCCCTGAGAGTGGTGAGGACTCTCCGGAATTTCCCTTGTCAGTATTGGCAGGGGAGACTCAAGAAACTGGAGAGGAGCCCACCTCCTCAGACGAAAACCTACCGTCTGTGGAGTTTTCTGATCTTGAGGTTCACAGGGAAAACTTTGCCACAGAACAGTTGAAAGACCCCGCCCTAATAAAGGCACGGGAAAACGTAGTGAAAATAGATGGCGAGTTAGTGAACCCAGATAATACCGGCACTTACCCATACTTCAGCGTAGAGAAGGACCTACTGTATCGGGTGGCAAAAAGGGCAGAAGAAACCGTTGAGCAGCTTGTGGTGCCCAAACCTTACAGGAAGTTGGTGTTGGAGTTGGCCCATGGGCACATTCTTGGAGGTCATCTGGGGACAGAGAAAACCCGAGAGAGGGTATTACAGAGATTCTATTGGCCTGGGGTGATGAAGGACATAGAAAATTATTGTTCCTCCTGCCCTGTGTGTCAGAGGTCGGCCCCGATGCCACATTTCCGTAGCCCGCTGGTCCCTCTACCCATCATTGAGGTCCCGTTTGAGAGAATCGCAATGGATTTGGTAGGTCCTATAATCAAGTCCGCTAGGGGGCACCAGTACATATTGGTTATAATGGACTATGCCACCCGTTATCCAGAAGCGATCCCTCTCAGAAATACCTCGGCCAAAACCATAGCCAAAGAGCTATCTCTTGTTTTTAGCCGGGTGGGTATTTGTAAAGAACTGCTTACGGACCAAGGTACACCCTTTATGTCCCGGGTTATGAAAGAGCTGTGTAAATTGTTCAAAGTGACGCAATTGCGTACATCTGTGTATCACCCCCAAACCGATGGGCTGGTTGAAAGATTCAACAAAACCCTAAAACAAATGTTGAAGAAAGTGGTGGATAGAGATGGAAGGGATTGGGACTGTCTACTTCCTTATTTGATGTTTGCTATTAGGGAGGTGCCCCAATCCTCTACGGGATTCTCCCCCTTTGAGTTACTGTATGGGAGACACCCAAGAGGGCTGTTGGATATTGCCAAGGAAACTTGGGAAAGTGAGAGTTCTCCCCACAGGAGTGTGATTGAGCATGTCGCCCTGATGCAAGATCGAATTGCACAGGTAATGCCCATCGTGAAGGAACATTTGGCCCAAGCGCAGTTGGCACAGCAGAGAGTGTACAACCGTGGAGCCAAGACCCGTACCTTTTCCCCGGGGGATAGGATATTGGTACTTGTCCCTACGGTTGAAAGTAAATTCCTTGCCAAATGGCAAGGCCCCTACGAGATAATGGAAAAAGTGAGCGAAGTGAATTACAAGGTCAGACAACCAGGAAGGCGAAAGCCCGAACAGATCTATCACGTTAATCTGTTGAAAGCCTGGAGGGATAGAGAGTCCCTAGTCGCAGACACTTGGTCACCAGCTCAAACTGGTTGCGTGATTCCTGAGGTTGGAATCGCAGCCACCTTGTCACAACCCCAACAACAGGAGGTTAAGGAGTTTGTGCTTCGCAACAAGGAGGTATTCTCTGAGCTGCCGGGACAAACATCTGGGGTAGAGCATGACATTATTACCCCGCCCGGTGAAAGGGTGAAGTTAAAACCCTATCGGATCCCAGAGGCCCGACGGGAGGCAATACGGGAGGAAGTACAGAAAATGCTGAACTTAGGGGTGATAGAGGAGTCCCAAAGTGATTGGTCTAGTCCCATTGTGTTGGTGCCTAAACCGGATGGGAGCTGGCGATTTTGTAACGATTTTCGTCAGTTGAACAAAGTTACAAAATTTGACACCTACCCCATGCCACGTATAGATGAGTTGATCGACCGGCTGGGAACAGCCCGATACATGACGACTCTTGACCTCACAAAAGGGTATTGGCAAATCCCCCTGGCCAAGTCGGCCAAAGAGAAAACCGCATTTGTAACCCCAGACGGGGCGTTCCAATATAAAAGAATGCCGTTCGGGTTACAGAATGCGCCGGCCACATTCCAGCGGAAAATGGACCAGATGCTGAGGCCCCATCGGAAGTATGCTGCGGCTTACCTGGATGACATAATTGTCCATAGCACAGATTGGGCCTCACATCTGCCAAAAGTGCAAGCAGTCCTGGACTCTGTTCGGGAAGCAGGGTTTACGGCTAACCCCAAGAAGTGTACCATTGGGCAGGAGGAGGCCAAATATCTTGGGTACACCATTGGGAGGGGAGTAATAAAACCCCAACTCAACAAAGTCGAGGCCATCCAGAGTTGGCCACGTCCCAACAGCAAGAAGCAGGTACGAGCCTTTCTGGGAATCGCTGGGTATTATCGGCGATTCATTCCCCACTTTGCTTCTAAGGCTGTGCCCCTAACCAACCTGACGAAGGGGAAAGGGTCGGTCATGATTAAATGGACCCCCGAGGCTGAGGCAGCATTCCAGTTCTTGAAACAAGCCTTATGTAGCCAGCCAGTGTTGTACTCACCCGACTTCTCTAGAGACTTTGTCGTACAAAGTGATGCGTCAGATGTGGGGTTAGGAGCAGTATTGTCCCAGGTCTGGAACGGGGAAGAGCACCCAGTCATTTACCTCAGCAGGAAGTTGAAGTCCCATGAGGTAAATTACGCCACCGTTGAAAAGGAGTGTTTAGCGGTGAAGTGGGCTCTAGATTCCCTTCGGTACTACCTGCTAGGTAGGCACTTTGACATGGTTACGGATCACGCTCCGTTAAAGTGGATGGCTCAAAACAAGGAAACAAATAGAAGAGTGAATAGGTGGTTCCTGGCCCTCCAGGAATTCAACTTCACAGTAAAGCATCGCCCTGGCGTTCAAATGGGGAATGTGGATGCTTTGTCTCGAGTACATGAATGCCTGATTGCTGGTGTTCCAACCCCGAGGTTAAAACAAGAGGGGGGGTATGTGACAGCAGGAAGGTAAAGTCACCTGGTTGCATCCAGGGGGGTAGATATATTTCGCCCAGATTCAGGCTTTACGCCGATTTATACAACTAGGTGGAGAGTTGTATAAGGCTAGTGGGCTCATGGATGACTCATACCTCTAGGGAGAGGGCTGGGCGTCGTGCAGACAGGGAGTTGATGAGATCAGCTGAACCTTGTCAGCTCATTTAGGCCTCTATAAGAAATCCCAGCTTCATTAGATGTTAGCTCATACCTGGAAGCAGACCTGTGTGGACTGTCTAGGGAGAGTGAACCCCTGTGCGGTGAGAGAAAGCCTGTGTGGCTATATTTTGCTTGGACATTTAAAACCAGGGACTAGGACAGCACTAGGCTGATCCCAGTTGTTAGTTAGGAAACCTGTAAGTTTAGTCAGAGGTCAAGTTGACCAGGATTTATTTTGTTTATGTTTTTTTTTGCCTTGCTGTGTTTTTGTCACTGTAAATAGAAAATAAACCGCACCTTTTTGATTTTGAAAACCACAACCTCCGTCTGCTGGGCCTGTTTTTGGGTGGGGAGCCCATCCCGGGGGTCACACATACCCGCTGCCGAGCTAACCCCCTCACAATATATATATATATATATATACATATATATGTAGGGGCTGCTATGTTAAATTTAGGGGTGATTCGAGTGGTAGTTGGCTCGGATCTTTCAATTTATTGGACTCTGCCTTGCTGCTCTTTTCACCTGGCGTGCAGTTCCTCTTAGCAGTATGGGTGGTGCTATCACTTGTACTCGGGGTTGAACCACAGGTGATGGAGTGGCGATTGGGTGTCCTCTCTCGGCAGCCGTGCAGTGGGCGTGGTCTACCCGCTGTGCATGCCGGGAGAGGGTACAAAAGAGGCAGACACCATTGGTCAGGGGTGGACTTGTTGTGAGGGTGGACTCACTGTCCCGGGGACCTGTACCCGGGGGAACCTACAGTCCTGGAGTCCAAGTTCGAGTGCATGGCCCTCCAGGCCATGGGGCCATGTGCGCCTTAGTCCCAGGCACCTTTAGTCCTGGGACTGCAACTTCAGCCCTGGGCCCAGCACCTTTAGCTGGAACCCACTTCGGGGAGGAAGAATCCCAGGGTGCCGCCTTGCGAGGGGACCCGCATCTGGAAGAGGAGGCTGGGGGAGGACCATTCCAAAGGACTGGTGAGAGATCACAGTGAAGGAAGGGGCCCAGTAACTCTCTGGAGGGATGTCATCCATCCGAAAAGGGATCTAACAATGTAACTATAAGGAGGTTCGGGACACTATAGATTCTGTGGCAGGGGATCTCGCGATCGCATATATCAAGGGAATCTGATTGACTGTTTGAGCTACATGCAGGCTGCAAGTGCCATTGGGTGACTATCCGGGTGAGCTATACCCACTCAGGATTGAGTGGCGAAGAAGCCAGAAGTGTCTGAATCTGACCTGCCCTTTCTAACACCTTTCTCTCTTCTCAACTTTGTGGTTATTCGTGCATAAGAAAAATAAACTCTACGGTGGAGTTGCTACTGGTGTGGACCTTGGAGTTACTGGGGGTATAGAGACTTGTCCTTTATATTCTAGAGGGCGAGAACCAACTTTGAGGAGAACCTTGCTGCAAGACCCGTAAGTTACCAGTGTGCTTAACCTCTGCAAACCAGAGGGTACGTGCATGGTGGCATGGTTTGCCTTTTCCTCCTGTGAGTGAGCCAAGGACGAGAGGGAAAGGGCGTGTGTGCTATATATATATATATATATATATATATATATATATATATACTGTGTATATATATATATATATATATATATATATATATATATATATATATGCTAAGGACTGTTTGATTCATAAACCAAGGTAATATAAGTTCTGCAAAATAATTTTGTCGTTTTTTCTAACCATTTACCCCCCTTCATGACCAGGCCATTTTTTTGCAATATGGCACTGCGTTACTTTAACTGACAATTGCGCGGTTGTGCAACTCAGATTTTTGATCTCAGGAAATGGCTGTTTGTTCCACTTTGTGTCTTTGGATCTTCATTCTGAATGGGAGTAACTTTTTCTTTATTGATCAGCTGATGGCATGCGCAGTGCTCTAGGATTGTGTCTTAGCGCAGACTTATGAGAAAATCAGTCAGCCAATCACACAAGCAGGAAATTACATTTTTGAAGGCTTTCCCTACACCAACTGTGTACAGAATGCCTTCAGGTTGTCATATTTCATTGCATTTTATCGAAAATTACAGTATTTTTTATTAACATTAAATTATAGCATATGAAAACACAAACAATACTGTGTTATCTTTTACATTTGCTTTATTTTTTCCCATGAAAGTGAAGTTACTCACAGGAAACTCATTAGTTGGGTTATTTCCCTACCCATGCATGTAGAGTCTGCTCTCTCTTGGAGCTCAGGGTTCTATGAGAATGAAAAAGAGCATCCATAGATAGGGAATGAAGTGATGTGCTTGTTTGTGAGTTCCGGAGCCATGCAACAAATGCTCTTTACTCTAAGTACAGTTCTTTTATAAAATCATGCACTGCATGTTAATTTTCAGAGGACTTTGTAATATTTGGGGATATTTTTGGCAAAAGTCAGTGAAGGTGAACAGAAAAATTGAGCATTCTTACAATACTTATATACAATACAGTAGGATTTACACATGTCTTTGACTTTTAAAAGTCAAAGCTTTAAAAAGATTTTTTTTTCCAGCATAGTTGAATGACATTAAATACAGCTTTAGGTTAGGCTGGCCAGGCACAGTTTGAGGCTTGAGAAAGGATTTCACAAACAGTAGGTAGGGAAAAGAATGAAATAATATTGAGGCTAAAGAACAAAAAGTATGAAATCCAAAGAGTCTTGGCATGGCGATACAGAGTTTTTCTGAAGTTATTTTACATAACTGGGATCCAGGTCACGAAAGTCAGTAGGCCAACCTTAAAAAAAAAAAAAATACAATTTAAAAGACACCCAGTATAGTGAGAAAAGAATCAGTGTTATATGGCGCTATCATAACTGGATGGGATAACAGCCTAGCTGCTGCATTGTGAGCCATGTGTGCTCAATGTATCTTTGGGATCGGATATGATTAAATATGACATTGCAAATGCATGGGTTAACTTTGACTTACCCATGGCTTGTATCACATTTGAGTTTTTAAATGTTCTTTGCAGGGGCGCAACTAGAACCTTAAGGGCCCTGGTGCAAGAAACCATTAAATGCCCCCCTGAACCCCAGCCTGCCCCCCCCCCATGGCGGAGAAATGCCAGGGCCTGGTTGCAGGTTCAACCTTTGCAATCCTGGTAGTTCCACCACTGATGTCAGTCATTTTTTATTTATTTTTTATCATTTTATGTGATTTATTATTATTATTTTTTTTTTTTACAATTACATTTTTTATACATGTAGCGCTACCCCCAGTTAAGAGAGCCGCTGGATTTTGTTTTCGGGCCCTGTGTACAGCACCACCAACCCCCAGCAATCTGCTCGACCCACTCCGGCACAGCTAGTATAGGGTTATATTTGTATCACATTCAAATATTATTGCAAGGAATAATCTCCTACAGTAAGACAACACACTGAGGCAGAGATTAAATATAACAGTTTACTCTTATATCAAAGGTAGCATAGGCAGAACACAACAGATGCAATTGGCTAGCAGAGCCCTGCAGAAATCAATACAGCATACGATAATGGCGCTGCGCGTTACTTCACCGCGTGTGGCTATTATGGTATGCGCGCCCTATGGCACACTAAACAATATCTTAACTTCCCACCCCGGTCAGGCCTGACATGGAATAAATCTCAGTCACCTCCTATAGGGATCTCTTCGCATGCCAGCTTTCGGTGGTGCACTTGATGAATAGCAATTTGTAATCCACAACCAGGCAATAACTTGAAACACTATACTGGGGGGGGGGGCAGTCTATAGGCCTGAACACGGCACAGTCTATTGGTCTGGGCAGGTGCCCGCTCACCACTCCGGATGCGATCCAAGTCCGGAACGTCCACCCTGCTGTATATCCGCTAGGGATGAGCCGAACACCCCCGGGTTCGGTTCGCACCAGAACCCGCGAACGGACCGAAAGTTCGCACGAACATTAGAACCCTATTAAATACAAGGGATGCGAACGTTCGGATTCTAAAGTGCTAATTATAAAGACTATTATCCATGTTATTGTCCGAAACAGAGTTTGGGAACCTGGGTTCTGCACCAGGGGACATGTATCAATACAAAAAGAAGTTTTAAAAACGGACGTTTTCCGGGAGCAGTCATTTTAATGATGCATAAAGTGAAAAAAAAAAAAAGTCAAATATTCCTTTAAATATTGTACCTGGGGGGTGTCTAAAGTATGCCTGTGAAGTGTGACTAAAGTATGCCTGTGAAGGCCTGACAGTTACTCTTGGTGGGCGCAGCAATGGGCCCTGCTGTGAATTATTAGATCAATAATTATAATTGCATGCCCCTGTTGAACAGGGGCTGAAAAATTGGGCCTTTGGTGGTGGTGGTGGTGGTGATGGTGGTGCTGGTGCCACAACACTGTAAGGCCTGACAGTTACTCTTGGTGGGCGCAGCAATGGGCCCTGCTGTGAATTATTAGATCAATAATTATAATTGCATGCCCCTGTTGAACAGGGGCTGAAAAATTGGGCCTTAGGCACTGGTGGCACAACACTGCAACCCCTCACAGATACTGTGCTTGGAGCACAGCAATGAGGCCTGTTGCAAAGTATTGCATCAAAAATTTTAATTACACGCCCCTGTTAAACAGGGGCTGAAAAATTGGGCCTTAGCCACTGGTGGCGTCACCCATAAACCAAAATGATCTTCCAAGCTATCATCATTAATCGTATCATTGAGGAGGAGGAGGAGGATAGCCAGTCAACATAACAGCACAGGCACTCAGCATCAGCATCAGTCTTGAAGGGATGTGACATTTTAAAATCAATTAGTCTGTTATATCAGCATCTGGTGTGTGGTAGCTGGTGGTGATCCAAGACTGGTTCATCTTGATGAAAGTCAGTCGATCAACCGAGTCGGTGGACAGGCGCACCCTGTGATCCGTGACAAATCCTCCAGCAGCACTGAATGTGCGTTCTGAAAGAACGCTGGATGCAGGACAGGCCAGTAGCTCAATTGCATACTGTGCAAGCTCTGGCCAGTGATCCATCCTCAAGACCCAGTAAGCCAGAGGATTTTCGGTGGGGAAGGTGTCCAAGTCTGACCTTGACCCTAGGTATTCCTGGACCATGTATATCAGACGCTGGCGATGGTTGCTGGAACCGATCATACTTTGGGGCTGCGGACTAAAGAATTGTCTGAACGCATCGGTCAGACGGCCACCTTCCCCACCGCTCCTTCTTTGACTGCCCAAAGCCTCAGCAACTCGTTGTCCAGGACCAGGAGTTTGTAACCTCCCAGTCTCTGGGAACGCGTTGCACAGACCTTTCTGCAAGGCCTCCCGGAGTTGTCTCATCCTCTGCTCCCTCTGCGACGGTACGATAAGGTCCGCAACCTTACCCTTGTACCGTGGATCAAGGAGAGTGGCCAGCCAGTAATGGTCCCTCTCCTTGATCCGAAGAATACGAGGATCCTTCCGCAGACTTTGCAGGATCAGGGAGGCCATGCAGCGTAGGTTAGCTGAGGCATTCAGTCCGGAGTCCTCTGGGTCACTAAGGACGACATGATCCGCAGCCACCTCCTCCCAGCCACGTACAAGTCCACTGGTTTCTTGGGACTGTAAATCATCCCTAAAAGACTGCTGCTGATGATGCTGAGTGCCAGCCTCCACCTCCATGCTGACACAATCCTCCTCCTCCTCCTCCTCTTCCTGTGCGATGGGTGGGACAGAAGGAACACTGTCTGGGTAAAGGGGGCCTTGAGAGGCAAGGAAGTCCTCCTCTTCCTGCCTCTGTTCTGCCTCAAGTGCCCTGTCCATTATTCCACGCAGCGTGTGCTCCAACAGGTGGACAAGAGGTACAGTGTCACTGATGCATGCACTGTCACTGCTCACCATCCTCGTGGCCTCCTCAAATGGTGCCAGGACAGTGCATGCATCCCTGATCATGCCCCACTGGCGTGGTGAAAAAAAACCGAGCTCCCCTGACCCTGTCCTGGTGCCGTAGTCGCACAGGTACTCATTGATGGCCCTCTGCTGCGTGTGCAGCCGCTGCAGCATGGCCAACGTTGAGTTCCACCTGGTGGGCATGTCACATATAAGGCGGTTCTTGGGCAGGTTCAACTCCTTTTGCAGCTCAGCCAGGCGAGCACTGGCATTATAAGATCTGCGGAAATGCACACAGACTTTCCTGGCCTGCCTCAGGACATCCTGTAAGCCCGGGTACCTGCCCAAGAACCGCTGCCCCACCAGGTTAAGGACGTGAGCCATGCAGGGCACATGGGTCAGTTGTCCCTGTCAGAGGGCGGAGAGGAGGTTGGTGCCATTGTCGCAAACGACCATTCCTGGCTTAAGCTGGCGTGGCGTCAACCACCTCTCGGCCTGCCCCTGCAGAGCAGACAGGACCTCTGCCCCAGTGTGGCTCCTGTCCCCCAAACACACCAGCGCAAGCACGGCATGGCATCTTTTTGCCTGCGTACTTGCGTAGCCCCTTGAACGCCTACGGAGCACCGCTGGTTCCGAGGACAAACCACAGGAAGAGGCCATGGAGGAAGAAGAAGAGGAGGGTATGGAGGAGAGAGGTGTGTCACAACCAGTAGTAGCATTTTGGAGGCGTGGCAGTGGAACAACCTCCAACACTACTGCACCTTGTCCTGCATCCTTCCCAGCTGCCAAAAGAGTGACCCAATGGGCCGTGAAAGAAAGGTAACGTCCCTGTCCATGCCTGCTGGACCATGAGTCAGCGGTAATATGCACCTTACCGCTGACCGCCCTGTCCAGCGAGGCCAAGACATTGCCTTCCACATGCCTGTAGAGAGCCGGAATTGCCTTCCGTGCGAAAAAGTGGCGTTTGGGAACCTGCCACTGAGGAACCGCACATTGCACAAACTCACGGAAGGGGGCCGAGTCTACCAACTGAAAAGGCAGCAGTTGAAGCGCTAGCAATTTAGCCAAGCTAGCATTCAACCGCTGGGCATGTGGATGGCTGGGAGTGAACTTCTTTCGACGGTCCAGCAGCTGGGGCAGGGAAATTTGCCTGCTAGAATCGGACGTTGGTGTACTGCTAGCAGAGTGCCCGCAAGTACTTGCCTGTGACACACCTAATTCTACACCTTCATTCCTCTCAGAGCAGGTTTCAGAGAGGAGTGAAGGTATAGTGGGGTTGGAGATCCCAGCTGATGCGGTGCAAGAAGAGGTCAGCTTTGTTCTTTGGTGTGGGTCTTTAAGGTAGGCTTGCCAACGAGCTGCATGGCAGGTCAACATATGTCTGATCAAGCATGTGGTGCCCAAGCGGCTGATGTTTTGGCCACGCGATATACGCTTGAGACATATGTTGCAAACAGCAGCTGTGTGATCTGATGCACTCGCCTCAAAAAAGGCCCACACCAAAGAACTTTTTGAATGACGGGCAGAGGCAGCGCCCTGCACAGGCGGAGCTCTGCGGTGTGATTCCGTCGGTGTGCTGCCCATACGCTGGCCACTCAAGGGCATCCTGCCTCGTTGGAGATGTGCCTCCTCCTCATCCTCCTCCTCCTCCTCCTCTCTCCTATTAGGCACCCACGTGGAGTCAGTGACCTCATCATCCCCTCCCTCCTCATCACTGGAGCCAATCTGGCAGTATGCTGCAGCTGCTGGAGCATGACTGCCAGATTGGTGTCCTTCTTGAGCATCCCCTCTCTCTGCTCTCACGCTGCTGCCTTCCTCTAGCTGGGTATCATCATCAGATCCTTCCAAACGCTGGGCATCCTCCTGGAGCATGTACCCAACACTGTGCTCAAACAGTTCGGGGGACTCCTCAGGAGGAGGACATGGTGGGTCTAGGGAAGGATTGACTAATGAAGATAATGATACCAGAGAAGAGGACGCTTTGACAGCTGCTTTGCCAGTACCCTCAGCCTGGGTGAGAGAGGATGAGGAGGATGAGGTGGGCTTGGTCATCCACTCTACCAAGTCTTCGGCATGATGTGGCTCAACATGTCCAGCTGCCGAAAAGAAGGACAAGCGTGTCCCATGGCCATGTGCTGATGACAATGCACCGCGTCCACGACCAGCACTGTTGCCCCCAGACACAGAGCCTGCTTGCCCTCTTTTTTTGCCTCCTGACTGTCTGCCTCTCCTTGTTTGCCTTCCAGACATTTTAATGGATGGCCTGCAGGGAGATGGGAAAAAGAGCAATAAGGGCTACCTTCAGGTGTATACTGTGCAGGAGGCTTAGCAACAATGACACTGACACTGTCCCCTGCCTATCCTTCTCTGTCCCTAAACACAAGGATTGAAAATATGGAACAGCAAAATTGGTTTAGAACAGAATAGCACACTGAAACTTTCCCTCACTGTCCTACTCTGTCCCTCCCTACAAACAAGATTTAGCACAGAATAGCACACTGATAATTTCCACGAGTGTCCTTCTCTGTCCCTAAACTCAAGGATTTGAAATATGGAACAGCAAAATTGGTTTAGAACAGAATAGCACACTGACACTTTCCCTCACTGTCCTACTCTGTCCCTCCCTACAAACAAGATTTAGCACAGAATAGCACACTGATAATTTCCACGAGTGTCCTTCTCTGTCCCTAAACTCAAGGATTGAAAATATGGAACAGCAAAATTGGTTTAGAACAGAATAGCACACTGTCAGTTTCACTCACTGTACCTCTCTGTCCCTAAACTCAAGGATTGAAAATATGGTTCAGCAAAATTGGTTTAGAACAGAATAGCACACTGACACTTTCCCTCACTGTCCTACTCTGTCCCTCCCTACAAACAAGATTTAGCACAGAATAGCACACTGATAATTTCCACGAGTGTCCTTCTCTGTCCCTAAACTCAAGGATTTGAAATATGGAACAGCAAAATTGGTTTAGAACAGAATAGCACACTGACACTTTCCCTCACTGTCCTACTCTGTCCCTCCCTACAAACAAGATTTAGCACAGAATAGCACACTGATAATTTCCACGAGTGTCCTTCTCTGTCCCTAAACTCAAGGATTGAAAATATGGAACAGCAAAATTGGTTTAGAACAGAATAGCACACTGTCAGTTTCACTCACTGTACCTCTCTGTCCCTAAACTCAAGGATTGAAAATATGGTTCAGCAAAATTGGTTTAGAACAGAATAGCACACTGACACTTTCCCTCACTGTCCTACTCTGTCCCTCCCTACAAACAAGATTTAGCACAGAATAGCACACTGATAATTTCCACGAGTGTCCTTCTCTGTCCCTAAACTCAAGGATTGAAAATATGGAACAGCAAAATTGGTTTAGAACAGAATAGCACACTGTCAGTTTCACTCACTGTACCTCTCTGTCCCTAAACTCAAGGATTGAAAATATGGTTCAGCAAAATTGGTTTAGAACAGAATAGCACACTGACACTTTCCCTCACTGTCCTACTCTGTCCCTCCCTACAAACAAGATTTAGCACAGAATAGCACACTGATAATTTCCACGAGTGTCCTTCTCTGTCACTAAACTCAAGGATTTGAAATATGGAACAGCAAAATTGGTTTAGAACAGAATAGCACACTGACACTTTCCCTCACTGTCCTACTCTGTCCCTCCCTACAAACAAGATTTAGCACAGAATAGCACACTGATAATTTCCACGAGTGTCCTTCTCTGTCCCTAAACTCAAGGATTGAAAATATGGAACAGCAAAATTGGTTTAGAACAGAATAGCACACTGACACTTTCCCTCACTGTCCTTCTCTGTCCCTACAAACAAGATTTAGCACAGAATAGCACACTGATAATTTCCACGAGTGTCCTTCTCTGTTCCTAAACTCAAGGATTTGAAATATGGAACAGCAAAATTGGTTTAGAACAGAATAGCACACTGACACTTTCCCTCACTGTCCTACTCTGTCCCTCCCTACAAACAAGATTTAGCACAGAATAGCACACTGATAATTTCCACGAGTGTCCTTCTCTGTCCCTAAACTCAAGGATTTGAAATATGGAACAGCAAAATTGGTTTAGAACAGAATAGCACACTGACACTTTCCCTCACTGTCCTACTCTGTCCCTCCCTACAAACAAGATTTAGCACAGAATAGCACACTGACACTTTCCCTCACTGTACCTCTCTGTCCCTACAAACAAGGATTAGCACAGAATAGCACACTGACACTTTCCCTCACTGTACCTCTCTGTCCCTACAAACAAGGTTTAGCACAGAATAACACACTGTCACTGACACTCTCCCTACCTATCCTTATTTGTCCCTAAACACAAGGAATCCAGGATTAGTAAAGGAAAAAAAATGACACTGTCCCTGCCTATGCTTCTCTTTCCCTGCTCCGGAAAACACTACACAAGGCCGCCGTGCTGGCGGCCTTTTATAGTGTGGGGCGTGTACTAAACCTCCTCAGCAATAATTGGCCAAAGGCATCCTGCCTGTGGCCAATCATTGCTCTCCTCGCTGCCGGCGCTGTGATTGGCCAAGCATGCGGGGTCACAGTGCATGCTTGGCCAATCACAGCGCCTGGATGACACTGCGATGGCGTAGTGCATTGTGGGCCGTTCGCGTCACTCGAATTTGGCGCGAACGGCCCAAATCGTTCGATCTTCGTCGAACGATCGAACAGCCGATGTTCGAGTCGAACGTATGTTCGACTCGAACATGAAGCTCATCCCTAATATCCGCACACAGCGTCTGCAATGATCCGGTCCCCGATCCAACTGATGTCCTCACTCGACAAGTCAGATGCCACCCAGGCTCCGCAGTGGGGTGGAAGGCTCTTTGGAAGTTGCGCAAGGCCCAGGCTTCAGGCCTTGCACTGCAGCAGATCCGCACAGGAAGAAACTCTTGCTTGCAGCGTGGTGTCCAAAGAGGCCGAGCTCCGCCTCGCCTCCTCCTTAAATAACCCCTCATATGAGTCTCTGCGGTGGCTAACTACACTCTGGGTGCCAAATAGGGTTCTGGGTAACATAGTCCCGGGGCCTTAAAGTAGACCCCGCTACATAAATTTTTACAAAAATTTAGGAGCCCCGTTGGGGGGCTCCAGTCTAGACAGACTTTGGATTTTTCACCTTTGAGACAGAGAGAGGAGATGGAGAATACAGCCCTCAATCTCTTTCTCTGCAGCCTCATCTGCACAGATTGAATGGACAGGAAAAGCTCTGTACAGCTTTGTGTTCATTACCAAACTGAAGCATAGTAAACACAATTTATTTTTGCCTCAGTTATAAATGAAGTCAGTGATCAGTAGGATCACTGACTCTATTCGTTAAAGAGGAAGTAAACTTTCCCCAATTTTTTGTACCTAAAGGTAAGCCTATAATAAGGCTTAACTTTAGGTACTGTAAATATCTCCTAAACTTGCACCGTTTAGGAGATATTCACTGTATACTGCGTCAATGGCATCATTGGCGCATGCTCTCTGAGGGAGCGCATGCACGGGAGTGATGTCACGCAGCTCCGGCCAGTCACACAGCTAGAGTCAGTTTAAGCCCTGTGCTCAAACTCCCACTACTCTTGGGCGGCAACAATGCCCCAATACATACAATAAAAAACAAAGGAAAAAGTTACCTGCGCACTATCCCAAATCCCTATTTAAAAAACTAGATGTTTTTTAGTATCGCTACAGTGGCTATTAAAGTGTAAACTCAGCTGCCATATCAAAACCTCTTAGGTGGTTTAGTGTTAGTGTAGTGATACTAGAAAACCTCCGGTTATTTAAATCTGCATAGGG
Source organism: Rana muscosa (assembly GCA_029206835.1). Taxonomy (NCBI): domain Eukaryota; kingdom Metazoa; phylum Chordata; class Amphibia; order Anura; family Ranidae; genus Rana; species Rana muscosa. The sequence continues at coordinate 59,638,252 of CM055122.1, read as the reverse complement.
ATTTGCGATAGTGTGCAAGAAACGTTTTTCATTTTGGTTTTTATCAATATATATATACCCCTGACAATTGGCATCAAACGCATAAACATAAAATATTCCTAACAATGGGTATCAAATGCAAACACTTTATGCATTTGATGCCCATTGTCAGGATGTATAACGTTTATACATCATGGGCATAAACAGTAAACATTTCAGACAAGACAATGGGCATCAAATGCAACCACTTTATATATATCCTGAAAATGGGCATCAAATGCAAAAACTAATTGTATGTCCTGTAAAAAGTAAATTTCTGTCAATGGAGTCAGTACATACATGTCATTAAGTTTTCTATGTCCAGCTGTAAAATTCTGTCAGTGCTGTGAAGTCAGTACATACATTATGTCAAAGACCTGCGTAACAAAAGTAATGGAACTTTATAAAGATGGAAAATGATATAAAAAGATACCCAAAGCCTTGAATATCCCAGTCAGTACTGTTTAATCCCCCGTTAAGAAGTGGAAAATTTTGATACCAAGCTAAGGTCAGGTAGACCAAGAAAGATTGCAGCCACAACTGTAGGAAGGATTGCCGAGGACACAAAGAAAAACCCACAGGTAACATCAGGAGAAATACAGGCTGATCGCCAAAAAAGACGGTGGTTGTCTTTAAGGAGCACAATTCAACGATACTTGAACAAAAAATAGCTGCATGGTTGAGCTGCCAGAAGGAAGCCTTTACTGCGCCAATGCCACAAAAAAGCCCAATGAGGCATGTCAAGGTGTTGTTGGGCTTATTGTAACCAGGCTTCTTTCTGGCAACTTGACCATGCAGCTCTTTATTGTTCAAGTATCATCGTATTGTGCTCCTTAAAAACAACCACACCATTTTTTTCTAGAGCAGACTGTATTTTTCCTGAGGTTACCTGTGGGTTTTTCTTTGTATCCCGAACAATTCCTGTGGCAGTTGTGGCTGAAATCTTTCTTGATCTACCTGACCTTGGCTTGGTATCAAGAGATCCCCAAATTTCCACTTCTTATTAAATGATTAAACAGTACTGACTGGCATATTCAAGGCTTTGGATATCTTTTTATATCCTTTTCCATCTTTGTAAAGTTTCATTACCTTGATACGCAGGTATTTTGGCTGTTCTTTTCTGCTCCCCATGGCTTAGTATCTAGTCTGCTTAGTGCATCCATGTGAGAGATAGCAAACTCATTGACTATTTATACAGACACTGAGGTCTGGTTCACACTTGTCCGACAAACGCTCCGACATTAGGAGCTCATGTCGCATGACGTGTGAAAATCAATGAATCCCTATGAGAGCCGTCTTAACTGGTCCGACATTAAAAATGCTCCCTGTACTACTTTGGTCCGACTTTGATCCTACTTCAGCCCATTGAATATCATTGAAGTCGGATCAAAGTAGGATCCTTGTCCTAACCATCCGACATTTGACATCCGACATGGTGATTACAGCAGCAGTAAAAGGAATTTATCTCACCCTGGGATTGTTTTGATTGGTCAAAGGACAAGTCAGACTAGCACAATGTCGGATCAAAGTAGTATCCTGTTCATGAATGTCGGATGGATGTCGGACCAATGTAGGATCAAAGTAGGACTGATGTCGCAGAGCAAAGTAGGATGAAAGTCGGATGAATGTCGTGTCGTATCAGTGTGAACCCAGCCTAACTGCGATTTAAAAAGCCACAAGTGTGGGAAATTACCCTCTAATAGCCATTTTAACCTGTGTGTGCCACCTTCTGTGTCTGTACCAAGGCCAAACATTCCAGGGTAAGTAAACTTTTGATCAGGGCCATTTGGGTGATTTCTGTTATCATTATTGAGCCAAAAAACTATGTGATAATAAATGGCTTCATGTGATCACTATCCTTGAATAAATGACAGTTTTTTGGCATGATCAGTCATATTTTCAATATTAATGGCAAAATTTCACAATTTCTTCCAGGGTATGCAAACTTTTGAGCACAACTGTATGTGTATGTGTATATATATATATATATATATATATATATATATATACACACACACACACAAAATAAAGATAAGTATTTAAAATTCTGCATAACAATTACTCTCTGTCCTATGTGTATATATGCACATGGGACAGGTGCGGGCACCTCTGTACATAATGACATCACTATCCTGTTACTTCATCTAATGCGTTTTGTCACACTGACTTCCTCGAGAGCGGGATTGGAACTCTCACTGACATGCAATGATTGCCAGGACCCACATTTTCCATTGAACGCTGAAACCCGGGGCCATTTTAAAATGACTGTGAGAGAAAAAAAAAACAAGGCTGTTAAAGCGGCACCTTGGTGTCAAGAAGTTAAAGGTGTAAAATACTAGGATTCTCTCAACATTGGCTGAACAACTGTATATTTTACAAGAGAAGGTGAAAATTAAAAATTGACTGCATTCTGGAGCTGCTATATTTGTGCAGCTTCAGACTAAATATGAGTGACTTCTTTCTGGTCAAACATTGATAATTCAGAAGATGTGTAGACAGGACAGCAACACTATCAATCTTATAGTGGGATACTGTTTATAGAAAGTGTTATTTTTTCAATGGTATCATAATCAATGCAAGGTTCAGTTTAAGGCAGATAGCTCACAATGAAGTTAATGCATTCCAGCCAGTTGTGAATCTTTCATGAAAACTACATAAAAAATTTGATAGAACTCCCTAGGAGCTGGTCATCCAAAAAAGTACGTGTGCATACTTTTTAAGACTTTCTTCTGATTCCTGGGTTACCCCTCTCGCAAATCTTGTTGTGCACTGCATACTTATGGAACTGTTGACCCTTGTGCATAGCGAGTGACTGGATTTAGTGGATTTAATAAAAGGCAAACAGACTGTTTATTTTGCAAGGGAAGTTGCACTTTGTAAGTGAAGTTATATTAGTATCAGATTTTTTTTTAAATAGAAAAAAAGATGGTAGCTAAATAAAGCAATACACTAAAATGACAAAATTCATATGTGAGATTAATGTACAGAACCCTTAAAATTTAGTTTGCTGTGCTTTAATAAATCTGTCACCTCATTTCTGTTAATTAGATGCGATAATCACAATATCTATTTTAAACTTTTAACCTTCACTATTCACTTCTTGTGAACTGAGAATTGACAATCTGTTTCACAGGCCAATTAATATATATGTACAGTATTAAATATACATAGTGCAGAGAAAAGCCAGCATAGTATTTTACAGTACAGCAAATGTTTTTTTAATGCACCACACCTAAATGCACATAAAATGCACTGCTGTGACCGGGACTGCAGAGAAAAATCAGAAATACAAAGATATGTGTAATTGATCAATTCAGTTCGTTTCTGTCACATAATAGGGGAAAACATATCCCCTAACACATAAAGAATGTAATGGCATTATATTGTCAAATGTGCTCAATATTGTCAAAGTGAATAAGCTAAATTCACAAAAAACATTTTTTTTATATATGAAAAGCTGGCTGTGGTGGGTCCTGGTAACAAAATGGTTTAGTTGCTGATGTTACAGACCATACAAATTCTCACTGCAGTATATCTGCAGCGGTTTACAGTAAAAAAATATGTAGCACCCTCCTAGTGTAGGATTCTAGGTACATTTTGTTTTTGGCTTCTTCTGTAATCAAGGGAGCAGTGATTGCTTTGATTTGGGTTGGGTTTCAAAGGCTGGGAGTTTAATTATTTCCCCCTGCCTCTAGAGCAAGTTTCTAGAGTTTATGGTCGGAGAATTAGAAAAAAAGCCTGAATATATCAGAGGCTAGCCAATCCCTGAGGAGGTGTGCCCAGATGGTGACTGGGAAGCTGATAAATAGTCTGGAGCCCTAGAGAGATTGTCTTTCCCCAGCAAGGAGAGTACCAGGCCTCAGGGGCCTATTGTCCCTGAGGCAGCCTGTGGACTGCATTGCTGTTTTGTGAGGTTTTAGCGGTGGCAGAGCTGAGACCTGCAAGTGATCCAGAACTGACTGCAGCACTTCACCAAGGGGATCTGGTCTAGAGAAGGACTGGCTACTCACTACACAGTTTCCAGAGGAGTCTGAAAGGTGGTGGCTGTCCTGAGGACTTGTGATGACTGTGTGCTGCTTGGGCTGAGACTGCGAAGGGTCTCAAATAATGGCAATTTCCTGTCATCGGCAATGTTCTGCACTCTGATCTTAGAGAAGAGTGCCCTCCTGTACTGTACAGTTGTCTTGAGATTGCACTGGGTACTAATAGCTGTACAGTGGTGCAGGGTAACCAGATGCCAAAGAGACCTGCCTCATGGTCCCCAGCTGGGAGACCTTAGACTGTCCAATATTTACAGTTGCTTAAAGAGAAGATTGTGCTCTCACAGCCAAAAAGGAGGGTTTTGCCTGGTTGAGGACAGGCGCAGGGGTTACTTAATGCAACAAGTAATATAACCATTAGCCAAACAAGGAAGTTAATTGGCTAGTTTTATTAGTATCAAAGTTAAATGAAAATAAATACAAACACCGGAGTGCTATCGAACAATAAGAGGTGCCGTCGGTACCGATCACATATATCACTGACAGGACATACACAAACAAACATGTAACAAATAAACACTAGTCCGGACGCTGTGGTTCAGCCAAGGGAAATATGCAGCCTGCTGGGAAATACCCAAATAGTTCCCCTAATAAGGGGTAAATTTAATCAGTTTGTGCTGTATGCACTGTTACTGTCAAGTGGGTGCAGTGATCCAGAGGCTGAACCTCAAGCGGGGTGGGAAGATTGGGGATCCCGGGATATGCTGTGTTATTAATTAGATGAGTTGTACTTGATTCTAGTATATAAGTCTCTATCAGTATTGCCAAATTGGACAACCAAAAATTGTCAAAGAATAGTATCCCATTCAAATTAGTTGATCAACAGGTCTTGCCAATTGTTGAAGTCTCTTTACTGATAGATTGGTAGATTCAAAAACAGTTGGTCACAATCCATCCATAGGTCAACACTGTGAAGCTTTTAGGAAAGTCAAACTCCCATTGCACATAGATATTATAGCTCTGCTCTTTTTATACATCAATTGGTCATTTTGAGCATTTGCTTATTCGTTGCTTGAAATATCAACCAGGGTATTAGCAGTCCCTTAATGTGTCCTATCCACTGGAATGGAACAACGGAAATATAGCAATGAAAGTTTCTACATTACCAATCCCTCTCATAGAGGTTGTTTTTTTTGCAATTTATTGCTGGAAAAACTAGTAACATAACTGTTGGTTGGCTGGTAGTCTCTGTATTGTTTGGGGGAAAACCAAATAAAATTCACCACAATTGCGTTTTATTAAAAGCTAGCTGTTTTGTGTGTTATTGTAAGGGGGCCTAGTAAAAGTAAAACAGTGGGTTTTTTTCTGGGAATATATAATACTGTAATGTTGATCTGTACATTTAAAATAGGCTGTTGGTGGTCCTTTGTAAACTGGGGAGTTGAGCATAAATCAATTTTGAGAAAGTACAATATTTGGGATGTTTTATTTTTGGGAATACATTCCTATTCAACTTTGGCCTGAGCACAAACAGAATTAAATCTAGGAATGTGTTCACTATGATATTTGGAATGTTATTTTGGGGGGAAAACAAAATTATTGAAACGTTAATGTGTATAGTACATTTAAAAATGGTCCTGGGGCTTGAGCAAAAATCCTTTAATTTTGGGAACATACTTAGTACAATATTTGGGGTGTTTTATCTGGGAATAAATTACACTGTAATGTTGATTTCTTAATTTAAACTTACCTGTTGGTGGTCCTTGTATAATTTCTTATTCAGATGCATTGCACAGATTACATGGGGGTGTATATATTAAAAATCTGCATAGCAATTCACCCAGTGTAGGTACAGTTTTTACATTTTATTGTTCGTTGCACAAAAAAACCTGGCTGCTTTCTACCTTTCAAATTGCAGCCTTGTTAGTATCATTACAATCTGTGGTGTGAGTGTGCACAATATTTCTGGCTGTTGTCCCCCCTAAACACTGTGCATCCAAAACACCACATAACTTCACCTAAGGTCATTAAATCCTCATGCACAGATGCGCGGAACTTAAAAAACACCCCTTTATAGAGGCGTTCAACATTTTTTTTTAACCTATAACCGCCTCTATGTAAGCCTATGTGTCCATGCACACACATAGGAGTCAATTCACTAATGTTTAGCGCATGCAATAACGCAGTCACATGACTCATTTGCATAAATTATAATTATCGCACACGGTAAATTAAGTCTAATTTCTAAAAAAATAAAAATAATGATTATGCGGTACTTACCGCAAAAAAAATGTGCCGGTAAATATCGCTTTAAAAACTCTTAAAGTGGAGGTTCACCCACATTTTAAACATTGCTTTAATCATTCCCTTTTAGCATGAATATAAACATATTCCTAACCTTTTTTTTTTAGCCGGTGTAGTTATCGTACATCAGCTGTCTCCATTCGTACTTCCGCGATTTACTCCCACGGGAGTAGGCGTGTTGTTTGCTCTCCTATGTCTTGCTGTGCATGCCGGGATGTCTCCTGCAATGTCTCCTGGGTGCAAAGTGTCCTGCTTCCCAGGAGTAAAAGATTAACGCCTTCTATGCAAACATATTGATATTAGATCCGCCGTCGTCACGTGACCGGGTAGATGAGTCACGTGACGAGGGCGGATCTAATTCCGCCATTTCAAATAAGGGCACGCAGGTGTATTTTGCCATTAAGCACAATGGGGCGTGTACTTTTAATGTTGACGCCCGTTGTAATGGCAACCAGGAAGTGTTGACGGCGCTGCTCGCCGTCAACACTGCACATGCACGAGATCCAGCGGTGAATGCCGGGAGACGCGCATTCACCGCTACCCGGAAGACTATGCTTGTGGGCTTCAACATGCCCACAAGCAAAATGGAAAATCCAGGAAGTGATTTTATAAACATTTATTTGTTACAAAAACGGACGAGTGATGTTTTGAAGCGCTGGACAAGTGAGTACTACACAGTCATAAGTAATACTATTGAATGCAATGAAAAAAAAAATGTATGGACCGCGGAACCTCCGCTTTAAGTCCAATTCATAAACGGACCAGTGAGTAAAAAAGCATGCAAAATTTACCACCAGGGTTTTGCTGGCTGTATCACTTGTAGTATTTGTCAAAAAACATCTAGGGGGTTGAGGGGACAAATAGCTGGTTGCTAAGGAGCAGGCCTGGGAAGCCGGCCACCGCGTCCTAAACAATGGATGATTTATCAGCTTTCATCGATGCACATCAGGCCCTTCGGGTCTGGTATGGCCTATATTGGGAGCCCCACGGCAAAAAAAACAAAAAAAAAACAGCGTGGGGTCACTCCCAAAATCCATAGCAGACCCGTATGCAAGCTTGCAGCCCGGCAAGGGGGTCCCCAGATCCTGCTTTCCCCCCTATGTGAATGAGTATGTTACCCCTTCACCAAAAAAGTGTCACAAAGTAATAAAAACTGTGTCTCTGATGTAAATCCATCGTCACTCACACCGCCCGCCGCATAGCCGAAAGAAAAAAGAAAAAACGCTGTCCATGAAGGCTGTTTGACATTTCTTATATAGGTAAGGGACGGAGCCACCTGGCTACATCACCTGGTGGTCCTGCCCCCATGTGACGTACCAAGGCACATGAATATTCTGGCCTAAAGAATGCATTAATGTTCAAATGCTAGACATGCCTAATTGTGTCTAAACATGCTAAAAGCCATATTTTGCACATATGTTTTTTAAGCAGCATTTTCCTGCCAGAAGTTCTGGTGTACAGAGGGGCTTTTACAGATTACACATGTGCAGAAGGCCTTTAATGCAGTTTCTCTGTCACAAATTTCCTTCACTACAGTGAAGGCCCTCTCAGACATTACATATGCAGCAGGGTAGACTAATACCTATAGCACGTGTAGGGCCTCCTCAAGTCAGTGGTCCAGCCTGAACACCTAAAAGTTAATGAAAGTTAATGAATGTTATAAATTGAAAGCCTTGCGGTTTCTGCCCTCCGCCTTTGAAATGAAATGACCAGTGTTTTGGCTCTCTATCAAAGGTCATGTTTGGTACTATCAAAGGTCATGTTTCTGCCCATTGTATCTGAACTAGATAGACTTGTGTCTTTCTTCAACCCGAGCAACCAAGCAGTGGACTCTCACTGCTTGCATAAGAAGTTAGAGAAACATGAACATTAAAAAAGGGCATTTTTACCCTTTGTTTCCTTGTCAGAAACAAGTGGCACAACCAAAGTCAACTTGTGTGAGGGTGACCAGCCTATACCATTGGATTTTCCACCCGCAGCTTTGCCTCTAGTGCAATGAAATAAAATGGAGTCAACCCATTGGACATTCTTTCTTTACCAATGTCAACAGGCCTGTGTATCCAGGCAACATGAAGAAATGTAGCAAAGAGGTTATTTTTTCCCCCACTATTGTTGTGCACCCTCTTGGTTCAGGGCAGAAATTCCTGTACTATTCTGTCCTTGGGTTTGGGACAGGTAAAATGTCCCTCTTGAAGCTGCCCAAATTTTCTCCTCTTCATTGCCAGCATTCCCAAATCTCCTCCTCACAGACAGTACCCCAAACATAGTTCTTCTGTTACTACTCCTCTACCTCCTCTTGCCTCTAACTGACTTTGCTCTGCTATAGTTGAGTAAAACCAGTAACACCCACAGACTAATGAGATTCTCTCTCTATATTTCAGTTGGTATCATGGGTGTCCGCTCTATAGGGCAGGGGGGGGCGTTTGACCCCCCTGGAATCGTAAAAGAGTGTTTAAAATGACACGCCACCTCCCGCACATCGGTGGGCCAGGGCCACATGCGCCGCCGATTGTCACTGCCATCATTCATGTCTGTCAGTGTGTTGCAATGCATACATTTACTCCGCTCCCACAGCCCGCCCCTGTTTGCCGGCGCCAGCCAATATCATTGCGCTGCCGCTGCTCCCCTTAGTTTACAGCCCCGCCCGGCGTCCGTCCTGGTGGCGTGACGTCACTCATGGCGGGAGGGGGACTAATGGGAGGAGCGTAGAGAGCTGCCTGCTAGAGGAGCCAGCGCCGCCGAGGAGGAACCAACCAGGCCAGCAACAAGTTGAAGTTCATCTTCATTACAATTTCAATCAGACGACAGATGCTGTGCTACAGCAGCATCAGTCAGTCAGTGTCACTGCAAGTAAGCACTAAACTAAAATTAAATGTGATTATGTGAATGTGATGACTGTGATTTTTTTAATATGCAGCATGGCGGCGGGGGGGGGGGAGGGGGGTAAATGTCCTGTACTGGTCATAGTAGCTCATGTATTAATGTCCTGCACAGTGCAGGGTGCTGTGTAATGTAAAGGGGTCCAGTGATTGAGGGTGCTGTGTAATGTAAAGGGGTCCAGTGATGCAGGGTGCTGTGTAATGTAAAGGGGTCCAGTGATTCAGGGTGCTGTGTAATGTAAAGGGGTCCAGTAATGCAGGGTGCTGTGTAATGTAAAGGGGTCCAGTGATTCAGGGTGCTGTGTAATGTAAAGGGGTCCAGTGATGCAGGGTGCTGTGTAATGTAAAGGGGTCCAGAGGTGCAGGGTGCAGTGTAATGTAAAGGGGTCCAGTGATGCAGGGGGCTGTGTAATGTAAAGGGGTCCAGAGCTGTGGGGTGCTGTGTAATGTAAAGGGGTCCAGAGGTGCAGTTGTGGAGAGGGGGTACACAGTAGTGACAAAGAGATATTGAAAGATGCAGGGGGTACAGTGGGGTGTTTTTATATTTTAACGTGGGGGGGCGCTTTTAACCCCCGCTAGCGGTCGAAGAAAGGGTTAAATGCGACTGTGTATTGCCGCTGCCGAAGCGCCCCCCACCCTGAAAAAATTTCAGAGGACGCCCATGGTTGGTATCACATTCTATTTGAGCTGCAAATATTGTCAATCACATAGTCAGATTTGTGCAGATCTATATGTTTTATATATAGATATGCTGCTCTCCAGCATTATTTGTGTTATCTTTGCTTTGTTTTTACACTATTCGAGTAGAGCTACATGACACTTGGCTACTTTGAACATGAATAATGGTTACAATACTGTATTTGCAATGCTAGATCAAACCCTTTTAATATGTTTATGTGTTTGTGATATTAATGCGTCTGCCTCATTCTCTGTGATGAGAAGCTTTGTAGTTTACATAAAACAAGGTCATTTAAGCTTCTAGAAAACCTCTCTCTGCTCACTACGATCTACTGGAAGTCAACCTAAATCCAAACAAATAAGAAATATTTTCCAAGAAATATGTGGTTTCTCATATTCAAATTATGATGTCATCAGTTAGTGAGCTTGGAAAACCTAATGTTATTTTGTTTCAGTTTCTAGTATGTTTACATAATTGTGTACATGCTCTATTAAAGTGATACTAAACATTTGGGTCATTTTTATTCCTATTACAAGGGATGTAAACATCCCTTGTAATAGAAAAAAAAAAGCACTGCAGGACTTCTTAAATAATAATAAGATCTGGGGCCAAAAAATAAATGAAATGTAATTTTTTTGGAAAAAAATGAAAAAATTCCGCTTTAAGACTATTGAACATAAGTGACGTTTGGCGTCGCTTCCGCCAGCCAATGGTGTGGAGCCGAGTGGGAGCCATATTTTCCTCAATTGGCTCTATGCCTGTCAGGGAAGAGGATCCGATCGTCTCCGCCGCTACCAGCGGGTCCGGTAAGCTACGGAGACCACCGGAGCGTGGCAGGAGGGGGGGGCTCTCTCCCGCTCCCGATAAAAGTGATATTGCAACCAATCTGCCGCAGAGACCACTTATATCTGAAATAAGACCGCCCGCTGATGAAGAGGATACCAGGGTTATGGCAACTGTATGCTGCCATAACCCTGGTATTCCTCTTCAAACAGCCGACGTAAAACAACATTGGGCGGTCCTTAAGTGGTTAAGCATTATTAAAATCACTGCTCCTGAAAAAACGGTTGTTTCAAAAACCTTTTTTTTTTTGCATTGATACATGTCACCTAGAGAAGTACCCAGGTCCCCATTAGGGATGAGCTTCGTGTTCGAGTCGAACATACGTTCGACTCGAACATCGGCTGTTCGATCGTTCGACGAAGATCGAACGATTTGGGCCGTTCGCGCCAAATTCGAGTGACGCGAACGGCCCACAATGCACTACGCCATCGCAGTGTCATCCAGGCGCTGTGATTGGCCAAGCATGCACTGTGACCCCGCATGCTTGGCCAATCACAGCGCCGGCAGCGAGGAGAGCAATGATTGGCCACAGGCAGGATGCCTGTGGCCAATTATTGCTGAGGGTGTTTAGTACACGCCCCACACTATAAAAGGCCGCCAGCACGGCGGCCTAGTGTAGTGTGTTCCGGAGCAGGGATAGAGCAGCATAGGCAGGGACAGTGACTGTTATTTCTTTCTTGCTTAACCTGGATTCCTTTAGTTTAGGGAAAGAGAAGGATAGGTAGGGAGAGTGTCAGTGTGTTTTGTGCTTGTGCTATAGTGTGCTTAAAAAAAACATTTATTCTAGGGACAGAAAACTGTAGGTAGGGACAGTGTCAGTTTCTTTCACTCTGCAAGTCCTTGTTTCCAGGGACCTGGAAGGACAGTGAGTGAATTGTCCTTGTGCTATATTGTGCTTAAAAAAACATTTATTCTAGGGACAGAAAACTGTAGGTAGGGAGAGTGTCAGTTTCTTTCACTCTGCAAGTCCTTGTTTCCAGGGACCTGTAAGGACAGTGAGTGAATTGTCCTTGTGCTATATTGTGCTTAAAAAAAACATTTTTTCTAGGGACAGAAAACTGTAGGTAGGGAGAGTGTCAGTTTATTTCACTCTGCAAGTCCTTGTTTCCAGGGACCTGGAAGGACAGTGAGTGAATTCTCCTTGTGCTATATTGTGCTTAAAAAAAACATTTATTCTAGGGACAGAAAACTGTAGGTAGGGACAGTGTCAGTTTCTTTCACTCTGCAAGTCCTTGTTTGCAGGGACCTGTAAGGACAGTGAGTGAATTGTCCTTGTGCTATATTGTGATTAAAAAAAACATTTTTTCTAGGGACAGAAAACTGTAGGTAGGGAGAGTGTTTTTTTTCTTTCACTCTGCAAGTCCTTGTTTCCAGGGACCTGTAAGGACAGTGAGTGAATTGTCCTTGTGCTATATTGTGCTTAAAAAAAACATTTTTTCTAGGGACAGAAAACTGTAGGTAGGGAGAGTGTTTTTTTTCTTTCACTCTGCAAGTCCTTGTTTCCAGGGACCTGTAAGGACAGTGAGTGAATTGTCCTTGTGCTATATTGTGCTTAAAAAAAACATTTATTCTAGGGACAGAAAACTGTAGGTAGGGAGAGTGTCAGTTTATTTCACTCTGCAAGTCCTTGTTTCCAGGGACCTGGAAGGACAGTGAGTGAATTGTCCTTGTGCTATATTGTGATTAAAAAAAACATTTATTCTAGGGACAGAAAACTGTAGGTAGGGAGAGTGTCAGTTTATTTCACTCTGCAAGTCCTTGTTTCCAGGGACCTGTAAGGACAGTGAGTGAATTGTCCTTGTGCTATATTGTGATTAAAAAAAACATTTTTTCTAGGGACAGAAAACTGTAGGTAGGGAGAGTGTTTTTTTTCTTTCACTCTGCAAGTCCTTGTTTCCAGGGACCTGTAAGGACAGTGAGTGAATTGTTCTTGTGCTATATTGTGCTTAAAAAAAACATTTATTCTAGGGACAGAAAACTGTAGGTAGGGAGAGTGTCAGTTTATTTCACTCTGCAAGTCCTTGTTTCCAGGGACCTGGAAGGGCAGTGAGTGAATTGTCCTTGTGTTATATTGTAATTAAAAAAAACATTTTTTCTAGGGACAGAAAACTGTAGGTAGGGAGAGTGTTTTTTTTCTTTCACTCTGCAAGTCCTTGTTTCCAGGGACCTGTAAGGACAGTGAGTGAATTGTCCTTGTGCTATATTGTGATTAAAAAAAACATTTTTTCTAGGGACAGAAAACTGTAGGTAGGGAGAGTGTTTTTTTTCTTTCACTCTGCAAGTCCTTGTTTCCAGGGACCTGTAAGGACAGTGAGTGAATTGTCCTTGTGCTATATTGTGCTTAAAAAAAACATTTATTCTAGGGACAGAAAACTGTAGGTAGGGAGAGTGTCAGTTTATTTCACTCTGCAAGTCCTTGTTTCCAGGGACCTGGAAGGACAGTGAGTGAATTGTCCTTGTGCTATATTGTGATTAAAAAAAACATTTTTTCTAGGGACAGAAAACTGTAGGTAGGGAGAGTGTTTTTTTTCTTTCACTCTGCAAGTCCTTGTTTCCAGGGACCTGTAAGGACAGTGAGTGAATTGTCCTTGTGCTATATTGTGCTTAAAAAAAACATTTATTCTAGGGACAGAAAACTGTAGGTAGGGAGAGTGTCAGTTTATTTCACTCTGCAAGTCCTTGTTTCCAGGGACCTGGAAGGACAGTGAGTGAATTGTCCTTGTGTTATATTGTGATTAAAAAAAACATTTTTTCTAGGGACAGAAAACTGTAGGTAGGGAGAGTGTTTTTTTTCTTTCACTCTGCAAGTCCTTGTTTCCAGGGACCTGTAAGGACAGTGAGTGAATTGTCCTTGTGCTATATTGTGATTAAAAAAAACCTTTTTTCTAGGGACAGAAAACTGTAGGTAGGGAGAGTGTTTTTTTTCTTTCACTCTGCAAGTCCTTGTTTCCAGGGACCTGTAAGGACAGTGAGTGAATTGTCCTTGTGCTATATTGTGCTTAAAAAAAACATTTATTCTAGGGACAGAAAACTGTAGGTAGGGAGAGTGTCAGTTTATTTCACTCTGCAAGTCCTTGTTTCCAGGGACCTGGAAGGACAGTGAGTGAATTGTCCTTGTGCTATATTGTGATTAAAAAAAACATTTTTTCTAGGGACAGAAAACTGTAGGTAGGGAGAGTGTTTTTTTTCTTTCACTCTGCAAGTCCTTGTTTCCAGGGACCTGTAAGGACAGTGAGTGAATTGTCCTTGTGCTATATTGTGATTAAAAAAAACATTTTTTCTAGGGACAGAAAACTGTAGGTAGGGAGAGTGTTTTTTTTCTTTCACTCTGCAAGTCCTTGTTTCCAGGGACCTGTACGGACAGTGAGTGAATTGTCCTTGTGCTATATTGTGCTTAAAAAAAACATTTATTCTAGGGACAGAAAACTGTAGGTAGGGAGAGTGTCAGTTTATTTCACTCTGCAAGTCCTTGTTTCCAGGGACCTGGAAGGACAGTGAGTGAATTGTCCTTGTGCTATATTGTGATTAAAAAAAACATTTTTTCTAGGGACAGAAAACTGTAGGTAGGGAGAGTGTTTTTTTTCTTTCACTCTGCAAGTCCTTGTTTCCAGGGACCTGTAAGGACAGTGAGTGAATTGTCCTTGTGCTATATTGTGCTTAAAAAAAACATTTATTCTAGGGACAGAAAACTGTAGGTAGGGAGAGTGTCAGTTTATTTCACTCTGCAAGTCCTTGTTTCCAGGGACCTGGAAGGACAGTGAGTGAATTGTCCTTGTGCTATATTGTGATTAAAAAAAACATTTTTTCTAGGGACAGAAAACTGTAGGTAGGGAGAGTGTTTTTTTTCTTTCACTCTGCAAGTCCTTGTTTCCAGGGACCTGTAAGGACAGTGAGTGAATTGTCCTTGTGCTATATTGTGATTAAAAAAAACATTTTTTCTAGGGACAGAAAACTGAAGGTAGGGAGAGTGTTTTTTTTCTTTCACTCTGCAAGTCCTTGTTTCCAGGGACCTGTAAGGACAGTGAGTGAATTGTCCTTGTGCTATATTGTGCTTAAAAAAAACATTTATTCTAGGGACAGAAAACTGTAGGTAGGGAGAGTGTCAGTTTATTTCACTCTGCAAGTCCTTGTTTCCAGGGACCTGGAAGGACAGTGAGTGAATTGTCCTTGTGCTATATTGTGATTAAAAAAAACATTTTTTCTAGGGACAGAAAACTGTAGGTAGGGAGAGTGTTTTTTTTCTTTCACTCTGCAAGTCCTTGTTTCCAGGGACCTGTAAGGACAGTGAGTGAATTGTCCTTGTGCTATATTGTGCTTAAAAAAAACATTTATTCTAGGGACAGAAAACTGTAGGTAGGGAGAGTGTCAGTTTATTTCACTCTGCAAGTCCTTGTTTCCAGGGACCTGGAAGGACAGTGAGTGAATTGTCCTTGTGCTATATTGTGATTAAAAAAAACATTTTTTCTAGGGACAGAAAACTGTAGGTAGGGAGAGTGTTTTTTTTCTTTCACTCTGCAAGTCCTTGTTTCCAGGGACCTGGAAGGACAGTGAGTGAATTCTCCTTGTGCTATATTGTGCTTAAAAAAACATTTATTCTAGGGACAGAAAACTGTAGGTAGGGAGAGTGTCAGTTTATTTCACTCTGCAAGTCCTTGTTTCCAGGGACCTGGAAGGACAGTGAGTGAATTGTCCTTGTGCTATATTGTGATTAAAAAAAACATTTATTCTAGGGACAGAAAACTGTAGGTAGGGAGAGTGTCAGTTTATTTCACTCTGCAAGTCCTTGTTTCCAGGGACCTGTAAGGACAGTGAGTGAATTGTCCTTGTGCTATATTGTGATTAAAAAAACATTTTTTCTAGGGACAGAAAACTGTAGGTAGGGAGAGTGTTTTTTTTCTTTCACTCTGCAAGTCCTTGTTTCCAGGGACCTGTAAGGACAGTGAGTGAATTGTCCTTGTGCTATATTGTGCTTAAAAAAAACATTTATTCTAGGGACAGAAAACTGTAGGTAGGGAGAGTGTCAGTTTATTTCACTCTGCAAGTCCTTGTTTCCAGGGACCTGGAAGGACAGTGAGTGAATTGTCCTTGTGTTATATTGTGATTAAAAAAAACATTTTTTCTAGGGACAGAAAACTGTAGGTAGGGAGAGTGTTTTTTTTCTTTCACTCTGCAAGTCCTTGTTTCCAGGGACCTGTAAGGACAGTGAGTGAATTGTCCTTGTGCTATATTGTGCTTAAAAAAAACATTTATTCTAGGGACAGAAAACTGTAGGTAGGGAGAGTGTCAGTTTCTTTCACTGTGAAAGTCCTTGTTTCAAGGGACAGAGAAGGACACCTGAAGGTAGCCCTTATTGCTTTTTTCCCATCTCCCTGCAGGCCATCTATTAGAATGTCTGGAAGGCAAACAAGGAGAGGCAGACAGTCAGGAGGCAATAAAAGAGGGCAAGCAGGCTCTGTGTCTGGGGGCAACAGTGCTGGTCGTGGACGCGGTGCATTGTCATCAGCACATGGCCATGGGACACGCTTGTCCTTCTTTTCGGCAGCTGGACATGTTGAGCCACATCATGCCGAAGACTTGGTAGAGTGGATGACCAAGCCCTCCTCCTCCTCCTCATCCTCTCTCACCCAGGCTCAGGGTACTGGAAAAGCAGCTGCCAAAGCGTCGTCTTCCCTGGTATCAATGTCAGACAAATCATCAGTCACTCCTTCCCTAGACCCACCATGTCCTCCTCCTGAGGAGTCCCCCGAACTGTTTCAGCACAGTGTTGGGTACATGCTCCAGGAGGATGCCCAGCGTTTCGAAGGGTCTGATGATGAAACCCAGCTAGAGGAAGGCAGTAGCGTGAGAGCAGACAGAGGGGATGCTCAAGAAGGACACCAATCTGGCAGTCATGTTCCAGCAGCTGCAGCATACTGCCAGATTGGCTCCAGTGATGAGGAGGGAGGGGATGATGAGGTCACTGACTCCACGTGGGTGCCTAATAGGAGAGAGGAGGAGGAGGAGGATGAGGAGGAGGCACATCTCCAACGAGGCAGGATGCCCTTTGGTGGCCAGCGTAAGGGCAGTACACCGACGGAATCACACCGCAGAGCTCCGCCTGTGCAGGGCGCTGCCTCTGCCCGTCATTCAAAAAGTTCTTTGGTGTGGGCCTTTTTTGAGGCTAGTGCATCAGATCGCACAGCTGCTGTTTGCAACATATGTCTCAAGCGTATATCGCGTGGCCAAAACATCAGCCGCTTGGGTACCACATGCCTGACCAGACATATGTTGACCTGCCATGCAGCTCGTTGGCAAGCCTACCTCAAAGACCCACACCAAAGAACAAAGCGGACCTCTCCTTGCACCGCATCAGCTGGGATCTCCAACCCCACTATAACTTCAGTCCTCTCTGAAACATGCACTGAGAGGAATGAAGGTGTAGAATTAGGTGTGTCACAGCCAAGTACTTGCGCCCACTCTGCTAGCAGTACACCGACGTCCGATTCTAGCAGGCAAATTTCCCTGCCCCAGCTGCTGGACCGTCGAAAGAAGTTCACTCCCAGCCATCCACATGCCCAGCGGTTGAATGCTAGCTTGGCTAAATTGCTAGCGCTTCAACTGCTGCCTTTTCAGTTGGTAGACTCGGCCCCCTTCCGTGAGTTTGTGCAATGTGCAGTTCCTCAGTGGCAGGTTCCCAAACGCCACTTTTTCTCACGGAAGGCTATTCCGGCTCTCTACCGGCATGTGGAAGGCAATGTCTTGGCCTCGCTGGACAGGGCGGTCAGCGGTAAGGTGCATATTACCGCTGACTCATGGTCCAGCAGGCATGGACAGGGACGTTACCTTTCTTTCACGGCCCATTGGGTCACTCTTTTGGCAGCTGGGAAGGATTCAGGACAAGGTGCAGTAGTGTTGGAGGTTGTCCCACCGCCACGCCTCCAAAATGCTACTACTGGTTGTGACACACCTCTCTCCTCCACCCCCTCCTCTTCTTCTTCCTCCATGGCCTCTTCCTGTGGTTTGTCCTATGAACCAGCGGTGCTCCGTAGCCGTTCACGGGGCTACGCAAGTACGCAGGCAAAAAGATGCCATGCCGTGCTTGCGCTGGTGTGTTTGGGGGACAGAAGCCACACTGGGGCAGAGGTCCTGTCTGCTCTGCAGGGCCAGGCCGAGAGGTGGTTGACGCCACGCCAGCTTAAGCCAGGAATGGTGGTTTGCGACAATGGCACCAACCTCCTCTCCGCCCTCCGACAGGGACAACTGACCCATGTGCCCTGTGTGGCTCACGTCCTTAACCTGGTGGTGCAGCGCTTCTTGGGCAGGTACCCGGGCTTACAGGATGTCCTGAGGCAGGCCAGGAAAGTCTGTGTGCATTTCCGCAGATCTTATAATGCCAGTGCTCGCCTGGCTGAGCTGCAAAAGGAGTTGAACCTGCCCAAGAACCGCCTTATATGTGACATGCCCACCAGGTGGAACTCAACGTTGGCCATGCTGCAGCGGCTGCACACGCAGCAGAGGGCCATCAATGAGTACCTGTGCGACTACGGCACCAGGACAGGGTCAGGGGAGCTTGGTTTTTTTTCTCCACGCCAGTGGGGCATGATCAGGGATGCATGCACTGTCCTGGCACCATTTGAGGAGGCCACGAGGATGGTGAGCAGTGACAGTGCATGCATCAGTGACACTGTACCTCTTGTCCACCTGTTGGAGCACACGCTGCGTGGAATAATGGACAGGGCACTTGAGGCAGAACAGAGGCAGGAAGAGGAGGACTTCCTTGCCTCTCAAGGCCCCCTTTACCCAGACAGTGTTCCTTCTGTCCCACCCATCGCACAGGAAGAGGAGGAGGAGGAGGAGGAGGAGGAGGAGGATTGTGTCAGCATGGAGGTGGAGGCTGGCACTCAGCATCATCAGCAGCAGTCTTTTAGGGATGATTTACAGTCCCAAGAAACCAGTGGACTTGTACGTGGCTGGGAGGAGGTGGCTGCGGATCATGTCGTCCTTAGTGACCCAGAGGACTCCGGAGCGAATGCCTCAGCAAAACTACGCTGCATGGCCTCCCTGATCCTGCAAAGTCTGCGGAAGGATCCTCGTATTCTTCGGATCAAGGAGAGGGACCATTACTGGCTGGCCACTCTCCTTGATCCACGGTACAAGGGTAAGGTTGCGGACCTTATGTTACCGTCGCAGAGGGAGCAGAGGATGAGACAACTCCGGGAGGCCTTGCAGAAAGGTCTGTGCAACGCGTTCCCAGAGACTGGGAGGTTGCAAACTCCTGGTCCTGGACAACGAGTTGCTGAGGCTTCGGCCAGTCAAAGAAGGAGCGGTGGGGAAGGTGGCCGTCTGACCGATGCGTTCAGACAATTCTTTAGTCCGCAGCCCCAAAGTATGATCGGTTCCAGCAACCATCGCCAGCGTCTGATAAACATGGTGCAGGAATATCTAGGGGCAAGGTCAGACTTGGACACCTTCCCCACCGAAAATCCTCTGGCTTACTGGGTCTTGAGGATGGATCACTGGCCAGAGCTTGCACAGTATGCAATTGAGCTACTGGCCTGTCCTGCATCCAGCGTTCTTTCGGAACGCACATTCAGTGCTGCTGGAGGATTTGTCACGGATCACAGGGTGCGCCTGTCCACCGACTCGGTTGATCGACTGACTTTCATCAAGATGAACCAGTCTTGGATCACCACCAGCTACCACACACCTGATGCTGATATAACAGACTAATTGATTTTAACATGTCACATCCCTTCAAGACTGATGCTGATGCTGAGTGCCTGTGCTGTTATGTTGACTGGCTATCCTCCTCCTCCGAGTCCTCAATGATACGATTGATGATGATAGCTTGTAAGATCATTTTTGTTTATGGGTGCCGCCACCAGTGCCTAACGCCCAATTTTTCAGCCCCTGTTTAACAGGGGCGTGTAATTACAATTTTTGAAGCAATACTTTGCAACAGGGCTCATTGCTGTGCTCCAAGTACAGTATCTGTGAGGAGTTGCAGTGTTGTGCCACCAGTGCCTAAGGCCCAATTTTTCAGCCCCTGTTTAACAGGGGCGTGTCATTACAATTTTTGAAGCAATACTTTGCAACAGGGCTCATTGGTGTGCTCCAAGTACAGTATCTGTGAGGAGTTGCAGTGTTGTGCCACCAGTGCCTAAGGCCCAATTTTTCAGCCCCTGTTTAACAGGGGCGTGTCATTACAATTTTTGAAGCAATACTTTGCAACAGGGCTCATTGCTGTGCTCCAAGTACAGTATCTGTGAGGAGTTGCAGTGTTGTGCCACCAGTGCCTAAGGCCCAATTTTTCAGCCCCTGTTTAACAGGGGCGTGTCATTACAATTTTTGAAGCAATACTTTGCAACAGGGCTCATTGGTGTGCTCCAAGTACAGTATCTGTGAGGAGTTGCAGTGTTGTGCCACCAGTGCCTAAGGCCCAATTTTTCAGCCCCTGTTTAACAGGGGCGTGTCATTACAATTTTTGAAGCAATACTTTGCAACAGGGCTCATTGCTGTGCTCCAAGTACAGTATCTGTGAGGGGTTGCAGTGTTGTGCCACCAGTGCCTAAGGCCCAATTTTTCAGCCCCTGTTCAACAGGGGCATGTAATTACAATTCTTGATCTAATAATTCACAGCAGGGCCCATTGCTGCACCCACCAAGAGTAACTGTCAGGGCTTACAGTGTTGTGGCACCAGCACCACCATCAAAGGCCCAATTTTTACTACCACTGTTCAACAATTATATGTAATTAAAATTCCTGATATAATAGTTGACAGCAGGGCGTTCCAGCACCAACCAAGAGTAACTGTGAGTGCTTACAGTGTTGTGCCAACACCAACAACTAAGGGGCCTATTTCTGCAGAGTATATACGGCAGGTCCCTACTTTCAAACATCCAACTTACAAACGACTCCTACTTGCAAACGCAAGAAGACAACAGGAAGTGAGAGGAAATCTACCACTAGGAAGGAAAATTCTCTCCTGTAAGAATAAATATGGGAGAAAGGTGTCTCCTCTGTACTGATGCTTTATCAGCAATCCTTGTTTCAAGAAAAACACCACATTTCAAAAACAGTTGTCATTGGGACGGAAAGTGAGGTGAAATGTTCTGAACAGGGGCACAGACAGCAAAACAAATGTTACAGGGGTGATAACCCTTACCTATGTTTTCCAAAAAGTTTAAAAATAGATTTTTGGTCTGGAGCTACACTTCAACAATGTACCTGTTCAAAATTACAAACAGACTCTACATAAGAACAAACCTACAGTCCCTGTCTTGTATGCACCGCCTGTATAGGGCTGTTCAGAGTATATAGGGCCTTTTTTATTTTATGTGCGGGGTTCCCCTTAATATCCATACAAGACCCAAAGGGGCTGGTAATGGGCTGGGGTAGGGGGGGGGGGGGTCATGGGGTAGCTATGCCATTTTTCTTAAAGAATTTCATCCATATTACCGGGACCAGACATTACATTAAAGCCGCAAGCAGTTTTAAATGGCTTTTTTTTCCTTTAGAAGTGTCATTTTGTGCAGGGACAGTTCTAAACACGGGAAACACGTGGCACTTCACAGGCATACTTTAGACACCCCCCAGGTACGATATTTAAAGGAATATTTGACTTTTTTTTTTTCACTTTATGCATCATTAAAATGACTGCTCCCGAAAAACGACCGTTTTTAAAACTTCTTTTTGCATTGATACATGTCCCCTGGTGCAGAACCCGGGTTCCCAAACCCTTTTTAGGACAATAACATGCATAATAGTTGTTATAATTAGCACTTTAGAATTCGAAGGTTCGCATCCATTGTATTTAATAGGGTTCTAATGTTCGTTCGAACTTTCGGTCCGTTCGCGGGTTCTGGTGCGAACCGAACCCGGGGGTGTTCGGCTCATCACTAGTCCCCATACACTTTTTATGGCAATAAATTGCATATAAAAAAAAACTTAAGGATTCCCCCAAGGGTTTTTTAGCAGCTAGGTATTCTAGTCAAGAAAGTGTATATTGTTTATAATATTGTAAAATCTTTATTGGACAAAATTAGTACAAGAATGGGAATAGGATTTCAAATATGAGTTCTGGCTACAGGTGTGTACAATCATATTCCAAAAAAAATATCTAATTGGAATTTTTATTTAAAAACAACTAATACTTGCATTAAAACCAAATGGTATCGTATAAATAAATATCAATATACAATTCCAATTGAACCAGTATATATGGACATTAACAGACTCAGCATGTTCCATTAGTACTGCAAATGGACAAAGTGATCTTTTTTTTTCCACTACACTTTTACCATTTCATTGAGATTATTGTAAAACATTACAGGTGCTGTTCATTTCCCCATCCCAGGAGGGTCCACATGTGTGGCTCCTTGCAAGCCTTCTGGACCCGGGCTTCATCTTGAGGAGGTGGGAACGACGTGTGGAGATTTTTGGACCACTGGGATCTTTTTAATTTATGGCTATAGGATAGAGTTCCATTTCTTGAGCGGTAATTACCAATTTACTAAATATATCACATGCACAAATTCTCACAGAATATGAGGTATTGAACATATTGATGTTTTGATATATCTTTTTAGAGCCCAAAAATTTCCTGAAGAACACTATGACCGAATAAAGTTGAAACGCGTTGGGCTGTTCGTGTGGATATCATTCTTGTAATGTACTGTGAATTGATAGTTGTACTGTGTAATAATTGACAGCTGTAATGGAACATGATTGTACACACCTGTAGCCAGAACTCATATTTTAAATCCTATTTCCATTCTTGTACTAATTTTGTCCAATAAAGGTTTTACAATATTACAAACTATATAAACTTTATTGATTAGAATACCTAGCTGCTAAAAAAAACCTTGGGGGAATCCTTCCATTTTTTTTTCAATTATTTAGGGTGCGCAGCCCTTCAGACTCTTGGATATGCGTTTTTCTATTCTATAAGGCTTTAAAATTAGCACTTTTGATTTTTCATGTTTGCGTCCCATAGACTTTAATAGGGTTCACATGTTCACATAAATGTTTTGCCTGTTCGCATTTTCTGGTTCTGGTTACTAGTAATGGCGGCGATCTGCATTTTTTGTTTTTATCAGGACTGCAATATTGCGGCAGACAGATCAGACACTTTTTTGGGACCATTGGCATTTATACAGCTATCAGAGCTAAAAGTAGCCACTGATTACTATATAAATGTCATTGGCAGGGAAGGGGTTAACACTATGGGGCGATCAAGGAGTTAACTGTGTCCTAGGAAGTGATTCTAACTGTGGGGAGATGGGACTGACTGGAGGAGGAGACCGATCATTGTTTATACTTCGTATGAACAACAGATCAGTCTCCTCTCCCCTGACAGCATGGAGATATGTCTGTTTACATTGACAGATCCCCATTCGGTCTCTCTCAGAAGCGAACGCGAGTGCCCGGCGGCCATCGCGGCCGGTGGACACGCGCATCGGCTCCGTCGTCGCGCCGCGTACCCCCTATTGCTCTTAAAGCGGCTGACGTATACCTACAACGATTTGCCCAGGCGTGCCAAACTGCCGCAGTATTACTGCAGCGGTTGGTCGTCTAGTGGTTAAATATCATACTCGTATTTCTCAGAAAAAAATTCAACTATCTCTCCTTCTTACATTGTGGCCCTGGGCCTAAATGAGAATGCTCACATATCCTCCAGCCACTGTGCCATATGTTTGACTGCTGTCTCTGACATGGCTCTGGAATCTTTGTAGTTTGCCTCAATCAAATTGGGTAAAATATTTCATATTTTTCTGAGAATTGTAATGTTGTGTGAAACCACGTACAGTTTTAAGGCATACCTCAAGCATGCATTTAGAAGGATTTTGTATTTTTAATGATGCAATTTAAGCCACCTGAAAAGACCCTCTCCCCATTGAACAATAAATTTAAGATTTTTTTTTTTATTGGTCCCCCAGGTCATTGCCAGCTCCCCATGCCCTTTGTTTGGAAATCCCTTGCTATTAGCCCAGAAAATGGTCATTACTGATGTCTAATAGTCAGCTCCTGGTGACTTTAATTGGGGTTAGATTCAGGATCCAAACTTTTGTCATGTTTGCCAAACCTGTACCAAACTGGACTTAAGTACATTTGGCTCATCCCTGGTGGTGAGTGTACTAGGAAAACTTTTCACAGGTTGGAGACTTTAAAAGCCCAGACTGGTAACCATGGAAAATTCTGATGCAGGTTGCTCCATATCTTTTTGACACACTCCATCATTAGGAACCAAAATGGTAAATTTAAGCCTAGGAGTAATTACACATTCATTCAAAATAGATAGGTTACACTCCTCATCATCCTAAACTGATTGTGCAGAAGCAGCTGCATCTGCAGATATTTCAGAGATCGACACTGGAGGAGAAGGCATAGAAGTGAGCTTGCAAAAAATCTGACATAGCCACAGAAATTCTCCTCTGAATAATGCAAAGGAGGAAACTACACCTGAAGGGGCCAGGGAAGACTCTGAGGAGCGTGTAGACTTGGGCAGGAGGCAAAAGTCTAGGCTGCCCGAGTCTAATACAGGAGGGTGGCAGCGTCATTCCCTTGGAGTGTCTGTGACGCAGCCAAGTGTAATGCAGTACTAAAGGGAAGAGATCAGAATTTAAACACACCAGGCTCCAAAAAGGACAAAGCCCAACTAACTTACCATAAGGTTGGTCTGAAAAGTGCACCATGGCAAACAAACACAATAACAAGTTACTCGAGAGTGTTAATGCAGTGCAGGTGTAAAAGATATCACATTTCAGACCATCTACACCCCTCAGATGTGCATACTCCCTAGGGAGTCTTCAAGGACAGGATTATAATAGCAGGTGTATTTCAGCCCTAAACCTGTGAAGTGCTCCCTGGTTAACTAATACAGTATACTAGGGGGTTGTTTTACTAAAGACAAATTGCCTGTTCACCTTACAAGTGCAGTTGCACTCTGCAAGGCAGCTCTTTCCAGAGTGTAATGAATTCATATTTCCATCATCCATTCATGTTTTTTTTTTTTTACTTCCTTGCACATAATTAGGTATTCTTTGTAAAATGAAGCTTCACCACATTCAGTAAGCTCTAAGGCCCCTTTCACACGGAGGTCCGTTCAGGTCCGCCTGTCAGTTTTTTAGGCGGACCTGAAACGGATCCATAGTTGCCAACAGTCCCGAATTTCCCGGGACAATCCCGAATTTGGGACCCTCGTCCCGAATTAAGCTTGTCCCGATTATTTTCCCGGGATTTTGCTTTTGTCCCGGGAAAATCGGGAGTGTTTTACGGAAAAAACAGCCGACGGGCTACAAAAAAATGGCCGCCGTCGCCTCTGCCAGTACATTTCCCCTTGTGTTCAGTGGAGAGAGGATGGGCATCCAATCAGCTTCTCTCTTCAGTGTACAAGTATACACTGAAGCCTAGAGGCCCCTCCTCTCTACACTTAACACACGTGGAAGCCAGGAACTGTGTAGCTGCCGCTGCACATGATGGCAGCCCGGGGAGTCAGAGGTCAGCTCTGTAGAGGAGATCACAAACAGTGAGTGTGCATGTGCTCGGTTATAGAGAGGAGGTGTATGAGATCGGCTCATTGTATTACACCTGACTGTCATCACACTGCTACTCCCCGAGGAGGACACCAGCCCCAGGGGAGGGAGGGAGGGAGAGAGAGAGATAGATAGCTCTGCTCAACAGCTCTGCTCAACAGTGAGTGTGTGTGCTGCCAGCTCCGGGGATAATGGGCACCAAGCATAGCATTTCCACCCCTACCTACACAACACAGGGCAACCTGCCATCAAGCGTGCTGGGACATGTAGTGCCACAGCTGATCCCCACTCACACACCTTATTACCTGCTGCTGAGACATGTAGTGCCACATCTGATCTTCAATCATATTAATTTTCTTAGTTTTTGGACCCTGTGCCACCCCAGCCTGCCCTGTACCACCACAGCCTGCCCTGTATTACCCCAACCTGCCCTATACCACCCCAGCCTGCCCTATACCACCCCAGCCTGCCCTGTATTACCCCAACCAGCCCTATACCACCCCAGCCTGCTCTGTGCCACCCCAGCCTGCCCTATACCACCCCATCCTGCCCTGTACCACTCCAAACTGCTCTATACCAACCCAACCTGCCCTATACCACCCCAGCCTGCCCTGTGCCACCCCAACCTGCCCTGTGCCAACCTAACCTACCCTATACCACCCCAACCTGCCCTATGCCACCCTAACTTGCCCAGAATTTAAACACACCAGGCTCCAAAAAGGACAAAGCCCAACTAACTTACCATAAGGTTGGTCTGAAAAGTGCACCATGGCAAACAAACACAATAACAAGTTACTCGAGAGTGTTAATGCAGTGCAGGTGTAAAAGATATCACATTTCAGACCATCTACACCCCTCAGATGTGCATACTCCCTAGGGAGTCTTCAAGGACAGGATTATAATAGCAGGTGTATTTCAGCCCTAAACCTGTGAAGTGCTCCCTGGTTAACTAATACAGTATACTAGGGGGTTGTTTTACTAAAGACAAATTGCCTGTTCACCTTACAAGTGCAGTTGCACTCTGCAAGGCAGCTCTTTCCAGAGTGTAATGAATTCATATTTCCATCATCCATTCATGTTTTTTTTTTTTTACTTCCTTGCACATAATTAGGTATTCTTTGTAAAATGAAGCTTCACCACATTCAGTAAGCTCTAAGGCCCCTTTCACACGGAGGTCCGTTCAGGTCCGCCTGTCAGTTTTTTAGGCGGACCTGAAACGGATCCATAGTTGCCAACAGTCCCGAATTTCCCGGGACAATCCCGAATTTGGGACCCTCGTCCCGAATTAAGCTTGTCCCGATTATTTTCCCGGGATTTTGCTTTTGTCCCGGGAAAATCGGGAGTGTTTTACGGAAAAAACAGCCGACGGGCTACAAAAAAATGGCCGCCGTCGCCTCTGCCAGTACATTTCCCCTTGTGTTCAGTGGAGAGAGGATGGGCATCCAATCAGCTTCTCTCTTCAGTGTACAAGTATACACTGAAGCCTAGAGGCCCCTCCTCTCTACACTTAACACACGTGGAAGCCAGGAACTGTGTAGCTGCCGCTGCACATGATGGCAGCCCGGGGAGTCAGAGGTCAGCTCTGTAGAGGAGATCACAAACAGTGAGTGTGCATGTGCTCGGTTATAGAGAGGAGGTGTATGAGATCGGCTCATTGTATTACACCTGACTGTCATCACACTGCTACTCCCCGAGGAGGACACCAGCCCCAGGGGAGGGAGGGAGGGAGAGAGAGAGATAGATAGCTCTGCTCAACAGCTCTGCTCAACAGTGAGTGTGTGTGCTGCCAGCTCCGGGGATAATGGGCACCAAGCATAGCATTTCCACCCCTACCTACACAACACAGGGCAACCTGCCATCAAGCGTGCTGGGACATGTAGTGCCACAGCTGATCCCCACTCACACACCTTATTACCTGCTGCTGAGACATGTAGTGCCACATCTGATCTTCAATCATATTAATTTTCTTAGTTTTTGGACCCTGTGCCACCCCAGCCTGCCCTGTACCACCACAGCCTGCCCTGTATTACCCCAACCTGCCCTATACCACCCCAGCCTGCCCTATACCACCCCAGCCTGCCCTGTATTACCCCAACCAGCCCTATACCACCCCAGCCTGCTCTGTGCCACCCCAGCCTGCCCTATACCACCCCATCCTGCCCTGTACCACTCCAAACTGCTCTATACCAACCCAACCTGCCCTATACCACCCCAGCCTGCCCTGTGCCACCCCAACCTGCCCTGTGCCAACCTAACCTACCCTATACCACCCCAACCTGCCCTATGCCACCCTAACTTGCCCAGAATTTAAACACACCAGGCTCCAAAAAGGACAAAGCCCAACTAACTTACCATAAGGTTGGTCTGAAAAGTGCACCATGGCAAACAAACACAATAACAAGTTACTCGAGAGTGTTAATGCAGTGCAGGTGTAAAAGATATCACATTTCAGACCATCTACACCCCTCAGATGTGCATACTCCCTAGGGAGTCTTCAAGGACAGGATTATAATAGCAGGTGTATTTCAGCCCTAAACCTGTGAAGTGCTCCCTGGTTAACTAATACAGTATACTAGGGGGTTGTTTTACTAAAGACAAATTGCCTGTTCACCTTACAAGTGCAGTTGCACTCTGCAAGGCAGCTCTTTCCAGAGTGTAATGAATTCATATTTCCATCATCCATTCATGTTTTTTTTTTTTTACTTCCTTGCACATAATTAGGTATTCTTTGTAAAATGAAGCTTCACCACATTCAGTAAGCTCTAAGGCCCCTTTCACACGGAGGTCCGTTCAGGTCCGCCTGTCAGTTTTTTAGGCGGACCTGAAACGGATCCATAGTTGCCAACAGTCCCGAATTTCCCGGGACAATCCCGAATTTGGGACCCTCGTCCCGAATTAAGCTTGTCCCGATTATTTTCCCGGGATTTTGCTTTTGTCCCGGGAAAATCGGGAGTGTTTTACGGAAAAAACAGCCGACGGGCTACAAAAAAATGGCCGCCGTCGCCTCTGCCAGTACATTTCCCCTTGTGTTCAGTGGAGAGAGGATGGGCATCCAATCAGCTTCTCTCTTCAGTGTACAAGTATACACTGAAGCCTAGAGGCCCCTCCTCTCTACACTTAACACACGTGGAAGCCAGGAACTGTGTAGCTGCCGCTGCACATGATGGCAGCCCGGGGAGTCAGAGGTCAGCTCTGTAGAGGAGATCACAAACAGTGAGTGTGCATGTGCTCGGTTATAGAGAGGAGGTGTATGAGATCGGCTCATTGTATTACACCTGACTGTCATCACACTGCTACTCCCCGAGGAGGACACCAGCCCCAGGGGAGGGAGGGAGGGAGAGAGAGAGATAGATAGCTCTGCTCAACAGCTCTGCTCAACAGTGAGTGTGTGTGCTGCCAGCTCCGGGGATAATGGGCACCAAGCATAGCATTTCCACCCCTACCTACACAACACAGGGCAACCTGCCATCAAGCGTGCTGGGACATGTAGTGCCACAGCTGATCCTCACTCACACACCTTATTACCTGCTGCTGAGACATGTAGTGCCACATCTGATCTTCAATCATATTAATTTTCTTAGTTTTTGGACCCTGTGCCACCCCAGCCTGCCCTGTACCACCACAGCCTGCCCTGTATTACCCCAACCTGCCCTATACCACCCCAGCCTGCCCTATACCACCCCAGCCTGCCCTGTATTACCCCAACCAGCCCTATACCACCCCAGCCTGCTCTGTGCCACCCCAGCCTGCCCTATACCACCCCATCCTGCCCTGTACCACTCCAAACTGCCCTATACCAACCCAACCTGCCCTATACCACCCCAGCCTGCCCTGTGCCACCCCAACCTGCCCTGTGCCAACCTAACCTACCCTATACCACCCCAACCTGCCCTATGCCACCCTAACTTGCCCTATACTACCCAACCTGCTCTGTGCCACCCTAACTTGCCCTGTACCACCCCAGCCTGCCCTGTACCACCCCAGCCTGCCCTATACCACCACAGCCTGCGCTTTGCCATCCAAGCCTTCCCTGTGCCACTTCAACCTGCCCTGTGCCACTTCAACCTGCCCTGTGCCACCCTAACTTGCCCTATACCACCCCAATACCGCCCTAACCTGCCCTGTACCACCCTAACCTGTCATATACCACCTCAACCTGACACTATACCACCCTATTTTACCCTAATCTGCCACTATACCACCCTATACTATCATTTACAGGGGCTGGTTTGGGGTGCACCCTGTGACCGTGCGCTACCTGAATGGAGCTGGGTAGCCTAGACGGGGGGGGGGGTGACACCATGTTTTACCCCACCAGGTGACACCAACCCTAGTGATGCCACTGCCGTACACAAGAGAGTGGAGAGTTTGTAAGGACAGACTCTGCTGGGGGCACCTGATGTAAGGATGGACTCTGCTGGGGGCACCTGATGTAAGGACTGACTCTGCTGGGGGCACCTGATGTAAGGACGGACTCTGCTGGGGGCATTTGATGGCATCTGATGGCAGGCGAAGTGGCAGGTGACACGCTTAGGGGTCCCACTGATTCAGCATTATGGTGAGTTGAATGATTTAATTTTATATTACAATGTAATAATAGAAATAATGCGCTTCAATCACCCTGACACCATAACAACCATGGTGCCTGGATGATTAAAGCGCCAACAACAGGTGTTGTGGAGTATCTTTATCTGCCGATTTTGTTAAACTTTCTGGAATACACATATTTCTATTGTGGTGTAGGATCTTCCTTCCTCTCGGACTCTAACCACACCCCTTCTGAACCACGCCCATTTAAGCCACGCCCACTATCACACGTAGACCCCGCCCATTTTTTGCCGTGGCGGGCTTCGCGTGCCGCATTTTCATATTATTATGTGACACGCCAACAAATGAATGCCCCGCCCCCTACTTATAGCAAGGCTCCGCCTACAGGCAAAAAAAGTGTCCCGGATTTTTTTTTTGCAATGTTGGCAACTATGCGGATCCTCCATGTACCCCTATGGAGGCACGGATGTCAGCGGAGACATGTCCGCTGACATCCGCTCCGCTCCGCCAAAGTGTGACGGAGGAAAACCCTATTTTTCCTTCCGTCAGCGGAGCGGATCGGATGACAACGGACTCTACGGTCCGTCGTCATCCGATTCCCCATAGGGGAGAGCGGCGCTCTGACAGGGCAGTCCCTGTACAGTGTGCGGGGACCGCCCAGTCATCCGTCGGCTCAGCGGGGATCAACGGAGCGATCCCCGCTGAGCAAGCGGAGCTTCACGGGGCGGATCTGCACGGATCCGCCCCGTGTGAAAGGACCCTAAGGAAAATTCCCCCACAGAGTACACTTACAAAGTGAACAGTCTATTTTCTTTTGGTCAACCCTCAAGTGTCTGGAAAGCACCTCAAGCAGAGCCCAGTGTCTGAAGGTCACAATGCAGGCAGGCCTGTCTTCGCCATGGTGGAGTCCAGGTACAGTCTGCAAGGTGACACTGAGGATTATCTGAACAGGAAAGCTGCAATATAAGCCCTGATAGCTCTGTGACAAACAAGTTATCTTGACTGAAGAAAAAAATTCTTGATGAAAATGAAAAAAAAAAAACGGAGGTGAAATGGGTTTGTTTTTCTAAGAGGAGAAAAGGCATCCATTCTCCTAGGAAACAAGTGTAGTGCTTACCCCCAAAGGAGGCGCTTGATGTGTTGGGTCCCCTGTTCCTGTGCCCATGACTCTGTGAATAGCTGGCATTGCAGACTTGGGCTATAATAGCATAAAAATGAAGCATGGTGGGAGTGGGAGGGTTGATGCCTGCCATTGTCTATTTCTCCGGTAGGCAGCAATATAATCCAGTTGTCTCAGGGTTACTTCTGATCCTGTGTTCCTTAAAGTGGTTGTATACACCCGATATTAACTTTTACCTATAGGTAAGCCTAGAATAAGGCTTACCTATAGGTAGTGGAAATATTTCCTAAACGTGCCCCGTTTAGGAGATATTTACCTTGTAGTGCGCCGATGATGTCATCGGTGCATGCGCTGTAAAGAAACGGACCTCCGAGCCGTTTCTTCCCGAGCGGCGCACATGCGCAGGAGTGACATCACGTGGCTCCGGCCAGTCACACAGCCGGAGTCCGCGCCCCCAGAAGGAAGAAGGGCGAACATGGATGCTTCTTGCACCGGGGACAGCGCAGGCTTCGTTTGCATTTAAGTGTCACATAATGGGCTAGTTTGCAATGCATACTAGCCCATTATGCTTTTACTTTTCAGGAAACAAAAGAGGAAGTAAAACTTATCAGGGTTTATTTCCTCTTTAAAGAGATTGTAAACCTTAGACATGAAATATGAACAAAGCATACTGTATCCCTTTATAGTGTGTGCTTATCTCAATTAAGAGCACTAATGCTGCGTACACACGGTTGGAAATTTCGCCAGCAAAAGTCCGATGTGAGCTTTTGGCCGGAAACTCTGACCGTGTGTATGCTTCATCGGACTTTTGCTGTCGGAATTTATGCCAGCAAAAGATTGAGAGCTAGTTCTCAAATTTTCTGACGGGAAAAAATTACGATCGGAAAATCCGATCGTCTGTAGCAATTCCGACACGCAAAATTCCGACGCATGCTCGGAAACAATTTGACGCATGCTCGGAAGCATTGAACTTCATTTTCTCGGCTCATCGTAGTGTTGTACATCACCGCGTTCTTGACGATCGAAAGTTCCGAGAACTTTTGTGTGACCGTGTGTATGCTAGCCAAGCTTGAGTGGAATTTTGTCGGAAAAAACATCCAAGGTTTTTCCGACGGAAAATCAGATCTGCTGCTTTGTTCTTCTGCTATCAGCATGAATCACTTCTGACAAGTTTTCCTGACGCCAAGAGAAAAATGGTGATGGGGAGGGATCTCCAGCTGATTGACAGCCTCAGCTCTGTTACTGCATGCTGTGTAAAGGAGTGTGTGTCTCTTCCCTCCAATCAGCTCTCAGAGCTCTCCTCACTGAGCGCTACAGACTGTAACTTCAGCTCTCTGCCCCCTTTTTTCTAAACTGTCAGACATGCCTAAAAATTCAGCACTATGAAAGGATGTATAGAAGAAAGAGCAGCAGATCTATGTTTGTGACTTAGACAGACCTATACTCAGACAAAAAGTTAATGAAATAAATAAATACAAATAAAATAAAAAATGGGCAGACTAGATGGACATGGACTACTCGTTTTTTTTTCTGCCATCACTGTTTCCGATAGACAGGTACAACCTATGTAGGAGGATTTGTTTAATCTCTGTGTGTCATCTGAGGCCAATCACTTTACTGGGTGTATGTAAGGGTTTACAACCACTTTGATGAACATTTGGGAAAAAACTTTTTATTTTAGCATATAAGCCCATTGTAGCTAAAGACACTGTACAATAGGCATTGTGTGTTGAACTGTAATTTTTTTTGTTGTGTTACTTTTAAGTTAGATGATTTTTTTATTTTTTTTGCAGCTTAATTTTAACATGCTCAAACAATTGTTAAAGTTGATGAACAGAATACTGGAATGTTAACATACTGTACAGTAAATGTGCTACTATTGGAGATTGTAGAATAAAAATAGCTGACGCTTTTACAAATTAAAATCACTCATTTATAGAGTATTAAAAAGGTGCATATGCCAGGGCTGGAATCCTTTTACTTGCTTCAATACTTAGTGACTTATTGACCTGTAACAAGCATATACATATTCATTGTTCCAACACTTGGTTTTCAACATGCTTGCTAGTCGGTGACATGTCAAGTAATGATTGAAGAATAAAAAAGAAGGAAAAACAGAGCATAAACTTTGATAAACATATCAATGTCAACAATTTCAATCCAGGCTGGTTCTGTCTTGTGTCTCCAATCAAAGCACTGCAAGTATAATCTTTATACAGTAACGGTTCCAGTTGTGGCTAGATAGCTGTAACTTACAGTCTCAGAAGAATTAGCAGACAGTGACTCGATCCAAATGACATCTCGCAGAGGGCTTTATTCAAAAATGTGTGCAGTTCTTCGCAGATGAACTTTTGATAGGTATAAAAACCATAGTTTCTTGTTCATACATCACGGGACACAGAGCAGCATAGTCATTACTATGTGGGTTATATAGAATTACCTTCAGGTGCTGGCACTGGAAACTTCCAAAACAGGAAGTACCCTCCCCTATATAAGCCCCTCCCATCCGGGAGTACCTCAGTTTTTTGCCAGTGTCTAAGGTGTTGGCCAAGGTTAACATGTATTCATCTGGGCTTGTGTACAGGTTCTCTGGGCCTTAGCAAGCTATTCCGGATCCGACCAAAAAAGCTTCATAGCTAAACGGTCGGTACCCGGGCCTTGCAGAGAAGAGCAGGGTTTTGCCTGTAATGCCTCTCTTAGGAGGGCTGGACCCTGGGATCCAGAGCTCTGGTCATACCCAAAACCAAGAGGCTATCTGTGCAGGGTGCTATACAGGTCCAGGGGAGTGGAATCCTTGGGAACCCGGTCCCTGAAGGTCTAGTACAATGCCTGCCGTGAGAGGTGAAGTTTGGGCTTCTGTGGACCAAACAAAGTCCTGCGGCGGGGAAAAGGTAAGTGGGGGCCCCTCAGGAACTTGGTTCTATTGAGGGGACCCCCAAGCCTAATATGTCTTTCTGCCTGTTACCTAAAGGTATTCCCGCTAATAGCTGTATATGCCTAAGAAATCCTAGAAATGTATTTTCATAAAGGAAGTTTTAAAAACTGTAAACCTGGAAATGTTTTTCATAAAGGAGGTTTTAAAAAAAAAAAAAGACAAAAGTGCGGTACCTGTGTTTGTCCACTAGAGGCCGCTGTGGAACGTCTTTTTTTCTTGGGACTATTCCTTCCATGGTGAAAGTCCAGGCAGATGAGTGAGCTCTCTATCAGGGAAGCTGCATTCCTCTGTCATGCTGCCAAGTAGTTTCCTTCCATCCCCGAGTCCTGGTGAAACAGGGACCCTGGCTCCTCTCCCTACAGGGCGCCAAGAGTGCACACGTGCACGCATGCGCGCGCGCACACACGCTTTCTTTTTATAGATTTAGCTTCAAAAAAGTGGGCGGAGCCTGGCGGATGACGCGCTCTGTGCGCCCAGCGCTTCTGCGCATGTGCGGGCGTCCCAGCAAGATAAAAGGACTCAGTCCACGCTGCTTGCTATGGACACAGAGCATGAAAAGGAGCTGGTAGCATGGTATAGGGGCTTACAGCGGGCGGTTGATACAGGCATCCCCAGAAAGACGCATTAGTAGACACCCACTGATGTACATAGCAGCAAATTGCATTAGACTATTTCAGTAAAGGGGTGTATTGCGGCTGGAATACCTCAGCTTTGAACTAAGGAATATGCCGCCTAAAAAACTCCGAGATATACCTCTCAGGAAGTGTAGGGGGTCTCCATCGGGCTCTGAGGATCTGGAGCAGTCATCTGCACCCTCCTCCCCTGAGAAATCAGAGGTTAATACCCATAAGGAACCCCCGGGAGTGCCAGGTACTGCGGCTGTCCTCAGTCCACCTGCTCCTGCATATATAACAGAGGAGGTTTTTGCCTCAACTCTGGAAGGATTGGAGCAGAGATTGGCAGCATTGATCGCTTCTTCTCTGCAGGAAAGAAAGCGCGCCAGATCTCCATCACCTCCATTAGAGTGCCTGTTGGCAGAGCAACAGTCCCAGGAAGGGACCGACCTACCTGAAGGGGATCAGGAGGAGGTTAACTCTGTTTTTGAGGAATCGACAGTAGATGAACCATTTTCAGCATCACAGACTGAAAGATTGTGGGTCCAGACCCTAACTGACATGGTTCGATCTGCATTTAAAATGCCTCTTGTTGAACCATCAACTACTGCTGTCTCCTCATTGGGGTCGCTAAAAGCTCCCCAGGTTAATTGCTCCTTTCCAATGCATCCATTATTGGAAGGACTTATATACCAGGACTGGGAACATCCTGATAAACTATTTGTTCCGCCTAAGAAATTTCTGGTGATCTATCCCATGGAGGAAAAGTTCTCCCAGAGATGGAATGTTCCTACGGTGGATGCAGCCATCTCTTCTGTGAACAAATCACTGACATGCCCAGTAGATAATGTTCAAATGTTCAAAGATCCAGTAGATAAAAAATTGGAATCTTTATTAAAATCTGCTTTTTCCACAGCAGGGGCTGTTACACAGCCAGCAGTGGCAGCTATTGGGGTCTGCCAAGCTTTAAAGGATCAGATGAAAATGGTCCTGAGGGATTTGCCAGACCAGCAGGCCCAGGCTCTGGCTGATCTGCCTAGAGCATTATGCTTTGCGGTTGACGCCATCAAGGATTCTATCCATCAGGTCTCCCGCCTCACGCTGTCTTTGGTACATATGCGTAGGCTTCTGTGGCTCAAAAACTGGTCTGCTGAAGCTCCCTGTAAGAAGCTCTTAGTTAGCTTCCCATTTCATGGGGAACGCCTTTTTGGCGAGGACCTGGATAAGTATATCCAGAAGATTTCCAGTGGTAAAAGTACTCTCTTACCGAGTAAGAAGAGGTCTAGGGGTCCATCTTTTAAGAGGACTACCTCTCCTATCCCTGCGACGTCTGCTACTAAGCAGTTCCGACGGCCTCCTCGGTCAAACTCAGGGGGTAAAAATCAGGGACAGTCACAGGGTAATAAGAAACCCTGGATCCGAAGGGGTACTAAACCAGCCTCCAAGTCAAGCCTATGAAGGGCTGCCCCCACTCAAACGGGTGGGGGGAAGACTACAGTTGTTCGCAGAGACCTGGCGGGAGACGATCAAAGACAGATGGGTGCTCTCCGCAGTAACTCTGGGATACAAGTTGGAGTTAAAAGAGTCTCCTCCTTCCCATTTTATGTGGTCAGGCATGCCAAGAGACCCTCTGAAAAGAGGGTCTCTCCTATTGGCGTTAGAACAACTATTGCTCCAAGGAGTAATTATGGAGGTTCCTATGGAAGAGTGGGGGTTGGGTTTCTACTCAAACCTTTTCACAGTCCCGAAGCCAAACGGGGACATAAGACCCATATTGGACCTAAAGAGTCTAAACAAATTTCTAAACGTCCGGTCTTTCCGGATGGAGTCGATCCGATCGGTCACCGCTGCCCTACAGGGGGAGGAATGGTTAGCCTCGATCGACATCAAAGTTGCTTACTTGCATGTTCCCATCTTTCCAGGTCATCAAAAGTTTCTACGCTTTGCAGTAGAAGGGCGCCATTTTCAGTTCAGAGCCTTACCATTCGGTCTGGCCACAACACCAAGAGTGTTCACAAAAATTCTGGCCCCACTGTTGGCCGATCTAAGAACACGAGGTGTAACGATAATGGCATACCTAGACGACCTGTTGTTGATGGACCACTCAGTTGCCAAGCTAGAAGTGGTAATTGTCGATACAATCAAGTATCTAGAATCTCACGGTTGGGTCAACAACCTGGACAAGTCAGCCCTACAGCCAGTGAAAAACCTGGTATATCTAGGGCTACGGCTGGATTCAGACCAGAGGAAGATTTTCTTACCTCTAGACAAGGTATCCTCTTTGAGGGGCTTGGTCCATCTGCTTTGTGCAAAAAGACAGCCGTCCATATGCCTGTGCATGAGGCTGCTAGGAAAGATGGTAGCATCATTCGAAGCTGTGCCATACGCCCAATTCCACTCAAGGAATTTACAGAGGGCCATATTGTCAGCCTGGAACGGAAAAATTCAGGCTCTAGACTTCCCGATGGCTTTGTCCCCTTCCGTTCGGAAGAGTCTCTGCTGGTAGTTGATCCCCCAGAATCTCCAGAAGGGAAAACCCTTCAGTCCGATATCTTGGAAGGTGGTCACTACAGATGCCAGCCTTATAGGCTGGGGGGCAGTACTGGAGCAATGGTCTCTCCAGGGCAGATGGTCAAATGTAGTAAAAACCCTGCCCATCAATCTCTTAGAGATACGAGCAGCCCGGTATGCCCTAGTAGCCTGGACATCCAGACTCCAAGGGTCCCCTGTCAGAATTCAATCAGACAATGCCACAGCAGTGGCATATATCAATCATCAGGGAGGCACCAGGAGTCGTGCAGCCCAGAGGGAAGTAAGTCACATCCTGGAATGGGCAGAAAAGCATGTCCCATGTATATCAGCTGTCTTCATTCCAGGGGTGGAGAATTGGAAGGCGGACTTTCTGAGTCGCCAACAGTTATGCCCAGGGGAATGGTCCCTTCATCCCGAGGTCTTCCGAGCAATATGTCAGCGGTCGGGAACACCGGAGGTAGATCTGCTAGCATCCAGATTCAACGCAAAGGTGGACAGATTTGTCTCCCGGACAAGGGATCCCCTCGCTTGCGGCTCGGATGCTCTGGTGTTCCCTTGGGATCAGTTCAGACTGATATATGCATTCCCTCCGCTACAATTGTTGCCTCGACTCCTTCGCAGAGTCAGGTTGGAAAAGAAGCCGGTGACCCTGGTGGCTCCAGCGTGGCCCCGAAGGGCCTGGTACGCGGAGATCATAAAAATGTCTGTGGGGAGTCCTTGGACCCTTCCACGTCGTCCGGACCTGCTTTCGCAAGGACCGATATACCACCCTTCCTTACTAACTCTAAGTTTAACGGCCTGGCTATTGAATCCCACATCCTAAAGAAGAGAGGTCTCTCTAACTCTGTGGTATCAACTATAATCAATGCCAGGAAGCCTGTATCCAGGCAGATCTACTATAGAGTTTGGAAGGCGTACATCACTTGGTGCGAGGCCAGAAAATGGCATCCACGTAAGTACGTTATAGGCAGAATTCTGGACTTCCTGCAGTGGGCTGTAGACAGGAAGTTTGCCTTAAGTACTATCAAGGGCCAGGTTTCGGCCTTATCAATACTATTTCAAAGGCCCCTGGCTATGCATTCACTTGTCAAATCCTTTATGCAAGGGGTGACTCGTATTATTCCACCGATTAAAGCTCCCATATGCCCATGGGATCTAAATTTGGTTCTGTCGGTTCTGCAGAAGCAGCCATTTGAACCTTTGTGGCACATTTCCTTGGTTCTACTCACCAGAAAATTGATATTTTTAGTAGCCATATGCTCGGCTAGAAGAGTGTCGGAATTAGCCGCCATGTCCTGTAAGGAGCCATATCTGGTTATTCATAAGGACAGAGTAGTATTACGCCCTCACCCAGCCTTTCTTCCTAAGGTGGTATCAAGGTTTCACTTGAACCAGGATGTGGTTCTTCCTTCTTTTTTCCCCAAACCAAGCTCGGTAGAGGAAAAGTTATTGCATTCTTTGGATGTAGTAAGAGCAGTTAAAGCTTATCTAAAAGCCACTGCTCAGATTCGTAGAACAGATTCTTTGTTTGTTCTGCCGGAAGGCCCCAGAAAGGGTCAGGCAGCATCAAAATCTACTTTAGCCAAGTGGATTCGACAGGTCATAATGCAAGCCTATGGCTTGAGAAGTAGACCGCCTCCGTTCAAAGTTAGGGCGTACTCCACGAGAGCAGTTGGAACTTCATGGGCAGTGCATCACCAGGCCTCCCTGGCTCAAATTTGTAGGGCCGCGACATGGTCTTCAGTGCACACGTTTACTAGGTTCTACCAGGTGGACGTTAGGAGTCAGGAGGATGTCGCCTTTGGGCGCAGTGTGTTGCAGGCCGCAAAAGATCCTCATGCCTGATGGCGCCCAGCTTATGTATGGTGTATCCCCCCCCTCATTTGGCATTGCTTTGGGACGTCCCACATAGTAATGACTATGCTGCTCTGTGTCCCATGATGTATGAACAAGAAAGTAGGATTTTTAAAACAGCTTACCTGTAAAATCCTTTTCTTGGAGTACATCACGGGACACAGAGCTCCCACCCCTCTTTTGGGGACACGTATTGCTTTGCTACAAAACTGAGGTACTCCCGGATGGGAGGGGCTTATATAGGGGAGGGTACTTCCTGTTTTGGAAGTTGCCAGTGCCAGCACCTGAAGGTAATTCTATATAACCCACATAGTAATGACTATGCTGCTCTGTGTCCCGTGATGTACTCCAAGAAAAGGATTTTACAGGTAAGCTGTTTTAAAAATCCTACTATGTCTAGCTCCAGCAATTACATGTGCTCAGAACAAAACCTAAAGACACACTAAAAAAAGGGCAAGACTATCTATACAGAGCATCTTCTTGCTACTGAGTGAGGAAAGGCACAAAATTATTTAAAGGGAAAAAAAATAGGCAATGCATGTGTAAAATGAAAGGCCCCTAACAGTTGTGAACTGTACACAACACTCATAGCTCACAACACTGAGTAAAGCTGGTCCTATACTAATAGCATTTTTTCTCGAAGATTTCCATTTTAAGAACAGTCTTTGTTTGTTTTTTATTTGTTAATGAAGTCTAAATAGTTTTTTTTTCTGATCACAATGACAATCAAATTTGAAGGAGTGGAACAGAAAATGTTATTGCATGAACACATTTCTAACATTGAATGTGATTTTAGTTCAGGAAAATGGAATGTTAAAAGCAAAAGTTTTTTTGAAGCACTGTTGAAAAACAGGGTTAAGAGGGCCCTGTTCATAAGAGTTTACAGTCTAATAGGGTGGGTCAAGTGGTACAAAAGGTCATAACTCTGGGGGATAAGCTGATAGAAGAGTTAAAAGTTTGGTTGGTAGTTGGAGTTGTGATTGGATGCCTTCAGGTGATCCCTGAAATCTCATCTCTTCATGAAAGCCTGAGTAGGAGATAGCCAGACAGATTGAGCTAGAGAGTTTCAGAGGATGAGCAGGGAAGGAGGAGACAAGAAAGCTTGAGAGCAGGAGGTCTTGGGAGGAGCAGAGAGGATGGTTTAGGTGATATTTAGAGACAAGATTGGAGATGTAGATTGGGGCAGAGTTGTGGCTGGCTTTGTATGTTGTTGTTAGTATTTTGAATATAATTTTCTGGCCAATCGAAAACCAGTGGAGGGATTGGCAGTGAGGGAGGGTAGACACTGAGTGGTTAGTAAGGTAGATAAGTCTGGCATCAGCATTCATGATATATTGAAGAGGGCATAGCCAAAAAGATTTGAGGCCGAAAGGAAAGGTCACTGTCTAAGATTATACCTAGTACGCTGGGAGGGACTGAAAGTTATATATGGATCTTGATGGAAAAGTCAGGGAGGAAGGCACTATGTCAGCAAGTAATGCGAGAGGACACTGAAGGAGTGATATGGGGACTGAGTAGAGAGATAGATTTGGGTGTCATCGGCATAGAGATGGTATTGGAAGCCATGGGAGATTATCAAGTGGAAAAATGAGGAGGTGTAGATAGACAAGAGAAGAGAAGGGGTCCAAGAACAGAGTCATTGAGGACCCTACAGAAAGGGGAAGTAAAGAGGAGAAGACAGAGTTAACACTAAAGGAGCACTGTAATAGATAGGAGGATAATCAGGAAAGAGCAGAATCTTGGAGGCCATGGGAGTGGAGTTTATTGAGAAGGAGCAGATTATCAACAGTATCAAAGGCCGAAGAGAGGTCTAGTAATATGAGTATAGAGCAATGGCTGTTGGTTTTAGCAGTTACTAAATTGTTAGTGAGTTTTAATAGAGTAGTTGTGGAGTGCTGCAAGCGAAAGCCAGACTGTAAGGGGTCAAAAAGGTTGTTTTCAGTGAGGTAGAAGCTCAGATGGTTGTAGACTAAGCATTCTAAAAGTTTAGAGGTGAATGGGAGTAAAGAGATAGGTCTTAAAGTGTTACTAAACCCAGTAATATGAAAATAGTTAATCCGCCCCCCCACAGTGCCCACCGCTTATAAATCTTTTTACATTAAAATATTGCCACTAAATACCTTTTTGGCTGATCTGTATACCACGGTCAGTGATAAACTGCACAGTTTCTCCAGTGCTGAGAGTTCAGGTAGG
This sequence comes from Rana muscosa, assembly GCA_029206835.1. Taxonomy (NCBI): domain Eukaryota; kingdom Metazoa; phylum Chordata; class Amphibia; order Anura; family Ranidae; genus Rana; species Rana muscosa. The sequence continues at coordinate 59,597,240 of CM055122.1, read as the reverse complement.
AGGAGATTTCCACTGCATCCTGTATACATGCCCACATGTGTGATGCCAATATCATGTGACCTGGCTATCTCTGAGAACAAGTAAATGTACAGGAGGGGGAGGATCTATGCATACAGTATAAAACAGCCTTTTACAAAATGCAGAGGATTAACCCATTAAGTTCCACAGTGAGTATAACAAGCATGCTATACTGCATATACAGCCAGATTTTACTGTTGTGGGTTTAGTACCACTTTAAGTTGTTCAGGATGGTGGGGTCTTTTTAAGTATGGGGATGATCTGTGTATGCTTTAGAAGGGAGGGGAAGGTGCCAGTAGAGAAATTGAAGATGTGGGTGAGAGAGCATGGGATAGAAGAGGAGGGTGACCGTAGTAGTTGCAAGGGAAGAAGATCCAGGGGACAGTTAGTTAATGGGGAAGATATCTATACAGTGGAGGTGTCCTCGCAAATTGCATCAATCTTGTTTTTAAAGTGATTGGCAATCTCTTGGGCAGTGAGTGAGTTAGTGGGTAGAGGGGATGAGAAACAAAGCAGAGAGTTAAAAGTAGAGAAGGGCTGACAAGGACTGGATAACAAGATATTAATAAGAGTGACAAAAGTAGGTTTGTTTGGCAGCATGGAGGCAGGAATTATATTTTGGGAGGGCAGATTTGTATAGGATGAAGTCTTGTAGAAATTTGGTTTAGTTGGTTGGAAATAGTCTCATTAGAGCACGGCTATGTCTCTTAAGATTTCTGGTGTCGTCAGTTTGCTAAGGTTGTACGGTCAAGGGGCTGATTCTGTGTGTAGTTAGAGAAGCAAGTGCATGAAAAGGGGTGTTGGTGAGATTGCCCGAAATGCAGAGATGGGAGAATACAAGGTCAAGGGTATTTCCATCGGAGTAAGTGGAAGTGTACATTCATTGTGTTAGGTCAAAAGATTAGGTTACGTTGAGAAGTTGAGATGTAGCCGGTTCGTTAACATTAACAGGAACGTTAAACTTACCAAGATTGACTGTGGGTATGTCAGAGGAGAGAAAGTAGGGTATACAGGCAGAGAAATCATCAAAAAAGTGCGATACTGGTCCAGGAGGCCGATAAATCACTGCATACCTCTGAGACAGATGAATACAGTGGGTCTCAAAAGAGGAAAGGGATATATAGGAAGGACTTGACAGGTGATTAGTGGTCTGCTCTGGTCGCCCTATAACCATTAACAGGACTTCTCAGGTTCAGAAACACCACTGCTTCTTTCTCCCCCACCCTTCTCAGTTTTCCTTTCTTCCTTCTTCCTTCTGCTTCTTTCCAGTTTCGCCTCCGAGAGCTTGCACCTTTGTAGGTGGTTGGAACCCTTGAGTGCACCTGCTCTGAGACAGCAACATTTCTGCCTTAGGGGTTTTGGGTTTTGCTACATTGGCCTCATGTTTTGGCACCCCTGCAGCTTCATTATTTATTTTTTTGGAACGATTTGGTTGTTCACATGGTTTATGCCAGTTGTTTTGTATATGCCTGAACATTTGAGCCCCTGCTTAGGCAGACTATGAACCTGTTTATTCTTCTTGCTGGAAACAATAAAAAGTATGGAAACAGAAAGGTGATCATTGGGGATAGAAGGAAAACAACTCCAACTCCTTTCCATTCACTGGGTCTGGGTAGGTGAGTCCAGTGAAGGCACCATGGGAAATGGCAGCAGGAGAAGCTGAGTCGGAATCTTGAAGCCATGTTTCAGTAATGGCAAGTATGTTAAAGCAATGGGAGATAAAAAGGTCATGCACAGCTTTTAGCTTGTTACAGACAGGCATTCCAAAGAGCACATGAGATTGGGGGGGGGGCTGGTTTTTGGAATCAGGTGCTGGATATGGGGTTGCATTTTGAAAATGGAGGGCCAGGATTGGGGGATATATCCTCAGAGATTAGAAGAGAAAGGAGGGTGAGAAAAGTGAAGCCCTGTACACACGGCCGAGAATCTCGTCAGGAAAAAACCCGTTGTTTTTCCTGACGAGATTCTTGACAAGAATCTTGTCCCGGCCGAGTGTACACATGTACCTTTCAAAAGAACCGCCGTTCTTTTGAATGGCACGAACGCGGTGACGTCATCGACTACGACGAGCGTGCGCTCGTTACATTCAATGCCGTCGCCGCCATCTTGCTACACCCTACCTATGCCTAGGAAGCTACCGCGCATGCGTAAAAGTCATTTCAAGCATGCGCGGGTTTCCTCGGCGACAGGTAAGTGTACACACACTCGGGTTTCTCGTCGGGAAATAGGCCAACGAGAATCCTGACGAGAAAAAAGACCGCAGGTCTTCTTTTTTCTAGTTGAGATTTTGGCCAGTTTTCTCGACGAGAAACCATACACACGAACGGTTTTCTCGGCAAGAAAGCTCTCCCAACAGTTTTCTTGTAGTTTCTTGCCGAGAAAACCGGTCGTGTGTACGCGGCTTAAGATGTGAGTGGGATGTATATGAGATCACATACCTTACTGTGCTGGTATTTAGTGAGTATGTGGGTTCAGTAGTTCTATGAGGTGATGGGTGCAGTAATAGGGAGAGGGTAGGAGTGAGGATGGTATATATAAGCTGTAAAGTAAGGATAATCTGAGAACAGAGAACACTAATGTGGGAAGGAAGAGTAGAGGGAGCACATTACAGGGAAAAGAGAGTTGGAATCAGAATTCATAAAAAATTATTTATGAAATTTTGGTTTGCTTGCAGTCTTTCCAGAGTGAATCAAAGTTCTTCTTGTATTTTTATACTGCTTTAGTTAAACAGCTGTGTTAAAACTTCTTTAACACTTGCTCAAAATATACTTAGACAAAAATCATGCTGTCTGTGACTTCCCCCGTAAACTAATTTACATTTTTAGAGAGATGGGGTTGGGAAGCATTTGTCAATTGATAAATAAGGAACTGATAGGAGACACCTGAATGGAAGAGGACATTGTTTTTTTTTTTTCTTTTTGACCGGCGCACTTATGTTTGTATGAACAAATATTCAAAAATCTGTTAATGTTTTGGCCAGTATTAGTAAGAATTATTCAAAACTGCTAGCTCATTCAGCTGTTTGGTTGAAAGACATTTTTATGTTATGACAAGATCTATACAGGTATGGCATGCACAGTTGTTAATATCATTGTAACACCAAATGCCTCCATGATTTCAGCTTCCTGTAATTGGTGTATTTACTGTGGCTTCAGAAAAATGGTACTACAGATTTGTAATGGTGGAAATGCAGAGCTTACATTCTTCACCTGTTGCTTGACAGTGTGTTAATTTGTCCCAAAATGAAGGTGCACTTTAAAGGGTTGTTCATTAACAGTATATAAAATTTGATTTCTTTATGTACTGGGTAAGTGCACTGGTTTTGTGTATTTGTAGTTGCGCAGTTGTGTGGGTATAGTGTTCTTTGGTTCGTCTCTCAGTTGGAAGATTTACTGGGTCCACAAAAAGCTATTTTTCTCATCAGTGCCTGTCATGTCTCTGCATGGTTTGGTAGTTAGCTAGTTAGTGTTGCTATTGAAATAGGGGATCTACCAGTCTAATAACAGGCTTCTTTCGAATGGTCATGCTGGAAAACTCGCATTCAATCAGTGCTTGCAGCCAATGCTATTGTTTATGTTGATGCAGGAATATTACCAGGGGCGTTGCTAGTGTAGCGGGGTATTCCCCTTTAAGACAGAGAGACAAGAAGTTCCAGGTGAGAGGTGAGTCGGGAGGAAGTAAAGAGACATTACTGGAAGTGAAAGCAGAGGAGAGAGAGACTACATCTCCCAGTACATCTTGCAGCACCCAGGGTGCATTGCTCCAGAACAGAGACTGCTGGGGCAGACTTTATAAAGGGGAGGCGGAGTTTTGGTCGCTCTCTTTGGACACCCCTCCCCTAGCAAGAGGATCTCTGTGCTGAACTGCTGTGTGCACAAGGCCTGAAGCCTGGGCCGTGTGCTCCTTTCCAAAGAGCCCTCTGCCAGCCTAGCAGAGCCTTAGAGACATCTAATCCTCCTTGCTGCAGTACACCAGAAGGATTGAAGACTTGGATGTCGGTGGATTCCTGTTCCTAGATGAATCGATGGAGGAAATGGACTTGGACTTGCCCGGGTGGTGAGAGCTGTTTAAAGACAGATACTTTTATCTTTACTATTCGTTTGGATTACAAGTTGTTCTTCAAGTGCACCACCAAAGATTGCTAGCGAATATTGTTTCACTGAACTTCCATTTAGATCAGTCAGACCTGACTGCATAGGTAGACATTGCTGGGTGTTAGTCTACCCATGAGGGGAAGTAGCTGTAAAAGGGCAGCGCTAGAGTTGCATAGCAATACTTAATTATTCTGATTACTCTGTTTATCTTTATTACTGTTTATTGCAGGGATCTGCAACTTGTTATACTGTTGTTTATTACTTGCCCATTAGCCTCAGTAAAATAGCTGGGTCAAGTACATTGGTGTCAGTTTCACTTACTTTAATAGAAGTTTTAAAGTATATCACTGTGTGTGTTTGCCATAGGACTGCGTCACCTAGAGTTGCGGTCATGCGGTCCTATCTCCCCTTACTAGCTGTGCCAGTAGGGGGTTGAGCATATTGCCGGGGGTTGTCGGAGCTGTCTTCAGGGCCCAACTAAATCTGCGGCCTTCTTAGTTGGAGGTATCGCTACACGTGGGGGTTCTCGTCCGGGATCCTGATACAGCAGGTGAACGCCAGAAGTGCCGGCATGGACCCCATCAAAGTAGTCCAATGGTGCGAAGCAGAAGGGACACGCTCAGAAGCGAGCGTGGCCATTGAACTTCCAGGGAGTGACTGGAGAGAGAAACAAATTAAAGAGGTGGTACAAATATTGTCCCCGGATAGAAAGGCTTACGTGGTCGCAATGAGACCAGACTCAAGGACCAACTGCACCTATGCACTGATAGAGTGGGGACAGGATGTCCCTGAAAACTTCCACGGTGCCAGTATAAAATTGTCCGAAAAGACTGAGTTCCACCTGACACATCCTAGTCAGAAGCAGTTAGAACCCTTGGACAGGAAAGCAGGGGCTGCTGTTAAATCGCAGGCAGAGCAACAGCTGATTGATCTGAAACGACAGTACCGTGACACACAAGAGAGGTTTCAGGAGACTTCCAGTATGATAGCTGAACGCATTAAGGAGTTACGTGTCGCTCCTGAGGATCAGAAAGATGGTCAGATAAAGCCCAAACCTGGGAAGGTACCGAAGAAACGAGCTCAGGGTCGCCTGCAGGAAGTAACCATCCGGAAGGATTTCCGCATTGATGGCCAGATAGGAGAAAGAGGGCAGAAGGACAAACTGTCCTACACCAACCTCCTACACCAAATAGAGTTGGGGTTACAGAAAGGATATCAGGAATCTGAAATTAGAGAGGCTGTAATCCATGCCATCAGCCCAGGTTCAAGTGTCAGGGGCATGTTAGAGAGGAAGGGTGGATTGACCCTGAACCAGCTAAAGAGGATACTGAAAAGCTACTATGAGGAGGAAGATGCTGCTGAGTTATTTCATCGACTGATAAATATGACCCAGGAGAGTGGAGAGACTCCTCAGAACTTCCTATTCCGGGCCATTGAGCTCAAGGACCGCCTGTTGTCCACATCCAAGGATGAAGGAAATGGGGAGCATTTTGGAGTCGAGCTAGTCCAAAAGAAATTCCGGAGATCTGTGACTACGGGATTGAGGAGTGACTACATCAAGTTACAGCTGAAGCAGCATTTGGAAGATCCCTCAACTCCGGATGAGGTCCTCATTGAGAAAATGAATGAAGCAGATAAGATGGAGATTGAGAAGGACCAAAAACAGAGGAAACTTCAATCTCCTAGCACCACAAGTGCCAAAGTACAACAGATAGATGTTCCTTCAGACACTCGGGAGCTTAGTGTACTGGCAGCAAGCACTGAACAGGGATCATGGTCTTCACCTATTCACCACTTCCCCACAAGTCAGACTGGACTGGAGGAGCTGTTCCAGACCCAGAAAGAAATACTAGAGATGATGACGATGTTGATGACTCGTCTGGTGAAACCCCAGACAGAAGAGGTCTCACCACTCATGGCACCAAAGACCCCTACCACTAACCGCTCTATGAAACCAATACAGAGAGCCTGCTTCAAATGTGGAGGAAAAGGACATCTCAGGCGAGTATGCCCAAGCCTGGTAGTTGAGGAAAAGTCCAAACAGCTGGCGGGAAACTTCAGCGGGCCCCGGTGAAGGAGCCGACCGGGTGCCCATCATTTTCAGTGAGTTCCAAACTGAATGAGAAGCTAAGGAATAGAAAAGACAAAACTCCTCAGAGGAACTATAGTATCCCTCAGCAGGGGTACACCCCAAAGAGAGAGGGCCAGACCCCTCAGAAGAGGCACAGCATTCCCCAAAGGGAATGCACACCTAAGAAAAACTATAATATCCCTCAGCAGGTCTGTACGCCCATTAAAAGGAGGGAAATCGATGCATACCAGGCCCAAGAAAGACTAAAGTCAAAAGGGAGATGGACGAGAGAGAGTCCGAAGGGAAAGGACCAGAAGAAGGCGACTCCTACCAGGCCATATCCGGAGAAGCTGGTAGGCCCATCTCCTGTAGTGCCCATTCAAGTGGAGGGAGTTTACACCAGAGCCATCTTGGATACTGGGGCACAAGTGACCCTACTATACCGGGATTTCTACGATAAGCACTTGAGTCATCTGCCCATCCAGAACATAGAGGAGCTGGAAATATGGGGAATTGGAACCCAGAGTTTACCCTATGATGGCTATCTGCCCATCCGGATGACCTTTGACCCATCTGTGGCTGGGAAGGCCGAAGTGTTTGACACCCTGGCAGTTGTGTGCCCTCGGCCGCCAGGAGCCAACAAGAGCTCCCTTATAATAGGGACGAACACGGACCTGGTCCGAAGACTCCTGACCCCTTTAGTGGAAGAGAAGGGGCAAGCAGCCACCAAGATCCATCCCATGCTGAGGACGGCTTACCAAAGGCTGGTCCTAGAGCAGAAGACCCCGGTGGAGGGGATAGGGAAGGTGTGGAGACTTGGAAGAGGAGGGGTAGTGTTGCAGCCTGGCGAAGTAACCTGTCTCAGAGCCACTGTGAAGCTTACTTGGGAGCAGCCTGGACCCTTTGTCGTGCTGGAGTCCGACCCAAAAGGAGAGTCCTCAGGTCTGGAAGTGATACCAGAAGTGATTCCGCTGAAGGTTCTGAAGAAGGCCCATTGTAGAGTTCCAGTGAGTGTTAGAAACACTACCAGAGGCCCCATGGAAATCCCTGCCAGAATGCTGCTGGGCCAGGTGAGCCCTGCTGCCCCGGTTACCCTGTCAGAAGTAAAGGGGACGGGTGAAAGAGGAGATCTTTGGGAGAAGCTGTCCATGGAGAACTTGAATCTATCCAGGGTTTGGAAAGAGAGAGCCAAGGCCCAGTTGACTAGATGGGAGAAGATATTCTCCAGAGATGAGTTCGATGTGGGGTGTGCAAGGAGTGCCACCCATCGGATCCGCCTCCAGGAAGACAAGCACTTCCGAGAGAGAGTCAGACGGGTCCCCCTAGCAGATCTGGAGGATCTAAGGGAACAACTTGCAGAACTCAAGAGGACTGGTGTGATACGGGAGTCCAGGAGCCCCTATGCCTCTCCCATAGTGGTGGTCAGAAAGAAGAATGGGTCATTGAGGCTCTGTATAGACTACAGGACTCTCAACAGAAAAACCATCCCCGACCAATACACCACTCCGAGGATAGAGGATGCCCTACAGAGCCTCTCTGGAGCCAAATGGTTCAGCGTTATGGACCTCAAGAGCGGGTACTATCAGATCCCTATGCATCCAGAAGACAAGGAGAAGACAGCTTTCATAACCCCAGTGGGGTTCTTTGAATTCAATCGGATGCCCCAAGGTCTGTCTGGAGCCCCAGCTACTTTCCAACGTCTTATGGAGAAGACTGTAGGAGACATGAACCTTATTGAAGTCCTTGTATACCTGGACGATGTCATTGTCTTTGGGAGAACCTTGGAAGAACACGAAGAGAGGCTGGAAAAAGTGTTGAGAAGACTAAGTGAGGAAGGACTCAAGCTTTCGCCTGAGAAGTGTCGGTTCTACCAGTCTTCTGTGAACTATCTGGGGCACATAGTGTCTGAAGAGGGGGTGGCCACAGACCCTGAGAAATTGGAGGCAGTTACCTCCTGGCCACGACCCACCACAGTAACAGAACTCAGATCCTTCTTGGGGTTCTGCTCCTATTACAGGAGGTTTGTGGAAGGATTCGCCCGAATTGCTAGACCATTGAATGAACTACTCAAGACCGAGGGGGAAGAGGACGACTCAGGGCCCAGGAAGCCGGGAGAGTCAGTCAGAGATCAGTGGAACCAGAAGTGTGAAGAGGCCTTCCAGGCATTAAAGGAGAGCCTAACCACTGCCCCGGTCTTGGCCTACGCAGACCCAACCAAACCCTATGAACTGCACGTGGATGCTAGTCATGACAGTCTGGGAGGAGTACTTTACCAAGAACACGAAGGGCAACTGCGGCCTGTTGCCTACGTGAGTAGGAGCCTGAACCCCTCGGAGAAGAACTACCCACCCACAAGCTGGAGTTCCTGGCCCTTAAGTGGGCGGTAGTAGACAAACTCAAAGACTACCTATATGGGGCGGAGTTCACTGTGAAGACCGACAACAACCCCCTTACCTACCTTTTCACCACGGCCAAGCTGGACGCCACTGGACACAGGTGGCTGGCCGCACTTTCTGGATTCAACTTCAGCCTAAAGTATAGGCCAGGGACTGGGAATCGAGATGCAGACGCTCTGTCCAGGAGATCTCATTCTCTCACCAGTGACGTAGAAGATTGGACCCAAGTGGCACCGGACGGGGTGCGGGCCCTTTGTCAAGGAGCTGAATTCCAAGCTCGAGGAGGTTCCAGAGCAGAGGAAATAGGAGTTACCATGGTGGGAGTCCCCAAACACTACTGTGGAGTAGCTCAACTGGGAGAGGACAACCTGCCAAGACTGTCCAAGAAGGAGTTGAGGTGTGACCAATTGGAAGACCCCATGGGGAGATTGGTCCTGGAGGCCCTGGAGAATCAGGATTCAAACAGACTCATGCGTCAACCTTCAAAAGAAGCTCGCCTGCTGAGGAAAGAGTGGGACAGGTTGCAGTTACATCAGGGAGTGGTCTACCGAAGGGGCCCCTCTGATGACTCAGAAGATAAATGGCAGCTGTTTCTGCCAGAAAAGCACAGAGAGACTGTTCTAGTCGCCATGCATGACAATCATGGCCACCTAGGAGCTGAAAGGACCTTCCAACTTGTCAGAAGTCGGTTCTATTGGCCCTGCATGAGGGCAGAGGTAAAAGAGTACTGCCACTCATGTGCCCGATGCATCCAGAGGAAGACTTTGCCCCATCAAGCTGCCCCAATGGGCCATCTACAAAGTCAAGGCCCAATGGATCTGGTATGCATTGATTTTCTCTGCCTCGAACCCGACCTGAGTGGACTAGGAAATGTTCTGGTGATAACCGACCATTTCACCCGGTATGCCCAGGCTTTCCCGACCAAAGACCAGAAGGCCTCCACCGTAGCCAAGGTACTTATGGAGAAGTACTTTGTCCACTATGGGCTGCCACAGCGACTCCATTCAGATCAAGGGAGGGACTTCGAGAGTAAACTGATCCGGAAGCTCCTGGATTCTTTGGGAATCAAGAAGACTCGAACTACACCTTACCATCCACAGGGAGATGCTCAGCCGGAAAGGTTCAACCGAACCTTGCTCAACATGTTGGGGACTCTGGAAAGTGAGAAAAAGCAACATTGGAGCAAACACATAGCAGCCACAGTACATGCTTACAACTGCACCATCAGTGATGCTACAGGCTACTCCCCATATCGACTCATGTTTGGGAGAGAGGCGAGACTACCTGTGGACCTGGCCTTTGGCACCTCTCTGGACCATTCCTCAGTCACATCCCACAAAGGGTACGTGGACAGGCTCAGACAAAGCCTGAAAGTAGCTTATGAGCAAGCTCAAGCAGCTTCCGACCAAAGGGGGGCTAGAAATAAGAGAAACTTCGACTTGAAGGTCCGGGTGCAAGACCTACAGCCTGGGGATCGAGTGCTGTTACGCAACCTGGGGATCCCTGGGAAGCACAAACTTGCAGACAGATGGAGATCTGAACCTTATGTCATCTGTAGGAAGTTGCCGGGCCTACCTGTCTATAAGTTGAAACCAGAAGGAAAGGTAGGCCCACTGAAGACGTGGCATCGGAATCACCTGCTCCCACTTGCTGAGGCAGTTAGAATACCTCCTGCGGGAGACTCCCCTGAACCGGCCTCTATCCTGGATACTCCTAGGCCGAACACTCGGTCGCAGACCTCCCGAGCTGAAGATGGAGAGGCCTCTCAACTTAGTGAAAATGAAGAAGGAGAACTTGATTGGCTGTGGCCTTCCCCAACTCCAGAAACTTCTAATATTGATCTTTCAGCCACTGAAGACACTCAAGATGGAACACTGAACCCAGAAGCCACAGAGTTCATCCCTTCTAGTCCTTCAGCAGAATACTGGGAAGATGCCCAGGATGGTTGTTCAGAGGAAGAGGAGCCTGAGGCGCCAGAGCCAGAAATCCCAAGAGAGCAAAGGGCTCGAAGAGTCATCCGGCCTCCTAAGAAGCTGACCTACCCACAAATGGGGAACAGTTCGGAAGACTCTGTAGTCACTGCTAGAAGGAATGCTGAGAATCCGGATCCTTCCACTGTCCATTTAGTGGAGGGCATCCCCAGCTCACTCTCTGGCACAGTTAGACAGGTTGCCCCCACTGAAGCGACCTGTAGACAGGACAGCTCCCCATCCTATGATGATTGGTGGGAGGCTCCTCTGTCAATCCTATGCAACCGCATTGAATCTAAAAAGTTTTGCAGATCTAATAATGTTAGATGTCTTTGGGGACCAAAGATTTAAAGTGGGGGGAGTGTGTAGCGGGGTATTCCCCTTTAAGACAGAGAGACAAGAAGTTCCAGGTGAGAGGTGAGTCGGGAGGAAGTAAAGAGACATTACTGGAAGTGAAAGCAGAGGAGAGAGAGACTACATCTCCCAGTACATCTTGCAGCACCCAGGGTGCATTGCTCCAGAACAGAGACTGCTGGGGCAGACTTTATAAAGGGGAGGCGAAGTTTTGGTCGCTCTCTTTGGACACCCCTCTCCTAGCAAGAGGATCTCTGTGCTGAACTGCTGTGTGCACAAGGCCTGAAGCCTGGGCCGTGTGCTCCTTTCCAAAGAGCCCTCTGCCAGCCTAGCAGAGCCTTAGAGACATCTAATCCTCCTTGCTGCAGTACACCAGAAGGATTGAAGACTTGGATGTCGGTGGATTCCTATTCCTAGACGAATCGATGGAGGAAATGGACTTGGACTTGCCCGGGTGGTGAGAGCTGTTTAAAGACAGATACTTTTATCTTTACTATTCGTTTGGATTACAAGTTGTTCTTCAAGTACACCACCAAAGATTGCTAGCGAATATTGTTTCACTGAACTTCCATTTAGATCAGTCAGGCCTGACTGCATAGGTAGACATTGCTGGGTGTTAGTCTACCCATGAGGGGAAGTAGCTGTAAAAGGGCAGCGCTAGAGTTGCATAGCAATACTTAATTATTCTGATTACTCTGTTTATCTTTATTACTGTTTATTGCAGGGATCTGCAACTTGTTATACTGTTGTTTATTACTTGCCCATTAGCCTCAGTAAAATATCTGGGTCAAGTACATTGGTGTCAGTTTCACTTACTTTAATAGAAGTTTTAAAGTATATCACTGTGTGTGTTTGCCATAGGACTGCGTCACCTAGAGTTGCGGTCACGCGGTCCTATCTCCCCTTACTAGCTGTGCCAGTAGGGGGTTGAGCATATTGCCGGGGGTTGGCGGAGCTGTCTTCAGGGCCCAACTAAATCTGCGGCCTTCTTAGCTGGAGGTATCGCTACACTAGGTCTACAAAAGATCTGGGGCTAGAGCCCATAGCAGCGAAGTAAAGAAAGTCATACGCTTGGGCTGGCATATATATATATATATATATATCAGTACACATCTGAGTGCGGAGTCTCCCCTTACATCAGGGCCCCCAGAGAGCCACCCTACTTACATCAGGGTCCCCAGAGAGCCTCCCCTTACATCAGGGTCCCCAAAGAGCCTCCCTACGTACATCAGGGTCCCCAGAGAGCCTCCCCTTACATCAGGGTCCCCAGAGAGCCTCCCTACTTACATCTGGGTCCCCAGAGAGCCTCCCCTTACATCAGGGACCCCAGAGAGCCTCCCCTTATATCAGGGTCCCCAGAGAGCCACCCTACTTACATCAGGGTCCCCAGAGAGCCTCCCCTTACATCATTGTCCCCAGAGAGCCTCCCTACGTACATCAGGGTCCCCAGAGAGCCTCCCCTTACATCAGGGTCCCCAGAGAGCCTCCCTACTTACATCAAGGTCCCCAGAGAGCCTCCCCTTACATCAGGGATCCCAGAGAGCCTCCCCTTACATCAGGGACCCCAGAGAGCCTCCTCTTACATCAGGGACCCCAGAGAGCCTCCACTTACATCAGGGTCCCCAGAGAGCCTCCCTACTTACATCAGGGTCCCCAGAGAGCTTCCCCTTACATCAGGGACCCCAGAGAGCCTCCCCTTACATCAGGGTCCCCAGAGAGCCACCCTACTTACATCAGGGTCCCTAGAGAGCCTCCCCTTACATCATTGTCCCCAGAGAGCCTCCCTACGTACATCAGGGTCCCCAGAGAGCCTCCCCTTACATCAGTGTCCCCAGAGAGCCTCCCTACTTACATAAAGGTCCCCAGAGAGCCTCCCCTTACATCAGGGACCCCAGAGAGCCTCCCCTTACATCAGGGACCCCAGAGAGCCTCCCCTTACATCAGAGTTCCCAGAGAGCCTCCACTTACATCAGGGTCCCCAGAACCCCCCTCATTACATCAGGGCCCCCGTAGCCCCCCTCATTACATGAGGGCACCCTGAGAGAAACTTCTTACTTAGATCAGGATCCCCAAAAAGCCTCCCCTTACATGTTGACATGTGGCTGCTTTAAGGCTAATTATTTGGAGTGATTTTTAACCTTTTTACATATTTTCTTGGGTAGGAAGATGAGATACACAGAAAATATTTACTTTGTCCTTTGATTACATATTAAAGCAATAAAATCAGCCCCTTACATCAGGGTCCCCAGAGAGCCTCCCTACTTACATCAAGGTCCCCAGAGAGCCTCCCCTTACATCAGGGACGCCAGAGAGCCTCCCCTTACATCAGGGACCACAGAGAGCCTCCTCTTACATCAGGGACCCCAGAGAGCCTCCACTTACATCAGGGTCCCCAGAGAGCCTCCCTACTTACATCAGGGTCCCCAGAGAGCTTCCCCTTACATCAGGGACCCCAGAGAGCCTCCCCTTACATCAGGGTCCCCAGAGAGCCACCCTACTTACATCAGGGTCCCTAGAGAGCCTCCCCTTACATCATTGTCCCCAGAGAGCCTCCCTACGTACATCAGGGTCCCCAGAGAGCCTCCCCTTACATCAGTGTCCCCAGAGAGCCTCCCTACTTACATAAAGGTCCCCAGAGAGCCTCCCCTTACATCAGGGACCCCAGAGAGCCTCCCCTTACATCAGGGACCCCAGAGAGCCTCCTCTTACATCAGGGACCCCAGAGAGCCTCCTCTTACATCAGAGTTCCCAGAGAGCCTCCACTTACATCAGGGTCCCCAGAACCCCCCTCATTACATCAGGGCCCCCGTAGCCCCCCTCATTACATCAGGGCACCCTGAGAGAAACTCCTTACTTAGATCAGGATCCCCAAAAAGCCTCCCCTTACATGTTGACATATGGCTGCTTTAAGGCTAATTATTTGGAGTGATTTTTAACCTTTTTACATATTTTCTTGGGTAGGAAGATGAGATACACAGAAAATATTTACTTTGTCCTTTGATTACATATTAAAGCAATAAAATCAGCACCCATTGTATTGGCTTTTTACTTCTATTAGAGAGCATAGTAGAGAGAGAGAGAGAGAGAGAGAGAGAGAGAGAAAATGAATCGCTCCTCCCCCTATCTATGTATATGTGTTATGCAGAGCATCTCTCTTCTTGTAAGCAGAACATCACTCCTCTCCCTGATTGTACCCATGAGTATGCAGAGCATCACTTCTGTCCCTCGCTCTACTCAGGTCACGTGTAGGTACCAAGTATCACTCCTCACCTTGAATATACTCAAGTTATGCAGCGCATCACTCCTCACACTGACTCTACTCATGTTATGCAGACATCACTTCTCACCCTGACTCTACTCATGTGTATACAGAACATCACTGTTCTCCCTGACTTCCCAGGTGTTGGTACAGAGCATCACTTTTGTGTTCACATGTATGCAGAAAATTACTCTTCTCCCTGACCCTCTGTAGGTGTATGCAGAGTAGTTTCCTTCTCTGACTCTACTCAGGTAATGCAGAGCATCCCTTCCCTCCCTGACCTTACCTGGGTGCATGCAGATCATCACTTCCCTCCCTGACTTTACCTGAGTGCATGCAGAGCATTAGTTCCTTCCCTGGCTTTTCCTGGGAGTATGCAGAGCATCACTTCCCTCCCTGACTTTACCTGGGTGTATGCAAAGCATCTCTTTCCTCCCTGACTTTACCTGGATGTATGCAGAGCATCACTTCCCTCCCTGACTTTACCTGGGTGTATGCAGAGCACCTCTTCCCTCCCTGACTTTACCTGGGTGTATGCAGAGCATCACTTCCCTCCTTGACTTTACTTGGGTGTATGCAAAGCATCCCTTTCTTCCCTGACTTTACCTAAATGTATGCAGAGCATCACTTCCCTCTCTGACTTTACCTGGGTGTATGCAGAGCATCCCTTTCTTCCCTGACTTTACCTGTGTGCATGCAGAGCATTACTCCTCTCTCCAAGCCTGCCCAGCGCTATGAAGATCATTGCTCTTTTGCCTGGCTGTGTTGGGGAAATGCAGAGCTGATTCTCTGTTCTCCAGGAACCCGTATATAGTACCCTCCCTTTGAATGAATGTCCGCAGTATCACCTCTCTATTTGATGGACCTGAGGATGGATAATTTTCCTGCCCCAACAGATGGGTGATTTTAAACGGAGAGGAGAAGAGAGGGATTTCCAGAAGCACCTTAACTCTTCTGCCCCAGCCACGGCTGTTCTTCTGCTGCCCTCAGGCATAATCCCAGAGTGACTCTGTAGGCAGCAGACTAGTGGACGTCGCCACGCCGGCTGGGTGCAAGGCGAGATCCAGCACCGCGGCCATTCTCCTGCTGCTGCCCTCAGGCAACTCACTCCGCAGCCTGCAGATAACAGTGCAGTGGGCGCCGCCGCGCTGGCCAAATCACACAGAGGGTAAAATACGGCTGCCGCCACTGCTGGCTGCATGTTCATTATACGCAAAGGCTGCATGCACCCGCTAAGACACTTGGGGCTAGGGACCCCAGATACGGGGCTATAGCCCCAATAGCCACCCCCTAGCGACGCCACTGAATATTACGGTGTTTAAAAAATGGTGTGGGGCCCCCCCTAAAACCCATACCAATCCCTTACCTGAGCATAAAGCCTAGCCCTCCTCTCCCTGATTGTACCCATGAGTATGCAGAGCATCACTTCTGTCCCTCGCTCTACTCAGGTGTAGGTACCAAGTATCACTCCTCACCTTGAATATACTCAAGTTATGCAGCGCATCACTCCTCACACTGACTCTACTCATGTTATGCAGACATCACTTCTCACCCTGACTCTACTCATGTGTATACAGAACATCACTGTTCTCCCTGACTTCCCAGGTGTTGGTACAGAGCATCACTTTTGTGTTCACATGTATGCAGAAAATTACTCCTCTCCCTGACCCTCTGTAGGTGTATGCAGAGTAGTTTCCTTCTCTGACTCTACTCAGGTAATGCAGAGCATCCCTTCCCTCCGTGACCTTACCTGGGTGCATGCAGATCATCACTTCCCTCCCTGACTTTACCTGAGTGCATGCAGAGCATTAGTTCCTTCCCTGGCTTTTCCTGGGAGTATGCAGAGCATCACTTCCTTCCCTGACTTTACCTGGGTGTATGCAGAGCATCACTTCCCTCCCTGACTTTACCTGGGTGTATGCAGAGCATCACTTCCCTCCCTGACTTTACCTGGGTGTATGCAAAGCATCCCTTTCCTCCCTGACTTTACCTGGGTGTATGCAGAGCATCACTTCCCTCCCTGACTTTACCTGGGTGTATGCAGAGCATCACTTCCCTCCTTGACTTTACTTGGGTGTATGCAAAGCATCCCTTTCTTCCCTGACTTTACCTAAATGTATGCAGAGCATCACTTCCCTCTCTGACTTTACCTGGGTGTACGCAGAGCATCCCTTTCTTCCCTGACTTTACCTGTGTGCATGCAGAGCATTACTCCTCTCTCCAAGCCTGCCCAGCGCTATGAAGATCATTGCTCTTTTGCCTGGCTGTGTTGGGGAAATGCAGAGTTGATTCTCTGTTCTCCAGGAACCCGTATATAGTACCCTCCCTTTGAATGAATGTCCGCAGTATCACCTCTCTATTTGATGGACCTGAGGATGGATAATTTTCCTGCCCCAACAGATGGGTGATTTTAAACGGAGAGGAGAAGAGAGGGATTTCCAGAAGCACCTTAACTCTTCTGCCCCAGCCACGGCTGTTCTTCTGCTGCCCTCAGGCATAATCCCAGAGTGACTCTGTAGGCAGCAGACTAGTGGACGTCGCCGCGCCGGTTGGGTGCAAGGCGAGATCCAGCACCGCGGCCGTTCTCCTGCTGCTGCCCTCAGGCAACTCACTCCGCAGCCTGCAGATAACAGTGCAGTGGGTGCCGCCGCGCTGGCCAAATCACACAGAGGGTAAAATACGGCTGCCGCCACTGCTGGCTGCATATGCATTATACGCAAAGGCTGCATGCACCCGCTAAGACACTTGGGGCTAGGGACCCCAGATTCGGGGCTATAGCCCCAATAGCCACCCCCTAGCGACGCCACTGAATACTACGGTGTTAAAAAAATGGTGTGGGGCCCCTCTAAAACCCATACCAATCCCTTATCTGAGCATAAAGCCTAGCAGCCTGTCAACCATATCTGGTCACATGCCCCCAACATGGGAGGGGGAGCACCTTGCCAGGTGTGACCCCCCAAGCAAAACACCTTGACCCCATTTGATGAAGACAAAGGCCACTTCCCCACAACCCTGGCCCAGTGGTTGAGGAGGTCTGTGGGCAGGGGCTTATCGGAATCTGGAAGCCCCCTTTAACAATAAAGGAATCCCCAGATCCTATCATGCCCATGTGAAGGAGTATGGGGTACACAGTACCCCTACTCATTCACCATAAAAAGTAAAATGTAAATAAACACACAGCACAGTTTTTGACCTTGATTAAAAAAAGCAAAGTACCCTAATGTACATCCATCATCAATCACATTGTCCAGCAATGTAGTTCCATGTCAATCACAAACAATGGCCACCAACCCGCAATTAAAAAAAAACGCTGCCTGCCAACATATGGTGCCTCCCATTACTTGCTGCCACCAAATGAGAACTCTGCTTCCCCCTGCCCTGAGAGGTGGAGTCATCCTGTTACATCATTGATCATATATGTAAAAGTCCATATATGGTCAATGACATTGTAAGGAGCGGAGTCAACTGGTGACATCATTGAATAAGGCCCTGTCTATATATGGTCAATGATGTTACCAGTAGCCCCAACCCCCTGGTTTACTTCAGTGGCAGAGGGAATCAGAGCTGTCATTCAGTAAGCAACGGGAGCAATCGGGTGTCTGCAGTTGGCGTGTTCTTTTTTCTTGTGGGATGGTAGCCATTGTTCATCATTGTTAATGACGCAAACCTACATCGCTGGACAAAGTGATTGATGGGTATACATCGGGAACTTTTTCTTTTCAATAAAGGTCTTGTCGAAAACTGTGTTGTGTTTTTATTTACAACTGACTGTTTTTTGGTGAATGAGGGACGCTTGTCCCCCTTTCCTGGCCCGCCAGATTGCATGCTTGGAAAAGGGTCTGGTATAGATTTTGGGACAGAAACCACACATTTATTTTTGTTTTTTGGGAAACCCCTTGCTGACAGCGGGGATGAGTCACTGGTTGCTAGGATGCCGGCAAGTGCCATCTCCTTAACAACCAATGACTCATGCCTGCTGTCTGAGAGCAGGGATGAGCTCACGGCAGATGAAAAAATGGACATTGTCCGTTTACATCCATTTACCTCCATTCAGGTCTGCTTAAACTGAACAGGCCAGAGGCTTGTTCTGTTTAAAAAGCAGACCTGAAAGGACGTGGTTGTAAATGATTGATCATCCGTTTGCATCTCTTTGCTCATAGAAATGCATTTCTGTCTTTCATTTCGTCAAGGGATAGATGAAAAATGGACAAACAGACGGAACGCCTGTGTGAAAGGTGCCTAATTTGAATAAATACTAGTAGGTTGGCAAAGCCATACAATTTTTACCTGAACAGCAATAATCAGTGCTGCATGATTATAGACTGCTACAAACTTAGTGAAATGATTTTCAAATTAAAAGTCGCCATCTGACATTGCCCCCTAAGTACAGTGTTAGCTGATTGATTTTCACATCTGCTACCGATCCACTTGAAAACAAAAGCTGGTTCATCGTAGTTGACCTTTGGGTCAGTGGAGTAACATTGATTAAATGAAATAACTTTTTTGTTTAAAAATATGTATTATAACATTTAACTTCAATCAAAAATTACTGATGATTACTGCTTTTAAAATGATAAAGGTTAATTAACCACAGAAGGAACACATAGAAGAAGATGAATGTGTTTTGCTGTGTTTTTCTATGTGCTCCCATACCACTGTATTCCTCTGACACCAATTAGTGTAACTGTGTACAGACTTACGAGGTCCTAGATTTTATCTGAGGATTTGAAGAGTGAAAAAAAGGGCATCTTAGATGAAGTGAACTGTGACATTCTCTCAAAATTATATTTGTTTTTTTAATTAATGAAATGCATAGGGAAAAATTAACCAAATTCAGTGAAGCTGGTATCATTGTATTTATGCAAAAAGCTTAATTGAGGAATACAGGATTCAGCAGTGGCGGCTGGTGTTTTTTTTGTGGGGGGGGGGGAGCAAATAATGCATCCACCCACCCACCGCCATGGGTCGGTCGGGTCAATCGCAACCCCACCCCCACCCCTTCAGTCAGTCGGCCCCACACTTACACCATCTATGGTGCAGCTTCGCCTGTGTGTCTCCTCCCTCCTCCTAGGCCAATAGGACCCGCTTTCTGATTGGCTGGGAGGAGAATCAGTGTGAATCAGTGAGAATCAGTGTGACAATAGTGAATATTTATTCGCTATTGTCCAACAACTGGGTGGGCTCAGGGTGCAGTGCTCTGCACCCTGAGAGCACCCTTTTTTGAAGCCTTTTAAAATCTCTGGCTCTAATCACATGCTTCAAAAAAAAAAAAAAAAAAAAAAGAACCCATTGGAATCCATGCGTCCGGTGCCCTGCATGTAGATTATGGGGGCGCCACTGGGATTCAGTGACATTTGGGTTGTACTGCTACCTACAGGAGGGGTTTGAAAATGACAAATTAAAACTGTGACTGTCCTGGTATATCCCACTCCTAGCATGCCTCCGTTTTGTAACAAAGCAATGTCTGGGAGCAAGACCATAAACACAGATGTGTGGGACCTGTGTTGCTCAATGAACCTGAAGAAAATGATTTTACAGTGAGTACAACATCAAAACAAAAATCATGTTTTATTTTTCGTGCATTGCATTGAATACACAGGATTCAGTAACATTTGGGATGTCAAATTGCACTCAAACTAATGGGTGGGCAACACAAACAAAATTCTAACAAGCCTAACTGAAAACAAACTGGAATTGCTTGCAGCCCAAAAGTGCACTGATCTTCCAAAAGATCATAAGGAAGACTTTCCCTATCTCCAGAGCTGGATTGCTGGGCCAGCTCCTGCTTCCACCCTCCATTCAGTACTGTGATGCTTCCCGCTCTGCTGTACACCTGTAAGGTAGAAGAGTGCTACCTACACACAATTTTGTTTGTGTGTAATGTGTGTGTGTGCGGGGGGGGGAGGGTTGATGTGACGGGGACAGAGGACACTGCTTTTGGGGGGGCAATAGACACTACAATGTGGGGGGGGGGGCGTGCAGGGGGACAGAGGGCACTGCTTTGAGGGGCAGAAGACACTACAGTGGGTGAAAGGGTGATATGAACGGGGTAGAGGACATTACTGCATGGGGGGGGAGAGGTAGCATAGGGGCAGAGGTCACTACAGTTGGGGGGTGACGTGAAGGGCGCCAGATGACACCTTTGGGGGGCACAGGACACTACTGTGGGAGGGAGGGGGTCAGAGGACACTGCTAGAGGGGGCAGGGGGCACTACAGTGGGTGGGGGGTGATGTGAAGGGGGCAGAAGACACTGCTATGAGGGGGGTGAGGACACTACAGTGGGGGGGTGATGGAAGGGGGCAGAGGACACTACTGTATGGAGAGACAGAGGGGCAGAGTACATTACTTTGGGGGAGGGGGTGACGTGAAGAGGCACAGGACACTATTGTGGGGGGGGGGGTGATGTGAAGGGGGGAAGAGGAGCAAAGGACACTATTGTGACACACTATCTGTCCATCATGCCATTTTTTTATTTATTGGGGATTACATTTTTAAAGGATGCCAATCCCCCTGGGAATTTTGATTTTCCTCCATGTTGTCAGGTAGATCTCCTTTCCCTGAAGAATCCTTGTATGGGGAAATGCATTGGGTGGAGTCACTATCCTAGAAGTTACACTTGAGCCGGTCAGGCTGAGAGCCGTGGTCGTGATTTTTGAACTTTGTTTTTAACTTTGTTTGGTGTTATGTCCTGATTTTGAGGAATAAATCTTTTAAACAAACTACACCATGAAGTCTTTTCTTCTCTGCCCTTGTTAACATTACCGGTACGGTGAGCAAGTCGGGATATCCATTTGGCGTGCAGGATTTTTTGTAACAGGAGTCTTGCATAGTACGGAGGGGACATCTGCACCTTCATTGGAATCCTCTGATGCTGATCCCTATCTGCCTGGTGGTGTTCTGACATGCCCTTTTGATCTCCAACAGATCTGGTAAGCGGCGATGATTGCCTTACTTTCTTTGATGAACAGAAAATCTTACCTTACCTGCAGACAAGCTGTTATTCTGTTGTATGTGTGGATCCTAGGAACTGTGAAGTTGCTTCTATCAATTTTTTCCTTATGCCCCATACACACGATCGTTTTTCATGCCGTTTTTCATGCCATTTTTAAAAATGGGCATTAAAACCGATCGTGTGTATGCTCCAGAGCATTTTTAACGACGTGAAAAACGGGCATTAAAAATTTCGAACATGCTCTATTTTTTCACGTCGTTTTTCATGTAGTTTTTTTTAACGACAATAAAAACGATAGTGTGTATGCTTTTACGAGGTGAAAAAAACCGCGCATGCTCAGAATCAAGTATGAGACGGGAGTGCTCGTTCTGGTAAAACTAGTGTTTGTAATGGAGATAGCACATTCGTCACGCTGTAACGGACTGAAGAGCACAAGGCTGAAAAGCACGAATCGTTGCTCAACAAACTTTACTAACATGAAGGGTGGCGCCGTCCGAACTGAACTTCCCCTTTATAGTGCCGTTGTACGTGTTGTACGTCACTGCGCTTTGCTTGAACGTTTTTTAAAATGATCGTGTGGATGCAAGACAGGCTTGAGAGGAAACATGAAAAAAAAGACGTGAAAAACGTCGGTTTAAAAAATGCCATGAAAAACGATCGTGTGTACGCCGCATTAGGATCCCTAACTAATAGATTTTTTTGGGACTGTGAATGTACCAAACCCTTAGATATTAATTTATTAACTTTACATAAGTTTTTTACACTTATTAACACAATTTCATTCCTTTTTTTGATATTTATGTGGTAGCGCACTAATTTTTTGTTTACAGGTCAGGTAGATCTTGCCTGCCCTTGGTCTATAGCAGCCGTCATTAAATGGCAGCCCGGACTGCCACGCCGCCAATGTAGTACTAATCATTGGTTTGCTGGGACCGCATTTCCCAGCAACCAATGAGATTGATTGTGTGTGCCCCGCCTCCTGCTCCTCACCGCCGCTCTTGCTTTCTCCCAGCTGGGCGTGACGTCACGCACGTGCCCCGCTCCCCTGCTGCTCGCAGCTCCCACCTCCCTGCTCCCTGCTCCCGGCTCTCATGCAAGGTATATCTTGCAGCCTCTGCCCCCCTGCAGCTCGCCAAATGTGCTCTGTCCTGCCCTCAAGTTATGTGGGGCATAATCTGTTAAGGTGCACACTGATGGGCATATTTTGTAAAGGGGCACACACACATGGGTGTCCGCTCCATAGGGCAAGGGAGGGCGTTTGCCCCCCCCTGGAATCCAGTGCCGTGATTCTCTGAAAGGAAAACAGCGGGGAGGAAGCAAGGAGGTGGTGCGGCAAATTCAATTAGAAGGCTCTGGGTAGTGGGGGCATCATGGGAAATGTAGTCCCTGAAGAGTGGCAGCCCCAGCGTGTCCACAGACACCATGCTATAGCCCCCAGCATGCAAGCACTCTGCTGGGGGGTGGTACAAGAGGAGAAAAGAGAATACTGTGCTGTGGGAAGCCAGAGAGGGAGCCACTCTGTACCCGCACCACCAGAGAGCCACGCTCTACCCGCACCAACCAGAGAGCCACGCTGTACACACACCACCAGAGAGAGAGCCACGCTGTACCCGCACCACCAGAGAGGGAGCCACGCTGTACCCGCACCACCAGAGAGGGAGCCACGCTGTAACCGCACCACCAGAGAGGGAGAATGACTGAGCCACTGCCAGGGTACAGGCATGCTACACTACTGACTGGAGTCACCCCGGGCAACCCAGAGTGAGCGAACGTCCAGCCAGAGGGATCACTGTTGCGGTTTCACCAGGTCTGGTAAGAGGGCCTGTTGGCCATTATCCATTACTGTTTCTAGGGACTGAGCCATTAGGAAGTGTCCAACCTGATATCCTCCCTTCTATGCTGGGGGCAATTATTGCAGAAAATGACACCAAATGCTGGGAGTTTTTAGTGCGGAAACTAACACCAGTGCTGAGGGTCATTATTATGTACACTGGTACAGATGCTGACGTTTTTATTCTAGAAATCTGCACCGATGTGGGGGGTTATTATTGTTGCTACTGACGCCAATGCTGGCGATTTTTATTGCAGAAACTGACAGCAAAGCTGGGGATTGTTATTGCAGAAACTGGCACTGATCCTGGGGGTTGTTATTTCCTTGGGGGGGGGGGGACTTCATTTTTTATGATATTGTTATTCAAAGTTGCTAGTTGCTTGATAGTTGCATCAGGTTTCTCAAACCTTTGCATGCCTGCGCTTTATGTGATAATGACTAAGCCCCTCCCCTTCATGACATTTTTAATAAGGGACCAAGCATGGATGACCTTAAAATGATGCCCCCCCCCCCCTGAAAAAAGTTCAGCGGACTCCCATGGGCACACATAAAATGTGCCCATCAGGGTGCCCCTTAAATTGAAATGTGCCCATCAGAGTGCCCCTTAACATTAAATGTGCCCATCAGTGTGCCCCTTAACATGAAATGTGCCCATCAGAGTACCCCTTAACGTAAAATGTGCCCATCAGCATGCTACTTATTTTATGTTAAGGGTCATGCTAATGGGCACATTTTATGTTAAGGGGCACTCTGATGGGCATATTTTATCTTAAGGGACACTCTAATGGGCATATATTATGTTAAGAACAACACAGATAGGCACATTTTATGTTAAGGGGCACGGAGATGGGCACGTTTTGTTGTGCTCATCAGAGTGTCCATTAACATAAATTGTGCCCATCAGAGTGCCCCTTAAAATAAGGGGCATGCTGATGGGCATATTATATGATAAGGGGCACTCTGATGGGCACAATTTATGTTAAGGGGCATGCTGATGGGCACATTTTATGTTGAGTGGCACGCTGATGGGAACATTTTGTTGTGCCCATCAGAGTGCTCCTTAACATAAAATGTGCCCATCAGCATGCCCCTTATTTTATGTTAATATATGATATAAGGGGGTACCCTGACGGTGGTAACTGCTTTATGGGGGTAGTCTGATGGCAGCACCCAATATAATTGGTAGGGGTACCTGATGTAAGGGGAAACACTATTGGGGATATTTACATTCACAGAGTATTACCAGAGTGTGTGAAGGAAACTGTAAAAAAAGCACCAGAGAGCGCAGCTTGCGCCAAAAAAGGGAAGGAAGACGCATACAATCGGTAATGGCACAGACTTGTGATTCGGACCTCGGACGGAATTTTTTTTAGTGACCGGACCTCCTTGAACTTGAATTCACTACCCCTGATCTATAGGATACTTAAGTATCCTCTACAATGACTAGAACTTTATTAAAGTGGAAGTAAAGTATTTTTTTTATACTTGTAACTTTTAACTTGTACCTACAGGTAAGCCTATAATAAGGCTTACCTGTAGGTACAGTGAATAGCTCCTAAACCTACACTGTTTAGGAGATATTCACACTGCATGCAGTCGGGGACGTCCCCGGTGTATGTGCTCTGAAGGGAGGGCAAACCTGTGCTGTCTCTTCAGAGCTCTGTGCCGTAGCCGTGACGTATCAGACGGCTGGATCGCATGAACCCAGAAGGAAGACCGGGTAAAAATGGAAGCCCTGTTAGCGGTGACAGCACTCTGCTGGAGGGCTTCATTTTAGGGTAAACTTACTAGCACATTATGCCATTGTTTTGCAGGTTTTTTTTTCATTTTAATAAAAAAAAAAAATGGAATTGGAATTGGAGTTGGAATTTTAAAGCAAGAAATAACTTACATTACAAGACAGGGCTCAAAATGTCAAGTCCTGAGTAAGCCAGGCCTTAAGAGTTACTCGCCACCAGTCGCCCCACCCAACCCCTACCCTGCCTCGCCCCTAAACGCGCCCTTGTAAATCATCTCATGAAATTACATTGTTAAATATTTTATGCAGAATTAAGTTACAAAAATAAATATTAACAACAACTTTATCAGTGCCCATCAGTGCAGCCTCATCAGTGCCTAGCAATGTAGCTTTATCAGTGCCCATCAGTGCCACCTCTTCAGTACCCATAAGTGCAGTCTCATTAGTGCCACCTTATCACTGCCCAGCAATACAGCCTATCAGTGCCCATCAGTGCAGCCTCATCATTGCCCATCAGTGCTGCCTCATCATTGCCCATCAGTGCAGCCTCATCATTGCCCATCAATGCAGCCTAATAATTGCCTATCAATGCAACCTCAAAATTGCCCATCAATGCAGCCTATCAGTGCCCATCAATGCAGCCTCATCAGTGCCCATCAATGCAGCCTCATCATTGCCCATCAATGCAGCCTCATCAGTGCCCATCAATGCAGCCTATCAGTGCCCATCAGTGCAGGCTCATCATCACCCATCAATGCAGCCCCATCAGTGCCCACCAATGTAGCCTATCAGTGCCCATCAATGCAGTCTATCAGTACCCATTAATGCAGCCTCATCAGTGCCCATCAGCATAGCCTATAAGTGCCCATCAATGCAGCCTCATTAGTACCTATAAATGCAGGCTATCTCTGCACAGGGATCACAGGGAAGAGAGCCAGCCAGAGCACAGAGAGGATCCCCTGATGTGACACAGCTTGTATCTGAAATGTTGACCACTGTCAAACAAAGTCACGCCTCCTGGACCGGCTCCTATGATAGACGTCACACTAGTTACATTTCCCGGTTTGGACCAGTCTGCTGTCTATCATAGAAGCCAGTCCAGAAAGCGGGACTTAGTTTGACAACCGGTGTTTCAGATACAAGCTATGTCAGAGAAGGTGTTCCCCTCTCTGTGTGATCAGGCCAGCTCTTGTCTTCCTCTCCTTTCCCCACAGTTTCCTGGCTTTGCTGAGAGGAGAATCGGCTCCCTTTCAACACGCCTCCCGGCGGTTCATGCCCCCCGGTGCGGCTCCACACTCACCCTAGGCTAATTTCCACTTGCCAAATGCGAGCAGGTTAGTGGAAATTTTGAGGACTGGTATAAGGTATTTGCACTTGCTTTTCTGGACACCTATTTCATTTTTAAATGTTAACGAGAATTCTTCTTTAAGTCCTCTGTGGTCAAAGTTATCAGTTACCATTGCAATTTGGCCCATAAAATCCTGCATTCCTGCAAATAAATCCTCCAGAGTGATGGGTCATATCAGATGCCTCCAACTCCAAGGAATGTAAGGGGGGGCCTACTTGGGTATAATGTTCCAGGCTGTCATTATTAGGTCCTTGAGAGGCAACACTACAGGCCACTCCAAAACTGTTAGTAAAACGCGCCAGCATAACATGATTCAGCAGGATTTCTCTTCTTCTTCTTATTATTATTATACAGAATTTATATAGCGCAAACAGTTTGCGCAGCGCTTTACAACATCAGGGTAGACAGTACAGTCACAATACAATTCAATACAAAGGGATCTGAGGGCCCTGCTCGTTAGAGCTTACAGTCTAGAAGGGAGGGTCAAGTGAAACAAAGGGTAGTAGCTGTGGGGGATGATCAGGTGGACAAAATGAAAATACAGTTGTTAGGTGTGGGTAGGATAGGCTTCTCTTAAGAGAAGGGTTTTTAGGGATCCTTTAAAAGCTAATAGAGAAGGAGATAGACGGACAGATTGGGGTAAGGAGTTCCATAGGCTTGGAGAGGCTCTGGAAAAGTCCTGGAGACGAGCATGGGAGCAGGTGATGAGAGAGCTAGAGAGCAGGAGGTCTTGAGAAGAACGAAGAGAATGATTAGGTTGGTATTTAGAGACTAGGTCAGTGATGTAGCTGGGGGCAGTGTTGTGGATGGCTTTGTAGGTAGTTGTTGGTATTTTGAATTTAATTCGTTGGGTGAGCGGAAGCCAGTGGAAGGATTGACAGAGAGGAGTAGCAGAGAAAGAGTGGTTGGTAAGGTGGATGAGTCTGGCAGCAGCATTCATGATGGACTGAAGGGGGGCTAGAGTATGCCGAGGTAAGCCAATGAGGAGGGAGTTGCAGTAATCGAGGCGAGAGATGACCAGGGAGTGAATTAGGAGCTTTGTTGTGTCATTGGTTAGAAAGGGGCGTATTTTGGAGATGTTGCGGAGGTTGAGGCGGCAAGATCTGGACAGTGATTGGATGTGAAGCTTAAAGGAGAGTTCAGAGTCCAGGACTACTCCTAGGACCTTGGCATGTGGGGATGGGCTGATAGTTGTGCCATCAATTTTGACAGAGAGATCGGGGGAGGAGGCACGTGGGGGTGGAAAAATTATCAGTTCAGTTTTGGATAGATTAAGTTTGAGGAAGTGGTGTGACAACCAAACTGATATATCTGATAGTAAATTAGAGATACGTGAGGAGAATGAAGGAGTGAGTAGGCGAGGGGCAGAGAAATAGATTTGAGTATCGTCAGCGTAGAGGTGGTATTGGAAGCCGTGAGAAGCTATCAGCTGACCCAGGGAGGAGGTGTAGATTGAAAATAGGAGAGGTCCAAGAACAGAACCTTGGGGGACCCCAACTGAGAAAGGAAGAGGAGAGGAGGAAGTAGAGTTGTAAGTAACGCTAAAGGTGCAGTTGGATAAGTAGGTAGAGAACCAGCGAAGAGTACAGTCGCGGAGACCAAAGGCATAGAGTTTTTTGAGGAGGAGAGGGTGGTCAACTGTATCGAAGGCAGCAGAGAGGTCCAGGAGTAGGAGTACAGAATAGTGTCCCTTAGTTTTGGCCGTTAGTATATAATTTGTTAGTTTTAGGAGGGCAGTTTCTGTGGAATGTTGAGGACGAAATCCAGACTGAAGTGGATCAAGAAGGTTATTATCAGCAAGGGGGACACTCAGTTGGTTGTAGACTAGACGTTCAAGGAGTTTGGGTAAAAAGGGCAGCAAGGAGATGGGGCATAGGTTGTCAAGATTGGATGGGTCCAGAGAGGGCTTTTTAAGTATGGGGCTGACTAGTGCATGTTTCAAAGAGTTAGGGAAGATGCCAGAAGAGAGGTAGAGATTGTTTGTGTTCTGACATACTGTATTACACCACAAGGGAAACAACCTAACCATAGGTGTGCGCAGCCTATTGCATTAGGGTGTGCACCCCAAAGCTCAAACACACCCTACTGATCACCCTCAATGTTCATTCAGAACGGGAAGAGACCAGTAAATGACATTTTCATGGCCCCTTCCCCCATTCATCCTAAAACATCCCGGCAGCAACATCCGGCAGGAGAGGAGGGAAGCCAGCAGCGCTTTGGGGGGAAAGGGGGAAACCAAGGCCGCAGGGCAAATCTGTGCTGCACAGGGCGATTAGGGTGTGCCTGGGCACACCTGGCACACCCTGTGCGCACGCCTATGAACCTAACTTAGTATACCAAGTAAGAGCCCAGGTACTCACCAACTGCTGAGAGCAGGGGAAGTTCAAATCACCAGAGGTGAGGTCAGCGAAATTGAGAGCATGTACCAACTGCAAAAGAGACATACAGTTCCTCTTCAAATAGGAGCAATGGCAAGAAGCTGCTACCTCAGGATGAAGGCAGGAACAGAACATGGAGTGTGAGCACACAACACTCCACCTAATGACTCGGCACTCAATTCCCCCAACATTGAGACCGACCAAAACTTTTTAACCCTTTCTGTGAAAACTAACAGAAAAATGGGGATAATAATGGTGCCAAACTGTTTCAATACATATAATAACTCTTGATGCTCAACCACATGACCGACTCACCCAGTGTCTAAAGACTCATTTATAACACCAGAAGCTGTGCCAGGGGTTCTGACCTGAAAAGTAATCTGTGACTATCTAACATCAAAAGCTACTGTTTGTTTTGCAACCATTGGGACTATTATTATCCTTGGCTTCCATTGAAGGGGTTAAAACATTTCAGCTGGTTTCCATTAAAAGGGTTAAATTAGTGAGGAATTGACCTAAATTGTGTCACTAGTTGGAGTTTCACGTGCACGCACACCTTGCACTGTGTTCATATATTCAGTGTAATGCCCTGTACACACGATCGGAATTTCCGATGAGATAAAATCCGATGGAATTTTCCGTCGGAATTCCGTTCAAGCTGTCTTGTATACACACTGTCAGACCAAATTCCGACCGTCCAAAACGCGATGACGTAAAACACTACGACGAGCCGAGAAAAATTAAATTCAATGCTTCTGAGCATGCGTCGACTTGATTCTGAGCATGCGTGTTTTTTTCTCCGTCGGAGTTCCACACCGACGATTGGAATTTCCAATAGGATTTTGCTCCATCGGAAAAAAATAAAACATGTTCTATTTCTAAACTCTGATGGAAAAAAGTCAGATGGGGCCCACACACGATCAGAATATCTGATGAAAAAATTCCGTCTGACTTTTTTCATCGGAAATTCCGATTGTGTGTACAAGGCATTAGGTAGTATTTTTCAACTATTGCTCCACCTAGTGATGCAGCACTCAATTCCTCACTGTTTTAACCCTTTCTATGAAGACCAATGGATAATAATGATGCCCAACATTTCCAATCAATATAGCAGCTTCCGATGCTCAGCCCGCACAGCCCACCCATAAATAAATATATTCAAAGACTGGAAATGGCTGTGTCACAGCTCTGGACCTGGAAAATGCTCTGTGGCTAACTATCACAGTAAATAGTCTGGAAAGTGCAACAAGCAGAGGCCAGTGTCTGAAGATCACATTCCAGCAAGATTCTACATTTAGTCTGGGTGTGGCCTCCAAAGTTGTTTATGAGGATACACTGATCCAGATAGCTGCATAAGAGACCAGCTCAAGCAGCGTGTAGATTAAATCTTGATTGAGTGAAAAATATGGGCAATAAATCAGACTTTTCCCCGTAGAGAAATATGTGCATTCTCCTAGGGCACTAGCAAAAAACTGAGTCATGCTGGGTGTGGGAGGGGTTATTGCAGGTTAGTCACTCTTTTTGTTTGCCAGTGTCCAACTCCTCCTGTAGATGGCAGTATAACAGAAATGACACTAAATCCTGTGCCACTCAATGAATGAAAAAGAAAACCTTCCCTTTATTACCTAATGCCCTTTATAACCTGATACTTTTAAGTCCAATGTGTCACAATTTGCCTTTTGTAAATCTACACATTCTGGTTAATTTAGATCAAAATAGATTTTCAGGCTCTTCAGATGGGAAGTAGTGCTAACAGAAAGATCCCACTCCCTACAGTGGTTGCTAATCTGCTGTTTGAAAACGCATTCTATAGCAGACAGAGAACCACTTTTCTTTGTATTGTGTCACATTGAAAAATCCTAGCAGGTATGAGCACTCTTGCTTTCCACAACAGGATTTAAAACAGCTAACATTTTTTTCCTCTTAATGAGGTTTTTTCACTTTTTTCTTTGCTTAACTAACTGCTAAAATAGGTAGTTTTAATTACATCTCTGGAATGTCAGAAGCATAGCAGTATGAAACCTGTATCATGTAATTATCATGTAATATTTTTTTTTTATTGAACTTTATGCCAATTAAACCAGATTAAAAAATGTAAACTGAAAGTTCAGTTGAGATTTAATTAGCTAAATACATTCCAGGTGCACTAAAACAAAAGTATGCAAAGTCTTAGGGCTTGTTTACACCGGTTTTGCCCTGTGAAGAGTAATTTAGGATGGATCACTCTTCAGGGGGGTTTTGAACGACAGGGAGTAGGCATTAGGGTTGATTTACTAAAGGCAAATAGACTGTGCACCTTGCAAAGTGCAGTTGCACTCTGCAAATACAGTTGCTGCAGAGCTTAGCAAATGAGGTAAAGGTTCACTTTGCAAAGAATACCCAATCACATGCAAGGAAAATTAAAACACAGCATTTTTGCTTGCACATGATTGGATGATGGAAGTCAGCAGAGCTTCTGCTCATTTACTAAGCTTTGGAGCCACTTCTCTTGCAGACAGCAACAGCACTTTGCAAAGTGCACAGTCTATTTGCCTTTAGTAAATTAACTGCATTATGTCACCACCTCACCACCTATTTTATCCCCTAGAGCCCCACATCACCATGCTGCAACCACATGAAATGCACGCAGTTGCAGGTTGGTTGTGGTGTGGCCCCATTCAGTTGAATGAGTTGCATTCAGAGCAGTGCAGACACATCCTTAAGCTGCAAAGATAGCAGACAGAGGAGTGGTTGAGGAGTGTTAAAAATGCTGCTCAACCACATGTTTTTACTGCTCCCCAACCAAGTGTGAATGAGGCCTTAAGATCAGCATACACCATACAACCTTTGTACAATACACTTTGGATGTGCCAAAACTATGTCAATATCAGGACATACCTAAACTATCCAATCAATCTGTATCCAACATAGCCCTTGCCTTACATCAGGTGTGCCCAACCAGTGGCCCGGGGGCCATATGTGGCCCGCGGAGCCCTCAGATGTGGCCCGCGACCTCCTGCTCTGTGATGGTGGGTTGGCAAGCCCAGATCTTGGGTTCCTAGCCCTTTATCCCAGAGTATTAGGCCTCGTACACACGGCCGAGATTCTCGTCAGGAAAAAAACGTTGTTTTTCCTGACGAGAATCTTGACAAGAAACTTGTCCCGGCCGAGTGTACACACATACGGTTCAAAAGAACCGCCGTTCTTTTGAATGGCACGAACGCGGTGACATCATCGACTACGACGAGCGTGCGCTCATCACATTCAATGCCGTCGCCGCCATCTTGCTACACCCTATGCCTAGGAAGCTACCGCGCATGCGTCAAAGTCATTTCGAGCATGCGCAGGTTTCCACGGCGACAGGTAAGTGTACACACGCTCGGGTTTCTCGTTGAGAAACAGGCTGAAGAGATTCTCGACGAGAAAAAAGACCGCAGGTCGTCTTTTTTCTCGTCGGGGAATCTGGGCAGTTTTCTTGACGGGAAAACTGAAACCCACGTACACACAGCCGGTTTTCTCGGCAAGAAAGCTCTCCCGGCAGTTTTCTTGTCGTTTTTTGCAGAGAAAACCAGTCGTGTGTACGCGGCCTCGGTGTTGTGAATGAAACGAGAAGTAGAGGAAGCAAGGGGCTGTGGAGCAGAGACACATAAGCCAAAGCTTCCTGTATAACACCCGCTCCTGTCACAGGCAGAGTGATACCAAATGTGCTCTGCCTGACTTATTTTCGGTTATTATAGGTCAGTTCATTACTAAAATCACAGTGTATATATGGGCATATCTTCTGCATTGGTTAATGGGCTGCTTTTAAACTGATCCGCAGGTGTAGCGCAGTGTGCCTGCGGGTTACCTGCACTGAGCCATAAACTTCTGTAATTACCTGCAGGTTTGATTCGCTTTCTGAAAGTGCACCACACCTGCAGACTATAATAGAAATCTATAGAAAAGTGCAGCTAACCCACAGGAAAGTCACGGGTGCACTGCACTGCACGCACAGTGTGGGTAAACTGCAGCACATCGGTGTGAAAGCAGCCTTAGGCCCCTTTCACAGGATCAGTCCGACCTAATTGGACCCTCCATTCACCTCTATGGAGCGGCAGATGAAAACGGACTTGTGTCCATTTACACCCGCCTACCTCCAATTCGATCCGCTAAAAAAAATAGAAGGGGATCCGTCCCCTTCCGTCTGGACAGATCAGACCGGAGAGCCCATAGAGTAGAGTGGGCTGCGTCGGTGTCTGCTCTGCAGTATGCATGTCATCCGCCCACTCCACTCATTGTGGCCCTCGACCAGTTACCAAGTCGCTTAAATGGCCCTCGCTCTTCAAATGGTTGGGCACCCCTGCCCTACATACTGTAGTTGTTGGAAGATCTAGGATATTGTATAGTCAGATTGTAATGTGTGTATTGAGCTTTACAGTTTGCAAAGAGTGAGGCTGTGGCTATTTTTCAAGGAAAGCAGAGGTCCAAAATGCCCTTGCTTGTCAGGCCTTTAGCTGTGCAATCAGCAAAGCTCAAGATAAGCCCGAAGCTAAAAAAAAAAAAAAAAGAGTGTAGGGCTGGCATGACTAGGTAGCAGGGCAATCAGGACACAAAGGGTTAACCCAGTATTACTGGATTCACTTATCTGAAGTGGGGGTGGTATAGGAGGGGTTTGCAGACTAGGGAAGGGAGGGGTCAAGAGTTCTGTGTTCAATTGGAGGTCATCGGACGAAGAAGCAACTTCCCAACTTCTTTCACTCTTTGGAATAGACATGTTGCAAAGACTGTTGTAGTGGTTTGGCGGTTGGGATCTTTGGAGGCCTTCTAAAATAATAGCGTTATGGCATAGTGGGGAACCATCTATGGCATGGGGTCCTCTGTAAGATGCCAGTTAACCAAGGTTTACCTGGGCATTGGGCATATGGGTATCTGCGTTGAAAGGTGGAGAGTTTGGGATCGTCCCTGAGTCGGTGTGTTGTGGCTGGGGATCTTGTTTGGTGATGAAGATACAAAATCGATTTGGGGTTCTTCAGTGCCTTCAAAGATCAGCAACTTGTTTAGTGTTTATCTGTGAAATTATTGTTTTTGTAAACAAAATGTGTTTTATGGTTATTTGTTAATAAATGGCCGGTACGGGTAATTTTATTCCAAAAATTGTGTCTTTGAGTTATTTACTATTGGGTATAACAAGTAAAGGCAGTAGTAGTGGTAAGGTGGAGTTTGCATCTGTCTTACCATAGTCATGCCCCCTGTTCATTGGAGAGCTCCAGTTCTAACTCAGCAGGGGACATGTCAGATCTCAATGAAGGGACCACAACTTGAACACAGAGAGCAAGGGCTCTTCTCTATGCCATGCATAGGGCAGGGGACTGGCTTTTCTACCCAGGTTATGGCTACTTTCTAAAGAAGCCTAAAGGTAAGCATAACAGATTCCTTACTAAAACTTATTTATTCTGCTAAACAACGAGGAGACCTCCAATAAATAACCCTCTCTAGAACAGAAATATTATAAATCCAGGCTGCCATGTTGTCTCAGCTGTTTGACTATTATTAATAATACAGCAGTATGTTGTATGACTTGTAATCATTTCCTAATCTCCTCAATTACTGCTTCGTTCTTGCTTATTCTCTTGTCCATGACCTCATTAGGCAATTACTGTGATTGGAAATGTTTCATGGTAGACAGACTGGAAGGACCTTTGGGTTGTAAATGTTTGTGTGTAACCTCTTGATTTAAATGAGAATGACAGATGACTTTAAGCTAGACAGAGCTTTGTTACAAACACTGAAATGCATGAAATGCTACATTTGAAGAGTTAGACACTGCATATAAAAATCTCCTTGAGGTTGCCCTGCCCTTTAATTACACTTAAACAAAAACCTACAGGAAAACTATATTGTGGGCATTGATGAAACATCTCTCAGTTGTCCCTCCTATTTACTGCTGCTTATGTGTAGATGTGCTGCACATTATCAAATCCATCTCAGTTTAATGACCTTTGCACATGCAATGATCTGTAGCCCTTTGCATCTATATGGGTGTAGCGTTAACCCCCAAAAGGGTCGCTGAGTTGTCCCAGGTTTTTTCCCAGATTGGTGCAATAGCAGCCAG
Organism: Rana muscosa; assembly: GCA_029206835.1. Taxonomy (NCBI): domain Eukaryota; kingdom Metazoa; phylum Chordata; class Amphibia; order Anura; family Ranidae; genus Rana; species Rana muscosa. The sequence goes on along the minus strand of CM055122.1, from coordinate 59,562,760 downwards.
GCACACTGCAACAGTCACTCCTCTGGCTCAATAAACAGTCTAAGGGTTGCCTTGTTTTACTTTACTGCTGATTAACTTGGATAGGACTCAATGAGCTGTGGGATACTAAATGCTGAACAGTAATAAGAGGACACTCTTCTCTCTGCAGCTACTTCTTAGAACAGTACCTTTAGGAATAACTTAGGGAACTGACAGTACTGGGACACCATAAGCAATGTTCCAGGCTAGGCAAGCATCAGCATTAATGCACAAGGGGCTGCAGCAGCAGTAGACACTAGGATTCTGCATAGAGGTCTGTACTAAGAGAGTCCCTGGACAATTGGATGCCACCTTTCAACATCCAAAGACTTTCCTTGGTGAACATTTTTGACCGGATCCTCAGGGGAAATTCCCTTGTATGGCTGTAGTAGGTTTTCGCAAGTAGGCCCCCCAGCTTTGCAGAAGCTAGAACCTTAGGGAACAGAGACAGATTTTCAGCTGGGCTGCCTAAAAAGGCAGCGGCCCTTCAAGCTGGGACCTTCTCCTCCTGGACAAGACCAGGCAACTCCAGGCTTTAGAGTATTTATGCTCATTCCCAATCACTACCTGGGTAACCTTCTCCAGGGATTAGCTGAGATAGCATATATATTCAGCTGTAGATTTTCTAAATTTAGGCCACTATTTTCCAGAACTATCCACAAGGCAGAGGAAGCAGTCAACCCCACATCCAATGAAACTCAGAACAGACCAAAGCAATCACACACTGCTCCACTGACTACAGAGGAGCCAAAAGAACCACATTTTTTACCTAACCAACCTAGTAACCTATTTTAGAGAGTGCTACATAGGCTTTCAAATTCACGTAGTCTTAATGTTCTTATCATTTTTGATTGGGGTATGTTTTTTGTCTAAGTACACCAAAAGTAACACCTTAGTGACAACAAGCACAGTCGAACAGCCACAGACTAGGAGAGAAAGACACAGACTGAGAATAGAGAGTTTGAAAACACATATCTATTGAGGTTATTGTTTTATCCAGATCACAGTATAGGTAGTAGTAAATGGACCTGTTCTGTAATGTTGAAGATGTTTTACTGCTCATCTAGGTCGCTTCCTCAGAACCTAAGCCAAACCAAAAATGTTTATTTTTAAAATTGGTAGTGTTAAAACAAAAGTTTAAGTAGAAGGATGACTTATGAAGACAGAAACATGGTTGTCCAATGGGATCACCAATGCCTTTCATTGTAGATAACCTGTAGATGAAGCAATTGGAGAAGCGAGCCTTAAACTCATTTAGTGGAACAGCACTAAATCATTGGTTTAGGTATGCAGATGATATGTGGGTATATACGAAAACATCTAAAGTACAAGCTTTCAGTAAAAACCTAAATCAAATGGAAAAAAACTGAATTTACATGGATAACAAATTAACTTTTTTGGACTGCCTGTTATATGTCAAGGGGGGAACGAGGTGACATGGGCACTGAGGTCTACAGGAAACCCACACAGACCAGTATCTGCTCTCCATCAGAACACAAGCTGGGGATATCAGAGGTCTACAATAACAGGCTGAGATGGTATCAGCAACAACAAGGCCTAAAGCAGGGATGCCCAACTGCTGGCCCGCAGAACCCTCTCTGGAGGCCTGTGACCTCCTGCTCTGGGATGGTGGGTCGGCTAGCCCAGATTGCGGGTTACCGACTCACCATCCCAGACCATCAGTGTTGAGAATCAAGCTGGTGGTACAGGAAGCATGCGGCTGCAGGAGAGAGCAGAGCAGATGCTTCCGGTATAGCGCAAGCTCCTGTCACAGATGGAGTGATACCAAATGCACTCCGCCTGGGACAGCAACAGCGGGCGATACCTGCAGGATTCCTGAAGTGAAGATTAAGGTTAGTATTTAATTAAAATAAAATAGAAATGGGCATATCTGTTCTCTGCACTGGTTATTCTGGGCTGCTTTTAAACTGATCCGCAGGTGCAGTGCAATGCACCTGCGGGTTACCTGCACTGAGCTATAGACTTCTGTTATTACCTGCAGGTTTGGTGCGCTTTCTGAAAGTGCACCACACCTGCAGGATATAATAGAAGTGTATGGCATAGTGTAGTTAACCAGCAGGAAAGCCACATGTTTTCTGAGCTGCACACGCAATGTGGGTAAACCACAGCTCATCAGTGTGAAAACAGCCTTATGCCCCATACACACGATTGTTTTTCATGCCGTTAAAAATGCCATTTTTAAAAATGGGCATTGAAACCGATCGTGTGTATGCTCCAGAGCATTTTTAACGTCGTGAAAAACGGCCATTAAAAATTTCGAACATGCTCTATTTTTTCACATCGTTTTTCATGTCGTTTTTTTTAACGACGTGAAAAACGATGGTGTGTATGCTTTGACGAGGTGAAAAAAAAACGCGCATGCTCAGAATCAAGTATGAGACGGGAGCGCACGTTCTGGTAAAACTAGCATTTGTAATGGAGATAGCACATTCGCCACGCTGTAACGGACTGAAAAGCAGGAGGCTGAAAAGCACGAATCGTCGCTCAACAAACTTTACTAACATGAAGGGTGGCACCATCCGAACAGAACTTCCCCTTTATAGTGCCGTCGTACGTGTTGTACGTCACTGCGCTTTGCTTGAACGTTTTTTAAAATGATCGTGTGTACGCAAGACAGGCTTGAGAGGAAACATGAAAAAAAACGATGAGAAAAACGTTGGTTTAAAAAATGGCATGAAAAACGATCGTGTGTACGCCGTATTAGGCCCCTTTCACATGATCAGTCCAATATTTTTTCAGGCAGACCCAGGGGTTTACACCCGCCTACCTCCAATTCGATGAACTAAAAAAAACAGGGGGATCCGTCCCCTTCTGCCTGGACAGATCGGATCTGAGGGTCCATAGAGTAAAGCGGACTGTGTCCGTTTCCGCTCTGTATATGCAGTGAACACGGACCTGTCAGCCGCCCCCGCTCCACTCATTGTGGCCCACGACTAGTTACCAAGTCGCTTAAGTGACCCTCGCTCTTTAAAAAGTTGGGCACCCCTGGCCTAAAGTAAAAGGATAAATACACCACTGTGCAAAAGTTTAAGGCAGGCATAAAAAATGCTGTAAATTAGGAGTGCTTTCAGAAATAGAAGCGTTAATAGTTTATTTTTACCAGTTAACGAAAGGGAAAGTACATGAACTGATGAGAATTCCAGATCAAATCAATATTTGGCGTAACCACCTTTTGCCTTCAAAACAGTATCAATTCTTCTAGATATACTTGCACACAGTTAGCAGGTATGGATGAGCCGAACACCCCCCGATTCGGTTCGCAGCAGAAAGTGCGAACAGGCAAAAAATTAGTTCGAACACGTGAACACTGTTAAAGTCTATGGGACACGAATGTGAAAAATCAAAAGTGCTAATTTTAAAGGTTAATATGCAAGTTATTGTCATAAAAAGGGGTTTGGGGACCTGGGTCCTGCCCCAGGAGACATGTATCAATGCAAAAAAAGTTTTAAAACTGCCGTTTTTTCGGGAGCAGTGATTTTAATAATGCTTAAAGTGAAACAATAAAAGTGAAATATTCCTTTAAATTTTGTACCTGGTAGGTGTCTATAGTATGCCTGTAAAGTGGTGCAATTTTTCCCGTGTTTAGAACAGTCCCTGCACAAAATGACATTTCTAAAGGAAAAAAAGTAATTTAACCGCTTAAGGACCACCTCCTGTATATATACGTCGTCAGAATGGCACGGACAGGCACAAGCACATGCTTTTTAAGATGCCGCCATGTGGTCGCACGCCGTCGCTGCCGTATGGTCGCGACCCTGCCGCTTTCTCTGTGAGCCCGACTGTGGGTCCCGTGAATCTCTCTGCTCTGCCTAGTGACAATGACACTGATCTCCGCTCCGTGTGATCGGAGCGGTGATCAGTGTCATGTGACACACAGCCCATCCCCCCTACAGTAAGAAACACTCACTAGGAAACACTTAACCCCTACAGCGCCACCTACTGGTTAACCCCTTCACTGCCAGTGTAATTTTCACAGTAATCAGTGCATTTTTATAGCACTGATCGCTGTAAAAATGACAATGGTCCCAAAAATGTGTCAAAAGTGTCCGATGTGTCCGCCATAATGTCGCAGTCACGATAAAAATCGCTGATCGCCGCCATTACTAGTAAAAAAAAAAATATTAATAAAAATGCCATAAAACGACACCCTTTTTTGTAGGAGCTATAACTTTTGCGCAAACCAATTAATAAACGCTTATTGCGATTTTTTTCCCCCAAAATATGTAGAAGAATACGTATCGGACTAAACTGTGGAAAAAAAAAAATTATATATATTTTTTGGGGATATTTATTATAGCAAAAAGTAAAAAATATTGCATTTTTTTCAAAATTTTCGCTCTATTTTTGTTTATAGCCCAAAAAATAAATACCGCAGAGGTGATCAAATACCACTAAAAGAAAGCTCTATTTGTGGGAAAAAAAGGACGTCAATTTTGTTTGGGAGCCACGTCGCACGACCGCGCAATTGTCAGTTAAAGCGACGCAGTGCCGAATCACAAAAAGTGGCCTGGTCCTTTAGCAACAAAATGGTCCGGGACTTAAGTGGTTAAAACTACTCGCGACTATAATGAATTGTCGGGTCCTGGGAATACAGATAAAAGTCATTGAAAAAAACAGCATGGGTTCCCCCCCCCAGTCCATTACCAGGCCCTTCAGGTCTGGTATGGATATTAAGGGGAACCCCACGCCAAAATAAAAAAAAATGACGTGGGGTTCCCCCCAAAAATCCATACCAGACCCTTATCCGAGCATGCAATCTGGCAGGCCGCAGGAAAAGAGGGGGGGACGAGAGAGCGCCCCCCCCCTCCTGAACCGTACCAGGCCACATGCCCTCAACATGGGGAGGCGCCCGCCAAATGACGCTAGACCCGCCGTGACAGCTCTTAAATAGCTAAGGGCGGGGCCACCCGTGACGTGCGTGGATGCTCCCGCCCCCCTCTGACGCAACGGGGGTTTCCGGTGGTTTCCCCGTTGCATCAGAGGGAGGCAGGGTCACCCGTACATGTCAATGGGTAACCCCGCTGCGTTTCCCCGTTGCGTCAGAGGGTGGCAGGGTCACCTGCGCACGTCACGGGTGGCCCTGCCCTCAGCTATTTAAGAGCTGTCACGGCGGGTCTGGCGTCATTCGGCGGGCGCCTCCCATGGAGGCGGAATCGGATCGGGTAGCGTGTTTTTCCGTATCCCAGGTCGAAGGAGGATTACATTGCTGGAATTTTATTTATTTTTTTAATAAAGGACTTGTCCCAAGCTGTGTCTGTGTGTTTTTTTACCATTTTTGACACTTTTTTGTGAAATTGTAGGGGTACCCCGTTACCAATTCACATAGGGGGGGGCTGGGATCTGGGGGTCCCCTTTGTTAAAGGGGGCTTCCAGATTCCGATAAGCCCCCCGCCCGCAGACCCCCACAACCACCAGGCAAGGGTTGTGGGGATGAGGCCCTTGTCCCCACCAACATGGGGACATCCTCCCCATGTTGAGGGCATGTGGCCTGGTACGGATCAGGAGAGGGGGGGCACTCTCTCGTCCCCCCTCTTTTCCTGCGGCCTGCCAGGTTGCGTGCTCAGATAAGGGTCTGGTATGGATTTTTGGGGGGAACCCAACGCCATTTTTTTTTACATTTTGGCATGGGGTTCCCCTTAAAATCCATACCAGACCTGATGGGTCTGGTATGGATTTTGAGGGGGACCCCATGCCATTTAAAAAAAAAAATTGGCGCAGGGTTCCCCTCAATATCTATACCAGACTTGAAGGGCCTGGTATGGAATTTGGGGGGACCCCCACGCATTTTTTTTTTATTTTGGTTTGGGGTTCCCCTTAATATTCATACCAGACCCAAAGGGCCTGGTAATGGACTGGGGGGGGGGGGGACCCATGCCGTTTTTTCCAATCACTTTTATCTTTATTGCCGGGACCCGACAATTCATTATAGCCACGAGTAGTTTTAAATTACTTTTTTTCCTTTAGAAATGTAATTTTGTGCAGGGACTGTTCTAAACATGGAAAAAATGTGCCGCTTTACAGGCATACTATAGACACCCCCCAGGTACGAATTTTAAAGGAATATTTCACTTTTATTGTTTCACTTTAAGCATTATTAAAATCACTGCTCCCGAAAAAACTGCAGTTTTTAAATCTTTTTTTTGCATTGATACATGTCCCCTGGGGCAGGACACAGGTCCCCAAACACTTTTTATGACAATAACTTGCATATTAACCTTTACAATTAGCTCTTTTGATTTCTCTCATAGACTTTTAAAGGGTGTTCCACGGCTTCCGAATTTTCCGTGAACACCCCAAATTGTTCGCAATTCGGCGAACACCCGATGTTCGAGTCAAACTTACGTTTGACTCGAACATCGGGCTCATCCCTATTAGCAGGTAGATTGTTCCAAACATCTTGGAAAACTAACCACAATTCTTCTATGGATGTAGGCTGCTGCGGATTCTTCCGTTTTTTTTTTCTTATAATCCCAGACAGACTTGATGCTGTTGAGATCAGGGCTTAAAAATAGTTCTTAAAGTGTTTGTAAAGGTAATTATTTTAAAAATAACAAACATCTCTAAACTTAACTGCTCTGTGGAATGGAATTCCACAGCGTGGCCCCTAACCTTCTCTTTTTGGGTCCCACGCAGGCTCTCCTGGCTCATCCTCTGTGTCCAGTGCCCCCACAGAAGCCACTTCCCATGGGGGCACTTGTGTGTGTTCGCTCCCAAGCCCTGCTGCAGCGTCCATTGATGTAGACAGAGAGGCTCGGCCCGCCCCCGCTCCCTCGTCACTGGCTTTGATTCACAGCAGTGAGAGCCAATCGCTCCTGGTGCCTGGTGAGACCCGGAAGTGAGGGAAGAGAAGAGCTGCAGACATGCACAGTGCTGGATCGAATGAAGGGCTCAGGTAAGTAAAAGGGGAGGGGGGAAGGGGGGATATTGATGCCTAATTTTTTTTACCTTAATGCAAGTAATGGATTAAATAAAAAATTGTTTAGGCTTTATAACCACTTTAATGACATTGGCTGTATGTTGGGGTCGTTGTCCTTCTGCAGAAAAAAATTGGGGCCAATCACACGTCTCCCTGATGGTATGGCATAAGGGATAACTATCTGCCTGTATTTCTCAGCATTGAGGACATCATTGATTCTGACCAAATCTCCAACTCCATTTGCTTCACTGTTGCCTGCACTCACTCATTATTGTGTGAGGAAAGAAGTCATCGCTCTAATAGGTTCTTGGTCCAGGTATGTAAAAGTCAGAGTAGGTAGTTCTGTTGTGCCATCCTGGAGCGTGTATAGCCATAGTACTTAATTTGCAGAGGAAGAGGGATGTTCCACTGTAGGTTCCGGCGAAAACTGCAAGAGACAGAAAATTGGAATTGAAAGGCCTTGAGAGCTATAATTATCTATGTAGTTTTGAAACCCAACCAAGTCAGATGTAATTTGTCTCTGGATCCGCTATGGGAAGGCAGCATGTGTAGCTAAGGGTTGTGATGGCAATGTACAAATAAGTCACTTACAGTCTCTTGTTGATCACCTGGCTTTCGGTCTCTGCTTTCAAGCATCCTCACACCCTCTGGAGGAGTGGGGTCTGTTGTTTGGCATTCCAGCTTGTGAGCCGCCTGAACAGGAAGGCTTCATTTTTTTAGATTGGTGCTTGTCCGGGGAGGCGAACGGAGAGCCAGATTGGAACCTTTCCACAGGTGGTAGAGTGAATTCCTGGTACCATTCTGGCAAATCCACTTTGCCTAGCTGGAGTGCCTGACAAAATTCAGGAAGGTCATCCGGTGAGCATAAGGTGTACTGTTTCCCATTATGGTTAACCAGCAGGGCGAATGGGAATCGCCATGTATAGCGCAAATCTTTCTCTCTCAGTCTCTCCAGTAAAGATCTCCAGGCTCTGCAGTTCTTTAAAGTAATCTGGGACAGGTCATGGAAGAGCATAATAGTCTCACCGTTAAAGATGATCTGATAGGGGCGTGGCCTGGACGGGACCCGAGATGGCAGTTTAAGGCAAGAGCTCCCGCACAACGAGGACGAAAACGAAGCTCAGATACGGGTACATCAGCCTACAAACATGGGGAAATCGACCAGGAGCTCGTCAACACCCCGCACGCTGAAAGATACCGGGTCCCAGCCAAACAATAACATCCCGGAGATGTTCCAGAACAGGCCGCAGGGACAACACGCGGACGCGCAGGCCGCATCCCCGGCCTCAATTAATTCTGCGGAGGAACCGCTGACAGACGGCGACGGCGCCGCAGCTCCCAACCCGACCCTGTTGGACCTCCAGAGGGACCTACAAAAGGTGGCACTGGACATCAAATCCACCATGATGTCCTCCATATCAGAGCTCAAATCGAAGCTCCTGGGGATCAATCGCCGCGTGGCTGAAGTGGAGGACACGTCGCACCTGCAAGCAGCTGCAATCAGGCAAGTGCAGAAGGCCTACGACGTACAACTGCCACACATGTTCGAACTCCACAGGCATGTGGAAGATTTGGACAACAGGGGGCGTAGACACAATATCAGGGTGAGGGGGGTCCCTGAAAACGTAGACCAGACAACCCTGATGCAGACTATATGCGCCATTTTTAATGACCTGCTCGGCCAGCCGGCAGATACTCCAATTGAAATGGAGAGGCTTCACCGTGCCTTAAGACCCCTACCCCGGGACTCCGAGCCCCCCAGAGACATTGTGTGCTGCATCGTGAACTACCCCCTTAAAGAGGAGATCCTCAGGAAGGCCAGAGACAGGGGACGTATTGTGCTCAATGGAGCTGACATTAAACTTTTTCAGGATCTATCGCAGATCACCCTGCAGAATAGACGCTCACTTCGCCCCCTGCTGGACGTCTTGCGGTCACGCAACATACAATATAGATGGAAGTTCCCATTTTGCTTATCTGCTACCTACAGAGGACGCACAGCTCTTCTCAGAACGCCTGAAGACCTACCGACATTTTGTGAGCAGGTAGACATTCCACCGATCGAGCTGCCCGACTGGTATTCCTTCTACTTCCCTGCGGAACCGTGGAAACCGGTTTCCCACAGCTCCTCTCCAAAAGCTCAACGACAACGATCCAGACGCCGCAGGTTGGATCCCACTTCACCGAACGATCGCAACATGAGACGGGATCACCCCTCACACGACCGGGAGAGAGCGGACACCCCCCGAAGGAGTTGCCAGGAGGACTGAATGTTACTCTCTCCATGCTATTACACAAGAGTAGCTGAGAGACGCTTTTGTCTCCCCCCCCTTTTTTTTTTTCTCTTCTTCCCCCAGGAAACTCCTCTCTACCTCACAAGCATGTCAGCATCTACTCTGCTCCTCAATCGATATCGGACCTGCGGATTCTTTGTTTTGAGGGTCCTGACCGAAGTTCGTTCTTGGTGACTTGTAGGACGCTCTGATCGACTCACCCCAGGTACCAATAGTGTCTTGTTGAACTTCCTTTGCAGGCAATCCCTCATGGATATTCCAAGTCACGCGGGACACTAAGCTTTCTTCCTTCCCCCTGGATCCCAGTCTCTCCCCCTAAGCCCACGCTATACACAGCATTCAGGTGATATTGTCTTCTAACTTGTGAATGCTGCTAACAAGCTTATATGAAGTGGTTGACTAGTGTTTGGGTACTTAGAGTTTAAAATACCCCTCTGTAACATTTGCTTATGTTGTTCCTCATCTGGAAGGGTTTGTGCCAAATATAGCAGAGGACCGGAGCAGTGGTCCAGAGGCTCCTCTCTTCTCCCCCTCTGCCCTACTATTCATGGGCGGGAGGGGTAGCGGATGGCCAAAGTCTCATGTAGGTACTAACCTCCCTAGATGCTGGTAACCTTAGGCTATCAGACGGATGACTATTCTATCTGTCAATTCTTGCAATTCAACTGGCAGACGGCATTGAGAAGGTGTTAGTTGTAGTTTAAGACAGCCCTGAATTTCATTTAGCCTTGGGTGCAAGTATTTCACAACTACCTAGCTTATGATACGCGAATACAGACTGAATACGAGTACCCGCCAGGACACAATTGGGATCTGTATTAGCACCTGATTTGGTTCTCTTTGTCTTTATTAGGTATACCTTACATACGTCTGATAATTTCTGGTCGTGACCCACTAAGTTAATTGTTCACAGTTACCCGTAAAAGGTTTTTTCTGTTTATAACCTTTTTCGTCCTCCTTGTTGCTTATTCTCGAGTTGTAGTCCTAGTTTATTGTCCCCCATCAGCTGCCCTATTGGGTAATTGCTGAACCTCCGGAACCCCCCCCCTCAGGTGGTTGGGAGTGTTCTCAGCCACCTCCGGTACAACCCTTGTACTAGTGGCCAAAGAACCCCACGTACGTACAAGACCTATATACCTCACCTACACCCCCTCCGCCCCTCTGGGAGCGGAATACTGTATCCCTGACCTCTTCCCCCCCCTCTTATCTCTTAGACTCCTCTCCCTACCCCCTACCCTCCCCTTCTCTTTCCCTATCCCTCATCACACCCCCCCTTCTTTTTCCCCTGTATTGGTGGGGGTCACTCCTCGCTCTCTCCCCTAAGGGGAGCCTTTCGGTACTCCGCCGGATCCCCAACAATATACTAGAACCCCCACCAATACCTCTTACACTTGTTCACATTTCTTGACCCCCACATACGTGTAAGATGCAGAAAGACTCTACGACCAGGCAACAGGTTTCTCTAAAATGTCTTTCTCTTAATGTTAAGGGTCTGAACCTTCCAGAAAAAAGAGCTCAGGTGCTTTCGGCACTAACCAAACACAAGGCTCACTTCCTTTTGCTGCAGGAGACCCATTTTCGGTCTGACGCTATCCCGAGAATGGGGAACCATGTATACAAAAAGGCAGTGCACTCCACGAACCCAGAATCCAAAACTAAGGGTGTGTCTATACTCATCTCTAAGCACGCAGACTTTACCATGACAGATTCACTGATCGACCCCAAAGGCAGATACGTCTTCATTAAGGGCACATACGCGGCCAGGCCGATTACGCTGGCAAATGTGTACTGCCCCAATGAACGCCAAGTATCCTTCTTTAGATCTACCTGTATGGAGTTGGCATCCTTCCAGGAAGGAATAGTAATCCTGGGAGGAGATTTTAACGTCCCGCTGAACCCGCCTCTTGACTCCTCCACAGGTGCATCGACTCTCCCGTATCGTGCCCTACGTCAGATCAAAAAAGAACTACAAAATCTAACACTCCATGACACGTGGCGTACTATGTTCCCTACGGTTAGGGATTACACCTTTTTCTCTCCCCCTCATAATAAATATTCCAGACTAGATTACTTATTTCTTTCGCAACCTGACCTAGCCCTCCTCACTCATGCTACCATCGAACCAATGTTTCTCTCTGACCATCACCCCATAACAACCACCCTCACGTTCCCAGATTCGAACAAAAGGACAAAATCCTGGAGACTGAACCCCTCCCTACTGAAAGACCCAGAAAACCTCAGGCAGATAAGAGAACAAATTAAGTTATACTTTCGAGAAAATTCCACCCCAGATGTGACACCTGTCACAATTTGGGAAGCGCACAAATGTGTGCTACGAGGGAAGCTGATTTCTTTGGCAACGATGGCCAAGAAGAGACAGCAAGAACTCATCAAATCCCTTATTGTAACAATTAATAAGCTGGAACTAGCTCATAAACGTTCGGCCATGCAATCCACCTTACAGGATCTTTTACAAGCTCGTTCCGCCCTAAGGGAGGAACTGGGAAAACACGCTAGGAGACGGTACGTACTTGGTCAGAAAGTATTCTACGAACACGGGAACAAGAGTGGGAGACTACTAGCACGGACGATACAAGCAGCTAAGACCACATCAGTGATACACCATATTAGAGACGGACAGGGTGTACTTCACACTAAAAATGAAGACATAGCCAAACAATTTGAAAACTTCTATAGGAGGCTCTATAACCTCTCGCCTGAGACGGTAGGACCGTTGACCCCGGTCAACCGTTCTTCCCAATTAGCAGAATTTTTAACAGCATATTGCCCCAAACCTCTCACCACTCAGCAGGCCGAAGCCTTGGAGAGCCCACTCTCCATGGATGAACTCAGCGTAGCAATTAAACAAATGCCTGTTGGTAAGAGCCCGGGACCCGACGGCCTCCCGCTGGTGTATTACAAATGCTTTCGGGAAGAACTGACACCTCAGATGCTTCAAACCTTTAACTCACTTGCAAGCCCTCGTGCGTCCCCTGGCAGGCTTTTAGAGGCACATATAACTGTTATCCCCAAGACAGATAAAGACCCCTCATTGGTATCCAGTTACAGACCGATATCCCTCCTCAATGTAGACATCAAGCTCTATGCAAAAATGTTAGCTAATAGACTAGTACCTCTGATACCCGAACTTATATCATACGACCAGGTGGGCTTTATCTCGGGAAGGGAGGCAAGGGACAATACCATACGCACATTGAACATACATCATTGGCTATCCTCTTCAAATACCCAGGGCTTTCTCCTCTCCCTTGACGCTGAGAAGGCGTTCGACAGGGTAGCTTGGGACTATATGCAGGGGGTTCTGAAGGGCATAGGCCTATTACCCCGGATGTTAACGCTCATTACCGCCCTTTATGCCAACCCAGGGGCAAGGGTGAAGGCCAATGGCCTCCTGTCGGACGCCTTCTCCATAAGCAATGGGACGCGCCAGGGCTGCCCACTCTCTCCATTGATTTTTGTCTTGTCTCTTGAACCGTTATTAAATAGATTGCGCGCCAATCCCAACATTAAAGGGATTCCCATACAACATAGGGAGTACAAAGTCGCGGCGTTCGCGGACGATATTTTGTTGACCCTACAGTCCCCTCGAGTATCCTTGCCTAACCTTTTGAGCGACATTAAATATTTCGGCGAGCTGTCGTACCTTAAAATTAACTTCTCCAAGTCCCACGCCTTGAACATATCTCTAACTCCGCAGGAAGTTTCTCACTGCCAAGACGCTTTTCCATTCCTATGGAAAAAAGACGCTATCACATATCTAGGGATTCAGATACCTACGAAACTTTCAGATCTGTATAGCCTTAATTTCCTTCGCGCACTCTCCAGAATCCAAGCGGATTTGAAGGAGTGGGCTAGCCTGAATGTGTCCTGGTTTGGCCGAGCGGCACTTATTAAGATGGTTGTCCTCCCGCGCCTACTGTATCTAATGCAAGCGATCCCTACACACCTTCCCCCCTCCTTCTTCTCGTCATATAAGAAAGCATGCACAATCTTTCTCTGGAAAGGTTCAGCCCCACGTATTAAATACTCGAGCCTGACCTGCTCCAAGAGGACTGGAGGTATTGGCCTACCGGACCTCCATAAGTATCACCTGGCCTGTCAATTGACTAGAGTGGTGGACTGGAATATTTACAAAGCGGGGAAAGCCTGGGTCACATTGGAAAACGCACTTACGCCAATACCGACTTGCACACTTCCGTGGCTAGTTCCACGATCTTACCCCCAGGATATTAAACTGCATCCTCTGATCATGCCCTCGCTGTTGGCCTTTGGGAAAGCGGTCGCCCTCTTTAACATCTCCTCTCGACCGGGCCCCCTGACTACATTGCGGGGTAACCCTGAGTTCCCTCCGGGAGAATCCAAAACCTTCTTACGCAGGGAATGGCCACGAGAGGAGATCCAGGCACGTCACTTCTTCCGCGGAGGCCGACGGCGATTGTATGAGGAGTTGGTTGAGGATTCTCGTACCAACTCCTTCCCTTTTTGGTCATACAGACAGTTGTCACATTTTTTTATCTCTAATGGTCCCACCGATATTTGGAGTAGACAACTTACTCCCTTTGAAACCCTATGCTCACGCAACTCCCCGCAAAGACACCTTATTTCCTCTATATATGCTATGTTACTGGAGATCCCTGGTATATCAGCGACACAGGCGGTCCAATCGTCTTGGGAGAGAGATTTGCAAGTCTCTTTCACAGACAAGGAGTGGGAGTCTGTCTACACTATGGCGCACACGGGTTTGTTGAATGTGGCGATCCAAGAAAACGGATATAAAACCATTACAAAATGGTATAGAACCCCAGCCCGTTTACACAGATTTGCACCCCAGATTCCGAACATTTGCTGGCGATGTAACATAGGCGACGGATCCATGATTCACATCTGGTGGGAGTGTGCCTTGCTCCGTTCCTTTTGGAGCTCGGTTCACTCCATCATAGAGCAGGTTACCACCCTTACCTTAGACTTTGGACCAGGACAATTTCTCTTGCATCACTCTACCTTAGCGAAGCACACCTACCATAGGTCGCTAGCCATGCATATGGTGAATGCTGCCAGACTATGCATCCCTGCCCATTGGCGCTCGACGAATATCCCCTCCATTAGGGAATGGTTGCTTAGAATAGTCAGAATAGAGGAGATGGAGGAATTAATCTCAGTCGCACAAGACCGCATTCAGAAATTTACACTAACCTGGGCCTGTTGGATACATTTTAAAACCACTGACCAGTTTAAATCCCATTTTTCTTCTCAACACTGAGATCCTAAACCCACCCAATACCCAAACCCGGTGTCCCGTTGGGAGATCGGGGGTCCTGAGAGGGGGAGTGGCCCCCCCTGCTCCCTCCTCCCCCCTCTCCTTAACACCCAGACCCCTTACCCCCTCCTTCTTCCTTCTACCCTGACTACCTTTCCCCCTCCCCTCTTCCTTTTCTCGTCCACCCCATAGGTTCATCATCACACGGCCGCAGCTCACCTAACACTTGCCGGGGTCCCGGCTGGGGCTCCATGCATCACATCTACCCTCCGAGCTACCAGGTATATTATAACCTTATTGGCCGCGATTAGACCGGTTGATAGGGGTCTACGGGGCCTATGCTTTCATGAACAGGGTGCCCGAGGGGCATCCAGATACCTGACCCTGCTAGAAGGAGATGCGGTCGATCTTCAATATTACATAGGCTTTGTCGTGAATAAATTTGTACTATTCCCTGTTGTCTTACTTTTTGCTACCTAATGTTGTATTACCGCATAAAATGTTTGTTGCATGTTGAAGTGCGATGGTTCCATTTGCAGATGGAGTATTTTACATAATGTTTGTACAACCATATTCTTTTTTCTTGCTAATAAAAACTAATTGTGGAAAAAAAAAAAAGATGATCTGATAATTCCTGCGTGCTTATTATATCTCTAGGAGGCATATTATCTGGGCCCTTTGCTCTGAGAGCTCTGTGAGCTCGTACAAATTCAATGGCAGTGTCCTCTAGCAGGCTGTTGAATACCCTCTCCAGGGCTGGAGTAATTTGGTCAGCTTCCACGGACTCGGGGATCCCCTGGACCCTAATATTATTCCTCCTCCCCCTATTGTCCAAATCTTCGAGGTGTCTGTTAATCTCAATAAAATGCTGGGTTTGGGAGCAGGTCACCTTCTCTAGTCTGTGGATTGCTTTGTCCCTGTGCCTCCCTGCGGCTTCAGCGGTGGCCATGTTGTCAGTAAGAACAAGCATGCTGGACTTAAGATCTGTAATGGCAGCAGAAAAGGTTGCCTTGATGTCAGCTGCAAAGCCTGACATCCCAGCATATGTGAGGGGGAGATCAGGGTGAGGGATTCCCCTACCGTTATCCTCGGTTGCCGACTGTGAGTCTTCACTGAATTCTTCCTCCGCGCGGCGTCACCATCTTGCCTCCAGACAGGCTGCTCCGGGCCGCGGCGGATTCCTGAAAAGATCCGTGATGTTCCGACCCTGACAAGCTGAAGATAGCCTCTGGGATCTGGTAGGGGGTGTGCCATAGTGCTTCCTGCTCATTATCGAGCGATCTAGGTGCAGAGAGATGGGCTAAGGCTGCAGCTCTGTCAGAGCTCCCGGTTAGACGTCCATCCCTATCGCGTGCCAAGCCACGCCCCCCGCCAGACCACTTTCCAGCCCTTCGGTGAACAAACTGCATCCTGCTACAGCCAAATATTTCAAATTTTGACTCTGCAGTATGTGCTCTGGACTGATATTTTTCTGCCCCCAGTTCCTATGTTTTTGTGCATGGTTGAGTCGCCTAGCCTTGTTTGCACGTGGGAGGTATGGCTTTTTGGCCACAACTTTTCATGCAGACCACTTCTCGCTAGACTTCTCTGAGCAGTAGATTGGTGTACTCGTGTCTCACTTGTTTCCACCAGTTCTGTGATGATGGCACTGCTAGAAATCTTCTGATGTTGAAGGGAAGTAAGCATTATGTGTCTTTCATCTGCTGCATTAGGTTTCCTTGGCTGACCACTGCATCTAAGATCCTCAACATTGGCTGTTTCTTTATGCTTCTTCAAAAGCACTTTAACAGCACACCTTGAAACCCCAGTCTGCTTTGAAATCTTTGCATGGGAGAGACCTTGCTGATGTAGTATAACTACCCTGTGTCTTGTTGCTGTGCTCAGTCTTGCCATGTTGTATGACCTGTGATATGAAACTGTCTTCCACAACTTCACCTTAGTTTGGCTGTTCCTCGCCCAGTTTTAAGCTTCCTACACAGATTTTTTTGTTTCAGTTAATGACTGTTTCAACCTACATATACAAGTAATGATCATTAGCACCTGCTTGGTATAATTGGCTTTAAACCAACATCATTCCTTACACTTGCACACTTTGTAAACTTGCACAGAGTAGTCAGGGATTTTGTAGGATTAGAGTCAGGTTTATGATTAACCCAAGGGTAGTCAGACCAAATATTGATTTGATTTAGATTTTTCTTTAATATATTATATTATTTAATTATTTAATATATATTTTTAAAAGCATTCTTACTTTACAGCATTTTTTCACACCTGTCTAAAACTTTTGCACAGTACTGAACATCTCAGGAGTGCTAACCATCCACAAGGTAAAGCAAAAACATAGTGTGACAAAAATGAATTCCGAGGAACCCTGAACTGAATGAGGGGTATATGATGTACTGAACATACTGCCACCCTCTTTTGTCCAAACTGCGCACGTCAGAGAGAATACAATCAGATGTAAATCTTTTTGTCTGTAGTGGCCAGGCAGATAACTGAGGTAGTGAGGTTTAGGTGGATGAAATATGTCATACAGCTTAAGCAGGTCAAGTTTAATAATTAAAACATTCAGCAGGACCATAAATCTTGCTTAGACAAAATCTGCACAGGCCGTTAATGAGACCAGCTGTAAATAGCTAATTGAATGCTGAAAACCCATTAGCAGGATGTCTTTTAATCCAAGCCTGATAACAGGATTCATAAAATGCCTGTCCATTAAGTGATTCCAAAATACACATCTGATAGATTGGGGTTATTGACCTATGCTAAACCACAGATGAGCTGCCCAAAGTTAAAGTAGAACTACAGGCAAAACTTTTTTTTTCCATTTTGGATAGAGCAAGGGTGGGTTATGATCCCTATTTGTTTATTTTTTGCCATCTATGTCTCATTGGAGAGATTTCTCTTCACTTCCTACCCCATACCTAAACAGGACATGAAGGGAAATCCCTGCAAATTAAGGGAATTCCTTGGGGACCCCTAGGTCACCGGAACTAGTGTCCCCTTCAAAAGATTTCCCCTCGGGTATTGTTGCTGGGGACAACCCAAAAGCTGGTATTTTCTTTTACTTTCACTTCCAATAATAACGGTAAACATGGGGGCACAGACAGCAATTAAAACTGACTTGCATACATTGGAAAGGGATAAGAATGCCTAACTAGAAAAAAAAAGTGTTCTCTTTAGTTATATTTTAGGTTTAATACCATTTCATTAAGTTAGGCCATAACTGAACTAAGTTAAAAGACAATATTAACTAGACTTGTGCACAACGGAAAAATTCGTTCCGTTTCGGTTCGTTTCTTTCCGGTCCTGTTGATTCGTAATCATTCGTAATTTTGCTAGACGGGATTTTTCGTGTTCGGACTCATTGGTATTTTTGCAAGCGACATTTTTCGTTGAATTTTTTGTTGCTTTATAATTCGTACTTTCGGTAGAGTACGTTGTTTTTCGTTGATTCTGGACACAACTCCTACTTTCGTAACTTTTTTTGGGTTCGTTGATTCGTAATTTTCCATGTCTCTCTCACAACGACGCTGCCTATTATGCCTAATGTGCTTCGAATGGATTTGTACTTTTCTAAATACATAGCGGTTATTTGTAACGATTCGAAATCT
Organism: Rana muscosa; assembly: GCA_029206835.1. Lineage (NCBI taxonomy): Eukaryota > Metazoa > Chordata > Amphibia > Anura > Ranidae > Rana > Rana muscosa. The sequence goes on along the minus strand of CM055122.1, from coordinate 59,544,619 downwards.
CGTATTTTACTTTCGTTTTTTACATGCGGCTATAACCTCCGCCCCTGTACACCATTTTGAGAGGGAGTTCAGCACGGTGTGGGAGAAGCAGAGAGCAGAGCAGAGTGAGTGTTATTGTGCTTCGTATGGATTCGTACATTCGTAACTTTTTCATAACGAATTATGCCGAAGACATTCGGGCATTCGCTATTTGCGGTATAATTTATTTCGGATTCGGTCTTATTCGTAATTGCTTTGTTCGGAAATTCGAATGCTTCCGAATGTCCGAAAGTTGCTAAATTCGGACGAATTTCAATTCGTTACGAAACGAATTGCACAAGCCTAATATTAACACAAATGTATAAGAGAATACCAGTCAGTGCAAGTCCAAACAATATATAACAAATATGCTACAATGAACAGAAGGCTAATCGGTCACATTAAATGTCCTAAAATACATATACTGTACATCTGAAGTATTTCAGGTTTAGTCTCCGTTATATGGTAATATCACTCTGTTCAATACATTGCTTGTTGGATTTTAAAACTGTGTCATCTAGATAGAGTAAGAGAAAGTTATTAGACAATTCATTTTGTTCCGAATTAGTTTTTTGAATAAATTTCGACAAATTTGGTCATTCGGAAATATTTGATGTTTAACAAATTTTTCTGAAATTCAAAAATCCAAAAATGTTAAAATTCTAATATTCAGAATATTGAAAATTTCAAAATTCAGAAATTCAAAGCTGTTAGTGAACGTAATGAATACGAATTTATCCGAAGTTACTAATTATCCGTAATAACGAATGCCGAATCTAAATGAATGGAACGTAACGAATAATAATAAAAACATATTATTATTTATTATTAATTTGTTACGTTCCATTTGTTTACATGCGGCATTCGTTATTTCGGATAATTCGTAACTTCAGATAAATTCGTATTCGTTACGTTTTATTTACGTTGTAATTGTTGTAAAAACAAGAGGATATCATTTGCGTAGGCCACTAATTTGTGCTCCATGTCTCCCATCTTCATCATATGTATGTTTAAGGAGGACTTAAACATAAAAGTCAACAGCTTTAAATACTGTAGCTGCTGACTAGAGTTGGGAGAACGGTTCGGGCGAACACCCGAATTTTCAGGGCGTTTGGCGGCTGCACAGCGTATTCTAAGCCCTGATTGAGTAAATACCCTCCTGGACCATACTAGGCCACATGCCCTCAACATGGGGGGGTGGGTGCTTTGGGTGCCTCATCTCCACAACCCTGGGCTGTGGTTGTGGGGGTCTGTCGCAGGGGACTTATTGGAATCTGGAAGCTCCCTTTAACAACGAGGACTTCAGATCCCACCACCCTATGTGAATGAGTATGGGTACATAGTACCCATTCACCAAACTATTTTTTGACCATTCCTTTAGTAAAAAATAAAAATAAAATGTCCCCCGATGTAGATTCATCGTCAATTCGAAAATCATCAAAAAGTTTATTTATTTCTGTAATTCATTTCAAAAAGTGAAACCCATATATTATATCACTCTGTGTGTAATGAATCTATATACAGTGGAACCTCGGATTCCGAGTAACGCGGTTAACAAGCGTTTCGCAATACAAGCAATTATTTAAAAAAAAATCCTGACTCGGTGTGCGAGTGTTGTCTCGCAAAACTAGCAGGATTCAAGCCTCTGTGGTGTGCAGTACCGCATTTGGCCAGAGGTGCGGGGGTGCCGGTGACACTCGGGCCGTTTGGAAATACTCAGAATCACTTGGAAATGCTCAGAAACATTCGGAAATACTCCGCTCCAGAGTGTTTTCCAAGCCATTACAAGGGTTTTGAGTGAAGCCGAACGATCTCTGAGTGTTTCCGAGTCTCTCTGGTGCCCCCCACCTCTGGCCACAGTCGGTATTGCATACCATAGAAGTTAATGTGGAACAAATTATGTTCATTTCCATTGACTTCTATGGGGAAACTCGCTTTGATATGCGAGTCCTTTCTCCTGGAACTGGTTATGCTCGTAATCCAAGGTTCCACTGTATTTCAAGCATTTCTTTCTTTTCATTTAGATGATTATGGCTTATAGCTAGTGAAAACCCAAAATTCAGTATCTTCGAAAATTAGAATATTGTGAAAAAGTTCAATATTTTAGACTCATGGTGTCACACTCTAATCAGCTAATTACCTCAAAACACCTGTAAAGGTTTCCTGAGCCTTTAAATTGTGTCTGTCTGGTTCAGTAGGTTACACAATCATGGTGAAGACTGCTGACTTGACAGTTGTCCAGAAGACAGTCATTGACACTCTCAATTCACAAGGAGTGGACTATGGCAGTGCTTCAAGAGCCACCACACACAGACATATCCATTAAATGAGCTACAACTGTTGCATTCCTTGTGTCAAGCCACTCCTGAACCAGAGACAACAACATCAGAAGAGTCTTACCTGGGCTAAGAAGAGAAAGTAATGTCACCAGCACACCAAGATGTCCAAAGCTTTAATCAGAGATCACATCATTACAGCAGAAAGCAATGTTTCAGAGCCAAGCAGGACCCATCATCAGGCATGGCTCTGAAACGTTGCTTTCTGCTGTAATGATGTGATCGCTGATTAAAGCTTTGGACCCATTTTTGGAGATCTTGGTGTGCTGGTGGCATTACTTTCTCTGACTACACACGGTTCCAGCCAGTGGTCGCTTCAGCACCCACTTACAAATACAGCCATCTCTACAGAAAATGTGTGCATTGGATTTACCTGGGCTAAGGAGGAAAAGGACTGGACTGTTTCTCAGTGGTCTAAAGTCCTCTTTTCGGGTTTAAAGTACATTTTCCTCAGGTAAATGTACTGTTTGCAACGGAACTATTGTGCTGTCACCTGGGACCAAGATGACTAAAGTGTTTATATATGGAATTCACTGATTGTTCAAGTAAAGGTTTGAAAAAAGCCTTACCTTTCTGGATTCTTCCTTTTCCTAACCTCTTTTGGGAATGTTTCTTGGTAACAGGCTCATGAGAGTGTGAGCTGCTGAAGGAATCTTTAAGACCTGTAGCAGGTAGGTGGAAATGATTCTGAAAAATACAGGTTAGAACCAATTGGGTGTCTCTGAAGGGGTAGGTTCACCTGATGGGGCAAGCAAGAGGAGGTTCTAGAGTACCCAAGTTCCCCAAAAAATTCTGAGCTCAGAGTGCTTAGGGGAACCACTCCCATGTCTAGGCAAGAATGAGTTAAAAGTAAATGCGGTGACCATGCAGCCCAGCATGTGGCACCCTACCATTACACAACACCAGTAACACACTGATTTTAGTGTGCTGCAAATAAGGCAACAGCCGATACATTTTTATTTATTTTTTTAAATCAAAAATAATTTTTATTGAAGCAACAATAAACATACAGTTCAACAAGTCAGGTTCCAACGCAATTATTGTCATGTAAAGTTCAACACAGCATCGTCACACTTCTCTATTACAAAGAAAAATTGCAATATATCTCGACAGTTCACTGCTTCCCTCCCCCTTTCGCCCCTGCATTCCTATCCCCTTTTAAATATCCTCCACCTTCATCAGGATTACGTAGTAGGAGTCATAGGGAGCAAAAGCATCAGGCATACCTTAGAAATTGGGACCGCTCTCCACATCACCTGAACAGTCTATCTAGCACCAATTCCACTGGGCTAAGGCTGGGAGTATCCAGCCATGGGGACCATAGGGTATTGAATTTCTCTGGGCTGCCCCGATGCTGGAAAATATACTTCTCCAACCGCAGGGTGTCTCCCATTTGATTTATCCATTCTTTAAGGGTGGGAGGCTCAGTCTCCTTCCAGTGTCTGGGGATGAGTTCACGAGCTTGGAACAGTGCTCTGGCTATGGCTTGTTTGGGAATGTGCTCAATTGGTAGATCGTCTAATATTCCCAGAATGCATGGCTTAGGGTCCATCGGCACAGCAACTTGAAATGCTCTATTGATGGTAGCAACCACCCCAGGCCAATAAAGGTGCAGCTTGGGGCAGCGCCACAGTAGGTGTATAAGGTCGCCGTGATCTCTGGAGAACCTGGTGCACTCTGTGCTCTCTCTGAGACCCAGCCTGTGCAGTTTTGCAGGAGTAAAGTGAACTGATGTACAGTTGGGATAGGCGTTGCGCCACATTTAGGGAGCACAACTGAACCGCCTGTAGAGCCTCCTCCCACTGGTCCTCCTCAAATACCCCCACGTCACTTTCCCATAAGGGTGTCACCCTGGCTGGGAAGCCCTCCAGATAGATGGATGAAAGCATGGCATAGCACTGAGATATGAATCCCTTGAAATGAGAGACCTCTGTCATGTAATGAAAAATGGGGGCCGGAGATTGTGTCCACAAAGTTCCCTCTGACTGAGCCCTGACTGCGTGTTGCAATTGCATGTATGGGAATTACATAGACTGTGGAAGGTTGAATTTAGCCTGTAGGGAAGCAAAGGAGTTCAATTTGCCGCCTGAAAAGATGTGAACCATGAGTGTACAGCCGATACATTTTGAATTCTCTCAGCGGAGATTTAATTGTCCACGAAGTTCTAGTTTTGCAGACTGCAACACTATACAAGCTATATCTGAGATTGTGGTACAGTTCTTTGAAAAGAAACAACAAACAAATCCTCCTGCTGCAACACTTTAGAATATGTTTGCAACAGTTGTCTGACGATGCTGTGAAAGTGTGCACACTGTGACACCAGTATATATATGAAGGAAGTAGTATAATTGGTGTGGAAGCACCTAACAAATTATAGTTTTAAATCTGTCAGCAAAAATATACGAGTAATTGTCATAGAGTTTCACAGCAATACATTTACAAAGCAGGGTTTAGAATTTCACAGTCACACACCATGAAAATTGCTCAGTTGGCTGGAACACATTTAAAAACAAAAGAAAGCTAGATATGTTATACAGTAGCATTTGTTAATATGAGTAAAACCCTGTACACACGATCGGATATCCTATGGATTCTAATCCGATGGTTTTTTCCATCGGAAATCCGATGAAACTGTCTTCCATCAGACTTGCCCACACACCATCAGTCAAAAAACAAACCGTTTCAAACGCGTTGACGTAAAACACTCCGATGAGCCGAGAAAAATTAAGTTCAATGCTTCTGAGCATGCGTCGACTTGATTCTGAGCATGAATAGGTTTTTTATCCGATGGATTTCCACACAGACGATCGGATTTTGCTATCGTTTTTTTTCCCATCGGATAAATTTAAAACATGTTCTATTTTTTCACACCGATGGAAAAAAGACCGATGGGGCCCATACACGATTGGTTCGTCCGATAAAAACAGTCCATCGGACTGTTTTCATCGGTAAAACCGATCGTGTGTACACGGCTTTACTGTATAAAATGACTCGATTAAGGGCCTATTTATCAATGTTTTCATCCAACATTTTGCCAAGATTTACTAATGTTTGTAAGGCCCCATGCACACGAGACACTGTTAAGCGCGCGTTCAGAGGCAGTTGAACACTTTTTTCAACTGCCCCTGAACCCATTCAATGTTATCCTATGTGACCATGCACACTGTCTCATTTATTGCCGTTTATATGCAGTTGCGTTTAACCTCGTTTTTCCAGAAGCAAAAAAATGGGTTCAGACGCAAAAGTTTTCCACCATTCAGACGCGAAATGCCTATCAATGCGCCTAAATGCGGTACCGGCGTTTTGCCGCGTTTTCGTTTATAAGCGTTTTTAAAGGTGACCTATTTTTTTACATTAGAAATCTAAAAAATGATGGCAAATGATGAAAAAACATAAAAAAACTATAAAAAAAACTGTAATTGCTTGCATTGCATTGTGGACAATCCACAACTTGTGGCAGGTGACATGGCAAGTGGGCAATCCACAACATGTGGCAGGTAATGTGGCAAGTGGAAAATCCACAACTTGTGGCAGGTGATGTTGCCAGGTGACGTGGCAAGTGGACAATCCACAGCTTGTGGCAGGTAACGTGGCAAGTGGACAATTTACAACTTGTGGCAGGTGACGTGGCCAGATGACGTGGCAGGTGACGTGACCAGGTGAGGTGGCCAGGTGACGTGGCCAGGTGACATGTCCAGGTGACTGGCAAGTGGACAATCCACAACCTGTGGCAGGTGACATGGCCAGGTGACGTGGCAGGTGACGTGGCCAAGTGATGTGGCAGGTGACGTGGCAAGTGGACAATCCACAACTTGTGGCAGGTGATGTGGCCAGGTGACGGGGCTAGGTGACGTGGCAAGTGGACAATCCACAACTTGTGGCAGGTGACGTGGCCAGGTGACGTGGCAAGGTGATGTGGCCAGTGGACAATCCACAACTTGTGGCAGGTAACGTGGCAAGTGGACAATCCACAACTTGTGGCAGGTGACGTGGCAGGTGGCATGGCCAGGTGACGTGGCCAGGTGACATGGCCAGGTGACGTGGCAAGGTGATGTGGCCAGTGGACAATCCACAACTTGTGGCAGGTGACATGACCAGGTGACATGGCCAGGTGATGTGGCCAGGTGACGTGGCAAGTGGACAATCCACAACTTGTGGCAGGTGACGTGGCCATGTGACGTGGCCAGTGGACAATCCACAACTTGTAGCAGGTGACGTGGCCAGGTGACGTGGCAAGTGGACTATCCACAACTTGTGGCAGGTGACGTGGCCAGGTGACGTGGCAAGTGGACAATCCACAACTTGTGGCAAGTGACGTGGCAGGTGACGTGGCCAGGTGATGTGGCAAGTGGACAATCCACAACTTGTGGCAAGTGACGTGGCCAGGTGACATGGCAAGTGGACAATTCACAACTTGTGGCAGGTGACGTGTCAGGTGACGTGGCCAGGTGACATGGCCAGTGGACAATCCACAACTTGTGGCAGGTGACATGGCCAGGTGACGTGGCAAGTGGAAATCCTCAACTTGTGGCAAGTGACGTGGCCAGGTGACGTGGCAGGTAACGTGGCCAGGTGACGTGGCCAGGTGACATGGCCAGGTGACGTGGCAAGTGGACAATTCACAACTTGTGGCAGGTGACGTGTCAGGTGACGTAGCAAGTGGACAATCCACAGCTTGTGGCAGGTGATATGGCAAGTGATACGCTAAATACAAGTACACTGCTGCTCTCTCAGCTGCTGCTACTCACTCTAGTCTCACAAAATGGCTTATGATGTTTCTTAACTAAACACTTATAGACGCAAACGCGGTAAAACGCGGTAAAACGCCGCTAAACGCGGCTGCAATCGCGGCAAAACGGGTGTTTCTAAATGCCGGTTCCAGCGTTTAAAAATGTGTGTTCAGCAGAGTTTGCATTGGCGTCTCGTGTGCATGGGGCCTTACTGAATCCAATGTGAAAATTTAGTAAAAGTTGGGTGAATCTTGTATGACCCTATGTATATGGACCCTTTAGGCTACTTTCACACTGGAGTGGGGGTGCGTTAGCATAAAGCGCCGGTAGTTTTAGCGGAGCTTTACCGTAGTTTCAGTAGCTCTTTTCGGCCACTAGCGGGACGCTTTTAACCCCTGGTAGCGGCCGAAGAAAGGGTAAAAACACCTGTGTTGCAGCGCTGCCGAAGTGCTTTGCAGGCACTTCGGCAGCGCTGCCCATTCATTTCAATAAGCAGGGCATTTTGGGAGCGGTGTATACACCGCTCCCTAACCACCCCAAAGATGCTGCTTGCAGGACTTTTTTTCCCATCTTGCAAGCACACTGCTTTCCAGATGCTTTCCAGGCACTATTTTTAGTGCTAAAATGCCTGTAAAGCACCTTAGTGTGAAAGAGGTCTTAGAAGCTGTGAGGATGCATAATTATTTGGCTCCCTGCAACACTTTCTTGTATGGCAATTTTAAAATAATTTCATTGATCTAGCTTAGACCAATGTAAGTGCAGCGGTACCCCGTAGGGGCTGCTGAAAGTTGTGGTCCACCTGTCACCCTGCCCAGCCCGGCATTCACTTCCCAATCACATTGGAGACCATAAACAGTCCAGATGTTTGTTTTGTTATTTTATTAAGGTATTTGAACTTGGAAAGGGATAGGAATATATGGGATGCCCAGTAGAACAAACAATTGGTTGATTGTATATCAATCGGTTGGGACACTATATACACTTTATAACTCCAGTCTCCTCCAACACAACACTTGCTTGCAGACTGGTTCTCTCTCTTTCTTTCTCTCCTGCACATTCCAGGTATGGCTAGCACATGGTTAGGCCTAACACTGACTCAGTCAGGCCTTAGAAATTGCCATTTACAGGCAGGGACCGCAGGTCCTTTTTAGTGTAGCAAAAATAGAATAGGAAGTCTTTTAGTGCTAGCTGATCTATGGTGGACTACTGCTCCCAGCACACCCTCTTTGGCCCTGCCAGCCCTCCTAGTTGCAGCTGCCAAACTTCGCTGCCTGTGACATTGCAATCCTCACTGGCTCCATACCCAGCTCTGACCGTTTCCTCTCAGTCCTCTATGGCATGCCTCTCTAGTCCTCCCGATTGCACATGTCACTCACCAGTCCTCCTGGCTGCACACACACCAGTGGTTCTCTCCTGAAGACTTGCCCGGCAGTACTAGCTCCTGCTGTCCTCTCTGGAGTGCCTCCTGTTCACATCCTTCATGGGTTCTTTGAAAGGATCCCTACTGCAACCGAGTCCCCGGGCCCAAGGTCACCCCCCCCCATAATGGGGAGTGCCCTCAAAGGCCCTGACAGCCTAGCGCTCCATCCTCAGTTCTGCCACCCTACAACTCCTCCCCAGCAGGGCTGAATCTAGGTATTTAAGGAGGCCTGCCCCCTGCCAATCCAAGTTGGGGATTGGTCAGGGCTCCGTAGAACACCCCAGGCAGCTCCCCCTCTCTTCCTCTCCTCTCTTCTAGAATCCTCTAGAAGCCAGAGGGAGGAAATCGAGAAGTGATGCTATCTGTGAGCCACCAGCCTACTCTGAGCCACTCCCAACTCACACAGATCAAAACAAACAGGCCTAGCTTCAAGCTAGGCCTGCCTAAATTTACCTGCACTCACCAAAAATCTCACCTCCAGCACCTACCTAAGTAGCGGGTGCTACATAGGTATTTATGTGCCATACCTGTGATCCCAGGGGAACCGAAAAATCTCTGTAGTAGGTACCACTACTCCAGTGATCTCCACTACCTTCTGGATCTTGTGCAGAGTAGCTACACAGCAGTATTGTGTTGCAATTGTAAAAATTTAAAAAAAAGCCAGATAAAATTGGATAATAGCTCTTTTGCAACCCTAATAACTGCATAAAATTATACTTTTATAGTACATTCACACTTATGTGTTGTGGTAATGCACAGTGCCCCATTTTAGACCCCCAATGCAATACACTCACACATGCTGTGTGTTGTGATATGCCGCACTGGGAAAGAGTCAGGTGTTTTCTGCAATGTGTAAGACTACCTGTACACAGATGGTTTGGCCCGTCATCTTCAAATCCTGGCATGTTTCCAGCACCCAGGTGGCACAAGTGCAGTGTTCAGCCCTGCCACCAGCAGCCTGTCAAAATTTTTAACCGTCTGGGATATCTGGAGGCTGAACGCTGTACCAAGTGGTACTCGTATTTAGGGCCATATACATTCAGTGAACAGAGGAATTCTAAGTTCAGGAAATCAAAGAAGCCTCCAGTAAGAAAAAAAAAGAATTTAAAAATGAAAGAAATATATTCAAGAGTTTAAAAAAATTAAAACAAGTAAAGCTGATCTCTGGGGAAAACAAATAACTCCCAACACTCCCAATACATCATTTACACCAGCAGGCATTAATTGTGATAATTGTAATGTGCACCCAGGGCTTATTTTTTTTTCTATCTTTTTTTTTTTACTTTAAAAAAATTACCTTGCAACACGCTGTTATGATAAAATACGAATATGCGTGCATCATTTTGTTGCAACACTCGCAGAACTGTGACTCTGGGGTTACTACAGCACATATACAGTGGGGCAAAAAAGTATTTAGTCAGCCACCAATTGTGCAAGTTCTCCCACCTAAAAAGATGAGAGAGGCCTGTAATTGTCATCATAGGTATACCTCAACTATGAGAGACAAAATTTGTAAACAAATCCAGACAATCACATGGTCTGATTTGGAAAGAATTTATTTGCAAATTATGGTGGAAAATAAGTATTTGGTCACCTACAAACAAGCAAGATTTCTGGCTCTCACAGACCTGTATCTTCTTCTTTAAGAGGCCCCTCTGTCCTCCACTCATTACCTGTATTAATGGCACCTGTTTGAACTTGTTATCAGTATAAAAGACACCTGTCCACAACCTCAAACAGTCACACTCCAAACTCCACTATGGTAAAGACCAAAGAGCTGTCGAAGGACACCAGAAACAAAATTGTAGACCTGCACCAGGCTGGGAAGACTGAATCTGCAATAGGCAAGCAGCTTGGTGTGAAGAAATCAACTGTGGGAGCAATAATTAGAAAATGGAAGACATACAAGACCACTGATAACTTCCCTCCACGCAAGATCTTACCCCGTGGGGTCAAAATGGTCACAAGAACTGTGAGCAAAAATACCAGAACCACACGGCAGGACCTAGTGAATGACCTGCAGAGAGCTGGGACCAACGTAACAAAGGCTACTACCAGTAACACACTACGCCGCCAGGGACTCAGATCCTGCAGTGCCAGACGTGTCCCCCTGCTTAAGCCAGTACATGTCCGGGCCCATCTGAGGTTTGCTAGAGAGCATTTGGATGATCCAGAAGAGGATTCGGAGAATGTCATATGGTCAGATGAAACCAAAGTAGAACTGTTCGGTAGAAACACAACTTGTCGTGTTTGGAGGAGAGAGAATGCTGAGTTGCAACCAAAGAATACCATACCTACTGTGAAGCATGGGGGTGGCAACATCATGCTTTGGGGCTGTTTCTCTGCAAAGGGAACAGGACGACTGATCCGTGTACATGAAAGAATGAATGGGGCCATGTATTGTGAGATTTTGAGTGCAAACCTCCTCCCATCAGCAAGGGCATTGAAGATGAAACGTGGCTGGATCTTTCAGCTTGACAATGATCTCAAACACACCACCCAGGCAACAAAGGAGTGGCTTCATACGAAGCATTTCAAGGTCCAGGAGTGGCCTAGCCAGTCTCCAGATCTCAACCCCATAGAAAACCTTTGGAGGGAGTTGAAAGTCCGTGTTGCCCAGCGACAGCCCCAAAACATCACTGCTCTAGAGGAGATCTGCATGGAGGAATGGGCCAACATACCAGCAACAGTGTGTGACAACCTCGTGAAGACTTACAGAACACGTTTGACCTCTGTCATTGCCAACAAAGGATATATAACAAAGTATTGAGATGAACTTTTGATATTGACCAAATACTTATTTTCCACCATAATTTGCTAAAGAAATTCTTTCCAAATCAGACAATGTGATTGTCTGGATTTGTTTCCACATTTTGTCTCTCATAGTTGAGGTATACAGTACCTATGATGACAATTACAGGCCTCTCTCATCTTTTTAAGTGGGAGAACTTGCACAATTGGTGACTGACTAAATACTTTTTTGCCCCATTGTAGTAGATGAGAAGCAAACTTCCATATTTTAAGCATGAGTTTCACAAAAAAGCACAAATAGATGTTATTTTTTAACTCAACGCTGTTTTGATCTTTTAGATTTAGTAGGAATTTTATAAGGTATGTTTTGTTTGTGTGCATTACAAATGATTTTAGTGTATCTTTCATGGGACCTACAAAATAGCACCATCCATATTCTATGGGGCATAAATGAGCATTTAACTCTTGGGATGCGAAGGAAGCCTTTCACAAAGGTTGCTTTTTTGTTTTTTTTCTGTAAGGTTAAGCTTCAAGTGTACATGGGCAGTGGCATTAAATGTTAGTTTGAATTAAACACATTCCCACTGCACTGACATTGCAAAATCAGCACAAATGCGCATAAATGCATGTAAATCTAATGCATGTAAATGCGACTTTGAGAGCAGAAAAAAAAGTAGGATTTTTAAAACAGCTTACCTGTAAAATCCTTTTCTTGGAGTACATCACGGGACACAGAGCAGCATAGTCATTACTATGTGGGTTATATAGATTACCTTCAGGTGCTGGCACTGGCAACTTCCAAAACAGGAAGTACCCTCCCCTATATAAGCCCCTCCCATCCGGGAGTACCTCAGTTTTATAGCAAAGCAATACGTGTCCCCAAAAGAGGGGTGGGAGCTCTGTGTCCCGTGATGTACTCCAAGAAAAGGATTTTACAGGTAAGCTGTTTTAAAAATCCTACTTTCTTGTTCATACATCAAGGGACACAGAGCAGCATAGTCATTACTATGTGGGACGTCCCAAAGCAATGCCACATGAGGGGGGGGATACACCATACATAAGCTGGGCGCCATCAGGCATGAGGATCTTTTGCGGCCTGCAACACACTGCGCCCAAAGGCGACATCCTCCTGACTTCTAACGTCCACCTGGTAGAACCTAGTAAACGTGTGTACTGAAGACCATGTTGCGGCCTTACAAATTTGCGCCAGGGAGGCCTGGTGATGCACTGCCCATGAAGTTCCAACTGCTCTCGTGGAGTGCGCCCTAACTTTGAACGGAGGCGGTCTACTTCTCAAGCCATAGGCTTGTATTATGACCTGTCGAATCCACTTGGCTAAAGTAGATTTTGATGCTGCCTGACCCTTTCTGGGGCCTTCCGGCAGAACAAACAAAGAATCCGTTCTACGAATCTGAGCAGTGGCTTCTAGATAAGCTTTAACTGCTCTTACTACATCCAAAGAATGCAATAACTTTTCCTCTACCGAGCTTGGTTTGGGGAAAAAAGAAGGAAGAACCACATCCTGGTTCAAGTGAAACCTCGATACCACCTTAGGAAGAAAGGCTGGGTGAGGACGTAATACTACTCTGTCCTTATGGATAACCAGATATGGCTCTTTACAGGACATGGCGGCTAATTCCGACACTCTTCTAGCCGAGCATATGGCTACTAAAAATATCAATTTCCTGGTGAGTAGAACCAAGGAAATGTGCCGCAAAGGTTCAAATGGCTGCTTCTGCAGAACCGACAGAACCAAATTTAGATCCCATGGGCATATGGGAGCCTTAATCGGTGGAATAATACGAGTCACACCTTGCATAAAGGATTTGACAAGTGAATGCATAGCCAGGGGCCTTTGAAATAGTATTGACAAGGCCGAAACCTGGCCCTTGATAGTACTTAAGGCAAACTTCCTGTCTACAGCCCACTGCAGGAAGTCCAGAATTCTGCCTATAACGTACTTACGTGGATGCCATTTTCTGGCCTCGCACCAAGTGATGTACGCCTTCCAAACTCTATAGTAGATCTGCCTGGATACAGGCTTCCTGGCATTGATTATAGTTGATACCACAGAGTTAGAGAGACCTCTCTTCTTTAGGATGTGGGATTCAATAGCCAGGCCGTTAAACTTAGAGTTAGTAAGGAAGGGTGGTATATCGGTCCTTGCGAAAGCAGGTCCGGACGACGTGGAAGGGTCCAAGGACTCCCCACAGACATTTTGATGATCTCCGCGTACCAGGCCCTTCGGGGCCACGCTGGAGCCACCAGGATCACCGGCTTCTTCTCCAACCTGACTCTGCGAAGGAGTCGAGGCAACAATTGTAGCGGAGGGAATGCATATATCAGTCTGAACTGATCCCAAGGGAACACCAGAGCATCCGAGCCGCAAGCGAGGGGATCCCTTGTCCGGGAGACAAATCTGTCCACCTTTGCGTTGAATCTGGATGCTAGCAGATCTACATCCGGTGTTCCCCACCGCTGACATATTGCTCGGAAGACCTCGGGATGAAGGGACCATTCCCCTGGGCATAACTGTTGGCGACTCAGAAAGTCCGCCTTCCAATTCTCCACCCCTGGAATGAAGACAGCTGATATACATGGGACATGCTTTTCTGCCCATTCCAGGATGTGACTTACTTCCCTCTGGGCTGCACGACTCCTGGTGCCTCCCTGATGATTGATATATGCCACTGCTGTGGCATTGTCTGATTGAATTCTGACAGGGGACCCTTGGAGTCTGGATGTCCAGGCTACTAGGGCGTACCGGGCTGCTCGTATCTCTAAGAGATTGATGGGCAGGGTTTTTACTACATTTGACCATCTGCCCTGGAGAGACCATTGCTCCAGTACTGCCCCCCAGCCTATAAGGCTGGCATCTGTAGTGACCACCTTCCAAGATATCGGGCTGAAGGGTTTTCCCTTCTGGAGATTCTGGGGGATCAACCACCAGCAGAGACTCTTCCAAACGGAAGGGGACAAAGCCATCGGGAAGTCTAGAGCCTGAACTTTTCCGTTCCAGGCTGACAATATGGCCCTTTGTAAATTCCTTGAGTGGAATTGGGCGTATGGTACAGCTTCGAATGATGCTACCATTTTTCCTAGCAGCCTCATGCACAGGCGTATGGACGGCTGTCTTTTTGCACAAAGCAGACGGACCAAGGCCCTCAAAGAGGATACCTTGTCTAGAGGTAAGAAAATCTTCCTCTGGTCTGAATCCAGCCGTAGCCCTAGATATACCAGGTTTTTCACTGGCTGTAGGGCTGACTTGTCCAGGTTGATGACCCAACCATGAGACTCTAGATACTTGATTGTATCGACAATTACCACTTCTAGCTTGGCAACTGAGTGGTCCATCAACAACAGGTCGTCTAGGTATGCCATTATCGTTACACCCCGTGTTCTTAGATCGGCCAACAGTGGGGCCAGAATTTTTGTGAACACTCGTGGTGCTGTGGCCAGACCGAATGGTAAGGCTCTGAACTGAAAATGGCGCCCTTCTACTGCAAAGCGTAGGAATTTTTGATGACCTGGAAAGATGGGAACATGCAAGTAAGCATCTTTGATGTCGATCGAGGCTAACCATTCCTCCCCTTGTAGGGCAGCGGTGACCGATCGGATCGACTCCATCCGGAAAGACCGGACGTTTAGAAATTTGTTTAGACTCTTTAGGTCCAATATGGGTCTTATGTCCCCGTTTGGCTTCGGGACTGTGAAAAGGTTTGAGTAGAAACCCAACCCCCACTCTTCCATAGGAACCTCCATAATTACTCCTTGGAGCAATAGTTGTTCTAACGCCAATAGGAGAGACCCTCTTTTTAGAGGGTCTCTTGGCATGCCTGACCACATAAAATGGGACGGAGGAGACTCTTTTAACTCCAACTTGTATCCCAGAGTTACTGCGGAGAGCACCCATCTGTCTTTGATCGTCTCCCGCCAGGTCTCTGAGAACAACTGAAGTCTTCCCCCCACCCGTTTGAGTGGGGGCAGCCCTTCATAGGCTTGACTTGGAGGCTGGTTTAGTACCTCTTCGGATCCAGGGCTTTTTATTACCCTGTGGCTGTCCCTGATTTTTACCTCCTGAGTTTGACCGAGGAGGCCGTCGGAACTGCTTAGTAGCAGACGTCGCAGGGATAGGAGAGGTAGTCCTCTTAAAAGATGGACCCCTAGACCTCTTTTTACTCGGTAAGAGAGTACTTTTACCACTGGAAATCTTCTGGATATACTTATCCAGGTCTTCGCCAAAAAGGCGTTCCCCATGAAATGGGAAGCTAACTAAGAGCTTCTTACAGGGAGCTTCAGCAGACCAGTTTTTGAGCCACAGAAGCCTACGCATATGTACCAAAGACAGCGTGAGGCGGGAGGCCTGATGGATAGAATCCTTGATGGCGTCAACCGCAAAGCATAATGCTCTAGGCAGATCAGCCAGAGCCTGGGCCTGCTGGTCTGGCAAATCCCTCAGGACCATTTTCATTTGATCCTTTAAAGCTTGGCAGACCCCAATAGCTGCCACTGCTGGCTGTGTAACAGCCCCTGCTGTGGAAAAAGCAGATTTTAATAAAGATTCCAATTTTTTATCCACTGGATCTTTGAACATTTGAACATTATCTACTGGACATGTCAGTGATTTGTTCACAGAAGAGATGGCTGCATCCACCGTAGGAACATTCCATCTCTGGGTGAACTTTTCCTCCATGGGATAGATCACCGGAAACCTTTTAGGCGGAACAAATAGTTTATCAGGATGTTCCCAGTCCTGGTATATAAGTCCTTCCAATAATGGATGTATTGGAAAGGAGCAATTAACCTGGGGAGCTTTTAGCGACCCCAATGAGGAGACAGCAGTAGTTGATGGTTCAACAAGAGGCATTTTAAATGCAGATCGAACCATGTCAGTTAGGGTCTGGACCCACAATCTTTCAGTCTGCGATGCTGAAAATGGTTCATCTACTGTCGATTCCTCAAAAACAGAGCTAACCTCCTCCTGATCCCCTTCAGGTAGGTCGGTCCCTTCCTGGGACTGTTGCTCTGCCAACAGGCACTCTAATGGAGGTGATGGAGATCTGGCGCGCTTTCTTTCCTGTAGAGAAGAAGCGATCAATGCTGCCAATCTCTGCTCCAATCCCTCCAGAGTTGAGGAAAAAACCTCCTCTGTTATATATGCAGGAGCAGGTGGACTGAGGACAGCCGCAGTACCTGGCACTCCCGGGGGTTCCTTATGGGTATTAACCTCTGATTTCTCAGGGGAGGAGGGTGCAGATGACTGCTCCAGATCCTCAGAGCCCGATGGAGACCCCCTACACTTCCTGAGAGGTATATCTCTGAGTTTTTTAGGCGGCATATTCCTTAGTTCAAAGCTGAGGTATTCCAGCCGCAATACACCCCTTACTGAAATAGTCTAATGCAATTTGCTGCTATGTACATCAGTGGGTGTCTACTAATGCGTCTTTCTGGGGATGCCTGTATCAACCGCCCGCTGTAAGCCCCTATACCATGCTACCAGCTCCTTTTCATGCTCTGTGTCCATAGCAAGCAGCGTGGACTGAGTCCTTTTATCTTGCTGGGACGCCCGCACATGCGCAGAAGCGCTGGGCGCACAGAGCGCGTCATCCGCCAGGCTCCGCCCCCTTTTTTTAAGCTAAACCTTATAAAAGGAAAGCATGTGTGCGCGCGGGCGCGCGTGCACGTGTGCGCTCTTGGCGCCATGTAGGGAGAGGAGCCAGGGTCCCTGTTTCACCAGGACTCGGGGATGGAAGGAAACTACTTGGCAGCATGACAGAGGAATGCAGCTTCCCTGATAGAGAGCTCACTCATCTGCCTGGACTTTCACCATGGAAGGAATAGTCCCAAGAAAAAAGACGTTCCACAGCGGCCTCTAGTGGACAAACACAGGTACCGCACCTTTGTCTTTTTTTTTTTTTTTTAAAACCTCCTTTATGAAAAAACATTTCCAGGTTTACAGTTTTTTTAAAACTTCCCTTATGAAAAAACATTTCTAGGATTTCTTAGGCATATACAGCTATTAGCGGGAATACCCTTTAGGTAACAGGCAGAAAGACATATTAGGCTTGGGGGTCCCCTCAATAGAACCAAATTCCTGAGGGGCCCCCACTTACCTTTTCCCCGCCGCAGGACTTTGTTTGGTCCACAGAAGCCCAAACTTCACCTCTCACGGCAGGCATTGTACTAGACCTTCAGGGACCGGGTTCCCAAGGATTCCACTCCCCTGGACCTGTATAGCACCCTGCACAGATAGCCTCTTGGTTTTGGGTATGACCAGAGCTCTGGATCCCAGGGTCCAGCCCTCCTAAGAGAGGCATTACAGGCAAAACCCTGCTCTTCTCTGCAAGGCCCGGGTACCGACCGTTTAGCTATGAAGCTTTTTTGGTCGGATCCGGAATAGCTTGCTAAGGCCCAGAGAACCTGTACACAAGCCCAGATGAATACATGTTAACCTTGGCCAACACCTTAGACACTGGCAAAAAACTGAGGTACTCCCGGATGGGAGGGGCTTATATAGGGGAGGGTACTTCCTGTTTTGGAAGTTGCCAGTGCCAGCACCTGAAGGTAATCTATATAACCCACATAGTAATGACTATGCTGCTCTGTGTCCCGTGATGTATGAACAAGAAAACTCTTGGCTCCATTGATAAAATTTCCTTCCCCGTGGCAAAAAATCTTAAGAAAAATGCACTGCAAATGCATGTAAAAGCATGAAAATCATGCAGTTTCAGTTGTAAATGGGCCCTTAGGCTACATGCATATGCATTTGCCCTTGTAGCATAAACACCCTTGTGTATTTTTGGTTTCATGTGCATGGGCACACTTACCCGTGTAGCATAAATATGCTGCATATTTTTGATGTCCTGGAGCTGCATACACCTCCCATAGACATGAATAGGTGAAGGCGGCTGTATGCAGTTATGAGCCACTAATAGCATAAAGTAGCACAGATGTAATGTCCCGAATGCAGGTAGTGAGTGTTCAGGACATTACATCTAAGCGCATGCGCTAGTTTTCGCTTAAAGTTTGACTAAACCCAGGACCCTGCTTTCACTATAACTGGTCTCCCACAGTACACAGAACACAGTAAATATAAACTGCTAAATACCTTTCTCATCAGCAGTACATAGCAGTCTTGTGATTGGCACTGTGCTGATCACATGTGCTCTCCCAAGAAAAAAAAAAAACTGTCTAGCAATACACTAAAACTGAGCATGTGCAGCCTGAGTCTAGTAACTCTGTCTTATCCGGACATGTTTTGGAGGCAATGCAAGAGGAGGAGGATCTGTGCTTACAGGATCAAACAGCTTTTTTACCCAATGCAGAGGATTAACCCCTTAGGTTCCACAGTGAGTATAACAAACATGCTTTACTGCATATACAGACAGATTTTTACACATTATACCACTTTCTTGTTCAATTTACCCTAGATTTACCTTCAACTTTGTATTGCAAGGGCCTACTGATTGCATACAAATTGAGAGCTTTTAGATTTGACCTCATATTATATGATATATATCATAGAACTGGGCACACCCTAATCACCCTGTGTGGTGCCAGTTCCCCTGCTTCCTGGAGCCTCCTGTCTTACCCCTGCAGTGCTGCCACATTCCCGTATCCTCTCCCACCAACTGCTGCAGGGGATGTTTTTAAGATGGAGAGTGGGAGAATGAGATAGTAAATATTTAAGTTACCGGCCCCTTCCTTTTCTGAATATGAGAACTGATCGCTCCTCTTAACTGATGCATAGTAAACTATGTTTACTATTCTTCAGTTTGTGAATGAACAGGTAGCCGCACAGCACTAAGCACTTCTCCTTTGTTCACTGTCCAGTGCAGCTGAGGCTGCAAAGAAAGTGACTGGGGAATCTCTGTCCCCAGTACCTTTCTTTGTCTCAAAAGTGAAACATCAGGGGTCTGTTTAGACCCTTGATATTTCACCAAAGACCCCCAATGGGGCTCCTAAAAACATTGTAAAAAAAAGAATACAAAATAATATTGTAAAAAATCTAAAAAAATGTAAAATTGTAAATAATAATAAAAAAAGAATAAAGATAAAAAACTACTGACACCGTTCACTGCCCTACTGGCAATCTCTGCTCTATTGACGCCGTTCACTGCTCTGCTAATATGCATGCATGTGTGTTTGTACTATGGGGTGCACACCCTAATGCAATAGGCTGCGCAAACTAATGATATATATATACCGTATTTATCGGCGTATAACACACACTTTTTCCCTCTGAAAATAGGGGGAAAATCACAGGTGCGTGTTATACGCCGATAATGTACCTCGGAGGGGAAAGAGGGGGACGAGCGCTGCTGGAATTCACCAAATCGTTATCTCCTGTTTACTCGGCTCTCACTCGTGTCTCACTCGGCTCTCACATCACGCACACAGTCCCGCCTCTGCCACCGACATTGGACCAGTGTTCTGTCTATCACAGGAGCTGGTCCGATGGCGGACGATGGACCTGGTGTGTGACTGCCGAGTAAGAGCCGAGTGAGAGCTGAGTAAACAGGAGATGACGGCTCAGTGATTTCCTGCACAGTTCAGGCTGCATTGATGAGACATGGTTCAGGCTTCATTGATGAGACATGGTTCCGGCTGCATTGATGAGACATGGTTCCGGCTGCATTGATGAGAAATGGCGAAGGCTACATTGATGAGACATGGCGAAGGCTGCATTGATGAGACATGGTGAAGGCTGCATTGATCAGACATGGCGAAGGCTGCATTGATGAGACATGGCGAAGGCTGCATTGATGAGACATGGCGAAGGTTGCAGATGGGCATTGAGGCTGAAAAACTGCATTAATCAGGCTGCATTGATCAGGCTGCAGATGGGCATTAATCAGGCTGCATTGATGGGAGATGGGGAGGCTGCAGATGGGCATTAATCAGGCTGCATTCATGGGCACTGACCATTATTTTTCTTCAAAGTTGTTTATTTAAAAAATACATTTTTTCCCTGAAACTTTCCTCTTAAAATGAAGGTGCGTATTATACGCCTGTGCGTGTTATATGCCGATAAATATAGTATATTTTGTAAATCGAAAGGAGAATTGTACAAGAAAATTGTATAATGGATGGCCAGCCTTAGTGGCGCATAGCTGCCACTCTAGGACATCCTGGGCATCAAAAATATGCAGAATATTAATGTTGCACAGATAATTGTGCCCATGCACATGAAGCCATAGGGTACTAAACTGAACCGATTTACAGCACAAACAAAAGCTAAGGATATATCTGAGTGTCACAAACAGCTTTTCTAGATATATGCTGATCAATATGTATATACATATTTTCAAATGTTGCCATAGCTCCTTTTCTCTTTGTAATATCACAACAATGAGTTTATTTCAGGCTAGATTTGTCTGTTTTCAGTATACATTTCATATTGAACATCTTCTGCAGTGTTCTGAGTAAGTTAACCACTATACTATCACTTCTTTTAACTCATGTACCCATGACAACAGGTACATGATAGATAGTTAGGCTTCAACATCTGTAATGTTATATCCAGTTCAAATTCTAACTATACTTTTGCATCAATTAAAAAAATCATAATAAATAAATCAGACACAATGATAGAAGCACATTTTTGACTCATTAAAGGATTATTACTATTAATGACTTTGCGTCCATTTAGCAGTTATTTAACTATAACACGTCAGTAGTATACCAGTGACAGTCTCAGTGGGAGGAGATAGAGTTGGGTGCTTTTCTCACAGTCACGGCTGTCTCAGCATTAGGAGATGTGTGAAGTCGGGTGTAAGTGCTGCCAAAGGCAGATACACAGAGAAGGCTAATAGCTAGCTTTGAATCTCAGCTACCACAAGAAAAAAAAAAAAAACACTGCTAACTAACTACTGATAAAGGAGAAAATGACAGAGCCCAGCAGTAGGAAAGAGGGATTTAAAAAATGCCGGAGTGCCACTTTCAGCATTGATGGTTTTAGCTTTACAATAGGTAAGAAGTTTGCCTTTGCTAGAAATTAAGTGTTTTTTTCTAAGTAAATGTGTTTTTATGCAGTACTGGTCATTTACATTTGTAATGTGTGCATGTACACTTTCAGTGGTAACCTGCCAATAATGGCATAGGGCTCCAGGCTCTTCAACTTTTTTTGTTATGCTTTTGTTACTACTATGTACTGGTACCTGTTGGAAAATATGTTGTGTACTTATTATCTTATTATCTTGTTGTACTGATTATTATTTTGTTGTTGCTCAACAAACACTACCACTCGCGCTTTAAATTTGTTTTATTTTTTTGAAAATGCGTTTCACAATGACTAATAGATAGATAATCATCCAGATTGTTTTTTGCAGAAGTTTTGGAAGTTTACAATAAGTAACCAGTTGTCATTGTTTTTGGCGAAACTAAAACAATGCTAACAAATTGTTCCATATGCATTTACCAAAAATATAAGTACGTATAGAGTGTATTCTTTGTGGACTATAATGTTTTATCTTTGAGCTTTGTGGTGTTACATCTATTTTTTAAAAGGAAAAACTTTTTCAGCATTTAATTGAATTAGACAGATCGCTTCTATACATATTTTTATTAGATACTATGCATGTACAGGCGGTCCCCGGGTTACAAACATCCGACTTACAAATGACTCCTATTTACAAACGGAAGGAGACAACAGGAAGCGATAGAAAATCTACCCCTAGGAAGAGAAATTCAGTCCTGTAAGACCCCATACACACAATTTGATTTTCTGACGATTTTTGTCTTCAGATTTACCAAAACCATACTGTATAATATGAGGTCAAACCTTTAAGCCCTGTACGCACGATCGGATTTCCTATGGATTCTAATCTGATGGATTTTTCCATCGGAAATCCAATGAAGCTGACTTCCATCAGTCTTGCCTACACACCATCAGTCCAAAATCTGACCGTCCCAAACGTCGTGATGTAAAACACTCCGACGAGCCGAAAAAAATGAAGTTCAATGCTTCTGAGCATGCGTCGACTTGATTCTGAGCATGCGTGGGTTTTTTCTCCGATGGAGTTCCACACAGACGATCGGATTTTGCTATCGTTTTTTTTCCCATCGTATAAATTTAAAACATGTTCTATTTTTTCACACCAATGGAAAAAAGACCAATGGGGCCCATACACGATCAGTTCGTCCGATGAAAACTGTCCATCGGACTGTTTTCATCGGTAAAACCGATCGTGTGTATACGGCTTAAGAGTTTAAATTTATATGCAATCAGGCAGGCCCTGGCACTACATGGTTTTGGTAAATCTGAAGACAAAAATCTGCAGAAAATCTAATAGTGTGTTAAGAGTTATCACGGGAAAAAGGTGTCTCCTCTCCACTGAAGCTTTATCACCAATCCTTGTTTCTACAACAACCCAAAATTTTCAAAATCCAATTGTCATTGGTGAAATCTTCTGAACAGGGGCACAGACAGCAACACAAATGTAAAAATTGGTGTTAACCCTTTCTTACGCTATCTAAGAAACGTAAAAAAAAAAAGGCTGGAGCTACGCATAAAAAATGTAACTATTTCGACTTACAAACAAATTCAACTTAAGAACAAACCTACATACCCTATCTTGTTTGTAACCCGGGGACCGCCTGGTACTTTTTTTTTTGATGATGTCTTATTAATGCTCTCTTAGATTAAGCGCTGTTTGCTCTGAAGCTAAAGTTTGGATCTAAGGGCAGTAATTCCACCTGCCTCACAGCCACTAAGCTGTTCATGTTTGATTAATTTGGGTGCTGGCATGTGCTGTCAAATGTCTCGTTAAATTGCCTGCTTGCTCTGATTTCTGAGGGCTCATTATACTCTTACAGAGGTGGCAACCTGACTGTTCAGAGACGCAGCTGCCTTGCTTCTCTCCATACTGTAGAACAGCTTTACAGCAAAATACAAATGTATTATTTCATCCATTGATCATTAGGAAATAAATCATTCTCTCACATTTCCGTAAGAGTAGAAGTTAATGCATGTGCACAAACTTGTCTGTACCCATTCCTCTAGGCACACTTCTTGAATGCCTTATTAAATCCATGCATATTTTAATGTACAATGCAATCTTACATTAGTTAGATCTAGTCCTTTTTTTTTTTTCAAGCAAAGCAGGACTCTTTCATGCTTTAAGCTAATGAGGTTTCATGCTCTGTTTTCTGCATCCCTCATAGATATAGATAGGGATCTTTGTAAGGATGTGGAATATGGTTTAGCATTATGTGATATACTTTTACAAATGTTCCACCAAAGCTTACAGGATGGCTTGTGTGTAAGCTTGTTTAAGCTCTTTGGGTTGGATGAGCACCATGCACTTCTTGTTACTGATCTATTTATGTGACAGGTGAAAGATAAAATAGATGTACAAATTAAACGGTATCTCTCTCTATACTAGACGTTGCAATAGTGCCAGAGGGGATAGAAGACATCATCTCTAACGCTGCGTAGCAATAATGACAGCTGGTGTCCTTTTATGCACTGAATCCACATCCACGTCTAAAAATGCTGCTGTTACACAACTATTCCATATTGCGTTTAATCACAATTCTATTGTTTAATTATAGTGTGAATCTAGTGGCAAATATTTATCCCATGTTTTCATATGAAACTGTACTCAAGGAGGGAAAGTAAGTTACTTGTTGCTACAATCACTCTGCTACCAGGAATCCTGTAAGACCATAAAAAGCAGGAAGCACCATTGCATTATTGAATAATCAGCGAAGGAAAACAGCTGCCAATTAGTACAGAAAACCATTTACATTGTAAGGAGTAGTTTGCTACCATTTGTATCACAAATCATTGTTCTGTTTTGTTTTTTTGTTCCTGGATTTCTGTGCTTGTGTATTATTAAATTTGAGTTGTTTACTGTGAGTGTAAAAAATGACTACAAATGGTATTAAACCCCAAAACAAAAAAATAAATATATATATATATATATATATATATATATATATATATATATATATAACTTACCAATCCTTAAATGTGGTGGCTGCATTTCGGGGTTTTTTTCCCTTTATTTTCACCCGGTCGTTTGATTAAAAACCTGGAAGCTGATTGGTTACTATGCAGAGCTACACCAGATTCTGTGTCCACCAGTTTTACTAAAATTTCCCCACTTGTAAGACCTGTAAGCCAAACGCCAGCAAACATTATTTTAAAGCAGCTACGACAAGTTTTTTTTTCCTGTTGGGATAAAGGTTTTACATAAATTTATAAAAGCTGACCATTGTGGGCACCCATGTCAGTGGAACATGGTTTATGTATCAGTACAAACATTTATAACAATGTTCTATAATGTTGTATATCCTTTATATTATTAGCACCGCAGGATCTCCTGATGCAGCACAAGCTGCGAAACGCATTGACAGCTTCCTCTGATGTTCTGATCTGCTACTTTGTTGTATTTTTTTGATTTTTAGACTGTCTTTATACAGGATAAAAGGACCATACAAATATATAGAAAGTCTTAAAGAGGATGCTATAACAGTGTCTGGTGTTATATTAGTACTGTATGGAACGCTGCTACATATTCTTTTAAAACGTTTTTAATATATTTTTGATACAATAAAATTTTCCTTGTCAAAGTATTTTATTGGACATATATATTAGTCACATACAGATCATATGTAATACATGTTGTTGATATTTGTCCAATTATTACAAATATAGAAAAATAACAAATAATAGGGTCTACAGAATATATCCTAATGAAAATTATAAGGACTTAAATGAGATAGAAAGTAAATAAATCCTTGTACTAATATATTCAAGACTGTAGTTGAAAGAAATATTTAACATATTAATTATAAATTGATCTGTATCTTCGAAAAAAGTAATGTAGAGTAATACTGTAGCTTCAATAAGGTGCGTTATGAAGTAAGAATAATAGAGAAAAGAAAAGAGAAAAAGAAGTAAAGATATAAAAATAAAATTGGGTAAAATAAAATTAGATAGATAATATAAAATAAAATAGATGGAATAGAATAGTAGGAAACCAGAGGGGGGGGGGGAGTGTAGGAGTCCACCTGAATGGCCTGAATGAATCGGTCCGCGGCTTGAGGGTTTAAGTGAAACACAGTGTTCACTATATTGAGCAGGGTAGCTCCCAAGCTTCAGAAATTTGGTTTAGTAGCTAGTTTAACCGATTGAGTCCTCCGGCTACCATGGCATGAGAATTGAGTTGTCACTAATAGAAGGTAGGTGAAATTTAATCCAAGGATCCCAGATCTTTTCAAAGATTGGAATTTGATTTCTTTCTATAGCTAACATTTTGGCGTGAGACATAAAGTCATTTACTCTATTTATGGTCTCGGATATCTCCAATTTAGGGGTCTTCCATGCCTTTGCTATTGTTTGCTTTGCTGCTGTAAGAAATTGAATGAGGAGTTTGAATTGTTTATGTGTAATGAGATCAGGTTTTAGATTGAGCAAGGCTGTGGCTGGATCTGGTTGCACAGTGAAACCAAATATCTTGGAGGCAGTTTCAAATATCTGTTCCCAAAATAATTGCACCAACGGGCAGGACCACCAAATGTGTAAGTGGGTGCCCGGATCTGGGCAACCCCGAAAGCATAGGCCTGTTTGGTTTGGTGTGAATTTGGCCAATCTGGAGGGAATGAGGTACCAACGAGACAAAACTTTGTAATTGGTTTCAACCGCCAGGATATTTGGTGAAGAAGATTTTGTTACAGACCATATTTTGGACCAATCATTCATATCGAATGTTCTCTTCAGGTCCTCCTCCCATTTACGTGCATAAGGTGGTTTATCTAAACCGGGATAAGTGGAAATGTGGGAGTATATAGAAGATATAATGCCTCTTAAGTGAGGATCTTTCATGCATGTAGATTCAAAAATTGTAAGTTGGGTTAAGGAGACATCCGTATTTAGCAAAGGTGCGTAAAAGTTTTTAATTTGGAGGTATCTGAAAAGTTCAAAGTTCGGTAGGTTGTAGGTGTCACAGAGTATAGGAAATGTATGGAAGGATGAAGGAGAAGTTAAGTTACTAAGCCGAGTAATATTTAATGAATTCCAGACCTTAAATGATTTAGGAGAGACCCATGCAGGGTAGAAAGCAGGGTTTTTCAGGAATGACAAGAGAGGATTGTGAGAAGATTGTAACTGATGTTTAACTCTAAGTTTGTCCCATATAGATAAAAAGTATTTAGTAATGGGGTCACGTAGGGTTTTCCGTTCCTTAGGTAGGAGCCATAATAGATTGGAAATAGAAAGAGGGTCACATTCTGCCGCTTCTATCATTACCCATAGGGGTATTTCATATGTAGCATGATATTTAGTGAGGCTAGCAATGTGTGAGGCTCTATAATAGTTAGCGAAGTTCGGAAACCCAAAGCCTCCTTTGAGTTTTGGTAAGTGTAGTGTATGAAGCGATACACAGGGTTTTTTGGAGCCCCAGACAAATGTTGATGTTCGTCTTTGGAGAATTCTAAGATAATAAGGTGGGATAGGGATCGGTAAGACTCTAAATAAGTACAGTAGTTTTGGAAGGATTGTCATTTTGATTGCATTCATTTTACCTATCCATGAAATTGGGAGATGTGACCATTGTTGTAAAAGTGTTGTTATTTGTTTGAGGAGTGGGGGATAGTTTGCTGTAAAAAGATCTGAATATGAGGCCGTCAGGTGAATCCCTAAATAGGGGATTGACCTCTCAGTCCATATGAAAGGAAGTGCATTTTTGGCCCAGTCGGATTCCACTTTGGAGAGGGATATATCTAAGGCTTTGGATTTTTTGAGATTTATTGTAAGCCCCGAAATCATTGCAAATTTGTCTAAAATGAGCAGTAGGTTGGGACCAGAAACTTGTGGGGATGATAGAAATAGGAGTATGTCATCCGCAAATAGACATAATTTATGATGGTATCCAGCAGTTTCTATGCCCGTAATTGTTGGGTCTGTTCGGATTCTTTGGGCTAGGGGTTCAATTAGGAGGGCGAATAGAAGGAGGGAAAGTGGGCAGCCCTGGCGTGTTCCTCTTTCTATATTAAATTAATTAGAATTGTATCCTGCATATTTATTATATGTGATTGGTCTGTTGTAAAGCGCTGCGATCCATGTTAGGAAGTGAGGGCCAAAGCCCCATCTTTGCAATGTGTAGTGGAGGTAAGGCCACGATATGGAGTCGAAAGCTTTTTTTATATCAAGGGATAGAAAACAGGAGGGTATACGACGGTTTTTAGCTATGTGAGCTAGCAATACAGCCCGGCGGACATTGTCACTCGCCTGGCGCTTTGGCATGAATCCTACTTGATCCTTGTGGATAAGCTTACCTATTATGCTATTTAGTCTTTTGGCTAATATTTTGGCTAGAAGTTTAATGTCTAAGTTCAGAAGGGAAATAGGGCGAAAATTTGTACATAAGGTATCATCAGTAAGAGGTTTAGGAATCATGCAAATAATGGCAGTTAAAGTTTCTTGTCTAAAAGATTTCCCTTCTAATAATACATTGAAAGCTTCCGCTAAGATTGGTGATAGTATGTCTGCGTAGGTTCTGTAATATAAGGTTGAGAAGCCATCTGGGCCTGGCCTCTTATTAATTTTAAGATCTTTGATGGCTTCAACAACATCATTAGATGTAATATTATCTTCCAATAACTTATTTTGGAAAGGGAAAGTTCTGGTAGATTTATATCAGAGAAAAATGCATCTGCTGTTTCCGGGTTGAAGTTATTAGATGAAGTATATAATGAGGTCAGATGTGAATGAAATTTCTGAACTATTTTGTTGGGATTGCAAGTGTAGACATCTTTTGCCAGTTTTAGGCGAATTGGTTTGAAGGGTTTGTTCAGATAATTGAGTGTACGTGCAAGGTAGACCCGATTTATTGGCTTTCATAAAATAGTTGTGTCTTGAACGTTTATAGGATTTTTCCACTGCTTCAGTAAGAAATAGATCGTATGCAACTCGAGTCTTGTCTAATCGGGATTTTGTTAATGTTGATGGATTGTCTTGATGGGCTATAAAGGCTGTATTAAATTCCCTTTCCAGCTTACGAGCCAGTGTCTTCCGTTCGTGTTTAAATATGGCTGATTGTTTCTGAATTGTGTTACGTATAACTGGTTTATGGGCTTCCCAAAGAGTTAGTGTGCTAATTTCTGGGCTAGAATTGAGGGTTATATATTCTTTAATGGCTTGTTTAATGGTTTGGCAATGAGATGGGTGTTTGAGTAGGATATCTGGGAGATTCCAAGTAGGGTCGTGGCCTTTGGGTAATGTTGATTTAATGGAAGTAAGTACTGCATTATGGTCGGACCATGGGATAGGGACTATATCTGCTGCTATGATTTCAGGGAGCATACCTATGGTCAGGAATATGTGGTCAATCCTTGAAAATGTTTTATGTGGATGGGAGTAGTAGGTATATTTCCGTTTAGTTGGATTAACTTCTCTCCATGAATCAACCAAGTTATATTTGGATAGAATTTGTGAAAAAGATTTTTTAGATGTAATTTGGGATTGTGTGTATGGGGATTTATCCAGAAATGGGAGGAGGACCTAGTTAGAGTCACCACACAGCATAACTGTTCCTATCTTATGATCATTCACAACTTGTAGTAAATGTGACATAAATGGATTAGGTTGTTTATTTGGTGCATAGTAGGAAACTACTGTTATTGCCTGGTCAACAATGTGGCCCGTAAGAATTAGATAACGTCCTTCAGGATCTTTTATTTGAGATTGAAGTGTAAATGGGGTAGAGCGATGAAAGGCTATGAGAATACCCCGTTGCTTGGAGGCAGCCGAGGCCGTATATGTTTGCGGATAGAAATTGGAAATAAATTTTGGTGTGGAGGTATTTGTGAAGTGGGTTTCTTGTAAGCAAACTATGTGAGCCTTTTTGGCATGAAATATACGGAATGCCTTGGTTCGTTTCTGGGGGATGTTTAGTCCCTGAACATTCAGGGACAGAATGTTTAATGGTGCCATGGCAGTCGGATGGACAAAGGGGACTTACCTGTTACCAGGTTATTCAGGTCATTCGATGCCATCCAAGTGAACTCGAAGAGGGGGAGAAAAGGAGGATTGAAGATGAGTACTATAATCGGGCTGCTCAAGTCAGTTGATACAATCCAGGTGGACTTGAAGAAAGAGGAGAGAAAAGGAATAGAGGTGAGTACTGAAGTGAGGAAAATAAATAAAACAGAAATGGTTAGAGAAAATAATAAGAAATTCAACAAAAAAACACATTCAAACATATCCCGTGAGTGGGGACAAAAATCACCCTCAGGGGAAAGGGTGCTTCTGTCAGACTTCCACATATTATGTGGCTGAATGAGGGAGGCAAAATAGGGCGCATGGATCTCCCATTCGTGGGAGGAGAGCCTTCTAATGAAAGTTTCTTAATAATGTACCTAACTGTAAACCACACGACTTATAATGAAAACTATGAAAGTTAACTATAATTAGTTAAAAAGGGGGCAACAGGGGAAATGGGAAATAAGAGAATGGCATCTGACTACCCCAGGGTTTCCTGGTATGGAAGTAAGATGTGCTAAGGGAGTGATTAAGGGATTTGGGGGGTGAAAACTGGATCAGTTAACAATAAGGGTATAACAGAAGGATCTACCAGGAAAGGTAGAGTGAGGAATTCCTAAAATTACAGTGCCAAAACTACCTTAAAACTTCCTAATGATAGGCTAGCGGTCAGCAAAGTCATAAAAATTTAAACGAATGGGACCTTTGGTCATAATACATCTTATGAATGCCAATAGACCTTACAGTTGTGTCCATTACTTGGGACAAAAATTATCTAGGATATAAAATATATATACACACATATATATATATACACATATATATATATATATATATATACACACACATACATATACATACACATATACATACATACACACACACACACACACATACACACATATATACATACATATACATATACATATAAGAGATAAATAATAATAAAAAACACACTATGCATGCAATGGGTTAAGCAAAGAACTTAAAACTATGATTATAATTTGTAAATGCAGTCTTGGTGAGTCAACTGAAACAGAGAAAATTGAAAGTAAAGGTTGAGCATGCAAATCTGGAGGACAAAAAGGGAAACAGGATGTAGCGTCTTGAATTGGAGAACTAAAAGGGATAAGGTGAAGCCCTGAGATTCTTTAGAAAGACTAGAAAGGGTGAAAAAAGAGTCAATTTCACAGTTATAGGAGCATCCTTCAGTCCATAGAATCATTTCGTTCCTGAGGAGGTGATGTGTAGCGACCTCTCTTGTGAGTTGGATGGGTACCATTGTTCAGGTTGGGATGGGAAGGGTTTCCTGTGGATGAAAGAGATGTTGATCTCCTGCGGGTTGGGGTATTTCGTGGGACTGGTTCCATGAGATTCAGGTCTAAGAGGGTTTGCTGGAGTTCATCAAAGGATCTACAGGTGTATTTCTTCCCTTTGTAGGCAAAGCGTAGGGAAAATGGGAACCCCCACTGATAGATGATGTTGTGGCGCTGTAATTCCAGGAGAAGGGGCTTCATTGCACGCCTTTTTGCAATCGTTATCTGGGACAAGTCAGCAAATAATTGAAAGTCATTGCCATGGAAATTCAGCTGCTTTTTGTCCCTGGCAGACGCTAGGAGCTGTTCCTTTGTGCGATAAAAATGTAATTTCACTATTATATCGCGTGGGGGGGCCATCAGGCTTTTTTGCAGCCAGGGCTCGGTGGATCCTGTCAAATTCTAACCTCTCAGTAGGAATGGCTGGTTGCAATTCCTGGAACAAAGCAGTTATGGTGGATTGTAGGTCAGTGATAGTTTCAGGTATTCCCCTGATACGTAGGTTAGACCTTCTGGCCCTATTCTCATGGACTTCAAGTTTGGTTTGAAGCAATAAGTTTTCCTCTTTGAGGTTCTCTATTTCCATAGAGTGTTCAAGAGAAATTTTTTCCAAATCATCTACTTTAAGTTCTAGTGTTGCTGTGCGCTTACCAAGTTCTCTTATTTCTCTGGTGAGATTAGCTGTAATTTGATCTGATGTTTGTTTTAAGGCTTTGTTCAACATGTGTTCAAATTGCTTTAATACAGCTGGAGTTACATGAGAAATCTGTATGGGGTCTTGTGAGGTAAATAGTTCACTGTCAGAATCAGCTGGGGAGTCAGGTTGTGTCAGGCTTTGTCTGTGAGAGCGCATAGAGGCTGTGTATGAAGAGGGGGGAGGTGCCATTTTAGCTGCAGTTTTCCCCTTCATGAGGGGATTCTTTAACTTCGCACGGCCGCCTCCCAAAGCCATAGTTTCCCCCACAAATTGACCAGAATAGTCCCGGGTACTAGTTTAACCCCGTGGGTATGTCCAAATACTTGCGGGTTATGTGGAAATATTGGCTCTCCTCCCGAACGGTGTGGAGCTCTAACTCTGCATGACTGCACTGCTAGACTCCACGCATGCACCCGATACAATAACATTTTAATGTGCATTTGTCCATTCCTGAAAGTATTAGCACCTTAAGCCTAGGTTCGCACATATGAATGCAGAGATCCATGCTGTTCCCACAAGGCATTGCAATTGCACTCCTTTTGGGGCTTCGCTAACTTTGTATTGACTCCTGCAGCGGATCGCAAACGCAGTGCCCACACTGAATAGCACACTATAAAAACCACCATGTGATGTGGTTGTGGTGCAGCTGCAAAAAAGGGGCCTGCACTTTATTGATACAATGCGGTGTGATTTGAGGCAATTCAAAATGATATAAAAGGGGAATATTGCGCTATTCAAAAGGACTAATTAAGCGGCAACAAAGGTGCTATACAACACAAAACAAATATAATAAGAAAAAAAGTTGCGCTAAACATGATATAAATAACAATATACCATACATAAAGTGAATAAACACAATATATAAAATATACCACTAAATGAATAGTGTCCAAATAATGAAAAAAATATGAATGTGCAAAAAACTTAATTAGACTCAGTCCATAAACCAAGATAAGTATAAAAAAATTGTTTTTTATATGAAAAAAAAAAATAATTTGGAAAATTAATTATAATTCCAAACACTGTCCAAACGTGAAGACCAAAAGAAACTGTTGATGCTTGTGCAAATAAATCCACAGTGCCACACTTGTCCCCAATGGTTGGGAAAAAACGTGATGGTGGTAAAGCACCTCCACCATAAGCAAACAATGCCGCTTACCAGATGGGCGTGATCTCTTCTTACAGGAGATCAAAACTTGTGTAGCGCTACCCCCAGTTAAGAGAGCCGCTGATATTGATTTGGGCCCTGCAGTGCACCGCTGTCAACCCCCGGCAATCGGCTCTAACCTCCCGTGGCACAGCTGGTGATAGAGAGATAGGACCGCGTGATCGCAACTGTTGGTGACGCAGTCCTATAACAAACATACACAGAATATACTTTAAAACTCCTATTAAAGTAAGCGGAACTGACACCAAATGTACTTTACCCAGATATTTTACTGAGGCTAATGGGCAAGTAATAAACAACAGTATAACAAGTTGCAGATCCCTGCAATAAACAGTAATAAAGATAAACAGAGTAATCAGAATAATAAAGTATTGCTATGCAACTCTAGCGCTGCCCTTTTACAGCTACTTCCCCTCATGGGTAGACTAACACCCAGCAATGTCTACCTATGCAGTCAGGCCTGACTGATCTAAATGGAAGTTCAGTGAAACAATATTCGCTAGCAATCTCTCGGTGGTGCACTTGAAGAACAACTTTGTAATCCCAACGAATAGTAAAGATAAAGTATCTGTCTTTAAACAGCTCTCACCACCTGGACAAGTCCAAGTCCCTTTCCTCCATCGATTCGTCTAGGAACAGGAATCCACCGACATCCAAGTCTTCAATCCTTCTGGTGTACTGCAGCAAGGAGGATTAGATGTCTCTAAGGCTCTGCTAGGCTGGCAGAGGGCTCTTTGGAAAGGAGCACACGGCCCGGGCTTCAGGCCTTGTGCACACAGCAGTTCAGCACAGACATCCTCTTGCTAGGAGAGGGGGGTCCCAAAGAGGCCGACCAAAACTCCGCCTCCCCTTTATAAAGTCTGCCCCAGCAGTCTCTGTTCTGGAGCAATGCACCCTGGGTGCTGCAAGATGTACTGGGAGATGTAGTCTCTCTCTCCTCTGCTTTCACTTCCATAATGTCTCTTTACTTCCTCCCGACTCACCTCTCACCTGGAACTTCTTGTCTCTCTGCATTAAAGGGGAACACCCCGCTACACACTCCCCCCACTTGAACTCTTTGGTCCCCAAAGATAAACTTCAACAAATACTGTTTACCATTTTGGAAAATGTCGAGCATGATGTTGGCATAGGGAATTCCCACCAAAACTTTGGGATGGAACTCTCTTGCCCACAGGTCACACTACCATGAGTGGCCTGCCTAACTGTGCCAGAGAGTGAGCTGGGGTTGCCCTCCACCAAATGGACGGTGGAAGGATCAGGTTGTTCAACACTTCTCCTAGCCGTTACAACAGAGTCCTCTGAGCTCGTCCCCATTTGGGGGTAAGTTAGTTTCTTGGGAGGCCTGATGACTCTGCGAGCCCTCTGCTCTCTTGGTGCTTCTGACTCTGGCACCACAGGCTCTTCTTCAGGAGTAAGTTCAGGTAACATTGCTGGTTCCGGAACCTCTGATTCAGAAGTCGACTGACGTATGGAATCTCTAGAGTCCTCCTCTGCGCAAGTGTCAGGAACATCTTCCCAGTAATCAGCTGAGGGACTGAAGGGTATGAATTCAGTAGCCTCCGGATTCAGCGTTGCATCTGGGGTATCCCCTCCATTTGGGAGATCTATGGCGGACGTTCCCAGAGTCGAGGGAGGCCACAGCCAGTCCAGTTCTCCACCTTCTTCTGTACTCAATTGGGAGGCCTCCCCATCTTTGGCTCGAGAGGTCTGGGACCGAGTGTTCGGCCTAGGAATATCCAGGATAGAGGCCGGTTCAGGGGAGTCTCTCACGGGAGGTATTCTGACTGCCTCAGCAAGTGGGAGCAGGTGGTTCCGATGCCACGTCTTCAGTGGACCCACCTTTCCTTCTGGCTTTAGTTTGTAGACAGGCAAACCGGGCAACTTCCTACAGACAACATAGGGCTCAGATCTCCACCTGTCGGCAAGCTTGTGTTTTCCAGGGACCCCCAGATTGCGTAGCAGTACTCGGTCCCCGGGCTGCAGATCTTGCACTCGAACCTTCAGATCAAAATTTCTCTTGTTGCGGGCCCCCCTTTGATCCGAAGCCGCCTGGGCTTGTTCATAGGCCACCTGCAAGCTACGTCTAAGTCTGTCCACGTATCCCTTGTGGGATGTAGCTGAGGTATTGTCTATAGAAGTGCCAAAGGCCAGGTCCACAGGTAGCCTTGCTTCTCTCCCAAACATAAGTCGATAAGGGGAGTAGCCAGTGGCGTCACTTGTGGTACAGTTATAGGCATGTACTAGGGCTGATATGTGCTGACTCCAGTGTTGCTTCTTCTCTGTTTCTAAGGTTCCCAACATGTTGAGCAGGGTCCGGTTAAATCTCTCCGGCTGAGCATCTCCTTGTGGGTGGTAAGGCGTGGTTCTGGTCTTCTTTATTCCTAATGAATCCAAAAGTCTTCGGATCAACCGACTCTCAAAGTCCCTTCCTTGATTTGAGTGGAGTCTCTGTGGTAGTCCGTAAAGGACAAAATACTTCTCCATAAGTATCTTGGCCACGGTGGATGCCTTCTGGTCTTTGGTTGGGAAAGCTTGAGCATAGCGGGTGAAATGGTCGGTTATTACCAGAACATTCCCCAATCCACTCAGGTCGGGTTCGAGGCAGAGAAAGTCAATGCATACCAGATCCATTGGGCCTTGACTCTGTAAGTGGCCCATTGGGGCAGCTTGATGGGGTAGGGTCTTTCTCTGAATGCATCGTGCACAGGAATGGCAATACTCCTCTACTTCTGCCCTCATGCAGGGCCAATAGAACCGATTTCTGACAAGCTGGAAGGTCCTTTCTGCCCCTAGGTGACCATGATGGTCATGCAGGGCAATTAGTACAGTCTCTCGGTGCTTCTCTGGAAGAAATAACTGCCACTTATCTTCTGAGTCATCAGAGGGGCCCCTTCGGTAGACCACTCTCTGATGTACCTGTAGCCTGTCCAATTCCTTCCTCAACAGGCGAGCCTCCTTTGAGGGGTGATGTAGGAATTTGTTGGGATCCTGATTCTCCAGGGCTTCGAGGACCAATCTCCCCATGGGGTCTTCCAATTGGTCACACCTCAACTCCTTCTTGGACAGTCTCGGTAGGTTGTCTTCCTCCTGTTGAGTTACCCCACAATAGTGTTTGGGGACTCCTACCATGGTAACCCCTATTTCTTCTGCTCTGGAGCCTCCTCTGGCTTGGAATTCAGCCCCTTGACAAAGGGCCCGCACCCCGTCCGGTGCCACTTGGGTCCAATCTTCCCAGTCATTTGTCGTGGCATGAGACCTCCGGGACAGGGCATCTGCATCCCTATTTCCGGCTCCTGGTCTGTACTTCAGACTGAAGTTGAATCCAGACAATGCGGCCAACCACCTGTGTCCGGTGGCATCTAGTTTCGCGGTGGTGAAGAGGTAGGTCAGGGGGTTGTTGTCTGTCTTCACAGTAAACTCTGCCCCATACAAGTAGTCTTTTAGCTTGTCTACTACCGCCCATTTGAGGGCCAG
Organism: Rana muscosa; assembly: GCA_029206835.1. NCBI lineage: Eukaryota > Metazoa > Chordata > Amphibia > Anura > Ranidae > Rana > Rana muscosa. Next base: position 59,508,720 of record CM055122.1, on the reverse strand, counting down.
GAATTCCAGCTTATGAGTGGGGTAATTCTTTTCTGAGGGGGTCAGGCTCCTGCTCACATAGGCCACTGGTCGCAGTTGTCCTTCATGTTCTTGGTAGAGTACACCACCTAGACCCTCATGGCTGGCATCCACATGTAATTCATAAGGTCTGGTAGGGTCGGCGTAGGCCAGGACTGGGGCAGTGGTTAAGCTCCTCTTCAGAGCATGAAAGGCCTCTTCACACCTTGGGTTCCACTGATCTTGAACTGACTCACCAGGCCTCCTGGGCCCTGAGTCATCCTCTTCCCCTTCTGCCTTTAGCAATTCATTCAACGGGCGGGCAATCCGAGCAAACCCCTCCACAAACCTCCTATAATAGGAGCAGAACCCTAGGAAGGATCTGAGCTCTGTTACTGTGGTGGGTCGTGGCCAGGAAGTGACTGCTTCCAACTTCTCAGGATCTGTGGCCACCCCTTCTTCAGACACTATGTGCCCCAGATAGTTCACAGAAGACTGGTAGAACCGACACTTCTCGGGGGAAAGCTTAAGTCCCTCTTCGCTGAGTCTTCTCATTACTTTCTCCAACCTGGCTTCATGTTCTTCCAAGGTTCTTCCAAAGACAATGACATCGTCCAAGTACACAAGGACTTCTATAAGATTCATGTCTCCAACAGTCTTCTCCATAAGGCGTTGAAAGGTAGCAGGAGCTCCAGACAGACCCTGAGGCATCCTATTGAATTCGAAGAATCCCACCGGGGTTATGAAAGCTGTCTTCTCCCTGTCTTCTGGGTGCATAGGGATTTGATAGTACCCACTCTTGAGGTCCATCACACTGAACCATTTGGCTCCAGACAAACTTTGTAGGGCATCTTCTATCCTTGGCGTGGTGTATTGGTCAGGGATGGTTCTCCTGTTGAGAGTCCTGTAATCGATACAAAGCCTCAACGACCCATTCTTCTTTCTGACCACCACAATTGGGGAGGCATAGGGACTTCTAGACTCCCGGATCACACCAGTCTTCTTTAGTTCTACAAGTTGTTCCCTCAGATCCTCCAGATCTGCCAGGGGGACCCGCCTGACCCTCTCTCGGAAGGGCTTATCTTCTTGGAGGCGGATCCGATGGGTGGCACTTCTTGCACACCCCACATCGAATTCATCTTCGGAAAAGATCTTCTCCCACCTGGTCAGCTGGGCCTTGGCTCTTTCTTTCCAAGCCCTGGGTAGGTTCGGGTTTTCCACGGACAGTTTCTCCCAAACATCTCCTCCGTCACCCGTCCCCTTGACTTCGGACCAAGTGACCGGGGCAGCAGGGCTCACCTGACCAAGCAACACTCTGGCAGGGATCTCCATGGGTCCTCCCGTAGTGTTCCTAACACTCACCGGAACTCTGCCATGGGCCTTCTTCAGGGCCTTGAACGGAATCACTTCTGGTATCACTTCCAGGCCTGAGGACTCTTCCCTTGGGTCTGATTCCAGCATGACAAAGGGGCCAGGTTGTTCCCACGAAAGCTTCACAGTGGCCCTAAGACAGGTTACTTCTCCGGGCTGTAGCACTACTCCTTCTCTGCCAAGTCTCCACACCTTCCCTATCCCCTCTTCCGGGGTCTTCTGCTCTAAGACCAGTCGTTGGTAGGCCGTCTTTAGCATGGGATGGATTTTGGTGGCTGAATGGTTTCTCTCTTTCACTAGAGGGGTCAGGAGTCTCCTGACTAGATCCGTGTTTGTCCCAATGATCAGGGAAATCTTGCTGGCTCCAGGCGGCCGGGGACACACAACTGCCAGGGTGTCAAACACTTCAGCCTTCCCAGCCACGGATGGGTCGAAAGTCATCTTTATGGGCAGGTACCCATCATAAGGGAAACTCTGGGTTCCAAGTCCCCATATCTCCAGCTCTTCTATCTTCTGGATAGGCAGATGACTCAAGTGCCTATCATAGAAGTCCCGGTATAGTAAAGTCACCTGTGTTCCGGTGTCCAAAAGAGCTTTAGTATAGACTCCTTCCACTTGAATGGGCACAGTAGGAGACGGGCCCACCAGTTCCTTTGGGTATGGCCGGACTGGGGTCACCTCTTTTTTTTTGCTTTCGACCCTTGCCCTGCTCCTTTTGGACTTTAATTTTTCCTGAGCCTGGCATGCATTGACTTTCTCCCTCTCAATGGGGGCACAAACCCACTGAGGGATGTTATTGTTCCTTTTAGGTGGATGTTCCTTCTTTGGGGTGCTGTACTTCCACTGAGGGGTCTTGCCCCCTCCCTCTGGGGTACTATACCTCCTCCTAGGAGTTTTGTCTCCTCCATTCTTGGCCTTTTTTTTTAGTTTGGAGCGCACTGAAGATGATGGGCACCCGGTTGACTCCTTCACCGGGGCCCTTTGGAGTTTCCCGCCGGCTTGCAATTATCTGTTCTCTTCTTCTTTGGGCTGGAGCATACGTTAGCAAAGTGGCCACTCCCTCCGCAGTTATAGCAAATCACCTCTTCTCGGTCCTGTAGGGAGGCCGGTGCTGAGGTGTTCGGGAACAACTCCTTTCTTGGGCTTGGTTTCTCTCGTCTTCTCTGATCTTTCTCCATCAAAGAGGTCAGCATCTCCAACACTTGGGCCATTTGCGATTTCAGAGTGTCAACCTCCGCATCTCTTTCTGGGCTCTTGACCGAATGGACCAACACTGGTACAGGTGTGACATTCGCCTTGGCCACCTGCTGATCTTCCTCCAGCGCCTCTTCGTCCCTAATAATTTTTATTAGATCAGAGTAGGTTAGTGACATTCCTCCTCCTGAGGTTTTCAGGTGCAGCCAGACCGGGTCTGAGCGCCGCGCTCCCCTCATGATCTGCTTCATGCGTGCTTCATCTGCATCTTTGGGCAGCATTCCCTTCTTCAGTACAATCTTGCATAACTGCCTGTTCAGCCTTCTAACATATTCTGACAGTTTCTCATTCGGCTGCTGGAGAGTGTGTTCAATTTGATAAATCATCTCTGACACCTTCTCCAGCTGACCAAACTCTTCCTACAGCATGGCCAGGCAATCTTGAGCTGTACAGTTTTAATTTCCAAACCGGAAGCTCTTCACCGCTTCTGCCGCGGCACCTTTCAGACTTTCTAAGACTCGCTGTCTCTTCTGTGCCTCAGGCACCTCCCATGCTTCTACTGCCTGCAATGCCTGTTCCACCCAAGTGTCAAAATCTTCCTCCCCCGCAGGGACGGGGAGCTTCCCTGAGAAGGTGCTAAGCTTCCGGTAACCGGCCTCCACATGCACCGTACTGCTTTTCTGGCACTTAATTACAAGGTCTCCTAGAGCATTCAACAATTCAGGCCCTATAGCGGCCAGCGGTGATCCCGGGCTTAATAGTTCCTTAAGCTTTTCTGCTTTAGGGGATAGTGGTGGAGATAATTGTGGGAGTGATGGCTTTGGTGTCTGAAACCATTCTTCCTTCACTGGCAGCGTATGTATCAAGTGATAGATCTGATTATCTATGGCTTGTATACTCTGACTTTTAAAATGCTCTGGGATTTCGTTTTTCCATTCTACCAGTGCGTATGTAAACGAGATCACTGGATCTGGCCTAAAATCCATCACCCATGCTTTGTGGCTCGGAGACAGTAACAATACGAGCTGTTTTATCTCCTCTTCCTTCCATCTTTCCCCCGGGAGTACAATGACTACCGCCGCGGTTGGATTAGCGCCAATCGCTGCGCACCACTGTGACATTGCCAGCGGGTCCATGCTGGTACTTCTGACCGGCTTGATTGCAGCGTGCAACGTACAAGGATCCCGGACTCGAGCCCCCACGTGTAGCGCTACCCCCAGTTAAGAGAGCCGCTGATATTGATTTGGGCCCTGCAGTGCACCGCTGTCAACCCCCGGCAATCGGCTCTAACCTCCCGTGGCACAGCTGGTGATAGAGAGATAGGACCGCGTGATCGCAACTGTTGGTGACGCAGTCCTATAACAAACATACACAGAATATACTTTAAAACTCCTATTAAAGTAAGCGGAACTGACACCAAATGTACTTTACCCAGATATTTTACTGAGGCTAATGGGCAAGTAATATACAACAGTATAACAAGTTGCAGATCCCTGCAATAAACAGTAATAAAGATAAACAGAGTAATCAGAATAATAAAGTATTGCTATGCAACTCTAGCGCTGCCCTTTTACAGCTACTTCCCCTCATGGGTAGACTAACACCCAGCAATGTCTACCTATGCAGTCAGGCCTGACTGATCTAAATGGAAGTTCAGTGAAACAATATTCGCTAGCAATCTCTCGGTGGTGCACTTGAAGAACAACTTTGTAATCCCAACGAATAGTAAAGATAAAGTATCTGTCTTTAAACAGCTCTCACCACCTGGACAAGTCCAAGTCCCTTTCCTCCATCGATTCGTCTAGGAACAGGAATCCACCGACATCCAAGTCTTCAATCCTTCTGGTGTACTGCAGCAAGGAGGATTAGATGTCTCTAAGGCTCTGCTAGGCTGGCAGAGGGCTCTTTGGAAAGGAGCACACGGCCCGGGCTTCAGGCCTTGTGCACACAGCAGTTCAGCACAGACATCCTCTTGCTAGGAGAGGGGGGTCCCAAAGAGGCCGACCAAAACTCCGCCTCCCCTTTATAAAGTCTGCCCCAGCAGTCTCTGTTCTGGAGCAAAGCGCCATGGGTGCTGCAAGATGTACTGGGAGATGTAGTCTCTCTCTCCTCTGCTTTCACTTCCATAATGTCTCTTTACTTCCTCCCGACTCACCTCTCACCTGGAACTTCTTGTCTCTCTGCATTAAAGGGGAACACCCCGCTACACTTGCATAGGCTAATCACCCAGCCTGGGGTTCTTTATGGTAAACATCTCAGCATACAGCATACAGCATACAGCGATGTAGACCTCAGCCTTCTTGCTCTCAGGCAGAGGGAAACACAGTCAACGCTTGTCTGTGAGAGCAAGAAGGCTGAGGTCTACATCCTTGTATGCTGTACGCTGTATGCTGAGGTGTTTACCATAAAGAACCCCAGGCTGGGTCATTAGCCTATGCAAGTTTTGATCTCCTGTAAGAAGAGATCACGCCCATCTGGTAAGCGGCATTGTTTGCTTATGGTGGAGGTGCTTTATTACCATCACGTTTTTCTCAACCGTTGTAGACAAGTGTGGCACTGTGGATTTATTTGCACAAGCATCAACAGTTTCTTTTGGTCTTCACGTTTGGACAATGTTTGGAATTATAATTAATTTTCCAATTATTTTTTTTTTTTAGATATAAAAAACAATTTTTTTTATACTTATCTTGGTTTATGAACTGAGTCTAATAAATTTTTTGCACATTCATATTTTTTTCATTATTTGGACACTATTCATTTAGTTGTATATTTTAAATTTTGTGTTTATTCACTTTATGTATGGTATATTGTTATTTATATCATGTTTAGCGCAACTTTTTTTCTTATTAATTCAAAATGAATAGGCTCAAATCGCACCACACTGAATCCAATGTGAAATGCACAGGAATGCTGTGTGGTTCCTGTGCAATTCACATGCAGGTTATAGTGTGAACCGGGGCTAAAAGTATCACATTTTCCTATTTGTTTTCTAATATTGTCTTTTGGGGATGTGGTGCTTGTGGTACCCATTCTTGTCTACTTAATACACGTCTAAACCCTACAACTGCCCCTTTAGCTGGGCAACTTTATTTATTAAAGGAAGTTGAAAAAATATAAAAATTAAAGGAGTTGTAAAGTCAGAAGTTTTTTTTATCTTACTGCATTCTATGCATTACGATAAAAAACCTTCTGTGTGTAGCAACCCCACTCAGCCCCCCTATGACTTACATGAGCCAAATCTCTGTCCAGCGATATCCACGAGTCCCTCGGCTCTCCGGGACTCTTACTCCTGATTGGGTGAGACACAGCAGTGGAATCATTGGCTCCCACTGCTGTCAATGAAAGTCAGTCAGCCAATCAGAAGAGAGCAGGGGTGGGGCCAATTGGCAGCTCCGTGTCTGAATGGAGACATGGAGCTGCAGCTCGGCTCGGGTGCCCCCATAGCACCATGCTGTGGAGGCACTTGACAGGAGGGAGGGGCTATGAGTAGTGAAGGGGGACCCAAGAAGAGGAGGATTGGGACTGCTCTGTGCAAATCCACTGCAACAGAGCAGGTAAGTATAACATGTTTGTTATTTTTTTTAAAACAAGACTTTACAATCACTTTAAGTTTTTGGGCTAAATTCAATAGAAACCGTGTGTATGGCCGGCTTCTGTTGAAGGCTCATGACTGAAAAATGTCTGCCTGACTCTCGGTCAGCGCTCTCAGCCAATGGCTGAGAGAGCTGTCCGGAGTGTTCTGGTGGGGGAGTGCATCCCCATGTCAGAACACGACAGAACAGCAGGGGAGATTGCTGTTCCAGCATCGGATTGTTAGTGCAGCGGCTCCGACCTGAGCTGTCAGTTTTTTTTGTTCAACCCACCAAGTTGAACGAAAAAAAACTAGTGGTGTGTACTAGGCTTAAGATCACCAGGGGAAAAGAAAGAAAAAAAAAAGAAAGAAAGAAAACCTAAAAAAAACAATGCAGCCACTACATCTACAAAACGGGAAGGTACAATATCTTACATTTTTGTTTTGGGGTTTAACTACTTGCAGACCAGCTTCCATCATAATACAGCGACAGGTTGACTCCCCTGTGCAAATCCCCGTAGCTGTACGGCGGGCGCTTTAAGAGGTATAGGGGGCGCATGCCCGCCACGTAATGTAGGAGCTGATGCACGTGCCCGGGAGCCGCGATGTCCACCAGGCACCCATGATTGCTCCTGAGAGAGACAGAATGGAGATCTGTCAATGGAAACAGACAGATCTACGTTCTGTCAGGAGAGAGGAGACAGATCTGTTGTTCCTACTGTTTAGGAACAACAACCGGTCTCCTCCTTCAGGCAGTCCCATCCCCCCACAGTTAGAAACACTCCCTAGGACACACATTTAACCCCTTGACCACCTCCTAGTGTTAAACCCTTCCCTGCCAATGACATTTATACAGTAATCAGTGGCTATTTTTATCACTGATCGCCGTATAAATGTCAATGGTCCCAAAAAAGTGTCAAAAGTGTCCGATCTGTCCGCCGCAGTCGCAGTCCCGCAAAAAATCACAGACCGTCGCCATTACTAGTAAAAAAATAATAACAATAAAAATGCCATAAATCTATCCCCTATTTTGAAGACGCTATAACTTTTGCACAAACCAATCACTATACGCTTATTGCAATATTTTTTACCATAAATATGTAGAAGAATACATACCGGCCTAAACTGATGAAGACTTTTTTTTTATTGCAATATTTATTATAGCAGACCGTAAAAAAATATTATGGTTTTTTTTTCAAAATTGTCACTCTTTTTTTGTTTATAGAGCAAAAAATAAAAACCACAGAGGTGATCAAATACCACCAAAAGAAAGTTCTAATTGTGAAAAAAAAAGGACATAAATTTTGTATGGGTACAGTGTCGCACGACCGCGCAATCGTCAGTTAAAGCGACGCAGTGCCATATCACAAAAAAATGGCCTGGTCAGGAAGGGGGTAAATCCTTCCGGGGCTGAAGTGGTTAATTTTGCTTAATTTTGACTGTACATTGGCTGGCAGTGGGATGTTAGCATTAATGAAGTAGTGTACAGTAAAACCTTGGTTTGGGAGTAACTTGGTTTGAGAGCGTTTTGCAAGACAAGCAACATTTTTAAATACATTTTGACTTGATATACAAGCGATGTCTTGATATACAAGTAGCGTCATGTCACAACTGAGTATAAAAGAGAAGAGAGGTGCCTATAAGTGTAGCAATATGGTTACATTTAGGTACAACATTTAGCAACATATTGCTACACTTAGAGGCGCCTCTCTTCTCTTTTATACTCTGTAGCTCCTGCTGGATTTTGCTTCTAATCCCCTTGTGGAGGCTTCCATTTGTGGATGGACATTTTATGGTTACACAACCTATCACATTGCTATAATCTTTTTATATGGACTTGAAAGACCTATGAAGGAATGGTTGTGGAACAAATCAGTTCCCATCATTTCTTATGGGGAAATTTGCTTTGATATACAAGTGCTTTGGATTACAAGCATGCTTCCGGAACAAATTATGCTCGCAATCCAAGATTTTACTATAGTGGTTTAGAAGCAAGTGGTAGTTTGGATGTAAGGATGATGTACGGCCGTTGTGTGGCTTTTTCAGCATACTGCAAAATCTTAGTTTGAACAAAAAACATTCCCCTTTTACTAGTTAAAAACCACAACGTGAATATGGAAAAGAAATTGTAAATGTTTGGGCATTTTATGGTAATCTTAAAAAAAAATAAAAAACTCAAATCTTTCTCCTGATTAGAAGTTTAGTATGGTACATGGGGAAGGATTGGACAATATAAAAGATGGGACCATCACAAGCTCTTGTTATTGTTCACATACCATTTTCAACTTGTTGGTAAATCTCTGTGGAATCCAACGAATTGCTTTCTTTTCTCAGTAAGATGAGTGAAAAGAACTAGAGAGTGCGCATGCACCACTTCTAATACATCAAGGTGATTCACACAAAAAAAGAACAAAAGCAGCAGGTCCCAGCACTACAGGGTGGGGAGATGCCACCTGACCTAATCTTGTCAGGGAGACATCTGCCTGGCTCTTTTATTGTTATCATATCCAAATAAGCCACAGGCTACATCTAATGTGCTTATTTCATTTTAAAACCATTGAAGTGTGGTTGACATAGTCATGTATTGGGATTACTGTCTATTTATATTAGCTTCCAAAATGTCTTTAAGCAGTCTACTTTCTGCTAATTTATGAATCTTGAAACAACAATTCCCTGAGCTTAAAAAAAATGAAGTGGAAAGCAAAGATTCTGATAGACAGTGTAGTAGAGCATTGCACAAATGTTTCAATGAGCCAATGGTAATGTTCTGCACATTCATTAGTCAATTTCATATAAAGACATGAAGGAAAGCAGACCCTAGTGCAAAATCTGAAGCCAGACTCAGCTGATCTGGGATAACTGATGTATAATACTCTATAGTTAATGTTTAAAGCCCTGTACACACAATCGGATTTCCTATGGATTTTAAACCGATGGATTTTTCCATCGGAAATCCGATGAAGCTGACTTCCATCAGTCTTGCCTACACACCGTCAGTCAAAAAAACGATCGTCCCAAACGCGTGACGTAAAACACTCAGACAAGCCAAGAAAAATTAAGTTCTATGCTTCTGAGCATGCGTCGACTTGATTCTGAGCATGCGTGGGTTTTTTATCCGATGAAGTTCCCCACAGACGATAGTAATTTGCTATCGTTTTTTTTTCCATCGGATAAATTTAAAACATGTTCTATTTTTTAACACAGATGGAAAAAAGACCGATGGGGCACATACACGATCGGTTTGTCCGATGAAAAAAGTCCATCGGACTGTTTTCATCTGTAAAACCGATCGTGTGTACAGGGCTTAAGGTTCTGGAGTAGGACCAGAGGAGGGCTGGAGCTCTCCTGCAGCTGCAGGAGAGGTGCGAGGGCCACATGAAATGACCTAGAGGGCCGGATTCGGCCCGTGGGGCTTGTGTTTGACACCTGTGACATAAATCAGTCAGAATCAAGTCGACGCATGCTCAGAAGCATAGAAATTCATTTTTCTTGGCTCGTCGGAGTGTTTTACATCACGGCGTTTGGGACGATTGGTTTTTTGACTGATGGTGTGTAGGCAAGACTGATGGAAGTCAGCTTTATCGGATTTCCGATGGAAAAATCCATCGGTTTAAAATCCATAGGAAATCCGATCGTGTGTACAGGGCTTAACTTTCTGCTTTCAAGCAATGCATCCAGCTTCTTCCCAGCAGCAGCATAAGGAAAGAGGGGAGCACAATGATGTAAGGGAGAGTGGGGGACTCAACTTCTGATGGTGGGTTGGCTCTTAACATCTAATGTAAGGGGAGGGGATGTGCTGGACATCTAATCTTACAGATACAACCGGCCCTTTTGAGGGCAATCATAACGCTGATGCGGCCCACAATGAAATTGAGTTTGACACCCCTGGTCTATGTGGATCACTTTACCCCAGATGCCTGCCTACTTAGATGTGCCTCTTTTTAATCATCAACCATGTGAGTTGCTAAATGTTCTACCTTCATTAAATGTAACTATATTGCTACACTTAGAGGCGCCTCTTTTCTCTTTTATACTCTGTAGCTCCTGCTGGATTTTGCTTCTAATCCCCTTGGGGAGGCTTCCATTTGTGGATGGACATTTTATAATTACACAACCTATCACATTGCTATAATCTTTTTATATGGACTATAAACTGAAGGACTTAAGATATAATGGAAACTCAAATGATTCATTCCACAACCATTTATTCATATGGGAAAATTTGCTTTGATATACAAGTGATCTGGATTACAAGCAAGTTTCTGAAACAAATTATGCTCACAATCCAAGGTTTTACTGTAAGGCCCCTTTCACACTGGGGCAGGCAGGTGCGCTGGTGGTATACCGTAGTTTTTACCATGATATTCGGCCGCTAGCGGTGCGTTTTTAACCCCCGCTAGCGGCCAAAAAAGGTTAATACCGGTATAGCGGCAGTGTCCCATTGATTTCAATGGGAAGGAGCGGTAAAGGAGCAGAATACACACCGCTCCTTCACCGCTCCAAAGATGCGGCTTGCAGGAGATTTTTTTTCCTCCCGCCAGCGCATCGCCTCAGTGTGAAAGCCCTCGGACTTTCACATTGAGAATGCTGGGGCAGGATTATTTCAGGCGTTATTTATGCGCTACTTTTAGCGCTAAAGCGCCTGAAATACTCCTCAGTGTGAAAGGGGCCTTATGCCTACTTTTGCATATGATGAACAATGGCAACAGGGCATAGACAACTTCTTACTTTTGTAGGCAACAAGAAAAGTTTATACATGTTAGGGATTATCAAAACATTATAGAAAAAAAAATGTAAGATATCCATGTATGCTTTACAAATGTGATCAATTTAATAGCAAGAGAAAAATGGTTTGATTTGTAAGCTAAACAATATATATGAAAGCATACCTTTAAATAGAGATTGTATGTCAGTATCCTAAGAGGAGTAACATGAAACAGTACATGGGTGATTCTCAGTTTTTTATCATTTGAACAGCCCACAAGGGACTTCAGGTTCTTGCTATCAGTCAATAAAAACACATTTCCATTGACTTAGATTGTGACAAATGCACAATAAATGGTTGTTGTAATAGTCCCATTATTGCCCATGATTTATGTAAGGCTATAATCATGGCTCAGTATTAGACCTCAATTTTCAGTTTGATTTCACTGCCCACAGTAAAAAAAAAAAATATGAAGCACAACAATTATTTCAACAACTTTCAAAATTCCAGTGGTTTACTAGGCAGTTCAATTGCTATAGAACACCAATGTCACATTTTAGGCCTGGGGTTTTTGAGCTTCTGGGCCTAGAGTATTTTTTTTTCTTTACTCTTTTATTCTAAGATACAAAGCACCTGCATTTCAGCTGGAGTTCAACTTAAAATGTATATTTGCTGTTTCTTTAAGCATTTTTCTTGGTTAGAATATATTTTGCAATATAATGCCTTGATACAGTATGTAATATGTACAGTATTTACTTTAGACAGGATGACATCCATTTGTGAATAAACAAATATATATACAGTATATAAACTCTGTGTGGTTAGGCAATAACATATACGTAAATGCTTTATATTACCTTTTGTTTTCCAAACAGCACTTTTCAAGCAGTTTAATCATTGATTTTTGTAGAACTACTATTGGACACAATTGTGTTTTAATTCTCCATGTTCTAAAATACATATTACCAGTTGCCTGTAGTTTTGTATTTTTGCAGTGCAATAATGCGGTAGCTAAATTGTGAGCACTCTCGTCTTGCAGCTTTGGGTTCATATCCTACAAACTGTAAATTGTGTATGGAGTTGTATAGTATCTCCATTTATGTGTGAGTTTCTTTTAGGTATGGCTCTAGATGTTACATGGGGGTGGTAAGAAAATTGGACTGTAAGTAACTAATGTATAAAAAGTGTGCTGTAAGAACAAAAAATATTGTTACTCATAGCACCCAATCAGAATCATGACAGCGGAACATTATATGCCCAATGCAACGTTTAACCTCTATACAGCTTCTATGATGTAAGGCTGGATTCACACCTATGCATTTTTATTGCTTTTTGCATTTTGCAGATTTGCACTACAGAACATATTCCATAGGAAACCATGTTAAATGGACTGTAGTGCAAATCTGCAAAATTCAAAAACCACAAAAAATGCATAGATGTGAATCCAGCCTAAGTGAAGTGAGGCCCGGGGTGACAAAACAAAGTGACAGAATAACGTAGGGCCGGGCATGACTGTGTGTTTAGTAAGCCAACAAGGGGTTAAGAAATCAAATGGAATGGTAAGGGGAGTGGCTGAGGTAAAATGGTGAGGAGGGGAGGAGCAGTATAAATTAAGGAGGAGGGGGCCTCCCGGGATTCAGTCAGCAAGAAAGAACAGGAGGAGGCAGGTTTTTCTCTGCTCCTCCATACTCAGACCTCATGGCGGACATAGACTTGCTTTTTGCATGGCTGCGGTCGGCGGTGGCGACGAGGGGAGTAGACTGGCTTGAAGCGCAGGTGGGGGGGCTGCTGGAGGAACAGGCGGGTGGGTCACAGGGCGGGGGGGAACCATCACCACGCGCTCGGCGGTCTAGGCCGCCGGCGCGGTATTCACCTGGCCCTGCTAGCAGGGCGCAGCGTCGCCCCAGGAGCCCCCACGCGGACCCGTCGTCCCCCCGGCCAAGCGGGGCTCCGCTTCGGCCGCCGGTGGGGCCGGATGGTCTCCCAGCCAGAGGCGCAGTTTGGGGGGGCGGGGCTACAGGCCGCAATGGTGCGCGGTCAACCGCGACGCAGCGAGTTCAGGCAGATGGTACGGTCCCCTCCTCCTCTCCGGGAACAGCACGGGGGGAGACTCAGCGTGGCAGGTGCAGGGATACGGCCGGTGGGCTGTCCAGGAACGCGGCTGCTGGCTCAGTGGCGGTGGGAAGGTCTGGAACTACAAGGCGGGAGGTCGGACGGGCTGTGGGACCGGCTAGGGGTCCAGCTCGAGGAGGCACGGGCTCTGCAGCAGCGACGGCCGGGTCACAACCGAGAGATCGATCCGGCGCCGGGCCGGGATCCATGGCCGCCAGGCCAACTTCGCCTGGAGGGCTGCTGTCACCGATGACGCGTCCGATGAAGATTGATCGGAGGGTGAGGCGTTTAAGTCGGATGAGGAGGATCGCCAGGAGGTCTCGCCGTCGGGGGAGGTGCCCGCGACGGCTGTGGGGAACGGGCCCAGTCAGCCTGGTAAGTCTATTCTGAGTTCTTCCAATGATTTGTCTGCTGCATTGTGTAAATAGTTGGGGGTGGGGAGTGGGGTTTTGGGGGTCACTGTGTCTCATGCTGTTACGCCCCCGGGTGCCCCTGGGGGGACGGGCACATTGCCTGCCACCCCGGGTACAACGGGTGGCATTCAAGATTTGTTAGGGGGTTTGAGGGATTTGTTACAACGTTTTGCGGGGGGTCCTAGTGTGCCCCCTCAGGCTGGGCCATGGGTGGGGGCGGGATCCGGGGTGGCAGATACCCCCTCAGTGGTGGTGGTCGACCCCCTCACTGCTGGGGCAGGTGTTAGTGGAACGTCGGGGGACAAAGGGGGGGAGCAGCCGGCTCCCAGCAGAGCAGATATTGTCTGAATTGCTGATGCGGCCAGGTGTGAGGTTTATGTGTGCTTTGAGGGGCCGTCGGGGGCGCATTTGAAACAGGAGGTGCGAGAGAAGATCGGAAGGGGTGAGTATGTAGAAATGTTTTCCTTGCATCTTTTCCTTGATTCCAAAAAGGAGGATGAGGAGAAGAGGAGGTACAGACTTATTCCCCGGACATTTGGCAACAGGCTGCAGGCATTTGCTATAATGGCCAGTGTCATTGGGGAGAAGAGCCCGGAACATTGTTCTGCGCTTTTCTGCTATATGGATGCTATCGGGGAGGCTCATAGAGTGTATGGGGGTACGGATTGGCTGCAGTATGACGAACAGTTCCGTCAAAGGCGGGCGGTCTGTCTGGCTCTTAGGTGGGACCACAAAGACATCAGTCTGTGGATGCGTCTTATGTCGTCTCCGCGGGCACCGAGTCAGTTTCTTCGGGGGGGGGGGGTTGCCGGGGGGACATCCACCTCTGGACTGCCGGCTGGAAAGAAATGGGGGTGTGCTGGCAATCTAACGAGGGCACGTGTAAGTTTGGGGGAGCTTGTCGTTTCAAGCACGAGTGCTCCGGGTGTGGGGGGCACCCCCTGGCCCGTTGTTTCAAAAAAGGGAAGCGTGACCGGGAGCCTGCAAACAAGAGGGAGGATGCCAGTGATAGGGGTAAGGATGCAGCCTTTCCTAGATAGGTATCCAGACAGGGCGGCAGCCAGGTTGTTGGCCTCCGGGTTTTCCGAGGGTTTTGTGATACCGTGTTCTTTGACAGAGGTGCCTCCTCTGGCGAGGAATTTACGGTCGGCGTTGGAACACCCGGAGGTGGTTGCTGAAAAATTGGCCAAGGAAGTAGAGCTGGGGCGCATGGGGGGTCCATTTAAAGATAAGCCGCTGCAGGAGTTGGTGGCCTCTCCTCTGGGGGTGGTGCCCAAGAAGGAACCTGGAAAATTCCGCCTCATTCATCACCTTTCCTTTCCTAAGGGGGGGTCGGTGAATGATGCCATAGATCCCGAAGCATGCACAGTGTCCTACGCATCATTTGATGCCGCTGTGCGTTGGGTCAGGCGGTCGGGGGGCAAAATCTGACATTGAATCTGCTTTCCGCCTGTTGCCAGTACACCCAGACAGCTTTCGGCTGCTGGGGTGCTGTTGGCAGGAAGAATTTTATGTGGATAAGTGTTTGCCCATGGGTTGCTCTATTTCGTGGGCCATGTTTGAGGCATTTAGTTCCTTTTTGGAATGGGTGGTGCGGGATGTGTCTGGTTTGGATTCGGTCATCCATTATTTGGATGATTTTCTGTGTGTGGGCCCTCCTTCCTCTAATGTGTGTGCGATTCTGCTGGCTACGTTGCAGCACATTGCGGGACGGTTCGGAGTGCCTTTGGCAGCGGACAAGACTGAGGGCCTATCAACAGAGCTAAGTTTCTTGGGGATAGTGATAGATTCCATGGCGATGGAATGCAGGTTGGTGGTGGATCTGCGGGAGGAAATTAGGGGGATGTTGGGTCGCAGCAAGGTCCAGCTTAGAGCCCTACAGTCCATTTTGGGTAAATTGAACTTTGCCTGTAGAATCATTCCCATGGGCAGGGTGTTCTGCCGACGGCTGTCGGCTGCTACGTCGGGGGTGATTGTCCCGATCCATTTCATTAGACTATCCAGTGCACTGAAAGAGGACTTGCAGGTGTGGCACACGTTTTTGGAGGAATATAATGGACGTTCGCTTTGGATGGAGGGCCCGGTGAGTAACTTTGACTTGGACTTGGTCACGGACGCGGCAGGGTCCACAGGTTTTGGGGCTTTCTTCCAAGGTAGTTGGTGCGCCGGAGCATGGCCCAGCTCCTGGATTGAGGCTGGTTTTGTTAAAAACCTGGTATTACTGGAACTGTTTACGGTGGTACTGGCGATGGAGCTGTGGGGGGACTCCTGTAGAAATTTGAAGATCCGGCTGAATTGTGACAACATGGGGGTGGTCCAAGTCATCAACCGCATTTCCGCATCTTCCATGCCGGTGGTTCGGTTGCTGCGCCACCTGGTTTTACGCTGTCTACAGTTAAACATCTTTTTGTATGCAGTGCACATTCCAGGGGTTGACAACAGGCTTGCTGACGCTTTGTCTCGGTTTCAGTGGGACAAGTTCAGAGAGCTGGCTCCGCAGGCAGACAGAGTCGGGGTTCCTTGCCCGGGGTGGATGTGGGACATTGCTTTGGAGTCGCAGCGGGGTGGATCAGGAAGTCGGTGAGTGGACCGACATGGGCGGCGTACGCCAAGGTCTGGGAGGAATGGTCGGAGTTCACACGGCTAGCGGATGCTGAGCTGGGGGAGGCTGAGATGGGTTGGTTGGTACTGTATTTTGTTGCCAGGCATATGGAAAAAGGTGGGTCGGTTTCGGCCATCGATAAAAAGTTGGCAGGTTTAGCATTTTTGTTCAAATTGCAGGGCGGGACGGATCACACAAAGGGTTTTTGGGTGAAGCAGGGGGTGAAGGGTTACCGCAAGTGCCACTCCAGCAAGGATACCCGTAGGCCGGTTTCCTTCTCGGTCTTGCAGGATATTTGTGGGACTCTGGATTCAGTGTGTTCTTCGGGGTATGAGGTGGTTCTGTTTCGCAACGGCTTTTGTAATGGCGTTTTTTGGGGCATTTCGGGTAGGTGAACTGGTGAGCCCAGCTAAGGCAAGGGCGGGGGGCATGATGCTGGGGAATGTTAAGATTGATGGGGAGAAAGTTGTTTTTAGGTTGCGCCGGTCAAAAGTAGACCAGCTAGGGATAGGGGTTAGTGTGGTGCTATATTCTTTACCGGGTTCGGGGGTTTGCCCGGTGGGAGTGGTGAGGGAGTTCTTGGGGGTACGCCCGTCGGTGGGGGGGCCGTTACTGGTACATAAGGATGGGGGTTTTTGTTTCGAGGTTCCAATTCACAGCGATGTACAGAAAATGTTTGTGCGCAGCGGGGTTCAATGACGAAAGTTTTGCCTCGCACTCCTTCCGCATCGGGGCGGCTACTGAGGCGGCTCGGTGCGGGTTAGATGAGGCGGCGGTTCGAAGGATTGGGTGTTGGGAATCGAGGAGATTCCGTTCTTATATCCGTCCACACCTTTTGGGTGACTAAGATGGTATGGGTATGCAAGGTCTGGGGGGGGGGGGAGGTGCAGGTGGCTACTGGGTTTTTTCCTGATGTTATGTGGGAAATTGGTTGTTAACATTGTTGTTTGTTTTATTTCAGATGGAGGTCAATCACGTCTTGTCTGGATTTTAGGACATTCCTATGTTTATTGGGCTGCCAGGAGAGTGGATATGAGGCCAGATGGTAGGCAGCTGGGCATCCCTCGGAGGGAGGCTCGGATCAGGTGGATGGGCGTACCAGGGATGGGGTGGGGCAGGGTGCTGCCGGAAGTGCAGCACTATGCTAGACTCGATAGACCTCCGAACATTATGGTGCTTCATTTGGGAGGGAATGATTTAGGTGTTAGACCGATTGGGGAACTGATTGCGGCCGTTAAGGCGGATTTCTTGACACTCCGCTCGGCTTTTCTGTCCATGTTGCTGGTTTGGTCCGACATTATTGCACGACCTGGCGCATGGCAAGGTCGGTAGATAGGCTCAACAAGGCCAGGATCAAAGTAAACAAGGTGGTGGGTAGATTTGTGGTGAGAAACGGGGGTTTGGTCATTAGGCACACAGATTTGGGGATTAATGTGGGTATGTACCTCTGAGGAGATGGTGTTCACCTATCCGAGGTGGGTATAGATCTTTGGGCGCTGGGTCTCCAGGACGGGATTCAGCGGGCCCTGCGGGTGTGGAGGGGCCCTTAAGGGTAAGGTGTTATCCTTGCGGGCTGTGGCGGTGTCCTTGGTCTTTGATGGTGGCAGATAACAGATGTGATGGAAGTGGTGGGGGGCTCATCTGTGGTATGGGCCCCTCTGGGGTTATTCCAGTGGAACGGTGTCTGCTGGAATACGGTTATGGTTGCACTGTGGAAAACAGTGGTTGTCTCCGAGCTGGTTATACGGCTGGAGGCCTGGTACAGTAAAAAGGTACCGCAGTGCAGTGGTGGTAAAAAGTTTAGCAGGGTTGCCGTCAAAGACCAACAGGCTGGTGTTAAAGAAGTTGTTTGGTTAAAATGTTAAGTTAAAAGTATTGGAAATTATTATTTAATAAATTAATTATTGAATTTATTTAATAAATAGGCTGTTATGGCCATTTATACTCCAAAACCTGTGTGTCTCTTCATTAATAGAGGTTTAAGGGGGATAAGTGATGTTAAAGGTCATAGGTAAAGGTGGGGTTATCTGGACTACACTAGTCATGGCAATAGTGCAGGCCTAACCATATTCATTCACTTTTTTATTTTATTTTTCCATATATTATTTGTCGTATTTTTACAGGTAAATTAAAGAGGCAAATATAATATCAGCAAAAAACAAAACAGTTCATAAAGTGTCACACTGGGCCATATATAGATGCCTGATAGCAATCTGTTACAGAGAGAGTGTTAATTGAACAGTATAGAGCAAAAATAGATTATCTCTGCTCTATATTCCTATAGGTTACATATGCATAGTGAGAGAACTGTGCTTATCTTTATTTGTCTGTAAAAGGTAGAAAAATAACTAGTAATTAAAATTTAGGCTGGGTACACACATGCTGCGGCCACGGTCCACAGCAGGGGTCTGCTTCCTCCCTGTTCACCGATTCAGGTGGGAATCAGGTCTGAATTTTTGCCTGAATTCGCACCTGAATCTGAACTAAAGACGCACTGGACCCTTTCCAAATGCGGACCGCGACCTCCCCAGAGCTGTGTGAACAGGCTCCATTGCGAGCCGGTCACACTCTCCTATCATGCGAATTGGATGCAGCCAAACCCACTTCCAATTCGCATAAGTGTTAACAAGGTCTAAGAATCTGTTACATGAAAATAAAAATCAATACTCCCAATGAATCCAGCGAGAAAGTGAATAAAGTCTAACTCAATTATCACAACCTAACAAAATAGCATACCCCACGTATAACAATAAAACAATAAAGATGGCTGAATCTGAAAAAACAGCCCAACTGCTGCTCGCACTTATCAGTGTTTCCACAACTCACACCTCAGTCTGTAAATTATATATGTACCAGTGCAGCGCAATTCATTTATATATCTCCAAAATGTGATGAAATAAGCAATAAAAAAGAAGATGGAAAAACATAAAAAATAAACGTCTCTCTTTGTCTCTTAAATCAATTTGTATAAAAATGTCCTCCTGTCCATCACCGCTGTGCAATATATGTGAGAATTAATCTTCCACAAAAAGTGTTCAGTGAATTGAGGAAAAGTAAACTCTGACCACTCAGAAGAATTAAATCCAGGCGAAGGAGGTGAAATACGGAGATATCTGGAGGAGGAGTGGATAAGGTGGGTTGTCTTCTTATAGAGGTGGTGGTTCACTGAACACTTTTTGTGGAAGATTTGTTGTCACGTATATTACACAGCGGTGACAGACAGGAGAACATTTTTATACACATTGATTTAAGAGACGAAGAAAAATGTTTATTTTTTATGTTTTTCCATCTTATTTTTTATTGCTTATTTCATCACATTTTGGAGTTATATGAATAAATTGCGATGCACTGGTACATATATAATCCCTATGAATCCAGGTAGACTGAATTTGCTACAGGACATACAAGCTGGCAGGAGTAACCATTGCATGTAAAGGGCAAACCAAATATTCAACCCATCTAGCTGATGAAATAACTGCAGCGACTAGGGAGAAAACGGAAAATTGTATACTCACCTTTCCGTAAGTTTCCCTTCATGGCAGCATACACCTTTGGGTTGTGGCTCCGCCTCCACAACCTGATAGGACCGTTTAGCTATTAAGCCCAGAGAGGGCCCCCGCCCAGGTATTCTCAGTATATATATACCTCACCTCAGACGGGTGGGCATCTGTATGCTGCCATGAAGATGCGTCAGGAAAGGAAAATTACGGAACGGTGAGTATACAGCTTTCCCTTTTCCTATTGCATCATGGCAGCATACACCTTTGGGTGAATAACTCGCAAACTGGGTGGGTCTGAGCATAAAGAAATTTTTTTATTCACATGGAATAGAGGTGTTGGACTGAATAATTGCTCGTTCCAAACTCTGCCGTGGACAATATGGCAGAGTCCACCTTGTAATGGGATATAAAGGTGTTTTTGGAAGACCAAGTTGCTGCTCGGCAAATAGTTTTAGGATACCCTGAAGTGCGCCCAGAAGGTCGCCATTGCCCTTGTGGAATGTGCCTTCAAGCCCTCAGGTATTTGTATTTGACTCAGTGAGTAAGCCTTTATAACGGTCTTCACCAGCCATGCTGCGATGGTGCGAGAGGTTGCTGCTTGCCCTCTCCTAAAGCTGTGTGGGATGACCAGGAGGTTTTCCGACTTCCTAAGGTCGTTGGTTGTTGAAAGGTAGGCTAGGATGTTGGTTCTTACATCCAGCGGATGTGGATCCCCTTGTTCTGTGGAGAGAGACGGAAGGTTTATCTCCTGATCGAAGTGGAAGGAGGATGATATCTTCGGGATAAATCGATCAGAAGGTCTTAAGACTATTTTGTCTGGGTAGACGATTAGGTATGGCTCTTTCGCCAATAGAGCCTGCATCTCTGAGACTCTCTTGGCCGATGTTATTGCGATTAAGAAGGTGACCTTGAGTGTTAAGTCCCACAAGGAGATGTTTTCCAACGGAAAGAATGGTTCATGTGATAGAACTTCTAGTACAACCGAAAGATCCGAGGTCAGAAAGGAAGGCTTTCTGGGGGGCCTTATCTTTAGGCAGGCCCTCTGGAGCTGAATGACTAGAGGCTCTTGCGCCCATTTGACTCCTGTCATGGCTGATACGTGGACTTTCAAGGTACTTGACCCAAGGCCTTTCTCTAAGCCTAACTGGGGAAACTCAAGGATTTGCACAACTGTTGGAGATGATGGGTTCAAGGCTTGTTTCTGTGCGACTGAGAGAAACTTCTCCCAGATCCTCTTGTAGGTACTGTTGGTGGTGCTTGAAGAAGAGTCTCTACCACTTTTTGAGAGCAACCTTGGTCTAAAAACCTAGCCCTTTCAATCTCCAGGCTGTCAGATGCATCCTTTCGGGGGATGGATGAAGAAGTTTCCCCTGAGAGAGTAGATCTGCTGCTGGTGGAAGCGGTAATGGTCTCACTGTATTTAGCTGAAGGAGAGTGGTGAACCATGGTCGCCTCGGCCAAAAAGGAAGGACTGCTATTATTGTAGATGCTGACCTCTTGAGCCTGAGAAGAAATCTCGGTATGAGAGGTGTCGGGGAAATATGTAACCCAGACAAAAGTTCCAGTCGTGCTGTAGGCAGTCCGTCCCCTCCGCTAGTGGGCAGGGGATTCTTGTCAGATACCTCCGGCACTTCGCATTGTCTCGTGTCGCTGCTAAGTCTATATCTGACATGCCCCACATTTGGGTTGTGAGGGAGAAAGCTTGATGGCTCAGAGCCCATCCGTTATTGGAAATGAAGCTTCTGCTTAGCGTGTCGGCCAGCTGGTTCTGGGCTCCTGGAACATACATCGCCCTTAACCGTGACAGATTCACCTGCACCCATTCGAGAAGTGGGCGGACTTCCTGCATCATGGAGCGACTTCTAGTGCCTCCTTGCCTGTTGATATAGGCAACTGCCACCCTGTTGTCCATCTTCAACAGGACTTCAGGAGAGGACTGAAGGCCAGGAGAGCTTGGAACGCTGCTTTAATTCCTAGGATGTTCGATACTACATCCTGTGTCTCGAAAGACCAAAGACCTTGGACGGCGAGTTGCTGGTAGTGCTCCCCAGCCCTCCCTGCTGGCGTCCGAAGTGATCACCTCTTGGGGAGGCGTAACTATGCGCTTGTACCTCTTTAGGTTGTGCAATCGGGTCCACCACCAGAGAGATTGCTTGACTTCCTTTCGGATCGTGATTCATTGAGACATTGATACACCGTTCCATTGCCTCAAAAATTATGTTTGGAGTGGTCTTGTGTTCCATTGGGCCCATTGGACCATTGGAATGGTTGCTGATAGCGACCCTAGGATGCTGAGACACTCTCTGGCTGGGAGTGTTGTGGATAAGAGTAACCTCTTTGTCTTTTGGATTATGATGGCAATTTTCTCCTGTGGAAGCTCGATGGTGTTGAGTCGGGTATCCAGTTCTGCCCTCAGGAAGATCATTCTCTGAGTGGGTTGGAGATTGCTTTTCTTCCAGTTTATCAGCCACCCAAATTTTTGCAGGGTGGACGTTAGAGTATTTTGATGGAGCAAAAGGGACTCCTGGTTGTCCGCGAGCAGTAGGATGTCGTCCAGATAATTGTGGACTCTCAACCCTTGCTCCCTTAGTAGGGCTATCACTGGCAGCAGGACCTTGGTGAATATTCTGGGAGCGGTAGAAATTCCAAACGTAAAGCTTTGAAATTGAAAGTGTTGATGATTTACAGAGAAGCGGATAAACTTCTGAAATGCAGTGTGAATAGAAACATGTAGGTAAGCGTCCTTTAAATCCACAGAGAGCATCCAGTCGCCGATATTTATGGCATAGAGGATTGATTGTAAGCTTTCCATCTTGAATGTCTCCACTAGGATTGATCCATTGAGATTTTTTAGATCTAGGACGGGGCGCAGATCCCCGGTCTTTTTCTTCACCAAAAACAGAGGAGAGTAGAAACCTTTCCCCCTTTGTGGTGGTGGCCTGCTTTTGGATTAGATCTTGGACATATTCTGTCAGTACAAGCTTCTTTTCCCGAGATGTTGGAAGTCTGGTTGTGACGAACTGGTCTCTGGGAGGTCGATTCTTGAACCTCCATCTGTGTCCGTCCTGGACAGTAGCTACTGTCCATGGGTCTTTTATTATCTCCGCCCAGACCTGCTTGAAGTCCTTCAGTCTGGCTCCTACTACAGCTGGTTGGGCGGACGCACCTTCAAAAAGACTTCTGGTCCCCTGTGGCAGGGGTCTTGGATTTTTGGAGTTTCAGTAAGGATGATTGTGGATTCTTCCAATTTTTTCTGTACTCCCTGCCGGGCTTGTAGGATTTAGCCTCCTTTTATCTGTCTGGGAGGTTTCGTCTGAAGGTAGGCGGCCTTTGTTGCCTAGGCCTTCTGTCTGAAGGAACGAGTCCTGATTTTCCGCCGGTGACCTTTGAAATGGCCGAGTCCAGCTTTTCTCCGAAGAGGTTTGTGGGATCTTACACCAATTAGACTTTGAGGAGTGGTCTGCTCACCACGGTTTTAGCCAGAGTGCCCTCCTGGCCATCACTGAGCTTAGCATTGCTCTTGATGTTGATTTTATCATGTCTACAGAGGCCTCTGCAACAAAATCGCCTGCAAGGCCAAGTTCCTGGAGAGCTGCGATTACTCTCTCTTGTTCCACGCCTTCTGCTACCAATTTCTCGGCGTTGGAGGACCAGCTTGAGATAGCTCTTCCCACTGCTGCTAGCGTTATTGCTGGCCTGCAGGCACCGTCTGCAGATAGGTAGGCTCTCTTAGATCCAGATCGATCTTTCTGTCTAGTACATCTTTAAAAGTAACCGCATCTTCTATTGGAAGTGTTACATGCCTGGCGAGGCGCATCAGGGAAGAGTCTACCACTGGTGGCATTACTAGTGGGTTGACACTAGACTCCTTTAGCGGATACAGTTTGGCAAGTCTATTGCTGAGACTGGTCTTCTTCTCAGGTTTTTGCCATTCGTCTTTGATTAGGTTTTCCAGCTCATCGATAAATGGGAAGGTTTCTGGCTCTTTTTTAAGGTTTGGAAAATATTTATTTGCTTTTTGCAGAGTTTCTTTTTCCTCCTCCCATTCTATAACTTCCTTTACTGACTTTATGAAGGGTTCTATTAGTGCAAAGTCAAATCCAGTGGATACCTCCAAGTCCTCATTGTCAGATAGGGGGTCTGACTTTCTAGATGTGGAGGGAGTCGCAGATGAAGTGCCTTATACTGATCTGCTTGTTTCAGACTCTGCGATTTGCAGGGATGTGTCTCTAGCCGGCTCTCTGCTTAGATCTCTTTCTCTGGTTGCTTCATCTAAGCACGTGCGACAGGCCAGCTTTTCTGGAAGTGCTATGGCACCGCAGACCCAGCATGAATTCCATGATGGGTGGGGACACAGAGGGAGGAGAGCGTCTGCGTGTAGGAGACCTCCTGTAGTAGGAGTGGCTGTGCCGTGAATGAGATTTTGTACGGCTCCTCCTGCGACTTGAGTGACTTCTCCTGCTGCGTGTGCGACTTCTACCGCGGTCTGAGCGGCTTTGTCTATAACTTGAGCGGCTTCTTCTAGATGGCTCTTTTCGTCTTGAATCTGACGATCTGGCCGACCTGATAGGGCTGTCCAATTTAGACAGCATTAGTGACAGGCTCTCTTTTTCAATCTTCACTACTTACCAGTCTTTCCCCCCCCCCCTTACCTAGGCTGGTGATGGTCTACTGGGGCAGCGACCTCCATGAGGAGTGATGGTGTCCCACCTACAACAGACAGTAGGAATAAACATGCAGGCAGCCAGTAAGGAGAAACCAAGAAAGGAAGAGAGACCCGATAAGCTTACCTGAAAGGAGGAGGGAGAGGAATCAGTAGTGCAATCTATCCCACTGGAAAAACGCTGGTGACAGGTGCAGTGTTCAGGCAGAAAAGGGAAGAAAAATGTAGATTTTTAAAACTGCCGCCGCCGTCGCTCGGTGATGAAGTCATGACCGCGCATGCGCCGTAGCGTCGCAAACAAGCCAGCGCCATCTTGGAATCTGGCTAAAGGGAATCCCAGCGTGAACCCACCTGTCCGCGCATGCGCGGAAGTGACTGGGCGCTCTGCATCATTGTGCTGTGCCTGCCGTGGAACTACAGGGCGCAGAAACCCTGTTTTTGTGTAAAAAGGCATAGGAGAGCTGGAGGCCGCTATGGAGACCTATTTAAGGTCTGTGAGGAAGCTGGCAATATCCCTGGGATCGGATTGTGGAGGGACTACAAGGCTCAGGAAGCGCAATGCTGGAAGAAGTGCACAGAAGAGCTGGAGGCCGCTGCAAGGATAAACCTGTTTAAGGTTTGTGTAAATGCTGGCATTATACCCCTGAGACCATCAGAGTGGGGGTCCTTCCATAGAGCTCATTTAGAGGCTGTACAGGAGAGGACTTCCACCCAGGAGATGCTAGAACCTGGCTGGGGCGAAAACGGTAAGGGGGTGCTTCATCTTAATGTCCTTGTCAGGTGAGGAAAAAAGGGAGAATACCTGGGCGGGGGCCAAAGGTGTATGCTGCCATGATGCGACAGGAAATGAAGAGACAGTTTACTAACAAATAGGCTGCTGGGAAGGTAAAGCCCCGTCCGTACACACGGTCGGACTTTTGGCCAACAAACTTCATTTTGAGCAAGTTGGACCAACAATCCGACCGTGTGTATGCTCCATCGGACAAACTTTTTTTGTTTTTTGTTTTTTTAATCGGACAAAAGTTCGGTCTGCAAACTGACACACTTTTGGCCAAGAAAAGTCAGATGGAGCAAAGTCCGACTGTGTGTACAGAAAACCATCAGACTTTTGTCCGATGGACAAAACAAATAATGTTAAAATCAACCAACAATATCAGAAGTTGACCAAAGGGTGGCGGTAAAGAGCAGAAAAGAGCAGAAAAACCATGCGATGTTGGAAGAAGTTTTGGGAAAGTTTGCAGAAAAGTCCTGTGGTGTGTATGCTATGGGTGGTCCCGGCCAACTCCGTTCAAAAATCCACGGAAAAGTCCAATGGAAGTCCGACCGTGTGTACGAGGCTTAAGTCTATTCCAATAATGGTATGCTTTAAAGTGGTTGTAAACCCTTACAGACCACTTTTTACTACAGGTAAGCCTATAATAAGGCTTACCTGTAGCTACCCCGGATATCTCCTAAACCTGCACGAGTTAGGAGATATCCCCTGTATCAGCATGTGCCGATGTCATCGACACATGCGCACTGAAGCAATGGCACATTCGTGCTGTTGTTTCAGGTAGTGTGACTTCATCGCAGCTCTGGTCAATCTCAGCGCCGGAGCCCGCGATACCTGGAAGTAACTCTGGGAGTGATGTCGCCGGGTGGAGCTGTGTACTGGGACCACTGTGGGGGCTTCGATCTAAGGTGAGGATTTCATATTGAGCTAGTATGCTATGCATACTAGCTCATTATGCCTTTGTCTTGCAGGGTTTTTTTTGTTTTGTTTTTTGTGGGTTTACAACCACTTTAACACAAAAAGTGACCCTTTGCTGACAGGGTCACCTTAAAATAGGGGAGCAGGAATAGTATAGTGCCTGTAGAGTCAGTTGAGTTGATAAGGAGCTCCTTTGATTCAACCTCTTCCATCTACAAAAAAGCATCTGCTGAGAATATGCAAGGAAGATTGAAGTGGAAAGTGGCACATTTTGACAAAAGAGGGTGGTAAGTAACCAGAGACTCTATGGAGTTGATTTACTAAAACTGGGGAGGGCAACACTTGGTGGAGCTGTGCATGGTAGCCAATCAGCTTCTAACTTCAGCTTGTTCAATTAGGCTTTGACAAAAAAAAATAAAAAAATGAAGCTGATTGTTTTTTATGCAGGGCTGTACACGATTTTGCACTCTTTAGTAAATCAATCCCTGTGGCTCACATATGAGACAGATAATTACAGCATCTCTCTGTGTTGTCTTTATCCAGCTGGGAAAAAGAAACTAATAGCCAGCCAACAGTTATGCCTGTTGAAAAAGAAAATTGTATTCCAATAACTCTATGCAGTAAATGCATTTAGTCATAGCATTCAGTACCTTGATCCCTTTATTTCATATGCATTCATTCTTTTCTCTCCATTTACACACAGGCTGTTCAGCAAAAGTGACAAGGACGGGGTCAAGGCAATCTGTAAAACTACCAGCAGTGTTTTTAATGGTCACCTTTTATTTACACGGTTTAAAACTTTGTTAAAGAAAAAGCACTTGTAGCACTACCACCGTAGGAGCTGCTGGTTATATTTTTGGGTCATGCCGTTACCAGTCTGTTCCACCGTATCCGTCATAGGGGTTTCATTGAACAGTTTTTCACAGATACCAACACATAGACACATAGAACAGTTTTTCACAGCACCAACACATAGACTCTTTTCCAATGGTTTTATTAAAGAAATGTCAATTAGAGGGATGGAGGGTTAGGGGAGATTCAGGTACCTTGCTTTGCGGATCACGGGTACTTCCTAATCCAGAGGACAAACAGTTTCCTCTCTGGATATAGCAACCACCGGATAGGCCTCTCTCACTGACTTAGCAGCCGGTATGGTGCTCGGTCAAAAGTCTCTGCCACAGACTTAAAGAATACAAATAGTCTCTGCCACAGACTTGAAGAATACAAACAGTCTCTGCACAATCCTCTACCACAGGATTGATCCAGAACTTTTGCAAAGTTTAAGTACAGTCACACAGTACCAGTTTCTTTCAGCCAAGCCGGCGATACTGTGAGGTAGATGGGTCGGGATGCGTCCTCCAATTGAGTCTCCAGGCTCTTCCCGAGGCACCAGCCTTTTTGCTCAGTCCTCTCCTGGGAAAAGTCCTCCCCTGGTTTCCTCAATTGCTTGGCTTCTTCCCGCAGGCAAGACAGCAAAGGACCACCCCTGACTAGTAGGCCCCAGAACTCCCCGGGCCTACTTCCAGTAATGAGGCCTCGGGCCAGCCGGCCCTGAGGCAGTAAACTGCTATGGCACACCTTA
The DNA here is from genome assembly GCA_029206835.1 of Rana muscosa. NCBI lineage: Eukaryota > Metazoa > Chordata > Amphibia > Anura > Ranidae > Rana > Rana muscosa. The sequence goes on along the minus strand of CM055122.1, from coordinate 59,481,320 downwards.
GGCCAGGAGGGCCATCAGCTCAGAGAGACCCGGGAGAAGGTGTCTGTCCCTTAAGTACCCTCTCCCAGAATGCACAGCGGGGAGACCAATCCTACTGAGCGGTTTCTGGGCAAGAGGTACTCAATACATCCAGCCTGCTGCATTTCCAACCTTGACCTGTGGTGACAGCGACACCCACCGTCAAGTGGAAAAAATGCGCAACACAGCTGGATTGGAACAGAAACCAGCAATTTACACAATTATTCTGACCTAAACTACAGCTCAGACAACTAAATTTACACATAGCGTCTACCCAATAGGAGCAGGCCGCTACACACTGTTGATTCAAGTTTTTAAGCACCCATAGCTATGTTATATTCTGTAACTATCACTTTTGCTGGACAGCTTGACATAAATATAGAGAAAAATATAAATAAAACGCAAGATAAAAATAATGAATATACTACTGTTCATACCATTAAAAGAGAACACACTTTTTTTTGTAATAGTGTTCTTTTCCAGGGAAACACAATGAATACATTTTTTAATAACTAATTGATTAGCACTAAATATTGAGTTACAGTGCCTTGAAAAAGTATTCATACCCCTTGAAATTTTCCACACAATGTCATGTTACAACCAAAAATGTAAATGTATTTTATTGGGACAGATAGACCAACACAAAGAGGCATATAATTGTGCAGTGGAAGGAAAATGATAAATGGTTTTCAATTTTTTTTACAAATAAACATCTGAAAAGTATGGGGGGCATTTTTATTCAGCCCCCTTTAGACCCCATACACACTATACAACTTTTGTTGTCTGATTTCCTTTAGATTTACCAAAACCATGTAGTGCAAGGGCCTGCCTGATTGCATGCAAATTGAAAAAAAAATTAAGGTTTACCTCATATTATATGGTTTTGGTAAATCTGAAGGAAAAAATCTACAGACAATTGTATAGTGTGTATCCAGCTTTAGGCCGGGTTCACACTGGGGCGACAAACGCTCCGACATTGGGAGCTCATGTCGCATGATGAGTGAAAATCAATGTTTCCCTATGGGAGCCGTCTTAACTGGTCCGACACATGTCGGTCCGACTTTGAAAATGCTCCCTGTACTACTTTGGTCCGACTTTGATCCGACTTTAGCCCATTGACTATCATTGAAGTCGGATCAAAGTCGGACCGCAGTCTTGCATGATCCGACTTTGGCATGCAACTTGTGCTCTGCTGCTCTTGAGGGGGAACTCCAGGCCAAATTTTAAATAAAAAACCGGCATGGGTTCCCCCTTCAGGAGCATACCAGGCCCTTGGGTCTGGTCTGGATTTGAAGGGGAACCCCTACGCCGAAAAAACGGCGTGGGGGTCCCCCCAAAATCCAAACCAGACCCTTATCCGAGCACGCAACCTGGCAGGCCGCAGGGGAAGAGGGGGGGGACGAGAGAGCGGCCCCCCTCCCTCCTGAACCGTACCAGGCCGCATGCCCTCAACATGGGGGGTTTGGTGCTCTGGGGCAAGGGGCCGACCTGCGGCCCCCCCCACCCAAAGCACCATGTCCCCATGTTGATGAGGACAGGGCCTCTTCCCGATAACCCTGGCCGTTGGTTGTCGGGGTCTGCGGGCGGAGGCTTATCGGAATCCGGGAGCCCCCCTTTAATAAGGGGGCCCCCAGATCCCGGCCCCCCACCCTATATGAATGAGTATGGGGTACATCGTACCCCTACCCATTCACCTGGTGGAAAAAAAATGTCAATAAAAAACACACACAGCTTTTTAAAGTAATTTATTGCACAGCTCCGGGGGTCTTCTACCGACTTCGGGGGTCTCCGGTGTCGTCTCCGCGCTCTCCGGTTCTTTCTTCTGCCGGGCCTCCGATATCTTCTTCCAGCTCTTTTGCCAGTGGGGCCCGGTCTTCTCCGTCGCCTTCTTCTTCTCCCACTCTCCGGTTCTTCTCTCGCTCTCCGGTTCTTTCTTCCGCCGGGCCTCCGCTATCTTCTTCCAGCTCTTTTGCTAGCGGAGAGGCCCGGTCTTCCCGTCGCCTCGTCCGTCTCTCCGTTGTCCTTCTGCCGGCCCCTCCACTATCTTCTTCCAGCTCTTTTGCTAGTGGAGGGGCCGGTCTTCCCGTCGCCGTCGCCGTCTTCTTCTCTCTTCTCCTCTTCAATGTTGACTCGTCGCTTCCTCCCGCTGTAATACTGGCTGTTCGCTCCGCTCCGAATTAATATAGGCTTCTCATGACGTCACAGTCACATGCTCCGGGTGGCTCCGGAGCATGTGACTGTGACGTCATGAGAAGCCTATATTAATTCGGAGCGGAGCGAACAGCCAGTATTACAGTGGGAGGAAGCAACGTGTCAACATCAAAGAGGAGAAGAGAGAAGAAGACGGCGACGGCGACGGGAAGACCGGCCCCTCCACTAGCAAAAGAGCTGGAAGAAGATAGTGGAGAGGCCGGCAGAAGGACAACGGAGAGCCGGACGAGACGACGGGAAGACCGGGCCTCTCCACTAGCAAAAGAGCTGGAAGAAGATAGCGGAGGCCCGGCAGAAGAAAGAACCGGAGAACGCGGAGATGACACCGGAGACCCCCGAAGTCGGTAGAAGACCCCCGGAGCTGTGCAATAAATTACTTTAAAAAGCTGTGTGTGTTTTTTATTGAAATTTTTTGTCCACCAGGTGAATGGGTAGGGGTACGATGTACCCCATACTCATTCACATAGGGTGGGGGGCCGGGATCTGGGGGCCCCCTTATTAAAGGGGGGCTCCCGGATTCCGATAAGCCCCCGTCCGCAGACCCCGACAACCAACGGACAGGGTTGTCGGGAAGGGGCCCTGTCCTCATCAACATGGGGACAGGGTGCTTTGGGGTGGGGGGGGCGCAGGTCGCCCCCATGCCCCAGAGCACCAAACCCCCCATGTTAAGGGCATGTGGCCTGTTACGGTTCAGGAGGGAGGGGGGGCGCTCTCTCGTCCCCCCCTCTTCCCCTGCGGCCTGCCAGGTTGCGTGCTCGGATAAGGGTCTGGTTTGGATTTTGGGGGGGGACCCCCACGCCGTTTTTTCAGTGTAGGGGTTCCCCTTCAAATCCAGACCAGACCCAAGGGCCTGGTATGCTCCTGAAATGGGAACCCATGCCGGTTTTTTTTATTTAAAATTTGGCCTGGAGTTCTTCCTCAAGATTCATACCAAACACAGTGCCTGCTATTGGCGGGGATCAAAGTCGGATCCCCGTTCATTGAAAGTCGGACATACGTCGGCTTCATGTCGCGGGGCAAAGACGGATCCAAAGAAGGATGGCTGTCGTGTCGCACTAGTGTGAACCCAGCCTTACTCTGATACCCCTAACTAAAATCTAGTGGAACCAATTGCCTTCAGAAGTCATCCAATTAGTAAATAGAGTCCACCTGTGTGGAATTTAATCTCAGTGTAAGCCCTCATTCACATTGGAGCGTATTGTCATGTGATTTGACAGGCCAAATCGCAGTCTATTGCCGGCAATGACACAGTTTCAATCAGTGCAACACCGACTGATTTGCAAAAGTGGTTCCTGTGCTACTTTTGCCGATTTTGGGTGCGACTTTAATAGACATCTGTGCATGAAACCACACAGATGTCTTTCAAATCACGCTGACCTGCTACTTTGATGCTACTTTGAAATCGTGCTATTTCACTTGAAGTAGCGCAATTTAAATGTGAACCAGGGCTAAATACAGCTTTTCTGTGAAGCCCTCAGAAGTTTGTTAGAGAACCTTAGTGAACAAACAGCATCATGAAGGCCAAGGAACACACCAGAAAGGTCAGGGATAAAGTTGTGGAGAAGTTTACCTACTGTACTTACGGACCACCTGCCGTAATAATACATCGAATGTTTGACGTTAAAGATAGCTATCATAACCCTGGTATCTTTTTAAACGACAAGCGGAATTTTCGATAGAAACTTTTTCCGTCTGAAAAATAGAGATCCTGCTCTCAATCTTTTGTTGGCGGAAATTCCGACAGAAAAAGTCAGATGGAGCCTACACACGATCGGAATTTCTGACCAAAAGCTCACATCTGACTTTTCTTGTCGGAATTTCCGATCATGTGCACCCGGCATTAGAGTCTGCAAAAGACTTGAGACTGGGGCAGAGGTTCACCTTCCAGCAGGACAATGACCCTAAACACACAGCCAGAGCTACAATGGAATGGTTTAGATCAGCAGTCTCCAAACTTTCTGAACAAAGGGCCAGTTTACTGTCTTTCAGACTTTGAGGGGGCCGGATTGTGGCCAACACAGTCGAAAATGTCGAAAATGCCCTGGCATCAATGGGAGTAAACCTTGCCCCACCATTGGTATTAGTGGGAGGAATATTGTTAGAAATGGTGCCCCATCATTGGTGTCATTGGGAGGAACAGTGCCCCATCATTGGTGTCAGTGGAAGCAATAGTGCTTCATCATTGGTGTCAGTGGTAGGAATAGTGCCCTATTGTTGGTATCAGTTATGGGAATTATACCCCATTGTTGGCGTTAGTAGAAGGACTAGTGCCTTGTGTCAGTGGGAGGAATAGTACCCTAAGGGCCTGAAAAAGACAAGCAAAGGGCCACATCTGGCCCCCGGGCCGCAGTTTGGAGACCACTGGTTTAGATCAAAGCATATTCATGTATTGGAATGGCCCAGTCAAAGTCCAAACCTAAATCTAATTGAGAATCTGTGGCAAGACTTGAAAATTGCTATTCACAGACGTTCTCCGTCCAATCTGACAGAGCTTGAGCTATTTTGCAAAGAAGAATGGGCAAAAATGTACTGTAATTCTCTAGATGTGCAAAGCTGGTAAAGACATATCCAAAAAGACTGAATATGTGGTGGATCCTGCTGCATTAAAAGTCTACGTAATCCTTGTAGTTCCACAGCTGTGTGCTGTGGCAAACAAGAGAGGGGAGAGTAAAGGAAGTCCAGTGTGTTCGGGCCAGCCTAAGGCAGAGAAGCAGAAGCAATTATCTAGGATATGTAACAGAAGAAAAGAATGCAGGCGCCTCTGAGTGTGGACTGTTTCATATACAGTAAACCACAATAGTAAAAGGTCACTTTTTAATACTCAATGACAGGCACATTTTTAATGTGTATGGTCTGGTGATACATCCATTGCACTGGGCCGCAGGAAGAGTCAACCTGGCTGCTCTGACTGTCCTGACTGGCAAGATGGTGGTGTGAGGAAAGCCAAGAGAGAGGGGTGAAACGCTCGAAAACGCTTTGCAAACACGCCAGTGATGTCATCCCGACCAGCTCTGCGGTCCAGAGAGCGTTTCACCCCTCTCTCTTGGCTTTCCACCTGCACACCACCATCTTGCCAGTCAGGACAGTGGACAGAGCGGCCAGGGTGACTCTTCCTGCGGACCAGTGCAATGGATGTATCACCAGACCATACACATTAAAGATGTGCCTGCCATTGAGTTTTAAAAAGTGAGTTTTTACTATTGTGGTTTACTATATATGTAACAGTCCACACTCAGGTTGCGCCTGCATTCTTTTCTTCTCTTACCCAAAAGGACTTGCAGCTGTAATTGCAGTGATAGGTGGTTTTACAAAGTATCGACTATTAACTATTTATTTGTAAAACAAACTGGAAAACCATTTATCATTTTCCTTCCATTTCACAATTATTTGCCACTTTGTGTTGGTCTATCACATAAAATCCCAATAAAATACATTTATGCTTTTGGTTGTAACATGACAAAATGTGGGAAATTTAAGGGATATGAATACTTTTTCAAGGCACTGAATGCATTACTTTAAGGAACTTAAAAACTCACACGGCACATTTTATGTGAACAAGAAGACAAGTGCCCTCAAAGCATCAAAAGAAAATACTTTACTTCAACTCTTAAATGAGAACTTTGTTTCTGTTTTGTGTGGTTCTCCAAGAAACAGGTGACAATGAATTGTACATTGCTTAGCAACACTTATTCAAACTCTTCCTACCCTCATAACCAAGGCAAAGAAGTATGTCAAATGAATGAAGGTGTTTTAGAAAGTGTAGAAAACATAGTGTATAATTTAGGGATAAAACACTCAATGTCAATCCTTTGAGGTTCTTTTAAAGGAAACTCTGACCTTGCTTAAAATAAAGTCCTAAAGTGGTTACAGTATATACTCAGTGAAGTGAATAGCCTCAGATGATACACAAAGATGAAACAAATCCTCCTACATACAGTATCTCACAAAAGTGAAAACACCCTTCACATTTTTGTAAATATTTTATTATATTTTTCATGTGACAACACTGAAAAAATGACACTTTGCTACAATGTAAAGTAATGAGTGTACAGCTTGTATAACAGTGTAAATTTGCTGTCCCCTCAAAATAACTCAACGCACAACCATTAATGTCTAAACCGCTGGCAACAAAAGTGAGTACACCCCTAAGTGAAAATGTCCAAATTGGACCCAATTAGCCATTTTCCCTCCTCGGGGTCATGTGACTCGTTAGTGTTACAAGATCTCAGGTGTGAATGGGGAACAGGTGTATTAAATTTGGTGTTATCGCTCTCACTCTCTCATACTGGGCACTGGAAGTTCAACATGGCACCTTATGGCAAAGAACTCTCTGAGGATCTGAAAAAAAAGAATTGTTGCTCTACATAAAGATGGCCTAGGCTAAAAGAAGATTGCAAAGACCCTGAAACTGGGCTGCAGCGTGGTGGCCAAGACCATACTGCGGTTTAACAGCAGGACAGGTTCCACTCAGAACAGGCCTTGCTATGGTCGACCAAAGAAGTTGAGTGCAGGCGCTCAGCGTCATATGCAGAGGTTGTCTTTGGGAAATAGACATATGAGTGCTGCCAGCAATGCTGCAGTGGTTGAAGGGGTGGGGGATCAGCCTGTCAGTGCTCAGACCATACGTCACACACTGCATCAAATTGGTCTGCATGGCTGTCATCCCAGAAGGAAGCCTCTTCTAAACATGATGCACAAGAAAGTCTGAAAACAGTTTGCTGAAGACAAGCAGACTAAGGAGATGGATTACTGGAACCATGTCCTGTGGTCTGATGAGATCAAGATAAACTTATTTGGTTCAGATGGTGTCAAGCGTGTGTGGCGGCAACCAGGTGAGGAGTACAAAGACAAGTGTGTCTTTCCTACAGTCAGGCATGGTGGTGAGAGTGTCATGGTCTGGGGCTGCATGAGTGCTGCCGGCACTGGGGAGTTACAGTTCATTGAGGGAACCATGAATGGCAACATGTACTGCGACATACTGAAGCAGAGCATGATCCCCTCCCTTCGGAGACTGGTCCACAGGGCAGTATTCCAACATGATAACGACCCCAAACACACCTATAAGACGACCCCCTCCTTGCTAAAGAAGCTGAGGGTAAAGGTGATAGACTGGCCAAGCATGTCTCAAGACCTGAACCCTATTGAGCATTTGTGGGGCATCACAAACGGTAGGTGGAGGAGCGCAAAGTCTCCTCCACTCCTCCATGACAACATCACAAATCTGGTGGATGTTAGAAGACTCCAGTGGCAAACTGTGAAGCTCTGGTGAACTTCATGCCTAAGAGGGTTAAGTCAGTGCCGGAAAATAATGGTGGCCACACAAAATATTGACACTTTGGGCCCAATTTGGACATTTTCACTTGGGGGTGTACTCACTTTTGTTGTCAGTGGTTTAGACATTAATGGCTGTGTGTTGAGTTATTTTGATGGGACAGCAAATTGCTACAATGTAAAGTAGTGAGCGTGTTCTGCCCTCACAATGTGTTCAAAGGACAAAGCTTGGCAGACAGCTAACAGCTTCCCAACAAAGACTCAGGAGGAAGGGCTTATAGTTGAAATCTTTACTGAGAATAAGTTTTTTGTAAAACTGCAAAACACAAATTATAAAAATATGCATTAGCATTTAACATTACATCACAAATGCAAATAGTAACAGGCATGCTACAATACTGTTAAGGCACTAGCTAGCAAAAGTGTGGCCTAGCTGAGTGAACTTCCTGACAGACACATAAAATGTAGTTGCATTAGTGGAACATATACTGACTAACTGAAAACTAATGACTGCTTACTTACAGACTTATGCTTCCAAGGCCTGTATTAAGAAATAGTGGAGGTCTTTAGCATGCTTCCTTCTCTGTAGAAAGATTATTTAATATGACTGCTGACTGCTGAGCAGGAAGTGGGAGGAATATACTACAGTTCCTGCTAGTAATGGATGCCAATTTAAAGCAACAGTACGATCAGTAAATATATACCTTATAATCAGAACACTCCCCACCTGGCATAATGAACATTATACCACTATGTTTCCTTTTTAAGAAGTAAAACAACTTCAGAGATAGGCCTAAAGTACACCTTAGGGGTGCCCTGTCTCATGACTTTAACTTTGACCTTTCTAACCTTACTATCATTACTAGGTACAGTCTCGACAATGAGTCCAACTGGCCATTCGTTTCTGTGGACCTGAGCGTCCTTTAGTAGGACGACATCTCCGACTTGTAGGTTAGGCTTGTCAATTTGCCATTTTCTGCGTGACTGGAGCGTCACCAGGTACTCTTGTTTCCATCTATTCCAGAAGATGTCTGCAAGACTCTGAACTTGCTTCCATTGCTTGGTGTAAAGATCTTTGAGACCAAAATCTCCTGTGGGAGCTGTCACTGTTTCCATCTTCTGGGTCAAAAGCATTGCAGGTGTCAAAACTGTTGGCATTTCTGGATCGGTAGACACCGGAACTAAGGGTCGAGCGTTCATGATAGCCATGACTTCAGCCATAAGTGTGATGAGAACTTCATGTGTAAGGCGAGTAGAGCTAACCTTCAGAAACATGGCATCCAGAATGCGACGAGCCACTCCAATCATCCTCTCCCAAGCTCCTCCCATATGTGACGCATGAGGAGGATTGAAGGTCCAAGTGCATCTTTGATCTTGAAGATAAGCACTCGTCTCAGAGTCTTCTGTAAGGATCCTTAACTCCTTACAGGCCCCAGTAAAGTTTGTGCCCCGATCTGAGCGGAGTTGCTTCACAGGTCCTCGGATAGAGAAAAATCTTCTCAAAGCATTGATAAAGCTTGAGGTAGACAGAGACTCGATGACTTCAATGTGTACTGCTCTTGTACTCATGCAAGAGAACAGAACAGCCCAACGTTTACTTTCTGCACTGCTTCCTCTGGTCCGACGTGAGGAGATGTTCCAAGGACCAAAGACATCTAGGCCAACATGAGTAAAGGGTGGGTTTGAAGCAAGTCTATCAGCAGGTAAGTCTGACATCTTCTGCTCTTCAAGTTTCCCTCTGATTTTTCTGCAAATTACACATTTGTGGATGACACTGGAGACTAGTCGTTTACTCCCTATGATCCATAATCCAGCTGACCGGACTGCTCCTTCAGTGAAGTGGCGACCCTGATGTGCAACTTGTTCGTGATAGTGTCTTACTAACAGAAATGAAATGTGATGATTCTTGGGCATTATAAAAGGATGTTTCTCTTCGACCGTCATATCCACTACTGACGAGCGACTTCCAACTCTTATCACTCCATCTTCATCAAGTATTGGGTTCAGTTTTTTGAGTGGACTGTGTTTGGAGATCTCTTCTCTTTTAAGAAGGCACTTGATGTCTTCTTTGAAAACTTCTTGCTGAACACATCTAATGATGATAATTTCGGCTTGCATAAGATGATTGCTATTGCACTTGTCAGTGTTTGTAGCTCTACAGAAGGATTTGGCTAGGTGAATAAGCTTTCTTATAGCTCGAATGAGTGACTTCCAGCTGGAGAATCTTTCAAACCGGTGTGCGCCAAGGTTGCCTCTAGTAGTTATGGTACTATACGCCGTTACTTGTGCACGTACTTCTTTGTCATTATCTGGTTCTACAAGTTCAAATGTCTCAAACTGAGTGGTCTCTTCGGTTTCTGATCTATTCAAAAAGGATGGTCCTGAGAACCAGTTAGTGTGCTTCAGGACAGCTGCTAGAACCGGTCTAGTCCCATGATCGGCTGGATTTTTATCCGTACTGATGTAGTGCCACTGTTCTGGCCGTGTGGACTTTCTGATGCGTATCACTCTGTTTGACACGTACATGTAGAATCTTCTCGAAGCATTGTGAATATATCCTAACACAATCTTGCTGTCTGTGTAAAACTTCACTGCATGAATTTCAATGTCCAGTTCAGCAATGATCATGTCTGCCATCTCCACTGCTAAGACAGCAGCACAAAGCTCCAAACGTGGAACCGTGTGAGCAGGACGTGGAGCAAGTTTGGACTTTCCCATGATAAACCCAACATAGTTTTGTCCTTCAAAGTCCATTACTCTAAGGTAGGCTACAGCTGCTATAACCATAGTAGATGCATCTGAGAATACACACAATTCTCTTTGCTTCGTGGCAGACAGAGAAACAGGGACATATGACCTTTGTATGATAAGTTGTTCAAGCTCTATTAATGAGTCCTTCCACAACTTCCACTGCATTTCTTTCTCCTTAGGTAGAGGTGTATCCCATTCACTTTGTTCATGTTCAGTAGCAATTTCTCTCATAAGAGCCTTGCCTTGCATGGTTATGGGGGCTACAAATCCTAGGGGGTCATAAAGGCTGTTGACCGTGGACAAGACACCTCTTCTCGTGAACGACTTCTCTTCTCTGGATACTCTAAATGTAAAGCTGTCGGTTTTCAGATCCCAACTGAGCCCTAAACTTCTTTGAAGGGGCAGTGAATCTGTTCCTAGATCCAGGTCCTTGAGGTCTTTTGCACGGTCCTCTGAGGGAAATGCTTCCATGATTTTGCTGCTGTTGGACGCTATCTTGTGTAACCTTATGTTAGATTCTGCTAACATCTCCCTTGTTCTCTTCAGGATGTCGATAGCCTCTTCATTGCTAGAGAAAGAAGCAAGTCCATCGTCCACATAAAAGTTTCTCATAACAAAATGTTTGGCATCTGTGCCGTGTTCTTCTTCACCTTTCTGTGCTGCTCGTCTCAGGTTGTAGATAGCTATAGCTGGAGAGGGGCTGTTCCCGAACACATGTACCTTCATCCTGTATTCTGTGACATCTTTGTTGAAGTCATTGTCTTCATACCACAGGAACCTCAGGTAGTCTCTGTGATCTTTGCGGACAAGAAAACAGTAGAACATTTGTTGTACATCTGCTGTTACTGCAACGCGTTCTTTTCGGAACCTGATGAGGACTCCAAGGAGTGTATTATTCAGGTCAGGTCCACTGAGGAGGACATCGTTTAGGGAAAGGCCTTCATACTTTGCACTGGAGTCAAATACTACTCGTATCTGTCCTGGTTTCTGAGGATGATACACTCCAAATATTGGTAAGTACCAACATTCTTGTTTTTCTTCCAATGGTGGTGCTTTTTCAGCTTGACCACTGTCGAAGATCTTCTGCATGAAATCATGGAAGTGTTCCTTCATATCTGTCTTTCTGTCTAGAGTGCGTCGCAATGAGGTGAGACGCTTCACTGCTTGTCTTTTGTTGTTAGGAAGGTGATGTCGGGGAGAACGGAAAGGTAGTGGAGCTACCCAGCTGTTTGACTCATCTAGAAAGACTTCTCTGTCCATTATCTCAAGGAAGAGGCTATCTTCAACAGATGGTGCTGGTTTGTCATCATCTCGCGTTCTTTCAAACACCTTGCATCCTAGCTCATCTGTATCTTCAGATGAGGTGATAGCCTCCATGTAACTCCGAACTTTCTGCTGTTGTATTGGGTTGACTAGTCTTTCTTTAATCTGTTTCTTGTTGGTACAGGGGCTAAGACATGATGTGCGGCCATTTTGCAACATGTTTGTTTTGTAGACATTCACTTTTGATGGCTTGTGAGCTCCATCCAGACATACATCACCAATTATGACCCATCCAAGGTCAAGACGTTGTGCAAATGGTGCATTGTGTGGCCCATTGTATTGCTCTCTGACCTTGTGCACTCTCAATATGTCTCTTCCAAGTAGAAGGATAATTGCAGCACCTGGGTCCAGTACTGGAATCTTGTCTGATATTTGCATCAGATGAGGGTAGTGACGAGCAATTTCAGGTGTGGGTATCTCTGATCTATCATCTGGTATCATATCACATTCAATGAGAGTGGGCAGAGTCAGCTGCGTTTTCCCATCTAATGATTCAATGATGTAGTTGTTTGCTCTCCTCCCTGATGTCTCCACAACTCCTGAGCATGTCTTCAAAGTATACGGAGTTGGACTTCCTCTGTCACCGAAGAGGTCAAAGAACTCTGTTCTTGCCAAAGATCTGTTACTTTGTTCATCTAGGACCGCATACATTCTGATTGCCCTCTCTCTGAGGCCTGCAGGATGCACCTTGACTAAACATATCTTGGAGCATGATCTCGAGTTAAATGTGTTTGTGCAGATTTCAGTGCACTTTGAGGTTATTGCTGGTAATGCACTCTCTTTTTGCTCCCCACCATGATCTTCTTGGGTTACCGGATTCTCTGTTTTCCATGGTGCTGGTCCTGGGTGTAAAGCAGACAGATGGTTGTCATTATTGCATTCTTTACATCGAATTGTTTTCACACAGTCTTTAGCAAGATGTTGAGTTGAACCACAGCATCTGAAACAAATGCGCTTGTCCTTAAGATAAGATTTGCGCTCCTCTATCGTCTTGCTTCTGAAACCGCGACATTTTCTCAGTGGATGAGGCTTGTTATGTAGGGGACACTGCTTATCTGGGTCCTCAATTTGCACTCCTGAGCTTTTATCCTGGTTGGCCTCAAACTCAGTCGGTACTTCTGTCTTCCGTACAGATACTGTTGCTCTGCGTTCTTTATTGTACACTGAAAGTTGTTTCTCTGTCTTTACAGAACTGGAGCCTCCCCTGTTCAAAAGGGCGAAGCTTGGGTCATTGCATATTTTAGCTTGCTTCACAATGAATTTGGCGAGGAAGGAGAAAGGTGGAAATGCCACCTGATGATCTTCCTTGTATTTTGATGCTTGCGTGATCCATCTTTCTTGTAAGCTGTAAGGAAGCTTCTCGATTACCGGTTTGACTCCGCGTGCTGTATCCAAATATGAGAGGCCTGGGAGGTATCCACCAGCCTTTGCCGCTTCCAGCTCTAAAAGTATGTCACCAAGCTCTCTCAGCTTCTGATTGTCTCTATTGGTTAATTTTGGATAATTTTCAATTTTCTTTAGAAGTGCATCTTCAATTACTTCAGGTGACCCATAGCAGTCTTCCAATCTCTGCCATAACATTGTAAGCCCTGCTGTCGCATCATGAACATGTACTGACCTGATTCTTTTGGCTTGCTCGGTGGACTCTGGTCCGAGCCATTTGGAGAGTAGGTCAAGCTTTTCCCTGTCTTTCAGATTTAAGTCTTAGGTGCTGCTTAGAAAAGATGACTTCCAGGCCCAATAATTTTCTGGACGGTCATCAAACTTCAGGAGACCAGAGCTCACCATTTCACGGCGTATCAAGTATTTTGTCACCTCTGTGGCTCCTGCTGCCTCAGGTGGGCATTTTCTGGGAACAAACACAGGGCATGTCTGTGGCTGGTAAGACGGTTGGGATGCTTGGTAAAATCCACTATAGTCGTGTGGTTGTTCTCGTTTACTGCAAGTCTTCCTGCTATAGGCCGGATTTATATTTTCCCAAGGAGGGATTATGTCACCATTTGTTTGATTTCCTGAAGGACCAACAGATTGGTCTCTGAGTATGTAACCACTTGGCTTGTTATAGTAAAGTTCTGGTTCAGTCTTGTGGCATCGAGCGATATCAAAGTTGTCTGCTGCTAGTGGGACCTTTGACAATTCCAATGCATCATTAGACTGTTGATCCGAGCGCATGGTCGCGTGCAATTGCACATACTCACTGGTGCGTTGGATTGCACTAAGTGGTGTCATTTGGGTATCTATCACAGAGTGCTCTCTGTACTGTTCTTCGGCAGCTCTCATGAGCACCTCGGCTTCAGCTAAGGCTGCTGAAGCAGTTTTTTCTTGCTTGATAATATGTAAAGATGCTTTCACCTCTGCTTTTCTTCTAAGTGCTTCAGCTTTACTTTTAGCTTTAATCATATGATGTTCTTCATCTATGCAGCCCTGTTCTCTTATCATTTCAGCTTCACGTATTGCATAGGAAGCCAGTGCACGCGCAGCTTCTGCTTTTGCATGGGCCTTGGCAGCTGCAGCACTGGTGGACGACAGGTTAGAGCAGCTTGAATGTCTAGAGCTAGTGCGCTTGGACCTGGCAGATTCAGCACTAGCTGATGTCTGATCCGACTGACTAGAGACTCTGGAGCTTGTGCAGCGTGACCTGTTGGTTGTCATATTTTGTATGCTTTCCTCTGCTTGTGTATGCTGAGGGATGACTGGTGTATTATCCTTGTCTGTGTGTTGCATGATGAAACAGATTACTTCTTTGTAGTGTCTGTGGCTGTAGAGGTTAGCTGATGATGAGCAGAATGCATCCACTCTTCTTTAAACTATGCCCGCTGTGTTAAAAGTCTTTTTACTGTTCTGCCCTCACAATGTGTTCAAAGGACAAAGCTTGGCAGACAGCTAACAGCTTCCCAACAAAGACTCAGGAGGAAGGGCTTATAGTTGAAATCTTTACTGAGAATAAGTTTTTTGTAAAACTGCAAAACACAAATTATAAAAATATGCATTAGCATTTAACATTACATCACAAATGCAAATAGTAACAGGCATGCTACAATACTGTTAAGGCACTAGCTAGCAAAAGTGTGGCCTAGCTGAGTGAACTTCCTGACAGACACATAAAATGTAGTTGCATTAGTAGAACATATACTGACTAACTGAAAACTAATGACTGCTTACTTACAGACTTATGCTTCCAAGGCCTGTATTAAGAAATAGTGGAGGTCTTTAGCATGCTTCCTTCTCTGTAGAAAGATTATTTAATATGACTGCTGACTGCTGAGCAGGAAGTGGGAGGAATATACTACAGTTCCTGCTAGTAATGGATGCCAATTTAAAGCAACAGTACGATCAGTAAATATATACCTTATAATCAGAACAGAGCGTACAGCTTGTATAGCAGTGTCAAAGTGTAATTTCTTCAGTGTTGCCACATGAAAGATAAAATAAAATATTTACAAAAAATGCAAGGGGTGTACTCAAAAGGGAAGATTGTATTAAAATCTTTCTTAATCTGTGAGAAGCACGGGGGCGGAAAGGCTGCTGTTTTAGTGTGTGAGAGCTGATTGTAGGAAAGGAACACACCCCCTCCACACAGCAGAAGAACTGTGTAGTAAATAGACAAGCTCTGTTCTGAGCTCTCCCTCCCCCTCCCTCCTGACACAAATTTATCTCAGGAAAACTTCTGAGGCCTCGTACACACGGCCAAGATTCTCGTCAAAAAAAACATGTCGTTTTTTTCGACGAGATTCTTGGACAAGAAAATTGTCTCGGCCGAGTGTACACACGCTCGATTCAAAGAACCCGCGGTTCTTTGAATGGAGCGTACGCGGTGACGTCATCGACTACGACGAGCATGCGCTCGTCACATTCAATGCCGTCGCCGCCATCTTGGTATACCCTACGTATGCCTAGGAAGCTACCGCGCATGCGTCAAATTCATTTCGAACATGCGCGGGCTTCCGGGAGCACAGGTAAGTGTACACACACTCACTTTTCTCGTCGAGAAACATGCCGACGAGAATCTCGACGAGAAAATAGAGAGCAGGTTCTCTATTTTCTCGTCAAGATACTTGTCGATTTTCTTGACGAGAAACCATACACACGAACGAGTTTCTCTGCAAAAAATCTCTGCCAGCAAGTTTCTTGCTGGTTTTTGCCGAGAAACTCGTTCGTGTGTACGAGGCCTCAGAGATGACTCATGCTAATAACAGAGCAACAAAGCAATAGAGAGAAACAACACTTAGAGCTTTACAGAGAGATAACTAAACACTACAGAGCTTTGCTCAGATTCCATGACTGAGGTTTTTCAACCACTTTAATGTCCAATTATTTCCAAGCCTTTATTTTTTTATTTTAAATAGACTGGGGGAGGGTTTAACTTCTGACATGTATTTATACTTGTCTGCAACACCAATGGGGAGGGTTTCCTTATTTTATGTCTCTAATGCCATGTACACACGATCGAGTTTCACGGCGGTGAAAACACTGCCGTGAAACCCGACGGGAAAAACGAGGACCGCCTTTGTCCCCTACACACGGCCAGTTTTCATGACAGGTTTTCTCTTGGTCGAGAAAACCGGCCATGTGTAGGCTCCCTAGCAGTGTTTCCCTATGGGAAAACTGCCGCGGAAAAAAATGCCACGATTCGCGGCGAGAAAAATTAGAGCATGTTCTAATTTTTCTCGTTGTGATTCTTGTCGTTTTTCTCGTTGGGAAAAATGCTGGAAAGCCTACACACGGCCGTTTTTCTCGTCCAAGAGAAAAAATTACATTTTTCCCGATGAGAAAAGTGATTGTGTGTACACGGCATGAGACACCAGGAAAAGAAATACCGTATATACTCGAGTATAAGCCGAGGCACCTAATTTTACCACAAAAAAATGGGAAAACGTATTGACTCGAGTATAAGCCTAGGGTGTCCATCTGCATGCCTCACTGTGCCTCACTTTGCCTCACTGTGCCCATGCCTCACTGTGCCCATGCCTCACTGTGTCCATGACTAGACTGACGTTTAACATAGGAGTCTATGGAAGGGGTGCCCGGGTTTGAAAAATCGGTGCTCCCCGGCCGTAGGTCCCCCAGACAACAAACTTTGCACACATGTGTGCCAAGTATGGGGTATGCCAATTTCAGGATCCATGGGACCTACGACCGGCCGGTTCCGGGTCCCCAAAATCACCAGAGAAATGACTGTTTAAGATGGGAGTCTATGGAAGGGGTGCCCGGCTTTGAAAAATCGGTGCTCCCCAGCCATAGGTCCTCCGGACAACAAACTTTGCACACTTGTAGAGGAAGAGTGGGGCTATATGTGTACCAAGTATGGGGTCCCCAAACATCCGGGAGATCAGGCGCAAAAAGGTGACTCGAGTATAAGCATTTTCAGCACAAAAATGTGCTGAAAAACTCGGCTTATACTTGGGTATATACGGTAACAATTAAATTTTTTCAGTAAAATATTGTTTTCTTGGTGTCTCTGTTCCATTGAAGACTCTCCCCATGACGTCCGTTTCTTCTAGCCCCCTATAACCAGGGCAGAAGGTGAAGGAAGATGTCCCTTTTTTAATTGCAGCAATAAAAACAGAGGTTCTCCACACTATCCAAAAAAGGTTTAGGCTGGAACTGGAATTTATTACTATACACTGCCAAGTAGGTTAAAAATACTTTATTAATCCCAAAGGGTAATTACTAGGATACAATCACATTCAACAACACAAAAATCACAATAACAAGGCACAACAATAATACTATTTTAAATAACAGCAATTAATATACCATAAAGCTAAATTAATACTATACTGTAATCAACCATATCATCCAATAATATATTACATAGAATAAATAACACTGATTGAAAAAATAACATAAAATCAAACTATCAACATGCAAATTACACCACTTTCTCTAACATTACTCAAAAAATCATTACACAAGATTAATCTAATATCAACATAATATAAAAACTACATAAAAAAACTGGATCATAAACCAGAATAAATCCTCACATCCAGCACTCACAGAGAAGAATTATATAATTTGATGTCCACTGGCAAAACTGATTTCCTGTGTGGTGCATCGTGGTTGTAACAATCTATCACTGAAGGTGCTCCTAAGACTGACCAGCGTACTGTGAAGTGGGTGGAAGGAGTTATCCAAGATTTCATATACTTTGGAAATATTCTCCTCTCCAACACAGTTGTTAAAGACTCCAATCCATCAACATAACTGGCCTTGCAAATCAGTTTATTGAGTCTGTTGGTGTCGGCTACCCTAAGTCTGCTTCCCCAGCATGCAACCCCATACAGGAGAGAACTGGCCACCACAGAATCATAAAACACGAATGCAAGATTGAATTATACTCCGGATATAGCCAGATCTGACTACAGGACTGGATTTCACCACTCCTCTGAGTTATCACCCAGCAACTTTAACCACTTCCATACCGGGCATTTTCACCCCCTCCTGCCCAGGCCAATTTTCAGCTTTCAGCGCTGTCACACTTTGAATGAGAATTGTGCGGTCATGCGACGTTGTACCCAAATACATTTTGATAATTTATTTTTCCCACAAATAGAGCTTTCTTCTGGTGGTATTTGATCACCTCTGCGAGTTTTTATTTTTTGCGCTATAAACAAAAAAAAGCGACAATTTTGAAAAAAAAAAACACAATATTTATTACTTTTTGCTATAATAAATATCCCATTTTTTTTTTAAAAACAATTTTTTTCCTCAGTTTAGGCCGATATGTATTCTTCTACATATTTTTGGTAAAAAAAAATCGCAATAAGCATATATTGATTGGATTGTGCAAAAGTTATAGCATCTACAAAATAGGGGATAAATGTATGGCATTTTTATTATTATAATTTTTTTTACTAGTAATGGTGGTGATCTGCGATTTTTATCGTTACTGTGACATTGTGGCAGACATATCGGACACTTTTGACACTATTTTGTGACCATTCACATTTATACAGCGATCCGCGCTATAAAAATGCATTGATTACTGTAAAAATTTGACTGGCAGGGAAAGGGTTAACACTAGGGGGCAAGGGGTTAAATATGTTACCTATAATGGATCAGTCTCCTCTCACCTGACAGGACATGGATCTGTGTGTTTACACACACAGATCCACGTCCCTGCTCTGTGACGAGCAATCGCGGGTGCCCGGCGGACATGGCGGCCACCGGGCACGCGCATCGGGTCCCCAGTGATGCGGCGAGTGTGCGCGCGTGCCGCCGGCGGCTTGCGCGCTCTTCACACTGCAGGGAATCCCAGGACGTCATATGATGGCCGCCCGGAGGGACAAAGGGTTCCTGCGGCCGTCATTTGACTATACGCCGGGCGGGAAGTGGTTAAATATCAATTTTATTCACATTGCTATATGTATGTAGGGGGTTACATTCGTTTCCAGCACGAGCTCACAACATTGTGACGGATAGACCAGCAGGAAAAACCAGCTGACATCATTTTCTCTACAGCATGGTCTCTCTTACCAGGATAATAGCTGTAGCTGTTACACCTAACTCTTTCATAACCTAATATATTAGTATCACTATGGTAACATGCAAACAAGATGACGATCCCCAGAGCTAGAATAAGCATTCATTTCTACCCTGCCTCACACTGATGCAACAGCCATGATTTTAAATAATTTTCTTTTAATTGCTAGATTATTCTTGATAGCAAAGCATGTGGTAAGTGGAAGTTCCACTGGGGATAATATAACAGTCATTAAGTACAATGCATATCTCTTTCCACCTTAGAGAGTAAAAAAAAATGGCCTTTGGGAAGTGTGGTAGAAACATACCATATGTCTCCATAGTAACATGTGAAGCAACACATTAAAAAAAAATGCAGTATGGTTACCGAAATGTCAGTATTGTACAATTTCAAAGCCTTTTACAGAGAAATTTAACACTACACTGGTCTAATTATTTGCCAATTATATTTTCTACTTGGGAAATTGAAAAGCTGAACAAACCTTGCATTTGAACTCGTGGCCTTCACGTCAAAGGCATTTTCTAGATACTGAAGAAAAAGATATTGTAAGAAATACAATGCTGCATGTGGAGTTCGTTCTTGTACAACATAACAGAGTTCATCGCTTGCAAGGTTTAGTTTCTTCTTGGAAGGAAGAACAGAGAGTGCTGCGATAAATTCAAGACATGCTATATAAAAGACAAGATACTACCTGTTTTTAGCACTAAATGTTGTAAATCAGAAAGTGT
Source organism: Rana muscosa (assembly GCA_029206835.1). Taxonomy (NCBI): domain Eukaryota; kingdom Metazoa; phylum Chordata; class Amphibia; order Anura; family Ranidae; genus Rana; species Rana muscosa. Next base: position 59,461,532 of record CM055122.1, on the reverse strand, counting down.
AAAAAAAAAATATCTTTCAAACTGTAGTGTCATTTATCAAGGTGGCTATGAAAAAATCCAAAAACGATCTGAAGAAAAAAGTCAGGTTCTCCCTTTTTTCCCACAGCTGGCTACAAAATAAACAAGATAATCTGGTTGATATGCAGACTATAGACAGTTCTAGAAAATGTAATAATGCTATGCCATATTTAGCCTTTTAGGCTTTTCTACATAGATAGGTGTGCGGGGGGACTGTACCAACATTATGGTATAGGCCAGGCATCACATTGTACCTGAACCCAGATGCATAGCATCGTTGTGTGTTCAGCCCTGGCACCAATGTTTTATCCCTCAAGTCCAGGACCACCTCATCCTTTCCAAGTAGAATGTAATCAACTACTACTCATCTCTCCTGTGCATCCCAAGCAGTGCCGGGACAAGGTCATCCAGAGCCCAGGGCGAACATGCCAAATTGTGCCCCCCCCTTTCCCTCAAGATGTATGAGCGTTGTGTGTCAGCGAAAAAGTATAAATTCCCCCTCCTCCCAGTGCAAATCTCCCCCTCTGCTGAAACCACCCCTCCCAGCCCAAGCCTTTGCCCCACCCAGGGCCAGATTAAGAACATCATGGGCCTGGTTCTGAGGATTTTGGTGGGCCTTTTATAAATAATAAATAAATAAATATGCAAACAATTTTTTGTTATAACAAATTAAATTAAAGAGAGAGAGGGAGGATGAGAAAGAGAAAGAGAGAGAGAGAGAGAGAGGGTGAGAGAGGGTTGAGGGGTAAGGGAGGGATGATGAGAGAGAAAGGGGGGATGAGAGAGAGAGGATGCGCATGAACATGTGTGGGAATGACATCAACGCAGCCCAGCCAAGGCAAGTGTCCGAAGGCACAGAACCCAGAAGGAAGACCGGGTGAAAATGGAAGCGCCGGGACCCGCTGGATTGATCACAGTGCAGCACTGGAGGGCTCAGTCTGACAATTTAAGTGTACCCTAATGTGCTAATATGCTGTACATATTTGTACACTATGGCATAACCTACCTCAGGGTCTTTAAAAAGTAGTAATGTTAGCAAAGTTTACTACCGCTTTATTATCACAGGATCCCAGGAGCCTCTCATGGGGCCCCCTACTGACCCGGTGGCCCTTGGTCAGTGCCTAAGTGCATAGTTGCATAGTTGTCAACATTTCAAAAATATTTTTAAGGGGCACTTTTTTCACCAGTGCTATATTTAGGAGTAGCTGAGATCCCCTATGTTCCTCTATACATCACAGTAGTAATCACAAAATCAAATGAGTACTAATAATGGGGCAGAACAAATATGAGGACTGAGAAGATTTCCTTTAGTTGAACTAACAAAATTGTGCCCATTCTAGAGCTGGTAACATTGAGGATATTCAGTATAATTTTAAAGAACTGTTTTTGTGGGTAAGAGGCACAGGGGAGGAGTATGGAGGGTATAAAACTGGGAAGTATGTGCAGGTAATGGAGAGGAATGTGGAGGGTCTAACAGTGGGTGCTATGTACAGGAGAGGAGTGTGGAGGGTATGGCAGAAGGCACTATGTACAGGAGAGGAGTTTGAAGGGTATGACAGTGGGCAGAATGCACAACAGAGGAGTGTGGAGGATATGACAGAGGGTTGTATGTACCGGAGAGGAGTGTGGAGGGTATGAAAGTGGGCAGTATGTACAGAAGAGGAGTGTGGAGAGTATGACAGTGGGCAGTATGCACAGGAAAGGAATGTGGAGGGTATGATGGGGCAGTATGTACAGGAGAGGAATGTGGAGAGAAAGATAGTTGGCAGTATGTACAGGAGAAGAGTGTGAAGGGTAAGGTTAGGTTACAGTATGTACAGGAGAGGAGTGTGGATGGTATGATAGTGGGCAGTATGCACAGGAGAGGAGTGTGGAGGGTATGACAGTCGGCACTATGTACAATAGAGGAGTTTATATGTGGGCAGTATGTACAGGAGAGGAGTGTGGAGGGTATGACAGTGAGCAGTATGTACAGGAGAGGAGTGTAGACGGTATGATACTGAGCAGTATGTACATTAAATGAGTGTGGAGGGTAAGACAGTGAGCAGTATGTACAGGAGAAGAGTCTGGAGGGTATGACAGTGGGCAGTATGTACAGGAGAGGAGTGGGGAGGGTATGACAATAGGCAGTATGTACAGGAAAGGAATGTGGAGGGTATGAGAGCAAGCAGTATGTAAAGGAGAGGAGTGTGGAGGGTATGACAGCCGGCACTATGTACAATAGAGGAGTTTATGAAAGTGGGCAGTATGTACAGGAGAGGAGTGTGGATGGTATGATACTGAGCAGTATGTACATGAGATGAGCATGGAGGGTAAGACAGTGAGCAGTATGTACAGAAGAGAAGTGTAGAGGGTATGACAGTGGGCACTATGTATAGGAGAGAAGTATGGAGGGTATGGCAGTGAAGAGTGGGGAGGATATGACAGTGGGCAGTATGTACAGGATAGAGGTGTGGAGGGTATGACAGTGGGCACTATGTATAGAAGAGAAGTGTAGAGGGTATGACAGTGGGCATTATGTATAGGAGAGAAGTGTGGAGGGTATGACAGTGAACAGTATGTACAGGAGAGGAGTGTGAAGGGTAAGATGGTGGGCACTATGTATAGGAGAGAAGTGTGGAGGGTATGACAGTGGACACTATGTATAGGAGAGGAGCGTGGAGGGTATGACAGTGAGCAGTATGCACAGGAGAGGAGTGTGGAGGGTATGACGGTGGGCACTATGTATAGGAGAGAAGTGTGGAGAGTATGACAGTGGGCACTATGTATAGGAGAGGAGTGTGGAGGGTATGACAGTGGGCACTATGTATAGGAGAGAGGAGTGTGGAGGGTATGACAGTGAGCAGTATGTACAGGAGAGGAGTGTGGAGAGTACGACAGTGGGCACTATGTACAGGAGAGAAGTGTATGACAGCGGGCACTATGTACAGGAGAGGAGTGTGTAGGGTATGACAGCGGGCACTATGTATAGGAGAGAAGTGTGGAGGGTATGACAGTGAGCAGTATGTAAAGGAGAGTAGTGTGGAGAAAAATGTAAAGGTTTGTGGAAGGATGTTTAGGGACTGCGTAGTGGTTAAGCGAGCCATACATAGATTGAAATTAAGCCAATTAAGCAGAGACCAGCCATAGTCTATCTATGTATGGGCTAGCTGGTTTTACACAAGTCAATCTATTATCTGACTTGAGTACAACCAGCCTGTCAGGTTTTTCCCAAAACAATCAGTGCTGCCAGCTATAGTTAGCAACACTGATCATTGTATTCACTGGCAGAACACAATAACACTGCAGGAGTGATTCCCCCATCCACAGGTCAGCAGGTGAGAGGGTGTGTGGGGACAGGCTGGGGAGAGATACTAGTCAGTGGCTGGGTAGGCCCTGGCTAGTATCAGAGCCGGATACACACAGGTTACCTACGCCACAGAACGAGAACAATAATTCTAGCACTAGACCTCCTCTGTAACTATAAACATGTAAACTGTAAAAAAAATTAAAGCATCACTTAGTATACGAAAAAAAAATTGTGCTAACTTTAGTGTTTTTTTTTTTTTTTTATGAATGAAACTTTCTTTCCAAAAAAAACACGTTTGAAAAATTGCTGCGCAAATACCGTGTAACATAAAAAGTTGCAAAGACCACCATTTTATTCCATAGGGTGTCTGCTAAAACAATATATATAATGTTTGAGGGTTCTGAGGAATTTTCTAGCAAAAAACAAATGATGATTTTTACATGTAGGAGAGAAGTGTCAGAATTGGCCTGGGTGGCAAGGGGTTTATTACTATAAGACCCCTTTCACACTGAGGGCGTTTTGCAGGCGCTATAGCGTTAAAAATGGCACCTGCAATCTGCCCTTAAACAGTTGCTCTATTCACTCCAGTGTGAAAGCCCGAGGGCTTGCACACTGGAGCGGTGCGCTGGCAGGGCGTCAGAAAAAGTCCTGCCAGCAACTTCTTTGGAGCGCATTAGAAGCGGTGAACTCTCCGATCCTAATGCGCTCCTGCCCATTGAAATCAATGGGCAGCACCGCCGTACTGCTGGCAATACGCCACTGTAGCGACGCATCTCGGGCGTTTTTTACCCTTTCTTGGTCGCTAGCGGGGGTTAAAATCGTCCCGCTAGCGGCCGAAATGTTCCGCAAATCCGACGGTAAAATAGCAGCGGTTTACCGCTATTCTACCGCCAACGCTCGGGGCGGCATAGTGTGAAAGCAGTCTTAGTAATATACAATTAATTATTATAAGCACTGTGAGCTCATCCTCTCTGCTGCAGTGTGTGTCAGCTTGTATTTAAACTGTCCGCTCTGTATATAGCTTCTGACAGGCTACGCAAGCAGCCCCGTATTTCCGGAACCATAAATGATAGCAGCCCCATATTTTGACCAGTGATGTGATTGGTCTTCATCTACATACCTCCCAAATATGGGATCTCTGTGACCCCTGGCCGAGCTACAATACTCGAAGTCGATCTTTTTTTTTTTTTTTTTTTTTTTTTGGGGGGCAAATGGGCCTATCTTGAGGAAGGGGCCTGGAGCTGCAGCTCCAATAGCCCCTATGTTAATCCGGCCCTGGCCCCACCATCCTCTCCGGTTCAAATTAATTAATGAATGACTTGTATAGCGCTCACATGCGAACTGAATTGTCTCTAGGTGCTTTTTGCAGCCAGTGTCTGCTTGGCTGGTGCGGTCATTTTACCCCATAGGATCTCGACACGCTTGGGACACACAGTCGTACACACATATATACATATATACTGGGCCAATTTGGACAAGATCCAATTAATCTACCAGCATGTCTTTGGAGCGTGGGAGGAAACCGTGTACCCGGAGGAAACCCATGCAGACACAGGGAGAACATGCAAACTCCAGGCAGATGATGTCGTGGTCGGGATTCGAACTGGCGACCCTTTTGCTGCTTTGTGAATGTGCTAACCACTACACCACTGTGCTGCCCCAGCATGAATTCCCCCCCCCCCCCAAAAAAAATCCCCCTTATAGCACAAATCCTCTACCCCCCAAATTTCCCTTCCAAGCACAAATGCCCCCCCTCCAAATCCCCCCCTTTAGCACAAAATCCCCACCCCCAATCCCCCATAATATCACAATCCAGCACAAATTTCCCCTCCTAGCACAAAAACACCCCAATTATCCCTACCAGCACAATTCCCCCCCCCTGCATAAAATATTTCCCCTCTATTGTTTAACTTTTATAGCACAAACTCATCAAATCCCTCCTCTTAGTATGAATCATCTTCCCCTCCCACCATAAATCCCCCCAAATCACCACTTCTAGCACAATTCTTACCCCCGCCACCACCTGAATTCTTCTAATCACAAATCTCCTCCCCCCAACCTCCTTGTGGTGTCCCCTCCACCTCACATGATACCACAGTGCCCAGGGCAGCCGCCTCTCCTGCCCACCCCTTGTCCCGACCCTGATCCCAAGGCAACACTCAGTTCTCACACGGCATCCTCTCTTTCCTGTCCACTACCATTTCCCGCTGTGCCTCCCTCCCCTAATCAAAGTCATCTTCCCTTGTGTTCCCCAAGCATGGGTAAACCCACTCTAGATATTTTCCTAATAGTCCATTCTTACATCACACCGTAGGGGAGATTTACTAAAACTGGTGCACTCAGAATCTGGTGCAGCTGTGCATGGTAGCCAATCAGCTTCTAATTTCAGCTTGTTAAATTAATCTATGGCAACAAAACCTAAAAGCTGATTGGTTTCTTTGCAAAAGTGAGCCTGATTTTGCACTCTCCAGCTTTAGTAAATAAACCACTCTGGTTTCTATAGCGTCTGTCCATTATAAGATATCTCTGACTACTTTCTGTTGTGCCAGTCTATGGTCATCCTCTCATTGTGCCAGTCTATGATCATCCTCTCATTGTGCCAGTCTATGATCATCCTCTCATTGTGCCAGTCTATGATCATCCTCTCATTGTGCCAGTCTATGATCATCCTCTCATTGTGCCAGTCTATGATCATCCTCTCACTGTTTCCACTCTTTCCCTTGATTAGAATAAGCTCTGCCTGCTCTGTTTCGATCCATCCATCATGATTTTATAATTTCTATCTTCTCTCCCTCACTCTCACTGGTACTTCATCTGCTCATGCACCTTTGTTTCTCGTTTCTCCTGGTCAATTGCTATTCTTCCTTCTCTTCCTTTTCATAATCTCCGTGGCGAGCTGTGACGCCTCTCTGCCCTCCACCCTCTGCCATCATCATCTTTCATTCTGCATACTTTATGCCCCCTTAGTCATCAGCTAGCTGATATTATGCCTCCTCTACACCCTCCCCCAAGTCCATCTCAGCTGTTACTTTAGTGAGATGGAACACTTGACCAGATAATCAATGGCCAGTTAAAATATTGTGACACTGGTCATCAATGCAGTGATGCATCCAGTGTGTATAGCCAAAAGCTATTCAGCCTAAATTAACTTGCTCTTGAACAGGCACACATTTGCTAGTTTATATAAAAAAACATGATTCTTAATATTATGTTTCACAATGAGAGAAACTGTTACTCTCCAGTCATAAGACACTGTACATAACATCCTGGAACTAAGCACGCATCTATAAATAAAGTCCGTATGCCAGACATACATATATAAAGATTTAGCTGCTATACTTGTGTGGTGTGGGCAGGCTAAAAATTGTATCGTATAGTTTGCATTTAATATGCACTGCATGATGTTGACGGAAAAAAAATAGTCACTCTCGAGTCACAGGAGGCTTAAAGCGATACTAAACACAGTGTTTAACCACTTAAAGCGGAGGTCCACCCTGAAAAAATATTTACATTAAAAATCCTAAAAAAAATTAAAAAAAATTAATAGAATTTCTTTTTTTTTATACTCACCCTAAATGCCTGTTGCTATGCGGAAGTCCCCTAATCTGCCTCTAATGTTCCTTTTCTCGTCTGCGCGAACGCGGTAAAAACGCGGTAAAAACACGGTAAAAATGCATAGGCGTTAGCGCTATTTTTTAACATAACGCTTATGCCTATGCGTTTTTACCGCGTTTTTACCGCGAATCCCATTCATTTCAATGGGGATAGGCATTTTTACAGCTCTAAAAAAGCTGTTTGCAGGATTTTTTTCAACGCCCAGCCAGCAAAACGCCTCAATGTGAAAGCCCTCAGAGATTTCACATTGAGAATGCTGGGGCAGGATTATTTCAGGCGTTATTACAGCGCTATTTTTACCGCGAAAACGCGGTAAAAACGCCTCAGTGTGAAAGGGGCCTTAGTAGCTGCTGACTTATTTTTTTTTGTGGCTGCACCTCCGCTTTAAGAACCGCCTCACGTACCTATACTATGGCAGGGCGGCCCTTAAGTGCAAAATCATGTACCTGTACATGATTTTTTTCTTCGGCTCTGAGGTGCGTACGCCACCGGAACCCCGCTCCCGCTGTAATTGGACACAGCGAGAGCCAGGCAGCGGGTCTGGCGGACCCGATGTCCGCTGGAAACCCATCAATCGTTCCAAGAGTGGCAGAGCGACGGTCTGGCTATGAAAACAAGGCAGATCGCTGTTCTGTTAGTAAGGAAGACAGAGATCTTGTGTTACTGCTATGCAGGAACATGGAACTCTGTCTTCCTACAGTTAAACCATCCCCCACACAGTAAGAAAGCACTCCCAGGGAACACATTTAACCCTTTGATCATCCCTGATGTTAACCCCTTCCCTGCCAGTGTTATTAGTACAATGACAATGCATTTTTTTTTAGCACTGATCAAAAAATCCATGAATCTAGCCCATAGTTTGTAGATGCTATAACTTTTGCACAATCAATCAATATACTCTTATTGGGATTTTTTTTTATACCAAAAACATGTAGCAGAATACATATTGGCCTTAATTGACGAGGAAATTCGATTTTTGTACATTTTTTTATTGGATATGTTTTATAGCAGAAAGTAATGAAAAATATATATATATATATTTTAAATTGTCACAGAGGTAATCAAATGCCACCAAAATAAAGCTCTATTTTTTGGGGGAAAACACATCAATTTTATTTGGGTTGCACGACCCCACAATTGTCAGTTAAAGCAACGCAGCGCCGTATTGCAAAAAAATTGCCTGGTCAGGAAGGGGGTAAAACCTTCCGGAGCTGAAGTGGTTTATTTACATTATCTCTTCTATTTCTGTATGTGGATAATGGCTCTGTAATTTTCAGATTTTCCTGGAAAAAAAAGCATCTAAGTTCCTTTTCCCTAATCGATATACAGCTGTCACACGACCCAGCTCTTTCCCAGCCTGTCTACAGGGAAACCTAAGCAGGAGGAGCTTCTAGTCCTCTGCTGCTGGTCACATGTTAAAAAAAAAAAAAAAAACTGTCTTTGGAATACAGAGTAAAAATAAAACATAATATCAATAAACTGTTTTCAATGATATATTTATATGACAATGTAAATAAAATCTTTATTATTTTATGGAAATAACATTGTGTGGGCGGATCTCTGCTAATCATGCCCATCCAGCCTGTGTTTTAGAATAAGAGGGAGATGAAGCCTCTATTAATCTACATGCAATATCTCGCCCTTTTTTGTGTTTAGATGTGTAGCGATACCTTCAGTTAAGAGGGCCGCAGATTTAGTTTTGGGCCCTGAAGACAGCTCCGCCAACCCCCGGCAATTTACTCAACCCCCTACTGGCACAGTTAGTCTGGGGTAATATGGGTATATCTTATGCTCTATGATTAAATTCAAACACCAAGGCAGTGATAGAAGAATAACAAATTTACTTTCTATGGTAATAAAAATCAACAGTGATAACAGATCATATGAATCTATCTGCAAAGCCCTGCAGTAATAGTCACACTATAACTATTAAGATATGGCGCACACACGCCACGTGTAACAGTACTTCACTATGCGCCCTATGGCGCAGCAACTAAATAAACTACCTAGATGGCCAGGCCTGACCATATAACTCAGTCTCTAGGGGGGTAAAATTCTTTGCATGCAAGTCTTTAAACAGTGGTGCACATTTCAGGAACACATTTGTAATCCAAGGGGGGGTAAAAACGCCAGCACAGTACACTCCACTAGAGATCCGTTTGACTCAGTTCTGCTATGGATCTCCAGTGGGGGGAAAAGAACTGAAAAAGGAACTGGTGGGCCACGGCAGTCTGTAGGCCTAACAATGGTATACAGTATTTATGGGTTGAGCATGTGCTCGCTCACCCCTCCAGACGCGATCCCAGTCCGGGAACTTCCACCTGCTGTGTCTCCACACACAGCCTCTGCAGCGGTCAGGTCTCCAGCTCAGCAGCAGTTGAAGAAAACCCAGTCAGATGCCACCCAGGCTCGAGATTGGGTGGAAGGCTCTTTGGTAACTGCGCAAGGCCCCAGGCTTCAGGCCTTGCACAGCAGCAGGTCCGCACAGGAGGATCTCTCACTGAAGTCTCGTGTCCCAAAGAGGCCGAGCCTAGCCTCGCCTCCTCCTTATAAAGCTCCCCCATGAGTCCTTTTGGTGACAACATTGCACCCTGGGTGCCCAACGGGGTTCTGGGTAACGTAGTCTCTCTCCTCTGCTTTCACTTCCAGTAAAGTCTCTTCTCTACTCCCTCCTGACTCACCTCTCACCCGGAAAGTCCTGTCTCTCTGTATTAAAGGGGAATACCCCGCTACATATGGTTAGTGGGTATGGAGGAGGAGGGAGGGAGTGAGCTGTCATTTACCACTGTGTATGCACCCACATGTGTGACTCTATAGTCACATGGGTTGCTCAGATGTGATAGGGAGGAAATGCTCAGGATTGAAACTCACTGGAAACTGAGCATGTGCAGAGTTGCCACCACAGCTGCAAAACCCCTAGCTGAATTGGGGACATGAACAGAAGGTGGAGATAGAGAACAGCAGGATCAACCAGGTTTTTTGCACAATACAGAAAATAATCTCATAGTGACTGAATGAATATGAACAGCATGTAATACACCATTTATTGATCGTTTTTAATGATGAGGATATAGTGGCACTTTAACCACTTCAACCCCGGAAGGTTTCACCCCCTTAATGACCAGGCCATTTTTTTTTGCGATACGCACTGCGTTACTTTAACTGACAATTGTGCGACGCTGTACCCAAACAAAATATATGTCCTTTTTTCCCCACAAATAGAGCTTTCTGTTGGTGGTATTTGATCACCTCTGCAGTTTTTATTTTTTGCGCCATCAACAAAAAAAATTGATAATTCTGAAAAAAAAACAATATTTTCTACTTTCTGCTGTAAAACTCATCCTATAAAAAATCAAGTTAAAAAAATCAAACTTCTTCATCAGTTTAGGCCAATATGTATTCTACATATTTTTGGTAAACAAAAATCTCAAAAAGGGTATATTGATTGGTTTGTGCAAAAGTTATCGCGTCCACAAACTATGTAATAGACTTTTTATGCCTGTGTACTTTGCAATTTACATTTTATACCATGATACGTGTAATTAATTTTTTTACGGTATGTATCATTTCAGTTGCTTGGCTATGATTCATGTTGTTTATGTGTGCATGACAATTTTAATAAATTTTTAGACTGCATTTACTCTGTCAATTGTTGGCTAACTGCATTCACCTTGTTTAAAGTCCCGGGGCGATTTCCATTTTTTTGTTGCATATATTGGGATGGAGGTGACACCAGACCTTTTCCTTTTTGTCAATACGACCATCCTGCCCTTAGATGGATCAAATCTCAGCCATTCCTTGCTGAACTGGCTGAGATTTATTCCATCTATGGCCAGATGTAGAGTTTTATGGAAAATGGATAGACAGATTTATAGGAAAGACACCAGGGCAACATACAAGAACTTGTACTACACTTAGATAATTGGTCCACATACAGGGAGTCACTTATCTCTGCAGGATGAGGTCAAGGGCATGTACTGGATATGTATCTCTGCATCACTGGGTCATAGGTACCATACTTCATACTTAATATGTGCACAGAAAAAGCAGATATCTTGAAATGGAAACAGGCACCAATATCATATTGCCAGAGGCTATCAGGGTGGTCCTATTGTTGAAAACAAACGTCTGGAATGCTGTGTGTTATTCTTTGCAGGTGCAGTGAGAATTCCTGTGTTACTGCAGCAGCACTATCTTAAAGTAAACCTAAACGTTACGAGACAGAAATTGCCGCTCCAAACAGGTCCACTCCAACAAAGATTACCTCTCCAGGAACCGAGGGCACTGGCAATGCACAAGGCAATTAGAAGAAATGAAGATTAGGACAGCCGCACTCCAATCAAACTTGGCTTTATTTGAAAAGTAAAGGTGAACAGGCACTACATGTCACAGCAACGAAAAAATTTCAGGACAGCTAACGCGTTTCACACTTAGAAGTGCTTACTCATAGCTATGGATTGGAGTGCGGCTGTCCTAATCTTTAAACCTAAATGTTGATGTGGACTCTTTACAAACTTTTCACTGTGCAAAGCTATAGGTTACAACTAAAAATGTAACTAAGGCCCCTTTCACACGGGGCGGATCCGTGCAGATCCGCCCCGTGAAGCTCCGCTTGCTCAGCAGGGATCGCTCCGTTGATCCCCGCTGAGCCGACGGATGACTGGGCGGTCCCCGCACACTGTGCAGGGACCGCCCTGTCAGAGCGCCGCTCTCCCCTATGGGGAATCGGATGATGACGGACCGTAGAGTCCGTTGTCATCCGATCCGCTCCGCCGACGGAAGGAAAAATAGGGTTTTCCTCCGTCACACTTTGGCGGAGCGGATGTCAGCGGACATGTCTCCGCTGACATCCGTGCCTCCATAGGGGTACATGGAGGATCCGTTTCAGGTCCGCCTAAAAAACTGACAGGCGGACCTGAACGGACCTCCGTGTGAAAGGGGCCTAATACTAACTAAAAATGAGGTTAGGATTTGCCACTATCCCCAAACAATCTTTAATGATGTGCATAGCCTTTGCGTTTGGTCAAGTCACAAGATCCAAACATGTTATGGCTTTTAGGGAGAGATACTGTTTTTTTATTTATTTATTTTATTTTATTTTGGCACTGTACCTGTCCACTGTAGTAGTACCCAATTCCCCATGCCTTTTGTTTGACAATAGTTTGCTTATTAGTCCAGCAAATAGCCAAAACTGATTACCAAGATCCCCCTCCCCCAGATTGCAAAGGGATTCACCTCTAGGTTAAGTTGCTTGTATAGGTAAAATTTGAACTTTAAAAGATTCACTCATCGTGCAGGGACATGGCTGTGTTTTTACATCCAATATAAGCCATGGCCTAGGGCAGCAGGAATTCCAATGGGGGCACACATTGGGAATACAAGTATCAGTATGTCTGTCAGTCACAAGCCTTCTCATGCTGGTTATTAGGCTTGTGCAATTCGTTTTGTAACGAATCGAAATTCGTCCGAATTTAGCAACTTTCAGACATTCGGAAGCATTCGAATTTCCGAACAAAGCAATTACGAATAAAACCGAATCCGAAATAAATTATACCGCAAAATAGCGAATGCCCGAATGTCTTCGGCATAATTCGTTATGAAAAAAGTTACGAATGTACGAATCCATTCAAAGCACAATAACACTCACTCTGCTCTCTGCTTCTCCCTCACCATGCTGAACTCCCTCTCAAAATGATGTACAGGGGTGGAGCCTATAGCCGCATGTAAAAAACGAAAGTAAAATACGAGATTTCGAATCCATTTGAAGCACAATAACACTCACTCTGCTCTGCTCTCTGCTTCTCCCTCACCGTGCTGAACCCTCTCAAAATGGTGTACAGGGGCGGAGCCTATAGCCACATGTAAAAAACGAAAGTAAAATACGAGATTTCGAATCGTTACAAATAACCGCTATGTATTTAGAAAAGTACAAATCCATTCGAAGCACATTAGGCATAATAGGCAGCGTCGTTGTGATAGAGACACGGAAAATTACGAATCATTGAACCCAAAAAAAGTTACGAAAGTAGGAGTTGTATCCAGAATCAACGAAAAACAACGTACTCTACCGAAAGTACAAATTATAAAGCAACAAAAAATTCAACGAAAAATGTCGCTTGCGAAAATACGAATGAGTCCGAACACGAAAAATCCCGTCTAGCAAAATTACGAATGATTACGAATCAACAGGACCGGAAAGAAACGAACCGAAACGGAACGAATTTTTCCGTTGTGCACAAGAAGCGAACCGAAACGGAACGAATTTTTCCGTTGTGCACAAGTCTACTGGTTATGCACAATGTACTTTAATAAAACTATTTTTAATTCCTCCATCAAAGTTTTTGATTGGCTGTTTTATAGCACTGCACATGCACATGTTGTCATTGATACCCTGATAGAAACAGTGGCATTTGCATCACATTGAACTTTTAAATGGTATAAGCTAACCTTTGCTCTGCCACTGATCAATAATAACACTACTAACTATGAGTATATTAGGTGCGCTGCCTCGTCAATAGTTTTAAACCTAAGAAACATCTTCCTGTAGATGGAGATTGTATGAACACACAATCCCACTTACCTGTACTCTTATGTTGCCTGTACACCTGTCCCACCCAACAGCAGTACATGAAATATAATAGCAGCAGAGCTGCAAATGCAACAAATATATTGTATCAAATTTCTTTATTTGCTTTATTATATAACTGGATTATAATAGCAATAAATAAATAAAATTTCAGTATACGTGCAAAATAAAATATCTGAAACTTTGAAAATGTCATTTAATACTGAAGGCAAAGTTTTGTTTACATATCTTTTTTCTTTCAATATAAGCCATATGCCACTTTTAGGCCCCATGCACACGAGACGCTGTTATTTGCTGTTGAACGCGCGTTCAGAGGCAGTTGGACGCTTTTTTCAACTGCTCCTGAACCCATTCAATGTTATCCTATGTGTCCATGCACACACTCTCGTTTTTTGGCGTTTACAAGCAGTTGCGTTTAACCTCGTTTTTTCAGAAGCAAAAAAATGGGTTCAGACGCAAAAGTTTTCCACGTTTCAGACGCTAAACGCTGCTAAACGCGGCTAAACGCGGCTAAACGGGGTACCGGCGTTTTTCCGCGTTTGCGTTTATAAGCGTTTTTAAAGGTGACCTATTTTTTAACATTAGAAATCTCTAAAATGATGGCAAATGATGAAAAACTATTAAAAAATATAAAAGAAAACTGTAATTGCTTGCATTGCATTGTGGACAATCCACAACTTGTGGCAGGTAACGTGGCAAGTGGACAATCCACAGCTTGTGGCAGGTAACGTGGCCAGTGGACAATCAACAACTTGTGTCAGGTGATGTGGCCAGGTGACGTGGCCAGGTGACGTGGTCAGTGGACAATCCACAACTTGTGGCAGGTGACATGGCCAGGTGACGTGGCAGGTAACGTGGCCAGGTGACGTGGCACGTGATGTGGCCAGGTGACGTGGCAAGTGGACAATCCACAACTTGTGGCAGGTGATGTGGCTAGGTGACGTGGCCAGGTGACGTGGCAAGTGGACAATCCACAACTTGTGGCAGGTGACGTGGCCAGGTGATGTGGCAGGTAACGTGGCCAGGTGACGTGGCAGGTAACATGGCCAGGTGACGTGGCCAGGTGACGTGGCAAGTGGACAATCCACAACTTGTGCCAGGTGACGTGGCCAGGTGATGTGGCAGGTGACGTGGCAGGTGACGTGGCAAGTGAACAATCCACAACTTGTGGCAGGTGACGTGGCAAGTGGACAATCCACAGCTTGTGGCAGGTAACATGGCCAGTGGACAATCAACAACTTGTGTCAGGTGACGTGGCCAGGTGACGTGGCCAGGTGACGTGGTCAGTGGACAATCCACAACTTGTGGCAGGTGACATGGCCAGGTGACGTGGCAGGTAACGTGGCCAGGTGACGTGGCAGGTGACGTGGCCAGGTGACGTGGCAAGTGGACAATCCACAACTTGTGGCAGGTGACGTGGCTAGGTGACGTGGCAGGTAACGTGGCCAGGTGACGTGGCCAGGTGACGTGGCATGTGGCATGTGACGTGGCAAGTGGACAATCCACAACTTGTGGCAGGTGAAGTGGCTAGGTGACGTGGCAGGTAACGTGGCCAGGTGACGTGGCCAGGTGACGTGGCAAGTGGACAATCCACAACTTGTGGCAGGTGACGTGGCCAGGTGATGTGGCAGGTAACGTGGCCAGGTGACGTGGCAGGTAACATGGCCAGGTGACGTGGCCAGGTGACGTGGCAAGTGGACAATCCACAACTTGTGCCAGGTGACGTGGCCAGGTGACGTGGCAAGTGGACAATCCACAACTTGTGCCAGGTGACGTGGCCAGGTGACGTGGCAGGTGACATGGCCAGGTGACGTGGCAGGTGACGTGGCAAGTGAACAATCCACAACTTGTGGCAGGTGACGTAGCCAGGTGACGTGGCAGGTAACGTGGCCAGGTGACGTGGCAAGTGGACAATCCACAACTTGTGGCAGGTGACGTGGCAAGTGGACAATCCACAGCTTGTGGCAGGTAACATGGCCAGTGGACAATCAACAACTTGTGCCAGGTGACGTGGCCAGGTGACGTGGCAAGTGGACAATCCACAACTTGTGCCAGGTGACGTGGCCAGGTGACGTGGCAGGTGACATGGCCAGGTGACGTGGCAGGTGACGTGGCAAGTGAACAATCCACAACTTGTGGCAGGTGACGTAGCCAGGTGACGTGGCAGGTAACGTGGCCAGGTGACGTGGCAAGTGGACAATCCACAACTTGTGGCAGGTGACGTGGCAGGTAACGTGGCCAGGTGACGTGGCCAGGTGACGTGGCAAGTGATACGCTAAATACAAGTACACTGCGGCTCTCTCAGCTGCTGCTACTCACTCTGGTCTCACAAACTGGCTGAAATGGTTAAAATTTACTGTTTTTTGAGCTTAGGGAGGGTCTTATGATGAAACGCTTATAAACGCAAACGCGGTAAAACGCCGCTAAACGCCAATAAACGCGGCTGCAAACGCGGCCAAACGCGCGTTTTTAAACGCCGGTTTCAGCGTTTAAAAACGTGTGTTCAGCAGAGTTTGCACCTGCGTCTCGTGTGCATGGGGCCTTAGTATGGCAGGAATCCAATTTCTGACTTTTCTCATTACCAATGTGCAGTGTAATGCATCATGCACTGTTTGCTAGAATTTTGATCACCTGGCAACAACAAAAGTCACCTGGCAAAAACAAATTTTATAGTGTTTATTTTTCCTACTATTTTTCACTTGCATATAAGTGATAAAAGGATGTACGGATGATGGTCAGTATATCAAATGGGTCAGGGGTCTCCAAACGATTCAGTGTGAGGGCCACATCGTATATTTCACATATACAAATCATTTTTACATGCAGTAGTGCCCAGCAGAGTGCCCTTTGGATCAGGAGTGCCAAGCAGAGCCCCTTCTTACATCCATGAGTGCCCAGCAGGGAATTCCCCCCTACATCCGTGTGTGCCCAGCAGAGTGTGTGCCCAGCAGAGATCCCCCAGGAGGTATAGCAGGTCTGTGCAGAAGTACAGTCCTCCTAAAAATATTGGGGCAGGGGTAATCATGTCACTGACTGCTAGGCTGCTGGCAGTCAAAGCAACAAATCACAGCGGGGGGGGGGGATCTGCGTTGGGGACTGGGGGAATGTCACAGCTGGCTGGCAATGTGTATTGTGATACACAGAGCAGTGCATCCACTGCCAGCCAGTCAGGTTACTTTCACGAACAATTGCGGTGGGCAGCGGGCCGGATAGAATCTTGTAGTTGGCTGGATGTGGCTTACCGGCCGTAGTTTAAAGACCTCTTAGATAGGAAACGCTAGGAGATTTTTGTTCAGTTTATTTAAAACATTGTGTTTTGCTGCTGCTGTTTTGGTGGTGGAACACCTGTGGGTGAAGAGACCATTCTCTTGAGTCTATGAATCCATATCAAATGACTGTGCAGTGAAGAAGTCCAATGTTAGAGAGACAGCCAAATTGCTTTTTGCTCCTGAATGTTATTTGAAAGACAACCTTCCTTCGATGACCATGTCCCCGGCACTGTGAAAGTGTCCAAGACTCCTCCTCAGCCTGGCGTCCATAGTAAAAACCTTCCAAACCAGTGGGACAAAAGATTTACTTGACTCTAAAGCTGGATTGTGAGCCACCAGGCCAAGGATAACCTTGTCTTGGGTGTCAGATGCACATGATTGTGCAGAGAATTGTTCTTATTGTCCCACACAGCCAGATGGTTTAGTTGCAGCAGTCTGGAATTAAGTGAAGGGGCTGCCACAAAGGAGGCCACAAAAGAAGTCTCAAGCAAAAGTGTAAGGTAGGATAGCCTTGGTACACTGCAAGGTCTGAATTCGGGAACAGAGAATCAAGAGTATCTCCTGCAAAAGGAAACCTCTGGACTCAGCATCAAAAAAAGACCTTGGTACACCAAGCATTGGATCAGCTGTTGTGCTGACTTCTAAAATCTCAAGATCCAACAGAACCTTTGTCAGTCTCCATCTCATTTTTCAAAAAAACTGAGAAAAGAATCTAAGGCTTCATTCACACCAATGCATTTTTTCATGCTTTTTGCTATATGCAGAAATGCAGGACATTATTTTTAAAATCTCAAGATCCAACAGAACCTTTGTCAGTCTCCATCTCACTGTTCAGATTCTCTAAAATGTAAGAGGTTGTTTCAGAATGGGAATGCCCTGAGTACCTAACTAGAACAGGAACCAGACCTTGGTAAAAAAAAAAGCACAAGGTTCAGTGGACAGCCCAAATGGACAACCCAGATGGAAGGGCAATAAACTAGTAGTGTTGTGTGCCCAAGGAAAAAAACAGGAAGCATTGATGTGTTGCAAAGATGGGGACATGTAGGTAAGCATCCTTCAACTCTACTGAGGCCTAAAGTCTCCCAAAAGGAGGAAGGCAATGACTGACTGGATGGGTTCCATATAGATGTGTTTTACACAATGGAAAGTGGCAAGTGATTTCAGGTGCAAAATAGGGTGTATGGCTCCTTTTGCTTTGGGTATGGTGAATAAGTTGGAGTAAACTTATGCTAATCATTGAGTTTGAGTTTGAATTTCTAGCCTGTAGCCCCTGGAAACCATGTCCTTTCTTCATGCGTCTGATATGTTTGCATCCCAGGTTATTGCAAAGGCTAACAGATGTCCCCCCACTTTGCTTGCAGGTTTGGTAGGTTGGGGGCCTGAGAGAAACTAAATTAACTGTTTCCAGTGAAGAGAAGTTTCCAGATTGAGCCCATCAACACAGTAGTGCAGGGCAACAGATATGGGTTCTAACTGTTCCAAACCCAAAGGATGTGATAAAATTGTGTCAGATGACTTAGATATGTCCTTGGCGGAGACCCCATAAAGTCTGACAAGTGGATATGACAGCAGTATCAGGTTGCAGAGCAGGATTTACAATATTTTATCAACTGGATCTTTAAACACTGAAAGTCCTCAACAGGAACAGTCAGGGTTTTGTTAAAGTAAGAAGTGGCCATTTACCCGTCCTAAATATATATGCACTGGATCAACAAGGACCACAGTAGGCGTTCTCTATGGCACCACATTGATATTATCCTTTAAAAGTTCTGCACACACAGAATCACCAAATAAACTAGGCAAATATTGCCCAAAATACTTACAATTCCCTTTATTTGTACAAACTCTAAAGCTATAAGGAATAGAAAGGGTTAAACAATTCTTATTATGTGTACTCTGATTCTTTCCACCTCTCAATAACTCCTTCCTAACCTGAGCCTTTGCAACTGTGTAAGCTCTATCTAGCATTCACCTTGGGTAGCCCCTTTCCATAAATCTCTGATACAGATTATAAGCCTCGCTCTCAAAGAACTACTCATTGCTACAAATCCACCTAGCCCTTAAAATTTTACCAACTGGAATCAGTAGTGTATTCAGGTTTTGTGCTGCCCTAGGCCTAACTAAACTCGTGCACCCCCTAATTTAAATATGACCCACCCCTTCCTGTCAAGGCCACACCCCTTTCTGTTTACCCGCCCTGAAATTTTCGAGTGGGGACACTAGTTCTGAGGGCCTGCAGGGGGGGGGGTGGATTTGCTTAATTTGCATAGATTCCTCTTACATCCTGTTTGGCTATGGGACAGGAAGTGAAGGGAAATCTCTGCAATGGGACAGGGATGGTGCTTAAATTTGTGCTTAAAGTAGAGCTATAGGCAACCTTTGATAGTGTGTTTGGGGAGTCTGAATTGAGCTAAAAAAAGTGAGTTACCAGAGAGAGGTTTTCTAAAAAGATCAGTGATGACCAATTCAACAAGTGGATGAACTTCCAAAAAGAAAGCTTCTATTTTATCCATGTGGCTAGTGAAACATAGGTTCATATCATTATTTTTCAAAAAACGGTTAAAAGAATCTAATGCCGCATACACACGGCCATTTTTCTCGTCGAGAAAAACGACATTTTTCCCATTCGACGAGAAAAACGATAGTCTGTGGGCTTTCTGACGTTTTTTATGACGAGAAAAACGGCATTAAAAAACGACGAGAAAAATTAGAACATGTTCTAATTTTTCTCGTTGTTTTTTTCGACATGTTTCCATTAGGAAACACTGCCGCGGAGCCCACAGACGGTCGTTTTTCTCGACAAGAGAAAAAACGACGTGAAAAACGACCGTGTGTGGGGAACAAGCCGTTCCCTCGTTTTTAATGACATTATTCACGGCGGTTTTTTAACCGCCCTGAATAATGATCGTGTGTACGCGGCATAAGGCTTCATTCACACCAATGCATTTTTTCATGCTGTTTGCTATATGCAGAAATGCAGGACATTATTTTTAACACGGGTTCCTATGGAACACGTTCACATCAGTGCATTTTTGTGTCTCCGTGTTTTTGGAAAGGGTCAGGGACTTTTTTTAGATACAAAATGCTGCTTTTTTTTGTATTTTCGGTTCAATATACGTCAACTGAGAAGCTGCAGAAAAGCATGTAGTGCGTTTTTACCACAATTTTGCTACAATTTGCGTTTTTAAATCTGCCCAACAACAAATTTGCCTAAGGGCCCAGTCACACCAGAAACTGCACACAACTGCGCAATTTTGACAACATGCTTACATGTGTTTATAACGTGCTTGACGCACGTTTGAGTGCGGTTTGCATGCATTTTGCAGTGCATTTTTCTATAAATTTTTTTGGCCTTGCTTTCCTGACTTATGCCCCATACACACGATCGTTTTTCATGCCGTTAAAAATGCCATTTTTAAAAATGGGCATTAAAACCGATCGTGTGTATGCTCCAGAGCATTTTTAACGACGTGAAAAACGGGCATTAAAAATTTCGAACATGCTCTATTTTTTCACGTCGTTTTTCATGTCGTTTTTTTTAACGACGTGAAAAACGATAGTGTGTATGCTTTTACGAGGTGAAAAAAAACGCGCATGCTCAGAATCAAATATGAGACGGGAGCGCTCGTTCTGGTAAAACTAGCGTTCATAATGGAGATAGCACATTTGTCACGCTGTAACAGACTGAAAAGCACGAGGCTGAAGAGTGCGAATCGTCGCTCAACAAACTTTACTAACATGAAGGGTGGCGCCATCCGAACGGAACTTCCCCTTTATAGTGCCGTTGTACGTGTTGTACGTCACTGCGCTTTGCTTGAACGTTTTTTTAAATGATCGTGTGTATGCAAGACAGGCTTGAGAGGAAACATGAAAAAAAAACGACGAGAAAAACGTTGGTTTAAAAAATGGCATGAAAAACTATTGTGACTATGCCGCATAAGGCTGGATTCACACCTAGGCATTTTTTGTGCTTTTTGCATTTTGCAGATTTGCACTACAGAACGTGTTCCATAGGAAACCATGTTAAATAGACTAGTGCAAATCTGCAAAATGCAAAAAGCACTAAAACTGCATAGGTGTGAATCCAGCCTTAACCACTTAAGCCCCGGACCATTTGGTAGCTAAAGGACCAGAGGTGAATTCAGAATTTTGCACTGCGCTGCTTTAACTGTAAATTGTGCGGACATGCAATGTTGTACCCAAATGAAATTTGCGTCCTTTTCTTCCCACAAATAGAGCTTTCTTTTAATGGTATTTGATTGCCTCTGCGATTTTTATTTTTTGCGATATAAACGGAAAAAGACCGAAAATTTTGAAAAAAAATGATATTTTCTACTTTTTGTTATAAGAAAAATCAAATAAACTCAATTTTAGTCATACATTTAGGCCAAAATGTATTCAGCCACATGTCTTTAGTAAAAAAAATGTCAATAAGCGTATATTTATTGGTTTGCGCAAAAGTTATAGCGTCTACAAACTAGGGTACATTTTCTGGAATTTACACAGCTTTTAATTTATGACTGCCTATCTCATTTCTTGAGGTGCTAAAATGGCAGGGCAGTACAAAACCCCCCCCAAATGACCCCATTTTGGAAAGTAGACACCCCAAGGAAATTGCTGAGAGGCATGTTGAGCCCATTGAATATTTTTTTTTTGTCCCAAGTGATTGAATAATGACAAAAAAAAATAAAAAAAATTACAAAAAGTTGTCACTAAATGATATATTGCTCACACATTCCATGGTTATATGTGGAATTTCACCCCAAAATACATTCTGCTGCTTCTCCTGAGTACGGAGATACCACATGTGTGGGACTTTTTGGGAGCCTAGTCGCGTACGGGACCCCAAAAACCAAGCACCGCCTTCAAGGTTTCTAAGGGCATAAATTTTTGATTTCACTCCTCACTACCTATCACAGTTTTGAAGGCCATAAAATGCCAAGATGGCACAAAACCCCCCCAAATGACCCTATTTTGGAAAGTAGACACCCCAAGCTATTTGCTGAGAGGCATGTTGAGCCCATTGAATATTTTTTTTTTGTCCCAAATGATTGAATAATGACAAAAAGAAAAAAAAAAGAAAAAATGTACAAAAAGTTGTCACTAAATGATATATTGCTCACACATGCCATGGTTATATGTGGAATTGCACCCCAAAATACATTCTGCTGCTTCTCCTGAGTACGGGGATACCACATGTGTGGGACTTTTTGGGAGCCTAGCCGGGTACGGGGCCCCAAAAACCAAGCACCGCCTTCAGGATTTCTAAGGGCGTAAATTTTTGATTTCACTCCTCACTACCTATCACAGTTTTGAAGGCCATAAAATGCCAAAATAGCACAAAACCCAACCAAATTACCCCATTTTGGAAAGTAGACACCCCAAGCTATTTACTGAGAGGCATGTTCAGTCCATGGAATATTTTATATTTTGCCACAAGTTGCGGGAATATGACAAACTTTGTTTTTTTTGCACAAAGTTGTCACTAAATGATATATTGCTCACACATGCCATGGGCATATGTGAAATTACACCCCAAAATACATTCTGCTGCTTCTCCTGAGTACGGGGATACCACATGTGTGGGACTTTTTGGGAGCCTAGCCGCGTACGGGACCCCAAAAACCAAGCCCCGCCTTCAAGGTTTCTAAGGGCATAAATTTTTGATTTCACTCCTCACTACCTATCACAGTTTTGAAGGCCATAAAATGCCAAGATAGCACAAAACCCCCCAAAATGACCCCATTTTGGAAAGTAGACACCCCAAGGAAATTGCTGAGAGGCATGTTGAGCCCATTGAATATTTTTTTTTTGTCCCAAGTGATTGAATAATGACAAAAAGAAAAAATAAATGTACAAAAAGTTGTCACTAAATGATATATTGCTCAAACATGCCATGGTTATATGCGGAATTGCACCCCAAAATACATTTGGCTGCTTCTCCTGAGTACGGGGATACCACATGTGTGGGACTTTTTGAGAGCCTAGCCGCGTACGGGCCCCCGAAAACCAAGCACCGCCTTCAGGATTTCTAAGGGCACAAATTTTTGATTTCACTCCTCACTACCTATCACAGTTTTGAAGGCCATAAAATGCCAAGATAGCACAAAACCCCCACAAATGACCCCATTTTGGAAAGTAGACACCCCAAGCTATTTGCCGAGAGGCATGGTGAGTATTTTACAGCTCTCATTTGTTTTTGAAAATGAAGAAAGACATTTTTTTTTTCTTTTTTCAATTTTTAAAACTTTGTGACAAAAAGCGAGATCTGCAAAATACTCAACATACCTCTCAGCAAATAGCTTGGGGTGTCTACTTTCCAAAATGGGGTCATTTGGGGGGGGGGTTTTGTGCCATCTGGGCATTCCATGGCCTCCGAAACTGTGATAGGCAATGAGGAGTGAAATCAAAAATTTACACCCATAGAAATCCTGAAGGCGGTGCTTGGTTTTCGGGGTCCTGTACGCGGCTAGGCTCCCAAAATGTCTCACACATGTGGTATCCCCGTACTCAGGAGAAGCAACAGAATGTATTTTGGGGTGCAATTCCACATATAACCATGGCATGTTTGAGCAATATATAATTTAGTGACAACTTTTTGTAAATTTTTCTTTTTTTTTTCTTTTTGTCATTATTCAATCACTTGGGACAAAAAAAAAAAATATTCAATGGGCTCAACATGCCTCTCAGCAAATAGCTTGAGGTGTCTACTTTCCAAAATGGGGTCATTTGGGGGGGTTTTGAACTGTCCTGGCATTTTATGCACAACATTAGGAAGCTTATGTCACACATCATCCACTCTTCTAATAACTTGAAGACAAAGCCCTTTCTGACACTTTTTGTTTACATGAAAACATTTTTTTTTTTGCAAAAAAATTATGTTGAACCCCCAAACATTATATATATTTTTAAAGTAAAGGCCCTACAGATTAAAATAGTGGGTGTTGCATTTTTTTTTTCCACACAGTATTTGCACAGCGATTTTTCAAACGCATTTTTTGGGGGAAAAACACACTTTTTTATTTATTATTTTTTATTTTTAATGCACTAAAAAACACTATATTGCCCAAATGTTTGATGAAATAAAAAAGATGATCTTAGGCCGAGTACATGGATACCAAACACGACATGCTTTAAAATTGCGCACAAACGCGCAGCGGCGAGAAACTACATTCATTTTTAAAAGCATTTAAAAGCCTTTACAGGTTACCACGTTAGATTTACAGAGGAGGTCTACTGCTAAATTACTGCCCTCGATCTGACCTTCGCGGTGATACCTCACATGCATGATGCAATTGCTGTTTACATATGACGCTAGACCGACGCTTGCGTTCGCCTTTGCGCAAGAGCAGGGGGGGACAGCGGTTCTTTTTTATTATTTATTTTGCTATTTTATTTTATTTTTAAACTGTTCCTTCCATATTTTTTTTTTTTTAATCATTTTTATTGTTATCTCAGGGAATGTAAATATCCCCTATGATAGCAATAAGTAGTGACAGGTACTCTTTTTTTGAAAAAAAAGGGGGGTTAGACCCTAGATCTTTCCTCTGCCCTCAAAGCATCTGACCACACCAAGATCGGTGTGATAAAATGCTTTCCCAATTTCCCAATGGCGCTGTTTATATCCGGGGGGGGGGGCATTCCCTCCCACTGCTTGTAAATGTAAAAGCAGTCTAGAGGCTAATTATCTGCTAGAATTGCTTTTACATGAAAGCCGGCCGCTGGCTGAAAAGAATGATACCAAGATGATACCTAAACCCGCAGGCATCATTCTGGTATAAACATTCAAAGTCCAGCAACATACCAGTACATTGCTGGTCCTTGTTGGACATGTATTGTAATCTTTTTTTTCATGCAGCCTGTTGGCTGAACGAAAAAAAGAGATTGATCGGTGGGTATGCCCACCATTAGAATACCTCCCTTCACCCACCCACTTCTAATGATGGGCATATATGCCGAAGCATGGGGGCATCCTCCCGGACTTTTCTACGGGCAAGCCTCCGTCGGAATTTCGACCATATATACGCGGCATTAGGAGCAAAATCGCTCCTCCGCCCCTGCTGCCCCCATGCTTCGGCATATATGCTCTTTTTTTAACTGTGGTGGTGAAATCACCTCCTACAGCGTTGGAGTCACGGCTTTATGTATCGTGGGAGCAAACGCTGTTGCTGTCAAGATAAATAAATCCGCGATGCAACTGAATGGCGTACCTGCTAAGCAAATGATGGTTAACATTAAAACAAAGTAACATTACAGTACAACAGTAAGACCTTACCATACCATACCTGCAAAGCAAATACCAAAACAAAACCTAGTAAAAAATAAAACATTTTTTTAACGCAACCTGTGCCTAAAATATATATATGCCGAAGCATGGGGGCATCCTCCCGCAAAAAAGTTATGCCGCGTACACACGGTCGGACTTTTCCACGGGCAAGCCTTTGTCGAAATTTCGACCGTATATACGCGGCATTAGGAGCAAAATCGCTCCTCCGCCCCTGCTGCCCCCATGCTTCGGCATATATGCTCTTTTTTTTTAACTGTGGTGGTGAAATCACCTCCTACAGCACTGGAGTCACGGCTTTATGTATCGTGGGAGAAAACGCTGTTGCTGTCAAGATAAATAATTCCGCGCTGCAGTTGAATGGCGCACCTGAAAAACAAAAAATTACATACCTGAAAAGCAAGCATGATAAAACATTGCAGAATGGAATACAGTAAAAAAGAGCAGAACAATAGAGAGAAAATAGAGAGAGAGAGAGAACAATAAAACGACAACTATTTTTGTTTTTTTTCTTTTATATTTTTTTTGTGTTTTTGTTTTTTAAGTTTTTTTTTTTCTTTTTTACTTTTTTTTTTTTAAACTTTAACAACTGTAATGGTTCGGGTCTCTCAAAATGCGATGGCTCTTGGGAGACCCTGTGTAAGTGTGTCCTAGTCTGTGAAATGCTGTACCCTACGCTAAAACTTCACTTTTGAGTGGTAGCGTTCAAAACATTCACCAAGGCAAAGACCAGGTTTGTCAGGACAGAGTGGACAATAATAACGGGTGTCACGCCTAAATCCGCGCTTGCTACAGACACAACATCTTTTTTGGGGGTGGCTTTGGGTAGGGGTACTCGGGAGGACATACGAATAATGCCTCTCATGCAGCCGGATTACTGCATTTGGTAGGGGATGGTGAGGTGCAGAACCGCCTGGATACAGGAGTTCTGTGACTATCTCATTCTGGAATTTTAGAAGAGATAAAGTCCCGCCTGAAGATCTGTATAGCACATGAGCGTTCAGCAAAGCCAATTGGAATAAGGATAGAGACACTTTTTTGTACCAGCGTCTCGCCTTACGGTCAATTAGATACGGCGCCATCAACTGGTCGTTGAGGTCCACCCCTCCCATATTTTTGTTATATTCGTGGACACAGAGGGGTTTCTCCACAACACCAGTCGCCGTACGAATTTGGACTGTTGTGTCTGCATGAAGGGAGGTAAGAAGGAAAACATTCTTATTGTCCCTCCACTTCATAGCGAGCAAGTTATTACACTTTACGCAGGCTCTCTCCCCCAGCCTAAGACGGGCATCTACAAGCCGCTGGGGAAAGCCCCGGCGATTAGGTCGCACGGTGCCACATGCTCCAATCTTATGATCAAACAAGTGACTAAACAGTGGCACGCTCGTGTAATAATTGTCCACATACAAGTGGTACCCCTCTCCGAAAAAGGGTGACACCAAGTTCCACACTATCTTGCCAGCGCTCCCTATGTAATCCAGGCAGTTGACCGGCTCAACCTGACTATCTTTTCCCTCATAAACCATAAAGCTCCATACATAGCCTGTTGCTATGTCACAGCACTTATAGAGCTTGACCCCGTATCTGGCACGCTTGCTGGGAAGGTACTGCTTGAAAGCCAAGCGGCCAGAAAATTTAATCAGGGACTCATCAACGCAGACAGCTTGATCGGGAATAAACAAGGCTGCAAAACGTTCGTTGAAGTGGTTTATGAGGGGCCGAATTTTATAGAGCCGGTCGTATTCAGGGTCCCCACGTGGACGACAAAGTTCATTGTCGTTGAAGTGCATGAACCGCAAAATCTGCTCGTATCGTTTCCTGGGCATGGAGGCAGAGAACACGGGCATGTGGTCAATTGGGTGCGTGGACCAATAAGCACGCAATGACGGGAATTTATGTGTGCCCATGTTGAGGGAAAGGCCCAGAAAGGTCTTAAATTCGGAAACCGTAATTGGTTTCCAATCTTTGGCAATGGAAGGCAACTGGGGATTAGCGGCGATGAATTGACCAGCATATAAATTACTCTGGTCCACAATAGATCAATAGAGATCTTCCGTGAAAGACAGCGAATAATAATCAATTGGCATAAAATCAGCTGTTTCCACCTGAATACCGGGTTGGGCAGTGAATGGGGGAAGTACGGGTTCTGCAGAAGTGGTGGGGACCCAATCAGGATAGGCGAATTCTGCAGGAAGAGCACTATGGGTACGACGGGCCTGCCTTTGTCTTCTTATTGGTGGCAGCGGGACACTACTTGTGCTTGCCACCTCGCCAGCTTGAACTGCACTTATGGGACTCGCCACGTCACCAAGTGATACTGCAGTGCTGGATGTACGCCCAGGCTGTACTAGGCCGCTGGTGCTTGCCAATTCACCAGAAGGAATAGCGGCGCTAGTACTACTCTGCTCCATGATACGAGAGCCCTGCGGTTCTTGCTCCTCAACAACCTCAGAAGATCGGGATCGGGTACGCCTGACCTTAGCAGGGACCTCAACTTCGTCGTCAGAGCTATCTGACGTGGGGCCGCTGACATCACTGTCTTCTACGGGAAGATATTCTGAGCCTGAATCTGACAGATACGTGACCTCCTCTTCACTATCTGTCATGCTCAGAATCTCGTAGGCCTCTTTACTAGTGTACCTTCGACTTGCCATTTTGGGCTCTAAATTTAGGGGTACACTAGTAAGATTCACAGGAAAAAAAGCACCCGACTGTCGTCAGCAAATATATCAAACGCTACAAAAAAAACTGTTAGCGGTCGCAGGGATCAGGACTGTCTCTGCGAACGCTGCAGTTATGTGTTTTGTGTTTGGTAAGTGACAGTGATCGATCGATACTGCACTTGGGTGGGCTGGGCTGGGCGGAGGGGCTAAACGCAGGTGCTAGCAGGTATCTGGGCTGATCCCGCTAACACTGCGTTTTTGGGAACCCTAAACCGCTGGGGACGCTAGTATAGATCTGATCAGATACTATACCACTAAGGGAGGTGTATGCTTTGCGCGTGGGTGTAAGCGTTACTGGCACTAACCTAACGCTGCCTGGGGCGACGCAGACCCTCTCTGGCGCTAAAACCTAATTGATCTCACCCGCCGGGCGATCAGGGGGTTAAACCTTTATTGGGTTATATACGGCGGGTGCCCTGATGCTATAAAAAGCAAACTAACCAACCAGCGTCACCCGTAACCTTTATATGGTGATCACTGGTGAAAGGGTTAACTAGGGGCAATCAGGGGGTTAAAACCTTTATTAGGTTAAATATGGGGGTACCCGACGCTATATAAAAACCTGACGGGTTACCTAAATAACTAAATAACTAACTGGGTAACCAGTGTCACCAGTGACGCTTATACGTGATCACTGGTGAAAGGGTTAACTCTAGGGGCAATCAGGGGGTTAAAATAATATATGGGGGTACCTGACGCTCTAAAAACCTGCGGCGAAACTAAAAATAAATAACTGGCTATCTAGGGCACCACCGGCACTAAATACAGCGATCGAAAATACGATCGCTTAGTGACGCTGGCGTTAGGGGGTGAAAGGGTTACCTGGGGGGCGATCAAGGGGTTAAACCTTTATTAGGGGGGGTTAGGGGGCTACCCTGGACCTAAAGGGGCCTAATCCTAACTGCCCTGCAACTTTTTACTATCACAGATGACACTAAATGCAGTGATCAGTAAAATAAATGATCACTGCAATCAGTGACACTGTGATTGGGGGCTGGGGGGTGACCTGGGGGGTGATCTGGGGGTGACTGGGGGGTGAAATGTGTGCCTATGTGTACCTATGTGTCAGTGGACTGTTGGTGCACTAACCTGCTTCTTCTCTCCTCGGCGCCGGAATCGAAAAGACCGCCGCGAGGGAGATGACATCACTTCCTCCTGCCTGTGTTTACATCACATGGCGGAGGAAGCATTTTCATTCGCCGGGAGCGATCGCGAGGGGGTGGCCGAAATCGAATGGTCACCCCCTCATCTCTGATCGCTCCCCAACGATAAACGGCCGCTCACTGTATAGGAGGGGGGTCCGATCGGACCCCCCAACTGTACAAAGGCGATCACGTACGCTCTACGTGATTGTGCCTGTCGGTGCCTTTCTGCCGACGTATATATACAGTGAGCGGTCGTTAAGTGGTTAAAGGGGCACAATGCAGTGTGTTTGAAGCGCTTTTGTAGCGCATTCCCTGCTATTTGCGGTGCAGAAAAAATTACTTTTTTAACTGATCTAAACTAAAGTGCAATGATGTGAACTATGCCCATATAATTACCTTGATTTTGGGCTGCCTATGCAGGTGGAGTGCAGTTCAAAATGCATCCAACTGCGTTCGGTGTGAAAGGGGTGTAACTCAGGCCCATTCACACCAGAAACTGCACATAACTGTGCGTTTTTGACTGCATGTTTACATGCATTTGCAGCGCGCTTGATGCGCACTTCACATGCACTTGATGAGCGCCTGAATGCGTTTTGCGCTGCATTTCATACTGCATTTGCAGTGCATTTTGCTATACATTTTTGGGCTTGGCTTTCTTGGCTTAAAGGGATGCAGTGCAGTGCATTTAAAGTGCATTTGTAGCGTGCTTGTAGCACATTCCCTGCATTTGTAGTGCAGAAAGATGCAGCATGCTCTACTTTTTTGAACTGCACTGAACTGCACTGCAATGATGTGAACTATGCCCATAGGATTACCTTGATTTTGGGCTGTCTCTGCATTTGGAGTGCAGTTCAAAATGCATCTAACTGCAGCCAACTGCATTTAACTGCGTTTGGTGTGAAAGGGCCCTTAAAAAAAGCATAAACAATGCAAAAAGCACTGCAGAAACGCTCAAAAGCAACATGCATAGGTGTGAATAGAGCCTTAAGCCTCGTACACACGACCGAGTTTCTCATTGAAAAACGACAAGAAACTTGCTGGCAGAGCTTTCTTGCCGAGTAAATCGGTCTTGTGTACGCGGCTATCAGGTTTCTCATCAAGAAAACCGACAAGAATCTCGACGAGAAATATAGAGAACCTGCTCTCTATTTTCTCATTGAGATTCTCGTCAGCCTGTTTCTCAACGAGAAAAGTGTGTGTGTGTACACTTACCTGTCCTCCGGGAAGCCCGCGCATGCTCGAAATTACTTTGACGCATGCGCGGTAGCTTCCTAGGCATAGTTAGGGTGAAGCAAGATGGCGGCGACGGCATCGAATGTGACGAGCGCACGCTCGTCGTAGTCGATGATGTCACCGCGTTCGCTCCATTCAAAGAACCGCAGGTTCTTTGAATCGAGCGTCTGTACACTCGGCCGGGACAAGTTTCTTGTCCAAAAATCTCGTCAAGAAAAACGACGTGTTTTTTCATGACGAGATTCTCGGTCGTGTGTACGAGGCTTTAGTCACCAAAACCACCATTACCATATAAATCAGGTCATCAATGTACCGAAAGTGAGATACATCATGTGGCCTAAAAAAAAAATCACCTCCACAGATACAGAGGCACTCCCACCAACCCATGTAAAGGTTGGCGAGTGAGGGCGAAAATTTTGCCCCTATCGCAGCCTTACTTAACGATCCGTCAAAAAAAAAAAAAATATGAGTCAGTAGGTATTCAAGCACCTCCAAAATGTATAACTGTCATTCAATAGAAAGAAACAGCTCTCAGTGCTAACTGGTGGGGTATGCAGGAGTAAAAGCTGGCTACATCGCATGTAACTAATGCATAGCTATCCTACCAACAAAGATAACCCATATAGTTTAAGAGATAATTAGTAGCTGTTAAATAACCTGGAAGCTGAATGACCAACGGTTGAAGTTATTGATCTAATTATTGGCTCAACCTCTCATTGAAGGAACCAATACCTGCAATAATGGGTCTGCAATGTAGAGGACTCAAACCTTTGTGTGTTTTGGGAAAGTGGTGGATTGTGGGCAGAATGGGATGCTCCGGAATCAATACCTCAGCCTCTTTTGTAGTAAAGGTGCCCAGGTTGACCCCTCTGTTAACTAATACAGTTAAAGTGTTTTTAAATTTCTTAGTGGGGTCACTTTTGAGTTTAATATATGTATTAGAACTCAGAGAGTTGTCTTACTGCTTCATGCCTGTATCTATAACCACCACAAACCCAGCCTTTGTCAGCATTTCGGATAGTGATAGAAGTGTAACTCTATAAACTTTTAGGACTTCCCTCTCTCTAGATGTCAAATTATCATGTTGTATGTCAGAACTGCTCATTACCTGCAAAGCCAAAGAGGTAAGATCACCCTCAATATATTTCTGAAATCTGTCCATTTCTGGACACCATGAGCTGACTGGGTAAAACTCTGAGCGGACCCAGATGGTTACAGAACGAGTAGATCCATCCCTTCTTTTCATGATCCCAATCAAAGTTACCTTCTGAGGCTAAATCTTCCCTGGTTGTGTCCCTGATCTCTGCCTCATCAGTATAGTGTCACCAGGGCCAGTGCAGCCAGCAACAGCATTCCTGATCACTGTACTGACGTTGACCTGTAGGGATGGGTAGAACACCCCCCTGCACCAGAACATCTCAAACAGGGAAAAAGTTCTAGTGAACTTAAAGTCTATGCGACACGGGCATGAAAAATCAAAAGTCCTAATTTTAAAGGCTTATATGCATATATGCTTATATGCTTATATAAAGTTATTGCCATAAAAAGTGTATGGGGGGCTGGGTACTGCCCTGGGGGATGTGTATCAATGCACATTTTTTTTAAACTATAATTTTTAAAGGAGCAGTGATTTTAATGATGCTTAAAGTAAAACAATAAAAATGAAAATGCAAGTTTAACGCCATATATTTTATTGCATTACTGCAAGTTTAACGCCATATAGTTCTGTGCGTTACTGCATGTTTGATGCAGTATATTGCAGTATATTATAGTGTATCCGTAAAGTGTGTCTGTGTAGTGAATACTCAATTTAACCACTTCACATCCCGCCCATGTACATATGACATCTGCATCACTGGGGACCCGATGCGCCGTCGGGCACCCGCGATTGCCCGTTAACACAGCAGGACCATGGATTTGTGTGTGTAAACACACAGATCCACGTCCTGTCAGAGGAGAGGAGACCGATGGTGTGTTCCCAGTACAGGCAGTCCCCGAATTACAAACACATTAAGGACTGTAGGTTTGTTCGTAAGTGAAATTTGTTCGTATGTCGGAACACTGCTTGTAAGTGTAACTTCCGCCTGTGCAGGGATGTAGGATGTTCCGGCGTCCGCCTGTGGAGGGATGTCGGATGTTCTGGGCGCTTCTGGGGCTCTTCTGGCCATGCAGTACATGAAGTACTGCAGTGTGGAATGTGGCAAGATAGCTGCTCGGAGGTATTCAGGACCAGCGTGCAGGGGCGGATCCAGGGGGGGCAACGGGGCAATTGCCCCCCCCCGAGACCATCTGTCACACTCGCTTGCTGTTTTTTTTTTTTTGTGCCTGATCTCCCGAAATTTGGGGACCCGGTACCGGCCGGCCGTAGGTCTCCTGGACCCCAAGCTTGGCACACATGTAGCCCCATGTCTTCTCTACAAGTGTGCAAAGTTTGGTGTCTGGGGGACCTACGGCCGGGGAGCACTGATTTTTTAAAACCGGGCACCCCTTCCATAGACTCCAATGTTAAACGGTCATTTCTCCAGTGAATTTGC
Organism: Rana muscosa; assembly: GCA_029206835.1. Lineage (NCBI taxonomy): Eukaryota > Metazoa > Chordata > Amphibia > Anura > Ranidae > Rana > Rana muscosa. The sequence goes on along the minus strand of CM055122.1, from coordinate 59,428,833 downwards.
AGACCCGGTACTGGCCGGTCATAGGTCTTCTGAACCCCAAACTTGGCACACATGTAGCCCCATGTCTCCTCTATAAGTTTGAAAAGTTTGGTGTCTGGAAAACGTAGGGCCGGGGAGAACCGATTTTTTAAAGCCGGGCACTCCTTCCATAGACTCCCATGTTAAACTTCAGTCTAGTCATGGGCACAGTGAGGCATGGGCATAGTGAGGCAAAGTGAGGCACAGTGAGGCATGCAGATGGACACCCTAGGCTTATACTTGAGTCAATATGTTTTCCCAGTTTTTTGGGGTAAAATTAGGTGCCTCGGCTTATATTCGGGTCGGCTTATACTCGAGTATATACAGTACTTGTTCTGCGGCTGCCGCTGCCTCTCTGAGTCTCTCTCTCAGTTTCTCACATCAGCCGATCAGCGGCGCCGAGAGAGACTCGTCTAATGTAGTTACGTGGCGCGCTGACACGATACCAGGAGCGGAGGAGGAGGTGGGTGGAGCCTCTTCCCTGCACTCGTTGCTAATGCCTGGGCCGCTTGGCGTCTAGCAACGAGTGACGTCAGTGAGTCACGTCAGGCCGCTCTGCGGGCAGGTGCGATAGCGTGCGGCTCCGCTTGCGGCGCGGTTTGTTGTCAGGGGGCGGCGCGGTTCGTGGGCAAGGCAGGCAAGTTAGTGACAATCCGCAAGGTGTGGCAGGCGACGTGGCAAGTGACAATCCGCAAATTGTGTCAGGTGACGTGGCAAATGACAATCTGCATCTGGTGGCAGGCAAGTGACAATCAGCAAGGTGTGGCAGGTGACGTGGCAAGTGACAATCCGCAAGGTGTGGCTAGTGACAATCCGCAAGGTGTGGCAGGTGATGTGGCAAGTGACAATCCACAAGGTGTGGCAAGTGACAATCCACAAGATGTGGCAGGTGACGTGGCAAGTGACAATCCGCAACGTGTGGCAAGTGACACGCTCAGGGCTCCCACTAATTGCAGGCGACGGTGGCAAGTGACACACTCGGGGCTCCCAGTGATTCTGCATTGAACTATTTAATTTCATATTACAATGTAATAATAGAAATAATGCGCTTCAATCATCCTGACACCATAACAACCATGGTGCCGCGATGATTGAAGCGCCGACACCAACCATTTCCCCGATAAATTTCCCACAAAAAAAACATTTTTTGGCAGTGCCCCTCTCGAGAAAAGACTCTGGATCCGCCCTTGGCGTGGAGCACAAGCAGCCGGCATTGAGGCCGTTCGTAAGTAGGAGTCGTTCGTAAGGCGGGTGTTCGCAAGTCAGGGACTGCCTGTACAGAGGAACACCGATCGGTCTCTTCCCCTTGTGAGTCCCCTCCCCCTACAGTTAGAATCACTCCCTAGGATACACATTTAACCCCTTGATCGCCCCCTAGTGTTAACCCCTTCCCTGCCATTCACATTTACACAGTAGTCAGTGCATTTTTATAGCACTGATCGCTGTATAAATGTAAATGGTCCCAAAAATGTGTCAAAAGTGTCCGATATGTCTGCCGTAATGTCACAGTCATGATAAAAAATCGCAGATCGCCGCCATTACTAGTAAAAAAAAAACATAAATCTGTCCCCTATTATGTAGGCGCTATAACCTTTGCGCAAACCAATCAATATACGCTTATTGCGGTTTTTTTTACCAAAAATATGTAGAAGAATACATATCGGCCTAAACTGAGGTAAAATTTTGAGTTTTTTTTTTACACAAAATTGGGATATTTATTTTAGCAAAAGTAAAAAATATTGTGTTTTTTTTTCAAACTTGTCACTCTTCTTTTGTTTATAGCGCAAAAAATAAGAACCACAGAGGTGATAAAATACCACCAAAATAAAGCTCTATTTGTGGGGGAAAAAAACATAGAAATTTTATTTGGGTACAGTGTAGCATGACCGTGCAATTGTCATTCAAATTTCGTCAGCGCTAAAAACTAAAAATTGGCCTGGGCAGGAAGGGGGGGAAAATGCCCTGTATTGAAGTGGTTAAAGTGCACCAAACACCACTTTCCATTGATTAAAGTGCATCCACGTACACATTTACACATTGTTATTAATTTTTTTTATTAACACTCCCCACTCCCCCTATCATTTCTGGAAGGACAGCAAGGAGAGGCAGACCTTCCCATGGCACTTGTGAGGGGGTTAGCTCGGCAGCGGGTGTGTGTGACCCCCGGGATGGGCTCCCCACACAAAAACAGGCCCAGCAAACGGAGGTTGTGGTTTTCAAAATCAAAAAGGTGCGGTTTATTTTCTATTTACAGTGACAAAACACAGCAAAGCAAAAGAAACATAAATAAAATAAATCCTGGTCAACTTGACCTCTGAGTAAACATACAGGTTTCCTAACTAACAACTGGGATCAGCCTAGTGCTGTCCTAGTCCCTAAGTCCCTGGTTTTAAATGTCCAAGCAAATAGCCACACAGGCTTTGTCTCACCGCACAGGGGTTCACTCTCCCTAGACAGTCCACACAGGTCTGGTTCCAGGCATGAGCAAACACCTAATGAATCTGGGAGTTCTTATAGAGGCCTAAATGAGCTGACAAGCTTCAGCTGGTCTCATCAACTCCCTGTCTGCACGACGCCCCACACTCTCCCTAGAGGTATGAGTCATCCATGAGCCCACTAGCCTCAGCTGGGCTTATACAACTCTCCACCTAGTTGTATAAGTCGGCGTAAAGCCTGAATCTGGGCGAAATATATCTACCCCCCTGGATGCAACCAGGTGACTTTACCTTCCTGCTGTCACATACCCCCCCCTCTTGTTTTAACCTCGGGGTTGGAACACCAGCAATCAGGCATTCATGTACTCGAGACAAAGCATCCACATTCCCCATTTGAACGCCAGGGCGATGCTTTACTGTGAAGTTGAATTCCTGGAGGGCCAGGAACCACCTATTCACTCTTCTATTTGTTTCCTTGTTTTGAGCCATCCACTTTAACGGAGCGTGATCCGTAACCATGTCAAAGTGCCTACCTAGCAGGTAGTACCGAAGGGAATCTAGAGCCCACTTCACCGCTAAACACTCCTTTTCAACGGTGGCGTAATTTACCTCATGGGACTTCAACTTCCTGCTGAGGTAAATGACTGGGTGCTCTTCCCCGTTCCAGATCTGGGACAATACTGCTCCTAACCCCACATCTGACGCATCACTTTGTACGACAAAGTCTTTAGAGAAGTCGGGTGAGTACAACACTGGCTGGCTACATAAGGCTTGTTTCAAGAATTGGAATGCTGCCTCAGCCTCGGGGGTCCATTTAATCATGACCGACCCTTTCCCCTTCGTCAGGTTGGTTAGGGGCACAGCCTTAGAAGCAAAGTGGGGAATGAATCGCCGATAATACCCAGCGATTCCCAGAAAGGCTCGTACCTGCTTCTTGCTGTTGGGACGTGGCCAACTCTGGATGGCCTCGACTTTGTTGAGTTGGGGTTTTATTACTCCCCTCCCAATGGTGTACCCAAGATATTTGGCCTCCTCCTGCCCAATGGTACACTTCTTGGGGTTAGCCGTAAACCCCGCTTCCCGAACAGAGTCCAGGACTGCTTGCACTTTTGGCAGATGTGAGGCCCAATCTGTGCTATGGACAATTACGTCATCCAGGTAAGCCGCAGCATACTTCCGATGGGGCCTCAGCATCTGGTCCATTTTCCGCTGGAATGTGGCCGGCGCATTCTGTAACCCGAACGGCATTCTTTTATATTGGAACGCCCCGTCTGGGGTTACAAATGCGGTTTTCTCTTTGGCCGACTTGGCCAGGGGGATTTGCCAATACCCTTTTGTGAGGTCAAGAGTCGTCATGTATCGGGCTGTTCCCAGCCGGTCGATCAACTCATCTATACGTGGCATGGGGTAGGTGTCAAATTTTGTAACTTTGTTCAACTGACGAAAATCGTTACAAAATCGCCAGCTCCCATCCGGTTTAGGCACCAACACAATGGGACTAGACCAATCACTTTGGGACTCCTCTATCACCCCTAAGTTCAGCATTTTCTGTACTTCCTCCCGTATTGCCTCCCGTCGGGCCTCTGGGATCCGATAGGGTTTTAACTTCACCCTTTCACCGGGCGGGGTAATGATGTCATGCTCTACCCCAGATGTTTGTCCCGGCAGCTCAGAGAATACCTCCTTGTTGCGAAGCACAAACTCCTTAACCTCCTGTTGTTGGGGTTGTGACAAGGTGGCTGCTATTCCAACCTCAGGAATCACGCAACCAGTTTGAGCTGGTGACCAAGTGTCTGCGACTAGGGACTCTCTATCCCTCCAGGCTTTCAACAGATTAACGTGATAGATCTGTTCGGGCTTTCGCCTTCCTGGTTGTCTGACCTTGTAATTCACTTCGCTCACTTTTTCCATTATCTCATAGGGGCCTTGCCATTTGGCAAGGAATTTACTTTCAACCATAGGGACAAGTACCAGTATCCTATCCCCCGGGGAAAAGGTACGGGTCTTGGCTCCACGGTTGTACACTCTCTGCTGTGCTAACTGCGCTTGGGCCAAATGTTCCTTCACGATGGGCATTACCTGTGCAATTCGGTCTTGCATCAGGGCGACATGCTCAATCACACTCCTGTGGGGAGAACTCTCACTTTCCCAAGTTTCCTTGGCAATATCCAACAGCCCTCTTGGGTGTCTCCCATACAGTAACTCAAAGGGGGAGAATCCCGTAGAGGATTGGGGCACCTCCCTAATAGCAAACATCAGATAAGGAAGTAGACAGTCCCAATCCTTTCCATCTCTATCCACCACTTTCTTCAACATTTGTTTTAGGGTTTTGTTGAATCTTTCAACCAGCCCATCGGTTTGGGGGTGATACACAGATGTACGTAATTGCATCACTTTGAACAATTTACACAGCTCCTTCATAACCCGGGACATAAAGGGTGTACCTTGGTCCGTAAGCAGTTATTTACAAATACCCACCCGGCTAAACACAAGAGATAGCTCTTTGGCTATGGTTTTGGCCGAGGTATTTCGGAGAGGGATCGCTTCTGGATAACGGGTGGCATAGTCCATTATAACTAATATGTACTGGTGCCCCCTAGCGGACTTGATTATAGGCCCTACCAAATCCATGGCGATCCTCTCAAACGGGACCTCAATGATGGGTAGAGGGACCAGCGGGCTACGGAAATGTGGCATCGGGGCCGACCTCTGACACACAGGGCAGGAGGAACAATAATTTTCTATGTCCTTCATCACCCCCGGCCAATAGAATCTCTGTAATACCCTCTCTCGGGTTTTCTCTGTCCCCAGATGACCTCCAAGAATGTGCCCATGGGCCAACTCCAACACCAACTTCCTGTAAGGTTTGGGCACCACAAGCTGCTCAACGATTTCTTCTGCCCTTTTTGCCACCCGATACAGTAGGTCCTTCTCTACGCTGAAGTATGGGTAAGTGCAGGTATTATCTGGGTTCACTAACTCGCCATCTATTTTCACTACGTTTTCCCGTGCCTTTATTAGGGCGGGGTCTTTCAACTGTTCTGTGGCAAAGTTTTCCCTGTGAACCTCAAGATCAGAAAACTCCACAGACGGTAGGTTTTCGTCTGAGGAGGTGGGCTCCTCTCCAGTTTCTTGAGTCTCCCCTGCCAATACTGATAAGGGAAATTCCGGAGAGTCCTCACCACTCTCAGGGGAGTTCTGGCTATCACATTCCTGGTACATAGGGGCACCAGTGGGGGGCTCAGGATCATCCCACAGTTCCCAGAACTTCGGAAAATCCCTTCCCACAATGGCGTCATGCGGTAACTGAGATACTAAGCCCACTGGATGAGAGAGGGTACCTTTGGGGGTCTCGAAACACACTGTAGTCACTGGATACTCTCGGGTGTCCCCATGCACACAAATAACAGCTACCTTGCTATTCCCAAAGACCTCTGTTTTAACTAACTCAGCCTTTATCAGGGTCACAAGGCTACCTGAATCCAGCAATACCACAACATTTCTACCATTAACACACATTTTGCATAAATGTTTCTCAGTTCCTCGAATGGCAGTGCATGCGACTGTCGCACACAGCGACTGACGTCTGCCCGTCAGAAAGTCACACTGCATGGGTTCCTCCACAACCGGGCAATTGGCTGCAATATGTCCCGCTTGCAGGCAGCGGTAGCAAACGATCCTTCTTGCCGCCTCTTGAGCCGCTGATTTCCCAGGCTGTTCTCGCCAAACTTGGGGTAGAGCTCCCACCCTCTCACTCTCTCCACCCTCACCCCTTGGAATCCTCTTATCCGCCCCTGGGGATGGTCTGGTCTTAGGGTGGAAAGTCCGAGTGTCTCTGGAAGAGGCCGTCAGGTTCTCTGTAGCCAAGTATTTCTCCACACGATCTACAAGACCATCGGCCGTCTCTGGGTCTCCATGGCTTACCCACTTTTGGATGGCAGTAGGAAGAGCTCTCAAAAACCGATCCATTACAACACGTTCCACAATCTTTGGTGCGGACAAAGTCTCTGGCTGTAGCCACTTTCTGCTCAGGTGAATGAGATCATACATTTGAGACCTGGGGGGTTTTCCAAGCTGGAAAGTCCAGTTATGCACACGCTGAGCCCGGACAGCCTGGGTGACACCCAGCCTTGCCAAAATTTCAGCTTTTAGCATCACATAGTCTTTTGCTTGGTTAGGCTCTAGGTCATAGTAAGCTTTCTGCGATTCACCAGTTAACAGAGGAGCCACCAGTCCAGCCCACTGCTCCTCAGGCCACTTTTCTCTTTCAGCGGTCCTTTCAAATGTGGTCAAAAATACCTCTGGATCATCCTCTCCAGTCATTTTTGTCAATAAACGACTCACCCCAAAGGACGCGGTATTAGTGGGACGGCTTTCCTCACTGGTCTGCGGACGTTGCTGCATTACTGCTTCCATTTGTTGTAGTCTCTGCTCTTGCTTCTGTAACAGGTCTATGAAGCGGGCCTCAGATTGCTGCTGGGCTTGTTGCTGAGCTTCCAGACTCTGTTGGTGAGCTTGCTGCTGGGCTGCAAGGCTCTGTTGATGAGCTTGCTGCTGGGCTGCAAGGCTCCTTTGCAAACCTGCATTTGTCTGCTGTTGATTGGCATTTGCTAGAGCCAGCTGTTTCAGTATCTCCTCCATGCTGGCTTAAAAAAACTGCCTGCATTCTCCACCAACTGTGAGGGGGTTAGCTCGGCAGCGGGTGTGTGTGACCCCCGGGATGGGCTCCCCACACAAAAACAGGCCCAGCAAACGGAGGTTGTGGTTTTCAAAATCAAAAAGGTGCGGTTTATTTTCTATTTACAGTGACAAAACACAGCAAAGCAAAAGAAACATAAATAAAATAAATCCTGGTCAACTTGACCTCTGAGTAAACATACAGGTTTCCTAACTAACAACTGGGATCAGCCTAGTGCTGTCCTAGTCCCTAAGTCCCTGGTTTTAAATGTCCAAGCAAATAGCCACACAGGCTTTGTCTCACCGCACAGGGGTTCACTCTCCCTAGACAGTCCACACAGGTCTGGTTCCAGGCATGAGCAAACACCTAATGAATCTGGGAGTTCTTATAGAGGCCTAAATGAGCTGACAAGCTTCAGCTGGTCTCATCAACTCCCTGTCTGCACGACGCCCCACACTCTCCCTAGAGGTATGAGTCATCCATGAGCCCACTAGCCTCAGCTGGGCTTATACAACTCTCCACCTAGTTGTATAAGTCGGCGTAAAGCCTGAATCTGGGCGAAATATATCTACCCCCCTGGATGCAACCAGGTGACTTTACCTTCCTGCTGTCACACACTGTAATGCCTTGTACACACGACCGGATTTTCCGATGGAAAAAGTCTGACGGGCTCTTTTCATCGGATATTCCAACCGTGTGTATGCCCCATCGGACTTTTTCCTTCGGAAATTCTGACGGACTTAGATAGAAAACATGTTCTCTATTTTTCCGACGGACAAAAATGTATTTTGGAAAATCCGTTCGTCTGGATGCAATTCCGACGGACTAAAAATCATGCATGCTCAGAATCAAGTCGATGCATGCTCGGAAGCATTGAACTTCATTTCTCTCGGCTCGTCGTAGTGTTGTACGTCACTGCATTTTTGACGGTCGGATTTTAGTGTGACCATGTGTATGCAAGACAGCTTGAGCGGAATTCCGTCAGAACTCCGTCGGACAAACCATCAGACTTTATTCCGACGGACAATCCGGTCATGTGTACAGGGCATAAGGGGGCCAGCAGCGTATGTGTCTACAGGCAAAGGTGGACATGGTCAATCCTCAGGCAAGGCATAATTTTCTCTGTTTAGTGATGTTGCCCGTGCTATCCAGCCACAGCATGCAGAGGAGGTGGTGGACTGGCTTACTAAACCATCCTCACCCTCCGTAACTCAAGCAGTGCAGAGTCCCCTGCAGCTGCCAGAGTGGCAAAATCTGCCTCCTTGTCCACAGCTATTCCTGCATCAAGCATGGAGTAGTCAGCAGAGTTATTTGAACACAGCGTCAGCCACTTGCTCCTTGATGATGCACAGTCATTACTCGATTAAGATGTTGGTTCTGAGGTTGAGGAAGCAGGAACATGAGACTACAGAGAGGGGAGAACACTGGTACACAAATTGGCATTCATTTTCCCCCAGCCGCAGGGTATTGGCAAGTTGTCTCCAGTGGTAATGAGGATGGAGGAGATGATGATGATGAGGTCACTGACTCAACTTCATGCCGGATAGAGCAGAGGAGGAAAGTGAGGATGAAGCACAACCCCAACAAGGCAGCCATCATGGAAGAGTAGAGAGCAGCCACCCTATTCTATCACATTGTGGAGCTGTTATCTCCCGGCCCACTTCCCACAGCTCAGCTGTCTGGGCCTTTTTTAGTACATCTGCAGCCAATCGCACTGTTACTATTTGCAAACTTTGTCTCAAGTGCATCAAGTGTGGAAAAAACACCAACCATTTGGGTACCACATGCTTGACAAGGCAATTAACCTCCCACCACTCAGCCCATTGGCAAGAGCACCTAAAACCCACACAAAAAGGGCACAAATCTGTCCCTCCTCCTTATTCACCTCAGTCTGTCCCTGCTCTACCTCATGACCTCTCATTAGCCTCCACTGACAGGGATTATGGTATAGTGCAGGGTGTCCCAGGTCCTTGCAGCACATCTGCCAGCAGCACACCACAAGCTGTAGACTATAGCCGGCAAATTTCTCTGCCCCATCTGCTGCAGCGGAAAAAAAAATACAGTCCCTGTCAAACAGGTTCAGAAAAATTGTTCTTTGGGTGTTAATTGTGCCCATGAAACCTACACCAAAAACATTCTTCCAGATGAAAGAAAGACGTTCTTACCCACAACACTATGCAGCCTAGAAGTCCTGTAGAGATTCCACATCCCAAAAACACTTAGTCTGCGACATCGGTATCGGGGGCTTCATAGCTGCTGGTAATCCAGGACTGATTCATTTTGATAAAATTCAGGCGGTCCATGGAGTCTGTGGACAGATGCGTTCTATAATCAGTACCAAAATCTCCAGCGGTACTGAATGCCCGTTCGGAAAGCACGCTGCATGCAGGGCAGCCCAGCATCTTAATAGCATACTGGGAAAGTTCTGCCCAGTGGTTTATTCTCATGAACCAGTGGATCGTCGACTGGAAAGCTCTCTATCTCTGAATTCGCCCCTAGCTAATCATCCACCATGTGATGCAGATGCTGCCGATGGAATGTGGAAGCTGACAGCCCTGGGCGGCAGACTAAAAAAATTGAGAAATGCATCACTTAGGCCGCCGCCTTCTCCACTGCTACTCTTTTGACCAACAGAAGCCTCAAAACGATGTTTTGCACAACACCGTAACCTACCAGTCGGGAAAAGCATTTGATAAACTCCTCTTTTAGGTGTTTTCATCTTCTGCACTCTCTGTGGGGATGGGGTGAGTTCTGGGACTTTCCCCTTATAACAGTGGTCAAGAAGGGTTGCCAACCAATAGTGATTCTTTCCCTTTACAGAATGTATTCTTGGGTCCTTTCACAGGCTTTGAAACATGAAGGAGCCCATGCACCGCAAATTTGCGGAGGCATGAGAAGCAAACTCCTCAGGGTCACTGAGGATTACAGTATCTGGAACTGACTCCTCCCAGCCACGTACTACTCCCAAGGGTTCTGGGGATGGAAAACCATCTCTTACTGTTTGACGTATGTCTTCCTCTGCTTCAATGCCCTCGAAACTGCCAGAATCCTCCTCCTCCTCTCTCTCCTCTTGTGTGTTCTGTGGCATAGGAACAATGGTGTCTGCATAAAGTGGGCCTTGAGAGGAAAGAAAGTTCTCCTCTTCATCCCGCTGCTCTGCCTCGAGTGCCCTGTCCATAATGCCACCCAGAATCTGCTCCAGCAGAAACAAAACAGGGATTGTGTCACTGATGCATGCATTATCACGGGTCACCATCCTCCCCAAATGGTGACAGTACAGTGCATGCATCCTTTATGAGCAGCCAATTAGCACTTTTGATTTTTCACGTTCGGGTCCTATAGACTTCAATGGGTTTCGATTATTCGGTTCCGAACTTTCGCAATGTTCAAAAGCTCTGGTGCGAGCCGAACAGGGGGTCGTTCGGTCAATCCCTATTGTTAACATACTGTAGAATTACATTTTTAAATACTGTATATACAGGAGAATTTGTCATAATAAGGACAACAACACAGCCAACCAAGAAGGTATTGTTCATTAGTAAAATTATTTATGCATTTGTTTAAAGTGGTTGTAAAGGCTCAAGGCTTTTTACCTTTATGCATTCTATGCATGAAGGTAAAAAACATTCTGTGTGCAGCACAGCACACAGATGTGAAGCAGCACAAGGAGCCAAAAAGGCTCACGTGCATACACACATGTGCAGACAGAGAACCAGAGAAAAAATCAGAGTGAGCAGAGTTGATGACTTATCCGTCTGTTGCTGCTCCGTCATTGCTTGGTCACTAGCAGTGGTGGCTGGTACTCCATTTTGGGGGGGGGGGGGCAAACAAACAGGTCAGTCAAACCCCCCCCCCCCCACAAAAATGTGTACTCACTTTTGTGAGATACTGTGGCTTTTTTTCTCGGAAAAAAGGTGCAGGAACTCACCCTCTCTTTCCAAAGGTGCAGAAACTCACTCTCTCTGTCCAACTCCCCGCCCCAACCACGCCCAAACTCCATCCCAACCATGCCCAAACTCCACCCCAACCACGCCCCAAACCCCACACCTTCCTTAGAGGAGAGATTTACAGCAGCACCAAAATATTGTTATGAGTTAAGGCTTAGAACTGTGTATCACATAAGGCAAATCCCCCCCCCAGCTCTCCTATCATCACAAATCCCTCCAGCTCACCTCTCATCACAAATCTCCCCAGCTCTGCTCTCATCACAAATCCCCCCACAGCTCACCTCTCATCACAAATCCCCCCACAGCTCACCTCTCATCACAAATCCCCCCACAGCTCACCTCTCATCACAAATCCCCCCACAGCTAACCTCTCATCACAAATCCCCCCTCCACAGCTCCCCTCACATCACAAATCTTCCCACAGCTCACCTCTCATCACAGATCCCCCCACAGCTCCCCTCTCATCACAAATACCCCCACAGCTCCCCTCTCATCACAAATCTCCCCAGCTCACCTCTCATCACAAATCTCCCCAGCTCACCTCTCATCACAAATCTCCCCAGCTCACCGCTCATCACAAATCTCCCCAGCTCACCTCTAATCACAAATCTCCCCAGCTCACCTCTAATCACAAATCTCCCCAGCTCACCTCTCTGTACAGAGAGGTGAGCTGGGGGGATTTGTACAGAGAGGTGAGCTGGAGGAATTTGTACAGAGAGGTGAGCTGGGGGGATTTGTACAGAGAGGTGAGCTGGGGGGATTTGTACAGAGAGGTGAGCTGGGGAGATTTGTGATGAGAGGTGAGCTGGGGATTTGTGATGAGAGGTGAGCTGGGGAGATTTGTGATGAGAGGTGAGCTGGGGAGATTTGTGATGAGAGGTGAGCTGGAAGATTTGTACTGAGAGGTGAGCTCGGAAGATTTGTACAGAGGGGTGAGCTGGGGGAATTTGTACAGAGAGGTGAGCTGGGGGGATTTGTACAGAGAGGTGAGCTGGGGGGATTTGTACAAATTCCCCCAGCTCACTTCTCTGTACAAATCTTCCCAGTTCACCTCTCTGTACAAATCTCCCCAGCTCACCTCTCATTACAAATCTCCCCAGCTCACCTCTCATCACAAATCCCCAGCTCACCTCTCATCACAAATCTCCCCAGCTCACCTCTCATCACAAATCTCCCCAGCTCACCTCTCTGTACAAATCCCCCCAGCTCACCTCTCTGTACAAATTCCCCCAACTCACCTCTCTGTATAAATTCCCCCAGCTCACCTCTCTGTACAAATTCCCCCAGCTCACCTCTCTGTACAAATCCCCCCAGCTCACCTCTCTGTACAAATTCCCCCAGCTCACCTCTCTGTACAAATCCCCCCAGCTCATCTCTCTGTACAAATTCCCCCAGCTCACCTCTTTGTACAAATCCCCCCAGCTCACCTATCATCACAAATCTCCCCAGCTCACCTCTCTGTACAAATCTCCCCAGCTCACCTCTCATCACAAATCCCCAGCTCACCTCTCATCACAAATCTCCCCAGCTCACCTCTCTGTACAAATTCCCCCAGCTCACCTCTCTGTACAAATTCCCCCAGCTCACCTCTCTGTACAAATTCCCCCAGCTCACCTCTCTGTACAAATCACCCCAGCTCACCTCTCTGTACAAATCACCCCAGCTCACCTCTCTGTACAAATCCCCCCAGCTCACCTCTCTGTACAAATTCCCCCAGCTCACCTCTCTGTACAAATTCCCCCAGCTCACCTCTCCGTACAAATTCCCCCAGCTCACCTCTCTGTACAAATCTCCCCAGCTCATCTCTCATCACAAATTGCCCACACACACACACACACTTTCTCAGCTCCCCTCTCTGCACAAATTCCCCCAAACTTTACCTCTCTGCACATATTCCCCCTCCCCATATACTTTCATAGTGCACTCCTCTCTGAACGAACTCAGTCTCTGCAAAAGTTCACCCTCGTTTTCAGTGACAGATCCCTCACCTCTTCCTCCATCACTGCACTCTATGGTACATGCAGGCTTTTTTTTCTGCACAGTGCAGTGTACCAGAAAGCTCCCCCTACTGTAGCACAGAGCTGAGGAGCTGAGGAGGTGTTTCAGGGCTCCTCGGCTCCATGCTACAAAGGCTGAGTAGCTGCGGCAGGCAGGGATGGAAGCTTCCTCCCGAATCACTGCAGCAGCTGAAGGTTGGGATCGGAAGCACTCACCAGCGATCGAGGGTAGCAGCCTGGAGTACCCAGCACTAGCACAAAGAAGCCAGTAGAAGAAGTGCGCTGTGCAGAAAACTTCCTCTACTGGCTTGAGTATTAAATGGCAGGCAGGAGAGTAGAGAGCTGCCAGAGTTCCGCTGCGTTCCGGCAGAAAAAAAACACATATATATATATATATATATATTTATATATATTTGGTGTTTAGCACCCATGTCATTTTCTTTGTTACATGTCTTGCATGAATCTTTAGAAAAAACATATATACAGTATAGAAGAGTCAATGCAATGAGATGAGTTTATGATAAGGAAAGGGTGACATCATTATTGTACAGATGTGCTGATGGAAAATCTGCTGGGTATTCATTTACTGCAGCAACACTGGTGCTAAGACAATAGGATAACACTCAGTGGGATCATTACGAAAACTAGCATAGTTTCTCTTGTTGTCAGGGCAACAATAATTATTTTATTAGGAAAATGATTGACTAGGAGTTTGAAACCATTATCATTGCTAATAGTCTGAACACTACTTGGGATGATGTTTGCCACAGATGCCCGTCACTGGCAGCCATTAAAGATTATATTATAAACTACTTTCTGTAATTCAGCCAAAACGTAATATGTTAAGTAAATGAACTTATAGAACATATTGCTATGTGGCATAGTACATTTCTCCTGCATTACTGCTTGAAGAATAAACACAATATAAAACTTAAAGGAGAAACCCATGCATGTTATGATGGAAAGTCCATTTCTCCTAAAACATCCATAAATTTTATAGCAAAATATTGTATATTCGTCTATCCTATTTAACCACATTTAATTGTGTAACTATGAAACGAAAACAAGGCTTTTTGTATACGTTTTTCTTTATCTGATGTTTTTATTATTGTTGATAAACACTAATGCCGCGTACACACGGTCGGAATTTCCGCCAGAAAAAGTCAGATGGGAGGTTTTCGTTGGATATTCCGACCGTGTGTACGCCCCATTGGACATTTATTGTCGGAATTTCCGATGGACTTAAATAGAGAGCAGGTTCTCTATTTTTCCGACGGAAAATCCGATCGTCTGTAGCAATTCCGACGCGCAAAAATCCCACGCATGCTCGGAAACAATTTGACGCATGCTCGGAAGCATTGAAGTTCATTTTCTCAGCTCGTAGTGTTGTACGTCATTGTGTTCTTAACGCTCGAAAGTTTAGAGAACTTTTGTGTGACTGTGTGTATGCAAGACAAGCTTGAGCGGAATTCCGTCGGAAAAACCATCCAACTTTTTTCCAACTTTTATTGTGTTACTGCAATGGCTACCAACCAGTTTGAAAAAATATAATGCGACAATGCTTCACAATCATGTATTAGAAATATATAAAATTATATACAAAAGATGTATGTTCAGACAAAATCTTTTTTTTTTTTTACATTTTAAATAGAATAAGGCTTACCTGTAAGTACTGATAATATCTCCTAAACCTGCACAGCTTAGGAGATATTTACCATATACGCTGGCATGATCGTGCCGTCTCTATAGGGCCCATGCCGTGGCCGTTAGGGCTCCTGCGCATGTGCGCGGGAGTGACGCCACGCGACTCCGACAGGTCACAGAGCCGGAGTCCACGGCCCCAGAAGGAAGAGGGGTGAAGATGGACGTGCCCACCAGCGGGGACCTCAGGGACCTTGCGGGCTTTGTTTGCAGGTAAGTGCAGCATAATGAGCTAGTATGCGATGCATACTAGCCCATTATGCTTTTACTTTGCAGGGAAATAAAGAGGAAGTTAACCCATTAGGGTTTACGTACACTTTAATTGCTGTGCTGAAAGAAATCTTGTTTATACAGAGCTCTGACTGCACACAGAACTGTATAATAATTAGGGGATCCTCCCTATATCTTCCTCTTCTGTATGTAGCACTGCCTCCTTAGGGGTTGCTGAGTATAGTTCTCCACGGGCCTCCCTCTGATTATCCTACAGCCAAACACTTGGATATTTTCACACTATACCCAACACACTCTTCCGCTCGTTATCCAATGACCAATCTAGGGTATTTGTTTTTTTTTGGTATTTATTGGTAGAACTTGGATAGGAGAAGGGATGAGTGGGATACTCCAACTAGAACTATGCACAGACGAGGACCACTCTCACTTGACCCCAAAAAAATTAATTGAATAGCAGACTCCTTGCTAGATCACACTATAGCTGTGTGGAAGAATAAGTCATTTGCTTGCTCTGGCGGCAGAATCAATGCACCACTCTTCTTCGGGACACTCACCAGTATCCCTTTTGGCTTGCACCTGTCCACTGACTTTACTAGCTTGAAGGGATGGCTCTCACAGAACAGGCCCCTAAACGCAGATCTGTATTCACAGTAGCCATGAACAGAACCTTCTAGACGCGTCTCTCTTCTAGTCAGCTCTGCAGGACATCTGGGTTGCAGCTTCTGTGGCTCTGGCCCTCAGATCAACTACCTGAGGCTGCATGGCAGCTTGTACAGAGGAGGGGCAGCAGCCTCCTCTCTTTGGGACCCTGCTCTCCAGCCAAAGACCCCAAGCACATGTGCCCTAGTCATATATACAGTCACCCAGCATGCCTTGAGGCACCTTTTTCTGCCAATGGCCAGGGGTGTAACTACGCCTATGCTCCCATTAGTCAGGTTTCCTCCCACCGTCCAATAAGCCTCGTCCTATTGGACCAGTGTGAGACAGGCAGACAATATGAGCAGCATCTGAGCACACTGAGCAGACCCTATCAAAGGATCACTGCTCCCTGGTAGGCAGAGAGCATCTAAATTTACCTACCAGCCTCCCTGTAAGGCCCCTTTTACACTGGGGCGGGCAGGTGCGGTGGCGGTATAGCAGCGCGATTTTCAGCGCTGCTATACCGTCGTTCTTACCGCGGTATGCGGCCGCTAGGGGGGTGAATTTAACCCCCGCTAGCGGCCGAAAAAGGGTTAATACCGCCCGCAAACCGTGGCTATTGCCGCGGTTTGCGGGCGATATTTCTGCGGTGTCCCATTGATTTCAATGGGCAGCCGCGGTAAAGGAGCGGTGAACACACCGCTCCTTCACCGCTGTAAAGAAGCGGCTAGCAGGACTTTTGGAGCGGTCCTGCTAGCGCACCGCTTCAGTGTGAAAGCCTTCGGGCTTTCACATTGAAGGCTACAGGCACAAATTTTTCATGCGGTATAATAGCGCTAATATTAGCGCTAAACCGCATGAAAAACGCCCCAGTGTGAAAGGGGCCTTAGGCAGGGAAACCCAAAAACTATACTCTCTCTAGCACCTACCTAAGAGGGTGCTACATGTACAACTCTTCCAAGCTTTCAGTTACAGTTACTGTACAGCTGCTGAAACCAAACAGCTTCCCCCATTCTCTCTATTAAAACAAAAAAATAATAATACTCTGTTACACTATTTACATGGGTGCTCCCCATATTGAATATTTATTTGAAAACATTGTATACATAAAAATAATTTCAAACATTGATTAAAAAAGGTATTAAACAAAAATAAATAAAATAGAAACAAAATTATTATCATTTACCTTTAAAGATCTCTTACATGCAGTTCTTAGATCTACACTTGTAACTTAACAAATCCTCAATAGATTATTTAAAGGAAAAAATACAACAATTTCTGTGAAAAAAAGCTTAGGTTTTATGGGATCCTTATGCCGATAACAGTCATACACATGGGGAACAATTTAAAAAAATCACCACCTTTTTTCCACATGATGTAACTTTCAATAAGGGTATTGTGTCTAATACTTATTGTTCAGAATAAACATGTTTAAAGCGACGTGTCACCTTTCTTGTTAAAAAATAAAAAGACGTGTCACCCATTTATTCAAAAAAATAAAGGCACACATTGGGAAGAAGGCTGATTTAATGCGACTTTGAGGGCGACATAAAAAAAAAAACGTCAATCCTTTAAATGACATGCTGGGCAATCCTCTTGGACCTGTGACGTGTCCCAGAAGATTGCAGGGAGGGGCCTAAGGGGCCTGAGTAGAAGTGGGAGCTGGGTACCTGTCAAAACTAGGTCGTCACCCCCCCCTTTCAAGAACTTCCACTTTTGGGTGGAACTCCGCTTTAAGGCTGGATTAAACAAAGTGCTAGCTCTATGTAATCTATTATTCTATGCTTTTCTGCTCACAGAATATAAGGATTACATTTTTAAATGATTCTTTGTACTAAAGTTTATGTGTGACTTTGAGACTTATATTTTTGGCACAGCAATAGGGAATATTTTGGATACTAGGATTTTGGCATGTGTGTAGTGTATTACGCGAGTAGGCTCAAACTCTATTTAACATTTTCCTCCGAAACCATGTAACGGCACCCCAAGTATGAAAGGGGTTAACACCGTTAGGATATCCCCTTTCCAACCACACGAAAGCCACCAGACACTCCAACCAGCCGAATAAGACCCCATACGAATGATTCTCCCCCCAGATACGAGACAATGCTCTGTATTCAAGTTCCAAAACAGGGAATGACTTTATTTTCAAAACACATGGTAACACATTTCTCTTCAAAACCCTCCCCTCCCATCCTTTGGGGAACAGGGCGGGTTAAACTGTCCAATGACAATGGTAATACAGGTCAGGTGTGTTCAAACTTCTCCTTTGATAAACAGTCTTAGGCAGGAGGGGTGATTCCCCCCCCCTCCTCACAGAAGACACTTCAACATCCCATAATATGCAGCCAGACGGTTGACCAGCTCCAATCCACATTGTCAGAGTAGCAGACTTAATTCATAATAGACAATAGAATGCAAATAACCTTAACTCCTCACCGCAATGATTACACCCCCCCCCCCCCCTCACAGTACACATTCAATCTAGATACAATGTATGTGCAGCTTGAATATGGCCATCATAGGCCATATTGGGGTTTTCATTCACCCTGTGCCCCTAATAGAGACACAGGGTGATTGACACATAAGAGCCATTGGGGGAGCTGAAGCAAGGGTATCTCATACTTTCTAAGCGATTCTGAGTCCCCCGGGCCTTCCCGTTACATCTCTCCCCTTTCGGCAGGAGACTAACACAGGAGGCGACCCCAGACGGGTTGACTCCGAAGTTAGTCCATAGGTCCCTTCTTCTAATGCCGGTATCCACACAGTACCCCAAATAAATTGCTCCAAACAGAGCATTACTTACCCAGCCAACCTCTGCCTCTCTCAGAGAATATATCCGCCGCTGGGGAGAGGCCTGGACTGGCCCTTCTCCCTGGAGTCCTTTCAGCCGCTGGAGAGAAGACAGGGTGACTGGGCTCAGTCCGTCATGCTGTTGGGGATCTGGGTCGACTGCCCGGCATCCCTGGGGTATACAAGTGGAGACTGAAGTCCCATCCACTTGTGGTAGGTGAAAATCCCAGAGTGCTTGCAAAGCAAGGCTGACATCCTCCTGTCCCAGTGTCACACCATTTTCTGGGGTTGTGTCAGTGAGGACCGAAGTCCCATCCAGTACCACAGGAACTCCCTCTTCTGTTAGTTGAGAGCAGAGGCCCGTGGCACTCGGCTCTGTTGCCAGCTCTTCTGCTGGGTTGCTGTGAGTGGAGACCGCAGTCCCATCCACTGATATCCGCTCAAGTGGCAGTTGTGTGCAGCGGCCAGTAGCATTCTGCCCTGCTGCCAGTGATTCAGCTGGGGGTAAAAGCTTTACCACCTCAGCTTGTTGCTGGGGAGAGGGGCCAACTGCCCCGGCTCCCTGAAACTCCACAGTTGTTTCCGGTGCTGGGCAGAGGTTGCTATCACTCTGCCCGGTTGCCAGCACTTCTGCTGGGGACTCCACACCATCTGCTCTGGTTAACTGTTCGGGAGGGAAAATGGCTGCTTCTCCTCCCTGCATCTCCGAAATCCACTCGGAAAGAGGAACCATCACCTTCTCAACTCGGGCCTCCAAAACTGCCACGGGTGTAGAGCAGGGGTCTGTAATACTTTGTCCTGCTGCCAGTACTTGGGCAGGCGATGCATAATCTATAACATCCTCTGAACAGTTCCTTAAGTCCATACCTTCTGTAATCAGTGGCTGGGGAGATGAGCCAACTGCCCTAGCTCCCTGGAACTCCACATCATCCACTTCGGCTTTAGGGATGGCAATCTTCAGCTTTTCCACTGCCGATTCTTCAGCCAGGATTTCATAGTTGTCAACTGGTATTTCCTGATAGTCCCAGGCACAGGTAGCCCCACCCTGCTGCTGAACAGATTCTAGCAGCTGTCTGTAAGCGATCTCCAGCTCCCATTCCTGAACGGCCAGAAACTCCAAATCTTCCTCTGCCCAGTGCCCTTCCGAGACATTCAGTTTTCGCTCTCTGTGCTCCATTATTTCCTCCAAACGCCACTCCCGATCACTCCCAAAGTCAATGTCACTGGACAGCCTCCAATACAACAATCCCAGGCCATTATAGTCAAAGCCTTCCGTGGGGCTGTCATCCGCTGACCATGGGCACTCTTGGGCTACATACCACCGGAGGGCTCTGTAGCTCTCGTCCAACCGCATCTCTGCCCGGATCAGCCTGCTTAACTCAGTTGTCCACTCCTGCTTTGGTTGTTCCCCCAATAACGGCATTCGTACATCATACTGCGACCAGTACCTTACATAGATGGAGGGGAGAACCTTTCCCTGGTGTTGCTGCTCGAGAGCTAGCACTTTCTTCCAGAGTTCGCAGCGGATCGAATCCGACCATCCCAGCAGGACCTCCTCTGATACTGGTCCTCTATGCTGTATCTGCATCTCTTGTAACCTCCTTCTGACTTCCTCTTCCATGGCGGCTGGTATCTGTACCTCTCCTCTCCTTGCAGTTGGTGCTGCTGTGACTTCTGCTGCTGCAGCACCTCTTTGCTGTAGCAAATTTGCCTCCACAGCCGCTATAACTAGGTCTATGATCTCCGCTGGAGGGTTAGGACCATAATGTGCCAGTCTTAGTTTAACAGCCCGATCAAAACTTGCCTCTTCGGGTGTCCTGTCTGTTACACTGGGCCTTTCGGTTCCATCCATTTCGACTAGTTCTCTGATAATGTCGCTCTTCTTACGGTTGTTGGCCGGTCTTCCCCGGTTCTCCAGTAAGTCTTTGAGGGTGGAGAGCTTTAGCCGTTCATACTGTGCCTCCATTGTCCTATGTCCTCTTGTAGCTGTCCTTCTGGCTGTGGGGATCAATCCCACTGCTTGCCAACAATTGTAAAGGCACCCCAAGTATGAAAGCGGTTAACCCCGTTAGGATATTCCCTTTCCAACCACACGACAGCCACCAGACACTCCAACCAGCCGAATAAGACCCCATACGAATGATTCTCCCCCCAGATACGAGACAACGCTCTGTATTCAAGTTCCAAAACAGGGAATGACTTTATTTTTAAAACACATGGTAACACATTTCTCTTCAAAACCCTCCCCTCCCATCCTTTGGGGAACAGGGCGGGTTAAACTGTCCAATGACAATGGTGATACAGGTCAGGTGTGTTCAAACTTCTCCTTTGATAAACAGTCTTAGGCAGGAGGGGTGATTCCCCCCCCCCCTCCTCACAGAAGACACTTCAACATCCCATAATATGCAGCCAGACGGTTGACCAGCTCCAATCCACATTGTCACAGTAGCAGACTTAATTCATAATAGACAATAGAATGCAAATAACCTTAACTCCTCACCGCAATGATTACACAACCCCCCCCCCCCCCCTCACAGTACACATTCAATCTAGATACAATGTATGTGCAGCTTGAATATGGCCACCATAGGCCATATTGGGGTTTTCATTCACCCTGTGCCCCTAATAGAGACACAGGGTGATTGACACATAAGAGCCATTGGGGGAGCTGAAGCAAGGGTATCTCATACTTTCTAAGCGATTCTGAGTCCCCCGGGCCTTCCCGTTACAAACCACTCCTATTGGCACACTTGATCTGGCAATGCATCCTGTTCACTGTGGAACGCTACACATACAGCAGAGTTCCTAGCCTAAGTGTGCTCCTAGGTCTTTTACAATTCTAGCAATGCCTCTGTGTTTTAATCTAAGTAAAAAGACCTCAAGTAACACACAAAAAGTACAGTATCTAAGGTTTTGAAAGTTAAAGAGTTAGGTATCAATCAGTTGTGTAGGCAGACTTTCGGGTGATCAAATCTGTCCACACAGGCAGGACTCCCCTGTCACAATACACTAATCAGTGCTGCAGCCATTGGCTGCGGTAGCTGATCGAATGCTGGTTTTCCAGTAGGACCATTCGACAGATGCCAGTCTAAAGCCTCGTACACACGATCGATTTTCTTGGCAAGAACCAGCAAGAAACTTGCTGGCAGAGCTTTCTTGCCGAGTAAATCGGTTGTGTGTACGTGGCTTTCAGGTTTCTCGTCAAGAAAACAGGCAAGAATCTTGATGAGAAAAATAGAGAACCTGCTCTCTATTTTCTCGTGGGGATTCTCATCGGCCTGTTTCTCGACGAGAAACCCGAGTGTGTGTACGCTTACCTGACGCCGTGGAAACCTGCGCATGCTCGAAATGACTTTGACGCATGCGCGGCAGCTTCCTAGGCAAAGGGAGGGTGTAGCATGATGGCGGCGATGGCATCGAATGTGACGAGCGCACGCTCGTCGTAGTCGATGACGTCACCGCGTTCGTGCCATTCAAAAGAACGGCGGTTCTTTTGAAAGGTACGTGTGTACACTCGGCCGGGACAAGTTTCTTGTCCAAGAATCTCGTCAGGAAAAACGACAAGTTTTTTCCTGACGAGATTCTCGGCCGTGTGTACGAGGCTTTACAATCAGCTTCTGTTGAACAGAGAGGGCTAAACACATTTTGAAATTCGACTGTTTCCTTCTGAAAAGGCCAAATTTATATCCATGTGTACCCGGCTTAAGCCAACTGACCTAAGGCCAGGCAGTGTTTTCTGGTTACTATGGTAAATTCCTGTATTATTTCAATGGGTCCACAAACCTCAAACACACAGGATTCCCTGCAAACGAATGTTAGCAGCAAATCCAAACCTCATGCCTAACAGTAATGCAGTTACCATATAAAATTTTCTTGTAATGCATTTTCACCTAATCAGGAACTCTTCATCAGCCTTTAATGGGACAGAGCAAGGGAGGTTAAACTGAGGCTGAGAAGACAGTGAGGGTGCAGGTATGTTACATACAATCCATGTCTGCAGCAGATTAAACCAGGAGAGAACAGGAATGTGGCAGCCATAGGTGTGCGTAGCCTATTGCATTAGAGTGTGCACCCCAAATGTCAAACACACATGAACGCCACCCACTGTCACAGAAAGGAGGCTCTGGTGGTGGGAGACAGTTGATTGAGAGCATATTACATAACGCCTTAAATACGGGTGTAATATGTTCCTACTGTTGAACCTAGCCTTTATTATGATGGGGACATTTACACTGGCCACCGGCACCCCCAACCACCCACCTGGTGCTGTCCCTGGATAATGCTAATGCACATGAGGTGATTAGGGTGTGCCCAGGCAGCTAACAGAATAAAACACAGGGATGTCATGGAGATGCCATTTTTGCAAGGAGGAGGAATTAGAAACTGAAGAATTACCATACTAGCCATGGCACATTCTGTGGCAACCTGTTGCCTTTCCTTTGAAGGAAGAGACTACAACGCTACAACAGTCTAAAGGCCCATACACACAATCGAACTTTACGTCAACAACGGTCCGACGGACATGTTTTAGCGGACAATCCGACCGTCTGTATGCTCCATCGGACAATTGTTGTCGGTTTTTCAATGAACAAATGTTCGCTGTGCATGCTCTCAAACTTTGACAACAAATGTCTGATGGAGGATAATCCGATCGTGTGTACACAAGTCCAAAGTACAAACATGCATGCTCCGAACCAATGCTAAACATTAGCCAACAACAGGGATGGACTGGCCATAGGGACTACCGGGAGTTTACCGGTGGGCCAATGGCTCAGTGGGCCGTTTTTTTATGCAGTTCGGCAGCAGCATGGCAGCAAACAGCGGCCCACAAAAAATAATAATTTGTGGCCCGTTTTTTTATGCAGTTCGGCGGCAGCGGGAGCGTGGCAGCAAACAGCGGGGATTCGGGGAAGGTGGCCAGCGAGGAGGGCAGTTGAATGTAAATTTATGAGGAGGGAGAAGAGCTCCACCCCCTCCCTGACCACCGAAGAGGTGGACAGTAGCGAGCGCGGCCGCCCCGGCGCTACCAGAACCTCGATTCCTCCACCTCCTCTGCTCCAGGAACCATGCGGCCTGGGCCGGAGGGCAGGCTGACAGGGAGCCCGGAGGAAGAGAACATGCACCGCTGTAAGGAGCAGAGCAGCGAGAGCACCCCCCTGGATCAAGAGGGAGACTCGGCGCTGCCGCTGCTGGCCAGCAGGTTCCTGGCATCCTACACAAACATGCCAGAACACTGAGACAGCGGGTAGGTGAGCAGAGTAGGGACTGCAGAAAGGGACGGTGCTATGTGGTCTGTCTCAGCCCTCCCCTCTGTCTCTCTGCCCCCTCTGTCTCTCAGTCCTCCCCTCTGTCTCTCAGTCCCCCCCTCTTTCAGCCCCCTCCTCTGTCTCTCAGCCCCCCCAACTGTCTCTCAGCCCCCCCAACTGTCTCTCAGACCCTCCTCTGTCTCTCAGACCCCTCCTCTGTCTCTCAGTCCCCCCCTCTTTTAGCCCCTCCTCTGTCTCTCAGCCCATTCTGTCTCTCAGCTCTCCTCCTCTGTCTCTCAGCCCATTCTGTCTCTCAGCTCCCCCTCTCTGTCTCTCAGCTCTCCTCCTCTGTCTCTCAGCTCTTCTCCTCTGTCTCTCAGCTCTCCTCCACTGTCTCTCAGCTCTCCTCCACTGTCTCTCAGACCCCTCCACTGTCTCTCAGACCCCTCCACTGTCTCTCAGCCCCCCCAACTGTCTCTCAGCCCACGTGTCTCTCAGTTCCCCCTCTTTTAGCCCCCTCCTCTGTCTCTCAGCTCCTTATGTCTCTCAGCTCTCCTCCTCTGTCTCTCAGTTCTCCTCCTCTGTCTCTCAGCTCTCCTCCTCTGTCTCTCAGCTCCCCCTCTGTCTCTCAGCTCTCCTCCTCTGTCTCTCAGATCTCCTCCACTGTCTCTCAGACCCCTCCACTGTCTCTCAGACTCCTCCACTGTCTCTCAGACCCCTCCACTGTCTCTCAGCTCCCCCCTCTGTCTCTCAGCTCCCTCCTTATGTCTCTCAGCTCCCCCCGTCTCTCAGCTCCCCCTGTCTGACAGCCCCCCTCTGTCCCTTAGCCCCCTATCTCTCAGCCTCCCTCTGTCTCTCAGCTCCCCCTCTGTCTCTCAGCTCCCCCTCTGTCTCTCAGCTCCCTCCCATTGTCTCTTAGCTCCCCCTCTGTCTCTTAGCTCCCCCCTCTGTCTCTCAGCTTCCCCCTCTGTCTCTCAGCTTCCCCCTCTGTCTCTCAGCTTCCCCCTCTGTCTCTCAGCCCCCTCCTCTCTCTCTCAGCCCCCTCCTCTGTCTCTCAGTCCCCCCCTCTGTCTTTCAGACGCCTCCTCTGACTCTCAGACGCCTCCTCTGTCTCTCAGCCCCCTCCTCTGTCTCTCAGCTCTCCTCCTCTGTCTCTCAGCTCTCCTCCTCTGTCTCTCAGCTCTCCTCCACCATCTCTCAGACCCCTCCACTGTCTCTCAGACCCCTCCACTGTCTCTCAGACCCCTCCACTGTCTCTCAGCTCCCTCCCATTGTCTCTCAGCTCCCCCCTCTGTCTCTCAGCCCCCTCCTCTGTCTCTCAGCCCCCTCCTCTGTCTCTCAGCCCCCTCCTCTGTCTCTCAGTCCCCCCTCTGTCTCTCAGTTCCCGTGTCTCTCAGTCCCTTTTAGCCCCTCCTCTGTCTCTCAGCTCCCTCTATCTCTCAGACCCCCTCTATCTCTCAGACCCCCCTCTGTCTCTCAGACCCCTCCTCTGTCTCTCAGACCCCTCCTCTGTCTCTCAGACCCCTCCTCTGTCTCTCAGCTCTCCTCCTCTGTCTCTCAGCTCTCCTCCACCGTCTCTCAGACCCCTCCACTGTCTCTCAACTCCCTCCCATTGTCTCTCAGCTCCCCCTCTGTCTCTCAGCCCCCTCCTCTGTCTCTCAGACCCCTCCTCTGTCTCTCAGACCCCTCCACTGTCTCTCAGCTCCCCCCTCTGTCTCTCAGCTCCCTCCTTCTGTCTCTCAGCTGCCCCTGTCTCTCAGCCCCTATCTCTCAGCCCCCCTCTGTCTCTCAGCCCCCTATCTCTCAGCCCCCCTCTGTCTCTCAGCTCTCCCTCTGTCTCTCAGCTCCCTCCCATTGTCTCTTAGCTCCCCCCTCTGTCTCTTAGCTCCCCCCTCTGTCTCTCAGCTTCCCCCTCTGTCTCTCAGCTCCCTCCCATCGTCTCTCAGCTCCCTCCCATTGTCTCTCAGCTCCCCCCCTCTGTCTCTCAGCCCCCTCCTCTGTCTCTCAGCCCCCTCCTCTGTCTCTTATCCCCCCTCCTCTGTCTCTCAGCTCTCCTCCTCTGTCTCTCAGCTCTCCTCCTCTATCTCTCAGCTCCCCCTCTATCTCTCAGCTCCCCCTCTATCTCTCAGCTCCCCCTCTATCTCTCAGCTCTCCTCCTCTATCTCTCAGCTCGCCCCTCTGTCTCTCAGCTCCCCCCTCTGTCTCATTCACTCCCTGACTCTTGGGCTGCTTTCACACTGGGGCAGGCATTGACAGTAAAACGCTGCTAATTTTAGCAGCACTTTACTGTCGATTTAGCTGCGCTATTCGGCTTCTAGCAGGTGCTTTTAACCCCCACTAGCAGCCAAATTAAAGGTTAAATGCGCCCGTGTAGCGCTTGTGCTGAAGTGCTTTGCAGGCGCTTCAGCAGCGGTGGCCATTCATTTCAATGGGCAGGAGCGGTGTGTACACCGCTCCTCCACCACCCCAAAGATGCTGCTTGGAGGACTTTCACACTGGGACTGCAGCGGAGGCGTTTTTCAGGCGCTTTACAGGCACTATTTTTAGTCCAAAAGCGCCTGAAAAACGCCTCAGTGTGAAAGGGGTCCTACACTCACCCCCTCTCTTTTACACTCACTCCCTCTCTCTTACACTCACCCCCCTCTCACCCCCTTTCCCTCAACCCTCCCTCTCTCTCTCTCTCATTCCCCTCTCGCTCACACTCTCATGATATACAATAATGGATGTAGGGGCCTTTTGGTGGGCGTGATTTTTTGGGGGGCAGCATTTTATTGAATTAAAGTGGGCCGGTCTGGATGAAGTCCAGGGCCAAATTTTTGTCCCAGTCCAGCCCTGGCCAACAATAGCAGAAGTTGCCCATAGGGTAGCGGTAAAGAGCTGAAAAACCATGTGATTTGGTGAATGTTGACTGAAAAATTTCTGCTGTGTGTATGCATACCAAGTTCACGGCCAACACCCCTTCGGACAAAAATCCACGGAAAAGTCAGATGGAAATACGATCGTGTGTATGAGGCTTTACATAGCAAATTAGGTATAAATATATTTTTCTGCGACTTTTACATTAACTGCCCTTTCAGCTCAACAATTTCAGTACATTGCCAAACTAAATTCACAAATTAAAATGCTATGCGCTTCCATTTTTATATTATTATTTCACACAAAATAGCAGCATATTTCCAAATGATTTTCATTTAAATAGTTATACTTATGACCTGACTTTCTACACAGCGTGTAAAGGTTCAGCTTTAAAAACTTCTCTCATCAGCTTGCTGGTACAGTATTAATCCTCCAACTTTCAGCACAGCTGTTCCGGTATACCTCCTGTGTGATATGGTTGCTCATTACATGGTCTCTAGGGAGCAACATACAATGGAGCCTTTTTGAGATACTAATTACCTGTTTACCTGTAAGCAAACAGGTACATGCTGTACACAAGATATTATAAATAAACATGGCATAATAACATGTCACTTTTTTTCAAATAAAAATATGTTTAATTATAATTACCATTTATATTATGCATTTACAATAGAGCATTATGCTCAATTCATCTAATTGACAAACATGTTGAAGCTGAACTCTAGCCTTACCTTCCATCTTGCACAGCTGTACAGTCTCTTTCTGTGTACTGACATTGCTTACTCTGATTTCACTGCACACTGCAAGCTGCCCACAGTGTGCGTTTGAAGCTGCATCCAACATCATCTAGCTCTTTCTTCCTCAGCCTTACTGTTCCTGGCTCACCACTTTTATTCTAAGGATTTTAGCTCAGTCATGAAGTTTCAGCATCAAATGCGGGTTTTACCACAACTTCCTGTTTTTAGGAAGCCATGTTCAACACTCAGCTGGTCCCTCTCACCAGCCATGATCTGCCAACATTGCATAGAGAAACATAGAAACCTAGTTATGATGTGACTGGGTCTAAAATAAGGTATGTAATGAAAACTGAAAGGTTTTCTTTAACAAGGCGAGGTATAAGGAAAGGCATATTAAACTTTAGCTTTTAATCATAAGCATATGCAATTCTTGAGTCATTTCAATGAGATGCCATTATAGATGATTTACGCATATGTTACTGTCTGTCCATCAGAATTCCACCTGCAGTTAAGTAAACTGAAAATTTTAACATAGACTTATATCACCAGAAAAAACTTTTACCTTTACCTTTTAGCTTTCTTCTAGCTGGAGGATATGGGGGCACCTCAAACTGTACCACAGGCTGATCTAGTCTCCGGACTCCCTATATTAAAGTGGAAGTAAACCCTCCTATCATTTTCAGGCAAGGAAGCTGCCATCTTAGCCTCTGTTTAATCTTCAACTGCCATGGTGCTGCACATGTGATCAGTTATGACACCAGCCATTGGATGGTGTGACAGTTTGGTTGAGACAACAACCAATGTGACAGTTGGCATGCCGGGAATGTAAATGCTTTTTGAAACTGTTAAATCAATGGGTTTACTTCCACTTTAAGAATACAAGGTCTGAGGTAGGTCTGGATGGGAAGGTAAACATTACCACCAAAGGCAAATGCAGTCAGTAGAAACTGGCCTCATAAGCGCTCAAGCAGTACCTAAGGATCCACCGATGAGACTTCGGTCAGTACTGATGGTTAGTATAGGGTGACCAGACATCCCCGGTTTCAGGGGACAGTCCCCGGATTGAGGACACTGTCCCCGGACCAAGTCTGTCCCCGGTTTTGTCCCCGGATGTGATTTAAACAGGGGCTGGGGCAATTTCAAAGACAGTCAGTGCAGAATTAAAATAAAAAAATTCTTAGGGGGGTGTATACACCCCCTACTAGCTTAGGGTGGTGTATTTTTTTCATTATCTGTGCCCCTTTCTGATGATCATGTGCTGGTCGGAGCCGAGGGAATATTTCTTCAGTTTCGGGTGCCATTCAGCTTTCACTCGCATGTTCTTCTGCCTTGGCTCAGGTCCTGACCAGCCGCCTGTCTGCTTATCTCCCTTCCTTCCCTGGTGGAGTGATCTTCCACCCCACCCAGTAGAAGCCGGGGCCCGGAGAGTAAGACTTGAGAGGCTGTGAGGCGGGCAGCGACGGCGACGGGCAGAGACTCACTGATTTCCGCCATTGCTAGTAAAACAAAAACAATATGTCCCCGGATTTCATTTTAAAAATCTGGTCACCTTAGGTTAGTACTGATGTGAGGTTATTAAATGACTACCCCTATCTAAAGGAAACTCTAAGACCCCATACACACTATTAGATTTTCTGCAGATTTTTGTCTTCAGATTTACCAACCCATATAATAGGAGGTCAAACCTTAAGAGTTTCAATTTGCATAAAATCAGGCAGGTCCTTGCACTACATGGTTTTGGTAAATCTGAATATAAAAATCTTCAGAAAATCTAATAGTGTTTTGGGCTTTAGACTCCAGCCAACTAAGGTACCCCAATACCAACCTTCTAGACAACAGGAGGTTGGAATTGAGCCCTTACAAGTGTTTCTGACTTATATGGATGGGCATGTATACTTCTGACTGACAATGTATGTGTAGTAGTGCCTGATCCCTAAGCATTGTCTGACAATGTATGTGTAGTACTGACAATGTATGTGTAGTAGTGCCTGATCCCTAAGCATTGTCTGACAATGTATGTGTAGTACTGACAATGTATGTGTAGTAGTGCCTGATCCCTAAGCATTGTCTGACAATGTATGTGTAGTACTGACAATGTATGTGTAGTAGTGCCTGATCCCTAAGCATTGTCTGACAATGTATGTGTAGTACTGACAATGTATGTGTAGTAGTGCCTGATCCGTAAGCATTGTCTGACAATGTTTGTGTAGTACTGACAATGTATGTGTAGTAATGCCTGATCCCTAAGCATTGTCTGACAATGTATGTGTAGTACTGACAATGTATGTGTAGTAATGCCTGATCCCTAAGCATTGTCTGACAATGTATGTGTAGTACTGACAATGTATGTGTAGTAATGCCTGATCCCTAAGCATTGTCTGACAATGTATGTGTAGTACTGACAATGTATGTGTAGTAGTGCCTGATCCCTAAGCATTGTCTGACAATGTATGTGTAGTACTGACAATGTATGTGTAGTAATGCCTGATCCCTAAGCATTGTCTGATAATGTATGTGTAGTACTGACAATGTATGTGTAGTAGTGCCTGATCCCTAAGCATTGTCTGACAATGTATGTGTAGTAGTGCCTGATACCTAAGCATTGTCTGACAATGTATGTGTAGTACTGACAATGTATGTGTAGTAGTGCCTGATCCCTAAGCATTGTCTGACAATGTATGTGTAGTACTGACAATGTATGTGTAGAAGTGCCTGAT
Source organism: Rana muscosa (assembly GCA_029206835.1). Classification (NCBI taxonomy): domain Eukaryota; kingdom Metazoa; phylum Chordata; class Amphibia; order Anura; family Ranidae; genus Rana; species Rana muscosa. Next base: position 59,398,835 of record CM055122.1, on the reverse strand, counting down.
CCCTAAGCATTGTCTGACAATGTATGTGTAGTACTGACAATGTATGTGTAGTAGTGCCTGATCCCTAAGCATTGTCTGACAATGTATGTGTAGTAGTGCCTGATCCCTAAGCATTGTCTGACAATGTATGTGTAGTACTGACAATGTATGTGTAGTAGTGCCTGATCCCTAAGCATTGTCTGACAATGTATGTGTAGTACTGACAATGTATGTGTAGAAGTGCCTGATCCCTAAGCATTGTCTGACAATGTATGTGTAGTACTGACAATGTATGTGTAGTAGTGCCTGATCCCTAAGCATTGTCTGACAATGTATGTGTAGTACTGACAATGTATGTGTAGAAGTGCCTGATCCCTAAGCATTGTCTGACAATGTATGTGTAGTAGTGCCTGATCCCTAAGCATTGTCTGACAATGTATGTGTAGTACTGACAATGTATGTGTAGTACTGACAATGTATGTGTAGTAGTGCCTGATCCCTAAGCATTGTCTGACAATGTATGTGTAGTACTGACAATGTATGTGTAGTAGTGCCTGATCCCTAAGCATTGTCTGACAATGTATGTGTAGTACTGACAATGTATGTGTAGTACTGACAATGTATGTGTAGTAGTGCCTGATCCCTAAGCATTGTCTGACAATGTATGTGTAGTACTGACAATGTATGTGTAGAAGTGCCTGATCCCTAAGCATTGTCTGACAATGTATGTGTAGTACTGACAATGTATGTGTAGTAGTGCCTGATCCCTAAGCATTGTCTGACAATGTATGTGTAGTACTGACAATGTATGTGTAGAAGTGCCTGATCCCTAAGCATTGTCTGACAATGTATGTGTAGTACTGACAATGTATGTGTAGTAGTGCCTGATCCCTAAGCATTGTCTGACAATGTATGTGTAGTACTGACAATGTATGTGTAGAAGTGCCTGATCCCTAAGCATTGTCTGACAATGTATGTGTAGTACTGACAATGTATGTGTAGTACTGACAATGTATGTGTAGTAGTGCCTGATCCCTAAGCATTGTCTGACAATGTATGTGTAGTACTGACAATGTATGTGTAGTAGTGCCTGATCCCTAAGCATTGTCTGACAATGTATGTGTAGTACTGACAATGTATGTGTAGTAGTGCCTGATCCCTAAGCATTGTCTGACAATGTATGTGTAGTACTGACAATGTATGTGTAGTAGTGCCTGATCCGTAAGCATTGTCTGACAATGTTTGTGTAGTACTGACAATGTATGTGTAGTAATGCCTGATCCCTAAGCATTGTCTGACAATGTATGTGTAGTACTGACAATGTATGTGTAGTAATGCCTGATCCCTAAGCATTGTCTGACAATGTATGTGTAGTACTGACAATGTATGTGTAGTAATGCCTGATCCCTAAGCATTGTCTGACAATGTATGTGTAGTACTGACAATGTATGTGTAGTAGTGCCTGATCCCTAAGCATTGTCTGACAATGTATGTGTAGTACTGACAATGTATGTGTAGTAATGCCTGATCCCTAAGCATTGTCTGATAATGTATGTGTAGTACTGACAATGTATGTGTAGTAGTGCCTGATCCCTAAGCATTGTCTGACAATGTATGTGTAGTAGTGCCTGATACCTAAGCATTGTCTGACAATGTATGTGTAGTACTGACAATGTATGTGTAGTAGTGCCTGATCCCTAAGCATTGTCTGACAATGTATGTGTAGTACTGACAATGTATGTGTAGAAGTGCCTGATCCCTAAGCATTGTCTGACAATGTATGTGTAGTACTGACAATGTATGTGTAGTAGTGCCTGATCCCTAAGCATTGTCTGACAATGTATGTGTAGTAGTGCCTGATCCCTAAGCATTGTCTGACAATGTATGTGTAGTACTGACAATGTATGTGTAGTAGTGCCTGATCCCTAAGCATTGTCTGACAATGTATGTGTAGTACTGACAATGTATGTGTAGAAGTGCCTGATCCCTAAGCATTGTCTGACAATGTATGTGTAGTACTGACAATGTATGTGTAGTAGTGCCTGATCCCTAAGCATTGTCTGACAATGTATGTGTAGTAGTGCCTGATCCCTAAGCATTGTCTGACAATGTATGTGTAGTACTGACAATGTATGTGTAGTACTGACAATGTATGTGTAGTAGTGCCTGATCCCTAAGCATTGTCTGACAATGTATGTGTAGTACTGACAATGTATGTGTAGTAGTGCCTGATCCCTAAGCATTGTCTGACAATGTATGTGTAGTACTGACAATGTATGTGTAGTAGTGCCTGATCCCTAAGCATTGTCTGACAATGTATGTGTAGTACTGACAATGTATGTGTAGAAGTGCCTGATCCCTAAGCATTGTCTGACAATGTATGTGTAGTACTGACAATGTATGTGTAGTAGTGCCTGATCCCTAAGCATTGTCTGACAATGTATGTGTAGTACTGACAATGTATGTGTAGAAGTGCCTGATCCCTAAGCATTGTCTGACAATGTATGTGTAGTACTGACAATGTATGTGTAGTAGTGCCTGATCCCTAAGCATTGTCTGACAATGTATGTGTAGTACTGACAATGTATGTGTAGAAGTGCCTGATCCCTAAGCATTGTCTGACAATGTATGTGTAGTACTGACAATGTATGTGTAGTAATGCCTGATCCCTAAGCATTGTCTGACAATGTATGTGTAGTACTGACAATGTATGTGTAGTAATGCCTGATCCCTAAGCATTGTCTGACAATGTATGTGTAGTACTGACAATGTATGTGTAGTAGTGCCTGATCCCTAAGCATTGTCTGACAATGTATGTGTAGTACTGACAATGTATGTGTAGAAGTGCCTGATCCCTAAGCATTGTCTGACAATGTATGTGTAGTACTGACAATGTATGTGTAGAAGTGCCTGATCCCTAAGCATTGTCTGACAATGTATGTGTAGTACTGACAATGTATGTGTAGAAGTGCCTGATCCCTAAGCATTGTTTTCCAGGATTCCAGAAAGCAAAACTTTTTTTATAGTAGTTAATCTGGGGAATGTTTTCTCCCAATGTTTGATCCCCCTGGAGCGCAGTTGTTACCATCTTTTTGCCTTTACCATTCAAGGAAGACAGGTTACCTGGCATCAATTACTTCAAGGGTTGACAAATTGTCCCTCTGAATTCCCCCAGGCGTTGTTAAATGTTCAACAGCGATAGCCCGTTAGCTTGGCGGCCATTAGAGACTTAGTACAGTTTGCTATGAAGCTGATTGCAAGGTCTCCCAGCCCCATTGACTAAAAATCAGTAGGCTTTACATGTTTTTTTGGGACTAGTGGGCTACTGTCATCAGTGGTATCCCAACCCGTTATCTATTACCTCCCTCTATTTGACATGACAAAGCTCACTAAGCTACAGCTGTAAATGGACAACTGAAATGGAAAAGCAGTGTGTTTTTTTGAAGGAAGCTGACACATCTCCTTGAGCTTTTGTCCTCCCCAACTACACTAAAGCCTTTGTTACTGTATTGCAATGAAGCAGGTGGGTATGCCTCGAAGACCCCTTGGCTACTATAGCTAACAACTGGTACAGTATATAGCTCAACCTAGTAATGCTAGCTCTGCCTCCTTGCCTTCAGGCAGTGGCAGCTACTGGTATGGTGGTTGGAAAAAGTAGCTGAAATTGTCCTGGGAAATGTCCAATGGTCTTGCTGCCCCACTTTGTGCATACAATGCTGTTAAATGTTAACACAAAGCACCCCTCTCCAGCCAGACTAACTGTGTATTAACTTGCCTTTACGGCATCCCCTAACTTGGTATTTCCCAGGTGCAATGCCACACTCATGCCTGAGCCCACCACTGACCTGAAAGAGAAAGAAACCCATAACCGCATCTCTATGATGAAACAATAGCAAATGCCAAGGCTAAGTTTTTCATAGAAGCATCTGTAATCTACAATGGCTAGGGAACCCCTCACATAGTATATGTAATTGTTGATGGTGGGGCTGTAGTGAAGATCGGCAACCTCCCAGGTCAGGACTTGGCTCAAGTTGCTAAGTTAGTAGTCTTCACAGAAGCCTGTAAATTAGCCAAGGGAAGGACATATACATGTTTTTATGCAACATGTTTACAGTGGCCCATGATTATGGCTACCTGTAGTGGCAGAGAGGGTATCTAACCCTGGAAGAGAAATCACAAATGTCAACTTTGTGAAGGATGTGGTGTGGCCAGTTAGAAAAGTTCATGCCAGAAAGATGTCGGGCCCCAGGGGTAATAGAGTGACCAAAACATATATTTCACGGGAAAGATAATGCACTGACAATTTGGGAATACATTAGCAGTTCCACACCGATTTTTCATCCTACGACAAGTGGTAAGGTTCAGTGTTACAATTAGTTTTTTTTTTTGTGGGCAGACAGGGCTAAAATAGATTAAAACCCTGAGTTTGGAACTAGTGATTATAAAGGCACACACCCTTAACCACTTGCCTACAGGGCACTTTGACCCCCTTCCTGCCCAAGCCATTTTTCAGCTTTCAGCGCTGTCACACTTTGAATGACAATTGCGCGGTAGTGCGACGCTGTACCCAAACGAAATTTGCGTCCTTTTTTTCCCACAAATAGAGCTTTCTTTTGGTGTTATTTGATCACCTCTGCAGTGTTTATTTTTTGCGCTATAAACAAAAGAAGAGCGACAGGTTTGAAATAAAACACAATATTTTTTACTTTTTGCTATAATAAATATCTTTTTTTTTAAACAAATTTTTTCCTCAGTTTAGGCCGATACGTATTCTTCTACATATTTTTGGTAAAAAAAAAATCACAATAAGTGTATATTGATTGGTTTGCGCAAAAGTTATAGCAGCTACAAAATAGGTGATAGATTTAAAGCATTTTTATTATTATTATTTTTTTTACTAGTAATGGCGGCGATCAGGGATTTTTATAGTGACTGCGATATTGCGGCGGACACATCGGACACTTTTGACACATTTTTGGGACCATTCACATTTATACAGCGATCCGTGCTATAAAAATGCATTGATTACTGTATAAACATGACTGTAAGGAAGGGGTTAACACTAGGGGGCAATCAAGGGGTTAAATATGTTCCCTGGGAGTGATTCTTACTGTGGGGGGAGGGGACTGACTGGAGGAGGTGACCGATGGTTGTCCCTATGTACAAGGGACACACCATCGGTCTCCTCTCCCTGACAGGACGTGGATCTCTGTGCTTAGGCTGTCCAGGCACGCGCATCGGGTCCCCAGTGACGCAGCGGGTGCACGCCCCCTAGTGGCTTTGGAAGGCGCAACGTCATATGATGTCCGCCCAGAACAACAGGGTCTTTCGCCTGCTGTCATTTGACGGTGGGCGGATAACAAGTGGTTAAACATCTGACTGTCAAATATTTAAACTTATCTGACTGTTGGGCATGTAGTCATGTGCTTATTACTGCTCTTGAGGACCACCTTGATAGGAATTCCTTTTAATTTCTCAAAAAACGTCTGAACATTTTGCCTGGAGAAAGTTTTGTTTAGCACAAATTTTACTAGGTCTTGGAGAAACAAAGACACCAGTTTAAGCCTGGCAGGCTTATTACATCCCATTGATTTTGCTATTGAATTGTGCTTGAACATTTCAATCTGTACTAAAGGTTGCAAATACATAAATGTTTGTGCCAGTCTGTGCATCTACAGAGTAGATTAGCCAATGTACCCTTTAAAAGCTTACATCTATTTAGCCTTAGTAGAAACTCTACAAATGCATTTTTTTATTTTGTAAATGGTACTAACAAGGGAAAATTTTCATATTTTGCTAATAGGGAGACTAACAGAACTGATTACAGGGTTCATTTATTTTCACGTGTAGCTTGTACTCTTAAAACTGTCCCCTCCCCACTCCTAACATCTATGCTTACTAAACTGTAAAAGAAAGATGTATATACTTACCTATTTTCAGGCCTTTAGACACATAATCCTGTTCCTCTGTGTCAGCCAGAGCAAGCACCACCGCCAGAGAGAGGAGGGAGTGGCAACAACAGATAGGCCAGTGAAATCTATAATTGACATTATGCTCCCAGGCATTACCAGCTGTTGTTGGAGTGCTCTTTCCTCTAACCTGCATCCAGCTCTGGCTGGCACGGGAGATCACATGACCAGATCCAACCGGCGCACCTTTAGGATTAATGGTCCTGCGCATTTTTTTGTGCAGGTTGTTGTGGCTATTTATAAGAAATTATGAAGTAACAGGATGGAAATTTTTTCTCAAACCAACAAAATTCTAACTGTGAATGTGGTTTTCGTTCAGGATAAATAGTACATATTGTAATGAAACCTGTGTGCCATGTTTGGGATTCCATTCAAATAGCATGTCTGGATGAAATTTTAAGGGCTTTCAAACAAAATTAGTTGACTGAATGAAAGGAAAAATTGTCTGATGAACAATTTTTCTAGGAACACACAAACAAAAAATCTCTTCAATCTCACAAAAATCTGATGAAAATCTCATCACTTTAGAAAGAGCTCAATTCTGTTTTACCAACATTGGTGAAACTACATATCCCAAAATGCAATTTCCAACGTTTACAGGCACCCACATGTAAAATTGGTCATAGAATTTTGTTAAAATGGCTGATTCTATGGCCGATTTTCTAATTGTTAATGGGAGTGACAAAAAAGATTGAAAGAGCAGGATGGCGAATTTTTTTTTTCTGAAACTAACGAATATCAAACAGAAACCATATACACTGTTAAAAAAAAATTCCTTTCAGTCCAAAATCATATGTTAAAAGCAAACTACATTTTTCAGTACTTATGAAAGACATTTGTCAAGTTGTCAAATGTACTGAGAATTTTTGTACAAATGTTCAGAAGAACGTTTGTTCGGAAAACTACATGTGTATGGCAGACAGCTTAAAGGAGTTGTAAAGGCACAAGGATTTTTCATTGTCAAAAAAGGTTTATTGATTGCACAATAAAATTAAAGTACATTGTTACATATACAAGGATATATATATAAATAAGCTCTTTTGTTAAACAATAAAACAATAAAAATAATATATGTAGGTAACATAGTATGTTTTGTTTGTTTTAAACTTCATCACACACAATTAATTAATTGCTCTATGTTACTTTATCATGTTATTATGAATATTGTAACTATTAATACCTAACAAAGGTTATCCTAAAAGACTTTGTATATATGTAAATCTATCATGTATTGATATAGAGCTGATAAAGATAAACAAATGTTATACATTAACTTAAAAAGAAAAGAAAAAAGAAAGTTACAAGAAAAAAGGGGGGAAAGAATAGTGAGAGAGTAAGTTCACAAGGTCGGTCCAGGTACCAGGGCGTGATTCAGTATAGTTATTCCATGTATAAATAGAAGTGTAGTTACATGGTTTTGTTAAATAATCAGTTACCATGGCTGAAGGACTGAATCATTAAAATTTGGGGGTAAATGAGTCTTTATCCATGGGTTCCACATTTTCTTGAATTTCGGAATATTGTTACCTTCAATAGCTGACATTTTAGCATGGGACATTGCAGAATTCATTCTGTTCTTAGTTTCAGCCAATGCCAGTATTGGTGATTTCCATGCTTTCGCCATTGTTTGCTTAGCAGCGGTTGAAAGTTGAACAAAAAGCTTAAATTGGGAGAATGTTAGATGATCTGGTTTCAGATTAAGTAATGCTATGGCAGGGTCTGGTGCTAGCAGCTTTTGGAACATTTTGGAGGCTAGTTCAAAGATTTTCCCCCAAAAGGGTTGTGCTAATGGACATGTCCACCATATATGCATGTGTGTACCTGTATCTGTACAGCCCCTGAAACAGAGGGCTGAATGATTGGGAGTGTAGTTAGCCACTCTGACAGGTACAAGATACCAGAGTGTTAGGACTTTATAATTTGCTTCCGTCGCGGTAACATTGGGCGAGGAAGATTTAGTAGTTAACCATATTCCGGACCATTCTGCATCATCCAGTTTTCTTCCCAGATCTTCCTCCCACTTCTGAACATATGTTAATTTATCAGGTTTTGAATTAGTCAAAAGTTGTGTATACAGAGATGATATCATTCCTTTAGCAAGTGGGTCATTTTTGCACATTGATTCAAAAGTGGAAAGGTGAGGTAAGGGCGATTCAGCATTTGTGAGGGGTGCAAAAAATTGTTTTATTTGTAGATATCTGAACAGCTCTGACTGCAGTAAACCATAGCTTTCCCTAAGTTCTGGGAAGGATCGGAAGGATTTAGGAGTGACAAATTCAAGGTGCATTAAGAGGTTGGCATTTGACCAGGCTTTAAATGATTTCGGGTAAATCCAAGCTGGGTAGAAGGCAGGATTTTTGAGGAAGGATAATAGGGGATTATGTTTTGATTGTAGTTGGTATTTTGTTGTCAGGCTTTCCCAAAGAGATACAAAGTATTTAGTTATAGGGTTGCTTAGTGTACAACGGTCTTTAGGTTGGTGCCATAGTAAATTAGAGATTGAGAGTGGGTCACATTGCGACGCTTCTATTAGTACCCATAACAGCATTTCCTTTTTTATATGATACTTGGTGATACTGGCCAGGTGATACTGGCTTTGTAGTAGCTGGCGAAATTGGGGAGACCCAGCCCTCCGTTGGTTCTAGGGACAAAAAATGTGTGTGCCGGTATGCGTGGTTTGATAGGGCCCCAGACAAATTTTGTTACTCTTTGTTGCACCAGTCTTAGATAATAAGATGGGATAGAAATTGGTATTACTCGAAACAGGTATAATAGTTTAGGTAAAATGGTCATTTTAGTTGCATTTATTCTTCCTATCCAGGATAATGGGAGTTGTGACCATTGCTTTAATAAGGTCGTTATTTGCTTCAATAAGGGGGGTAATTGGCTGAGAATAGATCTGTATGAGAGGCTGTTAGATGGATTCCTAAATATGGGATAGACTTGTCTGCCCATATAAAGGGGAGTGCAGCTTTTGCTGGAATCAATTCTGCGTCAGCTAATGAAATATCGAGAGCTAGGCATTTCTCGGGCTTAATGGCAAGACCAGAGATTGACGCAAATCTATTTAAAATGGGCAAAAAATTAGGGCCTGAAATTTGCGGGATGACAGGAAAAGAAGGATATCGTCCGCGAATATGCAAAGTTTATGTTGCAGACCTCCTACTTCAATGCCAGTAATCGTGGGGTTGGTCCTAATGAATTGAGCTAAGGGTTCTAAAATAAGAGCCAACAAGAGAGGGTATAGTGGGCATCCCTCTCTTGTTCCTCTTTCGATATTGAATGATTCGGATTTGTATCCTGCGTATTTTATGTACGCCTTAGGCTTATTATATAGTGCCGTTATCCATTTTATGAAATGCGGGCCAAATCCCCATTTTTGTAAAGAGTATTGCAGGTATGGCCATGAAACCGTGTCAAATGCCCTCTTGATGTCCAGTGATAGAAAGCAAGAAGGGATACAGCGTTTTTTGGCGATATGTGCCATTAGCCCCGCCCTGCGCACGTTATCGCCCGCTTGTCTATGCGGCATAAAACCTACTTGATCTTTGTGTATTAAATTACATATTATTTGGTTAAGGCGTTTTGCTAAAACTTTTGCGAACAGCTTAATATCTAAATTCAGCAAAGAAATGGGGCGATAACCTGCATAGGAGGTAGTGTCGGAAAGGGGTTTCGGAATCATGCGCACTATTGCCGTCAAAGATTCTTGCTTGAAAGAGTGGTCATCTAACAGTACATTAAATGCGTTGGCTAGGATAGGGGGTTGAAGTTCTGTGAATGTGCGGTAATATAGAGCTGAATAACCATCCGGGCCCGGTCTTTTATTTATCTTTAGTTCCTTAATAGAGGCAGCCACTTCATCAGTTGATATAGGTTCTTCCAGGAGTGCTTTTTGATCATGGGATAGATTTGGTAAAGTGAAATTGGAAAAGGATTCAGCTTCGATATCATTAAAATTTTGAGTTGATTTATATAATGATGCTAGATGTGTTTTGAATTTATGCACAATTTTGACTGGGTTGCTAGTGTAATTGTCTTTAGACACCTCCAAGCGGATTGGTTTAAATGATTTATTTATTTAATTTAGTGCTCGTTCTAGATAAGTGCCTGGTTTGTTGGTTTTCATGTAATAATTATGTCTAGTGCGTTTACAGGTTTTATCTGCTGATTCTGTAAGAAATAAATCGTATTTACGCGATTTCGTGGTGGGTGATGGATTGTTTTGAAATGAAATAGATGCAGCATTAAAGTCGTTTTCTAGTTTTCAGGCAAGGGTTTTACGTTTCCTTTTGAACACTGCCATTTGTCTCTGTATATTGCCTCGCAATACCGGTTTGTGGGCTTCCCAGAGTGTAAGGGGGGATATATCTGGTGTGTTATCTGGCACAAGGATTTTTATCTTGATGCATTCTAGCATTAAGATAAAAAAACCTTCTGTTTGTAGTAGCCTCCCCAGCACCCCCTAATTACTTACCTGAGACCTCTCCAGCGATGTCCACGTGTGTCTATACCATCCGGGACTCTCCTCCTGATTGGCTGAGACAGTGTAGTGCGGCCATTGGCTCCCGCGGCTGTCAATCAAAGTCAGTTGGCCAATCAGGAAAGAGAGGGGGTGGGGCCAGGTCGGGGCTCCGTGTCTGAATGGACACACAGAGCTGTGACTCAGCTCGGGTGCCTCCATAGCGAGCGGCTGGCTGTGGGGGTATTTGACAGGAGGGAGGGGCCATGATCAGCGAAGAGGGACCCGAGAAGAGGAGGATCAGGGCTGCTCTGTGCAAAACCAACTGCACAGAACTGGTAAGTATAACATGTTTTTTATTTAAAAAAAAAAAATATTATATATTTTATTCATGACCAAATTACATTATTAGGTGCTTATATACTATTACTGTTCACTTGCTAGAATGATTTTGCTGAAGGATGTTTTTAGAACAAGTTGTTGTTCCCCATCTCCTGGAATGTCTTGTTGTGCAGTATAGAAAGATAGTTAAGTACACAGGGAACAAATATCGGGCAGTATCAGCCGGTTCAAAAGAAACTGGCCTGCATTCGACCTGTGTGTACGGCAACTGGTCCGCCAGAATCCGGGGCCAAAGTTCGGCTTCTGTTGAAGGGACATGACCGAAAAAGGTCAGCTGATCGGCATCTGATCAGTGCTGGCAGCCAATAGCTGTGAGCGCTAAGCAGTGTGTTCTGCCGGGGGGGTTATAGGGGCATCCACCTGTCAGAACACAATAGTTCAGCGGAAAGATTTCTGTACTAACATCGGATTCTTTGTCCCGGATCTGATAGTGGGTACTAGGCTTGAGTCTTCATATTCTATAGCAAAAGCCTAGGTCAGGGGTTTCCAAACTTTTTTCAAAGAGGGCCAGATTTGATGAAATGAATATGCTTGAGGGCCGACCATTTTGCCTGACATTCTTTAAACCATTAAAATTCGGTCTAAGTGTGTTCCCCCGAGCACTTATACACTGCCCAACAAGAATTCTCTTGCCTTTGTGGCTGTGTGTGGTGAAGAGATGAGCTTGGGCGTGTTATTTGGATATACCGTATTTATCGGCTTATATCACGCACCTTCACTTTAAAAAAGGAAGTTTCAGGAAAAAAAAAATCTTAAATTTTAAAGAAAGAACTGTGAAGCAAAATAAAGGTCAGTGCCCATCAATGCAGCCTAATCAGTGCCCATCTGAAGCCTCACCGTTGCCATGAATGCAGCATCCTCCGTACTGCCATGAATGCAGCACCCACCGTATTGGAATGAATGCAGCACCCACCGTATTGCCATGAATGCAGCACCCTCCGTATTGCCATGAATGCAGCACCCACCGTATTGCCATGAATGCAGCACCCTCCGTATTGCCATGAATGCAGCACCCTCCGTATTGCCATGAATGCAACACCCTCCGTATTGCCATGAATGCAGCACCCTCCATATTGCCATGAATGCAGCACCCTCCGTATTGCCATGAATGCAGCACCCTCCGTATTGCCATGAATGCAGCACCCTCCGTATTGCCATGAATGCAGCACCCACCGTATTGCCATGAATGCAGAACCCACCGTATTGCCATGAATGCAGAACCCACCGTATTGCCATGAATGCAGCACCCACCGTATTGCCATGAATGCAACACCCATCGTATTGCCATGAATGCAGCACCCATCGTATTGCCATGAATGCAGCACCCATCGTATTGCCATGAATGCAGCACCCATCGTATTGCCATGAATGCAGCACCCATTGTATTGCCATGAATGCAGCACCCATTCTAGTGCCATGAATGCAGCACCCATTGTATTGCCATGAATGCAGCACCCTCCGTATTGCCATGAATGCAGCACCCTCCGTATTGCCATGAATGCAGCACCCTCTGTATTGTCATGAATGCAGCACCCTCCGTATTGCCATGAATGCAGCACCCTCTGTATTGCCATGAATGCAGAACCCTCCGTATTGCCATGAATGCAGCACCCACCGTATTGCCATGAATGCAGCACCCACCGTATTGCCATGAATGCAGAACCCACCGTATTGCCATGAATCCAACATCCATTGTATTGCCATGAATGCAACACCCATTGTATTGCCATGAATGCAGCACCCATTGTATTGCCATGAATGCAGCACCCATTGTATTGCCATGAATGCAGCACCCATTGTATTGCCATGAATGCAACACCCATTGTATTGCCATGAATGCAGCACCCACTGTATTGCCATGAATGCAGCACCCTCCGTATTGCCAAGAATGCAGCCCCCTCCGTATTGCCATGAATTCAGACTCACCATTATCGTCATTGCAGCCTGCAGAGGAGACAGGAAGGGGGCGGGACGAGCGCCAACAGACAAACAGGAGAAACTCCTGTTTTCTCGATGGGCCTCTTTATTTGAAAGTCCCGCCTCTTGTGATGGACAGAACAGTTGTCCAATGGCAGCGCAGGAGACGGGACTTCCTTTTACACAGGATGCCTGTAAACAGGAAATACTCTCCTGTATGCACCGCACTCGTCCCGTCCCCTCCAATGCAGCTAGCATACTATCTTTTCTTGCCCCGGGCGCTCAGGCATTCATTGGGGGCCACAAAAGATATATATGTGAAGATCACCAGGCGGGCCGTCCGAAACCGGAACGCGGGCCGCGATTGGCCCGCGGGCCGGACTTTGGACATGCCTGGCCTAGGTCATGGTCAAGCTTATGAGGTGTTCCAAAATAACAGGAATTAATGTCTCTCGGAAGTGTCAGAATGTCAGAATGTTTCTTCTGCGAAAGCCAAGTTTTAAGTTAATGATGTAATATGTCAAATATTTATTTTTGACTACATGGCAACTTTTCAAGATTGCAGCTTAAAGGTTTCTCAGTACCAGTTCCTCAGTACTTTGGTTTGTCTGAAGACCACCACACACATAATGTAAAAATAGAGATTAGAAAACAGACAAATTGTTACTTTTGTCTTCTAAATAAACCTTCAAAACCTTTCACCATGACAGAAGTTGTTAATTCTCTTATCACATCCTTTAAGCCTCATGCACACTGGGCTCTTTTGAACATCAGCATAAAAAAAACATGCCTAACGTTGTGTTTTTGCAAACAGGTTTAGGCGAATCAAACACTTGGGCATCCATTCATTTAATTGGAGAGAATATTAATTTATTCTGGCCATTGAACTTAATTTATTCTATTATGCTAAACGTGCCCAGTGTCAGAGCGTATTTAGCTGTTTTTACATGCACATTTGAGCTTTTTTATGCTCAGAAGCTCCTCTCCTGAATGCTACTTTCGTGGAGTTTTTTTTTTCTGCCTTTAAATGCTTATGTATTTAAACTCCTGTAAACACCTACTGTACGTGTGCATGGACACATAGGCTAACATCAAGAATTTGGCAGAAGAAAGAATCCTCCAGACACAGCCAAGATGACTGCCCCCTGCACTTGAGACACTTTATAGATGAGTACTTTTACTGATTAGTGTATTCTGACATCGCCGGGTCCCTATGTCAGAATACAGTGTCCTGGCCGGAGAAGGTAGCTAGGGTGCTGGGCGAACTCTCCTTCTACTTCATTTGTGTGGATGGATAAAATATGATCATTTTTTCCATTAAGCTCCCTGGCTGAAGGAAAAAAAGAACTGTAGGAAAAACTTTTTTAATTTTGGATAGAGTAAGGGAGGGTTATAACCTCTGCCATCCATGTACCATTTGGGAGACTTACCTACACTTCTTGTCCCATAGTCAAAATAGAAAGTGAGAGGAAATCCCTACAAATTAAGGATTAGTTGGGGAACAAATCAAAAGTAATTTGAAATAGTTTTAAATCTGACGTTTTTATTACAATAATGCCTGATACAGCTGCCATGAACATTTATGTTCAGTCACTTCCTGTTTGCCATTTAAAAAAGTGGCAGTTGTTTATGATACACAGTGTTAGCAAACTGGATGTCACTGAACTATAGTTTTCATCTACTTTAAACTCTCAGCAGTACACGGAATGGGTCTTTTAATATTTGGCTTTTTCTAATGTTATCTTTTTCAGTAAGCCATAACAGCAATCAGAAATAATGTAAACCAACAAAAAGCAGATATCTATGTTGATAGCTTGAGAGATGCAGACAAAATGTATTATTTTCACTGTACATGTTCTTAAATAGAACTTTGCAGAAACGACTACAGTATGTCTTTATATACAATAGCAAAAGCATTTTATAATTTTTTTTTATATTATCTAAAAGTGTATAGAACCTTGTGTATTTTGTTGAATATACCCTGCTGCATGTGCTAGGGAAGGATGGAAAAGGGGCAGTGACCACCCCCCCCCATGACATTTTTATGCCAATCCCCTTCCTATTAGCAAAATGACCATTAGAAAATATTGATTTCAGAGTTTCGGCTACAAGGTTCATCACTAGTTATGGCTGTAAAGTTACTTCAAATGTTCAGTATTTACAGCATAACAACAGAGGCTTGATTGCTTTGTCCGTGAATCCAGCAAATTTTCCATTTCCATTTCCATTTTCCACTAACCGCCGCCCCTTTTCAACAAAGACAAGATTTTCATGTTTAAGCTGGGTCAATGTTTCAAAGTACTGTTGCTAGGGATAGCAAGACATAATATTATTTTAAGGGTGAGGGTCAGCATCGACTGTCTCCAAATGCCCAATACATGTTTCCTGTAATATAAATTTATTTAAAATGGCTACTATTATATGTTGCAGTGACTTGAACTTGGTGATGTTTATGATGGCAGTGTTTATAGGTTAGAGCATACCATAGATGCAGCTACAATGTCTTTTCTCTATAATAAAGTTCCTGTTTCCTGTTTACAGTTAAGCAGCAAAGTCCATGTGGAGTGTTCACTGTCTGTTTGCTCTGTAGGGCCACATACAGGGCTATATACAGAATTTCTAACAAGAACAGTAAAAATGTATGGGGCCAGTTATTGACTATTGAGCAGGTCCAGTGGGTTATACTGCTCAGGCTTTTTCCCATTATGGCATTGTAGTGATATCAGCATGAACATGTGTTAAAGGGAACATATAGTATGTTGTTTTCTTTCTGTACTTAGTTTGGTCAAGATAAAAAATAAAAAAATACATTTATTTACACAGCTAAAAATGAAATCTTGCATAACAGTATTTGTGTTCTTCTTTTAAGCCAGCAGATGGAGATTTAGACACATTTGTATCTGTTCTATTTGGTACTATGTTGAAATAGTCTGAATATTTAAAGCTGCATTCATCACAGTGACTTCTCCCTTTTCAGAGGGCTCAGTCCAAAGTGTCTAGCTAACACTGTCCACTGTCTAGATAACCCATTGTACTTTAGGAATGCGTTGAACTTGTCATCCATCAAATGTGAGTGAGATACAAGATATTTATATATACAGTATATATATATATATATATGTATATATATATATATATATATATATATATATATATATATATATAGGAAGGCCAGTATGCTGGCCTGAAATGATGGGAGGAGTTCGAGGGGTACTTAAGCAGACCGTCCACCATCGTCAGTGTCGGCTCTAGTGCGCGGTATTCGTCGTCATCAGCCGACGCCATACGACTCGCAACGTCCGTGTAGTTGCTTTCGTACCTTCCAGCTTCGCTCGCAGTTGATCGTATCCCCGCTCGCTGTCGCAGGTAGGATCGGCCGTTACCATTCGTACGAATCGTAGCGCCGGGACACGTTTCTTCTTTTACAAATCACACGGTTCATAACCCCATGTTTTCCGTCTGCATCGTATATATACCGACTAGTCCAGTTGTCTTTCGAACCCTGTCGCACGTACGTTACCACCGTAACGGCCCGCCTAGACACTACGTCTCACAGAGCTGTTGTACGAATTACTCGCAGCTCGCAAGCCTCTTACCTCAAGTCGCACATCCGATACCCAGTCGTCGGACTGGTATCCCACACTTCACTTCCTCATCCCTAGTCACTGATGCCCTACACCTCCTACGATACTCTCTCTTCACCTTACTGATGCCCCACACCTCCTACTACACACACCATACACCGAACAGTCCGGTCCGGCCCTAGTCGCAACAATCGACACTACAGGTCGGACCCTCGGCAATCACAAGCCCCTTCAACTTCGAAACACCGAACAGCCGTCCGAGTCCAGCCGTATCTCCGGCGCTATGATTCGGACCCCGCAATTCAAACCCCCTCCTCTTGCACCCGTTATCAGCCCGAATACAGGCACAGCATCAGCTCAGAGATTCGGATCTCTGGCATCCACGTTTGTTCCGAGCACAGTCGCACCACCGGCTCATCGGCTCGGATCTACAAACATCAAACTTCTAACCATCCGAATTCAGTCGTAGCATCGGCTCAAACTTTCGGACCTATGGCATTCCCAATCGATCCGAGTCCAGTCGCAGCACCGGCTCGTCCGACTCGGATCTTTAGCAACAAACCATTCTATCCGATCCAAACGCAGTCGTAGCATCGCCTTGACGTTCGGTCCTCTGGCATCTACGGACGATCCGAGTACAGTCGCACCACCGGTTCATCGGCTCGGATCTACAAACGTCAAACTTCGAACTGATCCGAATTCAGTTGTAGCATCGGCTCAAACTTTCGGATCTATGGCATTTACAATCGTTCCGAGTCCAGTCGCATCACCGGCTCAATCGACTCGGATCTCTAGCAACAAACCCTCCTATCCGATCCGAACCCAGTCGTAGCATCGGCTCAAAGGTTCGGATCCTCCGCTAACATGACCGATCCGAGCACAGTCGCACCACCGGCTCATCGGCTCGGATCTACAAACATCAAACTTAGAACTGATCAGACCCATCCAACCGATCCGAACCCAGTCGTAGCATCAGCTCAAAGGTGCGGATCCTCCGCTAACACGACCGACCCGAGCATAGTCGCACCACCGGCTCAAACGGTTGGATCCGCGGCATCAAACTTTCTAATCCATCCGAATCCAGTCGCAACGTCGGCTCTAAGATTCGGATCCTTTTCAAACACTATCAATTCAAGTACAGTCGCACCTCCAGCGCAGCAACACAGCTTCCCAGCACTACAGACCCATCCTAACGATCCGAACTCAGTCGTAGCAGCAGCTCAGACGTTCAGTTCATTGGCCATTCGAAGTGCTAGTACATTACCGGTTGCATTACCGGCGCCTCACGCTTGAATCGTTCCCCGAAAAAAATTAAAATAAAAAAAACATAAATAAATGAATAAATAAATAACAAATAGTCGAATATAAATAAATTAATAGTAATTAAATGCGACTTTTCTTCATGCATTACATACACGCCTTACTTTAATTACTCCAGGTTCATCACGGACGGTCATCCCTACATACTCACAATTCACAAACTTTCCTTCTTTGGCCTCTCAGCAAGGCTACTTTCCCTCGCAATCGCTGCGAGCATACGACAAGTGGTTCAAATCAGCCACTCATCATCTCCAGTAGCAACACGGCTACTCACCTTTTCTCTGTCGCTTTCCCCACGCAGGTCAGTGTCACAGGTTTCGGGTCGACCCATGTCTCGACCTCGACCAGACTTAAACTACTAGCGCACAAGTCAGGTGCGTCAATGCAAGGCCCCCTTGCTTTCTCCTCGCACTCTTTCACGACATATGTTTCTTCACATACACAATTTGACCGCTCGTGAGGCGTTAGTAACTGTCACATACTTCTGTGCACTACACTCTGTTTTCGAAGAGCGATCCGAGATCCTTCACCACACAGACAAGGTTGCCTAACATCCACCTTGCTGGCAGTGCGAGGGTTAGCAGACCGACCACACGTCAACCACTACAGATCGAAACATTCTTACTTAGCATACCAGACTTCAGCCACTCACCCCAGCACGCCCTGGGGGCTCTGGTTCATTAGTCTGTGCCGAGCACAGACGGCACCTGAGCTATCGGTTATCTAGCCAGTCACCTCCTGGCTCACCTCAGTTGCCTCGCATTCTTTTGAGTTTTCCAAATTTCACTCAACCGCGCTCGTACGCAAACTAATCTGTCATCTACGCCTATCGCTCCTTGCCCTGTCCTCACTGCTCTCCTTCTTCCTCCCCGTTTTCTTAAACCCTTCTATCCCCTCCAAACCTCGCAAACTTAATCTAAAACATATGAATTCCCCTCCTTTTAGCCGACGCCATGCCGCGAGCCGACAGCAAACTTTTGCCTCACCATCACCCTTCACGGGTCCGGCGGACGGCAATACACAGTCCCCCAGACCTCGGACCTCCCCCAGGCCACGGCCGAACTATGACGTATGGGCATCCCCTACCTGGCCTCAGCCAGGAAAGCCAAGCTTAGGCTGCTGTTTCCTCCACCAGCGGCAGCCTTACCAGACACACAAGCTCCATCACAGTCGATATCCTCTGCAATTATCCAGCTGCACGCCTTGGCGACCACACTGGCAACTGCAGTCACCGATGTCCAGGCTAGAGTAAGGGGCCCTGGAAACACGACCAGCCACGCCCCCCCGTAGCCCCAGTCTCCACCGGCTGGCACAGTGCCAGCTAACACCAACTGGAGCACTATTGACACAGAACCATTCTACTGCCACTTCACCGACCTTCGCTCCCCACTCTGTACAATCTGTCAATCTGCCACCCTCACGATTAATTGGTGCTCCAAGCTGAGTCGCAGACAATACGCCTCATAGATTATCAGCAAGCCACACAGTCCTCCCAGTCGGGCACACTAGGACGTCTAATTTGTGCACCGGGGGGGCGCAGCCATCTCCAACGACTTTCTAGGTTTGATTTTACCCACACTGCAAACCTCTGCACATCTGTCTCCTACTTCAGACGGCTCCCCTCGAAGTACCTGCGGCACCGAGCAGCAGAGCCCAGCTTGTCTAGGCCGCATGCACGTCGGGCGGCTTGGCTTCGCTCCTCACATCCAACTCCCCCTCTAGCAGCCTATCTAGGGCAGGAGTTCAGTACAGGGTTCCACACCGGACTCATCACATTACCCGACTCTACCTATGAAAAAAAAAAAAACACGCTCTCAGTAGCCCCGACGTAGAAGTTATCAGCACTCCGCTTCAGATCGAAATGGACCGGGGGCATGCGATCAGCCCCTCCCCTCTTTTCGCAGTCACCGTTCACAGTACGGAGAGTCAGTCTTCGTTCTTGTCGAGGGCAAGTTTTCTAATAAACTTTGATTAGTCTACTACTTATCCGCGCCTCATTCTTCTAACGTACCCAGTTAAACTCCCTCATACCCTCACAGGAGTTCGCACTAAATACTAAACCCCCAGGAGTCCTAGGAATTCTAAAAGAGGTCTTTTAAATCAATATGCCCGTAACTGAGGAAACGTAGGAAGCCCGGCTTAGCTCATCTCCTTTCGGACATCATCCTAGACAAACGTGCCATGCAGGCCAGCCCACCTCTCGGTAGATTGATCCGCAACAGGACTGTCGCCCATACGTTACCGTCACGCCAGGGTGCACCAAACACACAGCTACAATCCCTACTGGGCATGCCCAACTTCACGATGAGGTTCATTCCTCAAGGGCGATCCTTTATCTCACGCTTCTTAGTGTTCCTCTCCCAGGCACAAGACCCTGGCCAAGTCATTAAGCTAGACGCAGCCGCTATAGCGGATCTGGCCATCTGGGCCCATTTCCTCGAGAACTAGCATAGTAGACCCACGTTCATCCCATCAGCATCCCTTCGTCACCACAGTTAATCAAGGACATAGCAGCTTCCACAAGCTTCATTGCAATTTTTGGCCATCATTGGTTTGCGGGTCCGTGGCCGTCAGAGATACTCACAAATCCGCATTTAGTCAGTCCTCCTCTCTATTCGAGATCTACCCCATAGTTGCAGTGGCTCAAGTATGGGGCCACACCTGGGCAGGACAGGCCACCACATTCCCCACAGATAACCAGGCCACAGTCGTTAAAAGAGGCTGGTCAAAATCGGTGGCCACCATGGCCTTCCTACGCAGGCTGTTGCTACTGTCCCTACAACATCAGTTCAGTATCCCCAGGGTCCACATCCCTGGTAAATGCAATACCTCGGCCGACGCACGTTCCCGCCTAACTATGCCTCATCCTTTCACCGGAGACCGGAGCCGACCATGTCCGGCATCCCACGTTAGTCGCAACCAACTCTGCAATGAGATAGCACCTCCTTGGTGCTACCTCCCTCATCAATGTGTTCTATTCTTCCAATACACTAAAGGCCTACCATACTGCCTGGAAGACCGGCAGGTTCCTAGCCGCTAACCCCGGGGCGGTTCCAGGAAACTCAGACATATCTGGCCTTCGTTTCCTACTGTCACACAATACCATCAGACTCTATTCAGCCGGCATCCAGCATTTATCTCTCTACTAGACCCTACCAAACCTTCCCTGTTCGCCGCTCATGCGGTCAAAACCATACCACGTGGCATCCACAGGCAGCAACCACACACTGGTACCTAACGCTTACCAGTGACCAACGCCGTATTCCAGGACATGTCTGCTATGCTTCCACGTTCCCCCTTCGGTTATGACCCATCCTGGTAATTCGAGCAGCCATTACCTAGCCTTTCCCGGTTTTCTGCGGCCCAGCGAATTTACTGTCACGAACCCGAATACCAAGTACTACGCAGGCACCACCTGACTCACCACCAGAGTCGTTTCATCCTACACCCGACGGTGTCGGGAAACGCTACAATCCGGTCCTAGAGTAGACGTCAAACTTTCCAGACGCACAACGCCTGGTGCCCTATGGCCGTTCTAAAGCAATTGGTATACTCTACTGCCCGTCCTATCAGAGGACAGCCTCTACTACGTTTCCCAACTGAACCCCTAAGCAAGTACCAGTTCATCAGTTAAGTCAGAACGCTCCCATGCATCTTAGGCCTTAAACCCAGGTCGTTACTCAGGACATTCTTTCGCATGGGAGCAGCCTTAGCCGCATCGCGTAACTGAGTTCCAGACCATGCAATCAGGATGATGGGCAGGTGGAAGTCCACGCGTTTCGCCCGATACGTCCCCAATCCTCAAACAGATCGTCACGAGTCTCCAACAGACTCGCTCTGTTGTTATTGCCTTGTACAATAAAACAATTCCTTCCCTAACCAAGTGTATATTGGCCCCTTCTCTTGGCATACCGTCCAACAGGCCAGGCCACACTTCAGGTCTTATCTGTGTTGTTAGTCTTGTGATGTGTTTATGTGATCCATAACTCTTCTGACTGAGGGCTCCGACCATAAATAGGAAGGCCAGTATGCTGGCCTGAAATTATGGGAGGAGTTTGAGGGGTACTTAAGCAGACCGTCCACCATCGTCAGTGTCGGCTCTAGTGCGCGGTACCCACCCACCCATACCCCTTTTTAGGGCACTTCCCTTCAAACAATTCTCAACAGAATTATTCATTACTTCTATCTTAGGTATGGCCCCTTCTCTTGGCATACCGTCCAACAGGCCAGGCCACACTTCAGGTCTTATCTGTGTTGTTAGTCTTGTGATGTGTTTATGTGATCCATATCTCTTCTGACTGAGGGCTCCGACCATAAATATATATATATGTACCAAAAGTATTGGGATGCCTGCCTTTGCATGCACATGAACTTAAATGGCATCCCAGTCTTAGTCCACAAGGTTCAATATTGATTTGGTCCAACCTTTACAGCTATAACAGCTTCAACTCTTATGGGAAGGCTGTCCACAAGGTTTAGGTGTGTGTCTATGGGAATGTTTGACCATTCTTCCAGAAGCGCATTTGTGAGATCAGGCACTGATGTGGATGAGAAGTCTGGCTCGCAGTCTGCACTCTAATTCATCCCAAAGGTGTTCTGTCAGGTTGAGGTCAGGACTTTTTGCAGGGCAGTCAAGTTTCTCCACCCCAAACTTACTCATCCATGTCTTTATGGACCTTGCTTTGTGCACTAGTCCAAATCATTTGGTGGAGGGGGGATTAAAGTGTGGGGTTGTTTTTCAGGGGTTGGGCTTGGCCCCTTATTCCAGTGAAGAGAACTCTTAAGGCGTCAGCATACCAAGACATTTTGGACAATATCCTGCTCCCAACTTTGTGAGAACTGTTTGGGGTTGGTCCCTTCCTGTCCTAACATGACTGCGCACCCGGGCACAAAGCAAGGTCCATAAAGACATGGATGAGTGAATTTGGGGTGTAGGAACTTGACTGGCCTGCACAGAGTCCTGACCTCCACCCAATAGAACACCTTTGGGATGAATTAGAGCGCAGACTGCGGGCCGGGTCTGCTCTCCAACATCAGTGCCTGACCTCACAAATGAGCTTCTGGAAGAATGGTCAAACATTCCCATAGACACACTCCTAAACCTTGTGGACAGCCTTCCCAGAAGAGTTGAAGCTGTTTATAGCTGCAAAGGGTGGCCAACTCAATATTGAACTCTACGGACTAAGACTTGGATGCCATTGAAATTCATGTGCGTGTAAAGGCAGATGCCCCAATACTTTTGGCAATATAGTGTATATATACAGTACTGTGGAAACGTTTTTGAAAGGTGTGAAGAAAGTGAAGAAAGTAGGAATGCTTTAAAAAAAAAAATATATATATATATACAGGTCCTTCTCAAAAAATTAGCATATTGTGATAAAGTTCATTATTTTCTGTAATGTACTGATAAACATTAGACTTTCATATATTTTAGATTCATTACACACAACTGAAGTAGTTCAAGCCTTTTCTTGTTTTAATATTGATGATTTTGGCATACAGCTCATGAAAACCCAAAAATCCTATCTCAAAAAATTAGCATATCATGAAAAGGTTCTCTAAACGAGCTATTAACCTAATCATCTGAATCAACTAATTAACTCTAAACACCTGCAAAAGATTCCTGAGGCTTTTAAAAACTCCCAGCCTGGTTCATTACTCAAAACCGCAATCATGGGTAAGACTGCCGACCTGACTGCTGTCCAGAAGGCCATCATTGACACCCTCAAGCAAGAGGGTAAGACACAGAAAGAAATTTCTGAACGAATAGGCTGTTCCCAGAGTGCTGTATCAAGGCACCTCAGTGGGAAGTCTGTGGGAAGGAAAAAGTGTGGCAGAAAACGCTGCACAAGGAGAAGAGGTGACCGGACCCTGAAGAAGATTGTGGAGAAGGACCGATTCCAGACCTTGGAGGACCTGCGGAAGCAGTGGACTGAGTCTGGAGTAGAAACATCCAGAGCCACCGTGAACAGGCGTGTGCAGGAAATGGGCTACAGGTGCCGCATTCCCCAGGTCAAGCCACTTTTGAACCAGAAACAGCGGCAGAAGCGCCTGACCTGGGCTACAGAGAAGCAGCACTGGACTGTTGCTCAGTGGTCCAAAGTACATTCGGAAATCAAGGTGCCAGAGTCTGGAGGAAGACTGGGGAGAGGGAAATGCCAAAATGCCTGAAGTCCAGTGTCAAGTACCCACAGTCAGTGATGGTCTGGGGTGCCATGTCAGCTGCTGGTGTTGGTCCACTGTGTTTTATCAAGGGCAGGGTCAATGCAGCTAGCTATCAGGAGATTTTGGAGCACTTCATGCTTCCATCTGCTGAAAATCTTTATGGAGATGAAGATTTCATTTTTCAGCACGACCTGGCACCTGCTCACAGTGCCAAAACCACTGGTAAATGGTTTACTGACCATGGTATTACTGTGCTCAATTGGCCTGCCAACTCTCCTGACCTGAACCCCATAGAGAATCTGTGGGATATTGGGAAGAGAAAGTTGAGAGACGCAAGACCCAACACTCTGGATGAGCTTAAGGCCGCTATCGAAGCATCCTGGGCCTCCATAACACCTCAGCAGTGCCACAGGCTGGTTGCCTCCATGCCACGCCGCATTGAAGCAGTCATTTCTGCAAAAGGATTCCCGACCAAGTATTGAGTGCATAACTGAACATAATTATTTGAAGGTTGACTTTTTTTGTATTAAAAACACTTTTCTTTTATTGGTCGGATGAAATATGCTAATTTTTTGAGATAGGATTTTGGGGTTTTCATGAGCTGTATGCCAAAATCATCAATATTAAAACAAGAAAAGGCTTGAACTACTTCAGTTGTGTGTAATGAATCTAAAATATATGAAAGTCTAATGTTTATCAGTACATTACAGAAAATAATGAACTTTATCACAATATGCTAATTTTTTGAGAAGGACCTGTATATACAATAGCTTAACAAACAATGCTGATCAGCACGGCTATAGCGTTTAATGGGCACAGTTGCAGCATTTGGGGCACAGTGGCAGCATTTAATGGGCACAGTGGCAGCATTCGGAGCACAGTGGCAGCATTCGATTAGCACAGTGGCAGCATTCGATTAGCACAGTGGCAGTGTTTAATGGGCACAGTGGCAGCATTTGGGGCACAGTGGCAGCATTCAGAGCCCAGTGGCAGCATTCGATTAGCACAGTGGCTGCGTTTGATGGCACAGTGGCAGCGTTTGATAGGCACAGTGGCAGCGTTTGATAGGCACAGTGGCTGCGTTTGATAGGCACAGTGGCTGCGTTTGATAGGCACAGTGGCTGCATTTGATAGGCACAGTGGCTGCATTTGATGGGCACAGTGGCTGCGTTTGATGGGCACAGTGGCTGCGTTTGGTGGGCACAGTGGGGCTGCAGTTGATGGGGTTTCTTTTTCAGAATTTTTCAGTCTGTTTGCGCCTCCCCCAAAAATTTGGAGCACCAGCCGCCACTTATCACAGCATACTGTACACAACAAAAAAAAACACTATGACTAACTCAGTGAAAAGGTAAACCAGGGAACAGATAAAATAAATTTCCCAAGTCACTAAATAATTTTTAAAAGACCTTTATATCCTAAAATTCTACAGCCGTTGCTAGTTTCAGGTACCGTGTGTCAGAAAGAAGACAGCTGTATTTCATTGTATCTTTGCTGTTCTTTGTATTAATATGTTGTTTTTATATCCATTATTGTATAATGGATACAGAGAAACGTATAGATGTATGCAGGTGAATCAATCATTAAAATACATGCTCCAGGAAAGTTAACTCACGTTGAATGTTTAGTGATTGTCACTTTCACTGCTTTATAAATACACCCCTAAATATGTACCTTCACCTTGATAAGATAAATTAGCGAATCAAGGGTATCACTCAACCACCAAACTTTCAGCAGTCAGCACAAATTAATAGGACTCTAATCCTTTTGGTCCTGTGACTGTTCCTATATTAAATGGCATAATTTTATAGTGTGCCTGTTGTTTAGCCTGGCTTCAAAGCTTTTAGTAACAGTAATGCAAGCAGCAGATAAAAGACTGGGTCAATGTTTGGAAAAACTTGCCAGATTACAAAACGTCTTTCTTTTAGGTCAAAGGTCATGCTCTTTATTCAGCCAGTCTTTGTAGTTTTCAAAGGTTTTTGGCATATAAAATGGCAGATAAGAGAAACCGTTTGAAATGATGAGTCAGCCAATGTTAAGTTATATCTGAGCTATTGAAGAAAAACTCATGTGCATCAACAGAAATGTAGAGGTTTGTCAAATATCAAGATATATCCATTAGAAATTATACTATTCTTACAACCTTAGCAACATTTTAAATATAAATATCCCCGGTGTACAGATATGCTAAATACTATATACTGTATATGAATACATATGTGATACACTGACCAACAAGCATGCACTGAAATATTCAGGAGAGTTGCTTTGCTGTCACAACAGTGCTTAGTGATGTCATCTAGCTGTTCCTGGCATGGTGTATATAGAAGTCTACTAGACTACTAGAAAAAAAAAACATATATCATGTAAAGATTTAGTGAAATGCCCAATATTTTGCAGGACAATTTCATGGGTCAGATGGTAGATGCACAAACTAGAAATAAAGCGTTACTACATCTACTGACCTGATTACAGATGTGGAAATATGGGGCAATTTAGGTAACAGCGATCACAGGTCAATTGGCTTCAGTATAAATCACACAAATAGGAAACATAAGGGAAATACAAAGACACTGAATTTCAAAAGAGCCAACTTCCCTAAACTACGAGCCTTGCTAGAAGGCATAAATTGGGATAACATCTTAGGAACAAAGAACACAGGGGATAGATGGGTTTGCTTTAGGAGCATATTAAATAAGGGCATTAGCCAGTGCATCCCATTGGGTAATAAATTTAAAAGAGCGAACAAAAGTCCTGGATGGTTTATCTCCAATGTAACAATGCATATAAATGCAAAAGAAGGCCCTCAAAAAAATACAAGGTTGAGGGATCATCATCAGCATTCAGAGTTTATAAAGAATGCAACAAGAAATATAAGGGTGCAATTAGGTTTTGTTTTGGTGTACTTAAATGCCTTTTTATGGAAATTTGTCTTAAACAAATGTATATTTTTATAATTATTTTGTCCTAATCTTTGGGTACCGAAATAGTCCTCAACACTATTGGTGTCGTGGGGTAGCGTTTGGAGTAGCCCCCCAACAACCCCCTTCTTTCCAGAACCAGCACTATCCAAGACCCTTTAGCCCACCCAGTCACCAGCCATACTTCAGTGTAGGATAAAACCTGAGACTCCTTTATTCAAGCACATGTTACAACAGATATATAACTCAGAGACTCTCCCCCCCACCCTTGGCTTCAGGGCGGGTAAACTGTCCAATAACAATAGACACACAGGTCAGGTTTATTCAAACATCTCATCAGTAAACAGTCTTATCAGCAGGGAGAGCTGTTGGAGGAATCTGCCCCCACCAATCTCACAGCTAATCTACATACATATCCCATAATATCCAAGGCAGACAGACATAACAGAACATTGGAATACAGCCACACCCCAAACAACACAGTAAAGAGTACACAACAAAATGAGACAATATACAATATTTTTCTATATATATATATATATATATATATATATATATATATACACACACACTAGACATGTGCACATTTAAATATTTTGTTTCTGAATTTAGTTTTCGTATGAAAAATACATTTATTTAGTTACTCCCAAAGTTTTGTTTCGTTAAAAAATGCATTTGTCTGAAAATCCGAATTAATTAAGGTTGAATCTGTCAATTGAAGGCTTATGGTGTCTGTCGACTGTTCTAAAAAGATTTGACAAATCAGCTAAACTGTACACTCAATCGTACATTTCCGGTCGAATGCTCCGCCCACAAGCTATAGTAGAATTCTAATGTTGTATGACTAGTAATAATTATATTTATTAATTATTATTACTAGTCAACCAACATTAGAATTCTTCTATAGCCTATGGGCGGAGCATTTGACCATACATGTCCGCTCGCAGTGATCGTATGTTTTTAGCTGCTTCGTCGAATCTTCATGTCTCTATAATGTTGATTCTTTTCTCTCTATGTCGAATAATCTTGGACTAATAGAGTTAGGTTAGGCACATTGAACCTCAGATTCGATAGACACAGATCGCTATTGTCACCGTCATGTCAAATCTTCTATCTGTATCGAACTGTTGTTGCAACGAAACGAAAATAAAGCATTTTTTATGTCGGATCTTTAAGGATTTCGGATTCTGCGCGTTCGTTATCATTTGTTAAAGCGAACGCGAAAATCTCCAAAATTCGGACGAAAATGCATTCGGACGAAAACGAATGCACATGTCTAATACACACACAAGATTCCAGTGTGGCTGTACAGTGAGTCCGATTAGTACAGATCATAATGGGGTTCTCAGCCACCCTGTGCCCCTATTGAACACAGGGTGATTTACACATAAGAGGGGCCATGGGAGCTGGACACAGACTTTCTAGAGCTCTCCAAGGTAAGCTGAGTTCCACAAACCCCCCACCCAAAGTGACTCCCGTCACAATCCTCATGACACATCACAGGAAGCACCCTTATGGCTAACAGGTTTCCCAAATCTAATTCTTATTCTGTCATCTAAGATTAATAAATCACTGGGACCGGATGGCTTACACCCGAGGGGACTTAGGGAACTCAGTCAAGTAATTGCCAAACCATTGTTCCTAATTTTCACTGACAGTCCACTGGCTGGAATGGTACCAGCGGATTAGAGAAATGCCAATGTAGCACCAATATTTAAAAAGGGCCCGAAATACATCCCTGGGAATTACAGACCAGTAACCCTAACATCAATAATATGCAAGCTCTTGGAGGGGATGATAAGGGACTATATACAAGATTTTAGTAATGAAAACGGTATCATTCGCAGACAGTAATTGGCATTGATTCATGAAGAATTGTTCTTGCCAAACCAATCTATTAACCTTCTACCTAGGAGGTAAGTTTGCCATCTAGATAAAGGAAGGCCCGTAGATGTGGTGTATCTGGATTTTGCAAAAGCATTTGACACAGTTCCCCATAAACCTTTACTGTACAAAATAAGATCCATTGGCATGGACCATAGGGTGAGTACATGGATTGAAAACTGGCTACAAGGGCAAGTTCAGAGAGTTTGTGATAAATGGGGAGTACTCGGAATGGTCAAGGGTGGGTAGTGGGGTCCCCCAGGGTTCTGTGCTGGGACCACTAATATGTAATTTGTTAAATGACCTGGAGGATGGGGTAAACAGTTCAATGTCTGTGTTTGCGGACAATACTAAGCTAAGCAGGGCCATAACTTCTCCGCAGGATGTGGAAACCTTGCAAGAAGATCTGAACAAATGAATGGGGTGGGCAACTACATGGCAAATGAGTTTTAATGTAGAAAAATGTGAAATAATGCATTTGGGTGGCAAAAATATGAATGCAATCTATACACTAGGGGGAGAACCTCTGGGGGCATGTAGGATGGAAAAGGACCTGGGGGTTCTAGTAGATGATATTGCATGCCATTGGTGAGCCTGCCAAGCTGCTGCTAATAAAGCAAACAGAATATAGGCATGCATTAAAAAAGGGATTAACTCCAGGGATAAAGCGATAATTCTCCCACTCTACAAGTCTCTGGTCCGGCCGCACCTGGAGTATGATGTCCAGTTCTGGGCACCAGGCCTCAGGAAGGATGTACAGGAAATGGAGTGAGTACAAAGAAGGGCAACAAAGAGGATATTAGTCACAAAGAAATGTTGCGAGCACTGAACTTATTCTCTCTGGAGAAGAGACACTTAAGAAGGGATATGATTTTAATTTACAAATACCGTACTGGTGACCCTACAATAGGGATAATACTTTTTTTGTGAAAGTGAGTTTAACAGGCACGTGGCCACTCATTAAAATTAGAAGAAAAGAGGTTTAGCCTTAAACTACGTAGAGGGTTCTTTACTGTTATGCCCCATACACACGATCGTTTTTCATGCCGTTAAAAATGCCATTTTAAAAAATGGCCATTAAAAATGATCGTGTGTAGGCTCCAGAGCATTTTTAACGACGTGAAAAACGGCCATTAAAAATTCCGGACATGCTCTCTTTTTTCACGTCGTTTTTCATGTGGTTTTTTTTAACGACGTGAAAAACGATAGTGTGTATGCTTTCACGACGTGAAAAAAAACGCGCATGCTCAGAATCAAGTATGAGACGGGAGCGCTCGTTCTGGTAAAACTAGCGTTCGTAATGGAGATAGCACATTCATTACATAGTAACGGACTGAAAAGCGCGAATCGTCGCTCAACAAACTTTACTAACATGAAGGGTGGCGCCATTCGAACGGAACTTCCCCTTTATAGTGCCGTCGTACGTGTTGAACGTCACTGCGCTTTGCTTGATCGTTTTTTTTAATGATGGTGTGTACGCAAGGCAGGCTTGAGAGGAAACATGAAAAAAAACGAGGAGAAAAACGTTGGTTTAAAAAATGACATTAAAAACGATCGTGTGTACGGGGCATAAGGCGGTGGTCTCAGCGGGGGGCATCAATAGTTTCAAAAAACTATTAGATAAGTGCCTGAATGACCACAACATACAGGGATACACAAGGTATTACTGACATAATCGCACACATAGATTGGACTTGATGGACTTGTGTCAACCTCACCTACTATGTAACTATGTAATTTTGGCCACATTGCACTTGGTTAGGGTGTCCAGATGTCCCTTTAGGTGGCTGTCTCTGGGGAAAAAAGTGTTCCTGACTTTGTCCCCAGTGCCAAAGGTGAAGATTTTTAAGCTAATTATACACCACAATATCGAGCCCCTTCCCACAATATCAAGCCCTTAGGGATAAGTGAAATATCATATAATACCTTAATCATACCTCCCAACATTTAAAAATTCCACTGCGGGACATTCAGTCTAATTTTATTTTGAGCGGGGGGGTCAGGGGGATATTGCCTCCGATCGCCCAACATTAAAGTTGATAAGTGGGGGGGTGAAATCGTTTTACCTCCTCCCGTGCTCCCTCCACTGGCTCCTCCTCCTGTGCAGGAAAACTTACTCTACCGCCGGACTGCGGGAATAAGGTGTCTATGCGGAAAAGTACTGCAGAGTCCGTGCGGGTTGGGAGGTATGCCTTATATATTGATGATATGACCGTTTGGTCTGAAGCTGCTACTGTATACACCTACCAATGGTAAGTATTCTTAAACATATTTAAACACACAACATAAAGCAGCGCTAAAAACCACACAATTATCAAATAAAAAGTGTGCATTGATGAATGAAAAAATAAAATGAAAAGGTGCAATTAAGATAATTGTCAGCCTGGACCCTGAATAGAGGATCCTAAAAATAATAAAGATGTTTCATTCCCAAATTCTACCACCCTAGGATAGTTCTATGATTCCCAATTTAAACATCTTGCGCTTTCTTATGTATTATTGACCGGAAAGTAATTTTACAAAAAGTTTTTTTTTATTATTGGCACACCTGCCCTTCTTCTCAAAGTTGTTTTCAATGATTGTACTTTATTTTCATGAAATTCCTTCCAAAGACAAGTAAATCAAGTTTGTTGCTGTTCACTAAAGTCTTTGGAGATCAGCAGAACTAAATGTACATGGGTTACGAACCCGTTAGGGACTTTCCTCCTGTTTGTAGATCGGAAATGTTCGTAAGTAGGTCGCGCATGTGCAGACCGGCAATTACAGACATTTCCGATGTTTTCCGATGTTCCGTCGAATGCCAATCTGCGCATGCGCGGCCATGTACGGACATTTCCGACATTTCCCTAGGCTCCGTCTAGCTGCGCTTGCGCAGAACAGCAGACGGTCCGCCCAAAATGGCAGAGGGTCCCAGCAGCGCCCGGTTCGTAAGTAGAAGTTCGTGTAGCGCACCCACCTCACTCCTACCTGCATTAACTTTGGCTCCTCGCAGGAAGAGAGAGGCACACCGCACCACAAGCCCGTACCCTCCTGTGTGAAGAGGTTGAGCGGTGTTGTTTTTGGGTCTTCCACGGTCAGAACATGAAAACCTCCAGAGCCTGATTCTCACCTCTATGTTAATAAAGCCCCATACACACGGTCGGACTTCCATCTGACTTTTCCGTGTTTTTTTGTCCGAACGGAGTTGGTTGGAAACACCCATAGCATACACACGCTCTGACTTTTCTGCAAACTTTTTGCAACATCACATGGTTTTTCTGCTCTTTACCGCCACCCTTTGGTCAACTTCTGCTATTGTTGGTTGATTTTAACATTAGTTTTTTTGTCCATCGGACAAAAGTCCGATGGTTTTCTGTACACACGGTTGGACTTTGCTCCATCGGACTTTTGTTGGGCAAAAGTTTGTCCGTTTGCAGACCCAACTTTTGTCCGATAAAAACAAGAAAAAAGCAAAAAAAGTTTTCCGATGGAGCGTACACACAGTCGGATTGTTGGTCCAACTTGCTCAAAATGAAGTTTGTTGGCCAAAAGTCCAACCGTGTGTACGGGGCTTTAGAGACAAGTCCTTGACTTCCCAGTAAAGTGAATGTCCACACAAGCTGAAACTCCAACTCAGAGTTTATTTTCTCTTAGCAATAACAGGGTCTCTGATAGGAAAAAAAGGTTTGAGCGAGAAACAGAACAGCACAAGGTGTGGAGGAGGTCCAGGCACAAACGTTACAGATGTTCGCTCAGTTTCTTAAGCAAGTTTAACTAGGCGCACATTCTCTGCCACAGACTATGAAGTTGGTCTCTGCCACAGACCTGGTGAAGCTGATCCCCTTTTTTAGCTATGGCCCCTTTTTATGAGAAGACATCCCTCCGGAGAGTTACCGGGACCCTACCGTCACCATGACACTGTACTGGGTCTTCGGAGAGTTCCTTTCCCGGCCTCCTCATCCTAGATACGGGTCCCCTCGCAAGGCGGCACCCTGAGAGTCCTCGATCCTAGGTGGACCCCAGCCGAGGGCGCTGGGCCCCAGGCCTCCACTGTGGTTCCTGGGTTTACATACCCAGGGCGGACAGGAACAGCATAGTAGTACCTCACTCTGGGAGGATGGAACAGGAACACTCCCTGGGAGTAGGACTCCCGACGACCAAACCAACGACAACCCGCCCCCGGGCTAAAGGTGCCCGGGGTGGACAGGAACAAGAACCCCGAACAGGCAGCGTCTGCCCCTTTTATATCCTCTCCCAGCATGCCCAGCAGGTAGACCATTCCCACCGTATGGCTGCCGAGAGGGGACACACAAGGCACAGCACTGTATCAGTGGTTCAACCCTAGCCTACTATGGCAGCACCACCTGTAGGCCACAGGGAACTGTACACCGATACTCTCCCTGTGGATAAAAATGGTTGCAAAAACCCTGACAAATTAGGGTGTTTGAGTAAACTACCACTCAAACACTTCCCCTAAATTCAGCCCCCTCGCTACATTCGTAACTCGGGCGTTCGTAAGTCGGGGAGCCCCTGTATAATATTTAGTGGCCCTAATAAAGGTAAGCCTGAAAAAAGTGTAACCATAAACATAGGGAATGTGTAACTTGGTTGGAAGGAAAGACAGAAAATAAAAGGATTGATAGTTAGCAGGATTCAGTGAGGATGGGTATACACCTTATTACCTGGTCTGCTAAAAGTCAGGGGGGCTTTTAGGGCCACTAAATGAATGGAGCAAATCTGTTGACAGTATTGGGTTGATTTACTAAAACTGGAGAGTGCAATATCTGGTGCAGCTCTGCATATAAACCAATCAGCTTCCAGGTTTTATTGTCAAAGCTTAATTAAACAAATTGAATTACTTGCTGATTGGCTACCATGCACAGCTGCACCAGATTCTGAGTGCTCCAGATTTAGTAAATCTCCCCCTATGAGTTTTGTCAGTTTCAGATCTTTCCACCCATTTGCATCCAAATGCATCATCAATTGTGTAGCCTAGGAATAAGTTTGGTCCACAATTTGTCATGGTAACTTCGCAGAGATTTTTAGTGTCTTTGGCAGCAGTCAGACAGCCATAACAGTTATGGCATTCCTTTATCAGTGTAGTCAAATGGCAGTGACCTAATGTTGGAGTTGTAGTGACTCAGTGTTGGAGATTTAATTGTGTTAGAAAAGTTATGTATACTATATTTTATCATCACAGAGCAGGGTAAGATTATATATACAGTATCTAAAAAAAAGTGAGTACACCCCTGAGTAAATATTTTATTATATCTTTTCATGTGACAACACTGAAGAAATTACACTTTGCTACAATGTAAAGTAGTGAGTGTATAGCTTGTATAACAGTGTCAATTTTCTGTCCCCTCAAAATAACTCAACGCACAGCCATTAATGTCTAAACTGCTGGCAACAAAAGTAAGTACACCCCTAAGTGAAAAGGTCCAAATTGGGCCCAAATAGCCATTTTCCCCTCCCTGGTGTCATGTGACTCTTTAGTGTTTCAGGTGGGAATGAGGAGCAGGTGTGTTAAATTTGGTGTTATCGCTCTCACTCTCTCACAGTGGCGTCTCCAGCTTTCATATTTAGGGGGGCACATGGGGGGACAGGGACAAAAGTAGGGGGGCCAACTATAAAATGCAATTTTATATATATATATATATATATATATACAGTATATATATATATATATATATATATATATATATATATATATATCCTGGGGCCCTTTACTACGATCCCACAATGGGCTCTTTCACATTTTCTGCAGTGAGCTCTCTTCCTACTATACTGGGGCCCCACCAGGGTGGCAGAAAACAAGAGATATATGTCACCAGCACACCAAGAAAATATAAGGGTCCAAAGCAGTGGGAGAACTATCAGGGTTGCAAAGGTTGTCTTGCCACCGGGCCCTGGTGTTCTGCCACTGTGGGGTTCCCCAGTTGCCCTGTCCCTGTTATTGACAGCGCTGGTCTGGCATCTGTCTCCTTGGTACCGGCGGCAGTCTATTAGGACTTTGTGCTGGTGACATTATGCGTGCATGTAGGGGAAGGCTGGCACTATTGGTTATAGAGAGCCGAGTCCCCAGCTGGTCACCTAGCAGCAGTAATGCTGTATAACCTTCTCTGTTGACATGCTGATCGGGATGTGATCCTAGTGATGCTCCCAGTCAGATCTAATAAACACAGTATTTATTAGGATCAAGAGTACAACCACATATATATAATCAACCGTATGTTCAGCAGCCATGTGGGCTCTATACCTGTAAAGTGTGGGCTTCGATCAATAAAATCACTGATATTTAACACTAGGATTTGACTAGGAGCATCATCTGGATTGCATCATGATCAGCATGTCAGAGAAGGCTCCACTGCTGCTAAGCAACCTGCAGGGAGCTCAACTGTCTACAACCAATAGAGATGGGCTTGGGTGTGTTTTAAAACCCACATGCCCGATCCCGCCAGGAAGCCGACACTCCACAGTGCTAATCACAGCCAGTGAGACATTTCCTGATCTGTGGAGCTGCGGACCGGGAAATGTCTCATTGCCTGTGATTAGCGCTGTGCAGTGTGGGCTTCCTGACAGGCTCTGGCATGTGGAATTTTGAACATGCCCAGCCCATCTTTAACAACAAATTGTGCTGGCCCTCCTGTACATCAGCCCGATAAAGTAACCAGCACTGGGTTCCAATGTGCTGCTGCCGCTACCATGGAGACAGAGACCAGCGCTGTGAATAGCCGGGACAGGACAGCAACTCTGGTTGTTCCAGCACTGGTCCACGCTGGGAACATTCCCCCATCCACCTATAATGTGTAGATGGTGTAGCGGGTACTTGAATTTAGGGAAAGCATCTGGGTGGTAGTGTAACCCAGATGCCTTGATTGTTAGAAAATTCAAGGTTCCCTTTGTGAATCTTGGAGGACTCTGGTGGTGTGAAGTTCCCGCCGGCCTATAGGTGGCGTTGTTGCCTTGGACCGGGGTTGGGCTTGCACCTCAAGACTGTACCTTTTTGTCCTCCCCTGGAGCTGGTACAGCGGGGCGGGGAACCCGCTGTGGCGCGAAGGGAGAGGTCATAAATCACGGAGTCCGGAGCCAGAAGATGCGGCCGCACCCAGGCACCTTCAGCTTGGGTGCTGGCGTTCCGGTGATCAATGTATGGGCTGCCAAAGAGCTAAGACCAGCCATAGACAGTTTAAATCTCAGCTGGTTCAGCAGGAACTGGCTGAGATTCGAACCATTATGAGCAGATTCTCTTATGATTATCACTAGTGATTGCTATAGCCACTAGTGATAATCACTGTTTGTCGGGAGAATACAATTGCTGGGCAGGAGGGATATTCCCCTGTCAGCACTGTCTGTGTTGATGGGGGAATTATGCAAGTTTCTTTCCTGCAATCTGTGGATGCAGGAAAGAAATGTGCACCGTCTATTACCTGCCTAACTGAAAGTGAAAGTAAATTGTGAATGTCTTGAAAGAACAGGAGAGGGGGTGGGAGACAGATGGGGGAGAGAAGGGATGGAGATAATGCAGTTCAGTGATTACAGTGTACTGCAGTCTGCAGTGCACACACTTACCCACGGTCCAGGCTAGAATCTCAGGCATCATTCACACACAGCCAGGAATGCTGCTGATTTTCATATTTCCCGCCCACACATCCCCTCTCTTCAGATACAGCACGCCGGGATAGTGTGGGCGGGACTGGAAGGAGGAGGAGGAGCTGTATTGCTCCCTGCTCGTATGTGAGGGGGGTGGCTGGACTCGCTGGGCTGTGAAAGAGTGTCATAGACTGACACTCGGCTCAGCTTGCAGTCACCATTCTCGGAATTTACAGGCTGGTTCTACTGTCCTAAGGACAGGAGAAATCAGTCTGTTTTTTCAGTAACTGAGATGAAGGCTTGGGCCCCCCTCCCCCCCTCCCACAGTGCTCGTGGAGTCCTTCCTGCAACTCGCTCTTCTCCGTGCCAATGAGGATGCAGGGAAAGGAGCAGATCGGGCGGCTGTGGTTGTGTGAGCGCTCGCATTATGCAGTGTCAGCGAGCAGAGGGAGGGGGGAGGAATCCACCGCAGGAGCTGACTGGGGACGCTCTCCCTCTCAGGAGAGACTATGTTACCCCAGCAGCAGCCCGAGCGAAAAAAAAAATGCAAAAAAAAATAAAATATTTTTTTTTTTTGGGGGGGGGGCACATGGTGGGGCACAGCATAATGTTGGGGGGGCCAGGGCCCCCTCTGGTCCCCCCCTAGGGACGCCATTGCTCTCTCATACTGGTCACTGGAAGTTTAACATTAGTTGTTTTGTCCACCAGACTAAAGTCCAATGGTTTTCTGTACAAACAGTCGGACTTTGCTCCATCTGACTTTTGTTGGGCAAAAGTTTGTCCGTTTGCAGACCCAACTTTTGTCCGATGAAATCCAAAACCAAACGAAAAAAGTTTGTCCGATGGAGCGTACACACAGTTGTTCCAACTTGCTCAAAACAAAGTTTGTTGGGCAAAAGTCAGACCGTGTGTACGGGGCTTTAGACTATACAGGAGTGGAAGAGGACTCCAGTGGCAACCTGTGAAGCTCTGGTGAACTCCATGCCCAAGAGGGTTAAGTCAGTGCTGGAAAATAATGGTGGCCACACAAAATATTGACACTTTGGGCCAAATTTGGACATTTTCACTTAGGAGTGTACTCACTTTTCTTGCCAGCGGTTTAGACATTAATGGCTGTATGTTGAGATATTTTGAGGGGACAGCAAATTTACACTGTTACAATGTAAAGTAGTAAGTGTACAGCTTGTATAACAAAGTGCAATTTCTTCAGTGTTATCACATGGAAAGTTATAATACAATATTTACAAAAATGTGAGGGGTGTACTCACTTTTGTGAGATACTGTATATATATATATATATATATATATATATATATATATATATATACACCCCAATTCCAAAAATGCTGGGATGTTTTGTAAGATCCAGATAAAAAGAATGCAATGATTTGCAAATTTCATAAACCTATATTTTATTCACAATAGAAAAACATATCAAACATTTAAGCTGAGAAAATTTACCATTTTAAGAAAAAAATAAGAAATTGATATGTACAGTAGATTATAGTATTTTATGTACAGAATTGGTCATAATCTTACAATTGATATGTTAGTTGGACTTTAGTAGACTAAGAAGAATGCAGAGGAAGACTCTGTGGTGGATTATTTAAAGTTCTCTGACTGTAAAGTCTCTGGGTATTTGTTCCAAGAATTATAGCCAGCATTTCCAATGGAAGTTGGCATGATTAATGTCTTAAAAAAAAAAGAATTGTACTTTTCATTTAAACAGTTAATGTAGCTGGACTTTTCCTGCACCCTGGTATACAGTGCCAGCAGGGACAGCGAGTGTGACAATGCTGCAGTGATTTTACTGCCAAAGGAAGAGCATTTTTATCCTTTCAAAGAAAGTGCCTTTTACAATGGTTCTAATGGCATGATCAAGGGGCATTTGAACAGAATCTCACAATCTATCCATTTAAAGTATTTTTTTCTGATGCCGTGTACACACGACCGTTTTTCATGACGAGAAAAATGCAATTTTTTTATTTGGTCATTAAAAACGATCGTGTGTGGGCTCCAGAGCATTTTCCGCGACGTGAAAAATGGGCATTAAAAATTTGGAACATGCGCTATTTTTTCTCGTCATTTTTCACAACGTCGTTTTTCTCATCGTGAAAAACGGCTGTGTGTAGGCTTTAACGACGTGAAAAAAACGTGCATGCTCAGAAGCAAGTTATGAGACGGGAGCGCTCGTTCTGGTGAAACTAGCGTTTGTAATGGAGATAGCACATTTGTCACGCTGTAACGGACTGAAAAGCACGAGGCTGAAAAGCGCGAATCATCTCTCACCAAACTTTACTAATACGAGGATCAGCAAATGCAGCCCAAAGGGTGGCTCCATCCGAATGGAACTTCCCCTTTATAGTGCCGACGTATGTGTTGTACGTCACAGCGCTTTGCTCGAGCATTTTTTTTAATGATAGTGTGTAGGCAAGGCAGGCTTGAGAAGAATCACGTCGAGAAAAACGTAGTTTTTTTCAATGACATTAAAAATGGTCGTGTGAACGCGGCATTAGGCCTTTCTCCCTCTATTTTCATCTGGTGATCTGGCCAGTAACACACCTCCTGCAGTAGGGTGCCTACACTCTGGATGTAGGAACACAGAGACACCTTGGACAGCAGCATTGTTATTCTGAGGCAAGGGTGTTAGATACACTAGCAAATTTAAATACACAAATTAAACACTTGATAAGCAGTTACAACAACAGTGTTTTTCCTTTTTTTTTTCCTTTGGAAGTTTTCCTTATATCAATGAAAGCTGATCACTGTAAGCACCCCTGTCAGTGTTTTAAGGTTTGTCTCTACACTCTAACTACTTCCTCTGCAGAACAGCTTGTTCTCTTGAAAAGTAACAGATGTACTAGGAGGATCAAAATATATGAAAATATAAGAAAGCCTAAAAAATAAAACCAATGCAGCCATCACATCTAAGAACTTCTAAGCTGCAACATAATAAATGTTTGCTTTTAGGTTTGATACCACTTTAAATCTATGTGACAAACTCTGTGACACTGATCTGCTTTACAAATTAGATTTTTTTTTTTTGTTCTGGCCTTGTCTTTTCAGAGTGTTCAAAATGTCACTTGCTGAAGAGCGTTCAACTGATTCCTGTGTTCTCTTTGTCATATAATCCCTGACTCCTGTACCCTTGTATCTTGTGGAAATGTATTGGGAAATATTTTTAAAACTGAGACTGAAAATGTATTTTCTTTGCAACCACATACAGTCCAAAAATGCAGAAAATAGTGCAAACAGTATCATTGCATTTTTAACTATAGTATGTGTGTATGTAAGGGTGTGTGTTTGTGTGTATATATATGTAGCACCCTGCTCCTGTTGGGTAGAGGCTATGTGTTAAATTTAGTTATCCAAGCTGTAGTTCAGCTCAGAAAGAATTACCGTATATACTCGAGTATAAGCCGACCCGAATATAAGCAGAGGCACCTAATTTTACCACAAAAACTGGGTCAATGACTAGACTTACTGTACGTTTAACATGGGAGTCTATGGAAGGGGTGCCCGGCTTTGAAAAATTGGTGCTCTCCGGCCGTAGGACCCCCAGACAGCAAACTCTGCACACTTATAGAAGAAGAGTGGGGCTACATGTGTGCTACGTTTGGGGTCCAGGGAAGCTATGGCCGGGCGGTACTGGGTCCCCAAAATTACCAGAGAAACTACCGTTTAACATGGGTGTCTATGTAAGGGGTGCCCGGCTTTGAAAAATCGATGCTCCCCGGCCGTAGGTCCCCCGGACAAACAAATTTGCACACTTGTAGAGGAAGAGTGTGGATTAATGTGTGCCAAGTTTGGGGTCCTATGGCTGGCCGGAACCAGGTCCCCAAAATCCGGGAGATCAGGCGTAAAAAGGTGACTTGAGTATAAGCCGAGGGGGGCATTTTCAGCACAAAAAAAGTGCTGAAAACTCGGCTTATACTCGAGTATATACGGCAGTGTTTCTCAACCCCAGTCCTCAAGGCGCCCCAACAGGTCATGTTTTCAGGATTTCCCTCAGATGAAACGGCTGTGGTAATTACTAAGGCAGTGAAACTGATCAAATCACCTGTGCAAAATGATGGAAAGCCTGAAAACATGACCTGTTGGGGCGCCTCAAGGACTGGAGTTGAGAAACACTGATATATGGTATGTAAATTGATGGCTCTGTTTCAGTCTGGCTGGGCTGCGCGTTTTGCACCTGACAGTAGGTGTCACTGTCACCACGGGTCAGGGTTGGAAATGCAGCAGGCTAGGTGTATTGAGTATTCCTTTCCCAGAAGTGGCTCAGGTGCCGTGGTCAACCCGCTGTGCATTCTGGGAGGGGGTACATAAGAGGCTGAGACGGCTCTATCGGGGTTCGTTGCCGGGGGTCGTTGCCGGATCCTAACCTGAGGGCCCTCCTGGCATCAGGGATGTGTGAGCCATTTTCGGCCTCGGGGCCTGCTGGCCCGAGGCTCTGCAACTGAGAAGTAGGCCCAGGAGTTGCTGGGGCCTACTAGTCCAGGGATGGTCCTACGCAGTCTTGCCTGCGGGAAGAAGCGGAACAATTGCGGACTCAATTGAAGGATGCATCCTGGCCAGTTTGTCTCACGGTGCTGCTGGATGGCTGAAAGATTCTGGCACCGTGAGCTGTGTACTTTTGAAGGAACTTTTGCAAAGTGTCAGTGTGGTACACGATCTTGTGGCAGAAGGTTGTGGAAGGATGCAAAGGCACTCATCAAGTCTGTGGCAGAGACTTTTAACGAGCTTCACACCGGTTGCTAGGCCAGTGAGAGTAGGCCTATCTGGTGGTTGCTGAATCCAGCGTGGAACTGTTTTGTCCTCTGGATCTGAGATTGTGCCCGTGATCCGCAAAGTAAAGTACCTGAACCTCCCCTATCCCTCTACTTCTCTGTTGGAACTGGTATAATAAAGCTCTTGAAGAAAAGGAACCAAGTGTTTGTGTGAACATTCATAAAGGCTCTTCAAGAGGGATCCCTGACACGAGTGCGGTAAACAGGAAAGGTAACGGTAGGCCCAAAACTTTAAACCAGCAGCTCCTACGGGGGTAGTGCTACATATATATATATATATATATATATATATATATATATATATATACACACTGAGCAAAAATATAAACGCAACAATTTTGTGTTTCCCCCTATTTATCATGAGCTGAACGCAAAGATCTACGACTTTTTCTTTGTACACAAAAGGCCTATTTCTCACAAATATTGTTCACAAATCTGTCTAAGGCCCCTTTCGCACGGGCGGATCCTGTAATGATCCGCCCCGTGAACATCCGCTTGCTCAGCGGGGATCGCTCCGTTGATCCCCGCTGAGCCGGCAGATGACAGGGCGGTCCCCGCACACTGTGCAGGGACCGCCTTGTCAGATCTCCGCTCTCCTCTATGGGGGGATCGGATGAACACGGACCGTCTGCAGAATCGGACCATAGCGGAGACGGATGATATCGGGTGTCAGCGTATGTTTATCCGCTGACACCCACTATCCCATAGGGATGCATGTATATTTGTATTCTATCCGAAAACGGATGGATGAAATACGGACATACTGTCCGCATGTGTGAAAGGGGCCTAAGTCCCCTTTCACACTTATACGACTTGTCCCACGATTTTGGACTGGAAAATCTCATGACAAGTTGTTCTCCATGATTTTCAATGACTTCCATTCATATTGGCACGACTTTAAGTCGTGCCGACTTCAAAGTAGTCCCTGTACTACTTTGGTCCAACTTCCATGCGAGTTGATGTCCATAGACCTCAATGTTAAACCCTCAAGTAGCATGCAAATCGTACCTGAATAATATAGACACAATTTCAGTACGACTTTGTAAGCACAAGCTGTAAGCACAAGCAGCTTTTTGACCCTTGTCCCACCCAATCCTTTCAGCATAGTAGCCCCTCCCAAGCACATTTTTCTAGCACACATTCACTTCCTGGTTATTCCCTCAGCAACAACGTGCTCCAAACAGCCCAAAAAAAGAGATGTCCTTGACAATGAGCAAATAATTTGATTTATCCGTGAGCGCCTAGCTATTTATGATTTGAGTGACCCAAACTACAAAGACAAGATAAAAAGAGAAAGAGCATGGGTGGAAGTAGCAAGGCTATATTTTGAAAACTGGGATTACTTTTCACGCAGAGAGCAGTTATCAAACAGTAAGGCCCCATGTACACAGGACGCTGGAGAAAAGTCTTCTGAACGAAGGTTGAAACCGGCATTTAGAAACGCCCGTTTTGCCGCGTTTGCATGCCGCTTTTAGCAGCGTTTTACCACGTTTGCATCTAGAAGCGTTTAGTTAACAAACATCATAAGGACCCTCCCTAAGCTCAAAAAACAGTATTATTAACTATTTCAGCCAGTTTGTGAGACCAGAGTGAGTAGCAGCAGCTGAGAGAGCAGCAGTGTACTTGTATTTAGCGTGTCACTTGCCACAAGTTGTGGATTGTCCACTTGCCACGTCACCCTCCACAAGTTGTGGATTGTCCACCTGCCACGTCACCTGCCACAAGTTGTGTATTGTCCACTTGCCACGTCACCTGCCACGTCACCTGCCACGTCACCTGGCCACGTCACCTGCCACAAGTTGTGGATTGTCCACTTACCACAAGTTGTGGATTGTCCACTTGCCACAAGTTGTGGATTGTCCACTTGCCACAAGTTGTGGATTGTCCACTTGCCACAAGTTGTGGATTGTCCACTTGCCACGTCACCTGCCACAAGTTGTGGATTGTCCACAATGCAATGCAAGCAATTACAATTTTTTTTATGGTTTTTCATCATTTGCCATCATTTTTGAGATTTGTAATGTAAAAAAATAATTTAAAATTTTTAGTGCACCATTTTTTAGCGCTTTAGTACTCCTATTTTTTATAATGTAAAAAAATAGGTCACCTTTAAAAACGCTCATAAACTAAAGCGCGGCTAAACGCCGGTATCGCGTTTAGCTGCGTTTGGCGTCTAAAACATGGAAATCTTTGGCGTGTGAACCCATTCTTTTGCTTTTAGAAAAACGAGGTTAAACGCAACTTCCTAAAAATGGCAATAAACGACACTGTGTACATGGACACATAGGATAACATTGAATGTGTTCAGGGGCAGTTGAAAAAAGTGCCCAACTGCCTCTGAACGCGCGTTTAACAGCGTCCTGTGTACATGGGGCCTAAGTATGCCTATGGTGTTGTATTTACTTTATATGTCACTCATAGTGTGAGGGTGTGTAGTGTGTGGCAAAGTCGTACAAAGTAGTACTGATCCAAAATCGCGGTAAAATCGTGGCAAAATCACAGCCGCGAAATCGTGCAAAAAAGCACGACTTTGAAGTTGGACAAATGTGAAAGGGGCCTAAATCTGTGAGCACTTCTCCTTTGCTGAGATAATCCATCCACCTTACAGGTGTGGCATATCAAGATGCTGATTAGACAGCATGATTATTGCACAGGTGTGCTTTAGGTAAGGTGACCAGATTTTTAAAATAAAATCCGGGGACATATTTTTTTTACTAGTAATGGCGGCAATCAGCCTCACAGCCTGTCAAGTCTCACTCTCCGGGCCCTGGCTACTACTGGGTGGGGAGCGGAGGAAGATTACTCCGCCAGGGAAGACAAGGAGATAGGCAATCGGCTGGCCGGGACTTGAGCCAAGGCAGAAGAACATGCGAGCCGAGCTGAATGGACATGCACCCGAAAATGAAGAAATATTCCCTCCGCTCCGACCAGCACATATGATCGTCAGAAAGTGGCACAGACATGGAAAAAAATACACCCCCCCCCCCCCCCCCAAGCTAGAGCGTGGGTGTGTAATTCAGATTTTACTTTTTTTATTCTGCACTGACTGTCTTTGAAATTTCCCCAGCCCCTGTTCATATCCAATCCGGGG
The DNA here is from genome assembly GCA_029206835.1 of Rana muscosa. Lineage (NCBI taxonomy): Eukaryota > Metazoa > Chordata > Amphibia > Anura > Ranidae > Rana > Rana muscosa. The sequence goes on along the minus strand of CM055122.1, from coordinate 59,354,785 downwards.
ACAAAACTGGGGACAGACTTGGTCCGGGGACAGTGTCCTGAATCCGGGGATTGTCCCCGGAAACCAAGGATGTCTGGTCACCCTAGCCTTAGGCCCCTTTCACACTTATACTTGTCCCATGATTTGGGACTGCAAAGTAGCATGACAAGTCGTTTCCCATGATTTTCAATGACAACCATTCATATTAGTACGAATTCAAGTCGTTCTGACTTCAAAGTAGTCCCTGCACTACTTTGGTCCAATTTGGATGCCTCTTACACAAGCATTCCTTGAAATTACGGCCGCAAATCACGGCAAAGTCGCAGGAAAAATCGTGCGACTTTGAAGTCGCACAAGTGTGAAAGGGGCCTAACACAGAGGCCCCTTTCACACTACTGCGACTTCAAAGTTGCGCGATTTTACAGCGGTTTTGCAGCCGCGATTTTGCCGCGATTTCAGGGAATGCCTGTGTAACTGGCATCAAAATCGGACCAAAGTAGTGCAGGGACGTACTAATATGAATGGTTGTCATTGTAAATCATGGGAAACGACTTGTCATGCTACTTTGGCAATCACAAATCGTGGGACAAGTCGTATAAGTGTGAAAAAGGCCTTAGACAGATTTGTGAACAATATTTGAGAGTAGTGATGAGCCGAACACCCCCGGGTTCGGTTCGCACCAGAACCCGCAAACGGACCGAAAGTTCGCACAAACTTTAGAACCCTATTAAATACAATGGATGCGAACGTTCGAAATCTAAAGTGCTAATTATAACGACTATTATGAATGTTATTGTCCTAAAAAAGGGTTTGGGAACCCGGGTTCTGCACCAGGGGACATGTATCAATCCAAAAAAAAGTTTTAAAAACGGCCGTTTTTCAGGAGCAGTCATTTTAATGATGCATAAAGTGAAAAAAAAAAGTCAAATATTCCTTTAAATATCGTACCTGGGGGGTGTCTAAAGTATGCCTGTGAAGTGCCACGTGTTTCCCGTGTTTAGAACTGTCCCTGCACAAAATTACATTTCTAAAGGAAAAAAAGCCATTTAAAACTGCTTGCGGCTTTAATGTAATGTCTGGTCCCGGTAATATGGATGAAAATCTTTAAGAAAAATGGCATAGCTACCCCATCACCCCCCCCCCCCCCCACCCCAGCCCATTACTAGCCCCTTTGTGTCTTGTATGGATATTAAGGGGAACCCCGCACACAAAATAAAAAAGGCCCTATATACTCTGAACAGCCGTATACAGGCGGTGCATACAAGACAGGGACTGTAGGTTTGTTCTTATGTAGAATCTGTTTGTAATTTTGAACAGGTACATTGTTTAAGTGTAGCTCCAGCCAAAAAATCTATTTTTAAGCTTTTTGGAAAACATAGGGAAGGGTTATCACCCATGTAACATTTGTTTTGCTGTCTGTGCAGTGTCTACCTGTTCAGAACAGTTCACCTCACTTTCCGTCCTAATGACAAATGTTTTGTGAAAATTTGGGGTTTTTATTGAAACAAGAATTGGTGATAAAGCATCAGTGGAGAGGAGACACTTTTTTCCCATATTAACTCTTACAGGAGAGAATTTGCCTTCCTAGGGGTAGATTTCCTCTCACTTCCTGTTGTATCCTTCCGTTTGCAAGGAGGAGTCGTTTGTAAGTTGGATGTTTGAAAGTAGGGGCCTGCCGTATATACTCAGCTGAAATTTGCCCCTTACATGTTGGTGTTGCCACAACACTGTGAGCCCTCACAGTTACTCTTGGTGGGCGCATGAATGGGCCCTGCTGTGAATTATTAGATCAAGAATTGTAATTGCATGCCCCTGTTGAACAGGGGCTGAAAAATTGGGCCTTTGGTGGTGGTGGTGGTGGTGTTGACACAACACTGTAAGGCCTCACAGTTACTCTTGGTGGGCGCAGGAATGGGCCCTGCTGTAAAATTATTAGATCAAGAATTGTAATTGCATGCCCCTGTTGAACAGGGGCTGAAAATTGGGCCTTTGGTGGTGGTGGTGGTGGTGTTGACACAACACTGTAAGGCCTCACAGTTACTCTTGGTGGGCGCAGGAATGGGCCCTGCTGTGAATTATTAGATCAAGAATTGTAATTACATGCCCCTGTTAAACAGGGGCAGAAAAATTGGGCCTTAGGCACTGGTGCCACAACACTGCAACCCCTCACAGATACTGTACTTGGAGCACAGCAATGAGCCCTGTTGCAAAGTATTGCATCAAAAATTGTAATTACACGCCCCTGTTAAACAGGGGCTGAAAAATTGGGCCTTAGCCACTGGTGGCGGCACCCAGAAACAAAAATGTTCTTCCAAGCTATCATCATCAATCGACAGGGGCTGAAAAATTGGGCCTTAGCCACTGGTGCTGGTGCCACGACACTGCAACCTCTCCCAGATACTCTAGTTGGAGTGCAGAAATGAGCCCTGCTGCAAAGCATTGCATAAAAAATTGTAATTACATGCCCCTGTTAAACAGGGGCTGAAAAATTGGGCCTTAGCCACTGGTGGCGGCACCCAGAAACAAAAATGTTCTTCCAAGCTATCATCATCAATCGGATCATTGAGGAGGAGGAGAATAGTCAGTCAACATAACAGGACAGTCTCTCAGCATCAGCATCAGTCTTGAAGGGATGTGACATTTGAAAATAAATTAGTCTGTTATATCAGCTTCAGGTGTTTGGTAGCTGGTGGTGATCCAAGACTGGTTCATCTTTATGAAGGTCAGTCGATCAACAGAGTCGGTGGACAGGCGCACCCTGTGATCCGTGACAAATCCTCCAGCAGCACTGAATGTGCGTTCTGAAAGAACGCTGGATGCAGGACAGGCCAGTAGCTCAATTGCATACTGTGCAAGCTCTGGCCAGTGATCCATCCTCAAGACCCAGTAAGCCAGAGGATTTTCGGTGGGGAAGGTGTCCAAGTCTGACCTTGCCCCTAGGTATTCCTGCACCATGTATATCAGACGCTGGCGATGGTTGCTGGAACCGATCATACCTTGGGGCTGCGGACTAAAGAATTGTCTGAACGCATCGGTCAGACGGCCACCTTCCCCACCGCTCCTTCTTTGACTGACCGAAGCCTCAGCAACTCGTTGTCCAGGACCAGGAGTTTGTAACCTCCCAGTCTCTGGGAACGCGTTGCACAGACCTTTCTGCAAGGCCTCCCGGAGTTGTCTCATTCTCTGCTCCCTCTGCGACGGTAAGATAAGGTCCGCAACCTTACCCTTGTACCGTGGATCAAGGAGAGTGGCCAGCCAGTAATGGTCCCTCTCCTTGATCCGAAGAATACGAGGATCCTTCCGCAGACTTTGCAGGATCAGGGAGGCCATGCAGCGTAGGTTAGCTGAAGCATTCGGTCCGGAGTCCTCTGGGTCACTAAGGACGACATGATCCGCAGCCACCTCCTCCCAGCCACGTACAAGTCCACTGGTTTCTTGGGACTGTAAATCATCCCTAAAAGACTGCTGCTGATGATGCTGAGTGCCAGGCTCCACCTCCATGCTGACACAATCCTCCTCCTCCTCCTCCTCTTCTTCCTGTGCGATGGGTGGGACAGAAGGAACACTGTCTGGGTAAAGGGGGCCTTGAGAGGCAAGGAAGTCCTCCTCTTCCTGCCTCTGTTCTGCCTCAAGTGCCCTGTCCATTATTCCACGCAGCGTATGTTCCAACAGGTGGACAAGAGGTACAGTGTCACTGATGCATGCACTGTCACTGCTCACCATCCTCGTGGCCTCCTCAAATGGTGCCAGGACAGTGCATGCATCCCTGATCATGCCCCACTGGCGTGGTGAAAAAAAAACGAGCTCCCCTGACCCTGTCCTGGTGCCGTAGTCGCACAGGTACTCATTGATGGCCCTCTGCTGCGTGTGCAGCCGCTGCAGCATGGCCAACGTTGAGTTCCACCTGGTGGGCATGTCACATATAAGGCGGTTCTTGGGCAGGTTCAACTCCTTTTGCAGCTCAGCCAGGCGAGCACTGGCATTATAAGATCTGCAGAAATGCACACAGACTTTCCTGGCCTGCCTCAGGACATCCTGTAAGCCCGGGTACCTGCCCAAGAACCGCTGCACCACCAGGTTAAGGACATGAGCCACACAGGGCACATGGGTCAGTTGTCCCTGTCGGAGAGCGGAGAGGAGGTTGGTGCCATTGTCGCAAACTACCATTCCTGGCTTAAGCTGGCGTGGCGTCAACCACCTCTCGGCCTGCCCCTGCAGAGCAGACAGAACCTCTGCCCCAGTGTGGCTCCTGTCCCCCAAACACACCAGCGCAAGCACGGCATGGCATCTTTTTGCCTGCGTACTTGCGTAGCCCCTTGAACGCCTACGGAGCACTGCTGGTTCCGTGGACAAAGCACAGGAAGAGGCCATGGAGGAAGAAGAAGAGGAGGGGGTGGAGGACAGAGGTGGGTCACAACCAGTAGTAGCATTTTGGAGGCGTGGCGGTGGAACAACCTCCAACACTACTGCACCTTGTCCTGCATCCTTCCCAGCTGCCAAAAGAGTGACCCAATGGGCCGTGAAAGAAAAGTAACTTCCCTGTCCATGCCTGCTGGACCATGAGTCAGCGGTAATATGCACCCTACCGCTGAACGCCCTGTCCAGCGAGGCCAAGACATTGCCTTCCACATGCGGGTAGAGAGCCAGAATCGCCTTCCGTGAGAAAAAGTGGCGTTTGGGAACCTGCCACTGAGGAACCGCACATTGCACAAACTCACGGAAGGGGGCCGAGTCTACCAACTGAAAAGGCAGCAGTTGAAGCGCTAGCAATTTAGCCAAGATAGCATTCAACCGCTGGGCATGTGGATGGCTGGGAGTGAACTTTTTTCGACGGTCCAGCAGCTGGGGCAGGGAAATTTGCCTGCTAGAATCGGACGTCGGTGTACTGCTAGCAGAGTGCCCGCAAGTACTTGGCTGTGACACACCTATCTCTACACCTTCATTCCTCTCAGTGCAGGTTTCAGAGAGGACTGAAGGTATAGTGGGGTTGGAGATCCCAGCTGATGCGGTGCAAGAAGAGGTCCGCTTTGTTCTTTGGTGTGGGTCTTTAAGGTAGGCTTGCCAACGAGCTGCATGGCAGGTCAACATATGTCTGGTCAAGCATATGGTGCCCAAGCGGGTGATGTTTTGGCCACGCGATATACGCTTGAGACATATGTTGCAAACAGCAGTTGTGCGATCTGATGCACTCGACTCAAAAAAGGCCCACACCAAAGAACTTTTTGAATAACGGGCAGAGGCAGCGCCCTGCACAGGCGGAGCTCTGCGGTGTGATTCCGTCGGTGTGCTGCCCTTACGCTGGCCCCCCGAGGGCATCCTGCCTCGTTGGAGATGTGCCTCCTCCTCATCCACCTCCTCCTCCTCCTCCTCTCTCCTATTAGGCACCCACGTGGAGTCAGTGACCTCATCATCCCCTCCCTCCTCATCACTGGAGCCAATCTGGCAGTATGCTGCAGCTGCTGGAACATGACTGCCAGATTGGTGTCCTTCTTGAGCATCCCTTCTCTCTGCTCTCACGCTATTGCCTTCCTCTAGCTGGGTATCATCATCAGACCCTTCGAAACGCTGGACATCCTCCTGGAGCATGTACCCAACACTGTGCTCAAACAGTTCGGGGGACTCCTCAGGAGGACATGGTTGGTCTAGGGAAGGAGTGACTGATGATGACATTGATACCAGGGAAGAGGATGCTTTGGCAGCTGCTTTGCCAGTACCCTGAGCCTGGGTGAGAGAGGATGAGGAGGATGAGGAGGGCTTGGTCATCCACTCTACCAAGTCTTCTGCATGATGCGGCTCAACACGTCCAGTTGCCGAAAAGAAGGACAAGCGTGTCCCATGGCCACGTGCTGATGGCGATGCACCGCGTCCACAACCAGCACTGTTGTCTCTAGACACAGAGCCTGTTTGCCCTCTTTTATTGGCTCCTGACTGTCTGCCTCTCCTTGTTTGTCTTCCAGACATTCTAATGGCCTGCAGGGAAATGGGAAAACCAGCAATAAGGCCTAGCTTCAGAAGTATATTTTGCAGGAATCACACTACGCCTGCTGTAGGTGCTGCAAATGCCTGTTGGTGTAACACACCAGGAAAAAGCAGCAATACAGGCTAACTTCAGGTGTAATATGATCAGGAGGCACACTCCGCCCGCTGTAAGTGCCGCAAATGCCTGTTGGTGTAACACACCAGGAAAAAGCAGCAATACAGGCTAACTTCAGGTGTAATATGATCAGGAGGCACACTCGGCCCGCTGTAAGTGCCGCAAATGCCTGTTGGTGTAACACACCAGGAAAAAGCAGCAATACAGGCTAACTTCAGGTGTAATATGATCAGGAGGCACACTCCGCCCGCTGTAAGTGCCGCAAATGCCTGTTGGTGTAACACACCAGGAAAAAGCAGCAATACAGGCTAACTACAGGTGTAATATGATCAGGAGGCACACTCCGCCCGCTGTAAGTGCCGCAAATGCCTGTTGGTGTAACACACCAGGAAAAAGCAGCAATACGGGCTAACTTCAGGTGTATAATGTGCAGGAGGCTTAGCAACAATGACACTGACACTGTCCCCTGCCTATCCTTCTCTCTCCCTGCACACAAGGTTTATCAAAGTATATGACACTGACACTCTCCCTGCCTATCCTTCTCTCTCCCTGCACACAAGGTTTAGCAAAGAATATGACACTGACACTGTCCCCTGCCTATCCTTCTCTCCCCCTGCACACAAGGTTTATAAAAGTATATGACACTGACACTCTCCCTGCCTATCCTTCTCTCTCCCTACACACAAGGTTTAGCAAAGAATATGACACTGACACTCTCCCTGCCTATGCTTCTCTGTCCCTACACACAAAGTTTAGCAAAGAATAGATTTGACACTGTCTCTGCCTATCCTTCACTTTCCCTGCTCCGGAACACACTACACGAGGCCGCCGCGCTGGCGGCCTTTTATAGTGTGGGGCGTGTACTAAACCCCCTCAGCTATAATTGGCCACAGGCATCCTGCCTGTGGCCAATCATTGCTCTCCTCGCTGCCGGTGCTGTGATTGGCCAAGCATGCAGGGTCACAGTGCATGCTTGGCCAATCACAGGGCCGGGATTACACTGCGATGGCGCAGTGCATTGTGGGCCGTTCGCGTCACTCGAATTCGGCGCGAACGGCCCAAATCGTTCGTTGTTCGCCGAACGCGCGAACAGCCGATGTTCGAGTCGAACTTATGTTCGACTCGAACACCGAGCTCATCCCTATTTGAGAGTAATAGGCCTTTTGTGTACATAGAAAAAGTCATAGATCTTTGCGTTCAGCTCATGATGAATAGGAGCAAACACACATTTATAATTTTCTCAGTGTGTGTGTGTATATATATATATATATATATATATATATATATATATATATATACACATATACATATACACAGTGGCGTCTCCAGCTTTCATATTTAGGGGGGGCACATGGGGGGACAGGGACAAAAGTAGGGGGCCAACTATAAAATGCAATTATATATACAGTGGGGCAAAAAAGTATTTAGTCAGCCACCAATTGTGCAAGTTCTCCCACTTAAAAAGATGAGAGAGGCCTGTAATTGTCATCATAGGTATACCTCAACTATGAGAGACAAAATGTGGAAACAAATCCAGACAGTCACATTGTCTGATTTGGAAAGATTTTTTTTTGCAAATTATGGTGGAAAATAAGTATTTGGTCACCTACCAACAAGCAAGATTTCTGGCTCTCACAGACATGTATCTTCTTCTTTAAGAGGCTCCTCTGTCCTCCACTAATTACCTGTATTAATGGCATCTGTTTGAACTTGTTATCAGTATAAAAGACACCTGTCCACAACCTCAAACAGTCACACTCCAAACTCCACTATGGTGAAGACCAAAGAGCTGTCGGAGGACACCAGAAACAAAAATGTAGACCTGCAGCAGGCTGGGAAGACTGAATCTGCAATAGGCAAGCAGCTTGGTGTGAAGAAATCAACTGTGGGAGCAATAATTAGAAAATGGAAGACATACAAGACCACTGATAATCTCCCTCGATCTGGGGCTCCACGCAAGATCTCACACCGTGGGGTCAAAATGATCACAAGAACGGTGAGCAAAAATCCCAGAACCACACGGGGGGACCTAGTGAATGACCTGCAGAGAGCTGGGACCAACTTAACAAAGGCTACCATCAGTAACACACTACGCCGCCAGGAACTCAGATCCTGCAGTGCCAGACGTGTCCCCCTGCTTAAGCCAGTACATATCCGGGCCCGTCTGAGGTTTGCTAGAGAGCATTTGGATGATCCAGAAGAGGATTCGGAGAATGTCATATGGTCAGATGAAACCAAAGTAGAACTGTTTGGTAGAAACACAACTTGTCGTGTTTGGAGGAGAGAGAATGCTGAGTTGCAACCAAAGAACACCATACCTACTGTGAAGCATGGGGGTGGCAACATCATTCTTTGGGGCTGTTTCTCTGCAAAGGGAACAGAACGACTGATCCGTGTACATGAAAGAATGAATGGGGCCATGTATCGTGAGATTTTGAGTGCAAACCTCCTCCCATCAACAAGGGCATTGAAGATGAAATGTGGCTGGGTCTTTCAGCATTACAATGATCCCAAACACACCGCCCGGGCAATGAAGGAGTGGCTTCGTAAGAAGCATTTCAAGGTCCTGGAGTGGCCTAGCCAGTCTCCAGATCTCAATCCCATAGAAAACCTTTGGAGGGAGTTGAAAGTCCGTGTTGCCCAGCGACAGCCCCAAAACATCACTGCTTTAGAGGAGATCTGCATGAAAGAATGGGCCAACATACTGTACCAGCAACAGTGTGTGACAACCTTGTGAAGACTTACAGAAAATGTTTGACCTCTGTCATTGCCAACAAAGGATATATAACAAAGTATTGAGATGAACTTTTGATATTGACCAAATACTTAATTTCCACCATAATTTGCAAAAAAAATTATTTCCAAATCAGACAATGTGATTGTCTGGATTTGTTTCCACATTTTGTCTCTCATAGTTGAGGTATACCTATGATGACAATTACAGGCCTCTCTCATCTTTTTAAGTGGGAGAACTTGCACAATTGGTGACTGACTAAATTCTTTTTTGCCCCACTGTATACAGTCAGGTCCATAAATATGGACACAATTATAATCTTTTTGGCTCTATACACCACCACAATGGATTTGAAATGAAATGAACAAGATGTACTTTAACTGCAGACTTTCAGCTTTAATTTGAGGGTATTTACATCCAAATCAGGTGAACGGTGTAGGAATTACAACAGTTTGTATTTGTGCCTCCCACTTTTTAAGGGACCAAAAGTAATGGGACAGATTAACAATCATCAATCAAACTTTAATTTTTCAATACTTGGTTGCAAATCCTTTGCAGTCAATTACAGCCTGAATTGCATCTGGGACGCATAGACATTACCACACGCTGGGTTTCATCCCTGGTGATGCTCTGCCAGGCCTCTACTGCAACTGTCTTCAGTTCCTGCTTGTTCTTGGGGCATTTTCCCTTCACTTTTGTCTTCAGCAAGTGAAATGCATGCTCAATCAGATTCAGGTCAGGTGATTGACTTGGCCATTGCATAACATTCCACTTCTTTCTCTTAAAAAACTCTTTGGTTGCTTTTGCAGTATGCTTCGGGTCATTGTCCATCTGCACTGTGAAGCGCCGTCCAATGAGTTCTGAAGCATTTGGCTGAATATGAGCCGATCATAATATTGCCCGAAACACTTCAGAATTCATCCTGCTGCTTTTGTCAGCAGTCATATCATCAATAAATACAAGAGAACCAGTTCCATTGGCAGCCATACATGCCCACGCCATGACACTACCATCACCATGCTTCACTGATGAGGTGGTACGCTTTGGATCATGAGCAGTTCCTTTCCTTCTCCATAACCTTCTCTTTCCATCACTCTGGTACAAGTTGATCTTGGTCTCATCTGTCCATAGGATGTTGTTCCAGAACTGTGAAGGCTTTTTTAGATGTTGTTTGGCAAACTCTAATCTGGCCTTCCTGTTTTTGAAGCTCACCAATGGTTTGCATCTTGTGGTGAACCCTCTGTATTCACTCTGGTGAAGTCTTCTCTTGATTGTTGACTTTGACACACATACACCTACCTCCTGGAGAGTGTTCTTCATCTGACACACATACACCTACCTCCTGAAGAGTGTACTTCATCTGACACACATACACCTACCTCCTGGAGAGTGTTCTTCATCTGGCCAACTGTTGTGAAGGGTGTTTTCTTCACCAGGGAAAGAATTCTTCGGTCATCCACCACAGTTGTTTTCCATGGTCTTCCGGGTCTTTTGGTGTTGCTGAACTCACTGGTGCGTTCTTTTTTTTTTAAGGATGTTCCAAACAGTTGATTTGGCCACACCTAATGTTTTTGCTATCTCTCCGATGGGTTTGTTTTTTGTTTTTTCAGCCTAATGATGGCTTGCTTCACTGATAGTGACAGCTCTTTGGATCTCATATTGAGAGTTGACAGCAACAGATTCCAAATGCAAATAGCACACTTGAAATTAAAGGGGTTGTAAAGGTTCGTTTTTTATTTTCTAAATAGGTTCCTTTAAGCTAGTGCATTGTTGGTTCACTTACCTTTTTCTTAGATTTCCCTTCTAAATATATTTTTTCTTTGTTTTCTTTGTCTAAATTTCTCACTTCCTGTTCCTCCTCAGTAAGCTGTTCAGTAAGCTGTTCTGGCTGACTCCACACCACTCGGATGATGGTGTGAAGTTTAGTGAGGAGAAACAGGAAGTGAGAAATTCAGACAAAGAAAAAAAACATTTAGAAGGTAAATCAAAGGAAAAGGTAAGTGAACCAACAATGCACTAGCTTAAAGGAACCTATTTAGAAAATAAAAAACGAACCTTTACAACCCCTTTAACTCTGGACCTTTTATCTGCTCCTTGTAAATGGGATAATGAGGGAATAACACATGCCTGTCCATGGAACATCTGAGCAGCCAATTGTCCCATTACTTTTGGTCCCTTAAAAAGTGGGAGGCACATATACAAACTGTTATAATTCATACACTGTTCACCTGATTTGGATGTAAATACCCTCAAATTAAAGCTGAAAGTCTGCAGTTAAAGCACATCTTGTTCGTTTCATTTCAAATCCATTGTGGTGGTGTATAGAGCCAAAAAGATTATAATTGTGTCAATGTCCCAATATTTATGGACCTGACTGTATATGTATATATATATATATATATATATATATATATATATATATATCCTGGGGCCCTTTACTACGATCCCACAACGGGCCCTTTCACATGTTCTGCAGTGAGCTCCCTTCCTACTATACTGCCCCCCCCCCCCCCAGGGTGGCAGAAAACAAGAGATATATGTCACCAGCACACCAAGAAAATATAAGGGTCCAAAGCAGTGTGAGAACTATCAGGGTTGCAAAGGTTGTCTTGCCACCGGGCCCTGGTGTTCTGCCACTGTGGGGTTCCCCAGCTGTCCTGTCCCTGTTATTGACAGCACTGGTCTGGCATCTGTCTCCTTGGCAGCAGCGGCAGTCTATTAGGACCTAGTGCTGGTGACATTATGGGTGCATGCAGGGGAAGGCTAGCACTATTGATTATAGAGAGCCGAGCCCCCAGCTGGTCACCTAGAAGCAGTAATGCTGTATAACCTTCTCTGTTGACATGCTGATTGGGATGTGATCCTAGTGATGCTCCCAGTCAGATCTAATAAACACAGTAGTTATTAGCATCAAGAGTACAACCACATATATATAATCAACCGTATGTTCAGCAGCCATGTGGGCTCTATGCCTGTAAAGTGTGGGCTTTGATCAATAAAATCACTGATATTTAACACTAGGATTTGACTAGGAGCATCACCTGGATTGCATCACAATCAGCATGTCAGAGAAGGCTCCACTGCTGCTAAACAACCTGCAGGGAGCTTGACTGTCTACAACCAATAGAGATGGGCTCGGGTTTGAAATCCCACATGCCCAATCCCGCCAGGAAGCCGACACTCCACAGTGCTAATCACAGCCAGTGAGACATTTCCTGATCTGTGGAGCTGCGGACCGGGAAATGTCTCACTGCCTGTGATTAGCACTGTGCAGTGTGGGCTTCCTGGCAGGCTCTGGCATGTAGAATTTTGAACATGCCCAGCCCATCTCTAACAACAAATTGTGCTGGCCCTCCTGTACATCAGCCCCATAAAGCAACCAGCACTGGGTTCCAATGTGCTGCCGCCGCTACCATGGAGACAGAGGCCAGCGCTGTGAATAGCCGGGACAGGACAGCAACTCTGGTTGTTCCAGCACTGGTCCACACTGGGAGGATTCCCCCATCCACCTATAATGTGTAGATGGGGGAATTGGATCATTTTTTTTTTTCATTCAACATAATAGTTGAATGAAAAAAGTGATCAATGTATGGGCTGCCTAAGAGCTAAGACGAGCCATAGACAGTTTAAATCTCAGCTGGTTCAGCAGGAACTGGCTGAGATTTTAACCATTAATGAGCAGATTCTCTTATGATTATCACTAGTGGTTGCTATAGCCACTAGTGATAATCACTGTTTGTCGGGAGAATACAATTGCTGGGCAGGAGGGATATTCCCCTGTCACCACTGTCTGTGTTGATGGGGGAATTATGCAAGTTTCTTTCCTGCAATCTGTGGATGCAGAAAATAAATTTGCACCGTATTTTACCTGCCTAACTGAAAGTGAAAGGTCTTGAAAGAACAGGAGAGGGGAAGGGAGACACATGGGGGAGAGAAGGGATGGAGATAATGCAGTTCAGTGATTACAGTGTACTGCAGTCTGCAGTGCACACACTTACCCACGGTCCAGGCTAGAATCTCAGGCATCATTCACACACAGCCAGGAATGTTGCTGATTTTCATATTTCCCGCCACACATCCCCTCTCTCCAGATACAGCACGCGGGAAAAGTGTGGGCGGGACTGGAAGGAGGAGGAGGAGCTGTATTCCTCACTGCTCGTATGTGAGGAAAGTGAGGGGGGGTGGCTGGACTCGCTGGGCTGTGAAAGGGTGTCATAGACTGACACTCGGCTCAGCTTGCAGTCACCACTCTCGGAATTTACAGGCTGGTTCTCCTGTCCTAAGGATGGGAGAAATCAGTCTGTTTTTTCAGTAACTGAGATGAAGGCTTGGCCCCCCCCCCCCACAGTGCTCGTGGAGTCCTTCCTGCAACTCGCTCTTCTCCGTGCCAATGAGGATGCAGGGGAAGGAGCAGATCGGGCGGCTGTGGTTGTGTGAGCGCTCGCATTATGCAGTGTCAGCGAGCAGAGGGAGGGGGGAGGAATCCCCCGCAGGAGTTGACTGGGGACGCTCTCCCTCTCAGGAGAGACTATGTTGCCCCAGCAGCAGCCCAAGCGAAATACAAAAAAAAAAAAATGTTTTTTTTTTTTTTTTTTGGGGGGGGCACATGGTGGGGCACAGCATAATGTTGGGGGGGCCAGGGCCCCCTCTGACCCCCCCCCCCCTAGGGATGCCATTGCATATACACAGTGCCTTGAAAAAGTATTCATACTCCTTGAAATTTTCCACATTGTGTCATGTTAAAACCAAAAATGTAAATGTATTTTATTGAGATTTTATGTGATAGACCAACACAAAGTGGCGCATAATTGTGAAGTGGAAGGAAAATTATAAATGGCTTTCAACATTTTTTACAAATAAATATCTGAAAAGTATGGGGGGCATTCGTATTCATCCCCCCCCCCCCCGAGTCAATACATTGTAGAACTACCTTTCGCTGCAATTACAGCTGCAAGTCTTTTTGGGGATGTCTCTATCAGTTTTGCACATCTAGAGAGTAAAATTTTTGCCCATTCTTCTTTGCAAAACAGCTCAAGCTCTGTCAGATTGGATGGAGAACGTCTGTGAACAGAAATTTTCAAGTCTTGCCACAGATTTTCAACTGAATTAAGGTCTGGACTTTGACTGGGCCATTCTAACACATGAATATGCTTTGATCTAAACCAGTGTTTCTCACCTCCAGTCCTCAAGGCGCACCAACAGGTCATGTTTTCAGGATTTCCCTCAGATGAAAGGCTGTGGTAATTACTAAGGCAGTGAAACTGATCAAATCACCTGTGCAAAATAATGGAAAGCCTGAAAACATGACCTGTTGGGGCGCCTTGAGGACTGGAGTTGAGAAACTCTGATCTAAACCATTCTATTGAAGCTCTGGTTGTTTGTTTAGGGTTGTTTTCCTGCTGGAAGGTGAACCTCTGCCCCAGCCTCAAGTCTTTTGCAGACTCTGAAGTCCTGTACACACGATCGGTTTTACAGATGAAAACAGTCCAATGGACTTTTTTCATCGGACAAACCTGTCGTGTATGGGCCCCAATCGGTCTTTTTTCCATCAGTGATTAAAAATAGAACATATTTTAAATTTATCCGATGGAAAAACAAAACAATAGCAAATTCCGATCGTGTGTGTGGAACTCCATCGGAGAAAAAACCGACACATGCTCAGAATCAAGTCGACGCATGCTCAAAAGCATTGAACTTAATTTTTCTCGGCTCGTCTGAGTGTTTTATGTCACGGCGTTTGGGATTTTTGACTGATGGTGCGTAGGCAAGACTGATGGAAGTCAGCTTCATCGGAAATCCGATCGTGTGTATAGGGCTTTACAGGTTTTCTTCTAAGATTGCCTTGTATTTTGGTCCATTCATCTTCATCAACTCTGACCAGCGTCCGTGTCCCTACTGAAGAAAAGCATCCCCACCACAAGATGCTCCCACCACCATGTTTCACGGTGGGGATGGTGTGTTCAGTGTTAGTTTTCCACCACACATAGAGTTTTACTTTTAGGCCAAAAAATTCAATTTTGGTCTCATTTGACCAGAGCACTCTTTTCCACATGTTTGCTGTGTCCTCCACAAGGCTTATCACACACTGCAAACAGGGCTTCTTATGGCTTTCTTTCAACAATTTTGAATTGAAACTAAGAGGTTGGGACTTTTAGGTGAGGCCAGCTAGATGTACCTCCATCCCCGATAGGTTGATATAGAAGAACTACATTTTTTGGGACTTTGAATTGAAGCGTGCAGCCAGGAGAATAGCATTGCATGGTACTATAATGCTGTCTGGTGGTGGAGCCATCTATAGTGCCATATAGTAAATGCATAGACATGTAGTAACCATCATAGTAAAGTAAAAAACTTTTATTCCATGACATGATACATAGTAATAAATTAACAGAATAGCATAATGACACACTGATAGCATATTGGCCTAGAGCCACAGTAATGACATAATGATGACACACCAGACTAGTTGCAACGTATTCCCACAGTAAGTAATATATAGGTATAGTCCAGAGAACCGTAATCATGGTATCTTGAATAAAAAGAACAGCAGGGAAGGCATCTATTAGCTCGACGCATTTCGTAGCTGTAGCGCTACTCTTCAGGAGCAGATGCAGAGATATTGTCTATGGATGTTTAAAAGTAGATATGATAAGTGATCATGTAAAAATGTAATAAAGACTATAGAAAAATAAAAATAGTAAAAATTGGTCACTCATACTTGCAAGTCAAATCAGAGTCTGGACATAGACTGAGGGAACTGGAGGTAGGCTGGAATGTCAGTCCGCCCCGGAACCTGAGGCGGCTAACCCCAAAAGCATCAAGATGGAAAAACCAACCAGGGGAAGAACATTCCGAGGGTAGTTGCCCCATGGGTTGTGAAAAGGACATAAGGGCGTATACCATCTGAAAAAATTATAATATAATAGTATTAATAGTAAATAAATGTAGGGATCAATATAGGAATTACAATATAGTAGATGGTGCATGGCATAGTGATTATTTATGGGTTAAAAAATTTGTAGCATTTCATCCATTAATAAAATAGGTGCAGTGGTAGCTAAATAAGTAATGTTGTATTAATGGTAAAATAATAATAACAGTGAAAACCAAAAAGTGGACCAAGAATACCCTAGGTGAAACAAAGGGGGAGGGGGGGAAGGACTTATGTACTTTTCACAACCCATGGGGCAACTACCCTCGGAATGTTCTTCCCCTGGTTGGTTTTTCCATCTTGATGCTTTTGGGGTTAGCCGCCTCAGGTTCCAGGGCGGACTGACATTCCAGCCTACCTCCAGTTCCCTCAGTCCATGTCCAGACTCTGATTTGACTTGCAAGTATGAGTGACCAATTTTTACTATTTTTATTTTTCTATAGTCTTTATTACATTTTTACATGATCACTCATCATATCTACTTTTAAACATCCATAGACAATATCTCTGCATCTGCTCCTGAAGTGCAGCGCTACAGCTACGAAACGCGTCGAGCTAATAGATGCCTTCCCTGCTGTTCTTTTTATTCAAGATACCATGATTGCGGTTCACTGGAATATACCTATATATTACTTACTGTGGGAATACATTGCAACTAGTCTGGTGTGTCATCATTATGTCATTACTGAGGCTCTAGGCCAATATGCTATCAGTGTGTCATTATGCTATTCTGTTAATTTATTACTATGTATCATGTCATGGAATAAAAGTTTTTTACTTTACTATGATGGTTACTACATGTCTATGCATTTGCTATATGGCACTATAGATGGCTCCACCACCAGACAGCATTATAGTACCATGCAATTCTATTCTCCTGGCTGCACGCTTCAATTCAAAGTCTTTCTTTCAACAATGGCTTTCTTCTTGCCACTCTTCCATAAAGGCCAGATTTGTGGAGTGCACAATTAATAGTTGTCCTGTGGGCAGATTCTCCCACCTGAGCTGTGGATCTTTCCAGGTCCTCCAGAGTTACCATGGGACTCTTGGCTGACTCTCTCATTAACGCTCTCCTTGCCCAGCCTGTCAGTTTCAGTAGATGGCCATGTCTTAGTAGGTTTGCAGTTGTGCCATACTCTTTCCATTTTCAAATGATGGATTGAACAGTGCTCCATGAGATGTTGAAAGCTTGGGATATTTTTTTAGAATCTAACCCTGCTTTAAACTTCTCCACAACTTTATCCCTGACCTGTCTGGTGTGTTTCTTGGCCTTCATGATGCTGTTTGGTCACTAAGGTTCTCTAACAAACCTCTGAGGGCTTCACAGAACAGCTGTATTGATACTGAGATTAAATTACACACAGGTGGACTCTTTTTACTAATTAGGTGACTTCTGAAGGCAATTGGTTGCACTAGATTTTAGTTAGGGGTACCAGAGTAAAGGGGGCTGAATACAAATGCACGCCACACTTTTCACATATATATTTGTAAAAAAAAAATGAAAACCATTCATCCTTTTCCTCCCACTTCACAATTATATGCCACTTTGTGTTGGTCTATCGCATAAAATCCCAATAAAATTCATTTACGTTTTTGGTTGTAACATGACAAAATTAGGAAAATGTCAAGGGGTATGAATACTTTTTCAAGGCACTGTATATACAGTCATGCTCGAAATTGTTGGCACCCCAGAAATTTTTCCAGAAAATCAAGTATTTCTCACAGAAAAGTATTGCAGTAACACATGTTTTGCTATACACATGTTTATTCCCTTTGTGTGTATTGGAACAAATCAAAAAAAAGGGAGGAAAAAAAGCAAATTGGACATAATGTCACACAAAACTTCAAAAATGGGCCCCCTTAACTTAATATTTGGTTGCACACCCTTTGGAATAAATAACTGAAATCAGTCCCTTCCTATAACCATGAATAAGCTTCTTACACCTCTCACCCGGAATTTTGGACCACTCTTCCTTTGCAAACTGCTCCAGGTCTCTCTTATTGGAAGGGCGCCTTTTCCCAACAGCAATTTTTAGATCTCTCCACAGGTGTTCAATGGGATTTAGATCTGGACTCATTGCTGGCCACTTTAGAACTCTCCATCGCTTTGTTGCCATCCATTTCTGGGTGCTTTTTGACATATGTTTGGGGTCATTTTCCTGCTGGAAGACCCAAGATCTCGGACGCAAACCCAGCTTTCTGACACTGGGCTCTACAGTGCGACCCAAAATCCTTTATTAATCCTCAGATTTCATGATGCCTTGCACACATTCAAGGCACCCAGTGCCAGAGTCAGCAAAACAACCCCAAAACTTCAATGAACCTCCACCATATTTCTCAGTAGGTACTGTGTTCTTTTCTTTGTAGGCCTCATTCCATTTTTGGTAAACAGTAGAATGATGTGCTTTACCAAAAAGCTCTATCTTGGTCTCATCTGTCCACAAGACGTTTTCCCAGAAGGATTTGGGCTTACTCAAGTACATTTTGGAAAACTGTAGTCTTGCTTTTTTTTTATCTCTCTGTGTCAGTATTGGGGTCCTCCTGGGTATCCTGCCATAGCCTTTCATTTCATTTAAATATCGACGGATAGTTCGCGCTGACACTGATGCTCCCTGAGCCTGCAGGACAGCTTGAATTTCTTTGGAACTTGTTTGGGGCTGCTTATCCACTAGGGATGAGCTTCGTGTTCGAGTCGAACATACGTTCGACTCGAACATCGGCTGTTCGATCGTTCGACGAAGATCGAACGATTTGGGCCGTTCGCGCCAAATTCGAGTGACGCGAACGGCCCACAATGCACTACGCCATCGCAGTGTCATCCAGGCGCTGTGATTGGCCAAGCATGCACTGTGACCCCGCATGCTTGGCCAATCACAGCGCCGGCAGCGAGGAGAGCAATGATTGGCCACAGGCAGGATGCCTGTGGCCAATTATTGCTGAGGGTGTTTAGTACACGCCCCACACTATAAAAGGCCGCCAGCACGGCGGCCTAGTGTAGTGTGTTCCGGAGCAGGGATAGAGCAGCATAGGCAGGGACAGTGACTGTTATTTCTTTCTTGCTTAACCTGGATTCCTTTAGTTTAGGGAAAGAGAAGGATAGGTAGGGAGAGTGTCAGTGTGTTTTGTGCTTGTGCTATAGTGTGCTTAAAAAAAACATTTATTCTAGGGACAGAAAACTGTAGGTAGGGACAGTGTCAGTTTCTTTCACTCTGCAAGTCCTTGTTTCCAGGGACCTGGAAGGACAGTGAGTGAATTGTCCTTGTGCTATATTGTGCTTAAAAAAACATTTATTCTAGGGACAGAAAACTGTAGGTAGGGAGAGTGTCAGTTTCTTTCACTCTGCAAGTCCTTGTTTCCAGGGACCTGTAAGGACAGTGAGTGAATTGTCCTTGTGCTATATTGTGCTTAAAAAAAACATTTATTCTAGGGACAGAAAACTGTAGGTAGGGAGAGTGTCAGTTTATTTCACTCTGCAAGTCCTTGTTTCCAGGGACCTGGAAGGACAGTGAGTGAATTCTCCTTGTGCTATATTGTGCTTAAAAAAAACATTTATTCTAGGGACAGAAAACTGTAGGTAGGGACAGTGTCAGTTTCTTTCACTCTGCAAGTCCTTGTTTCCAGGGACCTGTAAGGACAGTGAGTGAATTGTCCTTGTGCTATATTGTGATTAAAAAAAACATTTTTTCTAGGGACAGAAAACTGTAGGTAGGGAGAGTGTTTTTTTTCTTTCACTCTGCAAGTCCTTGTTTCCAGGGACCTGTAAGGACAGTGAGTGAATTGTCCTTGTGCTATATTGTGCTTAAAAAAAACATTTATTCTAGGGACAGAAAACTGTAGGTAGGGAGAGTGTCAGTTTATTTCACTCTGCAAGTCCTTGTTTCCAGGGACCTGGAAGGACAGTGAGTGAATTGTCCTTGTGCTATATTGTGATTAAAAAAAACATTTATTCAAGGGACAGAAAACTGTAGGTAGGGAGAGTGTCAGTTTATTTCACTCTGCAAGTCCTTGTTTCCAGGGACCTGGAAGGACAGTGAGTGAATTGTCCTTGTGCTATATTGTGATTAAAAAAAACATTTTTTCTAGGGACAGAAAACTGTAGGTAGGGAGAGTGTTTTTTTTCTTTCACTCTGCAAGTCCTTGTTTCCAGGGACCTGTAAGGACAGTGAGTGAATTGTCCTTGTGCTATATTGTGCTTAAAAAAAACATTTATTCTAGGGACAGAAAACTGTAGGTAGGGAGAGTGTCAGTTTATTTCACTCTGCAAGTCCTTGTTTCCAGGGACCTGGAAGGACAGTGAGTGAATTGTCCTTGTGTTATATTGTGATTAAAAAAAACATTTTTTCTAGGGACAGAAAACTGTAGGTAGGGAGAGTGTTTTTTTTCTTTCACTCTGCAAGTCCTTGTTTCCAGGGACCTGTAAGGACAGTGAGTGAATTGTCCTTGTGCTATATTGTGATTAAAAAAAACATTTTTTCTAGGGACAGAAAACTGTAGGTAGGGAGAGTGTTTTTTTTCTTTCACTCTGCAAGTCCTTGTTTCCAGGGACCTGTAAGGACAGTGAGTGAATTGTCCTTGTGCTATATTGTGCTTAAAAAAAACATTTATTCTAGGGACAGAAAACTGTAGGTAGGGAGAGTGTCAGTTTATTTCACTCTGCAAGTCCTTGTTTCCAGGGACCTGGAAGGACAGTGAGTGAATTGTCCTTGTGCTATATTGTGATTAAAAAAAACATTTTTTCTAGGGACAGAAAACTGTAGGTAGGGAGAGTGTTTTTTTTCTTTCACTCTGCAAGTCCTTGTTTCCAGGGACCTGGAAGGACAGTGAGTGAATTCTCCTTGTGCTATATTGTGCTTAAAAAAAACATTTATTCTAGGGACAGAAAACTGTAGGTAGGGAGAGTGTCAGTTTATTTCACTCTGCAAGTCCTTGTTTCCAGGGACCTGTAAGGACAGTGAGTGAATTGTCCTTGTGCTATATTGTGATTAAAAAAAACATTTTTTCTAGGGACAGAAAACTGTAGGTAGGGAGAGTGTTTTTTTTCTTTCACTCTGCAAGTCCTTGTTTCCAGGGACCTGTAAGGACAGTGAGTGAATTGTCCTTGTGCTATATTGTGCTTAAAAAAAACATTTATTCTAGGGACAGAAAACTGTAGGTAGGGAGAGTGTCAGTTTATTTCACTCTGCAAGTCCTTGTTTCCAGGGACCTGGAAGGACAGTGAGTGAATTGTCCTTGTGCTATATTGTGATTAAAAAAAACATTTTTTCTAGGGACAGAAAACTGTAGGTAGGGAGAGTGTTTTTTTTCTTTCACTCTGCAAGTCCTTGTTTCCAGGGACCTGGAAGGACAGTGAGTGAATTCTCCTTGTGCTATATTGTGCTTAAAAAAAACATTTATTCTAGGGACAGAAAACTGTAGGTAGGGAGAGTGTCAGTTTATTTCACTCTGCAAGTCCTTGTTTCCAGGGACCTGGAAGGACAGTGAGTGAATTGTCCTTGTGCTATATTGTGATTAAAAAAAACATTTTTTCTAGGGACAGAAAACTGTAGGTAGGGAGAGTGTTTTTTTTCTTTCACTCTGCAAGTCCTTGTTTCCAGGGACCTGTAAGGACAGTGAGTGAATTGTCCTTGTGCTATATTGTGATTAAAAAAAACATTTTTTCTAGGGACAGAAAACTGTAGGTAGGGAGAGTGTTTTTTTTCTTTCACTCTGCAAGTCCTTGTTTCCAGGGACCTGTAAGGACAGTGAGTGAATTGTCCTTGTGCTATATTGTGCTTAAAAAAAACATTTATTCTAGGGACAGAAAACTGTAGGTAGGGAGAGTGTCAGTTTATTTCACTCTGCAAGTCCTTGTTTCCAGGGACCTGGAAGGACAGTGAGTGAATTGTCCTTGTGCTATATTGTGATTAAAAAAAACATTTTTTCTAGGGACAGAAAACTGTAGGTAGGGAGAGTGTTTTTTTTCTTTCACTCTGCAAGTCCTTGTTTCCAGGGACCTGGAAGGACAGTGAGTGAATTCTCCTTGTGCTATATTGTGCTTAAAAAAAACATTTATTCTAGGGACAGAAAACTGTAGGTAGGGAGAGTGTCAGTTTATTTCACTCTGCAAGTCCTTGTTTCCAGGGACCTGGAAGGACAGTGAGTGAATTGTCCTTGTGCTATATTGTGATTAAAAAAAACATTTTTTCTAGGGACAGAAAACTGTAGGTAGGGAGAGTGTTTTTTTTCTTTCACTCTGCAAGTCCTTGTTTCCAGGGACCTGTAAGGACAGTGAGTGAATTGTCCTTGTGCTATATTGTGATTAAAAAAAACATTTTTTCTAGGGACAGAAAACTGTAGGTAGGGAGAGTGTTTTTTTTCTTTCACTCTGCAAGTCCTTGTTTCCAGGGACCTGTAAGGACAGTGAGTGAATTGTCCTTGTGCTATATTGTGATTTAAAAAAACATTTTTTCTAGGGACAGAAAACTGTAGGTAGGGAGAGTGTTTTTTTTCTTTCACTCTGCAAGTCCTTGTTTCCAGGGACCTGTAAGGACAGTGAGTGAATTGTCCTTGTGCTATATTGTGCTTAAAAAAAACATTTATTCTAGGGACAGAAAACTGTAGGTAGGGAGAGTGTCAGTTTATTTCACTCTGCAAGTCCTTGTTTCCAGGGACCTGGAAGGACAGTGAGTGAATTGTCCTTGTGCTATATTGTGATTAAAAAAAACATTTATTCTAGAGACAGAAAACTGTAGGTAGGGAGAGTGTCAGTTTATTTCACTCTGCAAGTCCTTGTTTCCAGGGACCTGTAAGGACAGTGAGTGAATTGTCCTTGTGCTATATTGTGATTAAAAAAAACATTTTTTCTAGGGACAGAAAACTGTAGGTAGGGAGAGTGTTTTTTTTCTTTCACTCTGCAAGTCCTTGTTTCCAGGGACCTGTAAGGACAGTGAGTGAATTGTCCTTGTGCTATATTGTGCTTAAAAAAAACATTTATTCTAGGGACAGAAAACTGTAGGTAGGGAGAGTGTCAGTTTATTTCACTCTGCAAGTCCTTGTTTCCAGGGACCTGGAAGGACAGTGAGTGAATTGTCCTTGTGTTATATTGTGATTAAAAAAAACATTTTTTCTAGGGACAGAAAACTGTAGGTAGGGAGAGTGTTTTTTTTCTTTCACTCTGCAAGTCCTTGTTTCCAGGGACCTGTAAGGACAGTGAGTGAATTGTCCTTGTGCTATATTGTGCTTAAAAAAAACATTTATTCTAGGGACAGAAAACTGTAGGTAGGGAGAGTGTCAGTTTATTTCACTCTGCAAGTCCTTGTTTCCAGGGACCTGGAAGGACAGTGAGTGAATTGTCCTTGTGCTATATTGTGATTAAAAAAAACATTTTTTCTAGGGACAGAAAACTGTAGGTAGGGAGAGTGTTTTTTTCTTTCACTCTGCAAGTCCTTGTTTCCAGGGACCTGGAAGGACAGTGAGTGAATTCTCCTTGTGCTATATTGTGCTTAAAAAAAACATTTATTCTAGGGACAGAAAACTGTAGGTAGGGAGAGTGTCAGTTTATTTCACTCTGCAAGTCCTTGTTTCCAGGGACCTGGAAGGACAGTGAGTGAATTGTCCTTGTGCTATATTGTGATTAAAAAAAACATTTTTTCTAGGGACAGAAAACTGTAGGTAGGGAGAGTGTTTTTTTTCTTTCACTCTGCAAGTCCTTGTTTCCAGGGACCTGTAAGGACAGTGAGTGAATTGTCCTTGTGCTATATTGTGATTAAAAAAAACATTTTTTCTAGGGACAGAAAACTGTAGGTAGGGAGAGTGTTTTTTTTCTTTCACTCTGCAAGTCCTTGTTTCCAGGGACCTGTAAGGACAGTGAGTGAATTGTCCTTGTGCTATATTGTGCTTAAAAAAAACATTTATTCTAGGGACAGAAAACTGTAGGTAGGGAGAGTGTCAGTTTATTTCACTCTGCAAGTCCTTGTTTCCAGGGACCTGGAAGGACAGTGAGTGAATTGTCCTTGTGCTATATTGTGATTAAAAAAAACATTTTTTCTAGGGACAGAAAACTGTAGGTAGGGAGAGTGTTTTTTTTCTTTCACTCTGCAAGTCCTTGTTTCCAGGGACCTGGAAGGACAGTGAGTGAATTCTCCTTGTGCTATATTGTGCTTAAAAAAAACATTTATTCTAGGGACAGAAAACTGTAGGTAGGGAGAGTGTCAGTTTATTTCACTCTGCAAGTCCTTGTTTCCAGGGACCTGGAAGGACAGTGAGTGAATTGTCCTTGTGCTATATTGTGATTAAAAAAAACATTTTTTCTAGGGACAGAAAACTGTAGGTAGGGAGAGTGTTTTTTTTCTTTCACTCTGCAAGTCCTTGTTTCCAGGGACCTGTAAGGACAGTGAGTGAATTGTCCTTGTGCTATATTGTGCTTAAAAAAAACATTTATTCTAGGGACAGAAAACTGTAGGTAGGGAGAGTGTCAGTTTCTTTCACTGTGAAAGTCCTTGTTTCAAGGGACAGAGAAGGACACCTGAAGGTAGCCCTTATTGCTTTTTTCCCATCTCCCTGCAGGCCATCTATTAGAATGTCTGGAAGGCAAACAAGGAGAGGCAGACAGTCAGGAGGCAATAAAAGAGGGCAAGCAGGCTCTGTGTCTGGGGGCAACAGTGCTGGTCGTGGACGCGGTGCATTGTCATCAGCACATGGCCATGGGACACGCTTGTCCTTCTTTTCGGCAGCTGGACATGTTGAGCCACATCATGCCGAAGACTTGGTAGAGTGGATGACCAAGCCCTCCTCCTCCTCCTCATCCTCTCTCACCCAGGCTCAGGGTACTGGAAAAGCAGCTGCCAAAGCGTCGTCTTCCCTGGTATCAATGTCAGACAAATCATCAGTCACTCCTTCCCTAGACCCACCATGTCCTCCTCCTGAGGAGTCCCCCGAACTGTTTCAGCACAGTGTTGGGTACATGCTCCAGGAGGATGCCCAGCGTTTCAAAGGGTCTGATGATGAAACCCAGCTAGAGGAAGGCAGTAGCGTGAGAGCAGACAGAGGGGATGCTCAAGAAGGACACCAATCTGGCAGTCATGTTCCAGCAGCTGCAGCATACTGCCAGATTGGCTCCAGTGAAGAGGAGGGAGGGGATGATGAGGTCACTGACTCCACGTGGGTGCCTAATAGGAGAGAGGAGGAGGAGGAGGATGAGGAGGAGGCACATCTCCAACGAGGCAGGATGCCCTTTGGTGGCCAGCGTAAGGGCAGTACACCGACGGAATCACACCGCAGAGCTCCGCCTGTGCAGGGCGCTGCCTCTGCCCGTCATTCAAAAAGTTCTTTGGTGTGGGCCTTTTTTGAGGCTAGTGCATCAGATCGCACAGCTGCTGTTTGCAACATATGTCTCAAGCGTATATCGCGTGGCCAAAACATCAGCCGCTTGGGTACCACATGCCTGACCAGACATATGTTGACCTGCCATGCAGCTCGTTGGCAAGCCTACCTCAAAGACCCACACCAAAGAACAAAGCGGACCTCTCCTTGCACCGCATCAGCTGGGATCTCCAACCCCACTATAACTTCAGTCCTCTCTGAAACATGCACTGAGAGGAATGAAGGTGTAGAATTAGGTGTGTCACAGCCAAGTACTTGCGCCCACTCTGCTAGCAGTACACCGACGTCCGATTCTAGCAGGCAAATTTCCCTGCCCCAGCTGCTGGACCGTCGAAAGAAGTTCACTCCCAGCCATCCACATGCCCAGCGGTTGAATGCTAGCTTGGCTAAATTGCTAGCGCTTCAACTGCTGCCTTTTCAGTTGGTAGACTCGGCCCCCTTCCGTGAGTTTGTGCAATGTGCAGTTCCTCAGTGGCAGGTTCCCAAACGCCACTTTTTCTCACAGAAGGCTATTCCGGCTCTCTACCGGCATGTGGAAGGCAATGTCTTGGCCTCGCTGGACAGGGCGGTCAGCGGTAAGGTGCATATTACCGCTGACTCATGGTCCAGCAGGCATGGACAGGGACGTTACCTTTCTTTCACGGCCCATTGGGTCACTCTTTTGGCAGCTGGGAAGGATTCAGGACAAGGTGCAGTAGTGTTGGAGGTTGTCCCACCGCCACGCCTCCAAAATGCTACTACTGGTTGTGACACACCTCTCTCCTCCACCCCCTCCTCTTCTTCTTCCTCCATGGCCTCTTCCTGTGGTTTGTCCTATGAACCAGCGGTGCTCCGTAGCCGTTCACGGGGCTACGCAAGTACGCAGGCAAAAAGATGCCATGCCGTGCTTGCGCTGGTGTGTTTGGGGGACAGAAGCCACACTGGGGCAGAGGTCCTGTCTGCTCTGCAGGGCCAGGCCGAGAGGTGGTTGACGCCACGCCAGCTTAAGCCAGGAATGGTGGTTTGCGACAATGGCACCAACCTCCTCTCCGCCCTCCGACAGGGACAACTGACCCATGTGCCCTGTGTGGCTCACGTCCTTAACCTGGTGGTGCAGCGCTTCTTGGGCAGGTACCCGGGCTTACAGGATGTCCTGAGGCAGGCCAGGAAAGTCTGTGTGCATTTCCGCAGATCTTATAATGCCAGTGCTCGCCTGGCTGAGCTGCAAAAGGAGTTGAACCTGCCCAAGAACCGCCTTATATGTGACATGCCCACCAGGTGGAACTCAACGTTGGCCATGCTGCAGCGGCTGCACACGCAGCAGAGGGCCATCAATGAGTACCTGTGCGACTACGGCACCAGGACAGGGTCAGGGGAGCTTGGTTTTTTTTCTCCACGCCAGTGGGGCATGATCAGGGATGCATGCACTGTCCTGGCACCATTTGAGGAGGCCACGAGGATGGTGAGCAGTGACAGTGCATGCATCAGTGACACTGTACCTCTTGTCCACCTGTTGGAGCACACGCTGCGTGGAATAATGGACAGGGCACTTGAGGCAGAACAGAGGCAGGAAGAGGAGGACTTCCTTGCCTCTCAAGGCCCCCTTTACCCAGACAGTGTTCCTTCTGTCCCACCCATCGCACAGGAAGAGGAGGAGGAGGAGGAGGAGGAGGAGGAGGAGGAGGATTGTGTCAGCATGGAGGTGGAGGCTGGCACTCAGCATCATCAGCAGCAGTCTTTTAGGGATGATTTACAGTCCCAAGAAACCAGTGGACTTGTACGTGGCTGGGAGGAGGTGGCTGCGGATCATGTCGTCCTTAGTGACCCAGAGGACTCCGGAGCGAATGCCTCAGCAAACCTACGCTGCATGGCCTCCCTGATCCTGCAAAGTCTGCGGAAGGATCCTCGTATTCTTCGGATCAAGGAGAGGGACCATTACTGGCTGGCCACTCTCCTTGATCCACGGTACAAGGGTAAGGTTGCGGACCTTATGTTACCGTCGCAGAGGGAGCAGAGGATGAGACAACTCCGGGAGGCCTTGCAGAAAGGTCTGTGCAACGCGTTCCCAGAGACTGGGAGGTTGCAAACTCCTGGTCCTGGACAACGAGTTGCTGAGGCTTCGGCCAGTCAAAGAAGGAGCGGTGGGGAAGGTGGCCGTCTGACCGATGCGTTCAGACAATTCTTTAGTCCGCAGCCCCAAAGTATGATCGGTTCCAGCAACCATCGCCAGCGTCTGATAAACATGGTGCAGGAATATCTAGGGGCAAGGTCAGACTTGGACACCTTCCCCACCGAAAATCCTCTGGCTTACTGGGTCTTGAGGATGGATCACTGGCCAGAGCTTGCACAGTATGCAATTGAGCTACTGGCCTGTCCTGCATCCAGCGTTCTTTCGGAACGCACATTCAGTGCTGCTGGAGGATTTGTCACGGATCACAGGGTGCGCCTGTCCACCGACTCGGTTGATCGACTGACTTTCATCAAGATGAACCAGTCTTGGATCACCACCAGCTACCACACACCTGATGCTGATATAACAGACTAATTGATTTTAACATGTCACATCCCTTCAAGACTGATGCTGATGCTGAGTGCCTGTGCTGTTATGTTGACTGGCTATACTCCTCCTCCGAGTCCTCAATGATACGAGTGATGATGATAGCTTGTAAGATCATTTTTGTTTATGGGTGCCGCCACCAGTGCCTAACGCCCAATTTTTCAGCCCCTGTTTAACAGGGGCGTGTAATTACAATTTTTGAAGCAATACTTTGCAACAGGGCTCATTGCTGTGCTCCAAGTACAGTATCTGTGAGGAGTTGCAGTGTTGTGCCACCAGTGCCTAAGGCCCAATTTTTCAGCCCCTGTTTAACAGGGGCGTGTCATTACAATTTTTGAAGCAATACTTTGCAACAGGGCTCATTGGTGTGCTCCAAGTACAGTATCTGTGAGGAGTTGCAGTGTTGTGCCACCAGTGCCTAAGGCCCAATTTTTCAGCCCCTGTTTAACAGGGGCGTGTCATTACAATTTTTGAAGCAATACTTTGCAACAGGGCTCATTGCTGTGCTCCAAGTACAGTATCTGTGAGGGGTTGCAGTGTTGTGCCACCAGTGCCTAAGGCCCAATTTTTCAGCCCCTGTTCAACAGGGGCATGTAATTACAATTCTTGATCTAATAATTCACAGCAGGGCCCATTGCTGCACCCACCAAGAGTAACTGTCAGGGCTTACAGTGTTGTGGCACCAGCACCACCATCAAAGGCCCAATTTTTACTACCACTGTTCAACAATTATATGTAATTAAAATTCCTGATATAATAGTTGACAGCAGGGCGTTCCAGCACCAACCAAGAGTAACTGTGAGTGCTTACAGTGTTGTGCCAACACCAACAACTAAGGGGCCTATTTCTGCAGAGTATATACGGCAGGTCCCTACTTTCAAACATCCAACTTACAAACGACTCCTACTTGCAAACGCAAGAAGACAACAGGAAGTGAGAGGAAATCTACCACTAGGAAGGAAAATTCTCTCCTGTAAGAATAAATATGGGAGAAAGGTGTCTCCTCTGTACTGATGCTTTATCAGCAATCCTTGTTTCAAGAAAAACACCACATTTCAAAAACAGTTGTCATTGGGACGGAAAGTGAGGTGAAATGTTCTGAACAGGGGCACAGACAGCAAAACAAATGTTACAGGGGTGATAACCCTTACCTATGTTTTCCAAAAAGTTTAAAAATAGATTTTTGGTCTGGAGCTACACTTCAACAATGTACCTGTTCAAAATTACAAACAGACTCTACATAAGAACAAACCTACAGTCCCTGTCTTGTATGCACCGCCTGTATAGGGCTGTTCAGAGTATATAGGGCCTTTTTTATTTTATGTGCGGGGTTCCCCTTAATATCCATACAAGACCCAAAGGGGCTGGTAATGGGCTGGGGTAGGGGGGGGGGGTCATGGGGTAGCTATGCCATTTTTCTTAAAGAATTTCATCCATATTACCGGGACCAGACATTACATTAAAGCCGCAAGCAGTTTTAAATGGCTTTTTTTTCCTTTAGAAGTGTCATTTTGTGCAGGGACAGTTCTAAACACGGGAAACACGTGGCACTTCACAGGCATACTTTAGACACCCCCCAGGTACGATATTTAAAGGAATATTTGACTTTTTTTTTTTCACTTTATGCATCATTAAAATGACTGCTCCCGAAAAACGACCGTTTTTAAAACTTCTTTTTGCATTGATACATGTCCCCTGGTGCAGAACCCGGGTTCCCAAACCCTTTTTAGGACAATAACATGCATAATAGTTGTTATAATTAGCACTTTAGAATTCGAACGTTCGCATCCATTGTATTTAATAGGGTTCTAATGTTCGTTCGAACTTTCGGTCCGTTCGCGGGTTCTGGTGCGAACCGAACCCGGGGGTGTTCGGCTCATCACTATTATCCACCATCCGGACTATCCTGCGTTGCAACCTTTCATCAATGTTTCTCTTCCGTCCACGCCCAGAGAGATTAGCTACAGTGCCATGGGTTGCAAACTTCTTGATAATGTTGCGCACTGTGGACAAAGGCAAATCTAGATCTCTGGAGATGGACTTGTAACCTTGAGATTGTTGATATTTTTTCACAATTTTGGTTCTCAAGTCCTCAGACAGTTCTCTTTTTCTCTTTCTGTTGTCCATGCTTAGTGTGGCACACACAGACACACAATGCAAAGACTAAGTGAACTTCTCTCCTTTTTATCTGCTTTCAGGTGTGATTTTTATATTGCCCACACCTGTTACTTGCCCCAGGTGAGTTTAAAGGAGCATCACATGCTTGAAACAATCTTATTTATCCACAATTTTTAAAGGGTGCCAAGAATTTTGAGCAGCCCATTTTTTAAGTTTTGTGTGACATTATGTCCAATTTGCTTTTTTTCCTCCCTTTTTTTGATTTGTTCCAATACACACAAAGGGAATAAACATGTGTATAGCAAAACATGTGTTACTGCAATACTTTTCTGTGAGAAATACTTGATTTTCTGGAAAAATTTCAGGGGTGCCAACAATTTCGAGCATTACTGTATATAGTTATACAAATATCATTAGGAACTATATATATATTTGGGGTTGTTAACCTGCTGCAGAATAAATTGGGGGCAAATAGCACGCTTCCCTGATGATATGGCATGATGAATAAGAGCCTGCCTGTATTTCTCAGCAATGAGGACACCATTTATCTTTACCAAATCTCCAATTCCATTTGCAGAAATGCAGCCCTAAACTTGCAAAGAACCTCAACCATGCTTCACTGTTGCCTGCGGACACTCATTATTGTACCACTTTCCAGGCCTTGTTTCAAATTTTGACTCATCAATCCAAAGCACCTGCTGACATTTTTCTGCACCCCAGTTCCTATGTTTTCATGCATAGTTGAGTCACTTAGCCTTGTTTTCACGTTAGGGGTATTGCATTTTGGCTGCAATTCTTATATGAAGACCACTTCTGGACAGACTTCTCTGGACAGAAGATGGGTGCACCTAGGTCCCACAGGTTTCTGCCAGCTCTCTGGTTTCTGTGCTGATGGCACTGCTGGACATTATATATTGTGCCCATATATATGTATATGTATATATTGTTAAGCTATTGTGTGTTTGGGTTCCTGCTTGCCGTCTGCTACGTCTGTCTCTGTTTTACCAATCTTGGCTTGTTCTTGACTATCCCTGTCTGCTTGTGACCTTGACCTTTGGCGTGTCCTTTGTTTATCCTTGTCTGCTAGTCGTCCCGACCTTTGGCTTATCTCCTCACTATCTCTTCTATCCTGAGCTGCTGCTTCCCCTCTATCCTCTATAGCCTACTGTGAGCATGAGCTGGGGGACTCTGGGGGCCGCGACCTGGATCCAGTTGCAGCCCAGTCCATCCTCACCACTAGAGGCTCTGGTGAACATCTGCTGGATCTTAGACTCCGCGCCCTGGGGAATCTTAGGCTCTAGCTCCCGGTGGGATCCCTGTTAGTGCTCCAGTGGACCTGCCTTCCTTAATCATCCAGTGTTCCATCCGCAGCAGTCAGCCATAGGGTTCGATGGAGCATACACACGGTCGAAATTTCCGTCCAAAAGCTCACATCGGACTTTTCTTGGCGGAATTTCCGATCGTGTGTACGCTGCATTACAGGAGTGAATTTCCCTTCCTGGGGGTAGATTTCCTCTCACTTCCTGTCATATCCCTCTATTTGTAAGTAGGAGTTGTTTGTAAGTTGGATGTTTGTAACCCGGGGACCACCTGTATCCAAAATGTTGAATAGTTGCATGTCCAGGTCATAAGAACACTTGTAAATATCACACCTCTGTATTACGAGTCCCCAAAAGTCATCAATCTTTCCATGAAAAATATTTCAAAGAACTTGGATTGACCAGGCAGAGTGCACAAAACCGCTCTCATATGGATTAAACTCAGAAAGGAAACAAATATTCCCAGTAGCATAGTAAGTGTTATTAAACATGTATGAAGTGTCCACTTGCATAAATTTCACAAAGCTGCATATGTGATAACACAATGCTGTTTTGATTTCACCACTCCTAACAACGAACTCCCCTGGAGACTACATTAGACTGCATGACAACGTCATCATTACTCTGCCCAACACATTTAGTAACACCAGAGAATTTGCTATGTGACCTGCTATCACCATTCCCCCATTCTCCTAACAAACTGTAAGCTGTGTTTGTGTATTTTGTTCACACGTTGTGCACTTACACAATGTATACAATAAAAAGTCAAATATACAGGCAAGTATGCATAAAAATGTTCCATATAAGAATCGATGAATAAATACATACCGTATATATTTCATACTAATCCTGTTAAAATAGAACTAAATACATTCCATAAGGATATACCATGATCAAATTCAGTTTGTGTTGCATCATTCTGGTGTTAAACCCATTAATAATGCATGAAGGATCAGTTGCTGGTTCATAAAGTATATATGTCTTCATTATTGGCCAACATATTAACAAAACTCCTTAATTTGCTTCCTTGCAATCTGTTAAAGTGGAACTTGGCTCCAAATTAAAAAGACTTGCCAGCAGGAAGGATTTTTTTGCAGAAGAGACATACTGGGGTTGATTTCCAAAAACCGGAGAGTGCAAAATCTGATGCAGTTGTGCATGATAGCCAATCCACTTCTAACTTCAGCTTGTTCAATTAAGCTTTGTCAAAAAGCCTGGAAGCTGATTGGTTTCTATGCAGAGCTGCACCAGATTTAGAATTCTCCAGTTTTAGTAAATCAACCCCAGTATGTTAGATATACAATATTTTCCCCTTGTGAATGTGCTGAAAGTTCTCATTGTGCTGCCTCATTGTATAATAAGTACAGTATATGATATGAGAAGTGTTGCAGGAACTATAAGCCTTGGTTCACACTATGAACCGCACAACAACTGCACTGCATTCCTTTTGTAAAGAAAGTTTTGCAATAGACGCGATTTCTCCTCTGGACGGACTTCTGTGCACAGGCTAAAACATGTTCTCTTTCATGCTCGCAAGAATTGTGCACTGGCTAATGCATATGCGCATGCACATATGCATGTGCATGCCCATACTCATGCGCACACGTGCCCTTGTGCATTCTCGTGCACGCCGGCCCGTCACTTACGTGCACCTGTGATAGATGTTGGTGCCAAACGGGCTATTTAAACATCAGCCAGTGCTCAGCATCAATGCTACTTTGTCTTCAGCCTCCTGTGTGTCCTGTGACCCTGTGATTCTGTATCCTGATTCCAGTTGCTGACTTGGCTTGTCTTGACCACTCTCTGAACTCAGCCTGCACCGACTTCAGCTTGTCCCCTGACCTCCGCTTCTGTCTACTCCATTGGCTCCTGCTTTACTGGTCTGTTCCAGATCTGGCTTGTTTCCTGACTGTGCTCCTGCCTGTGCCCTGTATCCCATCTATCCCGTCTGTGTATGACCCATCCTGCCTGACTCTGCTACTCTGCCTGCTGTCACCAGTATCAGCTGCCACCCTGCTTACTAAAGCCGCCTGACGACTTCTCTTGCCCAACGTGGACATCTGCCCTACTGCTAGCAAGACATACAGGCACTTGTGCCAATCTGTATTCCTGTCCCTCCTGTCAACACTAGGTATAAGAGAGGCCTTCCACACTATATCAGGCTCTGCTACCAGGTACGTGATACCTGTTCAATTCACATGTGACTAAGTGCAGTGTGATTTGAGCCCATTCATTTTGAATGTGTTCAAATCGCACCAGATTGCACCAAAGTCGTGCATGCACCAATTTTGAAGCTGCATTGCTACTGGATCACATGGTACTTTTGTGCCCTGCGATCCGGTGTGGGCAAAAGTACTGTGTTTGCAACCTTCATTTGGGGTGTTGTTATGATTGCTCTGACACCAGGTGCAGCTCACAAGGGCAGTGCGATTTGATCGTGGTGCAGAAAACACGCACAGATCATGGGGTTTCCAGCACCGCATTAGTGGGAGGCTGGGTTCACAGCTATGCGAATTGGATGTGGGTTTCCCCGCATTCAATTCGCATGACAGGAGATTGTGACCGGCTCTCTATGAAACCAGTTCACATACCTTGCGGCTGTGGAGTGGCTTACACTGTGCGTCTTTGACTCTGTTTCAGGGCCGAATTCAGGCAAAAATTTGGCCCTGATTCGTCCCTGAAATGGAGAACGGGGACACATTGGACCCCTGCTACGAGCCGCATCCGTCGGAGGTGTGAACCCAACCTCAACCTATCATGTAGCCTAATCCCCAATGCTAGCATAGAGGAGCAGCTGCAGTTTCATTGTGTCTTCTGCTGCCTTTGCTTGTGTTAACAGAGGAGGGACAAGCACTGCTGTAATTGGAAACTGTGATTACAGAACTTCTGTAGCTTGCTGGGTCCACCCATCACACAGAGGAAAGGAATGTGGACTAATTAAATCCCTGTGAATGATGGGAAGAATGGAGGATTGTGAGAAAGGTAGTTTCAAAATAGACTAAGTAGCTTTATGGAATAAGCAAAAAGAAACTACAGATCCAAGAGTCACTGCAGCTCTGAGCAGAGAGGAAAACGAGCAGGTTGTTGTTCCCCGGCAGAGGAGAATGAGAGTGGAGAACGTTCAGAGGGGCTAAATGTGCTTAAAGTGGATGTAGACCCCCCATATACTCAGGAACAGGGGACCTAAGAAACAGCGGCTCCCTCGGGTGTAAGTGCTACAAATATTACACATAAATAGAACATAACTTATTTCCAAGGGTTATTGTTATTATTATTTTTATTATTCTTGCATGCTCTTTACTGACTTCTCAAAGATTTTCATATACAAATCTGTTCCATTATTTTTCCTCAGTGCACGCTGAGAGCCAAATGATCTTTTAAGATTCTAGTATGGTCACACATAGGCAGATATCACTAAACAATACAATATAAAAATACTCTTATCAGGAGGCTGCCATCAGCATCGCTAGTGATCAGACTTGTTGGATTTTTGTTCAGATATTTGATTCATCATCACTATAAAGGCATAAACTAGTGGATGTACTGTCAGCAGGACAGATAATCAATAAGGGGTCTAAATGTTCTAACAAGCTAAAATAACTAGTAGACGTTCTTGATAGCCACATAATTGTTTCATCAACGCCTGAGTGATCTCTGACCTTCCCTGATTACAAATGGTTTTAGATATTAAATCTGTTACTTGACCACCTTTTACCGCAGTAATAAAGACCTGTTTTTAAAGGGCTGGATAATAATGAGTGTATGCTGTTAGTAAAGAATGCTTTCACATTAAGCCATTTTAACATTTGGGTTAAATACATACAAGGTCAGCAGAAGAAGCTGGTCATGCATTTCTGACACCTATTGAGGGCTCTCCAGACATCAAGATCTGCAGGGTGGAATAAGGCTCAATACACATGAGAGCTTACAGGTGAAACTCGAAAAATTAGAATATTGTGCGAAAGTTAATTTATTTCACTAATGCAACTTAAAAGGTGAAACTAGTCAATGAGATAGACTCATTACATGCAAAGCAAGATAGTTCAATCCTTGATTTGTCATAATTGTGATAATTATGGCTTACAGCTCATGAAAACCCCAAATCCACAATCTCAGAAAATTTGAATATTGTGAAAAGGTGCAATATTCCAGGCTCAAAGTGTCCCACTCTAATCAGCGAATTAAGCCATAACACCTGCAAAGGGTTCCTGAGCTTTTAAATGGTCTCTCAGTCTGGTTCAGTAGGAATCACAATCATAGGCAAGACTGCTGACCTGACAGTTGTGCAGAAAACCATCATTGACATCCTTCATAAGGAGGGAAAGCCTCAAAAGGTAATTGCAAAAGAAGTTGGATGTTCCCAAAGTGCTGTATCAAAGCACATTAATCGAAAGTTATGTGGAAGGGAAAAGTGTGGAAGAAAACAAAAGTGTTGGGGACTTTCACAAGGAGTGGACTGAGGCTGGAGTCAGTGCATCAAGAGCCACCACACACAGACGGATCCTGGACATGGGCTTCAAATGTCGTATTCCTCTTGTCAAGCCACTCCTGAACAACAAACAACGTCAGAAGCGTCTTACCTGGGCTAAAGAAAAACAGACCTGGTCTGTTGCTCAGTGGTCCAAAGTCCTCTTTTCTGATGAGAGCAAATTTTGCATCTCATTTGGAAACCAAGGACCCAGAGTATGGAGGAAGAATGGAGAGGCACACACTGCAAGATGCTTGAAGTCCAGTGTGAAGTTTCCACAGTCTGTGTTGATTTGGGGAGACGTGTCACCTGCTGGTGTTGGTCCACTGTGCTTCATTAAGTCCAGGGTCAACGCAGCCGACTACCAGGAGATTTTAGGGCACTTCATGCTTCCTTCCGCAGACAAGCTCTATGGTATGCTGGCTTCATTTTCCAGCAGGACTTGGCACCTGCCCACACTGCCAAAAGCACCAAAACCTGGTTCAATGACCGTGGGATTACTGTGCTTGATTGGCCAGCAAACTCGCCTGACTTGAACACCATAGAGAATCTATGGGGCATTGCCAAGAGAAAGATGAGAGACATGAGACTGAACAATGCAGAAGAGCTGAAGGCCGCTATTGAAGCATCCTGGTCTTCCATAACACCTCAGCAGTGCCACAGGCTGATCGCTTCCATGCCACGCCGCATTGAGGAAGTAATTGCTGCAAAAGGGGCCCAAACCAAGTAAAGCCCATAGACCAGTGGGGAAAAGGAGTTACCGCTCCAGGGGAGTAGATTCTGTTAATCACTTGAATGTTCAGGAAACCGTGGGTGCTGGCGATGCACAAGGCAGGCAAACAATGGATGAATGAAAATGGACAGCCGCACTCCAAAAAACCTTTTACGGTTGCCTTTTATTGTAAAACAGACAAGTGCACTACAGGTCACAGGTTTTTTGGAGTGCGGCTGTCCATTTTCATTCATCCATTGTTTGCCTGCCCAAACCAAGTGCTGAGTACATATGCATGCTTATCCTTT
Organism: Rana muscosa; assembly: GCA_029206835.1. NCBI lineage: Eukaryota > Metazoa > Chordata > Amphibia > Anura > Ranidae > Rana > Rana muscosa. Next base: position 59,318,226 of record CM055122.1, on the reverse strand, counting down.
TCAGAGATCCGATATTGTTCTATGTACAATCCTTGTTTTATTGATTGCGTGTAATATTCTAATTTTCTGAGATTGTGGATTTGGGGTTTTCATGAGCTGTAAGCCGTAATCATCACAATTATGACAAATCAAGGATTGAACTATCTTGCTTTGCATGTAATGAGTCTATCTCATAGACTAGTTTCACCTTTTAAGTTGCATTAGTGAAATAAATTAACTTTCGCACGATATTCAAATTTTTTGAGTTTCACCTGTAAGCTCTCATGTGTATTGAGCCTTATTCCACCCTGCAGATCTTGATGTCTGGAGAGCCTTCAATAGGTGTCAGAAATGCATGACCAGCTTCTTCTGCTGACCTTGTAGGCAGTAGTGTATTTAGGTTTTGTGCTGCCCTAGGCTTGACTAAACTCGTGCACCCCCTAATTTGTCAAGGCCACACCCCTTTCTGTTTAAGACCTGCCCTGAAATTTTTGAGTGGGGACACTAGTTCTTAGGGCCTGGGGGGGGGGGCATTGGATTCCCTTAATTTGCATAGATTTCCTCTCACTTCCTGTTTTGCTATGGGGCAGGAAGTGAAGGGAAATCTCTGCAATGTGACAGGGATGGTAAAAAACTGACTGGGAGTGTTGCCTATAGTTCTACTTTAAGCTCAAATTTCTGATAATTTTATGGAGAGGACTAAGAAGATATAACCATGCCAATGGTGCAGCAGAAAACATATTGCACAGTGAGGAAGGTTTGTGGTCCAGGATGATAGGACAGTCAAAATTAGAAGCAGCTTGTGTTACACTAACAGTGTCGCGCAAGCCTGCGGGGACTCTTTCCGTGCTGCCCCCCTGCAAAGTGCTGCCCTAGGCCTGGGCCTTGTTGGCCTAGGCCAGGATACAGCATTGCTTGTATGCATTTAACCCAAATGTTAAAATGACTTAATGTGAAAGCATTCTTTACTAACAGCATACACTCATTATTATCCAGCCCTTTAAAAACAGGTCTTTATTACTGCGGTAAAAGGTGGTCAAGTAACAGATTTAATATCTAAAACCATTTGTAATCAGGGAAGGTCAGAGATCACTCAGGCGTTGATGAAACAATTATGTGGCTATCAAGAACGTCTACTAGTTATTTTAGCTTGTTAGAACATTTAGACCCCTTATTGATTATCTGTCCTGCTGACAGTACATCCACTAGTTTATGCCTTTATAGTGATGATGAATCAAATATCTGAACAAAAATCCAACAAGTCTGATCACTAGCGATGCTGATGGCAGCCTCCTGATAAGATCATCCCAATTATGACAAATCACGGCTTGAACTATCTCATATATTAGTTTCACCTTTTAAGTTGTATTAGTGAAATAAATGAACTTTTGCACGATATTCAAATTTTTCGAGTTTCACCTGTAGTGAAGTGTGTGCTTATTGTGCACTTGGAGGAACAATGTATACAGCATTTCACTGGATTTGGACCTGCATCGCCCATTCCTGTAAATGGCTCCTGCTCAGGAACGCATTACTGTGGGAAGTTTGAAGAATACCAAGCACTGTGTACTTGGGGGTCTTTAAAGTGTGGAAAAACAGGCAAATATGGGCCTGCAGCACTCTTAGAAATATTTTTCTAAGTGCTGCTGCAGTACCTTGGATACAGAGAAATGGCTAATTCACCCCAACCGTTGCGTTACAGCTGTGTAGTCCGGCTGGATCAGCGCAGTGCTAATGCACCAATCTCAGTGCATCGCACTGTTCACTTTTTTTTTTTAAACAGATTATATTGAAATGTCACACATACATTTCATAAAGCTCAATTGGCCTCCACGTAGCAGCTACTTGAGGAGATTAATCTTGCTCTCTGTGTCTGGTGTCCTGGAGAGCTCAGTCTTTCATTCTTAGTGAAAGGACTTTGCTTGGACAGTCCAAAGTCCCCTGTAAACTAGAATCTAGCATACAAGGGTTGGCAACAGCACACACAGTCTCTAGGATCTCTCTCACAAATGTCCTTGGCAAAATTGGTTGCCTCCTTCCAATATTCGAGACATCTTCACCCCATGGTACCAGATTAGATCCTCAGACAACAGCCCCTCAGTCTGCTTCAGTAACTCTCAGCAAAGTAGACCTCCAGTTAGCTCCACTGATGTCTTGACAGCCCGCAGGCATGGAGCAAAAATTGCCTAGGGGGCTAGCAGCCCCCCTAGACTGTGATCTCCCTCTCAGGGAAAAAGCCCAGGCTGCATTCAGAGTATTTATAGAGACTCCCAGTCACCAACTGGGCACCTCTCCCCAAGAATTGGCCAGGGCTGTATAAATATTCAGCTGCTGATTACATTCCTCCTGCCCACTAACAGAACATTTCTGGATAAGCCAGGGGGAAGCTGTCAAGCATGCAGAACAGACCACAACAACCAACACAGCTACATTACAGTGTGCCAAAACTAAATTTGACTGGTTGCTACACGCCAAGTGGCATAGGCGTTAGCAGCCAGTGCAGGGGAACACTAGCCAGTGGCGCAGCTCCACCCACCTCCTGCCCCTGCCTCCAGCGCGGCGTAATGACCAGAGTCTCTCTCAGCGCCGCTGATCGACTGCTGATTATACCGATGTGAGAGAGAGAGACTCGGTCGAGACTGCAGTCAGTGACATTTTTGGGGGGGGCAATTGCCCCGTTGCCCCCCCTGGATCCGCCCCTGGTCCCCATCAACATGGGGATAAGGTGCTTTGGGGTGGGGGGACAAAGCAATTAACATGTTCCAGCTTCTGTTCCACTCACCCCCTGAGCCTTGCCCCACTGTTAGAGCAGGTGGAGATTCTTCTTTCTGCAACCGCTGACACATTTAAATTGGCCCCGCTGTGTGGGATTTCGCCATGCATAGCCATGTCATTCATTCACAGGGACCTGTGAATGAAGAAACTACAAGTTCTGTCTGCCACTAAAACAGATGGGTTTGTAGTTCTCAATGGAATACAATCTTGCTTTGTAATTGAAAGACCGTACAGAGGTATGGGTACAGAGCTGGGGGGAGACTGTGCAAGAGCTTGACGCTGTACCCGTGATCCACTGATCGTGGATATAATGCTTAACCAGGCTTAAAGGTCAACTTAAAAGAAAAGTATGTTTGTTTGTTTTTTGAGTCATACTTACCTAGGTGAATGCAGTATAGGTCTGATGCTGCATCTGTCCCCCTCCTACAGGTGACAGATGCAGAGAACTGAACGTTTGAACACTTAAGCCTCGTACACACGGCCGAGATTCTCGTTGAAAAAAACATGTCGTTTTTTTCGACAAGATTTTTGGACAAGAAACTTGTCCCGGCCGAGTGTACACACGCTCGTTTCAAAGAACCCGCGGTTCTTTGAATGGAGCGTACGCGGTGACGTCATCGACTACGACGAGCATGCGCTCGTCACATTCGATGCCGTCGCCGCCATCTTGGTATACCCTACGTATGCCTAGGAAGCTACCGCGCATGCGTCAAATTAATTTCGAACATGCGCGGGCTTCCGGGAGGACAGGTAAGTGTACACACACTCACTTTTCTCATCGAGAAACATGCCGAGGAGAATCTCGACGAGAAAATAGAGAGCAGGTTCTCTATTTTCTCGTCGAGGTTATTTGTCGGTTTTCTCGACGAGAAACCCGATAGCCGCGTACACACGACCGATTTACTCGGCAAGACCTCTCTGCCAGCAAGTTTCTTGCTGGTTCTTGCCGAGAAAATCGGTGTGTACGAGGCCTGACATTCGCTCGGTTTTCACAGCTCCCCGAGCAGAGAGCTGCTGACTGTCAGTCACAGCTCTCTGCTCTGCCCCCTCCTCGCTCACTGGAGCTCTGGGCTGTGAAGGGAGCGGCCGTCTCAGGCTCTCAATGGCCAGAGTGCAGAGTGGTTGCAGCCCCATTAAGTTGAATGGGTTGTGTTCGGTGGGCAGTACTGTCACCTAATAGTCGTATTGCTTTTATTTAGCCTGAGTCAGGAGCAGATGCAGAGTCTAGTCTCGGGAGGGGCACTGCCAGAAAATTTTGCAGGCAATTTGTCTAGAACTAGGCAGATCATGACTCCAGGTCACAGGAGTGCAAAACAAACTGCACTCCTGTGATCCATAGGAGAAGTACAGCCAAACTAATTAAAGGAGAAGTACAGCCAAAGATAATGTATTGCAGCTGTGGTGGCCACATTCGTTTTCATTTTTTTTTACGTAAATAAAAGCTGATCATTGTAGGCACTCCTGCTAGTGTTTAATGGTTAGTCCCATCCCTGTAAATTGAAACACCTGGAAGAGAGCTTTTTTAAAAAAAAAAACAGGCTTACTAGCTGGATCACCAGGTGAAAATCTAAGAAAGTAAGCCTAAAAAAAGAAAACAAATGCAGCCAAGAATTGGTAAGCTGCAATATAATAAATGTTTGTATTTGGGTTTAATACTGCTTTAGCTTTTAAAATAACATGCCTGGGGGATGCCCTTAACCTTAAACATGTCAACCCTCTGCTGTTACCTGTTACCTTCCCACTTGCTTAAAAAGTTGTAGTGTACAGTCTGAGTGATCAGGGAGAGGAAACTGAGGATTCTTCCTGCCTGTACACATTATGGCACATTGTGGCTGTACAGTGGAACCTTGAATTACAAGCATAATCCGTTCCAGGAGAATGCTTGTAATTCAAAGCACTTCATATCAAAGCAAGTTTCCCCATAGAAGTCAATGGAAACGAAAATAACTTGTTCCGCATTGACTTCAATGGCATGCAATACCGCATGTGGCCAGAGGTTGGGGGCACCGGAGAGCCTCGGAAATACTTGGAAAGGCTCGGGGACAGCACGGCTGAACTCAGAAAACCTTGGAAATGCTCGGGAACGGAGTATCTCTGACTTTTTCTGAGTATTTCCGAATGGCTCCGATTGGCTCGGCTCCGGCGCCCCCGCACCTCTGGCCAAATGCGGTACTGCACACAGCTTTGGCCTGAATCCTGTCAGGATTTAAAGCGGGAGAAGAACCGGAGAGCGGGAGAAGAAGAAGGCGACGGAGAAGACCGGGCCTCCGCTAGCAAAAGAGCTAAAGAAGTTAGCGGTGGCCCGGCAGAGGAAAGAACCGGAGAGCGCGGCGACGACACCGGAGACCCCCGAAGTCGGAAGAAGACCCCCGGAGCTGTGCAATAAAATACTTTAAAAAGCTGTGTGGTTTTTTTATTGCAATTTTTTTCCACCAGGTGAATGGGTAGGGGTACGATGTACCCCATACTCATTCACATAGGGTGGGGGGGCCGGGATCCGGGGGCCCCCTTATTGAAGGGGGCTCCCGGATTCCGATAAGCCCCCCGCCCGCAGACCCCGACAACCAACGGCTAGGGTTGTCGGGAAGAGGCCCTGTCCTCATCAACATGGGGGCAGGGTGCTCTGGGGTGGGGGGGCCGCAGGTCGCCCCCCTGCCCCAGAGCACCAAACCCCCCATGTTGAGGGCATGCGGCCTGGTACGATTCAGGAGGGAGGGGGGCCGCTCTCTCGTCCCCCCCTCTTCCCCTGCGGCCTGCCAGGTTGCGTGCTCGGATAAGGGTCTGGTTTGGATTTTGGGGGGACCCCCACGCCGTTTTTTCGGTGTAGGGGCGCCCCTTCAAATCCAGACCAGACCCAAGGGCCTGGTATGCTCCTGGAGGGGGAACCCATGCCGGTTTTTTATTTAAAATTTGGCCTGGAGTTCCCCCTCAAGAGCAGCACAGCACAAGTCGCATGCCAAAGTCGGATCATGCAAGACTGCGGTCTGACTTTGATCCGACTTCAATGATAGTCAATGGGATGAAGTCGGATCAAAGTCGGACCAAAGTAGTACAGGGAGCATTCTCAAAGTCGGACCGACATGTGTCGGACCAGTTAAGACGGCTCCCATAGGGAAACATTGATTTTCACACGTCATGCGACATGAGCTCCCAATGTCGGAGCGTTTGTCGCTCCAGTGTGAACCAGGCCTCAAGAGTATGCAATGTCCGTGCAGACAAAAGAGAAACAAGCACCTTATTGAAATCCAGAATGCACATGACATTCCTGGGAAATAAATAACTTAGTATAGGTTTTTCCATAAGGCATGTCTTGCTGTATCAGAATTGCTAAGATGAAAATGCAAATCTCCTCCTCACAATACTGGCTGCCTGACTGTCTCATGTTCTAATGTTAGAGACTTGCACCAGGTCAGGTGATATGTTTTATTTAAGCCAGCAATAATGAGACAATTAGCATTGACAGAAATAATTACTGTATCCTCTTTATCTCAGCACAGATTACCTTTATGGGTTTTTTACACTAGAGGTGCCATCTGAAGAGTGACCTGAATTGGATCACTTTTTAGAGGGGTGTTCACAGGCGGTGAAGAGATATTATGTTGCCTTCTCATCACATGTTTTGACCATTAGAATCTTGCACCACCAGACTACAACCAGAGTGCAGAGTGGTTGCAGCCCCATTAAGTTGAATGGGTTGTGTTCGGTGGGCAGCACTGCCACCTAATAGTCGTATTGCTTTTATTTAGCCTGAGTCAGGAGCAGATGCAGAGTCTAGTCTCGGGAGGGGCACTGCCAGAAAATTTTGCAGGCAATTTGTCGGGGCAATGGCTGAAGCGCATTATTTCTATTATTACATTGTTATATAAAATTAAATAGTTCAACTCACCATAATGCCGAATCAGTGGGAGCCCTGAGTATGTGCCACCGTTGCCTGCCACCAGATGCAGCATGTCACTTGCCACCGATGCCTGCCATCAGATGCAGCATGTCATTTGTCACCGTCGCCTGCCACCAGATGCAGATTTTCACTTGTCACTGTCTCCTGCCACCAGATGGAGATTGTCACTTGTCACTGTCCCCTGCCACCAGATGGAGATTGTCACTTGCCATGTCACTTGTCACATCCCCTGCCACTAGATGTGTATTGTCACTTGCCAGTGTCGCCTGCCACCAGATGCAGATTTTCACTTGTCACTGTCTCCTGCCACCAGATGGAGATTGTCACTTGTCACTGTCCCCTGCCACCAGATGGAGATTGTCACTTGCCATGTCACTTGCCACATCCCCTGCCACCAGATGTGTATTGTCACTTGCCAGTGTCGCCTGCCACAACACGCGGATTGCCACTTGCCAGGGGCTGTGTCCCAGAGTGAGAGAGGGGGGCAGTGAGAGATGATGTAATCTCTCTGCTGCCCACGCCTGCACAGTGATGGCAGTATTCTGTCAGAAGCTGAGCTGCGATGATGCAGGGCAGGCGGTGAGAGATGATGTCATCTCTCTGCTCTCCCGCCCGCTGGTGTCCTGTCAGAAAGCCGCTACCCATCAGAATATGCAACCAAAGTGACGTTGCATTGTGGCCATCTTGGTACACCCGCACTTGTCTGCAGTAAGCCTAGAGTTAGAAGTCGGCATCTGGACATCTTTATACACCCACCGGAGTCTTGCTTTTCACAGTTTTTTTTTTTAACAGTAAACCCTTATATAGTGAAATACAGTATTTAGAAGTCCATAAGACTGTTTTGATGTTTAATTTTAAAAGCAGTGGTGTTCGGTCACATCAGCAAACCTGTGAGATCAGCAGGCTTACCACTGCTTTTAAAATTCAACATCAAAACAGTGTACGAACTGCTAAATACTGTATTTCACTATATAAGTTGAGTTTACTGTTAAAAATAACTGTGAAAAGCAACACTGTGGTGGGTGTATAAAGATGTCCGCTTGCCGACTTATAACTCCAGGCTTATTGCGGACGAGTGCGGGTGTACAAAGATGGCCGCGTCGCAACGTCACTTCAGTTGCATATTCTGATAGAACACCTGCCTTCTGACTCAGTCACATGCCAGTCTGCTCACCAGCCTGACCTCCCGCTGGTCTGCTCACTCACTCACTCACCTGCCTGCTCATCAGCCTGCCTGTCTGCTTGCTCAGTTGCCAGCCTGCTCAGTCACCCACCGGCTCACTGGCTCACTATTTTCTCGGGGGGAGCAATTGCCCCATTGCCCCCCCTGGATCCGCCCCTGGCCTGAGTTAGAACAAACTAAAAGACTTGGGCTTGTTGACAGGTGGAAACAAAGAATCCAGTGGTCTCTCTGCAGATGTCTGAATCTTCTCTTGATGAGTCTGACCTATAGTTCTGCTAACTGGAGAGCTCCAGTTCTGACACATAGAGTCCCAGTACAGAGAAACAGGAATATACTGTAACTGAAGTTCAGCTATACAGAACAGGCCCAGCAGGAAAGCAGCCACCCAGGAGCACTCAAAGCATGAAACAACAGTGTGTCAGTAGAAGTAGGCCTCATATATACTGACAGTAAAGTTCCCAGACAGGGGTCCTTGTTGGTCCATCTTAACTACCTCAACTAATCTGCCTCATTTGATAGCTAGGAGCAAGAACAGGTGTGGGCTCCAAGCTGTCAGACCATGTTGTAACGGACATTTGATGGTTTCTACCAACAATAAGGAACCAATTAGTGCTATTTCTGATAATGTGAGCACCATGACAGCCAATCATGTGTTCACATGCAGGCTGGAGGTTCATTCACAAAGTAAACCTCTTCAGCCAACTGAAGCCACTGCAGCTTGAAGATGGGTCTCTGTTTAATACTGTAATTGTCAAATACAAATACAGAATTAAAAAAAGTTTAAAAGGAAACATTTATAAAACTGTCCACCTATTTCTCCGTCCATCACCCATTAACAAAAAATAAATAAATGGCCAGTCAAGTCAAGTTAATGGCAGGACCTAGATCCCCTGCTGGTGGCACTGTTCTCACTAGAGTGGAAGGTTGAAGTTCCATTGTCAACCAGCGGGTGTCACCCAGCAGCCAGGAGATTCCCAACAATCTGTTTCCAGCTGATGCTGGCTCTGTTGGGAGGGCATTTAGTTCCACCTCTATATTTCCCCCTAGCTCTAGTATTTTGCTTTGCTGCCAGATGCTGCTAGCTTTTTATCCTGTTCCTGATTTTGATTATGCTCTTTGCCTTGTACCTATACCATGAACCCTGCTGCCTTGTTCCTACTCCCCCTTGTTCCTGATCCCAGTTTTGGTTCCCCCTTCCTATGTTCCCTGGACCTCCATTTTTACCCTGCTTTCGATTTGTATATACACTGTATTGTATATAGTCACTTTGCTAGTTAAGCTTTCTGTTACTCTGTTAAGTTGTTTAATTGGGTACTAATTAGGTACTAAGTGACTAATCACTGGGTTTTTGGTTCACTTATATCTTTAGGTTTGCTGGTGTTTGGATGAATTTTGCTTTTAATGTAAATAATCTTTCTTTAAATATATTTATATAGTCTAGTCTCCCAGTTTCCTAGTGTAGCTACACCGATCTGGCCATCCCTGCTGCTGATTCCTGACAGTTAACCAATGCTTACTAACACTGTAAAATCTGGTCTGGACATCTAGGTTTCAATGAATCTCTGGTCACAAAAGGGTTTACAATGTATTTTCTTACACAAAATTGGATTAAGATTCCCTCTTCATCCTTTTTTTCTCCTCAGTTTTCCTGTAAGAAATGTTTTGCAATATTTAAAGTGGTTGGAAACCCTCACTTATACCCAATGAAGTAAATAGCCCCAGATGATACACAGAGAGGAAACAAAGCTCCCTACATAAGTTTTACTTGTATATCTGCTGTCTTCCCCTTTCTTCACTCTTTGGAAAGTGCAGATCGTGTTAGAAATCTTTCTTTCTTCTTTCAGCAGTCTGGGCTTATGCTATGTGAAAGCTGATTGGAGGAAAGGCACCCCCCCCCCCCCCTTTCCACATAGGCAGGGAAACAAAGGAACATGCAGAGCTGTAGTCTGAATAGACAGCTCCCTGCTAATCTGCCTCTAAGCTTCCTCCCTGAAACAAAAATCTAGCTACTGTTTATCAGGTGTCAGAGAACTTGTCAGAAGTGACACATGCTCATAACAGAGGAAAAGAGCACCAGAGAGAAATGGCACTTTGGAGAGAGATAAGTAAACATTACAGATATACAGTATGTGCTTAGGTCAAATCTAATGGTCAACATAGGGATGAGCCAGATGTTCGAGTCAAACGTACATCGGGTGTTCACCCGTTCGCTGAATTTAGAACATTATGGGGCGTTCGTGGGAAATTAGAGTGCCCGCGGAACGCCCCATAATGCACTGCGAGACCGTCAATGCACTGCGATTTGCCATAGCATGCACCTGACCTGTGAGAGACAGAATTGGCCAAAGGCAGGGTGCCTTTGGCCAATCATGGCTCAGGGGGCTAAGTTCACGCCCCACACTATGTAACGCTGCTTACCTAGCAGCCGTACATAGTGTAATGGATGAGAGCAGCAAAATGACATTTCTAAAGGAAAAAATGTAATTTAAACTGCTCGCGGCTATAATGTATTGTTGGATCCTGGCAATATACATACAAATCATTGAAAAAACGTCGGGAGTCCCCCCTCCAGTCCATTACCAGGCCCTTTGGGTCTGGTATGGATATTAAGGGGAACCCTGCACCATTTTTTTTTTAAATGGCGTGGGGTCCCCCCTAAAATCCATACCAGGCCCTTATCCGATCACGCAACCTGGCAGGCCACAGGAAAAGGGGGCGATGAGAGAGCGCCCCACCCCTCCTGAACCGTACCAGGCCACATGCCCTCAACATGGGAAGGGTGCTTTGGGCCCCCCCCCCAAAACACCTTGTCCCCATATTGCAGGTGGGGGGGCTTATCGTAATCTGGAAGGGGCCTCCAGATCCCGCCCCCCCATGTGAATGAGTATCGGGTATATTGTACCCCTACACATTCACCCAAAAAAGTGTAAAAAAAAGTTAAAAAAACAGGATAGTTTTGGACAATTCCCTTATTAAAAAATAAAAAATAAAAAGTGGCCAGCGATGTCCATTCATCTTCATTCACAGCGCCGACGACCCAAGAAAAAAAAAATGAAAAACTCTGCCTCCATGGGAGGCGTCCCACCGACTGCAGCCTTTTTGCGACGACAGCTGGTACAGTTGTGCTCATAAGTTTACATACCCTGGCAGAATTTATGATTTCTTGGCCATTTTTCAGAGAAAATGAATGATAACACAAAAACTTTTCTTTCACTCATGGTTAGTGTTTGGCTGAAGCCATTTATCAATCAACTGTGTTTACTCTTTTTAAATCATAATGACCCTGATCAAAAGTTTACATACCCCAGTTCCTAAAACTGTTTTGCCCCCTTTAAAGTGGATGTATTTTTTTTTTTAATTAAGGCTTGCACCTTGTACAGTATAGGATTTCATGTCATCTGTGCCCAGTCTTGCCACGAAGAGTGAATCCAGCTCTGAGCAGTCCTCTTATCTTTTTTCAGCGAGATAAAAACAGTCAGACCGAGAAATAGATGTCAGTTTCTCCCCCTTGCTGTGAGTGACAGGTGATTTACATATCTCATGCACAAGTGTGAGAGAGGCATTCTGTGTACATTCTGTGTACTTCAGATCCCCTCTCCTTTTTTCTCCAGCTCTCCCAGGATTGGCTGCTCCACACCTCAGCATGATTGGGCATGCTGAAGTAATTTGGTGACTTTCCTGGGTTTTGACTGGATGTTAGTGATCATGGGGCATAATCCACAAGACCAGCAGAAGTTCAGTGTAAGAAATATCGATGCCTGGCCAAGGGGAGTGTAGAGGTTGGTGGGGAGTCTACTGACATCACCAATCCACCCACCGAGCTCCAGACAACAGACCCACCCACAGATTCTGCAGTTTTTCGGGTCTCGTAACAGACAGAGGGGAGACATTTGACAGGTAAGGATACATGCAGGAGGCATCTATATCCTTATAGATCAGCACTATGGCAGTAGTTTAGAAAGGATGAGAGTGGGTTTACATCCACTTTAACATCAATGACAGCTTGAAGTATTTTGTAGTATTTGTGGATGAGGCTCTTTATCTCCTTAGATGGTAAAGCTGCCCATTCCTCTTGGCAAAAAGCCTCCAGTTCTTTTAAATTCTTGGGCTGTCTTGCATGATATGATATTCAGGTCAGGAGTCTGAGATGGCCACTCCAGAACCTTCACTTTATTCTGCTGTAGCCAATGACAGGTCGACTTGGCCTTGTGTTTTGGATCATTGTCATATTGAAATGTCCAAGTACGTCCCATGCACAGCTTCCTGGCTGATGAATGCAAATGTTCCTCCAGTATTTTTGATAACATACTGCATTCATCTTGCCATCAATTTTGACCGAATTTCCTGTGCCTTTGTAGCTCACACATCCCCAAAACATCAGCGATCCACCTTCATGTTTCACAGTAGGAATGGTGTACCGTTTATCATAGGCCTTGTTGACTCCTCTCCAAATGTTGGGTTCACGGCTGTGGCCAAAAAGCAAAATTTTGGTCTCATCACCCCAAATGACTTTGTGCCAGAAGGTTTGAGGCTTGTCTCTGTGCTGTTTGGTGTATTGTAAGAGGAATACTTTGTGGCATTTGACTAGTAATGGCTTTCTTCTGGTAATTCAACCATGAAGCCCATCTTTCTTCAAGTGCCTCCTTATTGTGCATGTTGAAAGAGCCACACCACATGTTTTCAGAGAGTCCTGTATTTCACCTGAAGTTATTTGTGGGTTTTTCTTTGCATCCCAAACAATTTTCCTGGCAGTTGTGGCTGAAATTTTAGTTGGTATACCTGACCGTGGTTTGGTTTCAACAGAACCCCTCATTTTCCACTTCTTGATTAGAGTTTGAACACTGCTGATTGGCATGCTCAATTCCTTGGATATCTTTTTATATCCCTTTCCTGTTTTATACAGTTCAACTACCTTTTCCCGAAGATCCTTTGACAATTCTTTTGCTTTCCTCATGACTCAGAATCAAGAAACGTCAGGGCAGCACTGGATGAAAGATGCAAGGGTCTGTCAGGAGTCCAGAAACTGGACTGTCAGGGTCTGTCAGGCAGTCACACAGCCGGAGTCCGCGGACTAGGCAGGAAGACAGGTGAAGGTCTGGAAAAAAAAAAAAAACACCAAGTGGTTTACAACCGCTTTAAGTGATATCAGGTCCGAAAAAAAACAAAAAAAAAAAAACACCCAGTGGTTTACAACCGCTTCAAGTGATATGTAATTGAATGTCCAAGTGCAGTAACCAAAAATAACCAATTCCTTTTTTTTTTTACTTTTACTGACAGATTTACCTGTACATTTCGTTATAAAATGCACAAACCTGTGGCATACATAGGGGGGACAACAAAACAATACTCCTGCGCTCTGATGTCTTGGTGTATGCGGGGCGTGTCGATCATTCCTCAGTAAACAGGCAACACTTTAGGAATCTTGCAGCCCTCCTCAGAACTATGGGTGTTCATACAACTGTAAAAAAACAAAAAACAGGAGGGCGCACCGACCTAGTGTATTACCAGATAAAATCTTTATTAAAATGTATAAAAACAGCAATGGTCCTACTCACAAGCAGAGCGTTAAAATGAGCTTTTTCTAGTGACCAGCCTGAATCATAGGACGACTGAAGTTAAAACTCGATGACCAGGGAGATAGATGGTACCTCAAATGTGCTGGACGGCTGACGCGTTTCCGGGGCGCACCCCTTTCTTCAGAGCCTACACAGCTTGTGGTATCCTATTCTCATGGATAACCCCACACATATAGATATACACACACTCATGTCCACCAAGGAGGCCCCGACCCATCGTCCCCACCCCAATAGGCCCCGCCCCTACAAACTCCACCCCCAGAGGTGTGTCTCATGATTAACCCATAGGGGTGAATCAGAAATTAAATATAATTCGACATGCTATGTGACACCAATTGTGCACTAGAGTAAAACAAATCATTTCACATCATAGATACATATAAAATAGTGGTGGAGGATAGAGGTTCAAATTCAAAGGACCAGTGTGCCACTAATGATCAAAATACTCCTAGCAAACTTGTACCCAAACCCCCACTGATCCCGCATCACAGGGTGACCAGGTAGGCTAGTAGTATACAACAGATATGTAACAAGCATCTAATTGTGCCCGAATGAACCGCTTACCGTATGCAGCAGGGGCCAACAGTAGATGCAAAGGTGTCCAATGATCTGCCAGTGGGAGAGATGCATCTAGGATTCCACTCACTGCATCCTATACCTAACCTTCTATTAAGGGAGTGAGGCACATTCGGAGCTTTGGACTAGAAGTGCGGGTGTTACAAACTTTTCCACCCGCACTTCCTGTTTGTCAGTGGTGCGGCCTGATTGGGCGAATGCCAGGCCTCGATCTGGATGCCGAGTCGGAAGTGCGGGTGTGTTTGCGTTCCACCCGCAACTTCCGGTAGCACTACAGTGAATGCGCTCGCCCCTCCTATCACTCCTAGGGGCGGAGTGCAGAGGAGGCTTGTCCAAAGCATGGAATGGGTCGCAATTGCCTAGAGGTGTGGGTGTCACTAGCGTGTCTACCCGCACTTCCGGTCGCGTCCCTGTTTGTCTATAGCACAGCCTGATTAGGCAAATACTAGGCCTCGATCTGGATGCTAAACTGGAAGTGCGGGTGTGTTTGCGTTCCACCCGCAATTTCCGGTGAAACCACAGTGTACACACCCGCTCCTCCTATCACTCTTAGGGGCGGAGTGTAAAGGAGGCCTGTCCAATGACAAGGAGAAAAAAAAAAAAAAGGGGGGGGGGAGAGAGGAGCCTCCTCCATGCACACACGCACATTGCACACCCATACAAAGGATCCACAGATACGTACAGTGGGTCTAGTACATAGGAAAACTCCTACCTGGTTTCTTTGCCAAAAACATTCCCCCATCACCAAAGTGAATTTGTGGGAAACAACATTGATGGACTATCTCCATGGATAAAATAACTTTGTGGGACAAAGGTCCCATTTATCCCCACTGCCCCACAATTATTTGCCGTGAGGAAAAGGGATACACGTAAATCTCTCCCCACATGTACTTATGCAAAACACTCCCACAGATGATACATGGTGGACCCACTGTACGCTGGACCTACCAAATGAACCACGCCGTATAAATATTATTAATGGAGTTGAACAAGCAACCCTTGAACTACACTCTACCAAGAAGCACCCACATAGTGTAGGGTGCCAGTGGCGTGGACCCTAGTAGGTCCAGAAGATGTCACATGAACCTGAATAAACCAGCTGTAAATATGATGTGCATTATAGCATTGCAAAAATGATAAACAAAAAAGAAAACAAATTATTATTATTAATTATTATCAACAATAATAATCATGTTCCCAATATTAAATATAAACCCCAAAGGACCCAAAAAGCCTTAAAACTCTCTCTTCTAAATCCTAAGCCTACTAGAAATATTCTCTTTATGTACCCTGGCATGCACGACCAATCAACTTGTACTAATGGTGTGAAGTTCAATTCCCTCGTTGAGGCCCTGCGGGGCCAAAGTCCCCAAGGTGAAGATCCAGAAAGCTTCTCTCTTACATAAAATCTGATATTTCTTGCCACTATCTAAATTGCTAGGTATAGCTTCTATGCCAAAAACCTTCAGACCATCTATGCTACTGTCATGTAGTTCCTTGAAATGTCTCGGAACTGAACACTTGTCCTTTTCCGTGGTGATGCTACTCCTGTGTTCGTTCATCCTGGTTCTCATTGGTCGACATGTACGGCCAATGTACATAAGGCCACAAGGGCAGATTAGACCATAGATGATAAATGGGGTACCACAGTTAATAAACTGTCTGATCTTATGACTTCTCCCATCTACTCCAATCACCTCTTTCTTCCTGTGGCACATATGTGTACAATTGCCGCAAATGCCACTTCCACATCTATAGGAACCTTTCTGGTCAAAGATAGTGGTCCAGGTGTTATTCAGTCCTTTGTTCTTGTTGTTCTTTTTGACCCTACTTGGGGCAATCGTATTTCGCAAATCTCTCGGTCTTCTAAATACCAAATTGGGATGGGGCGGGAGACTCAGAAAGGGATCTGATTCCAGAATTTTCCAGTTCTTCTTGAAGATCTTTTGGATCGTCGGTACTTTATTATTGTACCTCGTGCAGAACCTTGTTTGCGCTGGTTCATTTTTCTCCCGTTTCGTTTTTATTTCATCAATATCTCCATACAAGTGTAGAAATTTTTGGAAGGCTTCCTCTATATGTCCTTCCTCGTAGCCCTTCTCTTTGAATTTATTCTTCAAAATCAGACTTTGATCTTCATAGTCCTTTTTTCGAGAACAGGTGCGCCTAAGCCGACAGAACTGACCGAATGGAATATTCCGGATCCATCTTGGGTGATGGTGACTCTGAGCATGTAGGTATGAATTGCCTGCGCTAGGTTTAAAGTGCGTTCTTGAATAGATGACACCATATTCGTCGGCCCTCAATTCCAGATCCAGGAAAACTAGGAGTTCTTCGTCTACTACATGGGTGAATGAAATTCCGAAAGGGTTATTGGCACAATGTGTCAGAAATCCATCGAGTTCTTCATCACTCCCATTCCAGATAATAAGGATATCATCTATATACCGAGAGTACAAAACTAAATTTTTCCCAAAGGGGTTGTTCGCCCAAATGTATTGGAGTTCCCAATACCCCATAAAGAGATTTGCGTAGCTTGGTGCAAACCTTGCCCCCATCGCCGTACCCCTCACCTGTCTGTAGAAGCAGTCCATGAACGTAAAGTAATTATGAGTCAAGGTGAATTCAATGCACTCAAAAATAAATTGTGCCTGTTGTGGGTTAAACGTGTGGGCTTTCGCTAGATAGTATTCGGTGGCTCGAAGGCCAAATAGATGCTGGATAGATGTATATAAAGATGCTACATCCAATGATAGCCATCTATAGCCCTTCTCCCACTTATAATTAGCTAGTATCTCCAGAGCATGGCCTGAATCTTTGATGAATGATGGTAAGGTAATCACTATATTTTGTAGGAAGTGATCAATGTAGCTCCCCAGATTACTGGTTAGACTGTCAATGCCCGCAACAATGGGTCTGCCTGGAGGTTTTTCTATATCTTTGTGAATCTTGGGAATATGGTAGAAATGGGGGACAACCGGATGTTTTGAGTATAAAAATTCATACTCATTCTTTGTTAAAATCTTGCTCGATAACGCCCTATCCAGAAGTAGGTCCAGCGTACAGTGGGTCCACCATGTATCATCTGTGGGAGTGTTTTGCATAAGTACATGTGGGGAGAGATTTACGTGTATCCCTTTTCCTCACGGCAAATAATTGTGGGGCAGTGGGGATAAATGGGACCTTTGTCCCACGAAGTTATTTTATCCATGGAGATAGTCCATCAATGTTGTTTCCCACAAATTCACTTTGGTGATGGGGGAATGTTTTTGGCAAAGAAACCAGGTAGGAGTTTTCCTATGTACTAGACCCACTGTACGTATCTGTGGATCCTTTGTATGGGTGTGCAATGTGCGTGTGTGCATGGAGGAGGCTCCTCTCTCCCCCCCCCTTTTTTTTTTCTCCTTGTCATTGGACAGGCCTCCTTTACACTCCGCCCCTAAGAGTGATAGGAGGAGCGGGTGTGTACACTGTGGTTTCACCGGAAATTGCGGGTGGAACGCAAACACACACGCACTTCCAGTTTAGCATCCAGATCGAGGCCTGGTATTTGCCTAATCAGGCTGTGCTATAGACAAACAGGGACGCGACCGGAAGTGCGGGTAGACACGCTAGTGACACCCACACCTCTAGGCAATTGCGACCCATTCCATGCTTTGGACAAGCCTCCTCTGCACTCCGCCCCTAGGAGTGATAGGAGGGGCAAGCGCATTCACTGTAGTGCTACCGGAAGTTGCGGGTGGAACGCAAACACACCCGCACTTCCGACTCGGCATCCAGATCGAGGCCTGGCATTCGCCCAATCAGGCCGCACCACTGACAAACAGGAAGTGCGGGTGGAAAAGTTTGTAACACCCGCACTTCTAGTCCAAAGCTCCGAATGTGCCTCTCTCCCTTAATAGAAGGTTAGGTATAGGATGCAGTGAGTGGAATCCTAGATGCATCTCTCCCACTGGCAGATCATTGGACACCTTTGCATCTACTGTTGGCCCCTGCTGCATACGGTAAGCGGTTCATTCGGGCACAATTAGATGCTTGTTACATATCTGTTGTATACTACTAGCCTACCTGGTCACCCTGTGATGCGGGATCAGTGGGGGTTTGGGTACAAGTTTGCTAGGAGTATTTTGATCATTAGTGGCACACTGGTCCTTTGAATTTGAACCTCTATCCTCCACCACTATTTTATATGTATCTATGATGTGAAATGATTTGTTTTACTCTAGTGCACAATTGGTGTCACATAGCATGTCGAATTATATTTAATTTCTGATTCACCCCTATGGGTTAATCATGAGACACACCTCTGGGGGTGGAGTTTGTAGGGGCGGGGCCTATTGGGGTGGGGACGATGGGTCGGGGCCTCCTTGGTGGACATGAGTGTGTGTATATCTATATGTGTGGGGTTATCCATGAGAATAGGATACCACAAGCTGTGTAGGCTCTGAAGAAAGGGGTGCGCCCCGGAAACGCGTCAGCCGTCCAGCACATTTGAGGTACCATCTATCTCCCTGGTCATCGAGTTTTAACTTCAGTCGTCCTATGATTCAGGCTGGTCACTAGAAAAAGCTCATTTTAACGCTCTGCTTGTGAGTAGGACCATTGCTGTTTTTATACATTTTAATAAAGATTTTATCTGGTAATACACTAGGTCGGTGCGCCCTCCTGTTTTTTGTTTTTTTACAGTTGTATGAACACCCATAGTTCTGAGGAGGGCTGCAAGATTCCTAAAGTGTTGCCTGTTTACTGAGGAATGATCGACACGCCCCGCATACACCAAGACATCAGAGCGCAGGAGTATTGTTTTGTTGTACTTTTTTCTTGATTTGGGGACTCCTGCTGCTAGGTGTAGTAGTGTGCGGTGTGGCAAGCAGCAAATATTACTGAATAATGGTATTGTCCATAGAAGAAAGGCAGCTAAGAAGGGCTTCATTGGCAAAAGGCTTCCTGAATAGTGTTGATAATTACGAACAGCAACTGGAAGGACTAGACGTCATCAGCGATGAGAATACTCTACAGAGTAGAGAGGAGAAGATGGTATCAGCATTCTACAAACTAAAACATCTTTTGGAGAATGAAATGACTCAGTGGTGGGACATTGTGTTATTGCAAAAATACCTAGAGGTTAATAGGATACCTAGAGGTCTAAGGTTGAATAAGTTATGTAATTTTTTAGATGTAGATATTGGCCAAGAATGGGTTAAAGAAATGAGGCTGTTTAATAGGACTTGGTTAGTAATGATCATTAGGCAAAGAGAGCGGAATTTGTCGAATATTAAAATTGATATCACTAATATACAAGAAGAACTCTTGACCTATATGGATTTAGAAGCATTCTCAGTATGGGATAATAAGATAAACAAACAAACAACAGATTATGAGGCAGAATTGATAGTCCGCAAATCAGGTAAATTCGAGAGAGACAGGCTAGATTATACTTCTGGACGGGAGTTCAATTGGAGGAGGGACAAGAATGCATTACCCCCTGGAGAGGAAGAAGATGGGCCAATGGGGAGGGAGCGAGAGCATTCTGGGCAAGAATATAGGCCGGAAGTGAGAGAGAGGGAGTCCAGGAACCAGAATCATTATCACGATAGAACCAATGCTCACTTCAAGGAAAGAAATAAGAGTCATGAGAACGTAAATAGAAATAGGAATGGACGTTGGTATAAGAATAGGAATAGAAACAATACAAATAAAAATAAAAATAAAAACAGAAATATATATAAGAACATAAACAATACAAGGAAAACTAAGGATCACTCACCCAATACACCAACTTGGTCTAGTGTACATGAGGATTTCCCTCCTCCGTTGAAGCAAAGGAGTCCCTTGTTGGAACAAAATAAGATCCCTGTACAGGCGAAAGAGGGACAAGGAACTGATGGTCTTCAGATACGGAATGATGACCCGTCCAAGAATCAAATATCGGTCAGGGAATGTTCATTACGGGTCGAAACAACGGTTCCCCTAACGGAAGAGTATTCAATTCCTGGTGGTGCAGGGAAACAACAGGAGCACGACATTAATCTAGGGCCCAAGAACACAATGCAATCAGGAGATAAAAGTATGGGAAATGGAAACGTGGAACCTAATAAAGATGACTTTTCTTTTTTTGGGAAAGGAGCTGCGGGGACAACAAAACCCGCAGCGCCGAAAACTTTAACAACCAGATCTTTAACCCCCCCGAACACCAGAAGACTAAGAAACCAACAAGGAGAGGCCAGAGAGGTGGCAAGAAATCAAAGAAGAGAACAGAGATGATAGAAAATCATTCTACCATCAAAATATACAACCTCTCTAATTGCGTGTTCTCTGAAAAAGAGCTTGATTTGCTTAGAAGGGGCCTCAATTATGCCCCGGAAAGCCCTCCGAATTTGTTTGAACTGTTCATCGACCTGAATAAATTCATACGTAACCTCACGGTGAAGCGTCACTTCAGGCTCAAGGAAATCAATGGTCAAAGTACTGAGAACTTAGAAACAACAACTTCGACCTTTGGGGATATATCTGAGGATACAGGCATGTTGGAGATCCTAGAGGAATTATATGAAGAAGGCGGCTTGGAACCTCTAAATGAGTCGTTTGCCTTGCCGAGTGAGGAAGCTACTAGACATACAGACTTCAGACCAAAATCTAGCTTTTATCCACATTGGAGTAAGGGGAACTTCATCTCCACCTTCTATGAAGTTGTCATGCGTGAATTCAGAAAAATGTGTGGTGACAGAAGCCGCAAATACAATAAGGGCTATGAGGTTGGTATCGAAGCCCCCCTGAGTAGCCTGAAGAATAATCTTGAGATCATAATCAGGAAGGCAGACAAGGGAGGTGGCCTGGTTATACAGGATAGAGATCAATACCTGGAAGAAGCCCTTAGGTTGTTAGGGGATACTGACACCTACGAGAGACTACATTGGGATCCAACGGTAGAGTACAATGGAGATTTGAAAAAACTTCTGGATAGGGCGTTATCGAGCAAGATTTTAACAAAGAATGAGTATGAATTTTTATACTCAAAACATCCGGTCGTCCCCCATTTCTACCATATTCCCAAGATTCACAAAGATATAGAAAAACCTCCAGGCAGACCCATTGTTGCGGGCATTGACAGTCTAACCAGTAATCTGGGGAGCTACATTGATCACTTCCTACAAAATATAGTGATTACCTTACCATCATTCATCAAAGATTCAGGCCATGCTCTGGAGATACTAGCTAATTATAAGTGGGAGAAGGGCTATAGATGGCTATCATTGGATGTAGCATCTTTATATACATCTATCCAGCATCTATTTGGCCTTCGAGCCACCGAATACTATCTAGCGAAAGCCCACACGTTTAACCCACAACAGGCACAATTTATTTTTGATTGCATTGAATTCACCTTGACTCATAATTACTTTACGTTCATGGACTGCTTCTACAGACAGGTGAGGGGTACGGCGATGGGGGCAAGGTTTGCACCAAGCTACGCAAATCTCTTTATGGGGTATTGGGAACTCCAATACATTTGGGCGAACAACCCCTTTGGGAAAAATTTAGTTTTGTACTCTCGGTATATAGATGATATCCTTATTATCTGGAATGGGAGTGATGAAGAACTCGATGGATTTCTGACACATTGTGCCAATAACCCTTTCGGAATTTCATTCACCCATGTAGTAGACGAAGAACTCCTAGTTTTCCTGGATCTGGAATTGAGGGCCGACGAATATGGTGTCATCTATTCAAGAACGCACTTTAAACCTAGCGCAGGCAATTCATACCTACATGCTCAGAGTCACCATCACCCAAGATGGATCCGGAATATTCCATTCGGTCAGTTCTGTCGGCTTAGGCGCACCTGTTCTCGAAAAAAGGACTATGAAGATCAAAGTCTGATTTTGAAGAATAAATTCAAAGAGAAGGGCTACGAGGAAGGACATATAGAGGAAGCCTTCCAAAAATTTCTACACTTGTATGGAGATATTGATGAAATAAAAACGAAACGGGAGAAAAATGAACCAGCGCAAACAAGGTTCTGCACGAGGTACAATAATAAAGTACCGACGATCCAAAAGATCTTCAAGAAGAACTGGAAAATTCTGGAATCAGATCCCTTTCTGAGTCTCCCGCCCCATCCCAATTTGGTATTTAGGAGACCGAGAGATTTGCGAAATACGATTGCCCCAAGTAGGGTCAAAAAGAACAACAAGAACAAAGGACTGAATAACACCTGGACCACTATCTTTGACCAGAAAGGTTCCTATAGATGTGGAAGTGGCATTTGCGGCAATTGTACACATATGTGCCACAGGAAGAAAGAGGTGATTGGAGTAGATGGGAGAAGTCATAAGATCAGACAGTTTATTAACTGTGGTACCCCATTTATCATCTATGGTCTAATCTGCCCTTGTGGCCTTATGTACATTGGCCGTACATGTCGACCAATGAGAACCAGGATGAACGAACACAGGAGTAGCATCACCACGGAAAAGGACAAGTGTTCAGTTCCGAGACATTTCAAGGAACTACATGACAGTAGCATAGATGGTCTGAAGGTTTTTGGCATAGAAGCTATACCTAGCAATTTAGATAGTGGCAAGAAATATCAGATTTTATGTAAGAGAGAAGCTTTCTGGATCTTCACCTTGGGGACTTTGGCCCCGCAGGGCCTCAACGAGGGAATTGAACTTCACACCATTAGTACAAGTTGATTGGTCGTGCATGCCAGGGTACATAAAGAGAATATTTCTAGTAGGCTTAGGATTTAGAAGAGAGAGTTTTAAGGCTTTTTGGGTCCTTTGGGGTTTATATTTAATATTGGGAACATGATTATTATTGCTGATAATAATTAATAATAATAATTTGTTTTCTTTTTTGTTTATCATTTTTGCAATGCTATAATGCACATCATATTTACAGCTGGTTTATTCAGGTTCATGTGACATCTTCTGGACCTACTAGGGTCCACACCACTGGCACCCTACACTATGTGGGTGCTTCTTGGTAGAGTGTAGTTCAAGGGTTGCTTGTTCAACTCCATTAATAATATTTATACGGCGTGGTTCATTTGGTAGGTCCAGCGTACAGTGGGTCCACCATGTATCATCTGTGGGAGTGTTTTGCATAAGTACATGTGGGGAGAGATTTACGTGTATCCCTTTTCCTCACGGCAAATAATTGTGGGGCAGTGGGGATAAATGGGACCTTTGTCCCACGAAGTTATTTTATCCAGGGAGATAGTCCATCAATGTTGTTTCCCACAAATTCACTTTGGTGATGGGGGAATGTTTTTGGCAAAGAAACCAGGTAGGAGTTTTCCTATGTACTAGACCCACTGTACGTATCTGTGGATCCTTTGTATGGGTGTGCAATGTGCGTGTGTGCATGGAGGAGGCTCCTCTCTCCCCCCCCCTTTTTTTTTTTTCTCCTTGTCATTGGACAGGCCTCCTTTACACTCCGCCCCTAAGAGTGATAGGAGGAGCGGGTGTGTACACTGTGGTTTTACCGGAAATTGCGGGTGGAACGCAAACACACCCGCACTTCCAGTTTAGCATCCAGATCGAGGCCTGGTATTTGCCTAATCAGGCTGTGCTATAGACAAACAGGGACGCGACCGGAAGTGCGGGTAGACACGCTAGTGACACCCACACCTCTAGGCAATTGCGACCCATTCCATGCTTTGGACAAGCCTCCTCTGCACTCCGCCGCTAGGAGTGATAGGAGGGGCGAGCGCATTCACTGTAGTGCTACCGGAAGTTGCGGGTGGAACGCAAACACACCCGCACTTCCGACTCGGCATCCAGATCGAGGCCTGGCATTCGCCCAATCAGGCCGCACCACTGACAAACAGGAAGTGCGGGTGGAAAAGTTTGTAACACCCGCACTTCTAGTCCAAAGCTCCGAATGTGCCTCTCTCCCTTAATAGAAGGTTAGGTATAGGATGCAGTGAGTGGAATCCTAGATGCATCTCTCCCACTGGCAGATCATTGGACACCTTTGCATCTACTGTTGGCCCCTGCTGCATACGGTAAGTGGTTCATTCGGGCACAATTAGATGCTTGTTACATATCTGTTGTATACTACTAGCCTACCTGGTCACCCTGTGATGCGGGATCAGTGGGGGTTTGGGTACAAGTTTGCTAGGAGTATTTTGATCATTAGTGGCACACTGGTCCTTTGAATTTGAACCTCTATCCTCCACCACTATTTTATATGTATCTATGATGTGAAATGATTTGTTTTACTCTAGTGCACAATTGGTGTCACATAGCATGTCGAATTATATTTAATTTCTGACTCACCCCTATGGGTTAATCATGAGACACACCTCTGGGGGTGGAGTTTGTAGGGGCGGGGCCTATTGGGGTGGGGACGATGGGTCGGGGCCTCTTTGGTGGACATGAGTGTGTGTATATCTATATGTGTGGGGTTATCCATGAGAATAGGATACCACAAGCTGTGTAGGCTCTGAAGAAAGGGGTGCGTCCCGGAAACGCGTCAGCCGTCCAGCACATTTGAGGTACCATCTATCTCCCTGGTCATCGAGTTTTAACTTCAGTCGTCCTATGATTCAGGCTGGTCACTAGAAAAAGCTCATTTTAACGCTCTGCTTGTGAGTAGGACCATTGCTGTTTTTATACATTTTAATAAAGATTTTATCTGGTAATACACTAGGTCGGTGCGCCCTCCTGTTTTTTGTTTTTATACATAGGGGGGTGCAGACTGCACCAGATACTGGCACTGTGGGGGTGCTGGCTAGTTCTTCATCAATTTTTACTTTGTGCTGCACCATGCATGTCACTGCAGTGCTGCTTCTGCCTGTCTGATAACTGTCAGCTGCTTCTGCACTGTCTGAACTGAAGATTGGGGGGGAGTTGTATTGAGGGGTAGAGTTGGAAACCATCTATACTGGGGAAGGTCTGTACTGGGGGTTTAGGCTGGGAGGAAGGGTCTCTGCTGGGGAAGATCTTTGCTTGGTGGGGGTCTGTACTGAGGGGTTAAGCTGGGGGGATCTATACTGAAGGGTCTGTACAAAGGGGGCAGAGGGGGTTTGGCTGGAAGAAGGGGTCATTACTGGCAGAGGGGAGAGGGGGGGCTGTATTGTGGATAAGGCTGGGAGGCAGCTGTACTGGGGAGTCTGTACTAATGAGATCTGTACGGGGGATCTATACTGAGGGGTTGGGCTGAAAGGGGGTCTGTACTGGAGCACTCTGTATTGAGGGGTTGGGCTGGGGAGGGTCCGTACTGGGGGTATTGTACTGAGGAGTGAGGCTGGGCGGGGATCTGTAGTGGGGCAGCCTGTACTGAGGGCTTAGGCTGGGAGGATGGTATGTACTGAGGTGGTGAGAAAATGCAGGGCTGTGGGGGAAGGTCTGTACTTGGGGGAGATTGGACTTCTCTCCAAACAAATCACATAACTACTTTTCAAAACCATTCAACTATTTTTATATTTTATAGCGTTAATGACAGCTATAGTCAAATGTATAGTATTATTTTTTTGGGTGAGCGAGACTTCAGTATAACATGCATAGGCACTGAAATAACTATATCTTTATTATAAATATAAATTCACATATCTTCATGTTATTTTTGTATTGTCCTTACAATTTTTTTTTTTTTTTGATTATGTGAAATGTTTTGCTTGCTCCACAGTTGTCTATGTATAAACAGAAGCTCTTCTTTGTACTCCCAAAAGAAATTAGTTAGTATAACCAGTTCCTGTTAATTAAACCCTGCATGAACTATCCATCCAATATTGGCAACCCTTGTAAAAATATTTTGCTGTTATGGAAACATATGTATAAACATAATTTTCCATTGACGTATGCAAAGAAAATACCAGCAATTTCAAATATTGTAGTATTAAAAAAATAAAAATCATGTAACTGGAGCATTAAAATGCAATTCGGACTGCAGACTTGCATGCATATGACTGTAGTGAACTAAGATAACCTAAAAATATGAAACATTTGTTGTAGTGGCACAAAATGTTTCCAGTAGGGATGAGCTTCGTGTTCGAATCGAACCCATGTTCGTCTCGAACATCGGCTGTTCGCCGAATTGCGAACATTATGGGCCGTTCGCGCCAAATTCGAGTGGCGCGTCACGGCCCATTATTCACTGTGGCATCGCATTGCATTGCTGGCTGATGATTGGCCAAGCATGCACTATGACCCGCATGCTTTGGCCAATCACAGCGCAGAAAAAACGGAGAGCCGTAATTGGCCAAAGCCAGGGTGGCTTTGACCAATTATGGCTCAGGGGGTTTAGTACACGCCCCACACTATATAAGGCTGCCAGCTTGGCGGCTTTGTGTAGTGTGTTGGAGTTGTTTAATGAGAGATTACAGAGACAGACAGTGTCATTTATATTGAGTTAGAGCAGGCAGGTGAGTCAGTTAGCTGCAGTTACAGTGTGTAGAGGATATATATGTGTAGCGGCCTCACTCTCTTTCTCTATCAGTTATACGGCTGTTGTCTAGGGGTACCTGAGAGAGAGAGTGCAGGAACACTACGCCAAGCTCTCACCTCGTATGTGTATGAGGGTTGAGCAAAGTCACTTAAATTACCTTCGGGTCTGTTCTCTGCATACGGAGCCTCTGTTTCTTCCGTGGAGATGTGTCTACCAGTAATAGAGCCCCACACCATTAAAAGTCCAACACTCTTTTATTTCTCCATTTGCCAGGATGAACATAATCAGTTGAACTCTTGTAACAGACAGACAGGG
This sequence comes from Rana muscosa, assembly GCA_029206835.1. NCBI lineage: Eukaryota > Metazoa > Chordata > Amphibia > Anura > Ranidae > Rana > Rana muscosa. The sequence goes on along the minus strand of CM055122.1, from coordinate 59,291,528 downwards.
GTGTGGAGGCGAGTAGGCCCAGGCACAAATGAACTCTCCTATTCCTTTTGCGTGCAAATTGGCTTGGCGCACGGTCTCTGCCACTGACCGTGAAGTTGGTAGCTGCCACCTACCGAGTGAACTGTTGCAGCCCCTGCCACAGGCCTGGATGTAACGGTCTCTGCCACCGACCTTAGAACATGGACCACCTTCTGTGTGAATACAACCTCTGTTTGGAAAGAACATCCATTCCGACGGTCTCCGGAGGCCCTGTCCCGGCATTGGCAATATGCTGCATCAGATCTACAGGAAGGTCACCTGCACGGTCCGTTACGCCTGGATTCAGGTACCCGATACTGTGGGCACCTTAGGACGATTCCTCCCGGGCGGGACCCAGTGGAAGAAGCTGGGCCCCAGGCCTGAATGATGTACCTCACCCCAGACTGAGGGTGTCTGGGGTGACTCCCGAACTCCATGTGTCCAGGCCTAGGCTGCCTGGACACCGACCGCGGACAGCAGCCCTCAGGCTGAAGGTGCCTGGGGCTCGGACCCCATGGCAAAGATGTCCGCCCCCTTATACCCTCTCCCAGCAAGCACGGCGGGTTCCCCGCCCCGCCGTACAACTGCTGCGAGAGGCCACAAAGGGTACGGCACTGCAGTGATGGTTCAACCCCGGCCCAAAGTGACAGCACCACCTGCTGGGTCGCAGGGAACTAGACATCACTGATGTCTTCACCCGAATTAAACATTCTGAAAAGTACATACCCGCTACATATGCATCCTAGGTGTTGTATATATATTTATACACTGTATTCAGTTTAGCTAGATCCGTTCCTGTTATTCTCTATACTGTGACAGGCAGGCGATTGTGCTAGCTGCAGTGTTTCACTTAGTGTACTGTGTGCTTTGCATAGCGTTCACCTAAAGCTTACCTGAATACAGTTAGTGACTAATAGTGGTGTTCTCATAATTAAACCACAGGCAGAGAGCTGCAAGTATTTTCAGTCAGTGTACTGTGTCCCTCTGTGCACAGTTTTCACCTAAAACTAACTGAAGACAATTGCTGCTTTCCCCATACTAATACCACAGCAGGCAGTTGATTCTGCTACATTATCAGTACAGATATATATATATATATATATATATATATATATATATATATATACACAGTGGGTACGGAAAGTATTCAGACCCCCTTAAATTTTTCACTCTATATTGCAGCCATTTTCTAAAATCATGTAAGTTCATTTGTTTCCCTCAATGTACACACAGCACCCCATATTGACAGAAAAACACAGAATTGTTGACATTTTTGGAGGTTTATTAAAAAAGAAAAACTGAAATATCACATGGTCCTAAGTATTCAGACCCTTTGCTGTGACACTCATATATTTAACTCTACACCTTCAATTGAGTCCAGCTGTGTTTGATTATCCTGATTGGACTTGATTAGGAAAGCCACACACCTGTCTATATAAGACCTTACAGCTCGAAGTGCATGTCAGAGCAAATGAGAATCATGAGGTCAAATGAACTGCCTGAAGAGCTCAGAGACAGAATTGTGGCAAGGCACAGATCTGGCCAAGGTTACAAAAAAAATTCTGCTGCACTTAAGGTTCCTAAGAGCACAGTGGCCTCCATAATGCTTAAATGGAAGACATTTGGGATGAACAGAACCCTTTCTAGAGCTGGCCGTCCGGCCAAACTGAGCTATCGGGGGAGAAGAGCCTTGGTGAGAGAGGTATAGAAGAACCCAAAGATTACTGTGGCTGAGCTCCAGAGATGCAGTCGGGAGATGGGAGAAAGTTGTAGAAAGTCAACCATCACTGCAGCCCTCCACCAGTCGGGGCTTTATGGCAGAGTGGCCCGACGGAAGCCTCTCCTCAGTGCAAGACACATGAAAGCCTGCATGGAGTTTGCTAAGAAAAACACCTGAAGGACTCGAAGATGGTGAGAAATAAGATTCTCTGGTCTGATGAGACCAAGATAGAACTTTTTGGCTTTAATTATAAGCGGTATGTGTGGAGAAACCCAGGCACTGCTCATCACCTGTCTAATACAGTCCCAACAGTGAAGCATGGTGGTGGCAGCATCATGCTGTGGGGGTGTTTTTCAGCTGCAGGGACAGGACGACTAGTTGCAATCGAGGGAAAGATGAATGCAGCCAAGTAAAGGGATATCCTGGACAAAAACCTTCTCTAGAGTGCTCAGGACCTCAGACTGGGCTGAAGGTTTACCTTCCAACAAGACAATGACCCTAAGCACACAGCTAAAATAACGAAGGAGTGGCTTCACAACAACTCCGTGACTGTTCTTGAATGGCCCAGCCAGAGCCCTGACTTAAACCCAATTGAGCATCTCTGGAGAGACCTAAAAATGGCTATCCACCAACGTTTACCATCCAACCTGACAGAACTGGAGAGGATCTGCAAGGAGGAATGGCAGAAGATCCCCAAATCCAGGTGTGAAAAACTTGTCGCATCTTTCCCTAAAAGACTGATGGCTGTATTAGATCAAAAGGGTGCTTCTACTAAATACTGAGCAAAGGGTCTGAATACTTAGGACCATGTGATATTTCAGTTTTTCTTTTTTAATAAATCTCCAAAAATGTCAACAATTCTGTGTTTTTCTGTCAATATGGGGTGCTGTGTGTACATTAATGAGGAAAAAAATGAACTTAAATGATTTTAGCAAATGGCTGCAATATAACAAAGAGTGAAAAATGTAAGGAGGTCTGAATACTTTCCGTACCTACTGTATATATACATCCCACCTTTCTGCAGCTACATCTCACTGCAGGCCATTAGTATGTCTGGAAGGCAAACAAGGAGAGGCAGACAGTCACGAGGCAATAAAAGAGGGCGAGCAGGCTCTGTGTCTAGAGGCAACAGTGCTGCTGGTCATGGACATGGTGCATCCTCATCAGCACGTGACCGTGGGACACGCTTGTCCTTCTTTTCGGCAGCTTGCCAAGTTGAGCCGTAACATGCCCAAGACTTGGTAGAGTGGATAACCAAGCCGTCCTCATCTTCCTCGTCCTCTCTCACCCAGGCTCAGGGTACTTTGTCTGGCAAAGCAGCTGCCAAAGCGGCCTCTTCCCTCGGCTCAATGGCATCAGTCACTCCTTCCCTAGCCCCACCATGTCCTCTTGAGGAGTCCCCCGAACTGTTTGAGCACAGAGTTAGGTACATGCTCCTGGAGGATGCCCAGCATTTTCAAGGCTCCGATGATGGAACCAAGCTGGAGGAAGGCAGTAACGTGAGCCCAGAGAGAGGGGGTAGTAACGTGAGTCCAGAGAGAGGGGGTTTTAAAAGAAAATGGGTTGGGACTTTGTATGAGACCATGGCTATCCAGCACACAGGTCTCCATCCCTAATTACATGGCAAAAAAGCAGTGGGACTTTGTATGAAACACAACACTAGGGCAGGATGAGTCAGTCAATATAAAGTAAGCAGATAATTTTATTGACATATTTTTGGGGCATATTGCATAGAATGACATCGATATTAAATCAATAAGTATGATACAATGTAGGATAAAAATTATTTGTATATCACATTATAGTAAAATGGTAGTATAATATACAAAGTAACACATGATCAACCTTGATATCGGCAGTAAACCCAAAAACAAGACATGGTAGCATATAATAAAAAATTGCTGACTCAAGCAATTAAATCCCATTGTGACCATATGGTTGCTGTGATGTGACATCAAATATGAAATCTCTACGCGTTTCGTGAAGTAGTATCCACTCATCAGGAGCAGTTAATTGGGGACACCTATAATGTATAATGGATAATAATCTTAGTTAATGGTAATTAACTAAGACAGGAAGAGGGGAAACAATAACTGTAATCCTAGCACTATTACCTGTGGGTATGTAATAGAATTGTAAAAATATTAAAAAAGAGGGTATCTGCTAGTGTTCAATTTGGGAATACCCAGGGGTGAGGAACAGATCCCCCGGGAGCTGAGGCGGTAGAAGTGCGGCGGCGAGGCAATCCAATTAGAATGTGAAAGGACGATGCAACGGGAGATTCCCCTTGTGTAAGCACTTTGGGCGAGTAGGAGCCCAGTAGGGCATCTGTAATAAATACTAATATATTATAGTACTGAATAGTAAGATAATGAGCATGAGGGTGGTGTGCTTAATAGGAAAGAAAGAAAAGGTGGTCAAAGTGAAGGATAGAAGGCAGCATACTGCCAGATTTGCTCCAGTGATAAGGAGGCAGGGGATGATGAGGTCACTGACTCCACGTGGGTGCCCGATAGGAGAGAGGAGGAGGAGGCACATCTCCAACGAGGCAGCATGCCCTCCAGGGGCCAGCTTAAGGGCAGCACACTGACTGCATCACACCGCGGAGCTCTGCATGTGCAGGGCGCTGCTGTCTCTGCGCATTATTCCAAAAGTTCTTTGGTGTGGGCCTTTTTTCAGACGTGTGCAGCAGATCGCACCGTTACCATTTGCAACATATGTCTAAAGCGTATCTCGTGTGGCCAAAACATCAGCCGCTTGGGCACCACGTGCTTGACCAGACATATGTCGACCTGCCATGCAGTCCGTTGGCAAGCTTACCTAAAACATCCACACCAAAGAACAAAGTGCACCTCTCCTTGCTCCTCATCAGCTGGGATCTCCAAACCCACTGTACCTTCAGTCCTCTCTGAAACCTGCACTGAGAGGAATGAAGGTGTAGAATTAGGTGTGTCACAGCCAAGTACTTGCGCACAATCTGCTATCGGTACACCGACGTCCGATTGTACCAAGCTAATTTCCCTGCCCCAGCTGAAGTTCACTCCCAGCCATCCACATGCCCAGCGGTTGAATGTTGGCTTGGCCAAATTGCTAGCACTTCAACTGCTGCCTTTTCAGTTGGTAGACTCTGCCCCCTTCCGTGAGTTTGTGGAATGTGGGGTTCCTCAGTGGCAGGTTCCCAAATGCCACTTTTTCTCAGGGAAGGCGATTCCAGCTCTCTACCGGCATGTGGAAGGCAATGTCTTGGCCTCGCTGGACAGGGCGGTCAGCGGTAAGGTGCATATTACCACTGACTCATGGTCCAGCAGGCATGGACAGGGAAGTTACCTATCTTTCACGGCGCATTGGGTGACTCTGCTGGCAGCTGGGAAGGATGCAGGACAAGGTGCAGTAGTGTTGGAGGTTGTTCCGCCACCACGCCTCCAAAATGTTACTACTGGTGATTCTGACACACCTCTCTCCTCCACCCCCTCCTCTTCTTCCTCCATGACCTCTACCTGTGCTTTGTCCTCGGAACCAGCGGTGCTCCATAGGTGTCCAAGGGGCTACGCAAATACGCAGGTAAAAAGATGCCATGCGGTGCTTGAGCTGGTGTGCTTGGGGGACAGGAGCCACACTGGGGCAGAGATTCTGTCAGCTCTGCAGGGGCAGGCTCAAAGGTGGTTGATGCCACGCCAGCTTAAACCAGGAAAGGTGGTTTCCGACAATGGCACCAACCTCCTCCCCGCCCTCCGACAGGGACAACTGACCCATGTGCCCTATTTGGCTCACGTCCTTAACTTGGTGGTGCAGCGGTTCTTGGGCAGGTACCTGGGCTTACAGGAGGTCCTGAAGCAGGCCAGGAAACTCTGTGGGCATTTCCGCCAGTCATATAATGCCAGTGCTCGGCTGGCTGACCTGCAAAAGGATTACAACCTGCCCAAGAACCGCCTAATCTGTGACATGCCCACCAGGTGGAACGCTACGTTGGCCATGCTGCAATGGCTGCACATGCAGCAGAGGGCCATCAATGAGTATCTGTTGCAATATGGCACCAGGACAGGGTCAGGGGAGCTTGGATTTTTTTCCCCACGCCAGTGGGCCATGATCAGGGATGCATGCACTGTCCTGGCACCATTTGAGGAGGCCACGAGGATGGTGAGCAATGACAGTGCATGCATCAGTGACACTCTTCCTCTTGTCCACCTCTTGGAGCACACACTGCATGGAATAATGGACAGGGCATTTGAGGCAGAACAGAGGCAGGAAGAGGAGGACTTCCTTACCTCTCAAGGCCCCCATTATCCAGACAGTGTTCCTGCTGGCCCGGCTATCACACAGGAAGAGGACGAGGAGGAGGGGGAGGATTATTTTTTCAGCATGGAGGTGGAGCCTAGCACTCAGCATCAGCAGCAGTCTTCAAGGGATCAATTACAGTCCCAAGACACCCATGGACTTGTACGTGGCTGGGAGGAGGTGGCTGCGGATCATGTCGTCCTGAGTGACCCAGAGGACTCCGCACTGAATGCCTCAGCAAACCTACGCTGCATGGCCTCCCTGATCCTGCAAAGCCTGCGGAAGGATCCTCGTATTCGTGCGATCATTACTGGCTGGCAACACTCCTTGATCCACGTAACAAGGGTAAGGTTGCAGACCTTATTTTGCCGTCGCATAGGGAGCAGAGGATGAAGCATCTTCGAGAGGCCTTGCAGAAAGGTCTGTGCAATGCGTTCCCAGAGACTGGGAGGTTACAAATTCCTGGTCCTGGACAACGTGTTGCTGAGGCTCCGGTCAGTCAAAGAAGGAGCGGTGGAGAAGGTGGCCGTCTGACCGATGCGTTCAGACAATTATTTAGTACGCAGCCCCAAGGTATGATCAGTTCCAGCAACCATCGCCAGCGTCTGGTTTACATGGTGCAGGAATACCTAGGTGCAAGATCAGACTTGGACACCTTTCCCACCGAAAATCCTCTGGGTTACTGGGTCTTGAGGATGGATCACTGGCCAGAGCTTGCACAGTATGCAATTGAGCTACTGGCCTGTCCTGCATCCAGCGTTCTTTCGGAACGCACATTCAGTGCTGCTGGAGGCTTTGTAACCGATCACAGGGTGCGCATGTCCACCGACTCGGTCGATCAACTGACCATCATAAAAATGAATCAGTCTTGGATCACCACCAGCTACCAAGCACCTGATGCTGATGTAACCGAACCATTTTTTTTGAAATGTCAGATCCCTTCAAGACTGCCTATGCTGATGCTAAGTGACTATCCTGTTATGCTGAGTGACTATCCTCTTCGTCCTCAATGATCATGCTGATAGCTTGAAAGAACATTTTTGGTTCTGGGCACCGCCACAAGTGGCTAAGGCCCAATTTTTCAGCCCCTGTTTAACAGGGGCGTGTATTTACAATTTTTAATGCAATGCTTTGCAGCAGGGCTCATTGCTGCGCTCCAACTACAGTATCTGTTAGGGGTTGCAGTGTTGTGGCACCAGCACCAGTACCTAAGGCCCAATTTTTCAGCCCCAGTTTAACGGGCGTGTAATTAAAATTTTTGATGCAATACTTTGCAACAGGGCTCATTGCTGCGCTCCAAGTACAGTATCTGTGAGGGGTTGCAGTGTTGTGGCACTAATAATTAACAGCAGGGCCCATTCCTGCGCCCACCAAGAGTAACTGTGAGGGCTTACAGTGTTGTGGCAACACCACCACCACCACCAAAGGCCCAATTTCTCTGCCCCTGTTCAACAGGGGCATGTAATTACAATTCTTTATCTAATATTTCACACCTGGGCCCATTCCTGCGCCCACCAAGAGTAACTGTGAGGACTTACAGTGTTGTGGCACCAGCACCACCACCACTACCAAAGGTCCAATTTTTCCTACCACTGTTAAACAATGGCATGTAATTACAATTCTTGATATAATAGTTCACAGCAGGGCGTTCCAGCACCCACCAAGAGTAACTGTGAGGGCTTACAGTGTTGTGGCAACACCAACACCTAAGGGCCAAATTTCTGCAGAGTATATACGGCAGGCCCCTACTTTCAAACATCCAACTTACAAGCGACTCCTACTTGCAAACGGAAGGAGACAACAGAAAGTGAGAGGAAATCTACCCCTAGGAAGGGAAATGCTCTCCTGTAAGAGTTAACATGCCATTTTTCTCAATGATTTTCATCCATATTGCCAGGACCAGACATTACATTAAAGCCGCAAGCAGTTTTAAATGACTTTTTTTCCTTTAGAGATGTCATTTTGTGCAGGGACAGTTCTAAACACGGGAAACACGTGCCACTTCACAAGCATACTTTAGACACCCCCCAGGTACGATATTTAAAGGAATATTTCACCTTTTTTTTTTCACTTTATGCATCATTAAAATCACTGCTCCCGAACAAACGGCCATTTTTAAAACTTATTTTTTCATTGATACATGTCCCCTGGGGCAGGACCCGGGTCCCCAAACCCTTTTTAGGACAGTAACTAGCATATTAGTCGTTATAATTAGCACTTTTGATTTCGAACGTTTGCGTCCATTGTATTTAATAGGGTTCTAAAGTTTGCGCAAACTTTCGGTCTGTTCGCAGGTTCTGGTGCGAACCGAACCGGGGGGTGTTCGGCTCATCCCTAGTTTCCAGAAACATCTTTCAAGAAAATGTATTACTATTAAATTGATTGTAAAGGCTTTCTAAAAAATGTAAATAACAAACAGCTTTATACTTACCTGCTCTGTGCAATTGTATTGCACATAGCTTCCCTGAACCTCCTCTTCTGGGGTCCCCCACCAGAGGTCTCGACTCCTCCTCTTCCCTATGATGGCACACCTGTGGGCTCAATGTGTCCATTGACATACAAAGCATGGCTCAGCCCCGCTCCCTCCTCTCAGGATTTGATTGACATCAGCAGGATGGGAGGGAGGGAGGAGAGAGCCGCTACAACCTGGTATAGTAAGGACTTATTTAAACATTTGATGGGGGGAGGCAATACAAATGCTAGGACATTTTTTACCAAAAACATACAAACCCAAAAAATATTATAATGCAACTTACAAATCATTAGATGTGGTGGCTGCATCAGTTTTCTTTTCTTTGGCTTTTTTCTCTCAGTTTTTATCCAGTGATCTGACAAGTAACACACCTCCTGCATTAGTGAGATACAACTCTGGAGGAATGTGACAGGAGGCGGTGGGTAGAGTGAAATATATTAGCAGATTTAAATACACTAAAAAATTGAAGACAAACTCCAGTTCACAATTTATAATCAACAGTGAAATTTTTTTTCCTTGTGGGATAAAGATTTTTTTGTGATAAAATAGAATTTGATCATTTTAATCACCCCTGTCTGTGTTAAATGGTTTGTCTCATCCATGTAAACTAATACATTCTGCTGGAGAGCTTGTGCTATTGAAAAACAACATACTTTCTGGCTGGTTCACCAGATGATAATAGAAGAAAGAAAACCTTGAAAAGGGCCAGTGTCTGTGGACCATCCCCCATCTAACTTGTTTTAATTTTAATCAAGGAGGGCTTAAAGTGGATCTTCACTGCATCTGAGCACCACAAACCAAAAACACTAATTAATTCATCTTTTATATTTAAAGCAAACTCCCCCATCCATCCATGTCTCTATGCTTTATTTTTTTGAGAAATCACTTTGAAAAATAACCCCCTAGCATTTCTGGCAATGGCCGTCTTGAGAAAGGGCAAATGATTCATTTACAGTATCTCACAAAAATGAGTACACCCCTTCCAATTTTGTAAATATTTTATTAAATGTTTTCATGTGACTTTGCTACAATGTAAAGTAGTGAGTGTACAGCTTGTATAACAGTGTAAATTTGCTGTCCTCTCAAAATAACACAACACACAGCCATTAATGTCTAAACGACTGGCAACAAAAGTGAGTACAACCCTAAGTGAAAATGTCCAATACGGGCCCAATTCCCCTTTTACCCTTTCGCCTCCCCGGTGTCATGTGACTTGTTAGTGTTACAAGGTCTAGGGTGTGAATGGGGAGCAGGTGTGTTAAATTTCTCATACTGGTGACTGGAGGTTCAACATGGCATCTCATGGCAAAGAACTCTATGAGGATCTGAAAAAAGAAATTGTTGCTTTACATAAAGATGGCCTAGGCCAGTGATGGCGAACCTTGGCACCCCAGATGTTTTGGAACTACATTTCCCATGATGCTCATGCACTCTGCAGTGTAGTTAAGCATCATGGGAAATGTAGTTCCAAAACATCTGGGGTGCCAAGGTTCGCCATCACTGGCCTAGGCTATAAGTAGAATACCAAGACCCTGCATCTAAGCTGCAGCACGGTGGCCAAGACCATACAGCGGTTTAACAGGACAGGTTCCACTCAGAACAGGCTTTGCCATGGTCGACCAAAGAAGTTGAGTGCACATGCTCAGCATCATATCCAGAAAACACCTAGTACCAGAGGCACAGTGAACGCCTCAGGGATTGTTAAATGGACAGACCAGGTGAGTAAAAAAGTACAAATTTTAATGAGACATCATGAAGATAAATTGCAAACAGTGGCAAAAAAGACATATACTGTATTGTGTAACACAGATAAAATCAAATGTAATTGCGATACAAAGTACCCAAGAAAAACACGTCATGTATGTCAGACAGTGGCTGCCCTCATCGAGCTAACGGGCTAGGCTAAGCGCACACAGGCGTGGACACCTTACATGTTTCAGACCATTGTAGGTTCTTCTTCAGAGGTTTTTAAGTCGTATGGGTAATATATATATTTACATTGTAGAATCTAATATTAGCATCATAGTAACATAAAAAACAAGAAACAATATATACACATATATATATATATATATATATATATGTGTTACTTCACATGTAGGGATGAGCCGAACACCCCCGGGTTCGGTTCGCACCAGAACCTTCGAACGGACCGAAAGTTCGCGCGAATTTTCGAACCCTATTAGTTATAATGGACGCGAACGTTCGAAATCAAAATTGCTAATTACAACGGCCAATATGCATGTTAATGTCATAAAACAGGTTTGGGGACCCGGGTCCTGCCCCAGGGGACATATATCAATGCAAAAAGAAATTTTAAAAACTAAAGTTTTTTCGGGAGCAGTCATTTTAATGATGCATAAAGTGAAAAAAAAAAAAGTGAAATTTTCCTTTAAATATGGTACCTGGGGGGTGTCTAAAGTATGCCTGTGAAGTGGCATGTGTTTCCCGTGTTTAGAACTGTCCTTGCACAAAATGACATTTGTAAAGGAAAAAAAGAAGCCATTTAAAACCACTTGCGGCTTTAATGTCATGTCTTGTCCTGGCCGCCATATGGCTGAAAATCCTTGAGAAAAATGGCATGGCTACCCCATCACCCCCCCCCCCCACCCCAGCCCCTTTGGGTCTTGTATGGATACTAAGGGGGACCCCGCACCCAAAATAAAACCCTATACCTACAACCCTATATACTCTGAACAGCAGTATATAGGTGGTGCAAACAAGACATGGACTGTAGGTTTGTTCTTAAGTAGAATCTGAACAGGTACATTATGAAGTGTAGCTACATCCCAAAAAAATAAATTTTTAAGCTTTTTGGAGAACATAGGGAGGGGTTATCACCCCTGTAACATTTGCTGTCTTTGCACATCTGTTCAGAACATGTCACCTCACTTTCCGTCCCAATGACAAATGTTTTTGGAAAAGTGGGGTTTTAATTGAAACAAGGATTGGTGATAAAGCATCAGTAGAGAGGAGATACCTTTTTCCCAAATTAAATCTAACAGGATAGAATTTTCCTTCCTAGGGGTAGATTTCCTCTCACTTCCTGTTTTCTCTTGCCGTTTGCAAGTAGGAGTCGTTTGTAAGTTGGATGTTTGAAAGTAGGGGCCTGCCGTATATACTCTGCAGAAATTTGCCCTATTAGATGTTGGTGTAGCCACAAGACTGGTGGGCACAGGAATGGGCCCTGCTGTGAGTTAATAGATCAAGATTTGTACTTGCATGCACCTGTTGAACCGGGCAGAAAAATTGGGCCTTTGGTGGTGGTGGTGGTGGTGGTGGACGGTGTTGCCACAAGACTGTAAGCCCTCACAGTTACTCTTGGTGGGTGCAGGAATGGGCCCTGCTGTGAGTTATTAGATCAAGATTTGTAATTGCATGCACCTGTTGAACAGGGCAGAAAAATTGGGCCTTTGGTGGTGGTGGTGGTGGTGGACGGTGTTGCCACAAGACTGTAGGCCCTCATAGTTACTCTTGGTGGGCGCAGGAATGGGCCCTGCTGTGAACTATTAGATCAAGATTTGTAATTACACGCCCCTGTTAAACAGGGGCTGAAAAATTGTGCCTTAGGCATTGGTGCTGGTGCCACAACACTGCAACCCCTCACAGATACTGTACTTGGAGCACAGCAGTCACACCTGTTGCGAAGCATCTTTTTAAAAAATTGTAATTACACGCCCCTGTTATACAGGGGCTGAAAAATTGTGCCTTAGGCACTGGTGCTGGTGCCACAACACTGCAACCCCTCACAGATACTGTACTCTGAGCACAGCAATGAGACCTGTTGCAAAGCATTGCCTAAAAATTGTAATTACACGCCCCAACAGGGGCTGAAAAATTGTGCCTTAGGCACTGGTGCTGATGCCACAACACTGCAACCCCTCACAGATACTGTACTCTGAGCACAGCAGTCACACCTGTTGCGAAGCATCTTTTTAAAAAATTGTAATTACACGCCCCTGTTATACAGGGGCTGAAAAATTGTGCCTTAGGCACTGGTGTGGTGGCATGGATCATTGAGGAGGAGGAAGAGGATAGTCAGTGAACATAACAGGACAGTCACTCAGCATCAGCATAGGCAGTCTTGAAGGGATGTGACATTATAAATTATTCCGTTATATCCGCTTCAGGTGTCTGGTAGCTGGTGGTGATCCAAGACTGATTCATTTTTATGAAGGTCAGTCGATCAACCGAGTCGGTGGACAGGCGCACCCTATGATCGGTGACAAATCCTCCAGCAGCACTGAATGTGCGTTCGGAAAGAACGCTGGATGCAGGACAGGCCAGTAGCTCAATTGCATACTGTGCAAGCTCTGGCCAGTGATCCATCCTCAGGACCCAGTAAGCCAGAGGATTTTCGGTGGGAAAGGTGTCCAAGTCTGACCTTGCCCCTAGGTATTCCTGCACCATGTATATCAGACGCTGGCGATGGTTGCTGGAACCGATCATACCTTGGGGCTGCGGACTAAAAAATTGTCTGAACGCATCGGTCAGACGTCCACCTTCCCCACCGCTCCTTCTGCTACTGACCGAAGCCTCAGCAACTCGTCGTCCAGGACCAGGAGTTTGTAACCTCCCAGTTTCTGGGAACGCGTTGCACAGACCTTTCTGCAAGGCCTCCCTGAGATGTCTCATCCTCTGCTCCCTCTGCGACGGCAAGATAAGGTCCGCAACCTTACCCTTGTACCGTGGATCAAGGAGAGTGGCCAGCCAGTAATGGTCACTCTCCTTGATCCGAAGAACACGAGGATCCTTCCGCAGGCTTTGCAGGATCAGGGAGGCCATGCAGCGTAGGTTAGCTGAGGCATTCGGTCCGGAGTCTTCTGGGTCACTGAGGATGACATGATCGCCAGCCACCTCCTCCCAGCCACGTACAAGTCCACTGGTTTGTTGGGACTGTACATCATCCCTAAAAGACTGCTGCTGCTGATGCTGAGTGCCAGGCTCCACCTCCATGCTCACACAATCCTCCTCCTCCTCCTCCTCCTCCTCTTCCTGTGTGATGGGTGGGACAGAAGGAACATTGTCTGGATAAAGGGGGCCTTGAGAGACAAGGAAGTCCTCCTCTTCCTGCCTCTGTTCTGCCTCAAGTGCCCTGTCCATTATCCCACGCAGCGTATGCTCCAACAGGTGGACAAGAGGTACAGTGTCACTGATGCATGCACTGTCACTGCTCACCATCCTCGTGGCCTCCTCAAATGGTGAGAGGACAGTGCATGCATCCCTGATCATGCTCCACTGGCGTGGGGAAAAAAAGCCAAGCTCCCCTGACCCTGTCCTGGTGCCGTAGTCGCAAAGGTACTCATTGATGGCCCTCTGCTGCGTGTGCAGTCGCTGCAGCATGGCCAACGTTGAGTTCCACCTGGTGGGCATGTCACATATTAGGCGGTTCTTGGGCAGGTTCAGCTCCTTTTGCAGCTCAGTCATCCGAGCACTGGCATTATAAGATCGGCGGAAATGCACACAGACTTTCCTGGCCTGCCTCAGGACATCCTGTAAGCCTGGGAACCTGCCCAAGAACCGCTGCACCACCAGGTTGAGGACGTGAGCCATACAGGGCACATGGGTGAGCTGCCCCTGTCGCAGGGCGGAGAGGAGGTTGGTGCCATTATCAGAAACGACCATTCCTGGCTTAAGCTGGCGTGGCGTCAACCACCTCTCAGCCTGCCCCTGCAGAGCTGCCAGAACCTCTGGCCCAGTGTGGCTCCTGTCCCCCAAACACACCAGCGCAAGCACGGCATGGCATCTTTTTGCCTGCGTACTCGCGTAGCCCCTTGTACGCCTACGGAGCACCGCTGGTTCCGAGGACAGAGCACTCGAAGAGGACATGGAGGAAGAAGAAGAGGAGGGGGTGGAGGAGAGAGGTGTGTCACAACCAGTAGTAGCATTTTGGAGGCGTGGTGGCGGAACAACCTCCAACACTACTGCACCTTGTCCTGCATCCCTCCCAGCTGCCAATAGAGTGACCCAATGGGCCGTGAAAGAAAGATAACGTCCCTGTCCATGCCTGCTGGACCATGAGTCAGCGGTAATATGCACCTTACCGCTGACCGCCCTGTCCAGCGAGGCATGGACATTGCCTTCCACATGCCAGTAGAGAGACGGAATCGCCTTCCGTGAGAAAAAGTGGCGTTTGGGAACCTGCCACTGAGGAACCGCACATTGAACAAACTCACGGAAGGGGGCCGAGTCTATCAACTGAAAAGGCAGCAGTTGAAGTGCTAGCAATTTAGCCAAGCTAGCATTCAACCGCTGGGCATGTGGATGGCTGGGAGTATACTTCTTTTGACGGTCCAGCAGCTGGGGCAGGGAAATTTGCCTGCTACAATCGGACGTCGGTGTACTGCAAGTACTTGGTTGTGACACACCTAATTCTACACCTTCAGTCCTCTCAGAGCAGCTTTCAGAGAGGACTGAAGATATAGTGGGGATGGAGATCCCAGCTGATGAGGAGCAAGGAGAGGTCCGCTTTGTTCTTTGGTGTGGGTCTTTTATGTGTGCTTGCCAACGAGCTGCATGGCAGGTCGACATATGTCTGCTCATGCTTGTGGTGCCCAAGCGGCTGATGTTTTGGCCACGCGAGATACGCTTGAGACAAATATTGCAAATAGCAGTGGTGCGATCTGATGCACTCGTCTCAAAAAAGGCCCACACCAAAGAACTTTTGTGATAACGTGCAGAGGCAGCACCCTGCACAGGCGGAGCTCTGCGGTGTGGTACAGTTGCTGTGCTGGCCTCTAGCTGGCCTCCAGGGGGCATCCTGCCTCGTTGGACATGTGACGCTGCATCCTCCTCCTCCTCCTCCTCTCTCCCTTCAGGCACCCACGTGGAGTCAGTGACCTCATCATCCCCTCCCTCTTCACCACTAGAGCAAACCTGGCAGTAAGCTGCAGCTGGTGGAACACTACTGCCAGATTGCTGTCCTTCAGCATCCCCTCTCTCTGCGCGCACACTACTGACTTCCTCAAGCTGGGTATCATCATCCGAGCCTTCGAATCGTTGGGCATCCTCCTGGAGCATGTACCCAACACTGTGCTCAAACAGTTCGGGGGACTCCTCAGGAGGACATGGTGGGTCTAGGGAAGGGGTGGCTGATGATGCCATTGAGTACGCGTTGGCAGCTGCTCTGCCAGTACCCTGAGCCTGGGTGAGAGAGGATGAGGAGGATGAGGAGGGCTTGGTCATCCATTCTACCAAGCCTTCGGCATGATGCGGCTCCACATGTCCAGCTGCCGAAAACAAAGACAAGCGTGTCCCATGGCCACGTGCTGATGACGATGCACGACCACGTCCACGGCCAGCACTGTTGTCTCTAGAAACAGAGCCTGCCTGCCCTGTGTTCTTGCCTCGGCACGCTCTGCCTCTCCTTGGCGGTCTTCCAGCCATTGTAGTCGGTAGTGTATATAGTATAAAAAATAGAACTCCTATGTGTGCTCACAACACACTGTAGGTCCTATGGGTGCTGACACTAACACACTATAGGTACTATGTGTGCTGCTGACAAGAAAATATAGGAGCTCTGTTTGCTGCCACTAACACACTAGAAGTCCTATGGGTGCTTCTGAGATGAAAATATAGGAGCTCTGTGTGATGCCACTAACACACTAGAAGTCCTATGGGTGCTTCTGAGATGAAAATATAGGAACTCTGTGTGATGCCACTAACACACTAGAAGTCCTATGGGTGCTGCTGAGAAGAAAATATAGGAGCTCTGTTTGATGCCACTAACACACTAGAAGTCCTATGGGTGCTTCTGAGAAGAAAATATAGGAGCTCTGTGTGATGCCACTAACACACTAGAAGTCCTATGGGTGCTTCTGAGATGAAAATATAGGAACTCTGTGTGATGCCACTAACACATTAGAAGTCCTATGGGTGCTGCTGAGAAGAAAATATAGGAGCTCTGTTTGCTGCCACTAACACACTAGAAGTCCTATGGGTGCTTCTGAGATGAAAATATAGGAGCTCTGTGTGATGCCACTAACACACTAGAAGTCCTATGGGTGCTTCTGAGATGAAAATATAGGAACTCTGTGTGATGCCACTAACACATTAGAAGTCCTATGGGTGCTGCTGAGAAGAAAATATAGGAGCTGTTTGCTGCCACTAACACACTAGAAGTCCTATGGGTGCTGCTGAGAAGAAAATATAGGAGCTCTGTTTGCTGCCACTAACACACTAGAAGTCCTATGGGTGCTTCTGAGATGAAAATATAGGAACTCTGTGTGATGCCACTAACACACTAGAAGTCCTATGGGTGCTGCTGAGAAGAAAATATAGGAGCTCTGTTTGCTGCCACTAACACACTAGAAGTCCTATGGGTGCTTCTGAGAAGAAAATATAGGAGCTCTGTGTGATGCCACTAACACACTAGAAGTCCTATGGGTGCTTCTGAGATGAAAATATAGGAACTCTGTGTGATGCCACTAACACATTAGAAGTCCTATGGGTGCTGCTAAGAAGAAAATATAGGAGCTCTGTTTGCTGCCACTAACACACTAGAAGTCCTATGGGTGCTTCTGAGAAGAAAATATAGGAGCTCTGTGTGATGCCACTAACACACTAGAAGTCCTATGGGTGCTTCTGAGATGAAAATATAGGAGCTCTGTTTGCTGCCACTAACACACTAGAAGTCCTATGGGTGCTGCTGAGAAGAAAATATAGGAGCTCTGTGTGATGCCACTAACACATTAGAAGTCCTATGGGTGCTGCTGAGAAGAAAATATAGGAGCTCTGTTTGCTGCCACTAACACACTAGAAGTCCTATGGGTGCTTCTGAGATGAAAATATAGGAGCTCTGTTTGCTGCCACTAACACACTAGAAGTCCTATGGGTGCTGCTGAGAAGAAAATATAGGAGCTCTGTTTGCTGCCACTAACACACTAGAAGTCCTATGGGTGCTTCTGAGATGAAAATATAGGAACTCTGTGTGATGCCACTAACACATTAGAAGTCCTATGGGTGCTGCTGAGAAGAAAATATAGGAGCTCTGTTTGCTGCCACTAACACACTAGAAGTCCTATGGGTGCTTCTGAGATGAAAATATAGGAACTCTGTGTGATGCCACTAACACATTAGAAGTCCTATGGGTGCTGCTGAGAAGAAAATATAGGAGCTCTGTTTGCTGCCACTAACACACTAGAAGTCCTATGGGTGCTTCTGAGATGAAAATATAGGAGCTCTGTGTGATGCCACTAACACACTAGAAGTCCTATGGGTGCTTCTGAGATGAAAATATAGGAACTCTGTGTGATGCCACTAACACATTAGAAGTCCTATGGGTGCTGCTGAGAAGAAAATATAGGAGCTCTGTTTGCTGCCACTAACACACTAGAAGTCCTATGGGTGCTGCTGAGAAGAAAATATAGGAGCTCTGTGTGATGCCACTAACACACTAGAAGTCCTATGGGTGCTGCTGAGAAGAAAATATAGGAGCTCTGTTTGCTGCCACTAACACACTAGAAGTCCTATGGGTGCTGCTGAGAAGAAAATATAGGAGCTCTGTTTGCTGCCACTAACACACTAGAAGTCCTATGGGTGCTTCTGAGATGAAAATATAGGAACTCTGTGTGATGCCACTAACACATTAGAAGTCCTATGGGTGCTGCTGAGAAGAAAATATAGGAACTCTGTGTGATGCCACTAACACATTAGAAGTCCTATGGGTGCTGCTGAGAAGAAAATATAGGAGCTCTGTTTGCTGCCACTAACACACTAGAAGTCCTATGGGTGCTTCTGAGATGAAAATATAGGAACTCTGTGTGATGCCACTAACACATTAGAAGTCCTATGGGTGCTGCTGAGAAGAAAATATAGGAGCTCTGTTTGCTGCCACTAACACACTAGAAGTCCTATGGGTGCTGCTGAGAAGAAAATATAGGAGCTCTGTGTGATGCCACTAACACACTAGAAGTCCTATGGGTGCTGCTGAGAAGAAAATATAGGAGCTCTGTTTGCTGCCACTAACACACTAGAAGTCCTATGGGTGCTGCTGAGAAGAAAATATAGGAGCTCTGTTTGCTGCCACTAACACACTAGAAGTCCTATGGGTGCTTCTGAGATGAAAATATAGGAACTCTGTGTGATGCCACTAACACATTAGAAGTCCTATGGGTGCTGCTGAGAAGAAAATATAGGAGCTCTGTTTGCTGCCACTAACACACTAGAAGTCCTATGGGTGCTT
Organism: Rana muscosa; assembly: GCA_029206835.1. NCBI lineage: Eukaryota > Metazoa > Chordata > Amphibia > Anura > Ranidae > Rana > Rana muscosa. Next base: position 59,272,859 of record CM055122.1, on the reverse strand, counting down.
CTGAGATGAAAATATAGGAGCTCTGTGTGATGCCACTAACACACTAGAAGTCCTATGGGTGCTTCTGAGATTAAAATATAGGAACTCTGTGTGATGCCACTAACACATTAGAAGTCCTATGGGTGCTGCTGAGAAGAAAATATAGGAGCTCTGTTTGCTGCCACTAACACACTAGAAGTCCTATGGGTGCTGCTGAGAAGAAAATATAGGAGCTCTGTGTGATGCCACTAACACACTAGAAGTCCTATGGGTGCTGCTGAGAAGAAAATATAGGAGCTCTGTTTGCTGCCACTAACACACTAGAAGTCCTATGGGTGCTGCTGAGAAGAAAATATAGGAGCTCTGTGTGATGCCACTAACACACTAGAAGTCCTATGGGTGCTGCTGAGAAGAAAATATAGGAGCTCTGTTTGCTGCCACTAACACACTAGAAGTCCTATGGGTGCTGCTGAGAAGAAAATATAGGAGCTCTGTTTGCTGCCACTAACACACTAGAAGTCCTATGGGTGCTGTTGGGGTGCAATGCTGTGCTAACAGCACTGCGGTTGGTACTACTGCAATACTGTACTAACAGTAAGCACGCACCAGACTAATCCCCAGCAGCAGCTAATAACACACTAACTGTGCAATCAGCAGCAATGAACGATCAATGACTTAGGTAGCAATGGTTTAGCAAAGAAATAGCCAATGGTTTAGCAAAGAAGAGCAAATCTTTCAGTATCAAGCAAAGACAGAATCAGCAGACTAATCTCTCCTAAAGCCGGAACTCATGTGACCGGGGCCGATGGCGTGGCGGCCTTTTAAATGGTGGGGCGTGTACTAAAGCCCCTGAGCTGTAATTGGCTACAGGCGTCCTGCCTGTAGCCAATTATTGCTCTCCGAGTTTCGGGCGCTGTGATTGGCCAAGCATGCGGGGTCACAGTGCATGCTTGGCCAATCATCAGCCAGCAATGCACTGCGCCGGCCGCGCCGGCCGCAATGCATTGCGGGGCCGCTCGCATCACACGAATGTGATGCGAACGGCCCAAATAGTTCTGGGCTCGACGAGCGAGCGAACGCCCGGTGCTCGATTCGAACATGGGTTCGAATCGAGCACCGGGCCCATCCCTATTCACATGTAGTTAGTAAGGATTGCATGGACTTTTACAAAATTGCACATCTGTATTGTTTCTTATGTTACTATGATACTAACTAATATTATATTTTTACATTGTAGAATCTATTACCCATTTGACTTAAAAACCTCTGAGGAAGGACCGACAATGGTCTGAAACATGTAAGGTGTCCACGCCTGTGTGCGCTTAGGCTAGCCCATTAGCTCTATGAGGGCAGCCACTGTCTGACATACATGATGTGTTTTTCTTGGGTACTTTGTATCGCAATTACATTTGATTTTATCTGATGTTACGCAAATATATGTATTTTTTTCCACTGTTTGTCATTTATCTTTATGATGTCTCCATAAAACTTGTACTTTTTTACTCACCTGGTCTGTCCATTTAACAATCCCTGAGGAGTTCACTGTGCCTCTGGCACTAGGTGTTTTCTTTTGCAATTAGAATAGTGGATTGGACAGATCCGGGTTTTCTTTATACACACACCAATCGCTCTAGATTTTAGCATCATATGCAGAGGTTATCTTTGGGAAAGACATGAGTGCTGCCAGCATTGCTGCAGAGGTTGAAGGGGGGGGGGGGTCAGCCTGTCAGTGCTCAGACCATACACTGCATCAAATTGGTCTGCATGGCTGTCATCCCAGAAGGAAGCCTCTTTTAAAGATGATGCACAAGAAAGCCTGCAAATAGTTTGCTGAAGACAAGCAGACTAAGGACATAGATTACTGGAACCATGTCCTGTAGTCTGATGAGACCAAGATAACATTTTTTGGTTCAGATGATGTCAAGCGTGTGTGGTGGCAACCAGGTGAGGAGTACAAAGACAAGTGTGTCTTGCCTACAGTCAAGCATGGTGGTGGGAGTGTCATGGTCTGGGGCTGCATGAGTGTTCCGGCACTGGGGAGCTACAGTTAATTGAGGCAACCATGAATGGCAACATGTACTGTGACATACTGAAGCAGAGCATGATCCTCAAACGGAAGGTGGAACAGCGCAAGGTCTCTAACATCCACCAGCTCTGTGATGTTATCATGGAGGAGTGGAAGAGGACTCCAGTGGCAACCTGTGAAGCTCTGGTGAACTCCATGCCCAAGAGGGTTAAGGCAGTGCTGGAAAATAATGGTGGCCACACAAAATAGATACTTTGGGCCCAATTTGGACATTTTCACTTGGGGGTGTACTCACTTTTGTTGCCAGCAGTTTAGACATAAATGGCTGTGTGTTGAGTTATTTTGAGGGGACAGCAAATTCATTGTTATACAAGCTGTACACTCACTACTTTACATTGAAGAAATTACACTTTGCTACAGTGTTGTCACTGATAAAATAAAATATTTACAAAAATGTGAGAGGTGTACTCACTTTTGTGAGATACTGTATATATACATGTAGCACACCAACCCCAGACTTTACCTGCTTTTCTTCTGTTTGGCTCCTCCGCAGGTAAAGACTGAGGCACACCGCACCACAAGCCCGTACCCTCCTGAATAGGGAGGTTGAGCGGTGTTAGTTTCTCGGGCCTGCTTGCGACTGGTGTAAAAAAGGCCTCCAGTGCTGACCTTGTTTCTGCAGTAATCAGAACAAGGCTTTAACTTTCCCCAGTAAGCAACTGTCCACACCAACTGAAAGGTCCAACACTTGTTTATTCCTTCTTTCACAATAAACAGTCTCTTTTAGAGCAGACGGGTTGAGACAAACACGGGTCAGATAAGGTGGGAGGAGGTCCAGGCACAAACTTAAATTTGGGTTTCTCCTGTTCTGAATAGCACTAACAGGCTTGGCGCATGGTCGCTACCACCGACCATGAGGGGTCTTCGCCACAGACCAGGTGAATAGGGCCTCTGCCCCAGGCCCGGTTGTTGGGTCTCTGCCACCGACCAGATTCACGATGGGTCTCTGCCACAGACCATGAGAACGTGGATTACCTTCTAAAAGTATTGACCCCTGTCAGGGAAAGGACATCCATCTGGAGAGTTACCAGAGGCCCCACCGTCACCAGTGATACCACGCCGGGTCTTCAGGAAGGGTCACCTCCCTGGCCTCCTCGTCCTAGATTCGGGCACCCACTTCCAGGGGGCACCCTAGGAGCCCTCGATCCCTTGTGGGACCCAGTCAAAGGTACTGGGCCCCGTGCCTCTCTCGAAGTACCTCACCCCAGACTGAAGGTGTCTGAGATGGAACAGCAGCTCCGTCTCTGGGCCTAGAGCACCCAGAGACCACCCGACAGGCCTCCGGGCCTAGGGCACCCAGAAGCGACACACCCAGGCTTAAGGTGCCTGAGCGCGGAACAGACCACACCTCTGGAAGATGGTCGCCCCCTTTTATATCCTCTCCCGACAGGCACAGAAGGTTCCCCGCCCCGCTGTACTGCTGCCAAGAGGGGACAAAAAGGACACAACCTCGTACTGCAGTTCAACCCGGGACCCACGGCAACAGTGCCACCTATATGCCCCAGTGAACTTTAGCACCAGTACTATCTCCCAGGGATAGAAATGGTCAATGAGACCTAACAATTGGTACATCTGAGCCTGGCTACCACTCAGATGCTTCCCCCTAAATGTAACCACCCGCTACATACAGATATATATATATATATATATATATATATACACACCCACAATTAAAAAAACGACAACTTCATCTAAAAATCAGTGTTAGTGATGTTCCTTATCAGTCAGAACTTCCACTTTAGGCCCTGGTTCACATTGCTGCTACTTTGAAATTTAAATTGTGCTACTTCAAGTGAAGTAGCGCAAAGTAGCAAGGTCAGCGCGATTTCAGGTGCTACTTTATAGACATCTGTGTGGCTTCATGCACAGATGTCTATTGAAGTCGCACCTGAAATCAGTAAAAGTAGTGCAGAACTACTTTTGCAAATCGGTGCGGCGCCGCAAAATCGGTGTTGCACCGATTGGAACAGTGCCCTTGCCACCAATAGGCTGCGACTTGTCATGCGATTTGATCTCTCAAATCGCATGACAAATCGCTCCAATGTGAACCTAGGCTAAAGATGATTTATTAGTGTAAATTCTCACTGGGATGTGTGATTTATTGAGTAATCTGTTCTGTACGACTCATTCAATACTCCTGATTGCTATTATCCATCTATTTACCTCTATACTGCTCTTACTATGCTTAAAATAGAACAGCTTGTTGAAAATATCATCACCTTTAACCCTGCTGAACAATAATTCTTTGATTCAACTACTTACCAAGGGTTTTAAGAACCAAGCATAGAGTTTTCAAAAAAATTCAGAACTTACACTGCCTAGCAACTTCAAACTGTCTTGCTGGAGGCATAAAGAGTGTTCTGTTACCTAGCAACCCTCTCTGCGCTTCCTCAAACCTTGCAGTTACTTTCTGTACATCTTTACAAAGAATATCATTTTTATTTTTTATATACAAAAAGCACTTTTGTGCCAAATCAGCATAAACACTACATTGTTTGAAGGTAGATACGTTGTTAACAACATAATGGGGGTGATTTACTATAAACAGTGCGCTGCGCCGGTTCATACCTTAATAGGTGCGCACTGCTATAGTAAATAAAAATTTGAGCGGCGCTCTATTCAAGATGAATGGTTCCCTATGGGAGCCCATTGATTTGAATAGAGGTCGCCCGGGAAGTCAGATGAAGACGATCCGACTCGCGTGCCAGCTGACACAGGGACAGCGCGACTTTGCGAGGCAACTTGAACACGACTTGAGCGTGAAGCAGCCGCTCAAGTCGTGTCCTAGAGGCGACTCCCTGGCCGAGAATGTCTCCAGCGCGATGCCATCGCACTGGTTCTCGGCAGCCTCGTGCTCGCTGTCCCGTGTTTGGTGTGAATCATGAAGGGGAACTCCACGCCAATTTTTAATTTAAAAAAAACGCATGGGTTCCCCTTCAGGAGCATACCAGGCCCTTAGGTCTGGTATGGATTTTAAGGGAAACCCCCTACGCCGAAAAACGAAGAAAAATCCCCAGACGACGATGAAGACCGGGACCCCCGCTAGCAAAAGAGCTGGAAGAAGATAGCGGGGCGCCCAGCAGAAAGACCCCCGAAGTGGGAAGAAGATGGCGATGAAGACCGGGACCCCGCTAGCAAAAGAGCTGGAAGAAGATAGCGGGGCGCCCAGCAGAAAGACCCCCGAAGTCAGAAGAAGATGGCGATGAAGACCGGGACCCCGCTAGCAAAAGAGCTGGAAGAAGATAGCGGGGCGCCCGGCAGAAAGACCCCCGAAGTGGGAAGAAGACCCCCGGAGCTGCCTAATAAAATACTTTAAAAACCTGTGTTGTGTTTTTTATTGACTTTTTTTGCCACCAGGTGAATGGGTAGGGGTACGATGTACCCCATACTCATTCACATAGGGTGGGGGGCCGGTATCTGGGGTCCCACTTATTAAGGGGGCTCCCATATTCCGATAAGCCCCCCGCCCGCAGACCCCGACAACCAACGGCCAGGGTTGTCGAGAAGAGGCCCTTGTCCCCATCAACATGGGGACATCCTCCCCATGTTGAGGGCATGTGGCCTGGTACGGTTCAGGAGGGAGGGGGGGCCGCTCTCTCATCCCCCCTCTTTTCCTGCGGCCTGCCAGGTTGCGTGCCCGGATAAAAGGTCTGGTGTGGATTTTTAGGGGGACCCCCACGCCATTTTTTTTCCATTTTGGTGGGGGGGTCCCCTTTGAATCCATACTAAACCCAAGGGCCTGGTATGGACCTGGGGGGAGACCCCACGCTGTTTTTTTTATAGATTTTTTTTTCAGCTGGCAATGTTTATTTTTTTTACATTTCCTTTAACAACCAGCTATAAACAGGTAAAAAAAAAAAAAAGCAAATCGCCACAAAATCGTGGTACTTGCGTTTTGGATGCCGGTCCATTGAATTCTATTACATCCAAAACACTGTTTTTGGCCTGGAAAAAAAAATCTGCAGTTGCGTTTAACCTCGTTTTTCACAAAGCCAAAAAATGCCTTGAGACGCCAAAGATTTCCACGTTTACCGGCGTTTAGCCGCATTTTAGTTTAGAAGCGTTTTAAAGGTGACCTATTTTTTTACATTGATAAACTCAAAAATTATGGCAAATGAGGAAAAACCATTACAAATATATATATTTCCAAAAAAAATAAATGAAATTGCTTTCATTGCATTGTGGACAATCCACAAATTGGGGCAGCTGACGTGGCAAGTGGACAATCCACAACTTGTGGCAAGTGATGTGGCAAGTGACACGCTAAATACAACTACACTGCTGCTCTCTCAGCTGCTGATACTCACTCTGGTCTCACAAAATAGCTTAAATCGTTAATAATATCGTTTTTGGAGCTCAGGGCGGCTCCTTATGATGTTTCCTAACTAAACGCATATAGACGCAAATGTGGTAAAACGCGGCATGCAAACGCCACAAAGCGCGCGTTTCTAAACGCCGCTTTCAACCTTAGTTCTGAACACTTTGCACCAGCGTCCCGTGTACATGGGGCATAAAAACGCCTATGCCATTTACAGCTCAAAAACGCCATGGTGGCCATGAGGCCATAGGCTAACACGGAGATCCGTTTTTAAGCTGCAATAAACGCTCAAAAAAGCGGCTGGAAAAACGTTCGTGTGCATGTAGCCTTATATTAACCACTTGCACACTGGCCACTTAAACCCCCTTCCTGCCCAGACCAATTTTCAAATTTCAGCGCTGATGCATTTTGAATGACAATTGCGCGCTCATACAACACTGTAACCCAATGAAAATGTATTATTTTTTTGCACACAATTAGAGCTTTCTTTTGGTGCTATTTGATCACCTCTGCGTTTTTTTTTTTCTATAAATACAAAAGACCGACTAAAAAAAAAAATTAGGATATTTTAACCACTTCAGCACCAGGCCTATTCTGGCACTTCTCTCCTTCATGTAAAAATCATAAATTTATGGCTATAAAATTACTTCAAAACCCCAAACATTATATATGTTTTTTTAGCAGACACCCTAGGGAATAAAATGGCGGTCATTGCAAATTTTTATCTCGCTCGGTATTTGCGCAATAAATGTTCAAACGCCTTTTTTTGGGGAAAAAAATGGTTTCATGAAATTTAAAAAAAATTACAAAACAGTAAAGTTAGCCCAATTTTTTTGTATAATGTGAAAGATGTTGTTAGGCTGAGTAAATAGATACCTAACATGTCACGCTTTAAAATTGCGCACACTCATGGAATGACACCAAACATCAGTACTTAAAAATCTCCCTAGGCGATGCTTTAAATATTTTTACACGTTACCATTTTCGCATTACAGAGGAGGTCTAGTGCTAGAATTGTTGCACTCATTCTAACGCACGCAGCAATACCTCACATGTCTGGTTTGAACGGCGTTTACATATGTGGGCGGGACTTACGTGTGTGTTCGCTTCTGAGCGCGAGCTACCGGGGACATGAGTGGTTTTTTTTCTTATTCTTTTTTTTGTTTTTTACTCTTTTTTTAACTTTTTAGTTTTTTTGATCACTTTTATTCCTATTACAAGGAATGTAAACATCCCTTGTAATAGGAATCTATTGTGACAGGTCCTCTTTATGGAGAGATGCAGGGTCAATAAGACCCCACATATCTCCTCCAGGCTGGAAAGCATGAGATCGGTCAAAAAAGTTCACCGATCTCATGCTGACAGCCGAGATCACGGCTTTGTTTACATACGGGAACCCGGCGTGATGTCATAACGTTGTGCCCGGGCCTCCGACGGTCATAGAGATGACTGGTGACCATCTGGTCACCAGTCATCTCTATGCTTCCCATCTGGTGCCGGCCAATTCGTTTTCCGAGCCCCAGATGGCACGGGAGAGCCCGGAGAAGCACCGGATGGTGGCGGGAGGGGGGGAACGTCCCCTCCCGTCGCCTATAAGAACGATCAAGTGGCGGAACGTTATCGTGCACAGAATCACCGGCTGAAAAGAATGATATCTGAATGATGCCTGCAACTGCAGGCATCATTCAGATGTCACCGCACAAAGCCAAGGATGTCATTTGACGGTGGGCGGTAGGGAAGTGAATATGTAGAAAAATTTGAAAAAAGGTAATTTTTCTCCTTCATTGATGTACACTGATGAGACTGCACTGATGGGCACCGATAAGGTGGCAAGGGTGGGCACTGAGAGGTGGCATTGCTAGTTGGCACTGGTGGGCATTGAGAAGTGGCACTGCTAGCTGGCAACGATAGTTGGCAGTGATGGGCACTGATAGGAAGCACTGCTAGGTGCCACTGATTGGCACCAGTGGTGGGCATTGATAGGTGGCACTGGCAGGGGCTACTGATTGTCACCGATGATGCAAAATTGCCTCTTCCTCTTCGGGCCCGATGTCCCTTGCACATAAGCCGGGGATTGCCTTTTTTTATGCTCACGCTGTCAGCACAAGGAGAAAACAAAAACCATTACCCAGCTTTTGTTTACATCACGTAATCAGCTGTCATTGGCTGACAGCTGATCACATGGTAAGAGGCAGGGATCGGCCCCTTACTCGGATCTGTCATCACCCGAGTCTCAGTGACTCGGTGACCACAGCGCACACGCGAATGGGAGGACGTCTATTGACGGACTCCCGGCAATTGAGGACCGTGCTGTGGCCATCGATCAGTTATAGCACTGATCTTGAGTGATTAAAGAGGGTCTAAATGGGCCATTGACATGCATCACAATTCAACTTAGGAATGTGTCTTTGAAAAGTTAAACTAAATGAAATCCTTTCTTATTTTTGCTTGGGGATAGAGTGCAGAGGGATTACAAGTCTAGACAGTTTTTGGGGATGTCTGCACCCCTGATAGGGTGAAGACAACTCCCAAATTTGGCCACTTTATCCTTCCAAATAATTCACTTCCTGTCACATAGCCACACAGGAAGTGAGGGTAAATCCCTACCAATGTCTTTCCTTGGGGACACACAGGTCAATCTAAATACTTTCCCCATTATGCACATTGCACTCCAGCATTTTGCGGGGAACACCCCAAATTATTCGGTATTTTGGACTTTGGGGTTTATTTACTAAAGGCAAATCTACTTTGCACTACAAGTGCACTTGCTGGATATCCAAGGGGGACATGCAAGCAAACAAAAAAAACACCATCTTTGCTTTTACGTGATTGGATGTTACAATCACCAGTGCTTCCCCCCAGATTTTAAGCAGCTACACTTTTAGTGCAGAGTGGATTTGTCTTTACTAAACCCCAAACTACCCAATGATTTGGGGTGTACACAACAAAGTGCTAGAGTGCAATTTGCTTAATGGGGACACTAGTTAGATTGATCTGTGTGTCCCCAAGAAAAGACATTGGTAGGGTTTTACCTTCACTTCCTGTTTAGCTGTGTGACAGGAAGTGAAGCCAATTTTACTAAAAGGGACACAAAGCCCAACCTAAAAAACAAAACAAAACAAGCAGGGCTTCTAACACTTACTTGATTTCCCTCAAAATACCCACAATTAGAATCGCATTGCCTTGAGCTAGTTTTAAGTGCAGTGCTCTAAATCAGTGCTTCTCAAGTAACCCCAACAGGCCATGTTTGCAGGTTTTCCTTCATCTTGCACATGTGCTTTAAATCACAGTCAATGGTTTTGTATTTTGGACAGCAATTCTCGATAAGATAAATTCACAAAACATGTCCTGTTGGGGGTACTTGAGGACTGAGGCTGAGAACCACTGCAGTAAAAAGGAAAAATTAATACTTACCGCTCTGTATTTTTCATTTCCTGGTGACTCTCCATGGCAGCACACAATACATGCATATGCTAGCATGAAGGCACCAGGTTAGACAAATCACACCTGTTTTGTTTTGACATGCCAATCAGCTGTCACATTTGTTGCAAAGAAAACACAAAACAAACATCAAAACTTTGCATCAAATTTTATTGGTCAACAAAACAAAGGGAAGCCAAAATAAAAAACATGGTCAATTTGAAACAGTCACAGACTTACAACATCTTGAGAAAGTTTTCGCAAAATAATGCAGCACAGACAATTAAATCAAAGTGAACAAACGACACACATTAACAACATCAAAATTATTTCAGGGGAACATTTCACCCACACAAAAAAATACAATCAACAAAATTAAAACAAACACCTGTTTTGCAAAGACATAACAAATAAAATACATGCGTTACAAACTCGATAAGGACATCAAAATGTACTTTTTGCCGGACACACGCGCACACACACAGTTGCCTCTTTTCAGGGCAAGGGAGAGAATGCTATCTGCAAGCTTTATATAACATAGGTTTGTGAGCTAATGAGGCAAGGAAAACACATGCACAGTCCATGAAACACCCAAAATGCAAGTTCACCTATTGTAGAGACTGAACTTCAAAGTGGGCACACCTGTTAAGGGTGTCCTTCAATTACTAACCCATAAAAACACTCTCTGAGCGTGCCCAGAAATATCCAGGTGCTGTTCACACACAAAAAGCACCAAAAAAAAACGAACTGCCTGGGCATGCTCAGAACAACACAAATGCAGCTAGCAGAAAATAACCGCCCCCCGTCCAAAATTAAGCACATCATCCAGCATGCTACAAAATTAGAGATGGGACAAACACCCCCCCCCCCCCCCACCAACAAATACCATTGCAGTCTATGGGAACTGACTTGTTAATTTTGCTAGTCCCCACTTGGCTGGCTTATCTTCTAGTTATTGGCCTTAAAATGGGGGCCCAGGTCCCACCCTAAGGGACATATATCAATGTCACCAATTTGGACAACACCAAAAACAAAACAAGGAGAAGTGCCTTTAAATATGCAAAATTGCTTAAGGGCCATTTCACACCACATGCAGTCCATTGCGTTTTTTATGCATCAAAAATGCATGGAAAGTTGGTTATATGGCTCTAAATGGCAGTGTTTGTTCCAGTGTGTTCCAGTTCCACAAAAAAAGTAGAACATGCTGCATTTTATCTGCACTGGACTGTACTGGAACGCTGAAAAACGCATCATAAATGCACTGGAACGCACCTAAATGCACCAAAAACGCACAGGAACACACTTGTCCTTATCTATGGTTAATAAAAAAGAGGGGTGAAAAAAAAGCACTGGACTGCATCAAAAATGTACCAAAAATGCACAGTAACGCATCAAAAATGTGCATGCAAAAAAGCACCTGGAACGCATCCGGATTGCGTTTCTATGGTGTGAACTGGCCCTAGTTCACACCATAGAAACGCACTCTGGATGCGTTCCAGGTGCTTTTCTGCATGCGTGTTTTTGACACGTTTCAGTGCATTTTTGATGCGTTTTTGATGCAGTCCAGTGTTTTTTTCCCCCTCTTTTCACTTAGGACAAGTGTGTTGCAGTGCGTCTTTGGTGCATTTAGGTGCATTCCGGTGCATTCCAGTGCGTTTTTGGTACGTTCCGTAGCGTTTTTGATGTGTTGTACTGTGGTCCAGTACAGTTCTGTACATAAAAAATGCAGCATGACCATTTTTTTTTTCCTTTCTGAAACGCACTGGAACGGACTGCAGTGGTGTGAACAGAGCATTAATGTGATCAACTTTCTTTGCGTTTTTCATGCATCAAAAAACTGCACTGCACTGCATCCGGTGTGAACTGGCCCTAAATATAATACCTGGGGGGTGTCTATAGTATGCCTGTAAAGTAGCGCATGTTTTCCATGTTTATAACAGTTCGAGAGCAAAATGACATTTCTAAAGTAAAATAATAGTCATTTAAAAGTACTCGCGGCTGTAATGAATTGCTGGTCTCTGTCAATACAGAAAAAAGTAAATGAAAGTCTTTGAAAAAAAAAATGCGTGGGGGTCCCCCAAATTCCATTACCAGGCCCTTCAGGTCTGGTATGGATATTAAGGGGAACTCCGCGCCAAATTAAAAAAAAATGGCGTGGGGGTTCCCCACAAAATCCGTACCAGGCCCTTCAGGTCTGGTCTGGATTTTAAGGGGACCCCCGCGCCAAACTTAAAAAAAAATAGCGTGGGGGTCCCCCAAAAAATCCACACCAGACCCTTATCTGAGCACGCAACCTGGCAGGCCGCAGGAAAAGAGGGAGGGATGAGAGAGTGGCCCCCTCCCTCCTGAACCGTACCAGGCCACATGCCCTCAACATGGGGAGGATGCTTTGGGGGTCTGTGACCCCAAAGCACCATGTCCCCATGTTGATAGGGACATGGGCCTCATCCCCACAACCCTTGCCGGTGGTTGTGGGGGTCTGCGGGTGGGGGGCTTATCGGAATCTGGAAGACCCCTTTAACAAAGGGGACCCCCAGATCCCACCCCCCTGTGTGAAATGGTAATGGGGTACAAATGTACCCCTACCATTTCACAAAAAAAGTGTCAAAAATGTTAAAAATTACAATAGCCGGTTTTTGACAATTCCTTTATTAATGTCTTCTATTTTCTTCCATCTTCTTCTTCCACCTTCTTCTTCCAGCTTCTTCTTTTCTCCATTCGGGTTTCTTCCTCTTCCTCTTCCTCTTCCTCCTTCCTCCTTCCTTCTTCCTTCGGTGTTCTCGTCCGCATCTTGCTCCGGCTTCTTGTCCCTTCTTCTTTCTCCGGCCGCTCCGTTTGAATTCGAGGTTCCCGCTGTGTGACGCTTCAGTTCTTCATTTCTCCTCTGGGTCCGCTGCCACCGGTGACCCTGCCCCCCTCTGACGCACATGGATTTCACAGGGACTTTCCCCGTGGTGTCAGAGGGGGGCGGAGCCACCGGGTGGCAGCGGACCCAGAGGAGAACTGAAGAACTGAAGCGTCACACAGCGGGAACCTCCAATTCAAGCGGAGCGGCCGAAGAAAGAAGAAGGGGAACAAGAAGCCGGAGCAAGATGCCGACGAGAACACTGAAGGAAGAAGGAAGAAGAAGATGAAGATGAAGAGGAAGATGAAGAAGAAGATGGAGGAAGAAACCCGAATGGAGAAAAGAAGAAGATGGAAGAAGAAGATGAAAGAAAGGAAAAGACATTAATAAAAGGAATTGTCAAAAACCGGCTATTGTAATTTTTTACATTTTTTACATTTTTCTTTGTGAAATGGTAGGGGTACATTTGTACTCCATTACCATATCACACAGGGGGGGGCCGGGATCTGGGGGTCCCCTTTGTTAAATGGGTCTTCCAGATTCCGATAAGCCCCCCGCCCGCAGACCCCCACAACCACCAGGCAAGGGTTGTGGGGATGAGGCCCTTGTCCCCATCAACATGGGGACATCCTCCCCATGTTGAGGGCATGTGGCCTGGTATGGTTCAGGAGGGAGGGGGGCGCTCTCTCGTCCCCCCTCTTTTCCTGCGGCCTGCCAGGTTGCGTGCTCAGATAGGGTCTGGTGTGGATTTTTAGGGAGACCCCCACCCTTTTTTTTTTTAAGTTTGGCGCGGGGGTTCCCCTTAAAATCCATGCCAGACCTGAAGGGCCTGGTAATGGAATTTGGGGGGACCCCATGCATTTTTATCAAAGACTTTCAATGACTTTTCTCTATATTGCCGGGAGCCGACAATTCATTACAGTCGCGGGTGCTTTTAAATGCCTTTTTTTTTCCTTTAGAAATGTCATTTTGCTGGCGCACTGGCAAGTTCAGAGCTGCGCCTGTTCAACTTATGCAAATTGATTTACGTGATTTGACATTTACTAAGATTTTGCCGGCGCAGTGAACCGGTGCGTTTGAACAAGTAAAATTCCCGCGCTGAGCTAAAAAAAAACCCTTGCCGTCAGGGCTGGTGCAAGGATTTTTGACACCCTAGGCAAAACCAAATTTTGCCGCCCCTGACTCCACCCCTTTGCTATGCCCTTGTAACACATGTGACCTACCTGACACATATAGTGACCTACCTACCTGACACATACGCTGACCCACCTACCTGACACATACGCTGACCCACCTACCTGACACATACGCTGACCCATCTACCTGACACATACACTGACCCACCTACCTGACACATACGCTGACCCACCTACCTGACACATACAGTATGTGAATTGAAATTAGGCTAGTTCAGAATGGACTGGCCGAATTTCGATCCATGTATGGGCACTTTGGGTGAATGTTGCTGCCAGATCTAGCTTACCAACCGCTCTGTGTCTGACACCCCTCTCTTCCAATCCCTCAGTGTGAAGCCCTCTTAAAGTCCTTTCAGATTTGCAACATCAGTTTAGTCATGTTTTTTGCTAAGAAAAAAATGATAAATACAGATTTACACATCCATCTTTAGTTTAGTTCAGTTCAGTTTACGTCAGTTTACATTTCAGTTCCATTCTCTTTACTTTGATTTGTCCAGGCACAGAAACTGTGAATAATGTGTGTAACTAAATAAAAGTAATAGTTGGCAATGCCCTACCCACCTACCTGACACATACACTGACCCACCTACCTGACACATACAGTGACCCACCTACCTGACACATACAGTGACCCACCTACCTGACACATACAGTGACTTCTACTTCCTGCACTACACACCCCACACACAGCTTGATGTAGATAAGGGAGGATCCATCCTGCTCCTTACCTCTGCTCTTCGACCAAAACATTCGGGCTCTCCTCAGCAGCAGGCGGGCAGTGAGTATAGCATAGGAATCCCCCCATCCATCTGCTCTATGGTGTCCCCGCTGGTCAGGAGGTCAGCTAACAGACGCTGCACCTCTCAATGCTCCCATCTCCACCGAGCCCCGCCCCTTCACTGCACTTACACAGCGCCGCACCAGAGGGACAGGCTGAAGTCACGGAGCGGCGCTGTGTGAGGAGATGTGATAGCGGGCGCTCAGCGGGACACATCAATCGGAGTATTATCGGTACGCACAGGATGTGTTCCCTGGGACAGCCAGCTTGACACCGAGCTCACACACGCCTGGAGCTTCACATGGACAGAGGCCGTGGCGGCGCCCTAGGTGGTAGAGCGCCCTAGGCGGCTGCCTACTCCGCCTAGTGGTAGCGCCGGCCCTGCTTGCCGTTCTAAACGTACTTGCCGGCGCAGTGGGCTGGTTCTGAAAAAGTTACTTTCTCACTCTATTTTGGGCATATTTGTTACTTAGACAGGTGTCACTACACTTCCTCACATCACCCCATGTCACCCCCATTATATTGGCACTTCCAGCTTCTTTATATTTAGATTTTAAGATGGCGTGCGCCAGGTCCATAGTGGCGCACTGAGTGCCTCCTCCCGTCCGCCGAGAACACTATAGTAAATGGGAAATAGCGCCGCGCTACCGGCGCTAATGTTTTGTAAATACCAAAACAGCCGTTGCGCACGCAGATGCGCCGATACTCATAAACGTTTCATAAATCAGCCCCAATGACTTGTATAATATTTATATACAAACATTTTCACAGCAAATAATAGGCCATTACGTACAGCATGCAAATTAGAGGGTTTACAGAACAGAACTTTTATTTTATAATCAATTTAAATACTGTTTATGTATTAAATGTACTTACTGTTATATTTACAATTTATATATGTATCTATGGATCTAAGGACAAGTGCATTTAACCTTACACACTTAGCACGGTGGACATATAGTATATGGGGATGCAGTTCCTGAGAAATTGCAACATGACTGTATACACTGTTTTTTTTTTATATTTCAGAATTGCCATATAATTGATAATTCTTCTCATATACACTTTATATACTTTAGAAAATATATACATATATTTTGAGTGACAGATAAAAGCTGATATGTCCTCCTCAAAGCATCGGCTCGCTCGTAGTGCCATATCCCCATGGACCAAAAAAGCTAATTTATATCTAATTGTCTGGGTAGAGAATACTTGCACAAACAATTTTATATCTAATACATACTGGCACCTCATTTGGAACTCAATGTTGTGATTGTGTATTTCTGTCCCACAGGATGTGGAGCAGATAGACATGGAAAAGCAGTATCTGTAACTACCCCTATATTACAGATTACCTAATGTAACCCACCCCTTGACTTAATTTCAGGTTTTATTTATTAGTTTTATTGAAAGTAACGAATACAGTAATTACTAGATTCAGTTACTCTATAGTATAAATGGTATTGATATTTATACATTTTCGATCATCTTCAAACATGGGGTCATGGAACCTTTAATTATTTACACACAACTTTGATTTAGAAACCCTGATCACTTTTAGATTCCCACCTCACATACAATTTATTTAAACATCATTTCCATCTTAACTTTATACTCAATTGATCTTTGGCACCAGGAATTGTTAGTTATTACTTTTCTGTTTTTCAAATGGGATACCATTTGCAACATTCACATATAGCCATATCCTTGATATTGGTTCTACTTTGGTTATTGTCCATCACAGTTGTTTGATATTAATTTTGAATCTATCTAAAACTGCTCATGCAATTAGTAGTCTTGCAATTGCTATACTCTGGTTTGTGTTATCTTATCAAGCTATAGTATGACTTTTCACTATCTTGTCTTTTCAACCATTATATGATTATATTTTGGAGAATACACTATTATTTAGGACTAATTAGACAAACTTCATCTTTTTTAAATAAATATACAGATTAAGTTCAACTCTATGGTAACCATATAGTATAGGATACTTGTTTTTAAATGTTTATATCTAAATGGTCTACTTAGAATAATATTAGTCAATATTGTATAGTATAATATAGTCAATAATGCCTTTATTGTTGGGGAAGATTTACTTTTGCATACCCATTTGATATTGGTTTAGCTAGATTCTTGGTGGAGCAAGCACATGAGTTGGTTTAAAAAAAAAAAAAAAGTAAATATTATAATGATAGTGTAGTAGTCTTCTAATCATGTAGTAATATAATATTGAATATAATAGGTAAGACAGTGATGTATTGATGATACAGAGTGATATAGAGGGATATGGAGTAGCCTAAACTTGAAGTTTCCAGCTGCTTATTCTTTTACCATAAATCTATAAAAGCATTCGTGGATGATTGTGTCCTACATACCTGTCTTATCTATATAAATGATAACTATTTTACCTTTGCAGTCAAATCTATTGCATGGGTACAAATCGGTTGTGTTATTTTATTCTTTATTAAAATTGAAAATATATTTTATGCTAACTCATATACAACTTATACTTTATAAACAGTTTTTTGCCAGCAGGTCATCACTGCCAAACGTTCTTGAGTACTCATGATATTGATCCCTGGGATACGCTACATTGAGCACTTGTCCTCTGTATTTTTTACTCCTATCCCACTAGGAGTTTCACTTTCTTATTTTTTTTTTCTAATATTTGTCTTTATACTTTCTCTCTTCAATCTTCCTTTTTCCTGGCCGGGAATAAGGTCCTTATGTACCACAATATGGATGTCCTTTCAATAAACATACAAGGATTAAATTCACCCAATAAGAGGACCAAAGCTTTTGGACATTTTAAATCTCTACATGTAGATGTCCTATGTTAGCAGGAGACCAATTTCTCCCAATCCTCTTGCCAAAAATATTTGAATAAACACCTACCCCACTGTCTACACTGCTAACACCTCTACTAAAACAAGAGGGGTTTTAATAGCTATTAAAAGAAATGTTTCCTTAATATTTGAAAAAAGTATTGCGGACTAGACTTGTGCACAACGGAAAAATTTGTTTAGTTTCGGTTCGTTTCTTGTGCACAACGGAAAAATTTGTTTAGTTTCAGTTTGTTTCTTTTCGGTCCTGTTGATTCGTAATCGTTCGTAATTTTGCTAGACGGGATTTTTCGTGTTCGAACTAATTCGTACTTTCGGTAGAGTACATTGTTTTTCGTTGATTCTGGACACAACTCCTACTTTCGTAACTTTTTTTGGGTTTGTTGATTCGTAATTTTCCGTGTCTCTCTCACAACGACGCTGCCTATTATGCCTAATGTGCTTTGAATGGATTTGTACTTTTCTAAATACATAGCGGTTATTTGTAACGATTCAAAATCTCGTATTTTACTTTCGTTTTTTACATGCAGCTATAGCCTCCGCCCCTGTACACCATTTTGAGAGGGAGTTCAGCACATTTTGGAATAAGGCTGTAACATAACACAATTTTTAAAAATTCAAGCGCTGTGAATTATTTCTGGACTGTATATCCCTAAAAATAAATACCAATATTAAGGGTCTAAATTCGATGGGTTTTGATAATAAAATACACCTCTATATAAGGCTAATTACCCCTTCCTTATATGTCATATAGTACCCTTTTGGAGGCCTGGGGAAAATATCACATCTCATGGCTAGGTCTTATAGCTGCAATTAAAATGACCTACCTCCCTGAACTTCTCTATCTTTTCAGAGTACTCCCTATCTGCGTCCCTCCCCATATTTTACGTTCTCTCCAAAATCGAATTCTTGCTTTGGTATTTCGTTCCCCAAAGATTAGCCACATTTTCACCTAATGTATCAGTTAAATGTTTCAGAGGATGCCAAACTGTGGGCACACTTTAAATATGAATGTCATCCCAGGGGTTACTGCATTCCATTCATTGTTTTTTCTCTTATTGTCTGAATATGTTGTTAGCCAGTGAAAGCTCTAAACCTTAAATGTAGTAAGTGTGAAAAGTCTTCTATAAATTACAGA
Source organism: Rana muscosa (assembly GCA_029206835.1). Taxonomy (NCBI): domain Eukaryota; kingdom Metazoa; phylum Chordata; class Amphibia; order Anura; family Ranidae; genus Rana; species Rana muscosa. The sequence goes on along the minus strand of CM055122.1, from coordinate 59,254,253 downwards.
TAAACACAGTCTATTTAAATGGGTCAACTGTTGTTTCTTCACATTTAGCTTTTTATATCTTTGTTCTTGACAGACAATAGCTGCATGTTAGTGTTTAACAGAGTGAGACATAAAAGCAGTACAGCAATGACATTAAATAAAACAACTTATTAAAGTGTGAGAGAAACAACAACCCTTAGGGAACTTGCTAGCTCTTTTTTCTAAATCAAACAAAAGCAGAATGACCTGAAATAACCTAAAATAAATGGACAGCATTAAGCACGCTGTGAAGCTCCAGAGCTATCTTTTTGTTAAAGAACTTTCAGCTGTTTTACAGAAACAAGAACAAGGCTAGTAAAGATCCAGGGTCTTTATGTGTTCTTATTCAATCTTTCTTCTTTTTTTAGCATTTGACCCTTTTATGGATCTTGGAAAAAAAGTTTGCCCATGGTTCTCATTTGGATATGAAATATGATTTCAATTGTATTTTGTATAAATATTACATTCATTTATAAAGAGCAACATATTCAACAGTCACAAGCACTTTAAAATTGGGTCAAAATGGGCATTTCGGACTTTGAATTGTCTTTCAATGTTACTGACTAAAAGTTTGACTCGTGGGGGGGTTCAGAATGGGGGAGGGGGTTAAAAATGTTAGCCTTCGTGTTTCTGTCATCATGACGTTGTTACTTTTAGCCAGCACATAAAGCTAAACGCTGGACTTTTTAGGCATACTTTTTACATTATTTCAGGGATATAAATATTCAAAATGACTGTCTTTCAAAAGTGGCATGGCCAACTAGAGAAATCTTTATTTACAGTAGGTGTCCTATAGGGACATTGTTGCTACATTGACAAAGGTAAATAAGACAAACACTGTAAAAGAGAGAGTGTTTGACACTCACCTTTCTAGCTGGCAGCAAATGAAATATTTACTGTGTTGAATAGCTTCAGGCATTGCTGCTCTCCAACAATAATGGATGTGTCAAATAGTATGTTCCCCACTATCATGGGCGTCCGGTGAACTTTTTTCAGGGGGGGGCATCATTTTAAGGTCACCCATGCTTCTTTGGGGCAGTGGAGCAGCGCTGCATACACCACTCCTCCACTGCCCATTGAAATAAATGGGCACCGCTGCCAAAGCGCCTGCAAAGCGCTTCGGCAGCAGCGATAAACAGTTGCATTTAACCCTGTCTTTGACCGCTAGCTGGGGTTATTGCAACACAGGGGGCAAGTGTCTTCACTCTGATTTCAACACTCTTACGATTCCAGGGGGGGACAATTGACCCCCTTTGCCCTATGGAGCGGACGCCCATGCCCACTATGTGTTGTTGTTCCTCACCCTTCACAACCACTTTCTGTATTTCCTTTTGGTGATGTAAAAGGGCCACTTTAAGAGCAGCTCTACAATAAATTCATAGAAATCATCCGGTTTAGTCTCTGCTAAATAGTCAAGATAAGATTATGTGATTTTCTAAAGAATGGCCTGCCTACAGTACCTGCCCAATACTTGCCCTTCCAAAGGTCACCTGCATTACAAATGTAGGAACATTAGGGACATTTTGCAAGGTTCTAGGAGTGCTTTTTTTACATTTGGTTCTTTAGAGTCCAATTCCATTCAAAACTTTATTTTTATTTTTTGCACAGACACAGAAAAAGTAAATGCCACTGTTTAGCTTTTATTGCTGCCAACGACCCTGTTGGGGCAAGTCTCTCTCCTTCCCATTCTTTTGACAGCAGGACAAAAAATGAGTGGGCTCCATTCCTCCTTTTTTAATTTATAATTTTCCTAAGTATAGGTTTATGAAGATTGTTTTGCAGAATTTCATATTATATTCTAAAAATACTCTACCCACTCACTTTGATTACGTTTTCTGGCAAAAAAATTGTACTGCCATAGGCCCCATTCACACATGAGTGATATGGAAGAATTTGAAGCTTTAGAATGCATGAAGGTGTGAGTTTTTTCCAAATGAAATTGCTAATCCCAGTGGTAAAACTGCCATTAGTGTTAAGGGTTGTAATTAATAGTCTCAGTTCTGATAACCTGCATGTGTCCAGTCAAAACGTTGGACTGTTTAGGTTTAAAACTTGAACTACAACATTACCAGTACTATCTAGTATTATATAGAATTTTTAAAATACGTTGACTTATATATGAATTTTCTACCCACACAAAACCCTGTTTCATAAATACAATATTATCTGGAAAATCATGAAAAGAGATTCCACCACAGGGACAAAAATAACATAACACAAACAAAAAGATTCAGAGCACACTTACTAGCCAGCCTGCAACAAAACAAAATGGCACTGTCTAACAATTTATATTAAAAAATAGATTTTAGTTGCTCACATTTGCAATTATATGTCAAAGGCGCGCAGCCAAATACCAAGGTCCCTCTGTAAAATGCAGTCCTAACTCTTATATTTCAGAATCTTTGAGTTGGAGCAGATAAAGCAGTGGATAAATTAAGGCAGGTGCACTTGGAAGGGCATTCAGTAGCACAAACAAACAAAAGATTTCCCCAGCACACTTACCAGCTAGCCTGCAAAGAAAAACAAAATTGGCATTGTCTAACACTATAACACTAACAAAAATAACATGTTATTACATTATAAACACACATCAGTATACATTAAAAATAGATATGTGTCATGTTTTTAATGATATTTGAAGACAGACATAAAAATATATTTACTTGCACCAAAAATGCTGTTCAATACCATTCACAGCCCATCAATGGCAGGATTTAAAGTTGAAAACATTTCAGAATGACACGCTTGTTGATTGGTGCCCAGATGTAAAGTGCATGTAGTGTGAGTCTCTATTGCCACTACAAAATTTATTTGATCATGGTGATATAAATAGCTAAACAGCGCTTGCCTCACCACACCTATAAATACATCAATTAATCTGTGTGTGATTAGTCTGTGTCTGTACAAATGACTTTATGTGAACCTTTCTGTGCTAATGCAATCCTTACATAAATATAAATATAAATTATATTGGATAAGTTATTCCTATATGTGTGACTGAAAAAAACAATACACTACTAAATAAATTAATAAATGGTGACTGGTGATAAATAAATAAGTTGATAAATGGTGACTAATGGGTACAATGATAAAGTGAGACGTGATGATACATGTGCAGACAAAGTCTATTAAAGTGCTCTTGTGCTTCGTGCTCCAACAGTGACTTTATTCCACCTCTTCTGAGGTTGTATGGTTTCACACTCACCAGATAAGTTGGACTCCCCTACCTTATAGTCAGAAGGAATCAGCTGTGCTTTTAGGTCTCTTAGGGGGGACTTATCCCACCACGGTATCCGCTGGGTACTCCCGCTGTAATGGCTTGCCTCCTTTTGCAGCGCTCCTGGGCCAAGGTGTGCAGGCATGTAATAGGTAGAGAAAAAACTCATGGTGTAAGATCCTTAAAACATTTATTGGACATAGGCATCTTACAATTAAAAAATCTATCTTAAAATCCTGTAAAAAACAACTCAAACGAACGTCCCCCGTACAACTGATGGCTTGTTTGTGATAACGCTGTCTGCAGATCAGCGTGTGTTTCATTGTCTGTGCCGGAAGTGATGTATAATGGATTCAGATGACGCGTTTCTTGTTTCTTCTCTTAAATAGGATGGTCATACCAAGTTGCACTCCTCCCCCTTCTTACTATCTGTCTCAGAAAAGACCACCAGGGAGTTCATCCCATTGGATGAATAGACAAAACTTGTTGACCCCTTCTATTTGATTATTCACTTGTGTTATGTCCTTTGAGGATATCTTGCGTTTGATTTTCTTATTACACACTTCTGTTTCCATCTTATGAATTTAAATGGAAATACCCCTATGATACTTGGACTTTTATTCACTTTTTATATGAAATGTGAAAATTGTGAATAATTGAAAATAGGTTGTTATAAAATAAAAATAAAATAAATGTAAGAATGAAAATAAATAGTAAAAAAATGAAAATACAAATAAAAATAAAAATGAAATGAAAATAAAGTGCAATAAAATGTAAAATAATAATACTAATAATGATAATATGAAAAATAATAATAATAGAATGAAAATTAAATATAAAACTGCAATTAGAATAAGATATGATTTTAATGTGTTAACCACTTAAGCCTCGGACCAATATGCAGCATAAAGACCAGGCCCCTTTTTGCGATTCGGCACTGCGCCGTTTTAACTGACAACTGCACGGTTGTGCGACGTGGCTCCCAAACAAATTGACGTCCTTTTTTTCCCACAAATAGAGCTTTCTTTTGGTGGTATTTGATCGCTTCTGCGGTTTCTATTTTTTGCGCTATAAACAAAAATAGAGCGACAATTTTGAAAAAAAAAAAATGCAATATTTTTTACTTTTTGCTATAATAAATATCCCCAAAAAATATATATAATTTTTTTTTACCCTCAGTTTAGGCCGATACGTATTCTACATATTTTTGGTAAAAAAAAACAAAAAAAAAACGCAATTGGCGGCTATTGATTGGTTTGCGCTAAAATTATAGCGTTTACAAAATAGGGGATAGTTTTATGGCATTTTTATATATTTTTTTTTTTTACTAGTAATGCCGGCGATCACCGATTTTTTTCATGACTGCGACAATATGGCAGACACATCGGACACTTTTGACACATTTTTGGGACCATTGTAATTTTTACAGCGATCAGTGCAATTAAAATGCACTGGTTACTGTAAAAATGACACTGGCAGTGAAGGGGTTAACCACTAGGGGCACTGAAGGGGTTAAGTGTGCCTAGGGGCGTGTTTCTAACTGAGGGGGGCGTGGCTACGAGTGACACGTCACCAATCTCCGCTCTGATTACACAGACATCTCCCCGCTCCATCCCTCCGTGAGACCATTGCGGGGATCCCCGCGGCAATAGAGTCCGTGGGACCCACGGTCCGACTCACGGGGATGACTGCAGGGTCGCGAGCGTTCCGCCGGCGGCGCCCACGTGACCACACGGCAGGCAGTTAAAGAGGACGTACAGATACGTGATCGTGCCTGTACGTGCTATTCTGCCGACGTATATATACCGTGAGCGGTCCTTAAGTGGTTAATGTGATAACAGTGATGAACCCCCCCTTTCACCCTCCCTTTCTAGGGTTGAATACTCCATGATGATCTTTTCTTTACAATAAATGCAGTTAAAAATTGGAGATAAAACAATTAATATCAATACGGAGGCCTGCTGGACTCGTGCTACCCAGTTCATGTATCCACCTTGTTTCATTTTGTGACTACGCTCTGGTCATGTTAATGCCCCTCCAATGCCCATCTATTTTATCTATTCCACAAACTTTAATTAAATTGGGATCCTGTCAAGGGGATGCCATACACAGACATCCAAAACAGGTGATCAGATCGTTGGGCTGCACTTAAGGAATCAGGAACAGAGTAAGTGAAAATATATATATTTATTGAAGATAAAGACACGCGTGTAATCAAACAACAGCAAACCTAAAACAAGAAATGAATACAAAGAGAACACAACAAACCCCAAAAACACCTAATCTAACTATCTAACTAATATATACATGTAAAGGGAACACACATACATAAACAAGGCAGGGACGAGACAAGGGGAGCAGAAGGCCAGGTACTGGGAGCAGTCAGCAAGGGGGAGCTGGAAGCCAGTATCAGGGGACAGGTCTCAGGGACAGGATACAAGAAACAGAGCCCAGGACAAGGCAGGAAATGGATCAGGATCAGGTTCAGGCAAACGGATCAAGTTCAGGCAGGGACAAGGCTTACAGAAAGATTTCTGGAGCATTGAGCCTTGGTTAAGGGCGGGCTTATATAGTCCAGCAGACCCAGATCAGCTGTGTTTGATGGCTGGTTAAGAGCCTTTGTGGGGAGACACCCGCTGGTGGCCACAGAACTACACACACTGGTGCCGAACGCAACAGTGCCACCAGCAGGTAAACCCAGTAATGACACTATTCCTGTCAGATCCTTATTGTGATGAGTTCTACAATGTTGAGAAAAGCTATGATACTTTACTAATATTGTTCAAATGTTCCATTATCTTTACACTTAATTATAAAAACAGATAGGTATCTGCGCTACTGAAAAAATAATTAATATTGGAAGAGGAAAGCGGCCAGCCCTATTGGCAAATATAAAAATATAAAAAGTCCACATGTGGCGCTAATAAAAAGCAACAGTCTTTGAAGTATTAAAAGAGGAAAAGATGACAATCCCTTCAACAGTTTTCAGTGTGTATAGGGAAGCACGCCACACCACGTGAGAATCAAATCTGCTTACCAGATATCAGCAAGTGATAGGCATTGATTAATAACTTCCCAAGGGATCACATCTGAACTTGTCAATCACCAGTAAGTAGATGGGTAAAATACACTGCAAAGCTTGCATCCATTCACTTGTCCCAGGCAGCAACAAAGCAGTAAACTTCCAGCAGTCAGTGGGCATCTCACCCAATCAAGGGGATATCATTACCAAATGGAAATAAAGCAGCATATAGTGAAGCCCGTCTCACTTGTAAAAGGATTTATTGTAGCAACTTAAATGTATAGTCAATAAGAACGGTCATTATAAAACAAAACAGCCGCAGCATTCAGCATGCTTGTGTCTCATAGCCAGCCTGACATTTTTCATCCGAGTGGATATCATCAGAGGCTTGGCTCTACCACACAAGCACGCCCTTTTAAGTGTGTCACCAGGTGACGTGATTCACGGAGGAATCAACCCCCAGGATGGCGCTAAAACCTGGAAATACTCTGCTGGAACGCATCACGCTTGCGTTCCATACATAGGAAATACCTCTCAGATGCGAGACATAGGAGGGGCCCCCAAGCAGACGCACCAACGGGAAACAGATCCTCTAGCCGCTAGATACTATCATGTCAGTGCTAGGTATATACATGCACAAAACTACATTTACTATAGCGATGCCGCTTAAATAATATACAAATGGCTTAAGGATACAAAACTAATTTGTAGGAGGATCACATAAGTCATGCAATGTATAAAAACATATATAAAATTGCAATAAACTAATACAATAAATACACTGAGTGCATATATATATATATATATATATATTGTGAGGGGGTTAGCTCGGCAGCGGGTGTGTGTGACCCCCGGGATGGGCTCCCCACCCAAAAACAGGCCCAGCAGACGGAGGTTGTGGTTTTCAAAATCAAAAAGGTGCGGTTTATTTTCTATTTACAGTGACAAAAACACAGCAAGGCAAAAAAAAACATAAACAAAATAAATCCTGGTCAACTTGACCTCTGACTAAACATACAGGTTTCCTAACTAACAACTGGGATCAGCCTAGTGCTGTCCTAGTCCCTAAGTCCCTGGTTTTAAATGTCCAAGCAAATATATAGCCACACAGGCTTTCTCTCACCGCACAGGGGTTCACTCTCCTTAGACAGTCCACACAGGTCTGCTTCCAGGCATGAGCTAACATCTAATGAATCTGGGAGTTTTTTATAGAGGCCTAAATGAGCTGACAAGCTTCAGCTGGCCTCATCAACTCCCTGTCTGCACGACGCCCAGCCCTCTCCCTAGAGGTATGAGTCATCAATGAGCCCACTAGTCTCAGCTGGGCTTATACAACTCTCCACCTAGCTGTATAAGTCAGCGTAAAGCCTGAATCTGGGCGAAATATATCTACCCCCCTGGATGCAACCAGGTGACTTTACCTTCCTGCTGTCACATACCCCCCCCTCTTGTTTTAACCTCGGGGTTGGAACACCAGCAATCAGGCATTCATGTACTCGAGACAAAGCATCCACATTCCCCATTTGAACGCCAGGGCGATGCTTTACTGTGAAGTTGAATTCCTGGAGGGCCAGGAACCACCTATTCACTCTTCTATTTGTTTCCTTGTTTTGAGCCATCCACTTTAACGGAGCGTGATCCGTAACCATGTCAAAGTGCCTACCTAGCAGGTAGTACCGAAGGGAATCTAGAGCCCACTTCACCGCTAAACACTCCTTTTCAACGGTGGCGTAATTTACCTCATGGGACTTCAACTTCCTGCTGAGGTAAATGACTGGGTGCTCTTCCCCGTTCCAGACCTGGGACAATACTGCTCCTAACCCCACATCTGACGCATCACTTTGTACGACAAAGTCTCTAGAGAAGTCGGGTGAGTACAACACTGGCTGGCTACATAAGGCTTGTTTCAAGAATTGGAATGCTGCCTCAGCCTCGGGGGTCCATTTAATCATGACCGACCCTTTCCCCTTCGTCAGGTTGGTTAGGGGCACAGCCTTAGAAGCAAAGTGGGGAATGAATCGCCGATAATACCCAGCGATTCCCAGAAAGGCTCGTACCTGCTTCTTGCTGTTGGGACGTGGCCAACTCTGGATGGCCTCGACTTTGTTGAGTTGGGGTTTTATTACTCCCCTCCCAATGGTGTACCCAAGATATTTGGCCTCCTCCTGCCCAATGGTACACTTCTTGGGGTTAGCCGTAAACCCTGCTTCCCGAACAGAGTCCAGGACTGCTTGCACTTTTGGCAGATGTGAGGCCCAATCTGTGCTATGGACAATTATGTCATCCAGGTAAGCCGCAGCATACTTCCGATGGGGCCTCAGCATCTGGTCCATTTTCCGCTGGAATGTGGCCGGCGCATTCTGTAACCCGAACGGCATTCTTTTATATTGGAACGCCCCGTCTGGGGTTACAAATGCGGTTTTCTCTTTGGCCGACTTGGCCAGGGGGATTTGCCAATACCCTTTTGTGAGGTCAAGAGTCGTCATGTATCGGGCTGTTCCCAGCCGGTCGATCAACTCATCTATACGTGGCATGGGGTAGGTGTCAAATTTTGTAACTTTGTTCAACTGACGAAAATCGTTACAAAATCGCCAGCTCCCATCCGGTTTAGGCACCAACACAATGGGACTAGACCAATCACTTTGGGACTCCTCTATCACCCCTAAGTTCAGCATTTTCTGTACTTCCTCCCGTATTGCCTCCCGTCGGGCCTCTGGGATCCGATAGGGTTTTAACTTCACCCTTTCACCGGGCGGGGTAATAATGTCATGCTCTACCCCAGATGTTTGTCCCGGCAGCTCAGAGAATACCTCCTTGTTGCGAAGCACAAACTCCTTAACCTCCTGTTGTTGGGGTTGTGACAAGGTGGCTGCGATTCCAACCTCAGGAATCACGCAACCAGTTTGAGCTGGTGACCAAGTGTCTGCGACTAGGGACTCTCTATCCCTCCAGGCTTTCAACAGATTAACGTGATAGATCTGTTCGGGCTTTCGCCTTCCTGGTTGTCTGACCTTGTAATTCACTTCGCTCACTTTTTCCATTATCTCGTAGGGGCCTTGCCATTTGGCAAGGAATTTACTTTCAACCGTAGGGACAAGTACCAATATCCTATCCCCCGGGGAAAAGGTACGGGTCTTGGCTCCACGGTTGTACACTCTCTGCTGTGCCAACTGCGCTTGGGCCAAATGTTCCTTCACGATGGGCATTACCTGTGCAATTCGATCTTGCATCAGGGCGACATGCTCAATCACACTCCTGTGGGGAGAACTCTCACTTTCCCAAGTTTCCTTGGCAATATCCAACAGCCCTCTTGGGTGTCTCCCATACAGTAACTCAAAGGGGGAGAATCCCGTAGAGGATTGGGGCACCTCCCTAATAGCAAACATCAAATAAGGAAGTAGACAGTCCCAATCCCTTCCATCTCTATCCACCACTTTCTTCAACATTTGTTTTAGGGTTTTGTTGAATCTTTCAACCAGCCCATCGGTTTGGGGGTGATACACAGATGTACGCAATTGCGTCACTTTGAACAATTTACACAGCTCTTTCATAACCCGGGACATAAAGGGTGTACCTTGGTCCGTAAGCAGTTCTTTACAAATACCCACCCGGCTAAAAACAAGAGATAGCTCTTTGGCTATGGTTTTGGCCGAGGTATTTCTGAGAGGGATCGCTTCTGGATAACGGGTGGCATAGTCCATTATAACCAATATGTACTGGTGCCCCCTAGCGGACTTGATTATAGGACCTACCAAATCCATTGCGATTCTCTCAAACGGGACCTCAATGATGGGTAGAGGGACCAGCGGGCTACGGAAATGTGGCATCGGGGCCGACCTCTGACACACAGGGCAGGAGGAACAATAATTTTCTATGTCCTTCATCACCCCAGGCCAATAGAATCTCTGTAATACCCTCTCTCGGGTTTTCTCTGTCCCCAGATGACCTCCAAGAATGTGCCCATGGGCCAACTCCAACACCAACTTCCTGTAAGGTTTGGGCACCACAAGCTGCTCAACGGTTTCTTCTGCCCTTTTTGCCACCCGATACAGTAGGTCCTTCTCTACGCTGAAGTATGGGTAAGTGCCGGTATTATCTGGGTTCACTAACTCGCCATCTATTTTCACTACGTTTTCCCGTGCCTTTATTAGGGCGGGGTCTTTCAACTGTTCTGTGGCAAAGTTTTCCCTGTGAACCTCAAGATCAGAAAACTCCACAGACGGTAGGTTTTCGTCTGAGGAGGTGGGCTCCTCTCCAGTTTCTTGAGTCTCCCCTGCCAATACTGATAAGGGAAATTCCGGAGAGTCCTCACCACTCTCAGGGGAGTTCTGGCTATCACATTCCTGGTACATAGGGGCACCAGTGGGGGGCTCAGGATCATCCCACAGTTCCCAGAACTTCGGAAAATCCCTTCCCACAATGGCGTCATGCGGTAACTGAGATACTAAGCCCACTGGATGAGAGAGGGTACCTCTGGGGGTCTCGAAACACACTGTAGTCACTGGATACTCTCGGGTGTCCCCATGCACACAAATAACGGCTACCTTGCTATTCCCAGAGACCTCTGTTTTAACTAACTCAGCCTTTATCAGGGTCACAAGGCTACCTGAATCCAGCAATACCACAACATTTCTACCATTAATACACATTTTGCATAAATGTTTCTCAGTTCCCCGAATGGCAGTGCATGCGACTGTCGCACACAGCGACTGACGTCTGCCCGTCAGAAAGTCACACTGCATGGGTTCCTCCACAACCGGGCAATTTGCTGCAATATGTCCCGCTTGCCGGCAGCGGTAGCAAACGATCCTTCTTGCGGCCTCTTGAGCCGCTGATTTCCCAGGCTGTTCTCGCCAAACTTGGGGTAGAGCTCCCACCCTCTCACTCTCTCCACCCTCACCCCTTGGAATCCTCTTATCCGCCCCTGGGGATGGTCTGGTCTTAGGGTGGAAAGTCCGAGTGTCTCTGGAAGAGGCCGTCAGGTTCTCTGTAGCCAAGTATTTCTCCACACGATCCACAAGACCATCGGCCGTCTCTGGGTCTCCATGGCTTACCCACTTTTGGATGGCAGTAGGAAGAGCTCTCAAAAACCGATCCATTACAACACGTTCCACAATCTTTGGTGCGGACAAAGTCTCTGGCTGTAGCCACTTTCTGCTCAGGTGAATGAGATCATACATTTGAGACCTGGGGGGTTTTCCAAGCTGGAAAGTCCAGTTATGCACACGCTGAGCCCGGACAGCCAGGGTGACACCCAGCCTTGCCAATATTTCAGCTTTTAGCATCACATAGTCTTTTGCTTGGTTAGGCTCTAGGTCATAGTAAGCTTTCTGCGATTCACCAGTTAACAGAGGAGCCACTAGTCCAGCCCACTGCTCCTCAGGCCACTTTTCTCTTTCAGCGGTCCTTTCAAATGTGGTCAAAAATACCTCTGGATCATCCTCTCCAGTCATTTTTGTCAATAAACGACTCACCCCAAAGGACGCGGTATTAGTGGGACGGCTTTCCTCACTGGTCTGCGGACGTTGCTGCATTACTGCTTCCATCTGTTGTTGTAGTCTCTGCTCTTGCTTCTGCAACAGGTCTATGAAGCGGGCCTCAGATTGCTGTTGGGCTTGTTGCTGAGCCTCCAGACTCTGTTGTAAAGTTGCAAGGCTCTGTTGATGAGCTTGCTGCTGGGCTGCAAGGCTCCTTTGCAAACCTGCATTTGTCTGCTGTTGATTGGCATTTGCTAGAGCCAGCTGTTTCAGTATCTCCTCCATGCTGGCTTAAAAAAAAAACTGCCCGCATTCTCCACCAACTGTGAGGGGGTTAGCTCGGCAGCGGGTGTGTGTGACCCCCGGGATGGGCTCCCCACCCAAAAACAGGCCCAGCAGACGGAGGTTGTGGTTTTCAAAATCAAAAAGGTGCGGTTTATTTTCTATTTACAGTGACAAAAACACAGCAAGGCAAAAAAAAACATAAACAAAATAAATCCTGGTCAACTTGACCTCTGACTAAACATACAGGTTTCCTAACTAACAACTGGGATCAGCCTAGTGCTGTCCTAGTCCCTAAGTCCCTGGTTTTAAATGTCCAAGCAAATATATAGCCACACAGGCTTTCTCTCACCGCACAGGGGTTCACTCTCCCTAGACAGTCCACACAGGTCTGCTTCCAGGCATGAGCTAACATCTAATGAATCTGGGAGTTTTTTATAGAGGCCTAAATGAGCTGACAAGCTTCAGCTGGCCTCATCAACTCCCTGTCTGCACGACGCCCAGCCCTCTCCCTAGAGGTATGAGTCATCAATGAGCCCACTAGTCTCAGCTGGGCTTATACAACTCTCCACCTAGCTGTATAAGTCAGCGTAAAGCCTGAATCTGGGCGAAATATATCTACCCCCCTGGATGCAACCAGGTGACTTTACCTTCCTGCTGTCACAATATATATATATATATATATATATATACATACATATACATACATACACGGAAAAATGCATTTGGTAAAGCAATGCCACATATATATATATATATATACACAAATGGCTTAAAGATAAACACCTCTTAACTGAGGGATCACATGAGCCATACGGTGTGTTACACCATAATCAAAATGTGAAAACATTTATTAAATGGGCACAGTGGTGTAGTGGTTAGCACCTTCGCCCAGCAGCAAAAAGGTTTGCCGTTTCGAATCCCAACCACGACTCCACCCGCCTGTATCTTGCATGCTCTCCCTGTGCCTGCATGGGCCTCCTCCATGTACTCCGGCCTCCTCCCACACTCCAAAGACATGTCGGCAGGTCAATTGGATCCTGTCTAAATTGACAGTAGTATGCATGAATGTGAGTTAGGGACCCTAGACTGCAAGCTCCCCGAGGGCAGGGACTGATGCAAATGTACAACACACATATGTAGCGCCGTCAATTTACGCAGCACTTTAAAAGGACCAGAAATAATAATAATAACAAAATAATATATAAAAAACAATATACTCTTTAAGAAACTAAGCGCCGCTAGTGGACATTTAGTAAACTATCACCTATCGAAATATCATAAAACATAATATATTATTATTAGTCATTGCTATTGGTACCACTACCTATTGCCACCCTTGTGTTGAGGGTGTACAATCAACTCTATAAGGATAATTAATAGCCCTCAACTGTTATTAATGAAGCTATTCATGTCCCAATCTACATTTAACCCAAATGGCGTGTAGCATTTTAAATAATAAATCCAGCAGGTTTCCATACGCAAGATCTCTCTTAGCGACACTCCCACGCCAATGTGGGATAAATCTATCAATAGCTGTGAATGTAGTACCCGCTGGATTTTTGTTGTGACACTCTAAGTAATGACGGGAACAAGTATGTTTAGGAAACCCCTTTTTAATGTTAGCCACATGTTCTTTAATTCTAACATTCATAGCCCTAACCATGCGGCCCACATATTGTAGACCGCATGGACACTTAATTGCCTGGTGGTCCTGCCCACATATTGCAAACCACATGCACAGGCCAACAGGTATGTAACAGGTATGTAACATGTTTGCTTTGACATGTGATCAACTTATTTATCGTGTTCTCTTTGATGGTTCTACACATTTTACATCTTTTGTTACCAACAAGATGGTATCTCCCCGCCCCTCCACAGCTAATCGCTCCAATGAGCATGGAGAAGCAGACTAGGAGAGATGCTTACTGACAGTCAGCATCGCTTTGCTTGGGGAGGAGTGACAACCGAGCAATCGGCGGTGTTCGGTGGCTCGGTTCTCAGTGCAGAGACGCCAGGGGACAGATGCAGCATCGGTCTGATGCTCCATCCACTGAGGTAAGTATGATTAGCAAAAATAAAAAACAAAAACCCATACTTCTCTTTTAAATATTATTCTTCCAAATGCTTTATATCGCCTATGATAATCCACTATCAGCACCATACTAAATTAATTTTCTTTCTTTGGTTTATCCTTTAGTAACTCCTTCCTATCCATTGCTTCCACTAGCTTTTCTACTTCTCTAACTGTGTTTTCCTTATAGCCTTTATCCACAAATCTCTTTACTAATACTTCTGCCTGTTTCTTATATTCATTTATATCCTTACATTTTCTGCGGATGCTCATCAGTTGGCTCTTCGGTATACACCCTAGCCACCTGGGATGGTGGCAGCTATGTATAGGTATGTACCCATTGCGATCTTTTTCTTTGAAGAACGTACGGGTATATAATTGATCCTCATATTTATATACTTCTAGATCCAGATAGGTGACCTGCTCCCTATTCCATTCCCCGAAGGTAATGTTATAGCAATTATGGTTGATCTCCTCTAGGAACCTTTTTAGGGATTCCTCCATTCCCCTCCATAAGAGGATGACATAATCAATATACCTTTTGTATAGTGCTATATCTTGCCTTTGTTTACCCTAAATGTCTTCCTGCTCCCACTTACTTATAAAGATGTTATATTAGAACCCATGGCTACACCTTTGTGTTGACTGTAATAGGATTTGTCATGCAAGAAGTAGTTACTTTTCATAGCCAATTCTAGGCCTCAACAATAAATTCTTGTTGTAGGCCCTCCAACTCTGATGATCACTTTAAGGCCCATTTCACGGCCTGCAAGGCATCATCCTGTTGGATGTTTGTATAAAGGGAGTCTACATCTATTGTAGCCAATATGGGATTGTTTTCTTGTGGAAAATTTTCTAAAATGTTAATTCGTTGTTTACTGTCTCTAAGGTGAGAAGGGAATTTTTGCGCTATTGGTTGTAAGTTATGGTCGATGTATTTTTCGATTCTGGAAAAGAGGGAGTCCACTCCACTGATAATGGGTCTTCCTGGTGGTTCAAATAGATTTTTGTAGATTTTGGGCACCTGATATATAACTGGCAGCCTGGGTGCATCTGGTAACAAGTAACTATATTCCCTCTTGTCCAGAATTTGTTGTTGTGTGTGCTCTTTGTTAATATTTTCCATTTGGACCTACCGTATATTTTATCAAGGGGTTTCTTTTTAGTTTTTCGTAAGTTGTGGAATCTTCCACCAGCCTATTCTCCTAACAGAGTATCACAATTTGATCACAGGCTTACTGTTTTATTGTGGAGGAAAGATGTCTACTATTCAACTGGAAACCAGAAGCTATAGAATATCATATCATGTCTTGAAGAAAAAACATACACAGCCACGTCCCAAACCATGAATATAGAAAAAAGAAAGGGGAAAAACACCTTTGTTGATAAATAAGGGACGTATTATTTATATGGAAACTAGAAGCTATCACTGGTCCAGTACACTGTATATAGGATACATACTTTCACTTTTTGATTGTGGGGGATCCTGCAAGATCAGATTGTGCACCAATCAAAACACATGTGCCTTTCCCCACATCCACAATGACCACAATGATATGATCCTTTCACCACCCTTAACAGTAGATATCACTCAATTAAGGAGCAGAATAGCTCCTGCACTAGAGAAGGTCTATCTTGTCTGCCTGTCAGATCTCCTATGCTTGTCCTTCAGATGTTCAGAATACCAGCATTATCTTCTTAAGATAGTCTCTTGGATGGGTGTTTCCATAAAGCTGGACTTTGCTGCTAGGGGTAGCAAAAATGTAATATATTTCATGTTTCAAGCACATG
The DNA here is from genome assembly GCA_029206835.1 of Rana muscosa. Taxonomy (NCBI): domain Eukaryota; kingdom Metazoa; phylum Chordata; class Amphibia; order Anura; family Ranidae; genus Rana; species Rana muscosa. The sequence goes on along the minus strand of CM055122.1, from coordinate 59,238,372 downwards.
GTTATTTTTAATGTGTTCACAGCAGTGAGTACAGGGATCTTGATACGTTATACAGTAAATCCTTGTGTGTTGGAAATTAAATTCTCTTGTCAGTAGTAGTAAAAGAGGTGTTGGATGCATTGAGAAGCAAACACACCAAGTGCTCTTATTGCTCTCTTCTGCAACATTTAAGTGGCCAGTATGCTCTTTGACGCTGCACCACAGGCACAAAAGTTTAATTCAGATATCCTACTTAATATGCACTATAGTTACAAATCCACTCTGTATGCACCAAATGTCTTTTCTACCTTGAAAAATTAGTATTGACATAGACTGGGCATAGAGCAAAGCTTCATTTAAAAGCCAAAACCTTCACAAATGCCTCACTACCTGTCCTTCTCTCATTTATCCCTTACCTATTGCTGTCAGTCAAACTCCTGTAAGGAAGGTGCAGGGGCTTGGCTTACCGGCGCTGTGTGTCTATGGACACTCACAGCCTGGCTCAGGGCCCAATGGAATAGCGCATGCACGCTGCTTACTTAACAGAGAGGAGCTGACAGTGTCTGTGGGGGGCTGCCAGACGAGGAGGAAAACGAGCCATTATTGTTGCACAGAGCAGTGAAGCATAACTTCTTTTTTATTATTTTTTTTTTTAAATTAGCCTTTAGTATCACTTTAATTACCTATTGCAATTACTGTCACTACATAGATAAGCACCACTGTCTTGATTCACGGTATAACATATGTATAATGGTGGCCAAACACTCTTCGATTTTATTATCCAATTGTTTTGTGAGTCAATAAAAACAATCAAATCCACAAACAATTAAATCGAAATTACAACATATTTCCTTACAGACTCATTTAAGACTGATCAAACTGATTTGATCGACCAGGACGGAAAGCTATTGATTGTTTTGGATTGATCAGCAGGTACTTTATTCATGAATATAATCATATTTCAAGTGACAAAATCATGAGATTACATGATGGAAACAGGGATGTGATTGATAAATTTCAATTATATTTGGAAACTATCAATTGAAATGTACTTCCCCTGTGTGGCAGATAAACTGAACAGGTTGTCGACTATAGATTGATTCCTCCTATTGGAAGAGATTGACTGGAAAATAAATCGATTATTTATCGAAGCATGTATAGCCACCATAAGTTGGAGGTAAAATTGATTTTGGAATGTTTTTTTTAATAAAAAGTCTAAAGCGGCTGACAGGTTAAAGAGGAAGTAAACTTCCTCTGACATTTACCTATAGGTAAGCCTATAATATTTTCACTACCTAAAGGTAAGCCTTATCGTGTACCTTTTAGGAGATATTTACATGCCAGTGACATCACTGGTGCATATGTTCTGAAGGAACGGCCACAGGTGCTGTTCCTTAGAAGCCCCGTGCTGTGAACGGCGGCTCTCGCGTGCATGCGTGGTAGTAATGTCATACCGTCTTTGGCCAATCACAGCGCCGGAGCCCGCAAACCCAGAAGATAGCTGGAACGGCTTTGGTCTATGGTAAGTATTTCATAATGAGCTAGTATGCAAAGGTAGTATGCTCATTATGCCTTTGTCTTAAATGTTTTTTGTTTTTTTTTATAAATCACAGATATCAGCATGTATTTCAGTATCCTCGGTTCTATTCCAGCTTTAAAAATAGATGGATGATCCTTTTCCAAAACCATAGTTTGTAACTACGGCTGTATTTCTTGATTTGTAGATTTTAACAAATGAAGAGCACAAAAGCAGGTGGCGCATGCTGTCCTTATTACAGTTTTTATTGATCTTCTTGTTTGACTACCAGCTATCCTGACCTTTGAGGGACTTGTCACTAAGCTCTGCAGTCATATGAATGTGTTTTGTTCTAACCAGAGGTAAAGGGGCAGGTGTTGAATTAACTCTGAGTCCCTTAGAGACAATATTTTGGCAGGATGTGTATTTAATCTATAAATACCATCTTTGACCTTATAAGTCTTGAGGAAATGACACAGGTGGTCAAAAAGATAAGAGAGGCAGTTCAAGAATAAAACCACTCTCAGATAATCTCTCCCCGGACAACAGAAATATTCCCTTGGTGGCCTTACATGTGAATTAAAACTGAACTCCAGGCATATACAAACAATTTAATGCAGTTTTGTATCCTTTAAAAGTGTTAAATGGATTTCAAATGCATTTTTAAATATAGCTGGTATTAGTCCTTAATTTGTCTTTGTCATCCCCGGAAGAACAGCAGCACTAAGAGAAGACGGGCCAGCAGTGTTAGCCAGCCAGTCTGGCTCTATTGCATTACATAATTCTGTCAAATTAAAGTGGTTGCAAACCTCAGTCATGAAATCTGAACTAAGCACGTATACCACTACCACTCTGTGTGTGATTTGAGGCTAGGACGGAGGTTCAACTTCCAGCAGGACAATGAGCCCAAACATACTGCTAAAGCAACACTTGAGTGGTTTAAGGGGAAACATGTAAATGTGTTGGAATGGCCTAGTCAAAGCCCAGACCTCAATCCGATAGAAAATCTGTGGTCAGAGTTAAAGATTGCTGTTCACAAGCGCAAACCATCCAACTTGAAGGAGATGGAGCAGTTTTGCAAGGCGGAATGGGTAAAAATTTTATTGGTAAGATGTGGCAAGCTTATAGAGACTTATCCAAAGCTACTTGGAGCTGTGATAGCCAGAAAAAGGTGGCTCTACAAAGTATTGGACTTTAGAGGGGTGAATAGTTAGGACAAAATAACAGAAAAAGTCAATGTGCATATTTGTTATATGCTTCACAATAAAAAATAAAAAAATCTTCAAAGATGTGGGCATGTTCTGTAAATTAAATTATGCAAATCCTCCAACAATCCATGTTAATTCCAGGTTGTGAGGCGACAAAACATGAAAAATGCCAAGGGGGTGAATACTTTTGCAATGCACTGTATACCAGAGGTGGGAAATGTAATCATTTCTTCGCAAGAAGGAACTACTTTTATAATTTTTTGCAAGGAATCAGGCCTGTAATAAAGGTTGAATATAGTGTTAACTGAGCAGGACAGTATGGGGGGGAGCCACACTGTTCTATGATGACATACTAAGAGTGTGTAAAACCCTTAGCTTCAGCTGGTTGAACAGCTCAGTGGTCAAAGAGGTGAATCCCAAGTCCCACACTGTGCAAATAGAGCAGCTGGGAGACCTTCTGGTAAAACGACAGAATGCACAGTTTTGCAAGTATGCATAAGTGCACTATTTTTAATATATAATATCAGAATACCTGCATTAAATAAAGGAAACAAACAAAACCTTAGTTCTGCTTTTATTAAAAATGTTAAGCTTTAGATACACAGACGTTACTAATTATGTACTGGTAATATAGTACTACAATGGTTTTTGTTTAGTGTATTTTGTTTTTTAAATGATTAGGGTGAGTATGTTGCTATTATTGTTCAGGCTAAAATATGTACTTCTGTCTCCAAACCTTGAGTTACTGCCAGACCTGACTTCAACACCTAGCATTGTTACTGCTATTATTACAAAGTGCTACTACATTGGCGAGCTCAGTGTGACTTGATAATGAGATGTGTATTTACCAGGATTACCCTCTGTAGAGAACGACATGTGCAAACAGCTATTTGTGAGATATCAAACCTGATCCTCTGTTCCCTGGAGTCTGCATGTTAAACCTAATTAACAGGAAAAAACAAACTCAACAAGAACAGCCTGTAGCTATTCAGTGTTCTTCAATGAATGGCTTAATATTAGTATTGCATATTAAGGATTTTAATTGTAAAACTGCACATAAAACACAATATACTGATATTAATAAGAAAATAGAGTACAATTATTTTGTTGGTAAGAAAATGTGTTACATGGACTGTGTGGCTAACAAAATGCTAGAGATCCTGCAACACATACTGTATGCTTACATAGTACAATCATTTTTAGGTATGCAAAAAGGTACTGCTGTTCTATTTTATGTTTTTCTTCTGAAAATGTAAAGCAGACACAACTATTGCTGCAACTTTTTTTTTTTACAGATGAGACAATGGGCTTGTAGGAGAAAAACTGTAAGGTTCTCTTTAAAGACACAGTCACCAAATTATAGATTAAAGCACAGAACAACCAAGTATTGTTAGTCAGTCACCTACAAAGTGCTTGAAACTAGAAATTCTGATTAAATTTAGGAAGAATCGGTTTCCTAGCACGGCCCCGCCCTTCTTGCACATAGCCCTCGCTTCTTCCTAGGAATGGCTAATAATTACACTGTGTTAGTGATGAGGATCGGGTTCAAAATAAGGTCAAATTTGGTCCAAACTTTGCCTTTTCAGCTTTTAGGCCAAAGGGCAAACTAAATGGGTGAGCGCCTGCCCGCCTGCCAAGCCAAACCTCCAACTGCAATGGAAAGTGAAACATTTAGCAGAAGTATCAGTACTGCTGCTAAATGTAACAGCTTCCTGCTTAGACTGGTTGTGAGGAGATTAGCAGCCGCTGACTTCCTAGCAACCAGTAATGCATCCTTGCCCAGCCATTCAGGTATCCGATAGAAATTTCCTGGCTGACAGCAGAATGTTTACAAAGGTGTGAGGATAATGGCTGACATCATTGACTAAAAATGGCCATAGCCATGGTCAATGGCCACAACCATATTTGCTCAATGACATCAGCTGCAATCTTTGCCCCTGCAAGGAGTGGTGGTCGGAGTTGACATGTCACTGGGTCAGCAGGTGCTGTTTATTGTAATTGAAGAGTATCTTCATTGCTTAACAACATGATTGACAAGTATTTTGTTAAAAACAAAAGTCTCACGAATCCATCATCAAAGTGTGGCCTGTTTATTTATGCTTTACTTTTTGAGTACTATGTACCCTTTACTCATTAACATGAGGGAGAGGGGTGGTACCTGGGACTCCTTATTCTTTAAAAGGGACTTGTCACATGAGACTGCGGGACCATTCACGTGCGCATGCTTAGTGAACAGTCAGCTGTAAAGCCGCAAGTAAGTCACATTCGGCTGCCCACAGTTAGGATGCTGGAGCTTGGACCCAAAGACCAGAAAAGAACCGGGGTGGGTAAGAACATCACTTGTATCGGGTACATATTTTGTTTAAAAAAAGAAAAAGTGTCGCCGCCACCATTCCTGCACCACATGCTTGATGCCTGTATACAATATCTACAATTTATTTTCATTTACAATATTGGGAAATTATTTAACAAGCTGAAAAATAATAGTAATTACTGCTTCTGGAAAGTATATGGATGACTGAGTCATAAAATATCATAGGCATTAGGAAGAAAAGACTGATAATTGCATTTGACTGTACATTTCCTTGCATATTTGAAGCTCAATTTACTGTCATCAGACATCTCCCACACAGTTACATTCTCTGCACGCCAATGAATGTTATGCCTGGGACTGCACAATGAGAGTAAAGCTTATTCTGTATATATTAAACATATTAATTCTCATTTCTCTTGTGAATATCATTTACTAATGCCGTAGAAGTCTCATTCTTGGAAAATAATTTAATACATTGTGTTGGTTATTAAAGCACACATATTTTTTTCTTTTTTTCACAGTTATAAGACTAGTTAATCACTAAAATGTATTTTTATATTTAACTCGGCTCCCTCTGAAAAGCCTTAGTATCCCATAATGGGATAAATGTTTTCAACTGATGTTTTATATATTTTATTTTACTATTCATGTAAAATATTTACAATAAGAATTTAGAATAATAATAATAATACAGGGGGTCCCCGGGTTACGAACCCGTTAGGGACTTTCCTCCTGTTTGTAAATCGGAAATGTTCGTAAGTCGGCCTCGCATGCACAGAACGACAATTACAGACATTTCCGCTGTTCTGTCGAATGCCGTTCTGCGCATGCGCAAGCAAATTACGAACATTTCCGACATTTTCCGAGGCTCCGTCTGGCCGCGCATGCGCAGAACAGCAGATGGACTGCGAAGAACGGCAGAGGCTCCTTGCTTTGCCCGGTTCGTAAGTAGGAGGTGTGACATTGGGGGATGTCTAGCTTAGTGATAGATGCGTTTTAAGTGAGTTCACAGTCAACAGGTTTAAGGGTGTGGTAGCCCAATTTTACACGTTCAGACATGCATTTGCTTTCTTCTCCCAAAAACAACAACTGAAAAATGCCAATCCACCTGGCTCTTAAGGCTCACTCAGCCTTGGGCGCAGTCCCTTGCTGCACAGGCCCACACTTTGCCTCTAGGAAGGGCTCTCCTGACACTCCAGGCTTCCACACTCCTCCAAGACTTATAGTCCCCTCTGGTCCCTAAGACTCTCTCTTCCAGTTGTCTCAGCTATAGTCTCCCCGACTCTCTCAGCTGGCCCAACTCTCTCAGTCCACTGACCTGGAACCTCTCCCACATGGAGTACCGTCTCAAGGATGTTGCCTGAGTTCTTAAATAGTAGCGCACCTCCCTCCAGCAACTGCTGTCAGACCAACTCCTTTCCCACACACACTGAGCTATGTTTAGCTGTGCCTTATAATGGGTGTGTGCACCTGGACACACACACAACCTGCAGAGCTCCTAGAAAACCCGGACACATGACTGAAGACTCCATCCCTCCCAATGCTCTTTGAAGTCTTCAAGTTTCCAGCCCCAATCCAGACTTACAAAATCCAGAGAAAACTTAAAGCATAGTTTTCTCTGCTCACCAATCTTTTGCTGGAACTTCTCAAATTGCTTCTTTGAGAGTCCTGTGTCCATTTTCACTAAGACAGGGGCTCTCACTCTCACAGAGGGGTTCGTAAGTCGGGCGTTCGTAAGTCGGGGACCCCCTGTAATAATAATAATAATATGCCCTGCATTGGTTTTAACCTGTAAATAACAGTCATTGTAGATCAGTGTATGTTTTCACATTCAGTTAGTTCAGTGAAATCTTTAGTATGGGTAAATTAATTATGCAACTTGCTAGCAAGCATTCGCTTTCTACAATCTGTAACTTCATAATTACGTTATGTTCTATCTAAATTATCTGTTGCTTTTCTTAGTGGCGTACCTTTTTTCTTTTTCAGTGGTTTTGTTTTTAATTTCTGAGTTTATGATTTTTGTCCCTCTCTAGGGGAACCCGATGGCCTACATTTTTTAAAACCTAAATATTTCTAAGCATATTAAGGGGAAAATAAAACGCCATGGGGGTTATTTACGAAAGGCAAATCCACTTTGCACTACAAGTGCAAACTACAAGTGCAAAGTGCACTTGAAACTGCACTGAAAGTGTACTTGGAAGTGCAGACGCTGTAAATCTGAGGGGAAGATCTGAAATGAGGGGAATCTCTGCTGATTTTATAATCCAATCATGTGCAAGCTAAAATGCTGTTCTTTATTTTCCTTGCATGTCGCCCTCGCATCTACAGAGACTGCAATTTCAAGTGCATTTTGCACTTGTAGTTCGCACTTGTAGTGCAAAGTGGATTTGCCTTTAGTAAATAACCCCCCATGTGTGTAGTACTTTAAAAACACCTGTTGGCATACTGGATATTTGGTGTTCAGATATGAGAGTGGAGGAACCTGTAAGGTCAAAGATACAATGATGGGATTTTCCTTCTGCATTAATGTCGTTTCATACAAACTAGTGTTTGTGTCATGTCAGATGAACAAATATATGATAGATGACAGACATATTTAAATCAGATAATTGTGGTTAAAATGACCGCAGCTACCTAAAAAATAAAAAACATTCTAATTTGTGTGCTTAGACTGTACCTTAAAAAGACTTTGTCATCACATTTACTGGTACTTGGCAGTTCTTACATAAGAAAAGGCAAGCAAAAGAAAAAACGTAGTGGCGCACTTTTGAACCAAAGTGTTTTGCTAAAGAGAGTTACAAGCATCCAGCACACCCAGAATGTCAGACCAGTAAACCCCAGGAGCTATGGTGTGCTGTGTAGCAGAACTGCAGGTGCATGATACTCACAGTGGGCAGCGAGTTAGAGATCCTGAGAATGTTCTACATCTGAATACTGCAATTAATTACTTATATGGTTGCACCCAGAATGATTTTTTTATTATATTTGTAGCACCCTCCTAGGTAAATTTTTTTTTTTTTTTTTTTGCTGCTTCGTAATCCTTGGAGCAGCTGTTAATTAGGGATGGGTGAACGGTTCGGTACAAACAATTGCCTTACCCAAATTTCCAGGGTGTTCACCCTGATGAATACCCTACAATTCACTGAGCACTGCCCAATACATTCTGTGCCCTGATTGGACAAAGCTTTGCCCAATCTGGGCACAGTGTAAGCTGGTTGTTAAGGAACGGGGCCACGAAGCTGGCCGCAGCGTCCTTAACAACCGATGAGTCATCAGCTGTCAATTCGGATTTTCCCTGAATAAGAAAAAAAAGAAGTGCCGGTTAGAAAATAAAGAAATAAAATGGCGTGGGGTCCACCCCAGTCCATACCAGGCCCTTCGGGTCTGGTATGGATTGGAGGGGAACCCCACGCCAAAATGTTTTAAAAAAATGCCCCCCCCCCAAAAAAATCATACCAGGACCTTACTCAGGCATGCAGCCTGGAAGGTCAGGAAAGGGGGGAGGAAGAGCGAGCACCCCCCACTCCTGAACCATACCAGGCCACATGCCCTCAACATGGGGTAGAGGTGGCAGAGCTCCTCTGTCCCAAAACACCCCGTCCCCCCAAAGTCCCCATGTTTCTGGGACGGCCTCCTGTGCCAAAAGCCTCCTCTGCGCTTTGACAGTTCTTATATAGGTAAGGGGCAGGTCCACCTTTCAATGTCACCTGGTGGCCCGCCCCCTTGTGACATCACATGCCCAGCATGCACCAGTCCGTGACATCAGAAGAGGGCAGTTCCACCAAGTTACGTAGCCAGCTGGCCCAGCCCCTTGCCTATATAAGAAATGTCAACGCGCAGAGGAGGCATTTGGCTGGAGGCCATCCCAGAATGCGGAGCATTAGAAACGTCCATAAAACACCCTCCTCTGTACACAGGACATGTCTTGTACACCTTGCACTATCTTATCTTTTCTTATCTCCTTCTGCTCAGCTACTGTGCACAGCCTGTGAAGTCCTATGACTGGGAGCTAGTCAGAGTGATCATTCAGTGAGAAAGACTTCTGACAGAAAATCTCAGTGAGAATTCAATGTAACATTTTAAGCCAAAACAACAACAAACAAGTAACATAGTAGCTATCTTATCTCCTGCATTCTCTGTCAGGCAGATTTGTAAGTGAGAGAGATGCAGCTGACAGAGGAAAGTTTTTATTGTGTGCACAGGGAGTTCACTTGTAATTAACCAGTATATGCTCTTTTTTTTACTACTTAACCCTTTCATTTTAACCTGTATAATCACTATTTAACAGTTTCATCTCCTGCTCCTTGTTTCTATTTAAAATTATTTGCTGGAAACATTTTTTTAAAGCACAGATATACATTGTTATCTTTAAGGGTTTATTGTTAAAAAATACGTTGTTTATATCTGTTTTATTTTAAATACGTTTTTCCCCCCAAAAAAACATAATATGTACCAATTCTTTAACATAAGTAATTACAAAGTTATAGACTCACAAACAGACACAGAAATGTGAAATATGGTCTGTTCCATAAGGGCTAAACATGTGTGAGAGCCAAAGTGGTTAACTACTTTCAGACCACCCACCGGCAGGACGGCCGGGCGGCGCGAAACAACATACCTGTACGCTGTTTACGCTCTCTGATCTGGGGCACGAGCACTGTCGGTGACCTGCTCCTGCTGTGATTGGACACAGCGGGAGCCAATCAGCAGATCTGGCAGCCGGGATGGGTGCTGGCCACCGGCGATTGTTCGGGGGAATTACAGAACGGCAGTCTGTCTATGTAAACAAGGCAGACTGTCGTTCTGTGACAGAGGAAGAGAGAGATCTGTGATTCCTACTATTCAGAAACACTGATCTCTCTTTGTCTAGTGTCAGCATCCCCCACACAGTTAGCAAGCACACATAAGGAACACAGTTAACCCTTTGATTGCCCCTGATGTTAACTGCTTCCCTGCCAGTGTCATTTACACTGATGCCTCGTACACACAACCGGCTTTCTCGGCAGGAAAACTGCCATGAGAGCTTTTGGCTGGGAATCCCGGCGTGTGTATGCTCCATCGCAGTTTTCCTGACAGGAAAACTGCGGGGAAAAAGAGAACATGTTTTTTTCCCGTCAGGATTCCCGGTCGTGTGTATGCTTTTCTGAGGGGAGAAAAAACGTGCATGCTCAGAATCAAGTATGAGACGGGAGCGCTCGTTCTGGTGAAACTAGCGTTCGTAATGGAGATAGAACATTCGTCACGCTGTAACGGGCTGAAAAGAACGAGGTTGAAAAGCGCGAATCGTCTCTCACTAAGCTTTTACTAACACGAGGATCAGCAAAAGCAGCCCAAAAGGTGGCGCCGTTTGAATGGAACTTCCCCTTTATAGTTCTGTCGTATGTGGCGTTAGGACATGGCTTAGGACGGGCGGTATTTGGCCTGAACTTGCGTATGCAAGGCAGGCTTGAGAGGAATCCCGTCGGGGAAAAGCTTCGTTTTTTTTCCTGACGAGAAAAACGGTCGTGTGTACGAGGCATGACAGTGCATTTTTTTTAGCACTGATCACTGTATTGGTGTCACTGCTCCTCAAAAAGTGTCACTTAGGCCCCTTTCACACGGAGGTCCGTTCAGGTCCGCCTGTCAGTTTTTTAGGCGGACCTGAAACGGATCCTCCATGTACCCCTATGGAGGCACGGATGTCAGCGGAGACATGTCCGCTGACATCCGCTCCGCTCCGCCAAAGTGTGACGGAGGAAAACCCTATTTTTCCTTCCGTCGGCGGAGCGGATCGGATGACAACGGACTCTACGGTCCGTCGTCATCCGATTCCCCATAGGGGAGAGCGGCGCTCTGACAGGGCGGTCCCTGCACAGTGTGCGGGGACCGCCCAGTCATCCGTCGGCTCAGCGGGGATCAACGGAGCGATCCCCGCTGAGCAAGCGGAGCTTCACGGGGCGGATCTGCACGGATCCGCCCCGTGTGAAAGGACCCTTAGTGTCCTATTTTTCCGCCACAATGTCGCAGCCCTGCTAAAAACCGCTGATCGCCGCCATTACTAGTAAAAAAAAAAAGTCACTAAATCTATCCTATAGTTTGTAAACGTGATAATTTTTTCACAAATCAATCAATATACGCTAATTGGAAGATGTAGCAAAATACAAGTTGGACTAAATATGACATTTTATATTTTACATATTTTTATTGGATATGTTGTATAGCAGAAAGTAAAAAATATATATATATATATATATATATATATATATATATATATATATATATATATATTTTTTTTTTTTTAAAAATATTGCTCTTTTTTTGTTTATAGTGCAAAAAAAACAAAAACGCAAAGGTGATCAAATACCACCAAAAGAAAGCTCTATTTGTGAGAAAAAAAAACATGCATTTTGTTTGGGTACAACGTCGCACGGGACGGGACCATTCAGAAAGTGCCGTGTGACTCGCACATGCACAGTACGAAACAGGCTGTGACGCCACAAGAGTTCACTTCTTGTTTCCCTTATTAAGGATGCGTGCGCCTGCACCCAGTGCTGATGGACGGGTCGACTTCAGGTGCCGATATCGCAGGCTCCCTGGACAGGTAAGTGACCTTATATTAAAAGTCAGCATCCACTCAAATAAAAGTCCACAAACATCAAGTGAAAACATCAGTGATGTGCAAATATTCAAAAAAATTATAAAGTCCAGGAACAAGTGAAAACATTTAACTATCCAACGACAATGTATCTTGAAGAGACGACCAAGACACTTGTGCCCCTCATCGCAAATAAGGTTGGCCTCTTACCAAATATGAAAGATCCCCACCACAGAGATCAGCCAGGCATATAATTACCAGACCTCCAGACATTTATTTATGGCAATAGCAGAACACCAACGTCTGATTTCAAGGATCAGCATGTCAGATCAGGTCGCATCCATACTAATGGGGAACAGGGGCCACACACTGTAAAACTGCCAAACAATGTATTTAAAACAATAGATGGGTACTTAGAGGTAAAAGAAAATACAGGATATCAGCATGTACTGATGCCTCGCCACTGCCCACACGATGAGCATGCTGACGTTACAAGTCCAACTACACCCAATGTTTTTGCGTCAAACAGCATCATCAGGGGAACAGGAGCGAAAATTCGGACAGTCAATAAAAATGAATGGAAGAGTATAAAAAAAAACAGGTGGAGAACTTCTCTAATCACAAAGCTCTCCCGCATTAAGAAGAGACAATTACATGTAGGACCATAGGCTCCACACTGCGATCTGCATCTTTTGAATAGGATGTAAAATGCAGACAACAAAGTGCGTAACCTGAGGATAAAGCATAACAAAGAGTGGATAATGCTAACCATTCTCCATTATAAATTACTCACTTTATAAGCCCACAGAAATTAGAACCAGGAGACCTTTTGATAGAAGGGCCAATTTTCTCCCCCCCCAGGCCAAAGGTTCCTAGCCCTCTCCTGGCAAGCATACGTGGGATCTCTGGACCAAATTTTCTAAAGGGAATTGGTCAAGAGCAAAGACTCATATATGTACATACAGGGCCTTGCTCTAAAAACTCTGTTCAGCAAACATAGGATGGATTTCAGGCATAGTTTAGAAATAGCACTGTAGGGGTAACATTTTATATCCAGCAAAACAGCTAAATATACAGCTGAAATACATGACTGGGAGCTCCTTTACCTGCCAAATATTTCTGTCTATTAATTCCTGATATTTACACAGCCCTGCCAGACAGCACAGCCATGCTGATGACAAAACTTTCTGATCAGTCCCACCTGTCAGTTTTATAATTTTGTTTAGCTGGATCTGATTAGAAGCTCCATAGAGCTCTATGGATAGGCGGTTGTAAATGGACTTTTGTCCATTCACAACCGCCCACCTCCAATTCCAGGTCTAGAAAAAAACAGACTATCCTTTTCCGTTTTTCTGAAAATAAACGGGACGGATTGAAGGCAGCCTTATGTAAACCGAGACTGGAGTCCTTCTGCATTTATAGATCTAGCATGGGTCCAGCCATGTTTGCCGGACACAAACTGAACAGGCATAGATGTCTTTGCAGAGGGAACCAAACTATGCAGTGGAAAAACGTCCTTACAGGATGTCTCCAATTTACAAGCCGACCTCAATGCACTGTCCAGATGGGCGACTATGTGGCAGATGAGGTTTATTGTGGATAAATGTAAAGTTATGCACTTGGGAGCTAAGAATATGGATGCATCATACATACTAGGGGGAGTACAACTGGGGGGATCCGTAGTGGAGAAGAGTCTGGGGGTTTTGGTAGATCATAAGCTCAATAATAGCATGCAATGCCAAGCTGCAGTTTCCAAAGCAAGCAAAGTCCCTTCTTGTATGGACTCCAGTGAGAGATATAATTTTGCCCCTGTATAAACCATTACTAAGACCTCATCTGGAATATGCAGTTCAGTTTTGGGCACCAGTTCTCAAAAAGGATATCAGGGAACTGGAGAAAGTGCAGAGAAGGGCAACCAAACTGATAAGAGGCATGGAGGAACTCAGCTATTAGGAAAGATTAGAGGAACGGATTTATTCTCTCTTGAGAAGGAGATTAAAGCGGAGTTCCACCCAAAAATGGAACTTCCACTTTTTGGAATCCCCCCCCCCCCTCCGGTGTCACATTTGGCACCTTTCAGGCTTCACTTCCTGATTCCCTTATCGAAGATGGCGGCAGCAGCACCCGAGAGCTGAGGGATAGATCGGCTTTGGGACCCGACATCTCGGGCGCCCAGGATAGGTAAGTGTCCATATATTAAAAGTCAGCAGCTGCAGTATTTGTAGCTGCTGACTTTTATTTTTTTTCGGTGGAGCTCCGCTTTAAGGGGGGATATGATCAACATGTACACATATATAAGGGGTCCATATAGTAAACTTGGTGTTGAGGGTCACTTTTACGCCTAGAGGAAAAGAGATTTGGGCTCCAAATACGGAGAGGTTTCTTCACAGTAAGAGCTGTGAAAATGTGGAATAGACTCCCTCCAGAGGTGATTTTGGCCAGCTCAGTAGATTGCTTTAACAAAGGCCTGGATTCTTTCCTAAATGTACAAAATATATAGTTAAAGTTTATCCAGGGAAAATCCGATTGTCTCTCGGGGATCAGGAAGGAATTCTTTCCCCTGCTGAAGCAAATTGGATCATGCTTTGCTGGGGTTTTTCACCTTCCTCTGGATCTATAGAATTGGGTATATGGGATTGTAGGATATTATTTTTTTTATTTATTTATTTTTATGGTTGAACTGGATGGACTTGTGTCTTTTTTTCAACCTGACTAACTATGTAACTATGCAAGATGTAAAATAACTGACATCTGTCCCGAATGGCTCCGATTTAGCATGGGATGTGCTCACAGATCCCCTGTGATTGGAGCAGACCCTGCTCTGTGTAAAAGAGCCCTAAAGAGGGTTTATATAGGTGACATTTCTTCATCCCTAGGCTGCTTACTGGACAGTGGAAGAGCAGCAGCAGACTGACAAGGTCATCTATCTGCTCATAATGTTTCTTTTCAGTACATTGCATGCACCACTCCTGCCCATACCTATTTAAAGCAAAATTTAACTCAAAACCAAAAATTTTATATATTGCAGGTTATGAGCAATTAGATGTGTTGGCTGCATTCATTTTTTTTTCTTAAGCTTTTTTCCTTCTGTTTTCACCTGGTCATCTGGCCAGTAACACACCTCCTGTATTAGAGTGCCCCATCTTTAAAAGGAGGAGGAACAGAGACACTTTTGGATTGTAGCATTGTCAGTTGTCTGGGCGGAGAAAGGAATAGAAGAAAGAAAGCCTAAAAAAGCAATCACATCTAAGAATTGGTAAACTGCAATAAAATAAAAGTTTGCTTTTGAGTTTAATACATTTACTATATAGCAGATTGCAAGAGCCCAATACGTCAAATAAAGGTTCCTTAAACCAGTTGCTTTAAACAAAAAATGTAATCATTTCTTAATGAATACAGAGCTACATTTATTTGTGATTTTACATTATTATATGATGCTTTAATTATAAATTCCACATGCATTGCCATGGGCGTCCGCTGAACTTTTTCCAGGGGGTGGCAATGCTGGACTGGTCATAGTAACTCATGTATTAATGTCCTGCACTGTGCAGGACATTAATACATGAGTTACCATGACCAGTACATGACATTTATCCCCCCCCCCCCCCCCCCCCCGCTGCCATGCTGCATATTAACAAAATCACAGTCATCACAGTTAATAATCTTCAGACTGCATCATTCTGCTTAATTTAGTTTAGTGCTTACTTGCGATAGAAGATAGTGTAGTGACACTACTGACTGATGCTGCTGTGCTGTCTGATTGAAATTGTAATGAAGATGTTGGTTCGTTCCTCCTCGGCGGCGCTGGCTCCTCTTCGTGCAGCAGGCAGCTCTCTACGCTCCTCCCATCAGTCCCAGCCATGAATGATAATCCCCTCCCGCCGTGAGTGACGTCACGCCGCCAGGACGGGCGCCGGGCGGGGTTGTAAACCCCCTGCCCTATGGAGCGGACGCCTATGTCATTGCCTGTGTTGTATTGCTACAGTAATACTAATTAATGATAAATAAAAAACAGTCGCGCCTTGGATAAACAGTGAACTAACAAAAACTCTATGCAGCAGCTGTTTCAATCTAGTGGTAAAGGTAAAAACGGTGTCTTAGGAAAATCCTACAAACAAAACAGCGATAGCAAGGTAATAATAGTATATAAAAGTAAATAGTGAAACAATCCTCTACAAAAAATGGACATTTAACAATCCAAACACAATTGTACTGTATATACAATGGGTGTAAAATATGTATCCGGTGAAAAAAAGTCCAACCAAAAGGATGGTAATGTAGCAAAAAGGTGAAATAAACGTCCTTGCTGAAATATGAACATGCTGTATATCCCACAGTGAAAGAAGCAACAAAGGTTGGTACTCCTACTCACCAAATGGAGTTGACCCTCATTACCAAATAGCAATATAGCAAGAGAAGTTAAATACACTCTGTGGTCTCAAAGACCCGTGGGGAACAGGAACCGGCCCCCCGATGGTAATTGATGATCCGTGGCCCCAAGGAACAGCCCAGAGAGGGATCCTCTGCTCCCCTACACTCTGCGAAGTCCAACCAACGATCAGATCTCAGCGATCACAGGCTCCATTCACGGACTCCAGCCGATAACTCCCTTCCACTCTCCATGCTCCAGATGGACAAATGACATTAAAATTTAAATAAAAAAAACGGGCTGGGAGTACCAACGTGTGTTGCTTTTTTCACTGTGGGATATACAGCACATTCATATTTGAGCAAGGACATTTTTTTAACCTTTTTGCTACATTACCATCCTTTTGGTTGGACTTTTTTTCACTGGATGCATATTTTACACCCATTGTATATACAATTGTGTTTGGATTGTTAAATGTAAATTTTTTGTAGAGGATTGTTTCACTATTTACTTTTATATACTATTAGGCACCTTGCTGGCGCTGTTTTGTTTGTAGGATTTTCCTAAGACACCAATACTAATTTAATGTATATAAATACGAATAAAATACTTGGCAGTACAGAACATGTGGAATATGAGTAAGGTGGAAATTCTTATGCCTCGTACACACGAGCGGTTTTCCCGTCTGATAAAAAAAACAATGGTTTTCCCAACGGAATTCCTCTCAAGCCGGCCTTGCATACACACGGTCACACAAAAGTCTAGTGAACTTTTGACTACCAAGAACGTGGTGATGTAAAAGACTACAATGAGCCGACAAAATGAAGTTCTATGCTTCCGAGCATGCGCTGAATTGTTTCCGAGTATGCACATTTTTTTTCCCGGCGAAAAAGCATACAGACGAACGGTTTTCCCACTAGGATTTTTTCCTGACAGGAAAAAAGAGATCCTGCTCTCTTTTTTTTCCTGGCAGTTTTCCCATCGGAAAAACTGCGATGGAGCATACACATGGTCGGAATTCCCGGTCAAAAGCTCTCATGGCAGTTTTTCCGACGGGAAAACCGGTCGTGTGTACGAGGCATTAGAACTAACATGATTTTAATGGTTTATGAAGACTGCCTACTCAATCTTAAGACTCTTGAGATCAATAACATGCTGTTTATTAATCTCTCCAGATGACACGTAAAACATGCACTGCCCTCCTGTAGATGACTTTGTAAAGTGTTCATTAGAGTGTGATTTTTAAAATCTAGGCAACTCCAAGCTAATTTTACTTAAACATTCAAAAGAGCCCCTGGTTGCTTTGCATATTCATAAATAAGCTTTTAAATAGATGTAAGCTCCATGCTCAAAAATTCAAAAAGACGGATGTTGGCAATCACAATTAAATAAACATGAGAAGAAAATCTAGAACAGCCAGCAGTTTCCTCTATTTCCATATGACTATATTTCTCAATGGTAAAGTCATTTTACCGCACTGCATTAAAGTTTTAAATCCAGGACATTTATTAAATTTATTAAATTCAAAACTGGAATCCCTTTTTACATTATTAAAGCAACCCCTTTAGGGTGAAAAAAAAAAAAAAGAAAAGAAACGTCCCTGCAATAGAAGATATTTTTACACTTGGTGTCCCTTACCTCCTACCTTTCCTCTGTTTCAATGCTGCAGCCTAGCTAAGACTTTTCAGCAATTTGACACTTCAAAAAGCATTGGATTCCTGTGTAACAGCTGCACAATGTGGTTCCATCCACCAACCCCTGCACCACTATAGGACTTGTGTTGTAGGGGATCAAAGGATAAAACCATAGAGCACCTTGGGGGAAACAGGCATTAGACACTTAAGTATATGGGCTAATAATAAAGGGAAGTATAACAAGTCTTCTATGGCAAGGACGTTTCACTTAGATTCTTTCACCACGACAGGATCGCATTAACTTTTTTTTTAAAGATGGTATTTATTGATTTTCAAAATTGTACAAGGCACAAATACCATAACAATAACAAAGTCTGCATCCTGTGTAAGTCATGTACATAGCCATTACAAAGTGATGCCTGATTGTACAATATCAAGTTAGAGGTATCTTAAAGGAGCATACATATTAAGACATGGTCAAAACAGAAACCCAGTTGGGTTATATAGTAAGAAGAGAGATGGTCCAAGGCCCCCAATTTTTTCTCAAAACTTTTTGGAGACCCCCTATTAGTGTATGTATGTTGGTACATTGGAAGAGCAGAATTGATCAGCTGTTTCCACATTCTATGCATTAAGATAAAAAACCTTCTGTGTGTAGCAGCCCCCCCAGCACCCACCTAATTACTTACTTACTTATTGATCCCATCAGCCATCCAGGACACACCTGATTGGCTGAGACAGAGCAGCGGCTCCATTGGCTCCCACGGCTGTCAATCAAAGACAGTCAGCCAATCAGGGGAAAGAGGGAGTGGGGTCAGGTTGGGGCTCCATGTTTGAATGGATACACAGAACTCTGACTCGGCTTGGGTGCCCCCCCCCGTAGCAAGCTGAGGGGCACTCAAAAGGAGGGAGGGGCAAGGAGCAGCAAAGAGGGACCCGAGAAGAGGAGGATCAAGGCTGCTCTGTGCAAAACCAACTGCACAGAGGAGGTAAGTATAACATGTTTCTTATTTAAAAAAAAACAAAAAAAAACAAGCCTTTACAATCACTAAGACTTCCTGTTCATTTCCATACTAGGACACATCTTTTGCCAGAATAAATATTGGTGGTCACACACATTACAGTTTGATTGTAGTGTTGGAGGAACGGTTCAGCCTGAGCATGAGTTTGGGTTGAACATTGGCTGTTCGCCTCGTTCGGCGAACACCCAAATTTGCAGGGTGTTTGGCGGGTGTTCGCCCCACCAAATACCCTGCAATGCACTGCATTTTCCGAATCAGGGCACAGTAAAAGCTGCTTGTTAGACCCCTTTCACACTGGGGCACTTTGCAAGCGCTATAACGCTAAAAATAGCGCCTGCAAAGCGCCCTGAAACACCTGCTGCTGTCTCTCCAGTGTGAAAGCCCCGAGGGCCTTAACACTGGAGCGGTGCGCTAGCAGGATGGTAAAAAAAAGTCCCGCTAGCAGCATCTTTTGAGCGGTGAAGGAGCAGTGTGTATACTGCTCCTCCACCGCTCCTGTCCATTGAAATCAATGGGCACCGCGGCTATACCGTCGGCAAAGCGCCTCTGCAGAGGCGCTTTGTGGTGGTTTTAACACTTTCTCGGCCGCTAGCGAGGGTAAAAGCGTCCCGCTATCGGCCAAATAGCGCAGCTAAATTGACGGTAAAGCACCGCTAAAAATAGCGGCGCTTTACCGTCGACGCACGCACTGCCCCAGTGTGAAAGGGGCCTTACCGCCAGCCCCCCCTTCTTAACCATGCCAGGTCACATGCCCTCAACATGGGGGGGTGCTTTGAGGCAGGGGGGCCCTGCCGAATGTCTGGCTTGCCGTTTGACAGTTCTTATATAGGCAAGGGCGGGGCCACCTAGCGATGCCATCTGGTAGCACCGCCCCCCTTGTGACATCACCAACCGGTGCATGCTGGGTCAATGACGTCGCATAAGGAGCAATTTCTTTTATATGTATGGTGGGCATTGTGAGTGACGATAAATCTACATCGGGGGAGACACAGTTTTTTTTTTTCATAAAGAATTAGTCAAAAACCTGTGTACTGTTTCTATTTATTTTTACACTTTTTGGTGAATGGGTAGGGGTACTATGTACATCATACTCATCCACATAGGGGGGGGCAGGATCCCCTTGTTAAAGGGGGCTTCCAGATTCCAATAAGCCCCCTGCCCGCAGACCCCCACAACCACAGCCCAGGGCTGTGGGGAAGACACCCTTGTTCCCATCAACATGGGGACAAGGTGCTTTGGGGTGGCCCAAACATATAAAAAGAAAAGAAGGGCGCACAGACCTTGTGCATTACCAATGGCAAGGGTTTATTCATAAAATGTACACATAAAATAACTACTCCCAAACGAGCTTAAAATCTGGCTTAACACCCTCCGACAGTAGCAAATTATATTTAAAAATCACTGCGACCTGGACCAGATGACCGAGGAGAACCAGGCGGCATCAATCATTGCTTACGCGTTACGAGGGTGGACCCTCTTCCTCAGAGCCACAGCGATGGTCTATCGCTGTGGCTCTGAGGAAGAGGGTCCGCCCTCGTGTTAAGCCAGATTTTAAGCTTGTTTGTGAGTATTTTGGTAATGCACAAGGTTGGTGCGCCCTTCTTTTCTTTTTATATGTTTTAGCCTCAAGAATACCCATTGTTCTGAGGAGGGCAGCAAGACTGTAGTCATCCCCTACTTCATTGGAAGGCTCTGGTTGTGCCACTTAGTGACTGGGCTTCCGAGGTGGCCCCCCTGCCCCAGACTAGCATATTTCATTTACTGAAGGATTTGCCATGGCTTTGTTTGGATCTGCAACTGCTGTTCTTGTCATCCCAAAAACTAAAGTTTGACTGATTTGCAATCATCAGCCTTAAATTTGTCAGTGTACTGTACTTGTGACAGCTTTTTGCCTAAAACATATGCCCAGCTATGAAGCGGTTAGGGGCATGTTTCAAATTTGTACTATGCTGAAATGGGAAGAGGATGATAATTTATGAAATAACCTTACTTACTGTCATAGGTGTGCGCAGCCTATTGCATTAGGGTGTGCACCCCAAAGCCCAAACACAAACTACAGATCACTCACGATGTTCATTCAGAAAGGGAAGGGGCCAGTAAATTACATATTTAATGGCCCCTTCCCGACTCCTAAAACATCCCAGCAGCAACAGCCGATAGGAGAGGAGGGAAGCTGGCAGCGCTGCAGGGGGAAAGATGGGAGCCAGGGCAGTAGGGGGAATCTGTGCTGTACAGAGTGATTAGGGTGTGCCTGGGCACACCTGGCACACCCTGTGCGCAAGCCTATGCTTACTGTGTAGCACCTTGCCATGCAGCAAAAGTTGATAAACCTCTCTATGAGCATGTTTATTTGCTTGTTTTGTTTTTTTTTGTTTTGTTTTTGTGTTTTGTTTGTTTACTATGATACAGAGTACAGTATATACAGTATAGTACAACACAATTTACTGAAGACTAAAGTGCTGTGGTTCCATTCTTTAACCCCTACATTACTGCTGTGTCCTTTAAAGACATAGGGGTCAAAGAAGGAAACCACAATGGTGAGACACATGCATCCAACACTTCCAGAGGTATCAATTGCTTAAAGCGGAGCTCAGCCGGAAAAAAAAAATTAAAATCCAGCAGCTACAGCTACAGCAGCTGCTGGCTTTTAATATTTGGACACTTACCTGTCCTGGAGTCCAGCGACGTCCGCAGCAGAGGACGAGCGATCGCTCGTCGCTCTGCTGCTCCCTCCGCCATCCTCGCTGAGGGATGCGCCGTTCTGATTCATCCTCCTGTGTTCTGGGAGCCGAGTGTCTCCCAGAACACTACGGGAAGTCTGGGGGAAGTGACGTCACCCCCGCAGATTCCCGGAGAGAGGACTCCCGGATGTGGGTGAAAATACCTGTATTAGACAGGTATATTCACCCCCCTCCCCCCTGAAAGGTGTCAATCGTGACACCGGAGGGGGGGAGGGTTCCAATTAGCAGAAGTGAAAAATTAGGGTGGAGCTCCACTTTAAGAGTCTGAAGGAAGGATAACGGAATCAGAGTGAAGGTAGAGACATGGGCTCCCAGAGAGATGCGTATAGTGCCTCTTCTCTATCAAGGATTTGCAAATTGTATATTTTTTATTCAACTGACAGGGTCCCTTTAACCACTTCCCGACCAACTCAGGTACATTTACGGCGTCAGGTTGGCTCCCCTGCGCGAATCGACGTACCTGTATGTCGGCTCCTTTAAGAGCCATAGCAGGTGCACGTGCGCCCGCTGCATGGCGGGGGACCCGATGCGTGTGTGCCGGCCACCCGAGATCGCGTGCACGAGAGCTAGAACGGGGATTTGTGTGTTTAAACACACAAATCCCCGTTCTGACGGGAGAGGAGAGACATTTAGGAACAGCGATATGTCTCCTCCTCCTGTCAGTACACTGCCCCCACAGTTACAAACACACAGGAGGGAACACATTTAATTCCTTGATTGCCCCCTAGTGTTAACCCCTTCCCTGCCAGTGACATAAAGGACCGTTTTTCACTGGTGCGATGTCTGAGATCGGATGTGATTGCAGTGCAAATCACATGCGATCTCTGTACAGATAGTATGGCTGAATTTGCATCAAACTCACACAGGACCTTTTTTTGGTCCGCAGCAGAATTGTATCGCATGGGTGTTCACACCCACGCGATCCGATTCCTGTCCGAGTTTGCAGATCGCATTGCGATCTGCAAACTGATTTGGGGGTGTCCTTAACTTTTAACTGACACTCCCAGCAGTTTGCATAGGGCAGTGTGAACTGCCGCCAGGAGACAAGCGATGCGGGAAACCGCAATGTATTTGCAGGGTTCCCACATCGCAGCAGTGGGAACCAGACCTTACACAATAATCAGTGCATTTTTTTTAGCACTGATCGCTGTATAAGGCTCCATTCACACTAATGCGTTTTTTGATGCATTTTGCAGAAATGCAGGGAAATTTGTTAACATGGGTTTTTTTTCCCGCAAAATGCAGCGTTTTGCATGTAATAGACTTCAATGGACCCGCATCCAAAACGCAAGTGCCACGTTTTTACAACGGTTTTGCTGCAATTTGCATTTTTTAGCTGTACATTCACTGTATACAACTGGTTGCTAGGGAGGGGGCCAGGAAGCCTGCTGCCCTGTCCTTAACAACCGATGAGTCATCAGCTGTCAGTGGGCTTTCCCGCAAACAGCTGAATGTAAAAAAAAGACTTGCCGTCAAAAAAAAATTGTGAAAAAAAAAACAAGTGGGGGGTCCCCCCCAGGTCCATACCAGGCCCTTCCGGGTCCCCCCCCTTTCCAAAATGTAAAAAAAAATCCATACTAGGCCCTTATTCGAGCATTCAGCCCGGCAGGTCAGTAAAGGGAGGGGACCAGCGTGCACCCCCCCCCTCTTGAACCGTACCAGGCCTCATGCCCTCAACATGGGAGGGTGGGTGCTTTGGAGCAGGGGGGCTCTGCACCCCCCAACCCAAAGCACCTTGTCCTCATGTTGATCGGGACAAGGGCCTCTTCCCGACAACCCTGGCCGGTGGTTGCGGGGGGCTTATAGAAATCTGGAAATGCTTGACATCGGCGCAGACAGATCGGCGGGACGCAACATCGGAGGAGGGTCGTCGGCGGGAGTTGCGGCAGTGGAAGAAACACACCGGACAAAGAAGACAAGAGAAAGAAGAAGCAGGGGAAGCAGCGGGAGAAGGAGAAGCCTGGAGGAGGAAGATGCGGGAGAAAATGCAGGGAGACCGAAGGAAGAAGCAGGGAAGAAGAAGATATTTTTAATAAAATACTTTTTAAAAACTGTCTACTGTATTTTTTCACACTACACTACTTTTTTTGGTGAACGGGTAGGGGTACAATGTACCCCATACTCATTCACATAGAGGGGGAGGCCGGGATCTGGGGGCCCCCTTGTTAAAGGGGGCTTCCAGATTCCAATAAGCCCCCTGCCCGCAGACCCCCACAACCACAGCCCAGGGCTGTGGGGAAGACACCCTTGTCCCCATCAAGGTGTTTTGGGGTGGCCTCCTTGCCCCAGACTAGCATATTTTATTTACTGAAGGATTTGCCATGGCTTTGTTTGGATCTGCAACTGCTGTTCTTGTCATCCCAGAAACTAACGTTTGACTGATTTGCAATCATCAGCCTTACATTTGTCAGTGTACTGTACTTGACAGCTTTTTGTTTAAAACATATGCCCAGCTATGAAGTGGTTAGGGGCATGTTTCAAATCTGTACTACGCTAAAATGGGAAGAGGATGAGAATTTATGAAATAACCTTACTGTGTAGCACCTTGCCATGCAGCAACAGTTGATGAACCTCTCTATGAGCATGTTTTTTTGCAATAGTGTTTTGTTTGTTTGCTATGATACAGAGTACAGTATATGCAGTATAGTTACTATACTAGTACAACACAATTTACTGTAGACTAAAGTACTGTGGTTCCATTCTTTAACCCTTAGGCCTCATGCCCACGGGCGTTTTTTCAGCCGCGTTTTTGAGCGTTTTTTACAGCTTAAAAACGCCTGTCCATGTTAGTCTATAGCTTCATGCCCACCTAGGCGTTTTTGAGCTGTAAAGAGCATAGGCGTTTGTAAGCTGTAAAAAAAAACCAGGGCCAGTGCGTTCCTCAGCATCAGAATTTGGCAGGAAAAAACGCGAGCGTCAAAAAACGCGCAAAAACGCGCACTAACGCGCACTAACGCGCCCTAACGCGCAAAAAACGCGTGGTCGCGTTTTTAGCTCCGACGTTTTTTTTTTTTTGTTTTTTTTTTTTTCAAAAAAAATAAAAATAAAAAATAAAAATATTTACAATAACAGGGACAGGCGTTTTTAAGCTGCAAAAAACGCAGCTGTAAAAACGCCAGTGGGCATGAGGCCTAACATTACTGCTGTGTCCTTTAACCACTTAAGCCCCGGACCATTTTGTAGCTAAAGGACCAGAGGTGTTTTCAGAATTTGGCACTGCGCTGCTTTAACTGGAAATTGTGCGAACATGCAATGTTGTACCCAAACAAAATGTGCGTCCTTTTCTTCCCACAAATAGAGCTTTCTTTTAATGGTATTTGTTTGCCTCTGCGATTTTTTATTTTTTTTTTGCGATATAAAACGGAAAAAGACTGAAAATTTGGAAAAAAAATGATATTTTCTACTTTTTGTTATAAGAAAAATCGAATAAACTCAATTTTAGTCATACATTTAGGCCAAAATGTATTCAGCCACATGTCTTTAGTAAAAAAAATGTCAATAAGCGTATATTTATTGGTTTGCGCAAAATTTATAGCGTCTACAAACTAGGGTACATTTTCTGGAATTTACACAGCTTTTAATTTATAACTGCCTATCTCATTTCTTGAGGTGCTAAAATGGCAGGGCAGTACAAACCCCCCCCCCCCCCCCAAATGACCCCATTTTGGAAAGAAGACACCCCAAGGAAATTGTTGAGAGGCATGTTGAGCCCATTGAGTTTTTTTTTTTTTGTCTCAAGTGATTGAATAATGACAAAAGGCCATAAAATGCCAAAATAGCACAAAACCCCCCCAAATGACCCCATTTTAGAAAGTAGAAACCCCAAGGAAATTGCTGAGAGGTATGTTGAGCCCATTGAATATTTTTTTTTTGTCCCAAGTGATTGAATAATGACAAAAAAAAATAAAATTACAAAAAGTTGTCACTAAATAATATATTGCCCACACATGTCATCGTTATATGTGGAATTGCACCCCAAAATACATTTAGCTGCTTCTCCTGAGTACGGGGATACCACATGTGTGGGACTTTTTGGGAGCATAGCACTACCTATCACAGTTTCGAAGGCCATAAAATGCCAAAATAGCACAAAACCACCCCAAATGACCCCATTTTGGAAAGTAGACACCCAAAGCTATTTGCTGAGAGGCATGGTGAGTATTTTACAGCTCTCATTTGTTTTTGAAAATGAAGAAAGAAAATAATCTTTTTTTTTCAATTTTCAAAACTTTGTGACAAAAAGCGAAAATACTCACCATACCTCTCAGCAAATAGCTTGGGGTGTCTTCTTTCCAAAATGGGGTCATTTGGGGGGTTTTGTGCCATCTGGGAATTCCATGGCCTCCGAAACTGTGATAGGCAGTGAGGAGTGAAATCAAAAATTTACACCCTTAGAAAGCCTGAAGGCGGTGCTTGGTTTTTGGGGTCCTGTACGCGGCTAGGCTCCCAAAAAGTCTCACACATGTGATATCCCCGTACTCAAAAGAAGCAACAGAATGTATTTTGGGGTGTAATTCCACATATGCTCATGGCATGTTTGAGCAATATATCATTTAGTGACAACTTTGTGCAAAAAAAATTAAAAATAAAAATAAATTGTCTTTTTTCCGCAACTTGTGTCAACATATAAAATATTCCATGGACTCGACATGCCTCTCAGTATATAGCTTGGGGTGTCTACTTTCCAAAATGGGGTCATTTGGGGGGGTTTTGAACTGTCCTGGCATTTTATACACCACATTAGGAAGCTTACATCCACTCTTCTCACCACTTGAAGACAAAGCCCTTTCTGACACTTTTTGTTTACATGAAAACATGTTTTTTTTTTGCAAGAAAATTATGTTGAACCCCCAAACATTATATATTTTTTTAAAGCGAAGGCCCTACAGATTAAAATGGTGGGTGTTGCATTTTTTTTTCCACACAGTATTTGCGCAGCGATTTTTCAAACGCATTTATTGGGGAAAAAATACACTTTTTTTAATTTTAATGCACTAAAACACACTATATTGCCCAAATGTTTGATGAAATAAAAAAGATGATCTTAGGCCGAGTACATAGATACCAAACACGACATGCTTTAAAATTTCGCACAAACGCGCAATGGCGACAAACTACATACATTTTTAAAAGCCTTTAAAATCCTTTACAGGTTACCACGTTAGATTTACAGAGGAGGTCTACTGCTAAAATTACTGCCCTCGATCTGACCTTCGCGGTGATACCTCACATGCATGATGCAATTGCTGTTTACATATGACGCCAGACCGACGCTTGCGTTCGCCATTGCGCAAGAGCAGGGCGGGACAGGGGTGCTTTTTTTTTTTTTTTATTAATTTTGCTTTTTTTTTTTTTTTTTAAACTGTTCCTTCCATTTTTTTTTATTTTTATCATTTTTATTGTTATCTCAGGGAATGTAAATATCCCCTATGATAGCAATAGGTAGTGACAGGTACTCTTTTTTGAAAAAACTGGGGTCTATTGGACCCTAGATCTTTCCTATGCCCTCAAAGCATCTGACCACACCAAGATCGGTGTGATAAAATGCTTTCCCAATTTCCCAATGGCGCTTTTTATATCCGGGGGGGGGGACATTCCCTCCCACTGCTTGTAAAAGCAGTCCAGAGGCTAATTAGCCACTAGGATTGCTTTTACATGAAAGCCGGCCGCTGGCTGAAAAGAATGATACCAAGATGATACCTAAACCCGCAGGCATCATTCTGGTATAACCATTCAAAGTCCAGCAACACACCAGTACGTTGCTGGTCCTTGTTAGACATGTATTGTAATCTTTTTTTTAATGCAGCCTGTTGGCTGAACGAAAAAAAGAGATTGATCGGTGGGTATGCCCACCATTAGAATACCTCCCTTTATCCACCCACTTCTAATGATGGGCATACATGCACCATTTATATATGCCGAAGCATGGGGCATCTTCCCGCAAAAGTTATGCCGCACACACATGGTCAGACTTTTCCACGGGCAAGCCTCCGTCGGAATTTTGACCGTATGTACGTGGCATTAGGAGCAAAATCACTCCTCCGCCTCTGCTGCCCCAATGCTTCGGCATATATGCTTTTTTTTAACTGTGGTGGTGAAATCACCTCCTACAGCACTGGAGTCGCAGGGATCAGGCCTGTCTCTGCGAACGCTGCAGTTAGGTGTGTTGTGTTTTGTAAGTGACCGTGATCGATCGATATTGCACTTGGGTGGCCTGGGCTGGATGGAGGGGCAAAACGCAGGTGCTAGCAGGTATATGGGCTGATCCCGCTAACACTGCGTTTTTGGAACCCTAAACTGCTGGGGACGCTACTATAGATCTGATCAGATCAGATATTGATCTGTTCAGATACTATACCACTAAGGGAGGTGTATGCTTCACGCGTGAGTGTTAGCGCTACTGGCACTAACCTGACGCTGCCTGGGGTGTGACGCAGACCCTCTCTGACGCTAAAACCTAATTGATATCACCCGCCGGGCGATCAGGGGGTTAAACCTTTATTGGGTTATATACGGCGGGTGCCCTGACACTATAAAAAGCAAACTAACTAACCAGCGTCACCCGTAACACTTATATGGTGATCACTGGTAAAAGGGTTAACTAGGGGCAATCAGGGGGTTAAACCTTTATTAGGTAATATATGGGGGTACCTGACGCTATATAAAAACCCGACGGGGAACCTAAAAAACTAAATAACTAACTGGTTAACCAGTGTCACCAGTAACACTTATACGGTGATCACTGGTGAAAGGGTTAACTAGGGGCAAATAGGGGGTTAAAACCTTTATTAGATAATATATGGGGGTACCTGACGCTATAAAAACCTGCGGCGAACCTAAAAAAAATAACTGACTACCTATCGGCACCAGCATAACTAATACAGCTATCAGAAAAACTATCGCTTAGTGACACTGGCAAAAGGGGGTGAAAGGGTTACCTGGGGGGCGATCAAGGGGTTAAACCTTTATTAGGTAATATATGGGGGTACCTGACGCTATAAAAACCTGCGGTGAACCTAAAAAAAATAACTGGCTACCTATCGGCATCACCAACACTAAGACAGCGATCAGAAAAACGATTGCTTAGTGGCACTGGTGATAGGGGGTGAAAGGGTTACCTGGGGGGCAATCAAGGGGTTAAACCTTTATTAGGTAATATATGGGGGTACCTGACACTATAAAAACCTGCGGCGAACCTAAAAAAAATAACTGGCTACCGATCGGCATCACTGACACAATAACAGCGATCAGAAAAACAATCGCTTAGTGACAGCGGTGCTAGGGGGTGAAAGGGTTACCTGGGGGGCAATCAAGGGGTTTAACCTTTATAAGGGGGGGGGGGGTTAGGGGGCTACACTGGACCTAAAACACTCTGCCCTGACACTTTTACAGTCACAAATGTCACTGATTTCAGTGATCAGTAAATAAATGGTCACTGCAATCAGTGACACTGACTGGGGGCTGGGGGGTGATCTGGGGGGCCGGTTTATGTGCCTGTGTGCTGGTGTCAGTGTAGTGTTAGTGCACTAACCTGATATCTTCTCTCGTACGACGCTCGGTATATGTGAGCGCCGCATGAGAGATGACATCACTTCCTCCTGCCTGTGTAAACATTACACAGGCAGAGGAAGCTTTTCATTCGCCGGGAGTGATCGCGAGGGGGTGGACGGAATCGAACGGCCATCCCCTCATCACGGATCGCTCCCGAAGCAATCACGGCCGCTCACTGTACCGGAGGGGGGTCCGATCGGACCCCCCACCCATACGAAGGCAGGCACGTACAGGTACGTGAGTTTGCCTGTCCGTGCCATTCTGCCGACATATATATACAGTGGGCGGTCGTTAAGTGGTTAATGACATAGGTGTCAAAGAAGGAAACCACAATGGTGAGACACATGCATCTAGGGATTAGCCGAACACCCCCCGGTTCGGTTCGCGCAAACTTTAGAACCCTATTAAATACAATGGACGCGAACGTTCGAAATCTAAAGTGCTAATTATAACGGCTAATATGCATGTTATTGTCCTAAAAAGGGTTTGGGACCCGGGTTCTGCCCCAGAGGACATGTATCAATGCAAAAAGACATTTTAAAAATTGATGTTTTTTCGGGAGCAGTCATTTTAATGATGCATAAAGTGAAAAAAAAAAGTGAAATATTACTTTAAATATCGTACCTGGGGGTGTCTAAAGTATGCCTGTGAAGTGCCACGTGTTTTCCGTGTTTAGAACTGTCCCTGCACAAAATGACATTTCTAAAGGAAACAAAGCTATTTAAAACTGCTTGCGGCTTTAATGTCATGTCTTGTCCTGGCAATATGGATGAAAATCTTTGAGAAAAATGGCATGGCTGCCCCATCACCCCCCCCTACCCCTGCCCATTACCAGCCCCTTTGGGTCTTGTATGGATATTAAGGGGAACCCTGCACCCAAAATAAGAAAAGGCCCTATATACTCTGAACAGCAGTATACAGGTGGTGCAAACAAGACAGGTACATTGATTGATTCATTTTGAACAGGTACATTGTTTAAGTGTAGCTCCAGCCAAAAAAAATTTTTTTTTTCTTGTTCAATATTTTTATTGAATTTTTCACAAGAATACAGATCACAAATATAATACATACATTATAATGTGAGAATGGGTTATACACTGTAACCTTAATAAAAGATAGATAGGTAGAGTTCGGTACTCAACAGTAGAAGTATCATTTTTATCTCTGAGATATTGAAGAGAGAAAAAAAAAAGGGGGGTTATTACACTTGACATGTAGAGTGGGCTCGTAGGATAGAAGAAAAACCAAGGGGCTAAACCTTGCATCAGGTATAAAGTGCCTCCGGACCACCCATCCACCCCAAACGGGTTCTAACTGTGGATGGGAGGGGGCACGTGTTAAAGAGAGAGAAAAAATGGCTTAGCTAAGGTGTAAGTGGGCTAGAGTCCCGGTAAGAATTATAAGTTTTCTGCACTTATATGTAAAAATAATTAAAAGCTTATGAAAGTCACTCTTAAATGTCTATACCCTTCTTAAGAAGCAAAAGAGGAACAAAAAGAAAAAAAAAACATATAGAAACAGTATGTCAAATGGATAGAGGTTAATCTCAGATTAGGAGTTCAAACTCTAGAGTGTATGTAATAATGAGTTCAAGAAACGATATGGGAATATAGATCCCAAAATCACATGTTAGGCAATATATGAAAATAAAAGAAAAAAAAATGAATATTAAGGTAGGAGGAAAGAAAGAAAGAGATTGAGAAAGGAAAAGAGTAAAGAGATAGGAAAGGAAGAAAAGAGGTTCCCTCCCAGGAATGATTCGATCCCAGTCCCAAGAACTTTTAGCAATTTTTAAAGAAAGGAGGAGACTAAAAAGTATCAAGGAAGAAATGTTAAATGGGTTTAGCAGGGCAGCAGGAGAGAGTGGTCAAAATCAGATGATAGGAAATGTTTAACCCATGGCTGCCAAATTTTATTGAATTTTTTCACGTTATTGTTCTCGATAGCTGTCATTTTGTGGAAAATGAGGGCTCTGTTCATTCGATGTTTAGTCTCAGTCACAACCAATGTTTGAGATTTCCATGCCTTAGCTATAGTTTGTTTAGCTGAGGTTGTCAAGTACAACAATAGTTGGAATTGATTATAAGTAAGGTCAGGGGGTTTAAGATTCAATAATGCTACGACTGGATCTGATGTAATGGAGTTTTGTAGAGCGGTGGAAGCCATACCGAATATTTTGATCCAGAAATTTTGGGCAATCCCACCAGATATGAAGATAGGTACCGACAGTCTCACAGCCACGAAAGCACTTATCCGAGCAGGTTGGCGAAAATTTAGCTAACCTCGCTGGTACCAGATACCAGCGTGATAAGACCTTAAAATTTGTTTCAAGAGCATAACAGTTTATGGATGAGCACATAGTGGTCGACCAGATGCTGTCCCAGTCTTTTGTACTGAATGTCTTATTGAAGTCCTGAGACCATTTGGTGACATATAACGGTGTAATATCTGTGGGGGAGGAATTAAGTTGTTTATACAATAGTGAAATCAGACCTCTAGTGTGTGGGTCACATTTACAGATCCTTTCAAACTGTGAGAGTTGATTGAGTATGGAACCTGACTCAATAACTGGTGTATAAAATGTTTTAATTTGTAGGTACCGGAAAATTTCTTTACTGGGTAAACCATGGATGTCACAGAGATTAGGGAATGTCAGAATGTTATTGCTGGATGCTAGATCATATAAGGATGTCAGGTTTTTGGATGTCCAAGCTGCAAAAGAAGATGGGAACTTCCATGCAGGGTAAAAAGCTGGGTGTCTTATGAATGACAGTAGGGGGTTGTGTGGGGATTGTAATTTATGCGAACACCTAAATTTGTCCCAGATGGTCATGGAGTGCTTTGTGATAGGATTAGATAGGCCTGGTCTATCACAAGGGGATAACCACATTATATTAGCCACAGATATTGGATCAATGTCAATAGATTCTATTGCCAGTGCCACCCACAAAGGGGTTTCAGACTTTGCATGATACTTAAATAATTGTGCAATTTGCGCAGCGTAATAGTATTTGGCGAAGTTAGGGATTCCCAGTCCCCCTTTAGATTTTTCAATTAAAAGTGTCCCTTTGGCAATACGTGGTTTAATCTTACCCCAAATAAATGATATGACTTTCTGCTGTAGTATCCGTAGGAAATAGGATGGTATAGGAACGGGGAGCACTCTAAAAAGATACAGGAATTTTGGCAAGATGGACATTTTCACAGCATTAATTTTTCCAAACCATGAAATAGAAAGTGTGGACCAACTATTCAGTAGGTTTGTGATTTTCTTCATCAGCGGCAAGTAATTTGTTTTGAACAGGTCTGAGATTGAGGATGTAAGTTGAATTCCCAGGTATGGGATATAGTGAGTAACCCAATTGAATGGTAAAGTTGTTTGTGCTCTATGTAGTTCGGATTGCGATAAGTTAATATTAAGTGCTTTGGATTTGGTGTTGTTAATATATAGCCCTGAAATATCTGAAAATTTTCCTAAGACGTTCAATAAATTTGGAGCCGAAATGTGTGGGTGGGTTAGGAAGACAAGTATATCGTCAGCGAAGAGACATACTTTATGGTGGTGTCCACCTAGTTCCACTCCGCTAATATTAGGGTTGGTTCTGATAAGCATCGCCAATGGTTCTATGAGAAGAGCGAAAATCAAAGGTGAAAGGGGGCAGCCCTGTCTCGTACCACATTTAATATTGAATGTAGAAGATTTGTAGCCCATATATTTAATATATGCCTTCGGATCATTATATAAAGCTGAGATCCAAAGCATAAAATTGCTTCCAAAGCCCCATTTTTGTAAAATATAGTTCATATACGGCCATGAGACCGAATCAAAAGCTTTGCGCATATCTAGGGATAGGAAACACGTTGGGATCTTCCTCTTTTTGGCGAAATATGTCAGCAAAAGCGCTCTTCTAATATTATCCCCCGTCTGGCGTTTGGGCATAAAACCCGTTTGATCGCGATGTATTAAATTCCCTATGATAGTTTTCAATCTATTTGCCAATATTTTGGCCAGTAATTTAATGTCAAGGTTAAGAAGAGAGATTGGACGGTAATTAGTCCAGGAAGTGAGATCGGAGTGAGGCTTAGGAAGCATTACTATGATGAATGTTAAGGATTCATTTCTAAAGGACTGTCCAGCTAATAAAGAGTTGAAGGCCCTGGTAAGTATAGGTGCTAATATAGTTTGAATTTTTTTTAAATATAAAGCTGAAAAACTGTCTGGGCCTGGCCTTTTATGTGGCTTCAACTCTTTTATAGCTTTTTGAACCTCGTATAAAGTTATAGGCTTCTCAAGATCATCAAGTTGTTCAGGTTTCATGTGTGGAAATGTGATGTTTGCGAGTAGATTGTCAGCTTTAGTTTTATCAAAATTCTGTTTCGGGGAGTATAGGTTAGTCAATTTCGAACGGAAAATCTCTAATATTTTTATCGGGTTACTGGTGAAAGAGTCGCGAGATGCTTTAAGCTTAATAGGTGCGTGTGTATGTTGTACTTTTTTAAGGCAACGGGCCATAGGGGTATCTGGTTTATTGGCTTTGACGTAGTAAAAATGCTGTCTTTTGCGTATGGTCTTGTCTGCGGAATCAGTTAAGAATAGGTCTAAGTTAAGTTTAGCCCTCTCATAATTGGTGTTATTCGTGGCGTTAGGAACCGATTGGAAAGCTGCGTAGCATTTATTAAAATTATTTTCCAGCTTAGTAAATAGGAGTGTTTTTTCTTTTGAGAGCTGCAGCCAATTGTATCAATTTGCCACGGATAACAGCTTTATGAGCTTCCCATAATGTAAGGGCCGAAACCTCATTGTTATTGTTAAAGGTGAGATAATCAGCGAGAGCTGTTTCAATGTCTAAACATTGCATCGGGTGTGACAACATGGATTCGCTTATACACCATGTCTTATCGTGAGACCTAGGCACTGGTGAAGCTAAAGTGATGGAAACGGCGCAGTGGTCTGTCCATGTATAGGGGGTGATTATAGAAGACTTGATCTCAGGTAATAAACTTGAAGGTGTAAAGATATGGTCAATCCGAGAGAATGATTTATGAGATTATGAGTAGTGTGTATAATTTCTACTAGTTGGATTAACTTCCCTCCAAGCATCAGCCAATTTGTGTGTGGATAATAGGTTCCTTAGGGATTGCTTGTGTGTAGTAGAATTGGGTTTGGACGGGGATTTGTCTAAGAATGGAAAAACCGTCATATTGGAGTCTCCGCACATCACAACACTACCAACCTTCTGTGTATTCACCAGTTGGAAGAGGTGTGATAAAAAAGCTTCGGGGCGTTTATTCGGGGCATAATATGATACTATGGTGATTATATTATCTGCAAGAAGACCTGTAAGTAAAATGTATCTGCCCTCTGGATCATTGATTTGTGACATGAGAGTGAATGGCATTGAACGGTGGAAACCAATAATGGTTCCACGTTGTTTGGTTGTGGCTGAGGCTACATAGAATTGAGGATAAGCAGAAGATAAGAATTTAGGAAAAACTTTATCTGTGAAGTGCGTTTCCTGAAGACAGATAATGTGTGCCTTCCTAGCCGCGAAAGATCTCATAGCTTTGGCGCGTTTTTGTGGTACATTAAATCCTTGTACATTTAATGATACTATATTTATGGGGGCCATAGTAGTCTGGGATTGGTGCTTTTAGGTAAAGGAGCAATACCTCTGACTAAGGCCGGGATCATCCCCAGGAGAGAAAGAAGACAGGATAGGAGGAAAAAAGAAGTAGGGAAGAAGTAAAAAAATAAAAAGTGAACGACCCTTAATATGATATAGACAATTATTACATAACAGTGTGCGAGAAGGGTGTGGGAACGTCTCAGGGGAACAGCTAGTGTGCCCCAAGAGGTTCCAAAATCACCGTCCGACTTCCGTACTATATCGGGAGTCGGAGGGTGTAAGGAAGGCGACATGGAATTCCATGTGGCCAGTCAGCACTGGAGAACCTATTAAACAGTACAAAGAAACTTAATCTAACAGCAACCTTAAGTCATGAATAAGCAACCAAAAAAAAAAAAAAGGTTGGAGGATGGGGGGAGGGGGACGGATGATAATGAGAGGGGGAGAAAAAAAATTTCATCTATATAAATTTTCTATATAGATGAATATTATAGATCTAAAAGTTATTCAGTTCAACCTGGTGACTGAAGCGAGTTATGCGTGTAATGCATGGATATGGTCAGGCTCAATACGCCTGAAAATTGGAGTAATATCCAGATCAGGAATTGAAATCAGTCCATGGAGTCGACATTAGGTGGTGACAGGGTCTCAAAACGTCCACGCTTATGTAGATTTTGTCGTGTGGAGGCGGATGAGTCTTGTTTGGAGGATGATCATGATGGTTGAACGTCTATGGGGCTGAACTGCTTTCTTAGATTGATCCAAAAGTTCCAAATCCAACAGAACTGATTGTAGTTCTTCTGGTGTACGGCAAACATATTTTGTTTCCAAATGGGTGAAACGCAAGGAGAAAGGGAAACCCCAATGATATATAATCTGGTGCTGTTGCAAAACTTGTAAAAAGGGTTTCATTGCCCTTCTCTTGGTTATTGTAAGTGGAGAGAGGTCTGTAAATAGCTGATAAGCATTGCCTTGAAAGGATAGGGCAGAATTTCCTCTGGCTGCAGCCAGTATTTGTTCTTTAGTTTTGTAATAGTGGAACCTAACAATTATGTCCCTTGCGGGACCGTTAGGCTTGCGGGGGGCTAAAGCCCTGTGTACCCTGTCCATTTCCAGTCTTTCCACTGGGGTGCCAGGGAGAAGTTCTTGAAAAAGTGCAAGCATAGTAGCCTGTAAATCCAGAACATGTTCAGGTATTCCTCTAATTCTCAAGTTGGAGCGTCTGTCCCTATTCTCCTGGTCCTCCAACCTTGTTTGTAAAATAAGTTTCTCCTCCTTTAACTGGTCAAGTTCCTCAGTATGATGCTGAGTGTAAAATTCTAGTTCATCCACCCTCACCTCTAGTTCAGCAGTTCTTTGTCCAATCTCCTTAATTTCCTTAGTGAGCCTGTCAGTAATGTCATCTGAGGTTTGTTTCAATGCCTTTTGTAACATTCTCTCAAATTGTTTAAACATACCAGTTTGAACAGTGATTTGTTTCTGTTCATCTTCAGATTCAGTCTCACCTCCACATTGTTGTGCTTTAGGATTAGATGACTGAGCTGTGGAGGAGCGCTGTGTGCTGTGTCGTGAGGTACTTGGCGGCGCCATTTTGGAAAGTGCCTTGCCTGATAACTCCCTATGATTCCCTGGTTTTAGCTTAATTTTAGTACCTCTTGTCACCATTTTACTGGCTCAGGTGTATTCCCGGAGTATTGCAGTAACCTCTGTGGTGGATTTGAAAGTTGCTGCGGCTCTCGGTTCTCCGGTCTGACTAGCCTAGGAGCGGAGCTCTAAGGAAGCGCGACTTCTCCCTCAGGCATCCGCGCATGCGCCCAAAAAATATATTTTTAAGCTTTTTGGAAAACATAGGGAAGGGTTATCACCCCTGTAACATTTGTTTTGCTGTCTGTGCACCTGTTCAGAACATTTCACCTCACTTTCCGTCCCAATGAGAAATGTTTTTGGAAAAGTGGGTTTTTTATTGAAACAAGGATTGGTGATAAAGCATCAGTAGAGAGGAGACACCTTTTTCCCATATTAACTCTTACAGGAGAGAATTTCCCTTCCTAGGGGTAGATTTCCTCTCACTTCCTGTTGTCTCCTTCCGTTTGCAAGTAGGAGTCGTTTGTAAGTTGGATGTTTGAAAGTAGGGGCCTGCCGTATATACTCTGCTGAAATTTGCCCCTTAGATGTTGGTGTTGCCACAACACTGAGTCTTCACAGTTACTCTTGGTGGGCGCTGGAACGCCCCGCTGTGAACTATTATATCAGGAATTGTAATTACATGCCATTGTTGAACAGTGGTAGGAAAAATTGGGCCTTTGGTGGTGGTGCTGGTGCTACAACCCTGTCAGCCCTCACAGTTACTCTTGGTGGGCGCATGAATGGGCCCTACTGTAAATTATTAGATCAAGAATTGTAATTGCATGCCCCTGTTGATCAGGGGCAGAAAAATTGGGCATTAGGCACTGGTGCCACAACACTGCAACCCCTCACAGATACTGTACTTGGAGCACAGCAATGAGCCCTGTTGCAAAGTATTGCATCAAAAATTGTAATTACACGCTCCTGTTAAACAGGGGCTGAAAAATTGGGCCTTAGGCACTGGTGCTGGTGCCACAACACTGCAACCTCTCCCAGATACTCTAGTTGGAGTGCAGGAATGAGCCCTGCTGCAAAGCATTGCATAAAAAATTGTAATTACATGCCCCTGTTAAACACTGGCTGAAAAATTGGGCCTTAGCCACTGGTGGCGGCACCCAGAAACAAAAATGTTCTTCCAAGCTATCATTAGGAATCGGATCATTGAGGAGGAGGAGGAGGATAGTCAGTCAACATAACAGGACAGTCACTCAGCATCAGCATAGGCAGTCTTGAAGGGATGTGACATTTCAAAATAAATTATTCTGTTATATCAGCTTCAGGTCCTTGGTAGCTGGTGGTGATCCAAGACTGGTTCATCATTATGAAGGTCAGTAGATCAACCGAGTCGGTGGACAGGCGCACCCTGTGATCCGTGACAAAGCCTCCAGCAGCACTGAATGTGCGTTCTGAAAGAACGCTGGATGCAGGACAGGCCAGGCCAGTAGCTCAATTGCATACTGTGCAAGCTCTGGCCAGTGATCCATCCTCAAGACCCAGTAAGCCAGAGGATTTTCGGTGGGGAAGGTGTCCAAGTCTGACCTTGCCCCTAGATATTCCTGCACCATGTTTATCAGACGCTGGCGATGGTTGCTGGAACCGATCATACTTTGGGCCTGCGGACTAAAGAATTGTCTGAACGCATCGGTCAGACGGCCACCTTCCCCACCGCTCCTTCTTTGACTGGCCGAAGCCTCAGCAACTCGTTGTCCAGGACCAGGAGTTTGTAACCTCCCAGTCTCTGGGAACGCGTTGCACAGACCTTTCTGCAAGGCCTCCCGGAGTTGTCTCATCCTCTGCTCCCTCTGCGACGGTAACATAAGGTCCGCAACCTTACCCTTGTACCGTGGATCAAGGAGAGTGGCCAGCCAGTAATGGTCCCTCTCCTTGATCCGAAGAATACGAGGATCCTTCCGCAGACTTTGCAGGATCAGGGAGGCCATGCAGCGTAGGTTAGCTGAGGCATTCGGTCCGGAGTCCTCTGGGTCACTAAGGACGACATGATCCGCAGCCACCTCCTCCCAGCCACGTACAAGTCCACTGGTTTCTTGGGACTGTAAATCATCCCTAAAAGACTGCTGCTGATGATGCTGAGTGCCAGCCTCCACCTCCATGCTGACACAATCCTCCTCCTCCTCCTCCTCCTCTTCCTGTGCGATGGGTGGGACAGAAGGAACACTGTCTGGGTAAAGGGGGCCTTGAGAGGCAAGGAAGTCCTCCTCTTCCTGCCTCTGTTCTGCCTCAAGTGCCCTGTCCATTATTCCACGCAGCGTGTGCTCCAACAGGTGGACAAGAGGTACAGTGTCACTGATGCATGCACTGTCACTGCTCACCATCCTCGTGGCTTCCTCAAATGGTGCCAGGACAGTGCATGCATCCCTGATCATGCCCCACTGGCGTGGAGAAAAAAAAACAAGCTCCCCTGACCCTGTCCTGGTGCCGTAGTCGCACAGGTACTCATTGATGGCCCTCTGCTGCGTGTGCAGCCGCTGCAGCATGGCCAACGTTGAGTTCCACCTGGTGGGCATGTCACATATAAGGCGGTTCTTGGGCAGGTTCAACTCCTTTTGCAGCTCAGCCAGGCGAGCACTGGCATTATATGATCTGCGGAAATGCACACAGACTTTCCTGGCCTGCCTCAGGACATCCTGTAAGCCCGGGTACCTGCCCAAGAACCGCTGAACCACCAGGTTAAGGACGTGAGCCACACAGGGCACATGGGTCAGTTGTCCCTGTCGGAGGGCGGAGAGGAGGTTGGTGCCATTGTCGCAAACCACCATTCCTGGCTTAAGCTGGCGTGGCGTCAACCACCTCTCGGCCTGGCCCTGCAGAGCAGACAGGACCTCTGCCCCAGTGTGGCTTCTGTCCCCCAAACACACCAGCGC
The DNA here is from genome assembly GCA_029206835.1 of Rana muscosa. Classification (NCBI taxonomy): domain Eukaryota; kingdom Metazoa; phylum Chordata; class Amphibia; order Anura; family Ranidae; genus Rana; species Rana muscosa. The sequence continues at coordinate 59,199,329 of CM055122.1, read as the reverse complement.
AAGCACGGCATGGCATTTTTTTGCCTGCGTACTTGCGTAGCCCCTGAACGGCTACGGAGCACCGCTGGTTCAGAGGACAAAGCACAGGAAGAGGCCATGGAGGAAGAAGAAGAGGAGGGGGTGGAGGAGAGAGGTGTGTCACAACCAGTAGTAGCATTTTGAAGGCGTGGCGGTGGAACAACCTCCAACACTACTGCACCTTGTCCTGCATCCTTCCCAGCTGCCAAAAGAGTGACCCAATGGGCCGTGAAAGAAAGGTAACGTCCCTGTCCATGCCTGCTGGACCATGAGTCAGCGGTAATATGCACCTTACCGCTGACCGCCCTGTCCAGCGAGGCCAAGACATTGCCTTCCACATGCCGGTAGAGAGCCGGAATAGCCTTCCGTGAGAAAAAGTGGCGTTTGGGAACCTGCCACTGAGGAACCGCACATTGCACAAACTCACGGAAGGGGGCCGAGTCTACCAACTGAAAAGGCAGCAGTTGAAGCGCTAGCAATTTAGCCAAGCTAGCATTCAACCGCTGGGCATGTGGATGGCTGGGAGTGAACTTCTTTCGACGGTCCAGCAGCTGGGGCAGGGAAATTTGCCTGCTAGAATTGGACGTCGGTGTACTGCTAGCAGAGTGGCCGCAAGTACTTGGCTGTGACACACCTAATTCTACACCTTCATTCCTCTCAGTGCATGTTTCAGAGAGGACTGAAGTTATAGTGGGGTTGGAGATCCCAGCTGATGCGGTGCAAGGAGAGGTCCGCTTTGTTCTTTGGTGTGGGTCTTTGAGGTAGGCTTGCCAACGAGCTGCATGGCAGGTCAACATATGTCTGGTCAGGCATGTGGTACCCAAGCGGCTGATGTTTTGGCCACGCGATATACGCTTGAGACATATGTTGCAAACAGCAGCTGTGCGATCTGATGCACTAGCCTCAAAAAAGGCCCACACCAAAGAACTTTTTGAATGACGGGCAGAGGCAGCGCCCTGCACAGGCGGAGCTCTGCGGTGTGATTCCGTCGGTGTACTGCCCTTACGCTGGCCACCAAAGGGCATCCTGCCTCGTTGGAGATGTGCCTCCTCCTCATCCTCCTCCTCCTCCTCTCTCCTATTAGGCACCCACGTGGAGTCAGTGACCTCATCATCCCCTCCCTCCTCATCACTGGAGCCAATCTGGCAGTATGCTGCAGCTGCTGGAACATGACTGCCAGATTGGTGTCCTTCTTGAGCATCCCCTCTGTCTGCTCTCACGCTACTGCCTTCCTCTAGCTGGGTTTCATCATCAGACCCTTCAAAACGCTGGGCATCCTCCTGGAGCATGTACCCAACACTGTGCTCAAACAGTTCGGGGGACTCCTCAGGAGGAGGACATGGTTGGGTCTAGGGAAGGAGTGACTGATGATGAGTCTGACATTGATACCAGGGAAGAGGACGCTTTGGCAGCTGCTTTGCCAGTACCCTGAGCCTGGGTGAGAGAGGATGAGGAGGAGGAGGAGGGCTTGGTCATCCACTCTACCAAGTCTTCGGCATGATGTGGCTCAACATGTCCAGCTGCCGAAAAGAAGGACAAGCGTGTCCCATGGCCATGTGCTGATGACAATGCACCGCGTCCACGACCAGCACTGTTGCCCCCAGACACAGAGCCTGCTTGCCCTCTTTTATTGCCTCCTGACTGTCTGCCTCTCCTTGTTTGCCTTCCAGACATTCTAATGGATGGCCTGCAGGGAGATGGGAAAAAAGCAATAAGGGCTACATTCAGGTGTCCTTCTCTGTCCCTTTACTTAAGGATTTCTAAATATGGTTGAGGATGATTGCTTTCGCACAGAATAGCACAATGACAATTTCCCTGACTGTCCAAAAAACAAGGATTTCAAAGATGGTTGATGAGGAATGCTTTAGCACAGTATAGCACAATGAGAATTTCCCTCACTGGCCTTCCCTGTCCCTACAAACAAGGTTTAGCACAGTAAAACACACTGACACTCTCCCTACCTATAGTTTTCTGTCCCTATAAAAAATGTTTTTTTAAAGATGGTTGATGATGAATGCTTTAGCACAGTATAGCACAATGAGAATTTCCCTCACTGTCCTTTCCTGTCCCTACAAACAAGGTTTAGCACAGTAAAACACACTGACACTCTCCCTACCTATAGTTTTCTGTCCCTATAATTTTTTTTTTTTAAAGATGGTTGATGATGAATGCTTTAGCACAGTATAGCACAATGAGAATTTCCCTCACTGGCCTTCCCTGTCCCTACAAACAAGGTTTAGCACAGTAAAACACACTGACACTCTCCCTACCTATAGTTTTCTGTCCCTATAAAAAATGTTTTTTTAAAGATGGTTGATGATGAATGCTTTAGCACAGTATAGCACAATGAGAATTTCCCTCACTGTCCTTTCCTGTCCCTACAAACAAGGTTTAGCACAGTAAAACACACTGACACTCTCCCTACCTATAGTTTTCTGTCCCTATAAAATTTTTTTTTTTTTAAAGATGGTTGATGATGAATGCTTTAGCACAGTATAGCACAATGAGAATTTCCCTCACTGTCCTTCCCTGTCCCTACAAACAAGGTTTAGCACAGTAAAACACACTGACACTCTCCCTACCTATAGTTTTCTGTCCCTATAAAAAAAATTTTTTTTAAAGATGGTTGATGAGGAATGCTTTAGCACAGTATAGCACAATGAGAATTTCCCTCACTGTCCTTCCCTGTCCCTACAAACAAGGTTTAGCACAGTAAAACACACTGACACTCTCCCTACCTATCCTTCTCTTTCCCTAAACTAAAGGAATCCAGGTTAAGCAAGAAAAAAAAATGTCACTGTCCCTGCCTATGCTTCTCTTTCCCTGCTCCGGAACACACTACACTAGGCCGCCGTGCTTTTATAGTGTGGGGCGTGTACTAAACACCCTCAGCAATAATTGGCCACAGGCATCCTGCCTGTGGCCAATCATTGCTCTCCTCGCTGCCGGCGCTGTGATTGGCCAAGCATGCGGGGTCACAGTGCATGCTTGGCCAATCACAGCGCCTGGATGACACTGCGATGGCGTAGTGCATTGTGGGCCGCGAATTAGGCGCGAACGGCCCAAATCGTTCGTTGTTCGGCGAACGATCGAACAGCCGATGTTCGAGTCGAACGTATGTTCGACTCGAACACCGAGCTCATCCCTAACCACCACCACCAAAGGCCCAATTTTTCAGCCCCTGTTCAACAGGGGCATGCAATTACAATTCTTGATCTAATAATTCACAGCAGGGCCCATTCATGCGCCCACCAAGAGTAACTGTGAGGGCTCACAGTGTTGTGGCAACACCAACATGTAAGGGGCAAATTTCAGCTGAGTATATACGGCAGGCCCCTACTTTCAAACATCCAACTTACAAACGACTCCTCCTTGCAAACGGAAGGATACAACAGGAAGTGAGAGGAAATCTACCCCTAGGAAGGCAAATTCTCTCCTGTAAGAGTAATATGGGAAAAAAAGTGTCTCCTCTCCACTGATGCTTTATCACCAATTCTTGTTTCAATAAAAACCCCAAATTTTCAAAAAACATTTGTCATTAGGACGGAAAGTGAGGTGAACTGTTCTGAACAGGTGCACACTGCACAGACAGCAAAACAAATGTTACAGGGGTGATAACCCTTCCCTATGTTTTCCAAAAAGCTTAAAAATAGATTTTTTGGCTGGAGCTACACTTAAACAATGTACCTGTTCAAAATTACAAACAGATTCTACATAAGAACAAACCTACAGTCCGTGTCTTGTATGCACCGCCTGTATACGGCTGTTCAGAGTATATAGGGCCTTTTTTATTTTATGTGCGGGGTTCCCCTTAATATCCATACAAGACCCAAAGGGGCTGGTAATGGGCTGGGGTAGGGGGGGGGGGGTGTGTGATGGGGTAGCTATGCCATTTTTCTTAAAGATTTTCATCCATATTACCGGGACCAGACATTACATTAAAGCCGCAAGCAGTTTTAAATGGCTTTTCTTCCTTTAGAAATGTAATTTTGTGCAGGGACAGTTCTAAACACGGGTAACACGTGGCACTTCACAGGCATACTTTAGACACCCCCCAGGTACGATATTTAAAGGAATATTTGACTTTTTTTTTTTCACTTTATGCATCATTAAAATGACTGCTCCAGAAAAATAGCCGTTTTTAAAACTTCTTTTTGCATTGATACATGTCCCCTGGTGCAGAACCCGGGTTCCCAAACCCTTTTTAGGACAATAACATGCATAATAGTCGTTATAATTAGCACTTTAGAATTCGAACGTTCGCATCCATTGTATTTAATAGGGTTCTAAAGTTCGTGCGAACTTTCGGTCCGTTCGCGGGTTCTGGTGCGAACCGAACCCGGGGGTGTTCGGCTCATCACTAATAGGAAGTCGTCCCTGAAGATTGCTGATGTCAAGTGGGCATCTCATAACTTCCCTTCCCTATCCAAATTATTAAACCCTAATAAATAACAAAAAACAAAACAAAAACAAAGCTACGGACTGTTCTCTGACTCTGGGTGCTTGTGAAGATTCCCTGATCCTGGCTGTGCAGGAGTGGGGGATCCCTTTCATCTGCAGCTCCTACGTTGGGTGTGCAACACAAGTGTATCAGACATGCAAGGGTTTTACCCGCAGAAAGAAAGGTCCAATCCAAACTCTTTTAGGCAGCTCCCAGCAGACATGCACTTGTCTACTCTCAAAGCCCCCAACTACTCCACACCTGCTCTAGGAGCTACCTGTAATTTCTGGCATTCTTCATGGAGGTGGGTTTAACCCCATTTAGAACCTGAGTTCCCGTAATCAGGACTGGAGGTTCTTTCCCACCCCAAATATCTCTCTGAATCTCCAAATTCCAGGTCCCAAAAAAGAAAATATAAATTTCGAGAGGATTGTAAGTGAGTCCTTTCCCTCTCTGATAGGACTACCCCAGGATCCCTCAACCTGCATGGGTGAGAACCCTTGAGTACACCATACACACAAATCATCCACCTTAAAGGGACCACAACCCATATATGATTGAAATATAGTGACTGTCATAAGTGTGCGCAGCCTATTGCATTAGGGTATGCACCCCAAAGCTCAAACACAACATGACTTTCTCTGCAGCCTCAGCTGCACGGAACAGTGAATGAATGTGAAGTGCTTTCTGCTGAGCGGCTTTCTGTTCATTCACAAACACTGTTTACTATGCTATAGTTATGAATGAACACAGTGAGTGAGTGTGTTCACTGTGTTCATTTAGAAAAGTAAGGTGCTGGTAGATGACATATTAACAGCCCCTTCCCCTACTCTCCATTCTGAAACATTCCCCGTTGCAGCTGGGGGGAGAGGAGGGAAGCCAGCAGGGCGGGGGCAACATGGGGGAGCCCGGGCAATAGAGGTAATCGGCACTGCACATAGTGATTAGGGTGTGCCCAGGCACACCCCTGCGCATGCCTATGGTGACTGTCCAAGACCCATCCCTGGCATCCTAGACATATTTTATCTTCTTTTAAAAGTCAGTTCCCAAAACGACCACATAGAATAACACTCAGAAAATACTAATATTTTCAGGCAGGCAATACCTGTAACTTCCAGTGTGGTTTCTACTGAGGAAAGCAGGAAAAAGAATCATTTGAGGTAGTGATAAAAATGATGAAAAGTAACGGTTCCATACCTAAGCAATAATTGTTTTTGAATTTAACTTTTCTAAATTTAATTTTTTATAGGGAAAAATCATAAAATAACTACCGGTAACTTGTCCATCTTAGTGATTTGATCCTAAATGATTAAAATAAAATAACATTTAATTCTAAATCTAAGCTCTGAGTAAATATCATCATCTAACCTTATCTGAACCTTTTTTTTTAACAGAGACAGTTTAAAATGCCTTACAGATATGAATTTAATGTTGATGTGATATTTTTAATGGCCAATGTTACATGAAATGCCACACTCTATTAATATGGTTGCTTTGCATTTTAACAAGATTGACAGTTGAGTTGAATTCAGTTAGACCTCAACTGCAGCAAAACAGCTAAATAGGCCGTTTTTTAATGTCATTGAAAAAAATGACGGTTTCTCTACGTGATTTTTCATGTTTCCTCTCAAGCCTGCCTTGCCTACCCACTATCGTGAAAAAAAAATGCTTGAGCAAAGCGCTGTGACGTACAACACGTACGACGGCACTATAAAGGGGAAGTTCTATTCGGATGGCGCCACCCTTTGGGACACTTTTGCTGATCCTCGTGTTATTAAAGTTTGGTGAGAGACGATTCGCGCTTTTCAGCCTCGTGCTCTTCAGTCCGTTACAGCGTGACGAATGTTCTATCTCCATTACGAACATTAGTCTTACCAGAAGGAGTGCTCCCGTCTCATACTTGATTCTGAGCATGCACATTTTTTTTCCCCTCGTAAAAGCATACACACTACCGTTTTTCACGACGTTAAAAAGGCTCTGGAGCCTACACACGATCGTTTTTAATGACCAATTTGCATTTTTCACGCCATAAAAAATGGTCGTGTGTACGCGGCATAAGAGCTTATTTACATGCCAAATTATGTGCAATTTTGTCCATCCAATCCTGAGATTTACAAAGCTCAGCCCCTACAGCACAGCCCTGTCAAGCAGAGGGAACCTGAGCTTCCTCTGCTGCAGATTCACTTTTAAATACAGACCCTGGAAACCAACCCTCTCTCTGTGACTAGGCAGTGGAAGGAAAGGAAATAGTGCATAGTATACTGCATACTAAGTTAATTTAACCACTTAAACCCCGCCGCAAGACTATATGCGTTCTCTTTTTGAAGAGGGATATCTCGGTAACGGCTGTGAGATCACCGTTATCGGCGGCAGGAGAGTTATTGGCGGCAGGATTTGCAGCGAGATCACCGTTATCGGCTTACCGGAGCCGTCGGGAGCGGCAGAGGCGATCGGGTCCTTTCTCGTGCTGGGCATGGATACGAGTGAGGGCAAGATTGCCCCCACCCATCTACATACCATAGCAGGGCGGAAGCGGTGTCAAAACGTCACTTTCGCCCATACGTCTTAAAGGGCCAATTTATTTTTGTCATTTTTATTTTTATTTCTATTGCATTTTAGTCTAAATATGAGATCTGAGGTCTTTTTGACCCCAGATCTCATATTTAAGAGGACCTGTCATTCTTTTTTCTATTACAAGGGTTTACATTCCTTGTAAAAGGGAATAAAAGTGACCCAATTTTTTATTTTTTAAAACAGTGTAAAAATAAATAAAATCTAGTAAAAATAAATAATAAAAAAAATTATTTTTTTTTAAAGCGCCCCGCCCAGACGAGCTTGCGCGCAAAAGCTAATGCATACGTGAGTAGCGCCTGCATTCGAAAATGGTGTTCAAACCACACATGTGAGGTATCGCCACGATCGTTAGAGCGAGTGCAATAATTCTAGCTCTAGACCTCCTCTGTAACTCAAAACATGCAACCTGTAGAATTTTTTTAAACGTCGCCTATGGAGATTTTTAAGGGTAAAAGTTTGACGCCATTCCACGAGCGGGCGCAATTTTGAAGCGTGACAAGTTGGGTATCAATTTACTCTGCTTAACATTATCTTTCACAATATAAAAAAAAAATTGGGCTAACTTTACTGTTGTCTTATTTTTTAATTAAAAAAGTGATTTTTTTCTAAAACAAATGCGCTTGTAAGACCGCTGCGCAAATACGGTGTAGCAAAAAGAATTGCAATGACCGCCATTTTATTCTCTAGGGTGTTAGAATTTTTTTTTTTATAATGTTTGGGGGTTCTAATTAATTTTCTAGCAAAAAAACGTGTTTTTAAAGTGTAAACACAGAGTCTGAAAAACAGGCTCGGGGCTTAAGTGGACTTACTCTGCGCCTATTAAAAAAATACATTAAAATGTGTATTAATGATTATAGAGCTGCATTCATGTGTGCCTTTTATGTCAGCCTGGAGTTAATGGGTTGTTTTACAAGGTGATCATTTAAAATCACTTTAAGTTTAAAATAGAAATAAAAGGCAAAACATTTTTGAAATGTGAGTACCTTCCCTCTGCTCTAAGTTGCATGAATATAAGAGCTGGTGGGAGGAGAAGCAACAGCACACTGAGCATTCCAGGGAAATGAAGGGGGGAGGGTGGCGTGTCAGCACAAGTCAGTCTGATCATTGGAGGAGAGCAGGCTGAGTTTCCAGCCTAGCTAGAGAACTGACTACGATGTGCTCTTCTGCTTAGTGTGGTCAGTTTAACAAAAGCAGAGGCACTGGCAAGAACACCAGAGATTTCACGCAAAGTAAGCTAATACAAAGATAACAGGATACTTTCCCATACAAGTACATGGTACAGCAGTCACGCATCAGGAATATGAAATGTTGGGGTAACAAATGCTTTAAACTTTTCATTTCAAAGAGTGGCATATTTTAATTATTTTTTATTCTTGAGGGATATTTTTTTCTTACCCATTCTGCTGGTGCTCTTAAAAAAATTGCTTAAGTGACACATTCTTATAGTTGTTTAGCGTTCTTCTGGATGGGTTATGTGAAAGGACCCTCCCTGAACAAACTATAGGGCTAAAAAATGTTATTCGGGTATTTGCCTTTGCAAGGTGAAAGATTGCGATTCTTTGCAATAATGGTTGTGTATCCACACAAATAGAGATCCCTGTTATAAAGATAAGATCTTCCTTTTGAGAACTTGTATATGTTAGGTCACACTGGTAAGCAGATATGAGGTCCTCCTGAACCACCACATGTACATTGTAATATAACTGTAAAATATGGGAACACACACAAAAAAAAATATTAATAATTAATATGGGTTTATCAAGTCAAGAAGAACCTGTATGTAAGCATCTAATTACTGGTGAAGGAATATGTATTCACAGAAACACAAACAGTCTCCTGCGCTCGGAAGCTTGGTCTCTTAGTGACACAACCAGAGTGTTCCGTTGGAAAGGGAATGACCAGGAATCTTGCTGCTCTCCTCAGAATAATTGGTATTCTTAGGACTAAAATGTAAAAGAAAAAAGAGGGTGCACCGACCTAGTGCATTACCAATAGCTAGGTTTATTAAAAGTATATTTAAAAGATCATGAATACTCACAAAGCAAGTATAATAATAGGCACATACACCATTCCATCAAAGGGGATAGATGCGTTCAGATGGCCTCCTGCTGGAACCAATTAGCCAGAGAGTCCAAGCGACAGGTATTACAGCTAAGGCTGACGCGTTGTGAGGGAGAACCCTCTTCATCAGAGCCAAAAAGTAATTTGCTTTGTGAGTATTCATGAAGGAATATGTATATTGCATCACATCTGGGTGTGTGTGATTAAAAAAAGATACTCATCAATATGGGGATGCGGGGACCCCTATGGATGTAGACATCTGTTACAGGTCTCTGGGAAACCCAACAGATCGTGAGTCCTGTGCCGATATCAATGGATAAGTCTCCACTGCAGTGGGTATGGCTGATTCCTCAAAATACTGGATACCAAAAGGACAGTCATCTGAAACCACTGGACTGACTTAGCACTAGTCCATCTGCCATCGGACCTCTAGTTATATAAATGTGGTCATCGGATGCCTATCCTAGAGTATCTCTGAACTTGATCTCACTTTGGGCCCCTAATTTAAGCACTGGCAAATTATCCAATGACCAGGATATAAATTAACAGCCTGGGTCTATTCTAATGCGGCGTACACACGATTGTTTTTCATGCCATTTTTTAAACCAATGTTTTTCTCGTCGTTTTTTTTCATGTTTCCTTTCAAGCCTGTCTTGCGTACACACGATCATTTTAAAAAACGTTCAAGCAAAGCGCAGTGACGTACAACACGTACGACGGCACTATAAAGGGGAAGTTCCGTTCGGATGGCGCCACCCTTCATGTTAGTAAAGTTTGTTGAGCGACGATTCGCGCTTTTCAGCCTCCTGCTTTTCAGTCCGTTACAGCGTGACGAATGTGCTATCTCCATTACAAATGCTAGTTTTACCAGAACGTGCGCTCCCGTCTCATACTTGATTCTGAGCATGCGCATTTTTTTTCACCTCGTCAAAGCATACACACCATCGTTTTTCACGTCGTTAAAAAAAACGACATGAAAAACGACGTGAAAAAATAGAGCATGTTCGAAATTTTTAATGGACGTTTTTCACGTCGTTAAAAATGCTCTGGAGCATACACACGATCGGTTTTAATGCCCATTTTTAAAAATGGCATTTTTAACGGCATGAAAAACGATCGTGTGTATGGGGCATTAGAGTTCAGGATATCCACTCTCCAGATATATTCAATAATCTTGCTCGGGTGAGTACCGTACTACTATATTAGCCAAGGGCACTTCAAGCCAGCCCGCTCTACATAAGTAATAATACACTGAAGAGTAGTCAAGTAAATTTTGAGTTTCTGCTGAAAAACATAAGGAGGAACTTTAACAGCTATAAATGGATGCTTTAAAGTGAGATTTCACTCTTATCCTAAAAGCTACAACAAAGGCATCATTAGAAACATTTAACAATGGCAATCTACAAAGGGTACTTATAGATAATTGCAGGCTTTATATTCTGAGCATACCTATTTTTTTCCCCTTCCCATTCTTCTCATGGTGGCCATTTTCACTAAGAAACAAGGAATCGATCTCTCTTTGCACTCTGAAACTCTGCCTGGAACTCCGGCTCTTGTTCTGGAATATTTGACAGCAGTGGCGGCTGGTGTTTTTTGTTTGGGGGGGCGGAAAGCAACCCCCCCCCGCACAGCACCTAAACCACAACCCCCCTGCTGTTTGCCAGTTCACTGGCACTTACCTGATCGGTGGGCACATCGGGAATCATCGGGCACATTGGGCAGGCTGTGGTAGGCATCTTGCAGCGTCTTCCGTGTCCTTCTGAGATAATGGTGGCTTCCGCTGTCCATCTCCTCCCCTCCTCCTAGGCGTCCAATAGGATTGCCTAACCTTTCAGCCAATTGGGAAAAGGGTAACAGACCCACACTTCCTGATTGGCAGAGAGGCGATTCAGTGTTAGAAAAGCAAATATTCATTTGTTTTTAACACATCTGGGTGAACTCCGAGCACAATGCTCTGCGCTCCGAGTCCACTTTTTTTAAGCCTATGGTTCTAATCAGGTGCTTCAAAAAAACACCCCCGCCGCTGTAATTCAGGCACCCGACATCCGAAAAGGGGCTGGACACCTAAAAAGGGGGTGGCAGCGGCGGCCATGGATAGATTCATGCAATGCGTGAATCTATCCATTATGCATATAGGGGGGTGGCGAGGATAGAGGGGGCAGTGTCCTGCACCCTTGATGCACAAGCCGCCCCGTCTGACAGTTAACGACATCGGAGAGAGGAAGGCAGTGGTGATGTAGCCTTCCCAAGATGCAGCTGTGAGTCCAGGATTGCATCTCCAGTGCCTTACTGGACTGGGAAGTACAAAACAGTAATTGTAATGAGAGCAAAAAAAAAAAAAACGTTTAACTCACAAACGTACAATGATTTTACATCAGTGTAGCCCCCTGTTCCTAAAGAAATGGGGCTATAATGTAAATTTAGTGTTTGGCTGAGCTGTAACCAGCTCAGATTGATTGTACATAGTTTATTTGGTTTCTGTCTTGAACTTGAGTTGTGCCATTTCTCACTGTTGCCAGTAGGTGTCACTGGTACCACAGGCCAGGATGAGAACTAAAACACAGTTAAGATGTAATGAATATTCTTTTTCCAGAAACAGCCCAGTAGGAGGTTCTCTGCCGCTGTGCATGCTGGGAGAAGGTATTTATGGGACAGACACCAGACTGACAGTCAGTCCTTGCCTCGTGGCCCGTCTGGCCTGAGGCTGTGTTGCTGCAAGCTCTGCAAGTAGGCCCAGAAGCCTGTCTGGGGCCTACTAATCCTGAGATGGTCCTAGGCTGTCTTGCCTGCGTGGAAGAAGCCAAGCTGAGGAGATCCAGGGGAGGACCCTTTGCTGGAGAGAGCCAGGATGAAGGCTGGTCTCTCAGTAGGGCCTGGTGACTCATTTGGAGGGCGCACCTAAGCTAATCTACCCTCACAGTACTGCCAGATGGCTTAAAGGTTCTAGTACTGTGAAGCTGTTCTACAATTCTGATTAAAGGTAACTAACTACTGGCTGCTAAGTCCTGTGAGAGGCTTGTCCGGGAGTTCTGCTTGCTGCTAAGTCCTGTGAGAGAGGCTTATCCAGAAACCATACTGGTTGCTAGGTCTTTGTGAGAGACCTATCCAGGTAGTCAAGATCTTCTAAAGGAAGCTGTTTTTGTCCTTTGGCTTCAAGGAGTCTGTCAGTGATCTGCTCGTGGAAGGGGGGGGGGGGATTCCGGCGCTCCTAGCGATGTGATGCCTTTAAAATGAATGTAATAGTGGCTCTAATGGCACTTCTAAGTCAATCTGTTGTGACGGTATGCGAGGTGAGATACAGGATAATCGCTACATTTCACCTCGCATTCGGTCCATTGTAAGGGACTGAACCAGAATCCGGCCCAGGTTTTTCCAGCCTCTGTAGTTGGCTGGGTTCCGGTCCGGATATTCAGGTTCACTGGAATCCATAGGCAGCTGGGCTTTAACCACTTCAATACAGGGCTTTTTGTACCTATTCAATACCGGGCCTATTCTAGCACTTCTCTCCTACATGTACAAATCATCATTCTTTTGCTAGAAAATTACTCAGAACCCCCAAACATTATATATGTTTTTTAGCAGACACCCTAGGGAATAAAATGACAGTCATTGCAACTTTTTTTCTTGCACGATATTTGCGCAATAATTTTTCAAACGCCTTTTTTAGAAAAAAAAATGGTTTCATGAATTAAAAAATAACAAAACAGTAAAGTTAGCCCACTTTTTTGGGAAAATATGAAAGATAATGTTACGCCGAGTAAATAGATACCTAACATGTCACGCTTTAAAATTGCGCACACTCATGGAATGGCGCCAAACTTCGGTACTTAAAAATCTCCATAGGCAACGCTTAATTTTTTTTTACAGGTTACCAGGTTAGAATTACAGAGGAGGTCTAGTGCTAGAATTGTTGCACGCGCTCTAACGCACGCGGCGATACCTCACATGTGTGGTTTGAACGGCGTTTACATATGTGGGCGACTTACGTGTGCATTCGCTTCTGATCGCGAGCTACCGTGGACAGGGGCGTTTTAATTTTTTTTATTATTATTTATTTATTTTTTTACAATTATTTTACTTTTTTATTTTTTTGATCACTTTTATTCCTATTACAAGGAATGTAAACATCCCTTGTAATAGGAATGTGTGTGACAGGTCCTCTTTATTGAGAGATGCAGGGTCAATAAGACCCCACATCTCTCCTCCAGGCTGGAAAGCATGAGATCAGTGAAAATTTTTTCACTGATCTCATACTTACAGCTGCAATGGCGGCTTTGTTTACATTTGAGGACCCGGGCGTGACGTCATCACATCGCGCCCGGGCCTCCGACGATCATAGAGATGACTGGTGACCATCTGGTCACCAGTCATCTCTATGCTCATCACGTGACTCACCAATGGCGCCGGAAGATTCGCTCCGGGTCCCCGATCGCACGGGAGAGCCCGGAGAAGCACTGGATGGCGGCGGGAGGGGGGGATGTCCCCTCCCGCCGCCTATAAGAACGATCAAGCGGTGGAACTGCCGCTATGATTGGTCTTATGGTGCACAGAATCGCCGGCACTTTAAAAGGATATCTGAATGATGCCTCTAGCTGCAGGCATCATTCAGATATCCCCCTACAAAGCCGAGGACGTCATATGACGTCCACCTAGGATGGGAGATCCCATCTGTGGACGTCATTTGACTATGGCTGGGTAGGGAAGTGGTTAAAGATCCAGGAAGAGAGCACAGCATGGCTCTGGCCTGAGACTCAGAAGGGAATCTGAGTAAGAGGAGCGCTGTTGATCTGGGCTGAAAGAAAATGGTTTGCTTTACTTCATCTTGTGTTTTGTGGGTGACGGGGACCAGCCCCTCACCGTATAGAGAGCGGTTACTGTATAGTTTAGCGCCGGACGGCAAGGATTTGTTTTACTGTTTTGTTTATTTTGTATGACTATTGCAAACCACTTGTAAATAAAGCTGGCAATACGCCAGGTTTTAAAGAAACTGCCTGTACGCTGACCTTCATTCTGTGAAAAGGTGATCCCCACGAGCTAATCTCCCACACGTGGTGGATTCAGCGGGCACTTTCTGAAGATGGAGGAAATGTTAAAGGCCCTGCTACAGGCCAATGCAGCTCAGCGGGAAACCAACCGCCAAGTCGCAGAGGCCGTTGCAGCACAACTGGAGGCTCAGCAGGAGATGAGCCGCCAAGTCGCAGCACAACAGGCAGCACAACAGGACACTGCTGCAGTTCAACAGGCGGCCCAGCAGGAGATGAACCGGCAGTTCGCAGAGGCTCTGCTAGAACTGAAAAAGGAGTCCACACCTCCTGCGCCAGTGGAAGCAAAGATGATACGTGCATCCTATCACCTACAAAAGATGACATCTGCTGATGATATTGAGGCATACCTTGCAACTTTTGAGAGAGTTGCTGTCCGCGAAGGATGGCTAAAAGAGCAGTGGGCAGGTCTCTTGGCCCCATTTCTAACAGGAGAACCCCAAAAAGCCTATTTTGACCTAGAACCCGATAAGGCCCAGGACTATGAGACTCTAAAGACGGAGATACTCGCACACTTGGGTGTCACCATGGCAATCCGGGCCCAGCGGGTGCATCAGTGGTCCTTCTCCAGCAACAAGCCACCCCGTTCGCAAATGTTTGACCTGGTCCACCTCACCAAGAAGTGGTTGCAGCCAGAGGCCTTGACAGGTCCGCAGATCGTAGAGCGTGTCGTAATGGACCGGTATCTGTGTGCACTCCCTACTGCTCTGAGGAAGTGGGTCGGACAGGGCGACCCCAAAACTGCAGCCCAACTGGTCGACCTAGTGGAGAGGTACAGTGCTACTGAGGACTTGGTGAATCCATCTACGCCCCACTTCGTTGTGTCTAGGGGTGCAAGATCTCCCGGCGGTTTTGGTAAGACTGTTCCGGGGTCCAAGAGCTTGGGGAGATTTGATGAGACTGTGGTTCCTAGACCTGGAGACTGGCCAAAGCAGCCAGGAAGGTCTTTGGGACCGTTGAGAGGACTGGGGGTTGAGCATATAAGATGTTTCCGTTGCCATGCATTAGGGCATATTGCTGCGAACTGTCCTATAAATGATGAACCTATGCAATGTGATTATGCTCATATGAAAAGACGCATTTCTTTATTTGCACAGGTCGCATGTACTGTATCATGTCAGAGTCGCATTGAAAGACAGATGTGTGTTATTTCAGTGGATGGAAAGCCCCTGACAGCCCTGCTAGACTCTGGTAGTGTGGTGACCCTAGTCAGGAGTGATTGTGTGAACCCCACAAAACTACACCCCAGTACTATTGGGGTAATTTGCATCCATGGGGACACTCAAGACTACCAGACAGCGGTGGTTGAGGTTGATACCCCCAGGGGCAGTGTAACACATTCAGTGGGGGTGGTACCTTCACTGCTTCATGAAGCTTTAGTGGGAAGAGATTTTCCCCATTTCTGGAATTTATGGGAGAGCAAAGGGAGGCTGGTAGATAGAGCTCCCCCTGCTGGAGAAGCACGGGAACTCTCACCAGACCCTTTTTGCCAAAGGGAAGGGGATGCTGTTGGTGGGATCAAGGAAGCCAGAGACCCTCTTCCTTTCCCTGTCATGGTTAGGGAGCCGGAGGACCTGGAAGCTAGCTCCCAGCCTGAGGGTAACGAACAGGAGAACCCCTCTGACCCTGACATTGAGAGTAGCCAAGATGTGGTACCCGATTTAGAGGTCAGGAGAGAGAGGATTTCTGTACCGAGCAATTACGAGAGGCCACCCTCATGAGAGCCAGGGAAAACGTTAAGATGTTGGATGGGGAACCGGTGGATCCTAACTGGGTGGTGTCTTTCCCTTACATGGCAATTAAAAACAATTTATTGTATCGAGTGATAAAACATGGAGAGGACGAGGTAGAACAGCTTCTAGTCCCCAAACCCTTCCGCAGGGTGGTGCTAGACCTGGCCCATGGTCATGTAATGGGGGGGCATCTCGGTGTTGAAAAAAACAGGGAGAGAATCGCCCAGAGATTTTTCTGGCCCGGATTGCATGCAGATGTCAAGGAGTACTGCGAATTGTGCCCCGAGTGCCAAATGTCGGCACCGTCTCCCCATTTTCGCAGCCCCCTCATTCCTCTGCCAATAATCGAGGTCCCCTTTGAGAGGATTGGCATGGACCTGGAAGGACCGAGAGACTTTACTGGCCACGTCCCCACCTCCAACCGACCGGGTACCCGTGACACCTGACGTTCCCATCACGGATACCCTGTCCGTGGCACAACAAAGTGACGTTAGGGTGTTTGTGCATAAAAATAGAGACTTTTTCTCCCCCTTACCCGGACTGACCAACGTGATCCAACATGACATAGTGACGGAACCAGGGGTTCGGGTAAATGTGAAGCCGTATAGAATCCCAGAGGCCAGGCGTGAGGCGGTCGCAAAAGAAATTAAAAACATGTTGGAGTTGGATGTGATAGAAGAGTCCCACAGTGAGTGGTCGAGCCCCATAGTGCTGGTCCCAAAACCTGATGGCACTATCAGGTTTTGTAATGACTTTCGAAAACGTAACAGTGTATCCAAGTTCGATGCATACCCGATGCCCCGGGTCGACGAACTTGTGGACAGGTTGGGACAGGCTCGCTATATAACGACCCTAGACCTGACAAAAGGCTATTGGCAAATACCGCTATCTGAATCGGCCAAGGAGAAGACTGTCTTTTCCACTCCTGAGGGCTCGTTTTAGTACAAGCGGATGCCTTTTGGTCTGCATGGGGCCCCTGCATCATTCCAACAAATGATGGACAAAACTTTGAGACCACATCGCCCGTATGTGGCTGCTTATTTGGACGATGTGGTCATCCACAGCCCAGATTGGGAATCGCACCTGCCCCGGGTACAGGCGGTGGTAGATTCCCTTAGAGAAGCAGGCCTCACGGCTAACCCAAAGAAGTGTGCCATAGGCCTGGAGGAGGCCAAGTACCTGGGCTATGTTATTGGCCGGGGACTTGTCAAGCCTCAGACCAATAAAATTGAGGCAATTCAAAAGTGGCCCCAACCCGTAAACAAGAAACAAGTTCGGGCCTTCCTAGGCATTACGGGGTATTACCGACGGTTTATACCTGACTTTGCCACTATTGCCGTCCCTCTGACGGACCTGACGAAGGGCAGAGGGTCGGTCATGGTCAAATGGAACACTGAGGCCGAGAAGGCGTTTCAAAAATTAAAACAGGCCCTTTGTGCACTACCAGTGACCCCGGACTTCACAAAGGAGTTTGTCGTACAGACGGACGCCTCTGAGGTGGGCCTAGGGGCTGTACGGTCACAGGTCAGGAATGGTGAGGAGCACCCGGTTGTATACCTAAGCCAGAAGCTGAACAAGCACGAAAGGAACTATGCCATTGTTGAAAAGGAGTGTCTTGCTATTAAATGGGCCTTAGACTCCCTGAGGTATTATCTACTCGGGAGGTCGTTCAGGCTGGTCACTGACCATGCTCCCCTGAAGTGGATGTGTGACAACAGGGAGAAAAATGCCTGTGTGACAAGGTGGTTCCTGGCTTTACAGCCCTTTAAGTTCACGGTTGAGCACAGGCCGGGCAAACTCCAGGATAATGCTGATGCCCTCTTCCACGTGCACTGTATGGCTGGTTCAAGTGCTCAGCCGCAGGGGCTTGAGCAGAGGGGGAGGATATGTGACGGTATGCAAGGTGAGATACAGGATAATCGCTACATTTCACCTCGCATTCGGTCCATTGTAAGGGACTGAACCAGAATCCGGCCCAGGTTTTTCCAGCCTCTGTAGTTGGCTGGGTTCCGGTCCGGATATTCAGGTTCACTGGAATCCATAGGCAGCTGGGCTTTAAAGATCCAGGAAGAGAGCACAGCATGGCTCTGGCCTGAGACTCAGAAGGGAATCTGAGAAAGAGGAGCGCTGTTGATCTGGGCTGAAAGAAAAAGGTTTGCTTTACTTCACCTTGTGTTTTGTGGGTGACGGGGACCAGCCCCTCACCGTATAGAGAGTGGTTACTGTATATTTTAGCTCCGGACGGCAAGGATTTGTTTTACTGTTTTGTTTATTTTGTATGACTATTGCAAACCACTTGTAAATAAAGCTGGCAATACGTCAGGTTTTAGAGTCAAATATGTGTTTATTGCTTTTCAACAAAATAAAACAGCACAGGTAACTGTCAAAAATCAATAACATAGAATGATACATTGTAAATCATGCTTCCTCAATATTGTATGAAGCGCGTCCAAAAGTAGATCTGAACTAGTCGCCGCTGCCTCTAGGCAGACAGCGATACAAAATACAAAAAACAGTGAGGACCAGCAAAATCGATTAGCATAAATTCTGACTACTAGATGGAAGAAAACGGACAGAAAGAAAAGGTGGGAAAGGAGGAAGAGGAAGGAAGGGGGGGGGGGGGATAGAGAGAAGGGTGGACCGAGCAGACCACGTCTCAGCAAACCTGCAAAATGGATTCAGGGCAAACTTCTGGGTTGGCTCTGAGGCGCCAGTAATGCCTTCAGGGAGTCTGAGGTAGAGTAGTCGATCCAGAGGAGCCACAGGGTCTTAAATTTGTCATAAGTGTCATTATCCAGGGCCAACATCTCCTCCATGCGCATAGTGTCATTGACCACAGAGACCCATAGGGACAGTGGGGGGGTAGTAGTAGTCTTCCAGAATCGGGGGATAAGCTGCCTGGCAGCCGACAAGAAGAAGCGCAGTAAGGTTCGTTTCTGAGAAGCTATGGTGCCCGGGAGCATGGACAACAATACGCCAGGTTTTCAAGAAACTGCCTGTACGCTGACCTTCATTCTGTGAAAAGGTGATCCCCACGAGCTAATCTCCCACACGGTATATTAAAAAACAAGAGGAGGCAGCCATCCTCAGAGGGTGTCCATGTCCTCTGTCAGCAAGAAGTATAAAAAAGAAGGGGGTGGAGGCGCCAACTAAATTAATCCTACTGTAATCATTAATGTAAGTATAGTATATATACTTACAGGTTCACTTGAAAATGATATCCATCGAGGATGAGGGTGTTCTGAGGTCTGTTGGTGCTGCTCTGCTGGCTCTGGCAAAGTTCCCCTCGGTCGTGAGGTGTAGGAGATGTCGATTTTCGTTTGCACAGGCCTGTGCAAGGCAGAGAAGCCTGTGCAAACGAAAATCGACATCTCCTACACCTCACGGCCGAGGGGAACTTTGCCAGAGCCAGCAGAGCAGCACCAACAGACCTCAGAACACCCCCATCCTCGATGGATATCATTTTCAAGTGAACCTGTAAGTATATATACTATACTTACATTAATGATTACAGTAGGATTAATTTAGTTGGCGCCTCCACCCCCTTCTTTTTTACATGTCAGTGATCTGCTAAAGGTATCTGAAACTTCCCCTAACCCTCTATCCTACTACTACTTTCAAGTTATTCATTAAAGCATTGAAAAAATACTAAAGTGACTGGCGCCTGCATTTGTTCTAACTTCCCATTATAGCCATGGACTCAGCCCTGGGGTGAATGTAAGCTCGCTCCCTATCCCTGGAGGTACCTCTCTGCTCCCAGTATACCTAGGGGGCGCTACATCAGCATGAAGAGCTGCATACTAATATGGTTTTTAGGAAAAGGGGAGCTTTCAATCATACAGCCACAAATTCCTGTATGATAGGGTGACCAGACATCCCCGGTTTCAGGGGACAGTCTCCGGATTGAGGACACTGTCGCCGGACCAAACCTGTTTTGTCCCCGGATTTGATTTGAACAGGGACTGGGGCAATTTCAAAGACAGTCAGTGCAGAATAAAAAAAAAAAATCTGAATTACACACCCCCGCTCTGCCGCTCCTACTAGCTTAGGGGGTGTATTTTTTCCATTATCTGTGCCCCTTTCTGATGATCGTGTGCTGGTCGGAGCGGAGGGAATATTTCTTCAGTTTTGGGTGCATGCCCATTCAGCTCCACTCGCATGTTCTTCTGCCTTGGCTCAAGTCCCAGCCAGCCACCTGCCTATCTCCTTGCCTTCCCTGGCAGAGTGATCTTCCTCTGCTCCCCACCCAGTAGTAGCCGGGGGCCCGGAGAGTAGGACTTGACAGGCTGTGAGGTGAGGAGGCGGCGACAGGCAGAGAGTTGCTTATTGCCGCCATTACTAGTAAAAAAAAATGTCCCCGGATTTTATTTTAAAAATCTGGTCACCTTACTGTATGATGGCTATTTAGAAGTTTTCATCAGCACATGCAGGCTTCAATCTTTCCTCTTCTACACATGCTTCTTTTCTTAAGCTACAGGCTTTCATTTGAGGTCCTCAGATGCAGGTTCACTCTTTCTGTCTCAACTTATTGGCGGTTCCTCAGCAGCCTTTAACCCAGTGTTGTATAATAATAACCACAATCAATACTCACAGGAGCTGACCTGCATTTCCAGCTCTTGTTCACTTGCAGTTGTATCAGTGTATTGAATCAGACCTTCACTCAGAAGGTGTTTGGCAGGGACCATCTGGGCGGTACCACTTACCCTGCATGTGGGGATACCTTTCTTCGTGCACCCACTCACCAATGCCCAGGACCAGGCAGGGACTGCAGTCATGTGAAAGTCTAACATTAAAGTAGAACTATAAGCAAACCTTTTTATTTATTTTTATTTTGGATAGAGCAAGGGAGGGTTATAACCCATCAGATTTTCTATTTTTTTGTCATCTGTGTCCCATTGCAGACATTTCCCTTAATTTTCTTTTCCCATGGCCAAACAGGAAGTAAGAGGAAATCTCTGCAAATTAAGGGAATTCCTTGGGGACCCCCAGGCCTTGGGAACTAGTATCCCCATTGGAAGTTTCCCCTCTATTACTTTCACTTTCAATGATAATGATAAACAGGACAAATAGAGAGGGTGTATCTCCCTAACGGTGGCACAGACAGCAGTACAACCTGACAGGTGTTCTAATCCCTCTCCACTCTATCCAAAACCAAAAATAAATAGTTTTGCTCGTTTTAGTTATACTTTAAGGAAGTCCCAACTAATAGAGATGAGCTGTGACATCATGTGCAGTAATGAAAGTACAGAGTTTCTCTGAAAGATGCTGTCCCATATCACTACACACCTTGTGTGATGTATATTGCAATTAGGAGGAACACTGCTGAACCCGTGTCCTCTCCATCAGTCCAGCATACCTCTGTTACCTCACTGGCAGTAACAGAATGGGGTTCCCGACAAGCACATAGTGTGAACCCCATGCGTGCACTTGATAATTCCTTCACTCTCGCACCATATGACCAGGTCATGGATCTCCGTGATGCGGATTTGGTTCCAGTTGCTACTGGAAACCTATTACTAGGGAGTGAGCCAGAACATCTACCCCAGGTACAATGCTTTTCATCTGGCTGCAATGTACCTTGCACTAGTCTTTGGTTACCCATAGAACTGCTTTTCTCCTCTTCCACTTGCCTAACTGGGAAAATACGTCATTAACTTGATGCTTAATACCGGGGTTATGGATGCAGCTAGATGCCATAACCCCAGTAATTAAATTTTCCTCAAGCACCGGTCTTTCTGATAAAAGTGACCTGATCGGCTGATTCGACACTGGATAACTTTTGGAAGGGGTCGCCCCCCAACCCCCAACTGCTTTCTGGTCATTCTCTGGCTTATCTAGCTGATCGGGTAGCCTGGGCGCTGGAGGAGGCTGGCCACACAGATGAGCAGAGGAAAGTTAGGATCCGATCATCTCTATGGCCTGGGAGGACTGGAGCTACATCCTGACATCACTTCCGTCCCCGGTCCTATGTAAACAATGCATTTTTTTTTTTTAACGCACTAGATCAATGTTTGTTTGTTTTTTTAATCTAATGCTTTTCATTGTAGAGGAGAAATGTAGGGTCTTATTGACACCAGATCTCTCCATATTTTAACTTTTAACCACTTTCTTTGCTGTCACAAGAAATGTAAACATCTCTCCTGACAACATTAAACCATGACAGGTCCTCATGACGGAGGACCTGTCATGGTTTAATCTTGTCAGGAGAGATGTTTACATTTCTTGTGACAGCAAAGAAAGTGGTTAAAAGTTTATTTTAAAAAGGGACAGTGTAAAACAAATTTTTTTAAATAAAAAAAAGTTTTTATTTTTTTATTTTAAAAGTGTTTTTTCCCCAAAATCTTAGTTTGCAATTTTATTTGTCACACGGTATTTGAACAGTGGTTTTTCAAAGACTGACATTTTATTCTCTAGGGCGTCTGATAAAAAAAAAGTGTATATAATGTTTGGGGGTTTTAAGTAATTTTCTAGCAAAAAATACAGATTTTTACTTGTAAATAAAAAGTGTCAGAATAGGCCCGGTCTTTAACCACTTGCCGACCGCGCCATGTACAAAAGACGTCCACGAATCTTGCTCCCGTCCACGAATCTTGCTCCCGCGCGCCCCCTGGGGCGCGCTCCAGGATATGACCGTGACCGCCGGGTCCGGAAGACCCGGCGCATCACGGATCACGGTAGATGGCCGCTAATCGCGGCCGTTTACCACGTGATCGCTACGTCAAATGACGGAGCGATCACTTGTAAACAGACCGGCGTCATGTGATGACGCCGGTTCCTCCCTCCCCTCTCTGTACCGATCGGTACAGTGTGAGAGGAGAGGGGAGGGAGCGGATCATGTCAGCTCCCTCCCCCATGTCAGATCATGTCAGCTGTGGGCTGGATCTGTGACAATTGCAGTCACAGATCCAGCCATCCATCCATCCCTGCTCAGCCATCCCTGTGCAATACTCTGCCAATACTCTGCAATACACCCTGCCAATACTCTGCAATACCCTGTGCAATACTCTGCAATACCCTGTGCAATACTCTGCAATACCCTGTGCAATACTCTGCAATACCCTGTGCAATACCCTGTGCAATACCCTGTGCAATACCCTGTGCAATACCCTGCCCATACTGTGCAATACCCTGCCCATACTGTGCAATACCCTGCCCATACTGTGCAATACCCTGCCCATACTCTGCCCATACTGTGCAATACCCTGCCATACTGTGCAATACTCTGCCATATTCCGCAATACTCCACAATACCCGGCAATACTCCGCAATACCCGGCAATACTCCGCAATACCCGGCGATACTCCGCAATACCCGGCAATACTCCGCAATACCCTGCAATAACCACTTCCCGCCCGCCGGCTGTCATATGACGTCCTTAACTTTATGCGGGGATATCTGAATGATGGGAGCAGCTACAGGCATCATTCAGATATTCGCTTTTTCAGCTGGCGATTCCCTGCACCATAACAACAATCATAGCGGCTGTTCCACCGCTTGATCGCTCTTACGGAAGGTGAGAGGGGATGCCCCCCCTCCCGCTGCCCTCCGGTGCTTCTACCGACTCACCGCTACGATCAAAGCCAGGATTGTTTTTTTTTTTGTTTTTTTTTCAGGCTTCCCAGCCTAGAGGTGAGATGTGGGGTCTTATTGACCCCATATCTCACTGTAAAGAGGCCCTGTCATGCCATATTCCTATTACAAGGGATGTTTACATTCCTTGTAATAGGAATAAAAGTGATAAAAAAAAAATTTGGGGCGGAAAAACATGTCAAACTAAAATAAAGTAAAATGAACAATAAAATATATATATTTTTTTTAAAGCGCCCCTGCCCCCGCGAGCTCGCATACAGAAGTGAACGCATACGTAAGCCCCGCCCACATATGAAAACGGTGTTCAAACCACACATGTGAGGTATCGTTGCGAACGTTAGAGCGAGAGCAATAATTTTGGCCCTAGACCTCCTCTGTAACTCAAAACATGTAACCAGTAAAAATATTTAAAGCGTTGCCTATGGGGATTTTTAAGTAGCGAAGTTTGGCGCCATTCCACGAGCGTGTGCAATTTTGAAGGGTGACATGTTAGGTATCTATTTACTTGGCGTAACTTCATCTTTCACATTATGCAAAAACATTGGGCTAACTTTACTGGTTTTTTTTTCTTTTAAGCACAAAACAGTTTTTTTCCGGAAAAACGCGTTAGAAAAATTTCTGCGCAAATACCGTGCAAGATAAAAAGTTGCAATGACCACCATTGTATTCTTTAAGGACTTTGCTAAAAAAAACATATATAATATTTTGGGGTTCTATGTAATTTTCTAGCAAACAAATGATGATTTTTACATGTAGGAGAGAAATGTCAGAATTGGCCTGGGTGCTCCAGAACGCCTGAAGGTGCTCCCTGCATGTTGGGCCTCTGTATGTGGCCACGCTGTGTAAAAGTCTCACACATGTGGTATCGCCATACTCGGGAGGAATAGCAGAATGTGTTTTGGGGTGTAATTTGTGGTATACATATGCTGTGTGTGAGAAATATCCTGCTAATATGACAATTTTGTGGAAAAAAAAAAAAAGAAAAAAAAATCTTGATTTTTGCAAAGAATTGTGGGAAAAAATGACAACTTCAAAAAACTCACAATGACTCTTTCTAAATACCTTGGAATGTCTTCTTTCCAAAAAGGGGTCATTTGGGGGGTATTTGTACTTTTCTGGCATGTTGGGGTCTCAAGAAATGAGATAGGCCGTCAGTACTTCAGGTGTGATCAATTTTCAGATATTGGCACCATAGCTTGTGGACTCTATAACTTTCACAAAGACCAAAAAATATACACCAATTTGTACTTATTTTTACCAAAGATATGTAGCAGTATAAATTTTGGCCAAAATTTATGAAGAAAAAATACTAATTTGCAAAATTTTATAACGGAAACAAAGAAAAATTCATTTTTTTACAAAATTTTCAGTCTTTTTTCTCTTATAGCGCAAAAAATAAAAAACCCAACAGTGATTAAATAACACCAAAAGAAAGCTCTATTTGTGTGAAAAAAAGGACAAAAATTTCATATGGGTACAGTGTTGTATGACTGAGTAATTGTCATTCAAAATGTGAGAGCACCGAAAGCTGAAAATTCGTCTGGTTAGGAAGGGGGTTTAAGTTCCCAGTTGTCAAGTGGTTAAGTGGTTCTTTTGTAGTAGCTGAGCTTCATAACACACATGTGCTTTACTGACCCAAGTTTAATACACCAGAACCAACATGCACCCTTTGAATAAATTCAGACGAGGCTCAGAACAGTTGATACAACTTTACTTTTTCAGCATTAGACCCCTTTCACACTGAAGGTAGTTTTCAGGCGTTTTAGCGCTAGAAATAGCGCCTGTAAAGCCCCCAAAAAAAACGCCTCCCATGCCTCCCCAGTGCTTTCACACTGGGGCTGTGCACTTGCGGGACATTACAAAAAGTCCTGCAAGCAGCATCTTTGGGGCAGTTTGGGAGCGCTGTATACAGCGCTCCTAAACTGCCCCTGCCCATTGGAATGCATGGGCAATGCTTCCGAAGCGCCTGAAAAGCGATTCGGAACCTCGTAAAATGGGTGGTTTTAATACTTTCTTCGGATGCTAGTGGGGGTTAAAAGCACCCCGCTAGCGGCCGAAAAGCGCCACTAAAACAATTGTAAAGTGCTGCTAAAACTAGCGGCACTTTACTGCTAACGCGGTGCGGCCCCAGTGTGAAAGTACCCTTACAGTCTAAAATGAACTGCGGATCACGCGGTAAAGGGCCGCTGTGATTGGCCCTTTACCCCTGATCTGTGATCAGCCTAGTCTGAAGAACTCAGCGATCATTGAGGGTGCCACCTGTGCACCACAGGGGGCACACGAGCAGCGACAGCATGGAAGGACGTCCATGGATGTCCTCCCGGCATTGTAAGCCTGGGCTGTAGCTGTCTTTCAGCTATAGCGTGGGTGGGAAGGGATTAAATAGGCCACTGGGCACCAAATACACATGCTAATTCTTATGCACATGTACATGTGTGAGTGGGTGCACAAATGCGAGCTGGAATAATACAGTAGACCTCCTCTAACTCAAAACATGCAACCTGTAGAATTTTTTAAACGTTGCCTATGGGTATTTTTAAGGGTAAAAGTTTGTCGCCATTCCACGAGCGGGCGCAATTTTGAAGCGTGACATGTTGGGTATCAGTTTACTCGGCGTAACATTATCTTTCACAATATGAAAAAAATTGGGCTAACTTTACTGTTGTCTTATTTTTTAATTTAAAAAAGTGTATTTTTTCCCAAAAAAAGTGTGCTTGTAAGACCGCTGCGCAAATACGGTTTGACAGAAAGTATCCAAATCTCAGAAAGAGGCTCGGTCCTTAAGCTCATCCTTTACAGTTATTACCTTTGCTTCCACTGTATTGTTACTGTACTATCTCCCTATTGTATTGTAAAGCACCGCACAACCTGTTGGCACTATATAAATCCTTTACAATAATATTAATGATAATAATTATTGTAAGCTGGGTTAGAACCAGTAAAACAAAGGTTGGGACCCTGCCACAGGCAGACAATTAGTAGGTTTTCTGTAATCTGCAAGTAACAGTAAAGCCCCGTACACACGATCGGATAACCTATGGATTTTCGTCCGATGGATTTGTCCATCGGAAATCCGATGAAACTGTTTTTCATCAGTCTTGGCCACACACCATCAGTCAAAAAACCGACCGTTCCAAACGCGGTGACGTAAAACACTCAGATGAGCCGAGAAAAATTAAGTTAAATGCTTCTGAGCATGCGTCGACTTGATTCTAAGCATGCGTGGGTTTTTTAACCGATGGACTTGCCCATAGACGATCGGAAATTCCCATCGGTTTTTTAACCATCGGAAAATTTTAAAACAAGTTCTATTTTTTACAACCGATGGAAAAAAGACCGATGGGTACCATACATGATCGGTTGGTCTGATGAAAACCATCCATCGGACGGTTTTCATCAGTCAAACCGATCGTGTGTACGGGGCTTTAGGCTGCCAAGTGTTCCTTTACTTTCTTAGCAGGGCCATCTTTAATAATGATTGGACCCTGGGTAAACATTTTCTTGCCCCCCCCCCCCTCCATGCAATTTTGTTCTCCACCTGCTACAGTGGCAATGCTGGGGGGTTGATGGGATCATTGGCAGTGGTGGGGGGATGGGATTAGTTAGGAGGCAGTACACTGTGGAATATTCTGAATCATGTAGAGCAAAGCTGGAAATCTTTAGCAAGTATATGGTGGTGGATTCTACACTGACCACCAATGTAATAGGGAATTTAGAATGACCGCCAATGTGAGGGGGGATTTACACTGACCACCAATGTGAGGATGAATTTGCACTGACCACCATGTAATGGGGGATTTTACGCCACCCATCAATATAAAGAGGGATTTCTACATTGACACCAATGTAATAGGAGCATTTCCCCCTTACACTGGTGGTTGGTGTATATACAGTACAATAACCTCCATGCAAAGGGGAAATTTACACTGACAACCATTGTCGAGGAGATTTGTACTGACCACCAATGAATGTAAGGTGACACTTCTACACCGACCACCAATGTTAGCAGGATTTACACTGACCACCAATGTAAAGGGGGATTTACACTGACCACCAGTGTAAGGGCTATTTTGCACTTACCACCAATGTTAAAGGGAAATAGACACTAATCACCAATTTAATGAAGAATTTACACTGACAACCAATAAAGGGGGATTTCTACACTGGCCACCAATGTAAGAGGAGATTTACACTCACCACCAATTTAAAGGGGGCTTCTACATGGATCACCAATGTAAGGGAGGATTTGAATCTGACCACAAATGCACGTTTGGATTTTTTTACCGATTACCAATATAAAAAGGAGTTTATACACTGGCCACCAATGTAATGGGGATTTACACTGACCACCAATTTAATAGGAGCATTCAAAGTGACCACCAATGTAAGGAGAGATTTACACTGACCACCAATGCAAGGGGGACCTTCACACTGACCACTAGTGTGAATGAAAGTATTGTACATCAAGCCCCAATGTAATGAGAAGATTTACACTGACCACCAATGTAACAGATATTAAGGCCGCATTCACATTTGTGGGTGTCGGGAATGCATGCAAAATCACTTTCATGACACCAAAGAAATGTGCTGCCCTTTAGCAGATACACAGCAGTGCCATTAATTGTTACTGACACCCTGACACATCTGTTGAGATGTGCGTATTTACATGCACCAAAATTCAGGGTGCTGTGGCACCATGTTATTTTGAAAAAGGGTTCCACCTCCAATTTGCTTACCTTCGCAGAACAGACTGATGTTAGGCCTTAATGAGCACAGTCATAGGTAGGACTTTCAAGCATGATCCTTTACCTCCCTAGCGGGCAGCATTCAGCAAAAGTGATGGTGGATATGACCTCAGGGGGCATGATATACATATGAAAATCACCTCTATTAACATTTCAATGCCGCTGGACTGCGGTTATTTGCATATTAATGCAGCCCCTATTTACATATCAATGCTGGTTATTTACATGTAAACACAAGGTCCTGCAGGTGAGTCATCTGTACACAGCAATAGGGCAGATCTGGGCAACATTAGTAACAAAACCTCACACTGAAATATCGGGACACATCACGGTACTAAAACTTCAAGAAAAAAGGGAATTTAAACTGGGATAGTTGGCAAGTATGAGGCAGCTGCTTTGGGCCCCACAATGATGGGGCCCAGGGCAGCTGCCCCCTTTGTCCTGCCTTAACCACTTAAGCCCCGGACCATTTTGTTGCTAAAGGACCAGGCCCCTTTTTGCGATTCGGCACTGCGTCGCTTTAACTGACAATTGCGCGGTCGTGCGACGTGGCTCCCAAACAAAATTGTCGTCCTTTTTTCCCCCCACAAATAGAGCTTTCTTTTGGTGGTGTTTGATCACCTATGCATTTTTTTTAATTTTTTTTTGCTATAAACAAAAATAGAGCGACAATTTTGAAAAAAATTCAATATTTTTTACTTTTTGCTATAATAAATATCCCCAAAAAATATATAATTGTTTTTTCTCCGTTTAGGCCGATACGTATTCTACATATTTTTAGTAAAAAAAAAAAAAAAAAAATCGCAATAAGCGTTAGATTGGTTTGCGCAAAAGGTATAGCGTCTACAAAATAGGGGGTAGTTTTATGGCATTTTTATTAATATTTTTTTTTTTTTTTTACTAGTAATGGCGGTGATCAGCGATTTTTATCGTGACTGACATTATGGCGGACACATCGGACACTTTTGAAACATTTTTGGGACCATTATTTCAGATCAGTGCTATAAAAATGCACTGATTACTGTGAAAATTACACTGTCAGTGAAGGGGTTAACCACTTGGTGGCGCTGTAGGGGTTAAGTGTGCCCTGATGAGTGCTTCTAACTGTAGGGGGGATGGGCTGTGTGTGACAAGACAGTGATCACTGCTTCCGATTACAGGAAGCGGTGATCACTGTCATTGTCACTAGGCAGAGCGGGGAGATGCTTGTTTACATAAGCATCTCCCCGCTCTATCTCTCCGTGAGATGATCGCGACGATCGAGTCCGCGGGACCCACGGTCGGGCTCACGGAGAAAGCGGCGCATCTTAAAGAGGACGTACAGGTACGTGCTTGTGCCTGTCCGTGCCATTCTGCCAACGTATATATACAGGAGGCGGTCCTTAAGCGGTTAAAGACGGCCCTGTTTGAGTGATTCTTAGCTCAGGTTATCTACTGTTTCTGATATTTAGTACATATTGAGATATTCTACTGTTGCCTCTCTGTTACCATACTTTAATGCATAATTTTCTAGACCGTTACCTCTCTGTTACTATGTATTAATGCATAATTTTCTAGATGATGTAAGGCAAGTATTTAAAATAATCAGTATCTTAAAAAATGGTTGCTTGAGTGTACGTGCAATGCTGCAGTAATTAAAGCAATACGCTTCTGTTCATTTTTTTCAGTTGCAAATGAAGCTGGCGACAAAAATGCACGGCCCCTGGCAAGGTTTGCAAGTAAGTATAAAGCCATCTACATTACTTCTATCATACATCTACCTTATCATATGCGTATATATCTATCTATATCTCTATCTCTATCTCTATATATATTGTACAGGACGCCAAGGTTGGGTCCTGGACGGGTGCTATATAGCACCAATATTTGGGTTGTGGTCCCTTTAAGGAGTTGTGATGGTGTTCAGGTGGTCACCCAGAGTGGGTGAGGAATTCCCGGCAAAAGAAGTAGTCCAGAGAGGACTGGCTCGCAGTCCTCTCTGTCTTGATAGAGAGGTATTTGGGGCCCGGAATTTCGGAGGCTCTAAAGTGATATTCGGGTGGGATAGAGCCTCCACTCCTGACCACTGGGAGTCAGCACACAGGGGGTTAAAGGCTTCCAGGAAAAAGCTCATAAAACAGGAAGTGGTGTGAAAGGAGTATGGGGATTGCACCTGTGAAGATGAGCTGTGTGTCTGCTGGGAGCTGTTAAGGATTCAGCAAGGGCTCTGGAAGTTCTGGGGAGAAGACCCCTCTACAAAGACTGTATGTGCCTTTTCTTTAATTTGTTTTGTGCTGAAGACAAGCAGGACTTTACTTTATGCTGGAGATAAGGGGACTTTGTTTTTATATTTTTCCTGTGTGCTGAATGAAGCTTTATTTTTAGTTTATTTACAAATAAAAGCCTTTTTGTTCAAGTTCAACGGTTTATGCACTTGGTCCCGTGGAGCTATAATCCCCAAAAGTTTACAATATATATATATATATATATATATATATATATATATATATATATATATATATATATATATATATACATACATACATACATACATGTACAGTTGTGCTCATATGTTGTTTTTTTTTGGCCATTTTTCAGAGAATATGAATAACAACGCAAAACATTTTTCATGTGTAGCACTACCCCCGTGGGAGCTGCTGTTTATTTGATTTGGGTCTACGTCCTGCCTATCAACCCCTGGAAGTGTCTCAAAACCTCCCTTAGCACAACTGATATGAATCAGGATTGTGAGACCTATTGAGTATTAGGAGACACAATCCAGCATGCATCACACAATAACCTGTAAATATTATTACCTTTGCTGGTCACTAGTCTTTCCAAGTGACAAAGATACTTCACAAAAATGATGTAGATAATCAAAGGTACCTTTACTCAGTATAAAAAAGGAAGGGTAAAGAATCACATTAATACCCACAGTTGACTCTGCATGCGCATTGCAGAGTCAATAAATCAAAGAGGATGGGTATCACTGAGATTAGGTAATAACAGGAAACAACATCAGCTTATAAATGTGTATATATATCTATGTGTCTCTGCACAGCTAACTGATTGCTCGCAAGCTCCCCCTATCTTGTAATACCTTGCACGTGTTCAGTCACTATAACAGGCAAGCAAAGCCTATCTGAGTCCCGTTTAAAGTTCCTTTCCTAAATGGAGTCTTCGCTAGCCAGCGTTGGTGCACAAGTTAATTTGTAATCCACAAGATGCTGTAGTTATCCACAATATTCCTGAGTACTCGTGTGCCTGCCACCCATTAATAGCGAATGCGCCAATCTCTAGGTCACATAGTCTCCCGTAAGATACACTAGGCCGCAAGCTGTGGCGTGATAGGTGAAGTGTGGCTGGCACTAACTAAGTCACTTTCCTCTAAGGTAGTAGTCAATTCTGGGCAGGTGCCCTTCTCACCAAACAGGCCCGACTTTCGGATAGTCTCCTCTGGCTTGTCCCGGTCACTCGGTCTCCACGCTTCTGCTTTTGCTGCAGTCTCCGGCCTCCGTCACTAACAGCGTAAGGTGATGATGATGGACGACTCCGGTCTCTGCTGGGCAATCACAAGACGCCGTGGACGATCCTTTACTGGAAATCACTCAGGGCACTCGCGTAATTTAGGCCCAGGCTTCTGGCCTAACACTCAGGAAGCAGGCCTCTGTGCCAGCTTCCTGCTTGGTTGAGAGCTGGATCCAGAGAGAGAGAGAATATGGCCCCTCCCCTCCTTTAAATGGCCTGTCCAGAAGGCTTTGCGGTGTTGCAGTGCACCCTGGTAACACAGCTGTATTCTGGGTAATGTAGTCTGTCTTCTACTAAAAGTAACAGAGTCTTTTCTCCTTGCTGCTATTTGTTCCAGGGTGCATTAAACTATAACATGTGCATTAGATGCATTGTAACACTTATACCACCGGAGGGAGCTGGGTTCCTTCTTTCAAATGTCAAATGGTAGTCTTTGTCTACCACTGCATATGGAACCCGCTACACACGCAAGGTTAGTGTTTGGCTGAAGCCATTTATTATCAATCAACTGTCTTTACTCTTTTTAAATTATAATGGCAACAGAAACTACCCAAATGACCCTGATCAAAAGTTTACATACCCTGGTGATTTTAGCCTGATAACATGCACACAAGTTCACACAAAGGGGTTTGAATGGCTATTAAAAGGTAACCATCCTCACCTGTAATCTGTTTGCTTGTAATTAGTGTGTGTGTGTATAAAAGGTCAATGCGTTTATGGACTCCTGACATCCCTTGTATCTTTCATCCAGTGCAGCACTGATGTTTCTGGATTCTGAGTAATGGGGAAAGCAAAAAAATTGTCAAAGGATCTGTGGGAAAAAGGTAGTTGAACCGTATAAAACAGGATACTGATATAAAAAGATATCCAAGGAATTGAGAATGCCAATGTTCAAACTCTAATCAAGAAGTGGAAAATGTAAGGTTCTGTTGAAACCAAACCACGGTCAGGTAGACCAACTAACATTTCAGCTACAACTGCCAGAGAAATTGTTCGGGATGCAAAGAAAAACCCACAAATAACTTCAAGTGAAATACAGGACTCTCTGAAAACATGTGGTGTGGCTGATTCAAGATGCACAATAAGGAGGAACTTGAAGAAAGATGGGCTGCAATGTCAAGTTGCCAGAAGAAAGTCATTACTATGCAAATTCCACAAAGTATCCCACTTACAATATGCCAAACGGCGCAGAGACAAGCCTCAAACCTTCTGGCACAAAGTCATTTGGAGTGATGACACCAAAACTGAGGTTTTTGGCCACAACCATAAATGCTAAATTTGGAGAGGAGTCAACAAGGCCTATGATGAAAGGTACACCATTCCTACTGTGAAACACGGAGGTGGATCGCTGATGTTTTGGGGATGTGTGAGCTACAAATGCACAGGAAATTTGGTCAAAATTGTTGGTAAGATGAATGCAGTATGTTATCAAAAAATACTGGAGGAACATTTGCATTCATCAGCCAGGAAGCTGCACATGGGACGTACTTGGACATTCCAACATGACAATGATCCAAAACACAAGGCAAAGTTGACCTATCATTGGCTACAGCAGAATAAAGTGAAGGTTCTGGAGTGGCCATCTCGGTCTCCTGAACTCAATATCATTAAGCCACTCTGGGGAGATCTTAAACGTGCAGTTCATGCAAAACCGCCAAAGAATTTACAGGTACTAGAGGCTTTTTGCCAAGAGGAATGGGCAGCTTTAGCATCTGAGAAGATAAAGAGCCTTATCCACAAATACCGCAAAAGACTTCAAGCTGTCATTGATGTTAAAGAGGGGCAATACACGGTATTAAGAACTGGGGAATTTAAACTTTTGATCAGGGTCATTTGGGTAGTTTCTGTTGCCATTATGATTTAAAAAGAGTAAGCACAGTTGATTGATAAAAAATGGCTTCAGCCAAAAACTAACAATAAGTGAAAGAAAAGTTTGTTAGCATTCATATTCTGCCAGGGTATGTAAACTTATGAGCACAACTATATATATATATAAAATCACAGTTGAACCTTGGATTACGAGCATAATCCGTTCCAGGAGTATGCTCGTAATCCAAAGTACTCGCATATCAAATCGATTTTTCCTATTGAAGTCATTGGAAGCTAAAATAATTTGTTCCGCATTGACTTCAATGGGATGCAATACCGAATGCGGCCAAAGGTGGGGGGCGCCGGAGAGCCTCGGAAATGGCCAAAAAGGCCAGAGGACACTTCGGCTGACCTTGGCAAACATCGGGAAGGCATGGAAACTGAGTATTTCCGCGTCTTTCCGAGAATTGCCGAATGGTGGCAATCAGCTGCGATTGTCGCTGTTCAGCAATGCTCGGCTCCTGCGCCCCCTGTACCTCAGGCCAAATGCGGTACTGCAGGCCTATTTAGCTTGAATTCTGCAAGTGTTGCAAATCAACACTAGCAAACCGAGTCAGTTTTTTTTTTTTTAATTGCTTGCAAATCAAATTGCTCTCAAACAAAGGTACTCTTAAACCAAGGTTCCACTGTGTGTGTGTGTGTGTATTCTGGAGCATTGGCTGTCAGGTTTGTGGATGGTCTATATGTTCCACCTATACATAGTGAGGGGCTCCAAGGTTGCTGACTGATATGGAAGAAACAAACTTTGTTTTCTCTGAATTTTAAATGGGTTGTAAAGGCAGAAGTTTTTTTTTCATCTTAATGCATTCTATGCATTGATAAAAAAAAAAAAAATTGTGTGTAGCAGCCCCCTAATAACTTACCTGAGCCCCCTCTCTCTCCAGTGATGTCCACAAATGTCTAAGCCATCCAGGACACTCTTCCTAATTGGCTGAAACACAGCAGCTGCTCCATTGTCTCCCGCAGCAATCAATCAAAGTCAGTTGGCCAATCAGGGGAGAGAGGGGGCTGGGCCGGGTCAGGGCTCCATGTCTAAATGGACACAGGGACTCATCTCGGGTGCCCCCATAGAAAGCTGCTGACTGTGGGGGCACTCGATAGGAGAGAGGGGCCAGGATCACAGAAGAGGGACCCAAAAAGAGGAGGATATGGACTGCTCTGTGTAAAACCAACTGCAACAGGTTTGTTATTTAAAAAACAAAACAAAAAAAACAAGACTTTTCAATCCCTTTTCTGGCCAATTCTTAGTTTGTGGCCTATTCCACTGCTTTTGCAATCAAAATTATTTTGGCTATTTTCTCTGAAGTTTTAATTGCAATTTTTTAATTAAAATGTGCCTGTTTTTTTTATTAAAAGTTGCCCTGTGAAACTAGTAGGCTAGTAAAAGTTTCTAATATACTGTTATTTTGCTGGCATTTTTATGTGCAATGATATCTACTTGCCGACTGCACACTGTAGCTTTACAGTTAAAGTGGGGGCCGGCTGCAAAGAATCACGTATATATACGCGTGATTCTGCTCTTCCGGATAGGGGGCACACATGCACCAATGGCACCCGCTGATTGGCGAGGTGGAAGAAAGGACAGAGCTCTGTCCTGACAGCAGGGATGTGCTGTTTTTTTCCCTGAAAAGCAGAGATTAAAAACCAGCACATCCCTTAGTGAAAGTACCACATAGTAAACAGATAAACACTGGTTAGACACACATTTAACGCTTTGATCACTCTAGATGTTTAACCCCTTCCCAGTCAGTGTCATTAGTACAGTGACAGTGTATATTTTAAGCACTGATCACTGTATTACTGTCACTGGTTCCCACAAAGTGTCAGATTGTCCACCGCAATATTTCAGATAATTTTCTGATCGCTACCATTGCTAGTGTAGCGGGTATTTAAATTTAGGGGAAGCATCTGGGTGGTAGTATGACCCAGATGCACTGATTGTTAGGGAATTTGGGACCCTTTTTATTCGTGGAGGACTCCAGTGGTGTGCAGTTCCCTGCGGCCTGTGGGTGGCGCTGTTGCCCTGGGCTGGGGTTGAACCATCACTGCAGCGCTGTACCCTTTTTGTCCTGTTTCGGCAGCCGTGCAGAGGGGCGGGGAACCCGCTGTGCCTGTGGGGAGAGGAGATAAAGGGGAGAGAGATGCCCTCAACACGAGGTTCAGAGTCAGAGGTCACAGCCGCGCCCAGGCACCTTCAGCCTGGGTGCTGGTGTTCCAGAGTTCCGGGCCCAGGTGCCCTTGACCTGGCCGGAGCGGGAGATGGGGTTCATCCCAGGCACCTTCAGCCTGGGGTGAGGTACTACGGAGGAGGCCCGGGGCCCAGTACCTTCAACTGGGTTCCGCAGGGGTGGAAGAGTCAGAGGGGCCCTAAGGTATTGGGCGCCCGAATCTGAGACGAGGAGGCCAGGGAGCGGAACCTCTCCGAACAGTCCGGTGCAGCATTCGCCGGTGACGGCGGGGCCTTTGGTAACTCTCTTGGAAGGATGTCTTCCCTCTGACAGGGGCTGCATTTAGCGAAGGTAATAATGTTCCTGTTCTACACGGTCGGTGGCAGCGGCTGTGCGCCATAACCGTTGGTGACACTACAATGGTTAGTTCTATTTGAGGATTGTGCCTTGACCTACTCCCCACTTATACTGAACTGTTCTTTGGGTCACAACCGGTCTGCTGTTAAAGGACGATTTATTGCTGTCAGAGAATAAATAAGAGTTGGACCTTTTCAGTGGTGTGGAACTCCAGTTACTGGGAGCAAAGGGGGGTCATCTGTAGAACGGACTTGGCTCTGGGTTATGCACACGACCCGAAGGTAAACAGGTGTTGGCTTTCACCTCTACACATTAGAGGACATGGGCCGTAGTGTACAGCACCCCTCCTCCCTGATCCCCCTAGACCAGACAACAAGCCGAGAAGAAGAAGGGGTGAGAGGGGTGAGGCCGCTACACTAGTATAAAATATAAATATATACAGTATACTGGAATTTTTTTATTTATCATAGTTTGTAGATGATATAATGTTTGCACAAACCAATAAATATACACTTATTAGTATTTTTTTTTTTAAACAAATTTATGTAGCAAAATACATATTGGCCTAAATTTATAAAGAAATTAATTTTTTTTTAAATGTTTTTTTTTGGATAAGTTTTAAAGCAGAAAGTAAAAAAAAAGAATGTATATGTATGTGTGTATATATATATATATATATATATATATATATATATATATATATATATATATATATATATATATATATATATATTTTTTTTTTTTTTTATAGCACAAATAATGAAAAAAACCCAGAGCTCTATTTGTTGGAAAAAAATTGTATAAACTGATATCATGTACAGCATTGCATGACCACGGTCAGTTAAAGTAACGTAGTGCCGTATAGCAAAAAATGCCCTGGTCATGAAGGGGGTAAATCTTCCGGAGGTCAAGTGGATATACTGTAATTATTTTTTATTAAACCCTGCCTGGTGTCTCTCATATTCAAAATATGGCCAAGTAACATTGTTTAAATACTGTGTATAGAGTCAGTACAATATTTTACTTACTTTTTTCCTGTAAAATAAATGCACTACAGTGTATAATGTTGACTTTTGTAGTAAAAGTTGTCCAGCCAGTTCAAAATGCAGCCTGCTAAAGTCCTAAAACCCAACTGTTGCTGAAAGGATTGGAATCTTAGCATTAAGATACTTGCCTTTCCAGTTTAAAAAAGCCAGCCTTTTTTCTCTTCATGTCTACTTTTTCTACAATTTTGATCTCCTCCTAAACTGTCCCTCTCTTCCTCTGTTGTGTCTGATTCAGTTTATTCCTCATAAGGAGAAACTGGTCCCAGTCATGTTTGCTTCTATTGGTAGTCCTGTGAAGAAGCATGGCTCAAAATATCATGCCTCCTTCTGTGAATGTGTACAATTGGAACAGGATAGCTTTAGTCGCAAGTACCCAGATCAGTTGATTGTCCCCTATGCCTACACGTACCTAACCAACTCCTCAGCTGTAACTGCAAAGACAAGTAACATTTCCTACATTGTCCACTGACTTATGAATGTGGCGAGCAGCAACTTGTGCTTGTGACTTCTGCCCGTTGTACAGATAGAGCACTTTTAAGCAGGACAAATTTATGACATCATTGATTTGAAAAATCTTAAATTTACTGAAAAAGTAGGGTATTATTTTATAACATACAATATACCAGAAGTTTACTTTTGCATGGGGATAGGGATCTGTATATATGAAGCTAACTGCTGTGTGTCCTTTTCAAAATGTGGCCTACTCTATATGCTTTAATACTGTCTATAGAGTCTGCACAATTGCCCAGCCACGCTAACCTCAGTATGTACCTCTGACAAGAATCTTCTAGTGTTTGCCAGAAGAGATGTTCAATAGCACGTGATTGTAACCAACCCCATAACTTTTACGAGTGCCAGTGACACCCAGTGGCAGCATCTGGGAACTGCTAAAATCCTAAATTTAGGAGAGAAAGCAAGTTAAGAAAACGACAAATTGTTCTGAGCAAACTACCACCAAGAAGAGTTCAATTTACTAGTTACCTCAGATGATAGAGTGGTTACACCTCCTACAGGACTTTACCTTTTAACCACTTTTCTACCAGAGCCATTGATTCTGTTTTTGCACATATGTTATAAAGCACATTTTAGGCCTAACGATTGGTTAAATCCCTCAAACAGCATATATTTTATGTAAACGAAGAATACTGGAGAATAAAATGTTAGTAGCTGTAATTGTTTTGGTCACATGATATAAGTGCACATGTTTATCAGACACATTTTTTTGTAAAAAATTCACTAAAATGTATTTTAGCGCACAGAAAAGTTTTATACACATTTTTCTAAACAAAAAAGTAGTGGTTGTAAATAATAACCTAAGAAATAACCATCAATGTCCTCAAGATTCCCAAAACATGTAAAAAAATAAAAAAAATAAGGATGAGGGAGTCACTGGCAATATGTCTGTAAACCAAACAAAAAATAAATAAAAAGCTGGCTAAGTTTCTAACCACCATCCAAATAATGAAAGCGGTATTAAACCCAAAAGCAAACATTTATTATATTGCAGCTTACCAACTCTTATGCGGCGTACAAACAATCGTTTTTCATGCCATTTTTTTTAACCGACGTTTTTCTCGTCGTTTTTTTTCATGTTTCCTCTCAAGCCTGTCTTGCATCCACACGATCATTAAAAAAAAACGCTCGAGCAAAACGCAGTGACGTACAACACGTACAACGGCACTATAAAGGGGAAGTTCCATTCGAATGGCGCCACCCTTCATGTTAGTAAACTTTGTTGAGCGGCGATTCGCGCTTTTCAGCCTCGTGCTTTTCAGTCCGTTACAGCGTGACGAATGTGCTATCTCCATTACGAACGCTAGTTTTACCAGAACGAGCGCTCCCGTCTCATACTTGATTCTGAGCATGCGCGTTTTTTTCCCCTCGTAAAAGCATACACACTATCGTTTTTCACGTCGTTAAAAAAAACGACATGAAAAACGACGTGAAAAAATAGAGCATGTTCGAAATTTTTAATGGCCGTTTTTCACGCCGTTAAAAATGCTCTGGAGCATACACACGATCGGTTTTAATGGCCATTTTAAAAAATTGCATTTTTAACGGCATGAAAAACGATCGTGTGTACGCCGCATTAGATGTAGTGGCTGCATTCATTTTCTTTTGATTTGGCCAGTAAGTCAGATTTTTTTAAGAGAACAAGCTCTCCTGCAAATATATCAATTAAAGAGGTTGTAAAGTCAGAAGGTTTTTTATCTTAATGCATTCTATGCATTAAGATAAAAAGCCTTCTGTGTGCAGCAGCCCCCCTCAGCCCCCCCAATACTTACCTGAGGTCCATTACTGTCCACGAGTGTCTTGGCTGTCCGGGACTCTCCCTCCTGATTGGCTGAGACACAGCAGTGGCGCAATTGGCTCCCACAATCAAAGTCAGTTAGCCAATCAGGAGAAAGAGGGGGTCGGGCCGAACCGCAGCTTTGTGTCTGAATGGACACATGGAGCTGCAGCTCGGCTCGGGTGCAAGCTGCTTGCTGTTGGGGCACTCAACAGGAGGGAGGGGCCAGGATCACAGAAGAGGGACCTGAGAAGAGGATCTGGGCTGCCTGTGAAAACCCACTGCACAGAGCAGGTAAGTATAACATGTTTGTAAAGTCTAGTTTTTTTTTCTATAAAAACAACAACCACTTTAAGAGGATTGAGAAAAACCATTCACCACCGACAGGGGTGCTTACAATGATCAGCCTTTATTTGTTATGTAAAATCTTTATCCCAAAAGATTACAAAACTGTTGCTTTAACTGCAGTATAAGCTGGAGTTTGGCTTCAATTTGTTAGTGTATCTAAATCTGCCAGTCCATCTAACAATCTCCTCCCCCTAGATCAACAATGCTGCTGTCTGCTCTGCCTCTGTTCTCCGACATCCAGAGTAGGGGCACTCTAATACAGGAGGTATGTTATTGGCCAGATCACCAGGGGAAAAGAGGGGGGAAATCCTAAATATAGAAAATGAATGCAGTCACCAAATCTAAATGATTGGTAACCTGCAATATATTACATTTTTGGTTTTGGGTTTAATACCGCTTTAAACCTTATAAAAAAATAGACAGTCAAGCATGTGAACTAATGAAATGTCATCAGCTGACATTTATAAATGGTGCTGGCAGACAAGTGGTTAAATAAAGACAATGGAAAATTACTACTGTAGCGGTCTTCCCCCAGCTTCTTCCCTCTCTTCACGGCTGGTCTTACTCGTCTAGGGGTATCTGGGGGAAGGGGGAAGATGCACACCACCAACTTGGCTCTCTGATGTAGGATGCAGAGATATGAGCTAAACCATTTACCCTCGGGTCTGCGTTTTAGGCCGGAACCTCAGCTTCCTCTGTGGAGAATGATTGCCACTGTCACTGACAGGGACACTTAGCTTCCAGTAACACGAGTTCCACACCAAGAAAAGTCCAACACTGTTTTATTGACTTGAAACTGGTTGACTTTTAAAAGAACAGACAAGGTGTAGGGAAGAGTAGGTCCAGGCACAAACTAATGAATTAAAGTTTCTCCTGTTCCGTTTAGTGCAAACAGGCTTGGCGCACAGTCGCTGCCACCGACCGTGAATTTGGTCACTGCCACTGACCTGGGTGAACGTTGAGGCCCCTGCCACAGGCCTTGAATGAGGCCTGCCACTGACCTAAGAAAGATGGGTCTCTGCCACAGACCATGAGAACATGAAGTACCTTCTTTAGAACAAACAACCCCTGTCAGAGGAAGACATCCATCCGGACGGTCACCAGAGGCCTCCACCGGCACCAGCAAATGCTGCGCTGGCTCTACGGTGAGGTCACATCTCCGGTCCCTTACGCCCAGGATTCAGGCACCCAATACCGGGGGGCACCTTTAGGAATGCTTCGCCCTCGCGGGACCAGGGGCGGATCCAGAGTCTTTTCTCGGGAGGGGCACTGCCAAAAAATGTTTTTTTTTTGTGGGAAATTTATCGAAGGAAATGGTTGGTGTCGGCGCTTCAATCATCCCGGCACCATGGTTGTTATGGTGTCAGGATGATTGAAGCGCATTATTTCTATTATTACATTGTAATAATGAGCGTGTCACTTGCCACACGTTGCGGATTGTCACTTGCCACATCACCTGCCACATCTTGCGGATTGCACTTGCCACGTCACCTACCACACCTTGCTGATTGTCACTTGCCTGCCACCAGATGCAGATTGTCATTTGCCACGTCACCTGACACAATTTGCGGATTATCACTTGCCACGTCACCTGCCACACCTTGCGGATTGTCACTAACTTGCCTGCTAAGGTGTAGTTTTGGTTGTCTCTTGCTGTGTCCCAGACTCCCAGAGTCAGGCAGCAGAGAGATAATGTAATCTCTCTGCTGCCTGCACAGTGAGGGCGGAAGTCACTGCAGGAGTGCAGGGCAGGCACGGGCGGTGAGAGATGATCTCATCTCTCTGCTCCCCCGCTCCCGGCTAGCTGATTGGCCAGCTGCCACACTGAGCCTGCTCTCTCACTCTCACCTGCGCTGCCAACACACTGAGCAGCACGGTCTGCCCACAAACCGCGCCGCAAGCGGAGCTGCCCGCTTTCTTACCCATCTGTGAAGCCGCACGCTATCGCACCTGCCCGCAGAGCGGCCCAACGTGACTCACTGACGTCACTCGTTGCTAGACGCCAAGCGGCCCAGGCGTTAGCAACGAGTGCAGGGAAGAGGCTCCACCCACCTCCTCCTCCGCTCCTGGTATCGTGTCAGTGTGCCACGTAACTACATTAGACGAGTCTCTCTCTCAGCGCCGCTGATCGGCTGATGTGAGAAACCGAGAGAGAGACTCAGAGAGGCAGCGGCAGCCGCAGAACAAGTACTGTATATTTGAGTATAAGCCGACCCGAATATAAGCTGAGGCACCTAATTTTACCCCAAAAAACTGGGAAAACTTATTGACTCAAGTATAAGCCTAGGATGTCCATCTGCATGCCTCACTGTGCCTCACTGTGCCCATGCTTCACTGTGCCCATGACTAGACTGATGTTTAACATGGGAGTCTATGGAAGTAGTATCCGGCTTTGAAAAATCGGTTCTCCCCGGCCGTAGGTCTCCCAGACACTAAACATTGCACACTTGTAGAGGAGACATGGGGCTACATGTGTGCCAAGTTTGGGGTCCAGAGGACCTACGGCCGGCTGGTACCGGGTCCCCAAAGTTTGGGAGATCAGGCGCAAAAAAAAAAAACAGAGCAAGCCAGCGAGTGTGACAGATGGTCTCGGGGGGGGGCAATTGCCCTGTTGCCCCCCCCCTGGATCCACCCCTGCGCGGGCCCCAGTCGAAGGTACTGGGAACCAGGCCTCCTGGTATAGTACCAAGGGCGCCTGGGCACAGACGAACCGCAGCAGCCCCCAGGCTGAAGGTGCCTGGGGAATGGACCTCGTGCGCAAGATGTCCGCCCCGTTTTATATCCTCTCCCAGCAGGCACAGCGGGTTCCCTGCCCCACCGTACTACTGCCGCAAGAGGACAAAAAGGGCACGGCTCTAGAATGGTAGTTCAACCCTGGTCCCAGGTGACAGCGCCACCCAGGGACCGCAGGGAACATGACACCATTCATACCTCCCACACTCCAAAGTGTCCATAAATCCCTAAAATCAATGTATCTGGGCCATCTATGGCCCAGATACACCCCACTAAATTTGACACCCGCTACACTACTGTAGCGATACCTTCAACTAAGAAGGCCACAAGTTTTGTTTGGGCCCTGAAAGCAGTTCCGCCAACCCCCGGCAATGTACTCGACCCCCTACTGGCACAGTTAGTATTAGCAGCAATAAATAATCTTATACTGTATGAGTAAGCCCGACACCAAGACAGTAATGATAAATAGTGTGAAACGCGTCAGCCAAACTAGATCAGTTTGTTGTGTTGTGCAGAGTGTTTTTGGTTTCCTGAACCTTTTTTTTGGAATAAAGGCTTTTTAACCGGAGTGCTGCGTCCAGAAGACCTTCCTTTCTTTCTTCAACTCCGGTACATCCGCACAGGAGGATCAGTCACAGAAGTCTTGTGTCCCAAAGAGGCCGAGCGCAGCCGCGCCTCCTCCTTATATAGCCCCTCTCATGAGTCTCCGCGGTGAAACACTCCGAATGGGGTTCTGGGTAATGTAGTCTCTCTGCATTAAAGGGGAACACCCCGCTACACACTCCCCCCACTTGAACTCTTTGGTCCCCAAAGATAAACCTTAACAAAGACTATGTACAACTCTAGACAATTCTGTAAACAAAGTGGGCATAGGGAATTCCCACCAAAACTGAGGGGTAGAACTCCCTTGCCCACAGGTCACATTATCATGGGTGGCCTGCCTTACTGTGCCAGAGAGTGAGTTGGGGTTGCCCTCCACCAAATGGATAGTGAAGGGATCTGGATTTTCAGCACTTCTCCTAGCAGTAACTACAGAGTCCTCCGAACTATTCCCCATTTGTGGGTAGGTCAGCTTCTTAGGAGGCCGGATGACTCTTCGAGCCCTTTGCTCTCTTTGGACTTCTGGCTCTGGCGCCACAGGCTCCTCTTCCTCTGAGTAACTATCACGGGCATCTTCCCAGCGATCCGATCAGGGCCGGCCCTACCATGGGACCCGATGGTACCTTGGTCCCAGGCGGCACTTTCAAGGGGCGGCAAATTGCCGCCCGCCAGCCAGCTAGCCCGTTCCCCTGCTTATCCCATTGCGAGCAGGGCCAGTGTTCTGCCGAGAAAGGTCCCGGCATTTTTTAAATGCATGCTTATGGCGCCGGCCTGGGGGCGGTTGTGGCTGTGAAGACATCCCGGAC
The DNA here is from genome assembly GCA_029206835.1 of Rana muscosa. NCBI lineage: Eukaryota > Metazoa > Chordata > Amphibia > Anura > Ranidae > Rana > Rana muscosa. The sequence continues at coordinate 59,155,401 of CM055122.1, read as the reverse complement.
AGACCACTCTATCCCCAGCCTGCAGTGCCGCCCTAGCAGCTGCAGTGAGAAGATGAGGGGAGAAAGCCGGGACGAGGAGCAGCTGGCCGGAAGTGCTGCATGTTTAGTGGAACCGGCTGGGGTAGATGATATGGAAGCCCTGCATCATGTAACTACGGGCTTGCCGCGATATCTGCTCCCGCCTCTCCCCCTCCTCCTGGTCGCTCGGGGATCTGTTGTGGGAGGACTGGCAGGCAGCAGCACCACTCTCCAGTCCTGGAGTAAAGCCACCACCTTCGCTGGCTCAGGTATAGTGGAAGCTCAGTGCTGCAGCATGCACCCATTCACAAGAAACAAAAAATTTACTCTGCTGTCAGTTTATAGTGCATTGCACTGTGTACAGAGGGAACTGATATGTGTGTGTGGGGGGGGGGGACAGGAGTGCAGGGGGTACAGATATGTGTGTGTGGGGAGGGGGGGACAGGTGTGCAGGGGGTACAGATATGTGTGTGGGGGGGACAGGTGTGCAGGGGGTACAGATATGTGTGTGGGGGGGGGGCAGGAGTGCAGGGGGTACAGATATGTGTGTGTGGGGAGGGGGGGACAGGTGTGCAGGGGGTACAGATATGTGTGTGGGGGGGGGGGGCAGGAGTGCAGGGGGTACAGATATGTGTGTGTGGGGAGGGGGGGGACAGGTGTGCAGGGGTACAGATATGTGTGTGGGGGGGGCAGGGGGAACAGATATGTATGTGTGTGGGGAGGGGGGGAAAAAGGATGTGCAGGGGGGTACAGAGGGGGAACAGATGTGTGTAGGGGTGGGAAAGGGGGTACAGAGGGGGAACAGATGTGTGTGTAGGGGTGGGAAAGGGGGTACAGAGGGGGAACAGATGTGCAGGGGGAACAGATGTGTGTAGGGGGTACAGAGGGTGAACAGATATGTGTGTGTGGGGGGGAGGGGGGAAACGGATGTGCAGGGGGGAACAGATGTGTGGGGGGGTACAGAGGGGGAACAGATGTGTGGGGGGGTACAGAGGGGAAACAGATATGTGTGGGGGGTACAGAGGGGGAACAGATATGTATGTGTGTGGGGAGGGGGGGAAACAGATGTGCAGGGGGGTACAGAGGGGGAACAGATGTGTGGGGGGTACAGAGGGGGAACAGATATGTGTGGGGGGGGGGGGGTACAGAGGGGGAACAGATATGTGTGGGGGGTACAGAGGGGGAACAGATGTGTGGGGGGTACAGAGGGGGAACAGATATGTATGTGTGTGGGGAGGGGGGGAAACAGATGTGCAGGGGGGTACAGAGGGGGAACAGATATGTGTGGGGGGTACAGAGGGGGAACAGATATGTATGTGTGTGGGGAGGGGGGGAAACAGATGTGCAGGGGGGTACAGAGGGGGAACAGATATGTGTGGGGGGAACAGATGTGTGTGGGGGGTACAGAGGGGGAACAGATATGTGTGTAGGGGTGGGAAAGGGGGAACAGATGTGTGTAGGGGTGGGAAAGGGGGAACAGATATGTGTGTGTGGGGAGGGGGGGGAAACGGATATGTGTGTGTGGGGAGGGGGGGGAAACGGATGTGCAGGGGGGTACAGAGGGGGAACAGATATGTGTGGGGGGTACAGAGGGGGAACAGATGTGTGTGTGTAGGGGTGGGAAAGGGGGAACAGATATATCTGTGTGGGGAGGGGGGGAAACGGATGTGCAGGGGGGTACAGAGGGGGAACAGATATGTGTGGGGGGTACAGAGGGGGAACAGATGTGTGTGGGGGGAACAGATGTGCAGGGGGAACAGATATGTGTGTAGGGGGTACAGAGGGTGAACAGATATGTGTGTAGGGGGTACAGAGGGGGAACAGATATGTGTGTGTGTGGGGAGGGGGGAAACGGATGTGCAGGGGGGTGTTTTTACACTTGCATATTGATTTACACACACATATAGAGCCATGACCAGTTCTCTTTATACTCCTATACATGAATAGAGCCATAACACATCCTTTTTATAGAGACATGACAGGTCCTCTTTATAATCCTACATACATGTATTGAGCCATGACACATCCTTTTATACTCCTATATACAGTACACATGTATAGAGCCCTGACGGGTCCTTTTATACTCCTACATGCATGTATTGAGCCATGACATGTCCTTTTACACTCCTATACACACGTATAGTGCCATGACCGCTCCTCTTTATACTTCTATACATGTATAGAGCCATGACAAGTCCTCTTTATACTGCTACATACATGTCAAGAGCGATGACAGGTCCTCTTTATACTCCTACATACATATATAGAGCCATGACAGGTCCTCTTTATACTCCTATATACATGTAAAGAGACATGTCAGGTCCTCTTTATACTCCTATATACATGTATAGAGCCGTGACAGGTCCTCTTTATTCTCCTATATACATGTATAGAGCCATGACAGGACCTCTTAATTTATCATGATATAAAATTATGAATGTGGGGCCCTTTGGTGGGCGACTGGGTGTGTTTTTTTTTTTTTTGGGGGGGGGGGGCAGCATTTCATTATTGGTACCAGGCAGCACAATGTCTTGGACCAGCACTGGATCCGATGAAGGACTAGATGGGATGAACTCTGTGGCCTCTGAGTTCAGTGTTCCATCTGGAGTGTCTTCAGCGAGTGGAAGATCTATAGTAGAAGTTCCTGGAGTTGGGGAAGGCCACAACCAATCAAGCTCTCTTTCTTCATCTTCACTAAGTTGAGAGGCCTCTCCATCTACAGTTCGAGAGGTCTGCGCCTGAGTGTCTGGCCTGGGAGTATCCAGAATAGAGACCGGTTCAGGGGAATCTCTCACGGGAGGTATCCTGACTGCCTCAGCAAGTGGGAGCAGGTGGTTTCGATGCCATGTCTTCAGTGGCCCTACCTTTCCTTCTGGCTTCAACTTGTAGACGGGTAGGCCCGGCAACTTCCTACAGATGACATAGGGTTCAGATCTCCATCTGTCTGCAAGTTTGTGTTTCCCAGGGACCCCCAGATTGCGCAACAGTACTCTATCCCCGGGCTGTAGGTCTTGTACCCGGACCTTCAAGTCGAAGTTTCTTTTGTTTCGAGCTCCTCTTTGATCTGAGGCCGCTTGAGCTTGTTCATAGGCCACTTTCAGGCTGTGTCTGAGCCTGTCCACATATCCTTTGTGGGATGTGGCTGAGGAATGGTCCAGAGAGGTGCCAAAGGCCAAGTCCACTGGTAGTCTCGCTTCTCTCCCAAACATGAGTCGATATGGGGAGTAGCCTGTAGCATCACTGGTGGTGCAGTTGTAAGCATGTACTATGGCTGCTATGTGTTTGCTCCAATGTTGCTTTTTCTCACTTTCCAGAGTCCCCAACATGTTGAGCAACGTTCGGTTAAACCTCTCCGGCTGAGCATCTCCCTGTGGGTGGTAAGGTGTAGTTGGAGTCTTCTTGATTCCCAATGAATCTAAGAGCTTCCGGATCAGTCGACTTTCAAAGTCCCTCCCTTGGTCTGAATGAAGTCGCTGGGGCAGCCCATAATGGACAAAATACTTCTCCATAAGTATCTTGGCTACAGTGGAAGCCTTCTGGTCTTTGGTTGGAAAAGCTTGGGCATACCGGGTGAAATGATCGGTTATCACCAGAACATTTCCCAGTCCACTCAGGTCAGGTTCGAGGCAGAGGAAATCAATGCATACCAGATCCATTGGGCCTTGACTTTGTAGATGGCCCATTGGGGTAGCTTGATGTGGTAAAGTCTTCCTCTGGATACAACGTGCACATGAGTGGCAGTACTCTTCTACTTCTGCCCTCATGCAGGGCCAATAGAACCGACTTCTGACAAGTTGAAAGGTCCTCTCTGCCCCTAGATGGCCGTGGTTGTCATGTAGGGCAATCAGAACAGTCTCTCGATGTTTTTCTGGAAGAAACAATTGCCATTTATATTCCAGGTCATCAGAGGGGCCCCTTCGGTAGACCACTCCCTGATGTACCTGTAACCTGTCCCACTCTTTCCTCAACAGGCGGGCTTCCTTTGAGGAATGACTCAGGAGTTTGTTTTGTTCTGGAAGCCCTGGAGAATCAGGATCCAATTTCCCCATGGGATCTTCTAATTGGTCACACCTTAGTTCCTTCTTGGACAACTTTGGCAGATGGTCTTCTTCCAGCTGAGTTACTCCACAGTATTGTTTGGGGACTCCTACCATGTAACTCCTATCTCTTCCGCCCTTGAGCCTCCTCTGGCTTGTAATTCAGCCCCTTGACAAAGGGCCCGCACCCCATCAGGTGCCACTTGAGTCCAGTCTTCCATGTCATTGTTGGGACCATGAGATCTCCTGAGCAGGGCGTCTGCATCTCGATTCCCAATCCCTGGCCTGTACTTTAGGCTGAAATTGAATCCAGACAATGCGGCCAGCCACCTGTGTCCAGTGGCATCCAGCTTTGCTGTAGTAAATAGGTAGGTCAGGGGGTTGTTGTCGGTCTTCACAGTGAACTCCGCCCCATACAGGTAGTCTTTGAGCTTGTCTACTACCGCCCACTTAAGGGCCAGGAACTCCAGCTTGTTAGTGGGGTAGTTTTTCTCAGAGGGGGTTAGGCTCCTGCTCACGTAGGCGACAGGCCGTAGTTGCCCCTCGTGTTCTTGATAAAGTACTCCTCCCAGACCGTCATGACTAGCATCTACGTGTAGTTCATAGGGTTTGGTTGGGTCTGCGTAGGCCAAAACTGGAGCAGTGGTTAGGCTCTTCTTCAATGCCTGGAAGGCCTCTTCACATTTCTGGTTCCACTGATCTTTGACTGACTCTCCCGGCTTCCTGGGTCCTGAGTCGTCCTCTTCTCCCTCGGTCTTGAGCAGTTCATTCAATGGTCTAGCAATTCGGGCGAATCCTTCCACAAACCTCCTGTAATAGGAGCAGAACCCTAAGAAGGACCTGAGTTCTGTTACAGTTGTGGGTCGTGGCCAGGAGGTAACTGCCTCCAATTTCTCAGGGTCTGTGGCCACCCCTTCTTCGGACACTATGTGCCCCAGATAATTCACCGAAGATTGGTAGAACCGACACTTCTCAGGCGAAAGCTTGAGTCCCTCCTCACTGAGTCTCCTCAAGACTTTTTCCAGCCTCTCCTCGTGTTCCTCCAGGGTTCTTCCAAAGACAATGACATCGTCCAGGTATACAAGGACTTCAATAATGTTCATGTCTCTTACAGTCTTCTCCATTAGACGTTGGAAAGTAGCTGGGGCTCCAGACAGACCTTGGGGCATTCGGTCGAATTCAAAGAATCCCACTGGGGTTATGAAAGCTGTCTTCTCCTTGTCTTCTGGGTGCATAGGGATCTGATAGTACCCACTCTTGAGATCCATGACGCTGAACCATTTGGCTCCAGACAAGCTCTGTAGGGCATCCTCTATCCTCGGAGTGGTGTACTGGTCGGGTATGGTTCTCCTGTTGAGAGTCCTGTAGTCGATACAGAGCCTCAACGATCCATTCTTCTTCCTGACCACACCACTATCGGGGAGGCATAGGGGCTTCTGGACTCCCGTATCACACCAGTCCTTTTTAGTTCTGCAAGTTGTTCCCTTAGATCCTCCAGATCCGCTAGTGGGACCCGCCTGACCCTCTCTCTGAAGGGCTTATCATCTTGGAGGCGGATCCGATGGGTGGCACTCCTTGCACACCCCACATCGAACTCATCTCTGGAGAAGATCTTCTCCCATCTGGTCAACTGGGCCTTGGCTCTCTCCTTCTAAGCCCTGGGCAAGTTCGGGTTTTCCATGGATAGCTTCTCCCAAGCATCTCCTCCTTCACCCGCCTCCTTTACTTCTGACAAGTTGACCGGGGCAGCAGGGCTCACCTGGCCCAGCAGCATCCTGGCTGGGATTTCCATGGGGCCATCTGTATTGTTCCTAACACTCACTGGAACTCTGCAATGGGCTTTCTTCAGGGCCTTCAGCGGAATCACTTCTGGTATCACTTCCAGGCCGGGGAACTCTTCCCTTGGATCAGACTCCAACATGACAAAGGGTCCAGGCTGCTCCCAAGTAAGCTTCACAGTGGCTCTGAGACAGGTTACTTCACCGGGCTGCAACACTATCCCTTCTCTTCCAAGTCTCCACACCTTCCCTATCCCCTCTCCAGGGGTCTTCTGCTCTAGGACCAGCCGTTGATAAGCCGTCTTCAGCATGGGGTGGATCTTGGTGGCCGCTGACCCCTTCTCTTTCACTAGAGGTGTCAGAAGTCTTCGGACCAGGTCCGTGTTCGTCCCTATTATAAGGGAACTCTTGTTGGCTCCTGGCGGCCGAGGGCACACAACCGCCAGAGTGTCAAACACTTCGGCTTTTCCAGCCACGGATGGGTCAAAGATCATCCTGACAGGCAAATAGCCATCACAGGGGAAATTCTGGGTCCCAATCCCACATATCTCTAGTCCCTCTATCTTCTGGATGGGCAGGTGACTCAAGTGCCTCTCGTAGAAATCTCGGTATAACAGGGTCACTTGTGCCCCAGTATCCAAGATCGCTCTGGTGTAGACTCCCTCCACTTGAATGGACACTATAGGAGATGGGCCTACTAGCCTCTCCGGATATGGCCTGGCAGGGGTCGCCTTCTTCTGGCTCTTTCCCATTCGGACTCTCTCTCATCCGGTTCCCTTTGAACTTTAATCTTTCTTGAGCCTGGTATGCATTAATTTCCCTCCTCTCGATGGGTGTACAGACCCGCTGAGGGATTCTATTATTTTTCTTAGGTGTACACCCCCTCTGTGGAGTGCTGTGCCTCTTCTGAGGGGTCTTGCCCCCTTTCTCTGGGGTGTATCTCTGTTGAGGAATGTCGTGTTTCCTCCGAGGTGTTTTATCTCCTCTTTCCTTCTGCTTCGCTTTCAGTTTGGAGCTCACTGAAGGTGATGGGCACCCGGTTGACTCCTTCACCGGGGCCCTCTGGAGTTTTCCGCCGGCTTGCGGTTGTCTAGCTTCTTCTTCTTGGGACTGGAACATGTAGCTGCAATATGACCAATTCCTCCACAGTTAAAGCAGACTATATCTCCCCATTCTTGTAAAGATGCGGGTGCTGAGGCAATTGGAAATAATTCCTTCCTTGGTACTTCTCTCTTGGGACCCTCTGTGTCTTTTGCCATCAGAGAGGTCAACATTTCCAACACCTTGGACATTTGTGTTTTTAAAGTGTCTACCTCTGAGTCTCTTTCAGGGGTCATTACTGGATGGACTAGCACCTGTGCAGGGACAACATTTGCCTTAGTCATTTGCTGGTCCTGTTGTAGTGCCTTCTCATCTCTGATGATTTTTATCAAGTCAGCATAAGTCAGCAACGTTCCTCCTCCTGAGGTTTTCAGGTGCAGCCAGACTGGATCCGAGCGTAACGCTCCCTTTAAGACCTGCTTCATTCTTGCCGCATCTGTATCTTGGGGCTTCATTCACTTCTTCAACACAATCTTGCACAGCAACCTGTTTAGTCTCCTAACATATTCTGACAGTTTCTCCCTCGGCTGTTGGAAAGTATGCTCAAGTTGGTATACCATCTCTGTCACCTTCTCCAATTGGCCAAACTCTTCCTGTAACATGGCTAGACAGTCTTGTGCCGTGCAATCTGCATTCCCAAACCGAAAACTTTTCACTGCTTCTGCTGCTGCGCCTTTAAGTCTTTCTATCACTCGTTGCCTCTTCTGCGCTTCAGGCACCTCCCATGCCTCTATTGCCTGCAATGCCTGCTCCACCCAGGTATCAAAATCTTCTTCCCCTGCAGGGAAAGGGAGCTTCCCTGAGAATGTCTAAAGTCTCCGGTAGCTAGTCTCTACATGCACCGTGCTTGTCTTCTGACATTTGATTAGCAGATCCCCTATCGCCTTTATCAATTCTGGTGATAAAGCAGTGGCAGGTGCGGGTGTCACCGGGGGCGTCACCCCGGCTCCTTTTACTGGTGAGGCGCGGGCCGCAGCCTGCGGTGATCACAACGGTGATGGTTCCTTCTTTACAGTTACTGCGTTCGCCAACCTATAGGTTCTGTTGTCTGGCGTCCGCACACACTTGCGCTTGCAAGCCTCTGGCATCACGCCCCAGTACTCCACTAGTGCATACTGATATGAAGTGTCTGGGTCTGACTTTATATCCATCACCCACGGTGTGTGGTCAGGGGACACTGACTTCATCAACTCCTCTACCGCCTCAGTCTTCCATTCCTCCCCTGGGAGGCTGATGACTATTGAGTTGTTTGGCTCTGCCCTAACGGCTTTGCACCATTCTTCTATCGCTTGTGGATCCATGGGGTTCACCTGCTGTATCAGGATCCTGGACCCGAGCCCCCACGTGTAGCGATACCTTCAACTAAGAAGGCCGCAAGTTTTGTTTGGGCCCTGAAAGCAGTTCCGCCAACCCCCGGCACGGTACTCGACCCCCTACTGGCACAGTTAGTATTAGCAGCAATAAATAATCTTATACTGTATGAGTAAGCCCGACACCAAGACAGTAATGATAAAAAAGGTATAAAAGGTTTACTTAAGCTTTTGATAAGAAAGGTTAACAGTAGTAAACAGTTCACAGATCATGAATTTGCAGAGCCCTGCAGATTAACACACTATGCATATAAAATGAACAGTAAAAGTGCGCCACATGGGCGACAGTTCATTTGGTTACTGCGTCAAAGGACGCCTAGTTAACGAACTAGCTGACCAGGCCTGGCTCAGATATCTACAACTTAGTCTATAGGGGATGATGGATTTCTTCACCGGCAGGTCTTTAACGGTGGTGCACATTAACAGAATACCCTTTTTGTAATCCAATAGTAAGGTAGAGATGAAATAAGCACTTTGCTATGTAAAGTGTGAGTTCAGCTCCGATGAGGTTCTCTAGTGAGAGTATCAGAAACCACTTGTGGGTTACGGCAGTCTATAGGCCCATTAGTAACAACAGTACATGGATTGGGCATATGCCCTCTCACCCATACGGACGCGGTCCCAGTCCGGGGAAAACTTCCACCGACTGTGTCACACACAGTGTCTCCAGCGATCGGGTCCCCGATCCAATCAAGGCTGTAGGTAAGCGATGTCAGGTGCCACCCAGGCTTGCAGTGGGGTGGAAGGCTCTTTGGTGCTGCGCAAGGCCTCAGGCTTCAGGCCTTGCACTCCAGTACATCCGCACAGGAGGATCAGTCACAGAAGTCTCGTGTCCCAAAGAGGCCGAGCGCAGCCGCGCCTCCTCCTTATATAGCCCCTCCCATGAGTCTCCGCGGTGAAACACTCCGAATGGGGTTCTGGGTAATGTAGTCTCTCTACATTAAAGGGGAACACCCCGCTAAACAACCATAAAACCATATTTACTGTATATACTTGTATATATTTACTGTATATAAAACCTCCTCTCAGCACCTCTGTAGTTCAGAAGTCAGACTCTGAAAAATGTGTGACACAGCAGTGCCTTCTCACAGAGCATAGTAAATATTTGTTACAGAATATAAGGAAGTAAATGTGTGGGGATTTTTCACAAAGCAAGTTAAAAAATGTTGTCAAGTTTTTTCAGATTAATAAGAGAAGGCTAGAAATTCTTCTAAAATCCCTTTCCTGACAGACTCCATGGCAGACTATGTGTGGTTAACCCCGCCTCCTCTCCACAGCTATAGGACCCCATACCCATAAATTTGAGCTCACCTCCACAGACAGGTGTTCCTTTTCTATCCTCCTCACATGGACCCTTCATTATGCAATTCAGGTGCAGTCCAGGATGTCTGTCGGATCAGGTACGAGTTGTGCGGTGCACCCAGGGCCCAGCTATGAGCGGGTGAGTGGTTTTGGGCTGATGGATACCCCTATGGTGGAAGGGATGTGGCCCCAGCATACCATGACGGACGGTGGATCTCAGCTGGCAAGGTCTGAAGACTTTTTCTATTTCCATGGCAGATAGTTTTTGTTTGTTTGTATATCTTTCTCTGCTGTTTTTTCTCTGTCATACAGCGCCGCTAAGCTTAGTATATGTGTGGAACGCTTTTGCGTTCCAGGATGCCATTCCCTTCCTGATCCCGGCCTGTTGAACGTCTGCGCATGCGCAGAGCCACGGTGAAACTGAGGCTTGGTTTTCGCGCATGCGCAGTATGGCGGAGGGGTCAGGGGCCGCGCAGGCGCAGTAGGTTCGGTCCCTCCGATGCATGCGCACAGCGGGACCGGCCATGACGTCATTCCGGCGGGTGATTTAAACCGCTGAGGAGCCCTATACAGGTGGGATAACCTGTGGGCATATAGCAGCAGCCTCCCAGAGTCTCAATACTACCAGGACGGGGTAAGCACTTCTTGGCAATGTAATGCATGTAATGCTTGTAATGCTTAGTGTCTCTTAAAGGGACGGTTTTAAAAAAAAACAAAAAAAAAAAAACTTTTTTTTCTTCGCTGTTCTTGCATTGATTTGCTTATCCTTAGTCTAGGTAGTGGAGTTGCGCATCATTGTGTGTCTTCCTCGTCATGGACTCATCTGCACCGCCGTGTGGCCAGCCCTCCCGCACAAGGTCTGTGCGGAGTGGGTAGGGGGTTGGTGTCTTTGGTGTCATTTTTTTTCTGGTGGTTGCTAACGGTTACAAGCTGCCCACCTTCCTCCCCCTCCCTTTGTCTGTATTATCTCTTACAGCCCGGCTACATCACTTCATCGGTCACAGCATAGGGACCTTGCCAGGCTGCACCATCATCATCATCATCATCATCACCATCACCAATCATCCTCCAGGTCCAGACGTGACACTCCATCTGGGACCCACTATCATAGGGGACGCTCACATTCCCCCTCTAAATATAGGAGATGTTCCCATTCCTCCTCAAGTCACCGCTACCACCACCGCGATGATTGCTCTGATCACAGAGCCTGTTGGGGATGTAAAACTAGAATCCCAGAGGGCAAATCGCTGTGTGACCCATGCTATGCCCGAGCGGTCGGTGAGAAGGAGACCGAAAAATCAAAATCTTGAGTCTCTTATTAAACGTGTGGTACAGCAGTCTATGATGGAAATAGATGCCCCCCCCCCCCCCCACACGAGGAGCCAGTCCACCACCTTGTCTGGCTCCTTGGCTGACGAGGCCCAGGAGGATCCCGGCCAATTCCAGCCCCATGATTCCTCCCATAATTCCTCGCAAGACGAGATGGAGGGAGATGATTCTGTGATTCCTCCCATGATTCCTCGCAAGACGAGATGGAGGGAGATGATTCTGTAGTGGGATTCGACTACGCTTTAGTCTCTCCACTGATCAAGGGAGTGATGGAAACCTTAAAGTTGGAAGATACCACTGCCCCCCCCCAGAGAAACAAAGGAACTGTTTAAGAAACTGGGGAAAGAATGCTCCAATTTCCCACCGAGCTGAAAGGAGTGTTTAAGGAAGAATGGAGCAAGGGGGATAAGAAGGTTTGGAAAATGCTCCCCTCGTGGATGCAGCAGTAATGCGCCTAGCGAAGCATGTCACCCTCCTGCTAAATGACACTATCTTTTAAAGATGGTCTGGATTGAAAGATTGACCAAGACATTAAGAGAATATATAACTTGAACGGTATGGCTTGCAAACCAGCCCTAGCCCTTGCAGTCACCTCCAAAGCAATGGAGGCCTGGGTGGAAAATGTTGACTCCGTTCTGAAAGGTGTCTCGGAGGAATTGGCACAAAGTTCAGCAGTGCAAGAACTTGAACTGTCTATCGCCTTTTTGGGAGAAGCTTCAATTGATCTCATCCGCTTAATGGCTAGATCCATGCTATCTTCGGTCACAGCCAAACGAGCACTATGGTTGCGCCCCTGGCTTGTTGATCCTGCCTCAAAGCAGGCATGGTGCAAAATTCCTTCTGAAGGAACTTCCTTGTTTGGAAGCAAACTGTATAATGCCATTTCAAAGGCTACAGGCGGAAAGTCGGGATTCCTCCCTCAGGACAAACGTCCGTTTAACCAAAGAAAACCTCAGCAGAGACGCAGTACAGAGCGTTCAAGAGAGGCATGCTCCTATAGGCCCAGACGGGATTTTAGGAGAAGCTGGAACTGGAATAGGCAGATATCTTTCCAAAAAATCTGGCAAGAAACAGACGCCCGGTGGGCGCGAGCCAACCAAGTCCTTTTGAGATTGGGCCCGCCCAAGCGGTCGGGTAGGGGCTCGCCTACGTCTCTTTCGGCACGTCTGGGTGACCTCGATCTCAGATTATTGGACCATCAAAATGGTCTTAACAGGTCACGCATGGTCCTTCACCAAGGTCCCTCCATGCAGACCAATGCAATCTTCACTGCCTCAATCAGAAGAAAAACAACAAGTTCTTCTTTCATATGTGAATGCCCTGAAAGATCAAGGAGCAGTGGTGCCCGTCCCAAAGGACGAGGAATTCCAGGGGGTATACTTTCCCCCTCTTCCTAGTACAAAAGAACGGCTCTTGGCGTCCAGTTATAGATCTCACTTTCCTGAACAGGTACATAAAGCACGAGAAATTCAAGATGGAATCACTCTCAACCATCCAAAAAGTCGTTCAACCAGGCGACTGGTTGATCTCAATAGATGTTAAGGACGCGTATTTTCATGTTCCCGTGGCAGAAGAATTCCACAAATACCTTTGATTTCAGGTCGAACGAGAGCACTTACAATTTATTTGTCTTCCATTCGGACTAACGACCTCTCCAAGGGTCTTTTCCAAGGTACTGTTGGTAATTGTGTCTCTTATCAGAATACAGGGTGTGCGTCTGTATCATTACCTGGACGATCTGCTACTACTGTCCCAAAACAAGCAGCAGCTGCTGATCCACAAAGATCAGGTGATCTCTACATTGATAGAGTTCGGATGGCTCTTAAACTGAGAGAAAAGTCAGCCAGAACCGACCCAACGCCTAACCTACCTAGGAGCTCAATTCAACACAGTAGAGAATACCATCTCTCTTCCGGAAGAAAAAATCCCGGTCATTCGGGTAAGAATATCTTTAGCCCTAGACTACTCTCATCTAAGGGCGTCACAGTGCCTGAAGATAATCGGCACGATGGTGGCCACGTTCCCCATGGTCAAATGGGCAATGTGGAGGCTTTGGCCTTTTCAATCAGGATTCCTTCAGCAATGGAAGACAGACGATCGCAATCAGCTGATCAGGACTACTCAGTCAATGAGGAACAGTCTTCTCTGGTGGCTTCAACACAAAAACTTGTTAACATGCCACTCCCTTGCTCCCATCCAATGGATGACTGTTTCATCCGATGCCAGCAATGCGGGCTGGGGAGCACATTGTGGGGCAGAACTGGCTGAGGGCAAATGGGATGCCCATCTCCACATTCCAGGGTCAAACGTTCTGGAATTGCGTGCGGCATGGTGCGCCCTTCAAGCCTTCTCCCACCTTCTGAAAGGGAAGTCGGTCCTACTCAAAATGGACAATACCACCGCTGGAGCATATGTGAAGAGACAAGGGGGCACTCGGAGCCCCACCCTTCTCCAATCGGTCAAACCTATCATGACCTGGGCTCAGAGGAATCTACTCAACTTAACAGCAGTCTTCATTCCAGGGGAGCAGAACATTCAAGCGGACTTTGTCACGCAGCAACCTAAACAACGAATGGTCACTGCATACACAGACATTCAAGTGGATCCTATCGTTGGGAATCGATCCAGAAGTGGATCTGTTTGCATCCCCCTGCAATCACAAAGTAGACAGATACTACACTCGAGGTCGGTGCAGTCAAGCCTTCGGAGTAGATGCATTAACAAGCCAATGGAAATTCAACAAGGCATATGCCTTCCCTCCACCTCCGATCATGCAAAAATTCCTGCAGCGGCTCCAGTTGGAGAAAGGCGAAGTGATAACAATAGCACCATACTGGCCGAACAGGCCATGGTTTCCTCTCCTGAATCTGATGAGCTTCAGGCTAGAGTCTCTTGGGTGTGCTTTAGGGGTATTCTCTACCCTTATGAGCTCCAGAAAGCCTAACACGAACAAAACCTACAACAGAATCTGGACCAGGTTTGTCAGCTTCATGACTTCTGCTGGAAAATCTTTCAGAAATCCTGGAGTTCAAGACGTTTTGAGTTTTCTCCAATCAGGCTTGGATCTTCCTTTGTACTCTGAGGGAACTGATTGACAAGTTTCAGCCTTATCGGCATTTTCAGGAACAACTCATCCCCTGGTTCAACAATTCTTTCAGGGGGCTTCGAGAATCAGGCCTCAGAGGAAACCTAGATTCCCCAAATGGGATCTTCCGCTCGTCCTTGATGCTCTTTCAGCACTCAACAACAAGGATCTTTCTATTAAGGATATATCAATCAAACTGGCCTTTCTAGTGGCCATTACTTCAGCCAAAAGGGTTTCAGAAATAAGCTTCCTGGGTTGTCAAGAACCCTTTTTGACTTCTTCCCGGACCGAGTGGTCCTTATTCCCATGCTTGGGTCTAAGCCAAAAGTCATGTCAGTTTTTCACAAGAATCAAGAAATAGTCCTTCCTACTTTCAATTCTCCGGAATCAGCAGACAATCATCCCTTGGATGTGGGTGAGACTCTGAAAGATTACTTGCGAGTTACTTCATCTTTTTAGAAGCTCGAACTACCTGTTCTTGTTACACACTGGTAGCAACAAAGGAAAGAGGGCTTCCTCCAGAACGATAGCAGCCTGGATTGTTCAATCTATCCAACAGGCTTACAGGGCAAAGGGCTTGGCTCCTCCAGAGGCGGTGACGGCTCATTCCACCAGAGGCATGGCAGCCTCATGGGCAGCAGCTCGACACGTGGCTCCTGAAGTGATATGCAAGGCAGCTTCGTGGTCTTCCATTATTACTTTTATGACTCATTATTGTATTGAGCCTGCTTCCCTTTCCTCTGTTACTTTTGGTCGAAAAATCCTGTCAGTTGACGGGAAAGATTAAAATATTTTTTTTGAGCAAGCATACCCTCCCGTGTGGATTGGCTAGTTATTTCCCACACGTAGTCTGCCATGGAGTCTGTCAGGAAAACGGAAAATTTATTACCAAATACTTACCGTAATTTTCCTTTCCTGATAGACTCCATGGCAGACGGGAGTTCCCACCCATGAATTAAAAATATGAAAGTTGAAATTTGAGTCGGCTAGTTACGGAACACCTGTCTGTGGAGATGAGCTCAAATTTATGGGTATGGGGTCCTATAGCTGTGGAGAGGAGGCGGGGTTAACCACACGTAGTCTGCCATGGAGTCTATCAGGAAAGGAAAATTACGGTAAGTATTTGGTAATAAATTTTCAGTTTTTCTTCATTTTAACATTGTATTTCATTTTGACCATAGATAAACTTTAAGTTACTGTATAAAGTGACCAGTTACACTTACCGGTAACGGTGTTTCTGGGAAGTCTTCCAGGACGGCACAATGAGAGATGACTGGCTCCACCTGACAGGAAACACAATCAATTCAAAGAGGTTAAAGCACCCGCCCCTCCCCGTGCTCCTCAGTTATGATAAAGTACAGACCCACACCAGTGCACGAGAGAGAAAACACACACCCAAATAACTCTATACAAACCAATGTATCAACCAAAGCGGTGGGAAGTAGGCCTGCCGTCCTGGAAGACTTCCCAGAAACACCGTTACCGGTAAGTGTAACTGGTCACTTTCTCAAGTCGTCTTCCAGGACGGCACAATGAGAGAGAAGCAAGTAGCTTCAGGCCTACCTTAGGGTGGGACGACTGCTTGCAGGACCTCTCTACCAAAGGACAGGTCCTGAGGTGACAGCAACTCCACTCTGTAATGCCTTAGGAATGTATTCTGGCTTGACCAAGTCGTAGCTTTACAGATCTGTTCCACCGAAGCTCCGGCTCTTTCTGCCCAGGAGGTTGCCAAAGAGCGAGTAGAATGAGCTTTAACTTTCGGGGCTGTCTTACCAGCCTGGTCATAAGCTATGGAGATTGTCTGTCTGATCCATCTAGATATGGATGCTCTAGATGCCTGTTGGCCTTTTTTCTGTCCAAAAAAAAAATTAATTAGTAAATGGCTGGATTTCCTAAATTCACCCACTCTATCCAGATAAGCTAGCAGACACCGTCTGACATCTAGACAATGAAAGGAGGCCTCTCTTTCATTTTGTGGATTTGAACAAAAGGAAGGAAGAATAATTTCTTGTGATCTATGAAACTTTGACACTACCCTAGGGAGGTACAGGGGGTCCTGCCTAAGAATAACTCCTCGAATAACTAAAGAAAGGCTCTTTAATCGTCAGAGCCTGCATGTCGCCTATTCTTCTGGCTATAGTAATTGCCAGAAGAAAAGCAAACTTAAATGTCAGTAATTTAACTGAAATATCTTCTAGTGGCTCAAACGGAGCCTTAGTTAATTGTTCCAAAACTAACGTAAGGTCCCAGGGCGGGACTCTAGAGATCTGCACCGGGGACAATCTATCCCTGGCCATTAGAAATCTTTTAACTAGAGGGTCCAGTGATAACTTTTTGTCCAAAAAATATGATAAGGCTGCTACCTGTACTCTTAGAGTCTTGGTAGCGAGACCTAAGTCGGCGCCATCCTGGAGAAAGTCCAGGATGACCGAGGTTTCTTGCTGGGATACCTTTCTCACTAGACACCAGTGAGAGAAGACTCCCCACACCTTCCTGTAGATACGTCTGGTGACCTCTTTTCTACTTGAGAGGAGAGTGTTAATCACTCTCTCGGAACATCCCCTCTCCCGCAGGTTCTGCCTCTCAAGCACCAGGCCGTCAGCTTGAAGAAGCTGGGATCTGGGTGAAAGACTGGTCCCTGCCGAGAAGGTCCACCCGAACTGGTAGATGGAGGGGATGTGCTACAGACCAGTTCTGTAGAGCGGGAAACCAGGCTCTCTTGGGCCACCAAGGAGCAATTAGAATGAGTCTGGTCTCTGAGAGACCTAGTTTTTGTAGGACTCTTGGAATGAGACTCAGAGGGGGAAAAGCATAAGCCAGGTGAAAACTCCATACCTGAGCCAGTGCATCCACCCCCCCTGAGCCCCACTCCCGGGACAGGGAAAAGAATCTTCTTACTCTCCTGTTCTCCTTGCGGGCAAAGAGGTCTATTTCTGGCCTTCCAAAATGTTGGCACACCAGGTTGAACACCTCTGGGTTCAGCTCTGCCCAGCCCAGAATTCCTAGAGACAAGGTCAGCAGGGAGGGAGACCTGGTTCCCCCCTGATGATTTATGAAGGCCACCGTGGTCGCATTGTCGGAGAGGATCTGGACCTCCCGGTCTCGGATCCTTTCCTCGAACGCTTTTAGGGCCTCCCCAACCGCCAATAATTCCCGGAAGTTTGAGGAGGCGTGTCACTGATCCTGATTCCAGGAACCCTGGGCTCGGAGTTCGCCTAAGTGGGCCCCCCAACCCCAGGAGCTTGCGTCCGTCGTTATCCTGAGGGGGTCTGTCTGAGTCCATAGATGACCCACCTGCAACTTCTGAGGAAGAAGCCACCAGCTCAGAGAGTCCTTTACTACCTCTGGGATGGAGATTCTGTGGTCTAATGTCCCTCTTGTTCCGTCCCAGGAGGATAAGAGGAATTGTTGGAGAGGTCTGGAGTGGAGCTGAGTCCACGGGACCACAGGAATACAAGAGGTCATTAGACCCAGTACCCTCATGATGTCTCTGAAAGAGAACTCTCCTGGCTCCAACAGAGACCAGACCGCTGCCATGAGGCCCTAGGCCTTCTCCTGGGGCAAGAAGAGCCTCCTCTGTAGGGAGTCTATCAGGAAACCCAGGTAAACTTTTCTTTGGTCCGGGATCATCGAGGACTTCTCCCTGTTTATGATCCAACCTAGGGATTCCAGGGTACTCACAACCTTGGCCAGGTCTGCGAGGAGGAGATCTCAACTCTGGTTGTAGAGTAGAAGATCGTCGAGATAAGGGACTATTGATATACCCTGCAAGTGTAGGAAGGCGACCACCTCTGCTACGATTTTTGTAAACACCCTTGGGCTGGAAGCCAGTCCAAAGGGGAGGGCAGCAAACTGCCAGTGTTGAATCCCTTGAGGAGACTTGACTGAAAGTCTGAGGAAGGCCTGATGTCCTGGAAAGATCGGGACATGTAGGTAGGCGTCCTTTAAGTCGATCGTTACCATGTATACCTCCTTCAGAAGGAGTTTTCTGAGAGTGTATATGCTCTCCATGCAAAATTTCTTATGACGCAGAGAGGTATTCAGGGGTCTCAGGTTTATTATCAAACGGTATTTGCCTGAGGATTTTGGGACAACGAAGATATGGGAGTAGACCCCCATTCCGCGTTGACCCGCAGGTACCGGAACTACCACTCCCTGTTCTGCTAGGTCTGAGATGTTTTGCAGAAGACCTGCCTTCTTGAGGGGGTCCCTGGGGAGAAATGTTAATAGGAACTTTGAGGGGGGGGTGAAGAAACTCCAGCCTGTAACCCTCTCTTATAATGTTGAGAATATGAGGGCTCTGAGTAATACTCTCCCACCTGGAAAGGAATTGGGAAAGTCTTCCCGCCTACCCTCACGTCACTTAAAGTCCTTTTCATTTGATTTTTGGTTGGAAAAGAGGATACTTCCTTTCGGCTTATCCTTCCCAACGCCCCACTTCCTATTACCGGCAGGCTTCTTGCTTGAGAAGCGGTTTCTACCCTGAGGGCCTCGAAAAACTCTTTTTTGGTCCCTTTTAGGTTTGGTGGGAAACTTCTTGCCCTTTTCAGTAGATCTTGACAGAGCTTGATCAAGCCCTGTACCAAAAAGGAGGGAGCCCTCCAATGGGAGTCCACATAAGCGGGTCCTGGAACTGCGCTACCTATCACCTGTAGAGAGTCTAGGACTCCCCTGGACTTGGACACACGGGAAACATGTCCTATTAGCTTGGCTATCCATGTATCCGCGTTCCTAGCTATACAAGCTGAAGCCAACGCGGGGCTCATTGCTGCCGCATTGGCTTCCCAGGCTCTACGCAAGGTCGTCTCAGTACGGCGATCCATCAAAGGAAGGTCCTACTGAGATCTGAACTCGGATCGCTGGATTCAGAGTCCAGAGTGCTAACCATTACACCATGGAACCTCTCCTTGATATTACCCGCGTCCTCAAAGGAGAGGTCGGATTGCTTTGACACCTGTGCCAAAGAGGCATCCAATCTGGGAACTTTAAAGAACTTCTCCTCATCCTCCCCCTTAAAAGGACACCTACGCTTCCAAGTTTTATATTTCAGAAGCTTCCTCTCAGGTTCCTTTCACTCTCAAAGGATCACATCTTTGAGAGTCTGATGAACCGGAATGGCTCTGGGTTGGGCCCTTACCAGGCCTCGGTACAATCTATCCTGTGCAGATACCTGCTCCGTCGGCTCCTGAATTTCTTCAGAGGCGTAGATTGCACCAAGGAGGCCTTACATGTTGTCAGCTGAGAAGATGTGTCTTCCTGACCTAGAGCCCTCTTCCTCCTCCTCAGCCTGACTATCTACCAGGCCCTCATCGGAAAGTCCCTGATCAGGGATCTCCGAGTCTTCTTCTGCCTCTGAGTCCTGAGACAGGAGGGATCTCAGGGATTCTGGGTGTCCTCTCCCTAATCTGGTTGAGGAGGAACTCCTCTGGTTCTTTAGCCTTAAGGGAGGCTTGAAAATCCTTAAGGGTGGCAAGCATCTGGGTTTGGACAGAGAGAAAGTCTCTCATAACCTGAGATGTTTCCTTCCCCGCCAGCTTCTGGATACACTTGAAGCAGAAGGGCTTGGAATGGGTTGAAGGTAATTTCTCATTACAGTTGCCGCATCTTTTGGAGAGGGCAGGGGCTCTAGAGGAACGACTAGCAACCCCTTGGGCAGTGACGTCCTCACCTGCAATGTAAGAGTACACAGGAATGCATTTAGAAAGAACCCTGTGACAGGCAAGGGGAAAGAGTCGGGGTACCCTCCCCCATCATGACCCCTGCTGGCTGGGTTGACTCACCCCCTGTGGTCTCCTCTGTAGCCGCGGCCGTGGTCGGCCTCTCCTCATGTTCCATGCCGCTTAGGTGTGATGAGCAAGTCACTGCAGAGGCACTGGAGGAGTGAAAAAGGGCGCCTCTCTTCCTGGCGTCCCTCCGCTGTTAATGCCGGTAAGCAGACGCCGGCCGTCGCCATTTTGCCGGAGACCGGAAATGACGCGACGCGTGATGGCGTCATCCCTGAAGCTAGAGGACGAATGTCCCAGACTCCGGGAAGATGGCGCCGCAATCATACGCTCCTGCATAGAGCGGCGCCATAGAACGAGCGGCCCGCGCGAGCGGGGATTACCGGAGGGACCTGCCAGCCCCCCCCTCCAGAAAGGACGCCCAGACAGGTAGGGGGGAGGAAGGAGGATAGATGGCCCCTGAAGTCCCAGGTACAGCCCAGCACCTAGGGTCCTTCAGTGCTCAGGGAGGCTCTTCTACTGCCCTCCCTGAGAAGAGAAATGGGATACCCCCCAGGACGGACAATAGAGTCCTGCTAGGCCCAGAGGCTTCCCAGGCATTCGGCTCAGCTCCCGGGGGGGGGGGGGGGGGGGGGACTTCCAGCCCCAGGCCTTCAGTCTGTGGGAAAAAAATAAACTGTTTCGCTGTGGGGAAACACAATCAAGAACTAAGGAGCACGGGGAGGGGCGGGTGCTTTAACCTCTTTGAATTGATTGCGTTTCCTGTCAGGTGGAGCCAGTCATCTCTCATTGTGCCGTCCTGGAAGACGACTTGAGAAAGGTAGGCTATTTGATATTCAGTATTTCATATTTACCTGCCTAAAACAATAATATTTAAAATGTTCTATTTTTTTGGCTCTGATTATAATACATAATGAATCAAAGGAGCTATTTGTCAAATTGCTTATATGAGATCAGCCTGAAGCCAGACACATCAATATCTGGTTACTTGTTTCTGCATTTTTACCATCTCATATTCTATTAGGCTTCACACGTACTTGGCATTTGCTCAGCTCTTCTGAACCCCTTTTCTCCTTGCGGGAGAAAACCGCAGTGTTAAAGCCGAGTCTTGCAAATGCGTTTTAGGCATTCATTCATTTCATTGGCTAGAATATTCATTTATTCTGGCCATTTAAAGGAATGAACTCTCAAGTGCTAAACGCTCCTAGGGCTTAGGTGCATTTATACATGCTCAGCATTTTGTTCTGCTGTAACAATCCTCTCCTGAACAAGTGATATTTTTTTTTTTCTGCCCCTAAATTCTCCTGCCTATACTGTACACTGCATTTCAAGCACATTTTCTCTAGATCTGAGGGGAAGCTCTGCCGATTTCTATCATCCAATCATGTACAAGCAGAAATGCTGTTTTTATTTTCCTTGCATGTGATTGGGTATTCTTTACAAAGTAAAGCTTTACCTCATTTACTAAGCTCTGGAGCAAGTGCACAGTGTATGGTGGGTAAAATACGTATTCAACACATCACCATTTTTCTAGGTTAATATATTTCTAGGTGGTGCTATGAAATTTTCACCACATGTCGGTAACAACCCATGCAATCAATTCATACAAAGAAACCAAAACAAATAAGTTCAGAAACAAGAAATAAGAAACCAAAACAAATAAGTTATGTGTAATAAAATGGAATGACACTGGGGAAAAGTATTGAACACATGAAGAAAGAGAGGTGCAAAAAGGCATGGAAAGCCAAAACATCAGCTGAAATCTATCAGTAATTAAAAAGCAATCCTACCCCTTGTCAGTGCAAATTAATATCAGCAGGTTCAGTCTCACCTGATGGCCTATATAAAAGGTATCATTACCAAGGTGTCACACAAGAAACATCTCATGATGGGTAAAAGCAAAGAGCTCTCAAGACCTTCACAACCTTATTGTTGCAAAACATACTAATGGCATTAGTTAGAGAAGGATTTCTAAACTTCTGAATGTTCCAGTGAGCACTGTTGGGGTCATAATCCGTAAGTGGAAAGAACATATTTTCCCCATAAACCGGCCACGACCCGGTGTGCCTCGCAAGATTTCTGACAGAGGAGTGAAAAGAATTATCAGAAGATTTATCCAAGAGCCAAGGACCACTTATGAAGAACTTCAGAAAGACCTAGAATTAGCAGGTAGAATTGTATGAGAGAATACAATAAGTAATGCACTCAACCACCATGGCCTGTATGCACACAATACTCTATTGCTGAAGAAAAAGCACGTTGAAGCTTGATTAAAGTTTGCTGCATGACATTTAGACAAGCCTGTGAAATAATGGGAGAATATAGTCAGGTCAGATGAGATCAAAATTGAACTCGTTGGATGCCATAATACACACCATGTTTGAATGTCAAATGGCACTGCACATCACCGCTAAAACACCCCTATACCAACAGTGAAGTTTGGAGGTGGGACCATCATGGTGTGAGGCTGTTTTTTAGCATATGGTACTGGCAAACTTCATATCATTGAAGGAAGGATGAATGAAAAAATGTACCAAGACATTCTTGATAAAAATCTGCTGCCATCTACCAGGATGATGAAGATGAAATTAGGGTGGACATTTCAGCAAGACAATGATCCCAAACACAAAGCCAAAGAAACTCTCAATAAAGCTGCTAGAATGGCCCAGCCAATCATCTTACTTGAATCAGGGGCGGACTGACAACTCATGGGGCCCCCAGGCAATAGAATATCATGGGGGCCCCCTGTTTCCCCAGCCACACCTGCACTGGGGGGGGGGAGCACACAGGGCGACACCGAGGGGGGGGCACACTGAGGAGGGAGAGAGCACACAGGGCGGCACTGGGGAGGAAGAGAGCACACTGCGAGGGAGAGAGAGCAAACAGGGGGACACTGGGGACGAAGAGAACACACATGGGGACACTGGGGAGGGAGAGAGCACACGGGGACACAAGGGAGGGAGAGAGCACACAGGGGGACACTGGGGAGGGAGAGAGCACACAGGGGGACACTGGGGAGGGAGAGAGCACACAGGGGGACACTGGGGAGGGAGAGAGCACACAGGGGGACACAAGGGAGGGAGAGAGCACACAGGGGGACACAAGGGAGGGAGAGAGCACACAGGGGGACACAAGGGAGGGAGAGAGCACACAGGGGGACACAAGGGAGGGAGAGAGCACACAGGGGGACACAAGGGAGGGAGAGAGCACACAGGGGGACACAAGGGAGGGAGAGAGCACACAGGGGGACACAAGGGAGGGAGAGAGCACACAGGGGGACACAAGGGAGGGAGAGAGCACACAGGGGGACACAAGGGAGGGAGAGAGCACACAGGGGGACACAAGGGAGGGAGAGAGCACACAGGGGGACACAAGGGAGGGAGAGAGCACACGGGGCGACACAAGGGAGGGAGAGAGCACACGGGGCGACGCTGGGGAGGGAGAGAGCACACGGGGCGACGCTGGGGAGGGAGAGAGCACACGGGGCGACGCTGGGGAGGGAGAGAGCACACGGGGCGACGCTGGGGAGGGAGAGAGCACACGGGGCGACGCTGGGGAGGGAGAGAGCACACGGGGCGACGCTGGGGAGGGAGAGAGCACACGGGGGGACACAAGGGAGGGAGAGAGCACACGGGGTGACACTGGGGAGGGAGAGAGCACACGGGGCAACACTGGGGAGAGAGAGAGCACACGGGGCGACACTGGGGAGAGAGAGAGCACACGGGGCGACACTGGGGAGAGAGAGAGCACACGGGGCGACACTGGGGAGAGAGAGAGCACACGGGGCGACACTGAGGAGAGAGAGAGCACACGGGGCGACACTGAGGAGAGAGAGAGCACACGGGGCGACACTGAGGAGAGAGAGAGCACACGGGGCGACACTGAGGAGAGAGAGAGCACACGGGGCGACACTGAGGAGAGAGAGAGCACACGGGGCGACACTGAGGAGAGAGAGAGCACACGGGGCGACACTGAGGAGAGAGAGAGCACACGGGGCGACACTGGGGAGGGAGAGAGCACACTGGGGAGGGAGAGAGCACACTGGGGAGGGAGAGAGCACACAGGGCGACACTGGGGAGGGAGAGAGTACACTGGGGAGGGAGAGAGCTCCTCTCCCTCTGATGACGGCCCTGGTGTCTCAGCTTCACTTACCTGATGCCGATAATAATACTGCTAACGGCACGCTGCTCCCCGCCGGTCCCTCCTCTCTTCTCATCTGTCCCAGGTGATGTCACGATGCATACAGTACAAGCACCTGGGACGGACGGGAGGGAAGGAGGGGCCGGTGGGGAGCATTGCGCCGTTAGCAGTATTATTATCGGCATTATTACAGCCGCTTCAAGTGGCCTCTCATGGGGCCGGGTCCGGGCCCCTAATGGCCTCGGGCCCTCGGTCGGTGCCCGAGTGATCGGTGGGTCAGTCCACCCCTGACTTGAATCCAATAGAAAACCTATGGAAAGAACTAAAGATCAGAGTTCATAGAAGATGCCCACTAAACCTTCAAGCTTTGAAGATTGTATGTGTGGAAGAATGGGTCAAAATGACACCAGAGCAATGCGTGCGACTAGTTTCTCCATAAGGGAGGCGTCTTGAGGCTGTCATTACCAACAAAGGGATTATTCCAAAGTATTAAATAAATTTCAGTTAGCGTGTTCAATACTTTTTCCCTATGTCATTCCATTTTATTACACATACAGTAACAGTTTGTATGTATGGGTTGTTACCGACATGTGGTAAAAATTTCATGTCAATAACACCTTTAGAAATATATTTACCTAGAAAAATGGGGACATGTTCAGTACTTATTTTACCCGCTGTATTTCCCTTTAGTAAATCAACCCCATAGGCTAACATGGAGGGACGTTTAGAGGCAGAAAAAAACAGGTAGGGTGGAGAATAGGTGTTATGTTGTGATGACTGAAAAACTTTGAGTTTTCTGAAATAACACTGTTTGGGGGCAAAGTGCTGGACTCAACCCATGTGACCATGTTGCCATGCTGTGTTAAAATGCAGACATAAAAAAAGGGGCAAAGAAGAGACAGGAGTCGCATGGCTTTATATACCTTTTCACCATCTTACAGATACTTGTAAGAGCAGTGGCTCCAAAGCTACAGTTTTTTTTCTTCCCCACAAAAACAACGATTCTATGTTACTCCAGCCAACTATTTTATAGTTTTGAACAGTTTCATATTGTTTTCTGTGGCCTCTTTTGGGTAGTGGATGTGTAGTGGGTTGGGTGTTCCACAAGTTAACTTTTTCCCTGCTGATATCATCTTGGTCCAGCCAGATACTGGCCGCAGTGTAAATTTTGACGTCAAATTTCAATTTAGTTTTAGTCATAGTCTTTTGAGTAAAATGCCATTTTAATTGTAGTCATATTTTAGTCATTTGAATTGAAACTGAATTTTATTTTGCTGTAGTTTTCATCACTGAAAATCTGCAGCTGACGAAAAGATTTTCGTTGAGGAAATTTACACTGCTGATCGGACTAATAACTGTGAGACTTTAGAAAATAACACATGCACAGAAGTGTTAAGCATTATCACATAAAGCATCAGGTACAAACTCTTTGTTAAAAGAAATGTAGTAGACAGAACATTTTGGAATACGACCTTTGTTGTTTGTACTGTACTAATAAGCAGAGATATATGCAAGATTTCCAGTTGTGGTAGTATTATTACATATTACCACATGGTGGCGCCATAAGTCTTGCAGTAAAGAAAGAGCTTAGAGCACTGGAAATGTAATAATAACAAAAGAAAACAAAGCAGATATTGGCTTTATTTAGGATCATAAAAAAAAGGGCATTTAAATGAACTATTAACAATATGGAACATGGTATTATACCATATTGTAAAGAAAGCTACTGTAAATATTTAATTATTTTATAAAATATGGCTTTTATTTATTATAGTATAATAGGGACTTAGTATTTTATGAAAAATTTAGGAGAATTTGGCATTGACGGGCATAAATATACTCTATATATTTTGTCTGTCTGTATTCTATTGACTGTAGTTTGTTTATTGTCACATTATTTGGGCAGCGCAATCATGTATATTGGTATTCAAAAAAAGTGGGACAACCTTAAACAAATACCATCTACCGTGTCAGATAAATAAATATTAGTGCAAGAAACGTATCAAGTTCTAATCCAAAACAAAAAGAAAAAAATGAAAAAAGGGGGTGTCACATCTACCCCAACACAGGTGGTCAGACACTATAGCTGGCTACTGTGTTCTTCACCTATAGCAGCCCCCTTTCTCATAAGGTAAGCAGGCCTACTGGTACTCGGTTGCCCCCAGGTCTTATACACAATGCTATAGTGCCTGGCCACCATGACAGGGCAGGCGTGAACTGAGCAAATCAAACAGGTACTTGCGGTTGGCAGACAGGCAGCATGGTTCTTTGACAGTCCGGGTAAAAGGCAGGCTGAGTTCAGGGAATAGTCCAAAATCTGATCCAAGGTCATACACAGGGAAATCCAATCTAGCAGAGCAGGGCAGACAGATGGGGGGGGGGGGGGGGGCTTGATCAGGAAATACACACATATCACTCTCTAACACAAGCATGCAAGTGAGGGTTTGGCTGGCTTATAACAGGTTTGATTTCCTCCCAGAGACTGATCACATTAATCACCTTGCAGGTGGACAGACAGAAATGGAGAGTGCCATAGCCAAACCCTGGATGCTGAAATGAGGAGGGGAGAGGGAAAAAAAAAGTCCAAACACAGAAGAATAACAATATGTAAGAAATTCCTAGATCCCCCTTTTGCTCCAACAAGGCATGCAGTAGTGCTCCGCCACTAGGTGAAATGGACACTCACCTTATTACAAGATCCATAGTTGGGCCAACACAGCTTTTGAGAGCTGTCTCACACACCAAACGCTGATCGTCCTCTTTGGTCCTCCTTAATTAGCATACCAGCTCCAATAAGGATAGCTTCGCAAAGTGCTCAAAAGAAAAATAGGGGGGAGAGAACTCCAATAGTGTAGTATCCCATTAATAACACAGATTACACACTAGCCCAAACTTATGGATTATTCTCACATTTTATTGTTTAAAAACAAGCATATCTGAAAAATGCAATCCAGCAATATCTCACTTGCTCCAGTGATAATCACACGCCACCTGGCTCTGCCTCCACCCGTATTGCCACCCTCTCACGTGGCTTAATCAGGAGAAAGCCAATCGGCTGTGGCGGGCGTGATTTATACTCTACGCTGGTTAGCAGTAGGGTTGCACCAATACCACTCTTTTAAGACCGAGTACAAGTACCAATACTTTTTTCAAGCACTCGCCGAAACCAATTACCAATTATTACATTTTTTATGTTATGTGACAGTGGCACTAATATGCAGCACTGACAAGGCGTGGACTGTGTCTGTAAAAAAATAAATACAAAAATTAAGTACTATTTTATTTTTTACAATTTACATATTTTTTTGTTTTACAATGGTCTCTTTTTTTTTTTGAGGGGGGGGGGGGGCGGGATGGTGTCAGTGTGTTTTTTTTTTTCTTATTTTTACAATTTAACCTTTATTTATTATTCTCTCTCTTTTTTATTATTTTTTTTATTTATCAGCCCTGTTTTGGGGGGGGGGGGGGCTTTGGTGAGATATCAGGGGTCTAAACAGACCCCTGACATCTCATCTCCTCTTTGAGATAGGCAAAAGGACTGAGGACACAGTCCCTTTTTTTCAGCTGCACTGAAGATGAATGGACAGGAGACAGGGGCTCCTGTCAATTCATAAACTGAAGCAAAGTAAACACAGTTAACTATGCTCAGTTATGAATGGACAGAGTCAGTGATCACAGTGCATTTTGAAAAGCAAGGAGCCGGTAAATGACATATATACCGGCTCCTTCCTCTGCTCTCCATCCTTACAGATCTGGGAGGGGGGCCAGAGGAGGACCCACGGAGCACAGAGGGGGACACGAAGGAGGACGGGAACTGGAGGAGGACCCGCGGAGCACAGTAGGGGACCCTGAGGAGGACGGGGACTGGAGGAGGACCCGCGGAGGACAGAGGGGGACCCGGAGGAGGATGGGGACCGGCACTTACCTCATCCTGGTGGCGGGTCAGGCAGTGGGTGACGACAGTGGGACATGCAGCAGGTCAGGTTACGGCTCCTGCATCCTCCATGCTTCTTTGTCCTCTCGTGCATCTCTTCTTCTGTTCCTCTAGGCGCCTTCAGCCAATCAGGTGACGGTTATTAGACCCGCGCTTCCTGATTGGCGGAAAGGTGGTTCAGTGTTAGAAAAGCAAATATTAATTTGCTTTTCTAACACACTTGGGCGGGCTCCAAGCACAATGTTCTGCGCTCCGAGTCCACCTTTTTTTAAACCTATTAGAGCCTATGGCTCTAATCAGGTGCTTCAAAAAACACCCCTGCAGCTGTAATTCAGGCGCCCGGCGTCCGAAAAGGGTCCGGACGCCTGAATAGGGGGTGGCTACGGTGGCCATTGATAGATTCATGCTATGCATGAATCTATCCATTTTACATATAGGGGGGTGGCGTGACAGAGGAGGTGGCACATGTGCGCCCTTAATGGACGCATCGTCACTGTTGTGGCCTAATTAAGCTGCTTACATACTGTAGACCAATGTACAATACTCGTGGCTATACACGCTAATGTTAATCTCAAGATAAAACCTGCCTTGCATCGCCTTACATTGGTCATTACTAAGCTGCTTATGTACTGTCCAGTCACTGTACAATATTTGTTACTATTGTCTCTTAAGTCATACTTTATTTCAAGATAAAACCTGCCTCATGTATACCTCTTACATTGCTGCCTTATCAAGCTGCTTAGATATTGTACAGCCCCTGTACAATATTTGTGACTTTTGGCTCAGAAACAATAAAACCTAATGGTTATTTCAAGATAAGACTTGACTTGTCACTCCCTCTTACACTGTAGTCTTACC
The DNA here is from genome assembly GCA_029206835.1 of Rana muscosa. NCBI lineage: Eukaryota > Metazoa > Chordata > Amphibia > Anura > Ranidae > Rana > Rana muscosa. The sequence goes on along the minus strand of CM055122.1, from coordinate 59,126,726 downwards.
AAGTTGTTTACATACTGTCCAGCCACTGTACAATATTTGTTGCTATTGTCTTAATTTTGATAAAATACTCTATTGTTTATTTTAGGATAAAACTGGTTTTACCTTTTCCTCTTACAATTTCCTGCTGACTATGCTGCTTACATTCTGTCCAGCCACTGTACAATATTTATGAATATTGTCTCTCAAATAACTCAATGTTTATTTCAAGATAAAACCTGCCTCATCTCTACCTCTTACATTGCACTGGTGTTTTTATTTATTTATTTTTTTGGGCGCTTTAACCCTTTTACTGCCACTACCATATGTCATAAGGCCTTGCCGGCTGGAAGATTTACACACACATCATATGACAAGTGTCAACTTTCTAATGGCGGTTGTCTCGTCTGTGGCCCCAGGTCTTGTATAGCGGGGTTTGCTGGGTGAAGGGGAGGGAGGCCAGTGAACCTCCATTCACTGATCTCCCCTAGCTAGAATAAACCTGGAAGCTGCGTGTAAAAGGAAAGGGTGTGATGTGCACTCCATTAGCTTCAATGAAAGGCAGGTGAGACTCCTCGTGTCTCAGTAAAGCAAACCTGTTTTAAAAACTTTATATCGCATAGGGGACTTTCTGTCCCTTCTGTGATACAAATAAAGTTTCAGTGGTAAAAGGTAAAAAAATAACATTGCACTCAAGTACTTAAACTGGTTTTAAAAAAAATGATAGCCCACCCAGTCCCAGGTGCACACACATGAACCTAAATGCACCCGTTGCGGGTGGCTACATGTGAAAATGTTACTTGCAGCACACATGCTACATATTGCTACAGACACTGGAGTGCGGAGCAATAATTCTAAAGGAATTATTTATAGTTAACTCAAAACTGATGACCTGAAGGCTTTTAAGTAGGGATGAGTCGAACACCCCCTGGTTCGGTTCGCACCAGAACCTGCGAATGGACCGAAAGTTTGCACAAACTTTAGAACCCTATTAAAGTCTATGGGACTCGAACGTTCGAAATCAAAAGTGCTAATTATGAAGGCTAATATGTAAGTTAGTGTCCTAAAAAGGGTTTGGGGACCCGGGTCCTGCCCCAGGGGACATGTATCAATGCAAAAAAAAGTTTTAAAAACTGCATTTTTTTTCGGGAGCAGTGATTTTAATGATGCTTAAAGTGAAAAAAAAAGTGAAATATTCCTTTAAATATCATACCTGGCGGGGTGTCTAAAGTATGCCTGTGAAGTGGCACGTGTTTCCCGGGTTTAGAACTGTCCCTGCACAAAATTACATTTCTAAAGGAAAAAAAGTCATTTAAAACTGTTTGCGGCTTTAATGTAATGTCTGGTCCCGGCAATATGGATGAAAATCATTGAGAAAAATAGCATGGGTACCCCCCACCCCCAGCCCATTACCAGCCCCTTTGGGTCTTGTATGGATATTAAGGGGAACCCCGCACCCAAATAAAAAAAAGGCCCTATATACTCTGAACAGCAGCATACAGGCGGTGCAAATAAGACAGGGACTGTAGGTTTGTTCTTAAGTAGAATCTGTTTGTAATTTGGAACAGGTAAATTTTTTAAGTGTAGCTCCAGCCAAAAAATCTATTTTTAAGCTTTTTGGAAAACATAGGGAAGGGTTAGCACCCCTGTAACATTTGTTTTGCTGTCTGTGCACCTGTTCAGAACATTTCACCTCACTTTCCGTCCCAATGACAAATGTTTTTTGAAAATTTGTTTTTTTTAATTGAAACAAGGATTGGTGATAAAGCATCAGTGGAGAGGAGACACCTTTTTACCATATTAACTCTTACAGGAGAGAATTTCCCTTCCTAGGGGTGGATTTCCTCTCACTTCCTGTTGTTTCCTTCCGTTTGCAAGTAGGAGTCGTTTGTTAGTTGGATGTTTGAAAGTAGGGGCCTGCCGTATATACTCTGCAGAAATTTGGCTCTTAGGTGTTGGTGTTGCCACAACACTGTAAGCCCTCACAGTTACTCTTTGTGGGCGCTGGAACGCCCTGCTGTGAACTATTATATCAAGAATTGTAATTACATGCCATTGTTGAACAGTGGTAGGAAAAATTGGGCCTTTGGTGGTGGTGCTGGTGCCACAACACTGTAAGTCCTCACAGTTACTCTTGGTGGGCGCAGGAATGGGCTCAGCTGTGAAATATTAGATCAAGAATTGTAATTACATGCCCCTGTTGAACAGGGGCAGAAAAATTGGGCCTTAGGCACTGGTGCCACAACACTGCAACCTCTCACAGATACTCTAGTTGGATCACAGGAATGAGCCCTGCTGCAAAGTATTGCATCAAAATTGTAATTACACGCCCCTGTTAAACAGGGGCTGACAAATTGGGCCTTAGCCACTGCTAGCGGTGCCCAGAAACAAAAACTTTCTTACATGTTATCAGCATGATCATTGAGGAGGAAGAGGACAGTCACTAAGCATAACAGGATAGTCACTCTGCATCAGCATAGGTAGTCTTGAAGGGATCTGACATTTCAAAGAAAATTATTCTGTTACATCACCATCAGGTGCTTGGTAGCTGGTGGTGATCCAAGACTGATTCATTTTTATGAAGGTCAGTCGATCGACCGAGTCGGTGGACAGGCGCACCCTGTGATTGGTTACAAAGCCTCCAGCAGCACTGAATGTGCGTTCCGAAAGAACGCTGGATGCAGGACAGAACAGTAGCTCAATTTCATACTGTGCAAGCTCTGGCTAGTGATCCATCCTCAAGACCCAGTAACCCAGAGGATTTTCGGTGGGAAAGCTGTCCAAGTCTGATCTTGCCCCTAGGTATTCCTGCACCATGTAAACCAGACACTGGCGATGGTTGCTGGAACTGATCATACCTTGGGGCTGCGGACTAAAAAATTGTCTGCATGCATCGGTCAGACGGCCACCTTCTCCACCGCTCCTTCTTTGACTGACTGAAGCCTCAGCAACACGTTGTCCAGGACCAGGAATTTGTAACCTCCCAGTCTCTGGGAACGCGTTGCACAGACCTTTCTGAAAGGCCTCCCGAAGATGCTTCATCCTCTGCTCCCTCTGCAACGGCAAGATAAGGTCCGCAACCTTACCCTTGTGCCATGGATCAAGGAGGGTTGCCAGCCAGTAATGATCCCTCTCCTTGATAGCACGAATACGAGGATCCTTCCGCAGGCTTTGCAGAATCAGGGAGGCCATGCAGCGTAGGTTTGCTGAGGAATTCGGTCCAGAGTCTTCTGGGTCACTCAGGACGACATGATCCGTAGCCACCTCCTCCCAGCCACGTACAAGTCCATGGGTGTCTTGGGACTGTAATTGATCCCTTGAAGACTGCTGCTGATGTTGAGTGCTAGGCTCCACCTCCATGCTGACACAATCCTCCTCCTCCTCCTCGTCCTCTTCCTGTGTGATAGGCGGGCCAGCAGGAACACTGTCTGGATAAAGGGGGCCTTGAGAGGTAAGGAAGTCCTCCTCTTCCTCCCTCTATTCTGCCTCAAGTGCCCTGTTCATTATTCTATGCAGCGTGTGCTCCAACAGGTGGATAAGAGGGAAAGTGTCACTGATGCATGCACTGTCACTGCTTACCATCCTCGTGGCCTCCTCAAATGGTGCCAGGACAGTGCATGCATCCCTAATCATGGCCCACTGGCGTGGGAAAAAAATCCAAGCTCCCCTGACCCTGTTCTGGTGCCATAGTCACACGGGTACTCATTGATGGCCCTCTGCTGCATGTGCAGCCGCTGCAGCATGGCCAACGTAGAGTTCCACCTGGTGGGCATGTCACAGATTAGGCGGTTCTTGGGCAGGTTGTATTCCTTTTTCAGGTCAGCCAGCCGAGCACTGGCATTATATGACTGGCAGAAATGCCCACAGAGTTTCCTGGTCTGCTTCAGGACCTCCTGTAAGCCCGGGTACCTGCCCAAGAACCGCTGCACCACCAAGTTAAGGACGTGAGCCAAACAGGGCACATGGGTCAGTTGTTCCTGTCAGAGGGCGGAGAGGAGGTTGGTGCCATTGTCGGAAACCACCATTCCTGGCTTAAGCTGGCGTGGCGTCAACCACCTCTGAGCCTGCCCCTGCAGAGCTGACAGAATCTCTGCCCCAGTGTGGCTCCTGTCCCCCAAGCACACCAGCTCAAGCACCGCATTGCATCTTTTTGCCTGCGTACTTGCGTAGCCCCTTGAACGCCTACGGAGCACTGCTGGTTCCGAGGACAAAGCACAGGAAGAGGCCATGGAGGAAGAAGAAGAGGAGGGGGTGGAGGAGAGAGGTGTGTCAGAGTCACCAGTAGTAGCATTTTGGAGGCGTGGTGGCAGAACAACCTCCAACACTGCATCTGCATCCTTCCCAGCTGCCAGCAGAGTCACCCAATGCGCCGTGAAAGATAGGTAACGTCCTTGTCCATGCCTGCTGGTCCATGAGTCAGTGGTAATATGCACCTTACCGCTGACCAGCCTGTCCAGCGAGGCCAAGACATTGCCTTCCACATGCCGGTAGAGAGCCAGAATCGCCTTCCGTGAGAAAAAGTGGCGTTTGGGAACCTGCCACTGAGGAACCGCACATTCCAAAAAATTAAGGAAGTGGGCAGAGTCTACCAACTGAAAAGGCAGCAGTTGAAGTGCTAGCAATTTAGCCAAGCTAGCATTCAACCGCTGGGCATGTGGATGGCTGGGAGTGAACTACTTTCAGCGGTGCAGCAGCTGGGGCAGGGAAATTTGCCTGGTACAATCTGACGTCGGTGTACCGATAGCAGATTGCCCGCTGTGACACACCTAATTCTACACCTTCATTCCTCTCAGTGCAGGTTTCAGAGAGGACTGAAGGTATAGTGGGGTTGGAGATTCCAGCTGATGAGGAGCAAGGAGAGGTCCGCTTTGTTCTTTGGTGTGGGTCTTTTTTGTATGCTTGCCAATGGACTGCATGGCAGGTCGACATATGTCTGGTCAAGCACGTGGTGCCCAAGCGGCTTATTTTTTGGCCACGCAAGATACGCTTCAGACATATGTTGCAAATAGCAACGGTGCGATCTGCTGCACACGTCTCAAAAAAGACCCACACCAAAGAACTTTTGGAATAACGCGCAGAGACAGCAGCGCCCTGAACATGCGGAGCACTGCGGTGTGATGCAGTCGGTTGGCTGCCCTTAAGCTAGCCCCTGGAGAGCATCCTGCCTCGTTGGAGATGTACCTCCTCCTCCTCCTCCTCCTCCTCCTCCTCCTCCTCTCTCCTATCAGGCACCCACGTGGAGTCAGTGACCTCATCATCCCCTCCATCCTCATCACTGGAGCAAATCTGGCAGTATGCTGCAGCTGGGGGAACATGACTGCCAGATTGCTGTCCTTGTTGGGCACCCCCTCTCTCTGGGCTCACGTTACTGCCTTCCTCTAGCTGGGTACCATCATCGGAGCCTTCAAAACGCTGGGCATCCTCCTGGAGCATGTACCCAACACTGTGGTCAAACAGTTTGGGGGACTCCTCAGGAGGACATGGTGGGGCTAGGGAAGGAGTGACTGATGCCATTGAGCCGATGGAAGAGGCCGCTTTGGCAGCTGCTTTGCCAAACAAAGTACCCTGAGCCTGGGTGAGAGAGGATGAGGAGGATGGGGATGGCTTGGTAATCCACTCTACCAAGTCTTCGGCATGTTGCGGCTCAACATGGCCAGCTGCCGAAAAGAAGGACAAGCGTGTCCCACGGCCACGTGCTGAGGATGCACCGTGTCCACGACCAGCACTGTTGCCTCTAGACACAGAGCCTGCTTGCCCTCTTTTATTGGCTCGTGACTGTCTGCCTCTCCTTGTTTGCCTTCCAGACATACTAATGGCCTGCAGTGAGATGTAGCTGCACAAAGGTGGGATGTATATATATATATAGATCTATAGTGATTATACTGCAGCTGGCAGAATCAACTGCCTGCTGTGGTATTAGTATGAGAACACCAGCAATTGTCTTCAGTTAGTTTTAGATGCACACTGTGCAGAGGACACTAAAGCAAAATACTGCAGCTCCCTGTCTGTATTTGTATCAGAACCCCAGCAATTGTATTCAGGTAAGCTTTTGGTGCACACTGTGCAAAGGACACTAAAGCAAAATACTGCAGCTCCCTGTCTGTATTTGTATCAGAACCCCAGCAATTGTATTCAGGTAAGCTTTTGGTGCACACTGTGCAAAGGACACTATACACTAAGTGAAACACTGCAGCTAGCACAATCACCTGCCTGCCTGTCAGTATAGAGAATAAAAGGAACGGATCTAGCTAAACTGAATACAGTGTGTAAATATATATACAACACCTAGGATGCATATATATCCTCTACATCCTCTAACTGACTTGCCTGCCTGCTCTATCTAACTCAAATCAAATTACACTGTCTCTCTCTCTCTCTGTCTCTTTACTTTAACCAACGCCAACACACTACACAAGGCCGCCAAGCCGGCGGCCTTATATAGTGTGGGGCGTGTACCTATCCTCTGAGCCAATTACGGCTCTCTGTACTTACGGCGCTGTGATTGGCCAAGCATGCGGGTCATAGTGCATGCTTGGCCAATCATCAGCCAGCAATGCACTGCGATGCCGCAGTGAATTATGGGCCGTTATGCGCCACTCGAATATGGCGCGAACGACCCATAATGTTCGAAATTCGGCGAACAGACGATGTTCGACTCGAACTCAAAGCTCATCCCTACTTTTTAGGCACCACCTAAAGAAAACAGAGGATATCAAAGTTCATTGTCGTTTTGCTAGCGCATGTGTATATATATATATATATATATAAAGCTTGATATACTGGGTATCTAGTTAATTGGAGCAATCATCTTTTATATTTTGCCAAAAAAATAGGTAATATATTGTGTTTGTGTGCTCCAAAATGATCTTTCTAGTGTATTTTTTACTGACATTTTGCACCTGATAAACTGTTGCACAAACATAAAACATTTTTTATTCTATAGGTGTCTACTCTCAATATATATAAAAATGTTTGGTGGTTATAACTAACCTTCAAGACTAAATTGATTTTTTTAAATGTGTGAAAATAAAGCAAAAATGACCCTGGCAGCAAAAAGGATAAGGATTGCACCCTTACTAAATAGGCAGGCCTTACATGACATTTGATGCTTTAAACTCAATATACTGCTTCTGGCGTGCTGAGCATTAGGGATGAGCCGAACAACCCCCGGTTCGGTTCGCACAAGAACATGCGAACAGGCAAAAAAGTTGTTCGAACACGCAAACACCGTTAAAGTCTATGGGACACGAACATGGAAAATCAAAAGTGTTAGTTTTAAAAACTGAATTTTTTTCGGGAGCAGTGATTTTAATAATGCTTAAAGTGAAACAATAAAAGTGAAAAATTCCTTTAAATTTCGTATCTGGGGGGTGTCTAAAGTATGCCTGTAAAGTAGCGCATGTTTCCCGTGTTTAGAATTGTCCCTGCACAAAATGTCATTTCTGAAGAGAAAAGTCATTGGAAAAAACGTCAGGGCCCCCCCCCAGTCCATTACCAGGCCCTTTGGGGCTGGTATGAATATTAAGGGGAACCCCTGCCATTTTTTTCAATGACTTTTATCTGTATTGCCGGACCCGACAATTCATTAATAGATGCAAGTAGTTTTAAATGAATTTTTTTCCTTCAAAAATTACATTTTGCGCAGGAAACCAAAATGAAAAAAAAAATGCGTGGGGGTCCCCCCAAAATTCCATTACCAGGCCCTTCAGGTCTGGTATGGATATTAAGGGGAACCCCGCACCAAAATGAAAAAAAAAATGACGTGGGGTCCCGGCCAAAAATCCATACCAGACCCTTCAGGTCTGGTATGGATTTAAAGGGGAACCCCGCACCAAAATAAAAAAAATGGCGTGGGGTCCCCCCAAAAATCCATACCAGACCCTTATCCGAGCACGCAACCTGGCAGGCTGCAGGAAAAGAGGGGGAATGAGAGAGCAGCCCCCCTCCTGAACCGTACCAGGCCACATGCCCTCAACATGGGGGGAGGATGTCCCCATGTTGATGGAGACAAGGGCCTCATCCCCACAACCCTTGCCCGGTGGTTGTGGGGGTCTGCGGGTGGGGGGCTTATCGGAATCTGGAAGCCCCCTTTAAGAAAGGGGACCCCCAGGTTCCGCCCGCCCCTATGTGAATTGGTAACGGGTACATTGTACCCCTACCATTTCACAAAGAAAGTGTAAAAAATTGTAAAAAAACACACATACACAGTTGGGATAAGTCCTTTATTAAAAATAAAAAAAAACATTTCAGCAATGTAATCCAGTCTGCCCAGCGTTGTTCTCTATGTCCAACGGTGATCCAATGTCCAGCAATGCTGCGGTCTCCTCCTGTCTCCACTCCACACGAAAGCCCCATTATAGGGAAACATTATAGGGTAAGCCGGGGCTTACCCTATAATGTGGCGGTTGCCCCCGCCCCCTCTTACGTCATGGGGGTTTTGTGTGGAGTGGAGACTGGAGGTGGAGGAGACTGCAGCATCGCTGGACATCGGATCACCGGGGGACATAGAGAACAACGCTGGACAGACTGGATTACATCGCTGGAATGTTTTTTTTTATTTTATTTATTTTTTATTTTTAATAAAGGACTTATCCCAACTGTGTCTCTGTGTTTTTTTATTTTTATTTTTTACACTTTCTTTGTGAAATGGTAGGGGTACAATGTACCCGTTACCAATTCACATAGGGGGGCGGAATCTGGGGGTCCCCTTTGTTAAAGGGGGCTTCCAGATTCCGATAAGCCCCCCGCCTGCAGACCCCCACAACCACCGGGCAAGGGTTGTGGGGTTGAGGCCCTTGTCCCGATTAACATGGGGACATCCTCCCCCATGTTGAGGGCATGTGGCCTGGTACTGTTCAGGAGGGGGGGGCGCTCTCTCGTTCCCCCTCTTTTCCTGCAGCCTGCCAGTTTGCGTGCTCGGATAAGGGTCTGGTATGGATTTTTGGGGGGGACCCCACGCCATTTTTTTTTTTTGGTGCGAGGTTCCCCTTAATATCCATACCGGGCCTGATATGGAATTTGGGGGAACCCCCACACTTTTTTTTTCCGGTTCGGGGTTCCCCTTAATATCCATACCAGACCTGAAGGGCCTGGTAATGGAATTTTGGGGGGACCCCCACGCATTTTTTTTTTTTAATTTTGGTTCCCTGCGCAAAATGTCATTTTTCAAGGAAAAAAAGTCATTTAAAACTACTTGCATCTATTAATAAATTGTCGGGTCCGGCAATACAGATAAAAGTCATTGAAAAAAAGGCAGGGGTTTCCCTTAATATTCATACCAGACCCAAAGGGCATGGTAATGGACTGTGGGGAGGACCCCTGCCGTTTTTTTTCAATGACTTTTCTCTGTATTGCCGGGGACCCGACAATTCATTAAAGCCGCGAGTGGTTTTAAATGACTTTTTTTCCTTCAGAAATTACATTTTGTGCAGGGACAATTCTAAACACGGGAAACATGCGCTACTTTACAGGCATACATTAGACACCCCCCAGGTACCAAATCTAAAGGAATATTCCACTTTTATTGTTTCACTTTAAGCATTATTAAAATCACTGCTCCCGAAAAAACTGCCATTTTTAAAACTTTTTTTTGCATTGACACATGTCCCCTGGGGCAGGACCCAGGTCCCCAAACACTTTTTATGACAATAACTTACATATTAACCTTTAAAATTAGCACTTTAGATTTCTCCCATAGACCTTTAAAGGGTGTTCCACGGCTTTTCGAATTTGCCGCGAACACCCCAAATTGTTTGCCGAACGGGCGAACAGCCAATATTCGAGTCAAACTCATGTTCGACTCGAACATAAAGCTCATCCCTACTCAGCATAAATAAAAGGAATGTGCAAGGATATCTTGAACTTATTTTTTTTAAACATTAGGTAAGGTAACAACTAAATAATTAAGTTTCTAGAAAATACACTGTATATGCTGTATATTGAATCAAAACCTCAACCAGTTGGTTTAGTAATAAGTTTGTTTGTATCTTAATACTAATGGCACGTACACACTATAAGAAAATCTGCCGAACATTTTCGTCCAAAGAATTTTCATACGATTTTTGTATAGTGGGTACACAACTTTCGACAGCCGATTACGAATTTGTGTACGAATATTTCCGAAGGGACAAACTCCAAACGGGAACAGAACGAATGATTTTTGTTTAATGTGTACCTTTTGTAAGATTTTCGCACAAGAATAATCAGAAAAGAAAGACTGCGCATGATCAGAGTCAATAAACAACAAAAAAAAAAGCCTTTGTCATACGAGAATTTTTGTTCATCAGTTCCAATTTGCTGTGAAACAAAGAGGAAAATCGGATGATCGTTCACCTGATGTTCTTATAGTGTGTACCCCACTTAACAGATAATTTTGAAGCAATGGAAAGAACACTAATAACCCAATGTGTAAAAAGGAAGGTATAGCTGATAAGGAATTGAAGGTAACGCTGGCCATAGATGGATCAAAATTCATCTGGTTCAGAAGGGACTGGCTGATTTTTGATCCATGTATGGCCGTTTCCGCTTGACAGAAGTTGATCTGACAACAATCAACTTCTGTCAAATGGAAATGTTGGAATACTTTTCTCAATCAGCTGACCAGCTGACCGCAGACGATGGGCTGCATCCGCAGATCAGTGTCTTCCGTCAGCAGAGGAGTCCCACAATGGCGTGGATTCGGTGTTTTGTTTTCGATTAGACCAGTGGCTAATAAAAAATAAAAATAAAATTATTATGGCCAGCCTTAGGCCTGGGACAGGCATGTGACTAAAGATAACTAGAGCATAGCTAAATAAGTAAAATGCTAATGTTACAAAGGTGTGATAAGACCCTTAAAATTTATAACATTTACACTTTTTGCAATTTTTAGGGTCTAAGTCTCAGAACAGTCTCTGGAATACAATCATCAGTGGACTAAATCTTAAAGAAAAACAGAAGCCAGCAATTGTCACTGATCCTCGGAGCCCAGAAGAGATTTTAGCAGATGAGTTGCCACAGATTGACAGTCCAGATGCCATTCCGAAAACATCTATCAGGTTTGATGGATACTATTCCAGATCTTCCTTTCTTTTGACTTTGTATGTTAATTAGCATAAAAAAAAAAGGTTTTAAGAGCTGACAATTATCAAAATCTAGAACATAAATTGACAACAGTGAAAACACTGTTCACAGCAGATGTATTATAACTCTGTAGTTGATAATGCACTCCACCATGTTTTACAGGCCAGTGAACTGATCTTAAATCAATTTGTAGATTTGAAAAGGCTGGAAATAATGATGAGGTTGAATGAAAATCATAGTAGTTCAGTTGGGTAAAATAATATGACATTGCTGCAATTATGCTTGCAGAAATGTACTGATGCATCTTTCTGTTATACTTTTTATTTGATCTGAAAATTCTATTTCATTTTCTTCAGTCGGTCAACGAATGCTCATGTACTTAAATGTGCAGCAAATGAAGCACACAGAATGTCTGCGAAGAAACCATTTTGCTTGACATTTTCAGTTTGTTCCTTTCCAATGATAACTATTTGCTAATAGCGTAACTACTGTGATTAATCTAAAGGATCATTAATGTAGTTTGGTTTGCTTCCCACAAAGTCCTGGCTACAGTGTTTTTACTGTAAAAATCACATCAACTGTATTTCGAAAGTAATTTTTCTCTACCGAAAAATCTCTTTTCATGGCCTCCTTGGGTGTATATGATGGGGCCTTTCAGCACACTCACTGTTAGTCCTTGGTTATCAAATCACCATTATAAAAACTTGTGAAACATGTGCAGTCCCCTTAACAAAATCCCACTGGGATTTTAGATATATAGCAAACCTCTCTAGGTGAAAACACAGAGGTCAGGGTCCACATGTAAACAGTTCCTGAGATTAAAGTGAGTTCAAACATGCAATGTGTCTGTGTGACCCCCATTCCTCTTGTACATATTGTAGAAGGCAACTTAAGTCTTAAAAAACATACGTATAGATGTCAACTTGGAAAACTGTTCATAGGGTTATAAAGAAGTGGCTTGCATTGTGGCATAAGCTGGGTGTGGCTTGAAAAGGGGGTGTGCAAATGTGCACAGTAAGGATGAGCTTTATGTTCGAGTCAAACATGAGTTTGGCTCGAACATTGGCTGTTCGCCCGTTCGGCGAACAGCGAACAATTTGGGGTGTTCACAGCAAATTCGAAAAGTCGCGGAAGACCCTTTAAAATTAACACTTTTGATTTCTCCCGTAGACTTTTAAAGGTTTAATATGCAAGTTATTGAAAGTGGTAAAGTGCGGCGCTCAGAGTAGTGGTATGTGTGACCTAAACTTATAAAGTGACCTCCATGTTGAATGGATGTATACAACCAATGTGCTGAATAAATACACAAAATTACAGATTTAGTATAATAATGTGAAATAAATGAGCAAAATTAAATAAAACCTGTGAATTGGACACCAAAAAGGCGAAAGCCAATTGGGCAAATGAACAAATGATTGTACAGTCCAAATAACAATATTGCTTGTAGTGTTCAAATGATTATAGGTGAGAAAATGATCTCTGTACTAAAAAATCATTACAAAAACAATAAGAACACCATCAGTGATAATGAACCAAATAAACTGGTGAACAAATAAATAAAAAGTCCAAGTGTTCCGAAGTGATATAAGTGATAAAATATATAGTTGTCTGCAGGTAATCCACCACCGTGATGATCAAAGGCTTACCAGACAAGTTGGACCCAGCAAGGCGTACGCCTGATGGGTCAAACAAGCTTATTGGTGTAACACACCCAGGGAGAAGGACGGCTTCCAATATAAACCAGGCAGGGATGTTTCACAACTTTGACATCAATAAGTATCCACCATAGATTAAACCACGGTACTTCATATACAAATCCTCCCAATGTATCATATGGTAAAAGGAGAAAAATTGGGCCACATAGTGTGATTCCGTTTAAAATGAGAACATGTAATGGTAAAACATAAAATGGTCACTCACATTTGAGAAGACATATAAAAGCAAGTTATTGTCATAAAAAGTGTTTGGGGACCCGGGTCCTGCCCCAGGGGACATGTATCAATGCAAAAAAAAGTTTTAAAAACAGACGTTTTTTCGGGAGCAGTGATTTTAATAATGCTTAAAGTGAAACAATAAAAGTGAAATATTCCTTTAAATTTCTTACCTTGGGGTGTGTATAGTATGCCTGTAAAGTGGCGCGTGTTTCCTGTGTTTAGAACTGTCCCTGCACAAAATGTCATTTCTAAATGAAAAAAATCATTTAAAACTGCTCGCGGCTATTAATGAATTGTCGGTCCCGGCAATACAGATCAAAGTCATTGAAATAAACGGCAGGGGTTCCCCCCTCAGTCCATTACCAGGCCTTTTGGGTTTGGTATGAATATTAAGGGGAACCCCTGCCGTTTTTCTTGATGACTTTTATCTGTATTGCCGAGACCCGACAATTTATTAATAGCCGCGAGTAGTTTTAAATTACTTTTTTTCCTTCAAAAAAGATATTTTGTGCAGGGAACCAAAATTAAAAAAAAAATGCATGGGGCCCTTCAGGTCTGGTATGGATATTAACCACTTGACAACTGGGCACTTAAACCCCCTTCCTAACCAGACGAATTTTCAGCTTTCGGTGCTCTCACATTTTGAATGACAATTACTCAGTCATACAACACTGTACCCATATGAAATTTTTGTCCTTTTTTTCACACAAATAGAGCTTTCTTTTGGTGGTATTTAATCACTGTTGGGTTTTTTATTTTTTGCGCTATAAGAGAAAAAAGACTGAAAATTTTGTAAAAAAATGAATTTTTCTTTGTTTCCGTTATAAAATTTTGCAAATTAGTATTTTTTCTTCATACATTTTGGCCAAAATTTATACTGCTACATATCTTTGGTAAAAATAAGTACAAATTGGTGGATATTTTTTGGTCTTTGTGAAAGTTATAGAGTCCACAAGCTATGGTGCCAATATCTGAAAATTGATCACACCTGAAGTACTGACGGCCTATCTCATTTCTTGAGACCCTAACATGCCAGAAAAGTACAAATACCCCCCAAATGACCCCTTTTTGGAAAGAAGACATTCCAAGGTATTTAGAAAGAGTCATTGTGAGTTTTTTGAAGTTGTCATTTTTTCCCACAATTCTTTGCAAAAATCAAGATTTTTTTTTTTTTCCACAAAATTGTCATATTAGCAGGTTATTTCTCACACACAGCATATGCATACCACAAATTACACCCCAAAACACATTCTGCTATTCCTCCCGAGTATGGCGATACCACATGTGTGAGACTTTTACACAGCGTGGCCACATACAGAGGCCCAACATGCAGGGAGCACCTTCAGGCGTTCTGGAGCACCCAGGCCAATTCTGACATTTCTCTCCTACATGTAAAAATCATCATTTATTTGCTATAAAATTACATAGAACCCCAAAACATTATATATGTTTTTTTAGCAAAGACCTTAAAGAATATAATGGTGGTCATTGCAACTTTTTATCTTGCACGGTATTTGCGCAGAAATTTTTCTAACGCGTTTTTTACGGAAAAAAAATGTTTTGTGCCTAAAAGAAAAAAAAAACAGTAAAGTTAGCCCAGTGTTTTTGCATAATGTGAAAGACGAAGTTACGCCGAGTAAATAGATACCTAACATGTCACCCTTCAAAATTGCACACGCTCGTGGAATGGCGCCAAACTTCGCTACTTAAAAATCCCCATAGGCAATGCTTTAAATATTTTTACTGGTTATATGTTTTGAGTTACAGAGGAGGTCTAGGGCCAAAATTATTGCTCTCGCGCTAACGTTCGCAACGATACCTCACATGTGTGGCTTGAACACCGTTTTCATATGTGGGCGGGGCTTACGTATGCGTTCACTTCTGCATGTGAGCTCGCGGGGGCAGGGGCGCTTTAAAAAAAATATATATATTTTATTGTTCATTTTACTTTATTTATTTTAGTTTGACATGTTTTTCCGCCCCAAATTTTTTTTTTTAGCACTTTTATTCCTATTACAAGGAATGTAAACATCCCTTGTAATAGGAATATGGCATGACAGGTCCTCTTTACAGTGAGATATGGGGGGGGTGTCAATAAGACCCCACATCTCACCTCTAGGCTGGGAAGCCAAAAAAAAAAACAATCTTGGCTTTGATCGTAGCGGCGAGTCGGTAGAAGCACCGGAGGGCAGCGGGAGGGGGGGGCATCCCCTCTCACCTTCCGTAAGAGCGATCAAGCGGTGGAACAGCCGCTATGATTGTTCTTATGGTGTAGGGAATCGCCAGCTGAAAAAGCGAATATCTGAATGATGCCTGTAGCTGCTCCCATCATTCAGATATCTCCGCACAAAGTCAAGGACGTCATATGACGGCCGGCGGGCGGGCGGGAAGTGGTTATTGCAGAGTATTGCCGGGTATTGAGGAGTATTGCCGGGTATTGAGGAGTATTGACGAGTATTGCCGGGTATTGACGAGTATTGCCGGGTATTGTGGAGTATTGCAGGGTATTGACGAGTATTGCAGGGTATTGACGAGTATTGCCGGGTATTGTGGAGTATTGCAGGGTATTGTGGAGTATTGCAGGGTATTGTGGAGTATTGCAGGGTATTGTGGAGTATTGCCGGGTATTGTGGAGTATTGCCGGGTATTGTGGAGTATTGCCGGGTATTGTGGAGTATTGCCGGGTATTGTGGAGTATTGCCGGGTATTGTGGAGTATTGCCGGGTATTGTGGAGTATTGCCGGGTATTGTGGAGTATTGCCGGGTATTGTGGAGTATTGCCGGGTATTGTGGAGTATTGCCGGGTATTGTGGAGTATTGCTGGGTATGGTGGAGTATTGCTGGGTATTGTGGAGTATTGCGGAGTATGGCAGGGTATTGCACAGTATGGGCAGGGTATTGCACAGGGTATTGCAGAGTATGGGCAGAGTATGTGCAGGGTATTGCACAGGGTGTATTGCAGAGTATTGCACAGGGTGTATTGCAGAGTATTGGCAGGGTGTATTGCAGAGTATTGCACAGGGTATTGCAGAGTATTGGCAGGGTGTATTGCAGAGTATTGCACAGGGTATTGCAGAGTATTGGCAGGGTGTATTGCAGAGTATTGCACAGGGTATTGCAGAGTATTGGCAGGGTGTATTGCAGAGTATTGCACAGGGTATTGCAGAGTATTGCACAGGGTATTGCAGAGTATTGCACAGGGTGTATTGCAGAGTATTGCACAGGGTGTGTTGCAGAGTATTGCACAGGGTGTATTGCAGAGTATTGGCAGAGTATTGCACAGGGATGGCTGAGCAGGGATGGATGGATTGCTGGATCTGTGACTGCAATTGTCACAGATCCAGCCCACAGCTGACATGGGGGAGGGAGCGGACATGATCCGCTCCCTCCCCTCTCCTCTCACACTGTACCGATCGGTACAGAGAGGGGAGGGAGGAACCGGCGTCATCAAATGACGCCGGTCTGTTTACAAGTGATCGCTCCGTCATTTGACGGAGCGATCACGTGGTAAACGGCCGCGATTAGCGGCCATCTACCGTGATCCGTGATGCGCCGGGTCTTCCGGACCCGGCGGTCACGGACATATCCTGGAGCGCGCCCCTGGGGGCGCGCGGGAGCAAGATTCTGTGAGGACGTCCCTGGGACGTCCACTCAGGATAACTCGACCGCGCTGTGGACGTCTTTTGTACATGGCGCGGTCGGGAAGTGGTTAAGGGGAACCCCGCGTATTTTTTTTTTTTAAATGGCGTGGGGTTCCCCCCAAAAATCCATACCATATCCTTCAGGTCTGGTATGGATTTTAAGGCTAACCCCGCACCAAAATGTAAAAAAAAATGGTGTGGATTGCCTCTCAAAAATCCATACCAGACCCTTATTCGATTTTAAAGGGAACCGCGCACCAAAATTAAAAAAAAATGGCGTGGAGTTCCCCCCAAAAATCCATACCATACCAGACCCTTACCTGAGCACCCCCCCCTCCTGAACTGTACCAGGCCACATGCCCTCAACATGGGGAGGATGCTTTGGGGGTCTGTGACCCCCAAAGCACCTTGTCCCCATGTTGATGGAGACAAGGGCCTCATCCCCATAACCCTTGCCCGTTGGTTGTGGGGGTCTGCGGGCAGGGGGCTTATCGGAATCTGGAAGCCTCCTTTAACAAAGAAGACCCCCAAATTCCAGCCCCCCCTATGTGAATTGGTAACGGGGTACATTGTACCCCTACCATTTCACAAAAGAAAGTGTCAAAATGTTAAAAACCACACAGACACAGTTGGGAAAAGTCCTTTATTAAAAACAAATAATAAAAAAAAAAAACATTCCAGCGATGTAATGCAGTCTGTCCAGCGATGATCCATTCTCTCTCCAGCGATGCGAGTCTCCAGCGAGGAACGACGCACATCTTCCCTGCACCGGAGCCCCCCGGCTAATGACGCACAAGCAGTGTTTGACAGTTCTTTTAAAACCGAGGTCGGGGCCACCCGTGATGTGAAGGGTAACCCCGCCCCCTCTCTAACGCGTCACGGGAAACCCCCGTTCAGGAGGGGGGGCGCTATCTCATCCCCCCTCTTTTCCTGCGGCCTGCCAGGTTGCGTGCTCGGATAAGGGTCTGGTATGGATTTTGAGGGGGGCCCCCACACCATTTTTTTTTATTTGGTGCAGGGTTCCCCTTAATATCCCCAAAAATTTGGTGCAGGGTTCCCCTTAATATTAATACCAGACCTGAAGGGCCTGGTAATAGTATTTTGGGGGGAACATTTGTTTAAAAAAAATTTGGTTCCCTGCGCAAAATGTCATTTTTTAAGGAAAAAAAGTAATTTTAAACTACTCGCGGCTATTAATGAATTGTCGGGTCCCGGCAATACAGATAAAAGTCATTGAGAAAAACGGCAGGGGCCTGGTAATGGCCTGGGGGGGGAACCCCTGCAATTTTTTTCAATGACTTTTATCTGTATTGCCGGGACCCGACAATTCATTAATAGCCGCGAGTAGTTTTAAGTGACTTTTTTTCCTTCAAAAATGACATTTTGTGCAGGGACAGTTCTAAGCACGGGGAAAAACTTTACAGGCATACTATAGACACCCCCCCAGGTACGAAATTTAAAGGAATAGTTCACTTTTATTGTTTCACTTTAAGGCCTCATGCCCACGGGCGTTTTTTCAGCCGCGTTTTTGAGCGTTTTTTACAGCTTAAAAACACCTGTCCATGTTAGTCTATAGCTTCATGCCCACCTAGGCGTTTTTGAGCTGTAAAGAGCATAGGCGTTTGTAAGCTGTAAAAAAAACCCAGGGCCAGTGCGTTCCTCAGCGTCAGAACTAGGCAGGAAAAAACGCGAGCGTCAAAAAACGCGCAAAAACGCGCACTAACGCGCACTAACGCGCAAAAAACGCGCACTAACGCGCGGTCGCGTTTTTAGCTCCGACGTTTTTTTTTTTTTTTTTTCAAAAAAAAAAAATATTTACAATAACATGGACAGGCGTTTTTAAGCTGTAAAAAACGCTCAAAAACGCAGCTGTAAAAACGCCAGTGGGCATGAGGCCTAAGCATTATTAAAATCACTGCTCCTGAAAAAACTGCAGTTTCTAAAAAAAAAAATTGCATTGATACATGCCTCCTGGGGCAGGACCCGGGTCCCCAAACACTTTTTAGGACAATACCTTGCATATTAGCCTTTAACCTCCCTGGCGGTATGATTCTGTCAGATTTTAGGTGCTGAAAGCGGTACCATTATTCTGCATGGAAATTTGGCGTTTTATATTGCAGGCCTGTAATTCTTAGGAATAACTCTCTTAAATCTGTCCAAACCAGAGTCTAGTAGACATCCCGGGTATGATAAAGTTCAAAAAACAAAATTATACATTATAATAAAATAAATAACTATAAAATAATTATAACAAATAATATAATAATAATAATAAAAGTGTTTTTCAGTGTTTGATGACGAATTTCCCCACAAATCGCTATCGCTTAATTCTGCGAGTGATTCTAATTTATTATCACTGTTTTCTAGCTGGTCTAAAACCACTTTTGACATAAAGGGACACTTTTTGGTTGCTACGGACAATCTCCAGTTTCTAGGCAGAAAGAAAAGTTTTTATTATATAAAAGTGCATGCAGGACACTGGGCAGACCACTGGGGACAATGGGGGTGTGTAATTATTACATACAGTACTGTAATCTGTAAGATTACAGTGTACTGTATGTATACTGTGTTTTAACTTTTTTGAATTTGGCGCCGATCTCCGTCCCCGTGCGTCGTAACGTCGCAGGGAACGGAGCTCGGCGGCACTCGGAAGTCTGTGAATCGAGCGAGGAGACAGCTCGATCACACAGCGGGGAGGCATCGCAGGATCCAGGGGACAAGGTAAGTAACTCTGCCTGGATCACTGCGATGCAGCCCGAGTCTGGCTCGGGGTTACCGCTTTTGGTGCTGAAATTTAACCCCGAGCCAGACTCGGGAATACCGCTAGGAAGGTTAAAATTCGCACTTTTGATTTCTCACGTTCGAGTCCCATAGACTTTAACGGTGTTCAAATGTTCGCGTAAACTTTTGGTCTGTTCGCATGTTCTGGATGCGAACCAAACCCGGGGGGTGTTCGGCTCATCCCTAGTGCACAGTAAAAAAGAAGATGCAAAGTATACATAGCAAGTTGTGCAGTGCACTTAGCAAATAAAACCAGATGCTAAGATCACCTTCCAGGATGCAGCCAATTCATAGACATAATAACACTGTGGCACTCTGTAGCATCCATACACATAGAATTATAACAGGTACCAAGAATTACACTTATAGGTGTATTTATTAAAAAAACTAAACACAAAATAATAATATAAAAAACGAAGGGCTATGTGTCCCGTGAAACTGAATGTACATTTATTCTGTAAGAATGGGGGTAAAAATAAAGTACATCTAAAGGCAAAAAACGTTTTTTTCGTTTTGAATAAGTAAAGAAGGGTTATAACCCCTGTAAATTTTATTTTTGCCATCTGTGTCTCATTGGGGAGATTTTCCTTCATTACCTAATCTACCTCCACGAGATGGAGCTGCTGATCATAGAAAACAAATACATATTTACTGTGTATATCAGCTCTATCTAGTGGCCATAATGTGGTGTTTTCTTGATTCACTCTATTCTATAAGAATAATAACATTCTACCTGGAGAGAAAATAGTCTACTAACATTCAATTTTGTATTGGTTTACACTGAAAATACTGTACATGCAGTTTCAGAGTATGAAAACCCCTGCCATTTTTTTTATTAATAAATACACCCCTATATATACAGTACAAGTAAAATACATATTAACACACCTACAGTATAAAATCATCTCAGAACTGTCTTGCAAAATGCAGGTTGCCTTGTACTAAGCAGAAAAGAGGTCTGGGTCAGGTCTCTGGTCAATGAAAGAAATTAAAGGAAATCTGTATATCATGCAGAGAGACAGGATAAGAAGGAATAATAAACTGGGTGACTCCCTGTATTTTAGGGTGAGTTAACATGGCTGTAACATTAAACTTGACATTTTCCTTGTGGATGTGAATCTTCTCTTCTGGGGCACTAGTTCTCTTCTGGGGCACAAGGTGGTGCTACGCATATAGAAAGTATATGATCTGCAACACTAAAAGGAAAAAAACATCAAAAAGATGTTGAGATAAACAGGTATACATAACTACCTTCATTTGTTTCATATATATATATATATATATATATATATATATATATATATATATATATATATATATAAATCCATATAACCATGTGTAGCACTACCCCCAGTTTAGAGGGCTGCTGGTATTATTTTGGGCCTGTACCTTACTGCTGTCAACCCCCAGGAAACTGGCTCTGACCCTCCACTGGCACAGCGGTTAAGGAAAATTAGGTTAACAGAAATGCATTTACATACGCAGGGCCCTGCAAAGTCAAAATTATGCACAGTGTAAACAATACTGAGATACACAAATCTTATACACTCTATACACTCTTATACACTCTAAATGTCTTTAAAGGAACTACGCTTGCAAGCTTCCCCCTCGTGGGCAATATGGCGCCCAAACAATGTCTCCGTGAGTTACAGTCAAGCCTGACTATTTCACACACACAGTTACTCCAATAGAAGGGATCTTCGCTAGCCTCATTGGTGCCCTTTTTATATTTGCAATCCAAGGAATATCAACAGTTAGATGTAATCCTGCTATAGTTTAGGACCTATAGTCACAGGCAATAAGACGCCCAACTTTAACTGCGCAACACACTGCTGTAATGGCGGTGGGCCCTATGCAAGGGGTCTCGGGCCTAGCAAACAGTTAAGAATCCTGAGCAAGTGCTCTCTCACCCGACTGGACCAATCCGTTTAACCGATCCCTCTGCTAGGCTCCAGCACACGATCTCCCGGTCACCCGTAGTCTCCGATCTTCCAGACAACCGAAAGGGAATTTGAAGGTGAGTCGACTCTTGGATGCTCCGAGATGTCAGCAGGCTCTCTGGATAAAGGCTCTCTCCCTCTCTGGCAAGCAGACTTTTCCAGGTTCGGTAGGCCCAGACTCTCCGGCCTAGACCAGCACGACAGGCCCCAACACAGGTTCCAACTTGCTGCACAGGTGATGTCCAAAGAGACCGCGGGTTGCTCCTCCTCCCCTTAAATAACCAATCCCCAGCAGACCTTGCACCGGGCAATGCCCGATGGGTGTACAGTTGCACTGTGGGTACAGTAGTCTGTGTAGTATCCACGCCATTAGAGTCCAATTCTCCCTGTACCACAAATCCCACTATGCACTTTTCTACTCATAGTCAAACAGTAGTCAACGTATTATCCAATAGAGAACCAGGGGGGATCCGATTTCACTTGATGAAATATAGTCTCTATGAACACCATAAAGTGACACACCGCTACACATGAATGATTTCAATTTTATCATGAATGACACACCAACTTTGCTGTTTATTTATTCCGTGTCGTAAGTCTCCCCTGCATTCATGCTGCTGGACCATATAGCATTTGAATAATCTGTTATGGTGGTACTTTCAACCTTATTTCTGTAGCCAGGGTCCTGAGGCTACACAAAGTAAAAATCCAAAACTAAATTAGACTCTATAACACACCCACTGCCTATCTTAGGTTGAAAGAACCTGCAAACAGTAGAGAATACCATAGTATCTAATATTTGATTAATATCCTAAAAAGTCACATTGTTTTAGGTGATGGGTTTTATCTATATTTGCTATTTCTGTAGGTTGCAGAAAAGTGGAAAATTGTTTAAAATAGTGCACTAGCAGTAGTAAAATGCAAAACACTGTTTGTTTTTTGAAGGTTTCAATACATGGAGAGACATGGATAAAGGCAGACTGAAGAATCTTTCAAACATATCTCTGCGACAACTATGGAAGGTCAATGACTACTGAATGTCATTGAACTGACTTGTCACATATGGACACCGACCCATGGGGATATTTCCAACCTGTATGTCCTAATTGACTTTAGAAATGGTTATTTGATGTGTTGCAGATTGCAAGTCAATAGCAGAGCACATTGGTTAACCTTATCTGGAACCTGAGCTAAGCTGTACATGTATTATTAAGGAACAATAACCAGCACCACCAAAAGTCACCTGTCATGTTACAGAACATCAAGTAGTGAAAGGGACAAGGCCATATTATCTATGAAAAAGGTCATAGGCACTTGAAATGCAACTCCTAAATTCCTGAAAGACATACCGGTACTTTATCAAGCTGATGAAATTAGATGGATCATGGGCAAGCAGAGGGTCATATAAATGGTATGCAATATTCCCCTTTAGCTTCTTGTTTACAACAGGCTATGCACTAGTGAAGCATATTCAGCATCATGACTGTAATGCAAGTATAGACATGTGTAAATTTGATTATTTAAATAATTTTGTTGAGTTAAATTCGTTAAACTAATTTACTGTAATTCTTTATCGGAATTTGTTTTGTTTATTCGTTTTCAAAATCGATTCAAATCGGTATTCAAATTAGCATTAGAATTCAAATTTATTCTATTCAAAATTTGAATTTCGGACAGTTATATTTTATTTTATTCCATTCCATTCTATTCTATTCTATTGTTTTGTTTTTTTTGTTCTATCCTATTCTTTTCTATTCTCTTATTTTCCATTCTTTTCTTTTCTATTCTTTTCTAATCTATTCAGCCCAATTTTTTGTTATAATGTGAAAGATGATGTAACGCAGAGTAAATAGATACGTAACATGTCATGCTTTGAAATTGCGCTCACTCGTGGAATGGCGACAAACTAGGGTACCTAAAAATTATAATAGGCAACGCTTTAAAAATTTTTTAACCGTTACCAAGTTAGAGTTACAGAGGAGGGCTGCTAGAATGATTGCTCTCACTCTAATGCTGCGTACACACGATCAATTTTCTCAACGGTGAAAACACCGTCGAGAAAATCGACGGGAAAAACGAGGGAACGGCTTGGTCCCCTACACACGTCCGTTTTTCCCGACATTTTTTTTTTGGTCCAGAAAAACGACCGTGTGTGGGCTCCGCGGCAGTGTTTCCCTATGGGAAAACTGCCGCGGAAAAAAACGACGGGAATCACGACGAGAAAAATTAGAGCATGTTCTAATTTTTCTCGTCGTGATTAATGCCGTTTTTCCCGTCGAGAAAAACGACAAAAAGCCCACAGACGATCGTTTTTCTCGTCCAAAGGAAAAAATGTCATTTTTCTCGACGGAAAAAACGGTCGTGTGTACGCGGCGTAACAATCGCAGCAATACCTCACATGTGTGATTTGAATCCCGTTTACATTTGCGGGTGCGACTTACGTATGCTGTGCGAGCACGCGGGGACAGGTCCACTTTAAATTAATTTAAATTTTATTTTTTACATTGTCCCTTTAAAAAATAAAATAAAATCTGATCACTTTTATTAATGTTACAAGGAATGTAAACATCCCTTGTGACAGTAATAGGCAGTGACAGGTACTCTTTATGGAGAGAGCGGGGGTCTAAAATACCCCAAATCCCTCCTTTGCACTTAAAAGTATTCAGATCGCCAAAAACTGTGATTCTGAATACTGTCATTTTTTTTAAAATCTGTGCCATTGGCAACAGAGTAAACCAGAAGTGACGTTGTGACATTACTTCCCGGATTTTACATCGGAGACCCGATCAGCGCTAAATCCGGCTTTAAATGGGTCTCAGCCTAGCCGGCAGAAGCACCGGCTGGTGGCTCAGGTTTCCCGGTGGGACCAGAAGCCCGGGAAGAGTGGTGGAAGGCGGCGGGAGGGGGGGACGTACCCTCCAGCTCCTTTAGGATAACAGCCGAGCGGCATTTAGCTGCATCGGTTGTTATCACAAAAGAGCCAACCGTCCGCTCTACAAAATGGTACCGGGGGGTGATGCCTTCCAGCTGCAGGTATCACTCCGGTTTAACCCCTTCAAGCCATGAACGCAATTTTGCATACGGTCGGCGTGAAGGAGTTAATCTATTATTTTATTTTCTATTCTATTCTTTTCTATTCTACACGTTCTGCTCACCATCCACAGTAAGTAAGTATAAAGCAGAAGCACATGTCTTTAGAATCCAACGAGAGATTTTTTTGTCACAATTAAAAAACCTGTGGATCCCAATGCTGGGATCATAGGTGTGCTTGGCCTATTGCATTATGGTGTGCACCCCAAAGCTCAAACACACATGCATGTGTGTAAATATATACAGGGCAGTAGGGCAATGGACAGTGTCAGTAGGGCAGAGGTAGGTGTCAGTAGAGCAGTGGATGGTGTCAGTAGGGCAGAGATTGGTGTCAGTAGTTTATTTTTATTATTATTTTATTATACATTTAAAAAATAAAATTATTGTTTACAATATTTTTTTACAATTATTGTCTATTCCTTTTTTTTTTTATTAAAATCAGAGCCCCATTTGGGGACTTTGGTGAAATATTAGGGGTCTTAACAGTCCCCTGATGTCTCACTTTAGAGACAGGGAAAGGGAATCAGGACAAAGATTACCCAGTCACTTTCTCTGAAGCCAAGCAGCAGGGGGAATCTGTGCATCACAGGGTGATTAGGGTGTGCCCAGGCACACCTGGCCAACCATGTGCGCACGCCTATGGCTGGGATTGTTGGGAATGGGATCCACTATGTTTTTTAACTGTAACAAATAAAGCTCTAGTTGGATTCTAAAAGACATGTGACACTCCTAAATACTTAGGAATTGAAATAGACTAGCCATTCTTTACACATCAAAGCAAGGCGCTGAGGTCCCCTTGTAAGAGTCAGTAGTCCTTGCATTGGATAATGGCTACATCAAGCATGTCTCTGCTTGGTTCTTCATTTCAGCATTCAATTAGGCATCAGCATAGTTTATATGGTGCAGCATTAAAGCTGCATATTGCAAAGTAGGCTTACTTTACAAACTTTAATGATTGCTATTTGCATTTGCTCTTAACAGTTACATGGCTAAAATTGATTTCTATGTCTAATGACATGCATTATAACTTGTGAAATAAGTCTACTGTATTATTTATCCATTTACATTTCTGCTTGAGATAAATAAACTACCGTCATGCCTTTTCAAATCAAAGAGTGGGAGTAATTTACCAAAAGACACTGGGAGGCCTGATGCCACTCGGTTCACAAAATGCTGTTGTCAGTCCACAACAACAAGGCTTTAAGCCCCATACACACTATGAGTTTTCCTGCAGGTTTTTGTCTTCAGGTTTACCAAAACCATCTAATATGAGGTCACGCCTTAAAGCCGCGTACACACGATCGGTTTTACCGATGAAAACAGTCCGATGGATTTTTTTCATCGGACAAACCGATCGTGTATGGGCCCAATCGGTCTTTTTTCCATCGGTGTCAAAAATACAACATGTTTTAAATTTTTCCGATGGATAAAAAACCGATAGCAAATTCCGATCGTCTATGGGCAAGTCCATCGGTTGAAAAACCCACGCATGCTCAGAATCAAGTCGACGCATGCTCAGAAGCATTGAACTTCATTTTTCTCTGCTCATCGGAGTGTTTTACGTCGCCGCGTTTGGAACGGTCGGTTTTTTGACTGATGGTGTATAGGCAAGACTGATGGAAGTCGGCTTCATCGGTTTTCCGATGGAAAAATCCATTGGTTTAAAAACCATAGGAAATCCGATCGTGTGTACAGGGCTTAAGAGTTTCAATTCGTATGCAATCAGGCAGGTTCTTGCACTACATGGTTTTGGTAAACCTGAAGACAAAAACCTGCAGGATAGCGTGTAGGGGCTTTAGAGCTGAATGAATTTCTAGAAGATCAACAGGCATGTTTCTGTATTTGCAGAGCATTTAAAGGGATAAAACATGTGGGAAGGTGCATATATTGCAGAGATGTACTAAATGTATTTTTATTTTTTAATTTGACATTGAGGTAAATATTGGTAGAAGTTTGACTCTTTAATGACGAATACTGAACAAAGGGCCACTTTGACACCTACTTTTATGGGTTTTTTTCTTTTCTTTTCTAGGGAAAAGCTATTAGCAATATTGTTTAGATTGTGCCGTAAAGTATAGCTAAAGACAAAACTTTTTTGTTTTAGATTTGGATAGAGTGGAGACGGATTAGAACTCTTGTCAGTTTGTATTGTTGTATGTGCATCTGTTAAGGAGATGCACCCTCTCTATTTGTCCTGTTTACCATTATTATTGAAAGTAAAAGTAAAAGAAAATCCCAAATTTTAAGTTGTCCCCAGAAAAGTAATAGAGGGGAAATCTTCCAATAAGAACACTGTTCCTGTTTGTCTATGGGACAGGAAGTGAAGGGAAATCTCCACAATAGGACACAGATAGCGAAATAAAAATCTGACGGGTTATAACCCCCCCCCCTTGCTTTATCCAAAATAAAAATAAAAGTTTTGTCAATAGTTCTACTTTAATAGCTCCTGGGCCCCACCTTAGATGCTGACTACATGCGACTGGGAGCTTGGAGCATATACCCCACTGTCCCTTTATCCAAAAGGCAGCATCTTTGTAAGTCACTAAGGCATCCTATTAGACAAGCCAATTAGGGGGCGTGCCAAAGCTCTATACTGCCTTACGTCTTGTGTCGCACTGTAAGCCAATGCACCACTGGCTGCTCTCCCCAACCTGCCCCACGGCATAGTACCTGAGTATAGTCTATATTTACTAAAATCTATACACTACAAAAGTAAGCCTTTTGATGGCCTCTTTCCCAGACTTCCAAAGTTAGATTTTAAAATTAGTTTTTTTTGCCTGTGATGTGAGATGAAGAAGTTTTGCGAAATATTCCTGTGTAGTTTGCATGTTTACATAAGCAAGAAAGAAATTAGCTGAGAGAATGAGAACTAATGACTAACATATACCAAACTGAGAGGGATCAATTGTGCAGGACATTGGTATATTGGCCTAGTGTAACACATCTAGTGGCAAGTAATTAGTTATTAGTGATTTCAGAAGCTGAATCATGCATTGCTCATCAGCTTCTAGCGATTTGTTGAGTAGCACTGTATATTATTGACAGAGTCAAGAAAAAAAGCACTTTTAAGTTTGTTGCGTATGTATGTGATGACTATACAACAACCAAGAAGAAACGTGGCATTACTCATTTTATAGTGCACACACAAAAGTAAACAGGTCATACATTAAAATGGAGATTTACTGTATCATTAACCTCCCTGGCGGTATTCCCGAGTCTGGCTCGGGGTTAAATTTCAGCACCAAAAGCGGTAACCCCGAGCCAGACTCGGGCTGCGTCGCAGTGATCCAGGCAGAGTTACTCACCTTGTCCCCTGGATCCTGTGATGCCTCCCCGCTGTGTGATCGAGCCGTCATCTCGCTCGATTCACACACTGCCGAATGCCACCGAGCTCCGTTCCCTGCGACGTTACGACGCACGGGGACGGAGATCGGCGCCAAATTCAAAAAAGTTAAAACACAGTACACATACAGTACACTGTAATCTTACAGATTACAGTACTGTATGTAATAATTACACACCCCCATTGTCCCTAGTGGTCTGCCCAGTGCCCTGCATGCACTTTTATATAATAAAAACTTTTTTTTTCTGCCTGGAAACTGGAGATTGTCCATAGCAACCAAAAAGTGTCCCTTTATGTCAAAAGTGGTTTTAGACCAGCTAAAAAACAGTGATAATAAATTAGAATCACTCGCAGAATTAAGCGATAGTGATTTGTGGGGAAATTCATCATCAAACACTGAAAAACACCTTTTATTATTATTATATTATTATTTGTTATAATTATTTTATAGTTATTTTATTATAATGTATAATTTTGTTTTTTGAACTTTATCATACCCGGGATGTCTACTAGACTCCTGTTTGGACAGATTTAAGTGAGTTATTCCTAAGAATTACAGGCCTGCAATATAAAACGCCAAATTTCCATGCAGAATAATGGTACCGCTTTCAGCACCTAAAATCTGACAGAATCATACCGCCAGGGAGGTTAAAAATATCCCTGCATCAGTTTTATTTCTACTTTCTATACTACCCAGAGTACAGATGCTAACTGGAACCTGCAGGCAGTAAGTAGTGATCAAGATTCAATAACCTTCCACTGACTATTGCATTTAGAAACGTAGAAAGGAAAATATTATATGTAGATCCCCAATGCACCATTCTAGGTACAGTAAGCAACCCAAGAAAGCCTCTAGTTATCATAGGAGTTGATTTACTAAAACTGGAGAGTGCAAACTCTGGTGCAGCTATGCACGGTAGCCAATCAACTTCCAGGTTTAAGCCCCCATTCACATTGGAGCAACTTGCCATGCAATTTCACAGATCAAATCGCATGACATGTTGCATCCTTTTGCCGGAAATGGCACTGTTCAAATCGGTGCAACGGTGACTTTGTGGTGCCACATTGATTTGAAAAAGTAGTTCCTGCACTATTTTTGGCCATTTTGGGTGCGACTAGAATAGACAACTGTGCATGAAGCCACACAGACCTGAGATGCGACTTTGAAATCTTGCAATTTCAGATGATGTCGCACAATTTCAAACCCGCATGTGACAGAGGGGATCTTGTCAAAGCTTAATTGAACAAGCTGAAGTTAGAAGCTGATTGGTTACCATGCACAGATGCACCAGATTTTGCACTCTCCAGTTTTAGTAAATCAACTCCAAAGTCTACACTACTGGGGCAAGGGCTCTTATGTTTGGTCTTATGTATGAAGAACAAGTCTGTGTTTCCCCACTAGCAACCGATCAGGTTATCCTACTCCTGGAGCTACAGCAGGTTATAAAATGTATGGTCCTACTCCTGGAGCTACAGCAGGTTCTAAAATGTATGGTGGATGCTGATTGGTTGCTATCAGGGAAAGATTGATATATTAGCAGACAGTTCACACACGAGACCTAATGTGGTTGAATCACTAAAGGCAAAAAAGACAAATGGGCTGTTCACTCTCCAAGTGAATTTTCCCTTTGCACATACATTTTCCCTTCGCTTAGTAAATGAGATGAGCCTCTGCTGACTTTGATCATTCAATCACGTGTAAGCAAGAATACAGTTTTTTTTATTGCACCTAAAAGTGAATTTTCACCACAGTCACCAAAAGGGAAAATCCTTTAATAAAGGCAAAATGGCAGTTAACTTTATAAATGAACTTCAACATCTTTTGCATTGTTCAACACTATGGAAAGAATGGTTGTCATTTTAAATGTCTTCACTAAAGAAAAAAATATGTTATTGTAGAGAACCAAAATGTAAATCTATATTAAATTACATATATTCTAGCAAACAGTTTATTCATGTGCACCCTTACTCTTCATTTTATTTTGATATAAATATTGTTTTATGTACAGTATCTGTTAATCCAGATAGGCAACTATCCTGAATTGCAATATTTTATTTGCCATGCTATATAACACAATTTTCCATTAACTGCAAATAATTTTATTGATTATATTATTAACCACTTGCCGACCGCCGCACGAACATTTACAGCGACAGCATGGCACGGACAGGCAAATGGGCGTACAGGTATGTCCCTTTAAATTTGCTGCCATGAGCTCCGTGACTGTGCCCGCGGGACCCGCGGATTCGATGTCCGCCGGTGTCCCACGATCATGTTCACGGAGCTGAAGAAAGGGGAAAATGTCAGTGTAAACACATCTCCCCGTTCTTCCTAGTGACACGTCACTGATCGTCTGCTCCCTCTCATCGGGAGCAGCGATCAGTGATGTGTCACTCGTAGCAACGCCCCCTAACAGTTAGAATCACTCCCTAGGACACAATTAACCCCTTCCTAGCCCCCTAGTGGTTAACCCCTTCACTGCCAGTCACATTTACACAGTAATCAGTGCATTTTTATAGCACGGATCGCTGTATAAATGTGAATGGTCCCAAAATAGCACCAAAAGTGTCAGATGTGTCCACCATAATGTCGCAGTCACGATAAAAATCACTGATCGTCGCCATTACTAGTAAAAAAAAATAAAAAATTATAATAAAAATGCCATAAAACTATCCCTTATTTTGTAGACGTTATAACTTTTGGGCAAACCAAGCAATAAACACTTATTCCGACTTTTTTTTTTTTTTTTTTTTTACCAGAAATATGTAGAAGAATACGTATCGGCCTAGTTTTTTTATATATTTCTTTTTATATACTTTTTGGGGATATTTATTATAGCAAAAAGTAAAAAATATTGCATTTTTTTTTTCAAAATTGTCGCTCTATTTTTGTTTATAGCGCAAAAAATAAAAACTGCAGAGGTGATCAAATACCACCAAAAGAAAGCTCAGTTTGTGCGAAAAAAAGGATGTCAAATTTGTTTGGGAGCCACATCGCACGACCGCGCAATTGTCAGTTAAAGCGACGCAGTCCTGAATTGCTCTGGTCTTTGGCCAGCCAAATGGTCCAGGGATTAAGTGGTTAATAATATACAATTGCATCTACAGTCACTTTCTGTGACACTGAAGAAAATTCATTATGAATTAACAGATTACATTTAATGGAAACTCAGCAAAAGTAGATTGGCTCAGAATGGAGCTCAGTTACTGGAACTGTGCACAGCAGAATGGATGTGAAAAGTCAAGCTTCAGCAACATGTTGAAATATTGATCCACATGGGATTTACTCAGCAGAAAACTTCTGTGAAGCCTACAAGAAACTGGTTACTACAGAATGTGGTTTTCCAAGAAGTGTTTGAAGATAGCTGACAAAACTTACAGTATGTAACATGATTTTTGGTACACATAAAATGAAAAGACAATTTGTAAATAAAAAGATGCACAACCTGGAGAGTCAGATACTATTTGCTGGTTCTTCCCATATGAAGACTAAAATATTGTCTCTATTGGCCCTAGTCTGTAAAGCTTTATGTTAACCTATGAGTTACAAGTCCTATTTAATTGTTTTTTGACTATATTAAAAATAGGGATAAGCTTTCAGTTTGGTCCAAACATAGTTACGGAGTTGGTCCAAACATAGGTGAACTTTGACTATTTGGGCTTTTTCCAAGCACTGGACTTTTGATTATTTGGCAGGAGCTGAACATTATATACTGTATATTAGTGACTTTCCTTTTGCTGCTTTATATAACAGCTTCCTGATAGTGGTTGTTAAGGAAGTAGCAGGTGGTGGCACCCGCCTTTTCATTAGAAACTAGTGATTTTACCTGGTCCCATTCATTTGCTGGCCAAGAAACCCCGGCAATGTAATCTAAGGGGTAGGGACAGTACTTACTGGCATAACTGACCAAATTTGGGCAGTGCTATTCACTCAGTATGGCCATGTCAATATTTGGTCAGTGGCATCACCCAGCAGACCTCACCCCTTTGTTTATTTTTTAGCAGTAAGGACTGGGAGATGTCATTCAGTGGTGGCTGAGTGAAATGAACCTATCGTGTTGGTGGTCTGTGGGATTTTTTTTCTTTTATTAGGTCAGTAGGAGTCAACCATCATGATTGGCGTGGTTCTGCATTGCTGGATGATGCAGCAAATGATAAATTAACATCATGGGACTTTTTTGTTTAACCTCCCTGGCGGTATGATTCTGTCAGATTTTAGGTGCTGAAAGCGATACCATTATTCTGCATGGAAATTTGACGTTTTATATTGTAGGCCTGCAATTCTTAGGAATAACTCACTTAAATCTGTCCAAACAAGAGTCTAGTAGACATCCCGGGTATGATAAAGTTAAAAAAAAAACAAAATCATAAATTATAATATAATAAATAACTATAAAATAATTATAACAAATAATAATAATAAAAGTGTTTTTCAGTGTTTGCTGGCAAGTGATTCTAATTTATTATCGCTGTTTTCTAGCTGGTTTAAAACCACCTTTGATGTAAAGGGACACTTTTTGGTTGCTATGGACAATCTCCAGTTTCCAGGCAGAAAACAGTTTTTATTATATAAAAGTGCATGCAGGACACTGGGCAGACCACTAGGGACAATGGGGGTGTGTCATTATTTGATAAAGTACTGTAATCTGTAAGATTACAGTATACTGTATGTGTATTGTGTGTTTCACTTTTTGAATTTAACGCCGAACTCCGCCCCCGTGCGCCGCAACATCGCAGGGAAGGGAGCTCAACGGCACTCGGCAGTGTGGATCAAGCGAGATGACGGCTTGCACACACAGTGGGGACACATCGCAGGATCCAGGGAACAAGGTAAGTAACTTCCCCTGTATCCTGCGATGCGATCCCGAGTCTGGCTCGGGGTTACCGCTTTAGGTACTGAAATCTTACCCTAAGCCAGACTCGGGAATACCGATAGGCGGGTTAATAAAGGACATGTCAAAAACTGTAAAAAACAAAAATTGTGTTTATTTATACTTTTCACTTTTTTGTGTGAATGAGTAGCGGTATTAAAGGGGGCTTGGCTATTGTTAAAGGGGGTTTCCAGATTTTGATAAGCCCTTATCTTCATCAACATGGCCCCGCTGGCAAGGTACCCCCTCTTCATTTTGAGTGGCCTAGTATGATTTTTATTTTGTTTTTGCGTGGTGTTCCCCAGTTATTCATTTTACACCTCATCAAGAATAAGACCCGGTTCACACAGGGGCGATTCCGGACGCGACTACTGGTCGCCCCGAGTTGCCCCAAGTCGTGCTATTTTTAAAACTAATTGAAGCGAATGGAGATGTTTTAATGCACACGACTGCAATCGCTCCGACTTCAAAAAAGGTTCCTGTACTACTTCAATCTGACTTCTAGCGACCTGTAGGCAACTTGTACCATTGATTTCAATGGAAGTCGCTTAGAAGTCTGATCAGTGTTCATTTTGAAGGCAACTTTACAGGAAGATAACATACCATACATTTCTCAGGCAAACCCCTCCCTCCCCCTCCCTCCCACAGAGCTGATTCTTGTTTTATTGGCCACTGGAATGTCTCCTGTCCTGGAGGCAACTTCAGTTGTGTTGTAAATCACCACTTAGTCACTCTGTGATTCATGCTCAAGTCGTGTCTAAATCGTGTTGAAGTCATGTTGCCCCTGTGTGAACCGGCTCTAAGGGTCTGGTATGTATTTTTAGGGGGAACTTTATGCTGATTTTTACAGGATAATTTCTGATATGGATGAAGGGAATCCCCAATCACTTTGTTTACAAACAGTTTCTAGTTGCTTTCTTCTGTTATTTACTGGCAATTTTAAAGGCATTTTTCTTCTTTTTTACATGTCAGTTTTGCTTTAGTAGGTGGTATGTATCATCCAGATGTGTCACTTCAGGTTAAGGACATCCCCCAGGTATGTTATTTAAAATAATTTTGCTTTTTTAATGTTTCCCTTTAAACATTATTAACCCCCCTGGCGGTATTCCTGAGTCGGGCTCGGGGTGGAATTTCAGTACTATAAGCGGTAACCCCGAGCCAGACTCGGGCTACATTGCAGGATACAGGGAGAGTTACTTACCTTGTTCCCTGGATCCTGCGATGTGTCCCCGCAGTGTGTGCGAGCTGTCTTCTTGCTCGATTCACACACAGTGCTGCTGAGCTCCGTTCCCTGCGATGTTACGGCGCATGGGGGCGGAGATCGGCGCCAAATTCAAAAAAGTAAAAACACAATACACATACAGTATAGTGTAATCTTACAGATTACAGTACTGTATAGAAAAATTACACATCCCCTTTGTCCCTAGTGGTCTGTCCAGTGCCCTGTATGCACTTTTATATTATAAATACAGTTTTTTCTGCCTGGAATTTGGAGATTGTCCATAGCAACCAAAAAGTGTCCGTTTATGTCAAAAGTGCTTTTAGACCAGCTACAAAACAGCGATAATAAATTAGAATCACTTGCAGAATTGAGCGATAGCGATTTGTGGGGAAATTCGTCATCAAACACTAAATCTAATGACAGCGACAATTCTGCAACTGAGAAAATTTCAGTGTTTTTGATTTGATTACATTAGTGAATAATTTTTAATAATTTTTATATTATTATTTGTTATAATTATTTATAGTTATTTATTATAATATAATTTATGATTTTGTGTTTCAAATTTTATCATACCTGGGATGTCTACTAGACTCTGGTTTGGACAGATTTAAGTGAGTTATTCCTAAGAATTTCAGGCCTACAATATAAAATGCCAAATTTACATGCAAAATAATTGCACCTAAAATCAGACAGAATCATACCGCCAGGGAGGTTAAAATCACTGTGGGGTGCCAAATGGATTATTTTTTTAAATATTTTTGCTTTGGTACATACTCCTCAGGGCAATGACCAGCTATGACCCATGCAATTTGTTTGACAGTTCTTCTGCCTATTTGCTTTAAAAATAGTCATTACTGTTTTTTTTAATATTCCGTTTTCCTTTAGTAAAGTTTGGGTACCGAATTGGAACAACATTGGAGTAATGTTCACCCTCCCTAATCAAAAATCAATTCATATGGGAGTAAAGTGGAATCAAACGTGTCCCCCAAACAGTGGTCATGTTGTGAGTGGTATTAATGGCATTGTTAACTGTAATGCCACGTACAGACAATCGGACATTCCGACAACAAAACTGTGGATTTATTTCCGACGGATGTTGGCTCAAACTTGTCTTGCATGCACACGGTCACACAAATGTTGTCGGAAATTCCGAACGTCAAGAACGCGGTTAACGTACAACACGTACGACAAGCCGAGAAAAATGAAGTTCAATAGCCAATAGAAGTTCAATAGCCAGTGCGGCTCTTCTGCTTGATTCCGAGCATGTGTGTAATTTTGTGCGTCGGAATTGTGTACACACGCTCGGAATTTCCGACAACAAGACAAAATTTGAGAACCAGCTCTCAAATTTTTGTTATCGGAAATTCCGACAGCAAATGTCCGATGGAGCATACACACGGTCGGAATTTTCGACAACAAGCTCCCATCGAACATTTGTTGTCGGAAATTCAGAGTGTGTGTACGCGGCATAAGAGTGAATTTAGGTATAATGTTTAAGAACATTGGGTGATTGCTCCCCCATGAAAATTTTTAATCATTTGTTATACTTATACCATGGAATTTGAAAAAAAAATAATTTTGGTACCAGGGTCTTCTATATTCCATGTTTCCTCTGCCAGTTGTTAAATCTGGGACAAGTAACCAAGGTGGTGCTGACATAAAAAGATTTTCCTGCAATTGTACAATTTTAAGTCTTTAATTCGGTAGAAATAAATTGCATTGAAATTTTCTGTCCGGACATTTACGATTTTTTTTTCATTATGCAATTTGTACAGGGCGGTGACTTTAGTTCCCAGAAGTAAAGCTTATGCCAGTCACTATTTGAAATGATTGTAACAAAATCAGAATCCCGTCTTGCCAAATTAGGCTATTGTGAATATGTTCCAAACGTGGGTTTGTAAGGCCTTGGCACTAAGTAAATGCATGTTCTGTTGAGGCACATGTGTCATCTGATTATTGAAACACGATTCCTGCCAAGCATACAGCGCCAAGCCAAAATGGCCAGCAGACAGGTATCTTAAGTCAAAGCTATCACTTTCATAATTAAGATAAATGTGTGATTTTCATATCTTGTCCAAAGGAAGTACAGTAGAGCAATTAAACTCTATATTCATAAAAGGAAATGTATTTTTTTTGTAAAATAATACAGCTTCTCATTTCATTTGGTCGAAACTTGTAAATGTGTTAGATTGTGCCACAGGCATTCAATGTACTATCTGATGTAACAAGCATACACATGGCTTTTAAATCTGTCAGGCTTGGAGGAAAGAAAATATTTGGCTAACCCTTGTTACTTTAAGTAGGCAGCTGAACATAAATGGACAAATAATATATACAGTCTTTTCCAGTGGGCTCATAACCAAAAAGACACAGAAAAAATTAAAATTGTAATCAGTGCAGGCTAGGAACAAATAATCAATAAATGTGGACACCACACTTTAGGAACTTAAAGGTAGAGGACTGTGAAAGAACTGAAATAATGTTAACAACAGATATTTTATACCATGTTTGACCAAAAATAAAGCTGATCTACAGTCACTCCAGTAAAGTTATATTTTTGAAGCCCAGTTATTATGTGAAATGTATTCATCACCCGTGAGCCATTGTAAATTAAACCGTTTTGGAGATGGTGAGCAGACAGGTAGGGACATTTTATTGCAGAAGAGACAGTGCATGTCTCTTCTGCAATAAAAGCCTTTAGTTCCGCTTTAAGTAATAATATTACAATAATAAATGGTTTGTCCTAACTGCCACTTTTCCTGGACTGTTTGGTCTGTTAACCACTTCAGCCCCGTAGGATTTGGCTGCCAAATGACCTGGCCACTTTTTGCGATTTGGCACTGCGTCGCTTTACTGACAAATGCGCGGTCGTGCGACGTGGCTCCCAAACAAAATTGACATCCTTTTTTTCCCACAAATAGAGCTTTCTTTTAGTGGTATTTGATCACCTCTGCGACTTTTCTTTTTTGCGCTATAAACAAAAATAGAGCGACAATTTTGAAAAAAAAAGCAATATTTTTTACTTTTTGCTATAATAAATATCCCCAAAAAGTCTATAAAAAACTAATGTTTTCCTCAGTTTAGGCCGATACATATTCTTCTACATATTTTTGGTAAAAAAAAACGTGTTTATTGATTGGTTTGCGCAAAAGTTATAGCGTCTACAAAATAGGGGATAGTTTTATGGCATTTTTATTAATATTTTATTTTACTAGTAAAATCAGTGATCAGTGATTTTTATCGTGACTGCGACATTATGGCGGACACATTGGACACTTTTGACACTATTTTGGGACCATTCACATTTATACAGCGATCAGTGCTATAAAAATGCACTGCTTACTGTATAAATGTGACTGGCAGGTTAACCACTAGGGGGCTAGGAAGGGGTTAAGTGTGTCCTAGGATGTGTTCTAACTGTGTGGGGGTGGGGCTTACTGTGACACGACACTGAACGCTGCTCCCGATGAGACGGAGCAGACGATCAGTGTCCTGTCACTAGGCAGAATGAGGAGATGCCTTGTTTACACAGGCATCCCCCCTTTCTGCAGCTCCGTGACACGATCGTGGGACACCAGCGGACATCGTCACGGAGCTCACGGCAGGGGCGCGCGCACGCCCACACGGCGCCAAATTTAAAGGGACGTATATATACGCTCATTTGCCTGTCCGTGCCATTCTGCCAACGTAAATGTTCGTGCGGCGGTCGGCAAGTGGTTAAAAAGTTGAAAAATAATAGATTTACTGGCCAGATCAATAGGTGACAAAAAAAGAAAACTATGGCAGCGACTACATCTGAGAATTGGTAAGCTGCAATATAATCACTCTTTATTTCTAGGTTTTGTAGCCCTCTTTTTAGAGGGCAGTATAGCAGTGACTGGCAGGCGTTCAGGTGGCGGTACTGATGCCCTATGCTGCCTTTTTTTTTTTTTTTTTACTTTTTCTGCCAAATGGCAATCCTAAATTGCAGGACCGTGACTCAGCTGCGAGCCATGCATTTGACTTGTGGTTTAGGATGGCTTCATTAATCTCAATGGGCAACTTTGACAGGCAGTGCCACCTGTCAAACTCTGCAACCTGAGTGTAAATTGCTGCGGTTGCAAAACAAAGCATAGTGGGGACAAAGCATGTGTATAGCTCTATCAGGCTGTAATGTTAGAATTATGGTGGGTGGCAAAATTGTCCAATTGGAAGAAATACAATACTGTTACTACCCTCCTTAAGAGTGGGCGTGATGCAAAGTTAACAGAAAGAAATAAGCTTGTCACTGCATTCTGTATCATGAAAAAAATTACTCCAGCATAATTTATATATACATTTCGCCACTATTTAACTGTAGCTATGTAAAATCTAATTTATATCGAGTGATTTAGACAACTAGTAGGTACAACTACTTGTTTTGAAATAGACTCTTTATCAGACCTATGCCTGAAGTTGAATAACTGTGTACTGGTGTGCATTGACTAAGTTAGAATAACATGCCATTCATATACTTACAACTGAAAGTTAAGAGCAGATAAATGATTCATTTTTGAGTCTGTTCGTAAAGTCAAGTTTGCTGCAGAATTTTCCATTAGGCCTGGTTCACACTGGTCCGACAAACGCTCCGACATAAGGAGCTCATGTCGCATGACGTGTGAAAATCAATGTTTCCCTATGAGAGCCGTCTTAACTGGTCCGACACAAGTCGGTCCGACTTTGAAAATGCTCCCTGTACTACTTTGGTCCGACTTTGATCCTACTTCAGCCCATTGAATATCATTGAAGTCGGATCAAAGTAGGATCCTTGTCCTAACCATCCGACATTTGACATCCGACATGGTGATTACAGCAGCAGTAAAAGGAATTTATCTCACCCTGGGATTGTTTTGATTGGTCAAAGGACAAGTCAGACTAGCACAAAGTCGGATCAAAGTAGTATCCTGTTCATGAATGTCGGATGGATGTCGGACCAATGTAGGACCGATGTAGGACAGATGTCGAAGAGCAAAGTAGGATGAAAGTCGGATGAATGTCGTGTAGTATCAGTGTGAACCCAGCCTTAAGCATTAAAAAACAATGCTGAAAGAATACTAAAAAAAGATAAAGAAACAATGTCTAATACTTTATAAGGGAGAGAAAACGTACTGCAGAGTTCAAGCATTTTATTAAACCCTGGAGGTGTCTGCTAGACTTGTGTATCATTATTAACATAGTACTGTGTCATGCTTTACACAATCCACCACATTCAGTATCAGTGTGTTTATTAGGTATATTGCGGAAGGAATCCTGTGAAACAAATTAGCATCCATATTAAAATGAAGGTATTTTAATGATTGGCTGCGTGTTTTGTTGCCAAGACACCAACTGTTGTATTGGTTTCCACAGTGAAAAAAAAAAAAATGCAACGGAAGGATCATAGCTGCATGATCTAATGAAAAAAAAGTATAAACACAAATAAAAATACTTAGCGATATTATATAGTAGGCCTCCCACACTTTGTTCAGAATAGACTTGTTGCTTTTGCTAGCTTAATACTTATGCAATCCCACCAAGAGTAACAATGCTGCCAAGGGAAACATTTCCAGCATTTAATCACTGCGGCAAGAAAAGTATATATCTGCTTTATAAGAAAGGTGTGCATAAAACACAATAGTTTAACAAATTATACCTTACACAATGCCGTTAGAGATCATATTACTGCTGAATATTTCAAGGTGAACAAAAGCAATGTTATATTTTCCAGGCCCGAATTAAACAGATTGCTGAAGTTTGCTGGATAATAAACAAATGTATGATTTATAGGGAGTCATATAGGCATTGTAGTTTTCTTAAAACTCAAAATAGTGCACCACTTGGATATTTTAGCCCTGGGGAAATCCCATTAACATCTAATATTGTGTATATTTCAATGTTTATGGTTTATTAATACAACCTTCATGTTGCTATCAAAGCTTGTGCCTAAACTATAAATCTTGTTCCGTATTATTGTATTCCTTGGATTATCTTATTTTTTCCCTTCTTCCCTGAAATGTACAATTTGCCTTATGCATGTTTGCACTTATGTACCTAATTAAATATCCTACGGGCATTAATGGACCACTGTTGTGAAAAATATCAAGTGACAGATTTCAGTATTGTAGTTCTTTCCTTTCACATGATTTTATTTATAGTGTGCTATATATTTACATGCAGACCAAGATGACCAGCAAAAGTGACAAAAGTTGGGACAAATTATAACAAAGTTGGTAACTTGTTATATATAAGTTATGTTAGTATAAGCATTTTTTATTTTATTTTTGTATATATAAATGATTTAATTCTGAATACAAGTTAGGGCACTTTCACACGTACGGATCCCGTAGGTTTCCGTTCCTTTAACATCCGCTTGCTCAGCATGGATGGCTCCATTGATCCCCACTGAGCTGGTAGATGACAGACTGTGCAGGGACCGCCATGTCAGATCTCCGCTCTCCTCTATAGGGGGATCGGATGAACACGGACTGTCTGTCTGTGTTCACCCGATCCCATCCGCAGACGGATGGAAAAATAGGATTTTCCTCCGTCTGCAGAAACGGACCATAGCGGGGACTGATGAGATCGGATGTCAGCGGCTG
Organism: Rana muscosa; assembly: GCA_029206835.1. Lineage (NCBI taxonomy): Eukaryota > Metazoa > Chordata > Amphibia > Anura > Ranidae > Rana > Rana muscosa. The sequence continues at coordinate 59,086,268 of CM055122.1, read as the reverse complement.
TTCATCCCCAGACGATGTACTATGATACGAAACGCGTCGGTGAGACTCCACTATGGTCATACCTACTTTGAAAAGCGCTATTTGTTCCATACAATGTAAGTGTTCCTACTGTACCTACATTAAATTTCCATATTTTATCAGTATTACGCTATGTGCCCTCTCTTTCCTCCTATTTTTTGATCTACATCCCTCCATATTTTCCTGGAAGTATCTGGATAGCCGCTCTTTAAGAGATCATTTTACAAGGATAGAGCCTCCCCTCACTGGTTGGATTTACCTGTTAAAGCTCGGAGTTCAGCTGAGGATCCAGGTCCCAGAGGCCATTCCATATACAGCTTGTTTGACCCACTGGGTTCAAGCATTCCGGTAAGCCTCCCATATACTGGTGGCGGTCTTCTTCTCTTCACCGTGTTTTGCGTTCTTCACATGTGAATCTTTTCACTAAAGTTTGGAACTTATATTCATCACCATTCAGACATTCAGTTGTCCATGGTTGCACCTCTTTGAGTTCATTCAGAAACAGTTACTTGTTTGCTATTTTTTCCATTGGTGCATGATTTTCCAGATAATTTATTGTTTATATATTTCAGCACTGTGTTTATTCACCTACTATGTGCATCAGATCAATTTGACCTAGCGCTACACTTTTTTGTTTCATTTTGTCTTGCCATTTTGTCTATTGGTTGTGTTAGCTGCTCACCCACAGGGCAGCGCGGAATTATTCTACATACCATCCGCTGACATCCGCAATCCCATAGGAATACATGTATGTCCGTTTTTCATCCGAAAACGGAAGGATGAAAAACGAACATACGGTCCGCATGTGTGAAAGGGCCCTTAATCATTGCATGTAAAAGTGGAGAAAATGTGCATGTAAAATATAAAGGACTCATATTTAAAGCATATCTAAACCCAAAACCAAAATGTATATATTGCAGCTTGCCAGTGCCTGAATGTGGTGGCTGCATTGGTTTTCTTTTTTTTAAAGAACATTTTCAAATACTTGTTTAGGCTATCAGGTGGAAGCGATCCCCATGACTAAGCTCCGGGGGGGGGGGTGGAGTGAAACGCGTTGGGGGCATGGCCTGGCAGGAGCCCAAGCTGAGGTTGTCTCTCTCATACCACCATAGGACTCTGTGGATGTGCGGCAGCAGGGATCTTTTCTCTCTTCTTTTAGTGACTACAGGAGCTGGGACAAGCTCCATCCCTTTGCTGGCACTCTTGCAGTGGTTGCAGCATCACTCACACTACTACCATAGTGATCGATAGTGATGAGCCGAACACCCCCGGGTTCGGTTCGCACCAGAACCCGCGAACGGACCGAAAGTTCGTACGAACATTAGAACCCTATTAAATACAATGGATGCGAACGTTCGAATTCTAAAGTGCTAATTATAACAACTATTATGCATGTTATTGTCCTAAAAAGGGTTTGGGAACCCGGGTTCTGCACCAGGGGACATGTATCAATGCAAAAAGAAGTTTTAAAAACGGTCGTTTTTCGGGAGCAGTCATTTTAATGATGCATAAAGTGAAAAAAAAAAAGTCAAATATTCCTTTAAATATCGTACCTGGGGGGTGTCTAAAGTATGCCTGTGAAGTGCCACGTGTTTCCCGTGTTTAGAACTGTCCCTGCACAAAATGACACTTCTAAAGGAAAAAAAAGCCATTTAAAACTGCTTGCGGCTTTAATGTAATGTCTGGTCCCGGTAATATGGATGAAAATCTTTAAGAAAAATGGCATAGCTACCCCATGACCCCCCCCCCCCCTACCCCAGCCCATTACCAGCCCCTTTGGGTCTTGTATGGATATTAAGGGGAACCCCGCACATAAAATAAAAAAGGCCCTATATACTCTGAACAGCCGTATACAGGCGGTGCATACAAGACAGGGACTGTAGGTTTGTTCTTATGTAGAATGTGTTTGTAATTTTGAACAGGTACATTGTTGAAGTGTAGCTCCAGCCCAAAAATCTATTTTTAAACTTTTTGGAAAACATAGGTAAGGGTTATCACCCCTGTAACATTTGTTTTGCTGTCTGTGCCCCTGTTCAGAACATTTCACCTCACTTTCCGTCCCAATGACAACTGTTTTTGAAATGTGGTGTTTTTCTTGAAACAAGGATTGCTGATAAAGCATCAGTACAGAGGAGACACCTTTCTCCCATATTTATTCTTACAGGAGAGAATTTTCCTTCCTAGTGGTAGATTTCCTCTCACTTCCTGTTGTCTTCTTGCGTTTGCAAGTAGGAGTCGTTTGTAAGTTGGATGTTTGAAAGTAGGGACCTGCCGTATATACTCTGCAGAAATAGGCCCCTTAGTTGTTGGTGTTGGCACAACACTGTAAGCACTCACAGTTACTCTTGGTTGGTGCTGGAACGCCCTGCTGTCAACTATTATATCAGGAATTTTAATTGCATATAATTGTTGAACAGTGGTAGTAAAAATTGGGCCTTTGATGGTGGTGCTGGTGCCACAACACTGTAAGCCCTGACAGTTACTCTTGGTGGGTGCAGCAATGGGCCCTGCTGTGAATTATTAGATCAAGAATTGTAATTGCATGCCCCTGTTGAACAGGGGCTGAAAAATTGGGCCTTTCGTGGTGGTGGTGCTGGTGGTGGTGTTGCCACAACACTGTAAGCCCTCAGAGTTACTCTTGGTGGGTGCAGGAATGGGCCCTGCTGTGAATTATTAGATCAAGAATTGTAATTACATGCCCCTTTTGAACAGGGGCTGAAAAATTGGGCCTTTCGTGGTGGTGGTGGTGGTGGCGTTGCCACAACACTGTAAGCCCTCAGAGTTACTCTTGGTGGGTGCAGCAATGGGCCCTGCTGTGAATTATTAGATCAAGAATTGTAATTGCATGCCCCTGTTGAACAGGGGCTGAAAAATTGGGCCTTAGGCACTGGTGGCACAACACTACAACCCCTCACAGATACTGTACTTGGAGCACAGCAATGAGCCCTGTTGCAAAGTATTGCTTCAAAAATTGTAATGACACGCCCCTGTTAAACAGGGGCTGAAAAATTGGGCCTTAGGCACTGGTGCCACAACACTCCAACCCCTCACAGATACTGTACTTGGAGCACAGCAATGAGCCCTATGGCAAATTATTGCTAAAAAAATTGTAATTACACGCCCCTGTAAAACAGGGGCTGAAAAATTGGGCCTTAGCCACTGGTGGCGGCACCCATAAACAAAAATGATCTTCCAAGCTATCATCATCAATCGTATCATTGAGGACTCGGAGGAGGAGGATAGCCAGTCAACATAACAGCACAGGCACTCAGCATCAGCATCAGTCTTGAAGGGATGTGACATGTTAAAATCAATTAGTCTGTTATATCAGCATCAGGTGTGTGGTAGCTGGTGGTGATCCAAGACTGGTTCATCTTGATGAAAGTCAGTCGATCAACCGAGTCGGTGGACAGGCGCACCCTGTGATCCGTGACAAATCCTCCAGCAGCACTGAATGTGCGTTCTGAAAGAACGCTGGATGCAGGACAGGCCAGTAGCTCAATTGCATACTGTGCAAGCTCTGGCCAGTGATCCATCCTCAAGACCCAGTAAGCCAGAGGATTTTCGGTGGGGAAGGTGTCCAAGTCTGACCTTGCCCCTAGATATTCCTGCACCATGTTTATCAGACGCTGGCGATGGTTGCTGGAACCGATCATACTTTGGGGCTGCGGACTAAAGAATTGTCTGAACGCATCGGTCAGACGGCCACCTTCCCCACCGCTCCTTCTTTGACTGGCCGAAGCCTCAGCAACTCGTTGTCCAGGACCAGGAGTTTGTAACCTCCCAGTCTCTGGGAACGCGTTGCAGAGACCTTTCTGCAAGGCCTCCCGGAGTTGTCTCATCCTCTGCTCCCTCTGCGAAGGTAACATAAGGTCCGCAACCTTACCCTTGTACCGTGGATCAAGGAGAGTGGCCAGCCAGTAATGGTCCCTATCCTTGATCCGAAGAATACGAGGATCCTTCCGCAGACTTTGCAGGATCAGGGAGGCCATGCAGCGTAGGTTTGCTGAGGCATTCGCTCCGGAGTCCTCTGGGTCACTAAGGACGACATGATCCGCAGCCACCTCCTCCCAGCCACGTACAAGTCCACTGGTTTCTTGGGACTGTAAATCATCCCTAAAAGACTGCTGCTGATGATGCTGAGTGCCAGCCTCCACCTCCATGCTGACACAATCCTCCTCCTCCTCCTCCTCCTCCTCCTCTTCCTCTTCCTGTGCGATGGGTGGGACAGAAGGAACACTGTCTGGGTAAAGGGGGCCTTGAGAGGCAAGGAAGTCCTCCTCTTCCTGCCTCTGTTCTGCCTCAAGTGCCCTGTCCATTATTCCACGCAGCGTGTGCTCCAACAGGTGGACAAGAGGTACAGTGTCACTGATGCATGCACTGTCACTGCTCACCATCCTCGTGGCCTCCTCAAATGGTGCCAGGACAGTGCATGCATCCCTGATCATGCCCCACTGGCGTGGAGAAAAAAAACCAAGCTCCCCTGACCCTGTCCTGGTGCCGTAGTCGCACAGGTACTCATTGATGGCCCTCTGCTGCGTGTGCAGCCGCTGCAGCATGGCCAACGTTGAGTTCCACCTGGTGGGCATGTCACATATAAGGCGGTTCTTGGGCAGGTTCAACTCCTTTTGCAGCTCAGCCAGGCGAGCACTGGCATTATAAGATCTGCGGAAATGCACACAGACTTTCCTGGCCTGCCTCAGGACATCCTGTAAGCCCGGGTACCTGCCCAAGAACCGCTGCACCACCAGGTTAAGGACGTGAGCCACACAGGGCACATGGGTCAGTTGTCCCTGTCGGAGGGCGGAGAGGAGGTTGGTGCCATTGTCGCAAACCACCATTCCTGGCTTAAGCTGGCGTGGCGTCAACCACCTCTCGGCCTGGCCCTGCAGAGCAGACAGGACCTCTGCCCCAGTGTGGCTTCTGTCCCCCAAACACACCAGCGCAAGCACGGCATGGCATCTTTTTGCTTGCGTAGCCCCGTGAACGGCTACGGAGCACCACTGGTTCATAGGACAAACCACAGGAAGAGGCCATGGAGGAAGAAGAGGAGGGGGTGGAGGAGAGAGGTGTGTCACAACCAGTAGTAGCATTTTGGAGGCATGGCGGTGGAACAACCTCCAACACTACTGCACCTTGTCCTGCATCCTTCCCAGCTGCCAAAAGAGTGACCCAATGGGCCGTGAAAGAAAGGTAACGTCCCTGTCCATGCCTGCTGGACCATGAGTCAGCGGTAATATGCACCTTACCGCTGACCGCCCTGTCCAGCGAGGCCAAGACATTGCCTTCCACATGCCGGTAGAGAGCCGGAATAGCCTTCCGTGAGAAAAAGTGGCGTTTGGGAACCTGCCACTGAGGAACCGCACATTGCACAAACTCACGGAAGGGGGCCGAGTCTACCAACTGAAAAGGCAGCAGTTGAAGCGCAATTTAGCCAAGCTAGCATTCAACCGCTGGGCATGTGGATGGCTGGGAGTGAACTTCTTTCGACGGTCCAGCAGCTGGGGCAGGGAAATTTTGCCTGCTAGAATCGGACGTCGGTGTACTGCTAGCAGAGTGGCCGCAAGTACTTGGCTGTGACACACCTAATTCTACACCTTCATTCCTCTCAGTGCATGTTTCAGAGAGGACTGAAGTTATAGTGGGGTTGGAGATCCCAGCTGATGCGGTGCAAGGAGAGGTCCGCTTTGTTCTTTGGTGTGGGTCTTTGAGGTAGGCTTGCCAACGAGCTGCATGGCAGGTCAACATATGTCTGGTCAGGCATGTGGTACCCAAGCGGCTGATGTTTTGGCCACGCGATATACGCTTGAGACATATGTTGCAAACAGCAGCTGTGCGATCTGATGCACTAGCCTCAAAAAAGGCCCACACCAAGGAACTTTTTGAATGACGGGCAGAGGCTGCGCCCTGCACAGGCGGAGCTCTGCGGTGTGATTCCGTCGGTGTACTGCCCTTACGCTGGCCACCAAAGGGCATCCTGCCTCGTTGGAGATGTCCCTCCTCCTCATCCTCCTCCTCCTCCTCTCTCCTATTAGGCACCCACGTGGAGTCAGTGACCTCATCATCCCCTCCCTCCTCATCACTGGAGCCAATCTGGCAGTATGCTGCAGCTGCTGGAACATGACTGCCAGATTGGTGTCCTTCTTGAGCATCCCCTCTGTCTGCTCTCACGCTACTGCCTTCCTGTAGCTGGGTTTCATCATCAGACCCTTCGAAACGCTGGGCATCCTCCTGGAGCATGTACCCAACACTGTGCTCAAACAGTTCGGGGGACTCCTCAGGAGGAGGACATGGTGGGTCTAGGGAAGGAGTGACTGATGATGAGTCTGACATTGATACCAGGGAAGAGGACGCTTTGGCAGCTGTTTTGCCAGTACCCTGAGCCTGGGTGAGAGAGGATGAGGAGGAGGAGGAGGGCTTGGTCATCCACTCTACCAAGTCTTCGGCATGATGTGGCTCAACATGTCCAGCTGCCGAAAAGAAGGACAAGCGTGTCCCATGGCCATGTGCTGATGACAATGCACCGCGTCCACGACCAGCACTGTTGCCCCCAGACACAGAGCCTGCTTGCCCTCTTTTATTGCCTCCTGACTGTCTGCCTCTCCTTGTTTGCCTTCCAGACATTCTAATAGATGGCCTGCAGGGAGATGGGAAAAAAGCAATAAGGGCTACCTTCAGGTGTCCTTCTCTGTCCCTTTACTTAAGGATTTCTAAATATGGTTGAGGATTATTGCTTTTGCACAGAATAGCACAACGACAATTTCCCTGACTGTCCAAAAAACAAGGATTTCAAAGATGGTTGATGAGGAATGCTTTAGCACACTATAGCACAAGGAGAATTCCCCTCACTTTCCTTCTTTGTCCCTAGAAACAAGGACTGGCACAGTGAAAGAAACTGACACTCTCCCTACCTAGAGTTTTCTGTCCCTAGAAAAAATGTTTTTTTAAAGCACACTATAGCACAAGGAGAATTCCCCTCACTTTCTTTCTTTGTCCCTAGAAACAAGGACTGGCACAGTGAAAGAAACTGACACTCTCCCTACCTAGAGTTTTCTGTCCCTAGAAAAAATGTTTTTTTAAAGCACACTATAGCACAAGGAGAATTCCCCTCACTTTCCTTCTTTGTCCCTAGAAACAAGGACTGGCACAGTGAAAGAAACTGACACTCTCCCTACCTAGAGTTTTCTGTCCCTAGAAAAAATGTTTTTTTAAAGCACACTATAGCACAAGGAGAATTCCCCTCACTTTCCTTCTTTGTCCCTAGAAACAAGGACTCGCACAGTGAAAGAAACTGACACTCTCCCTACCTAGAGTTTTCTGTCCCTAGAAAAAATGTTTTTTTAAAGCACACTATAGCACAAGGAGAATTCCCCTCACTTTCCTTCTTTGTCCCTAGAAACAAGGACTCGCACAGTGAAAGAAACTGACACTCTCCCTACCTAGAGTTTTCTGTCCCTAGAAAAAATGTTTTTTTAAAGCACACTATAGCACAAGGAGAATTCCCCTCACTTTCCTTCTTTGTCCCTAGAAACAAGGACTGGCACAGTGAAAGAAACTGACACTCTCCCTACCTAGAGTTTTCTGTCCCTAGAAAAAATGTTTTTTTAAAGCACACTATAGCACAAGGAGAATTCCCCTCACTTTCCTTCTTTGTCCCTAGAAACAAGGACTCGCACAGTAAAACACACTGACACTCTCCCTACCTATCCTTCTCTTTCCCTAAACTAAAGGAATCCAGGTTAAGCAAGAAAGAAATAAATGTCACTGTCCCTGCCTATGCTTGTCTTTCCCTGCTCCGGAACACACTACACTAGGCCGCCGTGCTGGCGGCCTTTTATAGTGTGGGGCGTTTACTAAACACCCTCAGCAATAATTGGCCACAGGCATCCTGCCTGTGGCCAATCATTGCTCTCCTCGCTGCCGGCGCTGTGATTGGCCAAGCATGCAGGGTCACAGTGCATGCTTGGCCAATCACAGCGCCTGGATGACACTGCGATGGCGTAGTGCATTGTGGGCCGTTCGCGTCACTCGAATTTGGCGCGAACGGCCCAAATCGTTCGATCTTCGTCGAACGATCGAACAGCCGATGTTCGAGTCGAACGTATGTTCGACTCGAACACGAAGCTCATCCCTAGTGATCGAGCCTGAATGGCACACTAAACAAACCGTGAGTCACAGGTGGAAGCGATTAGGCAGCTTGTATAGCTTCCATGGATCAGATCGCTTCCACGGACCTCTGTTTTCTAGGCAACAATGTCCCACCTGTGGTCCCGGGCCCCCCATGATGGATGTCATTGGGTAGAGGAGAAGGAAGCCTAATTGCTTCAAAATATAAAAATTGGATAGACTCCCATAGACTGGCATGTGAATTGCCACCATCCCTAGTGAATCAACAAAATGGATTTACCTCAAAAGGTGGGATTTTACGGGCAATATAATAAGTTAAAAAAATATATAAAAAATATACGTTTATTACAAAAGATAGAGAATGGACAAGAACCACACAAGTGGCGAACAATTAAAAACAATTGTGCATAGAAATACATGAGCATATAAACAAGGATAAAGATAACTGCATCAGACCCCCAGAAACAATCGTTGAATAGTTCCTGGAGATGTTCAATTGCCAAGGCCAATGCGTTTCGGAAGTGTAAATTATAGTGCAATCTTCATCAGGGACAGTAGCATCTCTGAAATTGCAGAATATATTATCAATAAATAATTGCATTAAAACAACAAAGACCATGATGCATCTCTCATATTGCAGCATCAAGGTCTACAATGTATATTCAATATTTCAGCGCATAAATTAGCGCCTATAATACATTGAACAAAAATTCAAAGCAACTTACATATCCATGTATTGATTCAAGAAGAAACCAGCCCCTCCATCCGAGACATTCCACCAGGTCCACACATATCTTTCCACAGCATGGAGGAGTCCCAGAATATGATATTCAATTTAGATTGCCAAACGAGAATAGTATTAGCGCCCCAATTGACCTCCTCAGACACAACCAAGAAAGGGAGAAAAGGACAAGATACCTATTAAAAAAAAAAGGATTGGATGATGAATTACCAAAATTTGGATAATCATATCCATTCATGGGTAATATGATAAGAACCTCCCCCAAAGGGAAAAAGGGGAAAATATTAAAACCAAAACAAGGGGGGCAAATGCAAATGACAAATTAGAAAGAAAAAAATCCCCCCAAAAATAAGCCTTAGAAAGATTTTACAGAAATGTACTTTAAATTACCCCATCCAATGGGAAGAAAACATTATTTTGAGACTGTCAAAGACATCCACTTATTTGCAAGGAAATTGCTATTTAAGAGTATGTATAACAAACAGTCTAAAGCCCCGCACACACGGTCTGACTTTTTGCCAACAAACTTCATTTTGAGCAAGTTTGACAAAAAATCTGACCGTGTGTACGCTCCATCGGACAAACTTTTTTGGTTTTCATCAGACAAATGTTCGCTCTGCAAACGGACAAACTTTTTGCCAACAAAAGTCCGATGGAGCAAAGTCCGACCGTGTGTACAGAAATACATCGGACTTTTGTCCGATGGACAAATAAGCATGCCCAGAACCAATGTTTAAATCAACCAACAATAGCAGAAGTTGACCAAAGGGTGGCGGTAAAGAGCAGAAAGGAGCAGAAAAACCACGTGATGTTGGAAAAGTTTTGGGAAAGTTTGCAGAAAAGTCCTGCCGTGTGTATGCTATGGGTGTGCCCGGCCAACTCCCTTCGTACAAAAATCCACAGAAAAGTTTGTTTGAAGTCCGACCGTGTGTACGAGGCTTAAGAAGGAGGAGACTGTCGCTCCCGGTCTCAAATCCGCAAACTTTAGAGCTCTACGCAAATTAAATATGCTCCTGCAGGAGAATGAAGCATGTATGGATGTCTGGGAAGACGGTTTTGACAGTGAGGAAGATGAGGAGGAAATTGTACAGAGTAAACCACAATTAAAAACTTTCAAGAGGAAATCTAACAAATTTCCACCGCTCCAACAAAATCCAGCGTTAGATTTGTTTGTCAAACAAACAACGAAGGATATTAGAGCGATCAATAAGGAAAAGACAGTCAAAAATCTTAGTCTTGAGCAACAGATGGCTTTGAAGTCACTACAGGAAAATGTTGACATCAATATTAAGGGCTCAGACAAGGGTGGGAATATCGTACTAATGGACAACTCGATGTATGAATCGATGTGCCTCAAAATACTCAATAACCGTAATTGCTATCGCCCTATTTCTGCCTCCCTGGTGGAAATATTGAATATAAATTGTAGACCTTGAAGCTGCAATATGAGAGATGCATCATGGTCTTTGATGTTTTAATGAAATTATTCATTGATAATATATTCTGCAATTTCAGAGATGTTGCTGTCCCTGATGAAGATTGTATTATAATTTACACTTTCGAAATGCGTTGGACTTGGCAGTTGAACATCTCCAGGAACTATTCAACAATTCTTTCTGGGGGTCTGATGCAGTTATCTTTATCCTTGTTAATATGCTCATGTATTTCTATGTACAATTGTTTTTAATTGTTCGCCACTTGTGTGGTTCTTGTCCATAATCTATCTTTTTGTAATAAACTTATATTTTTTATATTTTTTTTGAACTTATTATATTGCCCGTAAAATCCCACCTTTTGAGGTAAATCCTTTTGTTTAGCCTATTTGCTTTAGTCTCGGGTGCCGCCGCACGTGTCACACACAAAATGCAAAAGAAAAATTTGTAAAAATTAAGAAATTCGAGAATTTAGAAATTGTAAAGCAGGAATGGCAGAAACTCTTTGATCACTGGATCACAGTGCCAATAGGTGCATGGATTGCTACTAAGGACTTCAATTAATGTTTTCTGGTGGAAAAAGAATAAATGGCTGCACATCCAAAGTTTCCAAAAGTGCCTTTTATTGCAGACGGTCAAAATACACCAGGGACACCAGGTGTTAGTCACGTAGATGCGTTTCACACATCTGATCTGTGCTTAACCACTTAACGACCGCTCACTGTATATATACGTCGGCAGAATGGCACCGACAGGCACAATCACGTAGAGTGTACGTGATCGCCTTTGTACAGTTGGGGGGTCCGATCGGACCCCCCTTCTATACAGTGAGCGGCCGTTTATCGTTGGGGAGCGTTCAGAGATGAGGGGGTGACCATTCGATTTCGGCCACCCCCTCGCGATCGCTCCCGGCCAATGAAAATGCTTCCTCTGCCATGTGATGTAAACACAGGCAGGAGGAAGTGATGTCATCTCCCTCGCGGCGGTCTTTTCGATTCTGGCGCCGAGGAGAGAGGAAGCAGGTTAGTGCACCAACAGTCCACTGACACGTAGGTACACATAGGCACACATTTCACCCCCCAGTCACCCCCAGATCACCCCCCAGGTCACCCCCCAGCCCCCAATCACAGTGTCACTGATTGCAGTGATCATTTATTTTACTGATCACTGCTTTTAGTGTCATCTGTGATAGTAAAAAGTTGCAGGGCAGTTAGGATTAGGCCCCTTTAGGTCCAGGGTAGCCCCCTAACCCCCCCTAATAAAGGTTTAACCCCTTGATCGCCCCCCAGGTAACCCTTTCACCCCCTAACGCCAGCGTCACTAAGCGATCGTATTTTCGATCGCTGTATTTAGTGCCGGTGGTGCCCTAGATAGCCAGTTATTTATTTTTAGTTTCACCGCAGGTTTTTAGAGCGTCAGGTACCCCCATATATTATTTTAACCCCCTGATTGCCCCTAGAGTTAACCCTTTCACCAGTGATCACCGTATAAGCGTCACTGGTGACACTGGTTACCCAGTTAATTATTTAGTTATTTAGGTAACCCGTCAGGTTTTTATATAGCGTCGGGTACCCCCATATTTAACCTAATAAAGGTTTTAACCCCCTGATTGCCCCTAGTTAACCCTTTCACCAGTGATCACCATATAAAGGTTACGGGTGACACTGGTTGGTTAGTTTGCTTTTTATAGCATCAGGGCACCCGCCATATATCACCCAATAAAGGTTTAACCCCCTGATCGCCCGGCGGGTGAGATCAATTAGGTTTTAGCGCCAGAGAGGGTCTGCGTCGCCCCAGGCAGCGTTAGGTTAGTGCCAGTAACGCTAACACCCACGCGCAAAGCATACACCTCCCTTAGTGGTATAGTATCTGATCAGATCTATACTAGCGTCCTCAGCGGTTTAGGGTTCCCAAAAATGCAGTGTTAGCGGGATCAGCCCAGATACCTGCTAGCACCTGCGTTTAGCCCCTCCGCCCAGCCCAGCCCAGCCCACCCAAGTGCAGTATCGATCGATCACTGTCACTTACCAAACACAACACACATAACTGCAGCGTTCGCAGAGACAGTCCTGATCCCTGCGACCGCTAACAGTTTTTTTTGTAGCGTTTGATATATTTGCTGACGACAGTCGGGTGCTTTTTTTCCTGTGAATCTTACTAGTGTACCCCTAAATTTAGAGCCCAAAATGGCAAGACGAAGGTACACTAGTAAAGAGGCCTACAAGATTCTGAGCATGACAGATAGTGAAGAGGAGGTCACGTATCTGTCAGATTCAGGCTCAGAATATCTTCCCGTAGAAGACAGTGACGTCAGCGGCCCCTCGTCAGATAGCTCCGACGACGAAGTTGAGGTCCCTGCTAAGGTCAGGCGTACCCGATCTCGATCTTCTGAGGTTGTTGAGGAGCAAGAACCGCAGGGCTCTCGTATCATGGAGCAGAGGAGTACTAGCGCCGCTATTCCTTCTGGTGAATTGGCAAGCACCAGCGGCCTAGTACAGCCTGGGCGTACATCCAGCACTGCAGTATCACGTGGTGACGTGGCGAGTCCCATAAGTGCAGTTCAAGCTGGCGAGGTGGCAAGCACAAGTAGTGTCCCGCTGCCACCAAGAAGACAAAGGCAGGCCCGTCGTACCCATAGTGCTCTTCCTGCAGAATTCGCCTATCCTGATTGGGTCCCCACCACTTCTGCAGAACCTGTACTTCCCCCATTCACTGCCCAACCCAGTATTCAGGTGGAAACAGCTGATTTTATGCCAATCGATTATTATTCGCTGTTTTTCACGGAAGATCTCTATAGATCTATTGTGGACCAGAGTAATTTATATGCTGGTCAATTCATCGCCGCTAATCCCCAGTTGCCTTCTATTGCCAAAGATTGGAAACCAATTACGGTTTCCGAATTTAAGACCTTTCTGGGCCTTTCCCTCAACATGGGCACACATAAATTCCCGTCATTGCGTGCTTATTGGTCCACGCACCCAATTGACCACATGCCCGTGTTCTCTGCCTCCATGCCCAGGAAACGATACGAGCAGATTTTGCGGTTCATGCACTTCAACGACAATGAACTTTGTCGTCCACGTGGGGACCCTGAATACGACCGGCTCTATAAAATTCGGCCCCTCATAAACCACTTCAACGAACGTTTTGCAGCCTTGTTTATTCCCGATCAAGCTGTCTGCGTTGATGAGTCCCTGATTAAATTTTCTGGCCGCTTGGCTTTCAAGCAGTACCTTCCCAGCAAGCGTGCCAGATACGGGGTCAAGCTCTATAAGTGCTGTGACAGGGCAACAGGCTATGTATGGAGCTTTATGGTTTATGAGGGAAAAGATAGTCAGGTTGAGCCGGTCAACTGCCCGGATTACATAGGGAGCGCTGGCAAGATAGTGTGAAACTTGGTGTCACCCTTATTCGGAAAGGGGTACCACTTGTATGTGGACAATTATTACACGAGCGTGCCACTGTTTAGTCACTTGTTTGATCATCAGATTGGAGCATGTGGCACCGTGCGACCTAATCGCCGGGGCTTTCCCCAGCGGCTTGTAGATGCCCGTCTTAGGCTGGGGGAGAGAGCCTGCGTAAAGTGTAATAACTTGCTCGCTATGAAGTGGAGGGACAATAAGAATGTTTTCCTTCTTACCTCCCTTCATGCAGACACGACAGTCCAAATTCCTACGGCGACTGGTGTTGTGGAGAAACCCCTCTGTGTCCACGAATATAACAAAAATATGGGAGGGGTGGACCTCAACGACCAGTTGATGGCGCCGTATCTAATTGACCGTAAGGCGAGACGCTGGCACAAAAGTGTCTCTATCCTTATTCCAATTGGCTTTGCTGAACGCTCATGTGCTATACAGAGCTTCAGGCGGGACGTTATCTCTTCTAAAATTCCAGAATGAGATTGTCACAGAACTCCTGTATCCAGGCGGTTCTGCACCTCACCATCCCCTACCAAATGCAGTAAGCCGGCTGCATGAGAGGCATTATACGCATCTCCTCCCGAGTACCCCTACCCAACGAGCCCCCCAAAAAAGATGTCGTGTCTGTAGCAAGCGCGGATTTAGGCGTGACACCCGTTATTATTGTCCACTCTGTCCTGACAAACCTGGTCTTTGCCTTGGTGAATGTTTTGAACGCTACCACTCAAAAGTGAAGTTTTAGCGTAGGGTACAGCATTTCACAGACTAGGACACACTTACACAGGGTCTCCCAAGATGCCATTACATTTTGAGAGACCCGAACCATTACAGTTGTTAAAGTTTAAAAAAAAAGTGTAAAAAAGAAAAAAAAAAACGTAAAAAACAAAACACAAAAAAAATATAAAAGAAAAAAACCAAAAATAGTTGTCGTTTTATTGTTCTCTCTCTCTCTCTCTCTATTTTCTCTCTATTGTTATGCTCTTTTTTACTGTATTTCATTCTGCAATGTTTTATCATGCTTGCTTTTCAGGTATGTAATTTTTTGTTTTCAGGTGCGCCATTCAACTGCAGCGCGGAATTATTTATCTTGACAGCAACAGCGTTTGCTCCCACGATACATAAAGCCGTGACTCCAGTGCTGTAGGAGGTGATTTCACCACCACAGTTAAAAAAAAAAGAGCATATATGCCGAAGCATGGGGGCAGCAGGGGCGGAGGAGCGATTTTGCTCCTAATGCCGCGTATATACGGTCGAAATTCCGACGGAGGCTTGCCCGTGGAAAAGTTTGACCGTGTGTACGCGGCATAACTTTTTTGCGGGAGGATGCCCCCATGCTTCGGCATATATATATTTTAGGCACAGGTTGCGTTAAAAAAATGTTTTATTTTTTACTAGGTTTTGTTTTGGTATTTGCTTTTGCAGGTATGGTATGGTAAGGTCTTACTGTTGTACTGTAATGTTACTTTGTTTTAATGTTAATCATCATTTGCTTAGCAGGTACGCCATTCAGTTGCATCGCGGATTTATTTATCTTGACAGCAACAGCGTTTGCTCCCACGATACATAAAGCCGTGACTCCAACGCTGTAGGAGGTGATTTCACCACCACAGTTAAAAAAAGAGCATATATGCCGAAGCATGGAGGCAGCAGGGGCGGAGGAGTGATTTTGCTCCTAATGCCGCGTATATACGGTCGAAATTCCGACGGAGGCTTGCCCGTGGAAAAGTTTGCCCGTGTGTACGCGGCATAACCTTTTATGCCGCGTACATACGGTCGAAATTCCGACGAAGGCTTGCCCGTGGAAAAGTCCGACCGTGTGTATGCGGCATAACTTTTTTGCGGGAGGATGCCCCCATGCTTCGGCATATATATATTTTAGCCACAGGTTGCGTTAAAAAAATGTTCTATTTTTTACTAGGTTTTGTTTTGGTATTTGCTTTGCAGGTATGGTATGGTAAGGTCTTACTGTTGTACTGTAAAGTTACTTTGTTTTAATGTTAACCATCATTTGCTTAGCAGGTACGCCATTCAGTTGCATCGCGGATTTATTTATCTTGACAGCAACAGCGTTTGCTCCCACGATACATAAAGCCGTGACTCCAACGCTGTAGGAGGTGATTTCACCACCACAGTTAAAAAAAGAGCATATATGCCGAAGCATGGGGGCAGCAGGGGCGGAGGAGCGATTTTGCTCCTAATGCCGCGTATATACGGTCGAAATTCCGACGGAGGCTTGCCCGTGGAAAAGTCTGACCGTGTGTACGCGGCATAACTTTTTTGCGGGAGGATGCCCCCATGCTTCGGCATATATGCCCATCATTAGAAGTGGGTGGATGAAGGGAGGTATTCTAATGGTGGGCATACCCACCGATCAATCTCTTTTTTTCGTTCAGCCAACAGGCTGCATGAAAAAAAAGATTACAATACATGTCCAACAAGGACCAGCAACGTACTGGTATGTTGCTGGACTTTGAATGTTTATACCAGAATGATGCCTCCAGGTTTAGGTATCATCTTGGTATCATTCTTTTCAGCCAGTGGCCGGCTTTCATGTAAAAGCAATTCTAGCAGATAATTAGCCTCTAGACTGCTTTTACAAGCAGTGGGAGGGAATGCCCCCCCCGGATATAAACAGCGCCATTGGGAAATTGGGAAAGCATTTTATCACACCGATCTTGGTGTGGTCAGATGCTTTGAGGGCAGAGGAAAGATCTAGGGTCTAACCCCCATTTTTTTTCAAAAAAAGAGTACCTGTCACTACTTATTGCTATCATAGGGGATATTTACATTCCCTGAGATAACAATAAAAATGATAAAAAAAAATATGGAAGGAACAGTTTAAAAATACAATAAAAAAGCAAAATAAATAATAAAAAAAAAAAAAAAAAAAAAAAGCACCGCTGTCCCCCCTGCTCTTGCGCAAAGGCGAACGCAAGCGTCGGTCTAGCGCCATATGTAAACAGCAATTGCATCATGCATGTGAGGTATCACCGCGAAGGTCAGATCGAGGGCAGTAATTTTAGCAGTAGACCTCCTCTGTAAATCTAACATGGTAACCTGTAAAGGCTTTTAAATGCTTTTAAAAATGAATGTAGTTTCTCGCCGCTGCGCGTTTGTGCGCAATTTTAAAGCATGTCGTGTTTGGTATCCATGTACTTGGCCTAAGATCATCTTTTTTATTTCATCAAACATTTGGGCAATATAGTGTTTTTTAGTGCATTAAAAATAAATAAAGTGTGTTTTTCCCCCAAAAAATGCGTTTGAAAAATCGCTGCGCAAATACTGTGTGGAAAAAAAAAATGCAACACCCACTATTTTAATCTGTAGGGCCTTTGCTTTAAAAAAATATATAATGTTTGGGGGTTCAACATAATTTTCTTGCAAAAAAAAAAATGTTTTCATGTAAACAAAAAGTGTCAGAAAGGGCTTTGTCTTCAAGTGGTTAGAAGAGTGGATGATGTGTGACATAAGCTTCCTAATGTTGTGCATAAAATGCCAGGACAGTTCAAAACCCCCCCAAATGACCCCATTTTGGAAAGTAGACACCTCAAGCTATTTGCTGAGAGACATGTTGAGCCCATTGAATATTTTTATTTTTTTTGTCCCAAGTGATTGAATAATGACAAAAAGAAAAAAAAAAAATGTACAAAAAGTTGTCACTAAATTATATATTGCTCAAACATGCCATGGTTATATGTGGAATTGCACCCCAAAATACATTCTGTTGCTTCTCCTGAGTACGGGGATACCACATGTGTGAGACATTTTGAGAGCCTAGCCGCGTACAGGACCCCGAAAACCAAGCACCGCCTTCAGGATTTCTATGGGTGTAAATTTTTGATTTCACTCCTCACTGCCTATCACAGTTTCGGAGGCCATGGAATGCCCAGATGGCACAAAACCCCCCCACATGACCCCATTTTGGAAAGTAGACACCCCAAGCTATTTGCTGAGAGGTATGTTGAGTATTTTGCAGATCTCGCTTTTTGTCACAATGTTTTAAAAATTGAAAAAAAAAAAAAAATATGTCTTTCTTCATTTTCAAAAACAAATGAGAGCTGTAAAATACTCACCATGCCTCTCGGCAAATAGCTTGGGGTGTCTACTTTCCAAAATGGGGTCATTTGTGGGGGTTTTGGGCTATCTTGGCATTTTATGGCCTTCAAAACTGTGATAGGTAGTGAGGAGTGAAATCAAAAATTTGTGCCCTTAGAAATCCTGAAGGCGGTGCTTGGTTTTCGGGGGCCCGTACGCGGCTAGGCTCTGAAAAAGTCCCACACATGTGGTATCCCCGTACTCAGGAGAAGCAGCCAAATGTATTTTGGGGTGCAACTCCACATATAACCATGGCATGTTTGAGCAGTATATCATTTAGTGACAACTTTTTGTACATTTTTTTTTTTTTTTCTTGTCATTATTCAATCACTTGGGACAAAAAAAAAAATATTCAATGGGCTCAACATGCCTCTCAGCAATTTCCTTGGGGTGTCTACTTTCCAAAATGGGGTCATTTTGGGGGGTTTTGTGCTATCTTGGCATTTTATGGCCTTCAAAACTGTGATAGGTAGTGAGGAGTGAAATCAAAAATTTATGCCCTTAGAAACCTTGAAGGCGGTGCTTGAGTTTTGCGGTCCCGTACGCGGCTAGGCTCCCAAAAAGTCCCACACATGTAGTATCCCCGTACTCAGGAGAAGCAGCAGAATGTATTTTGGGGTGTAATTTCACATATGCCCATGGCATGTGTGAGCAATATATCATTTAGTGACATCTTTGTGCAAAAAAAACAAAGTTTGTCATATTCCCGCAACTTGTGGCAAAATATAAAATATTCCATGGACTGAACATGCCTCTCAGTAAATAGCTTGGGGTGTCTACTTTCCAAAATGGGGTAATTTGGGGGGGTTTTGTGCTATTTTGGCATTTTATGGCCTTCGAAACTGTGATAGGTAGTGAGGAGTGAAATCAAAAATTTACGCCCTTAGAAATCATGAAGACGGTGCTTGGTTTTTGGGGCCCCGTACCCGGCTAGGCTCCCAAAAATTCCCACACATGTGGTATCCCCGTACTCAGGAGAAGCAGCAGAATGTATTTTGGGGTGCAATTCCACATATAACCATGGCATGTGTGAGCAATATATCATTTAGTGACAATTTTTTGTACATTTTTTCTTTTTTTTTTCTTTTTATCATTATTCAATCATTTGGGACAAAAAAAAAAAAATATTCAATGGGCTCAACATGCCTCTCAGCAAATAGCTTGGGGTGTCTACTTTCCAAAATGGGGTCATTTGGGGGGGTTTTGTGCCATCTTGGCATTTTATGGCCTTCAAAACTGTGATAGGTAGTGATAGGTAGTGAGGAGTGAAATCAAAAATTTACGCCCTTAGAAATCCTGAAGGCGGTGCTTGGTTTTTGGGGCCCCGTACCCGGCTAGGCTCCTAAAAAGTCCCACACATGTGGTATTCCCGTACTCAGGAGAAGCAGCAGAATGTATTTTGGGTTGCAATTCCACATATAACCATGGCATGTGTGAGCAATATATCATTTAGTGACAACTTTTTGTAATTTTTTTTTTTTTTTGTCATTATTCAATCACTTGGGACAAAAAATAAAAATATTCAATGGGCTCAACATGCCTCTCAGCAATTTCCTTGGGGTGTCTACTTTCCAAAATGGGGTCATTTTGGGGGGTTTTGTACTGCCCTGCCATTTTAGCACCTCAAGAAATGAGATAGGCAGTCATAAATTAAAAGCTGTGTAAATTCCAGAAAATGTACCCTAGTTTGTAGACGCTATAACTTTTGCGCAAACCAATAAATATACGCTTATTGTCATTTTTTTTACTAAAGACATGTGGCTGAATACATTTTGGCCTAAATGTATGACTACAATTGAGTTTATTCGATTTTTCTTATAACAAAAATTAGAAAATATCATTTTTTTTCAAAATTTTCGGTCTTTTTCCGTTTATATCGCAAAAAATAAAAATCGCAGAGGCAATCAAATACCATTAAAAGAAAGCTCTATTTGTGGGAAGAAAAGGACGCAAATTTCGTTTGGGTACAACATTGCATGTCCGCACAATTTACAGTTAACGCAGCGCAGTGCAAAATTCTGAATTCACCTCTGGTCCTCTAGCTACCAAATGGTCCGGGGCTTAAGTGGTTAATCATAGTTTTCTGGTGGCTACTAAGGGCACTCTTATTGGACATGCTGTGGGATATTGGGTGGGACTTAGCTCATATGTTAGAGAATTGAACAGGGGATGGCATTTGGGAAGGTTTTAACCTATAAGGCAGGATAGTACAACACCTAGTAACAGAGTAAAACTAAATCAAATGGGTGCACAGAGGACAACTGAGATTATAAAATTAAACTCCTATTCTTGAAATGTTTTACTACTGGTACTCAAACATGTTGCATAGGAATATCATTCTGTGTGGGTGCCAATATTCCTTGGTGGGAACTGAAGTAGAAGTGATACATTTTTTTTTTTTTAATTAAGGATGCATGTTTAGTCCAGACATTAAAAGTTTACTTCATAAGTTGTATTATTCATGGTCACTATGAATGCCACTAAGTAGCATATTTAAAAATGTCTGCTTTGCCTCACTAATCCTTTTGTAGCATTCTTTAATGTTTTGTTTTGTTTTTGCTTTTAAAAAAAAAAAAAAGTTCCAATATATTAAAATACTTATCTTCACATATTGCATTTAAATTTGTGCAGCTGGGCAATTAATATTCAGTTATGAATTAATGACAGCTTTCCTTAGAGTTAAAATGACAAACTATTGCATAAATTATCAGGTCATCTTTATACATGGCGCATCACATTTTAATAGATTTTGTCATGTACATAAGCTTTTCTCTTTTTATCAGGGTGATTCACTTACTCGTAATGAACATCAGCAATAAGAGTTGTTTGTGGAATGTGATCAGCTCAAGTGAATTTCATGCTCTAGAGCTGTTATGACAGAAATGTATTTTGCAATATCCCAGCATGACTTTAGAGTTAGAGGGGGTCTTGTGTCGATTCACCTCCACCACTGTGCGTGGGGGAAAGTAAGAACATGTGCATCAGTTTAGATTAATGCTGAAGTGGAATGTGATTACTGTATTTCACACTTTCATTACAAATATGAGTGCTTTATGCTTCAAAATAACGTGCAATTCATGGAGTGCATAAACATCCTCTTTAGACTGTCATTTTGCAATGTTTTTCACATTTTGCCAACGCGTGCTATCTCTACGTATATAATTTTAAAACTTTAGGAATGTAGAGATAACATGGTCTTATGGTAGACACTAATCCTTAAGTTTTGCAATGATAAACATCCCTGTGACCAATAAGTAGCCTGCCGGTGCTCAATGTGTGGCCTGCTTTGCTCCAGACCTCAAGTCAGGCCTGAAGCACAGCAGACTGTCCAACAAATATTACCTAGGAGTACAAGTACTGTAGTTACTGAGATTTACTAAACAGGCACTTACCAGCCCAGGGAATCTCCACTGTCTTCACACAACCTGACATCTTTAACACTGTCTTCAGTCCCACATCACCATTTTGGATTCCTAATCAGTCACAACCTACTTCCCACTACGAGATGCCCGGATTGGAGGAGATTGTTCCAAAGCCTCCTGTAATGTATGACATATCCCAGGAGACTGCAGATGGAGTGAGTGGTGAGGCAGTGCAGACCAATCAAATGTTACCTAGATGAGGAGGAATAAGGAAGTTGGAGCAAGTACCTTAATGGAAAAGATACTCACTACCCCCAAAAAATACTCACCAAATGTGTAAAAGGAAGAACCTAATCCTATATAATGCAATCTACAAAAGCAGAGTGAAGGTCAGTTTTATGCATTTCCTGTGGGATCTTTACGTGCAGTCACAAGTCAACCACACCTTTTTTTGTTACAAAATTCTGATATAGCTTCTTTGCCATCTTTCCATCCTTTGTGTTGGCATTAACATTGTGCATTACTAGGCCAGTTATCAACATAAACAGCTTGCATGTATTGGTGAATTGCAATCACAGCAACAGATTCTGCTTTGAGGAACTCAATCACTTTTAAAAGTGATGGAGGTCCAGCACAAAGCAATTTCATAGAATAGCAAAGCCACCACTCTAATGACCTGCCAACAGTTGAGGTAATAGAGATGAATTTACACAAGGTGTTAGAATTTGTTACATATCAGTGCTGCTATCTGTTGACAAGATATGAAACTGGAGGCATTATTTTTCATTCAGCCCTTGTGCATCTGGTCCTTTTCTGCTTTGCATACCTAGGCCAGGGATGCAAGGGTGGCACAGGAGCATCCCAAATATCATGTTGCTGACCAAGCAACCTGTATGCACTCTCTTTGTTGGTGTTGCTGAACAATTTTTTTTTTTAGTTGGGGGGGGGGAGGGGTTGGATTGGCGGCCAGCCTGTGGCTGTCTGCTTCCAGCTTCACAGTGCCTTGTGTGGCTATGATGCAGGGCCGGTGCTACCACTAGGCGGATTAGGCAGCCGCCTAGGGCGCACTGCCACCTAGGGCGCAAATGTGGCTGCTGTGTATACACCGCTCTCTGGTGTGGAGATGACACAGCCTTGTGTGTCGAGCCGGGTGTCAGTATAACAGGACAGACAAGCATGAGGAGGAGGGGAGGAGTGCGGAGACAGCGCGGTTCAGTAACTCGGGAAAGCAGAAGAATTTTGGTGGAGCCGCACTGCAGTGCATGTGTATGGGAGCGATCTGCGCTCCCCTCCTATGAACAGTACACAGAGCAGCCTGGAAGTGTCTTCCGCCCAGCTCCCGACACTTATCCTGGGCACACACATACATAAAGTCCTAGCTGGGGAGAGCCGCAGATCCTGTGTATAAGGAGACACCAGTGGAGGAAAATACAGAGACTGGTGTTTGTAAATGCCGCCCTATTACACACCACTGAGCACTGACCCCCGAGCCTTTACATTGCACTGCAGCACATCCACCCCACTGACTGCACATTGCGCTCTGTACACACTCAGCACGCCCATTACATGGCACAGTAAATAGTTCCTTCGCTTTCTGCAACTTTCATGACAGGATGATATGATACCAGCCCAGTGTTCAGTTCAGCTCTTCCTGATAACCCCGAGCTCCCTGGAATGTCCCCCCTCCCCTGGTCACAGCGCGGCAGGTTGAAAGCAGAGGATACAAGTAATAGGCGCAAAAAAAAACTACAGTGTGATATCCAATGTCTAAATTATGCAAAACAACAAGGTGCTGAGGTTGCAACACTGGTATACACAGGAAAATGTTGGTCCATTCTCTGTTAAAAGGGAAGTCCATACAAAGTGAAAATGGCAATACAAGCACTATAGGCTTCAGTGTAAACATAGGCAGTGGCGGAGGGGGTGCAGGGAAGAGAAGGACTAGTCCACAATCACGGCAGCCATCCAGGGGGAACAGAGACCATATTCCAAAATACTGTAGAAAACAAGAAAGAGAGGCGCCTCTGGGTGCAGACTGTATGGAATATTTAATGCATGTAAAATTTAAAAGTGATAACAACTCACATTTGCGAAGTAAAAACAGACAAGTATGAGTCCCATAAGGCAGGGGGCATCAGTGTAGTCCGTCAGGCAATCGCTCATGGATATGGTGTCCTCAGCGTGGAGCGATAACGTCACTGGAAGTGCAATCCAGTGACGTCATCGTCCTTCGCCTGGATCTCAGCTTGCTCCCCAAGCCACGGTTTGGCGCTCATTCTACACAGCGGACCGCGCACCATCTAGTGGCATAGGAGTATACCACTGAGGACACCATATCCATGAGCGATTGCCTGACGGACTACACTGATGCCCCCTGCCTTATGGGACTCATACATGCCTGTTTTTACTTCGCAAATGTGAGTTGTTATCACTTTTAAATTTTACATGCATTAAATATTCCATACAGTCTGCACCCAGAGGCGCCTCTCTTTCTTGTTTTCTGAACGCAGAGGATGTGGGTGAGTGATCAGTGTCCAGATACACAATGCTATTCTTGATATCAGTGCTGTGCAGGGCGGTCAGTCTGTCGGCTCTCTTTATGTTTCTTTTTTCTGCTGGTGACCAGGCTGCTGCCCACTACTTGTCCATATGGATTCTCCTGGTTACTGCTGATACTAGTGCAGCATTTCCTAGAACTGGGCTGTATTTTCCTCCACTTGCAGCATCTGAAAACAGTATTTTTCCCCTCTCCCTTCCACCAGCAGTCAGCAGCTGCAGGAAGAAAATATAGCCAATCAGTTCTAGTAAATACTGGCCCCCCCTCGAGAGGTCTGTACACACGCTGTGCCCATTATGAGGGGTCCCACCATCTATGTGCTGAGTTCCCCGGGTCTGTACACCTGCTGTGCCCATTATGAGGGGTCCCACCATCTCTGTGCTGAGTTCCCGGGTCTGTACACCCGCTGTACCCATTATGAGGAGTTCCCACCATCCCTGTGCTGAGTCCCCGGGTCTGTACATCTTCTGTGACCATTATGAGGGGTCCCACCATCTCTGTGCTGAGTTCCCGGGTCTGTACACCCGCTGTATCCGTTATGAGGGGTTCCCACCATTTCTGTACTGAGTTCCTGGGTCTGTACACCTCCTGTGCCCATTATGAGGGGTTCCCACTGATAGTCTGCACTGATGAAGGTGGCACTCCATATAGGTGTCACTCAGTGCCCATGGGCACTGATAGGTGGCACTGATGGGCCTGCACTGATCATCAGTGCCTTAAATTATCTGTGTACATATCCCCTGTACAGGGCCAGTGCTACCTATAGACAGGGTAGGCGCCGGCCTAGAGCACACATCAGTCCAGGGCGCCGTAACGATGGCCCCCACCACCTCCAGGCTCAGTGACTGACTCCACCCCCAAAATGGTAGCAATCTATAAAAAGGAGGGGTATACATGGGCAGGGAAAATGTGGTGGAGTCAGGGGTGGAGCCAAAGGGGGGCGGCAAAATGAGGTTTCGCCTAGGGTGTCAAAAATCCTTGCACCAGCCATGCTATGATGTATAAAACTGGCCAGTCAGCTGGGGTAGGAAACGGGGCACTGTAAGACAGTTGACATGGGGCAGGGAGCTTACATTGAGCCCCAATATAGTACTTCACTGTTAGAGGTTTGAACTAGTATTCTCACAAATCTGGCAGTCAGTCCACTTTCAAGGGAAAAACATACTGCAAATCAAAAAAAATTGCATATGCAATTGTGGCATATGCCATATTGTACTTTATTGTTATTAAAATTACCTTTCTTTTTCAATCTGCAGTGATGTAATTTTCAGTAAAAATTCAATGCAATATGGCAACCTGGAGGTGTTCCGTAGACGGGTGGTGTAAAGAACGCCCCCAAATATGTCAGTTCCTGCATGTGTGATTTGCTCACTGATTTTCCCAGAAGATACAAGCCAAATGTTAAGCATCATCTGCAACAAAATTTCACTCCCATTCAGAATCAGTTCTGCTCAAGACATGATCTAGCAAACAGTTATTCCTTCAGAGCAGAACTAGGATTTGTTATCAAAATTCTTGCAATGTACATTAATCACTCAGAGGGGCTTGTTTTCTTTTCTCAACAAAAGTGGAGTTACTCTTGAATAAAGGCTGCCATTACTAAACTCTTTTTTGGTAAGCTAGTAGCCAGGCCAGTCATTTTGATGCTTTTATTTTATTCAGTCTGAGTCACTGACCCAAAACAAGTATAAAGTAAAAAGTTCTGACCCTTCTGACACTCATTTACAGCATGCTTGTTCCAGCGCTGTGACCAAATCATAAAATATTACAAATGAGCTATTGTACTGGTATTTAAAAATGAATATTCTACCAGGCCTTGCATATTTTTGTAATTTAGGGCCAGTTAACAACAGGAATTGCAGATGAATGCGCTGCTCGTTCCTGTGTGATTGACATCCTGTGCAATTTGAGCCCATTCATTTTGAATAGACAAAATTGCACTGGACTTAGGGCCAGCCCTACCATGGGTCCCGCTGGGTCCATTGGACCCAGCCGGCACTTTGAGAGAAGCGGCAAATTGACGCTCAAGAAGATTTTTTTCCAGCAGTTTGGTGCGCACCTCTGGCAACAGATGTACAGCTTTCCTCCACCTGGCCCAGCAGGCGCAACAGGTCTGTCCCTTTCATAAGATCGCAGCACTCCCCCACCCCTCCCCTACCTTATTTACACAAGACGGGAAGCATGGCAAGTTCGGACAGATTGCGGGACTTTTCAAGTTGAGAAGCGAGTGATTGGTTACTAGACAGTGGGGCGGTGCCAGCAACCAATCACCTGCCTTTCCCATATAAAAGCCCCACCCTTTGTCTGGACCTGCCATGCTTCCCGTCTTGTGTAAATAAGGTATGGGAGGGGGAGTGCTACAATCTTATGGAAGGGGCAGTCTGTAATATCTGGAAGGCCCCTTTCCCACTGGGGCGTCCGCGGCGTCTGCGGTATTTTTAGCGGCACTTTACCGTCGTATTTGCGGGGGTATTCAACTGCTAGCGGGGAGCTTTTAACCCCCGCTAGCGGCCAAAAAAGGGTTAAAACCACCCGCAAAGCACCGCTGAAGCAGCACTTTGCCGGCGGTATAGCTCATCATGCTTTTTGGAACCCAAGTACTGTACTTATTTTAGTGCCTTCCGCTATTCTGAGAGTGTCATTTCAATGGGCAGGAGCCATGGAGAAGCGGTATACACACCGCTCCTTCACCGCTCCAAAGATGCTGCTAGCAGGACTTTTTTTATCGTCCTGCTAGCGCACCGCTCCAGTGTGATGTGGGGATCTGTGATGGGATGGTCTGTGATGAGGGAGTCTGTGATATGGAGTTTGTGGTTTGGAATTGAACATAATAGTATGTTATATAATTTTGCATTGACAAGGTGCTGTTGCATGTAATTCTGACTTCCTGATAACTTTAAAGTGATTATAAAGCTTTGTTTTTTTTTTGTTTTTTTTAAATAACAAACATGTCATACTTACCTCCACTGTGCAGCTCGTTTTGCTCAGTGTGGCCCAGATCCACGGCTTCTGGGGTCCCTCAGCAGCTCTCGCGGCTCCTCCCCACATAAGATAACCCCCTGGGACAGTGGTTCTCAACCTGGGGGTCGGGGCCCCCTTTAGGGGTCGAATGACAATTTGCCAGGGGTCACCGAAGCCTGCACCACTCTTTCAGTCTTTTTGCAGCTTCCCAGCAGGGCTGTTCCTGAAACCCTGGCCGCCCACTCAGCCTCTTAGCAGGCACCCGTTTAGTTCACGGCATGACTGGGGGGTAGAGACTAGATGTCAGCTGACTGGTGAGGAATGTGAAGTGGGAGGGTTTGAGGAGACCCTATCTTATGATTTTTGCATAGGTGTCACTGCTGCAAGACACCACAGAGCTGAAGACACAGTGAAGCTGGAGACACAGTGAGTAACACTACCTGTGATTAGAGTTGCCATTAAAAGTCCCCACTATAGTTCTCAGATCAGCAGATGACCTTGATCAAGAGCACCTAAGTTGGCTAATCATAACTTCCCCCAGCACTGCCACTGATCCCACCCCCCATCAAGGAGTAAGAGAAGGAATAAAAATAGAGAATACATAGAAGGTAGAGGAAAAGAGAGGGTGGAATAAGGAAAAAGGGAGAGAAAGAATAAGAGAACAAGGAAGACAGCTAGAGGGACTGATGGGGGAAAAAATAAGAAATTAGGATAGAGAGAGATAAAAGGGAAAGAAAGGAGAACAAAGAGAGTGGCATCCTAAAATGTACCATAAGGGGTTTTAATACTGTAAGAGTGGAAGGGACTCGGGGAGCGCTAAATGTCTGTGGGTTAGGGGCAAAAATTACTTGCCTTGCCGAAAATAATTTTACTGTTAGGGGTCCCCACAACTTGGGAAATTTTATCAAGGGGTCACGGCACTAGAAAGGTTGAGAACCACTGCCCTAGGAGAAGCGCTCTCCTGGGGGGTTACCTTGCAGGCATGCTCCCGAGTCATTCATTCAGTGTCCATAGCCGCTGAATGTATGACTCGGCCTCGCCCCCCGGCGCCCGCGTCATTGGATTTGATTGAAAGCAGCAGGAGCCAATGGCTGCGCTGCTATCAATCTATTCAATCAAGAGACGGGACCCTGTGGAGAGAGGGACAGTGCGTCACCACCGAGTGAATTCTACTGCTCAGGTAAGACGGGGGGAAGGGGGCTCGGGGGCCGGTGACTGCGAGGGTTTACAACCCCTTTTAATGTTAGTTTTAATTATCATGATATAAAATAATAGATGTGGGGGCCTTTTGGTGGGCGTGAATTCTTTTTGGTAAGGGCTGGACTGGACTGCACCAAAAGTAGTGCATGCAAAAAACACACTGCACCCGGATCACATGGTATTTCTGTACCATAAAATCTGGTGCAGGCAAACAGATTGCATTTTTGACCTGCATTTGAGCTGTTAACTTAACATTGACACTTGCTGCAGATCGCAACTGCGGTGCATTTTAAACGCAGTGCTGGATACACATGTGGAATAGGGGTCTGTTGCACCATGTTCTGGTGCTAATAGCCACTTATATATAAAGACCATTCCACATGTATATATCACTTTGCAGCCTTGGGTAACTACATATATGAAAAGCTTGCGCATCTGTTTTGATTTAGTATTCATTTAAATTCATAATTTTAAGTAATTTTCTTAAACATCTGAAAAGCATTGCAATTATTTTCAGAATGTAAAGAATGGTTAAATCACATCATCTCTCCACTGTTTCCATTGATTAGGCATATTTATTTAAAACACAGGGAAAAAGGGATTTTTATAACAGCTTACCTGTAAAATCCTTTTCTTGGAGTACATCACGGGACACAGAGCGACTTAGTCATTACTAATGGGTTATATAGATTACCTTCAGGTGTTGGCACTGGCCAATTCCAAACCGGAAGTACCCTCCCCTATATAAGCCCCTCCCACCCGGGAGCACCTCAGTTTTGTAGCCAAGCAATAAGTGTCCCAAAAAGAGGGGTGGGAGCTCTGTGTCTCGTGATGTACTCCAAGAAAAGGATTTTACAGGTAAGCTGTTATAAAAATCCCTTTTTCTTTTTCGTACATCACGGGACACAGAGCGACTTAGTCATTACTAATGGGACGTCCCAAAGCAATGCCAAATGAGGGGAGGGATACATAAGCTGGGCGCCATCAGGCATGAGGCTCTTTTGCGGCCTGCAACACACTGCGCCCAAAGGCGACATCCTCCTGACTTCTGACGTCTACCTGGTAGAATCTAGTAAACGTGTGTACTAAGGACCATGTTGTGGCCTTACAGTACTTGAGCCAGGGAGGCTTGGTGATGCACTGCCCATGAAGTTCCAACTGCTCTTGTGGAGTGCGCCCTAACTTTGAACGGAGGCGGTCTCCTTTTCAAGCCATAGGCTTGTATTATGACCTGTCGAATCCACTTGGCTAAAGTAGATTTTTGATGCTGCCTGACCCTTTCTGGGGCCTTCCGGCAGAACAAACAAAGTATCCGTTCTACGAATCTGAGCAGTGGCTTTAAGATAAGCTTTAACTGCTCTTACTACATCCAAAGAATGCAATAACTTTTCCTCTACCGAACTAGGTTTGGGGAAAAAGGAAGGAAGAACCACATCTTGGTTCAAATGGAACCTCGATACCACCTTAGGAAGAAGGCTGGATGAGGACGTAATACTACTCTGTCCTAATGGATAACCAGATATGGCTCCTTACAGGACAAGGTGGCTAATTCCGATACTCTTTTAGCCGAACAAATGGCTACTAAGAAAATCAATTTCCTGGTGAAAAGAACCAAGAAAATGTGCCGCAATGGTTCAAATGGTTGTTTCTGTAGAACCGACAGAACCAGGTTTAAGTCCCATGGACATATGGGAATACTAACCGGAGGGCTAATACGCATCACTCCTTGTATGAAAGCTTTGATTAATGAATGCAAAGCCAAGGGCCTTTGAAAAAAAAATATTGACAAGGCCGTCTGACCCTTGATAGTACTCAAGGCAAGCTTCCTATGTACAGCCCACTGTAGGAAGTCCAGAATCCTACCTATTACGTACTTACGTGGATGCCATTTCCTGGCCTCACCCCACGTGATGTACGCCTTCTAGATCCTATAATAGATCTGCCTGGATACCGGCTTCCTGGCATTGATCATGGTAGCTACCACAGGATTAGAGAGCCCTCTCTTTTTTAGAATGTGGGCTTCTATAGCCAGGCCGTCAACCTAGGGCTGGTAAGGAAGGGTAGTATATCGGTCCTTGCGAAAGCAGGTCCGGACGATGTGGGAGGGTCCAAGGACTTCCCACTGACATTTTTACAATCTCCGCGTACCATGCCCTTCGGGGCCACGCTGGAGCCACCAGAATCACTGGTTTCTTTTCTACCCTGATTCTGCGGATTAATCGCGGTGGGAATGCATATATCAGCTTGAACTGATCCCAAGGGAACACTAGGGCATCCGAACCGCAAGCTAGGGGATCCTTTGTGCGAGACACAAATCTGTCCACCTTTGCGTTGAATCTGGATGCTAGCAGATCTACATCCGGTGTTCCCCACCGCTGGCATATTGCCTGGAAAACCTCGGGGTGAAGAGACCATTCCCCCGGGCATAATTGCTGGCGACTTAAAAAAGTCCGCTCTCCAATTTTCCACTCCTGGGATGAAAACCGCGGATATGGCTGTGACATACCTTTCTGCCCATTCCAGGATGCATTTCGCTTCCCTCTGGGCTGCACGACTCCTGGTGCCACCCTGGAGATTGATATATGCCACTGCTGTGGCATTGTCTGATTGAATTCTGACAGGTGACCCTTGGAGTTTGGATGTCCATGCTACTAGGGCATACCGGGCTGCTCGTATCTCTAAGAGATTGGTGGGCAGGGCCTTCTCTGCTTCTGACCACTTGCCCTGGAGAGACCATTGCTCCAGTACTGCCCCCCAGCCTATGAGGCTGGCAACTGTAGTGACCACCTTCCAAGAAACCGGACTGAAGGGTTTCCCTTCCCAGATTCTGGGGCACCAACCACCAATGGAGGCTCTTGCGAACGGAAGGGGACAGGGACATTGGTAAGTCTAAAGCCTGAACTTTTTTGTTCCAGGCTGACAGTATGGCCCTCTGCAAGTTCCTTGAATGGAATTGACCGTAGGGTACCGCTTCAAATGAAGCCACCATTTTTCCCAGCAGCCTTATACACAGGCGTATGGATGGTTTTTCTTTTTTGTACCCACTAAGTGGGTCAAATCTTTCAAAGACGACACCTTCTCTGGAGGTAAGAAAATCTTTCTCTGATTTGAATCCAGTCTTAGCCCCCAAGTATTCCAGGCTTTTGACTGGTTTTAGGGCTGACTTGTCTCGGTTGATAATGCAACCGTGAGATTCCAGATACTTGATTATCTTGTGAACGACCACTTCTAGTTTTTTTCACTGAGTGGTCTATCAGCAACAAGTCGTCTAGATATGCCATTATCGTTACACCTTGTGTTCCTAGTTTGGCCAATCGTAGGGCCAGAATTTTTGTGAACACTCGTGGTGCCGTGGCCAGACCGAAAGGTAAGGCTCTGAACTGAAAATGGCGCCCTTCTACTGCAAGGCGTAGAAATTTCTGGTGGGCCGGACAGATGGGAATATGCAAATAAGCATCCCTTATGTCGATCGAGGCTAACCATTCCTGCCCTTGTAGGGCGGTGGCCACCGATCGGATCGACTCCATCCGAAAAAAGTCCTGATATGTAGGAACTTGTTTAGCCCTTTTATATTCAATATGGGCCTCATGTCCCCATTTGGTTTGGGGACTGTGACAAGGTTCGAGTAAAACCCAAACCCGTTTTCTTTCAAGGGAACCTTCATGATTACCCTTGGGGCAATAGTTGCTCTAGTGCCAGAAGGAGGGATCCACTCTTCTGGGGATCGCTTGGCACGTTTGACCTTATAAAATGGGCAGGAGGAATGTCTTTTAACTCCAGCCTGTATCCCAGACTTACTGCGGGGATCACCCATCTCTGATGGTGTCCCGCCAGGTCTCTGTGAACAACTGAAGTCTTCCCCTCACCCGACTGAGTGGGGGCAACCCTCCTGTGATTGTCCCTGATTTCTGCCCCCTGGATTTGACCGCGGAGGCCGTCGGAACTGTTTCACAGCCGATGTGCCAGGGACTGGAGAAGTAGGCCTCTTAAAAGAAGGACTTCTACCCTTGTTCTTAACCGGTAAGAGTGAACTTTTACCGGCAGAAATTTTCTGGATATATTTGTCCAGATCTTCTCCAAATAAGCGTTCTCCATGAAATGGGAAGCTAACCAGCAGTTTTTTACAGGGAGCTTCAGCAGACCAAGTTTTGAGCCACAGAAGCCTACGCATATTTACTATAGACAGCGTAAAGCGGGAGGCCTGTTGGATTGTATCCTTTATGGCGTCCACCGCAAAACACAAGGCTCTAGGCAGGTCAGCTAGTGCAAGAGCCTGCTGATCTGGTAAGTCCCTTAAGACTTGTTTCAACTGATCTTTCACTGCTTGGCAGACTCCAATCGCTGCTACCGCAGGTTGTGTCACCATGCTTGCTGTAGAGAAAGCAGATTTTAGTAAAGACTCCAATTTTTTATCTATTGGGTCTTTGACGTTGGAACATTATCTACTGGACATGTCAGTGATTTGTTAACAGAAGAGATGGCTGCGTCCACTGTAGGGACCCTCCATTTTTTTATGAACTTATCCTCCATGGGATAGATCACCGGAAATCTCTTGGGGGGAGCAAATATTTTATCAGGATGCTCCCAATCCTGGTAAATAAGCCCTTCTAATAAAGGGTGGATTGGGAAGGAACAGACAGCCTGGGGAGCTTTTAGCGACCCCAGCGAGGAAACCGTAGTGGATGGTGGTTCCGCCAGAGGCATTTTAAATGCTGATCGGACCATATTAGTCAGAGACTGAACCCATAATCTTTCAGCCTGAGATGCTGAGAAAGGTTCTTCCACTGTTGATTCCTCCATAACTGAATCAACCTCATCCTGATCCCCTTCAGGTAGGTCGATCTCTGGGACTGTTCCTCCACTAACAGGCACTCTGAAGGAGGAGACGGAGATCGGACGCGCTTTTCCTGAGACAGGGAAGCAGCGATCAATGCTGTTAATCTCTCTTCCAATCCTCCCAGAGTTGAGGATAAAACCTCCTCTGTTATATATACAGGAGCAGGTGGACTGGGGACAGCCGCAGCACCAGGCATTCCTGCGGGGTTTCTACGGCTACTGACCTCTGAATTCTCAGGGGAGATTGGTGCAGTACAAGCATGCCCAATATCCTCAGAGCCCGATGGAGACCCCTTTGGCTTCCTGGAAGATCTATTTCCGGAGCGTCTGGACGACATATCCTTTAAGCACAAAGCTGAGGTATACACCAATTTTGCTGGTAATAATCTAACACAGGTGCTGCTATATACCAGCTGGTGTCCACTAAAGTGCCTTTCTATGGGGATGCCTGCATCAACCGCCTCTGTG
Organism: Rana muscosa; assembly: GCA_029206835.1. Taxonomy (NCBI): domain Eukaryota; kingdom Metazoa; phylum Chordata; class Amphibia; order Anura; family Ranidae; genus Rana; species Rana muscosa. Next base: position 59,053,050 of record CM055122.1, on the reverse strand, counting down.
TGCCACTGTTTGTTGCTAGCTCTGTTTGCATCCAGCTGACACTTGTACTGTGTCTTTTAACTATGCTGGGACGCCCGCACATGCGCAGAAGCGCCGCGGCACGCATCGAGCGTCATCCACCCGCCCCGCCCCTTTTTTTCATAGGAGGCGCATGCACGCGCGCGCGCCCGTGCGCCATTGGCGCCCTTTTCAAAATCAAACAGGGGACTAGGAGCCAGGGCCCTTTTTGCCGGAGGGCCTGTGCGGTGGATGAGCGCAGCAACAGGGCAGAGGAAGTGGATTCCCACAGAGAAACTTACCAGCTGCCTGGATCTTTTGACTTGAGAAAACCAAAGATCCACATGACAAGAAAAATGGACTACAGCGGCCTCTAGTGGTTTAACACAGGTACCGCGGTCCCTTTTTTTTTTTTTTTTTCTTGACTACTATTAAAATTTTACATTTTCAGTAGTTACAGGCAAACACAGATATTTAGCGGGAATACCGTTAGGTAACAGACAGAAAGACAAATTAGGCTTGGGGGTCCCCCAATAGAACCAAGTTCCTGGGGGCCCCCACTTACCTGATCCCCGCCGCAGGACTTTGTTTGGTCCACAGAAGTCCAAACTTCACCTATCACGGCAGGCATTGTAATTAAACCTTCAGGGACCGGGTTCCCAAGGATTCCACTCCCCTGGACCTGTATAGCACCCTGCACAGACAACATCTTGGTCGTGGGTATGACCAGAGCTCTGGATCCCAGGGTCCAGCCCTCCTAAGAGAAGCATTACAGGCAAAACCTTGCTCTTCTGCTGCAAGGCCCGGGTACCGACCGTTTAGCTATGAAGCTTTTTTGGTGGGATCCGGAACAGCTTACTAAGGCCCAAAAGAACCTGTACGCAAGCCCAGTGAAAACACATGTTACTCTTTGGCCAACACCTTAGACACTGGCAAAAAACTGAGGTGCTCCCGGGTGGGAGGGGCTTATATAGGGGAGGGTACTTCCGGTTTGGAATTGGCCAGTGCCAACACCTGAAGGTAATCTATATAACCCATTAGTAATGACTAAGTCGCTCTGTGTCCCGTGATGTACGAAAAAGAAATGGAAATTTATTCTTAACAGTTCATGAATATTCACACATATATGAACACTCTGATAGATAGTTAAAGTAGTTTGTCATGATGCTGTCATTGTTTACTTGTTCATTATATACGTATTCATTGATTATTTTTCATTTTATAACAAATTATTTTCCTGCTATAGAAAAGAAAATTTTCAGCATAGGACCGTGTCTCATAAGGTAAAAACCTGCGCGCTACTATGTTCTAATTTTTAAGCAAATGAGAACCATCAGCCTCCAGTGAATATAGTGAAAATAAACTCAGGAAAAAAAAAAATATAGTACATGTATAGTGACCGTGAATTAGCTGCAACCACTTAGTAGTGTACTCAAACACTGCGTAATAAATGTAAAAGAAAAAAATGAGAATGGTGCGCTTATTCAATAATGTGCCATAAAGTAATATACTCAAAGAATGAATATGATGACTGATGAGTATCCAAACATACAAATAAATAAATGTGAATAAAAGTCCAACTAAAGCCCAATGGTAGGAGTCAGTTTATATAAAGGTAAAAATCTCATAGGGAATACTTGATAGAAGAAAAAACAGATAAAACATCAATCCAAACATCGACTGTTAAATTTATGAATTGGCCGCTCACCTCCAACAATGACCCAAGGGTCAAACTAGGCTCATCAGATAGTCAGATAAGGAATCCTGCTGATGGATCTGTAAAGGCATCCAGGTCCCAGGCGAAGACGAAGAACTACGTCCAAAACTTGGCATCAAAACATCTTGGGTAATTCCATATATAGAGTAAACAGCTCGCTCCATAGTGCAATATTGCCAAATGAAAAGTAAATTTATTTAGTAAAAGAAACTGCTACATCAAGTAAGGGTAAAAACCGCAGTAAAAAGCAATAGGAGTATACACACTCGCCTCCTCACCGTACTTCCGTAAAACACCACCGGAACTGACGTCACATGGCTCCACCCGACGTGTTGCGTCACTGGTTATGTGACTTTCTCAGGGATAGGAGCTAAGTGACAAGCGCCGGGCATTTATACCCCCTCTAACCAATGGGTTTTCCCTTAGTGAGAGGTGAGTCATCAGTTCATCTGTGTCCAATGTAGTTAATTGGCCAATAAGAAAAAACACGATGGATGGCCGGAGCCGCGTGCCGTCACTCCCATGCATGCGCGCTGGAGCCGTCAGTCACGGCACTTGCGAGTGAAGAAATGGCACAGAGGGCCGTTTGTACACAAAGCATGCACCGATTACATCATCGGCGCAGTGTACAGCAAATATCTCCTAAACGGCGCACATTTAGGAGATATTTCCACTACCCATAGGTACGCCTTATTCTAGGCTTACCTATAGGTAAAAGTCACAATCAGAGGTTTACAACCACTTGAAGAAGTGTTTCATAACAAACTATATCACAGTATAGCCATAACAAGCTATCCCCATATTGACTGGGCAATGAAGGAGTAGTAGCTCATTTATGTGTCATTTATGCTACCCACTCTGTTCTCTGCACCTCTTAGTATCTTCCTTATCAAGACACATAAACTAAAACAGAGTTGACTGGTTCAGAATGCAGGCCTACCTTTACAAGAGTAAGTTTTGTTCTGTAAGGGAATACAAGAGGTTGATAAAGTGAACCCTGTCAGAAATTTGTAAATGCAAATAAAAACTTCCCCCTGTAACAAAGAAAAATAGTTATCTATCCAGTCACCTATGTTGCTGCTCTCTTCTGGAAGAATCACTGGCTAGAAAATAAACACTTCTGGGAGTGTCAATCTCCAGTGTCTGCTGCAGTACCCATTTTTTCTCTCCTGCTAACCCCCTACTGTGTCCTCTAGTGAAGTGAAAGTCTCACAGGGGGGAACCACTGAGTGCTGTGAGGGACAGGGGAAGTCAACTCTCTTGGAATGATCAACCTTAGAAAGAATCTTCAGAAAGAAACTCTGCTATTCTTCATTGGAGCCACCGGGTTTTTTACTTTTTTTTGCACTTTTAAATTGCTGATGAGGTTGCTTTACTATAGGAGTTGGCAACCTTTCAGAGGTTGAGATCTATCTGGACAACATAGAGAAAAGCAAAGATGCCTGGGGGAGGGGAGAAGGGGGGGGGGGGCGGGGGTTGGGGGGGGGATGTGTGCAGGGTCTACTACGCAGCACCCTTAAAAAAAAGTGTCCTCTGTCCCCTTCACATCACCCTCCCACTGTAGTGTCCTCTGTCCTCCTCCCCCCCACAGTAGTGTTCTGTACCCCCCCCCCAATGCAGTGCCCTCTGCACCCTTCACATCACCCTTCCCCTCACTGTAGTGTCCTATACCCCCCAATGCTGGGACCTTTGGCCCTTCACATCACCACCCTCCCCCACTGTACTGTCCACTGCCCCCTTCCTCCCCCCAGTAGTGTCCTGTACCCCCCTAAAACAGTGTTGTCTGACCTTCTTCACATCAAGCCCCTCCCCCATATTGTTCTCTGTCCCCCCTCCAACAGTGTACAACCCCCCCCCCCCGCCATACACACAGCGCTGTGTTGGTAGCACTTACCTGCCAGCGTGTGTTGATCAGAGTGGAGATCAGGAGAAGCATAGTGCTGGGTGAGAGGCGGGACCGTCTAGTAACCATTCACTGAACGGCTCTCGCCTCCCGCTCTCCGCTCTGCAGTTAACAGGAGAGCAGCGGAGGTTGGGGGAGGCAGATCTGTGGTCACAATCCACCTCTCCCACCCCCCTGCGCGGTTGACCGAACGATCGTAATTCGATGGCTTGCCAACCACTGCTTCAAGATATGTATTCATTAGTCATGAAATGTATTTAGAAATGGAACTAGTGTACATAACTGCATTCATTTGTATTTTTGTAGTTGCCTGAATTTTAGCTTTTAAAAAAAAAACAAAAGCAACACAACTATGTGTTGGGAAGAAATGGGTGTTAATAAATAATAAACTCTTTTACCTAGTGTTAGAATTCCACCTGAGACATTATCTGCACGGAGTCTGTATGTTCTCTTTATATCAAAGGTCCCCTGTCACAACAACTAAAAACATACTGGTGATAAACCAAATGACTTCCTCCCAATCTGGCCCAAGTATGAGTGTGGGCACCTTTGAGGGACAAGGACTGATAATAATAGATTTATATACTCTGCTAAGCACTGCCTAATATGTTGGCAATAAAGAAATGCAGGAAGTAAATAAAACTAGAACCCCTTTAATGTAAACAAGAATGTTGATTTATGAGCAACATGTGAATAATTTTTTTTTTAAAGTTTCTGCAATTTTATATATTTAATAGAGTCCTAAAAAAGTGTAAAAACTTTTTGTAGAACCCTCGTATTTAGCCCTCCAGGATAATAAAGAGGAACTGAACTTTCAAAGCTAAGGCAGGCAAAGGACTAGTCACCAGTATTGCTTGTGGTCTTCCTGCAGCAGATCCTTCACGTATTATTGGCTTACCACTTCAGTACTGTGTCTCTGTGTGGAGGTGGCCATCATGGTAGAGAAGCAGTTCCTTGCTTCCTCATGTCAGAGCAGCAGTGACTGAGGTTCACACTGCAGATATACAGCCATGAGGCTGTGAGCTCAGAAGTGCCTAGGCACCCTCACATACCAGGACTTGCACTTCAAATTTTTCAGGAGAAATTCTAAACATACATTCTACAGCCTACAGGCTGTCCTCTAGGTGCCTGCACTTTATGTCTGACAGCAGTTTCTTTGTTTTAGATAAATAATTTATTTATGACAAATCTAGAAAAACAGATACATAAATTCATGCACCACAACAAAATCCTCATATAATAAACAATTGCAGTTTGAGAAGTCAAACTGTTAGGCTGAAATTCTTTTAGAGGATCATCAATCATGCCTACCATCATGCCAATATTGGTCTCCTGTAATAGGTGCAGTTGATGAGATATTGTTATATATCTCATTGAAATGCATGGATTCTATCACAAACAACCAGCAGCGTGTTTCTCATTTTCAGAAGCATAAAGGTTTGTCTAGGTATTGAACATAAGTCGGGGGTACAATTTAAGTTTAAAATATCTTTTTTTTACATCGATTAGTGCTATTATGTTTTTAAGAAAAAAGAATACTATCTTTGCTATTGCTACAAGAGTGAACCACTTCAGTCCCAAACACAAAGCTCAATGCAGTAATCTGGTTGTATATGGCACGAAGATTACAGCAGGATCGAAAGAAAGTTACAGCAGGGTCAAAATAGCACTCCTAAACTGAAAGGCAAACTTTGATTTTTATCATTTCACTACATTGTGTAAAAATTGCACTTATGTGGTATCCTTTTGGTTAGAAGATACCTTTATGGTACAAATATATAGGTGTGCAATTGACAAAAAAAAATAAAAAATGCATTGAAAAAAAGACATGGGCTGTAGCCAGGGGAGGGGTACAACTGGCTACGCATTGTCAGTTAGTATATCAATTAATTATCATATGGCAATATACAGTTTCTGTCCTGTCTCTTGTGTAGACTTCAAGTACAGAAAATAAAGGTCTTGTCTAGATTAAGGCATTTCCCAACTTTAGTCTTATAGGATTTCAGCTACTTTCACACTGCCAGCGCGGGGGCGTCGGCGGTAAAGTGCCGCTATTTTTAGCGGCGCTTTACCGTCGTTTTTACGCCGCTATTCGGCCGCTAGCGGGCGCTTTTAACCCCCGCTAGCAGCCAAAAAAGGGTTAAAACTGCCAGCAAAGCGCTGCTGCAGCAGCGCTTTGCTGGCAGTTTGGCGGAACTACCCGTTGATTTCAATGGTCAGGGGCGCTTTAGGAGCGATGTATACACCGCTCCTACAGTGCCTCAAAGATGCAGCTAGCAGGACTTGTTTCACCCTCCTGCCAGCACACCGCTCCAGTGTGAAAGCCCTCGGGCTTTCACACTGGAGTGAAAGGAGAGTCTTTCAGGGCGATTTGCAGGCACTATTTTTAGCGCTATAGCGCCTGCAAAGTGCCTCAGTGTGAAAGTAGCCTCAAGCCTCGTACACACGATCGGATTTTCCAACAGGAATTGTGTGATGGTAGGCTGTTGGAAAATCCAATCGTTTGTATGCTCCATCGGACAATTGTTGTCGGATTTTCTGCCAACAAATGTGGGATAACATGTTTTAAAATTTTCCAACAGCAAATGTGTCTTGTCAGATTTTCCGATCGTGTGTGCACAAGTCCGTCGGACAAAAATACAAAGTACAGACACGCATGCTCAGAAGCAATGCTAACCATAACACAACATTAGCAGAAGTTGCCCAAAGGGTGGCGCTAAAGAGCTGAAAAACCACGTAGTTTCGTGTTTGTTGGCTGACAATTCTTTGCCGTTTGTATGCAATACAAGTTCACGGCCAACGCCCTTCGGACAAAAGTCCTACGCTTTGTCTGATGGAAATCCGATCGTATGTACGAGGCTTAATACTCTCCAGCTATCCCTACCAGATAGTTATGCAGCCTCCAAAACACTTATAGCACTACACCAGGACCTGGACACTCTTCTAGTTAGCAAACTAGAGAGGGAAAAAGAAACACACTGATGAGGTGATACCTCTGCTCTCTCTGTTCTCTGTTTAGTGCCAGCCAGGTACACCGATACATAGCCTAATTAAATGCTTTTAATTATTTTCATTTATTATCACTAGTGCTATAAAATACTTTACATTAATTAGTGTTTTTAACATGCCTTGTTATAGTTTATTGATATAAACTTCTGTGAAACTATACATATTTTTCACAAGGGCAATATCAAACAAAAGGCCAATTCCAGGGAAAAATATCATTGCCTTTAGTCATTCAGCCTCAAGAAGTCCAAAAAACTATTAAACACAATGGCCTAGATGTATAAAATTGTAATTTTGTTTCTAGTGAGGAAACGCTTTTCAATGTAATGTTCTTTTATGGGGCTGATTTATTAAACTAAGAATTCTTTAGACACATTGATGAATCACCTTGTAAACATTCACATTTGAAGAAAATATTAGAACATTTTATCTAAAAGTAACAGACTTGGTAAATCTCTTTAGGCTATGTAAGGTACATTATGTTGATTAGGCAGCATGTAATAAAATTAACACAGTCATTCTTTAGAATAAACAAAATAGTATCCTACATTTGTTATTTAGCTATTGCTAATCTTGTAACATAGACAGAACAATATATAATAAAGAATGTACCATAACTTTACATGGAAAAAAAAAAAAAGGAGGATGTAATGTGAAGTTACATGCACCTGTGTTTGCTTTCAAGGGGTTGTAAAGGTACATTTTTTATTTTCTAAATAGGTTCCTTTAAGCTAGTGCATTGTTGGTTCACTTACCTTTTCCTTCAATTTCCCTACTAAATGTTTTTTTTCTTTGTTTTCTTTGTCTGAATTTCTCACTTCCTGTTCCTCCTCAGTAAGCTGTTCAGTAAGCTGTTCTGGCTGACTAACCACCGCTCGGATGATGGTGGAAAGTTTACTGAGGAGAAACAGGAAGTGAGAAATTCAGACAAAGAAAAAAAACATTTAGAAGGGAAATCGAAGGAAAAGGTAAGTAAACCAACAATGCACTAGCTTAAAGGAACCTATTTAGAAAATAAAAAAAAAATACCTTTACAACCCCTTTAAACAGCCAATCATTTGCAATCGTGTTTGATAGTTTTTTTTAAGTAAACACAGATACACTTAATCTCCCTTCATTCTGTAGTATATGCAAGCTTCTGCCTATGCTCAATACAGCTGTTATGGTTTAAGAACAACTTGGTTGAACTTGATGGACTTGTGTCTTTTTCCAACCTGACTAGCTATGCAACTATACAACTATATGTAACCAAAGCCAGTGACCCCATAGTTGCACTCTTGTAACAGACAAAAAATATAAATAAAAAACCTGCAACCACAAAACCCTAAACCCACAGCTGATCCAGATGAAGACAAAAAAAAAAAAGAGGTCTACTTTGCTGATCCTGAGAATATCTGGTGGTCTTAAGGAATCAGAAAGGTTTTTTTTTTTTTTTTTGGGGATCTGGCAAACCGAACAAATACTGCAGCCATGGGTTAACCCAAAGGGGTATTGTAACGGGAAGGCCCGGGGAACCCAGAATCTCTTAGACAGTATGAGATACCTTTGCTTCAGCTTCCCCAATGCCTCTTATGTGTAAACCACCCTGTGTCTCACTTAGGGGCACAGGGTGAATGAGAACCCCACCATGATCTGTGATAGCCATATCCAATACGGTATATTCAGGGCATATATTGGATGTATACTGTGTGTGGGGGTTGTGTAATCATTGCTGTGATGAGGTGGGGGGTGATTTACATTCTACTGTCTAGTGTGGCTTGTGGTAATTAAGTCTGTAATTATAGGTTGTGGAACTAGCAGACAGAAAGGCTACAGATCCTTTCATTGTAAGATGTGCATTGAAAGTTCGTTATGCAAATGTTGTGTGAAGTCTTTTAATAGATGGGAGACAGTAAGGCTAGTCTAGAGGTCATGGGTCTGAGACAGCAGCTGTAGCTAATTGACTCATGTAAATTGGGTCTGGTCAGATGGGTATTGGGAGACAAAAGCTAACCTGTTGTCTTCTAGGAGGTGTCAAAATAATGTGTATTGGGCCTTGTTATGTTGTGGGTGGAGTTGGACCATTGTTCATGTAGATTAATACAGTATTCGTTGAGTGTATAAAAAGACCTGGGTTTTCTCATAATAAAAGTAGTTCATGTTGGAAAGATACAGAGTGCATCTCGTTCTTTCGGAAGGATTAATTCCTATGGGAAGTGGTCGCCTGAGTGTGGAGGTTCGGCAGGGAATTTGTGTCCAGGAGAGGGAAGAGATCTAAACGGCGTTAACCCCTTTCATATTTGGGGGTGTCGTTACATTGGTTGGCAGCAGCGGGATTTTCCCTCCAGTTCCTGGGACACTCCAAACCACCACAGTGAATGACCAGCTATGCAGCCGGCAGGAAAGCCACGCTGAAAGACCTACTTGAGAGCCGTGGAGGGACCAGTGGGACAAAGAACAAGGCCAACTTGATCAGGGAGCTAGCCGAAATGGACCAGAGGGATGGTGATGCAAGACCCCGGTCAATTGAAGATTTGTTTCAGCAACGAGTTCGAGAGCGGTTGGCATTATATGGTGCTAACCCATCAGAGACCACCATACAGGAAGCCATTAAAGGCATCCAGCTGCAGGATGCGCGACGAGAGAGAGAACGACAGCGACAAAGGAGAGAACTAGAGCGACAAAAGAGAGAACTAGAGCGACAACATGAGCGGAGAATGGCGGAAATACGTCAATCGGAGATCGCCTACAGACAGCTGCTAGAATCTGCTCAGCAGCAGGGTGGTGCGACCTGTGCCTGGGACTATCAGGAAATACCAGTGGACAACTCTGGAATCCTGGCTGAAGAATCGGCAGTGGAAAATCTGAAGATTGCCATCCCTAAAGCCGAAGTGGATGATATGGAGTTCCAGGGAGCTAGCCTGGCTGAAGAATCAGCAGTGGAAAATCTGAAGATTGCCATCCCTAAAGCCGAAGTGGATGATATGGAGTTCCAGGGAGCTAGCCTGGCTGAAGAATCGGCAGTGGAAAATCTGAAGATTGCCATCCCTAAAGCCGAAGAGGATGTTATGGATTATGCATCGCCTGCTCAAGTACTGGCAGCAGGACAGAGTACTGCAGACCCCTGCTCTACACCTGTGGCAGTTTTGGAGGCCCGAGGTGAGAAGGTGATGGGTCCTCTTTCCCAGGGGATTTCAGAGATGCAGGGAGGAGAATAAGCCCTTTTCCCCCCCAACAGTTAGCCAGAGCAGATGGTGTAGAGTCCCCAGCAGAAGTGCTGGCAACAGGGCAGAGTGCTAGCAACCTCTGCCCAGCACCGGAAACAACTGTGGAGTTTCAGGGAGTCGGGGTAGTTGGCCACTCTCTCCAGCAACAAGCTGAGGTGGTAAAGCTTTTACCCCCAGATGAATCATGGGCAGCAGGGCAGAATGCTACTGGCCTCTGCACACAACTGCAACTTGAGCGGAGATCAGTGGATGGGACTGCGGTCTCCACTCACAGCAACCCAGCAGAAGAGCTGGCAACAGAGCAGAGTGCCGCGGGCCTCTGCTCTCAACTAACAGAAGAGGGAGTTCCTGTGGTACTGGATGGGACTTCGGTCCTCACTGACACAACCCCAGAAAATGGTGTGAAACTGAGACAGGAGGATGTCAGCCTTGCTTTGCAAGCACTGGGGGATTTTCACCTACCACAAGTGGATGGGACTTCAGTTCTCACTTGTATACCTCCGGGATGCTGGACAGTCGGCCCAGATCCCCAACAGCATGACGGACTGAGCCCAGACACCCTGTCTTCTCCCCAGCGGCGGGTATGTTCTCTGAGAGAGGCAAAGGTTGGCTGGGTAAGTAATGCTCTGTTTGGAGCAATTTATTTAGGGTACTGTGTGGATACCGGCATTAGAGGAAAGGAACTATGGACTAACTTCGGAATCAACCCGTCTGGGGTCGCCTCCTGTGTTACATCTCTCCTCTTTCGGCAAGAGATTAACGGGAAGGCCCGGGGAACCCAGAATCTCTTAGACAGTATGAGATACCTTTGCTTCAGCTTCCCCAATGCCTCTTATGTGTAAACCACCCTGTGTCTCACTTAGGGGCACAGGGTGGATGAGAACCCCACCATGATCTGTGATAGTCATATCCAATACGGTATATACAGGGCATATGTTGGATGTATACTGTGTGTGGGGGTTGTGTAATCATTGCTGTGATGAGGTGGGGGGTGATTTACATTCTACTGTCTAGTGTGGCTTGTGGTAAATAAGTCTGTAATTATAGGTTGTGGAACTAGCAGACAGAAAGGCTACAGATCCTTTCATTGTAAGATGTGTATTGAAAGTTTGGTATGCAAATATTGTGTGAAGTCTTTTGATAGATGGGAGACAGTAAGGCTAGTCTAGAGGTCATGGGTCTGAGACAGCAGCTGTAGCTAATTGACTCATGTAAATTGGGTCTGGTCAGATGGGTATTGGGAGACAAAAGCTAACCTATTGTCTTCTAGGAGGTGTCAAAATAATGTGTATTGGGCCTTGTTATGTTGTGGGTGGAGTTGGACCATTGTTCATGTAGATTAATGCAGTATTCGTTGAGTGTATAAAAAGACCTGGGTTTTCTCATAATAAAAGTAGTTCATGTTGGAAAGATACAGAGTGCATCTCGTTCTTTCGGAAGGATTAATTCCTATGGGAAGTGGTCGCCTGAGTGTGGAGGATCAGCAGGGAATTTGTGTCCAGGAGAGGGAAGAGATCTAAACGGCGTTAACCCCTTTCATATTTGGGGGTGTCGTTACAGGTATATAAGGGGAAAAGTTGAAGTCAGCCTTATAGACCTCCCTAATCTGTTGCCACACCCTGGTTGTGGTTCTCATAGGAACCGTGACCTAGGGATGCGCCTTAGGCCCCCTGTAGACCAAATTACTCAAGGCTGCATAAGATTCTAAAAGGGCTGCCTCAAATGTTACTGAGAGATTTAGTCTAGGCTGGCTAAACCACCAACGGACAGTCACCAGCACTGCTGCCCAGTAGTAGAGCTGGAAATTTGGCATTTCCAAACCTCCCTGAGATAGAGGGAGTTGGAGTGTTATTTTTTTGCCAATTGTGAAGTTTTCCCCGCCCAAACAAACACTATACGACTATCTAATCTATTAAAGATTGGCTTAGGAATAGGAAAGGGAGTGTTCCTAAAAAAATAAAAAAATTTGGGTAGGTAGGTCATTTTTAGTAGGATTTTCTTTTACTTTCACTTTCTTGTACACACAAAATTTGACAGGAATGTGTTTTGGCTGTTTGCCATAGTAAGGTCCTCTTAGCTGGGTGATTGAGCCGTTGGCATTTAGAGTTAGTATTTTAGTGTTCATTTGATGGGATAGGTGTTGTAGCTGAGGTATTACTCACCGTTCTCTTTGTTGTTTTCAAATGGTGGTAGCGGTCGAGAGTGCTCAGGGCGATGTGTCGTTGTCTATCCTAATCTTTTGTTGATCCATGTAACCGGTGCCAAAGATGTGGATGGATGGATGGACTTGAAGATGAGAAGGTGATCCAAAAGGGTAATCTGGAACTGTAAAGAAGGCAGAAAAAAAGAAGAATAAACAAAACAGAGAATACAAATTGCAGAGATATATCTATCATTCCGTACTGCAACAGTAGCGTGGGGTAAAAGTTTTAAGGCCAACAGGTGTAGCAATGAAGCACGACGGGGTATTTGCGGTCATAACAGCATTTTAATCACTTTAAGCAGATCTTTGGCGATCATGATGATCCTAGATGAGGATTCAATGCCATTGTGGTGTAATTTTTTCAGGGTTTTTTTTCACTCCCATAGGCAGTGTCGGTTCGGGTATAATGCCCCAAGTATGCGATATGGCCATTCCCTTTTCCACTGATGTTATAATGAAGGATGAGCCATTCCTTTGCACTAGCAGTTTGGGGGGTTGTTTCCACTTGTATTCAATTTTGTGGTTACGGAGTGCCTTTGTAATTGTGGACAGTTGCCTTCTAACATCCATGGTATGTTTGGACAGGTGAGCGTATATTTGAATTGGGCTGTATGGGTTTGGTAATTGTCCAATAGATCTGGATTTGTACAGGATTTGTTCTTCAATGTGGAAAAGATGAACTCTTAGAAGGACGTCACGCGGGACCGATTGTGGTAAAAAGGTTTTGGCACACGGTGTATGCGATCGTAAGCTCAATGGCTGGCGTTTCAGGTAGAAGGATAGAAATTAGATCCGTGGCATATTTTTGGAGGTCTGGTGGTTGGATCGCTTCAGGGATACCTCTGAGTTTGAGGTTATTCCTCCTCGAGCAGTCTTCTAAGTTGGCTATATTTGCTTTAAGCCACGCATGTTCTGTTATGTTTTCATTGTGGGCTTCCACCGGGTCATTAATGGTGGTGGTTATTTCTCCCATAGATTCTTCTATAGTATGGACCCTGTCTCCCAGTGAGTGAACTTCCTTGATAAATTGCCTGGTCAGTGTGAGAATGTCAGCATGGAGTGAGTTATCGAGGGTTAATAGCATCTCCTTAAGTTGGGTGTCCATTCTGGCTGGTTTGCAGTGGGGAATGAGGCTTTTGGTGAAACTTAAGTCAGACTGGGGCCTGAGGGATCAGCATCGTGGCTTACCTCCTTTTCCTGGTTATTAAGATCCAGCTTCAAATGTGCTTTTGCTGGGCTGCAGCAGGGAGGGCTGAGGGAGTCCGCCCTGGAGGGGGAGAGAAGACCTTCTGAACCCCCCCGCAGCCGTGGGAGTCTCATCAGGCAGGTCAGTGTAATGGTCGCGGATGGTGTGTGAGGTAGCAGGGGTAACACGACCTGCTCCATCTTGTCTGCTACCTCGCGCTTGCAGGGGGAAAAAGGCAGTCAGTTTTTGAGGTCCCCTCTCCTCTTTGCGCTTCCTGGACATGGCGGGAGAGGCGGGTGTATGTCCGCTGTGAGTCTTGCATGATATTGCCTTTCTTTCAGACAGCGCTGTCTGTCGCTGGAATTCCAGATGCTGCTCCGGAGCTCTCTCTTTAGGCGTCCATTCAAGTCCCGCGCTGGCCACGCACCTCCCTTTTACTTTCACTTTCAATGGTAATGTACACAGGATAAATAGAGACTGAGAGGATAAGAACAAATGCCTGGGGAATGCCCAGGAAAAAACCAAGCCTACTTACCGACGAGCTCGCAGACAACCAATTAACCTGTCTAACAGTATGCGTTAAAAACAGGGGTTTTGTCCGCACAAATTTGCAAACGCATGCCTGAGCCACGTCACGGCACCCTGGAATCTGTGGTCCTACACTAACTATGAGTGTCCCCACAATGGAGGCACATGCATTCTGATGGATAGATGAGGACATGTGGACTGAAGGGGAGCCACCCCTCTTTAAAGGTACAGGAGCACACCAAACATCCAGCATGTAGCACAATGGCTGCAAAGGTGTTGGTGCGTTGCTGGACCAATACAAACACCAATGTGATATGAAAAACAAACTTGTCCATCGCCCTCATCTATAGCTGGCCATCACAGTAAGCAGCATTGGAAGGCTGAAACGGATAACAACAAAAGCTTGGGGAATGCCCAGGAAAAAAAACAAGCCTATTAACCGACCAGCTCGCAGACAACCAATTAACCTGCCTAACAGTATGCGTTAAAAACAGGGGTTTTGTCCGCACCCATTTGCAAACGCATGCGTGAGCCACAGAGCCACGTCACGGCACCCTGGAATCTGTGGTCCTACACTAACTATGAGTGTCCCCACAATGGAGGCACATGCATTCTGATGGATAGATGAGGACAGGTGGACTGAAGGGGAGCCACCCCTCCTTAAAGGTACAGGAGCACACCAAACACCCAGCATGTAGCACAATGGCTGCAAAGGTGTTGAGAGGATAGAGTGGATGAATCTCCCTAATGGGGGCACAGACAGCAATAACAAAAGTGACAGGGGTTCTAATCCATCTCCAATCCAAGTTTTGCCTCTAGTTATACTTTAACTAAGCTAAATACCAATGTAGCGATACCTTCACTTAAGAAGGCCGCAAGTTTAGTTTGGGCCCTGAAAGCAGCTCCGCCAACCCCCGGCAATGTACTCGACCCCCATCTGGTCAACTGGGCCTTGGCTCTCTCCTTCCAAGCCCTGGGCAAGTTCGGGTTTTCCATGGATAGCTTCTCCCAAGCATCTCCTCCTTCACCCACCCCCTTTACTTCCGACAAGTTGACCGGGGCAGCAGGGCTCACCTGGCCCAGCAGCATCCTGGCTGGGATTTCCATGGGGCCATCTGTATTGTTCCTAACACTCACTGGAACTCTGCAATGGGCCTTCTTCAGGGCCTTCAGCGGAATCACTTCTGGTATCACTTCCAGGCCGGAGGACTCTTCCCTTGGGTCAGACTCCAACATGACAAAGGGTCCAGGCTGCTCCCAAGTAAGCTTCACAGTGGCTCTGAGACAGGTTACTTCACCGGGCTGCAACACTATCCCTTCTCTTCCAAGTCTCCACACCTTCCCTATCCCCTCTCCAGGGGTCTTCTGCTCTAGGACCAGCCGTTGATAAGCCGTCTTCAGCATGGGGTGGATCTTGATGGCCGCTGACCCCTTCTCTTTCACTAGAGGGGTCAGAAGTCTTCGGACCAGGTCCGTGTTCGTCCCTATTATAAGGGAACTCTTGTTGGCTCCTGGCGGCCGAGGGCACACAACCGCCAGAGTGTCAAACACTTCGGCTTTTCCAGCCACGGATGGGTCAAAGATCATCTTGACAGGCAAATAGCCATCATAGGGGAAATTCTGGGTCCCAATCCCACATATCTCTAGTCCCTCTATCTTCTGGATGGGCAGGTGACTCAAGTGCCTCTCGTTGAAATCTCGGTATAACAGGGTCAATTGTGCCCCAGTATCCAAGATGGCTCTGGTGTAGACTCCTTCCACTTGAATGGGCACTATAGGAGATGGGCCTACTAGCCTCTCTGGATATGGCCTGGCAGGGGTCGCCTTCTTCTGGCCCTTTCCCTTCGGACTCTCTCTCATCCAGTTCCCTTTGGACTTTAATCTTTCTTGAGCCTGGTATGCATTAATTTCCCTCCTCTCGATGGGTGTACAGACCAGCTGAGGGATACTATTATTTTTCTTAGGTGTACACCCCCTCTGGGGAGTGCTGTGCCTCTTCTGAGGGGTCTTGCCCCTTTTCTCTGGGGTGTATCTCTGTTGAGGAATGTCGTGTTTCCTCCGAGGTGTTTTATCTCCTCTTTCCTTCTGCTTCGCTTTCAGCTTGGAGCTCACTGAAGGTGATAGGCACCCGGTTGATTCCTTCACCGGGGCCCTCTGGAGTTTCCTGCCGGCTTGCGTTTGTCTAGCTTCTTCTTCTTGGGACTGGAACATGTAGCTGCAATATGGCCAATTCCTCCACAGTTAAAGCAGACTATATCTCCCCATTCTTGTAAAGATGCGGGTGCTGAGGCAATTGAGAATAATTCCTTCCTTGGTACTTCTCTCTTGGGACCCTCTGTGTCTTTTGCCATCAGAGAGGTCAACATTTCTAACACCTTGGACATTTGTGCTTTTAAAGTGTCTACCTCTGAGTCTCTTTCAGGGGTCATCACTGGATTGACTAGCACCTGTGCGGGGACAACATTTGCCTTAGTCATTTGCTGGTCCTGTTTTAGCGCCTCCTCATCTTTGATGATTTTTATCAAGTCAGCATAAGTCAGTAACGTTCCTCCTTCCGAGGTTTTCAGGTGCAGCCAGACTGGATCCGAGCGTAACGCTCCCTTTAAGACCTGCTTCATTCTTGCCGCATCTGTATCTTGGGGCTTCATTCCCTTCTTCAACACAATCTTGCACAGCAACCTGTTTAGTCTCCTAACATATTCTGACAGTTTCTCCCTTGGCTGTTGGAAAGTATGTTCAAATTGGTATACCATCTCTGTCACCTTCTCCAATTGGCCAAACTCTTCCTGTAACATGGCTAGACAGTCTTGAGCCATGCAATCTGCATTCCCAAACCGAAAACTTTTCACTGCTTCTGCTGCTTTGCCTTTAAGGCTTTCTATCACTCGTTGCCTCTTCTGCGCTTCAGGCACCTCCCATGCCTCTACTGCCTGCAATGCCTGCTCCACCCAGGTATCAAAATCTTCTTCCCCTGCAGGGACAGGGAGCTTCCCTGAGAATGTCTTCAGTCTCCGGTAGCTAGTCTCTACATGCACCGTGCTTGTCTTCTGATATTTGATTAGCAGATCCCCTATCGCCTTTATCAATTCTGGTGATATGGGGATTGGGGAAAAAATTGACTTTTTAGGCACACGTAAATTTTAGAAAAATAATAATAAGTTTTTAATACAACATAGATACATAACAACAATATCATAAAAGAAAATACACATACATAGCTGATAACATGTAAGGAATTTTTTCATATACATATACTACAACAACACCGTTGATGTGGACACTTCCAAGGTAGTACCCTACAATGTTGCAGTGGTTCCTTGCATTGGAGTACACAATGTGTTGATGAGTTAAAAACTTGGAGCTCTACATGTTTCGCAATCTAATCGCTTCCTCAGGAGCTTCTAAATATACAAAGAAAAATTAGTGGTTTTGGTACATAAAGCATTTATCATGTTATTGCATGAAATGTTCATATTCAACATACAAATTAACAAAACACTCACCCCTGAACGTATTGTAGGTGGTGAGTGTGGTTAGATTGTTACGGCCCTCTAAGTTCTGCGGAATATACACATGGGAATGGGGGTGGCTTTAGATGGAATGGCCAACTCCCAAAGAAAAGTGAACACTGCAGCCAACCGACCCACCGCAACTCAAGGCATGGAGCAGTATGGAGGTGCACACAGAAACTGAAAAGTAACAATTGTAAACATTATACATGACCTGAGAGTCATTCCTTGTTAGTATACATGTGTGTGGATGAACCACACACAAGTATAATTGCCAAAACCAACAATTATACATAAAAGTACTAATAATAATGAGGCAACCTACTTTTGAGAGGGGTAACCTGAAAAAGCAGGTAATTTAAGCCAGAACTGGGCGAGATGTATGGGGCTTGGAGAAGACACCGGAAAGGCAACCATAAGAAAAAATATTTGATGATGTAAATGTTGGACTTGCTACTAATGTATATAAAGGGTAATTAGGCTATAATAAATCCTTGTTGGTGGCTCAAACAGAACTAAGTTGATTTGGGGTGAAAGAATTAGGGAGAGGGGGGGGGGAGAAAGAAAAGGAAAAAAAGAAGAAAAGAAAAAAGAAAAAAGGAGGACAGGCTAAAAAGGAGAAGGCAGGAGGTTTAGAAAGAGAAAAATAAAAAAAGAGAACACGGGGTTGGGGGCGGGGAGAATGTAAAAAAGAGATAGAAAAAAAGAAATTCAGCTGTTAGCGAATAATAAAGTTATAAAGAACATTAGGAGTTAAATAATTAAAATTTACCTTGGGGAGTGGCCTAGCACAAATAAACCTTGGTCTTGATGATCAGACTCTTTCAATAACAGAGATTAATAGATCATTAATAATCTCAGCTGGTGTAATGCTTCAACTAGGGACCCTGTAAATATATATATTTTTAATGAATACTGGGTATATAAAAACTCCTAACAATAATTGGTACCAATACCTCCCTTGACTCGGAGGGTATATGTGACCAGTTTTATCAGACACCGGCACCAGCCCTAATGAACATGCATATAACGTGCATATATATACCTGAGAACAGGGTATCAACGGGCGAACAATAAACCAATGTCCTAATGGTAAATAGACCAGGACTAAACTGGTGGAGACAAATCCCTCACGCCACAGTTTGATACAGCACTAAAAAACAAAGAAGAAAGATGTAAAAACTGTCTACAACTGTGCCTGTTTACTAGAAAGACTATGTAGATTTATTGGTCCTCAAAAAGCCTATAGTGTAGCCTACCAATATACCGCTCCAAGACCTCCTCACATCCAGTCCGCTCAGGTAAACCTCACCGTGAGGGCCACCACAAGCCTCAACAGCCTGTTGTATGGTGGCGGTGTGTTCCCTCACATATAAGCACCTCGCTCATGATGACGCCGAACAAACGTGCAGCCTCATCTGGGCCGGCCGATAAGCGTGCACTCGCGCCGTCCTGATGACTGCGCATGCGTAGTAAAATGAAGGAAATTGTATGAATGAAGACTAATGTCCTGCGCTACGTATTGACGTAGCCTCATCGGAATCTCTTGACAGACAAGTATTGTTATAGGGCGCATGCGTGCTGGAGCCTTGGAAGCCCGGCGGTCGAGGGCGGAAGTGCTGCTAAGAGACGCCAAAGAATTTGGCGTCTCATTTGCCATTGATCATCATGTCGCTTGGTATGGAATAACCCAAACGGCACTAGCAATGGCTTGGGTGGCCACATACTGTTCCATTACCAGAGTGCCGTGATACGACCGCTGCAGTGTCCCTACACCACGTATAAGCCGCAGAACATATGAGTAATGACTGGCCGCAACTGTAAAAGGAGACCATGGCTGTCTGTATGACCAGACCGCCCAGGCCTTGTAAACCTTTAGGCTTAAAAATCCTATCCAAAAATCAGTCTCATTAGACTGTAGGGCCCATCCCAGCAAGATGCTGGACATAGGTCATACATGAAAACCTTGTAAACTGAAAACAAAAATAAATAAGTAAATAAACACTGCTATATAGCATTAACGTACCATAATAGTCATGTTCAACATCTTCCACTATCACCCAGAGTTATCCCAGTGTGGAAATCTATACAGAAATCACAGGGGTGACACGATATACGGGGTCATCTCTAAGCAATATTCCACCCATCCATCACAGGAATGGGCGGTAGGATAGGACCTCGTTAATCCCAGGGGGGTGTGTAGCCCCCAAACGTTCGATCCACAGTGTCTCCTTTTGAAGGATACGTTTGTCCCAATTTCCTCCCCGTGGATCTCGGGGAACTACTTCCAGAACCATAAATTTGACCACTGATGTGTCAAATTTATGGTATAGGCCTAAATGACGGCTCACCGGAGTGAGCATTTTGGCATATTGCGAATAATATATGTGGTCATAAATCCTTTTCTTAAAGGGACGAAAGGTTTTTCCAACATAAAACGCTTTACATTTGCAGGTCATTAAGTAAATAACACCCTCAGTGTCACATGATGCATGAAAACGGGGAGAAAATTTCTCCCCATTGGGTAATAGGAATTTTGTTCCAATATTAACCCATGGGCAGTATGAGCATTGGCCACATGTATATATGCCTCGTGCTGTAATCTGATTGTCCGGTTGTGGTTGATAATTACTAGCTGTCAACTGATTTCCTATTGAGGTACTTCTACGAAAAACTATTTCTGGTGAACTTCTGACATATTTGGACAAGATTGGATCTTCACTAATGAGGTGCCAATGTTTTTGCATCCCCGCACGAAGCGTGTCATGTTGAGCTGAGTATCTGGTAATGAATTTGGTAGTCATTTTGGTAAGATCTTGTTTGAGGTTAGTATAGAGCAGGTTTGTTCGTTCCTTTCCTATTGCCTTATTGTAGGCTTTTCTAAGGAGGCTTTTGGTATAGCCCGGTTGGCGTAAGCATTCACGTAGTTCGTTTGCTTGTATTTTGAACTCTGCTTCGTGTGTACAGTTCCTGCGTAACCTAATGTATTGAGCATAAGGTATGCTATGTACTAATGCCTTGGGGTGTCCACTGTTAGCATGTAGAAGCGTGTTACCTGATGTACTCTTCAGGAAGAGTTTGGTGGCTATGTTGTTGTCAAGATCACGGTAAACGGATAAGTCCAAAAACGATATAAGTTCCTGATGCCACTCGAAAGTAAATCTAAGATTGAATTGATTGACATTCAATTTGGCAATGAACTCGTTGAGGGATGCAACTGTCCCAGTCCAAATCGCAAAAATATCGCATATGTACCTGAACCAGCACAGAGTCTGGTCCAGGTACTGACGAAACTCTGCATCTGAAAAAATCTCTCGCTCCCACCCCCCCAGGTACAAGTTGGCGTAGGCGGAAGCACAACAAGTGCCCATGGCCACGCCTTGTACCTGGAGGTAGTGGGAGCCGAGAAAGATAAAACAGTTGTGTTCAAGAATAAATGATAATAGTTGCAAAATAAGGCCTTGAAATTTCCATTCACGGTGATCGTGTTCCATAAGGAATCGTTTTACCACTTGTATCCCAAGTTTGTGTGGGATACTGGAGTACAGTGCTTCCACGTCAATGGTGACAAACACCGCTTCAGGGGGTATACTAAGACCATCTAGGTGTTTGAGCAAATCTGATGTGTCTCTAATGTAGGATGGCAAACTTTTAACGTGAGGCATAAGGAAGATGGCCATTCCATCTAAAGCCACCCCCATTCCCATGTGTATATTCCGCAGAACTTAGAGGGCCATAACAATCTAACCACACTCACCACCTACAATACGTTCAGGGGTGAGTGGTTTGTTAATTTGTATGTTGAATATGAACATTTCATGCAATAACATGATAAATGCTTTATGTACCAAAACCACTAATTTTTCTTTGTATATTTAGAAGCTCCTGAGGAAGCGATTAGATCACGAAACATGTAGAGCTCCAAGTTTTTAACTCATCAACACATTGTGTACTCCAATGCAAGGAACCACTGCAACATTGTAGGGTACTACCTTGGAAGTGTCCACATCAACGGTGTTGTTGTAGTATATGTATATGAAAAAATTCCTTACATGTTATCAGCTATGTATGTGTATTTTCTTTTATGATATTGTTGTTATGTATCTATGTTGTATTAAAAACGTATTATTATTTTTCTAAAAATTACGTGTGCCTATAAAGTCCATTTTTTCCCCAATCCCCTTTTCAGTACTTATAGGATGTGGCACATTCTTTATTAATTGGTGTAGATTGCCACCTGAGGGCCATTGCAATCTTAATATTTCAATTCTGGTGATATAGCAGTGGCAGGTGCGGGTGTCACCGGGGGCGTCACCCCGTCTCCTTTTACTGGTGAGGCGTGGGCCGCAGCCTGCGGTGATCCCATCGGTGATGGTTCCTTCTTTATAGTTAAAGCAGGCGCCAACCTATAGGTTCTATTATCTGGCGTCTTTACACACTTGCGCTTGCAAGCCTCTGGTATCCCGTCTCCGTATTCCACCAGTGCATACTGATATGAAGTGTCTGGGTCTGCCTTTATATCTATCACCCACGGTGTGTGATCTGGGGACACTGACTTCATCAACTCCTCTACTGCCTCAGTCTTCCATTTCTCCCCTGGGAGGCTGATGACTATTGAGTTGTTTGGCTCTGCCCTAACGGCTTTGCACCATTCTTCTATCGCTTGTGGATCCATGGGGTCCATGCCGGCACTTCTGGCGTTCACCTGCTGTATCAGGATCCCAGACCCGAGCCCCCACGTGTAGCGATACCTTCACTTAAGAAGGCCGCAAGTTTAGTTTGGGCCCTGAAAGCAGCTCCGCCAACCCCCGGCAATGTACTCGACCCCCTACTGGCACAGTTAGTATTGGCAGCAATAAATAATCTTATACTGTATGAGTAAGCCCAGACACCAAGACAATAATGATAAAAAGGTATAAGATTTACTTAAGCTTTTGATAAGAAAGGTTAACAGTGGTAACAGTTCACAGATAATAAATTCGCAGAGCCCTGCAGATTAACACACTATGCATATAAAATGAACAGTAAAAGTGCGCCACATGGGCGACCGTTAACTAGGCGTCCTATGACGCAGTAACCAAATGAACTAACTAGCTGACCAGGCCTGGCTCAGATATCTACAACTTAGTCTATAGGGGATGATGGTTTTCTTCACCGGCGGGTCTTTAACGGTGGTGCACATTAACAGAATACCCTTTTTGTAATCCAATAGTAAGGTAGGGATGAAATAAACACTTTGCAATGTAAACTCTGAGTTCAGCTCCGATGAGGTTCTCTAATGAGAGTATAAGAAACAACTTGTGGGCCACGGCAGTCTATAGGCCCATTAGTAACAACAGTATATTGTCTGGGCATACGCCCTCTCACCCATCCGGACGCGGTCCCAGTCCGGGGAAAACTTCCACCGACTGTGTCACACACACAGTGTCTCCAGCGATCGGGTCCCCGATCCAACCAAGGCTGAAGGTAAGCGATGTCAGATGCCACCCAGGCTCGCAGTGGGGTGGAAGGCTCTTTGGTGCTGCGCAAGGCCTCAGGCTTCAGGCCCTGCACTCCGGCACATCCGCACAGGAGGATCAGTCACAGAAGTCTCGTGTCCCAAAGAGGCCAAGCGCAGCCGCGCCTCCTCCTTAAATAACCCCTCCCATGAGTCTCTGCGGTGCAAAACTCCGGATGGGGTTCTGGGTAATGTAGTCTCTCTGCATTAAAGGGGAACACCCCGCTACACCAACACAGAACTTTACCCTTACCTTAAAAATTAAAACAAAGGCACATTTAGAAATGTTCAATAATGTGCATCTGGAAAAAAATTAAATAAAAATAAATAAATATATATATATATATATATATATATATATATATATATATATATACCGTATTTATTGGTGTATAACACGCACAGGCGTATAACATGCACTCTAACTTTAAGAGGGAAGTTTCAGGAAAAAAACTTTCTACAGCCCCCTGCGTATAACATGCAGGCACAGTTTACCCTCTATTTTCAGGGTAAAAAAGTGAGTGGTATACGCCAATAAATACAGTATATATATATATATATATATATATATATATATATATATATACATATACACACACACAAGCGCTAGTTGCAGGCGTTTTATTCTTTGCATGCCTTCTTTTTCCTTTATTCCCCATTCTTTTTATGGTGGCCATTTTTACAAAGGGCACATTTATCTTTTTGCCTTTACTTCCTGGAAATGTGTTTGGAACTCTGAGTCTGCCTCCTGGAACATGTGACAGTGCACATCATCTGAGTGAGAAAGCCAGTGGTGATGTAGCCTTTCCAGGATGCATCTGTGAGACCAGGTCTACATCACCAGTGCCTCACTCAACCAGGAAATTGGAAAACAGTACCGTATATACTTGAGTATAAGCCGAGATTTTCAGCCCTTTTTTGGGGGCTGAAAGTCCCCCCCCCCCCTCGGCTTATACTCGAGTCATATAAATTTTTACATGGTAAATATTACCTGTAAAGAAGTTGCGGCTGCGGCGTCCATCGTTCGAATTCCGCGGCGTCCATCGTTCAAATTCCACGGTCTCTTCCTGTTCCTTCCTTGATAGGCGAGTCTCAGCAGACACTCTCCGCCTATCACGAACGTTCTCTCATCCTCAGTTTTCCAGCAGACGTCTGTGATTGGCGGAATACCCAACACAGTGTCTGCTGGGAAAACTAAGGATGAGAGAATGATCGTGATAGGCGGAGAGTGTCTGCTGAGACTCGCCTATCAAGTAAGGAACAGGAAGAGACCGCGGAATTTTGAACGATGGACGCCGCGGAATTCGAACGATGGACGCAGCAGCCGCAACTTCTTTACAGGTAATAATTACAATGTAAAAATTTGTATTTACAGGGAACAGCGAGCTAGGGAACAGTGGGGCATCGGCTTATACTCGAGTCAGTAAGGTTTCCCAGTTTTTTGGGCAACATTAGGTACCTCGGCTTATACTCGAGTCGGCTTATACTCGAGTATATACGGTAATTATAAGAAAAATAAGAAGAAAAATATTTAAGTAATGAATATAAGATGATTTTACCGCATTTCATGCTGGTGTGATGTAATGAAAGGGCTAAAAATAAAAAATACATTCATGCTGAGGTAACAGCAGCAAGAAAGTAAAAGAACCTGTCTTAGGACATATTGATTTATGGCAGGAAATACCAATGAGTACAGCAAGCTAATATAATGTATTTTTGCAAGCTTCAAACACCTTTGCTAAACCCTTTAAAGCAATCATCAGTTCCAGTATGGGGATGTTAAACACAAATTTAATGAGAGTGCTGTCACTTTAAAAAAATATATACTAACAAGCTTTCAAGCAGCTTCAAGTGGTGCTGCAGCTTGTTTAAAGTGACAGTCTGTGATTAACCTCTACAACCTGTGGTTGAAGGGTGCTTTAAAGGCTTCAGCAAAGCTGCTGGAAGCTGGCTGAAAGCTTTGAAATTGGTTTATAAAAGCTTGCTGCTCACACTGATACATGCTGAAGCTTATGTGCACAAGGCTTAAATTGTTGCTAAACTCTGGACCCTGCATTCACTATATCTGGTCTCCCATAGTACACATAACATGGAAACACGCCTATTTTAGTAAATATAAATTGCTAAATGCCTTTTCTCATCAGCAGTATATAGCAGTCTTATGACTTCTATCGGTGTCCGGCTGAGCACTGGTTAAAGCTTGTAGGAGGAGTTTTCATTCTCCTCTGACTATGTTATAAGGCTGCATGATCCCTGACTTTCTGTCTGGACAGTGCTGATTGGCCCTGTGTTGATCGCATGCACCCTCCAAAAAAAAAAAAAACTCTCTAGCAATACACACCAAACCAAGCATGTGCAGAGTGCCTCCCAGGGCTCTGCAATATTAGCATATGGATTGGGGACAGTAAAAGAAGAGGAGAACCAGAGAAGACAAGATCAAACAGCCTTTTAACACAATGCAGAGGATTAACCCCTTCCACAGTGAGTATAACAAGCATGCTTTACTGCATATATAGACGAATTTTACTGTTGTGGGTTTAGTAACATTTTAGGTTTGTCAATTGTGGGAGCTGGTTGTCTATGGTCAAATTAGTGAACAACTGTATGTCAGTGGGCTCCCTGCGATCTCTACAGACACCTGCCGGTTGACTGATATTTGAAGACTCAAGCCTCGTACACACGGCCGAGAATCTCGTCGTAAAAAACACGTCGTTTTTTTTGACGAGATCCTTGGACAAGAAACTTGTCCCGGCCGAGTGTACACACGCTAATTTCAAAGAACCCGCGGTTCTTTGAATGGAGCGAACGCGGTGACGTAATTGAATACGACGAGCATGCGCTCGTCACATTCAATGCCGTCGCCGCCATCTTTGTACACCCTATCCTATGCCTAGGAAGCTACTGCGCATGCGTCAAAGTAATTTCGAGCATGCGCGGGCTTCCCGGAGGACAGGTAAGTGTACACGCACACAATTTTCTCATCGAGAAACAGGCTGACGAGAATCTCGACGAGAAAATAGAGAGCAGGTTCTCTATTTTCTCGTCGAGATTCTAGTCGGTTTTCTTGACGAGAAACCATACACACGAACAAATTTCTCGACAAGAAATCTCTGCCAGCAAGTTTCTTGCTGGTTCTTGCCGAGAAACTCGGTCGTGTGTACGAGGATTCAATCATCGTTTTTGCAGCCCAATAGCGGCGCAAAAACGACAGTAAAGCGCGACGCCTAAGTGTGAAAGTAGCCAAAATTCGACCGTTTATACACTCCATCAGACAATTGTTGTTGGATTTTCCGCAGACAAATGTTGAATAGCATGCTTTAAAATTGTCCGCCAACAAATGTGTGTTGTCGGATTATCCGATCGTGTGTACATAAGGCCGTCGTACAAAACTCCAAAGTACAAACATGCATTGCATGCTCAGAAGCAATGCTCACCATAACACAACATTAGCAGAAGTTGCCCAAAGGGTGGCGCTAAAGAGCTGAAAACCACGTAGTTTCGTGTTTGTTGGCCGACAATTGTTTGCTATACAAGTTCCTGGCCAACGCCCTTCAGACAAAAGTCCTACGCTTTGTTCGATGAAAATCCGATTGTTTGTATGAGGCTTAAGAGTCTGGTTCTTCTCATCAAGAAAGTGTGTTTGTGTGCATTTCCCGCAGCAAGCACAAAACGCACTGCCCTTGAAATCTGCTGCAAGTGCCAATGTATTCTTAATGGCACCCCAAAAGCAGATCGCAAATGCAGTGTGTTTGCAGCCACCAAATCACATGGTACTGCTGTACCGTGCAATTTGGTGCAGCACATTTTTATTAAAGGTAGTGTAGCGCCCCTTTGCTTTTAGGGGTGTTATGTGCCTAAATTTAGGGGCTGGTCTGAGCTGTTAGCCAGGCTCAGACCATTCTGATTTGCTGGGTATTTGCTTCTGCCTATGTGATGTTGCCTGGAGTATGGTTCCCTGCGGCCTGTAGGTGGTGCTGTCATGTCAATCCAGGGTTTAGCCAGGGGTGGCATTACTGCGCCTTGGGGTGTCCTCTCTCGGCAGCGGTACAGTGGGCGTGGTGAACCTGCTATGCATGCCGGGAGAGGGTGCTTAAGGGGCAGACGCCATTGGTGTAGGTGTGCCTCGTCAGAGTCAGAGGAGTAGGAGTGAGACACGTACCCCACCTTTGGTGGCCCTCATGGCCAGGGGTACGTGTGGATGTGATCAGGCCCAGGCACCTTTAGCCTGGAGCCTGCAACTTTACAACTGGGCCTAGCACCTTTAGCTAGGGCCTATTCCCGATAGAAGAGTCCCAGGATGCCCGGGGAAGGGTACTCGCTCTGACCGAGAGGAAGCCAGGGGAGGATCGGTCCCATTGAGGAGATGAGTAATGGAAGATTGCTGTCTCGGGAGAGACCTGGTGACCTGTCAGAGGGAAGGATTCGTTATTTGGGGAAGCTAACCTGTAGATTGCCCATTGGCATTGTCCTGTTCTTAAAGTCTACAGAGGTTAGATGATTTCTAATACCCGTCCCTGGAGGGGATAGGGTGGCAGAACTGTTCGAGCTCCACACCGGCTGCTAGGACTGTGAAAGAGAACTATCCGGGTGAGCTAAACCCACCTGGGATCGAGTGGCAACGAGATTACTGGTTGTGCCTGGATCTATTCTTCACACTATTCCTTCTTTCATCCACCTGTCTCTATCTACTACGCAGCAAATAGAAAATAAACTCTCTGTTGGAGTTAAAGTGTTTCTGGACATTGTTTTCTTTGGGGGAAGAAATAGAGATTTGACCCCATACTCTGGGGAAGAGAACCAGTGGAAAGGGTAACTCGCTGAAAGATCCAAAATTTGTGACCACCGCTTAACCTCTTCAAACAGGAGGGTACAGGCATATAGCACGGTGTGCCTTGACTCGCAAGTGAGCCAGGCGAGAAAAAGGTTTGTGTGCTACAGTAGTATATGCACTACTTCTTGTGCTGGCTGATGCGATTTGCAGCGCATTCAAATGAATGGACAGAAAAATAGCACTGCATAGGAATGGGATTCAGGTGTTCACACAGTGGCTAGGGGGTGGTTAAAAGCAGGCAGTTGATCTGCATTTTTACTGCCCAATAACTACCCATCTACAATGTGATATAGCTACAGCTTGGATAAACTGCAGCCTATAAACATGCTCTAAACCGCCTCTGAAAAAGCGATCCGCCGCAGAATGTATTTTGTTTCGGGGGTGGGGGCAGGGATGGACTGGCCATAGGGACTACCGGGAGTTTCCCGGTGGGCCGATGGCTCAGTGGGCCGTTTTAAAAAAACAAAACATTTTTTTTTTTGTGGGCCGTTTTTTTATGCAGTTCGGCGGCAGCGGGAGCGTTGCAGCAAACAGCGGCCCTCAAAAAAAAAAAATTTTTTTTTTTTTTTCGTGGGCCGTTTTTTTATGCAGTTTTGCGGCAGCAAACAGCAGCCCTCACAAAAAAATAAACAAATTTGTGGCCCGTTTTTTTATGCAGTTCGGTGGCAGCGGGAGCGTGGCAGAAAACAGCAGCAGGGATTCGGGGAAGGTGGCCATCGAGGAGGGCAGTTGGATGTACAATTCCGAGGGAGTAGAGCTCCACCCCCTCCCTGACCACGAAGAGGCGGACAGTAGCGAGCGTGGCCACCCCGGCGCTCCCAGAACCTCGACTCCTCCACCTCCTCTCTGCTCCAGGAACCATGCGGCCTGGGCCGGAGGGCAGGCTGACTGGGAGCCCGGAGGAAGAGAACATGCGCCGCTGTAAGGAGCAGAGCAGCGTGAGCACCCCCCGGATCAAGAGGGAGACTCGGCGCTGCCGCTGATGGCCATCAGGTACCTGGCATCCTACACAAATCATGCCAGAACACTGAGACAGTGGGGAGGTGAGCAGAGGAGGGACTGCAGAAAGGGACAGTGCTATGTGGTCTGTCTCAGCCCTCCCCTCTGTCTCTCCTCCCCCTCTGTCTCTCAGTCCCCCCCCTCTGTCTCTCAGTCCCCCCTCTTTCAGCCCCCTTCTCTGTCTCTCAGCCCCCCCCCACTATCTCTCAGACCCCCCCTCTGTCTCTCAGACCCCCCCTCTGTCTCTCAGACCCCTCCTCTGTCTCTCAGCTCTCCTCCTCTGTCTCTCAGCTCTCCTCCTCTGTCTCTCAGCTCTCCTCCTCTGTCTCTCAGCTCTCCTCCTCTGTCTCTCAGCTCTCCTCCTCTGTCTCTCAGCTCTCCTCCTCTGTCTCTCAGCTCTCCTCCTCTGTCTCTCAGCTCCCCCCTCTGTCTCTCAGCTCCCCCCTCTGTCTCTCAGCTCCCCCTGTCTCTCAGCTCCCCCCCTGTCTCTCAGCTCCCCCCCTGTCTCTCAGCTCCCCCCTGTCTCTCAGCTCCCCCTCTGTCTCTCAGCTCCCCCTCTGTCTCTCAGACCCCCCTCTGTCTCTTAGACCCCCCTCTGTCTCTCAGACCCCCCTCTGTCTCTCAGTCCCCCCCTCTGTCTCTCAGTTCCCATGTCTCTCAGCTCTCCCCCTCTGTCTCTCAGCTCTCCCCCTCTGTCTCTCAGCTCCCCCCCTCTGTCTCTCAGCTTCCCCCTATGTCTGTCTCTCAGCTCCCCCCTATGTCTGTCTCTCAGACCCCTCCACTGTCTCTCAGACCCCTCCACTGTCTCTCAGACCCTCCTCTGTCTTTCAGACCCCTCCTCTGTCTCTCAGACCCCTCCTCTGTCTCTCAGATCCCTCCTCTGTCTCTCAGCTCTCCTCCTTTGTCTCTCTGCTCCCCCCTGTCTCTCAGATGCCTCCACTGTCTCTCAGCCCCCTCCATCTGTCTCTCAGCCCCCTCCATCTGTCTCTCAGCCCCCTCCATCTGTCTCTCAGCCCCCTCCATCTGTCTCTCAGCCCCCTCTGTCTCTCAGCCCCCTCTGTCTCTCAGCTCCCCTGTCTCTCAGCTCCCCCCTGTCTCTCAGCTCCTCCCTGTCTCTCAGCTCCCCCTCTGTCTCTTATCCCCTCTTCTCTCTCTCAGCTCCCCTCTGTCTCTCAGACCCTCCTCTGTCTTTCAGACCCCTCCTCTGTCTCTCAGACCCCTCCTCTGTCTCTCAGATCCCTCCTCTGTCTCTCAGCTCTCCTCCTTTGTCTCTCTGCTCCCCCCTGTCTCTCAGATGCCTCCACTGTCTCTCAGACCCCTCCACTGTCTCTCAGACCCCTCCACTGTCTCTCAGCTCCCCTCCACTGTCTCTCAGCTCCCCTCCACTGTCTCTCAGCTCCCCTCCACTGTCTCTCAGCTCCCCTCCACTGTCTCTCAGCTCCCCTCCACTGTCTCTCAGCTCCCCTCCACTGTCTTTCAGCTCCCCTCCACTGTCTCTCAGCTCCCCCTCTGTCTCTCAGCTCCCTCCCATTGTCTCTTAGCTCCCTCCCATTGTCTCTTAGCTCACTCCCATTGTCTCTCAGCTCCCTCCCATTGTCTCTCAGCTTCCCCCTCTGTCTCTCAGCTTCCCCCTCTGTCTCTCAGCTTCCCCCTCTGTCTCTCAGACCCCTCCTCTGTCTCTCAGACCCCTCCTCTGTCTCTCAGACCCCTCCTCTGTCTCTCAGTTATTCATTTTAATGGGCAGGAGCGGTGTGTACACCGCTCCTCCACCGCCCCAAAGATGGTGCTTGGAGGACTTTCACACTGGGACTGCAGCGGAGGCGTTTTTCAGGGGCTTTACAGACGCTATTTTTAGCCCAAAAGCGCCTGAAAAACGCCTCAGTGTGTAAGGGGTCCTACACTCACCCCCTCTCTTTTACACTCACTCCCTCTCTCTTACACTCACCCCCCTCTCTCACCCACCCCCTCTCATCCCCTTTCCCTCAACCCTCCCTCTCTCTCTCTCTCTCTCTCTCATTCCCCTCTCGCTCACCCTCTCATGATATACAATAATGGATGTAGGGGCCGTTTAGTGGGCGTGATTTTTTTGGGGGGTGGGGGGCAGCATTTTATTGAATTAAAGTGGGCCGGTCTGGATGAAGTCCAGGGCCAAATTTTGGTCCCAGTCTAGCCCGGGGTGGGTGGGGGGGATTGAGGGCAAAATAAACGTTAAAGCTGAATTATAGGAATTCAGCTTTAATGTAAATAGTAAAGGCACACTATGAGATGAGTTAAGCCCAAGGAGCAGTATGACATCTCCTGGGCTTATCCCTACTATTTACATCTGACAGTTTTATTGCACTCCCGGAAGATAGCTATTGCTGTATTTCCGGTAAACGAATGCTGATGCACCGGATCTAATCATCTTTAGCATTAAAGTCGGTGCAGCTGCTTTGCCTGCCTCTCCCCTTCTCCTGCCAAACACAGAAGCCTTTATTTTTTTGTGAATGAGTTCACATAATACAAAGGCTTCTCTGAATGGGCAACCGAGTGGAGGGGTGGGCATAGTTGCTCTGTGTGCCTCTCTCTCCTCTCTCATGCCTTGTACACACGATCGGAATTTCCGATGGAAAAAGTCAGATGGAATTTTTTCATCGGATATTCCGAGTTTAGATAGACAACATGTTCTCTTTTACTTCGATGGAATTCCGATGTGATTTTCGCCGGTCTAAAGTCTGACCGTGTGTTACAGTCTCGAGTGTCAGTGTAGAGTAGAGTCAGTGAGTGTCAGTGTAGAGTGTTGAGTATCAGCAGAGCCTGTCAGATATAAATAACAGAGAAAAGTTTAAGAGATGTCATAGAGATCCTTGGACCTAACTCATAGTATACATGCACTTTTTGCAAAGTGGCTGAATTCCTGGAATTTAGATTTAAACTGTACAGCATTTTGCTTATGACATATGGTGGCAATGAAAAAAAAGAGAAAGCTTCCAATTCCATGCAAACTTAGAAAATGAAAATCACAGCACAGTGTGATGACAAAACTTGTCCTAGCAGGCTGTGGAAAAAGAAGGTTGACAAAGGGGAGAATTTAAAACCAGCATGCGTGAGCTCCTTAACATGAGAGGAGACAAAAATGGCACAGGCTTCTGCACAAGCTGCTTCATTTTTTTCTATACCACATACTAAGCAAATCAGCACATATCAGTGCTACAGCCGCATCATTCTTCGGTTCTCTTGGTTTCTTTTTGTTTTTCTATGTATTCTATTTTGCAACATGAAGGCACAATCTACTAATCCTAAAAAAGGTTTTCGAATTAAGACAAGGCCTTTATCTTTATACTGCATCCAAGGTCATTTAAGTCAAATAAATCTCTTGGGTGTCACTTGTGTTCCTAAAGTTAAAAAGAAAAATAAGAAATCAACTACCATGAAAGTGTGACCTAGAAATTTGGCTATCAGTATATTGATTCCTTCAAAGGCTGATTAAGAATAAATTGCCTTCTATTCAGATTGTCCTATTTTCCATATCAGATAACTTAAATGTCATCACCGATATTTGTGGGTAATGACAATTGCTTGTAAAGTAAAAGATTACAAATTCTACCTTTACCTTGGAGAATAGAGATGGCATGACCTTGCTATTTTTTTTCTGGATTGAATTACCTCAACCCATATACAGTATGTACAGTGCACCCGGAAAGTATTCACAGCGATTCACTTTTTTCACATTTTGTTATGTTACAGCCTTATTCCAAAATGAATTAAATTAATAATTTTCCTCAAAATTCTATAAGCAATACCCCATAATGACAATGTGAAAGAAGATTGCTTGAAATTTTTGCAAATGTATTAAAAATAAAAAATGAAAAAATCACACGTATAGAAGTATTCACAGCCTTTGCCATGACACTCATTGAACTCATATGCATCTTGTTCCCACTGATGTGTTTCTACAACTTTATTGGAGCCCACCTGTGGCAAATTCAGTTGATTGGACATAATTTGGAAAGGCACACACCTGTCTATACAATGTCTCACAGTTAACCGTGCATGTCAGAGCAAAGGCCAAGCCATGAAGTCCAAGGAATTGTCTGTAGACCTCTGAGACAGGATTGTATCGAGGCACAGATCTGGGGAAGGGTACAGAAAAATATCTGCAGCCATAGGCTTGCGCACAGGGTGTGCCAGGTGTGCCCAGGCACACCCTAATCACCCTGTGCAGCACAAATTCCCCCTACTGCCCTAGCTGCTCCCCTTCTCCCTACAGCGCTTCTGGCTTCCCTCCTCTCCTCTTCGGCTGGCTGTTGCTGTGGGGATATTTTAGAATGAGTGGGGGAAGGGGCAGGTAAGTAAGTATGTAATTTACTGGCCCCTTCCCTTTCTGAATGAAGATCGTGAGTGTGTTTGAGCTTTGGGGTGCACACCCTAATACAATAGGCTGCGCACACCTATGTCTGCAGCATTGAAGGTCCCAAATGAGCAAAGTGACCTCCATCATCCATAAATGGAAGAAGTTTGAAACAACCAGGTCTCTTCCTAGAGCGGGCCACCGGCCAAACTGAGCGATCAGGGGAGAAGGGCCTTAGTCAGGGAGGTGACCAAGAACCCGATGGTTACTCTGACAAAGCTCCAGCATTTCTCTGTGGAGGGAGGAGAACCTTTCAGAAGAACAACCATCTCTGCAGCAGTCCACCAATCAGATCTGTATAGTAGAGTGGCCAGACGGAAGCCACTCCTCAGTAAAAGGCTCATGACGGCCTGCCTGGAGTTTACCAAAAGGCACCTGAAGGACTCTCAAACAATGAGAAACAAAATTCTCTGGTCTGATGAAACAAAGATTGAACTCTTTGGCATGAATGGCAAGCGGCATATCTGGGGGAAACCAGGCATCACTCATCACCTGGCCAAAACCATCCCTACAGTGAAGCATGGTGATGGCAGCACCATGCTGTGGGGATGTTTTTCAGTGATAGGAATTAGGGATGGGCTTAATATCCAAACAAAATAACTCACTGCTCCAGGTGAGATAGTAAGCCTGATGATTTCACGGGTCCCCGCTCCGGCTTGCCTCTGCATACAACCAACAATGAAAGAGATGGCTGTACTCCAAGATCAATCAAATTTTTTTAATATCCGAACATCCCAAGTGCTACAAACAGACAGGCAGATAAGTCCACGCCCCACACTATATAAGGCTGCTTACAGAGCGGCCGTGTATAGTGTGAATTAAGAGAGAGATTAGGCAGGGTAGTTAGTGTGCAGTCAGTGTAGTATATATAATACAGTGCAGAGTATATAGCGCAGTGTAGTGTAAATAATACAGTGCAACAATTCCAGTATATATATCATAGTTTTAGGTACTGTACCTTTTGCGCAAACCAATCAATATATGCTTATTGGGATTTATTTTACCAAAAATATGTAGAAGTATATATATTGGCCTAAACTTATGAAGTCATTTTATTTTTACAGAGCGGAGCTTTAAAAATAAATAGAATTGTAGATAAATCTTACATTTCTGTCTGGGCTCACATACAGTAGGGTTGAATGTATTCATAGAAATAGGATAAGGTGAAACAATGATTGTATACAATTGCCATGAATTGTTTTAATTAGCTTTAAGCAGATTGTAGAACTGGATATGCATGTTAAAATCTTTTATCGCGGTGCAGTCGCACAGTAAGGCAGGCTATAGTTTGTGCAATTTTTTATTTTTTTTTTCCTGTTCAATTCCCTCATCAATACAATGGGACTAATTTACTAAAACTGGGGAGTACAACATCTGGTACAGCTCAGCACAGAAACCAATCAGCTTCCATTTTTTATTGTCAAAGCTTAACTAAACAAGCTGAAGTTAGGTTGGTCTTATCCCCCAGGTGAGTGCACATCAGATGATTGGAGAAAATAGTGGTGAACACTAATTAAGGAAACACAAGTTTGGATGTGGTTACAAGTTTAATTGATGAAATATCAAGAGCATGCAAGCAAATATGCATTAAGCCCTGGTTCACACTGGTGCGATTTAACATGTCAAATCGGTGACATTTGCTGGCAATTGCCGGCAATGGCACCGTCCTAATCGGTTGCGACGCCGCATCTGCACCGATTTCAGAAAGTAGTTTCTGTACTACTTTTTGCGATTTTGGCCCACGATTTACATCGACATCTGTGCAGAAACCTGCACAGATGTCCCTGTAATCGTGGCCGAAATCGGGACTGACAAGCGAGAGTGAAATTGTGTGAGTTCAGCTAAACTCGCACGGCTTCACTCCCGCAGCCCTGTGTGAACGTGGGCTAAAGGACGGTTTATAGACTGATTTATTTCCATTTGTTGTCTTTATGCAAATTGTTATATATATGTAGCGCCCTCCTCACTCCCCTCTCTGCATCAGCTTGTTTCTCTTCTTGTCTAGGGGTACCTTAGAGGGGAGGAAGCGGGGACACCACGCCTGGCCTTCACCACAGGTGTCAGTGCGGTATAAGCAAAGTTCTTTCTCTACCTTCGGGTCAGTGTTGTGCACCTAAAACCTCCACGTGAGATTACCTTGAACAATGTCCACCAGAAAAGAGCCCCACACCATTAAAGTCCAACACGCCTTTATTCTTCTCGAGTGAACAGCATAATCAGTTAGACTCCCTTGGCTTTACAGAACAGAAAAGGAGGTGTGGATGCGAGTAGGCCCAGACACAATGAACTCTCCACTTTCCTTCCTGAAAGTTTGTTGCGGTCTCCGAGCGAGGGGGAATTTCCTTCCAGGCGGTCTCCGGTGGGAGGCTCACCTGTCACTGGCAATCTGCTGCACCCGGTCTTCAAGTGAGGAGCTCCCCCCGGTCCATTACGCCTTCCGGATTCGGGTACCCACTCCCGGGGTTCCCTAGGACCTCCTTCCCTCGCGGAACTCAGTGTTGGGCACTGAGCTCCAGACCTCCATCCGAGTACCTCACCCCAGGCTAAAGGTGCCTGGGATGGAACACGACCTCCGGCTGTCCTCTAGGCCTAGGCCGCCTAGAGGACCGACACGAACCACCGCCCACAGGCTGAAGGTGCCTGGGACTTGACCCCGTGACAAAGATGGCCGGCCCCTTTATACCCTCTCCCAGCAAGCACGGCGGGTTCCCCGCCCCACCATAACACCGCCGAGAGAGGACAAAAAGGAGGCTCGGCACACAGCAATGGCTCAACCCCCAGCCCATGGCGACAGCGCCACCTGCTGGGCTGCAGGGAATTACACATCACTGGTGTCTCTGCCAGTTAAATTTACACCCGGGAAAGTACATACCCGCTACATATAGAATTAAAGTGATACTAAAACTGTTTGGTTAAGGAGCATGGCACCACTTATCATTATAATCTAGTACATTGGTACACGTATTGAGAGTGTGTATAGGGGAGCAGTTTATTAACATATTGATGCTTTGACTGTTGATACATAACATTAATTTAGTATAGCATAGCAGCGCGCAAGTACACTTTTTGTTTATTTTTTTAGAAGCTGATTGGCTACCATGCACAGTTGAACCTAATTTTGTACTCTCCGGTTTTAGTAAATCAACCCAAGTCAATTTTGATGGGGAATCCCTCCCACGGAGCTATTGTGTTCTTCTGGCAGCGGGGCACGGGAAGCCATCCTTGCCAGGCAAACACAATAAGTATTTCTAGTTGTTGGAGCCGCTGGCAATAATCGCATGCTGGAAATCCAGCATGCTGGTTGTACCCAAGTTGATTGAAGTATCAACTTGGGTACCATCAGCCTGTCCATAGATGGATCGAATCTTGGCCCGGTTCAGCAGGGACTATGACTAGCTTAATTCCATAGCCCCCACCCCTTTCCCTTTAAAGCTGACCATAGATGGGTACGAACTAATGTAAATTCTTAGAAAAAGAATGATTCAAGAAAGTTTGTTTGTTTTCCTAATCAGTAGTGGGTCAAACTGGCGTTCGTTTTTAACTGTAGTGACAAGAAAATTAAAAGAAGCAGGATTGAAAATGTACTTAACTTCTAACAGTGTGTGTGGTTTTCGTTTGGTAAAGTCCATTAATTTCAAAATCAAATGGTAAAAGCAAACAAAATCTTTCGAACGACATTCAAATGTTCTGAGAATTTTCTAACAATTTTTTTTTAAAGCTGGCCATACATGGATCGATATTTGGTTGGTTCAGCAGGGACTGGACAAATTTAAATTCCTGGATGGGCAGGCTGGTTGTACAGTAGTCGATCTACCAACCAATCAACTTTTATACAACCAACCAGTCAAGTTTTTCCTAAACGATCAATGCTACCTGCAATCTCCCTGCTGCCAGAATATAATACCTCAGAGTGAGTTTTTCTCCCATCCACATAGAGTGTGTGGCTGGTGGGATTGGGTAATTTTTTTTCTGATTGAACAAAAAAAAAAAAAGCATATATGCCTTAGACTTTTCCTAAGAATTATCATTTTAAATTCCATTCATTTCTGATCTAGCGAGATATCAACTGTGTTGCCTAGTTTGCACCCCACAGCTACTTGTCAAAATCTTCCCAGCCAGGCCCCGCACACTCATTTAATTCCATGAAAGCACTAAAATTTGAGCTCATTTATGATTTCTGTAGCACTTAACCAGTGGCATCACCAGGGTTGGTGTCACCTGGTGCGGTAAAAAATGGTGTCACCCCCCCTCCGGCATTAAGCCAGGCTAATGCATCAATGTGGCTCTCCCCCCCTTAACCTGCCACACTGGATGGAGCCGGGATGTGAGGGATCAGGGGATGGGTGGAGCCAGGATGGGATCGGATGGGGTGGATGGAGCTGGGACAGGATCGAGGGGGATGGATGAAGCTGGGGTGGGATCTTTGATTAGGGGGGGGATTAGAGGATAAGTGCTAGGGTGTGCTTTGGGAAGGAAGATAAATTGTGCTGGGGGGTCAAACTTCAAATCTGCCCCCCTCCTTCTACTTCTAGCACTGGTTCTAACCCAAATCAAAGCCCCCCAAGCACACCCCCTCCCTAAAATCACTCCTAGCAGCATAGATGTTACCTGACAAAGCCCCCCCAATCACCATGTTCCCCTCCCCTGCAATATTCTTGTTGTTACTTACAGTACCTTAGCCCTGGGAAGATGCTGTAGAGCGGTGTCCCTCCATCTCGGCTCTTCCTCCCAGTCTGTGTACTTGTAAGGAGGAGGAGGCGGCTATAGCCCAGTCTCTAGTGAGTGCAGCCAGTGGGGACAGATGTGACTGTAGCATGCCGGACGGTTAGATCCTGGGCACACTGTCACTTGCTCCTCCCAAACTCTTCCTGCACATTGCGTGCAGCTGAAGAGATCCCAGAAGGGAAGGAGGGAGCCGCAGTACCAGTACTTGTCTGAGCCTGGCGCACCCCCGCCCCCTAGCAACGCCACTGCACTTAACCACTTCAGCTCTGGAAGGTTTTACCCCCTTCCTGCACATGCCATTTTGAGCAATACGGAACTCCGTTGCTTTAACTGACAATTGCGCGGTCGTGCGACGCTGTACCCAAAAAAAAATTATGTCCTTTTTTCCCCACAAATAGAGCTTTCTTTTGATGGCATTTCATCACCTCTGTGGTTTTTATTTTTTGCGCTATAAATAAAAAAAAGAGTGACAATTTTGAAAAAATATATATATATTTTACTTTCTGCTATAAAACACATCCAATAAAAAAAAATGCATAAAATCTAATTTATTCATCAATTAAGGCCAATATGTATTCTTCTACATATTCTTGGTAAAAAAAATCCCAATGAGCTTATATTGATTGGTTTGTGCAAAAGTTATTGCATTTACAATCTATGGGATCGATTTATGGACTTTTTATTGTTTTTACTATTAATGGTGGCGATCAGCGATTTTTTGCGGGATTGCGACATTGTGGCGGACAAATCTAACATTAAGTGACACTTTTTAGGGACCAGTGACACTAATACAGTGATTAGTACTAAAGAAATGCACTGTCACTGTATAAATGACACTGGCAGGGAAGGGGTTAACACAAGGGACAATCAGAGATTATGATCAGTATGCCAGACCACCCTACACCTATAACGAT
The DNA here is from genome assembly GCA_029206835.1 of Rana muscosa. Taxonomy (NCBI): domain Eukaryota; kingdom Metazoa; phylum Chordata; class Amphibia; order Anura; family Ranidae; genus Rana; species Rana muscosa. The sequence continues at coordinate 59,014,439 of CM055122.1, read as the reverse complement.
AGGACGTTAGCTGGACCCAAACGAAGAGGCGAACCAGACGAGGCACCCGAGGCGGGAGGCGGGCCAGGAAAAAGAAGGAAGGTTTAAATCTTAACACGAGTGGCATTTTTAATTTAAATAAAGCCAATTTTTCTGAGGCAGAATTGCGTGTTCTTGATAAAGGTTTAAAATATGCACCTTCTAAGACTCTAAACAAGTTTAACATGTTTGTGGACGTACACAAATATGTCCGCAAACTTAACATACAGAGACACTTTATAGCCTACCCTTCTCAACCTAGGGATATTGCAGGAGGCACTGGCCAGTTTATTCATACTGGCCTGTCTAATCCCTCCTTGTTTAACCCTCCCAATGTCTCTGCTCCATCTATTAGGGTTTTCAAAGATCTGGTTCTTAAAGACTTGGATCTTTTACCTAAGGCCAAATTATATGACCATCCTGACATCAAAATAGGCTTGAAGTCTTTATGTGAACGCAAAGACATCATTATTCGCCCTGCCGATAAGGGGGGCGGTTTAGTCATTTTGGACAAAATGGATTATCATGTGGAAATGTGTAGAATTTTGGATGACACTAGCACCTATATGCCTTTAAATAAGGATCCTACCAAGGTTCTCAAAAGGGATCTGAATAATTTATTAGACATGGGATTCCAACAAGGCGTTTTGGATAAAAAGGAGAGGGATTTTTTGGTGCCAGTAGCACCTAGAATCCCTATAATGTACTATCTCCTGAAAGTCCATAAAAATATTACAAACCCGCCCGGTAGACCCATAATAAGTGGGATAGACTCTGTAACTTCCCGTATTGGTCGTTACATCGATTTTCACCTACAACCGCTTGTCCAATCAACTCCATCTTTTCTAAAAGATACGGGTGCCACCATACGCCTTTTGGAAGGTATTAATTTTGGGGATAATTGTATTTTAGTCACCGCAGACGTGACATCATTATACACATGCATACCACACAGATTAGGATTACATGCGGTGAAACATTTTTTGTCCCTATCTAGTCAGATACCCCATGTCCAGCAATGCTACATTATGGACCTGCTGACCTTTGCCACCCAGTCTAATTATTTCTGGTACCAGGGCCAGTTTTTTCTACAAACAAAGGGTGTCGCTGTAGCTTGGCGAACCTTTTTATGGCCCTATGGGAGGAGGATGTCGTCTATGCCCTACAGCGCCCGGAGCTCATTCTGTGGGCGAGATACATAGACGACATCCTCCTCCTATGGAGGGGAGACGAGGAGTCCCTACATGACTTCATGGTCACTCTTAACGATAATGACATGGGCATCAAGTTGACTTATGAGATGAGTCGGGATAGTATTCATTTTCTGGATCTTGATATCTCGGTTGTGAATCATACTTTGATAACTAGAACTTTTTTCAAGCTGACAGATCGGAATGGCTATATTCCAACTGATAGCTGTCACTACAACTCTTGGCTCAAAACGGTGCCATTTAGACAGTTCCTTCGTTTAAGGAGAAATTGCACGCACCTTGAAGATTTCCATACACAAGCTGACATCCTTAAGTTAAGATTTGTTGAGAAGGGATACCCTCCGTCTGCTATTGACACTGAGATTAACAAAGTGTCCTTGTTGGATAGACAGTCTCTGGTTGCTGTACGACCCAAACGAACACCTTCTCCAGTGTTTAAATGGTCCTTTATGACTCAATTTTTGATACAACATAAGCAGATTAAAAGGATTCTTAATCGTCATTGGGGAATTCTTAAAAATGATCCCCTCCTTGGCCCGTTGCTTCCTGATAGAGCAGGAGTTATATTTAGGGGGGCACCTTCTCTTTGCAATCAGATTGCCCCTAATGTGGCCGATCCTCCAGCTAAACAGTGTTCTTCCCTCTTTCCGGACATGAAGGGATATTACCCTTGCAAACGGTGTAATGTGTGCCTGCATAATGTAAGTGGACGTAGTAGAAGTGTCAGTTTCATGTCTTCTGTTACTTCCAAGATATACCATATGAAGCAATTCACCACATGTACCACAAGGTTTATTGTATACCTTATCACATGCCCTTGTGATAAGCAGTACGTGGGACGCACCATTCGCAATTTTTCCATCCGCGTCAACGAACACATTTCAGGTATCAAAAAAGGTCACACTAAACATAGCGTACCGAGACATTATCTCGATGTTCATAATAAAAAGGTTACAGGCACCAAGTTCCAGGTAATTGACCAATTTGTCCCCCATTGGAGGGGGGAGTCCCGTGTTAGAGGTGTTTCTAAATTGGAAACTTTTTGGATACACCAACTCCGGTGCTACTCGCCGTTCGGGCTCAATATTGATTGGGACATTAATTCCTTTATTAATAAAGCTTAATTGTCTGGGATATACATTTTTTTCCCAAGCTATTAGATACATGGAATTAGATGCCCGTTTTCCTTACATTCAGTGGCTTCTAGTTGTCACAGTTCATATTTCCTGGTTTCCATCATATATGTATCGTTTATAAATAGGGTCTGGTATTTATTCTCTATATGCATTACTCTCACATTAATATGCTATGTGTATGGGTCTATTTGTATATACTGTTGGAGAATATATTTATGTTCATATACAGTTTTTAAATATTTGTTTTTCCATAACCTTTAATATGGTGATGATATGTTAGTCCATTATTAGGGATATTTATAATTTGTGCAAGCATTTAATTCGGGTTTATCATTGGTTAATGTTGTACCGAGAGCTCTGTAACTCATCTCCAGAGCTGTAATATTCAGTGTATTTCGGGTGTGAATGTCTGTCCACATCCTAAATGATATTGGGTTCATATCATCCAAAAAAAAATTTCTACAGTATTGTGTCTTTATTATGTACACATTTATCTGTTTGGCTAGCTCCCATGTTCATCAGTACTTATATTGCAGTTCCGCTCTTGGTGCTGCTAAAAGACTTCCATCCATTAGTTTGCTTGCCTGCAGAGCAGTCTGCCGTTGTGTACATTCCCCGCTGTGGTTCACACAGCGAGGTCTGTAAGTGAGGCTTGGAACGCAATCTCTTTTGACGGCGATAGCGTGATGACGCAGCCAGAACGTAGTCGCGTACTAACTCAGTATAGGTTCTTGCGATACACGTATCCGTGGTTCTGGCATGGAACGCATGCGCCGTCAGAGAGGGGACCGTGATGACGATCCTCAACGGATACGCAATGACGCACAGTTGTGCGTCGCATCTATCCATTCTAATTGGCTTATTTACTCAGCCCTGCAGATGACGAATATGGGAGCGGCATTTCATGGTACTGTGATTGGTTCATCCTATTGAATGGGAGTGCACACACCAGCTGAGGTGAATCCAGTTAATGTTGTTTTTTGTATTATATAGCGTGGCTGTTTCCTGCAAGTCCATGCCCCAGTAGATGCATTTCTCATGCGAAACATGTCGGGTACATGGACTTGCCTATAGCTACGCTTTTTATTTGTTTACATAGGCAGACCGGCGTTCTGCCTCTCCTCAGAACAATCGGCAGGTCCGGATGGCTGTCGGACTTGCTGATTGGCTCCTGCTGTGTCCAATCACAGCGGGAGCAGGGATCCGGCGGCGTACACCCCAGATCTCGTGCACAAACTCACGTACAGGTACGTGATTTTACGCAGCGGGGCCACCCTGCCGCAGTATATATGCGGTGGGCAGTCCAGAAGCGGTTAACGACGTAGTACTATGACATAAAGTGTTTCTTAAACTGTCCTGATCTTCATACTTATGCTAACCCTATCTGCATACGTTCTTTCTATGACACTTACCCAGCACAACAACCAGAAAGATAGCATTTTCAGAAGGAAAACTAGTTAGTCCCTGTATTTCTTTAAGGCGGAACTTTACCCTATGAAACCCCCCCAAATAAAAATTGCTTTGTGACAAATGTGCCTTGCACTAATAGGTAATGCTAACATTTTTATGTGGGAGGCTTCAAATGTAGGATGCCATTCTGCATAATAAACTGAGGGCTGAAATAAATGCCACTAGTGTATAACATGTACCTTTATGTATGATATCCCTGATATAAACTGAAGACCACAAAGCAATAAAACTTTCCAATGAGCCGATTCTCCTCCGAGTGAACCCTGTTATGTAAAATGTAAAAGGCTGAGTTCTTTAGAAAAGTTTGCTGCATCTCTGATTAGATGCTTGCAGAGCCCTGACGTCTGAAGGAATGCTGATCCTGCAATATTTTATACATTGCTGGGATTAGGCAGAACCTTTCGCTTGGCATTCATTTTAAAAATATTTTAGCACTCCACAGCCCATGATCAGTGCATATAGAGCTGTATTCCTCACTATGTGTATTGGAGGAATATTTTGTAAAACCTGGAGATTTATTCTTAACCCCTTTGCTTCTGAAGCCATGCACATATTTTTTTTTGCTCCTAGCCAGGTTTCCCCATATAAAACATACAGTATACATTTTAATTTCCTAGAATTTCAGAGAATCTGTGACTTGTTTTATTTTTATTTTTTGTGAATTTCAAAGGATATTTTTTATGTTTATCTTCTTTTTTTCAATGAAACTTATATTAGCAATAAAATAACATAAAAAGACACTAAAACACAATGGAGGTTATTTACGAAAGGCAAATCCACTTTGCACTACAAGTGCACTGCAAACACATGTGCGGTGCCACAGAAGAAACCTAAGTTAGACCTTTTCCTTGGTGCTGTAGTTTGACGCCACCTCTGGCAAACCCAGATAGGACCCTGGTTGAGAAAAGCTGATATAGACTTCAAGCAGCATTAAACCCAGTGGCGGTGCGTCCATAGAGGGCGCCGGAGCGCAGCCCCCTCTCGCACCTGCACCGCCACTGAAAGACAATACACAGATTGATGCATTGCATGAATCTGTGTATTGTCGCCGCTGCCGCCCACTATTCAGATGGCAGGCCACCTGGTGAGCACCGGCCATCTGAATTAGAGCGGTGGCCAGCAGTGGGTGTGTTTTGGAAGTGTCTATCAGAGCCAGCGGCTCTGATAGGCTTTCCGATTACAGCCCTCAGGCTGTAATCGGCTTCCAAATAGTTCACCAAGGGACGCACGGGGGGTGCGTTCCTTGGTGAACACTGACACGCATCTCAGCCAATCAGGTTCACCGGATCTGGTTACCGGTAACCTGATTGGCTGAAAAGCAATCTGGCGGTTTCTGAGGGAGAAAACTGGCGGCAATTGATGGGCACAGTGGTGACAATTGCTGGCACAGTGGTGACAATTGATTGCACAGTGGCTGCGTTTGATGGCATGGCACAGTGGCGACAAATGATGGGCACAGTGGCGACAAATGATGGGCACAGTGATGACAATTGATGGGCACAGTGGCTGCGTTTGATGGCATGGCACAGTGGCGACAATTGATGGCACAGTGGCGACAATTGATGGCACAGTGGCTGCGTTTGATGGCATGGCACAGTGGCTGCGTTTGATGGCATGGCACAGTGGCTGCGTTTGATGGCGACAGTGGCGACAATTGCTGGGCACAGTGGCGACAATTGATGGGCACAGTTGCTGCGTTTTGGACACAGTGAGGCTGCAATTGATGTTTTTTTTTGTTTGTTTGTTTGCGCCCCCCCAAAAATTTTGAGCACCAGCCACCACTGATTAAACCCCAAACCAAAAATGTAACATATTGCAGCTTTCCAAACCTCAGATGTGGAGGCTGCATTCATTTTCTTTTTTTAGGCTTTTTCCACTCTGTTTTCAACTGGTGATTTGGCCAGTAACACACCTCCTGTATTAAAGTGCCCCTCTCTGGAATAATTAGCACAGGGGGCACCTTTTGGGCATCAGCATTGTTAATCTGGGAGAAGGGCGGAGGTTATATGGACTAGCACATTTAGATACATTAACAAATTAAAGCCAAATTCCAGATCACACTGCACGCACACAAACCGTTGCAGACCCTTTTTTCTTTTTCTTTTAGGATAATAAATAAATGCTGACCATTGAAAGCACCCCTGTCAGTGGTAAATGGTTTGTCTCAGCACTAACTGCTACATTTACAGTAAAAAAACAACAGACTTACTGACCAGATCACCAAATGAAAATAAAGGAAAGAAAGCCTAAAGTGAAAACGAATGCAGTAATCCGATCTAAAAATTGGTAAGCTGCAACATAACTAATGTTTGCAAAATACAGAAAAATTAAGGCAGTACTAAACCAAAAATGCAACACTAAAATTACACTTGTGGTGATGGAGCATTGTAGGGCATACTAGGCATGGGAATTCAATTCCAACTCGGTCCCCCAGGCTCTACCCCAAATATCAAAGACCCCTAATGTTTATTTTATGCCTTATTTTTGTATGCATCCCTTTTCCAGATACAGTATCTTCAGGCTGATCATGTTACGCAAAATGTATTCTTCCTTTCTGACGCAATGACATCAGTGCCACTCTTTGCATTATTACACTTATTACCCTAAGAGGGTGCGTCATTGACATCCTGTACTGACAGAATTCCCTCAGTATTCAGGGATAGAATGACATGGGGGGTAGATTTACTAAAACTGGTGCATTTAGAAACTGATTGGATACCATGCACAGCTGCACCAGATTCTAACTTCAGCTTGTTCAATGAAGCTTTGACAATAAAACCTGGGAGCTGAATTGGTTCCTTTGCAGAGTTGCATCAGATTTTGAACTCTCCTGTCTTGGTAAATAACAAGGTTTCCTGCAACCTAGAAGAGAGGGCATCTTGTGATGAAGGGGAGCTCTGGAGGCAAGGTAAAAATTGCAGCCAGAGCTGCTTTTTTTTGTTTTTTAATTGCTGAGGGGCTTTTGTTCATAACCCCCACCCCGGTATTGGGCCCTGCAAAGTTCACCTAATAAATCTAACAAGTTGGTAACCAGTAGTGCTAATAGCAACCTCTTCAACTTACCCTTAGCCCTGGTTCACACTGGTGCGATTTGACATGCGATTTGACATGCCAAATCGCATGTCAAATCGGCGAATTTTGCCGCAAATTGCGGGCAATGGCACCATCCTAATCGGTGCAACGCCGCATCTGCGGCGCTGCACCGATTACAAAAAGTAGTTTCTGCACTACTTTTTGCGATTTCAGCCGCGATTTACATTGACATCTGTTTCAGATGTCTTTGAAATCGTGGCTGAAATCGGGACTGCCAGCGGGAGTGAAATCGTGCGAGTTCAGCTGAACTCGCAGGCTTCACTCCCGCAGCCCCAGTGTGAACGTGGGCTTAGGCTCGGTTCACACTTGTGCGACTCCGAGTTCAACTTTGGAGTGCAACTTTAATACAACTTGTATGTGATTTTACACTCTGTGATGCTACTATCTTGCGAATAGAGCACCAAAGTAGTGCAGGAACATTTTTAAAGTGGCTGCAACTTTAAGTCGCATAGATTTGAAAGGGTTCCATTGAAATCATATAACTGCGACTTGTCATGTGACTTTTACCTCTCTTTTTGTAGGCTGGATTCACACCTATGCATTTTTAGTGCTTTTTGCATTTTGCAGATTTGCACTACAGAACGTATTCCATAGGAAACCATGTTAAATGGACTGTAGTGCAAATCTGCAAAATGCAAAAAGCACTAAAAATGCATAGGTGTGAATCAGACCTTAGGCCTGATTTACACCTATGCAGGTTGCAGTTTGCATATTTCAGGTGCATTTTGTGTTTTTCAGCACACGTTTTTGATCCATTGAAGTCTATGGAACCAAAAGCCAGAAAAAAGTCCCAGGCCCTTTCCATAAAATGCACAGATGTGAACTACATCCATAGGAAACCATGTTAAATGGATTGTAGTGTGTTTCTGCAAAACTGAAAACGCAATAAAAATGCATAGGTGTGAACCAGGCCTAAAGCTTGCTTTGGCCAAAACATATTTTTTTACACAAAAGGCAAAAAATTAGGATACATTACCTCATTAATCATTACATTTATACACACATTTTTACATGCATATTTACATTGCTATTTCGTTATTTTTTGCTTTATTAGTGAATATATTTGATTTTCTGGGGATTTGTTTACTGGTCTGAATAGAATACGCCCTTTTTAATTTAACAAAAGACATTTCATTAAGGTAAGTGCTATTGATTTCGTTTTTTTTTTCCCCCTGTACTCAAGTCTAGTTCATTCTCTGAGCCAACAAAACTACTATTTCTGGATGCTGCATTAACCCTTTTAGTGATTGTTGGTAATTTCAGTGGCGTTACAAGCAGCAAGATTCTTTATATATATATATCTTCACATCCTTTGTGTTAAAGGGTAACTCCACTTTAGTGGAAAAAAAAAATAGCAAATAATAAAAAAAAAAAGAATATAGAAAATACAATTGCGACTCAAGTCATATTGTAATGAATGTTATTAAAAATTACAGATCTGCAGATTGAAAAGGAAAGGTAATTTTCAGTGAAATGCAATGCAATATGGCTACCTGGAGGTGTTCTGTACACAGAATGTGTACAGAACGCCCCCCAAATATGTCATTTCCTGCTTGTTTGATTGGCTCACTGATTCTCCCAGAAGTCTGCACTAAGATACAAGTCAGATTTCAGGCATCCCCTGCAACAAAAATTTCATTTTTGGTGAGATACTCCCAATAGGAAATCACATCTAAAGAAATGCAGACCCTGCAATATTCCCAAATAGAACCCTGCAGGTGCAGCAATTGGTTGATAATTAACCACTTCAGCCCCGGACCATTTCTTTGGCCAAAGACCAGGCCACTTTTTGCGATTCGCCACTGCGTCGCTTTAACTGACAATTGCGCGGTCGTGTGACGTGGCTCCCAAACAGAATTGACGTCCTTTTTTCCCCACAAATAGAGCTTTCTTTTGGTGGTACTTGATCACCTCTGCGGTATTTATTTTTTGCGCTATAAACAAAAATAGAGGGTCAATTTTGAAACAAATTCAATATTTTTTACGTTTTGCTATAATAAATATCCCCCAAATATATATATATATATATATATATATATATATATATATATATATAAAAATCCTCAGGCCGAAACGTATTCTTCTACATATTTTTGGTTAAAAAACAAATCGCAATAAGTGTTTATTGATTGGTTTGTGCAAAAGTTATAGCATCTACAAAATAGGGGATAGTTTTATGGCATTTTTATTAATATATATTAATATATAACAAGCTGCTTGCCGTTGGGGAACTCAACAGGAGGGAGGGGCCAGAAGCACCGAAAAGGGACCTGAGAAGAGGAGGATTCCGGCTGCTCTGTGCAAAACCACTGCACAGAGCAGGTAAGTATAACATGTTTGTTATTTTTAACAAAAAAAAAACAAGACTTTACAATCACTTTAACTGAACAAGCTGAAGTTAGAAGTTGATTGGCTACCATGTACAGCTGCACCAGATTTTGCACTCTCCAGTTTTGGTAAATCAAACCCTTTATGTCTAATATGAAACAATTAAAGTGTTTTAGTTATTTATTTCTTGTTTTGGATAGCGTTGGGAAGGATTAAAACCCCTGTCAGGTTTTACTGCTATCTGGGACTCTATTAGAGAGATATGTCCTCACCTTCGGTTCTGGGGACAGTGATGTACCACACAGGAAGTTGTGCAGAATTGGCAAAAGGGAAACGGATAACAATAAAAAGCTGACGGGTTCTAGCATACCCTTAGACCCCTTTTACACTGGGTCGTTTTGCAGGTGCTATTGCGCCTGGAAACCGACCTGAAACAGCCGTTGCTGTGTCTCCAGTGTGAAAGCCTGAGGGCTTTCACACTGGAGCGGTGCGCTAGCAGGACGGTAAAAAAAAGTCCTGCTAGCAGCATCTTTGGAGCGGTGAAGCAACAGTGTGTATACCGCTCCTCCACAGCTCTTGCCCATTGAAATCAATGGGACACCGCGGCTATACCGCCGGCAAAGCGCCTCTGCAGAGGTGCTTTGCGGTGGTTTTTATCCCTTTCTTGGCCGCTAGTGGGGGTTTAAACCGCACCGCTAGCGGCCGAATAGCACCGCAAATCCGACGGTAAAGCGCCGCTAAATATGGCAGCGCTTTACCTCCGACGCACCTCCCGCCCCAGTGTTAAAGGGGCCTTACTTAAAGTGCCAGTAAACCCATTTTGATTACTTAATGAGTTATCAGCTATTTTAATAATGAAAGTCACCATCTTAAGCACACATGAAAAGAATTGTTCCAAATACTGTTTCTCTGCCATACACTACGGTCATGTGGCATATTCTACTTGCTCCTCGCTGCACTAGAAATGCAAGTTTGTTCACACTAAATTTTTGGTGGTAGGGGGCATTTTGCAAGTGCTTATTGGACAGTTTTGACTCCTCTGAACTCTCCTCTGCTTCTGTATCTATGACCGGGAATGTTGGTTACTGTTATGTATTTGGTAAGCAAAATGATTGCTCTTATTGCTCAAATGTATTAACATAGGGAAGGCCCTTAATGAAACCATTCATCATCGCTCTTGTATCTAGATGACTTAATACCTTAGTTCACTTCCTAGTAAATTATACCAGGCAATTTTCCTTTGCAGCAATCAATACAATATAATTGCAATTTCTTTTAATAACAAATTATGATTTCAAGCCATTTTTCAAAAGGGAAAAGGACGTGTCAGTGTAAAGAACTTGGAGATGTAAGCCTAGAGAAATATACTGTTCAATAGCTTGTAATAAAATGAACAGTTATGCCCAGGGCTTTTGTTTCTCATAGAATAGGTGTAGGTACTCCCCAGGGTCACCCATAGCTCTGGCCCCTACACACCTCCTAGCACCACCCTTTGTCTCTACCCCTACCCTCCTCCCAGAACCACCTCCATTTAAATAATAAATTCCCCAGCATAAGCAATAAATTCCCCAGCAGCAACAATAGAGCACTTAATCAGCAACAGTAAAACCCCCAGCAGCAACAATAAAACCTCAGCTGCATAAAATAATCCCCCAGAAGCAACAATAAAACTTCTGACAGCACCAATAAATCCCCCAGCAGCAACAATGCAGCAGGAGTACCATCCAGCCGTGTAAAATTCCAGCTTGTAAAAGTCTATGAGTGGCTGAAAGCTGCTGTGGCTGGACGTGGCCTGTATCCATCCTAATCACTTAGTATGCACAAGACCTAAATACAATTTTTTTTTCCTAGATTTTAGTAGAGTGGTGAGAGCTTAGAATTACTGTCAGATCTGTCTCACCCTGGAGGATGACGCCATCTCACCCAAAGAGCGGGGTCTAAGTACTAACCATTGTTCACCAAAATTCCTGATGGTGAAGATGGGTTTTGCTGCGTGTTAGTACCAGGTCACGGCCCTCAGGATCGCCCCACTAGGAGGTGAGCAAGCCGGGGTCCAGTAGCAAATATAACAGGTCAGAATCAAGCAGAAGCATAGTCAGTAGACAAGCCAAAAGTCTGTAAAAAGTGGTTGCAGGTTGGGATCAAGTAGAAGCATAGTCGAGGAACAAGCCAAAAGTAGGTACCGAGTGGTAGTGAAGATACAGATGAGAGCAGGAGTGAGGAGAGCGAGATATTGGCTGGAGAGAGCACAATAATCTGGCAAACAGGAAGTGCATGGACATGGCTTAAATCAGGAGGTTCATAGGAGGAGCAAAGAGTTCAAGGTTCACGAGAAACAAGATAAAAGGCAACTTTGTCTAAGCAATTAGACAAGGAGCTATCTAGCATCTCAGGTGGCTCAGCGAGAAGAGTTACTATCAGACACAGCAGAGGTTCAGGTCCAGGCCATAACAATGGGGCTGCTTGCAGTAAATAACAAACGGTTTTATACATTAATGTCAGTCCATGAATATATTTGGTGCGAACCAGAATACAGATTCAAAATTAATTGTAGGTTTATTAATCTTCGAGGCAGGGGTATACATCAATTACTTTAAATAGGCTTCTGAGATATTGTTTTAGCTGTTATGTCTCAATAATGAAAGTTTTTTTTTTTTTTTTTTTATTACAAGAGACTAAAAAAATGTTTTACTTGTGGCAATTGTTGCTTCTATTAAATGTTAGTAGAACACAGTTAGAGCCGGTTCACACTGGGGCGGCACGACTTTGGGGGCGACTCGGCAAGGCGATCTCAAGACGACTTGAGAGGCGATTTGCAAAATAACTTCTGTATTGAAGTCAATGCAAGTCGCCCCGAGTCGCCCCCCAAAGTCGTACAAGAACCTTTTTCTAAGTTGGAGCGACTTGCGTCGCTCCTATTAGAATGATTCTATTGAATAGAGCGGAGCGCGACTTGTCAGGTGGCTGAGTCGCCTGACGAGTCGCCCCTGTGTGAACCGGCTATAAGTGTATACCTATAAACTTCTGAGAAACATGTAAAGTGCTGTGATTTATCAGTGCAACCTAAGCCATCAAATTAGTCTGTCATTATATAAATATTTTTTTCTAAAGCTCCATGCACACTGGATGCTAAAATTTTATAAACACGCCAGTAGCTTTGCAGTGAGTCTATCAATATTTTTTAACTGTTTTTGCAATAGCGTTTATTAGCATTTTTCCACGTTAGCGTTTCCTAGCTTTTTTTTTCAATGGATCAACAATGTTAAAAACGCTGGTGAGCCACATTTTTGAGCGGTTATCGACTTTTATCAGCGTTTATGAGCATCTGGCGTTTTTTGTGGTCAGAAAAATGACTCCTGAACATGATTTTAGGGGTTTCAGAAAACAGCCCATAAACTCCACTGCTGATAAACATCCAAAAACTTCCATGTGTGCATGGACACATAGGATAACATAGAGTGGAGTTCATGGGCTTTTAAAAAAAACTTCCAAACTCCAATAAACGGCCGTTTATGAGCACCAGTGTGCATGGAGCCTAATTTGCCAAAACCACATACAACTAAGATATGTATTGGGTTATTTATTATGCCCGTGTGCATATTATTTAAGTATTGTTTCAAAAGACACATGATGGAAACATTGAGCTTCGGGAATCTTTTAATTCTTGTACATTGGATTGATTTTAGTGAAATAAAAATGGGTATCTAAAAGCCTTCAAGACCATAAGGACACTGTCTCCCTTCACTGACACGTTGATAGTCATAGCTCAGGCCTCAGCTTTCTTTTTAGTTTCATGACTATTAACTGCTTACATGAAGAATGAACAGCTTCAACAGTTATATGCTTATGTACTGGCATTAACAGTGAATAATGAATTGATAAGATGCAACTGCATGTATAATATATTTGTTAAGCTAAGAAAATAATTGTCTCTGCTTAGATATAACATAGTGAACGTTATAACTGAAGCACTACCCCCGTAGGAGCTGCTGGTTATATTTTTGGGTCATGCCGTTACCTGTCTGTTCCACCGTATCCGTCATAGGGGTTCCATTGAAGAGTTTTTTCACAGATGTCAGCACTAGGGATGGGCCCGGTGCTCGATTCGAACCCATGTTCGAATCGAGCACCGGGCGTTCGCTCGCTCGTCGAGCCCAGAACTATTTGGGCCGTTCGCATCACATTCGTGTGATGCGAGCGGCGCCGCAATGCATTGCGGCCGGCGCGGCCGGCGCAGTGCATTGCTGGCTGATGATTGGCCAAGCATGCACTGTGACCCCGCATGCTTGGCCAATCACAGCGCCCGAAACTCGGAGAGCAATAATTGGCTACAGGCAGGACGTCTGTAGCCAATTACAGCTCAGGGGCTTTAGTACACGCCCCACCATTTAAAAGGCCGCCATGAGTTCCGGCTTTAGGAGAGATCAGTCTGCTGATTCTGTCTTTGCTTGATACTGAAAGATTTGCTCTTCTTTGCTAAACCATTGGCTATTTCTTTGCTAAACCATTGCTACCTAAGTCATTGATCGTTCATTGCTGCTGATTGCACAGTTAGTGTGTTATTAGCTGCTGCTGGGGATTAGTCTGGTGCGTGCTTACTGTTAGTACAGTATTGCAGTAGTACCAACCGCAGTGCTGTTAGCACAGCATTGCACCCCAACAGCACCCATAGGACTTCTAGTGTGTTAGTGGCAGCAAACAGAGCTCCTATATTTTCTTCTCAGCAGCACCCATAGGACTTCTAGTGTGTTAGTGGCAGCAAACAGAGCTCCTATATTTTCTTCTCAGCACCACCCATAGGACTTCTAGTGTGTTAGTGGCATCACACAGAGCTCCTATATTTTCTTCTCAGCAGCACCCATAGGACTTCTAGTGTGTTAGTGGAAGCAAACAGAGCTCCTATATTTTCTTCTCAGCAGCACCCATAGGACTTCTAGTGTGTTAGTGGCATCACACAGAGCTCCTATATTTTCTTCTCAGCAGCACCCATAGGACTTCTAATGTGTTAGTGGCAGCAAACAGAGCTCCTATATTTTCTTCTCAGCAGCACCCATAGGACTTCTAGTGTGTTAGTGGCATCACACAGAGTTCCTATATTTTCATCTCAGAAGCACCCATAGGACTTCTAGTGTGTTAGTGGCATCACACAAAGCTCCTATATTTTCATCTCAGAAGCACCCATAGGACTTCTAGTGTGTTAGTGGCATCACACAGAGCTCCTATATTTTCATCTCAGAAGCACCCATAGGACTTCTAGTGTGTTAGTGGCATCACACAGAGCTCCTATATTTTCTTCTCAGCAGCACCCATAGGACTTCTAGTGTGTTAGTGGCATCACACAGAGTTCCTATATTTTCTTCTCAGCAGCACCCATAGGACTTCTAATGTGTTAGTGGCATCACACAGAGTTCCTATATTTTCATCTCAGCAGCACCCATAGGACTTCTAGTGTGTTAGTGGCAGCAAACAGAGCTCCTATATTTTCTTCTCAGCAGCACCCATAGGACTTCTAGTGTGTTAGTGGCATCACACAGAGCTCCTATATTTTCATCTCAGAAGCACCCATAGGACTTCTAGTGTGTTAGTGGCATCACACAGAGCTCCTATATTTTCATCTCAGAAGCACCCATAGGACTTCTAGTGTGTTAGTGGCATCACACAGAGCTCCTATATTTTCTTCTCAGCAGCACCCATAGGACTTCTAGTGTGTTAGTGGCATCACACAGAGTTCCTATATTTTCTTCTCAGCAGCACCCATAGGACTTCTAATGTGTTAGTGGCATCACACAGAGTTCCTATATTTTCATCTCAGCAGCACCCATAGGACTTCTAGTGTGTTAGTGGCAGCAAACAGAGCTCCTATATTTTCTTCTCAGCAGCACCCATAGGACTTCTAGTGTGTTAGTGGCATCACACAGAGCTCCTATATTTTCTTCTCAGCAGCACCCATAGGACTTCTAGTGTGTTAGTGGCAGCAAACAGAGCTCCTATATTTTCTTCTCAGCAGCACCCATAGGACTTCTAGTGTGTTAGTGGCATCACACAGAGCTCCTATATTTTCATCTCAGAAGCACCCATAGGACTTCTAGTGTGTTAGTGGCAGCAAACAGAGCTCCTATATTTTCTTCTCAGAAGCACCCATAGGACTTCTAGTGTGTTAGTGGCATCACACAGAGTTCCTATATTTTCATCTCAGAAGCACCCATAGGACTTCTAGTGTGTTAGTGGCATCACACAAAGCTCCTATATTTTCATCTCAGAAGCACCCATAGGACTTCTAGTGTGTTAGTGGCATCACACAGAGCTCCTATATTTTCTTCTCAGCAGCACCCATAGGACTTCTAGTGTGTTAGTGGCAGCAAACAGAGCTCCTATATTTTCTTCTCAGCAGCACCCATAGGACTTCTAGTGTGTTAGTGGCATCACACAGAGCTCCTATATTTTCATCTCAGAAGCACCCATAGGACTTCTAGTGTGTTAGTGGCATCACACAGAGCTCCTATATTTTCATCTCAGAAGCACCCATAGGACTTCTAGTGTGTTAGTGGCATCACACAGAGCTCCTATATTTTCTTCTCAGCAGCACCCATAGGACTTCTAGTGTGTTAGTGGCAGCAAACAGAGCTCCTATATTTTCTTCTCAGCAGCACCCATAGGACTTCTAGTGTGTTAGTGGCATCACACAGAGCTCCTATATTTTCTTCTCAGAAGCACCCATAGGACTTCTAGTGTGTTAGTGGCATCACACAGAGTTCCTATATTTTCATCTCAGAAGCACCCATAGGACTTCTAGTGTGTTAGTGGCATCACACAGAGCTCCTATATTTTCATCTCAGAAGCACCAATAGGACTTCTAGTGTGTTAGTGGCATCACACAGAGCTCCTATATTTTCTTCTCAGCAGCACCCATAGGACTTCTAGTGTGTTAGTGGCATCACACAGAGCTCCTATATTTTCATCTCAGAAGCACCCATAGGACTTCTAGTGTGTTAGTGGCAGCAAACAGAGCTCCTATATTTTCTTCTCAGAAGCACCCATAGGACTTCTAGTGTGTTAGTGGCATCACACAGAGTTCCTATATTTTCATCTCAGAAGCACCCATAGGACTTCTAGTGTGTTAGTGGCATCATACAAAGCTCCTATATTTTCATCTCAGAAGCACCCATAGGACTTCTAGTGTGTTAGTGGCATCACACAGAGCTCCTATATTTTCTTCTCAACAGCACCCATAGGACTTCTAGTGTGTTAGTGGCAGCAAACAGAGCTCCTATATTTTCTTCTCAGCAGCACCCATAGGACTTCTAGTGTGTTAGTGGCATCACACAGAGCTCCTATATTTTCATCTCAGAAGCACCCATAGGACTTCTAGTGTGTTAGTGGCATCACACAGAGCTCCTATATTTTCATCTCAGAAGCACCCATAGGACTTCTAGTGTGTTAGTGGCATCACACAGAGCTCCTATATTTTCTTCTCAGCAGCACCCATAGGACTTCTAGTGTGTTAGTGGCAGCAAACAGAGCTCCTATATTTTCTTCTCAGCAGCACCCATAGGACTTCTAGTGTGTTAGTGGCATCACACAGAGCTCCTATATTTTCATCTCAGAAGCACCCATAGGACTTCTAGTGTGTTAGTGGCATCACACAGAGCTCCTATATTTTCATCTCAGAAGCACCCATAGGACTTCTAGTGTGTTAGTGGCATCACACAGAGCTTCTATATTTTCTTCTCAGCAGCACCCATAGGACTTCTAGTGTGTTAGTGGCTTCTCAGCAGCACCCATAGGACTTCTAGTGTGTTAGTGGCATCACACAGAGCTCCTATATTTTCTTCTCAGCAGCACCCATAGGACTTCTAGTGTGTTAGTGGCATCACACAGAGCTCCTATATTTTCATCTCAGAAGCACCAATAGGACTTCTAGTGTGTTAGTGGCAGCAAACAGAGCTCCTATATTTTCTTGTCAGCAGCACACATAGTACCTATAGTGTGTTAGTGTCAGCACCCATAGGACCTACAGTGTGTTGTGAGCACACATAGGAGTTCTATTTTTTATACTATATACACTACCGACTACAATGGCTGGAAGACCGCCAAGGAGAGGCAGAGCGTTCTCGAGGCAAGAACACAGGGCAGGCAGGCTCTGTTTCTAGAGACAACAGTGCTGGCCGTGGACGTGGTCGTGCATCGTCATCAGCACGTGGCCATGGGACACGCTTGTCTTTGTTTTCGGCAGCTGGACACGTGGAGCCGCATCATGCCGAAGGCTTGGTAGAATGGATGACCAAGCCCTCCTCATCCTCCTCATCCTCTCTCACCCAGGCTCAGGGTACTGGCAGAGCAGCTGCCAACGCGTACTCAATGGCATCATCAGCCACCCCTTCCCTAGACCCACCATGTCCTCCTGAGGAGTCCCCCGAACTGTTTGAGCACAGTGTTGGGTACATGCTCCAGGAGGATGCCCAACGATTCGAAGGCTCGGATGATGATACCCAGCTTGAGGAAGTCAGTAGTGTGCGCGCAGAGAGAGGGGATGCTGAAGGACAGCAATCTGGCAGTAGTGTTCCACCAGCTGCAGCTTACTGCCAGGTTTGCTCTAGTGGTGAAGAGGGAGGGGATGATGAGGTCACTGACTCCACGTGGGTGCCTGAAGGGAGAGAGGAGGAGGAGGAGGAGGAGGATGCAGCGTCACATGTCCAACGAGGCAGGATGCCCCCTGGAGGCCAGCTAGAGGCCAGCACAGCAACTGTACCACACCGCAGAGCTCCGCCTGTGCAGGGCGCTGCCTCTGCACGTTATCACAAAAGTTCTTTGGTGTGGGCCTTTTTTGAGACGAGTGCATCAGATCGCACCACTGCTATTTGCAATATTTGTCTCAAGCGTATCTCGCGTGGCCAAAACATCAGCCGCTTGGGCACCACAAGCATGAGCAGACATATGTCGACCTGCCATGCAGCTCGTTGGCAAGCACACATAAAAGACCCACACCAAAGAACAAAGCGGACCTCTCCTTGCTCCTCATCAGCTGGGATCTCCATCCCCACTATATCTTCAGTCCTCTCTGAAAGCTGCTCTGAGAGGACTGAAGGTGTAGAATTAGGTGTGTCACAACCAAGTACTTGCAGTACACCGACGTCCGATTGTAGCAGGCAAATTTCCCTGCCCCAGCTGCTGGACCGTCGAAAGAAGTATACTCCCAGCCATCCACATGCCCAGCGGTTGAATGCTAGCTTGGCTAAATTGCTAGCACTTCAACTGCTGCCTTTTCAGTTGATAGACTCGGCCCCCTTCCGTGAGTTTGTTCAATGTGCGGTTCCTCAGTGGCAGGTTCCCAAACGCCACTTTTTCTCACGGAAGGCGAGTCCGTCTCTCTACCGGCATGTGGAAGGCAATGTCCATGCCTCGCTGGACAGGGCGGTCAGCGGTAAGGTGCATATTACCGCTGACTCATGGTCCAGCAGGCATGGACAGGGACGTTATCTTTCTTTCACGGCCCATTGGGTCACTCTATTGGCAGCTGGGAGGGATGCAGGACAAGGTGCAGTAGTGTTGGAGGTTGTTCCGCCACCACGCCTCCAAAATGCTACTACTGGTTGTGACACACCTCTCTCCTCCACCCCCTCCTCTTCTTCTTCCTCCATGTCCTCTTCGAGTGCTCTGTCCTCGGAACCAGCGGTGCTCCGTAGGCGTACAAGGGGCTACGCGAGTACGCAGGCAAAAAGATGCCATGCCGTGCTTGCGCTGGTGTGTTTGGGGGACAGGAGTCACACTGGGCCAGAGGTTCTGGCAGCTCTGCAGGGGCAGGCCGAGAGGTGGTTGACGCCACGCCAGCTTAAGCCAGGAATGGTCATTTCTGACAATGGCACCAACCTCCTCTCCGCCCTGCGACCGGGGCAGCTCACCCATGTGCCCTGTATGGCTCACGTCCTCAACCTGGTGGTGCAGCGGTTCTTGGGCAGGTTCCCAGGCTTACAGGATGTCCTGAGGCAGGCCAGGAAAGTCTGTGTGCATTTCCGCCGATCTTATAATGCCAGTGCTCGGCTGACTGAGCTGCAAAAGGAGCTGAACCTGCCCAAGAACCGCCTAATATGTGACATGCCCACCAGGTGGAACTCAACGTTGGCCATGCTGCAGCGACTGCACACGCAGCAGAGGGCCATCAATGAGTACCTTTGCGACTACGGCACCAGGACAGGGTCAGGGGAGCTTGGCTTTTTTTCCCCACGCCAGTGGAGCATGATCAGGGATGCATGCACTGTCCTCTCACCATTTGAGGAGGCCACGAGGATGGTGAGCAGTGACAGTGCATGCATCAGTGACACTGTACCTCTTGTCCACCTGTTGGAGCATACGCTGCGTGGGATAATGGACAGGGCACTTGAGGCAGAACAGAGGCAGGAAGAGGAGGACTTCCTTGTCTCTCAAGGCCCCCTTTATCCAGACAATGTTCCTTCTGTCCCACCCATCACACAGGAAGAGGATGAGGATGAGGAGGAGGAGGAGGAGGAGGATTGTGTGAGCATGGAGGTGGAGCCTGGCACTCAGCATCAGCAGCAGCAGTCTTTTAGGGATGATGTACAGTCCCAACAAACCAGTGGACTTGTACGTGGCTGGGAGGAGGTGGCTGGCGATCATGTCATCCTCAGCGACCCAGAAGACTCCGGACCGAATGCCTCAGCTAACCTACGCTGCATGGCCTCCCTGATCCTGCAAAGCCTGCGGAAGGATCCTCGTGTTCTTCGGATCAAGGAGAGTGACCATTACTGGCTGGCCACTCTCCTTGATCCACGGTACAAGGGTAAGGTTGCGGACCTTATCTTGCCGTCGCAGAGGGAGCAGAGGATGAGACATCTCAGGGAGGCCTTGCAGAAAGGTCTGTGCAACGCGTTCCCAGAAACTGGGAGGTTACAAACTCCTGGTCCTGGACGACGAGTTGCTGAGGCTTCGGTCAGTAGCAGAAGGAGCGGTGGGGAAGGTGGACGTCTGACCGATGCGTTCAGACAATTTTTTAGTCCGCAGCCCCAAGGTATGATCGGTTCCAGCAACCATCGCCAGCGTCTGATATACATGGTGCAGGAATACCTAGGGGCAAGGTCAGACTTGGACACCTTCCCCACCGAAAATCCTCTGGCTTACTGGGTCCTGAGGATGGATCACTGGCCAGAGCTTGCACAGTATGCAATTGAGCTACTGGCCTGTCCTGCATCCAGCGTTCTTTCCGAACGCACATTCAGTGCTGCTGGAGGATTTGTCACCGATCATAGGGTGCGCCTGTCCACCGACTCGGTTGATCGACTGACCTTCATAAAAATGAATCAGTCTTGGATCACCACCAGCTACCAGACACCTGAAGCGGATATAACGGAATAATTTATAATGTCACATCCCTTCAAGACTGCCTATGCTGATGCTGAGTGACTGTCCTGTTATGTTCACTGACTATCCTCTTCCTCCTCCTCAATGATCCATGCCACCACACCAGTGCCTAAGGCACAATTTTTCAGCCCCTGTATAACAGGGGCGTGTAATTACAATTTTTTAAAAAGATGCTTCGCAACAGGTGTGACTGCTGTGCTCAGAGTACAGTATCTGTGAGGGGTTGCAGTGTTGTGGCACCAGCACCAGTGCCTAAGGCACAATTTTTCAGCCCCTGTTGGGGCGTGTAATTACAATTTTTAGGCAATGCTTTGCAACAGGTCTCATTGCTGTGCTCAGAGTACAGTATCTGTGAGGGGTTGCAGTGTTGTGGCACCAGCACCAGTGCCTAAGGCACAATTTTTCAGCCCCTGTATAACAGGGGCGTGTAATTACAATTTTTTAAAAAGATGCTTCGCAACAGGTGTGACTGCTGTGCTCCAAGTACAGTATCTGTGAGGGGTTGCAGTGTTGTGGCACCAGCACCAGTGCCTAAGGCACAATTTTTCAGCCCCTGTTGGGGCGTGTAATTACAATTTTTAGGCAATGCTTTGCAACAGGTCTCATTGCTGTGCTCAGAGTACAGTATCTGTGAGGGGTTGCAGTGTTGTGGCACCAGCACCAGTGCCTAAGGCACAATTTTTCAGCCCCTGTATAACAGGGGCGTGTAATTACAATTTTTTAAAAAGATGCTTCGCAACAGGTGTGACTGCTGTGCTCCAAGTACAGTATCTGTGAGGGGTTGCAGTGTTGTGGCACCAGCACCAATGCCTAAGGCACAATTTTTCAGCCCCTGTTTAACAGGGGCGTGTAATTACAAATCTTGATCTAATAGTTCACAGCAGGGCCCATTCCTGTGCCCACCAAGAGTAACTATGAGGGCCTACAGTCTTGTGGCAACACCGTCCACCACCACCACCACCACCAAAGGCCCAATTTTTCTGCCCTGTTCAACAGGTGCATGCAATTACAAATCTTGATCTAATAACTCACAGCAGGGCCCATTCCTGCACCCACCAAGAGTAACTGTGAGGGCTTACAGTCTTGTGGCAACACCGTCCACCACCACCACCAAAGGCCCAATTTTTCTGCCCTGTTCAACAGGTGCATGCAATTACAAATCTTGATCTAATAACTCACAGCAGGGCCCATTCCTGCACCCACCAAGAGTAACTGTGAGGGCTTACAGTCTTGTGGCAACACCGTCCACCACCACCACCACCACCACCAAAGGCCCAATTTTTCTGCCCTGTTCAACAGGTGCATGCAATTACAAATCTTGATCTAATAACTCACAGCAGGGCCCATTCCTGCACCCACCAAGAGTAACTGTGAGGGCTTAGTCTTGTGGCAACACCGTCCACCACCACCACCACCACCACCAAAGGCCCAATTTTTCTGCCCGGTTCAACAGGTGCATGCAAGTACAAATCTTGATCTATTAACTCACAGCAGGGCCCATTCCTGTGCCCACCAGTCTTGTGGCTACACCAACATCTAATAGGGCAAATTTCTGCAGAGTATATACGGCAGGCCCCTACTTTCAAACATCCAACTTACAAACGACTCCTACTTGCAAACGGCAAGAGAAAACAGGAAGTGAGAGGAAATCTACCCCTAGGAAGGGAAATTCTATCCTGTTAGATTTAATTTGGGAAAAAGGTATCTCCACTCTACTGATGCTTTATCACCAATCCTTGTTTCAATTAAAACCCCACTTTTCCAAAAACATTTGTCATTGGGACGGAAAGTGAGGTGACATGTTCTGAACAGATGTGCAAAGACAGCAAATGTTACAGGGGTAATAACCCCTCCCTATGTTCTCCAAAAAGCTTAAAAATTGATTTTTTTGGGATGGAGCTACACTTCATAATGTACCTGTTCAGATTCTACTTAAGAACAAACCTACAGTCCGTGTCTTGTTTGCACCACCTATATACTGCTGTTCAGAGTATATAGGGTTGTAGGTATAGGGTTTTATTTTGGGTGCGAGGTCCCCCTTAATATCCATACAAGACCCAAAGGGGCTGGGGTGGGGGGGGGGGGTGATGGGGTAGCCATGCCATTTTTCTCAAGGATTTTCAGCCATATGGCGGCCAGGACAAGACATGACATTAAAGCCGCAAGTGGTTTTAAATGGCTTCTTTTTTTCCTTTACAAATGTCATTTTGTGCAAGGACAGTTCTAAACACGGGAAACACATGCCACTTCACAGGCATACTTTAGACACCCCCCAGGTACCATATTTAAAGGAAAATTTCACTTTTTTTTTTCACTTTATGCATCATTACAATGACTGCTCCCGAAAAAACTTTAGTTTTTAAAATTTCTTTTTGCATTGATATATGTCCCCTGGGGCAGGACCCGGGTCCCCAAACCTGTTTTATGACATTAACATGCATATTGGCTGTTGTCATTAGCAATTTTGATTTCGAACGTTCGCGTCCATTATAACGAATAGGGTTCGAAAATTCGCGCGAACTTTCGGTCCGTTCGAAGGTTCTGGTGCGAACCGAACCCGGGGGTGTTCGGCTCATCCCTAGTCAGCACCAACACGTAGTCTCTACTCCAATGGTTTTATTAAATAAATGTAATTTGGAGGGATGGAGGGTACCTTGCTTTGTGGATAACGGGTACTTTCTTCAATCCAGAGGACAAACAGTTTCCACACTGGATATAGCAACCACCGGATAGGCCTCTCTCACTGACCTAGCAGCCGATGCGGTGCTTGGTCAAAAGTCTCTGCCACAGACTTGAAGAATACACTTAGTCTCTGCCCAATCCTCTGCCACAGGATTGTATGATCCAGAACCTTTTGCAAAGTCTAAGTACAGTCCCACAGTACCAGTTTCTTTCAGCCAATCTGGCGTTACTGTGAGGTAGATATGTCGGGATGCGTCCTTCAATTGAGTCTCCAATTGCTCGGCTTCTCCCCGCAGACAAGACAGCACAGGACCACCCCTGACTAGTAGGCCCCAGAAACTCCTGGGCCTACTTCCAGGAACGAGGCCTCTGGCCAGCTGGCCCGAGGCAGGGAAACTGCTACGGCACACCTTAGGCCAGGAGGGCCATCAGGTCAGAGAGACCCGGAAGACCGTGTCTGTCTCTTAAGTACCCTCTCCCAGAATGCACAGCGGGGGGCCAATCCCACTGAGCTGTTTCTGGGCAAGAGGTACCCAATACATCCAGCCTGCTGCATTTCCAACCTTGACCTGTGGTGACAGCGACACCCACAGTCAAGTGGAAAATGCGCAACACAGCTGGACTGGGACAGAAACCAGAAATTTACACAATTATTCTGAGCTAAACTACAGCTCAGACAACTAAATTTACAAATAGCGCCTACCCAATAGGAGCAGGGCGCTACATAACATTACTATTCTCACTGGGAGTGCATTGGTGCACAGTTTGGTTGAAGTACTCCACCAAAGTTTCAAAAATGGGGTACTTAACAGGTGACAGGATCCTTGCTCCCTTTGACAGTCAACCACCTCACATTCTGACATCTATATGCAGATGATTTTTTACCTCCCCCTGTCCCTACTGTACTGGTCAGGGGCTCTTCACTTTCTTCCCAGTGTTCCTTCCTTGACCTGTGCAGGCATTCCTTTAGGAGAGGGTCTTCCCAGTAAGAAAACAAATGCAACATCCTTATGTGCTTTAATTGTAAGCTGGCTCCTACACTCCACAGTTCTATCAGCCATCAAGTCATGTCTTTCCATAGAGATGTTTTTTAAAATTAACTTGGGAGGTGCAGAACAGGTTTAGGCCTCTGTACTTGTCATCCATTCTAGTAGCATACACTATTTTTAGAGACAAATTCAGATATCACAAAGAAAGCACTTGGCACTTATATGGTGCCCCCACAGCTCTACCAAGTAGACCTCTTATTAGAAGTGAGGCCTACAAACTGCTTGGGTTAGAACTTGCAAATAAATAAAAGGTACAGTAGCTGCTCACTGACTAGTGCAGGTTACAAAATAATCCACTGCAGTTGACTCAACAGAGTGATCAATGGGGAAAGGGAGACTGACCAAATTCCCTGAATATGACAGTCACTTGACTGGTATTCAAGGACTGCTTTATAACCTAAAATCTTTAAATCGGCACTATATATTGTGACA
Source organism: Rana muscosa (assembly GCA_029206835.1). Lineage (NCBI taxonomy): Eukaryota > Metazoa > Chordata > Amphibia > Anura > Ranidae > Rana > Rana muscosa. The sequence goes on along the minus strand of CM055122.1, from coordinate 58,989,647 downwards.
TGTAAATGGTTTATGAATGCAGTCTTGTAAAGCTAAATGTATATTTATATTCAAGCTTTAATGTATCAGGCAGTGCTGCTTTTCTATTGAGTACTTGTGTTAACTATCTTTTTCTTAACACTTAAAAGTATTCCGCAATGTCCCATGTTTACTACTAGGAAACGGAGCTTATCATGGCACATAATTCTGACATTTAAAAAGAATGCTACATAGTATTCCAGAATGTATGATAAGAGTAAAGTGTCATTGAGACCTCTTGACATGCTCTTGAGGTTCAGCAGAGTATTTGTGTAACCTCTTTGCTAAAATATTTACCACATGTCTCTCTAGAATATGGACAGAATGAATTAGGTAAGGCAGCGCATCCCAGTATTTTTATAGCACGTTGTATGAATAGTTAATAGCACATTTTCTCTTTTGCTTTTTTTAATTAATATTTTATATGAAAATTGTTAGAGGCATGCTCACTACAGTATCTAAGAAAGGTAGTCGAATGATACATGAGAAAAATGCAGAATGATGTGGCAGATTCATAGTTGCCAACATTGCAAAAAAAACATCTGGGACACTTTTTTTGTATTGAGGCGGAGCCTTGCTATAATTAGGGGGCGGGACATTCGTTTGTAGGCGTGTCATGCTTGAATGAAAAATGCGGCGCGCGAAGCGCGTCGCGTCGAAAAAATGGGCGTGGTTTACACACGGTAGTGGGTGTGGCTTAAATGGGCGTGGTTCAAAGGGGTGTGGCTAGAGTCCGAGGTGAGAGAAAGAAATAGAAAGAAAGAAGCCAGATCCTACACCACAATAGAAATGTGTAACAAAATTGGCAGATAAGGATACTCCAAAACACCTGTTGGTGCTTCAATCATCCCGGCACCATGGTTGTTACGGTGTCAGGATGATTGAAGTGCATTATTTCTATTATTACATTGTAATATAAAATGAAATCATTCAACTCACCATAATGCCGAATCAGTGGAAGTGTGTCACCTGCCACCAGATGCCTCCCCAGCAGTCCGTCCTTGCATCAGGTGCTCCCAGAAGCATAGCCCCTCTTTACAGAACTGTGTCCCTGGCAGCGGAGCCCTCCTTTACATCTGGTGTCCCCAGCAGTGGAGCCCTCCTTTACATCTGGTGTTCCCGGCAGTGGAGCCCTCCTTACAGATCTGTGTCCCCCAGCAACAGAGCCCTCCTTACTTCAGTGTCCCCAGCAGCTGGCAGCAGCGGAGCCCTCCTTTACATCTGGTGTCCCCGGCAGCAGAGCTCTCCTTTACATCTGGTGTCCCCGGCAGCAGAGCTCTCCTTTACATCTGGTGTCCCCAACAGCGGAGCCCTCCTTTACATCTGGTGTCCTCCAGCAGCGGAGCCCTCCTTTACATCTGGTGTCCTCCAGCAGCAGAGCCCTCCTTTACATCTGGTGTCCTCCTTTACATCTGGTGGTGTCCCCCAGCAGCGGAGCCCTCCTTACAGGTCTGTGTCCCCTAGCAGCGGCAGCCAGCCCCGGGGAACAGATGCTCTCACCTCCCGGCGTCTCCGTGTGTGTGCTGGAGGCAGAGGCAGCTCCGCGGTCCATGATCATTTCCCAGCGGTGTCGTGCCGAGAATGGTTCCCCCGCCGGATTCTGTTCCCCCTGGCTCTCCCGACTCCTATCGGAACTCCGCCTCCCCAGCCCTGTACATTGCCGCTCCCTCACGAATGCTCATAATACCGCCCCGCCTTCTCATGTGTGAACACAGAGAGGGGAGAAGCCGATTGGCTGCTCCTCCCCTCACCACTGAACACAAGAGGAAATAATCCTTGTGTCTGCAGCGGCGGCCATCTTTGTGTAGCCCGCCGTTTTTTTACCTCAAGCATTCCCGATTTTCCCGGCGGCCGGGACAAAGGCAAAATACCGGGAAAATAGACGGGACAAAATAAATACGGGACGAGGGTCCCAAATCCGTGATTGTCCCGGGAAAAACGGGACTGTTGGCAACTATGCAGATTTGATGTGCTCAAGATTCTATATTATAGTGTAGCACACGGATCTTTTTCCCCCTCAAGCAGGGGGATAAGACACACCATGCCACATGCCCGTGTCCTCTAGATTATAAAGGTCAGGCAGTGTTACATACTTGAGTCCTGCAGTTAGTTGCTTCCTTCTTCTGGTTCTCCCCTCTATGTTTATAGAGGCGAGTCGTTATCTTTCCCAAATTAGGTCAATGTCCACACAACATATCAACTCCAATGTGGGTTTATTTGTATCTTGCTTTCAGGAACCAGAGAGTTGAAGTGACAAAAGGTTAGCAGATAGAAGTGGACTCAGGCACACTCTTGGCTTCGTCGCCACTCGGTCCCGAGTGGGTACAGCTCACCCGGATAGTCACTCAATAGCACTAGCAGCCGGCGTGATGCTGGAACAATGACTCAGTCCCCTCCAGGGACCAAATCAAGGAGATCCCTCCTGAACTTTCAACACTCCGCAGAGGCAGTCTGCGAAGTGAGGAATCCTTCCCTCCGACAGGTCACCAGGCCTTTCCCGAGTCAGCAATACTCTATTACTCGCCCTCTTGTTATGGGATCGATCCTCTCCTGCTTTCCTCTGCGTCAGAGCAGTTACCCTCACGCGGTTTTCCTGGGACTCCTCTTCGGTTGTAGACCCAGTCAAATGTACTGGGCCTACCTGGAACTCTGCAGCCTTAGGCCGAAGGTGCCTGAGACTCCTCGATCAAGATGGGGCGCACCTCCGGGCATGGGCCCCGGAATTGTCCCTCCTCCGGGCATGGGCCCCAGGAATTAGCTTTCTGAGCAATGGCGTCTGCCCCTTATATATCCTCTCCCGGCATGCACAGCAGGCCAGAACCGCCCACCAACGGCAGCCGAGAGAGGACATCCAATACCTACTCCATCACCTGTAGTTCAACCCCGGGTATAGGTAACACCACCACCTATACGCCCAAAGGGGAACTGCACGCCAAGTGACACAGCAGTAAGACAGAGTCCAAATAATTAAGAGACCCGAGCCAAACTATGGCTCTGGTCACCCCTAAATTTAGGTATAGCGGGGTTAAATTTGGGGACCCTGCTACAATAGTGTAAAATTACTGTCTTTTTATGGTTGTGTCTATACATTACTGATTGCATTCTGGTTGTGTCAGCATGGTAATGTGTCAGATTTGTGCTGATGTGAAGCCACCCCCACTCCTCGCCTGACTGGTTTTGGTAGACATTTTTTTGGTTGGGCCAGAACAACACTGATTGTGTCTTCTGCTTGAGTCAGTAGGCCACTGATTATGCTTCTGTGGATGTTTCTATATGTGTCAGAAAGGTGCTGGTTATGTTTCTGTTTATATATTTGAGATTGTGTAAGTACATTATTACATTATGTTGTTTCTGTGAACACATCTCTGCTTGTAATTCTGTAAATTTGGGTAATATTGATGTAAATTACCTTTTACTCCTTGTGCTGTGTTATTAAGGGGGGCACAAGACTGCTGACCAAGGAGAGAATAAAGTAGTTACCCTCCCTAGTGGCCAGTAGCGCATATACAGTGCCCCCACCACAAGAAGGAAAGAACTGTGCAATGGTTGACCTGCTTTCCAAGTCTCACGACCGGCCTCAGCCACACATTGCTGTAACTCGCAAAGCGGTTGTAAACCACTGGACAATTTTTTATTTTTTTTACCCTGCAAGTTAAAGCCATAATGTATTGGTATGCATAGCATTCTAGCACATTATGTTAAACTTACCCTAAAATTACACCCCTCCCGCACCGAGATGTCAGATCTGAGGGCCACTTCCATCTTCAACCATCTTGCTTCCAGGTTCGCAAACTGTGACTGGCTGACTCCGCGATGGGAGCAGGAGCTGCCGCCGGTCACGGCACAGTGCTCTGAAGAAATAGCACAGGTGGCTGTTCCTTCAGAGCGCATGCACCAGTGATGTCACTGGCTGCATCTACAGTAAATATCACCTAAACGGTGCATGTTTAGGTGATATTTACAGTACCTATACGTAAGCCTTATTATAGGTTTACCTATAGGTAAAAGTCATGCATTGAAGTTAAATTCCACTTTAAAGTGTTTGTTACCTCAACATTTAATATTCCTGATATGTGCCTGCTGCTGTACAATGTACTTGTATGAAAAAGTCTCCTGTTCTCTTTACATTCCTTGTCTGAAATTCCTTGTCCTTTGTCTGAAATCCCTGGTGTTTCTACCAGTCCCTCGGTTTTTACTAATAAAAACTGACCACTCTAAGCAGGAGAGCACACAAAGGTCAGTACTTTAGCTATGCTGGGAACTCAGCCTGCTCTCCTCCAATGATCAGACTTGCCCTGACATGCCCACCGCACAGCCTTTCACCGTGAAGCTCCGTGTACTGCTGTTGTTGTGCCCCAGCTCTCATGCAACTGAGAATAGAGGGAATGTGATCACTTATAAGAAAGGGGATAAAAGGTATTTATAATGGTTTTTTTATATCCATACACAGATGTTTTGCCTTTCATTTTTGGTTTAAACTTAATAGGTTGTTTTACAAGGTGATCATTAATAATATCTTTAATTGTCAGCATATTTGACTTCGGCCAGGCAAGAGAAGTGATGTTTGTCACAATAAAGCCATTAGGAATGCTCTTTTGTTTCTACCTTGGTATTGTTAAATTAGTGCTGTTTCTTTAGAGGACCATGTTACTATAGAATTTAATCCCCTGCAGTTCTGTCAATAGAAAAGCACAACACTGTTATGCCGCGTACACACGGTCGGAATTTCGGACAACAAATGTTCGATGTGAGCTTGTTGTCGGAAAATCCGACCGTGTGTATGCTCCATCGGACATTTGCTGTCGGAGACCTGGTTCTCAAATTTTCTGACAACAAAAGTTGTTGTGGGAAATTCCGACCGTGTGTGCACAATTCAATGCACAAAAATTCTATGCATGCTCGGAATTAATTCGACGCATTTGACGCATGCTCGGAATCATCAAACTTAATTTTTCTGGGGTCGTTGTAGTGTTGTACGTCACCGCGTTCTTGACGTTCGCAATTTTAGACAACATTTGTGTGACCGTGTGTATGCAAGACAAGTTTAAGCGAACATCCGTCGAAAAAAAATCCACGGTTTTGTTGTCGGAATGTCCGATCGTGTGTATGCGGCATTAGCCCCATATTTGGCTACTTCCATTTCGACCTCCTACGCCGGGATCTTCAGTAAGGGAATTAGGAAGTGAAGCCTTGCAGCTTCACAGCCTGGTTACCTACTGCGCATGCACAAGTCACGCTGTGCATCCTCACTGGCCCCTGCTGTCTTCTGGGACCTGTGTGTCTCTAAGAAGACAGTGGGGGGGACGACAACGATGGAGGAAGTGTCAGACATGGCATAAATCGCTGCAGGTATCTGCTCCACCCCCTGAAAGGTGTCAAATGTGACACCGGAGAGGGGGGGGGGCGGAAAAGCAGATATTTCATTTTTGGGTGGAACTCTGCTTTAAGGATTTTCACTTTAATGCATTCTATGCATTAAGGTGAAAAACCTTCTGTGCTGCAGCTGCCCCCTAGCCCCCCCCCCCCCATTTTTCTTACCTGAGCCCGATCCGATCCAGTGGTGTGCACGAGCACAGCAGCTCCAGCCACTGTCTCTCTCCTGATTGGACAAATTGATACAAGCAGGAGCCAATGGCTCATGCTGCTGTCAATAAAATTGTGTGATACTGGAGTGGGGGGACGGGGCCGAGTTCCACTGTCTGTGTCAATGGATGCAGAACTCAGGAGCGGGCCTGCATGGGTGCCCCCAGAGAAAGAAGCTTTTTGTGGGGACACCCGATAAAAAAGGGGCCTGGATCGCTGGTGGGGGACCCCAGAAAAGGAGGACCAGGGCTGCTCTGTGCAAAAAACATTGCACAAAGCAGGTAAGTATAGGCATGTTTATTTAATTTTTAATATTCAAAACAAATCGGTTGTAAACCTTCCTTCTTTCAAAATAAAAATAACAAACTCACCCATCTATCCATGTCTATATGCTTTAATCGGTTGAGAAATCATCCTGAAAAATAGCCCTAACATATTTAGCTGCAGCCATCTTGGGTAAGGAAAGATGATTCATGTAGCATTTGCTTCCTGGAATCCATCTGCCCTTAGCTCAGCCATGCAGGAAGGAGCAGGTGTGCTTAGCTGACAATGTCCCTCCTCCAGATTGAATTAAAAAAAAAATACCAATAATGACTTCTGCGATGTATGACATCATTTTGGCCTAGGGCAGAAACCAGGAAGCGACTGAAGAATTGTAAAAAAAAAAAAAGTTAAAACAAGTAAATATAATATACCAAGTGCAAACTACAAATAAAAAGTGCACATGAAATTGCACCTGGAAGTGCACTTGGAAGTGCAGTCGCTGTAAATCTGAGGGGAAGCTCTGAAATGAGGGGAAGCTCTACTGATTTTATTATCCAATCATGTGCAAGCTAAAATGCTGTCGTGCTTGTAGTGCAAAGTGGATTTGCCTTTCGTAAATAACCCCCAATGACCTGCATTTTCACAGAATTCACCCATTTAGGAAAAAAAAAACATTGCCACAAACCTAGGACTTTAATTGCACGCAAATCTCCTGTGGGCAGAAGTATATTCTTTTTTTGTATGCGTGTAGCAACAATAAATATTTTGCACCAGTCAGGGGAAAAGTGGGGATCCCATCAGCAAAAATCTGGCACATTATTAGAATGGCACTTAAGGCCCGTACACACAATTGGATTTTCTGATGGGAACTGTGTGATGGCAGGCTGTTGTCGGGAAAATCCGACCGTTTGTATGCTCCATTGGACAATGGTTGTCGGATTTTTCGCCAACAAATGTGGGATAGCATGCTTTAAAATTTTCAGACAACAAATTTGTGTTGTCGGATTATCCGATCGTGTGCACACCAAGTCCGTCTGAAAAAAATCCAAAGTACAAACATGCATGCTCAGAAGCAATGCAAACCATAACACAACATTAGCAGAAGTTGCCCAAAGGGTGGTGCTAAATAGCTGAAAAGCCATATAGTTTCGTGTTTGTTGGCCAACAATTATTTGCAGTTTGTATGCAATTCAAGCCTTTGGACAAAAGTCCTACGCTTTGTCCGATGGAAATCCGATCGTGTGTGCCAGGCTTTAGACTTTATTTGTGCTCTGTAGTGCAGATTCACTAAAGCAGTCAGGGTACGCCATGATAAAGGGTAATAATATAAAAAAATATTTTACCGCACCGTATTCATATATTTATATATGGTTTATATGTAATATGTTTATATTGTACTGGTAAGAGCTGTGAAAATGTGGAAAAGACTCCCTCCAGAGGTGGTTCTGGCCAGCTCAGTAGATTGCTTTAACCACTTCAACCCCAGGCTTTTTTTACCACCTCAATACCGGGCCTATTCTGGCACTTCTCTCCTACATGTACAAATCATCATTCTTTTGCTAGAAAATTACTCAGAACCCCCAAATATTATATATGTTTTTTTTTTAGCAGACACCCTAGGGAATAAAATGACGGTCATTGCAACTTTTTTTCTTACACGGTATTTGCGCAATAATTTTTCAAACGCCTTTTTTTGGGGAAAAAAAATGGTTTCATGAATTAAAAAATAACAAAACAGTAAAGTTAGCCCAATTTTTTTGTAAAATATGAAAGATGATGTTACGCTGAGTAAATAGATACCTAACATGTCACGCTTTAAAATTGCGCACACTCATGGAATGGCGCCAAACTTCGGTACTTAAAAATCTCCATAGGCGACGCTTAATTTTTTTTACAGGTTACCAGGTTAGAGTTACAGAGGAGGTCTAGTGCTAGAATTGTTCTCTAACGCACGCGGCGATACCTCACATCTGTGGTTTGAACGGCGCTTACATATGTGGGCGGGACTTGCGTGTGCGTTCGCTTCTGATCGCAAACTACCGGGGACAGGGGCGTTTTACATTTTTTATTTTTTTTTTTTTTTACACTTTTTTTAAATTTTCTCTTTTTTTATCACTTTTATTCCTATTACAAGGAATGTAAACATCCCTTGTAATAGGAATGTGTGTGACAGGTTCTCTTTATGGAGAGATGCGGGGTCAATAAGACCCCACATCTCTCCTCCAGGCTGGAAAGCATGAGATCGTGAAAAAAAATTCACCGATCTCCTGTTTACTAGCCGCAATGGCGGCTTTGTTTACATCTGAGAACCCAGGCGTGATGTCATCACATCGCGCCCAGGCCTCCGAAGGTCATAGAGATGACTGCTGACCATCTGGTCACCAGTCATCTCTATGTTTCACCTCCGGCACTGAACGATTCATTCTCGATGGCACGGGAAAGCCCGGAGAAGCACCGGATGGCGGCAGGAGGGGGGGATGTCCCCTCCTGCCACCTATAAGAACGATCAAGCGGCGGAACCGCCGCTATGATCATTCTTATGGCGCACAGAATCGCTGGCAGAACAAAAGGATATCTGAATAATGCCTCTAGCTGCAGGCATCATTCAGATATCCCCCCAACAAAGCCCAGGACGTCATATGACGTCCACCCAGGATGGGAGATCCCATCTGTGGACGTCATTTGACTATGGCTGGGTAGGGAAGTGGTTAAGAAAGGCCTGGATACTTTCCTAAATGTACTAATATAACTGAGTACTAACATTTGTAGGTAAAAGTGATCCAGGGTAAATCCGATTGCCTCTCGGGGGATCAGGAAGGAATTTTTTCCCCTGCTGTAGCAAATTGGATCATGCTCTGCTGGGGTTTTTTGCCTTCCTCTGGATCAACTGTGGGTATAGAATTGGGTATATGGGATTGTACGATATTTTTTTATTTATTTATTTTTTATGGTTGAACTAGATGGACTTTGTGTCTTTTTTCAACCTGACTAACTATGTAACTATGTATGTACCATAATGCTACAAAATGTATTTAAAAGAGAAACGTTATTTCAATTTGATTGGGTAAGTTCCGATATTCCCTGTGATAGTGCCCCATGACTAAGGTATCTTGAATGCCTATCACAGCTGCCTGTACTGACTGTCACTCAGAATGACAAACAATAATATCCTTTGTTGATGAACTGCAGGGAGTTACACCTCATTCGTCTTGCCAATGCCCCTTGTGTCTTTCAAGACTTCAGAAACTATTACATCCAAGCTGCATTGATTACTCATCAATCAATTGCTCATCAATCAATTGAGTAATTAATGAGTTTTAGTGTGAACAATCTTTCATTAATTGTTGGAGTTTTCCTCTCTGTCTGCGACCTTACAATGTCCTTGGAGTACAGTAGAAGCTCCCCACCGCTAGAAACTAAAGCTACATAGAAATGTCCCGTTCGCAGTGGCATTTTATTGTGTGGCCGGGCCATTTACTGGCATCTATGGCTTTGATTTTATCAGCTGAAAATGAATATCAGCAGGCGAGGAGACAATTGTCTGTACAAGAAAAATCTCTGTCTTTGTTGTTTAAATATCTCATATTTTGTATTCTTCCAATAATTGCCTTTCAAGCTATTGTATAAACACAGTACATAAAGTGTGCGCCTGTTCCTGCTTTGCAATTTATGTTTGTTTCCCTATCTTTGTATTCTACAGAACAGCATGGGGCTATATATCCCGTTTTACTTTATCCATGTTACCCAATGACCTCTGGCAATTCAATAGATGCTACATTATGCAGGCATAGTCTAAAACCCCATGGTTCCATATGCATATTTCTTTCTCATGCTTGCCAGCTTAAAATGTATTAGCACAAAGTAATAACATTTGAATAACTATGGACATACAGCTAATCTATAGTTTTTATAGTAATGGCTCTGAAAAAACACAGAAAAATATATAAATGGCTACTATAGTTGTCTCTTTGGATCTGGTGCTCTGGCCCAACTTGTGAGCAGTTTGAAAACCTGCAAACAGAGAAGAGTGTTCCAGTATGTGTATCAATTTGACTTTCCAAAAGTCATATTTTATAGGCTGAGCCCAATGTTATTCATTCTTTAGCTTTGTATAGATAACGGGTACTCCAACAACAAAACGTATCGCAATTCCCGATGCTGTTATTTTCTTCCTGGGAGTTTTCATGTGTTCCTGCCCACCCTTGAGTATTCCTGTAAATCTTGCTGTTTTCTCCATGATATAAAATAAAATATCCAGCAGGGAAAGTGTGAACCCTTTATAATATCTAAAGTGTGTATGCAGACTCGAGTGCAAATATATTAAAAATGACGGCCCCCCAGAAAAATTTGAAATTGTGGTGGTTTTACGCTCTGAAACTAAAATATCATTTGTCCAGTGTTGCCAACCTACCAGATTGAAATTTACTGGCACGACACCCGAAATTTACTGGCGCAGCCACGTTTTTACTGCCATTTTCACAAAAGTTAGTAAATTTTATTTTTAGGTGCAAATTTCAGTATTTAGGCTACAAACAAGTACGCTAGGCAAATAGCAATGTGATTTAAGGTAGATATTAAGGTAAAAAAACATATTTTTGTTATTTTCGATATAATAAGGGCAAATTATTTAGTCACATCACCCCCTGCCTCCATCCCCCTCTGCCACCAACACCCCCTGCCTTCACCCCCCTCTGCGGTGCCACAATCTCCCCCTGCCTCCAATCTCCCCCTGCCTCCATCGTCCCTGCCTCCATCCCCCTCTGCGGTGCCACCAACAACCCCTATCTCCATCCCCCACCCTCTGCGGTGCCACCATCCCGCTCTGTGATACCTCCAATCTCCCCCTGCCTCCATCCCCCTCTGCGGTGCCACCATCAACCCCTGCCTCCAATCTCCCCCTGCTTCCATTTAACCCCCTGCCTCCATCGTCCCCCTCTGTGGTGCCACCATCACCCCCTGCCTCCATCGGATCCCCCTCTGCCACCAACACCTGATGTCACTGTCGGCTGGGCTGTCTGTCACTCTGTCCGTCCACGACTCCCCTGTGAACTTTGTATTGCCTGGATGCAGCAGGATCCTCCATTCCGCCGCCGCCACGTGCTGCTCAGCCTCAAGTCCTGACTCCTGCTCCAGTGCTGTGCTCCTCTGTCCTCCTGGTTAGTTACAGATTTAAAATTCTGGTGCGCGCGCGCCTGGCGGGATGTCCTAATACATCACTTGCCGGCGCCATGCGGCACAGCCTCTGTGAAATCCGCCAGCCGAATACAGCATATGCTCGGCTCGGCAAGCTCCGGAACTGCGCATGCGCAGTTCCAAGCCGAACCGATCTTGGCTATTTTTACTGGCACATTTCCGCAACTACGGACATTTACGAACGGGGGGGGGGACTGCCCGTTTTTTCGGACTGTCCGTAAAATTACGGACGGTTGGCAACACAGCATTTGTCACTTGCTAAACTAGTGTTATAGTATAATAAATATGTTACACTGGGTACAACTATTGGAATATTTATCCTCAGTGTGCCATCATACCAAGTGTCAAGAGCACAACCTCTGTACCTTCAGGGCCCATTTATATCTTTGCACTAAGATAATGCTTGTTATGTGTGTTGGTGCATTGTGGTGCCATTCATTTTGAAAGCTTAACAAAGCATTGTAACACATTACCATGTGTTGTGGTGCACTGAAGTAGGTATATTTTCTTGTCCGTTCTCGGGTTTTGGAAGCCCATTCAAATTGAATAGGTTGCTTTAACCATTTTACACTCAGCCAACTCTGTACCCATATGTCCTCTCAGAGCTGCACCTCATGTGTGCCCCAGGTGCAGCAGTACGATCTGTAACCAAAATAGTCGGTTACCTATCAGTCAGCCAGGGGTGGGTGGTGACATTCCGCCACCTCTTGGTGGGTGGACTTTCCAGTTGAGGTGCTGGGGGGTGGAGTGGTCGCATCCGACATTTCGCAATAACATTTTCTTTGAAGTTCCTGAAGAAGCGATTCTTCCAAAATCGCGAAACATGTTGAGTATCTTTTAAATTCTCCTGGAACCCGGTGGATACTTACCTGGGAAACACTCCTTCTTCTGACCAGCGTGGGCAATTTCAGCAAGTATATCCCCGCAATAAGTGATACTTACCTTTGAGTGTTCTCCTGTGGTCATGACCCACGGTTCCCCCTTTGTTGTCTTTATGTATTTTATATATGTATTGGATTTTACATGTAACATTAAAATGTAATATATTTTTCTATAGCAGTGCTTATAAAGTCCATTCTTTCTATACACCTCTCTATCAATTAACTAGGATGTGGCACTTTAGTTAACAAGGGTGACTGATTACAGGTGCCCTTGGGTGGTAATCAATTCTTTGACTACCTATCAGTTACAACAGGAAGCAAGGCTGTCATTCATAATGCCTTGCTTACTACTGTGATCTCTGTGATTGGTCACAGCGATCACATGGTATCAGGGCCAATCACAGTGACCCTGTAACATGTGATAGCTGTGACCAATCACAGTAGTAAGCAAGATTTCATGAATGAAACCTTTAAACAGTGTTAGACTGCTTATTACAGTGATCATCACTGTAATAAGCAGTCATGCCGCGTACACACGATCATTTTTCCCGTTGGGAAAAATTAAATTTTTTCCTTTGGACGAGAAAAACGATCGTCTGTGGGCTTTTTGCTGTTTTTCCCGGCGGGAAAAATGGCATTAATCACGATGAGAAAAATTAGAACATGTTCTAATTTTTCTCGTCGTTTTTCCTGACATTTCTTCCGCGGCAGTGTTTCCCATAGGGAGCCCATAGACGATAGTTTTTCTCGTCATTTTAAAAAATGACGAGAAAAATGACCGTGTGTGGGGAACAAGCTGTTCCCTCGTTTAAAATGTCATTATTCACGGCGGTTTTTAAACCGCCGTGAATAATGATCGTGTGTACGCGGCATTAGAGTGTAAAAAAAAAAATCACTGATCACCCCCCCCCCCCCCCGCCAGATTAGTACAGTGTAACTATAGTAACACTGCACTAGTGACAATATGTAATAAACATTGTAAATAAAAATGTATTTTCCATAATTATGTATGTATGTATGTATGTAATTATATTTCTTTTTACATACTGTCACCAGAGCAAGTGCAGTGTAACTATGGTGACATGACATTGTATTGCTGTGGTGGTGATCATGTAGAATTTCTGGATGCTCTGATATCACTTTATGTCAGTGCTGCCAGCCATTATCTCTAATCACCTCCACAGCAGTACAATGTCACCAGACCAGTGCTGTCAGTCAGTATCCCTAATCACCACTGCACCAGTCAGTGTTTCTTATCACCACCACCCACTCAGTGTCCCTAATCATTGCAGTCTACTTACAGTGTCCCTAATTACTGCCACCCACTAACAGTGTCCCTAATCACTGCAGTCTACTTACAGTGTCCCTAATCACTGCCACAACCCTTAGAGTCCCTAATCACCACCACCCACTTAAAGTGTCCCTAATTACCGCCACACCAGTCATATTGTCCCTGATAACTGACACATAAGTTACAGTGTCCCTGATCACCACCACACCAGTTACTGTGTCCCTGCCTGATCACCGCAATTCCAGTCCCAGTATTTTTATTTTATTTATATAGCAGAAAAAAAAATCCAGTGATGGTTAGATACTACCTGTGATGGACAGCTTTGGCACCCGATGGGTACTTCATTGTGCCAAACAGTGCCTCCTGCCCTCCAAACTGTTCCAGCAGACATAGAGCTAATACCAGCCCTTTTTACCCCAAGCATCGTACACAGACAAGATGTTGGGATAGAACCAAAGGAATGACTGTTTATTGAACAGAAAATGTCGGTGTTTATACACTTCAAAAGTAGATCAGTCACCACATAAACAATCAAACCAGAGAGTTAGCCAAATGAAACAACAGACCGAAACAATAGGTGACTGATTAACTTGACCACTTGCCGACCGCCGCCTGTACATATACGTCATCATAATGGCAAAGCTGCGCAAAGCAACGTACCTGTACGTTGGTTTGAATTTGCGGGCGCGCGCACGTCCCTGCCGCACGCTCCTTCAGCGTGCCCGTGGGCTCGATGTCCGCCAGGTGCCCGCAATCGTCTCACGGAGAAGCAGAACGGGCATTTCCCTCTTCTGCCTAGTGACAGGACAGAGATCTACTGCTCCCTGTGATCGGGAGCAGTGATCTCTGTCATGTCACTGGTAGCCCATCCCCCCACAGTTAGAATCACTCCCTACGACACACTTAACCCATTGATCGCCACCTAGTGTTTAACCCCTTTTCTGCCAGTGTCATTTACACAGTAATCAGTGCATTTTTATAGCACTGATCGCTGTATAAATGACAATGGTCGCAAAATAGTGTCAAAAGTGTCCAATGTGTCCGCCATAATGTCGCAGTCCCAATAAAAATAGCAGATCGCTGCCATTACTAGTAAAAAAAATAATAATAAAAATGCCATAATATTATCCCCTATTTTGTAGACGCTATAACTTTTGCGCAATCCAATCAATATACGCTTATTGCCTAAACTGAGGAAAAAATATGTTTTTTGAAGAAAAAGTGGGATATTTATTATAGCAAAAAGTAAAAGATAGTGTTTTTTTTTTTTAATTGTCGCTCTTTTTTTGTTTATAGCGCAAAAAATAAAAACCCCAGAGGTGATCAATACTACCAAAAGAAAGCTCTATTTGTGGGAAAAAAAAGGACATCAATTTTGTTTGGGTGCAACGTCGCACGACCGCGCAATTGTCAGTTAAAGCAACGCAGTGCTGAATCGCAAAAAGTGCTCTGGTCCGGAAGGGGGAAAATTCTTCCGGGGCTGAAGTGGTTAATTAACAATGGGAATGCACACAACGGGAGAAAGACACTTAACATATAACACCTTAAACAGATTATATCAGGAGGCCCCGGAATCAGGTTGCTTTGAGCTGATGATATTAACATCTGCTCTAAATTTCACAATCTAAAGCAGTCATTGCTGGTTTGGGCCTAGAGACCCCAAATATGTATATGGGTCCTCCAGTTCTCAGAGTCTGTATGTTTTGGGGAAACATGGACACTCCAAGAGTCCCCCAGGCACACACCTCCCAAAGAGTAGTGTTCCCCTAAAAGCAAGGGCCCATAGTCTGTAGGCAAGAGGCTAGCCTGCAGTCTCCTCCAAAAAACTCTGTCCTGGTTGGGTCTTTCACACTACCAAAATAAAGCTCGGTCTCAAAAAATTTACAAATTTAATTTGGGTACAGTGTTGCATGACTGAGTAATTGTCATTCAAAGTATGACAGTGCTGAAATATGAAATGTGGCAGAGGCAGGAAGGGGGTGAAAGTGTCCAGTATTGAGGTGGTTAACACAAAGAGCATTAATGTATATGTTTTGATGCAAACACCAAAGCAGAAAGGTTTGAATGAGTCAAGATTCGTGCACCAGTGTTGAAAATGTAAATAACAAATGTATTGATTTCCCACTATAAATTATTCAGCAATGGAAGCACGAATCAGAAAGGTAAAATGGATTTCTGGTTTGTCTCTGTGATATTGCCTCAAACTTGCCTTAACTCTGTAAAGGCAAAGAAATTATGTGTTTTTCATGGCAGTATTAAAATATGACCATAAACACAACCCCTGCCTGGATTTCTTTTTGTAAAATTAGGTAATAGTGATTTGATGGTTTTCAAGCCTCCTGAATCATTTATAATATAACATTTAATGGACATTTTGGGAATAATTTTGTGTTTATGAACATTAAAAATTGTGTATTTTTAGCAATTATTAAAAAAATCTAATTTTGATAAACATTTGTGCATGTATCGTGGGATGTACAAATCAAGGATTCAATCGGTAACCTGCAGAAGAATTTGACAAAAAATAAATAAAGTTCAAAGTAGACTCAAATTTAGTAGTAGATAAATTAACTCGTATTCGTTATTTTGCAATATAGCGCTGACGCCTATGAGTTTTTACCGCGTTTTTGCGGTAAAAAGGATTATTTGGTATCCCACAATCCTCCACTCTACTGCGGTCATGTGACCTTCCCACAGCTTCTGGGCGTTTTTACCGCGTTTTTACAGCGATACTCATTCATTTCAATGGGGATAGGCGTTTTTACAGCGCTATTTTATGCGCCCCGAAAAAGATGCTCCAAAAAAGCTGTTTGCAGGATTTTTCTCAACGCACAGCCAGCACAACGCCTCAGTGTAAAAGCCCTCAGGGCTTTCACATTGAGAATGCTGGGGCAGGATTATTTCAGGTGTTTTTACAGTGCTATTTTTAGCGCTAAAACGCCTGAAAAACGCCTCAGTGTGAAAGGGGCTTAAACCCCCGCTCTATCCTCTATCACGGTTCAGTTTTTGCGGTCCCGGTATATCGCGCTATTTTAATTAGGACCTATAAATTCTGATATTGTGGTAATATTTCGCCATTTCGCGGTTATGTAGCGGTGAGTCAGTACTGTACAGTATACTGTTAGCACAATATTTTTGTGTTTTACAATGCTCTTGCTCTCACTCTCTCACTCTATCTTTGAAGTGTTTCTATTGCTTAAAAGTGTGTTTAACCACTTGCCGACCGCTCACGGCATATATACGTTGGCAGAATGGTTCGTACAGGCACAATCACGTACCTGTACGTGGCCCTTTAACTGCCGACGTTGGGGTCGTGCGTGCGACCCCCCTGCCTTCCCCGCGAGTGGGACCGCGGGTCCCGCAGACTCAATCGCCACGGGGATCCCCGCGATCGTCTCACGGAGGCTCGGAGCGGGGAGATGTGTGTGTAAACTGTAGGTATAAATGAAAGAACTTTTTTTTGTATTCATATGTATAAAAAGTGTGTATAGGAAAAGTTTTATAACAAGAATTTTTCTTGCTGCCCACAGCGGTCCATAAGCCTCCAGCTAAGTATAATTTCTGCATTACAGAGTTAAAATTTAAACAAATATTTTGACTGCTTGGTATGGGCAGCAAGCCTTTTTTTTATGAGCACATTTTTCATAAACTCCTATGTGCTCTTATGCCTTTTATGGATCAGAAAAACAGTATATAGTAAAACAATGAAAGGTTTTTCCCATACTAAAGAGAAAAATATTGATTTCCCTTTAGTGTAGTTTTTCGTTCCCAGTATCAGTGTGTTATGTACTGTATACGCTGTTTTTGTTGCTTTAGTTCACACCCTGTATTTTTCCAACCATAAGTCCATATTCCAAAGCCGGATAAACTGTATTTCTGACAGTGAAACTTTTTCTTTTTTTTCTTTCTGGGTTAGGAATCCCCATAACCATGGGATCACATGCATCATGCACACCCCCGCAAACATGCATAGAGCACAAAAAACACCAGAGCAAGTTATAACTTAAACAACTAATTTTATTAATCTCCATGTAACATTTTTTTTTTTTTTTTTTGGATAATTATTGGCCACGGCCTGATTCACTGGTTTTCAAAACATAAATCCATAATCCACCAATTTTAACTTTTAAAACATACTTTCCAACCAAGTGTTTATCAATACCCGTACTCAACCCAGCCACTGAGACTCGAGCTGATTATTACTTGAACTTGACTTTCCTATATTCTCCCCTCTGGCAATTCACCAGAGGGAGCCTACCACATGAATTGGCCGCGACGGGAAAAAGATGGGGGGGGGTAGGGTGGGGAGCTCCTCCTGCTGGAATCTTCTGGTATCGCACCACTAACCTGCCTGGAACTGCTCCTTAAATGGACCAGAAACCAGCTTCTAGAATTTTCCTGATCTAACACCTGATTTCACTAACCAATCCCTTACTGATTCTCAGATTTCCAGAACTCTCTAACACACCTGAGCTTAATCAAATCTACTGACTGGGGTTGTTTTTTTTTTTTTTTTTAAACTATTGACTCTCTAGCCCTGTAGCTAAACCTTCTTAGAAACGTATGTATTAACCTTGCAGTTACAGTGACCCCATGAGGAAAGGGGAGCCTATATGGCTACTCCCTTTCCTTCCCCATGGGATCACATGCATCATGCACACCCCCGCAAACATGCATAGAGCACAAAAAACACCAGAGCAAGTTATAACTTAAACAACGAATTTTATTAATCTCCATGTAACATTTTTTTATTTTTTTTTTGGATAATTATTGGCCACGGCCTGATTCACTGGTTTTCAAAACATAAATCCATAATCCACCAATTTTAACTTTTAAAACATACTTTCCAACCAAGTGTTTATCAATACCCGTACTCAACCCAGCCACTGAGACTCGAGCTGATTATTACTTGAACTTGACTTTCCTATATTCTCCCCTCTGGCAATTCACCAGAGGGAGCCTACCACATGAATTGGCCGCGACGGGAAAAAGATGGGGGGGGGTAGGGTGGGGAGCTCCTCCTGCTGGAATCTTCTGGTATCGCACCACTAACCTGCCTGGAACTGCTCCTTAAATGGACCAGAAACCAGCTTCTAGAATTTTCCTGATCTAACACCTGATTTCACTAACCAATCCCTTACTGATTCTCAGATTTCCAGAACTCTCTAACACACCTGAGCTTAATCAAATCTACTGACTGGGGTTTTTTTTTTTTTTTTTTTTAAAACTATTGACTCTCTAGCCCTGTAGCTAAACCTTCTTAGAAACTTATGTATTAACCTTGCAGTTACAGTGACCCCATGAGGAAAGGGGAGCCTATATGGCTACTCCCTTTCCTTCCCCATGGGATCACATGCATCATGCACACCCCCGCAAACATGCATAGAGCACAAAAAACACCAGAGCAAGTTATAACTTAAACAACTAATTTTATTAATCTCCATGTAACATTTTTTTTTTTTTTTTGGATAATTATTGGCCACGGCCTGATTCACTGGTTTTCAAAACATAAATCCATAATCCACCAATTTTAACTTTTAAAACATACTTTCCAACCAAGTGTTTATCAATACCCGTACTCAACCCAGCCACTGAGACTCGAGCTGATTATTACTTGAACTTGACTTTCCTTAATTCTCCCAACCGACGGGAGGGGGGCTTGCAGCACCCCTCCCGTCCCCAACCCCCCAAACCGCGGCCAACTCTATGCATGTTTGCAAATTTGTGTTTAAGATATCTAGACCTATGGGCGATAGATGCACCCCGTCATCCCTATATAGACCCTGTAAACCGCCCTCCAGCTCATGGTGCCGAAATGAAAAACCCATACCATCGCTCAGAAACTTCGCCATGGCTCTATTTATCCGCTTGCGGACCTTCTCTAGTGGCTTAAACTGCGGATTCCAACCACCTCAGACGTGGAATTATCTCTGAGAACCCAAACACCGTATTTGGAGAGGCTAAACGTAAAAACTTAAATGTATCCTTCATATCGGTAATCAGATCAAATGTCTTTAACTTCCCAACGTCATTACCACCAACATGTATAATTATTATATCTGGAGCCTCATGTAAAGCGTATAGCCTACTTAATTCAAACAACAAATCCTCCCACATCATTCCCCTACGACCATACCAATGAATCCGGAAGGCTGCAGGGTCCAGGCCCAAATTCTCCGAATATATTCTATCAGCAGCTCTCTTCTGTGCCCAAAAAATAAAAGAATGCCCTATAATCCAGACTGTATGTAGGGGACCTGAAACAAAATAATTAATTAATATGGACGAATGTATAATTTGTAACAATCTGACCTCCATCTACCAATCTTCTTAATTGTACTCTCCTCTAGACCAATCCTGGCAGCCTCTGTGGCTGCTCCTATTCGAAACGAGTGAGACGTTATTTTAGTGTTGCTCAACTGAAGTTTTGCTAAACATTTCTTCAATATTGATGAAAACTGGTAAACTGTTACTGGTAAACCATCCTTGTGAATGAACAAAAACCCTGAACTGGGCGGGCGAACTGCCATGTAAGCCTGAAGGGTCCTTACTGGGCAGATATTCTCAACACTATACCTCTTTAAAGCCACCCAATTACCAACACCAACCGCATCCGTCTTACTTGTAGCTATAAATAACTTTATATTATCTGAACCCATAAACAAATTAGATAATAACATGCCTATGTTACTTCTCTTTGATGCAGGAAGGATCTCAGAAATCCGAAACGCACCGAAGAATGCGAGCGTAAACACTGATTTAAAAAGGACAGCTTCATAAGCAGAAAAGCATACTTCTGAAGTTATCCCACAAATCCGTGCTAATATAGCCGGGGTAATTGGGGACCTCATATCCTTTCTAAAATTATTCTTCCTGTATCCCTTTAGCACCTGCCGCACCGAGAAAAAACTGTGACAAGCCGGCAGATTATAAAGGCGCAGAAAAAATGACACCCCTGATAATGTCTTACTAATGTGAGACCAAGAATACTGTTTCAACATTAATGATTGTAGAAACAGAAGTACTAGGTCCTCCGAATGATTAGATAAAGACAGACTCATCGATGCTAAAAAGATTGACCACAATAACCATGAAGAACTGTAGCTCTTCCAGGTAGAAGCCGCCACAGAGTCCTGGATGTTTTGGAAAATTATGCTATCTCCCATAAACGGGAAGGGAAGATTACCCCCACTGGATCCGCTTCTGGCAGCAGCTTGAAAAACCGGTCCATCTGCAGGCGAGAAAGAGCGTCAGCAACGACGTTATTCTTTCCTGTGACGTATTTCGCTTTTAACCAGATGTTCCATTTTAAACACAGAAAAACCAAATATCTTAAATAAGAAACCACGGGAGGAGATTTAGATGACAAACTGTTAACTGCAAAGGCTACTCCCTTGTTGTCAGTGCTCACCAGCAACCTTCTATTGGCGAATAAACTGCCCCATATTTCCAATGCCACTACCACTGGGAATAGCTCTAATAATACTATGTTTCTGCAGAACCCATTGATGACCCACCTGTGAGGCCACCCAGCAGCGCACCAATGGTTTCTCCAAACCGCCCCAAAGCCAACCGAGCCAGCTGCATCTGTTTCAAGGTGAAAATCCTTGTCCAGCACAAAATCATGCTGCCACATGGTTTTCCCATTAAATTGCTCCAGAAATTGCAACCAGACCATCAAGTCCTGCTTGATCTCTAAAGATAGCCTGATATGGGCCAACGGGTTCTTTAATCCTGAAATGGCAGCATACAATCTTTTGGAAAAAACCCTACCCATGGGAAGAACCCTAGTGGCAAATGCCAATTGCCCCAACAGGGACTGCATTTCTTCCAATGTCACCTTTTTTCTTCCCAAGAAAAAATGCAAAGATTGGGATAATTTGCCGATTTTTTCACCAGGCAACCGAAATTCCATGGTGACCGAATCCAGTGTTATACCCAAAAAATCAATACATGTTGTAGGAAAAACAGTTTTATCTTCCGCCAATGGTATCCCAAAATGTTGGCATACTAATTTGAATGAAGATAATAGCTGACCGCAGTCCTCTGAACCTTCCGGGCCTAAAAATAAAAAGTCATCCAAATAATGAATAATAAAGGTGGAATGTGATACCATACTTACCACCCATTCTATAAATGTTGAGAAAGCTTCAAAGTAAAAACAAGAAATTGAGCAGCCCATCGGCAATGCTTTATCAAAATAAAATTTATTGTCAAAACATATACCGAGTGAGTTGAAACAATCTGGGTGCAAAGGAAGAAGCCGAAAGGCTGATCGAATATCTGCCTTTGCCATCAAAGCATTTTTCCCTAGCAACCGTATCTTCTCAATTGCTAAATCAAAAGATGAATAAGACACTGATATAGCCTCAGTGTTGATTTGATCATTCAAAGAACTGCCAAAAGGAAATGATAAATGGTGTATCAAACGAAACTCATTTGGCTCTTTCTTAGGTACCAAACCCAAAGGGGAAATCCTGAAATCCAAAAAGGGGGGATGGTCAAACGGACCCTCCATCCTTCCTGACGCGACCTCTTTTAGCAATTTTATTTTTACTATCAAAGGTGCCTCATTAACAGATCTCAGATTTTCCACTACTGTACAACCTTTACCTTGAAAACTAGGTAACTGGAAACCCACTGTGAACCCGCTAATTAGCAATGAAGCTATCTGCTGGTTTGGATAGAGAAGCAGCCATGGCAGCATGCTTGAGAGCATCACTGGTGTTGCTGCTTTTGGAAATACCTTCCTTTGCATTTGCTTGTAATTTCCGAAAACATTTGGAAACTGGGTGATTCCCAGCACAAAAAGCGCATTCGTGCTTGTATTTACAAGACGCCATCCATTTGCAATGCGCATCATTGTAAGCAAAGCACACACCCTTCTTATAATTTACATTAGATGATACCTGGGGCCCTGCAGCCGCAGCTGAGCGAAAAATTGATTGTTTTTGAGGCAGAAATAAATTGAGCCATAGGCCAACATCTTTTGAACCCCATTGTAGAGATGGCTGCACCGCTAGCTTCTGCCTAAATGCTTCATCGTATAGCAACCATGACAAGCCACTGAAGCTCCTGTAGGCTTCTAAAACGATATCAATGTGTTGAAATAAAAGGGGGCTTAATTCAGGGGATTTTTCACAAAGCACACTAGCGTATATTATAAATGATTGTAACCACCCCTAAAAGGACTTAATGAGAGCTTTGCGACGCTCCTCATCTGTCCTATCATCTTTTTTATCAAACCTGGATGGTTCTTTTGAAGGGGGAGGAATTGAACTGAGATCAATATATTCCCCCCTCCAAATCTTTTCCTTTACTGTAGAGGCTAAGTGAAACCCCAGCGGGGACAGAAAACAAGGCATGCACTCTTTTTGCCCTGTGACTTGCACCCCTCTTACTGCTTCTACATTACTGTTATTAGATGCACTGGCTAACTTAGATATACACATGGGCTCAGGTGTACAAGCTGGCCAAACCCCTGCACTGTTATCTCTGGGAACCTGCTGATTTGTAGCCTGTGCCTGCATTACAGTTAACAATCGTTCTAAGGATTTAGCTAATATAGATAATTGATGTGCTGTGTTTGACTCACCAACTGCCCCCTGAGCAGGGATCACTCCAGGGGATGACACCGGCGATGCACACCGCACAGGGATTCTGTCGGCTTGTTGGATTTCAGGCTGTGTGGTCACACATGCAGCTCTCTGTCCTCCCTTTCCGCCCTTGCGAGCCCCCTGCCGACCACGGGCGGGCTGCTGGCGTACTTCTCCTGTTGCTGTTGTTGTCCCCAGCGTGCTTTGTCCCCTCTCTCCGGGCTCTGTCATTGCGCATGTGCGTCGGCTCCTATAAGGGAGAGAAGAAAAAGTTTGGCTGCCATGGGCAGAAGCGGGCTGATCCGGGCTTGCGCTCCTCCTCAATGGGCGTCTTCTCTTGCTTGACCTCCGACCAGCCTCCTTTTCTTCTTCTGTGGCGTCATCCGTCCCCGCCGCTGTATGATGGGGGAATCCCGCGACCGCTCCCTCCGCTCCAGGGCATGGCTGTTGGTGTGGTCCCGCCGCGCTGTTCGTTTGCCCAGCTGATCGGTCCTCCGCGCTGCTTGCTTCGGGATCAGGATATGAAGGTGAGGCAAGACACTGTCGAATCCATTCTTCCCCTCCCGCAGCCTCGGCTTTTTCGATCAGTTGACGAATCAGGGCTTCCATGACGATACGTGAGCTCCTCCTGCTGGAATCTTCTGGTATCGCACCACTAACCTGCCTGGAACTGCTCCTTAAATGGACCAGAAACCAGCTTCTAGAATTTTCCTGATCTAACACCTGATTTCACTAACCAATCCCTTACTGATTCTCAGATTTCCAGAACTCTCTAACACACCTGAGCTTAATCAAATCTACTGACTGGGGTTTTTTTTTTTTTTTTTTTTTTTAAACTATTGACTCTCTAGCCCTGTAGCTAAACCTTCTTAGAAACTTATGTATTAACCTTGCAGTTACAGTGACCCCATGAGGAAAGGGGAGCCTATATGGCTACTCCCTTTCCTTCCCCATTCCTATGGTGCAATTGGCAATAGTGAATATTAAAGTGGTTGTAAACCCACTTTTTTTTTTTTTTTGGCCCACCTGCAAGAGAAAGGCATAATGAGCTATTATGACTAGCATAATAGCTCATTATGTTCCACTTACCTTAGATCGGGGCCCCCGAAGCCGTCCTCGTCCCTCTGTCCAGCCGCAGACATCACTGCGGCGATAGCCGGAATGTTACTTCCGGGTATCGCCGCACCAGCCAATCACAGCGCCGCTCCGGCGCTGTGATTGGCCGGAGCGGCGGAGACGTCACTCTGCGCATGCGCGCGGGAGGCGTCCCACTCGGCTACGCCCAGCGATTGCTGGGAAGTAGCCGAGTATGTGAATGGGATTAACCCCATAAATGCGCCGTTGTCTACGGCGCGCATGCGCCGTAGATAGCGGCACTTGACATTTTAGTAAATATCTCCTAAACTGTGTAGGTTTAGGAGATAATTCTTGCACCTACAGGTAAGCCTTAATCTAGGCTTACCTGTAGGTGCAAGTTGAAAAAGTGGGTTTACAACCACTTTAAAAGTTGTATGTTGATTCGGGTGGAGACATCAGTGATGTCCAGTTCCCTGCGGCCCAGCAGGTGGCATTGTCACTTTGGGCCGGGGTTGAACCATCGCTGGAGTGCCGTACCCTTTTTGGTCTCTCGCAGCGGTTGTACGGCGGGGCGGGGAACCCGCTGTGCTAGCTGGGAGAGGCTATAAAGGGGGCGGACATCTTCGCCACGAGGTCTGAGTCCCAGGCACCTTTAGCCTGAGGGCTGCTGTCCAGCGGTCGGTGTCCAGGCGGCCTAGGCCTGGACACGTGGAGTTCGGGAGTCACCCCAGACACCCTTAGTCTGGGGTGAGGTGCATCGTTCAGGCCTGGGGCCCAGCTTCTTCCACTGGGATCCACCCGGGAGGAACCATCCTAAGGCACCCACAGGATCGGGTGTCTGAATCCAGGCGTAAGGGACCGCGCAGGTGACCTTCCCGTAGATCTGGTGCAGCAGATTGCCAGTGCCGGGATAGGGGCTCCGGAGACCGTCGGGATGGATGTCCTCGCCAAACAGGGGCCATATTCACACTGAAGGTGGTCCATGTTCTAAGGTCGGTGGCAGAGACCGTTACTCTAAGGTCGTGACAGAGACCGTTACTTAGGCCCGTGACAGGGGCTCCAAACAGTTCACCCGGTAGGTGGCAGCTACCAACTTCACGGTCGGTGGCAGAGACCGTGCGCCAGT
The DNA here is from genome assembly GCA_029206835.1 of Rana muscosa. Lineage (NCBI taxonomy): Eukaryota > Metazoa > Chordata > Amphibia > Anura > Ranidae > Rana > Rana muscosa. The sequence goes on along the minus strand of CM055122.1, from coordinate 58,964,618 downwards.
CCTATCCGCACGAGAAAGGGATAGGAGAGTTCATTGTGCCTGGGCCTACTCGTATGCACACCCCTGTCTGTCTGTTATGGAAGTTCAACTGATTATGTTCATTCTGGCATTGAAGAAATAAAGGAGTGTTGAACTTTTAATGGTGTGGGGCTCTATTACTGGCAGATACACCTCCACGGAAGAAGCGGAGGCTCCATATGCAGGATGCAGACCCGAAGGTAATTAAAAAAAAACTTTGCTCAAACCTCACATACATGGAGGGTGAGAGCTTGGCGTAGTGTCCTGCACTCTCTCCTCCAGAGTACCCCTAGACAACAGCCACAAACAACCGATACGAGAGAGAGAGAGAGAGAGTGAGGCCGCTACAGTTGCATTCAGCAAAGGTGTTTTGTATTTTATTAATGGTTACAGAAATGTGAATGGACAGGGTTTCTTAAAGCCCTGTACACACGATCAGATTTCCTATGGATTCTAATCCGATGGATTTTTCCATCGGAATTCCGATGAAGCTAACTTCCATCAGTCTTGCCTACACACCATCAGACAAAATTCCGACCGTCCCAAAGGCCGTGACGTACAACACGTACGACGGCACTATAAATGGGAAGTTCAAATCCAATGGCGCCACCCTTTGGGCTGCTTTTGCTGATTTTGTGTTACCGCGTGTTAGTAAAAGTTTGGTGTTAGCCGATTTGCGCTTTTCAGTCTCCATGCTTTTCAGTCCGTTACAGCATGACGAATGTGCTATCTCCATTGCGAACGCTAGTTTTACCAGAACGCGCGCTCCCGTCTCCAAATTCAGTCTGAGCATGCATGGGTTTTTTCTCCGATGGAGTTCCACACAGACGATCGGAATTTGCTATCGTTTTTTTTTCCATCGGAAAAATTTAAAACATGTTCCATTTTTTCTCACCGATGGAAAAAAGTCAGATGGGGCCCACACACGATCGGTTCGTCCGATGAAAACAGTCCATCGTGTGTACAGGGCTTTAGAGGCAGTACAGCCGGCTCTCCTGTACAGGGCCCATTACAACCCATTTGTTCAAAAGAAAGGGCCCAGGCATGGCAAAAGTAGGAGAACTGGCTGTACTGCCTTATCACTAAAACCAATCCCCCTGTGAGCAGCGCAGGTGGCTTCTCCTTTTCTCCCTCCTGTCGGCTGCACTGCAGTAGGAGCCACAGGGGGACGAGTTTCAGTATCTGCAATCTGCGCCCCCAGATCTCTGCTGCTCCAATCACAGACCCTTCCCGTTCCGCTGCTCCGAATCCCCTTGAGTGCCCCTCTCCCAAAGGGCTGCTGACTTCTCCTCCTCTCCCCCCTGCTGCGGGCATGGTGGGAAAGGGTTCAGGATGGAGAGCAGAGAGGAAGAAAAGATGTCATATTTACTGGCCCCTACCTTTTCCGAATGAACACAGTGAGCAATTAATACCGATTGCTCCTGTGTTCATTCATAATTGAGGCCTAGTAAACTGGATTTACTATGCTTCAGTTTATGAACATGGAGCCTCTGTATAGAGCGCTTCCTGTTTATTCATTTCTCCATCTCTAAAGTGAGACATCAGGGGTCTGATTAGACCTCTGATATTTCACCAAAGGCCTTTCAAAAGGGCTGTTAAAATGTAAAAAATAAATAAAGAAGTAAATAAAATTGTAAAAAATAAATTATACGTAAAGTGATTTGTAAAGGCTCGTTTATTTTTATTTTTTCTAAATAACAAACCTGTAATACTTACCTACTTTGTGCAGTTGGTTTTGCACAGAGCAGTCTGAATCCTCCTTTTCTTGGGTCCCTCTTTGCTGCTCCTAGTCCCTCTCTCCTTTGAGTGTCCCTCAGCCAGCAGCTTGCTACAGGGGTCACCCAAGCTGAGTCAGAGCTCCGTGTATCCATTCAGACACAGAGCCCCGACCTGGCCCCGCCCCCTCTCTCCCCTGATTGGCTGACTGACTTTGCTTGACAGCCGCGGGAGCCAATAGCGCCGCTGCTCTGTCTCAGCCAATCAGGAGGAGTGTACTGGGTGGCTGAGGGGATTGTGGACATCACTGGAGAGAGTAGGAGCTCAGGTAGGTAACTGGGGGGTGCCGGGGAGGCTGCTACACACAGAAGGTTTTTTATCTTAATGCATAGAATGCATTAAAGTGGATGTAAACCCAGAAAAAAAAACCCCCTGCAAGACAAAGCCATAATGAGCTAGTATGACTAGCATACTAGCACACTATGTGGCATTTACCTGAAATCGAAGCCCCTGAAGTCCTCCTCGTTCTCCGCCGCCACCATGTCCCCTCGGAGCTTCTTCCTGGTATCGGCGCTGTGATTGGCCGGAGCGGCGATGAAGTCACACGCATGCGCGCGGGGCCGGCATGATCCCATTCAGAAAACCGGCATGATCCCATTCGTGCAGCCAGCCCACTAGTGCACCGTTGTCTACAGCGCACATACGCCATAGACATCAGTGCTGTGTTTTCAGCAAATATCTCCTTAACCGTGTAGGTTAAGGAGATATTTCTTGCACCTACAGGTAAACCTTATACTAGGCTTACCTGTAGGTGCAAGTTGTCAAAGTGGGTTTACAACCACTTTACGAAAAAAGGAGTTGTAAAGGCAGAAGTTTTTTTTAAGTGCTTGTTGACATGTGCTTTGCTTTCCAAAGAGCGATCAGAGTTCAGATCGCTCTTTAGAGGGCATTTGATAGACAGTGAGGGGTGTTGTATCGCCTCTTCACTGCCTGTTTTAACTCTTTAAACTCCATACTAGTGCACCAAAGGGGTGTGCATTGAGCTAGGTTGCAAGAAGCTTGCAGAGAAGCGCCATTCACTTGAATTTATTCAGTTTGACAGGGGGTAGAATTCCTGCTGCGGCTGCAAAGCAAACTATTGCAGTTGTGGCATAAGTCCTACACAGGTACTCTGGCCATTGGAATGAGAGGGTTTAATGCAGCTGAAGCCACCTATTACTCTATGGGGATCGGATGCAGTGGCTGTACAAACACAGCCGCACGTTTTAATTTAGCGGCTGTGCAGGCATGGGTGAGTGGCCACGAATGCGCATTGTCTGTGTTCGGAGCCGTACACTTACACCCACACACCAGTCGAATTAGGACCTGTGGTTGTGTGTGTACAGCTATTGTGTCCCCATAACATAACATAGACTGCCTGCACACAGCTCCAGGTGGCTGCAGCCACACAAAGATACACTGATGGGACCACAGCACACTTTATTTATTAACTCAATACAGCTTCAGATTTAGCATAAATTGTGTTGTGTTTGTGTCCACTTATAATTATTTTAGTGCACATTAATTGATTTTATATTTTCGGGAGGAGGGGGGGTGTATGTGAGGTAGGATGTACAGGGCCTCATGATTTCTAACAGCAGCTCTGTGAATGGGTATTTACATCTACAGTTAAATTAGGGATTAATGAATGTAAAATGTATCAATGCCAATTACACAGCATGCTGAACAAACTGGTAGAGGAGAATTGTTTTTCTCATAATAATGTGCATGATTCTGAGATTCTGTATAATAGTTAGTCAAGCTGTGAGTGAGAACATTTGATCTCTCTATGTATACCTGCGCATATTTTTTATTCAGTTTGCCCATTTGCGTAAATTGTAAAAAGCATGTATTTAAGAAACCTGCGTGCATTAATGTATATACAGTGCAATGCACTAACCTGTAAGGCTACTGAACCATTTTTCAGTTTTGCAGTTCTGTGATAGTTTGACTGACAATTGTTCTATCTTTCAGCACTATACCCAAATGAGTTTTATATCTTTTGTGTCTTTTGTGAGACCATTGGAGCTATGTCTTGGTGTTATTTAATAACCGGACGAGGCCGCCCCCCCCCCGATGGTAATGAATGCGGGGGAACACCAGCAATCCCCCCACCCCCGTGGGAGACGGAAGGCCTCCTTACCACAGGAGGTAGATGTCCTCCGTTTCCTCCCTTCTCCTCCTTGGCCATAAAGGTCGCTTCTCCTTTTGGCCATTCGGAAAATAGGTCCTGATCGGCTGGGAGGAGAATCAGTGTGACAATAGAGAACATTTATTCGCTATTGTCACACAACTGGGTGGGCTCAGGGCACAGTGCTCTGCGCCCCGAGCCCACCCTTTTTTGAAGAAAGATGAGGGGTGTAGTGGTGGCGCTGCTCTTACATGATTCCAATCTGCTGGAAGCCAGATGATGGTAATGATAAAAAATGTGTACAAATGAGCAACAAAGCTGGCTCTGCCAGGTGTTTACTGTTGTGGAGGTGTGTTCAGAACTTGTGTTGAGTGAAACCTCAAATAAAATGTAAATCCAATCAAATAAAAACAGATTAAGATAAATTGGAGTGTCTCTGCCAGGTGTTTGCTTAACCTTAGCGATGGCCTTTGGAAGGTGATAGTGTTAAGAATTTGTGCAAGTGGGTGAAGAAAATAGTTGAAATAAATAAGTGGTGTGAATATTCCAATTCCGGCTCCGCCGGGTGTTTGCTAACTGAGGACTAGCTATTGGAAGTGCTGTGGAGCAAATGGATGCTACCAATGTGATACTGCAAGAGATGCGGTGTGAACCAATAAAATACAATAGATTACAATGAATTTGAATAGTCTCGGCCGGGTGTTTACTAAACCCAGCTGGGATTGTGCTCTGTCCCAGATGATTGAGAAATTGAAAACAGTGTTTAAGTGATCCGTGGTACACTCTGACAATGCACATAATATTTTCAATATGACATTGAAACTGATAAAGATAAAGATAAATAAAAAAAATAAAATAAAGTCCAATGATGAAAATCCAGAAAATGGTGACACGATAAATTGGTGACTTTTCTGCAGTGCTTGTTCTAGTAGCCTGTGCCGTGAATGTGATTATCCGTGACTGTTTAGGATGTTGCACTCACCAGATCCTTCATACCCTCAGGGGGTATGATGCAGTCACAGTATATGCCACTGTGTAGCAGTCTCGGGAATCCGGGGTGGCTCCTATGGCCCTTTGTGGTTCTCCGAGAAGGTGAGGGTTATGGAAAGGGAAAAAGGATGCCCATAGTGTGAACAATAGATTGCTTGGTCTTTGATTCCAGTGCAGTAAAATTCCCTTCAGAGTCCAATTCTGACAGTCACTGTCCCTCAGAAATTACTCTTAGCATTCTGGTTAAGTTTTGATGGCATAATGATGCAGTAGATCTTTGTTGCCCCTCCAGAGGTGGTCAATGAGCCAATCCCTGCCTTATGAAAAGACCGAATAGTTGGGATCTCAGATTATAGAGATCACGGGAGCATGTGCATCACTGAGTCACCTTAGCCTCAGGCTCTAATCACGTGCTTAAAAAAAAAAATCACGAAATTCATGCGTCTGGCGCCCTGCATGTAGATCAGAGGGCCAGGCACATGGAAGGATGGGGGGGGGGGGGGGCGGCGCCCTTAATGGACCGGCCGTCACTGTTTTTTCATATTTTGACTATAAAAGGTAAAATTAAATAAATAAATAAATAAATAAATAAAAACAGTTTAAAGCAGAAAAAAACAGTATCCCTTCATTTCTGTGACTAAGTGGTTAGCTTTGGCTTCTATCTTAATTGGTCCTAGTATGTGTATGTATGAATGAATGTGATTTACAATTAGATTGTAAGCTCCTTGAGGGCGAGGACTGATGTGAATGTATAATATATGTAAAGTGCTGTGTAAATTGACAGCGCTATATACTGTAAGTACCTATAAAGAAAACATTAAAAAAAAAATGCCAGGACAGTACATACACCCCCTACATGACCCCTTTTAGGAAAGGGGACATCCCAGGGTTATTTCTTAACAGTTTTTTAAAGCTAAAGAAACATACTGGCGTTGAAGTGGTTAAAACATGGAGCTTGGTAAATGTGCACAAGAGTTTGCACAGAGCTTTACAAAATAAAGGGAGACCGTACAGTTACAATTCAATTTAATACAATTTAATACAAGAGTTTGTAAGCTCTCACAAGCAGAGCCCTCCTATCTAAATGGAACCGATTCAAAAGGGAATACTTGTGGGAGGATGAAATGATGAAAAGTAAAATTGCAGTTGTTAGATGGAAGCAGGATAGGCTTCCCTTGTCATTTGCATTTTTGCCAGGAACAGGAAAGCTTTCCCACTGTGTGCAAACAGTTTATTTTTTCTACAATTTATATTAAGGGATGGTTAGGGTCCTGTGCTCTTTGAACCTGATAGAATTTACACAATTACAGTATATATAATTTTTCAGGCCTCCTCTTCAACTATACTGTATTTTGTGAAGTCCATTGGGGTCATTTTACCTAATTCCTGTTATTCAAAAATTCTACATTTGGGATTAAATTAAAAATTATTTTGTGGCCTTTTTAATAAATTTTTTAACTTTTCCAGATGTACCTACAATATTCATCTTTGTACAGATTGGGTGGGTGGTTCCCCCGGATTGGCCGTGTGGCCACGGGTCAACATGGTTCCTTGAGGGCTTTGTAGCTGGGACGGTTATGGGTCAACTGGGATCCATGATGCATTTGGGTATTGTGTAAATCTGAAGATCCCTGTTATGCATTAACTGAATTTTTGAGCAATATTATATTTATTCATGGTAGTATGCTCCTCTCTCCTCTCTTTCTCTTGTATGTAGCTACCCCTGTCACCCCTGATAAAGATTGTGTATATCAATTGAAACGCGTTGGAAAATTTTGGCAAAGAAAGTTTATTGTTAATGTTATATCATTTTTGAATTTTCTATGCCTGGAACTCAGGGTATACAGATATGGATTTAAAATATAAAATGATCGCCTCCGTCCATGACGGAGGCTACTATAGTCCTCATTCCCAAACCTGGGAAAGACCCAGGATACCCTGAATCGTACCGCCCCATATCCCTATTACAGGTCGATATCAAAATACTAGCCAAAGTACTATCTATTAGGCTCAATCAGGTCATCTTGTCCCTAATACATACGGACCAGGCGGGTTTCATGCCTGGCCGTAATACATCGTTTAATCTTAGAAAACTATATATAAATCTGCAGGCCACGCATGAGGAGGTTGGGTCCCGGGTTGTAGTGACGTTAGATACGGCAAAAGCTTTTGACTCGGTGGAGTGGAAGTATCTATGGAGATGCTTGGAGGGCTATGGCTTTGGTCCCAACTACATTAAGTGGGTTCAATTGCTGTATCAGGCGCCCACAGCCAAGGTGGTGGCCAATGGGTGGCCCTCTCGAATGTTTGACCTCAGTAGAGGCACGAGACAGGGCTGCCCTTTGTCCCCGCTACTATATGCCCTCGCGGCAGAACCTCTCGCGATGTCCATCCGAGCAAACCCAGGGATTAGGGGTCTGAGATTGGGCTCCCTGATCGAAAAAATCAGTATGTATGCTGATGATACGCTGCTATATTTAGCAGATTCGGGCCCATCTCTACATACTGCACTCCACACGATCGAGCGGTTTGGGATATTCTCAGGATTAAAAATTAATTGGGACAAGTCCCAAATTCTGCCTATCGACAGCTTCCCGCCCCAGGAATCCCAAACCAGATTGCCACTGCAAAGAGTCAATGTCATTAAATACCTAGGGGTTCATATATCTAGGTCCCCAGTGGATTACATTTCCCTCAATATAGAGCCCCTTCTTTCCATGGTTAAAACCAAAGTGCGGATCTGGTCCCGACTTCCACTTGGGATCTGGGGCCACATAAATTTAATTAAAATGGTCTTACTCCCTAAGATACTATATGTTCTGTGGCATACCCCAGTATATCTACCTTTGAAACACTTTAAATTGCTCGAGGCCATACTCAAGCCCTTTGTGTGGGGAGCCAATAGACACAAATTAGCATGGCAAACTCTCAAGAACCCGACCAATCTTGGTGGCACGGCCCTCCCTGACTTCAATTTATACTACATTGCATCACAGTTGTCACAGATGTTTCATCTGGACAAGACAGACAGTGAGAGATTCCTCACCCTCTTATGTCCAAAGTGGGCACAATACACCAGGGACTCGATATATGCAATCGCATCGGGCTCGGGAGGGGCGGAGCCAGGGACAAATAGGCATACCATGCTATATCATTACAGGAAAATATGGGACTTAGCCTCTTCCAAACTCAGTACTCCACACTACAATGACTACACACCACTTTGGCATAACATGAATCTCCCTGAGCTCGCCAAAATACAGAATACGAGTACGTGGTCCACACAGGGGGTGTTCTACCTTCATCACCTCCTGGACAAGGGAAGTCTAAAAACCTTTGATTCCCTTAGAGAAGAATTTACACTTCAAAACCGAATGTTTTTTAGGTTTTTGCAACTTCGCCACGCGACACAATCGCAATTCCCTGACTCCGTCCCACACCCCACGCCCAATGTAATTATGGCCGTAATTAAGAGCACAGATTCGCACAAACTGATTTCAGCATTTTACAATATGCTTACCACCTCCATTTCTACCAAAATAGCGTACGATCTGAAGCCCAGATGGGAGCGGGAGGTTGGATAGAAGGTGAGGAGTGGGGCGGGGCGCTGGAGTCCTGTAAAGCAGTGTCTCCCAAGCTGTCCGATCGACTTTCGCAACTTTATGTCTTACATAGAGCGTACCTCACACCCCTCAGAGTGGCAAGATACAAACGCACCCATTCCACCACATGTTTGATGTGTGGACAAGAAACGGGCACTTTCTTCCACCTTATCTGGACATGCCCTAAGATACAGGGTTTGTGGAAACAAATTGTAACATTTCTACACGACGAGATGGGCTCACCCCTAGCATTAGACCCCAAACAATGCCTTCTGGGAATGTTACCAGACACAATAGATAAATACACTAAAACATTTCTTCATGAGACACTGTTTTCAGCCAGAAAAATCATTGCTAAAAAATGGATGAGACAAGCGCCTCCCAAAATAGTAGAATGGAAAATAGAAGTGAATAATACCCTGCCATACAAGAAATGCATATATATCAACAGGGGCTGCCCCAATAAATACAATAGGATATGGGACCGCTGGCTTCAAGAGTCGAGTACTTGTACATAACAAAACCATATTAGTTAGAAATGAGGGCTCAGACATATGTTATTCTAGGTAGTAATTGGATGTACAATGTATTCGTATAGAGCACGCTCACATGACAATGATGATGAATATTTTGCTTTGCCTACCTCAAATATGACTCTCAATGTATCAGTTACCAAATGTATATGTAAAGTATGCTTCACATGTATGCACCCTTTGATCAATAAAAACCTGTGTTTAACGTTAAAAAAATATAAAATGATCATTCATGTCAAGTTTCTCTTTTAATCATGAGATGTTATATTTAACCACTTCCCTACCGTAGGACGTCATATGACGTCCTGGACTTTAGGGGGGATATCTGAATGATGCCTGCAGCTACTGGCATCATTCAGATATCCTTATTTTCTGCCGGCGATTCTGCGAACCATAAGAACGATCATAGCAGCAGTTCCGCCGATTAAACGTTCTTATAGGCGACGGGAGGGGACGTGCCCCCCACCTGCCGCCATCCGGTGCTTCTCCAGGCTCTCCCGTGCCATCGGGGGGGCCCGGAGAATGAATCGGCTGGATGAGGACTATAGAGATTTATGGTCACAGGTCATCTCTATGACCGTCGGAGGCCCGGTCGTACCCGGAAATAAAGAAAGCCGCAATCACGGCTGTCGGCATGAGATCAATTTTTTTTTTTCACAATCTTATGCTTTCCAGCCTGGAGGAGAGATGTGGGGTCTTATTGACCCCGCATCTCTCCATAAAGAGGACCTGTCACTAACAATTCCTATTACAAGGGATGTTTACATTCCTTTATAATATGAATAAAAGTGATCAAAAAAATTAAAATGTAAAATAAAGTGTAAAAATAAAAAAAATTAAATAAAAGAAAAGAAAAAATATCTAAAAAAAAATTAAAACGCCCCTGTCCCCGGTAGCTCGTGCTCAGAAGCAAATACACATGTAAGTCCTGCCTACATATGTAAACGGTGTTCAAACCACACATGTGAGGTATCGCCACATGCATTAGAGCACGTGCAACAATTCTAGATTTTTTGGTATCGAAGTTTGGCGCCATTCCATGAGTGTGCGCAATTTTAAAGCGTGACAAGTTGGGTATCTATTTACTCGGCGTAACGTCATCTTTCATATTGTACAAAAAAATTGGGCTAATTTTAGTGTTTTGTTGTTTTTTTAATTCATGAAACCGTTTTTTTTTTCCCCCAAAAAAATTGCGTTTGAAAAATTATTGCGCAAATATCGTGCGAGATAAAAAGTTGCAATGACCGCCACTTTATTTCCTAGGGTGTCTGCTAAAAAATATATATATAATGTTTAGGGGTTCTGAGTAATTTTCTAGCAAAAAAATTATGATTTTTACATAAAGGAGAGAAGTGCCAGAATTGGCATGGTATGGAAGTGGTTAAAGGTTTGATTTTTTTTTTTTTTTTATATATATATAAATTGGTTGTGGTTTCTAGTTGCAAGAAGGTCTCATGGGAAAATTTCTTTTTTTCTAATTATTTGGGGACATGGTAGCACCTTGGCTCGGGGGGGGGGGGGGGGGGTCCACCCACTTTGTTTGCAGATAGGCTTCTCTAAAAAGATGAGTTTTCAAGAATATCCTGAAAGTGGACAGAGTAGAAGATAGCCAGATGAATAGGAGTAATGAGTTCAGGGGAAAAGAGAGGCTCTGAATAAATCCTGGAGACGAGCAGATGAGGGGACTAGGGAGTAGAACACCTTGGGAGGAGTGAAGAGGATTATTTGGGTGATATTTTGAGACAAGGTTGGTGATGTAGCTTGGGGCAGAGTTGTGGATGGCTTTGTATGTTGTATGTTTGTAGTTAGTATTTGAATTGTATGCTTTGGGTAAGCAGAAGCCACTGGAGGGATTGGCAGAGAGGTGTGGCAGACAATAAGCAGTTGGTAAGGTGGATGATTCTTGCAGCAGCATTCATGATGGGCCAAAGGGGAGACAGTCTATATAAAGGCAGAGAGTTGCAATACTGGAGGTGAGAGATAAGAAGGAAGCAAAGTAAAGGATTTTGTTACGGTCAGGGTCAGGCTTGGGGGCCAGTAGCTATAGCAGTAGAGAAGCTCCCACCGACCAACTGGATAAGTGCGGCACCAGGTCACCCTGGCAGATGGCATGGGTTCACATGAGGTGTGGAGTCTGATGAATACCGGTCAGTGCTTAGAATTTCTGATGGTGAAGATGTGTTTTCCCCCAGGAGGTAAGCAAGCCAGGCAAGTTGGGACTAAATTCCAGCTCCCCATGTACCAATATACAGTATCTCTCAAAAGTGAGTACACCTCTCACATTTTTTTAAACCGCTGGCAACAATGGGCCCAATTAGCCATTTTCCCTCCCCGGTGTCATGTGACTCATTAGTGTTACAAGGTCTCAGGTGTGAATGGTGAGCAGGTGTGTTAAATTTGGTGTTATCGCTCTCACTCTCTCATACTGGTCACTGAAGGTTCAACATGGCACCTCATGGCAAAGAACTCTCTGAGGATCTGAAAAAAAGAATTGTTGCTCTACATAAAGATGGCCTAGGCTATAAGAAGATTGCCAAGACCCTGAAATTGAGCTGCAGCATGGACAGGTTCCACTCAGAACAGGCCTCGCCATGGTCCACCAAAGAAGTTGAGTGCATATGCTCAGCGTCATATCCAGAGGTTGTCTTTGGGAAATAGATGTATGAGTGCTGCCAGCATTGCTGCCTAGGTTGAAGGGGTAGTGGGGGTCAGCCTGTCAGTGCTCAGACCATACACCACACACTGCATCAAATTGGTCTGCATGGCTGTCGTCCCAGAAGGAAGGCTGGTTATGGCGAATCTGCAGGCTGCGGGTGCGTTTGGAGGACAGGAGACACAAGTCTGGCGGATGTGCCCATCTGGGGTATCTGAGATCCGTTACAATATGCAAGGTGAACCTCCGCTTTAAGGACTTCCAGTTCATTTGCTCTTCGCCTTCGCCTGTGTTAACATCACAAGAGACTTTCTCCTGCGTTGAAGACCTGCTTGACTGACGTCCCCTCTGGCTACGGATCCTGCTTGCTGTACTACACTGGAGAGCTACAGTAAATTGAGGGAACAATGAATGCCAACATGTACTGTGACATACTGAAGCAGAGCATAAGCCCCTCCTTTCGGAGACTGGTCCACAGGGCAGTATTCCAACATAATGACCCCAAACACACCTCAAAGATGACCACTGCCTTGCTAAAGAAGCTGAGGGTAAAGGTGATGGACTGGCCAAGCATGTCTGCAGACCTAAACCCTATTGAGCATCTGTGGGGCATCCTCAAATGGAAGGTGGAGGAGCGCAAGGTCTCTAACATTTACCAGCTCTGTGATGTCATCATGGAGGAGTGGAAGAGGACTCCAGTGGCAACCTGTGAAGCTCTGGTGAACTCCATGCCCAAGAGGGTTAAGGCAGTGCTGGAAAATAATGGTGGCCACACAAAATATTGACACTTTGGGCCCAATTTGGACATTTTCACTTAGGGGTGTACTCACTTTTTTTGCCAGCGGTTTAGACATTAATGGCTGTGTGTAGCAATTTGCGGTCCCCTTAAAATAACTCAATGTAAAGTAATGAGTGTAAGACTTGTATAACAGTGTCAAAGTGTCATTTCTTCAGTGTTGTCACATGAAAAGTTATAATAAAATATTTACAAAAATGTGAGGAGTGTATCACTTTTGTGAGATACTGTACCTCTGTTGTTCTAAAAATTAAACACAGATTTTATTTGTATGCAAGGCCTTACCTTAGCCCCTGCTGCTTTCCATAGAAAGCTTCATAACTTCCTGGTATGTAGATTTGGGACGTGAGAACCAGTAAGACACAGGAAACAGTTCACCAACTGACCTCATTAGCACACACACACACACACACACACACACCAACTATGTTTGCACTGCATCCCCGACATCCCTCCAGGTGTGCATTTACCTGGCTTGTCAATGTAGGCTGCCACAGCTGCTATGTATGCACGGCGTCCCCGGTGTCTCTCCAGACGGGCTTGGGCTGCATTCTAAACTCTCTGGGGCTGCAGGTTGGACACTCTAAAGTAGTACAAGGGCCTGCCTGATTGAATAAAGAGTGAATGGATAGATAGGTAAGTTTTGATAAATCTAAATGTAATTGTGCAGAGATTGTGCAATCAGATTGTATAATGTATGGCCACCTTTTTATGAAATTAACTAGTTACGCTTCCATTACCACTAAGTGTTAATGGCACCCCAAACGCAGAAGCAAACACACATTTAGCGAGCGTCAAACGCAGAAAATTGCACAGTAAACAATGGGCAAACAGCAACACTCCAAAATGTTCCATGAGCTACTGTACTTTGTTGGAAGTAGGGCAGCTCATTGAAATCGCTTTGCATGCATGTTTCGCTATGCATGTGTAGCACCCTCTACCATAGGTAGGACTTTTGTGAGGTAAAGCTGCCAGTGCAGGTAAATTTAGGCATGCCTATGCTGCATGCTAGGCCTGCTTGTTTTGATCTGGGGGCAGGGAGTGGTTAGTGTAGCAGTGGTTGTGACCACCTGTACTTCAGTACTTGGGCGCCTCCCCTGCTTCCAGGGAGAGTGTTCTGGAAGAGGGGCAGGGCCAGGAGCTGGAGTGACAGGCAGCTCATGTGAGGAGCCCTGACCAATCCCCACTAGGAATTGGCAGGGGGCAGGCCTCCCATATAAGCTGAGGTAACAGCTCACTGGGGGGGAGTTGTCGGCCGGGTGACATAGAGAATAGAGTCCTAGATAGCAGCAGGGGCCCCATCCCCATCTGGGGGGGTGCGAGGCCCAGCGGAGGAGCCCGGGAGAGCTGGGAGGGAGACTCATCCTTACACGGTCATGGAAGAGGTCTCCTGGAACAGAGGGGCTGGAGAAGCTATTGGAACGGATGTCCAGTTAAAGTTCTCCATCATGGACTCGGGACAGGTGAAGGTTGGTGAGTGTGACACAGTGGATGTTCTGGAAGAGGCATGCCAGGGGAGCTGGGTGCGAGGCCAGAAGAGACTGTGGGATTCGTGTCAAATCGATGCGGGCACAGGATTTGCAGGCCAGGCTAGCTGGGATCAGTAGTCCACCAAATTAAAGCTGCTAAATTACTAGGCTGCCGGGGAGGGGTACTGCAGACCTCTGGCCTAGTAACTACACAGCCAACTACATCCAAGTACAACTAATTACAGCAAGCAATCTGGGATTATTCAGAGTGATCCCCTTTTGTAAACATGAGATGATGGGAAAGAGAGACTAACAGTTTATAGTGGAAGTATGTGCAGGAGGGAGAAAAGTCCTGGGAGCTAAAATCTGCAGGAGCTGTGCAGAGGAGGAGCAATAGTCCGCATGGGTTATGCAGGAAAAGTGACTATAAATGTTAGGGTTCATCAATTCTTCAGGGCTCAACCTATTCAAATTCCTAAATATGATGGCAAAGCATTTTGTTCTATGTTAGGCATGTCCAAAGTCCAGCCCGCGAGCCAATCGCGGCCTGCGTTCTGATTTTTAACGCCCCGCCTGGTTATCTGGACATATATATCTTTTGTGGCCCCCAACGATCTCCCAGCCGGGGGCCACAAAAGATATATATCGGGCATTACTAAATGGTGGACCACGGGGCCGAATCCGGACTCAGTAGCAGCCCTATGCGGGCCGCAGCCTCGCTAAGTAGTTGTCTGAGTGTCTTCTCCCCTCTGTCGACTCTTGCCTGCCCACCGCTAACATCATTGATTACCTGGGAGGAGCGGCAGGTTTCTCCTTTACATCATCGCATCACTGCCCCTTCCTCCCCCTCCCCACACACCTTATTCACACAAGCCTGGAAGAGCTGCAGGTCCAGACAAAGTTCGGGACTTTTCAAGTTACAAGCAGGTGATTGGTTGCTAGACAGTGGGGCGGTCCCAGCAACCAATCACCCACCTTTAACTTGAAAAGTCCCACCCTTTGTCTGGACCTGCTTGTGTGACTAAGGTAGGGCAGTGTGGGGAGAGGGAGGAAGGGGAAATGCTGCGTTGACGAAAGGGACAGTCTGACTCTGTAGTATCGAGGGAGGACTGTGATCGAGTGGGGTCTGTAATGGGGCGGGGGGTCTGAGATGGAGTGGGGTCTGTAATGGGGGGGTCTGTAATGGGGGGTCTGTAATGAGGGCGGTCTGTAATGGAGTGGGGTCTGTGATGGAGTGGGGTCTGTGATGGAGTGGGGTCTGTAAAGGAGTGGGGTCTGTGATGGAGTGGGGTCTGTAATGGAGTGGGATATGTGATGGAGTGGGGTCTGTAATGGGGGGGAATCTGTGATCGAGTGGGGTCTGATGGGGGGGATCTGTGATGAAGTGGGGTCTGATGGGGGGATCTGTGATGGAGTGGGGTCTGTACTGGGGGGATCTGTGATAGAGTGGGGTCTCATGGGGGGTCCTGTGATTGAGTGGGGTCTGTGATTGAGTGGGGTCTGTGATTGAGTGGGGTCTGTAATGGGGGGATCTGTGATAGAGTGGGGTCTGATGGGGGGTCCTGTGATGGAGTGATGGAGTGGGGTCCTGTGATGGAGTGGGGTTCTGTGATGGAGTGGGGTCTGATGGGGGGATCTGTGATGGAGTGGGGTCCTGTGGTGGAGTGGGGTCTGTGATTGGGGAATTAGTTTCTGTGATGGGGGTGGAGGGGCCTGTAATGAAGGGGCCTGTGGTGGGGGGTAGGGGGTCTGTGATGGAGGGGGTCTTTAAAGGGACATGCTGTGATGGGATGGTCTGTAATGGGTTGGGGGGTCACTGATGGGGGACTGTGATGTAAAAGGGAGAGTTGTGCTGAGAAGGGGGACTGAGGGCACTGATGTAAGGGCTTGTTCACACTTGTGCAGAGATCTATGTTTTTCTGCCCTAGAAAAACACAGGTATCTACAAGGGCAATAGAAAACAATCGTGACGTGCATGAGTGGCTGTGATGTGAAGGTTTTGAGTTATCACCAATATGACACTCGGACCTGGAAGAAAATTTTACAGACCGGACCCCCGTGAATTTTAATTCAGTACCCCTGATATATATGCTGGCTGCCTTGGAGGGGACAGGACGAGTGCCGTACTGTCAGGGCTGGGCTCAGTCCTTCCTTCTCTGTGCTGGCAGCTCATCTGTCAGCTAATTGCCAGCTTCCATTTCTCCACAGTGATCTACCTGCTGATGATCCGCTCGTCAGCTCTGCCTACTTAAAGCGGAGGTTCCGCGGTCCATACTTTTTTTTTTTTTAAGTCTATTACATGTCCTTACAGATTACTAATAAGTACTCACTCGTCCTGCGTTTACAATCGCCCCCCGTCCATTTTCGTTTAAAATAAATATTTATAAAAACTGTTCCTGTCTTTTCCATTTTGCTTGTGGGCATCGTGAAGCCCACAAGCACAGACTTCCGCCAGACTTCCGGGTAGTGGTGAATGAATGGGATTTCGCTGGAGGGCGTCTCCTGGGAAGCATGACACTTTGCTCCCAGGAGACATTGCGCCGACATCCCAGCACACACAGCGTCGCCGGCGAAAGAGAAAGACCCGCCTACTCCCGCGGGAGTAAAACCAGGAAGTGCAACTAAAGAAACCTCATTATCTTCAATTACAGCCTCCGCAAGTAAAAAAGGTTAGTGACATACTAATGTAACTATTGTAAAGATATTGGGAATACAAAGTTTATATGTGTGACAGAACCCACTGTCACTGTGTGCTTTGGAAGGGACTGAGGGCGGGCCTCCTACCCACAGATTATGGCCCCTAAGAGACTGGAGACTCGGGGAGAAGCTGGCATTGAGATAATGTAATGTAATGCTACATCCCTTCTCCCCCATCCCATCCCCTCTTGTTGCTGTGTTTAGCTGTGTTGGTTCATGGCACACAGACAATGGTCTGGACTGCAGACATCTCTCCGCAGGGGATGTGTATTGAAGGGCTGCCTGCTTACCATAATCCCTTTATGTTTATCTGTAGTCTCTGTTTCAATGTACAAGTGTTCAGTTCCCATTGATTCTTCCTTGTCCCCTACCCCCCCTCTATGACGAGGCTAAGGGGAGTGTCCCTAACTGTGTGTAAAAGTGTATGTTTTGGATTTAATAAAGAGTTGATGCTCTACATGTTTAACCCTCAACACCTGTGTGGATTGTCTCGTGATTGAGGGGTTAAGGGCTGGTTATGGCGAATCTGCAGGCTGCGGGTGCGTTTGGAGGACAGGAGACACAAGTCTGGCGGATGTGCCCATCTGGGGTATCTGAGATCCGTTACAGTGGTGGCAGCGGTGGGATGTCTCCTGCAGTCTGGGCCATCCAAACCACCACCAGGATTCAAGATCTGGGCAGCCGTTGAGGAGCAATACGGGGACCAGCCAGCATGAGAGCGGAGTTTGAGAGGAGGCTGCAAGGCATGCGGAAGCAACATCGGGGACCGGCGACAGAGCGCACCATGCTCGGCTGGGAGGATGTGATCCGCTGGCAACTCTGGCATGAAACGCTAAGCCACGAGCGGCGCCATCAGGGGAAGATCCTTCCCTCCTCCACAGAGATGTACTGGACGCAGTACCATGCGCGAGAGGTGTTCCTGAGGGAACGACCGCGAGATGAGTGGAAGACGGAGCTCGGAAGATTGGTCCAGGAGGAGATGAGGCTGGACGCCAGCTACAGAGCCCTCCGGTGGTTCGCGGCTCAACTGTGGCCAAGTACAGCAGACGGCAGCCCGACAGAAGGCGTTGGCTACGGCGGCGTGGGGCTGCTCCATCAAAAAATGTACGGAGACCCAGACTTTGGGAGCGATGAGGAGTGGCGGCTGGAAAACATCCTGGACTTCCGAGATGAGGTGCTGGACCTCCCTGAAGAGGCGTGTGACCTGGAGGAATTGGAGTTCCTGGTTGAGCAGGAATGGGAGCTCGAGATTGCCTACAAGCGGCTGTTTGACGGTGATCAGCAGCCTGGCATGGCTCCCATTGCCTGGGACTGTCCTGGAGAAACAGCGGACAGTCACGAAGATGCGGAGCAAATGGGGCCAGGAGTGCCCCTACGTTTTCCCGTCCTAACCGCAATGGAAGAAGCGGCGATGATACAGAGGGCACTGCGAGTGCTAGAATGCCGGAACGCACCAGAGGTTCCCCAAGCAGAGAGACAAGATAATAGCATAAAGGTCTCAGAAGGGGAAGTTGAGACTGGCGCTGGAAGGCTGGTAAATGGTGATCAGCAGCAAGTCGAGAGTATTGCATCCGGTGCCCCAGCAGAAGCGCTGGCTACAGGGCAGAGTGCCACTAGCCTCTGCCCAGCATCAGAAAAAGAGTTGGATCCGGAGAGTCTGAGAGATGATTTTCGTGAGCCTTTTCCCCGACAGCAGATATCCCCAACGGGAGTGGAGGAAGCAATTCTCCCTCCCCAGCAATTGGACATTACCCCAATGTTCATCCCCCCAGTAGAAGCGCTGACTGCAGGGCAGAGTGCCGCTGGCCTCTGCCCACCCTCAGAGTTGGATCCAGGGAGTCCGAGGGATGACCTCATTGAGCTGTTTCCCCAGCACTTGGACACTACCCCAGTGTTCATCCCCCCAGCAGAAGCGCTGGCTACGGGGCAGAGTGCCGCGGGCCTCTGCCCACCCTCAGAGTTAGATCCAGGGAGTCCGAGGGATGACCTCAGTGAGCTGGTTGCCCAGCACTTGGACACTACCCCAGTGTATATCCCCCCAGCAGAAGCACTGGCTGCATGGCAGAGTGTTACCGGCCCCGACCCAGCCCTCAGTAGATTTTTGGAGGGTTTGGGAGACAGCCCCTGTCAGAAGTCGCCTCAGAAGCTGGTCACAGAACCAGGAGGGGAGAAAATCCTTCCCCCTCTTCAGCTGCTGAACTCTACCATTGTATATGTCCCCCTAGCAGAAGCACTGGCTACGGGGCAGAGCGATGTTGGCCTCTGCCCAGCATCAGAAAAAGAGACGGAGAGTCCGGGAGACAGTCCCTGCAAGATACCTCCTCAGCGGCTGTTAGCTACTCCAGGAGAAAAGCAAGAACCTTTTCCTCCCCAACTGCATAGCACTGCCAGCCTATGTTCCCTACAAGCTGAAGCGCTGGCATCGGGGCAGAGGATTATTCAGCTCCCCTCAATATCTGCAACCCAGCCCCGGATCACGGGAGTGCGGACAGCTGTTCCCACTCTGCAGCGGC
The DNA here is from genome assembly GCA_029206835.1 of Rana muscosa. NCBI lineage: Eukaryota > Metazoa > Chordata > Amphibia > Anura > Ranidae > Rana > Rana muscosa. The sequence continues at coordinate 58,945,461 of CM055122.1, read as the reverse complement.
TGTTTTTATTCACGGGAGACCGTATGTGCGATTTTGCTCCCCAGCCCCAGAGACGTACTTTTCCTTTTCCTGGTGGCCTGGGGTGGAAGTTTGCGACTAACGCAGGTCCAGACCAGTTCGGGGTCAGGAACCTGGTTAGTCTGTTTTTAAAAGGGGAGAAATGTGACAGAACCCACTGTCACTGTGTGCTTTGGAAGGGACTGAGGGCGGGCCTCCTACCCACAGATTATGGCCCCTAAGAGACTGGAGACTCGGGGAGAAGCTGGCATTGAGATAATGTAATGTAATGCTACATCCCTTCTCCCCCATCCCATCCCCTCTTGTTGCTGTGTTTAGCTGTGTTGGTTCATGGCACACAGACAATGGTCTGGACTGCAGACATCTCTCCGCAGGGGATGTGTATTGAAGGGCTGCCTGCTTACCATAATCCCTTTATGTTTATCTGTAGTCTCTGTTTCAATGTACAAGTGTTCAGTTCCCATTGATTCTTCCTTGTCCCCTACCCCCCCTCTATGACAAGGCTAAGGGGAGTGTCCCTAACTGTGTGTAAAAGTGTATGTTTTGGATTTAATAAAGAGTTGATGCTCTACATGTTTAACCCTCAACACCTGTGTGGATTGTCTCGTGATTGAGGGGTTAAGGGCTGGTTATGGCGAATCTGCAGGCTGCGGGTGCGTTTGGAGGACAGGAGACACAAGTCTGGCGGATGTGCCCATCTGGGGTATCTGAGATCCGTTACAATATGCAAGGTGAACCTCCGCTTTAAGGACTTCCAGTTCATTTGCTCTTCGCCTTCGCCTGTGTTAACATCACAAGAGACTTTCTCCTGCGTTGAAGACCTGCTTGACTGACGTCCCCTCTGGCTACGGATCCTGCTTGCTGTACTACTACCTTTATCGCTGGCTCTTGGACTTTGGCTTGGCCGACTACCCGATCCGGTTACTGAACTCTGGCTATGTTTTGACTACGCTTACTCTGTTTACCTTTTATTATTCTCATTAATCAAGTGTGATTTAACTGTACTTCTGTCTCGGTCTGATTCATGGTTTCTGACAGTAGACGAAGGCCATGAATTCAGAAGATGCAGCCAATCCACTTGTTAATAATATTTTTTCCAGATTGGATGACCTGGATCACCACATGGATCAGTTTGCCACAGCGATACAGATGCTCCTGAGTCACACGGCTCGTCTAGAGTCTCCCTCTTTGGCCGCTCTGGTAGTCCCTGTGCAAGCACCCGCCTCGAGTATTACCTCTATAAGAGGTATGTCTGGTTCCGCCCTGCTTCCCCAGCGATTTGGGGGCGATCCAATCCAATGCAGAGGTTTTCTCAACCAGGTTGAGATGTATTTTGAGATGCTGCTCCAGGCGTTTCCTACAGACAGAAGCAAGGTAGGTGTCATGGATATGCAGTAGTGTTTGTCTGTCAGCTTACCTTCCTTCCCATGTGTTCATCTTAGAGGCCTGAGCCCTTTCACCTGGCTTCCTTTATAATCTCCTCCCAGCCAGACTCCACCCCAGGCCCTATCACAGAACACTATATTAACCTGTGCACTGCAAGCCTGCTTTGCTGATCAACGTGTTTGTTAGGCATTGTGTGTTTGGGTTCCTGCCTGCCGTGTGCTACGTCTGTCTCTCTGTTACGTTATTGGCTTGTCCCCGACTATCCCTGTCTGCTCGTGACCCTTGACCTTCGGCTCGTTCTTCGTTATCCTTGTCTGCTTGTGGCCCCTGACCTTCAGCTTGTTATTCGGTTCTCTCTTATCGTGTGCTGCTGCTTCCCCTCTTTTCCCCTTATCCTACGGGGCGTGAGCTAGGAAACTCCAGGGGCCGCGACCTGGTCCCAGCCTGCAGCTAACATCCTCACCACTAGAGGCCCTGGAGAAGACCAGCTGGGTCTTAGACTCCGCGCCCTGGGGAATCTTGGCTCTAGCTTCCGTTTGGATCCCGGTTGTGCTCCTCTGGTCCTGCTTTCCACAACCACCCACTTTCCTATCCGCCGAAGCCAGCCATAGGGTTCACTACCTCGCGGTGCACTCCTGTCCCCCTACGGTGTGCATCTGTCACCTGGCCACAGGTGACCCTGACAGTTTGATCAGCCATGAACCCGGCTGACATCCCGCTACCCGCAGATGATCCATTGCAGGGCATAGTTTGCAGACTTGAAACCCAGGAATCGAATCAGACTCAGGTGATGCGATTCCTCCAGGATCTGGTTTCTCGCTTCGAGCAGCTTCAGGCCTCCTTGGGAACCCTGAATCCGCAACCTCAAATACAATCAGCGGCTGCACCTATTGCACCAGTCGCAGCCACACACTCACTACAACTGCCAGCTCCGTCCCGTTTCTCTGGGGACTCCAAGGCTTGCAGGGGGTTCCTTAGCCAATGCACGATTCATTTTGAGCTCCAGCCCCAAAACTTCCTGTCTGATAGGGCTAAGGTAGCCTATATCATTTCCCTCCTCTCTGGTGAAGCTTTAGCCTGGGCAGCCCCTCTGTGGGAACTGAATGATCCAGTGGTTTCTAGCCTGTCTGGCTTCTTGAAACTTTTTCGGAATATCTTCGAAGAACCGGCTCGTGTCTCTTCAGCGGCCAGCGCCCTTTTACGTCTCCGCCAAGAGTCTGCTTCTGTGGGACAGTATGCCCTTCATTTCCGCATACTGTCGGCTGAGTTGAGCTGGAACAATGAGGCCTTAGTCGCAACCTTTTTGCATGGCCTGTCTGATAGAGTGAAGGATGAATTAGCAGGAAGAACCATCCCCACTGATCTGGCCGGCGTTATCTCCTTGTGTAACCAGATCGATATTCGCTTTCAGGAGAGGACCTTAGAAAAGCAACGCCAGCACTCCTTGGTTCTTAGTCAGCCTGAGCTCCCCTCTCTTCGACCCGTAGAGCATCTCCTACCAGCTGAGGAACCCATGCAGCTGGGTCGGACCAGGCTATCCCCCGAGGAACGTGCTAGGCGCAGAACTCTTGGTCTGTGTCTTTACTGTGGGGGCAAAGGTTATTTTCGTTACACTTGCTCTCTTTGTCCAGAAAAACGTTCGGGTCCACTTCATCTGGAAAGTGGAGTATTGGACCCAGAAATATCACCTTCCCCTTCTCGTCTTCTGCTTTCTGTGTTCCTTCATGTTGGTGCTTCTTCTCATTCGGTCTCAGCATATCTGGATTCCGGAGCCGCTGGTAATTTCATGGACTGGGAAATCGCATCGTCCATGAGACTTACTCTTTTGCCCCTCACCACGCCATTGGTGGTCTTGGCGATTGATGGTACTGTTCTCCCAGGGGGACCTATCCGCTTCCAGACCCTCCCTGTTAAGATGTCGGTAGGGACACTCCACCAGGAGTGGATATCCTTCCTTATCTTACCCAAGGCCTCAACGCCTATAATTTTGGGTCTCCCATGGTTACAGCTCCATTCTCCTCATGTGAACTGGACTACTGGACAGATTCTGGCATGGGGTCCCTCCTGTTCCTCGTCCTGCCTACCCAAGGTTGCCCCCTGTGAATCTGAGCCGGTCATTCATTCCAGGTTGCATAACCATTTACATTTCTCTGTCCCTAACCACCATTGGACGCACAGCCAGGCTAGCTTGTCTACAAGTCCTGCAGTCGCTACGTCTTGCGATGCGATTCAGGTAGTCGCTACACCTGACTCAGCTATTCACTCTGCCTCTGTACTAGTTATGCCAGTCCAGCCCATGCCCAGTGAGCCGCCTACTTTTTCTTGTTCGGGACATTCTGCTTGTCCTTCAGCTATTCAGCTTGACTCCGGCGACATGTCACCTTCTAACCAACCTGACTTCAGGGTTCCACTGACATCTGCCCAGTCTGATGGTCCTGTGCAAGATGACCAGTTCCCCTTTAAGGGTCTAGGGGACCCTCCTCAGATTCCTGTTGATCCTCTCATGCCCTTGCTTATTCCTAGAGAGCCTTTGGTCCTCAATAGATCTTCTTGTCATCTCCCTACCTCGTTTTCGGTCTCTGAGGATAATCTTAAGTACGAGGTTAGACAAGTTCTGGATTCTCGGCTCTGCAGAGGCATTCTTCAGTACCTTGTGCATTGGAGAGGTTTTGGTCCTGAGGAGGCGTCTTGGATCGCTGCATCTGATGTCGCTGCACCTCATCTGTTGAGAAGGTTTCATCAGAGATTTCCCTTTAAGCCTGGGTCCAGGCGGGGGAGGGCCCATAAGAGGGAGGGTACTGTCATGGATATGCAGTAGTGTTTGTCTGTCAGCTTACCTTCCTTCCCATGTGTTCATCTTAGAGGCCTGAGCCCTTTCACCTGGCTTCCTTTATAATCTCCTCCCAGCCAGACTCTACCCCAGGCCCTATCACAGAACACTATATTAACCTGTGCACTGCAAGCCTGCTTTGCTGATCAACGTGTTTGTTAGGCATTGTGTGTTTGGGTTCCTGCCTGCCGTGTGCTACGTCTGTCTCTCTGTTACGTTATTGGCTTGTCCCCGACTATCCCTGTCTGCTCGTGACCCTTGACCTTCGGCTCGTTCTTCGTTATCCTTGTCTGCTTGTGGCCCCTGACCTTCAGCTTGTTATTCGGTTCTCTTATCGTGTGCTGCTGCTTCCCCTCTTTTCCCCTTATCCTACGGGGCGTGAGCTAGGAAACTCCAGGGGCCGCGACCTGGTCCCAGCCTGCAGCTAACATCCTCACCACTAGAGGCCCTGGAGAAGACCAGCTGGGTCTTAGACTCCGCGCCCTGGGGAATCTTGGCTCTAGCTTCCGTTTGGATCCCGGTTGTGCTCCTCTGGTCCTGCTTTCCACAACCACCCACTTTCCTATCCGCCGAAGCCAGCCATAGGGTTCACTACCTCGCGGTGCACTCCTGTCCCCCTACGGTGTGCATCTGTCACCTGGCCACAGGTGACCCTGACAGTAGGTTTCATGATATCTTTGCTTTCTGAGAGAGCATTGGCCTGGGCAAACCTTCTATGGGAGACGCAAAAACCAGTGGTCCTGAGTTACCCAGAATTTGTGGCTTCCTTCAAAAGGGTATTTGACGTTCCCGCACGCTCCGCTTCTGCTGCCAAGAGTCTCATGTCCATCAAACAGAGTACGAGAACTGTTGCCAATTAAGCCATTGAATTCCGTACTCTGGCAGCAGAAGTTGCTTGGAACAATGAGGCCCTCGTGGCTGCTTTTTCTCATGGTCTCTCGGATAACATCAAGGATGAGATAGCAGCCCTGGTTATACCCACTGAGCTGGAGAAGTTGATCACATTTGCCATCCTCATTGACTCCAGACTCAGATTAAGACCCTCTGTTAAGGAGCGCTTGCGGAAGCCTCCTGTACGTTTGTCTCCGAGCTTTGCAGTCCCACCCTTGACTCCCTCACCTCCCATGCCTCCTGGTACCGAGTCGGTCTGTGAAGATGAACCCATGCACTTGGGCTTCACGCGTCTCTCTGCAGTGGAGAGAGCCCTTAGGAGGAGGGAGAGATTGCGGCCAGGCCAGTCACTTTTTGAAGTCTTGTCCGACCCGTCCAGGGAACGCCCGAACCTTGAGGTCCTGTCACGGACAGACCTTAGGTGGCGTTGTTTCGTCTCCAGTTGCCCAGAAGGATAAGCCCCTGGTTTCGGTTACCCTGTCTTGGGCTGAGTCGTCCATCGAGATACAGGCTCTAATCGACTCCGGGGCCACAGCCCTGTTCATTGATGCTGCCTTTGTGTCTAAGCACTCGATTCCGCTGCAGCTGCGTGACACTCCACTTGCCATTAAGGCTCTTGACGGGAGACCTCTACAGCCTGCCCATGTGACTCAGACTGTTCCGTTGTCCATGGCCGTAGGGACTCTTCACCATGAGATAATCCAATTCCAAGTTATTTCCTCACCTAAGTTTCCGCTGGTTATTGGTTATCCTTGGTTACAGAGGCACAACCTGTCGTTTTTTTATTGGCTCCGTGCTGAGGTTCTGTCCTGGTCGCCACAGTGCAGTGAGTGATGCTTCCAGAAGGTAGTCAAGGTCCTGTGCACCTCTTCACTCTCCTCTCTGCCGGAGGAGTACCGTGATTTTAGCAATGTCTTTGACAAAGGTCAAGCCGGTACGTTGCCTCCACACTGGTCGTATGATTGCGCAATTGACCTTCAACCTGGTGCCATACCCCCTCATGGCCGGGTTTACCCTTTGTCGGTCTTGGAGGATAAGGCCATGGAGGAGTATGTTGCAGACACACTTTCTCAAGGTTTCATCTGCAAATCCTTGTCTCCTGCTGGTGCTGGTTTCTTTTTTGTGAAGAAGAGTGGTGAACGGAGACCTTGTATCGATTTATAGGGGTCTCAATCGTTTCACCATTAAGAATGCCTATCTGATTCCATTGATTACGAAGGTATTTGACTGCCTCAAGAGAGCAACGGTCTTCACGAAGCTTGATTTTGAGAGAGGCATACAATCTCGACAGGATTAAGGAGGGTGACGAGTGGAAAACTGCGTTTAATACCAGAACAGGTCATTATGAGTATCTCGTAAAGCCTTTTGGCCTCTGTAACGCTCCAGCAGTTTTCCAGGAGTTTATTAACAATATCCTCCGAGACTTGTTGCAGTTATGTGTGGTGGTTTATCTCGACGACATCCTCGTATTTTCCAAGTCCCTGGAGAGCCACCACACAGATGTCTGTCGAGTGCTTCAGAAACGAAGAGAGAACAATTTACTATTGTAAACTGGAGAAGTGCGAATTCCATCGTGAACAGGTTAAATTCCTGGGTTATGTCATTTCCACTGCTGGTTTTTCGATGGACCCAGAGAAACTTTCTGCAGTCCTACAGTGGCCTCGACCCGTGGGTTTACGTCCTCTGCAGCACTTTCTTGGCTTTGCCAACTATTATCGGAAATTTATTCGTAACTTCTCGTCTCTGGTCAAGCCCCTGACTGATATGACCAGAAAGGACGGTAACCCACAGAGTTGGTCTCCAGAGTCCATTAAGGCTTTTGAGAGTCTTAAGACTACCTTTGTTTCTGCTCCTGTGTTGGCACATCCTGATCCCACGTTGCCTTTTATCCTTGAAGTCGATGCTTCTGAGACTGGAGTTGGCGCACTTCTGTCTCAACGTCCTAGCTCTGACAGCACTATGCATCCGTGTGGCTACTTTTCCAAGAAATTGTCACCTGCGGAGTGCAATTACGAGATTGGTGACAGAGAGCTTTTGGCGATCATTTTAGCCCTGAAAGAATGGAGACATCTCCTCGAAGGTACCACTGTGCCGGTTCTTATTCTTACTGACCATAAGAATCTCACATTTTTGTCTGAGGCTAAGCGCCTCTCTCCCAGAAGGGCATGATGGGCTCTTTTATTGTCGAGTTTCAATTAAATTGTCTCATTCTTACCCGGTACTAAGAATGTAAGGGCTGACGCCTTGTCACGACAATTTTCCTCCACTTCCAAGATGGAGTCAGTTCCGGTTCCTGTGATTCCTCCTGATCGTATTCTGGCTACGGTTCGCACCAGTCTCACTTTTCCTTTGGCAACAAAATTCTGGCTGCTTAGGTCGATGCCCCTCCTGAGAAATCTTGTGAACGCTGCTTTGTTCCCGAGAGTCTCCGTACTGCCGTGCTTCAGACTTTCCATTCTCCCAAGGCTGCTGGCCACCCTGGGAAGAATCAACTCTTTTGGGCCATTTCCCAACAATTCTGGTGGCCTAGTCTACGTGCTGATGTAGCCGCCTTCGTAGCTGCCTGTTCCGTGTGTGCTCAGAGTAAGACTCCACGACACCTTCCAGTGGGCCTCCTACAACCCATACCCAATGGAGAGAGGCCCTGGACCCACCTGTCTATGTATTTCATTGTGGAGTTACCCAACTCACAGGACAACACAGTTATCCTTATGGTGGTAGACCAGTTCTTGAAAATGTCTCACTGTATTCCACTTAAGAAGTTGCCTACGTCTAAGGAACTGGCTTCCATTTTTGCTCGGGAGATCTTTCACTTGCATGGCCTACCTCAGGTCATTGTCTCAGACAGGGGAAGTCAGTTTGTGTCCCGGTTCTGGCGAGCCTTTTGTGCACAGTTGGGAATTCAGCTTGCTTTCTGCTCTGCGTATCACCCACAGTCTAATGGGGCCGCAGAACGAGCCAATCAGTCCTTGGAGCAATTCCTGCGTTGCTATATTTCTGACCATCACAACAACTGGTCAGACCTCTTACCATGGGCGGAGTTTGCTCACAATAGCGCTCTGAATTCTGCTTCTCGTCTGTCCCCGTTTATGGCAAATTATTATGGTTTCCAACCTTCCATGTTGCCTGACTCGTTTGTTCCTCAGAGTATTCCTGCGTTAGAGGAACATCTCTGTGTTCTTCGTTCCACTTGGGTACAAGTCCAGGAGGCTTTGCGACAGGCTAATGAGAGGTACAGACTCCATGCTGACCGCAGACGCCTGCCTGCGCCTTCCTACCAGGTCGGGGACAGGGTCTGGCTGTCATCTCGCAACCTCCGACTTCGTGTTCCTTCTCTGAAGTTCGCACCTCTGTTTATTGGGCCTTTCTGTATCCTTTCGAAGGATAAACCCAGTGGCTTACACATTGGATCTTCCTTTCAGTATGCGTATCTCTAATGTGTTTCATGTCTCCTTATTGAAACCTTTGGTCTGCAACCGTTTTACCACCTCAGTGCCACGTCCTCACCCTATACAGGTTGAGAACCATGAGGAGTATGAAGTACAGTCCATTGTTGACTCCCATAGGTTCCGTGGGCGCATTCAGTACCTGGTACATTGGAAGGGGTATGGTCCGGAGGAACGCTCTTGGGTCCCATCCTCGGACGTACATGCCCCTGTCCTCCTCCGTGATTTCCATAGACGTTTTCCCCTCAAGCCCAGTGGTCCTCCGAGGGGGGAGGGGTCATTGAGGAGGGGGTACTGTCAGGGTTGGGCTCAGCCCTTCCTTCTCTGTGCTGGCAGCTCAGCTTTCAGCTAATTGCCAGCTTCCATTTCTCCACAGTGATCCACCTGTTGATGATACGCTCGTCAGCTCTGCCTACTTAAGGAAAGGACTTCCAGTTCATTTGCTCTTCGCCTTCGCCTGTGTTAACATCACAAGAGACTTTCTCCTGCGTTCCAGTTGAAGACCTGCTTGACTGACGTCCCCTCTGGCTACGGATCCTGCTTGCTGTACTACTACCTTTATCGCTGGCTCTTGGACTTTGGCTTGGCCGACTACCCGATCCAGTTACTGAACTCTGGCTATGTTTTGACTACGCTTACTCTGTTTACCTTTTATTATCATTAAACAAGTGTGATTTAACTGTACTTCTGTCTCGGTCTGATTCATGGTTTCTGACACGTACACACAGGAGTATTTCCTGTTTACACGGCAGCCTCTGTAATAGGAAGTCCCGTCTCCGACGCTGCTATTGGACAACTGTTCTGTCCATCAAAGGAGGCGGCATTTGCTATTAAAGAGGCCGCCGTGTAAACAGGCGTTTCTCCTGTATGTAATCTTTTGGTGCTCATCCCGCCCCCTCCATGTCCCCGCCAAGGCTGCAGATGGATGGGCATCAGTCAGGCTGCACTGATGGCAATGGTGAGTCTGCATTCCTGGCAGTGGTGGGTGCTGCATTCCTGGCAGTGGTGGGTGCTGCATTCCTGGCAATGGTGGGTGCTGCACTGATGGAAATGGGGGTGCTGCATTCATGGCACTTGTGAGGCTGCAGATGGGCACTGATCCTTATTTTGCTTCACAGACCGTTTATTTAAAATTTCATTTTTTTTCCTGAAACTTCACTCCTAAAGTGAAGGTGCATGTTATACACCAATAAATACAGTATATCCAAATAAAACACAGAGCTTATCTCTTTACTCACACACAGCCACAAAGGCAAGGAAATTATTGTTGGGCAGTGTATTAGTGCTCGGACTAACACACTTAGAACTCATTTTAATGGTTCAAAGAATGTCAGGCAAAAAGGTCGGCCCTCACGCATGTTCACTTCATCAAATCTGGCCCTCTTTGAAAAAAGTTTGGAAACCCCTGTTCTATGGGCATCCCATATCTCCTTTCCCCCAATCAAGTTATATCCCCCCCCCCCCAATAAACAAAAACAAAACAACGCAAATGACTGTTCATTGTCTCTGAGGTGATAGATGAAGGTCTGGCAGCAGGGTGATATGGTGGATGTAAGTAACTAGTAGCAACCATCCACTACACATGTCATGGGAAAACGAGCCAAACGTATGGTCCCACTATGTTAGGTGTGAATTGGGCCTTAAAGGGAAATTGGTGTGTTTACACAGGAACAATGAGGCTCCATTCACATTTACGTGTGCTTTGCTGCACGTTTTAGAAATGTGCTACAAATGCACATGGCGCTTGGGTATCAGACGCATGTTTGCTGTGCATTTTGTCCCACAACAAACATGCTGCAATTTCAACAAAATGCGAGGTAAAGAAATGCACCATGCACTGCTCAAAAAAGACTCTGGAACTTCTTTGGAGTGTTTGTCATGTGTAGAGCAGCCTATTCAATTTAATTAGCTGCCCTATGTGTAATAAGCAGAATAGCTCCAAAACTAAACCCCCAAAAAAACTGGTACAGAGACGTGAGCGAGACCTGACAGCTGAATGTCTCCGTCCACTTCCTCCTACTGTATATACATGTATATTGATGGCCATTCACTATATAATCTCTGTACAATTTCCTTTAGATTTACCATAACTATGGAATAGGTGGACCTACCTATCTATTCATTCACTCTGTATCCAATCAGGCAGGCCCTTGAACTACATCAGGGGATTCCAACTCACGGCCCATGAGCCACAAGTGGCCCTAGAGAGTTTAGGATGTGGCCGGGCCCATCTGGAGGAACACTTTCGATACCATGCAAACATAGCAACTACGGCAGCCTACATTGACAAGCCAGTTAAAAATGCCTGGAGAGATGCCGGGGATGCCTTGCAAATATAGCTGATGGGTGCAGGGTGTATTTGCCAGTGAGGTGAGTTGGTGAACTGCTTCCTGTGTCTTACTGGCTCTCACAACCCAAATCTACATACCAGGAAGTCATGAATCTTTCTATGTGTAGCACCCTCTAGTTAGGTAGGTGGTAGAGGTTAGATTTTTCTATAGAATATGAAAATATAGGCATGCCTAGCTGGTGTCTAGGCCTGTTTGTTTTCATTCTGGGCTGGGAGTGGCTCAGGGTAGGGTTGGGTTACTCACAGGTAGCATCACTGTGAGTAACCCGGAGGGTTCCGAAAAGCGGAAGTGGGGACCTCCGCTTTAAGCAAGAGTTGTGCTGGAGAGAAGACTGGAGTGTATATACAAGAGTGTATATAGTAGTCCCAAGCAAGTTATACTGAATCTTTCTGGGCATCCCATAATTTCCCTTTCCCATCCAAGTTCAATCCTCTCAATAAAAACAAAAAAACAAAGTTTATGGACTCTTCTGTGTCTCTCAGTGCCTGAGAGATAGATGCTGGGTGGGCAGGATGACGGGTGAACCACAGCCGAGGTTGAAGGTTCAGACCCAGGTCCTGATAGCTTTGTGGTGTCAGTTGTTTAAAAGGGGCACATAACACCCTAACTTGAGGGGAATGGCTGATTACAGTGCTTAATAATGGTGCACTATATGATTTAATGCATAGATCATACACAGAAGAAGCAGGAGTTAAGGAGGCCATACGCCATACAATTTTCTTATTTAATTTCCTTTAGATTTACCTTTAACTATGTAGTACAAGGGCCTGCCTGATTGCATACAAATTGAAAGTGTTTAGATTTACCAAAACCATATCATTTGAGGTCAAATCTAAAGTAAATCTATAGAAGAAAATTGTATAATGTACGGCCAGCATAGGCGTGCGCACAGGGTGTGCCGGGTGTGCCCAGGCACACCCTAATAATTCTGTGCAGCACAGATTCCCCCTACCGCCCTGGCTCCCCACTCCTTCCCTCTGCAGCACCTCTGGCTTTCCTCCTCTCCTGCCGGCTGTTGCTGCGGAGATGCTTTAGGATGAGTGAGGGAAGGGGCCGGTAAATATGTATTTATCAGCCCCTTCCCTTTTTGAATGAACATAGTGAGTGATCGGTAGTATGTGTTTCAGCTTTGGGGTGCACACCCTAATGCAATAGGCTGCGCACACCTATGACGGCCAGCCTTAATGTACAGATCGCGTACAATGGGAGGATGTAGAAAAAGGGGTTATTGTGTAGGTGAAGGGTTAATATACAGGTCACAAACAGAGACAGGCTGAAGATCAGATGTACAGAAGTGGGAGGTGAATGGATTAAAAAAAAAAAAAAACAATATTACAGTCAGTAGTCATTTGTAAATTGGGCATGAATGAATTTCATGGTGAGGGGTTTTCACTGTTTCCTCTTCTTCCTCAATTGTTAGAGGAAGGGAAGGAATCATCACGTCAATCACATGGTACGGACCAGGTCGGTACCCTGGGGTTTGTTTACTAAAGCTGGAGAGTGCAAAATCAGGCTCACATCTAAATAGAAAACAATCAGCTTCCAGGTTTTATTGCCTAAGCAAGCTGAGGTTAGAAGCTGATTGGTTAACATGCACAGCTGCACCAGGTTCTGAGTGCACCTGTTTTAGTAAATCTACTCCACTGTGTCTGTAAATTGAGCCGTCTGATGACAGCTCAGGTCACAGACATTACTGGGCGCTCGATGGTGCTTTCCCTAATGCCATTTACAAAGGCATTAGGGCAGTGGTTCTCAACCTTTCTAGTGTCGGGACCCCTTGATAAAATTTCCCAAGTTGTGGGGACCCCTAACAGTAAAATTATTTTCTTACCGTGGGTTGTCAGCACCCAAGGCAAGACAAGTAATTTGCGCCCCCAACCCACTGACATTTAGCGCTCCCTGAGTCCCTTCCACTTGTACAGTATTAAAACCCCTTATGGTACATTTTAGGATGTACCACTTTTTCTCTTTTGTTCTTTCTTTTCGTTTTATCTCTCTCTATCCTAATTTCTTGTTTTTTCCCACCATTCCTCTCTAGCCACCTTTTTTGTTCTTTCTCTTATTATTTCTCTCCCTTTTTCTTTGTTCCTCCTTGGCGGGGGATGGGGGGAATAGTATTAGTGGCAGTGCTGATGGGATCAGTGGCAGTGCTGGGGGGGGGGTTCTGATCAGTCAACTTGGGTGCTCTTGATCAAGGTCATCTGCTGATCTGAGAACTGTAGTGGGGACTTTTAATGGCAACTATAATCACAGGTAGTGTTACTCACTGTGTCTCCGGCTTCATTATGTCTCCTACTTTGTGGTGTCTCGTAGCAGTGACACCTATGCTGAATTCAGGAGATGGGGTCTCCTCCAGCCCCTCCCACTTCACATTCCTCACCAGTTAGCTGACCTCTAGTCTCTGCCCCCCAGCCATGCCGTGAACTGAATGGGCGGCTGCGAAGAGGCTGAGTGGTCAGCTGTGGGCTCTAGGAACAGTTCAACTGGGCGGCCACAGGCTCCAGGGACAACCCAGCTGGGCGGCCGCAAAAAGGCTGGGAGAGCGGTGCGGGCTTCAGGAACAGCCCAGCATTCGGTGACCCCTGGCAAATCATCATTCGACCCCCGAGGGGGTCCTGATCCCCAGGTTGAGAACCACTGCATTAGGGAAATAGTCCATCACTCTGCCATTCATAAAATGTATAGTGGTAGGGAAGTGGTTGAAGGAAACCTGTACAGAAGGAAAGATGTAGGATTGCATTGCTGATGTTTGTGTTGGAGTATGGTGCTGCCTGGCTGTTATGCTGATCCACTGGCTTTGAGACTTTCCCAGTTAATGATCAGTAACAAGTGTGTAGTCCAGCTGATCTGACATCACTCTTCACATCAGAGGCGGTCCGCCCCCAAGCTGACAACACTTCTGCCCTGTACCTACAGGGGTCTTGGAAATTCTCCTCCAGCACTGTGAGCACCTCCATCATCAGCGAGATGGGAACACTATGCAGATTTGTAGTTGAAGATATGTACTTTTTAATGATGAGTTGTTATAACATTTTTAATAAACTGCTCATTGCAGGGAGGTGGGAAAATCAGGAAAAATTTTAGAAATTTTTTTTGTTTTGTTTTTTTGGGATGGGGGGATACTAGATCAAAATTAATGTGATGTTAATGTATGATGTTATGTATGTTAATAATGTGTTAAATAAAAAAAAAATAAAAAAAATTATTATGAAAAAAAAAAAAAAAAACCTGCTCATTGCTGCACTAGATGGCACTTCCCTTTCTATACTGGGTTCACACGCACAGGAGTGGTGGAGGAAATCGCATGCGATTTGGATAGGATTTGAGCCCATTCATTTTGTATGGGCTCAAATCACACTGCAAAGGTATCGGTACTCGGTATCGGCGAGTACTTGACCGAAAGTATCGGTACTCGCACTCACGGATTAAAAAACGGTGCAACCCTAGTGGACTCCATACCTTTTCTACAGACTAAATAATAAAAACTGAGTTGGGTTATTGTCACCGAAGAAATGTAGCAGAATACAGGTTGGCCTAAATCTATAAAGAATGATTATTTATTTGCAAAATACGTTTTGTTTTTTGTCTTTTTTTCGTTTAGGTAGCAAAAAATAGAAAACCCAGCAGTGACTAAATACCACCAAAAGAAAGCCCTATTTGTGTGAAAAAAAAAATGCTAAAAATGTAATATGGGTACAGTGTTGCAAGACCGCGCAATTAGCTTTCAGCGCTGTTGCACTTTGAATGACAAAAATTGGTCTTGGCAGGAAGAGGGGGAAAGTGCCTGGTATCGAAGTGGTTAAAAATATATCCTTCTCCTACATGTACCCAGATAAGGTACATTTTCAGCCATATGTATTTTCTCCTATTGCTATGGTTTAAAAGTCTTTTGAAGCCATATATAGGAATCCTGAGCCACTGATGTCATGTTACAATACAATTCATATCTCAAGCATTATGTATAGCCATATACACAAAACATCCATCTAAACGCATCCGGATAGCTTTGGCTAACCAGGATTAGTGGGAATAAAAGTGCATACAGTTTTATCACATCTGGGCACAAGAGATTACTGGGGGCTCATAGTTTTAGAGAACATGTGCTTTGCCTGTGCAAGACAAAAGAACAGGTGAACTTTAATGGCAGCCCATACTAGTCTTTTCTCTACACTGTTCATCTGCCAGGAAAAATATAATATTTCTGACTATTCTGAAGCATATGACTCACTACCCTTTGTCAGGCACTGAGCACTGCCACACAAGTCCCAAGACCTGTGTAATCCCCAAATCATTCATATTTGAGATAACATCTAAGCTTTTGGTGCTGCCCATGCCTACAAACTTAATAAATGTACTTATACCTGTAAAAGCAAGAAACAATCAGAGATTGTCTCATGATTCCTTCATACTTATCTGTATTATGTGCCAATTTCAATGTGTATGGGGCATCTTTGTAGACCAGCATCATCAATGCCGAAGATGAGACAGGCTAGGATTTACTGCAGGCAGTAATTATTATGCTGCTTTTGTTTGGAACATACTTTTATGTCATGCACCATGTATTCTCTTGTCTTATATTATTGATTAGTGTTTTCTATATATAGCAAGTGGGTGTGTGCTGTTACAGCAGCCTGTTTATTTTTGTGCCTTTGGTTCATTCACCCATTTCCCCTCCTGATGGTGCGAAATAGTACAGTTGGTAGCAAGACACTCGCTGCTTCCTTACGTTGTTCAGTATAGTTTTACTTTGATAACAGAGACAGAGCTTAGGAAAGTTATTGTCACCTTACATTTCAAAAGACTGGAAATACTTACTTTGTATTCTGCTTATTTGAAGTGAAACTTTGTTGGATTCAACTTGTGTCTTATTGAAGAGTTAAGCTGTCTGTAAATTCTGCCAAATCAGCAGGTAGCCATACCGCTTGTTATGGAGATGCATGTGCGGGCTCAGTCCTGAGCTGTGTGCATACATAGACTCAGCCCTGCTTCTGCTCCCTCCTCACAGAATTTGATTAACAGCAGTAAGAGCCAGGCTCTTACTGTTGCCTCTCTATCCTGTGAATGCAGGGTGAGAGCCACTACAGATGGGCACAGCGCTGGGACATGTAGCCGTGTGATTTAAAAATTTGCTTCATTTTTATATAAATTTGCTTCATACACCCCATACTGCTCCTCCCTGTAAACTGGGCTGCGTAGTCTACAGATAACTACCATAGGAAGTAAGTACAAATCCTTTTGTCTTGCTTGTGTGTCAGTGGACTGTTGTATTATGTGAAGAAATTTGCAAAGATACTGCGCTAACACATGACCAAAAAATAAATAAAAATTTATAATAGCAGCAGCTGGGTGGCGACACGTGTCGCGCTCGCCGCAATAGCGAGGAGACGCGACACTGTATTGAGCGGGGATCCGACGCGGATTCCCGCCAATACCAGGCACTGCGTTTGGTATGAATCCTGAGCGGGAACTCCACGCCAATTTTTAAAGAAAAAACCGGCGTGGGTTCCCCCTCCAGGGGCATACCAGGCCCTTGGGTCTGGTCTGGATTTGAAGGGGAGCCCTACGCCGAAAAAAACGGCGTGGGGGTCCCCCTCAAGATCCAAACCAGACCCTTATCCGAGCACGCAACCTGGCAGGTCGCAGGGGAAGAGGGGGGGACGAGAGCGGCCCCCCTCCCTCCTGAACTGTACTAGGCCACATGCCCTCAACATGGGGGGTTTGGTGCTCTGGGGCAGGGGGGCGACCTGCGGCCCCCCCACCCCAGAGCACCCTGCCCCCATGTTGACGAGGACAGGGCCTCTTCCCGACAACCCTGGCTGTTGGTTGTCGGGGTCTGCGGGGTCCTCCTCGATGTTGACTCGTCGCTTCCTCTCGCAGTAATGATAAATCTTCGGTCCGCAGAGATTAATATAGGCTTCACATGACGTCACAGTCACATGCTCCGGGGCACATGTGCACATGACGTCACAGTCACATGCTCCAGGGCACATGTGCACATGTGCCCCGGAGCATGTGACTGTGACGTCATGGGACCATGTGACTGTGACGTCATGTGAAGCCTATATTAATCTCTGCGGACCGAAGATTTATCATTACTGCGAGAGGAAGCGACGAGTCAACATCGAGGAGGAGAAGAGGGAAGAAGACGCCGACGGCGACGACGGAGAAGACCGGCTCCTGCACTAGCAAAAGAGCTACAAGAAGTTAGTGGAGGGGCCGGCAGAAGGACAACGGAGAGCCGGACGAGACGACGGAGAAGACCGGGCCTCCGTTAGCAAAAGAGCTAAAAAGAAGTTAGCGGAGGCCCGGCGGAAGAAAGAACCGGAGAGCGGGAGAAGAACCGGAGAGCGGGAGAAGAAGAAGACGACGGAGAAGACCGGGCCTCCGTTAGCAAAAGAGCTAAAAAGAAGTTAGCGGAGGCCCGGCAGAAGAAAGAACCGGAGAACGCGGCGACGACACCGGAGACCCCCGAAGTCGGAAGAAGACCTCCGGAGCGGTGCAATAAAATACTTTTAAAAACTGTGTTGTGTTTTTATTTCCATTTATTTTCCACCAGGTGAATGGGTAGGGGTACGATGTACCCCATACTCATTCACATAGGGTGGGGGGCCGGGATCTGGGGGCCCCTTATTAAAGGGGGCTCCCGGATTCCGATAAGCCCCCCGCCCGCAGACCCCGACAACCAACGGCCAGGGTTGTCGGGAAGAGGCCCTGTCCTCATCAACATGGGGACAGGGTGCTCTGGGGTGGGGGGGCCGCAGGTCGCCCCCCTGCCCCAGAGCACCAAACCCCCCATGTTGAGGGCATGTGGCCTGGTACGGTTCAGGAGGGAGGGGGGCCGCTCTCGTCCCCCCCCTCTTCCCCTGCGGCCTGCCAGGTTGCGTGCTCGGATAAGGGTCTGGTTTGGATCTTGAGGGGGACCCCCACGCCGTTTTTTCGGCGTAGAGCTCCCCTTCAAATCCAGACCAGACCCAAGGGCCTGGTATGCTCCTGGAGGGGGAACCCACGCCGTTTTTTTCTTTAAAAATTGGCGTGGAGTTCCCGCTCAGGATTCATACCAAACGCAGTGCCTGGTATTGGCGGGAATCCGCGTCGGATCCCCGCCTATCGGCAATGCGTGTCGCTCATCGTGAAAGGAACATTTTTTCCTTTCCCGATGACGAGACAGCTCGGCGCTGGCTCTCGCGACGGAGCTCATAGGGTGTCAATATCGCCGCTAGAAGCGGCGAGATTGACACAATATCGGCGGCACCTACTGTACAACCCTATTTATCAACCCGAAAGTCAAATTATTGGTATAAAAAAGTAGCATTTCATCTCTTTCACATGGCCCTGTTCAATTCATTTGTCTGCTATCAAAAATCATCCGAAAACCAACCCACCTCCTACCTCAAATATTTGGAAGACATTGTCACTGCCCTGATTTACCAGCAAGAACCCGCCCCAGGAAGCATTCGCTCCGATAGTGTGAGTCGACTGCATGAGCCACATTTGCCCTATAGCATTCCCCCCGCAGAATCCGGAAGAAGACACCAAAAGAGATGTCGTGTATGCTCAAGAGGAGGAGTTAGAAGAGATACAAGTTATCATTGTCCCGAATGTCCCTCCCAACCTGGCCTGTGTATCGGTGATTGCTTCAAAAATTATCACCGATCTATCAGATACTAGTTCCCCTTATTAGTAACAGACTGCTATTTCCCCCTTTCTAATACCTGTGCCTGCCTGCTACTGACCCTGGTCTGTTTACCGACAATGTCTTTGCCTGCCGTTTTAACACCTTTCTGACTTCCACGTGCACCAACCTCAGCCTGTTTACCGACGATGCCTCTGCCTGCCGTTTTAACCACGTTTCTGACTTCCATGAGTACCGAACTCGGCCTGTTAATCGACCATGTTTTTGCCTGCCACGTGGACTGATCTTTGCCCTTCTACTTTAGCACATGGGTCTCACATATGTGAGGGGCTCCAGAATAGCGTTCTGAGTACAGAAAATCAGTTTTTGGTTTTCTGTGTTCCCAGAACAGGGTCTGGTTGCCCGGAGGCTTCAAAGAGATTTGGGTGGGAGAAGCCTCTACCCCTGTCCCCCTGGCTCTTAGCTTGACGGTCCTTCCTGCTGCCTGGACCAATACTTTGGCTGTGCTGACCATATCGCTGCCTGTAATGACCCAGGACTTTATGGACTATGTTTCTTTCTGCTGCCTGGACCAATACTTTGGCTGTGTTGACCATTTCTCTGCCTGCTGCCTCTACTGACTATGGACAGTATTTCTGCCTGGACATCTCTGCCTGCTGCCTGGACCTGTGCTTTGGCTGTGCGGTGTCTCTGCCTGTCTATTCCTGCCTGCTGCCTGGACCGATGCTCTCCTCTGTGGACCACTGCACTACTAAAACCACAGGTAATCTTTTGTTATTTTGTATGTACCTGCTATGTGTTAGAAATATGAAGGGCCTTCAAAAATGTGATCGGTAGTCAGAAAATTCTATGTGTAATTTTATGCTGCTAGAATGCCTGGAGGTGCTATTTGGATGTTGGGCCTCTGTATATGGCCAGGCTGTGTAAAAGTCTCACACATGTGGTATTGTTCTACTCAGGAGGAGTAGCAGAATGTATTTTGGGGTGTAATTTTTGCTATGTACATGCTATGTGTTGGAAATATTTTATAAATGGACAACTTTGTGTAAAAAAAATGCGTGTTCATTTTTTTCCCACGTTTTCCGAAAACTTCTGGAAAAAAATGAACCGTTCAAAAGACTCATTATGCCTCATAGATTATACATTGGGGTGTTTGCTTTCCAAAATGGGGTCACTTTGTGGATGTTTCCATTGTCCTGGTGCTCCAGGGCCTTCAAAATTGAGATAGGTCATCATGAAATTATATGTGTAATTTTGCTCCTAAAATGCCTGGAGGGGCTACTTGGATGTTGGGCCTCTGTATGTGGCCAGGCTGTGTAAAAGTCTCACACATGTGGTATCGCTATACTCAGGAGGAGTAGCAAAATTTATTTTTGGGTGTAGTTGCAAGTATGCATATGCTGTGTTCAAGAAATAACCTATCAATACAATAAGTTTGTGTAAAAAAAAAAAATCTTAATTTTCCCAAGAATTGTGGGAAAAAATTACAACTTCAAAAAACTCACTATGCATCTTACTAAATACCTTGAACTGTCTACTTCCCAAAAAGGGGACATTTTGGGGGTATTTGTACTTTCCTGGATTGTTATTGTATCAAGAAATGAGATAGGCCTTCAGTACATCGGGTGTGATCAGATGTGATCAATTTTCAGTGATTTGCACCCTAACTTGTAGACTCTATAACTTTTACACAGACTAAATAATATCCACTAATTTGGGTTATTTTTACCAAAGATATGTAGCAGTATACATTTTGGGCCAAATTTATAAAGAAAAATTACTTCTTTGCAAAATTTTACAATAGAAACTAAAAAAAAGTGTTTTTTTTTCAACATTTTCGCTCTTTTTCCGCTTATATTGCAAAAAATAAAAAACCCAGCGGTGATTAAACACCACCAAAAGGAAGCTCTATTTGTGAGAAAAAAATGATAACATTTTTGTTTGGATACAGTGTAGCATGACTGAGTAATTGTCAATCAAAGCGTGAGAGCACTGAAAGCTGAAAATTGGTCTGGGCGGGAAGGTGTTTAAGTGCCCTGTATGGAAGTGGTTAAAGGAGATATTGTGCTGATTAATCCCTTCAAATCTCTGCCACCTAGCTAGCCCTGTCCACACACCTATATGACCACAAAGTAAGAGTAGCCCTGTGCAATGGATTAATAAATTTTGCCAGGGCTGTATTTCTTTTTTCTAAATATTGCTACAATCCACAGTAATTCCTTGTAGTCCATCCATTTACATCTGCCTGCTCATAGACCTACACTGATACTCTGATCCCCATGGAAAACTGACAGGAGGACCTGATTAGACTGCCCTTGTTATCAAAGTGCATTTGTCCTTTCAGGGTGAGGCCTAAAGCACACTGGACGTTTGGGGATCTCTCCTAGACGCCTTTCCAAAAAACGCTTGACGCTTGTAAATGCACGTAAAGCTTTTAGGCACACCAAGCACTTTGGCTCTTGAGCATGAATTAATTTTAATGGCCAGAATAAATTATTATTCTGGCCAATAAATTAATTAACGCCAAACGAGCGTTTAGACGAAGTTATGCGCATCAAGCGTTCCTACAAAAACGCTGCTGCTCCTGGACACACTGGTAGTGTGTTTTTTTTATACTGCCGCTAATCTCCTATGAGTGCGTGGACACATAGGGGTTGATTTACTCAAGATAAAAAGACAGAGCTTAGTAAATGTGCAGAAGCTCTACTAACTTTCATCATCCAATCATGTGCAAGCAAAAATTCTGTTTTTTTTTCCCCTTGCATGTGATTGGGTATTCTTTGCAAGTTTTCCCTCATTTACTGAGCTCTGAAGCAACTGCACTTGCAGAGTGCACAATCTATTTGCCTTTAGTAATCCTCCAGTGTGAATGAAGCCTGAATTTGTTTTCTTTTTAACTAAAAAATACACTTAACCACTTCAACACCGGGCTTTTTTTTACCACCTCAATACTGGGCCTATTCTGGCACTTCTCTCCTACATGTACAAATCATCATTCTTTTGCTAGAAAATTACTCAGAACCCCCAAACGTTATATATGTTTTTTTAGCAGACACCCTAGGGAATAAAATGACGGTCATTGCAACTTTTTTCTTGCACGGTATTTGCACAATAATTTTTCAAACGCCCTTTTTGGAGGAAAAAAATGGTTTAGTGAATTAAAAAATAGCAAAACAGTAAAGTTAGCCCAATTTTTTTGTAGAATATGAAAGATGATGTTACGCCGAGTAAATAGATAGCTAACATGTCGCGCTTTAAAATTGCGCACACTCATGGAATGGCGCCAAACTTCAGTACTTAAAAATCTCCATAGGCGACGCTTTGAAATTTTTTACAGGTTACCAGGTTAGAGTTACAGAGGAGGTCTAGTGCTAGAATTGTTGCACGCGCTCCAACGCACGCGGCGATACCTCACATATATGGTTTGAACGGCGTTTACATATGTGGGCGGGACTTACGTATGCGTTCGCTTCTGAACGCGAGCTACCGGGGACAGGGGCGTTTAAAAAAATTATTTTTTATTTTACTTATTTTTTTTTATTTTTACACTTTTTTTACTTTTTTTATTTTTTTTTATCCCATTTACAAGGAATGTTTTTTTGATCCCTTTTACAAGGAATGTAAACTTCCCTTGTAATAGGAATAGTGTGTGACAGGTCCTCTTTATGGAGAGATGCGGGGTCCATAAGACTCCACATCTCTCCTCCAGGCTGGAAAGCATGAGATTGTGAAAAAAAATTCACCGATCTCATGCTTACTAGCCGCAATGGCGGCTTTGTTTACTTCTGAGAACCCGGGTGTGACGTCATCACATCGCGCCCAGGCCTCCGACGGTCATAGAGATGACTGGTGACCATCTCTATGCTTCACCTCCGGTGCGCCGGACTTTTCATTCTCCGGGTCCCCGATGGCATGGGAGAGCCGAAGAAGCACCGGATGGCGGTGGGAGGGGGGGGATGTTTCTTCCCACCTCCTATAAGAACGATCAAGTGGAGGAACCGCCACTATGATCATTCTTATGGTGCGCAGAATCGCCGGCAGAAGACAAGGATATCTGAATGATGCCTCTAGCTGCAGGCATCATTCAGATATCCCCCCACAAAGCCCAGGACGTCATATGACGTCCACCCAAGATGGGAGATCCCATCTGTTGACGTCATTTGACTATGGGCAGGTAGGGAAGTGGTTAAAGAGGAACTGCAGTCTGCACACATAATTTGTAATAAAACACCTTTGCCATTCTGAAGCTTCCCTCCAACCACTTTGTGTATTATTTTATATATACTGTGATTCTGTACTTGCCAAATAGTGAAGGGAGATTTCTGCTGCATAAGTCTGGCTGCATCCATTTTAACTGTGGGCAGCTGAATCTGCTGCCTGTTCACTTCCTGGATTTACACAGACACACCTCCAGGTCTGCAGCTCTCATTGGTCCTCGTATGACTTCTTTCCCCTCCCTTCCTGGCAAAGTCTCACGAGAGTGAGAGAGAGAACTGTGCATGATGTCATAAGCCTAGGCTTTTTACCAGACAAGAAACAGGAAGTGGGCTGTATAAGGTATTTACTGGCAGAAAAAAAATGTTTTACTATCCAAAGTTAAAACAACAAGGGCAGAGTATTTAATAGATGGAAAGATGAAAAAAGTACTGAAGGTCCACTTTAAACTCAGTACTGAAGGACAAGATCATACACACACACAACAGCCAGTATATTATAACCTGTGCCTAGAACAATCCCTGACAAAATCGTAATTTCCCATGTGATTTGTCTGCGCTGCCAACATATAAAAAAAAAAAGGAAAAAAAGGAAAAAAGCTCAGTTCATGGATAAAGCCAGATGTCGAGGGCTTACAAGAGTGAATAAACATTGTTTGTGACACTGTTCTTTACTGGCTTGTTTTGGAAAATTCTGGGTCACTAATGCTGTCATATATAAAAAGGCTTTTTCTGCTGCCGATTGGTGATGAGAGGTACGAATGAGCAAATATCACAGAGTGATCATGTTTTGGCAGCGCTAAATCTCTCAAAGACACAGGACAGTTTGTCTCGGTGGAATGTAACAGGGAAGCTTTTTTTTCCTCATCGCTGTCGTGTGTATGAGTGTGCCATAGCACTGATTTCCTTCCCTCAGCCAACTTTAAACCTTTAAAAGCTGGGTCCTTTCTCACGTGGCTGGCTTCCAAAGAGCACCTTGCCAGAATCCCCCTCCTATATATCACTGCGTTTAATGAGAGCCAGTTTTATTATTACTTTCCTTCAAACCCACCCCCATTTCTTTCAAGTAGCAGCCAATTTTTCCTGCAGCCTGCTTAGTGCATCTGTGCATGAGAGGAGAAGAGTGGATGTGTGTATGCATGTGTTAGAGGCATATCCCTGACTGACTATGGGATGACTTTTCCCTCAGTTGTCAATTCGCTTGCCTGTCAGCGAAGCTGCTGGTAGTGGGAAAAGGGGAT